>CM077027.1:71322919-73822919 GCA_039090855.1 Macrothele yani | reverse complement strand
TTTGTTGAGTCTTTTTGTCTTCCGTGTAAAATATGCCAAAATGGCAAGTGTTCCCGGTGAACTTACTGTAAATATTGTTTATATGGTTTTATGGCAATAAAGATATTTCGAAGTTCTGATCATTCGTCCGAAAGGGGTCCGGGTTCGAATCCCGTGAGGCATGGATGTTGTGTTTGTCTAACGGCACTGGCTCTCACCCTTCCCTGGAACCAGTGGCCCTAAATTAAGTACGAGCGACTGCCAATTGAGTTAAAAAAAAAAAAAGACTAAAACTGTCTATGTCGGGCACACCATTTTTAGTCTAAACTTTTTTTTCTGGAGAAAACAGAAGACACGGCCAATGGCAAAAAGTCGGTTCGTTTTTTCAAAGCCACACACAGTCACGAATAATCAAAAATCGTGAAAGTAGCGGATTATATTTTTAAATTTTTTTTCAATGATTTTAGTGGAGAAGTGAGTGGTTTTTTTTTTCAAATAAATTTCTGGCAGAAAAACGTTAATGCAGCAAACTCGTAACCACCCAGGCATATCCACTCACAACATTAAAATACGAAGGATCGGACGTAAAACTCTACTGTTCATCTGGTTGCTCGAAACACAGCTCGAAGATAGAAATATATAAAAATAATATGCTAAGTAGTAAAAAATCAGTTGTCTACTTGCAGCAGCAGCAACTCGCGAAGCAAACGCCTGAAAAGCACTGACGTGATGAAATGAAAGCACGAAGAAATAAAAAAGAAATATGATTCACAACCTAAGAACACGTGGTGTAACCAACTACAGGAGTAGTCACAGTGAAAATACGCTCCGTGCAGCGAGCTCCGGCGTTTTCTTTGAATTCGCGCGGAAATACAGTCAACAGAACTCTCAGTGTTTCGTAACCACTACTAGAAGTGGAAACGGCTGACGTTACAACTTGCTAATGGCTGAACAATCTGCTCAAGACCTGCGCGCGATATCTTTCGATGGCGAATATGAAGAGAGCGACTTCGTATGCAGTTTGCACTGCATTATAGTTTCGTGTTTGAGTAAATTATTCCCATTTACTTAAAATTGTTACCAGTGGAAACACTGGATACCAGCACCTTTCGCCTCTTCTCGTTAAAGAGATGTTACATCGCAAATATTTTTTTTTTATTTTGGTACCGACGTATATATAGTCTCTTATTCAAACCCTAATGAGCGCAGCAAAATCTTTAATTTATATTATGGTATTTCAGTATATTTTTTTCCCATTATCCTTTAAGGGCAGTATTCCTTTATTCCTGCCATCGCTTTTACTATTACCTCTCTAAAAATTCTGATTAATCATATTCACTATCTCTGAGAATGCGAGGAGTAACTAGGATGAACTGAGCGGGGCAGTTCGGGAAGCAGCCCAAAAGAAGGCGCAAAAAAATAAAAACACTGCTCACAATCTGATCAAAATTGGAATTGAAACATTTGCACCAGTTTCTAGTACAGTTTTTTCTCGCCATTTGTCGATTTACAGAATTTCCCTACAATATGCTCCCCCACTTTTGGTAGCCTTAGCAGCTTGAAATTCTTAGTGCGATGGAAGGAAAGTAATGTCTGCAAATGCAAGGCAGCAGAAAAGTGTTAATTACCGTATATAAAAGTACAAAGCAGTCCAAAATGTAGTCGCCATCGTTTACCATCACCTGCTCCCATCGTCGAGCAGCGGTTGGATACCGTCGCGGTAGAATTGTGGCGGCTTGGATGCAAAGAAGTGATTAAGTGCCCGGTTGATGAACCGTTGTCCGTCCAGAAAATGCTACAACGACCGGAAAAGGCCGTAGTTGCTAGAGGCAATGTCCTGGGAATAGGATGGGTGCGGGAGCAGCTTCAAGCTCAGGTCCCTGATCTTCTGACAGGTCACAGATGCTCTGTGAGGTGTCGCTCCATCCTGCTGTAGAAGGACGCCCTTGCGGTTCAGCGCGTACTGGTCGTTTCGACGTGAGGGATGCGTACGGATCGAGCTGACGGCAGTACACATCGGCAGTGATATTGGTGTTGTCCAGCAGGAGCTCAAAAAACACAACACCTCACATGTCCCACCAAATAGACCATGCGTTGGTGAAAGGCCGCTTTGAAGGGTCAACATAAGATTTTTTTAGGGTCCAGCCACTTTTTCCGGGCACTGACATTGTCAAACAGGACCCATTTCTCGTCACCTATCACAATACAGTGGAAGAACGGTTCAACTCGGTCACGTGCAAGCAGGGAAACGCATGCATTCATGCTATTTGCTTTCTGCTCAACTGTGAGTTCATGGGGTACCGAAACCGCCAGTCTTGTGCACCTTTCCAAGTTGACGCAGGTGCGTGATAATACTCGTGTGAGTAGTCCCCAGCTGTTCGGCCAATTTCCCCGTGGCCACACGTGGGTCGGTCTACAGTGTTTTCAGCATGTTCATATACAGGATTGTGGGTCTTCCAGCTCTGGGGCGGTCTGACAGGTCAAAATTTTCTTCTCCAAAGCGTTCGAACCAACGATAGCACTGACGATGTGATATAGCATTGGGGTACACACTGACAATGTTTCTTACAGCACTTAAGGGGTGTCACCGCGACGAAACTCGTACAGCATGCAATGACGGATGTGCTCCTGGTCCACTCCCATGTTGGCTGGCTCTTACACTCTTCGCCTTCTGACAGCTAACCGCCACTGATTTATTCAACCCAATCTTTCTCTCTAAACGAGAGAAAGATTGGGTTGGAACGAAAGTTACAAAGAATAAAGAAAACGTTTATGCAACATAGGCTTAAACGTTCATGTGCACCAAGAGTTCTGGAATTCCATGTGGAGAAAAGCCCATCTGTCGCAAATTTAGGTCATTGAGAGAACAGGGAATACTTAAAAAGTGAACTACATGATTTTAATTTGTACTTCCCGTACACTTATAAAACATTTGATCAAATTCAAATCAGTCAATAATTTCCTGATAAAAAGCTGTACAAAGAGTAACAGTTTGATCGTGCTTCCCACACTGATAGCACTCCACATGTGTGCCGAAATGCACGGTAAGAGTCAGGTGAGACCCCTGCACGATATTCATGACGAGGAGCCGCCGTCGATGTGCGTACGGGCAACGGACGGAGTTTGAACGAGGTCGTATCGTCATGATGAGAGACGCAGGGTAGCCGTCCCGCCCAATAGGCCGCCATTTGGGCCGGTCGGACAGTACGGTGCGATCGTGTTGTGGCAATGGACACGGAAGGACACCCAGACACGGCGGACTGGTTCTGGACGACCTAGACACACCACCAGCAGAGAGAACCTTGGTATCGTGAGAGCGGCATATACAGAAGCAACGACGTCTTTTTCCAATATCCAGAAAATGTGGCGGCGGTACAATGGACTCCTGTGTCCGCCAAAACCATTTCCAGATGCCTGGCAGAGGCGAATCTGCACTCTCGACGGCCCTTACGTTTTCTACCATTAGCACCTGAACGTCGTCGGCGTCGATTGCTGTGGTGTCCGCAGCGAGCAACGTGGAATGCTCTAGACTGGCGACGTATAGTATTCAGCAAAGAATCCCGCTTCTGTATGGGAACGGACGGCCACCGTGTCAGAATGTGGAGGACCGCAGGTGAACACTACAATCCCAACCTCACCGTACAGCGGCACACGTCTCGAACTACGGGCGTGATGGTCTGGCGAGCCATCGCGCATGACAGCCGGACTTCCTTGGAAGTGATCCGAGGGACGTTGACAGCCCAGCTCTACGCACAGGAGATCCTGCGGCCCCATGTGCTACCTTTCCTGACAGGCGGCCCGGAACTATTTTCCAACAAGATAACGCCTGTTCGTACACGGCTCGGATTTACCAGGACTGTCTACGTCATGCTTTGTTGCTTCCGTGGCCTGCCAGATCGCCTGATCTCACGTGTTGCCAGATGGGGCGCTAGCTTTCTCCATGTCCCAGTGTTCGTGATTTAGAGCATCAGTTGCAAGAAGTGTGGACCAATCTGCTTCAGGATAACATACGAGTTCTCTCTTTGACTCCATGCCGGACCGTATCAGCGCAAGTATACGAGCACGAGGCGGTCAGACGCGGTACTAACGCTGACCGGAATGTGTACCGTGTGTCCGCGGGAAATCGTCCTGCTGCTGTGATATTGTAATCACTTCTGTCCTTTGTATACATGTATACCATTTCACTACTAAAATCTCATTTCAATCCGACGCCTGCTTCTTGGTGCGCAGATTTTTATGACAATGAGTGTATATAAGATTAGAAAGAAAGATGGGGCGCAATATTTTATGGTTTGCACCGGGAGAAGAAATGCCTAGATACGCCGCTGCTGAGAATCAATATTTAATCTAGCGTAAACCACTAAACTCGCATTTTGAAAGTGCTGGAATTAATTTTCTTCATTATTATTACCTACAGATGGAAATAATTTTTAATTCTTCATCTTTGCCGCAGCAGTGGAAGCATATAACTCTGACCTTAAGGCATGTAACATCCCGAGCAACAGCGAAAAGCTTCTTTTCATGCTTCAAAGGATTTAATAAAAACCGAGCAATGAGTTGTATATAGGGAGAAGAGAAAGGAGTTCTTGAGAGGATAACATAACAGGCCACGTTTTAGCTCCAGTCAATTTGTATGTTTGGGCCGAGGATTTTACATGCTCCTCTCGTGTAGCCTACTTTGATTCCATACACCCTTCTTTTTTTACCAGCAAACCACGTCTCCGATTCCCTGACTAAGGACCTCCACTGGGGGAACACCATTTGTCCGACTGGGGCTGTTGGGGTCGGGGAGCAGAAATCCCTTTACGGGGTACCATAATTCAATCACGGGCGCATGATAAAGTGCCACCGGTTTAGGAAGCAGCCGCATGCTTTAACGTGTGCAGCGTAGATTGGAGCCCTATAAACTGATTACCCATGTAGTCACGAATGATGGTGAGCCAAGTCACCGGATCTTGCGGGATGGAAAAAGAGAGGAGGAGGTGTGTGTGTTTGTGTGTAGAATGAACTGACGGAGAAATATCTTAACATTCTTTTTTTTTTTCTTTTCTCTCGTGAGTTGCTATGTGTATCCACCTTTACTTTGTCTCTCAGTTTCAAACAACAGACAAATTCTTCTTTCTCTTCCCAATTTCATTTTTGTAGAAATTTATCTTATTTGCGTATATTGTGAAATAGTTTTGTTTGATCCGAACTTTCCTTCAAACACTCTGTCTTTTCTTATTTTACTTTGTTCCTTTTTAAGGTGACATGAAACCAAGTACGATAAAAATGGAAGGAGTTCTCGTTTCTTATAAGGGTAAAAATATATTTCAAGCGAACGATTAGAAAGACTGATTTTTTTTCTGAAGTAAATTTTATAACAAATCGAATTCGCGTTTCTTACCCCCCCCCCCCCCTTCGTTTCCTACTGATAAATGTACAAACGAAATTTTATTTATGGAAATCAGTTGACGAAATCCTGCAGGTTATCTTGAATTGAGTAATGCAACCGAAGTTTAAGATGCAATAAGTGCTTTCTTTAAAGGATATAAATTTTAAATCTTCGGCAGTGCGTAACTACGTGTGTCCAAGTATCAAAGTGAAACAAAAAATTTTGCAAGGGGATTTCTCGCCTCTCCCAACTACTCGGAAATGTTTTTGTATTAAAAAATGCAAATCTCTCTGTCTCACTTAAAAACATGCATCCCAACTTTCAGAATTTTCCGTTTAGAAGCTGGAATTTAGTGGCATGTTACGTGGTTATATGTTAACTCGCGAAAGCTTACGTAGTTGAAGACAATAAAATACCTAATAAGTAATAATTTTTCCCAATTCTTTTAAAACTCTTATAAAACACTTTATTCCTTTCTTTGCTTAATCGCAAAAAAAGGTTGTGATCAGCTTTTCCTATCATTCGTTCCCGTTCTTTTCAAAACCCACATTTACATTTTCTTGCCTAAATCCTCCTGCGGTCATGTCCACGTGTTGCGGAGAATGCCTGTATTCCCCCGGTCAACTTAAGACGCGCTTCCCCAGCAGGTCAAGCCTTTCCTGCCCTCGTGCTCCTGCGACCGTTTGCTTTCAAATCCTAGAAGTGACTGACTTAGCCCCCTCACCCCTTTGTTTCCACCAAACTCACCACTTTGCCTTCTCAAAACCCCATGGGGGAAAACACGCCGGCATCAACTAATACAAAGCATCAAGGTAAAAGTTAAGAGGGCTTGCGCTTTCAACCGGCTGCTTTGAAATAAAGAAGGCAAAGGATCAAACGAGCACGACAAAACTAATCCGTCTACAAAATACAAAGGTGCGGACTCTAAAATAGACAAACTGGCGTCTCTAAATAAACCGTGTCTCTGATGTTTCATAGAGGAGTGACAGCAAAATTTCTCTCACGTTTCATGGAAACAAAGGAAAAGGAGCACTAAAGCGAAATAAAAGTTGCGAAATGAGATTTAATACCTATGCCTAAAATTCTAGTATTAAATCTCCGTAACAGTCAACACAAAGAAAAACTGGAGGACACGGTCCTCAGTGGCGCAGTGGCCTAAATGCTGGCGGCTTCTGACCATTCGTCCGAGATTGATTCCAATCCCGGTAAGGAATTGATGTTGTGTTTGTTTTAAGGCACTGGCTCTGTCCTTTCCCTGGACCAGTGGTCCTAAATTAGGGAGGTGCACCTGCTTTATTCCATCGAGTTTCTCACGGTGGTCGTTAAACTTATAAAAAAAGAACAAAAAAACATGACACACTCGCAGAGCAAGTGGTACAAGTCGCAATGGTCAAGCTCTGGCTCATGACCGTTCGTCCAAGTGGTGGGTCCGGGTTCGAATCCCGGTGAGGGACTGGATGTATTTGCCTTACGGCACTGGCTCTCACCCTTCCCTGGAGTCAGTGGCCTTAAATTAGTGACGGGCGCCTGCTTATAGCCCATTGAGTTGCTCATGGCGGACGTTAAACCCCCAACCAAAAGAAATGGTAAGGCTTCCCTTTTCTAATTAAAAAAAGGAATTTTTTCCATAACATTTTTAACAGAATTTTTGCTATTGACATTTTTTCATTGGATTTTTATCTCTCGAATTAGAACCCAATGTACGGTACGTTTGGAAGAAGAGAAGAGGTAATAAAACTGCGATTTTTTAGACAACTTTCTCTTTTTTTTTTTTCTTTTTTTTTTCGAAATTCTTTTTCAGACGAATTCCATGACACTTCTAAACAGAATTTTCTTTTTTGACCGTTTTTTTTATTAGAATTATTTTCCCCATTTTTAGTCCAATGGAAGGATAAAAGCAAGAATAAAATCACGTAAAAAATACCGGCAAAAAAAATGGGAATTAGGTAACCGTTGAGATACAGCGGGTACGCCTAGACATATCTTATTAGACCGTCTTTTTTTTATACTCTGTAAGCTTGCTGTTCTATTCGGGACTTATACTTCCCGTTTTGGCTCAATATTTAAGCTCAACTGCAGCTCGATAGGGATGCTACAAAGAAATTCTATCTCACAGAAAGTATTAAAAGCAATTACCGAATTAAATCTGTTCTTTATTAGTATCTAAATCTCGTTTGGGTTTGTCCAGGAACTATCTTCATTGTTTAATTAATTAGGATTACTTTACTTTCCACTTGTCATCTGCGCGTTCTACTTCATTTCTCTTCTATTTCATTTTCTTATCACTAAAGCCCAGATGTTCAAGCAAAATGCTTATTTTGTTTATTTTTGTATATTTAGCCATCCTATAAAACAAACTCGTTTTATCCAATTTATACACATATTTTAATTCATACCCAAATATAATTTTTAACTTTCTCTTTATTGCCTCATCCACTGAACTGTCAGAGGTTTCGTTTGTTTCACGGTGTCGTATTCTCAATGATAATCTGGGCCGGTTTTTCAGTTATTGTAGCCAACCATTGCGGTAGGTGAATTCTCGAATTTGGTATTCTTTCCCAAATTGACTCGCTTTTCAAAGAATGATTTCATGAATAATAATTCCATGCTAGGCATTTACCTGGCCAATCCATAGAACAAAAAGTATCTCTAAAAGGCAGCATATTAAGCTGTCTTGGAGCCTTTCCATTTTCCCCTGACGTGGAGTTTATACAACGTCTGTTCAACAAAGACACTTTTGACTGACTCATAGACGAAGCAGCTCAACAAGGAACTCTACCTACCTTTTAGCCCTACATTAAATTTCTACTGTTTCTCAAGTAACTTTTGTGTGACAACGTACATTTGGATACCTAGTATACTAGGGATACCTCGTATACGAGCAGGAAATCAAGCATCGTCAAAATTTACCGGAAATCTCAGATAAGACGCTGTTAACATAGAAGTATTTGTGTGCTTCGTGATATTTTGGGGACCCAGTATTAATGGCACATCTAGGATTTCACTCTGGGTGGACGAATAAAAATACACAGAGAAAACATTCCCAAAATATGATGAGGAAGCCATAAAAATATCCCTGCCGTATTGAAGTGGGTATCCCGTCATTCATGGACGAATCAGTGTAGCAAGAAAATGTAAAAATGCATGGTTGAAAAATGGATGCAAGCTCAGTTCTGCTTTATACCCCCCCCCACCCCGGGTTTAGCTTGTCGAAATTATATCGAAGTAGCGGACCAAATGATATGATCCAAATATCATGATTCAAACGAATTCGTCATGTATATGCAAATTTCCTCCAATTACAGATGTGTATACAAAAGAAAACATCTGTAATGCTTTCGAAAGATTTGCGGATGGACTGGGGGCGACTATATTTTTTGCAGACTCCTCCTTAAAAAGCGGAAAGAAATAGAAATTTATTTTCACAAGACACTTTCTTACAGTTTTTGCTGTGCTATCTGCACAAAACCAAACTGTATAACTTTGTCAATTCTTCATGCATTCTGCATATTTTTGGGGCCCCTTGAAAATGCCGTGCCTGCGGCTGCAGCGCCCCTAGCCACACCGCCCCTTTCTTCTTAAACGGGCTCTGTGATCACTAAATGATTCGTTCCACGAATATAGTTCACTATATATTTTTCATTAACAGGAGAAGCATAAGAACATACAACATAATTTGAGAAGCATTTTGAAACATTTAACTACACAATATGGAAAACGGGCAAAATAATGAACCTAATCATGGTATCGATACAAACTTACACTCCTTGTCATAAAATTCCGCGCATCAAGAAGGCGTCGTCGGATTGAAATGAGATTTTAGTAGTGAGATGGTACATACCAAGGACAGAAGTGATTACAGTATCACAGCAGCAGGACGATTTCCCGCGGACATACGGTACACATTCCGGTCAGCGTTAGTACCGCGTAGGACAGCCTCGTGCTCGGACACATGCGGTGATACGGTCCGGCATGGAGTTAAAGAGACGCCGTTTGTTATCCTGGGACAGATTGGCCTACACTTCTTGTAACTGACGCTATAAATCACGAACACTGGGACATGGAGAAAGCTGGCGTCCCATCTGGTCCCTCATGTGCTCGATGGGCGTGAGATCAGGCGATCTGGCAGGCCACGGAAGCGTCGAAGCATGACGTAGACAGTCTTGGGTAACCCGAGCGACATGCGGACGGGCGTTATCTTGTTGAAAAGGTGGCTCCGGGCCGCCTGCCAGGACAGTCAGCACATGGGGCAGCAGGATCTTCTGTACGTGACGCTGGGGTGTCAACGTCCCTCGGATCACTTCCAAGGAAGTCCGGCGGTCATACGCGATGGCTCACCAGACCGGACGTGTGCCGCTGTACAGTGAGGTTGGTACTGTAGCGCTCACCTGAGGTCCTCCACACTCTGACACGGTGGTCGTCCGTTCCCATACAGAAGCGGAATTCGTCGCTGAACACCGCAGTATTCCACGTTGTTCGCTGCTGACATCCCTGCAATCGACGCCGACGATGGTCAGGCGTTAATGGCAGGAAACGTAAGAGCCGTCGAGAGTGCAGAATCGCCTCTTCCGGGCGTCTGGAAAATGGTTTTGGCGGACACAGGAGTCCCTTGTACAGCCACTACGTCTCTGATATTGCACAAAGAAGTCGTTGCATCTGTGCATGTCGCTCTCACGATACCATGATCCTCTATGCTAGTGGTGTGTCTGGGTCGTTCAGAACCAGTCCGCCGTGTCTGGGGACTTTCCCGTGTCCATTGCTCCCAACACGATCGCACCGTACTGTCCGATCAGCCCAAATGGCGGCCGATTAAGCGCGCAGGTCACCCTACGTCTCTCATGGCGACGATACGGCCTCGTTCAAACTCCGTCCGTTGCCCATACGCTCATCTACGGCGGCTTTTCCGCATGTCTATCGCTCAGGGATCTCACCGGACTCTTACCGTGCACTTCGGCATGAATGTGGAGTCCCCTGCGTGGCGCCTTATAAGCCCCGAGGATTGAGATTGAAGCGCAGATTTTGGACGCGCGGTCATGCGGAATCGCATGAAACTTTAATCATTTGCATGTCTGCCGTCCCCGTAGTTATTCTCCGAGTTTCGCGTTAATCGCACGGTTTTTTCTTGGCGCCCGGATTTTTATGACAATGAGTGTATATCGAATCCCAGCTCTGGTGGCAAGTTGCTCTCCTTTAATTGCCATCTATGACCCTGCCGATAAAAGCTTTACGGCAGTTCTGTTCTTCCAAAATATCAAAGATGTGGGAAATTTGACTCGCTCGGGAGACAAAGAAAAAACAGTTATTGCACGTACAAAGCTGTAAGGGGCTGCTTCCCAGTATTCATATCTAAAATCCACTTTGCGAACCACCGCAAATTATGAAGAATTCAAAACACCCTGCTAGCGCGTTTTGAGAAAGAGGAACCGTTGCCAATGCGTTTGGCAACACTTACAAATTGCTACCAGGATGAACAAGAAACAATCAAAGAGTATATAACGTAGAAGTCTTTTCGTACTTCTACGTTATTTTAAAAACATAACCATAAGATGAAATAGTTCCTAAATTAAACCTTAACGGCCAGACGAAACATGTAAACAACAGAAGTCAAATTTACTGAAAAGATGCTTTATTCAGGATGTAGCACTTCCATAACAAATCGGTATCAACATTAAACACACCACACACCAACAACGCTACGTTTCACATTAATCGCTCTCCAACACAACGCTCCCTTTAAGCAACAGTTTTCTCGTAGTTTAAATCTCTCGTTCTTATCAACCCAGACATACGCCACGTTCATTCAACCTCATTTATGTTGCCAACAGTATTCGTTTGAGAGAAAAGATATCACGTTAAGGGCGAAGTATAACTGAGAATAAACTCAAGATTTACATAGGGAAAGAAACTAAAAAGGAAAATTAATTTAGAATATACGTCACAAGTACGATGAGCGGCTATGTTCCGTATCAAACGGTATTTGACAGAGAGCCCGAATGACTCTCCTGAACTAAGAATAACTCAGTATCAGACGAAATTAGGTCGATTCTTGCGGGGATTCAAGCAAAATTAAGAAGATGGGTTTCCTCAAATCCACCGGATTATACGACTGCGGTAGCTAAAGCTATCAACGAAGGATGTAAAAGTAGAGGGGTGAAGTGGACAAAAGTAGTCCGCATTTTTCTGCCGGATGAAAAAAAAGAGAGAGAAGTTTGGATCTGGCGTTTGATAGAAGAGTTTGAGGTAAGATCGATCTCCGTGCTAGGGAGAGTGTCTTCGGTCTCGACGAATAAAGAAAAAAAAAGCGAGGGAAAATAGAGATTTGGAATGTCCGATATTAACAGTGGTTAAAGTAGATGGTTTGTTGGGGGAATACAATGATGTGCTAGAGCTTAAAGTCTGGGTAGATTCTCTCTCTCTCTCTCACATACACACATACACACATTCACTTTATACGTGTGTGTTATTCTTTATGCACATAAATAAAAAATAATATTACAATGAATACAAAATAAACCCTAATGAATTTATAATTCGGCTAAAAATGTCTATATTACAAAGAGCAGGTAACGAACGCATCAGTTGAAGGAGTTTCGTTTTTCTCAAATGCGCAGCTCAAAAATAGTGAAAACATTTTTGGAATTCGCTAATTTGTTTTCCTACCTAATTGTACGTAGTAATTATCGTAATAAATGAGCATATTCAGTTCATCGACATTATGCAGGACCAAAAGGACAAAAACTACACACCTCTGTAATTTTATTTGAGAGAGGAACACCTGCCCATTTCTTAATTTAAGTTACCCAAGAAACTGTTGCTGTTAGACGCCACTTTTAAATAATTAGAAGATGCGGTCTCTTTCTGAAGCCAATGCGGTCTTGGTCAACTGCAATGCGCCGAATTGTTACTGTAAATGAATTTAAGTTTGGATATTCTAAACCCAAGGTTAGTAAGCTATGTGAAAACACAAGTTCGAATCCGTGTCCCCTCACTCCGGAGTAAGTCGCTCTCCCAACTGAGCTACGCGAACAGAATGTCTCGCTGCAGATTTGTCGTCTTGACATATGTTTTCACCACAACTATTAAAACCTTGTTCTAAATCAAGCTTGCAACATTGTTACTAGTTCAACATTGCACCCTGCGGGAAATAATACACTATCTACCAACAAGTAATTGGACACCCCTGCAATTGACAATATCTGAGGTCTTGATACACGTCACGGCCGCCACGTTAAATATCGTGTGGAAACCAACAACGCACCCAGTCGCATGAAAGATGCCACGCAGTTCGGAGCTCTCTGATTTCGAGAAAGGTGTAATCGTCGGGTATCACAGAAATGGCTGATCCATACGTGATATATCCAGCAAGTTGAAGTACCCAAAATCGACAGTGGCCTACGTCATTGGCAAGTGGAAGATGAGAAGTGACTGTCGGAATGTGCCCCGACCCGGCAGACCCACAAAACTAGGAGTTAGAGACCGACGGGTGCTGCCCAAAGAAATTCGGAAGAACCGCACCAAATCGATAGGCCACATCCGCGAGGAGTTTCAACAGGTATCCGGGAGTGTTCTTTCGATGAATACCATCCGTAAGGAAGATCATCTGCTCGATTATCATGACGTGCTGCAGCCCACAAGCCTTTGATCGCCAAGTCCAATAGCGCTGCTCAGCTAACGTGGTGCAAAGAACGTCGACAGTGGACCGTTGAACAGTGGAAACAGGTTCTCTGGAGCGACGAATCAAGGTTCATTCGGCCGTTCGGATGGCAGGGTCTGGGTTTGGCGTCTGCCTGGAGAACGCCTCCTGCCGTAATGTATTGTGCCAACTGTGAAGTTCGGCGGCGGAGGAATTATGCTATGGGAGGGGTGGGAGTCTCCTGGTATGGCACGGGACCCTTGGTCGCAATTCCTGGTAGACTCAAGGCTGAGACCTACTGCACCATTTTGGATGACCATGCGCTTCCTACGTTGTGGCAGTTTTACGGGGTGGACCCATGTTACTTTCAGGATAACAATGCCACTTGTCATGTTGCGAGGTCCACCATGGCTTGGTATGGTGACAATGGGGTTAATCGAATGGACTGGCCGGCGCAGAGCCCGGACTTTAACCCTATCGAGCACCTCTGGGACGAGTTGGAGCGTCGACGTAAGAGGTGCCCCCACCTTCCGAAATCGGTGAAGGAACTGACCTGTCTTCTCCAAGCCGAGTGGAAGAAAATACCGCTAGCTGTCGTACAACGCCTGGTTGAGAGTATGCCCCGGAGGGTCGCAGCTGCAATCGCCGCTCGTAGAGGCTCCACCAACTATTGAAGGTGAATAAACTTCGTTTTCCTTTACTATCACACGTGTCCAATTACTCGTTGGTAGATAGTGTACGAAAGCAAAACAGACGAATGCGAGCATCCCCTCTGCATACTGGCCTCCATCTGAAGGTCCGAAGGACCAAATTTGTCGTCTCAGGAGTAGTAGGGGAGACTTGGGCGGCGGAAGTGACGTCACGGGTGCGCATCCCGTGGCCACGGGGAAACTTTTCTTCCGGTGGCAACGGCGGGCGTGGTCGTTGGTGTCCGCCATTTTTTTTACTGCATGACGTCACCTTCACGTCGATGTTGACGAAGCCATTTTTAATTCTGGGAAATTTCTCCGCCATTTTTATTTTTTTGGAATTTCCCAATCTGTTTTTTCGGGTGGTGGTGGTAAATTTAATTGTAAGTGGGCTCGGGAAATTTTTTTTCAACCATGGATTTATTATCGAAAAAGTCATTTTGAAGGGGTTTGGCCATAACTCACCACGCTGGCCAAGCGGGTTGGTGAGTGTGGGATAGCATTTCCTCTACTCCCGATGGTATAGTTATACCGCTATAGATCTGTATATTTCTTGTACATACACGAAACAGCGATGTAAAAAATAAATTAAGTCACATTTAAAGCAAGTAAGAAAAAAAATAGTTTAAGAGGAGAAAAAATAAATCTGAAGTTTTGTCACATCCGGAAATTCAAGTCGTTAAGAAACGTTGGTTGAAATAAAAAAAATAAAGTCAGAATATAAATATGAGGCAGTTTGCAAAGTTTGAAATAAAATAATGGACGAATGCGCGAACATAGAATGATATTCACAACATAGATTAAGTTAGATAGCGGGAATTGACAAGAAAAAACGTATGTTAGAAAGAATTGTGAAAATAGAGTAAAAATGGAGAAAATATTGTTTCAATCGAATTTTAACTACTGTAAATTGAAGAAATGGAAAAATACAGTAAGAATGAAGAAATCAATTGAATTTTAACTACTATAGATCCGTGTATTTCTTGTACACACATAGAAAAGCGAGATAGAAAAATAGATTAAACCATACATTAAAAGCAAGTAAGAAAAAAAAAAAAGTTTCAGAGGGAAAAATTAAAAATCTGAAGTTTCGTCACATCTTGTAGAACAGATATCAAGTCGTTAAGAAACGTATGTTGGTTTAAATCTGAAAAAAAAGATACTGTTACGAACGAATTTTATGTATATCTACTATAGATCTGTATATTTCTTGCGCATACAGGAAACAGCTATATAGAAAACCAGATTAAGTCATACATTAAAAGCAAGTAACAAAAGTTCTTTGCGTAGGAAAAAGAAATAATAATGAAGAAACGTTTGCTTGTTTAAATCAGAAAAAATAAAGCCTCGATAAAAGTATTTGTTAGATTGAAAAGTAAGAAAATAAAATAATTATGGTACATCGAGAAGTTTAACGAGTATGCAAGCATTTAGAAAAAAAAGTAGATTAAGATAATGCATTAAAAGGTACATTTCACTGATTAATCATAAAAGAAAGTACGAAAACATAAAAAAAAATATTTTAATTATGTATAAAACATTGCGGCTTTAATGGCGGAAAAAGGTACAATGTTAAGAAATGTAACAGAAAATGCCATGAACACGTAAGTACATTAATAAACAATCGTGCTTTAAGATTATGTCTGCAGCACAAAACTTTGGGAAACGTCTTTATGTTGGTACGTCCGTTTAAAAAGCTGGAAATATCCTCAAAGAAAATAAAAAAAAATCGTTACGTTGAAAAATTATGTATATAAAATGGGAAAATTATGGGGGAAAAATAAGGAATAAATTCGTTGCAAAATGATCAAGTTATTGAAAAAAAAATAATCAGACTTGGAGCTTAATGTGTCTAACAGAATCTCAAATGACGTCAACTCCTAATACGCCCTCCTTCCTGTATTCATCGTAAGACGGCCAACTCACACAAGACCAATGTCGTCGCCTAACCCCAGCAGTATGTTCTTTATTAAGAGGTCATGTACATTAAATTTGGTGAACTACTGCCGGGGTTAGGCGACGACATTGATCTTGTGTGAGTCGAGGGGGAAAATGCGGACGAGTCATCTTCTATGACAGTGGTTCACGTTCGTTTCTGTTCGTATAGGAAAAATGAAATCTGAGGTTGGAACAATGGAGATAGTAACACTCATTTTACAAATTTTTGTGAATGGGGGCAATGTAAGAAGAAGGAAGTTTAATATCTACTTCTTTGAGATGTGATTTGTACGCCACGTGTGTGGGTGAGTCGCCATGGTGGATGTTGCCATCCTACTAGCTGTCGCTGCTATTTTCATTTTTTTTTTGGAGGGGAAGGGGTGTCGACGTTTCACGATCACCACCATTTTGTTTTCTCACATGTAGTCAATTTCATTTTCACCCCTTCGGAAATTGTCCTTTTTGCCTGATTATTTGACACTGGTTTTAAACGAACGTGCTAAATTCTTGATCATTTACACCTGTCCGTAACGTGCTCGTGCTTGCATCACCGATGACTCACGCACTCGTTAATCGTACGTCTTATCTCAAGTCTGTCTGCTTTCATTCTCGCTTCGTTGCTCGGTGTGAAGATACTGCTTTTTTCAATTACTGCTACATTTTCTTTCGTCTGAAGAAATGTATTCTTCTAAGATGTATCATAAGGATGGCCTCCATTTTTCCTATGAGAAATTATTATCTGATTCTGAAGCTACAGATTATCTTAACCACTTCGAAAATGAAGTAGAATATATCGGTGACGATCTCAGAAAAATTAAGATTTATGGAAAAACATATAAAATTCCTAGACAACATGTGGCCTACGGTGATAATCATCTCCATTACTCATTCAGTGGATTGAGTGTACTGGCTAAACCTTAGATACCAGTACTTCGTGAAATCAAGGATGCTGTCGAGAATGTATGTGGAGAAATATTCAATTTTGTTTTGATTAATAAGTATAAAAATGGAAATCCCTGTATTGGTTTTCACAAAGATGACGAATGTGAAATTGTAAAAAATTCATGCATTGCCTCAGTTTCTCTAGGCCAAACAAGGGACTTTGTTTTTAAAAGAGATGGTTTTCAGCCTGTCGTCATAGCTTTGGAATGTGGATCCCTTTTACAAATGCTACCCCCCACGAATGAGTCATGGTATCATGGACTGCCACGTTGCAAGAATGCTCCCAATATTCGTCTAAATCTGACATTTAGAAAGATGATAACAGGGTCACCCTTATCACGTGACTATGTAATCACGTCATCAAGAAGCGAACAACACACATGCGTGAACAAGACGAATGAGTCATGGTTTCACGACCTTCCACGTTGCGAAAATGCACTTGATGTTCGATTAAATCTGACCTTTAGAAAGATGATAACAGAGGCTCCTTTATCACGTGGCTATAGAATCACGTCATCACACAGTGAACAACGCGCATGCGTCAACAACAATTTGTTATCAGTTTTGGCCGAGGACAGACCAGCTCCCTCATTCTGTTCTCTGCCTTCGAATTCTGTGCACTTTGTGTTACATACCTCCTCGTCGATCTGCGTTAAACATGAAGCGAACTTCTTCGTCTTCAGATGTTTCTGATGCCAAGAAAAAAGTGCGTGGTGATCCGCGCTTAATGGAAGCACGATGGAAGCTTTTAAACTATGGCTGTCCTGATCCGTTTGCCGAACCTCCTCCTCACGGTATTTCATTAGAAAGCATGCCTCTTCATCATGTGTCCCTCGGGGGAAACAAAGTTGCTAAAGTGACTGATTTTTCTGGAACTGTGAGAGTGCACATTCGCAGCTACACTACCAAAGGAGAAAAATTGTTTCCCACCAAATATGGCGTGACAATGTCTGCTAGAACATTCAAGAAGTTCATGGACCGCTCGCAGTGTTATGACGCTCTCAACAAAATCAAAGTGATCAATAAGGAACTGTTGATGAACTGTTCACCTTCATCTGATGGGCCTGTGTACACCTTTCAACAACTGTTCACGTGCTCCAATGATGCCTTGCAATTGAATTGTGCTTCGGTGTCCCTAACCTGGGAACAATTCAACACGCTTCGTGATGCTTCTGAAAAGCTGTGGGACGGTATTCTACAATTACAGTTTGGAACAGTTTTTCGTGACGCAGCGAGAATGGTATGCAGTAAATTCGGACTCGAACATACGATATCTGATCAAGACACCAATGCTCTTAAACTTGCTCTGGTCGATGCGGTTGGAAAAAATATTGCAAAAGTGTATTACTGCAGGGAATGTCATTTGCATCCTAATATCATGCCAAACAATCAGCTGGGGCATAGGTGCTTTAACGAAACAGAAGAACACAAATGGACTCTATGCTTTGACGAAGCATTTGCTCTTGTTGAACCCCAAACTTTGGGGAAATACTTTGGTGAGCGCCTTCAATCGCTGATACGTCCCACCATTACTCACTTCTTCTTCGAGAATATTAATGTGAAGAAAATTCTTGTAGAAGCTCAAGAATGTGGAATACGTTGGAGCAATTTAGAGTCCAGATGAGAGAAAAAGTTCTTTTGAGGAACAAAAAAAAAAAAAGGCCTTTTTAGGACTAAACATCAGTCCTTTTCAGGACTACTTTTATTTCATTATTTTTTGTCATTCATTTATATTTTTTTCTGTTTGAATGTGAGTGTATGTGAACGAAGAAGGTCACTGGCGTAGGCTTAATTGCTCCGAAAACCTTAATGTGTTTCTCCAATATTATGGAACCATGTTTGGTGAAGTTCATCACCTCTTTTGCTACAAGAAGGCAACAACGAGGGATTTGTTCATCCTGATACCACCATCTTTGAATGGGTAATACGAGCATTGGTTGAATAACTCGCTCGGGGGACCTTCAGCCGTAGCAAATTCTTTGCATATGTATAATTTCAGTTTTCTTTCCTTGATGTATATTTCTTCTGTTTGATTAACACTAGACGAAATTTAACTTTCTCGAAACTAACCTTATATAAAATGAAGTTGTAAAAAACACAATCATCCTCAATTATGAACTTTTCAAAAACGTACCACTTAACTTTTCAAGTGAAATATTTTGCTCTTTTAAGATTTCTAACATGTCTGAAAACGTCCCTTTAAGGTAAATGATTTTCTCATGTTATTCTATGGGATTTTTGCGCCTATATAAAAATATGTTCTTGAAGTAATTAAATAAATGGTGTGTGATCTTGTATCAGAAAAACAGATGCGATGGAGATAACCTATTTAGAAATGAATGTAAGGGGAAACGAAATTTAACGTATGAAGCGGAATACCTCAAACACAGATGTTTCACATGTAATGCCTGGTAAGTTAAAAGTGATCATTGCGTAAATAAAGTAAACGCAAAGTTTTGAAGCATTTTGATGTAAAGCGAAATAAATTGGAAAAAAAAAGAATGTGGTAAGGTGTGTTCATACTGACTTTGACGAGGTGAATTAGCAATAAATATTTGGATATACATGAAAAAAGTGTAAAAACAACTCATTAAGAAAATTATTTTGGGGGGAAAGCATGAAATTTTAGTTTATGTCATGATAATAAATGTCGGTGAGACTTATTCTAAAGTTAAAAAATATATCTGAAGTTTTTGTTACATTTCTGATATTAGGAAAGTTTGTATGGAGATGTGAGAGTGATCGAGTCGAAAAGAAACAAGTTTGTTGGAATGAAACAGGAAAAAAGTACTACGAAGAAAAAGAAATCAAATTACAGTGTGAAGCAAAGTTAAACAAAATACGTAAACGTAGAACAGTTTTTCGAAAAATAGATTAAGTCGTTATACAGAGAAAAGAACTAAGTCTTTCTTAAAAAAATTATTACATTTGTTTGGAGAAATTCGATATTGTAGCTACATGTTGAGAATAGCTGCTTTTCTGGTGAGTTAGGAAATTGCTATGTAGGGGAAAAAATGTTTGCTAAGAATATGATGTTTAGTGGAAGTACGGACTTGGTGGCTATCTATGTCTCCAGAATGAATGTTTTTTTCTGTTGATTTAGAAAAAATATACTGAAAATATATTGCAAAGAATATAAATTTTATCGTAAGAAAAAATGCTTTAGAATGAATGTCTTGACAATGAATGCTTTTCCTGTTGGGTCAGTTAAAGAAAAGTATAGCAAATTAGGATAGAATGAAAAAATATGAATATTTCACATACATGCAGGTTTTTTAGGAATACTTAAAAGTGAGTTGGAAAGTGAGGGAAACAAAAATTCTGAAGTGTTTAATACATCATGTGATATCAAGTTGTTAAGAAACGTTTTACTCAAATGAAATGAAAAAATAAAGTCATAGTAAAGAAAATACTAATACAATCGAATTTTAACTGTCATAGATCTATATATTTCTCATATACCCACGAAAAGGTAAGATAGAAAAAATTATTAAGTTATACATTGAAAGAAAAGTTGCTTACATATGAAAAAGAAATAATAATGAAGAAACGCCTGTTGAAAAGAAATAGAAAAGTAAAGTTGGAATAAAGAAAATACTGTTGCAGTCCAATTTTTACCACTACAGATCTGTATATTTCTCATAAATGTAAGCTTTTAGGAATACTTAAAAGTGAGTTTTGAAAAAATATTACGTTACATGAAGAAACAAAAAAAAATATCTGAAGTTTTGCTACATCTTGTGATATCAAGTCGTTAAGAAACGTTGGTTGAAATGAAATGAAAAAATAAAGTCTGAATCGTGAACACAGAATGATATTCAAACACACAAAACTAAGTTAAATAGGGGAAAATGCGAAAAAAAAATGTTTGTCAGAAAGAAATGTAAAAATAAAAAAAATATTGTTTCAATCGAATTTTTAACTGCTATAGATCTGTATATTTCTTGTACATACACGAAACAGCGATGTAAAAAATAAATTAAGTCACATTTAAAGCAAGTAAGAAAAAAAATAGTTTAAGAGGAGAAAAAATAAATCTGAAGTTTTGTCACATCCGGAAATTCAAGTGGTTAAGAAACGTTGGTTGAAATAAAAAAAATAAAGTCAGAATATAAATATGAGGCAGTTTGCAAAGTTTGAAATAAAATAATGGACGAATGCGCGAACATAGAATGATATTCAAAACATAGATTAAATTAGATAGCGGGAATTGAGAAGAAAAAACGTATGTTAGAAAGAAATGTAAAAATACAGTAAAAATGGAGAAAACATTGTTTCAATCGAATTTTAACTACTGTAAATGAAAGAAATGGAAAAATACAGTAAGAATGAAGAAATCAATTGAATTTTAACTACTATATATCCGTGTATTTCTTGTACACACATAGAAAAGCGAGATAGAAAAATAGATTAAACCATACATTAAAAGCAAGTAAGAAAAAAAACAGTTTCAGAGGGAAAAATTAAAAATCTGAAGTTTCGTCACATCTTGTAGAACAGATATCAAGTCGTTAAGAAACGTACGTTGGTTTAAATCTGAAAAAAAGATACTGTTACGAACGAATTTTATGTATATCTGCTATCATCATCATCATCATTGTCAACCATTATCAATCCACTGCTGGACGAAGGTCTCCCCAAGTTTCCTCCACAACGGTCTGTCTTGTGCCAGTCTCCTCCATGTCACCCCTGCATACTTTCGAATTTCATCCACCCATCTCCCATGTGGTCTTCTTCTGGGTCTTTTCCTGTCCCTTGGAATCCAATCTAAAATTTCGGCTGTCCATCGATGATCTGTCCTTCTGGCAGTATGTCCAGCCCATTGCCATTTCAGGGATTTAACTCTGATCATGATGTCTTCCACTCTTGTCATTTTTCGGATCCACGAGTTCCTCTTCTTATCTCTCCTGGTTACACCAAGCATACACCTCTCCATGCTTCTTTGAGTTGTCTGCAGCCTTTGTATGTCTCTTTTAGTTAAGGTCCACGTCTCTGCACCATACGTAAGCACTGGAAGGATGCATTGATCAAACACTTTTCTTTTAAGACATAATGGCATATTGCTCTTGAAAATTATGCTGTTTCTTCCAAGAGCTCTCCAGGAAAGTTTTGTACGCCGATTAATTTCTTCATCAATGTGACCCTCACTTGACATCTGCTGTCCAAGATAAACGTACGTGTCTGTTATCTCCAGCTTTTCTCCATCAATCGATAAATCTTCATTTCTTGTAAAAGCATTGAACATCACTTTTGTCTTCTGAAAGTTCATTTTTAATCCCACTTCTTTACTCTTGTCAGCAACTTCCTGGATCATACTCTGCAGCTCTGATGGGGTAGTTGCAAAAATGACTACGTCATCAGCAAAACGAAGGTGGGTTAGATAATCTCCATTAATCTTTATCCCTTTGTTTTCCCAGTTCAGTGATTGAAAGACATTTTCCAATGTGGCATTAAAGAGCTTCGGAGATATGGTGTCACCTTGTCTCACTCCCTTTTCAATTTTTATGTGTGTTGTATTTTCAAACAGCCGAATCTTTGCACTTGCATTTTCATAGATGTTATTAATAATATTAATGTATGCATCTTCAATACCGCAGGTTTTCAGAGTCATTGTAACTGCTGATGGTTTCACCGAATCAAAGGCTTTTTCATAATCGATAAAAGCCGTGCACAATGGAAGTTCATATTCCCTCGCTCTTTCAATTAGTTCTCTCAGTACGTGGATATGATCTATTGTGCTGTAGCCACTCCTGAATCCAGCTTGTTCTCTCGGTTGAGCCATGTCCAGTGTTACCTTCAAGCGGTGTGAAAGAACTTTAGTAAAGGTTTTATAAACTACTGATAGGAGGCTGATAGGTCTGTAGTTTCCGAGATCCTCAATGTCACCTTTCTTATGTAGCAGGATCATTGTAGCGGTGTTCCAATCCTCAGGAATCTTTCCTTCATTAAGGCATCGAGTGAAAATTTGGGCGAGTACTGTTTCGATTTCTCCACTTGCTTCTTGTATGATGTCTACAGTAATTCCATCTTCTCCTGGAGCTTTTCCCCGCTTCATGTTCTTGATTGCATGTGCAACTTCTGCTGGAAGGACTGGAGGAACTCTGGTACTGGTATCTTTCATGATGTCTGGAGTGCATGTATCATCCCTTTCATATAATTTGGAGTAGAAATCTTTCACTCTTGTCAAAATTTCGCCTCTATTTCTTGTTACAGAACCATCTTCTTTTCTCATTGCCATAATCTGTTTTCTTCCCTTACTGAGATGTCCCTTTGCTATCTTTAGGCTTTGGTTGTTTTCAATTGCTTTTCTCACTAGTTCACAGTTGAATTTTCTTACGTCTTCAGTGATACTTTTTCTTACTGTCTTGCATAGCTCTATATATTCCACTTTGGAAGTCACATCTTCTTTAGTTGTCCTCATCTCTCTTCTTTTTTGCATCAACATTTTCGTTTTTCCTGATAATTTGTTTACATGCAACTTGTTCTTAGACCCAGCTAATTTTGTTGCTGTTTCCATAAGAGCTTTGGTTACTTTTCTGTTAACTTCAGAGATGTCCACTTCTTCCGATCTTAGGCCTTCTAAAGCAGAGAACCTGTTCTTCAGTTCCAATTTGAAGGTATTATGGTGTTTTTTAAGGTTGGTTATGTCAATAGATTTTGTTTGTCTTATGAGCTTGCTACGTTCGAGTTTAGTGTTGAGGTGCATCTTACATCTCACCAATCTATGGTCACTACCTGTGTTGAACTTGTTTAGCACACTGCAGTCTTCTATGACGAATTTTTTGTTACACATAATAAAATCAATTTCACTTGTCGTCCTATTTGGATGTCTCCATGTCCATTTCCTGTGTGGCTTTTTCTTGAAGAAGGAGTTCAAGTTGAAAAACCCTTCTGCCTCTGCAAACTCAACGAGAGTATTTCCACGCTGGTTTCTGTTGCCGTGACCGAATTTACCTACTGAAGTTTCATTCTGTTGTCGTTGCCCTATTTTTGCATTGAAATCTCCCATAATTATTTTCAAGTGCTGCTTACCTTTATTATTTAGATGACGAATTTCCTCATAAAATTCTTCAATTTCTTCTTCAGGATGACTTGTGGTGGGTGCATAAGTTTGAATAATCTGAGCCTGGTATCTTTTCGAGAGTTGGATAACAAGTCGTGCAGCTCTGTCAGAGGAACTTTCAACTTCTACAACTTTATCCTTCAGTTTCTTGTTTATTATAAATCCAACACCACTAGTTCTGCCAGTATCTGTCCCACGATAGTAGAAGAGATGTCCACTTTTCAGTTCGATGAGATCTTCTCCTTTTGTCCTTACCTCACTTAGCCCCACGATGTCCCACTTGATCCTTTGTAGTTCCTCTTAAAATTCAAGAAGCCTTGAATCAGAAGATAGTGAGCGTCCATTATACGTAGCCAAGGTCAGCATCAGATGGCAGACTAGTCCGGTCCTACGGGGATTCTTAACAAAAGTTCTTTGCGTAGGAAAAAGAAATAATAATGAAGAAACGTTTGCTTGTTTAAATCAGAAAAAATAAAGCCTCGATAAAAGTAGTTGTTAGATTGAAAAGTAAGAAAATAAAATAATGATGGTACATCGAGAAGTTTAACGAGTATGCAAGCATTTAGAAAAAAAAAAAGTAGATTAAGATAATGCATTAAAAGGTACATTTCACTGATTAATCATAAAAGAAAGTACGAAAACATAAAAAAAAATATTTTAATTATGTATAAAACATTGCGGCTTTTATGGCGGAAAAAGGTACATTGTTAAGAAATGTAACAGAAAATGCCATGAACACGTAAGTACATTAATAAACAATCGTGTTTTAAGATTATGTCTGCAGCATAAAACTTTGGGAAACGTCTTTATGTTGGTACGTCCTTTTAAAAAGCTTGAAATCTCCTCAAAGAAAATAAAAAAAAATCGTTACGTTGAAAAATTATGTATATAAAATGGGAAATTATGGGGAAAAAATAAGGAATAAATTCGTTGCAAAATGATCAAGTTATTGAAAAAAAAATAATCAGACTTGGAGCTTAATGTGTCTAACAGAATCTCAAATGACGTCAACTCCTAATACGCCCTCCTTCCTGTATTCATCGTAAGACGGCCAACTGCAAATCCCCTCAGGCAGTCTTCCCTCATTCGCAACCACATGTCTTAATCCTTTCGACCGACCCTACCAACGGTTTGGTGGCCGAATTGGGAGAGCATTTGACTTCCACGCAAACGGCCTGAGTTCCAATCCAACTGGTTCCAAACCTCGTCGTCGCTTTTTTCGATAATAAATCCATGGTTGAAAAAAATTTCCCGAGTCCACTTACAATTAAATTTACCACCACCACCCGAAAAAACAGATTGGGAAATTCCAAAAAAATAAAAATGGCGGAGAAATTTCCCAGAATTAAAAATGGCTTCGTCAACATCGACGTGAAGGTGACGTCATGCAGTAAAAAAATGGCGGACATCAACGACCACGCCCATCATTGCCACCGGAAGAAAAGTTTCTTCGTCTACGACGACCACGTGAAGGTGACGTCATGCAGTAAAAATGGCGGACGACCACGCCCACCGTTGCTACCCGACGAAAAGTGAAAAGGCCACGGGAAGGGCACCCGTGACGTCACTTCTTGAAGTTGACCACGCCCCACCTGTGACGTCACTTCCGCCGCCCAAGTCTCCCCCCTACTACTCTCGGGTCAAAAGCTTGAAAACTGCGAAATCAGAGACTGAATTTTCAAACGTAGAATTCTTACACAAATTAAGAATACATTTCATAGATATAAATAAACTGCGAGCTAAAATTACCTCGGTATAGTTCTGCTGCACAGTTTTTTTTTGTTTTTTTTCTTTTTCAAATGTTGTGTACTTTAGTTCACCACAATTTAGAGGAATGCCGTTCCCCTTATCGATTTCTTAAGAGAACGCCGTTTCCGCTCACTTTCACCACTGGATATTAAGAAGGGAGACTGAATGAAAAGCAAAGTAGAGAAAGATTAGTTTTGCAGCAAGATAACTGAAAAATCCCATCATAAAAATAAGCAGAAATAGATCGTTAAGTTAATAATAATACAAAGAATGATTAAGAAAGTAGAACAAAGTGTCAAAGACCTTTTTCGTAATTTCGCTTAATAAACCTACTCTTCACTACAAAAGAGCAAGTCTTACTTTTAGCTGGTATTTTATTTGTTTTCATCGTATAGTTGAAAAATATAATCGAAACCCCGGAACGTCTATTTCTTTACCAGCGAAGGTTCAAACGAACCCAAGCGAGAGAACACTGCAATGACTGCCAGGCGATCTATAAACTGCCCTGGAAGCGGAGTTTTTGCTGCCCACTTTTGGAAAAAAATATCAAAGCACCCCAATCCCAAATTTAAAGCTATACTCGGATGAGCCGCTAAGGGTAACCGATAATTCGGATACAGTTGGCAAAATTTTAGCGAAGCTATTCCAAAACCTAAGCGCATTAAGGCTTCTATTATAACAAATTCTAAAAATCGAACGCGTAAAATTTATGACTTCCAGAACAAAAGGACGAAACATTCTAAAAAAGAAATGCCTAAAATGTATCATGAACTACTTTTCCTTCACGCCTTCGCGTTGGGTGTGATCAGGCTGCATGTAAACAAAGCGGAAAGACACATTCAGATCGGGAACAACGTTTTTCATTTTGTATTGCGAAAGACACATACACAAACTTCCTTTTATTATTATAGATTAAGCAAGTGTTGAGCTAACAGACGGAGTCTTTCCCTTTCTTCGTGTTTTAATTCAAACGATTTTTTTAAATTAATGTTAGTGAACCGACTTTCGTGAAACGGTTCACGTAAAAAGTCTAGTGTTTTTACACTCGACAACCCTACATATGTCAAGTCGAGAGCGAATTCATAATAGCATTGAAAAAATCAATGATCAGTGACATGTGGTTGGTATCATGGTGATTAGTCGTGTCCTATAGGAATAATGACCATTAAAAAACTGGCCAATTTTAATAATTTTAATTGAAATTCCTCAATGACACGGAATTTCGGGAATCGGAAGACGTCAAAACCTGCCCATGGACGATATCTAATCGCACGCTAAAAAGAACAGTGATCGGATGTGTCATGTCATAGCTATGTCCGAATAACTAATTGTCCCGAGTTTCGCAATAGAGAGCGGATTTTTTCAATTATTATTAAAATTGGTCAATTTTTTGATGGTCATTATTTTTATACGACATTACCAATCACCATGATACCAACCCCATGCCACTCACCATGCATGCCCTTCCCTTTTCTCTGTGGCAAGCGCCAGCGCGATCGGCTGAAGATCTTTGGAGGAGATAGGTAACAAACGACCCCTTCTCAAAACCCGCGGGAAAACCCCCCTAAAAATGCAAATGACCATTAAAAAACTGGCCAATTTTAATAATTTTAATTGAAATTCCTCAATGACACGGAATTTCGGAAATCGGAAGTTGTCAAAACCTGACCATGGACGATGTCCAAACGCATGTAAAAAAACACGATGATCGGATGTGTCAGTCGTCTCGTACCTATGCCCGAACAACTAATTGTCTCGATTCTCGTAAAGAGAGCTCCGCTCGGCCTTCGGCTTCACTTCGCTCAATCAGCATCATTATTTCAACACAAGTCTACGAATTTTTTTCTTTTTTGAGGCAATAAATAACTAACATTCTACCATTTATTTTTTATTTTTTTGACCGCAGCATAAGATATTCAGTAGTGTAGTGCTAATTGAAGAAGTACAGGAACGCGCGGTGCTTTTACGTCTTCAATACCTTTCCCTTCTTACCTCCCCATTCCGCCTCTTTTCCTTTTTACTTCCTTATAGTATAGGAAAGTATAGTAATCGGTCGAAATCAGATTTCCTGATTTACACGTTTTGGTGATCAAGGAACAAGATTTCATCATTTTAGTAAGAAAACATTGAAATGTTGGGGCCCAAAATGGGGCGGTATTGAGGTGCAAAAACTAATATCAGCCCCATATTATCGATTAAGATGTTGTTGGAAGCGGAAACCAATTTAGAGTGCAATGGTGAAAGCCATTATTACTGTGAGTCTTAGTTATCGAAATATTTGGATAGGGAAGTTTGGGTACTGCAAAAAAAAAAAAATATATATATATATATATATATATATATATATATATATATAAGTAAAACTTACCGAATAATATGTCGTTTTAAGCAAAATTTTATGGAGAGAGCAACGGTTTTTTTCCGCCTGTGTTAAATGGGCCTAAAGCCCCCAAAGAGAAAAATAATCTGCTGGGCTTCCAGCGTAATCAAAGAGTACTCGTAACTGGACTAAATTCACTGAGACTCACAACTACACTCCTTGATAAGGAGTAGATTAATCAAATTCCCAATTACACTAATTTCCCCACTGCAATATCGCTACCCTAACTGTCTAAACAACAGTAAAAAAAATGGAGTTTCAAGGTACTGCCGAGTGAGAATGAATTTAGAGACTAAATCTGCATTCAAACAAAACATGGGATGTTAATTCCACCAACCTGTGCTATAAAGGAAAATTGCTCCCCACTAAACCACTAAAGATATTCCCAGTTAAATTAATATACGAAAAAAAAAGTACTTCCGTTGCTGAAGCAACAAACAAGGTATATTCTCTGAGAGAGACTGTCAAAGATTTTATTTCATTCTTACGAATTTCATTGCGATTGGTGAATTCAGATTGTAATCGTTTCTTTGCATTTAGTGAGAAGGGGAATCTGAATGTGTCAAAATGATTTTTTTTTTCTTTTTTTCAGGATTTACCGATTATAAACGAAAAATTCACAAAAAATCATCTTGAAACCTTAATTTTTTTTTTTTTAATTTATGGAATTGCAAGAATTTCAGTGCACATTTATTAAGTAAAGAATGCGAAGATTACTGTTCATTTAATTATTTTCAAATGGAAACAACATTTTTAAGAGATGCAGCTGAAATAGACTTTCCAAAACTGTAGTTCAAGAATTCATGTAATTGTGAGCATGTACTTATACATATACACATAAAGCAACCCAAACAATTTACCGTAGGTGAACCTCAATGCATTAACGTATCCAACGAATTTAGAGTTTCTATCCCAGATTATTGATAGCGTAGAATAATAAATTATCAACATTTATTCACAATTACACGTTTTATTAACATCGACTATAGTTTCGTAGAGCGTTTAGCTCGGCATCATCAGCATGAATGAAGCGCAAACATTCAAATCATTGTGACATCATCAGAGTTCTGACAGTCACGGATTCGGATGTGTTGTTTCCACCGCTTGAAAGAAATGGAGTTGATGCCATGTCGTTGACAAGCCGTGAAGAATTCCGGTATATGTGGAAAGCTTCTAATATATTAAGCTTGATTATCGAATCAGGTTTATCAATAAGCGTAGCGTTTCCATATAAAAGTTTATGGCTATTTTCGTGACAGTGTTGGGCTACTGATTACTTCTTCAGTTCATAGTTCCGTACGTAAGTCTTGTGTTCCTTCACACGGAAACTTAACGCCCTGCGGGTCTGTCCTATAAATGAAAGTGCACATTCACAAAGTATCTGATAAATTCCCCAGAAATTTATGTCTTCGGCGTAATTTTTTGATCCGTAAAAATTCACCTTGTTTATGGGTTTGATTTTTTTTTTTTTTTTTGATTGGAGGTTTAACGACCACCGTGAGCAACTCAATGGGCTATAAGCAGTCACCCGTCCTTAATTTAGGGTCACTGGTTCCAGGGAAGGGAGAGAGCCAGTGCCGTAAGACAAACACAACATCCATGCCTCACCGGAATTTGAACCCGGACCCCTCACGGACGAATGATCAGAGGCCAGCGCCTTAGACCACTACGCCACCGGGGCGGCGTTTATGGGTTTGAAAATATCTTTGAAATTAAAGCTTTTGAGAATTTTTAAAATTCCTAAGCAAAACTGAGGAGCAAATGGGATAACCGCCCAATTCGTTCTTGCTGGAGGTCTGTTGGCGTGAGCGATCAGACATCAGGCTTCGATTTCCTAAATTTTTGGACAGCTTTATGTATAACAGAAGGGCTATGCTCTGCGTGCTGCAATTCGTTTAAGAAAATAAAAATCCGTGACCGTCAGAACTCTGATGATGTCACAATGATTTGAATGCTCACGCTGCATTCCTCCTCATGATGCTGAGCCAAATGCTCTGCGAAACTACAGTCGATGTTAATAACGCATTTGATTGTGAATAAACGTTGTTAATTTATTCTATCTCAACATCACAAGTGTTTTTGTTTTTGTTTGGACGTTTAACGACCACCGAGAGCAACTCAATGGGCTATAAGCAGTCGCCCGTCCCTAATTTAGGGTCACTGGTTCCAGGGAAGGGAGAGAGCCAGTGCCGTAAGACAAACACAACATCCATGCCTAACCGGGATTCGAACTCGGACCCCTTTCGGACGAATGATCAGAGGTCATCGCTTAGACCACTGCGTTACCGAAGCGGCCATCACAAGTGTGTAGTGTTAAATTATATATTCATAGCATATTTGATTGTATTGTACTGATTATACAAGTTCAGTTAGCAAAAGCGGGTTAAGGTACAGGAATCAGCTGAAAAGAACGCATCTGATTTACTGTACCTTAAGTAGTTGAAAGAGGGAGAGGGATAGTATCAGAAACAGCTATTGCCTCAACAGAACATTTGATACGTAAGTTGTTGTTTTTTTTTCTTTCTTTTTCGGAAGCGGTCAAACTGGTAAGCAAACTTTATCGTTTGAGCATGACTTAGTTTTCTTCTATAAGCATGGTGAAAGACAAATATATACAAGTGCGATCAAACAGGATTCACACTGGTTGCATAAGTTCGGAATCGCGCAACACAGTAGGAAGCGGTTTGGCACAGGTTGATCTCGGAACCTATTACGCATGTGTTGCAAGTCACGTGCACCCTGCTCGTCCGCTTTTTTTATTTTTTATTTTTACAGTAGTGCTTTTTTCTTACGTGTGTGAAGCATTTGTCGCATTAGTCGTGCCGGAGAAAATTTATCAACGAATTTGCATCAGATTTTGTCAAAAACCTGGCAAAACTCACAAAAACGCATACTTAAAGTTACAGAAAGTCTATGGAAAGGATTGCATGAGTCGTGCACACACAAGTTTTTCATTGCTATAAACGTTTTAAAGATGGTCGTTAAAGTATTGAGAGTGATGAAAGATCTATGAGGCCCACAACAAGCAAAAGTAAAAACAATGTCGAACTTGTGTGCACAGCTGTGTGGGAAAATCACCGATCACTATTCGTCAGTTATCTGAAAACTTCAACATTAGTTTCGGTTCAGTTCAGTCGATTCTTACTGACGGGTTGGGTATGAGACGCCTCTCAGCCGAATTTGTGCCGAAATTGCTCTCACACTGGTAAAAATTGGTAATTATAAATAAGCAAAATGTACTGAGTACATTCGGGGCTTATAATAGAGCTCCGAGTACTTGTGTCTCACTTTTGAAAAAGACACGTACTCATTTTTGAATAGCCTACACACAGGGAATCAATTGTGAATATATCTAGTATTTCTAATTTGAAATATATGTACTCATTTTTGAGAACATATATTTCAAATATATGTGCTCTAAACTTCATTTAGTTTCTGCGCCCTTTCATGCAGGGCACAGAAACAAGTTGGAGCGAATCTAGCGCTGCTGACAGAAAAGTTTGTAAGTGAGAGAGAGCACACTAGATGGCGCCACCGTACAAGCGTGCGACTTTGCGCATAGAAGGCAGAGAGAAATTAGAAACTTTAACTGGGGGATTTCTACCCGAGGGCCGTCACTTGACGTGCTCGTTAGATGCACCGCGGATATTCAGCGATTGTTAGAAATTCACACTACCAGGATAGATTTGATCCTGGGGTCCCTCCATCAGTAGTCCGAATCTCTAACCACTAAGCCATCCGCGGCTCGATTTCAAATTTGGAATACGTGCACTCCATACATACTCATTTATTCATAGAATCAACTGGAAGTATATTATTCGATGGCACATCTGGGATAATAGATATACTCGTTGTCACATGCTGGGCAAATGGACGCAAAATTTTATGACAAATATAGTGATGAAGCTACAATATATTATTTATGAGATTGACACAATTATAGTTAGTGTAAAAACGTACACAAAGATACTTTATTCATTATTAAATTACTTGTAATCAGTGACTTTGTTGTACTAATTATTTATGTGTGTCCCTTTACACATTTATTGAACAATATCTCTTGAAATCTATAATATCTAAAATGAAGTAATACGAGATTATATTTATTGACGCAGTTATTTGTAAGTACGTATGGTTACTCATATTTGAGCATGCCATGTACTCGCTTACGATACGAGTGTACTTAAAAAAAACGAGTAGGTTCAGGTTCTTATTTTTAGGTAGATTTTTTTTAACAGTGCATTTGAGAAAAAAACAGGTTCACGTTTCAGCTGCTAGTGACCTACTTGAGTGCGTCGAAAACGACGGATACTTTTTAAAAACTATCATAAGTGGTGATAAATTGTGGGTTTATGGGTATGCCTCAGAAACTAAAGCACAGTCTTTACAGTGGAAGACCCCAAACTCTCACAGACTCAAAACCGCACGACGGAGCCGTAGAATATAGATAGAATATCTTCGCCCGGAATATGACGGTCCACCAGGAATTCTTCCGGCATCCCGGCGGCCTAGTCCGCGCGTGGAGCACCGAAAGAGACTCAGTGATAGCCCTGTAGCAATATGTATTGAAAACAAAGATCCAAGAATCTTCGGAAAGCTGAGGAAAAAGGCTCTTAGTGGTACCATTAAAAAAAACCCTAACCTAAAAGATTTTGCACGCTATTCTTGAGCGTGCAAGGAAAAAAAAAGCAGTTGCAAAAATAATGATGTTCTATTGGCGTAGAATATCCCTGTTTTGACGCCACTATAATACTTTGATTGTTGATTATAATTCTTTGATTTTTCGATGGTTTCGGTTCATGTGTGAAATACCATTATATGTTAAACACTTCACTTACAATACCATTCTCGGGCATCGTTACAGCAAGAAATCAAACTTTCAACGGTTTATTACTTCCTGGTTGTCCAATAGCGCTCTCTTAATCACAATTCCTCTTTCAACACTAAAAGAGGTTCGTCGACGTATTCACAATATTGCTCTCGTAGGTAAGGCTGTTTCAACGTATAGATCAAGACAGCGTGCGTCAAAATATAATCAGTATATCGTCGTGCCTTCATTGCACACTGCATACTGTCGAAGTGGATTTTGTTTACAACTGTCAATTACTGTCAAAAAGTATAACGGAATTTTGTGAAGTGACATGCCATTCGGAAAGAAAATGTGACGGAAAAGTATAAAAAAAAAAAAAAATCACGTAAGAATAGAAACTCAAAAAGGAAAGGTTAAACAAAAGATATACGTCACAAGATACACTGGCGACATACATGTGTTAGCGCGGTTTTTTTGTTCTTCGTATCCGGACAGGCGCAATTTCGAAATGGCAAACAAGATGCTATTTTTCTTTGTTTCAATGTCGTAGAAACAGGCTTATTGATATTTAGCAGACTATATCGTATTTTCGAGATTTCTACCAAATCGGTTCTTTTCTTTTCTTCTTCTTTTTTCTTTTCTTACTTTCTTTTACGGGCCCTAGACTTGTAGTACATATAAATATGTTGAGATGGCCGTATGCTTTTGCTTATTAGAATGCAAAACATAAATGACGTTCGGAGACAGAGAATGATGAAGTGAGTAGAGAAGTCTATTTGCTCCACGAGACGATACTAAGCGCAGCAGTGATTTATTTTGTTCGGAGATGCGGCGACTAACGTTATGGACGAAGTGATGATACGAAAGCAACAGGGCGGAAATCATGGGACCCCTTCGATCGGAGCGAGTCACGGCGAAAGTGACAAAATGGGTATTAAGGGCATCATGATGTTCAGTGAATAATCCCCCTTTATCATAATGCGTCATTGATGCGGACAGTTACTGATCAGGAGACAGCTCCTTTGACGGAAGGGAGACTGAGTGACTGATAGCCTTTTTCATGCCTCATATTTATTCATATGCTCTCAGGGGAACTGCGGTAAGACTCTAGAGCCTGAAAACATAGTATATTGTACGGCTTAAGGTAGAATTCAGTTTCGTAAAGAGCCTGACACGGCAATTTGGGTGCAACTGATACAAAAATGGGGCAAAAGCTTTATTCAATAGAAACACTGAAGTGAAAATTTAACTGCTTCCTATCTTTATTAACATAAACTCAATGCTTCTGGGGAAAAAACTTCTGTTATATTTTATTCTCTTAATATTTCAGGAAAATTGGCAAAAGAATGTCGGCGCCAAGTGGTTAGCATTCCAGTTTAGTAGATGTCACTCTTCAAACTAAATTATTGCGCATCCGTTAGTGCGCTAAGAAGGTCATTTTCTACTGCATACATGCGATGGTATTTTATGTAGTTTTGTTGTGACGGACGGAGGCGAGGAAATGAAGTCGGGATGTGAAACTTCGACTCAACTAAGGCTCCAACTCCACCAGAGATGAAAACGGGTCACGGGTTAACAGGTCGACAATTTCTTGCGGGTCCAACGGGTCGGGCCAAGGTGTTCCTGACCTGATTTTGACCCGGTTTTATTCCCGCTTTATTTTTGAAAAGAGAAAAATATATTCCAAAGAAAAATGCGCGTTGTAGAATTATGTAGTCGATACTGGTGCTCACGGAGTGAATAATGATTTGCCATGCAAAAGTATTGTCGTCTCTTTCTTAAAGCAACGAAGTTTTCCACCGACCGACGTCAGACACACCAACACCATATCGTAAACTGATACTTCCTCTGCATTCTTTTACAGTGCTGTTAACTGTTGTCCAGGGCAAGGTACCGGCAAACGCCATTCGCCTGCTTCTCAGCTGATTCACTCTCTCCGTGCAAAGTTCACTGTATGACTAAGAGTTACTTTTCACATCGCATCTTTTACATTGAGCATTCAGAGGTTTTCGATTGATGTGCTAACAACCCGTTCTCATGACATGTCATGTCGAAGTTAACTCCTTATTTGTTAATATGGATGGATTTAATATTAAGGAGGTTGGGAAAGGCGTCGAGGCCAACAAATACGTGCTTGTTGAAAACCACAAGGGGAAGAGTGAATGCTGGAAATTGTTTCGTCTCACTAAGGAACCGGTGAATAGTTCTGTGTTGTTTGGTCTTGCTTCTTGTTCAAAATGTGGAAAGTGTATAATTACAAAGAAAGATATCGACGGTGTAATAAGAGATTATGGAACTAAAAATCTAACGGACCATATGAAAGTGTACGCACGTCCATCAAGGTGTGGAAAGAGTGAACAATCTAAATACATTTGTGTAACAGTAAATAATGATTATCATTTGCAGTATACTCACGCTCACGGTCACAGTCAGCCATTACTTCTGGATTACGCAAAATAGCAACACCAAATTTGGCACTAAACTTTAGCAAGTAACCAAATGTTATTATTAAAAAATCATTTCAGTTATTGGGATGAATATATATATTACGTTTCATCATCATCATCATTGTCAACCATTATCATTCCACTGATGAACGAAGGTCTCCCCAAGTTTCTTCCACAACGGTCTGTCATGTGCCAGTCTCCTCCATATTACTACCGCATACTTTCGAATTTCATCCACCCATCTCCCGTGTGGTTTTCTTCTGGGTCTTTTCCTGTCCCTTGGAATCCAATCTAAAATTTCGGCTGTCCATCGATGGTCTATCCTTCTGGCAGTATGTCCAGCCCATTGCCATTTCAGGGAATTAACTCTGATCATAATGTCTTCCACTCTTGTCATTTTTCGGATCCACGAGTTCCTCTTCTTATCTCTCCTGGTTACACCAAGCATGCACCTCTCCAGGCTGCTTTGAGTTGTCTGCAGCCTTTGTATGTCTCTTTTAGTTAAGGTCCACGTCTCTGCACCATACGTTAGCACTGGAAGGATGCATTGATCAAACACTTTTCTTTTAAGACATAATGGCATATTGCTCTTGAAAATTATGCTGTTTCTTCCAAAAGCTCTCCTGGCAAGTTTTGTACGCCGATTAATTTCTTCATCAATGTGACCCTCACTTGATATCTGCTGTCCAAGATAAACGAACGTGTCTGTTATCTCCAGCTTTTCTCCAACAATCGATAAATCTTCATTTCTTGTAAAAGCATTGAACATCACTTTTGTCTTCTGAAAGTTCATTTTTAATCCCACTTCTTTACTCTTGTCAGCAAGTTTCCTGGATCATATTCTGCAACTCTGATGGGCTAGTTGCAAAAATGACTACGTCATCAGCAAAACGAAGGTGAGTTAGATAACTCCATTAATCTTTATCCCTTTGTTTTCCCAGTTCAGTGATTGAAATATATTTTCAAATGTGGCTTTAAAGATCTTGGGAGATATGGTGTCACCTTGTCTCACTCCCTTTGCAATTTTTATGTGTGTTGTATTTTCAAATAGCCGAATCTTTGCACTTGCATTTTCATAGATGTTAGTAATAATATTAATGTATGCATCTTCAGTACCGCAGGATTTCAAAGTTACATGTATATATATATATATGTAAATTGAGTTTCGAATTTATAGTTCAAAGCAGATTTGTTCGGGTCAGTTACGGGTCCGGTTATGGGACGTTCGGGTCCCATAACCGGACCCGTAACTGAAATTTTTGACCCGTTTCCATCTCTGAACTCCACCTCCCTCTCTCTGCCTCTCTCTCTCTCTTTCTCTGGTAATGATGTTCTTAAAATTTTAAGCTCCCCACCCACAAAAAAAGATAATAGATAGGCATTTCTCTCTTCCCTGACACTTAACAGCAACAAATCCGGTGCCCTTGTGGTTGAAAATTATTGGTGCAGATATTTTTACTGATTCACTGCGAGAAGTAATTTGTTTGCAGGGACCTATCACTTGTGCTGTATCATTTCAATTTTGCTTTCTGACGTAGTACTACGTCTTTCCCCGCGCTGGATAGGGGTAATATTGAGAGCACGGATGCAATGGAAACATGTCACACTTTCAACGCTTATATCTTTGAAACTAATAATCGTAAAGTAACAAATATTACATCATTAGATAGAGTCCATTTATAAAAAAAAAACAATTTTCAACACTACACCCTTTAACCCTTTGATACAGTGGCGTTAGAAAGTTAAGCTAATTTCGCGTGATTTTGTTTCGCCGCACGCCGTTTTAAGGTTGATAACTAGTGAATAGATAATGATAACGATGATCTCAGCCCCGCATTCCGTAGCTGACGGTCAGAACTAACGGACATATGTGATAAACCGAAATAAAGTGGATTTAAATTTATTCATTTTTTAGATAAAAAAAATTGTTTGGTGACGAAAATTTAGAAATGCCACGAAAATCCAGGGAAAATTACTATAAGAACCGACGAAAGTTGAAGAAACAGCTAGAGGAGAACGAGAGGAATACGAAAAGGTTCGCTAAGTCATCAACCGAAAGGACACGGGAATGTAGGAAGCGTTAAAAGTCCGAGCGCTATGATGCGTTTCACCCGAGTTCGACTCTACAGCCACAATCTTTCACTTCAACTGCGCAAATTGAGCCTGAACAGCAAAAACAGATAGAAATTGATGTCATCTATCCAAATTTTCAAATTTTCACACCGAGCATGGAATATCAATGTACATCGCTAGTCTTCACAACTTCGCTGGATAATGAATGTATTACGTCTCAAACCTTTACACCGCTGATGCATTCTGAATCTAGACAAGAACAAGAGCAACAACAAGAAGAGTACATTAGGCCTGAGACGTGTCGCCAAATTTATAACAAGGCAACTAAGAAGTTTGAGAAATGGTTTCTGAAGAACGATTTCTTCAGAAACAATTTTAGCAATAGCCACTGACAACGATGATACTGCGACTTCCTTCTACGAGGGGCGTCCAGAAAGTAAAAAAAACGTTTGACCTTGACGAACGACGCGAGTGGCCTCCCCACTGTCACGGCGGCATCGAGCACCCAGGCCTGTTAGCTCACTGGGGAGCCAAGCAGCGAGGTATTTCGGACGTTTGCCTTTTCGTTAGAGGCCGCTCACTTGGCAGTTCCAACTGGTGAAATCTAGTTTTTTGAATGCCAAAATGTGCAAATCCGGGGTCTGACTTCGACCGATCACTATCTGATACTATAAATATAAATAAAAAGGGGAGAGGCGAAATGGGAGTGGAATGTAAAGAAGAGAAAGGTGTTGAAGGCGTATAATTAAAGGCACTGCGCGTTCTTGTCCTTTTTCAATTAGCACTACAACAGTGAATATAACCGGTTAGAGAAAAAAATTTAAAAGATTTCTGCAATCGATAAGACTTTCTCAAATAGAAGCAGCTATTTACTTCCATCAGCGGCGAAAAGACATATTATCAAAATTAACAAATGGCGCACCAAAAGGTTTCTCATAGCAGAAGGAAAATATCAGAGACAAACAGATTTTCGAATCGAACAGTTAAAAGTGGAAATACAATTTAGTAAAATCATGCAATGCATTGATTATGATACGCTTTACAACATACCAGAAATCATTACTCAAGTCATGAGGATGATCGTTGTGGAATAAATCTCGCTTCTGTGCTCTGACCTATGACCCCATTTCGATGATATTAAACAGAAAAGGTTAAGTATACCTCCGGAACAACATACTAAAGTTTTGTCGCAATAGATGAATTTTTAGTCAAGTTATGAGGATAATGGCTGTGGAATAAATCTCGCCCCTGTGTCTTGACCTTTGACCCCATTTCGATGATATTCAATAGGACCGGTTTAGTTGGAACAACATAACAAAGTTTTGTCGCAATCGAAGCATTTTTACTTAAGTTATGACGCATAAATGCAATGGAATCGATTCCGCTCCTATGTCCTGAACTTTGACCCCATTTCGTCCATTTTCAATAGGGGTGGTTCCCTACCACATATTAAAGTTTCATCGAAATCGAACCATTTTTACGTGAGTTATCGTGCGGACAGACGGACGGACAAAGCTCAAGCATATACGCTTCTTCAACCTACGGTTGGAAAGCGTAAATAAAAGGAAACATGTGTAACTCTACGTCACCTAGTGGAAGAATTTTGTATAATGGAAAAACAGAAAATATGAGAAAAGTATTCTTCATAGCAAAAGCTATGCTAAGGAAAAATATTTTTTGGAATACGTCTCCCAGAAACAGAGATAACGAGAAAAAGATCTTGACTTTTACATTCCTTAGGGGTGGAAACTGTGGATCATTTAAAGAAGATAATGTTCCGATCTTTGTTGTATGGAATGGAGTAAACCAAAAAAGAAATTTTTTAATAGGGTTTTTAGGAGCGGAGATACAGCAGCAAACAAAAGTACACAAACGCCACCTAGCGACAGAACTGTGAACTACAAAAAACTCCGCAAGTACAAGCCCAAAGTGTTTCGCAAGGTAAATAAATGGTATCCGGTGTTAAAAGATGTTTTTTAAATCGGACAGTTAGAAACAGGAATTTCGAGAAAAATAGATTAAATATTTGCGCCCCCTAGCGGGGAAATTGTGCATTATTTTGGGGGGTGAGGGGATACATAATGGTATAAGTTAATTGCATCTCACTGAAAAATAATTTTTATAATCAGGTTTTTAATCCCGCAGATATTGCTACAAACACATGCTGTAAACAGAAACGTGAACTTTCGTTCTCTAGTGGCACACTAGTGCGTTAAGAAAAACTCCAAAATTATATGCAGTCTCCGATAAAGAAGGAATTTTTCAAATCGGACTCTTAGAAGCAGAGATATCGATGAAACTAAGACATATACATTTACGCCCCTGGCGGAAAAAATATGCGCTATTTTAAGAAGGTATTCTGAAAAGGTTTTCCGAGGTGAGAGGTCTTGGTGTACGAAAGAATGTTTTCAATCGAGTTTTCAGAAGTGAAGATTTCGCTACAAATACATCAGAAACAGAAATAAGCGCACCTGGTAGCCAAACTGTTCTCTACAAAAAATTATAAATTATATGTAGAATACTTCCACTAGTAGCTGTATCAAATGCAGAAGGAATTTTTGAAATCGGACTTTTAGAAGCAGTGATATCGGGGAAAATCCCAATTTAACTTTACGCCTCCTAGCGTAAAATAGATGCATTACTTGAAAAAGAAACTGTACCCAAAATAGACTTCGTTGAAAATGGCATCGAAAGGAAGAAAGGATTTTTTCAGTCGGATATTTAGGAGCAATTATATGGAATAAAATGTATTTTGAATTCAAATAGCATCTGGGTTTATGCGCTCTGGTCGGCGAAGTTATGCATCACCCCCCCAAAAAAAAAACTGGAGAGCAAGAATCATCGTTCTCACATTTCAAGTTTTGTAATGTAAAAATAATTTTTTAAAATTGGACTAATAGTTGCCGAGATATGGATGGTATCCATAGACGGACGGACGGACGGACGGACAATGAACACCTGTCCGTCCGTCTTTTGTGAAAAATGTACATGCTATAAGCTCGTACTTTTTTTTTTTACAAAAGACATGTTAGAAACGTTTTCAAATCTTATTTTAATTTCAAAGATATGGTGTCCACAGGAGGAAGGACAGACGAACTTAGTGATGCTATAAGCCAGTATTACTTTTTCCTTTTTTTTTTTTTTTCTAATGACGTACCAAAAACCTTTACCTAAGCAGTTATCTTAATGATACTTTCTAAATTACCATAACGATTATGTGCCTAAATCAGAAGATATATGTAATAATAAAAAACAGATTTATTTCATTCAAAATTCACGCAATTTGATGAAAACCAAACTGTAGATTTTAAGCTTTAGGTACACACTGATGAGTTATTACATTATGACCACCTGCCTAATAAGCTATAGGACCCCCTTTAGCCCGCAAAACAGCGGTCACTCGGCGAGGTATCGATTCGATGAGGTGGCGACAGGTATCCTGGGGTATCTGGTACCATAATTTCAACAGCAGGTCCTCCAGTTCTCGTACATTTCGGGGTGGTGGTGATTTAGCGCGAAGCCGATTTTCCAAGTCGATCCACGATTGTGTTCATGTCAAGTAAATTTGGAGGCCACGGCATTAACAGAGTGTCACCAGCATGTTCCTCGAACCACTCCTTGATGATTCTGGCAGTGTGGCATGGCGCATTATGCTGTTGGTAATGGCCATCACCAGCAGGGAATACAGTTGCCATGAATGGGTGGAACTTGGTCAGCAAATACGTTTAGATACCTGACAGCTATTAGGAATTGTGCTATTGGAACAATGGGGCCTAAAGTGTCTCAAGACAACATCGCCCATAGCATAAGTGTCCTAAAGTGTCTCAAGACAACATCGCCCGGCCTGTTTCCGCCCAACAGTGCATCCAGGTGCCATAGCCTCCGTTGGTAATCGGCATATGCGCGCTCGGCCGTCTATGTGATGCACCAGCAATATAGATTCGTCAGACCAAGCTACTTTCTCCCAATCATCCACGGTCCAATTTCGATGAACTTGGATCTATTTCATGCATTGTTAGCGATGACGTGCAGTGAGCATGGGGACCCGGCTGAGTCTTCGGTAACGCAGACCCATGCGCAGAAAGCTGCGATGAACTGTGTGCTGTGACACATTGCCCTGATCACCACTGTTGTAGCTGTGGGTGATTTGTCGCACTGTGGCCGTGCGGTCGCTATGAACAATGCGCGACAGTTTCGGCTCACCTCCAGCATCAATGAGGTGCGGACGACGGTTTCTCATTTGGCCATATGTGCACCACTTTTGATACCTACGCACTACATCGGCACGTTAACAACCCACAAGCCGCGCCGTTTCCGAGATCGTAGTTCCGAGCTGCCGTGTTATAACAATTTGTCCTTTATCAAACTCCGATAAATCGGCAGCTTTTCTCATTCTGACACCGAACACTCTACTAACCGAAAGCCGGTCTTTGAGTTGTATATATACTGCTCTGTGAACTTCACTTGCGCCACCGTTCGGTCTCCAGGCGCGCTTATTTCTCTATGCAGGGGGTAGACATAATGGCTTATCGGCGTAATATAGATATATGTTTCTCCCTCTTAACGGTATGAGATGTGGGTATGTCTTTCCTCCTGGAAGAATAAAATGTAGATAACTACCGCTATAAGGCGAGAGGAGTTAACGTCTTATTTTCTGGAATAGAGTTTTACTGCTTTACAGTTGTACGATGTTACATTTTTCTCCTAGTAATATAAGATGTAGATTATTGGATCCCATTTCTTGGGATAATAAGGTGAGAGACTTGAATCTTATTTCCTGGTAGATAATGTACCATATATTAATAAATATGCTGAATGTTCCTTAGCAGTATGAGGTGCGAGATTAAATCTCTTTTCTTGGCAGAATGACATGCAGGCTTAATATCTTACTTCTTGGTAGAATAAAAGGAGAGAAACGTAATGCTTGATCCTGAGTAGTTCAAATCACTACTACCGTTTGGTCGAAATAAAGTGAGTGCTTAAGTCTCTCTCTCCTGCGAGGGTTGTTCTAAACGTAATGTCGTTTTACGAATAACTCCTGTAATTTTCGAAATATTTACATAAAAGTTGGTATAAATCTAGACAGACCAGATTTAAGACGGTCCGAGCGGTGTAGCGTCAGAGCGACCGGGCACCACGAATGCTAAACCCGACCCTGAATCTAGATTGACCTTATTAAAAAATGCACGTATTTTTGTATTTAGATTGGTCAAAGCAACGAATGGATATTCATCTATAGCAAAGACTTGTCATTCAGTTATTCAACTTTTGGAAATGGAAGGTCGCAAGGTGACGTAGATCAATAGGGGCTGAACCCCCCCCCAAAAAAACATGAAAATGAGACAATCGGCAATATCAGAAAACAAGAATGATGACACCGAATTTTCGGGTGTAATAAGCACGTTTTTTGAATCCGTTCTGACGCAAATTAAATTTATCAAAGCTATTCAAAGTCAATGGAATCGGTATGGAAAACAATAGTATCTGACGGAAGAAAGAAGTTCTTCAATCGGGTTTTTTATCCCTTCAGTTATTGCTGTAAACGGAATCGTGAGCTTACGCCCTCTGGTAGACGTGTGAAATAAGAAAAACATGAATTTACATGAGAAACATTTCGCACCGAAAACGCTCTCCAACACAGAAGAATTTTTCAAATCGGACTCTCAGAAACAGAGATATCGACAAAAATAAGATGTGACTTTACGTCCCCTGGTGGTAAAACCATGCATTATTTTAGGAAGAAAGTATTCTCAAAAGGTTTTTCCATATGAGCGGTATTGGTCCAAGAAAAAAAAAATTCATTCGAGTTTTCAGGAGCCCAGATTTTGCTACAAATACATCAGAAGCAGAAATTAAGACTTACCAACCCCTGGCCAAACCATTTTTTACAAAAATTAGAAATTATGTGCAAAGGATTTCCCATCAGGAACTGTATCTGGTGCAGAAAAACATTTTCAAATCGGAGATTTAGAAGCAGAGATATAGGGGGGAAAGCAACTTATCTCTACGCCCCCTAGCGGAAAGTCTATGAATTACTTGAAAATTTTGAAATTATATGAAAAACATGTCACACTCGAAACGCTATCCAACAAAGACTGAATTTTTCAAATCGGACTTCTAGAAGTAGAGATATTGACAAAAATAAGATATAGACCTACGCCCCTGGCGTAGAAACCATGCATTATTTTAAGAAAAAAAAAGTTTCTAAAAGGTTTGTCGACATGAGTAGTATAGTATCGGTCTTCAAACGACGTTTTTTTCAATCGAGAATTTAGAAGCTCATATTTTTCTGCAAATACATCAGAAGCGGAAATTAAGATTTACGCCTCCTGGTGGCCAAACCATTTTTTTTTTTACAAAAAATTAGAAATTATGTGCAAACGATTTCCCATCAGGAACTGTATCCGGTGCAGAAAGAATTTTTCAAATTGGAGATTTAGAAGCAGAGATATAGGAAGAAACGCAGTTTACCTCTACACCCCCTGGCGGAAAGTCTACGAATTACTTGAAAATTTTGAAATTATATGAAAAACATGTCACACTGGAAACGCTATCCAACAAAGAATGAATTTTTCAAATTGGACTCCTAGAAGTAGAGATATTGACAAAAATAAGATATACATCTACTCCCCCTGGCGGAGAAACTGTGAAATATTTTAAGATGAAAATATACCGAAAAGGTTTATCGATGTGAGTGGTATCAGTCCACGAAAGAATTTTTTCAATCGATATTTTAGAAGCTCAGATTTTATGGCAAATACATCAGGCGCAAAAATTAACTCTTAGGTCCTCTGGTGGCCAAAGTGCTCTTTACCAAAAATTGGAAATTATATGGAAAAGATTTTCCATTAAGAGGTGCATCCGCTGAAGAAAAAGGTTTTCAAATCGGAGTTTTAGAAGAAGAGTTATCGGGGAAAATGTAATTTATTTTACGCCCCCTAGCGGATAATCTAGGCGTAATTTGAAAAAGTAACTATATCTAAAATACTCTTCGACATAAATGGAATCGAAAGATAAAATATTTTTTTCAATCGGAGGTTTAGAAGCAAATATGTGGAATAAAACGTATTTTTGTATTCGACATCATCTGCATTTATGCCCTCTAGCGGCAAAATTGTACATCGTAAAAAAAACGAGATAAAAGATCATCATTCGCATATTTCAAGCTTCCCAATGCAAAAAGAATTTTTCAGATCGGACTAATAGTTTTAGAGATATCGTGTCTACAGTCGGACGGACAAACCGATCTTTATTTAGAAAAGACGTGCTAATGGTAGAAGAGGTTTCAAGCAGGAGAGACCTTAGTGACTGACAAATAATTTCGGTGATCGACAGAACTAAAAAGGGGACCTTACAGCTGACCACCTGCGGATTTCGGTGAATTTTTTTTTTAATGAAAGTAGAGGCAAAATGAGGATACATATGTCCCGGCATTTGATCTAATGCCTCTTATTTTCGGAATAAAAAATCATAACGATCCGAGGACGGAGAAATGAATGAAATTCGTGATTGCCTGTAAATGATACTTTACTGCAATGCTACGAGGCCTTGCAACAGTGTGTTGTAGCATACATTTCCTGTTGTGGTAGCTAATGTTGAAAAGCGGGGAATAAACAGTGAACTATGAAGAGCAGAAAAGAACGGAATGCCTGCATTTTCCCATCCTCCCTTAAAGCTCTCTCGTTCCCACTTTTCAGAATTCCGTATGAAATTACAAAAGCATTGTGTGACATAGGTAGATATTTAATGAAACATATGCATTTCTGTATAACACATTTTAGCTTATAAAGTATAATTAGGTACTTTTATTTGAAGACCTAACATATATGTTGCTAGGTATCACTATCTGAGGTTTCGCTATCGTTTATTGGTACACACAGTTGCGGATGATAATTATCATAAAAACGATGAAAACATAGCACTTCTCTACAACGCAAGTATCTGATATAAGAACTTTTCCAGCACTTAATTGCGTTTGTCGAGCGTCATCCGGAAAACATAATTAGTTCACATTTCCCAAAACCTTTCTTTCATTTATTAACTTCGAAGCAAACCAAGCATACTGCAACATAATTTTGAAAATCGGCGCAAAAAGTTGATGATGTATAAGTGAATGGATCTTCAGGGCATCTTCTCGCTTGTTTGAATGCCTATTTTCTTTTAAAAGTTCGACAGAGTTTTGTAACTCTTTAATAAAAATTTTTACTTGACGGAAAAGGTACACATCACAAGGTTGAGAGTATGGAGTACAATGAGGTGAAATTATTTCAACAGTAGAAGAACAGGTGCCGTCATCCTTTGTGAAGACACTATTAAAATGTGCTGGATCTGTTTGACATCCCCATGAATCCAAGATCAAGAGAAACTTCTCTTTGCAAAATGGTCCAATAATATTTTTCACGAAACTGCTGAAATGCTCTTTCGTTAATTTCCCTGATTTCGACAATGTTACGAATACATTTCCATATTCCGCCGTTAGTCCTTCCACAATCTTGGAAACAAGAGGTCCAAATTGTCCTTGAGGCTCTTGAATACATAGAAAAACGTTTGGAAGTAATGCTCCAGAAGCGGTCAATGCATACTGCGCGGTGTAACTATGTGTTACTTTGTTAAAATCTCCCAAGAATACCTCTGTTGCTTTTTCTCCATGCACAGAAAGTGTTCTGGACACATCGATTCTATACTCACATCCTGTTTGATCAGTGTTAATGACGTAATCCAATGGAAATTCTTTGATCAGTCGTGAAAGTCGTTTTTGGAATTTCTCTGCTTCCGCGATAATAGTTGACAAATTCAATTCATTTTGTGACCTGATGTAGCGTGTCACTTTTCGCTGGCGGATGCCATGAACCAGTTTGAATTTTTCAACCCACCCTTGAGATGCTGTAAAACGAAAATCGTCCGATTGATGTTGCACCGCTGCAGCGGAAGCCCATTGTTGTATCATTCGGGTTGTTACCGGCTGCTTTTTCTCTCTAGCTTCGCGAAATCGATGGAAGGTTAATTTGTTGACCATGTGATATTTTTCCTTTAATCCACCTTCCCGTTCAATTTCTTGCTCTTATTTTTTTAGGTCTGCCTTCCGTTGTAAAGCAATACATCCTCGTTGACGTAGAGTTTTAAAACTCCATTTTGGATACTGTTTTGCAAGCCTTACGATTTTAATTTTCGTGTCGAGTAAAATGTATTCTTTCTTTGATTTTTTATCCTGGGGTTCATATTCGTCCACACTCTCCCGAGTCGAAGAAGAAGTGGAAGAGAAACTGTCTTCTTGTATGACGTGTGATGTTGATGCGGCAAAAGATATTTTCGGTGTCTCTGGTAAAGGTTCCTCACTTAAAAACAGCTCCTCGCTATGCATTACTTCAAAGTTCTTCAACACGTAAATGATGGCTTCAGCTGTAGATTTGCCTATCAACACTGCTTTTTCGGACACATGCTCCGTTTTGTTCGTTTGCAGAACGTTCGTGTCTTTCAAAATTTGCTTGCACATTGTCAGAGAATTTGCAATGTCTTGCGGCTCATATGAGGCTACAAAGTTCGGAATGTGTACGTCAGGATTTATTCTACTTGTTGACGCCATTGAAGCACTGCTACGTTCCATATTTATTTCACACAATACGTCTGAAAGATTTAATAATGTTTCTAGATTTTTTTTTGCACAGACATTTCCCAAAGCACAACCACGTAGTATTGGAAACTCGAAGGATACTGACGCGTTATTCCACAAATATTTACGACGACTTCTTCAACCTTCGACAACGTAAGTTATTGTGTCGCATTCGTTTATTACACTGACATTCGTTGCGGAGGAGCGGATGAATGAGAACGCTCATAAGGCCAGGTAACTTCTGCTTTTTTTTTTTTTTTTTTGTACAGCTGCGACGTGCACTTATTTGCATACCGGCGCACGCTCACCTTTCAGCCTGTATAACTTTGGCGAGTGTTAGAATTTTGAAAACCTCCAACGAGAATTCATTCGTGACACATAACAGAAAGGAAAAATGTCACAAAACATCAGCTCGTGCAAATTATCAAAGCCCGGTAATTTCACCCTATGCACAGGTTGAGGTTATATTCATATGACAATGTAACTTGATAGCTAATCCAACTTGTTGTGTATGTTCAACTAAAAATTAAACGTTCATCTCGAAAATATTATTCCTAAAATACAGTACCACACAAATAACTACATAAATACGAATTTTATTCATTTCAATATCTACACAAAATACGGTTGTTAGTGAGGTATTTTACTAACTTCCACCGCATAGCTTACCGCTTGTTTGCCGTTTTCAGTTTCTCGGTGCAATGGTGCTTAGCAGATCGTTATCATTTTTTAACTCCGAAAATAAGACGCATTAGATCAAATGCCGGGACATATATTTCTTCATTTTGCCTCTACTTTCATTTAAAAATAAAATCACCGAAATCCGCGGGTGGTCAGCTGTAATTTCCCGCACTGGTTAGGAAATGAGTGCACGTCGCAGCTGTACAAAAAAAGGACAAGTTAGCTGGCCCTATGAGCGTTCTCTTTTACCCGTGCCCCGCAACGAATGTCAGTGTAATAAACGAATGCGACACAATAACGTACGTTGTCGATGGTTGAAGAAGTCGTTGTAAATATTTGTGGAATAACGCGTCAGTATCCTTCGAGTTTCCAGCTACTTGGTTGTGCTTTGGGAAATATCTGTGCAAAAAAATCTAGAAACATCACTAAATCTTTCAGATGTATTTTGTGAAATAAGTATGGAAAGTAGCAGTGCTTCCATGGCGTCACTAAGTAGGCTAAATCATGACATAGACATTCCGAACTTCGTAGTTTAATATGAGTCGTAAGACATTGCAAATGTTCTGACAATGTGCAAGCAAATTTTAAAAGATATGAACGTTCTGCAAATGAACAAAACGGAGCATGTGTCCGAAAAAGCAGTGTTGATAGGCAAATCTATAGCTGAAGCCATCATTTACGTGTTGAAGAACTTTGAAGTGGTGCATAGCGAGGAGCTGCTTTTAAGTGAGGAACCTTTACCAGAGACACCGGAAATATCTTCTGGCGCGTCAACATCACACGTATAACAAGAAGACAGTTTCTCTTCCACTTCTTCTTCGACTCCAGAGAGTGTGAACGACTATGAATCCGAGGAGAAAAATCAAAGAAAGGATACATTTCACCCGACACGAAAATTAAAATCGTACAGCTTGCTAAACAGCATCCAAAATGGAGTTTAAAAGCTCTACTAAAAGGACGATATGCTGCTTTATGACGGAAGGAAGACCTAAAAAAATGGGAGCAAGAAATTGAACGGGAAGGTGGATTAACGGAAAATATCACATAATCAACAAATTAACCTTCCATCGATTTCGCGAAGCTAGAGAGAAAAAGCAGCCGGTAACAACCCGAATGATACAATAATGGGCTTCTGCTGCAGCGGTGCAACATCAATCGGACGGTTTTCGTTTTACAGCATCACAAGGGTGGGTTGAAAAATTCAAACTGGTTCACGGCATCCGCCAGCGAAAAGTGACACGCTACATCAGGTCACAAGATGAATTGAATTTGTCAACTATTATCGCGGAAGCAGAGAAATTCCAAAAACGACTTTCACGACTGATCAAAGAATTTCCATTGGATTACGTCATTAACACTGATCAAACAGGATGTGATTATAGAATCGATGTGCACAGAACACTTTCTGTGCGTGGAGAAAAAACAACAGAGGTATTCTGTTGTTTTTGTATGCATTGACCGCTTCTAGATCATTACTTCCAAAAGTTTTCCTATTTATGAAAGAGCCTCATGGGCAATTTGGACCTCGTGTTTCCAAGATTGTGGAAGGGCTAACGGCGGAATATGAAAATGTATTCGTAACATCGTCGAAATCAGGGAGATTAACGAAACAGCATTTCAGCAGTTTCGTGAAAAATATTATCCGATCATTTTGCAAAGAAGAGAAGTTTCTCTTGATCTTAGATTCATGGGGAGGTCAAACAGATCCAGCACACTTTAATAGTGTCTTCACAAAAGATGACGGCACCTGTTCTTCTACTGTCGAAATCATTCCATCTCATTTTATAACATACTGTCAACCTTGTGATGTGTACCTTTTCCATCAAGTAAAAAAAAATATTAAAAAGTTACGAAAACTCCGTCGAACTCTCAAAAGAAAATAGGCATTCAAACAAGCGAGAAGATGCCCTGAAGATCCATTCACTTATACATCATCAACTTTCGGCGCCGATTTTCAAGAATACGTTGCAGTACGCTTAGTTTGCTGCCAAGTTAATAAATGAAGGAAAGATATTTGGAAATGTAAACGAAATGTGTTTTCCGGACGACGTTCGACAAACGAAATGTAAGTGCTTGAACAGTTCTTTTATCAAATGCTCGCGTGTTAGAGAGAGAAGTGTTATGTTTTCATTGTTTTTATGATAATTATCATCCGCAACTGTGTGTACCAAAAAACAATAGCGAAACCTTCGATAGTGATACCTAACAACATATATGTTAGATCTTCAAATAAAAGTGCGTAATTATACTTTATAAGCTAAATAAAGTGTGGTAATTCGATTCTCCTAACAATTGCTCTGTCCCCATATGTGCTATTTATTATTAAACTCCATTACTAAACGATTACTTCTACAAGTTCTTTATTATGTGCTAGTGAAACTACACCGAATTGCCATTGACAATGACACAATACAATGTTAAGAGTAAGTTCCACATCACTAAAAGGGCCTGCAGCTCACGACAATAGCTCATGCAAATATTGCACAGATGTTTCATTCAGTATCTACCAATATCACACAATGTTGTTGTAACTTCTTACAGAATTCTGAAAAGTGAGAACGAGAGAGCTTTAAGGGAGGATGGTAAAAGAATCCCCGCTTTTCCACATTATCCACCATTACAGGAAATGTATGCTATGATGCACTGCTGCAAGACCTCGTGACTTTACAGTAAAGAATCATTTACAGGAAATCACGAATTTCGTTATGATATCCTCGGATCATTATAATTTTTTATTCCGAAAATAAGAGGCATTAGATCAAATGCCGGGACATATATATCCTCATTATGTCTCTCCTTTCATTAAAAAAAAAAAAAAATTCACCGAAATCCGCGGGTGGTCAGCTATAAGGTCCCCTTGTAAGTTGAACTCATTCGCCGTAATCGAAGTGTGACCATTAGAGAGGATTGCATTGTGGTCATAATGCTGCGGAGAACCATGAACGAAAAGTGTGTGCAAAGTGGATTCCACGCCAGTTTTCCTAGGATCAGCAGGACCAAAGGATTGTGGCTAACCAGGACACATTTCTATCAGTGGCGGCTGGGTGGCGGCTACATGCTACCGTGCTGTAGCACGCTAAACATTTTTGAATTGCGAATTGTATTAAAAGAATGCGAATGGCAATTCAAATATTTTTAGCGGAATGTGCATACATTAATCAATGATTTACTACCAGCACAAAATCTTATTTTTAACCGGGCCCGTAGCCAAAGAAGGCTCTTGTTCGCCGATCGGTCTTAAAAACATCGTATTACGTGGTACCCGGTCTTTCGTTCTACTTGTCGGTCAGCACGGCCATAAGGTGTGGCTTCACCCGCAGCTTATGTCACCCCCTCCCCAGGGTGTTCTCAAGCAGTCCACAAAGACATTGCAGCCCTAACAATGTGCTGAACTTCTCTGAGCACGCTCCAATGTCTTTCTCCTATTGGAACTGGAGTCAGGGCAAACTTTTACCCTCAATTCCTACAGGATGTGGTAGTTGACCAAAGCAAAGGGAAGGCAACCTGATTGTTGCCGTGCTCTAAAGAAATTTGAGTGATCAATCAGTTAAATTCTTTTTTGTGGGCTTTCATTTTTTGTTCTTTGTAGTGAAATTTTGTAATCTTTTAATTTCTTGAATGGCGACTGCAATTAATTCAATAGTTTCTTAATTGAAAGGATTATTTTCTTAATGAACTTTAGAGGTAAAAATCGAAGTAAAATCCTTAGAATCCCAAGTAAAAATATATCCTAAGCATGGCTGGATTTAGATCTTGGGGGGCCCGGAGCGCTTAAGATTCGGTGGGCCCCTCGAACTCACAAATTAAAATACGTAACGAAAAGTACAATTTACCAAATTTACACATCACAGCCATTTTGATGCATGTAATCGGAACTGACAAGTTATACATACATAGAAAGGTACACATATAGAAACAATAAAATACCAAAGTCTTTCATTTAACACTTCTGAAAATTCTTTGTAGCCCCAGTGGCGCAGTGATCTGAGCGATGGCTTCTGATCATCCATCCGAGATGGGTCCGGGTTCGAATTCCGTGAGGCATAGATGTTGTGTTTGTCTTACGGCACTGGCTCTTTCCCTTCTCTGGAACCAATTGCCCTAAATTAGTGACGGGCGACTGCTTATATCCCACTGAGTTGCTCACGGTGGTCGTTAAACCCCAATGAAAAAGTCTTTAATGATTTCCTTAAACTGTATCATCTTTAAAACACTGCTTTCTACTATATCCAGTAGGCACAGAGCCCTTAGTTTTTCATGGGTCATCGTGGTTCTCAAATAATTCCTTTATCAGTGCCAATTTGCTGAATGATCTCTCTCCTGAACAACTAGTGAGTATCATGCTCAAATATACAGGGTGATTCATAAAGAAGTATACAGTTTCCAGATACTGTAAAACAGTAAAAGTTGAAGACACGGACCACAACTGCGAACCGTTTGGTAGATGTACTCATAAGGTTTGTGTCCCGCTACCGAGGGAAGTGATGTTGGCGATAGCGCGCGTGTCACGTGACTAGTCAGTCGATGAACATCTTCCTCACAGATGGATTGGACGGGCCGCTGACTACAACATGCCACTGACCCAATGGCCACTCAGAAGTCCTGACTTAACACCTTGTGACTTTTTCCTTTTGGGGTACGTAAAGGACAAAGTATACGCCCCTCCCCTTCCTGTTGATCTAGCGGAGCTGAAACAGCGTATCACAGCCACTATAACTGCACTTGATTCAGATATCTTATATTGCGTTTGGGCGGAAATGGATTACCGGCTCGATGTGTGTCGTGTGACTAAGGGTGCACACATAGAACATTTGTGGTTGTCTCTAAAAGCACTTGAAACATTCCCCTACAATTCTGTTACAGGTAACATAAAATATCTTACATTGTTCATGTTTTACAGTGCGTTGAAACTGTATACTTCTTTATGAATCACCCTGTATATTCGAAGAGCTACACATTAACCCTTGGAAAGGTATCATGGAGGAAAACCGCCTGTTGAGAAGGAGAGAGACATAACCTTAGTTTGGTAAAGGCTGCAAACTGGTCAATTTCCTAATGAGAGCAAAACTCCCGAAATTTTAAATATAATAGCAACATTAGTAATGAAAATTGACAAGTAAGTCATTGTTAAAAAACGTTCATCACAATTTTTAATTTTTATTTAAATAAAAAAACTTTTAATCATTATATTTCTGTGCAAAGGCGGTCCTTTAGATGGGGTGCCCGGGACGATTGACCCCCTCCCCCTTATAAATTCGGGCCTAATCTTAAGTAAAATCCTTTGGATTCATGATTCTTGGGGAGGGCGTAAAAATGAAGCTTGATTAATGTGCAATTGTTTATCCTTTTTTTTTTTTTTTTTTTTTTTTTTTGCGTTTTGTAAACTCTTTATAGTGCAACGCGTACAGTAATTTAGTTAATTCGTGTATAATTAATCCACATTTAAGCATTTCAGAAGCGCATTGAAAATCACAAATAATAATATTACAAGGTTGATTGTACATTGAACAAAGACACCGCAAAAAATATTTCAAATTAAAAACACGGAAATAAATTAAAACGTATTTTTCAAAAAACTTAATTAAATAAATGATTTTTCTTTTAGATGATCCGCAGTAAGGTCGTCGCAGATAAATAAGTCAGTATATTCTGCAAAATATTAGGCTTAATATTTTATTGAATATATGGTTATAATTTTAACCACTAACATTAAAAAGACGATTAATGTAATTACTCATGCTAAAAAGGTGAAGATGATTAGCAATTCATATAAATTTATAATTATGACGAGGTATTGTGCAGCAACTTTACTTAAAATAATATAACTATAATAGAAATCTGAATTTTCTTGGGGTAGAATAGAAATCAGATTTCTATTCTACGTCAAGAATTTCAGATTACTAGTACGTATATCATATAAATTTGTACATAATTACAGAAAACATCTTGAGTTGGTTTTTATTTTCCTTTTATTAATATCTTTTTTGTTTACGACTGATGATGACGCTAAGCCCATTGAATCCCTCTTCCAAGGTCTTTCCTGCAAAGGGGGAGGCGGTTATTAGAGATTAAATATCTGGGTATTGCTTTTTTTTTCTTTTTTTTTATTGGAGGTTTAACGACCGCCGTGAGCAACTCAATGGGCTATAAGCAGTCACCCGTCCCTAATTTAGGGTCACTGGTTCCAGGGAAGGGAGAGAGCCAGTGCCGTAAGACAAACACGACATCCATGCCTCACCAGGATTCGAACCCGGACCCTTCACGAACGAATCATCATAAGCCAGTGCTTAGACCAATGCGCCACCGGGTATTGCTTTATAACCCATAGACAAAAGCTCAGTCTATGGAATGGTGACACAATCCCTCGCTTAGGCATAAGAAATTTAAAACACAGCGTTCAACGAAAAAAAGTGATGGTAACAATTTTCTGGGTTATCAGAGGCACTTTTGTTAATTTTCTCACACAAGGTGGCACTATCAACAGTTCTCATTATACTGAGTCACTAAATAAGCTGATGGAAGCTATCCGCAAGAAGAGACCAGGAGTTCCTTTTTATTCTGTCCTTCTACACCACGATAACGCCCGACCTCACATCTCACTTGAAACATTTTGGGCCATTGCCAGGACCGTAGCAAGCTTTTCTTATCTGGGAGGCTGAGATTTGACATTACGCCTCTTCGAGTTAAAAATTACTCCCCTTCGACTTTCACTCAAAGAATACGTGGTTCTTACTTTCTCACTTCGTTATAGAAAAGTATCATGATCGTTTAAATATCGCACGTCAGGTTTTTGATATAATTTTATTAAAAATGTAAAAACTAGGTAAGTACTCAAGACCCACAGGTTGTAAATACCAAGTAAAACGCAAACGTTATGTGAACGCCGACAACCCAACACTTCACAGAAATGCAGAAGGGAAAACAAACCAAAGCGGAACGAATGACTATCAGGATAGTGAACGTAACAACAGCAAGAAGCTTTAGGGGTAGGGCTTGGAAAAATTCCGTTCAATGTTAAACGCTCAGAGAACTTTCCGCGACAGAGCACAAATGATTTATTTGTTCTTCATTCGAATGACATGTTCGGAAAGGTCATGGAGGTTAATCATATCAACATATTGTTTTTTATGTCTCCATCCACTGTTCTGGAAAATTCCCTTCGTGGATATGAGATGTTCAGACCTTATAGTGTATGTTACTCTGTACCCTGGTTAACTGCATGGGATACTGTATGAGACTAACAAAAGTCTTTGAGAAGAAAATACTGAAGGGTGTAAAGTTCTTTTTTATTTACCATTCCTATTTTTTACGTCCCCCAGAAAATGAATTTACGCCCATGGAAGGACCATTCAGGAAGGACAACTGCCCTTGTTGCCCTCCCGATAGCTACGGCCGTGGCCGTTGCCAAATTGGACTGAACAGTAATCACACATCCGCCATATAGCCCTGATTTGGCATCTCCTAACTTTCACCTGTTCGGTCTCATGAAAGTCTCCGTGGTCCCTTGTAGCGTGTTATAACGCGTTAAGTATTACTTCTGTGGGTGAGGCAAGAGTATTTGGTTCTGCAACTGCCCTTGCTGCCCTCCCGATAGCTAACAGCTCTGGGCATTCCCAAATTGGACTGAACAGTAATCTCCCATCCGCCATACAGCCCTGATTTGGCATCTCCTAAATTTCACCTGTTCGGTCTCAAGAAACCAAGTCTCCGTGGTCGCTTGTAGCGTGGTATAACGCGTTCAGTATCTTTATTTTTTACCAATAAAGACTTTCTCTTGAAAATATTGCGATCATAAGAGATCCGTTGATTGCATGAAAAGAACGAAGTTGTTAAAAACTGCCTTGCAAAGTTTTCTATGGTATGATTTGAAAAGAGCACGACATTTGACATATGAGCTTTCTTCCTTTAAGATTAAAATTTTTTATATTTCCGTATCGATTTCTTTTGTTTTGGATATTGTTGATGGACATTTTTTTCTCGAATCTTCAATATCTTTATTTTTCCTTTGCTCCTGATTTGTTCTTCGAATTGTTAAATCTTTTTTTTTTTTTTTTTCGCTTTTAAAACACGTCCAGGTTTTTAAGTTCCTTCCGGGTTTTCTCTACACAGTTCGTTGCGCCAATGTCAAGAAATATCTCAGGCACAATCCACTTGTTTTACTGCTCGATAAACATCCGATATTTTTTCGTTCATATCCATGACCCAAATATGTCCCCACGTCATCTCGCGTGGACCGTCGGGGTATCGGAGGAATGCGTTTGAACATCCGCACAATGCCTTGCAAGTGGACCCCAATGTTTAAAAGATGAGGACTTTAACCGCTCCGACTTGTCCACTTCAGGCCCGAGGAGCCCACCGGAAAGACTTTCCCCACTAACAAGAGATGACAGCGTCGGGGGATAAATAAAAACAAAACGAACCGAGAAATGCAGGGCCGTCCATATATTGTTGATATGTTCAGAAACGACTCCGTAGAGTCTGTCTCTCATGGTGATGCTGGTGGTTATCTCAGAACACGCAGTAAAACCATCCCTGTCTTCCTCCCTCTCTCTCTGTCTTTCTCTTTCCATTCTGAAGTAAGGGACAGACTTGGGTAATGCCCTCATTTGTTATGAAAACTCCATTTTGAGATGCAGTTAAGGTCAGCTCGAAAGACAATGATGGGGAAAATGGAACTGGAGGCTTGTCTAAAAACGATTTATTTTATTTTACTTATTTCGTCTGATCGAACTGAGAGGCAGTGTGCCGGAACTTTCAATTTTGATGTAATAGATCGACACAAAATTCAGCATATGTCCTTAAATCATAATACACTGGAACGCTTCTAGAAAACCACTGTGCGCCAGATTTTGTCTCGCCAGATTATGTCTCGCCAAATTTTATATAATCAACATTCCTGTATCTTCTTCCTCATCAACAAAACTACAAAAAACTGACAGTTCTTGCCGAAACAGGAGTCCAGTGGGGATGCATCAAGAAGCCAGCATATTAAGTCACTATATTCTGGATTCACCTACGTATAAATTTGAAAAAAAAAAGATAGCTGATACTTTTCATTGAGGTCTAAAACCGTACTGTGCTAACAAACTAAGCTGCCCCGTAGTCGAGTTGTCAGAGGCACTGGTTGCTGGCTAGTCGTCCGAGATGGGCCCGGGATGAGCGCTGGCTCTTCCCTTCTCGGAACCACCTGCTCCGAATTAGGGAGAGAAGACTTCCAGAGGCGTACTCAGAAATTAATTTGGGGGATGCACCTTTTTTCAGTTCAATAAAAAATTCGATTAATAGCATTTTAACTGTTATTAATCATGATATAAGTATTAAAAGGCTTTGATAACTAAAAAAGAGGTATATATATATCATCATCATCATCATTGTCAACCATTATCAATCCACTGCTGGACGAAGGTCTCCCCAAGTTTCCTCCACAACGGTCTGTCTTGTGCCAGTCTCCTCCATGTCACCCCCGCATACTTTCGAATTTCATCCACCCATCTCCCATGTGGTCTTCTTCTGGGTCTTTTCCTGTCCCTTGGAATCCAATCTAAAATTTCGGCTGTCCATCGATGATCTGTTCTTCTGGCAGTATGTCCAGCCCATTGCCATTTCAGGGATTTAACTCTGATCATGATGTCTTCCACTCTTGTCATTTTTCGGATCCACGAGTTCCTCTTCTTATCTCTCCTGGTTACACCAAGTATGCACCTCTCCATGCTGCTTTGAGTTGTCTGCAGCCTTTGTATGTCTCTTTTAGTTAAGGTCCACATCTCTGCACCATACGTAAGCACTGGAAGGATGCATTGATCAAACACTTTTCTTTTAAGACATAATGGCATATTGCTCTTGAAAATTATGCTGTTTCTTCCAAAAGCTCTCCAGGCAAGTTTTGTACGCCGATTAATTTCTTCATCAATGTGACCCTCACTTGATATCTGCTGTCCAAGATAAACGTACGTGTCTGTTATCTCCAGCTTTTCTCCATCAATCGATAAATCTTCATTTCTTGTAAAAGCATTGAACATCACTTTTGTCTTCTGAAAGTTCATTTTTAATCCCACTTCTTTACTCTTGTCAGCAAGTTCCTGGATCATACTCTGCAGCTCTGATGGGATAGTTGCAAAAATGACTACATCATCAGCAAAACGAAGGTGGGTTAGATAATCTCCATTAATCTTTATCCCCTTGTTTTCCCAGCTCAGCGACTGAAATACACCCTCCAATGTAGCATTAAAGAGCTTCGGAGATATGGTGTCACCTTGTCTCACTCCCTTTCCAATTTTTACGTGTGTTGTATTTTCAAACAGCCGAATCTTTGCACTTGCATTTTCATAGATGTTATTAATAATATTAATGTATGCATCTTCAATACCGCAGGTTTTCAGAGCCATTGTAACTGCTGATGGTTTCACCGAATCAAAGGCTTTTTCATAATCGATAAAAGCCATGCACAATGGAAGTTCATATTCCCTCGCTATATATATATATATATATATATATATAACAAAACGTCAAAAGTGGCCTGCGTTAATTTTGAAGTACGTTTTTTTTTTTTTTTTTTTATACGGAAACCATTTTAACCCTTTACCTGGCTAGAATGAATTAACTCGGGGTTACCAAAATGGGCTGAAATCTGCTCGAACAAATATATTCCGGGTCTAAGAAAAGGGCCGAATGCGGCTGGAACGAGTGAACCTGCGCATCACTAGGCGTTGCTGTCCCCACAGACACGCACTTTTGAATATCACGCTTGAGTGTCACGCCAACAAACAGGGGAGTTTTGTGCCTGGGGCGGCATGTAGGGTAGAGTGAAGAGGATTTCGCCGCCCCGGTGGCGCAGTGATCTAAGCGATGGCCTCTGATCATTCGTCCGAACGGGGTCCGGGTTCGAATCCCGGTTAGGCATGGATGTTGTGTTTGTCTTACGGCACTGTTCTCTCCCTTCCCTAGAACCAGTGACCCTAAATTGGGGACGGGTGACTGCTTGTAGCCCATTGAGTTGCTCACGGTGGTCGTTAAACCTCGAACCAAAAAAAAAAAAAAAAAAGAAGAGGATTTCAAGCAGGCAACGAAGAGCTTCACTCTTTGGTTCACTCCACGCTACATCCTCCCCCATTTGCTGGCGTGACACTCAAACGTGACATTCAAAAGGGTGTGTATGTGGCCACCTTTAGGTTAGTTATTCAGTGTGGTCATTTAAAAGGAAGATTGGCACTAATCCTCTCTGACTGATTACCTGCTGAAAGCGCTGTAACCATCACAACGAACCTATGAAAAGAGAGAGAAGATTTTTGAGTAACTTGTGGCACGATGTCAGTGTCAGAGGGATTAGTCCTTTCCCGTCATGCCTTGAATCGTAGAACAGAAAAGAAAAGAGCAGAAGCGAGAGCTTATCATCTGTCACAGGTTTATGGAAGGTACTGCTGAAATGAGAGGGGAAAGAAATGTTTTACCAAAGTTTTCGTAAATCCTAGCAGCTATGTGAACATATTTGCTTGGGAAGCACTGAACATTTTGAGCACCGTTTGGTTCACGTACATTGGCCGCTAAAAGTGTTAAACCAACTTCAAAGGTGGCACCCACCGGGCATAACCCTGTCTTAAAACCGGAGACTAACCGTCCCGTATGGAGAAAAGTTTGAATGCCTCGCCGAGCAAAATATCCCTATTCCCTAGTCCTAATAAAATTCGATTCGCTTCCCGCACGGTGCCCAGCGCAATAAAATGCAGACGACAACGGGCAACACTACCCACAATGCAACGGCAAGGCGTCCGTTAGTCACGGAGAATTTCTATGCACAGTTTACAAACATTTCATTTATCTTCTACTACACACATCGGACAAAAAATTACGCAACGTGAAATTTATTCTTTAATATGCTTAATATGGAGTTATATCTCCACCTGCTTTGATTATAGCTTTCATTTTGTTTGGCATGCTATCAGTATGACTCAGTATCACATGCATATCAAGTTTATTCCATCCAATCCATGCTCAAAGATCCCTTAATTCCTCCAAATTTGCAGGGTGTTAGTTTTTCTTGTTCGCCACGCCTTTTCTAACATGTCTCAGATTTTTTACAATCACATTTAGATCGGGTGAATTTTTAATTAATTTATTTATTTCAATATTTATGCTGTTACATTATAACATCATAAAACAGAGATATTTATGTGCAATTAAAAATTAATAGCAGGAAGGGAAAACAGGGAAAAGGCCTCACAGAGACCTGACGTGCCCTGAAACCCCAAAAACAGAACAAATGAGTCACAAGCACTTGTCGTGTCAACGCAGGAAGGGAAAGATGTATGTTAGATTGGTTTTTTTTTTAGTAATTAAATAAGTATATTTTTAATTTTTTTAAAATAGTGTTAAATTATTAACATCAATTAACTCCACGGGCAACCCATTCCAGTACTCAGGACCAATGTAGTTAATACCTTGCTTTGACATCTGTGTTTTTGGTAAAATAGGTCGCAATAATGCATTTTTCCTTGTTTTATAATTATGAGTAATAAAGTTTAAATCTATCACATCGGAAAGCAAATCATTTTTTATCCTTTTAAACATCAATTCACCAATGTTAAAAAGAAATAGTTGTTTAATCGACAGAATCCTATACCTATTTGGGTCAACATGGTTATGATGATAGTGGAATAATTGTAAGTTGTTAAGAGTAGAGGGAGAGATCTTTAAATCCAATAATCTTATAAACTTATTCTTTAAAATTTGCAACCTATTTATTTGGGTAGTCTGTCCCCTAAAGGCAATGCCATAATTAATATATGAAAGAATCAATGAATAGTACAACATTTTAAGAGTTTTAACTGTCAAACATGATATAACCCTAGAGACAATACCAATATGTTTTGCAATTTTACCTTCAATGTATGCTATATGAGGCAAATTGAAAAGTGGAACGTCTCTGTCATGTTCTTCAAATCAACCCAGCACAATTCTAGCTCGATCGACATAAGAATTATCATCTTGAAACACAGGATCCACTATGCGTCCTTCTTGTTCAGAAAACTGGACAAATAGCTCTAACCCATTATTTAAAAGTGGCACATATTCCATACATTTCATGCCATTAGACACCTCAATGAATTATCCAAATCCAGTATTTAAAATACAGCCCCAAAACATTACACTTTCACCTCCTTTTTTGCACAGCTTTTAGTGCACATTCCGGGATAAGTGCTTCTCCAGTCTTCTGCATTACCCTGGAGCGACCATCATTGGAGTATTAGCAGAACCTGGATTCGTCGGACCATATTATTCGTCGCTACTGTTCAGTGGTCCAGTGACGATGCTGTTTTGGCCAAGCAAAGACGTTTTTTTATTCTGGTCAGTTCTTAACTTCGGACGTGTCCAGTCAACACGACTGAAAATGCCCAATCCATGTAGTTCTCTCCGTAGCGTTCCTTCTGAGACTGGTTTACTGGGTCCAGCATTGTACTGTTGAAGCAGTTCTTGGCAAGTATGGAAACGATCAGCATTTTCTAATCATCCCAAACGCATGCGATCCCGATTTGTCATCATAGAGCTTCTACCGTAATTGCTCCGCCTACAGTGATAGCTTCCATACTTCTTCCACTGGAAATGGACACTACTAACTGTTAACTCGGACAGTCCAACAAACTTCGCCACCTCTTGCAAGGAATGATCATGTTCTCGGCCAAAAACAGTGGTTTCCTTTTGCTGCTCAGTGACGTCACCTTTACGACCCATAGTCGTACCTGTAAAAGGAAATACAGAATACTACAGATGCTTTAAACACACACACCTCAGACATTCACAATCACAATCCAGCAATTTTACTCTCCATATTTATACAACTCGTTACGTTCATCAACTTTATACTTATGCACATGTTGTTTCAATGAGCATTCCGTAATTTTTTGTCCGGTGTGTTTATATCACATCAAAATTATATGAATTAAATGCTATGTAAATCACCTTTTCTAACGGGAAATTGATTGATGCATATGCAATTAAACATCAGGAAAATTTGGGTTGTGCAAATGCCCCATTACACCTCCCACTATTTTTGCGATTAGGGAACGGGTGTATTGATGCGGGGCCCAGACAGCAGACGTCGCTCACATGATTCTCGAATGTGTTTCTCCTTCAGGTCGGAGAGAAGCCCTCGCTACAGAACTGGGGAAGACGAAGGACCTCTCAATCCTGCTCGCGCATCCCCGCGCGAGACAGGGACTCATCGAGCTATTTAAGGACTTCGTCGCGAGGAAGGAAGAATTCGTGACGGAAGGGTGACTGAAGACTAACGGAGATAGAAGACGCAAGATTGCAGTGAAGAGGAGCATAATGACTCAGGCCCAGAGTCATCACCGCAGCACAGGTCCTTGTCCTGCGTAACTGTAAATACTCTGTAAATATATTTTGCTGTTCATCTCTGTGAGAGGGCTCATGCATTAAAGGATTCATTTCTCGTTACATGAGACTCTCAGTGCATAAATGTGCCTGTAAACAATTTTCAATTAGCCTAGACACCAATAAAGGGCCTCGACCCCAAACTCCATTCGCGTTGGCGAATAAACCTCCCAGCCAGACGCGAAATTAAGCGACCCTGCCCATCAGCGCGTCACGCGTGCGGGCTATGGCTGAGGGGTGGGAAGTGTCGGTCCCGTGGGGACAGCAGACTCTCGCCGGTGCCTGGACTGATCCTGTCCGAATGAAGGATCGCTGAATCCTGGCAGGACTGCTCGCCTAACGCCGTCACTAATAAATTTTGAGAGAGTTCAGCGTATCCCTGCGGAGTCCGCATTTGGACGGTGCAGGTACAGTCATCAGCTAGCTTACACCTCCCACTCAGTACGTCCCTAATCACCCTCCGTGTCGTCCCACTTCCGTACATGCCATTTCCATACAAATAAATTTTTGTCCCATTTCCGTACGCATCCACATCATCTAGTGTCATTTCCGTACATAGATGTGATGATCCGTAAGCAGTGTGATATGCGTGAAGAAAGACAGAGGATCATGGGCGTACTGATTGCCCCCGCAACCCCCTCCATACTGTGGGAGGGTTCACGGTTATAAGAGCCTCTAGCCTCAGGAAAAAGATTTTACAAAATCTTTTATGGAAACTAATTGGTTAAAGAAATAGCCCGAAATCTTTGACGGCAGCTTTGAACGAAATATTAAAAAGAAAAGCAATTTTTTTTTTTCGCGGTTTTGAAATTAAATATCTGCGACGAATGCTGAAGACCGTAAGGATGGCATTAATGGGCAGCCTGTTTGCCCTTCAGTTTTTATTGCTTAGTCTGCCGTGAGCGCCTATTAGTTGACGAAAACAATGAATGGTGATATCTGCGCCGTTGGAGGAAATCGGAGAAAGGAAAACCATTTACTTTCTGCCTCATCATTTCCCACGTCTGATACGAAGCGCAGTGAAACTGTACGGAAATGGCACTAACCGATCGGCCATGCACGGAAATGGGACAAAATTCCTTTTATACGGAAACAGCACGTACGGAAGTGGGAGACAATCAATAACCTCATGGAAGGCACTAAAATTCGAAACAACAATGTTGACGTGTTAATTCACATACATAAGATGCCCAAGTGTTAAATTGCATAAGATAGGAAGGCAAGGTATCATTAATTGTATGAAATACGAAAATCTAATTCCGAATTTATCCGAGTATAAACTAAAACGGTGGTTCTCAGTAAGACAGCATATTAACTATAGTATTCTTAATCCATCACCACGCAAATTAAAAAGCGAATTGATGAAATAATTAGGACTCCCCGGTGGGCAAAGGGTCTGAGGTGCTGGGATGTGACCAATCATTCGCGTTGACCCGGACCCGAATCCCGGCAAAAGCATGGATGGTATGCCTTTTCTATGGTTCTTCTCTGGAACCAGTGGTGCCAAATTAGGGACGGGCGACTGCTTATAGTCCTTTGAATTTTCTCATGGCGATCGTTAAATCCCGGAATAAGAAAGAAAGAATCACTGGGGGGGGGGGGGGTGTATACAGAACAGCAAAAATTAGGTGCTACCAAATCCTAATTTTTGTAATTTTCGGGCCAAGAGCTCCGGCTCCTATGTTAAAAAAAACTGCGGTTTGGTCTCCCTGCTGCTCTTATTCCGATGCTGAGCTTAACTATTGAGCAAACGGCAATCATAAGTTCATGTGTGATATCCGTCTCACAATAAATAGCTACTAATTACCCCTCTTTTAAAACCATATGTTCATCCCCGCAAGACTGTTGGATACGAGAAAAAGATCCATCACCGCCATTTTTTACCCAGTGACTCGTCTTTTTCACTTTTCTTACAAAACTGCACTTAGCAAAATTTTTAGAACACAGCTGACCTCGAGTGATTCTCTGTTTCGTCTCTTCCCTAGCTGGGAGGTAAAAGCCAAGAACAGCGACTACCATTCATGATGCAGTTAGGGAACATTTCTCTCATAGATAGAATCTTAAAAGTCAAATATAAATAAAAAGAATTGGTAGCAGTGGTCCCTCGTTTCTGTTGCGTCACAACCTGCAGCACTTCTAGGAATTTGGTGTATTCCACAGAAGAGGGTTAAAACTGTCATTAAAAATGGCATTCGTGATTTACACACAGGCCGTAAAAGTATTTAAAATAAAAAACAATCGATTTTTATATTTCCTGTCCAGTACGTTTTTGCTTCATTCATCCATTTATTTATATTTTTTCATGAACAGTATTCAATGAGATATGGCTGCTTAATATATCTCACTTTATTTTCGTTCAGATATTTTTAATAGCACAAATCTGTTTTTTCTTTCATAAAAAAAAAAAAACAACAACAACAACACCCGTAATGTACGCCGTAAAAACTATATTTATAAGCTGGAATTCACTAATATTATCATAATCCAAGAACGACTGTTAACCTCAGATAAATAAAAAAAAAAAAAAAAAGAGCGGAAAGGACATTTAGGATTTTCAATGCCATCAAACGTTTCATTTTTATATTTATCTCATCAGTGAAAATAATTTAAATGATACTATGAAATTATGGGAAACTGAGTTTTAAACTATGCGGGTTTCTCAGATAGTGATACAAACGTGTTGCGATTCCGTCCAGGTGGCGCAGTGGTCTAAGCGATAACCTCTGATCATTCGTCCGAAAGAGGTCCGGGTTCGAATCCCGGTGAGACATGGATGTTGTGTTTGTCTTACGGCACTGGCTCCCTCCCTTCCCTGGAACCAGTGACCCTAAATTAGGAACGGGCGATTGCTTATATATAGCCCATTGAGTTGCTCACGGTGGTCGTTAAACATCCAATAAAAAAAAAAAGAAGAAAAAAACGTATTGCGATGTAATTTGTCAAAGCTCTTCCTCGATGACTAAGAGATAACAAAATTTTGGGATGCGGTACTTATGCCGGTGTGACTGTTACAACGAGTCTGTTTCCTAAATAGCGATTTTTGTCGCGTGCAACTTTTACGCAGATGCGACGCTTAGCTCGAAAATTACGGGAATTAAAATTACCATACGATTACACATACCTCTTCTTAGATTATAAATAAGCATTATGCATAGCACATGACCCTTTGGCAATCAGAATCATGTGCCACTTAATTCGAATTGTTAGAAGATTGTGACGTATACTCTAATATAGCTTTCTCTCATTTTAGTTCCTGTATCTCCATAGCTTTTGATACGTTCTCCTTAAACGGTTTCTAAACTTAACACTGCAGTTCTCTCTCACTGAATGTTTTGCGCAACCTGAAATGAGGTCAGGAGTAGAATGACATATGAGGAAAACGGATGAAAAGAATGTTTATGCTGTATCGGGGTTCTGCCCTCGTTGGATATTAGGGGCTCTCGTTAGAATTCAGCTAAAACTTGTTTGTAATTGATTTGAAAAGAAATTAGTTATGCGTGCTTAGACTAATTCGATGTTTAGAGTTTCATGTTTAGCCCTTTTGCTTTGATTATCAAGCTTGTTGATCCTCGAAGACTTAAGTTATTTTCAAGCTAATGTGGCTTGGAGTTTATCTGATATTAAGAATATGATGTGTGACATACATAGAGGTAGCAGATGCCAAGACGACAAATCTGCAGCGATACATTCCGTCCGTGTAGCTTAGCCGGTAGAGCAACTTACTCCGGAGTGAAGGGCGCGGACAAATTTGTGTTTTCACATTGGCGCCCGAACGTAAAAATGGATCTACTGGCCGCTGGGTTCTTCGAAAAATGTGTGATGTCTGTTCCACACATTGTCTAAAATTAATGAAAATTCGTTCTTCGCTTCCAAAAAAGACAAGAAAAAAAATTAAAAGGGAGATAATGTGACATACTAAAGAGGTAAAGTACGTGTCAAGACGACAAATCTGCTGCGATACGGTCCATCCGTGTACCTTGGTTGGGAGAGTAACTTACTCCGGAGTGAGGGGGAGCGACTTCGGTCCTCGTCACGGACAAATTTATGTTTTCACGGATGTTGTTCAGATCTTGAAGTGATTTGATGTGGTGGTACATGCCCGAGATGGAATAAAAGGTTCCAAATGTAATGTTCTTAGTTAATTATGTGAGAAGAAAGATCAGTCTCATTAGAAAATTCCACAGTCATATCAGATTAATATGGCCACCTACCTAATAATGGGAATAACCACCCTTGGCCCAGATGACAGAGGCGAGACGGCGTGGCGTGGACGCAATGAGGCCCTGGAAGGTAGCCCGAGGCACACGTGCCCATTCGGACTGCAGTAGAATACGGAAGTCCCGGAGATGACGTAGTTGTGGATCAGCGCGTCATAACCTATCGATCCAAATAGTCCCCCAAGTGTTGTATGGGATTGAGGTCGGGCGATTTCGCCGGCAAAGGAAGAACGGAGACTTCGCTGTCGTATTCCTGGAACCAGTCACGCACTCCCTTAGCGATGTGGCACGGTGCATTGTCCTGTTGGTAGACACCATCATCACCAGGGTAAACGTCCAACATGAAGTCAGCCAGGATGAACGAGTAGCCATTGGGGTTCAGGGACCCATCCAGAGGTACCAGAGGTCCCAAATCATACCAGGAAAACACCCCCCAGACATGCACACTGTCATTGCCGGCCTGTGCTTGACACTCAAACATGTCCGGGTGTTGGTTTTCGTGTGTCTGACGCCGTGTCCCAGAAACCTCGATTCGTCTGAGAAGGCAACGTTTTTCCACTATTCCACTATCTAATAACGGTAGTCTCATGCGAACTGCAGGCGTCGTTGCCGATGGACCTGGGTTAGCATGGGCGCCTTGACACAGCGTAGACTCCGGAGACCCATGAGTAACAGTGTTCGCTCTACTGTTATCGGAGACACGTACCTGGGTGACCCAACTTTCATTTGCGTGGTAGATTGCTGCACTGTTGTGCGTCGATTGCCCTTTACCAGTTCACGGAGGCGACGTTCACCTGTGGGGTCAATGGTCTTTAGGGCTTCACAGTTATGACGTCGGGAGGTACTCGGTGTGCCAGTGGTCCATTCTTGGTACACCCTTGCTACAGCACCTCGCGAAGTCTGTTGTTTCTGAGATACTTCCACCCTTGGCGCAGTAGCCGACGATCATTCCTTGTTGAACGTCCTTCAAACCACTACCTCTGCCCATTGTGCTCACGTTATGCACTCTGGCTCATCTGTCCTGGGCGGCCGCATATATCTCGGTGTGATCAACCTTGTCACGTGCACTCTGTGACGCGCCTGGACTAGTACACTGTGATTACGGGGGTGGTCGTATGATTCTGATACGAGCGTAATGTTACGTGAATCAGAATACTACTTTCATTTAAACGTTCAGTAGCTATTATGTGATGCTCGGGATAGTTTCAATTAACTTATACTTCGATTCACCCTAAGATGGCACTGCAGTTTAAGGTACAGCCTACGTACTCACTGAATCTTCGGGGGACGGCCGAGAGTTATGTTCCTCCGCGTCAATTCCCACTGTGTCCTGCTGTTAGCAGCTGTCAATCACTTCCCCCATCAACTTATGGGCATCCTTGTCTCTCAAACACTGCATATCTACGCATGCGTGTGTTGGTCTAATTTTAAAACTTAATTTCTGAAAATAGATCATTTTTAGATTTGTCTAAAATGACTATATGTATTTATAAGTAAAAAGCTAGGACAATATAAAGTATGATTCTGGGCAATAAATGCGTTGGTTTTCACGGAAAATGTTGGGAACTACTTTTAATCGCGGCGATAGGTTTCACGTACCTTCCCCTTCAGTGTCATCTTAGGGTGAACTGAAGTATAGTAGTTGCAAAAGTTCTTAACAAAGCACAGAAATCACAGTTCAAGAAAATGTAGAGATTCAATGAAAAGGAGTGTACTCACACATTCAACCTTCTATTCCAACAAAAACATTTCAATAGTTCAACAACATCATGCTCATAATATCAGTTGTATTCTACCAGCTTTATGTTTTGGATACCTGAACAAGGTTTCAATACGTGTTGGGCAGCGGCGACACGTGCTTTATTTAGTAAGAGGATGGAGCACACATAACGAAAACTGATATACATTGTATTAACATTTTTATGTGCTTCATACAATGGTATTAAAAGTACAGAGGATGTTCAGCCATTTTTAGAACGTTTTTCATGAGAAATTACAGAAAATAAAAGAAGTTTAAAGAATTGAAACTGGCAATAGCGTGTTAGATGAACACGAAAGAAACGACTGCTGCTGCTAACCCTTTAAGCGGTCGATGTACCTGAACCAAAAGTTACCCAAATTTTCCTGCACTCTTCAAACAGAAGTGTTCCCATAGTGGCCGGGTTATACCAAAAGCTGCGGCAAAACAATTGCTTTCTTCCTTTGATCTGAAGAGTATCGACTAGAGATCTGTCGATGATTGTAAGTGCTCCCTTATAGTCCTTAACCTTATGGTATGTAGTTTGATTCCCTTATATGCCTTTATTCTATGTTGCATTACCCAAGGAATGATTCGGAAGCTGTAGTCCCCAGGACACGGACATCATGCCACTGTGTGGAAACAAGTTACTCAAACATCATTTCTCTTCTTTCTTAGGTTCGTCGCTCTTTCTTACGCTTCGTATATGCTTCAGCTTTGTTTGTCTGTCTGTCTGTCGGTCTGTCCGTACGATAACCCGCGTAAAAATGGTTCGATTTCGATGAAATTTTAGTATGTGATAGGGGACAACCTGGAGACAAATCCTATTGAAAATGGGGTCAAAGGTCAGGACATAGGAGCGGGATCCATTCCATTGCTCTTATGCGTCGTAACTTGCGTAAACATGGTTCGATTTCGATGAAATTTTAGTATCTGGTAGGGGACCACATGGGAACGAACCCTATTGGAAACGGAGGAAATAGGGTTCAAGGTCAGGATCCATTCATTGCCCTTATGCGTCATAACTTACCTAAAAATGCTTCGAGTGCGACAAAACTTTAGCATGTTGTTCCGGAGGTATACTGAACCAATTCTGTTTAAAATCATCAAAATGGGGTCAAAGGTCAGGGCATAGGTGCAAGATTCATTCCACAGCCATTATCCTCATGCTTGAGTAATGATATCTGGTACATTGGAAAGCGTATCATAATCAATGCATTGCATGATTTTACTAACTTCTTTTAGCATTCTTAGCGGAAAACATAAACAGACAGGAAGAATTAATAACAATCATAACCCCAAAATGACCACTCAGAATGATAAACGTAAGGTAAAAGCAACGCTTTCTGATGCGCAAGTTCACTGTTTCCTGTCGCGTTTGGCCCACTTCTCAGACAGCGAATATATTCGTTCGAACTGATTTCAGCTTATTTTGTTAAACCCGAGTTAATTCGTCCCAGCCGGTAAAAGGAGAAAATATCATTTGCTAAGAAAATGGCGCACGTAAACAAGCTGTGGATAGAAGGTTAATATGTTTTTGCTCTTTCCGAAGAGATAACAAAAAAGTATTCTGTAATTAAAAAACTCTCTGAAAATCATGGAATCAGCATTTCTAAATGTCAAGTAAGCAATATTATTAATAAGAGAGGGGGAAATCGTCAAGCATTGCTTTTAACAGAAAAAAGAACATTCAAAGGAATATCCAAAGAAGGTACGTACTTTTACGACTATTTCAAAAGTAATGTATCTGGTCTTAAAAGAAAATTCACCGACCCAAAGCACAATCGCTTAAGATCTCTGTATTAACTGCAAACATGGTAAAAAACAAAAATTTGAATCCGAAAAAAAAAATATTGTTCACCACCTTTGTTTAGGCGCGTCGCTTAGTGCAAAGCACGGTGCAGACTTCTTGATGAAAATCTCTTAGCCGGAGATAGATGGAAATTTATTCTGGCTGTTGATGAAGCATGGATCTATCTAAAAGACTATAACAAAAAAGGTTGATTTTCTATTGCTAAAGAACAGAAAACGACTTACAAACTTGGTTCCAAGAACCCAAAGGAAGTTTCAGTGCCGCCCCGGTGGCGCAGTGGTCTAAGCGATGGCCTCTGATCATTCGTCCGAACGGGGTCCGGGTTCGAATTCCGGTGAGGCATGGATGTTGTGTTTGTCTTACGGCACTGGTTCTCTCCCTTCCCTGGAACCAGTGACCCTAAATTAGGGACGGGCTACTGCTTATAGCCCATTGAGTTGCTCACGGTGGTCGTTAAACCTCCAATCAAAAAAAAAAAATAGTTTCAGTAAAAGATTCTGGATTGGTTGACACTATAATTCGTGCATAAATACTAATATTAAAAGAAATCCGTCTTGTTGCACGATGATATTTATTCAGCTAAAAAATGAAATCTATATACAGTTTAAAAACACATGAGCACTTTCGGTGTCACATTGACACCTTCATCAGATGTAATTTCACCATGTGGCTACATGCTGGTCTTAAGTACGTGGAGTAGATGCATCATGGGAAAGGTAATGTCAATGTCACATGATATACCAGATAACAAGACAATCAAAAAAGGCATAGTTAGCCAATGATCACTTAACAGAAGCAATTGCTATTGTGCTGTCCTTCCCAACAAGATTGCTCCAAGGTTCAGGTAAAACATAAGGATAATAGTCATTACAGCAACTTGTATTATAAGCCGAAATATAGAGGCTTTCTGCAAATAACAAGGAATGAACAGAGTTAGGTGTGTTTATGATTTTAGCGTTGTCCCAGTCTGGGATGGAATTTCCAGCACTTATGGTTCTTGCAAAAGAGGTGCTTTGGTGATTCATTTTTAGATCATATCTGTGTTCATTTAATCTCAAATCCAAATTTCTTTTGGTAGAACCCACATAATGATTGTTTAGTTCACCAGAGATAGTGTCAAGCATAGGAATAACATACACACCCCATTTTTTCCCTTTGTCAATTTTGTCACGATCATTGCGGATAATGGTATATAGATTGCATGATCGTATTCAAAATTGTATTTTATGACGAGAACATATGTTGGTAAGGAGGTTTACAATATGTGGATTAAAATCAACAGATCCAACATACTTTTTAGGCACTTGCTCACTAATTAAAGCAGTTGACATAGAAAACCGTACTTTATTGTGCACTCCCTTAACAACGTTGTCCGGGTAACCATAGTTTTTAGCAAGGGATGATATCCATTGTAGTTCTTGAGCTCTGGCGAAATGGCTAGAAGAATGTGAATATGCTCTTCTAAATAGGAAGTGCAGAGCAGAAATTTTATGCTGAAAAATGTGAGCAGAATTGTACGGAATTAGAGTGGGTGTGGATGTAGGTTTTCGATAAACAGCAAAAGACAGGGAATTGTCAGAAGGGGTACGAGTAATTTGAAAGTCAAGATAAGGTAAGACGAAATTATTTTCAAGTTCTATCGTGAGTTTTGATGGAGGGGTATTGAGCAGACATAGCGTTGACAAACTGCTGTAACTGATTTAATTAGTGAGCAAGTGCCTAAAAAGTATGTTGGATCTGTTGATTTTAATCCACATATTGTAAACCTCCTTACCAACATATGTTCTCGTCATAAAATACAATTTTGAATACGATCATGCAATCTATATACCATTATCCGCAATGATCGTGACAAAATTGACAAAGGGAAAAAATGGGGTGTGTATGTTATTCCTATGCTTGACACTATCTCTGGTGAACTAAACAATCATTATGTGGGTTCTACCAAAAGAAATTTGGATTTGAGATTAAATGAACACAGATATGATCTAAAAATGAATCACCAAAGTACCTCTTTTGCAAGAACCATAAGTGCTGGAAATTCCATCCCAGACTGGGACAACGCTAAAACCATAAACACACCTAACTCTGTTCATTCCTTGTTATTTGCAGAAAGCCTCTATATTTCGGCTTATAATACAAGTTGCTGTAATGACTATTATCCTTATGTTTTACCTGAACCTTGGAGCCATCTTGTTGGGAAGGACAGCACAATAGCAATTGCTTCTGTTAAGTGATCATTGGCTAACTATGCCTTTTTTTGATTGTCTTGTTATCTGGTATATCATGTGACATTGACATTACCTTTCCCATGATGCATCTACTCCACGTACTTAAGACCAGCATGTAGCCACATGGTGAAATTACATCTGATGAAGGTGTCAATGTGACACCGAAAGTGCTCATGTGTTTTTAAACTGTATATAGATTTCATTTTTTAGCTGAATAAATATCATCGTGCAACAAGACGGATTTCTTTTAATATTAAAAGATTCTGGATTATTACTGGTTTCTCGTACAATGGGAAATGAAAAAAATAAAAATAAAAAAAATTGAAAAGAATGTTGAAATCAATTCTACATATAATGTTTTAACCAAAGACCTTTAAGATACATAGACTGGAAAACCATAAGTGAACCGTGCGGCATTTGAAGTTCAGCGTTGCACGGCAAAAATCGGTCACATCCAAGGAGGTTAGAATAAGATATCTGGAGATGCCCTTGTTAACGGAGCAGTGCCATTTTGCATTAAGCCTATAACCGCGAGCGACAGCCGTCAAAGTGTGGAAAAGCTGATGGGTTTCAATGCTATTGCAATGCATTTTGTGTTGGCCGAATAGCCTTCTTCCGTCGCAACCCAATTTCGCATCGTAAATTGCTGCCGATGTGTGAGAAAATGCTGAATTAATAAAATTCTTAATTATTTTGAGACTCCTTCCCATTTTTATTCTAAATTGAAATACACGAATGTTAGTGCGAATTCTAAACACAACATAACGTTAAAATTAAAAACTTCACTAATATAAGAAGTATAAGTCATTCCGGTTTGATTTTAACACTGTTTCTGCAACCAAAAACCACGATATTCCAAAATACACACAGTTGAAATTACATAGGCATCATGTAAACAACGTCAAATTCCCACAGTTTGCGGTTTCACGGTTAAGAGACTCAGGACATCTCCAGAAGTATTATTCTAACCTCCTTGGTCACATCTCGTTGTACTATAGGCGTTCGCGGGTTTATATCAGTTACATCCATTTTTTTATGCAGATAACCAGTACGATTTATTATTTTTTTGTTTTTATAAATAACATGTATATATTGTAAAGTATTTCAGAAAATAATATAGTCAAATTTAATAATAATATTTATAATACTGCGGGAAAAACTTCCAAAATTAAAAGTTTTGTTCTCGGCAACTTCTCTTAAGAATAAACAAATGGCCACATTAAAATGATTTTTGACGTTACTTAGAGTGTGAAATACGAATTTCATGCAGCTAGATCACGCACTTTGAGAGCAACTGAAGCAGAAATATGCAGGGTGTTTATAAATTAGTTGGGCAAAAAGAAAACATTATCATGCATAAGTACAAGGATGCATGTGATGACAAGTACAAGGATGCATGTGATGATAAGTACAAGGATGCATGTGATGATAAGTACAAGGATGCATGTGATGATAAGTACAAGGATGCATGTGATGATAAGTACAAGGATGCATGTGATTATAAGTACGAATAATATGTAGTTAGCACACCAAGTTTTGCCTTCCAAGATCAGCAGTGCAAAAATCTTAAGGAAACGTCTGAAATTTAGACTTTACAAATTGCAGATCGTTCAAGCTCTGAAGGATGGCGACGAGAAGCAGAGAGCAGATTTTTTTTCAGTGATATGTTAAATCGCTTGGAAGCTGATGATGACTTCTTGTCGAAGTTAGTGTTCAGTGACGAGGCGAACTTTCACTTAAATAACAAAGTGAATTGACACAATGTGAGGGTTTGGGGACCAGAAAATCCCCATACCATCTTGGAACATGAAAGGGACAGTCCCAAGGTAAATAAATAAATACATCGCTCTTTCCACGTTCCAGAAACACACAGCATCCGAAAAATTGTTTTTCAGCGGCCGCTGTGCTGTGGAAATGAACCACAGAACTCTCGATATCAAGCCGAGTGCGTTACATTTACACCACGGTGGCCAACAATTCACGGCGCTATGTGTATTTTTAAGTCAGCTTCTGACATCATAAATCCGTAAGATGGGCTCAGCTACTGAGACACCTCCATCTGGTGGGCATTAACGGCACTGGCTATATATATATTATAGCAGTTAAATCCAAAGGGCGAGATCCAAGGTGAAAATCCTCCATTGTGGCGACAGTAAATAAATAAATACATCGCTCTTTCCACGTTCCAGAAACACACAGTAACCGAAAAATTGTTTTTCAGCCGCCGCTGTGGAAGTAGCTGAGCCCATCTTACGGATTTATGATGTCAGAAGCTAACTTAAAAATACGGATTGTTGGCCACCGTGGTGTAAATGTAACGCACTGGGCACGATATCGATAGTTCTGTGGTTCAGTTCCACAGCGGCGGCTGAAAAACAATTTTTCGGTTGCTGTGTGTTTCTGGAACGTGGAAAGAGCGATGTATTTATTTATTTACTGTCGCCACGTATTTGGAGGATTTTCAGTCCCAAGGTAAACGTCTTTTTGTTCCGTGAGTTGTGCTTCCGTCTTTGGCCCATTTTTCTTTGCTGAAAGAACCGTTACCGGAATCACATACCTGGACATGCTTCAGATTTACCTAATGCCAATTCTCAAGAGAACAATGGAAGGAGGTTTCATTTACCAGGAAGACGTGTCGACTCCTCCCTACCACAAGGACGTTACTTCTTACCTCGATGCTGAAATCCCAGTTTGGATTGGTCGCGGCAGCTCAATTGCATGCCCCCTATCACTGGTCCTAACGCCCCTAGATTTTGGTCCATGGGGTTTTGTTAAAAATCAGATTTACCTTCCGCCGCCTTCTTAGTTTTTCCTGAACTGAAATCAAGAATCACCGCTGCACTCGCATTCATCGATGTCGACATGTTCACTTCAATGTGGGAAGAACTGATTTACAGATGGGAGATTTGCAGAGTAACCAAAAGAAGCCAGATCGAGCATTTGTGAAGAAAGGTAAACTTGATATGTTTAACTATATATTATTCGTACTTATTATCATAAGCATCCTTATAACTATGCATAATAACGTTTTCTTTTTGCCCAACTAATTTATAACCACCCTGTATTTTACACGTAGGACAAGCAACGTTTCCCTTCAGTTATTTTATATCCCCAATTGAAAAAAAATATATATACGCAGTATTATAACAACGCAAAATTCCTTCTTTCGCGCAGGTAGAAAGCTTAATTAATGTTGTTTACATAGGACACACGCCGTTTTGCCGTACAAGCTCTGCGATCAAAATGGCGCCAGCTGCTGTCACTCATTTACACAAGAACTTCCAGCCTATGTATCTTAAACGTCTTTGGTTTAAACTCCTATATTTAAAGAGAAAATACCATCCCTTTACCTACAGAGCCTTCAAACAAAGAGTAGAACTCCATAAGGACAAGGAAACCAGGCATATATCCAAATTTACCACTATATTTCTTAAAAAAAAATGAAAAAAAAAGAGACGGGTATCAAGTCTATACCTTGGGCCGCGGGTGGCCTAGTGGGCAACGTTCGTGACTGCCACGGTAAGGGCCTAAGGTTCGATCCCAGGATCCACTAAATATCCGCCGTGCGTCGGATGGACACGTTGAGCCTTCGGACCCCGGATACTGGCCCCTCGGTAATAAATAAGGGCGTCTTCCTCCCCCTTTCTACTTCACTTCCGTGTCACTTTCCTATCGGGCGCTCTAGCCCAAATCTCCTAGTTTCCTGTTTCTAAGGGCTGTTTAAGACCCAGACACTCCCTTCCTAAAATCCTCTACATATGATCATCATGATCAAGTCAATACCTTTTACTCATATTCCTTCAAAGTCTCCTGATGTGTCACCGATGAACTATTGCGTCTTCGGACTGCTAAAAAGGGCGCTTTCTAAACGCAGACCTAAAACTATGACTAGAAAATTGAAAGCATAGTGGAAGAGGAGTGGAATAAAATGCCACCACCAATTTTATGAAATGCACTGTTATGTTGGAAGTCTAGATGTAGGTTCATAATCCAAAGAAAGGACTATAGGATAGAATATTTAGGAAAGAAATGATTTTCTTTTAAACATGAATTATATTGCTGGAAAACTGTTCTAAAAATATGTGAGCATCCTCTGTCTTTCCGATCTGATGTACATCCAAAGTCAGCATATTATTCTTGTGTCATGCTTCTGAATTTTGTCGGCATAATGTTATAAACGCGAGAAGCAAAGAAGAACATTCATATATCACAGCCGCATATTCATTCATTCTTATTACATACCAAACAGAAGTCATCACTCTTTCCACGTTAATAAGTGAGTCACGGAAAAATTCTCATCGGCCGCAACTGGGAATCGAACCCAGGGTCTTCCAGTTACGCGCCGGACATGCTACCACTGCATTCATTTGGTTTAGCAGTGAGTCCGGAGAAATTTGAGGCCGCTGTGGTGCAGTGGTAGCATGTCCGGCGCGTAACTGGAAGACCCTGGGTTTGATTCCTGGTGCCGGCCGATGAGAATTTTTCCGTGACTCACTTATTAACGTGGAAAGAGCGATGACTTCTGTTTGGTGTTCCTGATCCACGTCGAGTGTATGAATTAATCATTCTTTTTATGTTTCAGAACTGAACTTCCTGCTTAGAGCAGTACCTTTAAAATTTTAGTACAATTTAAGATCTGGCGTAAGGCTACTCAGTCCTTTAATTTCTAATGCCTCCCCGGTGGCGCAGTGGTCTAAGCGATGGCCTCTGATCATTCGTCCGAACGGGGTCCGGGTTCGAATCCCGGTGAGGCATGGATTGTTGGGTTTTGTCTTACGGCACTGGCTCTCTCTCTTCCCTGGAACCAGTGACCCTAAATTAAGGACGGGCGACTGCTTATAGCCCATTGAGTTGCTCACGGTGGTCGTTAAACCTCCAATCAAAAAAAAAAAAAAATTCTAATTCCTGTTTCAACGAATTAGAGAAGAACGGATGTTTCAGCAAAAAATCAATTGTATGCATGATTAAGAAGACAAATATTTAGCCCTTCACATTTCATTATTTTTATAAGAATATAAAGCTATCACTGCCACTGTTCCATGCTTCCATCGATAAAACAGAAGAATGGCACTAGAATATTCTAGTAATTAACTTAAGACATAGCAGAGAGAAACTGATTGCGTTTCTTTCCGGTAACAATACGAGAATGGGCAACGTGGAAAGTTTTATGTAGCGGATTTTAGGAAGGGTGTGTGTGTGTGTGATCCCTTTATAATACTTTTCGTTCAATAGTCACTACTTCATTTAAACATTATCTGTCGTATCATAGTTGTATTATTAGAACTTCGTACTGTTTAGCATCGGATAGCTACTACATATAAAAATAACCTTATTTTCACACTGGTCTAAATTAGGTGACCTAACGGCCAGAAGAAAAGTCTTGAAATAAATTAGAAGGAAAATAGTTTTTATTGTCGCAACTGTACGGCACTTCAGGAATGCCACTTCAATAAAAACGATATAAACAGCACATTTCGGAATAATGAACCTCTAAAAACTTAGGTTTCACTTCAACAAAAACGATATAAACAGCACAATTCAGAATACTGAACCTCTAAAACCTTAGGTTTCACTTCAACAAAAACGATATAAACAGTACAATTCAGAATACTGAACCTCTAAAAATTTAGGTTTCACTTCAACAAAAACGATATAAACAGCACAATTCCGAATACTGAACCTCTAAAACCATAGGTTTCACTTCAACAAAAACGATATAAACAGTACAATTCAGAATACTGAACCTCTAAAAATTTAGGTTTCACTTCAACAAAAACGATATAAACAGCACAATTCAGAATACTGAACCTCTAAAAACTTAGGTTTCATTTCAACAAAAACGATACAAACAGCACAATTCGGAATACTGAACCTCTAAAAACTTAGGTTTCACTTCAACAAAAACGATATAAAGAGCACAATTCAGAATACTGAACCTCTAAAAACTTAGGTTTCACTTCAACAAAAACGATATAAACAGCACAATTCAGAATACTGAACCTCTAAAAACTTAGGTTTCACTTCAACAAAAACGATACAAACAGCACAATTAGGAATACTGAACCTCTAAAAACTTAGGTTTCACTTCAACAAAAACGATATAAACCAGCACAATTCAGAATACTGAACCTCTAAAAACTTAGGTTTCACTTCAACAAAAACGATATAAACAGCACAATTCAGAATACTGAACCTCTAAAAACTTAGGTTTCACTTCAACAAAAACGATATAAACAGCACAATTCAGAATACTGAACCTCTAAAAACTTAGGTTTCACTTCAACAAAAACGATATAAACAGCACAATTCAGAATACTGAACCTCTAAAAACTTAGGTTTCACTTCAACAAAAACGATACAAACAGCACAATTAGGAATACTGAACCTCTAAAAACTTAGGTTTCACTTCAACAAAAACGATAAAACCAGCACAATTCAGAATACTGAACCTCTAAAAACTTAGGTTTCACTTCAACAAAAACGATATAAACAGCACAATTCAGAATACTGAACCTCTAAAAACTTAGGTTTCACTTCAACAAAAACGATACAAACAGCACAATTCAGAATACTGAACCTCTAAAAACTTAGGTTTCACTTCAACAAAAACGATATAAACAGCACAATTCGGAATACTGAACCTCTAAAAACTTAGGTTTCACTTCAACAAAAACAATACAAACAGCACAATTCAGAATACTGAACCTCTAAAAACTTAGGTTTCACTTCAACAACAACGATATAAACAGCACAATTCAGAATACTGAGCCTCTAAAAACTTAGGTTTCTCTTCAACAAAAACGATATAAACAGCACAATTCAGAATACTGAACCTCTAAAAACTTAGGTTTCACTTCAACAAAAACGATACAAACAGCACAATTCGGAATACTGAACCTCTAAAAACTTAGGTTTCACTTCAACAAAAACGATACAAACAGCACAATTCGGAATACTGAACCTCTAAAAATTTAGGTTTCACAGGTTTACATCTGATCTACTAATTAGAGTACTTTAGCAATAGCATACCACACTTTTCGCTGCTTGCTCCAACATTATATGGCTCGTTCTTATTTATACACGCACACACACACGTCACACACCCTAACCTCAAGACTGTTGCCACAAAACATTTCGTGAGCGAGAAAAATATAACGTTAAGGATGAAATGCCCAAAGAGAAGGAACACAAAATTTACGTTGAGAAGGAAACTAACAATGAAAGTTTAAATTAGAGTATATGTCATACCAGATCTTAAACAATCCTTAGAAGTTGTAGTTTTGGGCTAGGGTGCCCAACAAGAAAGCCACACCGTAGCGAGGTAGAAAGGTGGAAAAAGATGCCCTTATTTATAACCGGAGGGAAGTACCCGGTGTTTGACATCTTAACGTGTCCATCCGACGCAAGGCGGATATTTTAGTGGTTTGAGCATTCGAACTGCTTGGGATCGATCTAGACACTTATTTGTAGGAGTTACGAACTTTAGGCCATGCGCAGCCCGTGAGCAACGTGGAAGTGTGCTCCGGTGCTTTTCTACCAAACGCCAGCGAGCTTCCAGCACAGGATGAAATGCTAAACTACGCATGCTCAAACACCCCTGAGCAGGAGATTGTGCTCACTGGAAGCAGAAGTTAGGCCGCGGGTGGCCTAGTGGGTAGCGTTCGTGACTGCCACGGAAAGCACCTCAGGTTCGATCCCAGGCAGGTACGAGCGCTCGATCCACTAAATATCCGCCGTGCGTCGGATGGGCACGTTAAGCCGTCGGACCCAGAGTACTGCCCCCGGTAATAAATAAGGGCTTCTTCCTCCCCCTTTCTACTTCGCTTCCGTGTCACTTTCCTATCGGGCCCTCTAGCCCAAATCTCCTAGTTTCCTATTTCTAAGGGTTGTTTAAGACCTGGGGTCAGACACTCCCTTCCTAAAATCCCCTACATATGACCATGATCATGGAAGCAGAAGTTGTACATGAGCTGTGGATGGAAACCTTGAATGTTTAAATGCAAGGAAACGCAAGATGTTTTCACTGCCGCAATCTGCTTTTCAGAACACATAATAGCATATTAATTCAGTATGTTTTCAATGTAATCTCCACACTCACATAATTGTTTAATCGTAATTCCTTTTTTGTTAATCTAATAAAATTTCTTGAAAACTAGTCTGTAGAATACATGCTCATGTGGTCCTATAGACGAGCCGCCACTGAAGTTAGTGCTTTTGAACACTTACTGTTTACAAAATTCTGTGTGCAGTAAAAAATATCCTGCGTGTGTTGTACATATTCATAGAGTTACATTGAGTTCACGAAGTGGATCTCTTCGATAAAAAAGTGAATGCAGGATATGAGCCTTTTTCATTACCTGAAGCTCCCGATGATACCGAAAAAAAGGGATAAATAAATAAGAGAGAGAGAGAGAGAGCACGCTTTAAAAAAAATCACTTTAAACCACTCTCAATCAATAAACTCCAAGCTTCAAGGAAACTTACCCCTCAGAATCAAAAAGAAGATTGAAACATTCACAAAAGAAATGCTTCTCGAAGTTTTTCCGCATTTTTTTCTCGCTCTCTTACTCAAGTTCTCACCCGTTCGGCTCTCAAAGATATCACCTTACGCAGTGTGGATTCCCAGTGACTGGGCGAAGATTTTTTTATTTTTTTTTATTAGTGTAATGAGGAAGGTCTGTGGGGTCAATCCTCGCAACGAAGGAGAAGCACGGTTTACCCATTAGCGAGATGGAAACTTTGGTAGGGGCCCGAATCATTTTTCGCCTTCGTCTTTTTCTTTATGCCCTTTTCAGGACACCTCTTTTCACCCTCTCCGAATTCCGTTAATGATCTTCCTCCCCATTACCTCGTCCCCGCAAACCTCCTTCGTTGATCTCGCCTCGCTTCAATTAAATTAAGTCGTTTTGTCTGGAATTAAAGCGGCTGCTTTTGTCCAGTGATTCGTCTCCCTACAATGCCCTCCTGGGAGAGACGAAGAGAACGCCGAGGAGCGTTGTACCACAATGCCGAGCAAAAAGCAGCCAATCAGAAGCGAGGATCAGGACAAAATGGTTTCCAATTCCTCCAATCCTAATTAGCAAATTAACAGGCTCAATAGAATATAGCGCTCCATTTGGAAGGTAGGCATAAATAAATTGTTTTCGTGGTAGCAGTTATTTTCAGCGACAACCATAATAACCTTCTCGAAAAAATTCAAATAATGATTGCTTCTCATATGAAGTAAAGCTTACCGAAAATAAGCCAAGATTGAGAAAGTAATGCCTATCTATGGCATATTTATGTACAAACATTTCAGCAGAAAACTTTTCATCCTGTAAGACTGCCAAAGTTTTCCTAGCAGTCATAAGCTTTGTGATGTATTTCTCTATTTTATCCTTCTTTTTTGTGAGTTCCAGTTTCTTAAATAAATAACGTTGTCTCTTAGTCGCAGTTTCATTCTGAACGCCATATCAGAATCTACGAGTTTCTTGCTACGTTTTGGAAACAACTCGCAGCTAGTCACGTAAATAAAAGGTGATACTCAGTGCGAAAACGAGTAGACAGCGATATAATTTGCAAAAGGTATAAGGTCAACGTTATAAGGTATAAGGACAACGTTATAAGGCACAAGGACAACGTTATAAGGTATAAGGACAACGTTTTATGGTATAAGGGCAATGTTATAAGGATAAGGACAGCGTTATAACGTACAAGGACAACGTTATTAGGTATAAGAACGTTATAAGGTATAAGAACAACGTTATAAGGTATGAGGACAACGTTATATGGTATATGGACAACGTTATAAGGTATTAAGACAACGTTATATGGTATAAGGACAACGTTATAAGGTATAAGGACAACGTTATAACGTATAAGGACAACGTTATAAGGTATAAGAACAACGTTATAAGGTATGAGGACAACGTTATAAGGTATAAGGACAACGTTATAACGTATAAGGACAACGTTATAAGGTATAAGAACAACGTTATAAGGTATGAAGACAACGTTATATGGTATAAGGACAACGTTATAAGGTATAGGGACAACGTTATATGGTATAAGGACAACTTTATAAGGTATAAGAACAACGTTATATGGTATAAGGACAACGTTATATGGCATAATAACAACGTTATAAGGTATAAGAACAACGTTATAAGATATAAGGACAACGTTATAAGGTATAAGAGCAATGTTATAGACCGCTAAAAAATAGTATTTCTATTCAGGGACGCGAGAAGCGGGGGTTCAACGGGTGCAAAGCACCCGGGGCGCTATAGAATCCGGAAGCTGCAGGACGCCTCAATCAAATTTTACGGTTGATAAATTAATATCAGTGACGTGGGAGAAGTTAAGAAAACATTTTACGGTGAGAAATCGTAATGCTACGTGACACGTTTATTTTTTAGTAAAAATAATTCATTATGTACTGTAGTTCAACAGAAAACGACTTGAAATCAGAGAATGATTTTTTTGTTTTGTTTTGTTCAGTAACGGATACCGCGGGCAAAGGACTAACAACACTTTTTCCTAAATTTTTTGTTCAAATATTGAAGATTTCAGCATTTATGATATGCGTGGAAAGTGCTAACTGTGACAGTGGGTCCAATGTGAAGGAAAAATACAATGGACTTCGTCAAACAAATTTTCGACCTTATGCATTTACGTACTCTGAGCGGCTCATAAGTTAAATCTGGTCGTAAATAACTCCGAAAAAAATTTCTTTAGAAGTTGTCAACATTTGTGTAAATTGACAGAGAGGAAGCTGCGTCATCTGCACTAGTTTTAAAGATTTTATCTCCTTCAGTTTTATGAGACAATAGTGTTTCATGAAAACTTTTAATTTACGGAAAATAGGAAATAATGAGTGAAAACACAAGATCCACTTCGCGCCCTCTCACCCCGGAGTAAGTTGCTCTTCCAACTAAGCTACACGGATGGAATGTATCGCTGCAGATTGTCGTCTTGACACGTGCTTTTACCTCTGTAGTATGTCACAACCTCTGCAATACGTCACAGGTGTTGTTAAAGGCATTTATTTCATGTAAAATAAATGCCAAGTATCGTGTCCGGCTGTGGACACGATACACTGAAGAGCAATTGAATTAGAGATACCTGTCTAGTAACGTGTAGCACCACCTTTCGCCCTGATGACGGCGGCGATTCGTCTCGGCATGGACTCGACAAGACACCGAAAGCGTTGGGAAGCAAGCCATACGAATGCACGACCCCTGAACAAGCTCCCACAGTTCACGAAAATTTGATGGAGGGGGTCAGAGCCTCGAGCTTCTCTCTCGATGGCGTCCCAGATGTGCTCGATGGGATTGAGGTCAAGTGACCTAGCTGGCCAAGGAAGCGAGGTCACGTCGGTGGAGTGTTCATCCAACCATGCGGATACAATTCGGGAGCGATGGCACGGTGCATTGTCTTGTTGCAGGATTAGGTCCCCAGTGGGATGTTGAAGACGCACAAACGAGAGCAAATGGTCGTCCAGGATATTCCGGTAACGTTGAACTGTGAGGGACGATGTCACACGTCCAGGGGTCCCTTTTCAGTCCACGTAAACAGTCCCCAGACGAGAATGCCACCCCCCCCACACACACACACCAGCTTAAAGAGTACCGTGCTGGCAAGAAGGATCCATCACTTCATGTGGTTTGCACCGTACTCGTATTCTGCCATCCGCATGTACCAACGTGAATCTCGACTCGTCAGTCCAGGCAACATTTTTCCACATGTCTAGGGTCCAGTGGTGATGTTCCCGCGCCCATGCTAATCTTTGCACCCTGTGATGTTCGGTCAGCAGCGGTACCCTCGTGGGACGATGGCTTCTGTACCTCATAGCGAGGAGATGGTTCTGGATGGTGTGGCTGCTTACACGTTTTTATGCACCAGCGTTAAAATGCCGAGTGATTTCTTGTACTGTGGCTCGTCTATCCGCTGTTACAATGCGAGCTAGCCGACGATGACCCCGCTCATCCACACGCTGTTGTCCACGGCAGTTGGCCCTTGCAGGGATGGTTTTAGCGGATTCGATGTACTCACGGTGCACCCGTGACACAGTGGCTCGTGAAAATCCCAGTGCCTGCACGACTTCCGAGATGGAGTGACCCATTCGTCGGGCCCCGACAATTTGCCCACGATCAAAGGCTCTTAGATCCTTCGTCTTACCCATACTGCGTCCGACTCTTACTGATTCCCGTCGAATCACTCCTTATATTGTCGGATCGTTGTATACGTCATGTTGTTACCGTTTACACGTCCGCCCAGAGCGCCACATTTGCATAATGCCAGCTGTCTCTAATTCAATTTGCTCTTCAGTGTATCTCAATAACTATCCGATTTCAAAAAATTCTTTTGCATTGGGAAGCTTGAAATGTGAGATCGATGATCTTTGGTATTCGGTTTTTCTCCGATACATAGGCTCGCCGTTAGAGAACGCAAATGCAGTTGTTATCGAATGAATTCAAAAAAGTTATTCATATAAATATTATTCCATATAATTATTGCTAAGCACCCGATTAAAAACATTCTTCCTTCCATTCGATATCATTTATAACGAAGAGTATTTCGAGTGCAATTTCTTTTTCAAGTGACGCATTGTGTTTCCGCTAGGGGGAATAAAGTTAAAGTGCGGTTTCTCCTCTATATCTGCTTCTAAAAATCCGATCTGAAAAATCCTTTTAGCATCTGATAGAACTCCTAGTGGGAAACACTTCATGTAATTTTGAATTTTTGGTAAAGCACGGTTTGGCCACTACGGGACGTAAGCGCATATTTTTGTTCCTGATGTATTTGCAGCAATATCCGCGCTTCAGAATACCCGATTAAAAAAATCTTCGCGGTCAGATACCTTTTGAGAATAGCTTTTGTTTGAAACTGTGCATAGTTTTCCGCCAGGGAGTGTAGATGTACACTGAAGTGCCAGAAAAACTGGTACACCAGTCTAATACTTGCGGTAGGTCCCCCACGGGAGCGCAGGACTGCAGAAATACGACGGTGCATGGACTCCACTAGCTTCTGGTGATATGCTGTAGACAATGAACACCATACTTCTAGCAGAGCGTTCCACAATTCGGGTGTATTCCGAGGTCTCGGATTCCTGTGTTCGATAGCGCGTTGCATGGCATCCCAAATATGTTCTATCACGTTCAGATCTGGGGACTTGGGTGGGATGGCAACACCTCAAACTCAGATCAATGCTCCTCAAACCATAATGTGGCGTCCCGACACTGGTGTGGAGGTGCATTGTCCTGTTGGAACAGGCCGAACCCATCAGCATGAATGCAGGACATAAACGAGTGCACCTCGTCAGAAAGGATGCGCACATAGCGTTGGCGGGTCACCAACGTTTGTAGACGTACCAGGGGTCCCAGTGAAGTCTAGCTAATCACACCCCATACCATTACGGACCCCCCACCAGCCGGAACAGTTCCCTGTTGACAGGCGGGATCCATGGTTTCATGGGGTTTGCGCCACACACGAATCCTTCCATCTGCCCGATACAGTTGGAAACGCGACTCGTCAGACCAGGCTACTTGTTACCAGTTATCAAGTGTCCAGTGGTGGTGTTGCCGTGCCCAAGCGAGGCGCATAGCTCTGTGTCATGTACCCATCAAGGGAACTCGAGTTGGGCGTCGGCTTCCAAAGCCCATATCGTGCAGGGTACGTTGCACAGTCCGGACGCTGACGCTTGTTGAGGCTCCAGCATTGAATTCCGATGATACCTGCGAGAGTGTTGCACGCCTATCGCGTGAAACGATTCTTGACAGCCAACGATGGTCATGTTCACCCAATGTCTTTTTACGGCTACACTGGTATCGTAGCTTGGAGTTTTTGCAGGAATTCTTGTAGTCACGGTACACCCTTGCAATGGTCGTCCGTGAAAATCCGAAATTCGTTTGTACCTCCGAAATACTATGGCCCATCTCACGAGCGCCAACTATGATACCGCGTTGAAAATCGCTTAAATCGCATTACTTGTCATTCTCATGCCGAAAACAGCTCTGACAGCTGGCAAGGATGTCTATCGCTTTATGTACGCACTGGCGGACGCAACCAAGTACACGCATAGGTGACGTTGCTATGTATTTTGCATAAGCTCGTCTGTACCAGTTTTTCTGGCACTTCAGTGTATATCTTATTTTTGTCGATATCTCTGCTTCTAACAGTCCAATTTGATAAATTCATTCTATGTCGGAGAGAGTTTCTGGTGCGAAATATTTTTCATATAATTTTATAATTTTCCTAACGAACAAATGTGCCACCAGAGGGCATAATTCATATTTCCGTTAGCAGTAATACTTGCGCGTCTAAAACCCAGACTGAAAAAACCTGTTTAGGTTAGATATCAATATCTGTCAAAACGTTTTGAGTTTATTTACTACCAAAAGTAGTGCACAATTTTTCCGCTAGGGAGCGCAAATAGGTTTTTGTCAATATCTCTGCTTCTAAAAGTCCGATTTAAAAATTTATTTGAACGCCTTAAACCATTTAATTTGTGGAACACTTTGCCTGTACTCGTGGGGTTTTGAAGTTCACAATTCTGACGATGGTTGGTGTTAGTGTGCACTTCGGTTTAATGCTGTACCTCCGCTTCTAAAAATACTATTGAAAAAATCGAACGCATGCCATTCGCTACAATAAAGATGGAGAATGTTATCTTTTTCAAAAAATGCACAGTTTATCCGCTAGGGAGAAGAAATATCGAAACCTTATTGTCGCTATCCCTGCTTCCAAGAGACGTCAAACAGAAATCCTTTTTTTTCCACGTTAATAAGTGAGTCTCGGAAAAATTTGTATAAATTTTTCCGAGACTCACTTATTAACGTTCATGTGAATTTTTCCGAGACTCACTTATTAACGTGGAAAGAGCGATGGTATTTGTTTGGTGTTCCTGATCCACGTCGAGTGTTTGAATTAATTATCCAAGAGACGTATATGAGAAATTCTTTTTCCTTAGCATAGCTTTTGCTATGAATAATACTTTCACATATTTTTACTTTTTATTATTCAAAATTTTTCTGTTAGGGGACATGAATTTATAACACGTTTTCCTCTACATCTGTTCTTCTAACTGTTCTATTTGAAAACTTTGTCTCTGATATATCTTCCTTCAGCTAAAAGAAACATTTTCGTGCACAATTTGTTAATTTTTGTAACAGACTTTTCAACCGCTAGTGGGGAAAGCAGCTCTTTCTGTTTCTAGATGTTTTGTCGATTGTTGAACTGCGTTTGATTTCATTTAATATTTTGCATTGGGTTCCATTAACTATGAAATAACTTTGAAATATTTTATTCGTGTTTTGGAAAGGATTCAAAAGACGTGCTCATTACAACCGAAAATTCGGTGTCATCTTTCTTGCTATATTTTTGGTTTTGCCATTTACGGTGAACATTTTCTGTTAGGAGCGCGAAACATTCTAAAAAGTTTGAACTCGATATATGAAAAGAGCATTCAATTTACTTGCATTTTTTAAACATAACGACATCCGTGAGCATTTAAAGGCGACGCTTTCATTTATAATTATTATTTAGACGTTTAACGACTACCGTGAGCAACTCTAAGGGTTACAAGAGTCGCCCTTCCTTAATTCAGGATCAATAATCTCAGGGAAGGGAGAGACCCAGCACCGTAACACTAATCCAAAACCTGTGCCTGAACCCAGACTCGAATCGTGGCCCATCTCTGAAAAAGACCAACGCTTCATACCAATTGGCCACTGAAGCGATAGCGGTGCTTCCCAACCACGATTCAGCAGGCTATTACTATGGGTTATGAAAGAAACCGTGGAATAAAATACTAAAAATGTAAAAAAACTACAAAAATTTCAAAATGTCCCTCGAAATACAGTGGGACACCTCCCCCCCCTGGAAATTGCATGTTGTAGTACAAACTGCATCTCTGTTTTGTTTTTGTCAGCATTTATTCGAGGTTATACAGGGTGTCCGACAATTATTGGACACATTACAAAATTATGTACAAAAAAACTATGAGCATTGTCTGTTTTTCTATGTCACGTATTACTAACGCGGTTTCTATATTTGGGTTTTGCAGAATTGTTATTCCCAGAATCCGACAGATGGCGCTAGGTGTGGCCTGATGAGGAATGTATGAGAAATGCGCAATCAGTAGTCATGTCATCTGTACAGCAGAAGGCGATGTGTGTGTTATGGCTTGCGGAAGTAAAGTCTGTCATTAAAGTTAAAAGACGGTGCCGTTTAGAGTATGTTTGTAATCCTCCGTCAACGAATTCAATTAAGCGGTGGATGAAACAGTTTAAAGAAACTGGCAATGTGGAACATCGTGGAGGAGCCGGTAGGTCTAGCGTCAGCAGTGAGACGGTTGACCAAGTTAATGAAAGTTTCCGACGAAGCCCCAGGAAATCCGTTCGTAAAGCAAGCAGAGAACTGTGCATTCCTAAATCGACAGTTCACGATATCTTGCACAAGAAATTAAAGTTTTATGCTTATAAAATTCAAATAGTGCAAAAGATGCATGTAAATGATCACACTCTGCGATACGATTTCGCTGTGGACATGCTGAATCGAGTGGAAAACGACGAAAACTTTCTCAGTACTGTAATTTTTAGTGATGAATCCACATTTCATGTATCAGGTATTGTGAATTGTCACAACTGTAGGACCGCCTCATGCTGCTATTGAACTGGAACGTGATTCTCCAAAAGTTAATGTGTGGTGCGCCATATCAAAAAGAGAAGTGATTGGCCCTTTCTTCTTCTGCGAAAAAAACACAAATGGTGACATTTACTTGGATATGCTAGAAAATTTCGCTATACCCCAGATCAAAAGAAATGACAACGTCGTTTTCCAGCAAGACGGCGTGCCTTCGCATTGGTCAACGTAAGTGCCTAAATGAGCATTTTCCCCAACAGATGAATTGGGCGTGGTGGTCCCATTCCGTGACCTCCTCGCTTTCTGTTGGATTATTTCATGTGGGGTTATGTGAAGAATCGTGTCTACAAGACGCCTTGTACTGATTTGCAGGAACTGAATTAGCGTATCACAGCTGCTATTAATTCCATAACTCCTCAAATGCTTGCCAATACATGTCATGAAATCGAGTATCGCTTGGATGTACTACGAGCAACCAAGGAATTTCACATCGAAATTTATTAACTTGTGTAGTTACATTGTAAGTTAGTACAGTCAGTTTCTTTCTATCTGTTTAATGTTTTGTTTTATAAAATTTTGTAATGCGTCTAATAATTTTCGGACACCCTGTATTTCGTTATAGTGTGCCTATATTCGATTCGTATTGTTACAAAGCAACCTCGCCGGTGGCGATAGAAATGCGAGCCTTCTAACGGCAAAATTAAAAGAGCAGCTAGTCAGATTCCCTTCTTGGAAGCGGTGTCTGCATCTGTAGGTCAAATTCCAAGAATTCGGTTCATCCATCGACAACTACCCATAATTCTCCTCATTCCAAGTCATTCTGGAGTCATTCAGAGTGGAGATGAAGTCATTCAGAGTGGAGATGAAGCAGAGCCGTGTCCGTCTTGAATAGACAGTACGAATCCACAGATCTCAGCAATTGTGACAGTCAAAAGGGATTTCACGGTAATGTTTTGTGAAAGTTATGACAGTAAGATATTTTGTAGATTTGCAGTCATTGAGTGGTTTTGTAATTCCGGCTTTTAAAGAAATCAGGTTTTGTTTTTGTTTTTTTGATGAAAGTTTAATGACCACCATGAGCAACTCAATGGGCTATAAGTAGTCGCTCATCCCTAATTTAGGGCCACTGGTTCCAGGGAAGGGAGAAAACCAATGCCGTAAGACAAACACAACAACCTTGCCTCACCGGGATTCGAATCCGGACACTTTTCGGACGAATGGTTCTAAGCCATCGCTTAGACCACAGCGCTACCAGAGCGGCGAAATCATGATTGACTTCGCATATTTATAATACAGCTCAAGCATTTTTAAACGGCTGTTAAAAAATGAAAAACGTTGAAGCATATGAAAAGAAGCCACGCCAGTGAAGGAAATGACAATGAAAATGAATCAAAGTCAGTTGAACTGACTAATAATTAAGAAATTCTGAAACGCTTTGTTAGGTCTTATGCAGGAGCAATCGGCGACAACTTTATTCTACCGGACGTTAATGCACGTCTACACCGCCCTAGAATTATTAACCAATATGAGGAGAACACCATTAACTGCGTGGAGTGGCCAGATTGTTCCCTCTTATCTGAAGCCTATTGAGCATGCTTGGAATGTTTTGGGTAGACGTGTTGTAGCATCTTTCCAAAACCTGCATAGTGGTTATTGCCAGGACAGCTTCTGGAGAATCTCGTTCTGAGCATCACGCGTCGTTGTGAAGCATGTATTGTTGTAAAAGATGATCACACACCATATTGACTCCCCTTAGCTATTTCGTTTTAAACATGCCTTGTGACCAGGTATGTTTATTTGCTATTTTTCCTTTAATTAATAATTGGATCCAAGGTGAAAATACTCCAAATACGTGGCGAAAGTTAATAAATAAATACATCGCTCTTTCCACGTTCCAGAAACACACAGCATCCGAAAAATTGTTTTGTTTTTGTTTGTTTTTCAGCCGCCGCTGTGGAATTGAACCAACAGAACTCTCGAAATCTAGCCGAGCGCGTTACATATACGCCACGGTGCCCAACAATCCACGGTGCTATGTGTATTTTTAAGTCAGCTTCTGACATCATAAATCTGTAAGATGGGCTTAGCAACAGCAGAAAAACAATTTTTCGGATGCTGTGTGTTTCTGGAACGTGGAAAGAGCGATGTATTTATTTATTAATTAATAATTAGTTTTCTTATTTTGTACATATAATACTATGCAAGAACACATTAAGTTATACGTATGTTTTCCTCAAGTTTCATATGAAAACTCTTTATGGTTTCGGAGACATTTCATGATCTCATATTGTTCCTTAATGAATGGAAACAGTGTACATAATTAGTTACTGTCAATTATTAATTATTTAACTTTAAAAAACACACAATTCTTTTAAATAAAAATAGCCCTATCCAATTTACTTGAAGTTAGGGCATCGAATAGCCATGAAGTTAGAGCAGCTTGCTTCCAACTAGATGATTGGAGGTTCGATCCCAGTCGACTTTTTATGCGTAGTTAAAAATTTCCATATTACGGGCAACAACCAGCAGCTAAGGGTCCTAAGATCGCTCGCTAAGTTATAATTCAGTCCGTTTTTATGGTAGCGTCGACCGTTATTTCGTTTAGCGAAATGTTTTCAGTACTGTTGGCCATAAGAAAAATACTGCCCGGTACATGTATTAACATGGTCGGTGTATTAATAAGCGGCCGACGCACCTGAACCAAATGGTGCCCAAAGTTTCCTGAACTCCCTAAAACGAAATGTTCACATAACCACCGGGTTTACGAAAACTACCGCAAAACAATTTCTTTTCCCTTCGCATCTCAGCAGCACCGACTATAAACCTGTTACTGGTGATAAGCGCTCCCTTCAAAACCTTTATTCCCCGCTCCATGACTCAAAGCATGACACGAAGGGCTAGTTCCCCTGACACGGATATCGAGCCGTGGGGTAGAAACAAAGTGACTCAAACATGTCCTCTCTTCTTTCTTAAGTTCATCGCCATTGTTACAGCCTTTTAAGTAAGTAATCAACCAAAAATGATGAATGTCAGTCATCTCCTTAAATGAACACTTTGAATAACAAAGCCAAGGGCAAAGCAACGCTTTCTGATGCTCAAGTTCACTCATTCCATCCGCGTTCGATCCACTTCTTAGGCAGCAAATGTATCGCGACATCTGATTTCAACTCATTTTGCTTATCCCGAGTCAATTCGTTAAAGTCAGTTAAAGGGTTAATACAATCGCTACTCTGAAATGGTAAACTGAGCTTTGATAGTGTTAATATTTGAGTAACATGTTATGACATCCGGGTAGCGCAGTATCTAAGCGCTGGGTCTGACAAAGACCGTCTGTGTCTCACGAAGGTCGTCGTATATAAGCGCTGTGTCTGACCAAGGCAGATATATCTAAAACGCTGTGTCTCACCAAGGCTATATTGACAAAAGCCACCGAACACCCCTTCAAAAGCAAACGAACGGATCCGCTGCGCTATTAAGATGCGCGGTGCAGCTCCAAACGGTATAAAAACAAGCCTGCAGCTGACCGCGATCATATCGCTCTGTGAGGTTGAGTGAAATTGTCGCGGCGGGAGAGAACTGAGTTTGAGAAAGGAAAGATTATTGGGTGATATACTAGTGGGTTGTCCATAAGAAAAACCGAGAGGTGTTTAAACATGCCCAAGTCAACTGTTATGGATGTACTGAATAAGTAGAAGACACATGGAGTGCCTGAAGTAGCAAAATGTATCGGTAGACCAAAGAAAATCATCGATAGAGGACGTAAAAGCCTCAGGAGAATCGTCACAGCTAATCGACGGAGTACTGTACAAGACCTCAGTGTACAGGTGAGTAAAAATGCTGGAACCTCGGTATGTACACGTACCATTCGCAGAGAACTTCATTCCATGGGTTCCCGTGGTCGTGCGGCTGCTCATAAGTCTTTCATCTCCACTCGGAATGCTAATCGTCGTTTAGCATGGTGTAAAGAGCATTTGTCGTAGACCGTAGATCAATGGAAACGGGTCCTATGGACTGATGAATCCAGATACACGATCCATCAGTCTGATGGCCGTGTGTGGTTATGACGGGAGCCCGGGGAACGCCATTTACCACAGTGTACTGTTCCTACGGTCAAGTTAGGAACTGGCAGTGTACTCGTGTGGGAGTGTTTTTCGTGGTATGGTCCCGGCCCATTGGTTATCGTGGACAAACCTGTTAAGCAGCACGTCTACCTCGATACTCTGGACAATTATGCCCTACCAACTCTGTAGCAATACTATGGAGCCGAGCCTTGCTGGTTCCAGTAGGATAATGCAAGGAGATATAAAGCAAGGACTGTTACGGCGTGGTTTGACGATAATTCCGTATCGTGTGTGGACTGGCCAGCACAGAGCCCAGATCTTAATCCCATAGAGCACCTATGGTATGAATTAGAGTGCCGCATAAGAAATTTGGAACCAAGGCCTACTACTAAGCAACAGTTAGCGGCAGGATAATGTACTGAATGAAAGCGCATACCTATCGCTGTGTTCCAAAACCTTGTCGAAAGCATGTCTCGAAGGTCAGTCCTGCCAAAGGTGGACCAACAGCGTACTAATGAATGTCAATAAATGCTCTGTTGTGTTTCTCTTCTAGGTGTACGGTGACTTTTGTCAATATAGTGTATCTAAAGCGCTGTGTCCGACCAAGGCAGATCAAGGAGACTTCGTTAAATCCACTTCTTAGACAGCAAATACTGTATATCGTTCCAGCTGATTTCAGCTCATTTTGCTTATCCCGAGTGAATTAGTTCCAGCCGATTAAAGGGTTAATACAATCGCTACTCTGAAATGGTAAACTGAGCTTTGGTAGTGTTAATATTGGAGTAACATGTTATGGCATCCGGGTAGCGCAGTATCTAAGCGCTGTGTCTGCCAAGGCCGTCTGTCAAACGAAGGTCGTCGTACCTAAGCGCTGTGTCTGGCAAAAGCAGATCAAAAAGACTTCGTTAGATCCACTTCTTAGACAGCAAATGTATCGCGACAGCTGATTTCAGCTCATTTTGCTTACCCCGAGTAAATTCATTCCGGCCAGTTGAAGGATTAATACAATCGCTACTTTGAAATGGTAAAATGAATTTCGATAGTGTAAGAATTGTAGTAACATGTTATGGTATCCGGGTAGGGCAGTATCTAAGCACTGTGTCTGACCAAGGTCGTCGCATCTAATCGCCGTGTCTGACCAAGCGCAAGACCATGACATTAGAGAGATGAGTGCCCTCTGTTTGTGGTTTGTGACACCACTCTCATGTTACACGGACTGATTCGTCGATGTCGTGTTTGACGCCACACACAACAGTGCTGGAAACCAATCGGAAGCTTTGGTTTCCGCGTGACGTCACTAAAAGAGGGAACTCACTGCCATGTATTTTTTAGACGGCCTTGGTCAAACAGTTCGCCCAAGTGGGCCCGAATTTGAGTTCCGGAGGTGGTGTACTTATTTTACGGTACTGGCTCTCTCTCTTCCCTGGAACCAGTAGCTCCAAATTAGGGACGGGTGACTACTCATAGCTGTTAGAGTTGTTCATGGCGATCGTTAAACAGAAAACGAGATTTATTTCATTAGTGTCTTCAGTTGTGTGTACTTTTACAGCCTTAAATTATTAGGGTAGACATTAAACTCCGAAATAAAATTAAAAAAGTACGGAAATAACAATCAGAAACATTTTTAACATTAACTGCCATCATAAGAAGTAAATATAAGTTTGTAATTAAAAAGTTGTACCTTTGAAGATCATAAAGTTACTTAGATGTTTCCAAGAAAGTATCACAAGAGAGAGAGAGAGAGAGAGAGAGTACGAAAGAATGTTTCAATAAATATAGGTCGATGCGAATAAAGGATAATTTCATTAAAGAAGTTCCCGTGGCCAACATTAATAAAACTAATGGTAATCTGACTTTCAAAAACGTTTTGTTCGGCGCAACATTTGTATACAACCCCTAGTGTCATCAGCAGTTGGGTGGGTAAACGCATGAGGCGTGACTGGTTCTTGGACCGATTTCTCCAATTAAATTTCCCAGCGGCAGACTCAAAGACCAGGCATAACTGATCGAATAAGCATCCCCATTTGTAGCTCCCAATGATTGATACATATCTGCATGAAAGATCTCCTTCATGCTTTGCGCTTCTCTGAGCCGGTAATGTGAGCTTTCCCGCATAACGAAGAAAATTTCTTCCTTTCAAATGACTTAAGTAACCGTGAAGCCAGTTTTACCATAAAAATACGGAAGAAAGTTCCCTACCCCCTCACGAGCATTGCCGAAGGATATCTCTACAATGAAGTCTAATTAATGACTAAATGTCACAAATGTTCCGGCTGCTCTTTATCTCAAGATGATTTTTCAATGTCGCAATATGTATCAAGCAAGGATTACAGTAAGAGGTTCAAGAAAGTTACAACTATACGCACCGTGGTCATTTACTTTGCAAAAGGAAATATGCTCCTTATTGTTTCGTTCCAGCTAATCTAGCGGAATACAAATTGAATAATTCGTCGGGAAATGTCAAGCATTACATATTCTTACCACTCTCAAAAATTTGGGAGAAAATATGCACTTAATTTAGCAACCAAATTCATTCAGATTGTGACGTGCACCTATAATTTAAACTTCACTTTGAGTTTCTGTATCCTTATGTAGATTTATTTTCTTCTCGTTAAATATTTTTCTGATTTAAAATACAGAGTTTCTCGCAATGAATTTGTAGTTAGCAACTCCTGACAACGGGTGAGTTACGTATAAGTCTTCTGAGAAGAATTCAATGTGCAATGATTCGAAAGTACTGTTTTCTTTCATTATTCAAAAGCACTGTCACACTATTGTTAGGTAATGTTTCTATATTTTCGTAAACTAAATTACGAGTGATTAACAGGCGTGTGAAAGTTTTGGAAGCTCAAGGTTGAACCACGTACTGTTATGATCAGGACCGTTGCAAGCTTTTCTTATATGAGAGGGTGACACTTGAAATTACGCCCATACGTGTTCCACTCAAATAATACGTAGTTTTTACTTTTTCACACACCGCCGTTATAGGAAAGTATTATAATCGTTCAAAAATCACATATCATAAATACACAGTTGACGTGGACCAGGAACATCAAATATTGGGTTGTCGGAAAAGTCATGACGTATTTTGGCACCCGATGGCGGTTGGGCGGTTTTGGAAGTAGTAGAGGCATGAGCGGCTCTGTTATAGCTATGGCATTCGACAGGTGCCAGTTCTAGCTGCAGTCTAAAAGGAATAGTGAGCGATTTGATTGATTTGCGGAGATTTGACATCAAGTTGAAGATGGAAGACCAAACTGCCGCCCCGGTGGCGCAGTGGTCTAAACGATGGCCTCTGATCATTCGTCCGAAAGGGGTCCGGGTTCGAATCCCGGTGAGGCATGGATGTTGTGTTTGTCTTACGGCACTGGCTCTCTCCCTTCCCTGGAACCAGTGACCCTAAGTTAGGGACGGGCGACTGCTTGTAGCCCATTGAGTTGCTCACGGTGGTCGTTAAACCTCCAATCGAAAAAAAAAAAAAGACCAAACTGTGCATTTTTGCCATATTTTACTGTTTTACTTCCGAAAAGGGAAGAACGCGCGTTAAGCTTGTGAAAAGTTGCGTAAAGTGTACGGTGATAATGCTCTATAAGAACGTCAGTGCCAGCGGCGGTTCGCAAATTTCCGTGCTGGTGATTTTGACCTCAACGATGCTCCTCGGTTCGGAAGGCCAACCGACCAAATCAAGACATTGATCGAGTCAAACCCACGTTACACGACACGAGAGATTGCAGACACATTGCACATCCATCATTCAAGCGTTCAGGACCACCTGAAGAAGCTGGGATACGTAAGCAAGCTCGATGTGTGGGTTCCTCATGAACTCAAAGAAGCTCAATTGACGGCGCGTATAAACATCTGCGATATGCTCATTAAACGTGAGGAAAACGATCCTTTTTTGAAGTGACTGATAACTGGTGACGAAAAGTGGATTGTGTACAACAATGTGCTGCGCAAACGGTCTTGGTCCCGACGTGCTGCTTCGCCTCAAACGACATCCAAAGCAGACATTCATCAGCGGAAGGTTCTGGTCTCAGTGTGGTGGGATTTTAAAGGTGTGTTTTTCGAGCTCCTACCACGGAACCAAACAATCAATTCGAATGTGTACTGTCGGCAATTGGACAGTTTAAATGAATCCATCATCTAGAAACGTCCAGAGCTCGTTCATCGTAAAGGTGTTGTGTTCCATCACGACAACGCAAGACCACACACAAGTTTGATCACCCGCCAAAAATTATTGGAGCTTGGGTGGGATGTGTTGCCACACCCAGCATACTCGCCTGACCTTGCGCCGTCAGACTTCGATTTGTTTCGCTCTCTTCAACAGTCCTTGCGTGGTATAACGTTCAATTCAGATGAGGCTGTAAATCAGCACTTTGTTCAGTTTTTTGGCCACGAAAGACAGGTCCTTCTATGAACGAGGCATTCTGCAGCTCACTGAAAGATGGCAAAAGGTTATCGAACAAAACGGGAATTACATCATTGATTGATCTTTGTTCTTTCTATCAATAAATGACCTTTGCAAAACATGGCTAAAATACTTCATGACTTTTCCGACAACCCGATAAAAGTCATCGCTGTTTCCACGTTTAAGCCATAGCTCTTTCCCCAGCATTGTGCGGGCTCCAAAAAAGCAACCTCGCCATGTGGTTTGGCAGTTTGTCGTTTGTGAGTCTGGAGAACTTCGAGGCTGCTGTGGTACGGTGGAAGCATATCCGACGCATAACTGGAAGACCCTGGGTTCGGTTCCCGGTGGCGGCCGATGAGAAATTTTTCCGTGAATCACTTATAAACGTGGAAAGAGCGATGACTTCTATTTGATTTTCCTGGTCCACGTCAACCGTGTATTCATCATTCATTCGCCTTCTAGTTATTTGTTCAGTTGCTGCTGTTCATCTGTGGTGAATTCTCAGCATTGTGCGGGGCTCCAAAGAAGCAACCCTGCCATGTGGTTTGGCAGTTTGTCGTTTGTGAGTCTGGAGAATTTCGAGGCCGCTGTGGTGCAGTGGAAGCATATCCAGCGCGTAACTGGAAGACCCTGGGTTCGATTCCCGGTAGCGGCTGATGAGAAATTTTTCCATGACTCACTTATAAACGTGGAAAGAGCGATGACATCTACCTTATGATCACATATCAGGCTTTTGACATAATTTTATTAAAAATGTAAAAATTAGGTAAACACCCAAGAATCACAGGTTGCAAATACCAAGCAAAGCGTTGAACATCATGTGAACGCCGACAACACATTACTCCACAGAAACGCAGAAGAAAAAACAAGCCAGCGCAGATGAATGAATATCGGATAGTGAACGTAACAATAGGAAGAAGCTTTAGGAGTAGGGCTTGGAAAAAATTCCGTTCAAAGTTAGACGCTCAGAAAACTTTCTGCGACAGAGCACAGATGATTAATTAATTCGTCATCCCAACGACATGTTCGGAAAGGTCATAGAGGTTAGGCATATCAGCATATTGTTTTCTATACCTCAATTCACTGTTTTGGAAAATTCCCTTCACGGATATCAGATGTTTACACCTCATAGTGTATGTTACTCTGTACCCCAGTTAACAGTATAATACTATATGAAACTAACCAAAGTCTTTGAAAAGAAAATACTGAAGGGTGTAATTTTCTTTTTTAGTTACAATTTCTACTTTTTACATCCCACAGAGCATGAATGGTTACAATTTCATTTTTTTACATCTCACGCCCCTGCCAGTGGCTCCGACTTGACCAAATTATTGAGGAGGCAGGCGTGAAGGGATCAGACGTGGGAGGAGCACGTCTGATCCTTTGTCAGGAGGGAAATAAAAAAATAAAAGGAGGGAAGAGCAAAAAGATAAACAACGAGATTCAACGTATATTTTAAAAAGCAATTGTAATTGCTCATCAGCAAATAAACAAGAATATAAAAATATTATTTTGCTGAATATTAATATTTTCGAAAATGAAATTCAGCCTGCGATTTTAAAATTAAAATATCCCGAGAGATTTTGTTTCTAAACGTTTATAAAAAATATGAGAAATTAGCGCTGTTTATCAAACAAACAACGAGAGCCGCCCCCGTGGCGCAGTGGTCTAAGCGATGGCTTCTGATAATTCGTCCGTAAGAGGTCCGGGTTCGAATCTCGGTGAGGCATCGATGTTGTGTTTGTCTTACGGCACTGGCTCTCTCCCTTCCCTGGAACCAGTGGCCCTAAATTAGGGACGGGCGACTGCTTCTAGCCCATTGAGTTGCTCACGGTGGTCGTTAAACGTATAATAAAAAAAAAAAACGAGAAGCGCAAATAATAAACAGATACATAAAGGCGCTAGAGATTATATGTTTCTGTGTTTTTATTTTTGATAATTGTTTTAAACATCACGAGAACACGTCGAAAAAATACGGGACTGGCAATCAAGTTCCTTATCAAATGAGCAATGCTGAATATGGTAAAAAGTTTACTTATTTTGTTATTTATTAATTTTTTGGAAGTAAATCGGCCTCATATAAGGTAGAGCTTCGTCCACTTTATAAGGTCAAAGATATTATTTAATAAAACAGGATGAAAAATATTGAGTGGACACTGTCTCTCTAGTAAAATTATTAGGGGGAAAGATTCACCTTGTTGCCCCCCTCTATAGCCGGTGCCTACGGCCCCTGCAAAGACCATTCTGGATGGGTAACCGCCCTCCCTGCCCTCCCGGTAGCTACGGCCCTAGTTATGATTGCTCCAAAGCCAGTAGTGTTTGCCGGCTAAGTGCGGGTGAATTGAATGACATGCTATAACGACCAATAAAGTGGATTAAAACGGAAGTCACATTGACTCATTTCAGGCTCTTAGAGACATTCTGAAAGTACATTTTATGTTTAGTTACGTTCTTTTCAGCTCCCACGAAAAGTCAAATATCTTGGTTAAACAGTGAAGCGATTCACAAAGTAACAACTAGGCTTTTCGTGAATTTTTAAGTGTGCAACTTAATTCTCGGCCCCTAAACGCAAGCTGTCATATAACGTCGGCAAATGCAAATGGCTCTGTGCGATAATGGCTGATGGCAGAGCCATCTAACAGCCTTCCAGGCAAACGTAACCGCTCACAGCTGTAGTGACCGAAGGGACGAAAGTTGACGGTGAAAGCAATGTCGTTCTAGAAGCAACATTTGAGGCACTGCCTCCTGTTCGCGTTTCAGCTGAAAAAAAAGTGCCACGGAAGCCCAGCAAATGATCTGTGCTGTTTTGGGTGAGGTTGCTGTGTCCTACAGTACGTGTAAGAAGAGGTTCCAGCGGTTTAAGCAGGGAAATTTCGATCTCCGTGATGCAGAACGTCCGGGGCAGCCACAGAAAGTTAACGATGAGGAACTGGAACAACTGTTGGACGCGGATCCCTGTCGCGCACAGTCAGAGCTCGCCCAGGAACTCGGAGTAACACGGCAAGACATTGCAAAGAGCCTGCACAAGCTTGGACGGATTCACAAGGAGGGTCGTTGGGTGCCCCACCAAATCACAGTTGCGAACAAGTCTAGGCGCTACGATGTTGCTGTGTCCTTATTCTCCAGATTCAAGAAGAAGAATTTCTTCCACACGATTTTGACCTGTGTTGAGAAGTGGATCCTCTACGGTAATCCTAAGCGGCGCAAATCGTGGGTTTATCCAAGTCAGCCTACCACCAGTACCGTCAAACCGAATATCCATGCCAGGAAGTTGTTGCTGTGCATATGGTGGGATCAGCGCGGTATCGTACGCTATGAGTTGCTCAAACCTGGTGAAACGGTCAATCCTGAGCGTTATTGTCAGCAACTCATTCGTGTGAGTGACGCAATGGAGGCGAAAAGGCCATACACAGGCAAGGGCAGAAGGTCGGTCCCGTTGCTTCAGGATAACGCACGTCTTCACACCGCGAAAACGACTTTACACACCTGGGATGGGAGATTTTGTCCCATCAGGCGTATTTCTCCAGATTTCGCCCGGTCGGATTATCACCTCTTTCGCTCCCTGCAACATCACCTGGGTGATATGCGCTTCCATTCGGTCGATGAGGTCCACACAAGTATTGATGACTTTATCAACTCGAAACAGCCCTCTTTTTTCCGCAGCGGCTTTTGGCAGCTCCCTGACCGATGGCTGAAATATATCCAACACGACGGGGATTATTTCCCTGATTAGGTACTAGAGCTGAGACGGGCTGATCCCGAGCCCGGGCCCGAATCGGGCTCGGGCTGTAGGATTTTTACTGCGGTTCGGGCTCGGGTGGGCTCTGGCTCTTAGAGAGAAGGAGAGAGAGAGAATTTTTTTTTTATATATATAAATGTGATTTTATATGATTTAGCACATGAGGCACTTTATAAACGGTAAATGTAATTCTTCGGCAACTGGTTCTGGTTGGGGAGCGGGCATTCGAGATAGCTATTTATTCCGGGCTTTTTTAAAAAATTGCCATAGGCGGCGCATTAGTGTATTTCTGCACAGAAGAAAAAACTTTTTCAAGAACTACACATATTGGATAGTTGATAGCATGCCGACGATAATTTAGTCCTTATCTCCACGCAGAGCTTCCTGCTAATTCTATTTAGCAACGTACATATTGTACCGCACTATGGCGTGGTACTATTAGCATTATTTGAGCAACATACAATTGCAGCACAGACCGATCCTTTTTGATACCCAGCCGCCCGAAGCACTTCAGGTGGAAACGTACGGTCAAAGAAAATCGTCCAGTTACACTGTAAAAATAGATAGAGGTCCCTTCCAACCATTCCCTATTTGAGAAATACATTGGTTAATTGCAGGAGGAGAGTAGATGTGTGGGAAAGGAGATATTTTTTAATTAATGGTTGAACTGTTTAGCCAGTTTTCGGGCTTGTTTGGGCCCGGGCTCTATCTTGCAATATAAAATTCGGGCTCGAATGGGCACGGGCTGATATACCACGGGCTCCGACTGGCTCGGGCTCCGAAAATTGAGCCCGAACTCAGCTCTATTAGGTACGTATTCGATTTGCTATAATTTGCTTTCAACGAGCCGTGACTGTGGCCCAGAATTAAGTTGCACACCTGATAAAGTGTTATGTTTGTAGCGAAGCTAAAATAAAAACTAACAGTTTAACGCAATTTAACTTAAAACATTAAAAGACATAAAATTGGGGGTACCATTACATTACATTTCATTTCTACTTAAAACCTATAAACTTAATTTCGTAATACACCGAAGAACCAAAACATCATAACCACCTACCTAACATGATGTTGATCCTCCACATGCCGCAAAAACAGCTCGAGGCAGAGACGCTATAAGATTTCTCAAGGTGTCTTGTGGTATATGGTACCATCGCGTTACCAGCAGATTTCTTAACTGTTGTAAGTTAAGTGGTTAAGCCGCCGCAGATAGGATTTGCTGTTCCAATACAAACTACAGACTCTGGATTGGGTTGATATGTAGGGAATCTGGAGACCAGGGCAATATCTGGAAGTCTTCGTGTTCCGTGAACCATTCTCGAACAATCCGGGCAGTGTGACATGGCGCATTATTCTGTTGGAAAAAGACACTACTGGAGGTAAATACCGTTGCCATGAAAGGATGAATAATGATGTTTACGTAGGTGGTAGACGTCATAGTCTTCTGCACATGAATGACTAGACCCAGGGTTTCCCAGAAGAGCATTGACCAAAGCATTACACTTCCTCCTTCGGTTCGTTTTCGTCCCACAGTGAATCCTGGTGCCAACACCTTCCCAGGTGATTGTTACTTGTACCAATGGGGAGGGTGGGGGGGGGAGATATTTGATCTAGCACCGTGACACAAGGTCTATTGTGCATCCCCAGCCCTAATCTCGAAAGAGACCAGATGCACGAGCAAAAGCAAGAATGCTCTTGACTGGTACTAAAGAGAGATCACTTAGTCTCAAGTTGTGTCATCCTCTACAAAGTGGATCCTCTTTCACCCCAATCAAATTAAGGTGCCTATTAAGACGACAGTGTCCTGTAAGTAGACCAACAATCAGTACAATATCCTTTTTTGGCAGTTTAAGGAATTCCTGAGCCCTATGAGGCAAGGGTCCTTGATTGAGTTCCTTTGCCTGCCTCTGACCCCTGGTAGCATGCCAGAGGTCAAGCTGCTTAGTCCTCATGAATGACTGGACCCAGGGTTTCCCAGAAGAGCATTGACCAAAGCATTACACTTCCTCCTTCGGCTCTTTTTAGTCCCACGGTGAATCCTGGTGCTAACACTTCCCCAGGTAAAAGACGCACACGTACCAGACCGTTCACACGGTGTTAACGGGAAATGAGGTTCATCAGACCAGAAGACCTTTTTCCAATTATTCAAGGTTCAGTTTTGATGCTCGCGTGCTCATTGCACGCATTATCGACGGTGAACCGAGGAAATCATGGACACTCGAAACGGCCTGCTGCTACGCAGCACCATTTACCCAGGATTCCGTGTATTGTGTGTAGTGACACATTAATCCCGTCACCAGCATTCAAATTACCGGAGAGTTGGCCCACAGTATCCCTCCTGTTGGCTCGTACCATACGGGTTGCCTTTTTTTTTTTTTTTTTTTTTGATTGGAGGTTTAACGACCACCGTGAGCAACTCAATGGGCTATAAGCAGTCGCCCGTCCCTAATTTAGGGTCACTGGTTCCAGAGAAGGGAGAGAGCCAGTGCCTTAAGACAAACACAACATCCATGCCTCACCGGGATTCGAACCCGGACCCCTTTCGGACGAATGATCAGAGGCCAACGCCTTAGACCACTGCGCCACCGGGGCAGCCCCAACCACCTTAATAAATGTCATAAGAAAAAATGAATAATCCTAAATAAGCCGCCCCGGTGGCGCAGTGGTCTAAGCAATGGCCTCTGATCATTCGTCCGAAAGGGGTCCGGGTTCGAATCCCGGTGAGGCATGGATGTTGTGTTTGTCTTACGGCACTGGCTCTCTCCCTTCCCTGGAACCAGTGACCCTAAATTAGGGACGGGCGACTGCTTATAGTCCATTGAGTTGCTCACGGTGATCGTTAAACCTAAAATAAAAAAAAATAAAAAAAAATCCTAAATAATTACTAATTTAGTAATCACGCTTTATAAGGACTGCTTTAGCCAGAATTTTGTATTTAATAATAATTAAAAAGCTAGCCAAATACCGTCACCGAACATTGTCTGCATTGTCATAAATGGCCGCCCCGGTGGCGCAGTGGTCTAAGGCGTTGGCCTCTGATCATTCGTCCGTAAGGGGTCCGGGTTCGAATCCCGGTCAGGCATGGGTGTTGTGTTTGTCTTACGGCACTGGCTCTCTCCCTTCCCTGGAACCAGTGACCCTAAATCAGGGACGGGCGACTGCTTATAGCCCATTGAGTTGCTCACGGTGGTCGTTAAACCTCCAATCAAAAAATAAAAAAAGAAAATTGTCATAAATGATGACGCCCATGACGAAAGTACTGGCTAGCTTTTTAGTTATTATTCAGGCAAAACCGTGGCTAAACCAATCATTATAAGGTGCGATTACTAAATCATTCATTACGAGGGTCATAACAAAAGTTATGCACACGGCAATCGAAAACGGATGATGCAATTGGAGAAATGATTGCGTCATGTCAAGGTCAGACTCTCAGCAACGCAGTGGTGTCAGAACGACGCGCTATCATTTGCTGTGTGGACGTGGGGGCTGGAAATGGAGGCGTGCAGCTCCTCAGGTCGAGTTACGGTGTTAGACCAGCGCTCGTACTTGAAAATAGAAGCTCTGCGGGGGAAATCTCCGACACAGATTCACACTGCTTTGCAAAAAAGTTTGTGAGGAACGAATTCTTGATCGAAGCACAATTTCTTTCTGAGGACAAAGTTGAGACCAAAAATTCGTCAAAATCGCTCCAACTTGTTGGAATCGAAAGCGATCTTGCTGCATGACAACGCATCGTGTCATGGTGCAGCGTCGGTAAGGAGACTTTTGTCGAAATATGGCTGGGAAACTTTATCTCACACACCATGCAGCCCTGATCTTAGTCCGCCCGACTTTGATCTTTAAAAACGGCTCCGTGGCAAGCTTTCATTAGCAGTGGAGAGAAGTACATTGAATGACAATAAGGTAAGTTTTCTCCGTTACTTCACATTTTTCTCAAAAATGGACACCAGTGTGCAGAAATTTATCACCCCCGTATTATCCTAATTTATTTAGGATTATTCATTATCATCTCCCCATGGAAATGATTACAATTCTCTTTTTGTTATAAGAAATAATAACAATTTATTAGTAAGGGAATGGCAAAGAGATCATTTACCAGTTACCAGCTATTGCAAAGCAATGAATTCAGTAGAAAATAATAAAACTATACCAGTAATCCGATTTATTTGCGTAGGAATATATAAATAAGCGTTTCCAAGCTTTCGCACATCGACCAGATGCTTTTTCGAGAACAAATTCATTTTTTTTTTATTGGAGGTTTAACGACCACCGTGAGCAACTCAATGGGCTATAAGCAGTCGCCCGTCTCTAATTTAGGGTAACTGGTCCCAGGGAAGGGAGAGAGCCAGTGCCGCAAGACAAACACAACAACCATGCCTCACCGGGATTCGATCCCAGACCCCTTTCGGACGTATGACCAGAGGCCATCGCTTAGACCACTGCGCCACCGGGGCAGCAAAATGGGATTTAACGACCACCGTGAGCAACTCAATGGGCTATAAGCAGTCGCCCGTCCCTAATTTAGGGTAACTGGTTCCAAGGAAGGAGAGCCAGTGCCGTAAAACAAACACAGCATCCACGCATTACCGGGATTTGAATCCGGACCCCTTTCGAACGAATGATCAGAGGCTATCGCTTAGACCAGTGCGCCACCGGGGCGGCAAAGTGATGTGGTCAGACGAATCGTGCTATCCATGGTTTTGCGCGTTTGTGTGTGACGAAAATCATATGAAACAATGAACCTGGCATGGCTTCTGAACGTTATTTAAGCATGTGGAAATATGATGCCATGTGTGATGTTCTGTTTATACGGACTGGGTCTGCTGATACCAGCAGAAGGTAAGATGACATCAAGGGAAGACCAGAGTTCTGGACTGGAGCGGACGAAGTGCACTGCGCAATGTTAAGACTTTTTACATCAAAATTTTCCTGCACGTGATGACATCTTTATGGATGGTAATATACTGATTTCATTGTCCCGTTCCGCCAATCTGTCTTGGCTCCACGGGGACTTATTGAGCACCTTGGATGTTATTTTGAAATGTTGCGACAATTATCCTGCCTTGAGACGCGGTTCGGACCCTGGCCACCCCAATGGCCCAGAGACCAGCCCGTGGTGACGTGCTGGCAGGCGACCTAGAATACCTTGTCTGGGTTCCCGCTCTGTCTGGCGGGATAGGTCGTTTCTTACTTTATCGTTGACTGGAAGATTCCTTGCCCTCGAACTTTTTTTGGGGAATAATTTCCCTTTATTTTCTTTTTCAAAACATCTACACACATGTATGCACTGTCCTCATGCTTAGGACTTACAACATCAAGAGATAGCAAAAAAATTTATTTACAGACTATTTACATTGGTGGTCTCTTCGTCTGCTTTCCCACAGACTTCTACCCTCATTCATCTTCCGAATCGCTTTCGGTGTGCACGTTCACCTCCTGCGTTTCGGTCCCCGTTTGATTGGGGAAGATGGTATGTTGCTGGAGGGTTAGCCTTTCAACCAAGGCTATTATCCCCTCCTGTTAACGGAGGATTGGATGAGCAGATCCAATCTTCGCGTTCTTTGCACACCTGGGATCAGTGTGTTTCTCCATTCGGCGAAGCCACTGCATTCAAGTACGCAGTGTTCTATGCTTGCCGTTCTCTTTCCACAGGGACAAGTGCAGTTCCTGATGGCAAATCTGCCTAGGTATTCAGGGCTGGTGCCATGGCCACTGAGTACTTGATTCAGGAACTTATTTGTTCGTGCTCGTTTGGTCGAGACCTTCGGAAACACTCTGTGTGTCTTCCGCCCTGTCTCTCCCGTGTCCCATCTGACCTGCCATTCGGTCATGGTCCGACGTGCTAATGCTGCGCGAGTACACCTTCGCGGCGTTCTGCATTGCACGTCGACCGTCTCTTTCAGCGTGGCTTCCTTCGCCAGCTGATCTGCCCTTTCGTTTCCTAAGATTCCGACATGGCTTCGTACCCAGTGGAAACTAACTGCCCCATCTCCCTCTGCCCTCAAGAGGGTTTTGATCCTCTGGACGATGGGGTTTCTTCCCCTGAATCCACTCAGAGCCTGCAGTGCTGCCTCACTGTCCGAGTAGAGTTTTATTCTTTCTTCACTACGCCTGGGGAGTGCCATCTCTATCGCCAGAAGTTCTGCCTGGAAGACAGAAGCGTTCTACGATAATTTCACGCTTCCTGCAGTGGCTTCGTTCCCGTCCGAGAACGCACAGAAGCCTGCCCCCACTTGTCCCTTCATCTTTGAGCCGTCCGTGAACAGCTCATGCCCAACTCCCGTGGGTTTCTCCTTGTCCCACGGTGGGCAAATTTCCTCGGCAGGGTGGATCTGCCAGTCCACGCTTTCCATCTCCATGTCGGAAGCTCGATGCGGCGCACCGAGAAGGTAGGCGTCCTCGCCTGACCTTAGTGTAAATGTCATTCGCACATCGTCCCAGAGCTGTATAAGAATCAGATGAGAACGACGATGACTTCCATTTCTTCTGGACTCCAGCCCTCTGATCCCAATCCTATTGAAAATGCGTTGGGCATACGGGAAAGAGCTGCTCGGCGTCAATGTCCTCTAACATCAACACTGAAAGAGTTGGGCGATATTTTGCAGCAGAATGAACGCTTCGGAATAAAACAAAACAGAACCCGAAGCTCAAGAAAAAAAACCGAACTGAAGCTCCTCATAGAATTCATGCCGGGTTGCATACTTGCAGTTATTCGCATTAAAGGCGCGCGTGCTTGAAACTAAATTGAAGCCCGTATTTTTTTTTCTGGCCTGTGTGTGTTTGTAAAATAAAGACCACTCAATACAATACAAAGAAAACAAATTCAAAAAAGAACAGTTTTATTTTAACATCTTTATATTTCAAAAACTCATTCAAGCTATCACGAAGCAATGACAAATAAATAATAGCATTCAGAGATCATATTTTCTAGGATATATACAATATACACATCTATAGCAAACAAACTACACGAACCGTTAAGTAACGGATATAGTTTTATGTAAGATCAGTTCATCTACTTTCTTGTCTTAATTGATCATTCACCTTCTGCAACAAATCAGAAAAGAGGAACATCTGGAAATTAACTTTTTCCCGAAAGCTCTAGGAGCATATGTTAGATGTGACTTCTCACCAATGATGCATACAGTCACAATGAACCAGTTAATTTTGAAACGCAAGACAAACAGAAAGATATCGTGTACAAAAAGAATTACTGAAGATAAACAATATCACTTGTTCATACAAATAAGGAATGATTTAATTACTCCAACTTTGGATAACGGTCGTTTAATTTCACAAGAAATTCTTCACGAAAAATTCACACAGAAAGTTGTATCATACAAAATTAAACTAATTTTACGCTGTTTACCAGAAACTCAATGCACCATGAAGAACAATGGTTGTTTAAAAAAAAAAAAAATTATAATGGCAACCCCAAGCTTCTTAACATCGAATTAGCATATAAGTTAAATGTGTGTGTTAAAGGCATTTCTTTTACAAAATATAATTTCTCCAAAGCCCAGTTACACATTTTTACAGTAGTTGTCTAAAAAAACAATATGCTATTTTTGGATTGAATTACGGCACATTGCATCGCAGAAAATACACGATAAAATCAAGAAAAAACATTAGCTAGCTTAGATCAAAACCAAAATAAAATTTCAATAAAAAAAACCTAATTTCTCAGTGATTTTACAAGAAAAAAAAGTTTGGTTGCTCATGGTCTATGCAAGCGAAAAGTTTATTTTATAGGATAGATTCCCCTATTTCTCCTCAGGTTGGTTTGCTACAGAGTTATGTTTACACTTTTTTGTTTTGTTTTCTGGGTGATGACAGCAAGTTTTTTTTTCAGCTGGAAATTTTCTTGAAAGTGAAATTTTAGCCTAACGAAAACGTCATATTTACTATACAATCGATTTTTAAGGGAAGGGGATGAAGAGTATAGTATATTTAGTTTCTCACGAGTCTGGGATTTTTTGGATCCAAAGAAAAACATCTCGGTACGGCCGACCTAGTGAAGACCCAACAAAGTTTTTTAACTTCGCCGACGCAGTAGACGTCCAAACGCTACAACCAGGTACTGTGAAATAAGTGCAGTACAGTAAGTGCGCGCAATGCGTGTATTGAATGACACATATCCTACATTTCATATATATCGAACTATTACGACCATTCCCTTAAGTTCGATACAAACGGGTTCCACAGTATTCGCTTTTTAGACGTGAAGCTTCAAGACCCATTTGATCATTATCAACTCACAACTGAAGGCATAGCTTTAATTGAAAGTAGAAACATTTCAATTACTACGTTTAAAAAGACTTTTGATGACAATTTGAGCTAATTTCAAGCAGAGTCACACAGAAGAAAAGAAAAGAGGTCAAGAAACTTCGTGCACTGTAGTTATATTAGTTGCGTAGTGAGTACTTTAAATCAGCTCATTTGGCTCTACAATCCGTAGCATTTCCAGCATGAAATAATGGCTTTGGTCGATCTACTTAACGGGCAAATCAATTTATATCTCATAATGAAACTTGCAACACACAATTTGTGTTCCCACTCTTACAGAATGATAAAATTGCTGCATGTCCGCGCATTTAATGCATCACAGTTTTCTCAAATAATTAATACAATTATCTATACTCCACAAAATATTTCTTAAGAATGTTAGTAACACCCGTCTTCATAGAATCACAGGGTTTTTATGGTAAACAGAAATCACACTATTGAGTGAATCAGATACAGATTTCAGATTTACGAAGGCTAAGACATTTTTGGTAAAATTTGCCATCGATTTAGAAACCCAGAGTTACGCTTTTTTGGTAGCTGACACTTTGTTAAAAAATATTGAATCAGAAACAATACTGTGGAACTTTCAACAGTACAGTTGCTTAAAATATTCAGCTTTTTACTACGATTTAAAGCTGCGAGCGTATATAAATGATGCAGACATTTTTGCGACTATAGTAAGGAAGAAAAAATATTTCCGCAACAATTTTATTCAGATACATTGAACGGCCACAAATGGATTACGGTCAGTACCTTGCAGCCGTGATGATTTCAGTTCAACTGCAAAGACATTCGTGATTTTGGAAGCTGAAGCAGCTCAGCAAATGTCGTATTTCATGCAACAAACTTAACACTCGCAGGAATTTTGAAGTACGCAATAAATTTAAAAACAACTGCAGTAATTGCTTTCTTTGTAAGTCAAAGTTTTCACTTGGTCAGCAGATAAAAAATTTGATAAAAAGATTAGCTTGATCTAGGAAGTGATTTCACACAGTCATCAGACAAGATTAAAATTACAAAAAAAAAATAAAAAAAAAATGATCGACTGAACGTCAAAAGTTTGCAAAAACTTTCCAGTACTGTAGATTTATCATTTCTTCAAATATTATTTGCTGAATCCCAATTTTTAAGACTTAAGCGATGAAACGGAGTAGTTTAGAGCTCCTTGAAAATTTAAGCTGCACCAAAACTTGACGTCTCACGCTCGCAAAACAAAATTGACCAAAATTAAGTCATATAAAAAAAAAAAATTTTTTTTTCCTACGAGTAACAAACCCCAACACGATTAAGAAAAATAAATCATAACAGCAGCAGTTTACCTAATTTAAAATACTGAACCAAAATGTTAATTTTAACATTAAAAGACAAGCAAATGAAATAAAATAATAACTAACAGCCATGCGCAGTACACTACGTACTGTAGAAATGAAACTGGTGATGAAAAATGAATTTCCGTTTAGACTTAATATTTCAGAATATCTAAAAGTGAAATTCTAAGAACCATACTTGCAATATCTTATTAACCTTTTTCTTGGGGTCATTTTATTTCCAAAGTGAAAAAATAATTATTTGCTCTTTAGAATGTTCTAACTGTACTGCTTGAAGTTTGCCGACTGATGGGAAAATTTCATGCTACATACACTGGGTTACATCTCGATTAATCACATTAAACAACAATGAAACGGATGTTATACTAGTCAGTAGTTATTCTATTCTTTCTTTATCCTTTGACTTGTCATTCGGTAGATGATAGAGTCTCTTCCTGGATCCATGTTTCTCAGTGCTAAAGCGACACCAATGACAGCTAAAATCAGCATAATGCCAATAAGGAGCATGATAGTAAAAACCACTGGGAACATAGGATCCCACCTGGCAGCCAGGTTGTAAATATTTTTGGGTGGAGGCTGAAAAAAACAAAAGACAAACAAAAAACATAAATCCCCTATTACAAATATTATGCCACACAAAACTCCATATAGTAAACAAATAAGCCAAAAACATAAATTTCAGTAATACATGTAGTCAGGAGCTCCGATGTTAGGTCTGACACAAAGAGACGCATCCCCTCGAAAAGGATTTTGTTCATTGGAGAACAGCCGAAAAAGAAAAATCGGGTAACAGTTCGACATATCGACCAAACAGATAAAAAAATTTCACTCGCTCTCCGTAAACACCATTTTGTTATTCTGGTACTTCTCATGCTTGTACGGCTTCAGCTTCCATGTCTTCAGGATAGTGATGGCATAAATAATTCCTTCTTGGGAGTTCATTCACGCATAAGTCATTCACGAATGATCATTCACACGAATGGGCATTCAATTTCCAGGTTGTCACTACGCTCACTGGGTAAATCATTCGTTGCACGGATGCCGTGTTTTTTTGTTTGTTTTTTCATATGTAGAGGATTTTAGGAAGGGAGTATCTGACCCCAGGTCTTAAACAACCCTTAGAAATAGTAGAAATAGGAAGCTAGGAGATTTGGGCTAGAGTGCCCAATTGGAAAGTGACACGGAAGCGAAGTAGAAAGGGGGAGGAAGACGCCCTTATTTATTACCGGGAAGCCAGTACCCGGGATCCGACGGCTTAACGTGCCCATCCGATGCACGGCGAATATTTAGTGGATCGAGCATTCGTACTTGCCGGGGATCGAACCTGAGGTCCTTTCCGTGGCAGTCACGAACGTTGCCCACTAGGCCATCCGCGGCCCAGGGACCCCGTGTTTACGGCCAAATAGCTTTTACGACCACAGCTTTTTTGGCAAACTGCCCAAAAGAGAAAGAGAGCTTTTTACCATTTTTTTTTTTTTTTTTTGGTTGGAGGTTTAACGACCACCGTGAGCAACTCAATGGGCTATGAACAGTCGCCCGTCCCTAATTTAGGGCCACTGGTTTCAGGGAAGGGAGAGAGCCAGTGCCGTAAGACAAACACAACATCCATGCCTCACCGGGATTCGAACCCGGACCCCTTTGGACGAATGATCAGAGGCCATCGCTTAGACCACTGAGCCACCGGGGCGGCAATCTTTACCATTCACAATGAATTGATTCGCCAAATGATTCGGGCACACCATTCAAATGAATGGCATTCACGCATCATTCCGAAGTTTCTCAATATTCTTGGTTCTCTGCTCACTCACATAACGGTTGAAACTTATTAATCCTCGACACGACTTTTCTTATTGGGAATTCGTTTCTGAACACATTGGGGCCGAAGAAATTTAACGTGGTGCCACTTCAGTAAGTAACTAAGTATCGCAGTAATGGCGGACTGGATGAACAGTCACAGCTCTTTTTGGCAAACCGTCCAAAAGAGCGAGAGCTCTCCACCATTCACGATGAATGATTCGGTAACACCATTCAAATGAATGGCATTTACGCATCATTTCATTTTTAAGTTTCACCAATATTTCCTAGCTCACTGCTGACTCACATAATGGCCGACACTTGTTACTCTCTACATTACTTTTCTTATCGGGAATTCGTTTCTGAACGCATGCTGGCAGAAGGAAGTTAAACGCACTGCCACTTCAGTGTGTGTCGCAGTAATGGTGGAGTGTCATTTGGTATTGGAAGAATAGCTCAGAGTGGTCCATCACTACTTCGGAATGCGTATCAGAGAAAACGCTTTGGGCGGACTCTACCTCTGAGTACGACGAGCGAGTGATTTTATTGGTGAACTGACAAGGGAAAGATTTCGACTAAAGCACGCAACCTTGTGTTCCGACTAAATGCAGGGTAATGCAGTGGTGATCGCCATTTTTTTGGGGGAGGGGGATATGGGTTTGATTAACACAGCCACCTGGTGCACCAATCAGTGCTATGCTATGTTTGGCAGAAAGCCGGCTACGACACTGGAGAATCAACATTGAAATTCCAAAATGTGATTAAAATCGGGCTCGTCAAGTTTGCACACACGCATGCACGACGGCGATAAAGTAACAACCGTTGCTTGCTTTCGCTACTGCGCTCCTTGGTACTTTTATCAGTTCAAGTTTTTTTTTTTTTTTTATTGGAATTTTAACGACCACCGTGAGCAACTCAATGGGCTATAAGCAGTCGCCCGTCCCTAATTTAGGGTCACTGGTTCCAGGGAAGGGAGAGAGCCAGTGCCGTAAGACAAACACAACATCCATGCCTCACCGGGATTCGAACCCGGACCCCTTTCGGACGAATGATCAGAGGCCATCGCTTAGACCACTGCGCCACCGGGGCGGCCACAGTTCAAGTTCCAAATTTGCACTTTTAATGGAGGTTTTCGTGGTCAATTCCCTCGCGACTGATGCCTCTAAAGTGTAAGTTAATGTTATTGCTTTTAGGTTAGAATATTAAATCCTTTCTGGGCAAAAGTAATCTCACCCAGCAGAAACACAAGTGCTGGCCACCAGCTGGCAGTGACAGGTCAGTGCTGGCTGAAATCTGCCGCTCACGGCCGGGTAGTTGTAGCTTTGGGAAACTGCGGTTGTCCTTGAATATATATATTCTTTTAATGGCTACTACTGGGAAATTGACGGACAAGATTCGGCAAGCCATCAGTTACGTCACGTGATTGCCGGCTGCCATTGCCGGGAAACTAGTGGACCACATTAGGCTAGCCATCGTTTATAGCACGTGCTTGCAGGGCCACTTGTGGCAGCTACTGCCTGTGATGGATAACTGATGGCCCTGTTGTGGCATATGATAACTGATGGGAATGCCAGCTGCTGGCACTTCTGTTGGCCGCCCGGACATTTTATTGACTATTCGGCATCGGCAACATAGTGCTGGGCCATTGCTCCAGCAAGACTGTTTTTGCAGGGCAAAAAAGGAGCGTTACTAATGGTCCGTCAGACAGAAGTACTGGCCAATCCAAGATTCCCTAAAAAATGGCTGTCACCACTGCACTGCATTAAGTCGGAACGCAAAGTTTCACTCATTTATTTGTGATTTCGTCGAAACTTACTTTGTAAGTACTAAGGTCATCGCCATCTGTTGATTAGCAGTCACATTCGACATGTGATGGATTCCGAAATCGAATTCCAGTATCTTTACAATATGCATTGTCTTGAGCTCTTCAAGCATCACTAGAAGCTACACGTTTCTTGTTGAGGCAGTTTCGTTCGTGATCGCATTGAACTGAAATTTTATGGACGTAATGATACACATGATGGCAAAAACAGAGCTGCATGACAATTACAGAGGGATCTGTGGCACGCAGTCCGGTCATCTTCAATAACGAGTCGCACCGTCTCGTGCGGCGATACATGCTGCAATACGGTCCAGCATAGAGGCGAACAGACGTTTGATGTTGTCCTGCGGCCGATTGGCCCACAATAGTAGGACGGTGTGGTCCAAATCCCGGAAAGTGCGGAACGGTGGCAGCCGGCGTTTCAACTGGTCCCACACATGCTCGATAGGGGACATGTCCGGGGAGCCGGCACGCCATGGAAGTGTCTGGACATGACGTAGAAAGTCCTGGGCAACCCGAGCCGTGTTCGGGCGAGCATTATCCTGCTGGTACAGCGTACCGGGAATCCCGGCCACGAATGGAAGCACATGGGGCTGTAGGATCTCATCCACATACCGCTGGCCCGTCAATGATCCACGTACCACTACTAGAGCTGATCGGCTATCGTAGGCAATGGTTCCCAGACCATAATGCCTGCAGTGGGGGAGGTGGTTCCCAGACCATAATGCCTGCAGTGCGAGGTTGGGATTGTGCCGTTGACCTCCACACCCGGACACGATGAACATCTGTCCCCAAAACGAAGCGACACTCATCGCTAAACACTACACGTCGCCAGTCTGTGGCGTTCTACGTCGCTCTGGCCTGGCACCACTGCACACGGAGCCGGCAATGTTCCGGTGTTAATGGCAGCACACGTAAGGGGCGCTGGGATCGCAGATTCGCTTCCACGAGGCGTCAGGAAATGGTTCGTGGGCACACAGAAGCCGCTACATATACCTGTATAGTGGACCGGGTCTCCGTGGGTTCCGTTCGTGCCTAGTGCACGATCCATTGGTCCTCCTGCTCTGTCCGGAACCACTAAGCCGTGCCGTCACGTGTCCACTGCTCCCAACACAGTCGGACGGTATGGTCAGAACGATCCACGTGGCGGGCTATACTGCGCGCCGACCACCCTGCGGTTTTCAGTCGAATGATCGGGCCTTTTTCAAAGTCCGTAAGTTGCGTAAATCGATGTCTCTGGCGTCTACGTGGCATTCTTGTCACTTTGTAATCTTGCTTGCGTCAGCCGGTGCTTTTCGCTTTCATGGAGCATCGACAACACGCCGGTTTATAAGGCTGCCGGTTTGTGCTTGCAGCACCACCACAGGGTGTGCGGTCATGCGCACTCGCACCAAACGTGTATCATTTGCATACCAGCACGTACGCTAGCTATTTGCAAAGTTTCGCGGTTGTAGCATGTTTCGTTCTAGGTGCGCAAATTTCATTGTCCGTGAGTGTATAAATGAGTAATTTGCCCGTTTTCTCAAGAGACATTTCAACTCCTGTTTGGATTCGCCTTCTCGCAGAAGTAATAGAATCTCAATATTAGCATAACGTGTCAAGTGTTTCATTCCTGCTGGATTCACAGCCACCCAGTAAACACAGAGGCTGGGGCTGGATGGTCACCTATATGTACCACTTTCACACCCTTTGGTCCCCGATCATTGCATCGCTGGAACCTTTCTTACCAGGGATGGGTAATCGAAGTATCGCTGTGATGCCCCACCCGCAACGACACCGGGTTTCGCGACCGCTCGAATATTTTGCGTATTTTCTTAAGCTGTATCCCACCTAAAATCTTTGTCTTGTATTTCCAATGTGCAAACTTCTGTAGCCATTTTCTTCACAATTAATAAGCTCCCAAGGATGAAAATTTGAAAATCGATAAAATTAACTTCATATTATAGCCTAGTATACTTAATATTTTTTTAAACTTAACCATAATTACATTAAAAATCAATAACTTTTCCTTTGGTGGTGTTGAGACCAGAAACCAGATGGCGCGACCTGTACATTGATGACGTCTGTAAACAAACAAATGTTGGACTTCTTAATTATGATTATATTTTAGAAAATATTAAGTATACTAGGCTACAATATGAAGTTATTTTTATCGATGTTCAAATTTTCATCCTTGGGAACGCATTAATTGTGAAAATGGCTACAGAAGTTTGCCCATTGGAAATACAAGACAAAGATTTTAGGTGGATCCGCCTTAAGTCGCTAGTTTTCTACGTAGAATATCTTTCTAACAGATTTTTGTATCATTTTGGAAATGCTCTACGGCCTGCCATAGCTCATATTTTTACCGTCTCTTGAAGAATAAAAATGAGAGAAAGAAAGAAAAGACGTTTTTATGTTATCACTAAGTCCTTCTAGATCTGGAGCCACATCTCTAAAATCCATTATTCTGATTTGCATTGGGAAGCCTGAACTCTAACTTTTGGTCTTTTCTCGATGCATAACTTAGCCACTAGAGAGTGAAGATGCAGATGATATCGAATTCAAAATATATTTTATTTCACAGCATTGCTTATAAAAATCCGATTGAAACAATTCTTACTTCTTTCAATACTTTTTACATCGAAGTCAATTTTGTGTAGTTTATTTTTCAAACAATGTACAATTTTCCCGCTCGGCAGCGTAAATGAATACAGCATTTTACCAGTATATCTGCTCATAAAAATCGTATTTAAAAAATTAGTAAATATCTTATATGAACCCAAAATTTGTGTTTCTGGGTCATACAGTGATTATTCACACCAAAAATTCTATAATTAAAAATAAATATCTATAACTTTTAAATTTCCTTAACGCACAATTTAGCCACTAGAGGGAGTAGCAGCACAGTTCGGCTTGCAAATTTTAACTGGTTGTGCAACAGCTGCATGTGTACATCGATGGAATAAGGAATGTTACCGGCGTGTACATAATTTGTTTTTAACATCTAGAGTGTTGGAACCAATGTGCAATTAGTACATGAATGGGAGAATAAAAACCAGATGTTTCACCTACCGATGGAGTTATAGTTGGAAGAATTGCGACATGGTTGGGATTCATCAGTGTGTCCACAAAGAAAATAAATTGACACACCAACAACGTGCTTCACATCAACTATGAATTATAAGGTACGTAATGGCATTTAGGTCCATGAGTGAATATATTTATATTTTAATTTAAAAAATCATTTTTGGGTCGGGCTGAGAATGTGGTGAAGACTGTTTTGAATACAATTTATAACTTTTCGTAACTTACAGCTTTGCCACCAGGTGTCGTAAGCGCATATTTTCTGTTCCCAATATATTTCCAGCATACTTGTAAAAACTCGACTGAAAAAATAAAAAATAAAAACTCAAAGATTTTTTGGTCAGATACCGTTCACGACAGAAAACTTTGGGCGCACGTTTCTTTCCTGTTTGTAATAATGCTCAGTTTTTACGTCTGGTACGTAGATGTCTGTCTTATTTTCCACTATATCGCTGTTTCTAACAAGTTTGGTTTGAAATATTCTTTTTATCAACGGACAGCGTTCATAAGTGAGCAATATTTTGAATATAACTTCTAATTTTCATTAACGCACAATTTAGCCACTAGAGGGAGTAACAGCACAGTTCTGCTTGCAAAATATTTGCCGCAGTATCTACGAGTGTAGAAAAAAATGTCTTTTTAGCTTGCTAGATCCCACTCATTACAAGAAAATTTTGCGCACATTTCCTGCTGAAAAAAGCAACAACAGTTTACCCGCTAGGGAGCGCAAATTACAATTCTATTTTTTTCAGATGCTGACAGGTAAACACACATAGCGCCGTGGATTGTTGGCATCGTAGCGTAAGGCGAACGCACTGGGCTAGTTATCGAGATATCTGGGTTTCGACCCCAACAGTGTCGAAATACAACTTTTCGGTTGCTGTGTGTTAAAGAAAAACGTGGAAAGAGCGATGATTTTGTCTTTTTACATTGTCTCCACGTATTTGGAAGTTTTTCACGATGTCTCAGCCTTTTTTTTTTTTTTTCTTGGGGTTTCAACGACCGCCATGAGCAACGTGATGGGATAGAAGCAGTCGCTCGACCCTAATTCAGGGCCACTGGCTGCAGGGAAGTGAGAGAACTAGTGCCGTAAGATAAACAACATAATCCATGAAGCACCGGGATTAGAACCAGGATCCATCTTGGCCGATTGTTCAGAAGCCAGAGCTTAGACAAGGCCGTCTAGAAAACAAAAGGCCATGACATTAGAGAGATGAGTTTCCGCCATTTCTGAAGCACCGGGATTAGATCCAGGATTCATATTGGCCGATTGTTCAGAAGCCAGAGCTTAGACAAGGCCGTCTAGAAAACAAAAGGCCATGACATTAGAGAGATGAGTTTCCGCCATTTCTGAAGCACCGGGATTAGATCCAGGATTCATTTTGGCCGATTGTTCAGAAGCCAGAGCTTAGACAAGGCCGTCTAGAAAACAAAAGGCCATGACATTAGAGAGATGCGTTTCCGCCATTTCTGAAGCACCGGGATTAGAACCAGGATCCATCTTGGCCGATTGTTCAGAAGCCAGAGCTTAGGCAAAGCCGTCTAGAAAACAAAAGGCTCATGACATTAGAGAGATGAGTTTCCGCCATTTCTGAAGCACCGGAATTAGATCCAGGATTCATCTTGGCCGATTGTTCAGAAGCCAGAGCTTAGACAAGGCCGTCTAGAAAACAAAAGGCCATGACATTAGAGAGATGAGTTTCCGCCATTTCTGAATGACCGGGATTAGAACCAGGATCCATCTTGGCCGATTGTTCAGAAGTCAGAGCTTAGACAAGGCCGTCTAGAAAACAAAAGGCTCATGACATTAGAGAGATAAGTTTCCGCCATTCCTGAAGACCGGGATTAGAACCAGGATCCATCTTGGCCGATTGTTCAGAAGCCAGAGTCTAAGCTCTGGCTTCTGAACAATCGGCCATCACTCTCAGGTTACACTGATACGTTGGTGTTGTTTCACGTCACACATGACAACATTGGAAACCAATCGGAAGCTTTAGTTTCCGCGTGACGTCACTCAAAGAATGAACTCCTTTCTCTAATGTCATGGCCTCGTGACTTCTAGACGGCCTTGTCCTAGACCACGGTATCATTCGGGGGAAAGGGGGAGTCTATGTTTTGTAAAGTCCGCTTAGAAAAATTCATTTGACATCGATCACCATTCATTTTGGGGAACATTTGGTGCAGACTTTTGGACTTGAATTAGTGCATAAGGTTTTTTTTTTTTTTCGACGTTTTCTCCACTTCTAAAAAAATACCTTGGTGGAAAAAAATTATTTTTGTAGTGTATAACTTTTGCTCTGGTAAAGAACGCGTAACTTATCCTTTCTTAAGAACGCATACCTGCCAACATTGGCAAGAACCTTGTCAGTAGTAACTAGTATTGTTGCGCGGCACACATAGACACTTTCTTACAAAACGATCCATCACTTTGTGAAAAAGAAACACACGCCAAAACAAAACGTTACAAGGAAACTAATGAAACAAACTTAACATGTGCAAAACACAAAGTTGATTCTCATGGCAAGGGCACGATAGGAAACAGCACTGTGAGATTTAAGTTTGAAACTTCCACTAGTAAAAAACAGTCAGATGCCGTTCAGAATTCCACAACGCTTGACAGACAGAAAATCCAAAATTAGTGAAAAATGCATCAATTTTTACAAATTTTCCAATTTCGTTACTCCCAATTTTGGGAATTTCTCCCTCCCTTATCTAGCTTAAATGCAAAAACTTATGGGATGGGGGATATTTAAAAACGCAGGAGAGTGGGGACATCTAGAAGGGGGGGTTACGGGAGAAATTATTGCTCTGCTCGACTTTCGGTTTCTGAAATCCCCCCCCCGCCCTATTTTCAAGCTGACATAAAAATATGTACACAGCAAAATTTTATTTAACAATAATATTGGGCAGACGCAACATCGTGAGAAAAAAAAAATAAGATTACGGAAAAAATCTGAACTCCGTCGACCTTCCATTTTAGAAAGTTTTCTAAAGATGGAATTCCATCCTCCGACGAGCATCCTCCCGCCACCACCACCCAATTTCTGTTCAATTCTTCGTAGATCTCGTAAATGACCAAAATAATAAAGAAAATGGCGAAATTCCTCGAATTCGCGAAAGAATCTTATGCCTGATGATTGCGGGGCAAATTTTCGCGGCGTGTAACTTCCTTTTTCGCAAATTGTTGCCTACAGTTTCAAGCTGAAATACAAACTTTCATGCAATAAAATGATATTTAACAAGAATACTGGACACAAAGGCAACATCGGGAGGAAAAAATTACGATTACGGCAAATCTTACATAAGAGAAAAAATTACAATTAAAGCAAATTTTACTAGACACAAATGCAACATCCGGAGAAAAAAAAATTACGATTACGATTAAAGCTCCATTTAACAACCGTTTTCAAAAGTTTTGAAACACAAAATAACGTCTCCCAGACGGAAAACGACGCTCCTCCTTCCGAAATTCTCTTCAGGTTTGCATCGATCTTGACTATGATCTAAATTATGACAAAAAAAAAAAAAAAAAAAAAAAAAAAAAAATCATAAAATAATAGCAAAATAAGAAAAATTTAGACAAAATGAAACTTCGTAGAATCCGTAGTCAGACAACAAAATCCGTAGTAGTTGGAAGGTATGAGAATGCACAGTCTTCCCACTTGAGTATGTGCAAATATTTTTTCTGCTACCACAGATTAACCAAGTGGTATTTGAAAAATTGGCTTTCCATCCCACAGCTTTCGCTAAAAATAATCTTTTGCGCACACTTCCTTCTTTTTCGTAATTCCCAGTTCTGAAGAACATTAGCGTCAATTCCAGAAGAGCCGGACGCTATGCACTTATTTTTTGCTTGCTCAGATGGCATCACATCACCATGACACTCTCAAAGTCGGCCAGTTCAGCTCCACGCTGTCTAATCGTCTCCAATGTGGTTTGATACGTGTAGCCCTAATGCCTTAGCAATTATTTTTTTTTTGAAGGGTTTACACCCACAAGAAAGGTTTAGACGCAACCACTTATGTTCCATGGACCTTTTGCTCTGCTTATGAGGAACGAAGTTATACTAGATTGGACCTAGAAAGCTCAGATACGACAAATGGCTGAAAGGAGTGGCAGATTGAGAATGCGAGTCGATTTTGTTGGTAACGCTAGACTATGACGTAACAACGAGCGCTTCCAGGAAGAGAGAATGAGGAAAAGATGACCAACAGAGGAACGGACAAGATGACCTTATATGTAACGCGGTGGAAGTCCAATACCCCCGGTCCGACGGCTCAACATGCCCATCCGACGCACGGCAAGTATTTAGTGGTTCAGAGCAACACAACCTACTGGGATCGATCCCGCGACTATTTGGTCAGAAGGTGGTTGCTTTAACCACTAAGCCACTCGCAGCCCCTCTCTGACAGGAGCGCGAAGGCTCACCTTTATATACAGCATCTAACACACCTTGCTCGTGGTTCTGCAAATGCACGTTTATTTGCGTATGCGGAGGTGCCCAAATACTTTGACCTACATAGTGTATATGCCCAGTAAGCTCTTCGATATCATTAAGGTACCTACTTCCTTTAACCGCTCAGCAATTCCTTGCACGGTTTCGGAAGCACCAAACACAAATTTTATATCGAAACAAATCATTTTAAGTTTTGGCGGTGAGAAGACGCAGAATAAATGCGACCCTTCAATGTCGCTGATCCTTTGCCTAAGAAAACCACAAATGGAATTTTGTTACGAACGAACCAGAATTTTTTTTTTTTTCCCTCTCTCTGCTATAAAAGCTTTTACAAATGATACAATTTCAACCCAGGTTTATTTTCACTGAGTTCTGAGCAGACGCATGCGTTAGTTTTCCAAAGAAAAGGGCAAAGCTTTCTAGTCGCCTAACATAGCGTCATGTTTTTTTGTTTTTTGTTTTCAATCGAATGAAACACTGCGTACCATTTCGGAAGCGTCTGAACTTATTTTTCACGTCACAACATAACATTTTAAAATCTGGACAACACAAAACAGCTAAGGACGAATATGATATTTCATCGCTAACGCTTCCTTCCACAAGAAAACCACAGATATCCTTTTAGCACAAACCCAAACAGATGAATTTGTAATTCCCTAAGAGCTAAACATCACAGCCTGTCAGACGTCACAAAATAGGGGGATAATGCAATGTTCAGATAACAGATGTGCCCTTCAGTTCTACTCTTCTCATTCCAAATGCAAAAAGAGAGCGTGGGGAGGGAGTTTCGCGACACTCAGGAACGCCTGCCATCAGCACACATAAGGAATTTCCATCGCCTTAATCTGTTCCGCTAGGAACAAAAACGATTGAGGCGACAGATCCATAACACGCTATATTGTCTTCCAGCCGCCAGAATCCTTTTTGCTGAATTTCTTTTCATCTTTTTCTCCTGCTTGATGATGGTTGGTGCCAGGGCAAACACAAATGATAACTCTGTAGCGGAGAAGCGCGAATTGGAGGGAGCTAGACAAGTGTTCGTGTATCAAGTGTAACATTACATGAGTCATAGCATAGGTTTTGGCAAAGACAAATGTTCGCAAAAATCCTGGCCATTTCGCTTTGTGGGACGACGCCGAGAGAAGACAGATTAAAAATATAAAAAGTATACTTTCCTCCGGGAGCAGGCACGGAAATCTGTCACCCTGTCAAACGCCCATTTTAGAGATATCTCTGAAATGCACAAGCACACTCCATGTATGTGACTCCCAGGGATTTTTACTTCTCCATCTCGCCGAACTGAGAGACGTATTGAAAAACTTGAATGTTCGTCGACGCCCCGCCCCACATTCTACGTATTGCGGACATTTTTGCAACGCAAGATATTTTGGACAAGTAAATCAAATCGTGGATGTTTTAGGAAACCACTTTAATATTCCCGGCATCTGCTACTCCACTGTCTGTGCGCTGGACTTAATTTGGAAAGCCAGGGCCGTTATCCGGGCCCGGCCAGTTTCAGACCGTTATCAAGACGTTTTCTGTCACTTTTTGCAAATAACGCAATACTTCTTCTAGAGCAGGAAGGAGTCTTCAACCTGTGGCTCGCGGAGCACTCTTTATTGGCCAGCGAGAAGTTGTTTACAAAGAAAATTCTAGAACCCTAAAAAAACAAAAACAAAAATCAAAGAAAAATGCGCACTGTGTGATTCTGTGCTCGATACTAATGCCCGCGGAATGACAAATTATTTGTTATGCAATATGAAGAGTGTCCTCAGAAGGAGAAAGATCCCTTCCTTTTGAGGAGCAATGGTGAAAACGACATCCACTTTTAAATCTGTAGAAACGACGCTGTCACTGCACGATTAAAAAACATGTTCACGCGCTGTCTGCAAGTTAAAAGATTTAATATACTACTACGTTCAAAAAGTTCCTGAACTTTTTGAATATTTGCCAAATGTCAGCGAATTACGTCATTCCCCGCTGAGCATGATGTGACCTACCAGCCAAAACCGGTTTGATCTAAATCCAACACGTACAGCGTATGTGCGTAGTTCGTGACACGCACATACGCTGTACGTGTTGGAATTCTGAACGCGTAGTTTGTGATTCGAAACTCTCCGTCGCGAGGACAAAGATGTCGAATTATTTTGAACAGCGTTCAAGTGTAAAATTTTGTGTTCTGCTCGGAAAATCTTTCGCTAAGACTTTTCAAATGATTAAGTCAGCGTACGGTAAGAGTGCAATGAGTCGAACTAGAGTTCATGAGTAGCATCGACGATTCGAAAATGTGATGTTAAAGGACATCCCGGAACAACGTGCGATTACAGATCGATGCAGGCATCCGCCAGACACTGAGAAATGACCCGCCGTTCACGGAGGCCGAGGTTGGGGCGGCACTCAGTAGCCTTAACTCGGAGAAAGCTACGGGTAAGGACGGGCTAGATTTGCCAGTTATTCGCGAAGTCTTTGCGGCCAATCCAGGGTACTTTGTTTGCCTGTTAATGGTGCCATGTAAATTTGTAAATATTTCTGGGTATTTTTATCAATTTTTTGTGTATTTTTATCATTTCTCTGTGAGGGGTACGTGAAAATAAAGGTGGCTACCATATGCACGGAACCCCCAGTGTATAAATGTGCATGTTTATTTTTTAGCCAGGACCTAATAAAGGGCTTTTGCCCCAAAACACTGGCGCTGACGAACAAAATATCCCAGCCAGACGCAAAGTTAAAAGCCCCTGCCCATTAGCACGTCTCACACACGGGCTATGGCATGGGGGAAGGGGGTCCCCGTGCGGGTGGAAAATAACTGCATCCTGGTGGGATTGCTCTCGCAACGCCTTCACTGCTTACTTCTGAGAGAGTTCCCTGTAATCCTGCGAAGTCCGCATTTTTTTTTTTTTTTTTTGGTTGGAGGTTTAACGACCACCGTGAGCAACTCAATGGGTTATAAGCAGTCGCCCGTCCCTAATTTAGGGTCACTGGTTCCAGGGAAGGGAGAGAGCCAGTGCCGTAAGACAAACACAACATCCATGCCTGACCGGGATTCGAACCCGGACCCCTTACGGACGAATGATCAGAGGCCAGCGCCTTAAACCACTGCGCCACCGGGGCGGCAGTCCGCATTTGGACGGTGCAGGTAGAAGTCATCAGCTTACCTCTTAATGCGTATTACACAGTACAGAAGGCACATTTTAATAAGGTGTTTGACCTCCTCTAGCAGCAATACAAGCTTCCAATCTGGAATGCAATCGGTCGTACCTCCTCTCCTGCGTCCGTAACTCTGTGTTGCCCGGAACCACGTCTGCCAGTGTAGTGTGCGAATTCTCCTCTGTCTACCGACGCCACCATCTTACCACGGTCGATACCTTTCGTCCCACTCGGTCTGCAATTTGAGGGAAGGACCAACCTCCTTCCCGCAGACCTACTATACGGCCTCGCTCGAAATCCGATAACTGAACAAATGTTGCGCGACTGCGTCGTCCAGGCGTGGTAGCTTCTTCAACGAGCACTGAACAACACACCAGACGAATGACTTCGATCAGATCATATGCAGAGGATTTTAGGAAGGGAGTGTCTGACCCCAGGTCTTAAACAACCCTTAGAAATAGGAAGCTAGGAGATTTAGGCTAGAGTGCCCGATAGGAAAGTAACACGGAAGTGAGGTGGAAAGGGGAAGGAAGTCGCCCTTATTTATTACCGGGGGGGGGTGGCAGTACTAGGGGTCCGACGACTTAACGTGGCCATCCGACGCATGGCGCATATTTAGTGGTTCGAGCGTTCGTACCTGCCTGGGATTGAACCTAAGGTTATCTCCGTAGCAGTCACGAACGTCGACCACTAGGTCACCCGCGGCCCATGACTTCGTTCTGCATGCCCTAGTCCTTAAATGTACATTTGTATGTTGTCGTCCGCAGTGATGTCATTATTTAATCCAATGGCATTCCAACTTGAATCACAGTTCATGTTTCCCTTAGCAATTAACATATTATAATATGACGTTCCTGTCGGCATCCCTTCTGGGTGTTCTTTTGTCACTTTCCGGCAGTGTATTTAAGCAGTTAGAACACATGGCGAGTGCAACCATCTAAGATTTTAGGGAATTTCTGGAATTCACTTTTATCTGAATTTTTCGAATTTCACAGAAATTCTGTTATATAAAACGAATTTTGTGTTAAATTTAGAGAAATGAAAGGATCCTCTGGGCGAATGTCTACGACGGTAGTAGGAAGACACCATTTTCGTAATAATAGTTTAAAAAGATAAGATATTCTCCACTTGTCAGGTTACAAATTCAAATTTATAAACAGCCTTACACAGTAAATATTATAAGAAAAAATGACGTAACCAATATAAAATTGGGAAAAAAGAGTAATTTGTTAAAGGGGGGAAACTGCTAATTCGTACCCGGAAGATTGGTACCCTTCTGTTGCTACGACGTTACGGGGCATATACAAATTGCATAAATGACAACTCGGGTGTAGAACTGGCCATAAAAATTTTAAAGAGCCGTATAAAAATTGCGGTTTTGATCGCTTCGTGGCTATGCATGCCTCCAGAGGTTGGTTATCTGAGTCATATAAAGTTTCCGTAATTTCGTATTTTTCTTAACTGCGATATTTAATGTAATTTTAGAAATTTTTCATATAAAATATTAAAGAATTTCTGGTCCGAACGGGAGGCTTTTTAGCATTTACAAACAACTCAAGAAATTATCAGAGGGCACGGGCGAAGGCAGGAAATATGTCGAAAGAGGTGAGCCCCCCCCCCCCGACAGGTTTTCAGCGCTAGCACATGTCCGGAGATAATTTGTTGACCTGTAATTTATAAACCCCTCTGAAATTATTTTGTTGAGTTGCAGATTACAAACATAATTTTTACGTTAAGTATCGCATTTAAATAAAATTACGGAAACTTGATGTGACTAAGATAATCAACCTCCAAGACGTGGCCACGAAAAGGTCAGAACCGCAAGTTTTGTATGGCCCCTTAAAACTTCTGTGTCCAGTTTTCCTTTCTATTAGCTTTTATTGTATGCTATTACACACAAAATACGCATTAAAATCATACCTCAAAATTTAATAAGTTGAAAAATCTCTATGTATTCCTAGGGTTCGCGCTGGCTCTTTTAAAGTTTTCGCCAATTTATTCGCCAAATTTAATTTTTATCTCCAAAGTGTGATAAGAGTACAAAAACGTAGTCGCCAAAGCTCTTTTTCCATCGCCAAAACGATTTTTTTGTTGTGATGATGGCGATTGGTAGCGCGATCCCCGTATTCTTTTATGTCACGAGGATCTTATATACCTTTTATGTCAGTAGGAAATCTCATATTATCCGTTTTACGCTACAAGGAAAACTCCGACACTTTGAAAATATCTCGTACGAAATGCAATTTGTGTACATTCCCTTATATGAGAAGGTGTAGGAGTTTTCCGCGGTGTGTTTTCGTAGCGGTGGGTGAAAGTATGGGAATTTCTTCCAAAAGAACAGCTATCCGCAACAACAAAGAGTTTGTACACGCCCCCCGTAACGTCGCAACAACAGAAAGGTGTACCAATCTTCCGGGTACAAGTTTTCTAAATTTCAATTAAAGAAAAATGTGGTTGCTTCAATTTATGAAATAATTGACGAATTTGAAGAAAACAATTGTAACTTAGAAGGGATGAAGATTATGCTAAAGCCTGAAATTCAGACATTAAAATTGAACAAGAAGAGATGAAACTGCTTAGGTACCAATCTCCCGGGATCCGTTAAAGGCTTTGTAGGTTCGTATCTATGGTTTCCAGTAACTACATAAATTGAATAAATACTACATACACAATACGTACCAGAAACTATTTTTTTAATAACCGGGGATAACACCATAAGCGTCGGGTTAAATCTACATGAACGGATTTTTTGGGGGCAACATTTATTATGCCAATCACTTCTAAATTTGCACCCCCACCCCGTTTTGAGCTGCTGGCGGCGCCACTGATCAGTAAGTCAAGAATTTTTTTTTTTTTCTGTTAACCCGGTGTAAGTTTTTTCTTTTAACATTTTATTTAAAGCATGTCGCAAAATTTGGGCATTTATTATCTGGCTAAGACGTCAACCGACATTGAAGAGACGGGCACGCTGCACGACAGCAGGTCTCACAGACGCACTTGGTGTCCATATATTTCAGCTGACCGCAAGAGATCCATCGCAGCAAATCTGGATTCCTTCCTTAATGGTATCCATTCACTTCCTGATCAATCCACAAGATGGCAGTCAACACCTCAAAAGGATTAAACGCGGCCAGATGACACCTTTTACGAGCGCGTCGTGTACGCCTCAAAAAGAAACAGCGGGCAGAAAAAAAAATCCCCAAACAACAAATTCGCCACACGGAAGATGGAAGATTTCCCTGGGGATGACCATCACTGTAAGAGCATTTTCACCGCAGAACACCTAACAGGAGGAAGAGGAGCGATCAGCTGCTCTAACAGCAATCTATCACCGGATCCGTCATCGCCAACGCACGAGGCGGGGATAAAATCTCGGGAGACCGGACGATCTACCGTAGGGTAAGGGGGGAGGGGGTCATGCATTTAGGGCTGGAAGGTGGGGGTGCAAGCATTCGAAGGGCTAATGCTCTTATTATTGGTGGTGGTGGGACAACGACAACCCATCCCCACGCAACTCACCGGACTGCTACTTTCTCATAATTACTCCAAAATAACAGGAAATGCTATCAAATTACACGGCGGTCGGACAAAACCCTCCGAAGGGAAGGAGACTTCTTTTATCAATTTGGAAAGAGTGTCGCCGGCTATATACAGCTGCACTTTCACTGCCCGTTCCATGCCTGAGAATAAAGGCCAGAAGGGATATACGTTTATAAATTGACTAACTGACCACTGAACGATGACAATAAATAAAGAAAACGAATGCAAAAACTTGTCACTCATTATTCATGTGCGCCGAAGGGGGGGGGAGGTCACTTGATTCCCCCTGTAGAACTATTTTTCCCTTTATTATACTGGGTGTTTCAAAAAAAAATGACCCGATTTCAAAGTAGTATATTTAATAAGGCAAATGTGGGATAGTTACACAACAAAGAGCCAAGTATGAAGGAAGGTCTAAAGTTTCACTCACCACAATTACAAATACTCAATGTGACCTCCACCTGCTGCACGGACAACATCAAGCCAATAGCTGAATTCATCCCAAACGCGTCGGAGAGTGTCTTCAGTCACAGAATTTACCGCGGCCGTGATTCTCGTTCGGAGCTCATCCAAGCTCTTGTAGCGCAGTTTCGGCATCTTCAATTTCATCCAGAGGCGGATTTCCAACTAGGCGTACTAAAGCACGTCTAGGCCCCAGAGCTTGAAGGGTCCCGAAAACGTATAATTGGATTGCCAGTTTTGGTTTTGCTTTTCACAGACCGAAACAAAAAGCTGCAGATTTAATTTTCCGATGAAAACAATATGAAAAAATGCTTTCAAGAAACTTCACATTCTCGCTTTCCTGTAGTGACTGACGAAATGCTTACTTGTCCACCCTTCTTGGTCCATCCATGGCATTCCTCTATACCAAATGATCATATGTAGAGGATTTTAGGAAGGGAGTGTCTGACCCCAGGTCTTAAACAGCCCTTAGAAATAGGAAACTAGGAGATTAAGGCTAGAGCGCTCGATAGGAAAGTGACACGGAAGCGAGGTAGAAAGGGGGAGGAAGACGCCCTTATTTATTACCGGGGGGCCAGTACCCGGGGTCCGACCGCTCAACGTGCCCATCCGACGCACGGCGGGTATTTAGTGGTCCGAACGTTCGTACCTGTCCAGGATCGAACCTTAGGTTATCTCCATGGCAGTCACGAACGCTGACCACTAGGCCAACCGCTGCCCGTTCCTCTATGCCAAAACTCCTCCACGGAAAGTCATCCATCCTTTTCAAATAAAGCACTGTGTATAATAATGAAACGCATATAGCGTATTAAATCCGTTTTTGTGGTGTAGTCAGCACAAAGATGCGCCAAGCTTTCGCACTTCACTGGGAGGCTTTTCAAGGCAATGGTAGACATAAAAAATGTTTATATAATTAAAAAAAATTTTTATGTCTACTATTGCCTTGAAAAAGCCTCCCAGTGGATTGCGAAAGTTGGCGAATCTTTGTGCTGACAACACCACAAAAATAAACGGATTTAATTCGCTATATGCGTTTCATTATTATTAATGTCTGGTACATTGAAAGTAAAGCACTGTGCAGAAATTGCATTTTACCAGTATTTTCTAATGTGGATAACTTTTCTGGTTGCTAATGTCTTTAAGTATTTTATTTTTGCTTAATACCATGCTTGTTCCCTATTGATTTGCTCAAAATGTAAAAAACGAGATAATTTTCCAAAGCTGAAGCAATGGAAAGAGCAGGTTTTATAAATGAAATGAATTCCAATTTTATGACTATTTACACGCGATGTAAGAAATTTCATTTTCGGTGCCCTTAGCGATAAAATTGCCAAGAGACTTGCAACTTAAAAGGTGTTAAAAGCAATCAGTTTTGCCTAACGTATCAAATTCAAAAAGAACGTTTGCTGTAACTGAAATAATTTCTTCATAGTGCAAAGCCAAAATTTACGAAATTTCCACTTTGAAAACTCCTAGAGGGAAATTTATGAACTAGAAGTGAAATTTAAAATGGGAAAATGTTAATAAATTTTTATGTCCGACCATTCGCATAAATAATTTTTGAAAAATCTGTGAAAAACAAATTTTTTGGCCTTCAGCAGGAAATTTACAAACTAATTGGGAAATTTAAATATTTAAGAAGAGTTTAGCCTGATCGGAGAGGCACAAAAATAATATTTTCCTTTAAGTTGAATAGTTTCTTCTCAACAGAACTTAAATTTTTTGAATTTTGGACTTGATAGCCCTTAGCGGTATTTCAAGTGCCAAACTTATTATCCTCAGATTTCTTATTAGCAGCAAAAATAATTTTTTAAATCTCTCTCTCTCTCCTTTCTTTTTTTTTTTTTTTTTTGCTAATCTGACGGATGAAATTTTTTGAAAAGATAAGAAGGGGGAAGGTGGCCCCCTGAATCTGAATCTTTTAGCGCCTAGGGCACCAAAAGATCTAAAGTCGCCTCTGATTTCATCGAAAATACGGGGGGGAGTAACAATTCCCATCCAATGTCTAGTAATTTTCTCTGAGTGGCTAAAGCTACATGGGGTTTTGCGTTGTCATGTTGCAAGTTGATGCCATTGCAATTAACCAGCTGTAGATGCTTAGATTTCAATTTTTCTCATAGCCTTTCCAACTGTTGGCAGTAAAGGTCAGCATTTATCTTTTGTTTAGGCACAAGCAGCTGCCAGTGGATTACTCCCTTGACATCCCACCATACACTACACAATACCTTTTTCGAATGCAGTCCTCCTATTCTAGTCGATGGAGCAGGCTCTCGAACTCGGCAAACAGTCCTCTGACAATTTACATTTCTGTAAGGACCCACTTTTCACCATCTAATCGTTCAAAGAAAGGTTCTTTACTGTGACGCACAAGCAAAGAAAGACAGGTGGTCACTCTGCCCGATCGATTTCTTGCAGACAGGTCATGTGGTACCCACTGGCCGAACTTTGTGATAAACCCATGCGCATGCATCCTCCTTTCTACTGTTGTTCTGAAAACCTTTCTGATAATTCTTCAACGGTTAGATGTTAGCCATTTGATATGACTTGGTTGAGATTCTATTCAGAAACCTCTGATGTGGATGTTCAAAACGTGGTTGATCTCTGCATCTTCTGTCTCATTCACGTAATTTCCGGAACCAACGGCGACATGTGCTTTCGTTTACAGCATCATCACAATACACTTCACAAATGTTGCGGCAGACTTCAGCAGCTGTATTTGCCGAACTCATAAAAAGCAAACCATGCCTAATGGTTTTATTATTGCTTGGCATGTTAACCCATGTGTGACTTGCTTACGAATGAGATGCATCTGCACACTTGGTGCCATTTTATAGCCTACGCCTCGAAGCATTTTGGCCAACATCATCATCATCATCATCATCATTGTCAACCATTATCAATCCACTGCTGGACGAAGGTCTCCCCAAGTTTCCTCCACAACGTCTGTCTTGTGCCAGTCTCCTCCATGTCACTCCCGCATATTTACGAATTTCATCCACCCATCTCCCATGTGGTCTTTTTCTGGGTCTTTTCCTGTCCCTTGGAATCCAATCTAAAATTTCGGCTGTCCATCTATGGTCTGTCCTTCTGGCAGTATGTCCAGCCCATTGCCATTTCAGGGATTTAACTCTGATCATGATGTCTTCCACTCTCGTCATTTTTCGGATCCACGAGTTCCTCTTCTTATCTCTCCTGGTTATACCAAGCATGCACCTCTCCATGCTTCTTTGAGTTGTCTGCAGCCTTTGTATGTCTCTTTTAGTTAAGGTCCACGTCTCTGCACCATACGTAAGCACTGGAAGGATGCATTGATCAAACACTTTTCTTTTAAGACATAATGGCATATTGCTCTTGAAAATTATGCTGTTTCTTCCAAAAGCTCTCCAGGCAAGTTTTGTACGCCGATTAATTTCTTCATCAATGTGACCCTCACTTGATATCTGCTGTCCAAGATAAACATACGTATCTGTTATCTCCAGTTTTTCTCCATCAATCGATAAATCTTCATTTCTTGTAAAAGCATTGAACATCACTTTTGTCTTCTGAAAGTTCATTTTTAATCCCACTTCTTTACTCTTGTCAGCAAGTTCCTGGATCATACTCTGCAGCTCTGATGGGGTAGTTGCAAAAATGACTACGTCATCAGCAAAACGAAGGTGGGTTAGATAATCTCCATTAATCTTTATCCCTTTGTTTTCCCAGTTCAGTGATTGAAAGACATTTTCCAATGTGGCATTAAAGAGCTTCGGATATATGGTGTCACCTTGTCTCACTCCTTTTCCAATTTTTATGTGTGTTGTATTTTCAAAAAGCCGAATCTTTGCACTTGCATTTTCATAGATGTTATTAATAATATTAATGTATGCATCTTCAATACCGCAGGATTTCAGAGCCGTGGTAACTGCTGATGGTTTCACTGAATCAAAGGCTTTTTCATAATCGATAAAAGCCATGCACAATGGAAGTTCATATTCCCTCGCTTTTTCAATTAGTTCTCTCAGTACGTGGATATGATTTATTGTGCTGTAGCCACTCCTGAATCCAGCTTGTTCTCTCGGTTGAGCCATGTCCAGTGTCACCTTCAAGCGGTGTGAAAGAACTTTAGTGAAGATTTTATAAACCACTGATAGGAGGCTGATAGGTCTGTAGTTCCTGAGATCCTCAATGTCACCTTTTTTATGTAGCAAGGATCATTGTAGCGTTGTTCCAATCCTCAGGAATTTTCCCTTCATTAAGGCATCGAGTGAAAATTTGGGCGAGTATTGTTTCGATTTCTCCACTTGCTTCTTGTATGATGTCTACAGTAATTCCATCTTCTCCTGGAGCTTTTCCCCGCTTCATGTTCTTGATTGCATGTGCAACTTCTGCTGGAATGACTGGAAGAACTCTGGTACTGGTACCTTTCATGATGTCTGGAGTACACGTATCATCCCTTTCATATAATTTGGAGTAGAAATCTTTCACTCTTGTCAAAATTTCGCCTCTATTTCTTGTTACAGAACCATCTTCTTTTCTCAGTGCCATTATCTGTTTTCTTCCCTTACTGAGATGTCCCTTTGCTATCTTTAGGCTTTGGTTGTTTTCAATTGCTTTCTTCACTAGTTCACAGTTGAATTTCCTTACGTCTTCAGTGATACTTTTTCGTACTGTCTTGCATAGCTCTATATATTCCACTTTGGAAGTCACATCTTCTTTAGTTGTCCTCATCACTCTTCTTTTTTGCATCAACATTTTGGTTTTTCCTGATAATTTGTTCACATGCAATTTGTTCTTAGACCCAGCTAATTCTGTTGCTGTTTCCATAAGAGCTTTGGTTACTTTTCTGTTAACTTCAGAAATATCCACTTCTTCCGATGTTAGGCCTTCTAAAGCAGAGAAGCTGTTCTTCAGTTCCAATTTGAAGGTATTATGGTGTTTTTTAAGGTTGGTTATGTCAATACATTTTGTTTGTCTTATGAGCTTGCTACGTTCGAGTTTAGTGTTGAGGTGCATCTTACATCTCACCAATCTATGGTCACTACCTGTGTTGAACTTGTTTAGCACACTGCAGTCTTCGATGACGAATTTTTTGTTACACATAATAAAATCAATTTCACTTGTCGTCCCCATTGGATGTCTCCATGTCCATTTCCTGTGTGGCTTTTTCTTGAAAAAGGAATTCAAGATGAAAAATCCTTCTGCCTCTGCAAACTCTACGAGAGTATTTCCACGCTGGTTTCTGTTGCCGTGACCGAATTTACCTACTGAAGTTTCATTCTGTTGCCGGTGCCCTATTTTTGCATTGAAATCTCCCATAATTATCTTCAAGTGCTGCTTACCTTTATTATTTAGATGACGAATTTCCTCATAAAATTCTTCAATTTCTTCTTCAGGATGATTTGTGGTGGGTGCATAAGTTTGAATAATCTGAGCCTGGTATCTTCTCGATAGTTGGATAACGAGTCGTGCAGCTCTGTCAGAGGAACTTTCAACTTCTACCACTTTATCCTTCAGTTTCTTGTTTATTATAAATCCAACACCACTAGTTCTGCCAGTATCTGTCCCACGATAATAGAAGAGATGTCCACTTTTCAGTTCAATGAGATCTTCTCCTTTTCTCCTTACCTCACTCAGCCCGACGATGTCCCACTTGATCCTTTGTAGTTCCTCTTCCAATTCAAGAAGCCTTGAATCAGAAGATAGGGAGCGTCCGTTGTAGGTAGCCAAGGTCAGCAACAAATGGCAGCCTAGTCCGGTCCTCCGGGGATTCTTAGCACCCTCTGCCTTCATGTCGCACTGGCCGCTGCCTTGGCCAGGTACATTCCAGCTGCCGGAGACTGAGGGCCAAGATTTTAGTTGTAGAGTCATTTTGGAGGTGTTTGGCCATAACTCACCACGCTGGCCAAGCGGGTTGGTGAGTGTGGGATAGCATTTCCTCTGATCCCGATGGTATAGTTATACCGCTATTTGCGGTCGTCAGAGCCCCTTTAGTGTGAACAGGATGCACCACGAGAAGGCGGGGTTGGCATTTGTCAAGGAGAGGCTGTGATGTTACGCATCACCTGACCTTACATCCCTTGGCCAACATAAGCACCATTTGTTATTGCACTTCATTGAATGGACTACGGGATTACACAATACAATACAAATTTTAAAGATGACAATCCGTTTTTTGGTGTAAATATGACAAGGATGTTAAGTCAGATGATAACCGAAAACTTGAAAATTTCGTCGTCCTGGAGCGGGAATCTAACCCGCGTCTCCCAGATAGCGCCCGGGTATGCTAACCACTACACCACTCTGAACGACCAAGTCTCCGATTAATTTGAATATAATCATCACAAGATTCCTGCTCCAGGACGACGAAATTTCCAAGTTTTCGGATATAATCTGACTTACCATCCTTGTCATATTTACACCAAAAAAACGGATTGTCATCTCCAAAATTTGTTACTGCACTTGTTACTAAGATGTTTTACTTGGACTTTGCATCATGAAAAACGGGTAGAACTTTGGCACCCACCTAATAGTTTTTGCGTGACAAATTTTAATGTTATGCTGAGCATTCTGCCACACTATTCTTCAAGACTTCTTTTTTACCCCCCCCCTTTTTTTTTGTTACACTGAAAATAGCTAACTCTGATAGATTGAGCTATTTTAGTCTGATCTTAACTATGGATATCTTTACAAACAAAAATTGGAAATATAAGCCGTTTATTAACGTTTATTAGCTGCCATTGTTCAAAAATAATATTTCGAAGATCGACACAACACCTGCTGCTCGCGGAGAAGCAAACCAATGAAAAACGCTTTTTTTTTCTCTCTTCATTTTTTGTTTCCTTTTTAAAAAAAAAACGTGTGGGGGGTTGACGGAGATGGCAGAATTATTGGGGGGGGGCATAACAACCATCGTGAGCAACTCAATTGGCTAGAAGCAGTGTTTCTTTCAGGCATACATCCAGTGGGGCGAAGCCCTCCCGGAAACGACCATCCCCCCCCCCGGAGACATTTTAGGTTACCGAGCCAAATTTTAATAAATTCAGGCTATGATGAAAAAGGAAGTTTCGTTTCTTTTTATGATAGAAATATTTCTTCAATTTTACTTTTTTAAATATTTGTTCAAATGGTAGTAGTTATAGTTTATTTTATTAAAAAGTGTATAACGGCACATGGTATTCTTCAAAATATAATAAGTAGACTAATCATACCTAATTGTCTGGGAATCGTGATTCAGGAACAAGAGTGCGTTGAATGCATTTTAACAGATAAAAATTTTAAGCCTGCGGAACCTCCCCCTTCCCTTCTTTAGCTGAAAACAGTTTGCTGTTCCTGAAATGTTTGAAGAAGTATTTACTATATCAGGTATCATATAGAATTTATCTTCGGGGGGGGGGGGGGGGGAGTTTGAAATCCACGATCTGGAACAAAATTAAAGTTAATGAAAAATTGAATAAAAATTAAAGCATTTTTTTCTAACGTAAGTTGATACATTTTTATTAAAATAAGGTATTTTTTTCTAATGTAAAACGCATTTTAATCAAAAACAAAAAAATGAAGCATTTCCGGGGGAGGCTCTAAATGCGCCCCTGTGCTAGATATATAGTAATTACTTCTATATCATCATCATCATCATCATTGTCAACCATTATCAATCCACAATCCACTGCTGGACGAAGGTCTCCCCAAGTTTCCTCCACAACGGTCTGTCTTGTGCCAGTCTCCTCCATGTCACCCCTGCATACTTTCGAACTTCTATATATATATATATATATATATATATATATATATATATATATATATATATATATGGGATGTAAGGTCAGGTGATGCGTAACATCACAGCCTCTCCTTGACAAATGTCAACCCCGCCTTCTCGTGGTACATCCTGTTCCCACTAAAGGGGCTCTGACGACCGCAAATAGCGGTATAACTATACCATCGGGATTAGAGGAAATGCTATCCCACACTCACCAACCCGCTTGGCCAGCGTGGTGAGTTATGGCCAAACCCCTCCAAAATGACTCCACAACTAAAATCTTGGCCCTCAGTCTCCGGCAGCTGGAATGTACCTGGCCAAGGCAGCGGCCAGTGCGACATGAAGGCAGAGGGTGCTAAGAATCCCCGGAGGACCGGACTAGGCTGCCATCTGATGCTGACCTTGGCAGCGTATAACGGACGCTCCCTATCTTCTGATTCAAGGCTTCTTGAATTGGAAGAGGAACTACAAAGGATCAAGTGGGACATCGTCGGGCTAAGTGAGGTAAGGAGAAAAGGAGAAGATCTCATTGAACTGAAAAGTGGACATCTCTTCTACTATCGTGGGACAGATACTGGCAGAACTAGTGGTGTTGGATTTATAATAAACAAGAAACTGAAGGATAAAGTTGTAGAAGTTGAAAGTTCCTCTGACAGAGCTGCACGACTTGTTATCCAACTCTCGAGAAGATACCAGGCTCAGATTATTCAAACTTATGCACCCACCACAAGTCATGCTGAAGAAGAAATTGAACAATTTTATGAGGAAATTCGTGATCTAAATAATAAAGGTAAGCAGCACTTGAAGATAATTATGGGAGATTTCAATGCAAAAATAGGGCAACGGCAACAGAATGAAACTTCAGTAGGTAAATTCGGTCACGGCAACAGAAACCAGCGTGGAAATACTCTCGTAGAGTTTGCAGAGGCAGAAGGGTTTTTCATCTTGAACTCCTTTTTCAAGAAAAAGCCACACAGGAAATGGACATGGAGACATCCAAATGGGACAAGTGAAATTGATTTTATTATGTGTAACAAAAAATTCGTCATAGAAGACTGCAGTGTGCTAAACAAGTTCAACACAGGCAGTGACCATAGATTGGTGAGATGTAAGATGCACCTCAACACTAAACTCGAACGTAGCAAGCTCATAAGACAAACAAAATGTATTGACATAACCAACCTTAAAAAACACCATAATACCTTCAAATTGGAACTGAAGAACAGCTTCTCTGCTTTAGAAGGCCTAACATCGGAAGAAGTGGATATTTCTGAAGTTAACAGAAAAGTAACCAAAGCTCTTATGGAAACAGCAACAAAATTAGCTGGGTCTAAGAACAAATTGCATGTGAACAAATTATCAGGAAAAACCAAAATGTTGATGCAAAAAAGAAGAGTGATGAGGACAACTAAAGAAGATGTGACTTCCAAAGTGGAATATATAGAGCTATGCAAGACAGTACGAAAAAGTATCACTGAAGACGTAAGGAAATTCAACTGTGAACTAGTAAAGAAAGCAATTGAAAACAACCAAAGCCTAAAGATAGCAAAGGGACATCTCAGTAAGGGAAAAAAACAGATAATGGCACTGAGAAAAGAAGATGGTTCTGTAACAAGAAATAGAGGCGAAATTTTGACAAGAGTGAAAGATTTCTACTCCAAATTATATGAAAGGGATGATACGTGTACTCCAGACATCATGAAAGGTACCAGTACCAGAGTTCTTCCAGTCATTCCAGCAGAAGTTGCACATGCAATCAAGAACATGAAGCGGGGAAAAGCTCCAGGAGAAGATGGAATTACTGTAGACATCATACAAGAAGCAAGTGGAGAAATCGAAACAATACTCGCCCAAATTTTCACTCGATGCCTTAATGAAGGGAAAATTCCTGAGGATTGGAACAACGCTACAATGATCTTGCTACATAAAAAAGGTGACATTGAGGATCTCAGGAACTACAGACCTATCAGCCTCCTATCAGTGGTTTATAAAATCTTCACTAAAGTTCTTTCACACCGCTTGAAGGTGACACTGGACATGGCTCAACTGAGAGAACAAGCTGGATTCAGGAGTGGCTACAGCACAATAAATCATATCCACGTACTGAGAGAACTAATTGAAAGAGCGAGGGAATATGAACTTCCATTGTGCATGGCTTTTATCGATTATGAAAAAGCCTTTGATTCAGTGAAACCATCAGCAGTTGCAATACAACACACATAAAAATTGGAAAAGGAGTGAGACAAGGTGACACCATATCTCCGAAGCTCTTTAATGCCACATTGGAAAATGTCTTTCAATCACTGAACTGGGAAAACAAAGGGATAAAGATTAATGGAGATTATCTAACCCACCTTCGTTTTGCTGATGACATAGTCATTTTTGCAACTACCCCATCAGAGCTACAGAGTATGATCCAGGAACTTGCTGACAAGAGTAAAGAAGTGGGATTAAAAATGAACTTTCAGAAGACAAAAGTGATGTACAATGCTTTTACAAGAAATGAAGATTTATCGATTGATGGAGAAAAGCTGGAGATAACAGACACGTACGTTTATCTTGGACAGCAGATATCAAGTGAGGGTCACATTGATGAAGAAATTAATCGGCGTACAAAACTTGCCTGGAGAGCTTTTGGAAGAACCAGCATAATTTTCAAGAGCAATATGCCATTATGTCTTAAAAGAAAAGTGTTTGATCAATGCATCCTTCCAGTGCTTACGTATGGTGCAGAGACGTGGACTTTAGCTAAAAGAGACATACAAAGGCTGCAGACAACTCAAAGCAGCATGGAGAGGTGCATGCTTGGTGTAACCAGGAGAGATAAGAAGAGGAACACGTGGATCCGAAAAATGACAAGATTGGAAGACATCATGATCAGAGTTAAATCCCTGAAATGGCAATGGGCTGGACATACTGCCAGAAGGACAGACCATCGATGGACAGCCGAAATTTTAGATTGGATTCCAAGGGACAGGAAAAGACCCAGAAGAAGACCACATGGAAGATGGGTGGATGAAATTCAAAAGTATGCAGGAGTGACATGGAGGAGACTGGCACAAGACAGACCGTTGTGGAGGAAACTTGGGGAGACCTTCGTCCAGCAGTGGATTGATAATGGTTGACGATGATGATGATGATATATATATATATATATATATATATATATATAAATATAGTAGTTAAAATTATATATATATATAGCATATAGCAAATGGAAAACTTGCCCCCTCTTAGGTTCCATTTCCCCACCCTCCCGGCCAAAAATGCTGAAAGAAACAGTGGCTATAAGTAGTGGCACGTCCCTGATTAAGGGACACTGATCCCAGGGAAAAGAGAGAGCTGCAAGATAATATACAATATCCATGCCTCACCAGGATTCAAACTAGCATTCATCACCGACGAATGGTTAGAAGACAGCGCCTCGTACCACTTAGTCACCGGAGCGGGAGCAAAGAAATGCCGCCGAAAGGAGTGGTCGTCCAAGGATAACTACGGCAGGGAGAGATCGGCATCTCTCAATTAGCGCTCGCAGAAATCCCGCAATGTCTGGCTGCCTATCTGGAGATGAAAAAATTCTAAGACTTTTCACAAAAATAGGAAAAATGAAGGCCATTCCAGACCTGGAAAAATGGGAAATCAAATTTCAGGACATATCCAGGATTTCTGAGGACGTGCGAATTGTGCCGTTACAATCAGCATTTCAGCACCGACTGACACTGCACGCGTCACAGATAACGCTGCATACGAGGGGGCGGGGGGGTCTACGATAGCTGTTAAAATCATACAGAAAAATCATATTTTCTTCCTACATACTGAGCAACAGAACTTAAAAATAAAGAAAATACACATTTCATTGCACACAGTATATGAACAGGGAGGGAAAGTTCTCGGTGAGGGGGGGGCACGAAGTGTGAAAAGTAATAGTTTTGCGGTTAATCATACTATTTTTCAAGACCTAGAGAAACCATTTTTAACTTGGAAATATTTGGGCGGGAACGTCTGTCAATATTTTTTAGAGAGGCCATTAAATTTCGCCACCCCCTTCCGTTTCCAGCGCCCCTGTGTGCCGAGAATAAAGAAGCAAACACATCTGCCTCACCTGAACTAAACGTGGATCCACGCCGGATAAAGTGAAATACAAATAGTTCAACCATACTGCATTTGACGGTCTTTTCCATAAACAGAACGATGACGAACACGTGAAGAAAAATACAATATTCCGAAGTATTAAATGGATTTCTCAAAACCAGCACTCGTGTTCGCCATGAAGGACTAAGGCATCCATTTTTCAGGAAAAACAACAAAGCTGAGCTGCACTTGCCCCCCCCCCCACGTCTGCCTGTTCTTTGAAGCACGCATACGAGGTCAAACATCCCGACTAACATAGAAACCGGGTTCAAACAGCGCATTACAATCTAATAAAGTGGCTCCCGATTCGAGCATCTAAAACGGAAAATTCTTAATTGAATAAAATGATTATTTAGCGAAACGCTGCTAACTTAATCAGTTTTATAAAGTAACGAGCCGTTCTGCAACAGAAGGGACAAATTAAATTGTTTTAATTGCATCACATGAGAAAGCAAGTATTTTAAAGTTCGGAACTTTATATGGGAGGTTTATTCGATTTATTCGCACTTAATTACTCGTATAAAGAGCATTACGCTAATTCGGAAAAATAGAACGGAAATAAAGCGATCGCTTCATCATTGTTCTTTAATGGCCAGTTTCATTTTAAAACGAAATCAAAACAGATCCTTTAAGATTTCAGTAACAAGTTTTCTAAATCATAGCACCGAACGGAAATCTGGTTCCCCAGGAAAAAATGGAAAGAGAGATATTAAATTTAATAAACTTCACAGACGGAGCAATGTCTTATTCAATTTCCCATTTTGTTTACAGCGGGATAACAACATTTGAACGCAACCGTTTATTTAGATTATTAGATTTTTTCATAGCTAAATAAATAGAACGTGGAAATAAAAGAGAGCAAGTTCTGTTATCAAAGCACAGCTGAAGTCAAAGGATGATGCAGTTCAAAAGATAACAAATAAGTCCCGTTCTTTACTTAAGAAATTGTACCAGCGAGAACCAGGAAGATGCGATGAACTGACAGGTCCACGTAAGTTGTTGCTCTCTGCATGCGAAGAATCGGGATTGTTTTGACAGCGCTGCACAATTTTTCCTGGGAGGGGATTATTTCATTCTTAAATTGGAAGAAAATGAAAAACGAAGACGCCAGTAATATTTTTTACGGGTTATTTCAAACATGTTCTGTTTTAAATAATTTTTATTCTGCTGATATATGTTTAAAAATCCAGTCGCGCGCCGATTGCTGACATTATCATGGTTCACAGCTGATCCAGGTAAAGAAACGTGAAAATATGGTAACACAAAAAATACAGGGTGGTTCAAAAGCCTCGCTCTTTTTTTTTTTTTAGAAAATTATTTTAAAAAATCGAGAGTGTACCCTGCCACCCTATGTAGATGATTTATGCTATGCATCTTTCGCATACCAAGATCTTTGTGGATGTAAAATAAAACGAGCGATTCGAGAGGATACAGCGGCTATTTCATAAAAACTGAGAGTAAAATCACACAAGAAATATAGGTACAGCAAAATATATGTTATTCTTTCTCAAATTATCTTCCCTCGGATGATATGCAATGGTCCCATCGCTCAGTCCACTTTTCAAAGCATGTGACAAAGGCATTTTGTGGAAGCTGCTTTAGCAAGCCATATGCAGCTTGAATAACGTCAGCATCTGTGTTGAATGTTGCGACACGGAACTTCTTCATTGTTGGAAACAACTACACTGGCGGAAAGTGAAAAAAGAACACCAATAAGGAATTGGCGGACGATCATGAAATTTACATATGTTAATGGGGTCGAGTTTACGTAGGTGTGATGCTAATTTCGGGACCAACCGGTGAGCGCTTACGCCACAGCACGGCATAATATGCAAATTGTCGTCGGTGGTATTTAAGGAGTACGGCGAAGTGAATGTAATCAGTCGTCGGCGTACGGACACGTGCGAAGACCCTGAAGAAGCTGAAATGCCTGGACATGGAAGACGTGTACGATTTCAGCAGTTATCGGATTTTGAGCGAGGTCGTCTAGTCGGATTCCGCGAGGCCGGGTGGTGGTATTGTCGTATTGCGGAGCGAATTGGACGAGAAGTACCGGTGGTGGTACGATGGTGGCGTAGATGGTCCGAGGAACATTCCCACACGAGAAGACGTGGAATCGGGAGTCACAGACGGACTGATGAGCGGACCGATCGACGCATAAGAAGAGCGGCGTTGTCAAGCAGAACATCCACTGCGACGCAAATCCGAGCTGCCGTTGCACCTCAGGTGACTGTGCGAACAATCCGCAACCGTCTACTGGATGCAGGACTACGTGCACGTGTCCTCTGGCATGTGTACCTCTGACTTCAGCCTCCCGTCAGGAACGTCTGCACTGGAAAACGCAATGGCGATCTGTCGTGTTCAGCGATGAAAGCAGATTCTGCTTGGGAGCCTCCGATGGCCGTATGCGTGTTCGCAGACGCACAGGGGAGCATCTCCACCCTTCTTGCATCCGCCAGCGACACACAGGGCCTACACCTGGTCTCCTGGTGTGGGGAGCGATCAGCTATCACTCCCGTACACAACTAGTGTTTGTACCGGGTACGTTAAACAGCACCTCCTACATCAACAACATCATTCAGCCTGTTGTTGTGCCATTTGTAAAATCGGTCCATTGCGGTGTTTTCCAGCAACATAACGCACGCCCACACACAGCACGTGCAACGCAACATGCACTTCAGGGTGTGAGACAACTTCCATGGCCTGCACATTCACCGGATTTTTCCCCCGTTGAGCACGTGTGGGATTTTATGGGACAACGACTTATCCGGTCTCCACAGCCAGCCACAACCATTCCTGATTTACGCGTCCAGGTTGAGGATACTTGGAACTCAATGCCCCAAACTTACATCCAACATCTGTACGACAGACTCCATGCCAGAATTGCACAGTGTGACACAGTTCATGGCGGTTCAACCTCGTACTAACCATGTTACATGAAAATGTTATTTTCAGTTTACCAGCAAATACAGCTGTATTTTGCCATAATGTTTTGATCACGTTATCCTCTGTATTCCGTTATTATGCTGTATAAATTTCGTTGGTATCAGACGTCTCCTTCTTGGTGTTCTTTTTTCCCTTTCCGCCAATGTAGAAATCGCACGGGGCAAGGTCAGGACTGTAGGCAAGCTGTAGCATGATTTCAATACTACATTTCGTAAAAAACTGTTAAACAACAAGCAGCCACATGTTGGCGGGCGTTTAACATGGTGTAGGGCCCACCAGTTCCAGCCGCTTAATCATGCATATGTGTCATCGCCGACGCTTCAAGACTCAAATGAAATACTCAGCATTGACCTTAATTTGTGGAGGAACGGCATGCCGACAGACTACACCTTTATGATCAAAGAAAATTATCATCAGCACCTTCCCAGCTGATTTGGTTTGGCGGACATTTTTCGGAAGAGGCGTTTTCAGACACTCGTTGCGCGCTTCCTGAGGGGTTCGAAATAGTGGACCCATGTTTCATCGGCAGTTATTACTGTGTTTAGAAAGTTTGGATCCTTTGCAATCATTCGTTTCCACTCATGATACCTGAACTCTGGCTAACAATTGTTCTCTCGTCAGGTGAAGTACCCATTTGGAACACACACACGATTGCAGCAGTAATTTGTTGCATAGAATGCGGAATGCCGACATTTCTGAAATAATAGTTGACGTCGCTATGTCTTCACCCGTCATTCGTCAATCTTCTTGCAAGATTTTCCGAACAGTGTTTACAATACGCTCCGTAACAACACTTTCAGGTCGACCAAGCCTAGGAGCAAGTTCTGTAGATAAACACCCTTTTTTAAAATCATGGTGTCATCTAAAAATCGTTGACTCACCCAAATATTTATTTTTGTAAGCTTCTTTCATTAAATCAACTGTTTCTGGAGCCGTTTTACCCAAACAATAGCAAAATTTTATTGCGCATTTCACTTCTGAACTCTGAATCACTCACCTCCATATAGCTGTATGGCGAAATGCAGACGTACCTTAAACAACTGTGCAATAACAAAACCAGAATCGTCTGCCACGGCTGATAACTGTTGCCATAGATGCTTCCTTAATTCAGTTAGTCATCTGCATGGTTATTTTTCTCCTTCGCATTGTTGCCAACTCAAAAAAAACCTTTCAGTTTTTATGGAACGGCCTTTGTGCATTTACTACACATTGCACTACACGCAACTACACTGAGCCACAGTCCAGTAGATACTAAGTGGAATTAAATCATAAACAACAAGGTTTAATTCGTGACACTGAGTCGTACTTAGGTAGGAAGATAAATTGGAATGTTACTGTCGTAAAAACAGTCATAAAACCAATGAAAAACATATGTAAGTCATAAAAGTAAATATTTACTAAACTTTGGTGGTGGCAACAGTATTTTGACTGTTTAGTTTTACAAAAATACTTATTATTAATTAATAACATCATAATATATGTATTATATACAAAGGCATTCTGAAAGTAATGCCTTCTCCCTCATAAGATTTTTATTGTAGTAGGAGAAATGTGAAACTTGGTGGCAAAATACTTGAACATATTGTTAATAATGCTAGCCAATTCAAAGTCCATCACTTTCTATAAATTTCCACCACCTTTGAACCCATTGGTAAAAACCATTTTGGAAAAATTCCTGAGGCTGTCGTTTCATCCATGAGTTCACAGCCAGTTTAACATCTGTCACATCGTCGAAACATTCCCGACGAAGGGTGTTTTTCAAAGAAGTAAACAGGAAAATGTCTGAGGGAACAAATCAGGACTGTAGGGGGAGGGGGCATCACCGTCAACCTCATTTTGGCAATAGCCTGTGAAGTCTCCATTGAGGTGTGGCGATGTGCGTTATCATTGTGTAAAACAACACTGTGAAGTGGAATGTCACATCTTTTCCTTCTGATGGCTTCCTTTAGCTTCTTCAATGTCTACACTTAGTGAGTACTGTTTACTGTTGCACCCCATTCAAAGAAATCAGTCAAAATGGCACCACGTTTGTCCCAGAAAATTGTCACCATCACTTTCCCTGCGGAACGAGTCCTTTTTACCTTTTTCTGCCGAGGTGAAGATGTACAGTGCCATTCCATTGACGCACATTTTGTTTCTGGGCCATGAAAGAACACCCAGGTTTCATCCCCCGTCACAAAATTAGAGAAAAACACCTCATCCTCCCTCTAATAACAGTCCAAGAGGTTCAGGCACATGTCCACCCTTTGCTCACATTGTTCATGGGTTAGGTTTCTTGGGATCCACTTTGAACAAATTTTTCTGTAGCCCAGATTCCTAATTAATGTTTCATTAGCACTATGACCGCAATGAATCGCATCACACAACTCCTGGATGGTGACACGACGATCAGCTGTGACGAGGTCTTTCATTCGTTGCCTGTTGGCATATGTCACTGCAGTTGCTGGTATTCCACTCCGTTGTTTTTCCGACACTGAACTTTCTCCCTCTTGAAATCTCTTCATCCATCTTTGTACACTACTGTTTTCGATTGTGGCAGCTCCATACACCGCAAGGAGTTTTCTGTGGAATTATATAGAGCCTCACATCCCTCTTTTTCCAGGAATTCAATTATGGCTCACTGCTTTTCTTTGTCGTTCATGATCTTTATTTCCGATTCTGAAAAAAATTTGTTCCCACATATCATAGCACATGTCAGTACAGTTTCATTAAAATCACTTCAAAATTACAAAAATTATTAAGGGGGAGGCATTACTTGCAGGATGCCCTTAGTATTATTCAGATTTAGACGAAAGTAAGAAACGACCCTGACGCCGGTGAAAGCTACGAAAGTCCATGCGCAAGCTAGAATCTGACCCCCGCCCCCCAATTTAGAAAAGCTGAATCACAAGTGCGTTTGTGAGGGAGATTGGTAGCTTTTGGTCTAAGGATATCTACAGGTTACACCCCATCATGTTATACACAATTTTAAAAATCTCGTCAATAGTAGGTAAATTTGGCTTCTGGGAGTCGAGAAGCCAAATTTTGTTACAACACATACTTTACTACTGTTGGAGAAGATCTATAGCATCAAAATGCATTTTTGTAATGGCTTTTATAACATTTAATTTGAATCATGAAAGAAATACGGGATTACACCATGTGATATAAATTTTGAAGATGACAATCCTATTTTGATGTAAATGAGACAAGGATGGCAAGTCAGATAATATACGAAAATTTGAAAATTTCATCGTCCTGGAGTGGGACTCGAACCGACGTCTCCCAGATAGCACCCGCGTATGCTAACCACACCACCACCTAGAACGACCAAGTCTCCAGTTTCCGATTAATTTGAATATAACCATCACAGGATTCGCTAGTCGAAGCAACCAGCATTCATATTTAGTGAATCTGGAGGTTAAGAATCCTATCCCATGATTGCCCGGAGGAGCAGATAAACCATGAAAGAAATACGGGATTACACCATATATAATACAAAATTTGAAGATGACAATCCGATTTTTGGTGTAAATGTGACAAGGATGGTAAGTCAGACAATATCCGAAAACTTGAAAAACTTGACAGCATAAACGGGTGCTATCTGAGAGATGCGAGTTCGAGTTCCGCTATAGGACAATAAAATTTTCAAGTTTTTGGATATTATCTGGCTTACCATCCTTGTCACATTTACACCAGAAATCGGATTGTCATCTTCAAAATTTGTATTTAACTTGAAGTTTTGGTAATTTACACAGATTGCAATGACATATTGTTAAGTTTATGTAATACGTGATGAAATAATTTTCGGAGATAGTTTATAGTTAGTGGTTAATTTCATTGTTACTCAACAATGAAATTAACCACTACTGCATCACTTCATGGGACTGGATGTGACATGATCAGATTTCAACAACGGTTTTGACAATGACGCAGCATTACCCATTTTCGTTACATCACAATTCTTTACTTTGGATTTACTTTATTACTGTCAGCAAAGTTGCATAACATCAAAAACAACAATATCACTTAAAGACATAAGATTTACTGCATTTGAGAGAAAAAAAAGTTTTTTTTTGTTGTTTTTTTAATGATATAAATTAATACGCTTTTAAAACATTGGTTCAAAAAATTCCCGGGAATCCCTTTTTATACACAAAGCAATAATATTACCGTTATTTACACCGCATTTCCTTCGCGATTATTTGGCACCGTCCATAAGACTGTCTGAAGCATTCCTGGAATCCATTCTTCGAAACCACTATCAGCGCCTTCGTCACATTTTCCAGGATGTCCTCAGCACTCGTGAATCGTCATCCTTTTGGGGCAGATTTCAACCACGGAAACAAGTAAAGATCGGGTGGTGCCAAGTCAGAAGAATGTGGAGGATACTCCAGTAATGCCACATTGTCCTTTGCAAGCTGCTATTTGATCAATGTGCATGCGCACTGTCATGAAGAAAGCAACTATTAGTTGTCCATTTTCCCTGATGCCTCCTTCAGACTGCATCCCTGAGGCAACATTTCTACATTTACAGTCCTCCCTTCTAGAATAAATTCATAGTGGATAAAGCCCCAAGAGTCAAAGAAAACTTCAGCATTTCTTTTCCTTTACTCTTGTCCAAACGGGATATCTGTTTTCAAAGTGATCATATTGATTCCATTCCCAGGATTTATAATTTGTCTATGGATCGCACAAAAAAACACTCATCTCCTGCAATTATGTTCCTTAAAAAATTTTCGTCTCGATCTTTGGAAAAATTCCTTTTTCCATTTTTCGTCTCTATCTTTGGAAAAGTCTCCGGCAAGGGTCATTCGTGTTTCCTATTGTTTATCCTTGGACGACCACTCCTTTCGGCGGCATTTCAATTTTGAAGCACAATGTTAAATGTTGTGTTCCACATTTTTCACAATGATTTCAGCATGTTCAAATCATAGTGGAAAATGCTGTGAACATTTCCAACTGATATTCCTACTTCTGATGCTATTTCTTTTACAGGTTTTCTTCGGCCACACTGGACAATGTTGCATACACGCTCAATTTCTTCAGCAGTTGAAGAAGTAGAAGGACGCCAGCTACACAGATCATCATCGATCCTCCAACACGGAAACGCTTATGCCATGCATAAACTTACAATTTCTTCATTGCCATTTCACCGTATGCTTGTTGAAGCATGACTAATGTCTCTGATAGCGATTTTCAAAGGAAAACATAAAAGTTGATATTTGCATGCTGCTCAGTTGCCAACACTTTCATTTACGATGTAATTAAATGCACGGAAAACAAAGATACTACTGGTGCTCCACAGACAGGAAGTGTGATGGCGCCACTTGCCATTGGGCAACTAAATGGGTGCTGTCAACCTTTGAAACAAAAAAATTCCCTCGCGCAATTCTTTATTCCCACACTTGGAGGGGCTCTGGGAACTTTTTGAGCCTACCTTCTATATGTGCCTCCTCTAGTTGCACGGAAGATGTCACCAACCTGTATTAAATTTCTCAACTTGTTGATTGTAATAAAACCATATCAACAGCGGCAATGGCGTACACGATCCATTCCGTTAAGTCCTTTAAATCACTCACCATTCCCCATAAGAAAAAACTCTAATGGGGGGTTACATCAAGTGAACGGGCTAGCCATGGAATTGGGCCATTTGAGCCAATCCGCGCAGTCGCAAACACTTGTTTCCCAGTGGGGAGGAGTTTCGTCTTGTTGAAAGATGATATCACGCTGAAGGTCTTCAACTTGCGGCACAGAAAATTTTTGTAGCAAGTCAACATTTGCATCAATACATTTTTCCACAAAAGAAAAAGGGCCAGCAATGCAGTTGCGCATAAGCCCACACCAAACATAGGGCTATCACAAAGGAGTTTCCGGACATATGGAATTTTTGAACCCTATATGTACATGCTTATATCTGTCGACTTCTCACTAAGAAGCTCATGTTCACGGATGTGTTTGTCAGTATCTAGACCATCTACACATTACAGGTGAATTCGAAATGACGAGGCTTATTGTTTTCTTCCAAATGTTGAATAATCTGGGACTTTTTATCCATATAACTGCAATCTTTAATGCAAAATTTGCATCACTGTTGTGTGGCAATCCCAATTGTGCATTAGCTTGTCAGGTTGACTTCCTCCAGCTCGCTCCAGGAAAATACTTGCCGTACTTGTTTAACGCCATCTTACGAAACACTGGAGTCCACTTCTTGGCAAATCCAACAAGAGTTGATATTCATACGGATGATTGTATGATGCTTCTAGAAATTTATCTTCCCAACATGAACATATGCTCAATTCTTGAAGCATCAAGAGGATTTATGCCGAAACATGAACGAAAATTTTATTGCACTTGACTTAGTTTCAGATCCACACTTGCTCGAGTAACAACACCTTGGGGACACAGTCTGGATGAAAGGTTTTGTAACTTCTGCAATGCATTCTACACTATAAAAAAAAATCCTGAAATTTGTGAGGCATTTTCTGCGATTCCTTGTGCAAATTAACGAAGCATATTTCTGATTCAACCTTTACCCCCAAAAGTGCAGGGAAAAATCTAAACTGTACGAATTTTACATACGTGAATTGGCAAATATGCTCCTGTTAATAACAAAAAAAAAAACTGTTTTCAAAAGGTGTTATCGAAAAAAACCAGAATTTTCAAGTAACCTTTCCACGATCCCATTCGTATATTACCAAAAAAATCCTGTTCTCATGTTTTCTGTCTTCATATTACAGAAAATTGCCAGTAATAGGAGGGGTTCAAGGGATGATTTCAATTTAAAGTGGTCTGATTAACTATTTAATTTCAAATAAACAGTTTTGTTGAATCATCCATCATTCACATCACGGAAGTTGAAACCCCGAAGGTTCTGTTTAAGCACTTTTGGTGGCAACCCTCATACACTCATCTCTTGGAAGACCTGCTTTAGGGGTTTTGTAGTGAGGCCACATGTTCTGGATAACATATTGCATGATATTAAGCTTATTGTGGCAAAGAATACCCACCCCACCTACTCCTAGTTTGTGGACTTGCTATTTACTATACACTGTGTTACAATAAGAAACCGAGATTGAATTATTTGAATTTATACGGATGATTGTATGATGTCTATGTATTAGCCTATGAACACCTTAACTCAAAAGCTATTTATTATAGCTATCAAGCTCAAATTTTATATTCAGGTTTTGTGAAATGACACTATGAAAGTAGCACATTTCACTTTCTCTGAAACATAACCAAATGCTATCGTCAGTTTTAAAAAAAAATCCCAAGTTCCAAAACATCCTATTGCTTTGATGAAGAAAAAATTAATTTATGATAAGTAAACCTATAAAAAAAAGTAAAACTATTATAAACCTATTCAGAAAAATAATAAGCTCCTACAAACAGTAAAATGACTAATTAACACTAATTATTCATAATGAAAAACATTTACACAACTCATACTCCTCCTGCATTTGCACTTACAGCATAATTGGATGAGAAGTGTCTTGCTGGGTCAGTTAGCAGTGATTCGCACTTGTGTACAAGTCATCACTAGTCGGAACCCCACTGAGGAAAGCATTCTTTCATTTTGTACGGAAAATCTCCTCCTGTACGGAAAATCTCCTGGTGCATGAAGTCTGGCAAAACATGTAAGGAGCATGCAAAGTAAATTTGTGCGTAGAGATTGAAAAGTCAAAATTGAAATTCTAGTTGCACATTATGGCATTAACTAAATCGTGCCATTATACGGGGAACATGTATAGTATCCGAAACAAGGATTTGATGTTTCTGAATATTTCTGTTTCACACGTTATGTTCTGTGAAAGTTCGACCGGCCGATACGTAACGTCCGACGGTGAAAATTATTTGTGTCAATTGACCATTATAGTTAAAAAATACATATTAAGCGTATTAATGCTTACCACGAAGGAAAGCGGGACAGTTCTCAAGTGGTAAGCATTAATATGCTTAATATGTATTTTTTAACTATAATGGTCAATTGACACATAAATAATTTTCACCGTTAGACGTTACGTATCGGCCGGTCGAACTTTCACAGAACATAACGTGTGAAACAGAAATATTCAGAAACATCAAATGATTGTTTCAGATACCAAAATTCAAATTTTCGAAACTCGGAAAATACCTCTACAAAAACTGAAATACCTAACCCAAAACTGATAATTCTGTAAAAAAAAACGAATTAGTGACAATGGAAAATCTATGAAATACTGAATGTTTCCTTTATTAGAAATAGAAATTTTTCAAAATGCAGATCTCATTAAAAATAGGATATTACTGGCAACTTTGTTGTACGTTTTATTTAAGAATTTCCTGTGAATTTGCACTACTTATTTTTTTTTCAGCGTTTCCCTTGCATAGTTGGAATACAGGCAAAAGCACGACTCACCTGATCAGATAAAGTTTTCTTCTTGTCTGCAGTTCAATGTCTAGCGTGCCAAGCCCACTGCAGCAGGGCTGTTTTATATGCAGCTGTTAGTACGGGTATTTTCACAGGAAGTCTGCTTCAAATATCCTTAGAATGCAGTTTCCCTTGCTATGTTCTTCCAGAAATAAGCTGATCTGGTCCTTCATTGCCTGTCTGGTTTGAAATCAGTTTGCAATCATAGAGTGGTTGATTGTTTCAAAACACTGGCAAATTTGCCTACTTCCTTCAGACCACATCCTTTAGCCCTACAAAATACAATAACACCCTTTCCCCATTTTCAGTCATGCCTTTCCCCCAACTCATGATTCACAGCAGGCACACTGTGCAACCTGGCACTCTGCTGAGAATGATGACTGATGACTAGGGCTAGGATTTTTATGATTCTGCATTTTTTTGTTTGACAATACTAAAACATTGTTCTCGTGTATAGAAATGTGTTTCATACAAAACTGAGCTTATTTAAGTACCTTTGTTACAGCATTTTTTTGCATTTTTCTACATTTTTCGTGATTTTATGCAATACAGCATTTTTTCAGGTTTTTTGGTTTGCCACAAACACTGTATGCCGTCATGACGCTAGACGCATTAGCTCTTGTATACCACTACTACCCTGGCGATTGTTGTCATGGAGGCACCAACTAGTCGGCCACCAACGGATTAGCCCTCCATTTTAAGGCATTTTTTTGTTATTTTTGAGGCATTATTTTGCATATTTTGGTATTTTCAATAAATAGGTAAAAAGGGGCATTTTTGGATGAATTTCCTTGAAAGCCAGAAGCAAGACCGAAAATGGAGGGGGCGTTGCTTGTGCTTAAAACATCTGTACATGCGTCATAGGAAATCTCAGTGCCATAAAGGCACGGCAACGGCACTTGCATCCCTCTCTGTCTCTTCAAGCCGCTGATGAGCTGTTTTCCCTGTTTAGAATGTGGCCACTGCAATTATGACAGAAGGCAAGGTTGGTGTGGGGGAGGATATATAAAAAAAAAAAAAGACTCAGCACAGAAACTGTACAAAATTAAATTGCATTTTTAAGGGTGTTTTTTCTTTTTCCATCTTATAGGGAATGTTTTCAGGCAATGAATTTTCAGTCTCGTACAGAAATTGTAAAACAATTGAGTTGTATTTCTTGTTTATTTGTTTTGTTCTATAGATGTCTTAGTTAGTAAAATAAAGAATTCAATTGACACAGCAACAGTCAACGGATTGAATTATATTTTTTAGATCCAATTTTTTTTGTTTCATGCATCTTTTTCTTTTTAAATTAATTAGTTTTGCAAGGAAACAAGAAAAGAAATGTGCATTCGTTAGGTAATTATTTTTCGTTTTAGACAGCATTTTTTTTTAGTTTTGTGGGTCATAAATGTGTTTTTACAGGGCACTTTCTAACAATTTTTAGGTCATAAAAATCCTAGCCCTACTGATGACACTGCATAAGAACCAGTGCTTCATTACTACAAAATTGACATTTACCACTGAATCAAGTCAACAATGTCATATGTAGTGAGGATGACCCTTTCATTTTTGATTTTTGCCGGGTGTGATTACGTACTGTCGAAAAAAAAAACTGCGACACCAGGTAGTAGTGTCCCAAATGTTACAAAAACTTACAGATACACAAGACAATAGACATGTTAGAAGTGATAAGTTTCAGACACAAATAAATGAAAGTTATGTTGGAAAAGAAGGCTCACAAGGCTCATTCCTAATGAGCAATGCATTCAGCCACAATCTGCATAATAAAGTTGCTCACATATTTTATAGTCCTGAGACACTGACCACTATGCTTCATTGGCATGGTGTTACAGGGCACCTATTTGTCTAGGGAGGCACCTCCAATTTCTGAGTGGAAACAGATTGGAAGTGTCATCCCAGATACATTCTATGGGAGATAAATCTGGGGATCAGGCTGGCCAAAGCAGCACGTGACACCTTGTACACACTGCCTTGATGCATTTGTTTCTACTAGTGGTACCACAATGGATTTGAGGATTTCTTTGACATATTGACCAGCCATTAAGAGTTTCGGTAATCCCAACTAAATTGGTGTGCAAATCATAGGAGATAGTTCCCCAAACCATGTTCTGGTGGTGTGTCATTCAATAAAATTTGCTGGTTTTGTTGCATTGACCACATGGGTACTAATGTGCATCCTTCTTCGACATAGGTTGCTCAGGAGAGGTACCACTCTACTTGCTGGCAAAGGTGGATACGGAATGAGGTAGGTGACGCAACAGGTGCCATGCATGCATGCCTGCCTGCTTTCCATAGATGGTTTGAAATGGCTTGCTGTGTGATTGGGCAATACTGCTGCCCTTCATCACTGCTCTTATCACGACTGAGAACGAGGGTATTGGTTCTGTATGGGTTTGTCACTGGATCAAACTGTTTTCTGGTCCAGTAGTCACTCTAAGCCAATAGCTTCCAAACTGATGGCTGTGCATGTGCCATCTCTCATACGCCATGCACAACAGCTATGGACTGGCCGACATGTGGCGAAACACATCGAGACAACCAACGGGCTTCATACAGGCCAATTATGTGATGGTCTTCTTCCAAGAGTCACAGGCCATGTGATGGTTTTCCTCTAGGAGACACTTTCCAGAATTTGTTGCAATGTTACTCAAAAAGACACTTCAATCGTTTATGCATGGAGCACCAATTTCATGTTCTTGTAATAGCTTAGGCTTTTACTGGATGGGTTCGATAGTGGAATCGTTGAAATATCTGAATGTTACAATCTTGCCTGTGAATCTGCATGCAGACTGCATCACTATTTCCTGGTACTGCAATTTTTTATTTACTTATTTTTTATTGACTGGGTGTATTACATTAATTGAAATACAATCACTCCTGCTTAAATTAAATGCACAGTTTCAGCTGATTCTATGCAATTAAACATGGTATCTGAGGTACATTTAGGGCAATAGATAATATTATTACTGCTCACTGTTACATGTAAATGTAAAATAAGCAATACATTGTGTTTTGTTTTTACATACAGCAGAAAAATGCTTTTTACTTTTGATTAGATTACAGAAACATATAATGCTTACGCATACTGCTACTACAGTGAAACTTCCATTAACAGCAACTTCCAACCAATGTTAAGTTTTGGTTGGTACATAACAGCAGCAGTAGAATTAACATCAACGTTAACCTCCAAACAGCGGTCAATGAACACCCTCAGTAAGTCCATCAGGATGAAAGTCTAATGAGCACCTTGTCCTTTAAGATTTTCTTTAGCACCTTTGGTACTTAGGCAGGTAAGTAAGAACAGGGGGGGGTGCTGCTAAATAGGAACTGTGCCTCAGAAAATATGGGTTGCATTATGTGGGGGAATAGCTTGCTTAAATGAAAAGAGTTAGAGTTAAAGTTCAGTTCAACATGTGATGGCAATTACATGAGGCAAACTCCTGCTCCCATTTATCCTCAGCCCCCCCCAAGACTGGCAGAGATGCCTCTTGGTCTTTCTGTTGTGAAGTGCTATAGTTTGGATCGTGTGGGTTTTGTTCCTACTTTCCCGTGCACCAATGCCTAGCTGTGTACTCTACTCCTAATCTCCTAATCACTTAGCTTGCTATTTTTAAAGATTGTTTACAACCAGGATACAAACACTACCTTCTCCAAATCTTCCACACCATGATTAATTGCTAAACTTTAGCTAAAGGCCATCCCATTTGGGTAAACAATATGTGGAAATAACAACAAACAAAAAAAAAAAAAAAAAAAAGAGGAAACTCTTGAACTTAAACTGCTATTGCCGTTTACAAAATTCACTTGCAAACGATCAGTTTTGCTTGTTTTAAATCTGAACATTTTCTTAATTGGACTAAGCTCAGGCTCCTGTAGACTAATATTATACAGTCTGCATTCTGATATTCACATCGCTACAATTGCTGCCCACATCAATTGAGCATTGTGTGTGTGTGTTGACTTCCATAATTTCCTCAGCCCAAACACAACTGACAAACAACATAAATTTATGCCTTAACCTCTGAACAACTATAACTTTTTCCTGGTCTGAGTGATGACCATTATTTGGTGGAGGTTTCACTGTATTAACCAATACAGGGCGATTCTTTTGCTAGGAAACACAAACATTCCTCAATAATTTGTTTTATTTCTACACAGTTCCCTATGAAAATTAGTATGCACTTACCTTGTATCTTGCAAAACAAGATCTTCCTAAAGCATATTCTGAAAATGGCCCCCTACAACATCCTTGCACTTTTGTATGCAAGTCTGAAAATTACTGAAAACATGAGCTAAGGTTCTGCCACTGTATTGCATCTTTGAGGGTGTCAATTGTTCGAGGCTTATTGTGGTATATTCCACCCTTCAGTAAACCCCACAAGAAGAAATCAGGTGGGATCAGATCTGGTGATAGCCGGTCATAGATTTTTTGAAATTACTTGGTCAATGAAGCAACTTTCAATTTCCCTCATGCTTGCATAGATGTGTGGCACATTCCGCCATCTTGTTGAAAGTAACCTCCCATTAATTTGTCATCTGTCAACTGATTACAAATTCACTGAATATGTTCAAGTACACCTCCGTAGTGACAGTTTGATTGAAGGACATGGGACCAATAACTCATCGAGGGGACAAGGCACACTGCATCCCGATTTCCTCCAAATGTAAAGGCTTCATATGAATGAAACGTGTGTTTTCTTGTGCACATCTATGCGTGTTTTGAGAGTTCATGTAGCCACTCAGATGAAACCAGGTTTCATCCGTAAACTATGCAATGTCCAAAATGCCGGCAAGTTCCCCACCAAAAGGTTGGAAGCATAAACAAAATTGTACACGTTTGTCCAAATCCTTTGGAACCAACTCTTGGACTACGGACACATGATACGGGAGAAGTTGCGCTTTTTTGGCAGCTGTTTGACATGAGTGATAAGGAATATGTTTCTTGCAAAAGTCTTCTTTAGGATTTTGTTGATGATGGCAGTAATTGCTCCTTCACATTCTGCACTGTATGTTCAGACATCTTCCAGCTTCCTGCTTGTTGATTGAGAAGACTTTCTTTTTTTTTTTTGATTGGAGGTTTAACGACCACCGTGAGCAACTCAATGGGCTATAAGCAGTAGCCAGTCCCTAATTTAGGATCACTGGTTCCAGGGAAGGGTGAGAGCCAGTGCTGTAAGACAAACACAACATCCATGCCTCACCGGGATTCGAACCCGGACCCCTTACGGACGAATGATCAGAGGCCAACGCCTTAGACCACTGCGCCACTGGGGCGGCATCTTGTTGTCTCTAATTTTTTCACCAATTTGTGAATACAGGATTTTGACGGTACACTTCCTTCACCATACATATTCTGAAATGCCCCTTTGACATTGTTGAAATGAACTCGTCCTCCAGTAATCATGAACAATAAATATGCGCTGTTCAACTAAGATGCAACCACTCTACAATAAGTCAAACACCTGGTCGGTGGTCACGCATGTCAAGGTCACGGGTAAAGTCCACTTTGTCGCGGGGGTGTGATGGTTCTGCTTCGACAAACAAAAGCTTTGTCCATGTATATTTTCATAGGAAACAACTGAGTGGTGAGGAAGTTATTGAGGTGTGTTTGGGTTTTCTAGCGAGAGAATATATACAAACAGTACATTATCAAACCTGCAATTTTACACTTGTATGAAAGCTGTCCCAGGGGTTTTGTGGTCAAGTTTCTTGCTAATCGTCCTAGTTTGACCTGGAATTATGTTGCAGATGAGGCATGGATGATGTATTTATCTTACAGCCCTCATTCTTTCCCTTCCCTGGAACCTAAATTGTTAAGGTTGGGCAGCTTCTTATAGCTTTAGATGCTTGTGAGAAATTATTACCCCCCCCCCCCCCCAAAGAGAATGTTCATATAAAACAACACTTCATAACACTATACAGATGCAGCCGCGGATGGCTTAGTGGTTAGCAAGTCAGACTATCAATCCAAGGTCCTCAGGTTCAAACCTGGGCTGATCTTTCAGAGATGGTGTGATTTACTAACAATCGCTGAATATCCACCGTGCATCGGACGAGCATGTTAAGTGACGGCCCCCAGGCTGGACTCACTGGTTAAATGGGTATCCTTTCCTAAGCCCCCCCCTGAAATTCTCTCACCCCTCTATGTGCAACATCGTACTTGTACGGTGGCGCCATCTACTGTATTCTAATCTCACTACAAACTGTTCTGTCAAAGTCGCTAGACTTGCTCTCATTCCTTCCGTTTCTGTGTCCTGCCCAAAAGGCGATCTCGCTGTAGGTGGCTGGGACCTAAACTCTAATTACTGTGGACAGAAGTCCTACAAAAAAAAATGACAAATACTAATGGCATTGAGACCCCCAAACTCCTCTTTTTCTATACAGATGCAAATTTTCAGTGTATTTTAGCACCTGGTAGTCATTTAAGAGTGTATGTTTTGAAAAAGTTATTGATCTACACTATCCACATTATTTTCTACTGCCTGATGAAAGAGAAAGAACAATATTATTTTTTCTCCTCCATCAGTATCTGATTTGTAAAATTTTCTGAATATGCCTCAAAATATCTTTGAATATGATTCTGCATTTTATTAGCATCTGATATGGATGGAGGGGGAAAGAACATCCAAGTACAGTTTTGCTTTTACTATCAGAAAATGCTTTTCTTCTTCTATTTGGCTTGTCATCAGTTCATTTCTATCCATAGTAAATCATGAAAAATTTTAAGTAGAGGTAAAAGAAAATCAGTAATGTTGCACTCTTGGAAATCATAAATTGTCCTTTTTTGTCATCCTAAATTTTTTTTTCCTCAGCAACATTTTGTGGAGGTGAAAATCTGGCTTTTTTTTTTTTTTTTTTTAAACTTTCTAATCACATGAATAGTCTTGTAACATTAGGAAACTCTGAGAACCAGGTTTTGCACTATCAGAACATCAAACATGGTTCATTGCTATATATTAAAAAGTTATCTTTTGCTTTCTCTTACAAATGGTAGAAAACAATAAATGTGAACAAAATACATGGAAAAAGATCTGCTATACATACAAATTATTTATGCAATTACATGGGGAAGTACATCTGATGGAAAAGGGACAAACCTTAGACCTGGATGTTATTTTGGAAACCATTCAGAAGAGCACCTTCATCCCAGTTCAGTACAAATGCTTCTTAGATAACACACATACCAATTTAAAAATTAGTGTAAGAAATCCATTAATACAAAATTAAGTTTTTTTTTAGAGCAAACTGCTTCACAGTCATGGACACACATATTTCAGTGTGTGACTATATCTTTCAGTTTAATGATTAATGATTTACATAAAAGCTCCACAATAATCAAACTTTAAACTTAAACTAGGTAACATATACTAACACAGAATCCACATGAATGAAAGAAATTATGAAAATACAAAGCAAATAAAAAAAGTTAACTATTTCGGGCACTTCATTTGTAGTGATAACCTGTGGAGTGAATTTCCTAACTTGCTTTCTTTTATGCATTGACAATCCTTTATTTAAAATTCTGCTGAAGGACAAACTATGATAATAAGATTATGTCATGCACACTGCCACTGCACAAGTTACATAAAACTGATCATTATGTACATACATATTACTAAGCTGTTATCTGAGATTCAGAGGTTAGCTCCTCAAAAAAAAAATGTTTTTTACTTACTATTAATGTATTAAATATCTTCATTTACAGTGATTTTGGCACACAACTTGAGCTTCATTGACATCCATCATACATCTCACATAAGACCTTTTGTATTTCATATTCATACTCTTTTTACTCTTTTTTTCATGCAGACATTCCTAAATTTGGTCCTCCCATGAATTCCTTGGCCTTCCTCTACCTATCTTTCCTACCACTTGGGCTGAATAAGTTCTCTTAGTAAACATCTCACCACTCATTCTTTAATCATGGCTAAACCAACTCAAAAAATTTGCCTCCACCTTACTAACAACATTTTACTTCACATTACACATCCGTAACACATATCTTCATTCTTAACCTGATCAGAACATGTCTTGCCACAAAACCTCCCATAAGCAATGCATCTCTTCAGAATATAAATCACTCCTGTGTCTCTTCTGCAGTTTCAAGGTCACGCCTGTAGATCAAAGCAGGAACAATTACTCTTTCATACACATCCATTCAGGACCTTTTTGAGAACCCTTCAGTTCTTTAATTATTACGTAAGTTCCTGAACGCATATAAAAAAAATGCACTTGTTGTTCTCGTATTACAGTTTAATGATACCACATAAATTCAGATTTACTCAGATATTTTTAGGTTTTCTTTAGCTGACTTAATCTTTACTTTCTCTCTTGAGTTCCAAAACAGTAAAATTGCAGAACACATAGAAACATGTCAGAGCAAGCCAGTGTGGGATAAATTCAAATTTTGGAATATGAACCATGAACTTGAATCAACAGAAGACTTGTAAAAGAAACCTACTACATTAGAGAAAAAGGTTCGATCAACAAACCTACCAAAACAATAAGTTCAATATTTAATGTTTGGTTTAATGGATGGACTTCCAAATCAGAATGCTTCTGAAGTAGTTCCAAACTTCACATGCATCATTCCGCTTTGTTACATAGAACCTGGTCACACCCAACATGAAACGGCCCAGAAAGTAGTTCACGAAAGGGACAATTCTTAATTTTATCGCTACTTTTCGCCCAATCCACGGAAAAGTGGGCATCTGGTGAGAAATTTAAAATTCTACAAAAATTCCTGAATTTTTGCTGATTAACTCTTGGAAGTGTACATTTTAATATTTTGCAAAAAGAAAAAATTAAAATTTTAGTATTAAGATTTTTATTTTAATTAGTAAAGTAATAATATGTACACGAGAAAAATATTCGTCTAAAATCTCTTAAGTTCCCAGGTCCTGTACAGGTAAAAATTTAATTTTACAAAGCTCCAACTTTATAATTTGACAACTTAAATGAAGAGACTTTCAACCCATGGAGCAGATTTGGACTGCACTTCATCAGGAAAAGTAAGCAATATTTAATTACTTTTAATTATTGTGTCACACCCGCAACAAAAAGTGGAATTTACATCTCTCACCGGAGAATGGCTGAAATGTTTAGAATGAAACTTCTGATCTAAAAGTAGTTTAGTAAGATGTAATTAATTACATCAAAGAAATTGTTTTATATACATGTATCTGTAAAGTATCGTTATTATGTTTTGCGGGTGAGACATTGCATAAAAGTTACACCCGCAACACTAAACAATATATATTGTAAGTTTAATTTTAACCACCCAAAAAAACTTGTGTTGCAGTAAAGTAGATGTTAGACACTATGCATTGAACCTTTCATTTAGTTATGAGATCCCCAAGTATATTACCTAAAGTGGCACATGGTTTGAGAGGTCATCCTGCTAGTAAGTTAGCAGCTTAGTGTGTTATATTAGGTGCTTGAATTAATTCCTGCTGTTTTTTGCCACACAAACACCTGTGTGTTGCCACAGAATGGTGCAGGATAGTCTATTCAAAGTAGTGTCAATTGGCAGCTACGACCCTTTCCCACCGTTGGGGAACAAATGGATTCCGCGGTAGAAAAATGCAGGTTCTTTTGAGGCGAACCATTCATCAAGCCATTTTTGGATATCCGCGACAGAAAGGAAGTGCTGCTCAGACAGGCCATGTTGTAGCGACTGGAACAAATGGAAGTCTGAGGGAGCAATGTCCGGGGAATAAGGCGGGTGGGGTAAGAAGTCCCAGCCAAGTGCCTCCAAGAGTTCCTTCATGGATTTGGCGACATGAGGTCTAGCGTTGTCGTGGAGAAGAATAACCTTGTCATGTGGGATCCAGTTTCCGAGCTTCTGGATCATTCCCACTGCCTTTAAACGTTTGCTAACCGTTGACTCATTTGACCCGCAGTGTTTCAGACAACTCGTGGAGTGTCCGACATGAATCCTCGTCCAATAAGGCCTCTAATGCGCCATCTTTGAACTTTTTCGGCTGCCCAGGACGCTCTTTGTCCTTCACATCATATTCGTTGGCTTTGAAGCATCGGAACCACTCTCTGCATGTCTCATAGGCCTGCACTAGCAAACGATGACTTTCCGCTGCAGATTTCTTGAGATGAAAGCAGAAGAGTAATGCTTCCCGCAAATGCTCCTTTTTTGGTACGAAACTCGACAGCGTGAATGCGATACAAACTCGTGTTCTGTGCCCTCCGATCACGTGTCACACACTGCTTCGCCCAGACTATGGACGGTACGTGCATGGGCAAGGGAGGTCATGTGTGGCCCGGGTCACATCGGACCACTGCTGCACTCTATTGGGCAACAGCGGGAGTTAATTCAAGCACCTAATACTTTCCCAACACCAATTAGTTTCTAGTGCCTTAAAAAGCAAGTTTAGTTCTCTACATAGCAAATTGATTTTTGAAGCAAGTTCTTTTAATTTTTAAAAGTTAAAGGAACTTTGGGGGAAAATGTTATGTATAAAAAAATCTCTTATGGTGTAACACTTTAGGATTTTTAAGAGTTCTTTTCACATGACACCATTATGCATTATAAATTAATGTAAATCCCATAAAAACTTTAAAACATATTTATATACATGTACTGCACACTTACCAAATATTTGCTATTAAAAGTATTGTTATTAGGTATCACTAATTTCAGCCTTTTTTTTTTTTTTTTTTCTGATTGGAGGTTTAACAACCACTGTGAGCAATTCAATGGACTATAAGCAGTTGCCCGTCCCTAATTTAGGGCCATTGGTTCCAGGGAAGGGCGAGAGCCAGTGCCGTAAGACAAACACAACATCCATGCCTTATTGAGATTTGAACCCGGACCCCAGAAGCCATCGCTTAGACCACGGCGGCAGAAAACATGCAGTCCTATTATACATGGATATCCTCATTAAACACCTTAGAGAGAAGTATAACTGCAAAACACTTCCTATATTTTCAGATGGGTGTGCCGCCCAATTTAAAAGTAGGTACAATATTTTATACCTAACATATCGCCAAAAGGATTACGGAGTTCATGCAACATGGTCCTTTTTTGCCACATCACGTGAAAAAGGGGCTATAGATGGAGTTGGGGCAGCGGTGAAGAAATTTTTTTTTGTTTTTGTTTTTTTGTTTGGAGGTTTAACGACCACTGTGAGCAACTCAATGGGCTATAAGCAGTCGCCCGTCCCTAATTTAGGGTCACTGGTTCCAGGGAAGGGAGAGAACCAATGCCGTAAGACAAACACAACATCCATGCCTCACCGGGATTCGAACCCGGACCCCGTTCGGACGAATGATCAGAGGCCATCGCTTAGACCACTGCGCCACCGGGGCGGCGAAATTTGTTTCCAATGCTGTTCTTAGAAGATCAGCAGTGGTGCAAACAGCTTCTGAGTTTGCTAAATGTGCAAAGGCTGTGCTAAACACGGTAGAGGTCTTGTACATTCCCGAAAGTGAATTAAAAGACCCTTAAATTGCTTGATGAGTGTTCGAGTAACGTGGAGCCTGTTCTGAACATTCAAAGCATGCACTATATCTTACCAATTAAAGTTGGAGTTGCTGATGTAGCAATGACAAGAGTCAGTAAAAAATCCAGAGTAAAGCTGCTGAAGGTAGAAAAGGAATGTGAGGCGTGTGACATCTGTCTAGTAATTTTGGTGATTTTGTCGGTTTTCTTATCTTCATCTTCAAAGAAATAAAGTTTCATTGCACACATAATGAACCTTGATGGTCAGGGTGTTGAGCTAGAGTACTTCAAAAAGGTCTCTGATGATGTATATGTTTGGCCTGAGCAACATGATGTATCGTGGGAATCAAAAGAATGTATAATTAGGAAAATGGCATCCCCAAACATAATAAACCAAAGGCTCGAAATGATATTTATACAATTAATGTACCTATATTTTGTAATGGAATGTTTTCTGCCTTATTAGAAATTATATCTCATAACAAAGTGCTCTTTAAACAAATACTTTACATACATATATCGCACTGGTCACACCTGCAACGCGAAATTGAATATTTATAAAAATATACGAAATCATGTGACAACTTAATTTGTTTTTTACAATGATAGCTTGTATATTACTGTTTAGTGACAAAAAATATCAGTGTCCTCCTTGGTAATAACTCACAGAGATTTGGAAACATGCATTGCAAGGTGAAAATGCATGTCTTTTTTCGTCACACCCGCAACATATAAAAACAATTTTTTTTTAATATAAATTTTTTTAGAAAGTTTATACTCTATATTAAGATACATAAAAGTTGTTTAAATTAAAATATTTATAAGTTAAAAGCTTAGGTTTAAAATCCTTTAAGTACAGAGCTAACTTATGTGTATGAGTGTCACACCCGCAAGAGCGGATTGGGCATTTTATACTAATAAGGACATACAGAAAAATACAGTACATTTTTATTTCATATACATGATTGATACATCATAATTTGATACAGAATCTTAATGAAATGGAGTTTTAACTGGGTGAAAGTTTTCCCATGCATTCTTTTTTTGGCTGGTAATACTTTGCAAATAGCAGAAAATTAGAATCTTTGGCAATTATTTCTTATGAAGAAATTAAAAAAATCTGAAGCATCAATCGATCGAGGCAACTTTAATTTTGTGGAAAAAATGGAATTAGCTTTGCTAGAGTAGCTTGGACCCCCCCCCCTCCAAAAAAAAAGAGAGAGGGGGGGGGGCTGTAGTCCTATTATTCCATAAATTTTCTTCATAAAATACATTTACACACACAAAAAAAAAAAAAGATTAAAGTATCTGTTTGATTAAAATTCTAAAAAAAAATGCAGAAAATTAACGTGAACTGCTCCTTTGCTGTTTCATGCTGGATAGGAGCAGGTTATTGAAAAAGTTTTCTTTTTCTAGTCTGATGCATGAAGAAAAGATAGTGTGAACTTCAGTTGTTGGATTAGAGCAGGACAACTTTCTTTAAATTCTGATCATTTTCTCAATGAAATTGTTATAACAGTTTTACACCATTTCTAGGCAAGGAATATACTTTTCAAGAAACAAAATCTTGCAAAGATCATGCCCTAAAAAATATTGAAGAACATATAGAACACATTGTATCATTTTGAGACTGCCTTTCATTTAAAAGCAATTAAAAATTATTAAACACAGTTTTTTGCATCCGTTTTCCTTATAACATTTTTAAATTTTTTTATCTAAAAACATTAAAATTCCCAAGTCTTCCAAACGAGAAACTTTGTAAACCCACGCACTCAGAAAACCCCGTGGTTTCCAGTTCATGCAGCCATAATGCAATTGAAAAGACATTACATAAAAAAGGGGTAAGTGTTCTTATGGCTTTAAAGAACAAAAAGAAAGAAAGCTCTAAAATTGGTTGGTCAAAGTATAACATCTGAATTCTTACCAAAAGCTTAACTTAGCCTTGGCACTCGAGCAATGCACCTTCACAAACTCTACAACATGTGTTATTTGTTCTACAATATTTTTTGGGTAAAATCTTTGAAGAATTTTCTTCTTTGAAAGATACTGTTTTTCTTTTTTTCTTTTTTTAGCTAGAAACAACTTAAAATTTCAATGTAGCATGTAAATCTGATCATAAGAGTGTTGGAATTTCTGTCTCAATTATCTTTGCAATTGTTAATGTTATAACAAGATTTACACAATCTTACACTTCCTTTTCATTAAATGTGCACACAGACACACACATCACAACAGCTGGAAATCTGCTAATCCACTAGAAGTTTAAGTGTAAGAGTCTCAAAAACTCATAACTCCTCACAATACAATCATACTTTCTCTGCAGTCTTCAAGCAAATGAGATAAATGGGAAAAGGAAAGAGACCCAAAGGGATAACAGAGAAAAATGCAGGAGGGACAGTTACAGAAAGAAAGACAAAGAAATAGAAAGTAGAAAAGCAACAGAGAGAACAAGGCACACAGATAGATTGGAAAAAGAGGGAGCACCAAACAAAAGGAAACAATATTACTGAAGATGAAAAATGAAACAACAGAGAGAATGAGTTAAGTTTAAAGAAAAAATCAGCAAAGAAACAGGAGACTAAGAGAGGAAACAAAAGGGACAAAGAAGAAGAAACAGAAGACACAAAGAAGGGGAAGCAATAAAGAGAAAGAAGGACAGATAAGAATGGTCATAACAGAAAATGTTAAATAAAGCAAGACAGTGAAAGGGTTAAAGAGGGAAAAGTGAGCCACAGTGCACCACAAAAATAGACTGTTTCTGAAAACATGTAAATACTTTCTGTGAGAGACACAGTGTGTGTGTGTGTGCACGCATAACAGCTGCAAGCAATGTGTCTAAGTGCAAAAAAGAGAGTGCTTCGAAGAAAGTGTATGTGTGTGATGTGACAGAGTAACAAGAGATAAGAGACAGAAAGAGTGCATGACAAGGTGAAATCCTTGAGAATAAGTGATGAAACATGGGTAAATTAAGCCAGCTACCTTCTTTCCATAATGCTATGTATTAATAGGAAATGGCATATTTACAATAGTATTAAAATCATTTAAACTGGGAATAAACTGTCAGTATGTGAACTGGTATCAATATGCTCCACTGTTAGTGAAATGCTACCAGCTGTTGCCAAGAGCAAGCGCAACAAAAAGCACAATATAGTACATCATGTATGTATCAAGCATGCAGATGTAATCCCCACATGATAATGCTTTTCTTGTGGAATGGTTATAGAAAATGAACTGTCTAATTTGTTCTGAGTGTAACTACACCTCTGTCACAGAAAACTGGTAGTACCAACAATTCCACAAAATAAAAAAAAATCTAGTTCACTGTTCAATTTGTAATTTTTGTGCAATAATAAACTTACAACTCTAATGATCTTTTTGTAAAGATGGCATACCTTCCAGCCTACAACATACATTAACATCACTTTTTCAAGATTCTGTACTTCCCTATCAGTACTTACAAACCAATTTCAGTTCAGCAAGTAAGAATTACCTTGTATGTATTTTACACATGCAAATGTAGATTTTCTCAGACACTGTGTAGACGGTAGTGATGGCCTAAACCATTCCTTCTTCATTTACACACAAGTCATTCATGAATGACCATTCAATTTCTAGGTTGTTACTACACTCACTGAGTATATCATTCATTTTGGAAATCTCGTGTTTTTGACAAAAGAGCTTTCAAGGCCACAGCTCTTTTTAGCAAACTGCCCAAAAGGCAGCGAGCTCTTCACCACTCACAATGAATCATTTGCTGGGCATACCATTCAAATGAATGACATTAATGTATCATTCCCATTCTTAAGTGTTACCATTATTTCCTAGATGACTGCTAACTGCTCACTCACATAACAGTTGACACTTATTAATTCTTAACATTACTTTTTTTTTTAATAGGAATTCATTCCAATCTCATATGCACAGAATAAAGTGAAACGTGCTTCCACTTCAGTGTGTGTCTCAGTAATGGCAGACTGAATTATCATTCAAATTGGTGAGAGTGAATCATTCACCATTCATGGTGAAGAGTCATTCATTGTTTATGAATGGTCCATTGCTGGCAGACAAGCATTTCTCAATAACAATAACTGATGTAACCATAAATAAAACATGTTACGTATAAAATAACCACGAATAAAACAAATTACATATAAAGTGACCAAAAACAAAACAAATTACAAATAAAATAACACTTACTACACAGCACCATAAAAAGAAAAAAATACCACTTATGCTCAGTGACATAGCTAGACTTAATTACATGGTTCATAAACTTTTCAATCACAGAATTCCAGGACTTTCGGATTTTTTCCCCGAGGACATAAGATCCCAATGCACCTACTTAAAATATAGTGAAACCATAGGCCTGTTCGGCCAGTAACCTACAATAACCAACTCCCTACATGCTTGAACAAACTTAATACATAATGCAGAATGTTGAAAAACCAAAACTGTCACTGAAAATGTAACCAGGTTTAATTTCTACAAAACTTTTTCTATACATTACATTACACTGATTGAGAACATTTTATTTTTCTACTTTGGCTTTAGTTCAATTATTGAAGCAAATTATAGAAAAACAAAACATAAAACTCAAAAATATAAGTATAAAATCTATAGTTAGAACATAAATGTGGCATTACTCTTGATACTCTCGAGATGCTTTCATATACCACACAATCAATATAAAAAACACTATATTTAATTATTTTGAAATAATGCTTACATTGGAAATTTAAGGATAAGGTGAAATATTTGAAACTTTTTCAAAGGAACAAAGGGATTATTATTTCTTAAACAAATTTTCATGGGAACAAGGATTTGTGTTACATTTTATTTAGGGAAGGAATTTTCAGCATCATACTGATGCTAGAGCTTCTAGTATTGATGCTCTAGCTATATTTTTAATTTGTGTACTCACCAGCAAACAAAGTATGCACAAAAATTTCCAAAATGAAATAAAAGAGAATAACAGGAAAATCTTAAACTCAAGGGCTATGTGTACAGCTGCAATAAAACATGTTATCAGTGATCAAGGCAATTTAACTGGGCATGATTAGAAAATGAATTATAGCAGATGGAAAGTGATTAGTTAGCTCAGAAAATACTAAGAAACAACTAGATTTAAGTTTCTGATATTAGAAAGAAATCTGATTTTAAGGCAAATTTTTACATAAAGTATTCATTAGCAAATTTCAGTAAAGGTCAAAATAAGCCACACAAAAAATAAAAAATCAGTTACTTATAGAATATCAGCTACTTACTACCACCAGTGGCTAAAAAGTATGTTACGAAAATTAACAAATCGCACACAAAAAGTTTCTCATAGCAGGAAGAAAGTATCAGAGACAGAAATTTTCAAATTGAACAGTTAAAAGAGATATAGAAAGAAACATTATGTAACTCTATGTCTTCTAGAGGAAGAATTTTTTGCACAACGGAAAAGTTGAAAATAGGTGAAATGTATTATTGATGGTAAAAGCTATGCTAAGGAAAAATAACTTTTCAAAATACATCTCGAGGAACCAGAGATAGCAAGAAAAAAGTTTTGACCTTTACACTCCCTAGGGGAAAAGTTGTACATTATTTAAAGAGGATCTTATTGTAGCAAAAATCTTATTCGCTCCCCAACTTTATTGTAGCAAATGGCATACAAGTAAAAAAGAAATTTCTCAATAGGATTTTTAGACGTGGTGATACAGCTGCAAACGGAAATACACAAACACCACCTAGCAGCAGAACTGTGAACTACAGACCTCCTCAAATACAAACCTAAAATGTTCCATACTGTAAATGGTAACTGGTGTTAAAAGATTTTTTTAAATCGGACATTTAGAAGTACAGATATTCAGAAAACAAATTTAATATTTGTGCCCCTAGAAACAAAATTATGCATTATTTTGGGAAGAAAATAAACACAAGTTTTTACAATTAGTAGTATCTGATCAAAACAGATTTTTTTTTTTTAATCAGGTTTTTAGTCCCGCAGACGTTGCTGTAAATGGAAATATGAACTTACGCCCTCTAGTGAACACTTGTGCGTTAAGAAAAATTTGAAATTATATGAAAAACATTTTGCACTGAAAATGCTTTCCAACAAAGAAAATGTTTCAAATCGGACTCATAGAAACAGACATATCAATAAAAATAAGATACACATCTATGCTCCATGGTGGAAAAACTATGCACTATTTTAAGCAGGAGGTATTTTGAAAAGGTTATACAAGGTGAGCGTTATTGGTTCACGAAGGAATTTTTTCAATTGAGTTTACAGAAGCTCAGATTTTGCTGCAAATACATCAGCCACTGAAATTAACACTTACGCACCTTGGTGGCAAAAAAAAAAAAAAAAAAAAAGAAATTATATGCAAAACATTTCTCATCAGGAGCTGTACCCGATGCAGGAAAAAAAATAAATTCAAATTGGACTTTTAGAAGCGGAGATATCAGGAAAATAGTAATTTATCTTTACAACCCCTAGCGGAAAATCTATGCATTACTTGAAAATGAGACTAACTAAAATAGTCTTCAATATAAATGGCATCAAAAAGGAAAAAAAAAAAATTCAATCAGATATTTAGAAGCAAATAGACGAAATAAAATGTATTTTGAATTCTATAGGATCTGCATTTACGCCTTTAGCAGAGAAGTTGTGCATCAGAAAAACCAGAATGAAAGGATCACCATTCACACATTTCAAGCTTCCCAATACAAAAAGAATTTTACAAGTCGAACTAATAGTCACGAGATAAGATGCCCCCAGCTGGACAGACAAAGGATAACATACACACGATTTTTTTTTTTTTTTTACAAAAGATCTACTAATAATGCAGCTTCAGTATTGTTAACAGACAAGAAAACCAACAGCTCCCAACATTTTGCAGGGCGTGGGGAGGGAAATTTGTCAGACACAAGTGATATCAGTAGAAAAATCCTCAACTAAAATAAACATCACGCAGGGACAAAAAGACAGGAATGGATAAAATTCCAGGGCATGTAAGGACATGAACGAACCATGTAAATATCCGATGTGGCAGGATGGTGGCATAGAAGAAGGCAGGCAGACAATCTTCAACAACCTTTGCTCTATCACAACTGGACAGGAATTAATGGTATGTGGCAAAAATACTCCCAGAGAACATACTCCCAAAGAACTGGAAAATGGCTCATTTTTCAGTTTTTAAATACATTTTTTTAAAATATCCCCAGAGAACTACTCTCAAAAAACTGGAAAATGGCTCCATAAATTTTTATAATAAAAAAAAAAAAAGTTCAGATTTTTGGGGTGAATCTGAACTTTTTTTTTTTTTTTTTTAGGGGTGGCGCTGGATGCCAACCTTTAGTGATGTTGCTGCGTGTGCTGTTACTTTGGAATCTGATTGATCTTATAGCTGATTACCTGAAAGGCACAATTTTTGTGAGGAATAAGTGACAAACGACTGAAGCACTGGGTGGCTGGATGTAGTTGATTAAACCTGTTTAGCTCAGAGTGAACAGATATGTATCTCCCAAAATACACAGCAATCAAAAGAGAAAAATTCATAAAGAAAGAAAACAGAAAAAATGCAAAAGCCAATCGTTTTAGAAATTATTGGTAACTATTTATTAGTCTTAAAAATTGCTGGTAACTATTTTAACAAGTTGAACCTATGCATCAAAACAACACACTTGCTGAAAACTTGATAATCACATGACAATCTCAATGGTTTAACATATACACTTTCAACAAATTTCTGGGAATTGTTCCTATAATGAAAGTAAGAAACAAAATTTATCCTTACCGTAGGAGTAGTGGCCTGCAACAGGTGACGATTTTTGAAACCGCCAAGGGAAGATGGCACTTCATTTCCTTTTATCACCATAACAACAACATTGTCATCATAAACATTCCTCATCCCATCTTTCACCTGTTCAACAGAAAGAAATCAGTGTTATTTTTCAAGTCTGCACTACGAGTTATCAGTAAGCTGCATAATATGCAATGAAAAAGAAAAACAGAACATTTACCTTAGTAATTAATGACATCATGGCACCTCCAAATATACTGCTGACCATTAAAAGTGCAACACCAGGAAGATCACATCCCAGGGCTTGAAAGTTGGCAGAAGGGCAGAACACGGGTGCACATGTAAATGATCAACTGAGCAGCACATATGGAAATCATGGGGGGGGCAGTAACGCCTCCTGGACGTCATATAATAGGGGTGAACAAGGAGCCAGTGCTAAACACTTGAAGTGTGTTTTTGCTCGCCATTCCTGGCCACAGACAGCTGCAGCATGCTCTGTCGAAGACAACGGCTACCCTACCAGCAGGTTTTCAAGTTCGATCCCGGGAGAATTGTGGCATATTGGGATTGTGGATTATCACAGTGCTCGTGTGGGGTGGCATGCAGCCACAGTGGGGGGAATAATGGCATGAGTGGGTAATGAAGGAATGAACACACCAACTTGTGGGATCCCAATGGCCCAGTCACACCACTGAACGAGAGGACCGATATCTAGTGCGCATGGCTCTGGCGGATAGCACAGCCACATTGACCACCATAGTTCAACAGTTCTGGTGTGTGGTTTAACATCCAATCTCTGCACGGATGGTTCGACGTCATCTGCAGCAGTGAGGCATTTTTGCACAGCACCCATTGCTTTGGCTACCTTTGACCGTACACCACCAACATCTGCGACTGCAATTGTGTCAAGAACGTCTTGCATGGAGGAGCAAATGGCATTGTGTTTTCTGATGAATCCCACTTCTTATATTCCCATACGCAAAAAAAGCATATGGCGTGATATTACGAGGCCAAAGACTTCAATGTAGAACTGCTATTAAAAGCAGTGACAATACTGTTCGTCACATATATTTAGTTTAAGTATGCAGGGTGGAGTAGTTAGGTCCATAAAATGATATGAAAATACAAAACGAACATTAATGGTAAAAAATTTTACTTACTAATAATAATTTCGGCATTTTTCAGTCACTGTGGCAAAGCTTCTGCTTGATAGAACGGACATTTGCTTATTTACACGAGATTCAAGGTTTGTCTGAACGGAAGATTTACGGATTAAAAAACACTATTTCGAGTTAAAATTCTATACCTTTGTATAGGTGTTTGCAAGGAATGATGATTAAAAACATGAAAGTTAAAAAACCCAAATGAATAAAAAGACACAAAGGAATAAAAGATGGACCCAAACTCAATTCACCACCGCAACACACTTCCAAACATGTTTCGGCAAGAATTTTGCCTTCCTCAGTGGAAACATTAAGGTGTACGTGGGCACCAAGTCCTCGTCGATGATCCTCGAAAGACTGATGTAATGTCTTGTATCGCTCTGCGTTCAGCCTTCGTCGCCGCAGACCATGGACAACTGTGTATTATCACTGTGCAAGCTGTTAGTGGCGGCATCTAGGGCATTGTGTTCCTCTTGGTCTACTTTTGCCATTCCGCACCTGTGATCTTTGAACCTGTGTTTATTAGCCTTTTGAACTCGATTGTTTTCTTGTTCGATCAAATATCGCCAGGCATGAGGGAATTTAATTGGTGAATTAGTGTTGCAGCATCTATTTCCAAATTTCCCAATGACCACTGCTTCCAATGTTATGATCTGCCTATGAGTCTTGTGTGATGTCAAATGTCTAATATTCTCCCAGTCGGGCGTCGATTGATTTTCTATGCAGTGTCGTATCAGAGCCATTCTTGGTCTTTTCGTTTGCCAATCTTGAATATGTTCTTTCAATCTCGTAATCATTCGTCTTTTTTTACTTCCGATATAAATGGAATCCTGTTGATTATTGTCTGTCTTGGTTGGAATGGCATATACTCCTGCTGGATCTAGGATGGACTTTTTGTTATTACCAGAAGTTAGTAATGAGCCATTATCAATGATGGTTTCTGCCAGATTTATTTCATTCGAAACACATTCTTTCTTTAATATGTTACTTAATGGTGGTAAGTATGGAAAGGAGATGTAAGATTTATATATATTCTTTTGTTTCACCTGGTTTTGATTATTCTTAAGATTGTTATATATTGAATTAATCAAACGTTTATTGTATCCAAAATGTTCAGCTATATTTTCAATCCATTGTATCTCTGTAAGTTCGAACTCTGCCGTAGAGGAATGCGTTATAGCTCTGTTAATGTAATATTGGAATGCAGCTGTCTTATATCTCCATGGGTGTGCAGAATCCGATGGTATTAATGCAGGCATGAAACATGGTTTTCGATAAACAGCGTAATCTATGGAATCATCCCTTCTGAATAAATTAAGGTCTAAATAATGAAGATTTTTGTTAACCTCTTTTTCAAGCGTTGTCTTTATGGTTGGGTAAGTATTATTGAAGGTTTGTATGAACATATCTAGTTTGTCCTTAGTATGTTGCCAAAAAATCAAGATATCATCAACATAGCGTAGATATAAAATCGGCAAATCAAGGCCCGAGGAGCTCTGGAATAACATTTGTTCAATATTCTGTATGACAGCCTCTGCTAGACGACAGGAGAGTGGTGATCCCATGGGTGCTCCAAATATTTTTTATACAAATATTTGGAGCACCCATGGGATCACCACTCTCCTGTCTTCTAGCAGAGGCTGTCATACAGAATATTGAACAAATGTTATTCCAGAGCTCCTCGGGCCTTGATTTGCCGATTTTATATCTACGCTATGTTCGATATAAAATGGTTAGGTTTATATATAAATGGTAATATATAATAAAATGTACTATCAGACAAATAATACACCAATTAAATATGAACGTGAAGCTTTGTTGGCATTGAGGAATGACTACGATGTCAAATGCATAATGGCTGACAAGAGCATGCAGATTGTGATTATGAACAACAATGACTATCAGTTGAAAATGAATAAGGCCATTACAGAATTGAAGGTAGAGAAAATTGACAAGGATCCCACTGATAATATAATTCAGCAAGTTGCAAATCTAAAGAATCATAGTGACCTCCCACCGGTAATAAAACAAAAGGCTTGCCCACCAATTGGGGCATGTACACTGGCTGTTTTTGGTAAAGTAAAGACGCATAAAGACAATCATGCGATATGCCTTATTGTGAACAAACGAAATGCTCCCACGATAAATCTTGAGAAAGCAATATGTAACTATCTAAAGCCGCTTTATATAGCAACCATGAATTTAATATTTCAAATTCTAAAGAATTAATCAGCAAAATTCAATCTTTGCAGGAATATAATTTTCCAATGTGTAGTATGGACATAATATCATTATATCCAAACACTCCTGTCACAGAAGCAATTGAACTAATTAATACAAAACTTATAAATGAAAACATTGACGAAAAACAACGAACAAGTATTATACACGCATTACGATTTATAACCAGCACCAATTATTTCTCAAATGATGGTATTATATACAAACAAATATTTGGAGCACCCATGGGATCACCACTCTCCTGTCTTCTAGCAGAGGTTGTCATACAGAATATTGAACAAATGTTATTCCAGAACTCGGGCCTTGATTTGCCGATTTTATATCTACGCTATGTTGTTATCTTGATTTTTTGGCAACATACTAAGGACAAACTAGATATGTTCATACAAACCTTCAACAATACTTACCCAACCATAAAGACAATGCTTGAAGAAGAGGTTAAGAAAAATCTTCATTATTTAGACCTTAATTTATTCAGAAGGCATGATTCCATAGATTACGCTGCTTATCGAAAACCATGTTTCATGCCTGCATTAATACCATCGGATTCTGCACACCCATGGAGATATAAGACAGCTGCATTCCAATATTACATTAACAGAGCTATAACGCATTCCTCTACGGCAGAGTTCGAACTTACAGAGATACAATGGATTGAAAATATAGCTGAACATTTTGGATACAATAAACGTTTGATTAATTCAATATACAACAATCTTAAGAATAATCAAAACCAGGTGAAACAAAAGAATATATATAAATCTTACATCTCCTTTCCATACTTACCACCATTAAGTAACATATTAAAGAAAGAATGTGTTTCGAATGAAATAAATCTGGCAGAAACCATCATTGATAATGGCTCATTACTAACTTCTGGTAATAACAAAAAGTCCATCCTAGATCCAGCAGGAGTATATGCCATTCCAACCAAGACAGACAATAATCAACAGGATTCCATTTATATCGGAAGTAAAAAAAGACGAATGATTACGAGATTGAAAGAACATATTCAAGATTGGCAAACGAAAAGACCAAGAATGGCTCTGATACAACACTGCATAGAAAATCAATCGACGCCCGACTGGGAGAATATTATAGACAGATCATAACATTAGAAGCAGTGGTCATTGGGAAATTTGGAAATAGATGCTGCAACACTAATTCACCAATTAAATTACTTCATGCCTGGCGATATTTGATCGAACAGGAAAACAATCGAGTTCAAAAGGCTAATAAACACAGGTTCAAAGATCACAGGTGCGGAATGGCAAAAGTAGACCAAGAGGAACACAATGCCATACATGTTGCCACTAACAGCTTGCACAGTTATACGCAGTTGTTAATGGTTTGCGACGACGAAGGCTGAACGCAGAGCGATACAAGACATTACATCAGTCTTTCGAGGATCATCGACGAGGACTTCGTGCGCACTTACATCTTAATGTTTCCACTGAGGAAGGCAAAATTCTTGCCGAAACATGTTTGGAAGTGTGTTGCGGTGGTGAATTGAGTTTGGGTCCATCTTTTATTCCTTTGTGTCTTTTTATTCATTTGGGTTTTTTAACTTTCATGTTTTTAATCATCATTCCTTGCAAACACCTATACAAAGGTATAGAATTTTAACTCGAAATAGTGTTTTTTAATCCGTAAATCTTCCGTTCAGACAAACCTTGAATCTCGTGTAAATAAGCAAATGTCCGTTCTATCAAGCAGAAGCTTTGCCACAGTGACTGAAAAATGCCAAAATTATTATCAGTAAGTAAAATTTTTTACCATTAATGTTCGTTTTGTATTTTCATATCATTTTATGGACCTAACTACTCCACCCTGCATACTTAAACTAAATATATGTGACGAACAGTATTGTCACTGCTTTTAATAGCAGTTCTACATTGAATCCCACTTCAGTTTGCAGCACCACAATGGATGAATCCGTGTCTGGCGGTACCATGGCGACTGGCTGAGTGAGTCCAGCATTATGCTGCGCCATACCGACCTGGCACTCAATGTTATCGTATCGGGTGCCATTGGATCTCACCTCATCCGCATTAAAAGTACGTTGAACAGCCATCGCTACATCGCTGAGGTACTGGAGCCTGTTGTACCATATCTTCAGGGACTGTATGTTGCCATTTAACATCAGGATCATGTGTGACCGCATGTGGCATGCAATGTTCAAGACTTCCTGGATCGCCACCATGTGCCACATCTCCCTAGGCCCACATGGTTCCCGGATATGTCGCCTATTGAACACATGTGGTCCATGATCATCGGGGCAACTGGCACGCCAGCGATCACCCCTGTCTACAACAGAGGAACTGTGGCATCGTATCGAAGCTGCATGAACGAAAATTCGCCAAACACATGTCCAACGTGTCTTCCTCTTGATGCTAGGCCATGCAGCAGCTGTAAGTGCTGCCTGTGGAGGCTACACCAGATACTGATTGTTACGTGTTACCCTCTTTTCACCATGCTGTATTTGTCATCGATTCATCATTTTATCATCTGCTTTCTGTAAAATAAATATGGCTTTGATATCACTTGCCTTTCGTGGTGCTGCACTTTTAATGGCCAGCAGTGTATTAATCACGGTGAAAAAAATTTTTAATTACGGTGAAAATAAATCCTCCAAATATGTGGTGTCGATGAATAAACAAAGACATCGCTCTTTCCACGTTTTATCAACACATAGTAACCAAAAAATTGTTATCCGTTCACAGCTGGGGATCCGAATCCCAGATCTCTTGATATCTAGCCGAGCGCGTTAGCTATATGCTACAGTGGCCAACAATCAACGGTGCTGTGTGTGTTTTTCTGTCAGCTTCCGACATCATAAATCCATAAGATGGGCTCAGCTACTAAGATGTCTCCATATGGCGGGCATTATTTTTCGGTTGCTATGTGTTGATAAAACATGGAAAGAGCTATGTCTTTGTTTATTCACTGATGCAATGTATTTTCAGGATTTTCACTTTTATCTCGCCCCTTTGGATTAAACTGCTATACTTAATAAAAGCCAGTGCCATTAATGCCCACCAGATAGAGACAACTCAGTAGCTGAGCCCATCTTACAGATTTATCACGTCAGAAGCTGATGGAAAAACAAACATAGCGCCCTTGATTGTTGGCCACTATAGTGTAAGGCTAACGTGCTCGACTAGATAACGAGAGATCTGGGATTCAAATCCCCAGAGGTGACCGGATAACAATTTTTTGGTTGCTATGTGTTGACAAAACGTGGAAAGAGATGTCTTTGTTTATTCATCGATGCCACGTATTTGGAGGATTTTCACTTTGATCTCGCCCTTTGGATAATCTGCTATAATTAATATATAGCTAGTGCCATTAATGCCCGCCAGATGGAGACATCTCAGTAGCTGAGCCCATCTTACAGATTTATGATGTAGAAGCTGACAGAAAAACACACATTGCACCGTTGATTATTGGCCACCATAGCTAAGGCTAACACGCTCAGCTAGATATCGAGAGATCTGGGATTCGGATCCCCAGCGGTGACCGGATAACAATTTTTCGGTTGCTATGTGTTGATAAAATGTGGAAAGAGCGATGTCTTTATTTATTCACTGATGCCACACATTTGGACGATTTTCACTTTGATCTCTCTCCCTTTGGATTAAACTGCTATAATTAATATACAGCCAGTGCAGTTAATGCCCACCAGATGGAGACATCTCAGTAGCTGAGCCTATCTTATGCATTTATGATGTCAGAAGGTGACAGAAAAAAACACACAGTGCCATTGATTGTTGGCCATCGCAGCATAAGGCTAACGCGCTCGGCTAGATGTTGAGAGATCTGGGATTCAAATTCCCAGTGGTGACCAGATAACAATTTTTCAGTTGCTACATGTTGATAAAACGTGGAAAGAGCAATGTCTTTGTTTTATTTTATTGTTTAATTACAGGTTTTATAGAGGTAAATTATAATACATTTGCTGGTGAAATTTTTGAACTATAAACTAGTTCATCGTCAGGACTATCACTGAAGTAGTGGTTGCCAATTGGTTGGAGGTGCCCAACCTCAATTATTGTTAAGTGTGGTACCTCTTCTACTCTCTATGTCCATCCCTTCTTCAAGTTTCCTCTTTACTACATGTTATTGGTGGGTGATTATTTTCATTGAGTCCCATTGTATGGAGTGTCCACTTGCTTGTACATGTCTGTGTAATCCCGTTTTGTTTCCTACTTTTCTAATGGCTGCTTTCTATGTTCCTCCATATGGACTTTTACACTTCTTCCTATTTCACCTATATAACTTAGTCCACAGGTACAATCTGTGCTATAGAGTACTCCTCCTTGTAACTTTGTCTTTTTCTTGTTGTTTTATAGATTGAAGGAATTTTTTCAACTTGTTATTCAGACCCAGCAGGAGCAAGTCTGATGTTATATTTTTCACTGATCTTCTTTTAGTTTTTTTGAAGAGAACTTTGTGGTAAGCAATTTTGCTAGTGAGGTCTCTTTGAAAAATTAAAAAAGATCAGTAAAAAATATAACATCAGACTTGCTCCAGATCTGAACAACAAGTTGAAAAAATCCCTCCACCGCTAAAACAACAAGAAACAAAAACAAAGTTACAATGAGTTGTAGTCTATAGCATAGACTGTACCAGTGGACTGAGCTATAGGTGAAACAGGAAGAAGTGTAAAAGTCCATACGGAGGAACATAAAGCAGCCATTAGAAGCATAGAGAACAAAATGGGATTAAAATACATGTACAAGCAAGTGGACACTCCATAAAATGGGATTCAGGAAGAATAATCACCCACCGATCCCATGAAGTAAAGCGGAAACTTGAAGAAAGGATGGGAATAGCATGAAGAAGAGGTACCATGCTTAACTATAATTGCGATTGGGCACTTTCGACCGATTGGCAAACAACTACTCCAGTGACGGTCCTGACAATGAATTAGGTTATAGTTTGAAAATTTGACCAACAAATGTATAATAATTTACCTCTATAAAATCTGTAATTAAACATATTTTCACTGGGAAGAAATTTTACTTTAAACATGATGATTACATTAAATATCTTAGTGACAAAAAATTCACAAATAAAGGCAGACTTGAAAAATTTAGTACTCCAAGAACTAAATGTGGCCAAAAAGAGTGTTACCATTCTCCACCAGCATGGAAAATATCAGAAAAGCAAAACTCTGCCTATAAGGTCAGCTTGAACAATAATATTGACATTATGTGACATTCGGCTAAGTTCTCAGTAATAATAGCCTTATAAGTAACAGCTTTCATGAAATATTCTTGTACTACTCTGAAAGTCACTGCAAGAGATGTCTGCCACTTTACCAAGCCAATCCTAAGTCCACAGTTTTTCATTCTTTTTTCCTTCTCACGGTACACTTGTAAACCTGTAGAAGCTTCACAGCACAGGAAAATCCCACACATAATTACAGAAAAATACATATAGAAATCGTTAAGATTCTAAACAGTCTCGAAATATGTTTTTAATCACTATGCCATTGGTTTCCCAAAGTAGCCGCAGCTTCCTCACAGGGGTGCCATGAAATATTACAAAATGTTCGTAATTTTATTTCCATTTTCTATTCAATGTGATAGGACGCGACATCGCGATATCTAGCGAACCTGGTGCAAACCAGTAACTCACTTAGTAATAACTGTTTGCAGAAGCCTCTACAAATGGTTACTAGATGGCGCTCTACAATAATGTTACAAGCGCGAGCTTTCCCCCTGCACGATTGCAGCCCGACGAGCGAACGTGTGTTCCACGTGGCAGCTACCGGAAGCAACCTGAGCTTTTGCACTAGCCTCCGTGCTTCTGATAAACATTTCTCCCTTGTTCTACGAGCGTCTAGAAATGAGACTCTCAGTCCCGATTTTTCAAGAAGGTCACCAGATCCTTTAAACATGCTCATTCGTTGTCATTTGTGACTCATTTGGTGGTTAGCAGTCTGTTATGTTGATACTCTGTTGCCGAGTTTCAGCATTTGTAAGCTTTTGCCGTATTAACTGAATATTGTTGTGATTAAGTGAAGTTTTTGAAGTTTTTTCTTCTCCTATGTATTTTTTAAAATGGATCGGTGTTTACTAAACAGTAATAAGCATTTTGAAAGTAAAAATAAAGTAGGCACACTGTCAAATAATGCCAAGAGTGTGAAGAAGCATAAATATCCAAAAAAATGGTGACAGTTATTTGGACTTTGGTTTTACGTCGACAGAAGTCAATGGTGAAGAAAGGCCGCAGCGTGTGCTATGTATGAAAGTTTTGGCGCAAGAGTGCATGCTACCAAGTAAGTTGAAATACCATTTAGAAACCAATCATCTCAGCAGGCTTAGTAAATCTTGTGATTGCTTTACGAGAAAGTTACAAGAGTTAAATCAACAAAAAGGTAGTTTTTATAAGCAGGCATCAATACCAAGCAATGCTTTTCTAGCATCTTACAACGTGGCACATAGAATAACAAAATGTAAGAAGCCTCATACCATCGCAGAATAACTCATTCTACCAACTGCTGTAGATATGGTTAACATTATGATCGGTGAGTCTGCTGGGAAGCTGCTTTCAAATGTGCCTTTGTCCAATAACACCATCAGTCGCAGAATACAGCACACATGCAGAGGACCTCAGTGATCAATTAATTAAAAAAAATGAAAGGTAAGGAATTTGGCTTGCAGCTCGATGAGGTCACAGATAATAATAATAATAATAATACTATCTTGATTTGCTATGTACAGTTTATAGATGGTAATAACATTGTAGAAGACCTTCTCTTTTGTAAAAGTATCACTGGTGGTGCTAAGGCTCAAGACTTGTTCGAGATCCTTGATACTTTTATATCCGAAAATAATTTGGAGTGGACTAAGTGTGTTGGTGTCTGTACTGAATAAAAAAACTAAAACTATGGAAAAGAAAATTGAATGAAGACGGAGGTAAAGAATGTTTCCTCTTGTTGCAACAGTTTTTGGTCTCCAATGGAGTTGATTTCTCTCAAGGCAGGAAAGCCATTTTTAAGAACACTTATCACAGCTTATCACCTCGTTTGAGAAATATTTTCAAAATGATAATATCGATAAATTTGTATGGATTCAAGATCTATTTCATGCCACTACTCCATCTGAATTTACTGCTGCAGAAGAAGATAATTTTATGAAGTAGTCTTGCGACAATACGTAAAAAAAAATTCAGCAGCATGGAGTTACCTGAATTTTGGATATCAGTAAAAGATGAATATCCCCTCCTGAGTGCTAAAGCTCAGAGAATTTTAATTCCATTTGCGACTTCTTATTTGTGCGAAGCTGGGTTTTCGGTGGTCGCTGTGATGAAAACTAAGTATCGCACGAAAATCAATGTGTAGAAAGAAATGAGGGTGGCTGTGTCCAGTTTGATTCCAAGATTTGAGAAAATGTGTGGTGACCAACAAACAGGCTCATCCATTCCACTAATTACAATTAGTTGAATTTTTCAATTACATTTTTTTGTGATCTTCAATACATGTTTTATTTACTTTTACCTAAGCGTACTTGTTAGAATTTGACATAGGGCGCCTTGAGAAAACCTGGATTCAGCAAGGGTGCCGAGAATCGAAAAAGTTTGGGAACCACTGCTTTATGCAATTTCTACAGAAATTATCTGCTAATGAAACAGAAGTAAAGTAAAACAAGCTGAAAGGTTTCTTTTTTTCCCCACCTAATATACAAATAAAACTGAAGAATAAAAAAACTTAAGTACTTGAGATTTTCTCTCCACAGTTACATAAACAATTCCTCACGGATGAGATAGAAAAAATTTGATACTTGATTCAGTTTCATGAAATGCCACTCAAAGCTCATATCAGTGTTCTTGGATGGATGGATGGAAGGGGAGGGGGTTTGCCTCTTCTTACATTTTGTTAAAGAAATAGTAATTTCACATGCATGCATACATTATGCACAAACATAGTACCAGTTCTACAGCACAAGCTGGTAGTTCAACATTCTTTAAAAAGAAGCCAAACTTGCTCACAGATATTCTATTAAAAGCTAGCTGTAGGTTTGACCTTAAAAAAAAAGTCCCTCTGTAAAAGTAGCTTGTATATGATTAAACGAGCAGAAACCCCATACATAGATACTGCATATCCTTTGCTAATTATATTGGAAGCAGAAATACTGTTTTAAAATTTCTTGCTTTACTCCATATACCCCACATGTTTGGGGGATAAAACTAGGATGCAATAATTTCTGTTCGATACCCTAGCAGTGCAGAAATGGCTAAAGCTCAGTCTTGTGGAAGCCAGCAAAGAAAAACAGCTAATCGAAATCCAAAAACAACTTAATACAGTATACACTTGAAGAAAATTTGGGAATTATACAAGCTAATAACATAAATGTTACTGCATAAATACAATAAGAAAGTAATCCAAGAAGGGGAGATGTTTGTCTTTACCTTCCCTTCCTAAAAAAAAAGCATTCATACCTTGGCAGCACAGAGTGAAAGAGGTCTACACACCTAGAACTTTGCAGCATTAGTGTAGCAAAGTCTGTATTGTACCACACACAGCAATTCGTTATATTTCTGGAGTACAGGAAGCTACCCTGCAAGAATGATGCAATTCCAGTTCATGTTTGCCTGTAGTTGACTTCTTCCCTTTGGAGGTAGCAGATTAATTCTTGTTCCTTTCTACACAGTTATCAATTAGTTCCTGGTAATGCAAAGGTTTTCACATTGTTTAGGTGAAACCTGTATATAAGTACACAGTGTATGCTGTTTTCAAACTGTACAGCACGATTGCAAAAGTTGTGGCAGTCTACAAACCAGAAAGCTCAAGTTTGGGAGACACGGATTTCATTCAAAAGGATTTAGATATGGCGGTGAAAGAACAGACATGAGGAAAAGGTCCTTACTTTGAGGAATTGAAATAGTATAGCTCAAACAAACAGAAATTAATGAAGATATCTTTCAAAGTACATAGGCAATTCTGAAAATACATGGACTGGCAGCACTGCACCATTGTTATAGAAATGAGTCATGTGTTTCTAAACATAGAAAATGAGCAAAAACACAGCGTCACGTATGGTAAAAGATTCGTTTAGCGGTAGCTTTCGGTCATCCTACGACCTTGATCACCCGTGATCGACTGGATGGGCTGGTTGCCAGATTTTAGAAGAGAGATCCAAATAAATGGGATTTGGTGAGGGGTCTCTGAATTACTGTTTTTGGTGAACAAAATTTCAATGCTTTCTTGGAAGTCGAAACTTCCTCTTGCCTCTCAGTGTATATTGGAAGCACATACCGAACATCAATACAAGACTTGGTGAACACAAAAAAGATGTTTCCAATGGTCTTCCAAAGACAGCTTTATCTGCACTAACCCCTTGAAGACACCTCTGCAGTTCCCATTTGGAAAGAAACTAAAAAAGTTGCCCTATTCATCAACAAAGCATCTCTGCATTTCCAAGAAAGCATTGAAATTTTGTTCACCAAAAACAGTAATTCAGAGACCCTTCACCAAATCCCATTTATTTGGATCTTTCTTCTAAAATCTGGCAACATTTCTAACACCCCAACTTCAAATTGTAGTTCTGGCAAGCAGCCCATCCAGTCGATCGCGGTTGATCAAGGTCGTAGGATGATGGAAAGCTACCGCTAAACAAACCTTTTACCATACATGACTCTGTGTGTTTTCGCTCGTTTTCTATGTTTATGTGTTCTTGTCGCGTGAAACCAGAGTTTTAAACCATGTGTTTCTAGTGAAGATCTTCATACTTGTGCTGTGTTAGTATGAGAGAAGGCAATGTGTAGTCTTTCTTTGTGGATGTAGTGTAACAGTTCATATGAAGTGTGCATTACAATGGCAGATGAACATGATATACCGCTAATTGCCAGACAAAGAATGAATTTTGTGTAAAGTTATGCAAAAGTGGCTGGGAAACGTTCCAGATTATTCAAGATGTGTATGGTGCAGAAGTGTTGGCAATTTAGCTGTGTTCAAAGTGGTGGAAGCATTTCAAGGATGGCAAATGCAGTTTGCAGGATAACCCATGAAGCAGGTGTCCATCAACATCAGTGACCGATGAAAACACTGTGAAAGCCAAAAAAATTATTGAAAGATGATAGTTGTGATTTGGCACTGTGGTTGAATGTTGGTGTGGCAAGATATCACGAAATTGTACAGTTTCACCTGAAGATGTCTCGTGTTTGTGCTAGATACATGCCACGTGATCTTACTGAGGAACACAAACAATGTCACGTTGAGTTTTGTCATGCTTTTCTTCAATGAGTGGAAACATATCCTGATGTTTTGAATCAAACGGTCACTGTAGACAAGTTTTGGAAAAAGCATTTTGATTCAGAATCAAAACAACAATCGAGCATATGGAAAAATCCCCCCCCAGAAATTCCGAGTTTGTAGTTCTTCAAAGAAATTGCTGTTGATTTTGTTTTGTGATGCTTCTGGGATAGTATTGCAGCATTGGGGGACCGAGAAACAAACTGTTAATTCACAATATTATGTTCACATTTTGTGAATTTCACATGAAGGCAGCAATGTGCAGGAAAAGATGGGAACAGCTTAATTAAGAATGTTTTTTCTTCAGGATAATGTGAGGCTACATGTGGTCCAAGTAGCAATGCAATATTTGGAAAAAATTGGTGGCCAATGTCTATCACATCCTCCATACAGCCCAGACCTCACAACCTGAGATTTCTGGGCTTTTCCAACACTTAAGAAAGAGCTGAGAGGAAGAAAGTTTAAGATAAATGAGGAAGTGAAGTCTGCCAAATCTGCTACCTTAAAGCAACTTTCACAGAATGGATTGAAACATGTTTCTGAAGCTTGTGGATAGCTTACAGCAGTGTTATAGCATGTGAAGGTTGCTATTTCAAAAAAGAAGCCCATACCAAAACTTCAAGTGACACAGACTCAGAACAGTGACCTCAGTCCATGTACTTTTGGAAAAGCCCTCATATATTATAACGTTACGAGCATATAATATTACAAATATATTATTTTGGGCACTGAATTACCTTTTTTTCATTACTTGTAGAGCTCAAAAAACAAGAAAAATTGTATCATTGATGATGGCCAGGTGAATCATGACCTGTGTCCATTCCTGAATTGAAATGGTCACTGATGCTACATGAAAATAATTTCCGGATCTAAAGTTTGACATTAATTTTCCCAAATCTAAAGTTTGTTTATATTCCTAAGCTTCAGTTCAGTTGCAAGGAAATTCATTTCCCTGAATTGTGTAATGGTAGAATACTCAAATGGAAACTGGAAGATGCAGGTTCAATCTCCACTCCAGGGAGGTGCAATTCCAGTTGTCTCAGGTGATCATTACATGAAGAACAATGAAATAAAGGCAACTTAGTGATGAAAATAATATGTTTAGGAGAAATGATGTAAAGTGTAAATTTGAAGAAAACTATTTTGTGAATACAAATGGGGAGAAAAACTCACTGATCTGTGTTTAGGTAATGAACTCATGATTCCTAGCAATATCTGCATGCACAATAACATCCATAAGTATTTTTGGTAAGAAGCACATAGAAAACGGAAAGGCTTAACTAACTATAACACAACTACTTAACTACACATGACTATGGATACTAGTATTTTCAAATTCTGAATTAAGCAGCGCTCATTTCATTTTTTGGAGCATGTACTCTCAAGAATCAATTATCAACTTTTTAAAAGATCAGTACAAACACATCAGAGTTAACAGACTGAATGCTACAGAAGTGAAAAATTATTTCTATGGGCAAATTATGGAAAATCTTAACTAAAAGGAGCACTGAAGTTAAATGAAAGCTTGGCTACAAAGACTTTATACAGTCTGGCAGTAGGTAAACATATTACTTAAGTCACAAATTTGTCAAGGAAGAACAGGAACAAATATATATATATATATATATATCATCATCATCATCATTGTCAACCATAATCAATCCACTGCTGGACGAAGGTCTCCCCAAGTTTCCTCCACAACGGTCTGTCTTGTGCCAGTCTCCTCCATGTCACTCCCGCATACTTTCAAATTTCATCCACCCATCTTCCATTTGGTCTTCTTCTGGGTCTTTTCCTGTCCCTTGGAATCCAATCTAAAATTTCGGCTGTCCATCGATGGTCTGTTCTTCTGGCAGTATGTCCAGCCCATTGCCATTTCAGGGATTTAACTCTGATCATGATGTCTTCCACTCTTGTCATTTTTCGGATCCACGTGTTCCTCTTCTTATCTCTCCCGGTTACACCAAGTATGCACCTCTCCATGCTTCTTTGAGTTGTCTGCAGCCTTTGTATGTCTCTTTTAGCTAAGGTCCACGTCTCTGCACCATACGTAAGCACTGGAAGGATGCATTGATCAAACACTTTTCTTTTAAGACATAATGGCATATTGCTCTTGAAAATTATGCTGTTCCTTCCAAAAGCTCTCCAGGCAAGTTTTGTACGCCGATTAATTTCTTCACCAATGTGACCCTCATTTGATATCTGCTGTCCAAGATAAACATACGTGTCTGTTATCTCCAGCTTTTCTCCATCAATCGATACATCTTCATTTCTTGTAAAAGCATTGTACATCACTTTTGTCTTCTGAAAGTTCATTTTTAATCCCACTTCTTTACTCTTGTCAGCAAGTTCCTGGATCATACTCTGTAGCTCTGATGGGGTAGTTGCAAAAATGACTATGTCATCAGCAAAACGAAGGTGGGTTAGATAATCTCCATTAATCTTTATCCCTTTGTTTTCCCAGTTCAGTGAATGAAAGACATTTTCCAATGTGGCATTAAAGAGCTTCGGAGATATGGTGTCACCTTGTCTCACTCCTTTTCCAATTTTTATGTGTGTTGTATTTTCAAACAGCCGAATCTTTGCACTTGCATTTTCATAGATGTTATTAATAATATTAATGTATGCATCTTCAATACCGCAGGATTTCAGAGCCATTGCAACTGCTGATGGTTTCACCGAATCAAAGGCTTTTTCATAATCGATAAAAGCCATGCACAATGGAAGCTCATATTCCCTCGCTCTTTCAATTAGTTCTCTCAGTACGTGGATATGATCTATTGTGCTGTAGCCACTCCTGAATCCAGCTTGTTCTCTCGGTTGAGCCATGTCCAGTGTCACCTTCAAGCGGTGTGAAAGAACTTTAGTGAAGATTTTATAAACCACTGATAGGAGGCTGATAGGTCTGTAGTTCCTGAGATCCTCAATGTCACCTTTTTTATGTAGCAAGATCATTGTAGCATTGTTCCAATCCTCAGGAATTTTCCCTTCATTAAGGCATCGAGTGAAAATTTGGGCGAGTACTATTTCGATTTCTCCACTTGCTTCTTGTATGATGTCTACAGTAATTCCATCTTCTCCTGGAGCTTTTCCCCGCTTCATGTTCTTGATTGCATGTGCAACTTCTGCTGGAAGGACTGGAAGAACTCTGGTACTGGTACCTTTCATGATGTCTGGAGTACATGTATCATCCCTTTCATATAATTTGGAGTAGAAATCTTTCACTCTTGTCAAAATTTCGCCTCTATTTCTTGTTACAGAACCATCTTCTTTTCTCAGTGCCATAATCTGTTTTTTCCCCTTACTGAGATGTCCCTTTGCTATCTTTAGGCTTTGGTTGTTTTCAATTGCTTTCCTTACTGGTTCACAGTTGAATTTCCTTACGTCTTCAGTGATACTTTTTCGTACTGTCTTGCATAGCTCTATATATTCCACTTTGGAAGTCACATCTTCTTTACTTGTCCTCATCACTCTTCTTTTTTGCATCAACATTTTGGTTTTTCCTGATAATTTGTTCACATGCAATTTGTTCTTAGACCCAGCTAATTTTGTTGCTGTTTCCATAAGAGCTTTGGTTACTTTTCTGTTAACTTCAGAAATATCCACTTCTTCCGATGTTAGGCCTTCTAAAGCAGAGAATCTGTTCTTCAGTTCCAATTTGAAGGTATTATGGTGTTTTTTAAGGTTGGTTATGTCAATACATTTTGTTTGTCTTATGAGCTTGCTACGTTCGAGTTTAGTGTTGAGATGCATCTTACATCTCACCAATCTATGGTCACTGCCTGTGTTGAACTTGTTTAGCACACTGCAGTCTTCTATGACGAATTTTTTGTTACACATAATAAAATCAATTTCACTTGTCGTCCCATTTGGATGTCTCCATGTCCATTTCCTGTGTGGCTTTTTCTTGAAAAAGGAGTTCAAGATGAAAAACCCTTCTGCCTCTGCAAACTCTACGAGAATATTTCCACGCTGGTTTCTGTTGCCGTGACCGAATTTACCTACTGAAGTTTCATTCTGTTGCCGTTGCCCTATTTTTGCATTGAAATCTCCCATAATTATCTTCAAGTGCTGCTTACCTTTATTATTTAGATCACGAATTTCCTCATAAAATTCTTCAATTTCTTCTTCAGCATGACTTGTGGTGGGTGCATAAGTTTGAATAATCTGAGCCTGGTATCTTCTCGAGAGTTGGATAACGAGTCGTGCAGCTCTGTCAGAGGAACTTTCAACTTCTACAACTTTATCCTTCAGTTTCTTGTTTATTATAAATCCAACACCACTAGTTCTGCCAGTATCTGTCCCACGATAGTAGAAGAGATGTCCACTTTTCAGTTCAATGAGATCTTCTCCTTTTCTCCTTACCTCACTTAGCCCGACGATGTCCCACTTGATCCTTTGTAGTTCCTCTTCCAATTCAAGGAGCCTTGAATCAGAAGATAGGGAGCGTCCGTTGTACGTAGCCAAGGTCAGCATCAGATGGCAGCCTAGTCCGGTCCTCCGGGGATTCATATATATATATATATAAACCAGCAAGATTTTACAAAGCGCATGCACAGGGCTTTAAAAATGAACTCATCTGTGATAAGTCAAAAATTAGTTAACAAGCGATGAGCAGGGAACGCACTTTTTAGTTATTCAAGTCTATTTAACCCACTTTTGTAATTTGAGAGTATATTTGTACTTGGTGTGAATGCCTGTTATGCTCACCTCTACCCCCAATTTACCCAATAGCAACCACCTACATTGTTCTCCCCAGATGTTTTTTTAATTTTTTCCTCCAGCACATTTGCCATTCTCTGATCAGGTATAAACATTTAGCATAGCTTTCTTTTCTTTCTATTGAAATGCAGCTTTTATTAATTTAAAACCCCTCTGGCTATCTCATAATCACCCTTGATTTGTAATGAGAACTAACCCAACCCAGTGGACTTTCTGCAGGAGCAAAAAATTTATATCATGACACATAGATGGTACTTTTAGCTACACAAAGGGAGCTTGGGGCATATATACTGTGCTTTTATTGCTCAGGAAATCATTTATTGGACATATTCTTCATCTCTGACATTGTAAAGAATATATATATTTTTTCTGTGCATGTGGATTTTTCCCCCATAATATTTTGTCTATTTCGTTATTTTAATCATTTGCGTGCCTCTGGGATAAAGTACACCAATGACAAGTACGGTTAGATACATGTAAACATGGTGATTACACGACTATATTTTGAAAAAATAATCCATATTTCTTTTTAACATTTTTTGTGCTCTTTCCTTCCTGGATATGGGAAAAAAATGGGCACCTTTTTATACACTTATTGGTTCTTTTTAATATTGAGTGATAAAAGACCTATTTACAGTAATAAAATCTTTTTGTACTGTAAATAGGTCTTTATCACATCAAAGTTTAATATTTTACCCAAATATTTGTAGTAATAGAATTGATGGTAATTACCTACAATTTTCTGATACATACTCATGTCACTAACTTGTTTTCTGATATTCTGAGGTTAACTTCTCAAAGAAAGCTCATCTACCAAATCAAAGTTTAAAACAGATGGTGATTAATTTTACTTACTGTGACAAATCAAACATCTCCATTCACAGAGATATTGGCACACAACTCGAGCTTCATCACTGACATCCATCACACGTCTCACACAAGACCTTTTGTATTTCATACTCACTGTTTTTCCCCATGCAGACTTCCTGAATCTGTCCTCCCATGATTTCCTTGGCCTTCCTCTATCTTATTTTCCTGTCACTTGGACTGAATAAATTCTTTTAGCAAGCATCTCACCACTCATTCTTTTAACATGGCTAAACCACCCCAGAATATTTGTCTCCACATAGCCAACAACATTTTGCTTCACATTACACATTTGCAACACATCTTTATTACTCACGTGATCAGAACATATCTTCCAACAAATCCCTCATAAGTAATTCATCTGTCCAGCAAGCGACTCCTATGTCTCTTCAGAAGTACCCAGGTTTCACTGCCATACATCAGAGTAGGAACAATTACACTTCCATACACATCCAGACCTTTTTGAGAACCAATCATTCCTATGAAATTCTCCTAAGGTCACTTTCAAACATGAATTCACTTGCCTGCTAATTCCACCATCTAATCTGTTTCCTCTGTCAAATATGCTTCCTAAATATACAAACTCATTCACCTAGTCTATCTCTGTACCATTTAGGCTGATTCTGAATTCAGTACTAACATTTCCTTGCTCAAAAACCATAACTTTGGTTTTACCCTAATTCAGTTTGAAAATCGTACAAACTTCGTTCGTTCAAGACAACATACTCTGCAACTCACTTTTGCTCTGTGCCAAGAGAACTGTGTCATAAGCATACAGCAATCTGGACATGTGGTAATTACCAAGACATAAATCAATATTGTCTATTTTGGCATCACACATGCCTGCTTTCATAAACACATTGAACAGCCATGATGACAATTCACAACCTTGTCAGGCTCCTGCACCAACAGAAAACCATTTCAATGAAACATCAATCACTGGCACAAACACACTCTACTGCCAGCATACATAATCTTCACACTTTCAAAAGTAAGGAGATTCAAGGTTACACCATAATTATTCAAGACTTTCCACAGAAGCATCTTGTTTACTAAATCACAAACTTTCTCCAAATCTACAATGGCAGCAAAAACTTTCTGACAGATAATTTTCAATCATCCAACATAACACAAAATTTTTGTCTCTTACCACATATAACAAGAAAGATGACACCGAATTTTCGGGTGTAAGAAGCACGTCTTTTGAATCCGTTCTGACGCAAATTAAATTTCTCAAAGCTATTCAAAGTCAATGGAGCCGGTATGGAAAACAATAGATCTGACGAAAGAAAGAAGATTTTCAATCGGGTTTTTAATCCCTCAGATATTGCTGTAAACGTAATCGTGAGCTTATGAAATCTTAAGACAGAGATTTCGACAAAAAGAAGATGTGACTTTACGTCCCCTGGTGGGAAAACCATGCATTATTTTAGGAAGAAAGTATTCTCAAAAGGTTTATCCATATAAGCGGTATCAGTCCAAGAAAAAAAAAATTAGTCTAGTTTTTAGGAGCCCAGATTTTGCTACAGATACATCAGAAGCAGAAATTAACACTTATGCCCCCTGGTGGCCAAACCATTCTTTACCAAACATTAGAAATTATGTGGAAAATATTTTCCATCAGGTCTTATATGCGACACAGGAAGAAGTTTTCAAACCGGAACTTTAGGAGCAGAAATACCGCAGAAAACGGAATGTACCTTTGTGCCCCCTAGCGGAAAGTCTATGATTTACTTGTAAATTTTGAATTTATAGGGGAATCATTTCGCATCGGAAACACTATCCAACAAAGAAGGAATTTTTAAAATCAGACTCTTAAAAGTAGAGATGTTGACAAAAATAAGATATACATCTACGCCCCCTGGCGTAGAAACCATGCATTATTTCATGAAGAAAATTTTCTTAAAAGGTTTGTCGACATGAGTAGTATCGGTCAACAAACGACTTTTTTTTCAATCGAGAATTTAGCTCATAGTTTGCTGCAAATAAATCAGAAGCGAAAATTAAGATTTACGCTCCCTGGTGGCCAAACTATTTTCTACAAAAATTAGAAATTGTGTGCAAACGATTTCCCATCAGGAGCTGTATCCGTTGCAGAAAGAATTTTTCAAATTGGAAATTTAGAAGCTGAGATATAGGGGGAAACGCAATTTACATTTACGCCCCCTAGCGGAAAGTCTATGAATTACTTGAAAATTTTGAAATTATATGAAACACATGTCACACTGGAAACACTATCCAACAAGTATGTAATTGTAGTGATAAAGTGCTCCACCTATGTCCAAACATGGATTATAATTTTCCACAGGACTGGATGTAAGCACACTGTATTTTCTTTCAACCTGGGCCAGCAAAAATTTAAGACTGATGGTTGCATACTTTAAGGCCCTATTACATGCAAATAGGCATGTAAATAGCCTTACCTGCAAGTCCCTGGTATAGGGCCGATGCTCTAACCCAGAGATTCATTTTCCAGCTGAAATCATTGACGGAACACTGTAATAATTGTGGGATTTAGTAGGTTGGCCATCCGGTGACAGTACAATGAAAAAATTGACTGTTGCTGGGAATATACCACTACTGGAGGACATCAAACCCAACAAGACCATAGATGCATGGTACTTAAGTGCTGAGACAGCAATACACAAATTTTCATGAAAAAGTAAACTTACAATTTTTTACTTTTAGTCACCATTTTCTGGCACTATTTGTATGGCACATTGTGATTAGTGTTGCTCAGCACTTCTTATTTTAAATAACAGGATCTGGAAGGTTTGGTGATGGAAAAAGAACAGCTGGCAAGGGCATTAAACATGAATTACTATAACATGTGAAAAGATCCTTCATTAATTCTCAGTTTATAATTATTACAAAACATAGACATAATTCAATTAAGTTGTCAATGGAACTTGGCTTTTTTTAATACCTTTATTTTTACTTGTTCATTTTGACCACTACATATATGATTAGATTTGCAAAAATTATATTTCACATGATAATTCCATGTAAAACTAAACATTTTAAGTGAACTAGATTGACGTCAGTCCCAATGGAATGATATTTCACAAATAATTTTATGTGAAACCAAACTTTTCACAGCTACACAGCTTGATATCATTAACTCATTTTATTTGAGCTAGATTTTAAGTTGCATGACCTATATTAAGGTGAGATTTTTAAAACAAGGAAGTCAAATTAAATGATATACTTCATACGATTTTGAAACATGCATATACACATATAAAAATAGGAAATTCAGATTTTCTAGAAAAAAAAAAAAAGAAAGGTTTTATACAAACCTCTGAGATCATCTGTCGCAAAAGCCTCAAAGCTTCAGTGAACTGAAATGAGTCAACTCCATATGTTAAAATTACTGGTTGCAGTCCAACAATTTTCAACCAAAACACATCAGGAACTTTATTGTACAATTCCGCTTTATGTTCACGAAGCTGTAAAACAGAAATTAAGTAATTCAGCATCAGATGATGACTGCACATAAAGTAATTTCACAATATGGCATACACACTAAATGCATTACAATGTGAAACATGCTAAAAAAACACTGCCTTATGGAACACACATACAGGCAAACTGTGCTATAAGTGAAAAACAGAATTCACAATTTCAAGTGAAAAAATTCTATGTGGTGCTGTGTACTTTGATATTACAAGAAAATGGAACCTTTCCCCCATATTCAGTCTCAAATATTTCACAGTCATTCATAGCCTTGATTACAGCAGGTTATACAGGATGTTCGGAAATGATGTATACAATTTCAAAATTGATTAGTGCAAAAAGTATTTATGATACGAATGTTTGGCATTTTGTCCAAGTTGAAGAAAGTTCAAAAGTTTTATTTTTCCTTTGATAGGTGACGCTAGGTGCCTGGTAGCGCAGTGTGACACAACATAGCGAAAATGGCGACGCCACGGGAAAAAGCTGCTTCTGTAATGTGGTTTTTCGTTTGCTGAACCAACCATAACTGGTGGCACATACCTGAACATGTTACAACTGTTTGTCATTCCGCAACTGCAGGAGATTCCAGACGCCATTTTCCAGCAAGATGGGCCCCCCCCTCATTGGTCATCAGACATTCGTGCATGCTTGGATCAGCACTTCCCTTGTGAGTGGATTGGACGAGAAGGTCCAATGACATAGCCTCCTCGTTCGCCAGACATAGACCCCTGTGATTTTTTTTTATGGGGGTTCCTTAAAGACACCGTCTACTGGTCAAAGGTTGCCTCCCTCGGTGTCCTGAAGGAGCGTGTCACTGCAGCCTCCCTCCATGTCACCCCAGACATTCTGCACCGTACTTGGTCCGAAATCGACTACCAGCTCAACATCCTGCACACTATGAATGGAGCACATGTGAAAGTGTATTGATTGCAAAGCTATAAACTTTAGAACTTGCTTAATCTTGGAAAAAATGTAAAACGTTTGTATTACAAATACTTTTTGAACTAATCAACTTAGAAATTGTATACATCATTTCTGAACACTCTGTATGTAACAATTCATGTTTTATGAGAAAGAAATAGCTCATTATATACTTAAGCTATATTCATCCAAAATGTGAGTGTCCACAAAACAACTTAGAATGCATAGTCTGCCCCCCCCCCACACACACACACATACTTCCCTTCCCCAATGAAAAAAATGAAAAAAAGACCCACCACCAACTTGTTTTTCCTCTAAGTTTTTTTCCTTGCTGGTATGGAAAAAAAAATAAAGAGGAAGAACAAGTAGAGTTGACAGGAAAAATAATAATTTAAAAAATAAGAGGAAAAATGATAAGTTGAAAAATAAGAGGAAAAATACTAAATAGAAAAATAAGAAGAAAAATAAGTTATAAGTTGATGAAAGCACTTGCCGACAAAATTGGAATCAGTGCAGGAAGGGTGCACACCATTATCCAGGATCATCGGCAGTACTGGAATATTTGCATGCAGTGGGTGCCACACAACTTCTAATATGTGCAGAAAGACATTCTCATGAGTGTGTCCTGGGAATATTTACTGTGGTATCATGAGGAAGGTCACTGTTTCATTGATAGAATCACTGCAGGAGATGAAATGTGGTGCTTTCATTATCAACCTGAAAGCAAAAGACCAAGCAGCCCACGAAAGAACACATCATCTCCACCGTCAAAGAAGTCAAAGGGAATGCAGACAAGTGCATGAAAGGTCACACTGACCTTTTTCGACCACAAAGGCACCCCTGTTGATCAAATTTCTTGCTATCAGAAACACCATAAACACTGCCTGATATGTGAATTAGAGATGAGCTCGGGCCCGGGCTCCGAAGACGGGCTCAGAATTCATTAACTACCGAAAAACCCGGGCTCGGAATTACACGTCCTGAATTTCATAACTATAATTAATTAACACGTGTAATTCCGAGTCCGGTTGAATTACAGGTGTTGAATTCCATTGTGGATTTGTTACCATGGTGGAAGGATTTTCAATTTCCTAAGCTAGCTGCCATTGCAAGACAAATTTTGCTTAGCAAGACTTGCATTATGCATTGTCCAAATCTATGGCCCAAGCAAGGATTAGTTTAAGAAGGTCTGGTATTGAAAAACTGGGAAAAAATCCCATTCCCATTTTTTGTATTTTATTAAAAATCAAGAATCTTATCTTTAAAATGATGTATTAATTTCCAAAATTGTGCAGTTAGAAGTATTGTTATTTATTTTTTTAAATTTCCTTACTCCCACGTTTTTTGGGGTGACATTGGTTTTTAGTGCAGCAGGTTGAGTTTAGAGAAAAGAAGATCAAGTTGAAGTGCTGAGGCATTAGATACAATTCTCTCTTTTTTTTCATGATGAACTTGATCTGGAAACTGCACACACATATGATAATATTGTGATTATTATACTATTAAGCGCAAAGCTTTGTTAATGTTACAAAATGCAGAATAATCTAGTCTGGAATGCTTTTACTTTTTTATTTTTTTTTATTTTGGAAATTTCCCTACATGCTTTTTTTTATATTCTACTACATCACTCTAAACTACCTTTACCAATTAGCATGTATGTAAGCGGGCAGTCATAGTGAGTGATGGGTTTGCCTCCTCGGGGCGCTGCGTGGTAACAATGGCACACACAACAGCAACTAGGGCCTATGTTAATCTTGGAGAGGTGCAAGCTAGTTCTGTGTGACATTGGCGAAAAGACCCCAACTCACTGGGTTTTGTTCCAGAATCCTTAGGTTGAATGACCAACTGGAACCCTCAGCTGTGGGCTAATCCCCCACACTGATATACTTACCTGATTAAAAAGACAAAAAGAAATATTAAGAATGACTGAAGTGTGGGATATGGTGGACCTACCACACTTGAGAAGGACGGTCCACCACGGAATCGACCTGGACTTTCTAAACGGCGTATGAGAAAGCGATCTCGGCTGAGTGAATGTAAGATTGGTGTATGGAATACGAGAGGTATAAATGGCAAGATGAGTGAGGTGATTGAGGAGATGAATAAGTATAGACTGGATGTGCTGTGTGTAAGTGAAACCAAAAAGAAGGAAATTGGGGTAGAAGAAGTGAATGGCACGGTGAGTGTGTGGTCTGGAGTATTGGATAATATGAAAGGACAGGCTGGTGTAGGTGTGATTTTAAGTGAAAAGATGAACAACTTGATTCACTATAGTTGCATAAGTGAGAGAATTCTCTGGATTCGTTTGAAAGTGAAACTTCAGAGAATTGTAATTGTTGTAGTGTATGCTCCTTGTGACTCGGAACCTTCTGATAAGAAGGAAGATTTCTGGAATGAGCTAAAAGCTGTTTTGAGCCAGTTTGGTGCTAAAAAAAAAGTTAGAATAGCAGGGGATTTCAATGCTAGAGTAGGTGTGCAGAATGCAATTTCTAACAATGTTCTGGGTAAGTTTAATGATCCTTGTGTGAATGATAATGGTGAAAGATTAATTGAACTCTGCATTGAGAATGGTTTGTGTGTATCTAATACATTTTTCAACCACAAGTATATACACACATATACTTGGGAAAATCATACTCTTGAACAAAAGAGTGTGATAGATTTTGTTGTTTTACGATCAGCGTTTGAAACACTTAGTTGTTGACACCCGTGTGATGAGAGGTGCGGATGTTGGTTCTGATCATTACTTGGTAGTGTCACGAGTGAAACTTAATGTTGGTTGGAGGAAAAGGAATAGGAAGAGACCCAGGATAGAAAGAATAAAGGTTGATAGGCTCCTTGAAGATCATAAGCAGTATTCTGATTTACTCAGAGAACGACTGAAGGATCTGAAATCTTGTGAGAGGGATGTAGAAAAGATGTGGGAATGTTTTAAGAACTGTGTTGTTACTGCTGCTAAAGAGGTCTGTGGCACCACAATAGTGGGTAACAATAGAGGTGATGCTTGGTGGAATAGTGAGATTGATGAGGCAGTAAAGAAAAAGAAGGAAGCCTATTTGGGGATGATGCAAGGTAGAGTCTCTGTGGATGAATATCGCTGTAAGAAGCGTGAAGCTGCTAAGCTGGTTCGCCACAGTAAGGCAAAAGATAGGAAAGAGAAAGTGGAAAGGCATGAACTGGCTTTTTGGAAAGATAGAAAGTCCTTCTGGAAGTACATGAGACTCAGGAAAAATAGGGGAAACAAAGTTGTAAGTTGTGTGAAGAATAAGATTGGGGAAATGATATGGAAGTCCAATGAGTTAAGTGACAGATGGGGTGAATACTTCTGTGAGTTATTAGATCAGGAGAGCAAAAATGATTCTGAGACAGATGCAGATGATGTCACAATGAGGGATGAAAGCACAGGAGGGATCTCAAGAGAAGAAGTGAGTAAAGCTCTAAAATCTCTTCAGAATGGTAAGGCTCCAGGAGTTGATGGCATAACTGCAGAGATGTTGAAGTATGGTGGTGACTCAATACTTGACTGGTTAACTGAAATTTGCCAGTTGTGCTGGGAGTTAGGAATGGTCCCTCGGGATTGGAAGGATGCTATCATTGTTTCCTTGTAAAAGGGAAAAGGTGATCAGACTGAATGCAAGAACTATCGTGGTGTTAGCCTACTGAGTGTGCCAGGGAAAGTGTTTGGTAAGGTTGTTATTGAAAAAGTACGGGGTTTTACATCATTGAAAGTGTGGGATGTTCAGAGTGGTTTTATGCCTGGTAAAGGCTGCACTAACCAGATTTTTGCATTACGCATGATGATTGAAAAGTATCTGGCTGTTGGGAAGAAAGTTTTCACTACCTTCATAGATATAGAGAAAGCTTACGACCAAGTCAATAGGACACTTTTGTGGAAGGTATTGAATGAATATGGTGTTACTGGGAATCTACTTAATAGTGTAAAAGCCATGTATCCTGGTAGTAGAGCTTGTGTATGAGTGAATGGTGTTTTATCAAAATGGTTTTCCATTGGTGCAGGAGTTAGACATGGTTGTGTAATGTCACCATGGCTGTTTAATATATTTCTGGACGCATGCATGCATGAGACCAAAATAGATAATAGTGGTTTATGTCTTGGTGATATTCGTGTGGGCAGATTGCTGTATGCTGATGACACTGTCCTGTTGGCAGAGAGCAAAAGTGAATTGCAAAGTATGTTGACTCGGATGCACGAAGTTTGCATGAAATTCAAACTGAGTATAAATAAGGGAATAACCAAAGTTATGGTGTTTGAGAGAGGAATGGGTAGCACTGAATGTCATGTAAGTATAAATGGCACTGTGATTGACCAGGTGAGTGAGTTTGTGTATTTAGGAAGCATGTTTGACAGAGAGAACAAGTTGGATGGTGAAATCAGTAGGCGGGTGAATTCTTCTTTGAAATTCATAGCTGCTCTGGGAGGTTTTCACAGGAATGATGGGTTCTCTAGAGAGTCCCGCATGGCTGTGTATGAAACAGTAATTGTTCCTACTCTGATGTATGGCAGTGAAACCTGGGTACTGCAGAAGAAACATAGGAGTTGTTTGTTACATACATACATACACATCACTAAGCTGTTCTCTGAGATTCAGAGGTTAGCTCCAAAAAGACATACGAACTTCCAGATATTTTTACTTGTTGTTGTTGTATCAAACTTCGCCATTTACAGCAATCTTGACATACAACTCGTGCTTCACTGATATCCATTACACGCCGTACACAAGATCTTTTATACTTCATACTCATAATCTTTTTCTCATGCAGACACTCCTGAATCTGATCCACCCATGTCTTCCTTGGCCTTCCTCTGCCTTTCCTTCCTGCCACTTGAGCTGAAAATATTTTCTTAGTAAGCATTTCATCACTAATTCTTTCAACATGGCCAAACCACCAAAGCATATTGGTCTCCACCTTGCTAACAACATTTTGCTTTACATCACACAACTGCAATATATCTTCATTTCTCACACAATCAGATCGTGTCTTGCCACAAACCCCACGTAAGTAACGCATTTCACCAGCACACAAATGACTCCTATGTTTCTTCTGCAGTACCCAGGTTTCACTGCCATACATCAGAGTAGGAACAATTACTGTTTCATACACAGCCATGCGGGACTCTCTAGAGAACCCATCATTCCTGTGAAAACCTCCCAGAGCAGCTATGACTTACAAAGAAGAATTCACTCGCCTACTGATTTCACCATCCAACTTGTTCTCTCTGTCAAAAAATGCTTCCTAAATGCACAAACTCACTCACCTGGTCAATCACAGTGCCATTTATACTTACATTACATTCAGTGCTACCCATTCCTCTCTCAAACACCATAACTTTGGTTTTTCCCTTACTTACACTCAGTTTGAATTTCATGCAAACTTCGTGCATCTGAGTCAACATACTCTGCAACTCACTTTTGCTCTCTGCCAACAGGACAGTGTCATCCGCATACAGCAATCTGCACACACGGATATCACCAAGACATAAACCACTATTATCTATTTTGGCCTCACGCATGCATGCGTCCATAAATATATTAAACAGCCATGGGGACATTACACAACCTTGTCTGACTCCTGCACCCATGGAAAACCATTTTGATAAAACACCATTCACTCGTACACAAGCTCTACTACCAGCATACATGGCTTTTACACTATTAAGTAGATTCCCAGTAACACCATATTCATTCAATACCTTCCACAAAAGTGTCCTATTGACTCGGTCATAAGCTTTCTCTAAATCTATGAAGGCAGTAAAAACTTTCTTCCCAACAGCCAGATACTTTTCAATCATCATGCGTAATGCAAAAATCTGGTTATTGCAGCCTTTACCAGGCATAAAACCACTCTGAACATCCGACACTTTCTCTGATGTAAGACCCCGTACTTTTTCAATAACAACCTTACCAAACACTTTCCCTGGCACACTCAGTAGGCTAATACCACGATAGTTCTTGCATTCAGTCTGATCACCTTTTCCCTTTTACAAGGAAACAATGATAGCATCCTTCCAATCCCGAGGGACCATTCCTAACTCCCAGCACAAACTGGCAAATTTCAGTTAACCAGTCAATTACAGAGTCACCACCATACTTCAACATCTCTGCAGTTATGCCATCAACTCCTGGAGCCTTACCATTCTGAAGATATTTTAGAGCTTTACACACTTCTTCTCTTGAGATCCCTCCTGTGCTTTCATCCCTCATTGTGACATCATCTGCATCTGTCTCAGAATCATTTTTGCTCTCCTGATCTAATAACTCACAGAAGTATTTGCCCCATCTGTCACTTAACTCATTGGGCTCCCATATCATTTCCCCAATCTCATTCTTCACACAACTTACAACTTTGTTTCCCCTATTTTTCCTGAGTCTCATGTACTTCCAGAAGGACTTTCTATCTTTCCAAAAAGCCAGTTCATGCCTTTCCACTTTCTCTTTCCTATCTTTTGCCTTACTGTGGCAAACCAGCTTAGCAGCTTCACGCTTCTTACAGCGATATTCATCCACAGAGACTCTACCTTGCAACATCCCCAAATAGGCTTCCTTCTTTTTCCTTACTGCCTCATCAATCTCACTATTCCACCAAGCATCACCTCTATTGTTACCCACTATTGTGGTGCCACAGACCTCTTTAGCAGTAGTAACAACACAGTTTTTAAAACATTCCCACTTCTTTTCTACATCCCTCTCACAAGATTTCAGATCCTTCAGTCGTTCTCTGAGTAAATCAGAATACTGCTTATGATCTTCAAGGAGCCTATCAACCTTTATTCTTTCTATCCTGGGTCTCTTCCTATTCCTTTTCCTCCAACCAACATTAAGTTTCACTCGTGACACTACCAAGTAATGATCAGAACCAACATCCACACCTCTCATCACACGGGTGTCAACAACTAAGTGTTTCAAACGCTGATCGTAAACAACAAAATCTATCACACTCTTTTGTCCAAGAGTATGATTTTCCCAAGTATATGTGTGTATATACTTGTGGTTGAAAAATGTATTAGATACACACAAACTATTCTCAATGCAGAGTTCAATTAATCTTTCACCATTATCATTCACACAAGGATCATTAAACTTACCCAGAACATTGTCAGAAATTGCATTCTGCACACCTACTCTAGCATTGAAATCCCCTGCTATTCTAACTTGTTTTTTAGCACCAAACTGGCTCAAAACAGCTTTTAGCTCATTCCAGAAATCTTCCTTCTTATCAGAAGGTTCCGAGTCACAAGGAGCATACACTACAACAATTACAATTCTCTGAAGTTTCACTTTCAAACGAATCCAGAGAATTCTCTCACTTATGCAACTATAGTGAATCAAGTTGTTCATCTTTTCACTTAAAATCACACCTACACCAGCCTGTCCTCTCATATAATCCAATACTCCAGACCACACACTCACCGTGCCATTCACTTCTTCTACCCCAATTTCCTTCTTTTTGGTTTCACTTACACACAGCACATCTAGTCTATACTTATTCATCTCCTCAATCACCTCACTCATCTTGCCATTTATACCTCTCGTATTCCATACACCAATCTTACATTCACTCAGCCGAGATCGCTTTCTCATACGCCGTTTAGAAAGTCCAGGTCGATTCCGTGGTGGACTGTCCTTCTCAAGTGTGGTAGGTCCACCATATCCCACACTTGAGTCATTCTTAATATTTCTTTTTGTCTTTTTAATCAGGTAAGTACATCAGTGTGGGGGATTAGCACACAGCTCAGGATTCCAGTTGGTCATTCAACCTAAGGATTCTGGAACAAAACCCAGGAGAAATGCGTTACTTACGTTGGGTTTGTGGCAAGAAACGATCTGATTGTGTGAGGAATGAAGATAAATAGCAGTTGTGTGAAGTAAAGCATAATGTTGTAAGCAAGGTGGAGACCAATATGCTTCGATGGTTTGGCCATGTTGAAAGGATGAGTGATGAAATGCTTACTAAGAAAATATTTTCAGCCCAAGTGGCAGGAAGGAAAGGCAGAGGAAGGCCAAGGAAGACATGGGTGGATCAGATTCAGACGTGTCTGCATGAAAAAAAGATTATGAGTATGAAATACAAAAGATCTTGTGTATGGCGTGTAATGGATATCAGTGAAGCACGAGTTGTATGTCAAGATCGCTGTAAATGGCGAAGTTTGATACGACAACAATAAGTAAAAATATCTGGAAGTTTGAATTTCTTTTTGGAGCTAATCTCTGAATCTCAGAGAACAGCTTAGTGATATGTATGTATGTATGTATGTAAATTATATTGCAAAGTTTAGTTTTCTGGAGTCAAAATCTCAAACACTTTCAACTGTCTGTACGGCATTGTACGTTTTATAATGCAATTTATTCAAAATAAAAGTAAATTTAGAAATCAAAAAGAAATAACGAATGGAATTTTTTGTTTCTAAATGATTTTCTTTTCTTCAGATTTTACCAAAATTACTGATTCCCCTGATACGGTCGAAGGGCACGTTGATTATTTATTTATTTTCAAATCCACATTTTAGAACATTTGGCCTTATGTGTAGTATGTCTAAAAACATATTAATATTGTTAAGTGGATTAACTGAACTAAACTTTTTAAACTAATGATTTTTAAAACTAATCCTTGCTTAGGCTATATCTTTGGCCATCAGTGTATAATGCATAAATGAAAGCCTTGATAAGCAAATTTTCCAAGAATCTGGGCCCGGGCGGGTCCAGGCTCAGCAAACACATGTAATCAAAGAAAGTGGGCCGGGCCCGGGCTCTAGGCCTTTGGACCCGGGCGGGCCCGAACTCATCTCTAATGTGGATACACTCAAATCTCTGGGAGCATCACTCTAGTCCAAGTAGCTCGGGCTGCTCATCGCAAGAGTAATTCTTCTTCATGACAATGACCACTCTCACATTGCAAAAATCGTCCTGGATTACTATTCCAAAGTCAGGTGGGAAAACACTCCAGCATACAGCTCAGATACCCCCAACCCCCTGTGACTTTCACGCTTTCGGGGAACTGAAGAAGCATCTGCATGGATTCATCCGACCTCATGACACAAGGTTTCTGGCACCAGGAGAGGCATAATGTCAGATGACAAGCTGTCAATAGTGGCATATGAGTAGGGCTTCAGCTCCCATAGCCCAGGGTATGAAACATGCGCAATACCATTCACTCACTGATGCTGCTTGGGCCTCCAACTTTTAACCTGGATACGATTTGCACTGCCATTGCCAAGTGGTCAGTCTACGTTGACCCTGGTCATCAATGGTGTGTAGTCAGCCCCCGCTCACTCTCTGGCTGCTGGTGCGTCCGTTGGTAGTATATACGCGGTACATCTTGATACCGTTGCCCTCGGGAACCCTAGGGTTCTTGCCACTCGGGCGATAGAATAGCATGTCTGTCTTGTGTTAACAATGCGTCCACGATCCAAGTCACACAACACAGATCGCCACACTCACCCATGTTTGTGGATTGCAATACACAGTTGGGAAGCCCTGCTGTCTGCCTATTTATCACATGCGTTCAATTTGGTTCTGTTCCACTCTGCACCGGGGATGACCATGTGAACTGCTCATCACCCCTATATCTAATGTTTTGTCTATTAAGTGTGTCTATATATCGGGGCTCAAAATACCTGGGTGCACAGGTGCACGTAAAAATTAAATCACATAAAAATTAAATCACGCACAATTTTTTTCTGCAAAGTGCACGCAGTGCATCCAACTTAAAAAATCTATATCTATATTTAGTGTTGTATGCTATTTTGATGTTTGAACAAAATGTCGTGGGCCCATATCGTGTGAATGTAGGAAGAAGGCTTATTACGACACCCTCGCCTGAACTGTGGCCAATGAGAGAGCACCAGAACTTTCCGAGGGCAAAAGCTAGGTCAAAGCGATCAACTCCGGGGAAGGGAGAATTTATATCACATGAGAACCTGGCGACGACAGTGGTGACGCGCATGTGCCGCCACTCTCGTCCGATACATTGGTTTCTGTAACACTGAGGGAAAGAACTAGATTTTCGCTGGTGAAAAAAAAAAAAGGCCACTTTGCGGCATAAGATGATGATATTACCTTTTTCTTTTTAAGAGTGCAACAAAGATAAATACATTTGCGTCATGCAGAAATATTCTTTCGCACTTATAAACATCAATCGTGAAGCTATCGGTGTTTTTTCGATGCATCTCCGCCTATAACACCGAATTTAAAACATCAAGCTTTTTTGCCCATTACTAGTGCAAACAATAGAAAAATCCCTCTACGTTGTTACAGTGAACACCTAAAACTGTGTGTTGTCTTTGGTTTGTGCCTGGTCTTACGTTTTTGATTTTAATCTCTATCCATTGGATGAATAATTAAAATGCTTTTTCAAAATGCCACCGAAGAAGCGTCCTGCAACCACCTAGCTTGAAAAATAATACTTTGCAGAAATATTTTCGTTAAGACATGAGCGAAATCCCTAAAACAGCAGTCATGGGCCAAAGTGATTCCTTACTGCTTGACAAACAGATGAAATGAATAAGGGGAAATGATGAAGTGAATAAAGTAATAGCAGAAAAAGATAAAGAAGAAATAATTGTTGAGAAAGAAAAGGCTAAAGAAATAATTGACACTGTTGATGAAAATAAAGCCAAAATTTTTTTTTGAAATTGTGGATAAAGAAAAGCCTAAAGAAATAATTGAGAGAAATAAAGTGGAAGAAGTAATTTGCACTAAAACTTACGCTTTCCAAGAGACTTGGAAAACTGGACATGATTGGCTTTTCTACAATGAACACTTGAAAGCAATATTTTCTACTGTTTGCTGGTCATATGACAAAACATCACATTCAAATACCTTTCGTGATAAAGGCTGTTGTTCTTTAAGGAAATGTATGGTTGAAGTACCTATGAGAACACCAGCACATCTTAAAGCAATGGAAGCAAGAACTGCACTTGCTAAAGCAAAGATTTTCAGACCCCTATGTAGAGATGCATATTGAGGTTAGAAGAAAAGGAAATAAAGCAGTTACACACACTCTTTAAGATTGCTTTTCACATAGCCAAACAAAATATGCCATTTATAGCATTTAGAAATTAAATTAAATTATTAAGATGTGTTGGATGTGAAGTAACTGAAACCTATAACAATGATAAGCAAGCCATCATTCATTTCCTACATCAGTAAGAATATGAAATCAAATTTAGTTGCATCTTTGAAAAAATGCATTTTTTTTTTCAATTTTGGCTGATGCCAGACAGATCGCAGTGAATGCAATGAAGAAATAATTTATATTAGATTTCTTGAAAAGGGAAGAGCTGTCACCATATTTGTAACTATAGAGCAAGTGCAACATGTTGATGCAAAAAGCATCAAGAATTTGTTGGAAAATGCTATGATAGATTGTTTGAACCTAAGTTTAGAAGAGACTAAAACAAGACTAATTGCTTGTACATTAGATGGTGCGGCAAGTAATTTCGGAGCCCAAAGTGGTGTCTACAAGCTACTTTGTGATAGTCACAGTCAACTTGCTTGGCATACATTGTTATGCACATCGACTGGAACTAGCAGTGAAAGATGTAATGCGAAGTTCAAAATATTTCACACAAATGGAGTCTGCTTTGAATGACTTATTTGTAATATATAAGTATTCTTCTAAGAACTGGTCAGAGTTACAAACAGCTGGTGAGTCATTTGAAACAAACATTTTAAAACCTGTTCAAGTAGGAGGCGTTCGTTGGTTACCTCACCATTATCGTGCCATTGATGTCTTGCTGAAGTGCTATGAACCATTTATTATCCATTTGGAATCTCTTGCATCAACTGGCTGAGCAAATAACAAAGAACGTGCTGCAAGCATTTTGAAAAAAATGAAATCCATGCAGTTTGCACTATTCTTGAACTTTTTTTCAAAATTAGTAAAATTACTTTCTAGTTTAAGAAAAGTACTTCAAGCAAATGATACTAGTCTAGAATATGCTCGCACAAAAAATGAAAAAATGGACTCAAGTGTGGGATATGGTGGACCTACCACACTTGAGAAGGGTAGTCCACCACGGAATCTACCTGGACTTTCAAAATGGCATATGAGAAAGAGATCTCGGCTGAGTGAATGTAAGATTGGTGTATGGAAACCTAGAGATATAAATGGCAAGATGAATGAGGTGATTGAGAAGATGAATAAGTATAGATTGGATGTACTGTGTGTAAGTGAAACCAAAAAGAAGGAAATTGGGGTAGAAGAACTGAATGGCACAGTAAGTGTATAGTCTGGAGTATTGGAAAATGTGAGATGACAGGCTGGTGTAGGTGTGATTTTAAGTGAAAATATGATGAACAACTTGATTCACTATAGTTGCATAAGTGAGAGAATTCTCTGGATTCGTTTGAAAGTGAAACTTCAGAGAATAGTAATTGTTGTAGTGTATCCTCCTTGTGACTCGGAACCTTCTGATAAGAAGGAAGATTTCTGGAATGAGCTAAGAGCTGTTTTGAGCTAGTTTGGAGCTAAAGAAAAAGTTATAATAGCAGGGGCTTTCAATGCTAGAGTAGGTGTGCAGAATGCAATTTCTGACAATGCTCTGGGTAAGTTTAATGATTCTTGTGTGAATGATTATGGTGAAAGATTAATTGAACTCTGCATTGAGAATGGTTTGTGTGTATCTAATACTTTTTTCAACCACAAGTATATACACACATATACTTGGGAAAACAAATGGATAAAGATTGATGGAGATTATTTAACTAACCTTCATTTTGCTGATGACATAGTCATTTTTGCAACTACCCCATCAGAGCTACAGAGTATGATCCAGGAACTTGCTGACAAGAGTTAAGAAGTGGGATTAAAAATGAACTTTCAGAAAACAAAAGTGATGTACAATGCTTTTACAAGAAATGAAGATTTATCGATTGATGGAGAAAAGCTGGAGATAACAGATGCATACTTTTATCTTGGACAGCAGATATCAAGTGAGGGTCACATTGATGAAGAAAATTAATCGGCATATAAAACTTGCCTGGAGAGCTTTTGGAAGAAACCATAATTTTCAAGAGCAATATGTTATTATGTCTTAAAAGAAAAGTGTTTGAACAATGCATCCTTCCAGTGCTTACATATGGTGCAGAGATGTGGACCTTAACTAAAAGAGACATACAAAGGCTGCAGACAACTCAAAGAAGCATGAAGAGGTGCATGCTTGGTGTAACCAGGAGAGATAAGAAGAGGAACTCGTGGATCAGAAAAATGACAAGAGTGGAAGACATCATGATCAGAGTTAAATCCCTGAAATGGCAATGGGCTGGACATACTGCCAGAAGGACCGACCATCGATGGACAGCCGAAATTTTAGATTGGATTCCAAGGAACAGGAAAAGACCCAGAAGAAGACCACATGGGAGATGGGTGGATGAAATTCAAAAGTATGCAGGAGTAACATGGAGGAGACTGGCACAAGACAGACCGTTGTGGAAGAGGCTTGGAGAGACTTTCGTCCAGCAGTGGATTGATAATGGTTGACAATGATGATGACGACTTGGTAAAATCGTACTCTTGGTAAAAAAAGTGCGATAGATTTTGTTGTCTACGATCAGCGTCTGAAACACTTAGTTGTTGACACCCATGTGAAGAGGCGCGGATGTTGGTTCTGATCATTACTTGGTAGTGTCACAAGTGAAACTTAATGTTGGTTGGAGGAAAAGGAATAGGAAGAGACCCAAGATAGAAAGAATAAAGGTCGAAAAGCTCCTTGAAAATTAGCGTTATTCTGACCTACTCAGAGAAAGACTGAAGGAGCTGAAATCTTGTGAGAGGGATGTAGAAAAGAAGTGGGAATGTTTTAAGAACTGTGTTGTCACTGCTGCTAAAGAGGTTGTGTGACACCACAACAGTGGGTAACAATAGAGGTGATGCTTGGTGGAATGGTGATATTGAAGAGGCAGTAAAAAGAAAGAAGGAAGCCTATTTGGGGATGTTGCAAGGTAGAGTTTCTGTGGATGAATATTGCTGTAAGAAGTGTGAAGCTGCTAAGCTGGTTTGCTAGAGTAAAGCAAAATATAGGAAGGATAAGGTGGAAAGGCATGAATTGGCTTTTTGGAAAGATAGGAAGTACATCAAACTCAGGAAAAATAGTGGAAACAAAGTTGCAATTTGTGTGAAGAATAAGATCGGGGGAAATGACATGGGAGCCCAATGAGTTAAGTGAAAGATGGGGTGAATACTTCTGTGAGTTATTAGATCAAGAAAGCAAAGATGATTCTGAGACATATGCAGATGATGTAACAGTGAGGGATGGAAGCACAGGAGGGATCTCAAGAGAAAAAGTGTGTAAAGCTCTAAGATCTCTTCAGAATGGTGAGGCTCCAGGAGTTGATGGCATAACTGCCAAGATGTTGAAATATGGTGGTGATTCTGTAATTGACTGGTTAACTGAAATTTCCCAGTTGTGCTTGGAGTTAGGAATGGTCCCTCGGGATTGGAAGGATGCTATTATTGTTCCCTTGTATAAGGGAAAAGGTGATCAGACTGAATGCAAGAACTATCGTGGTATTAGCCTACTAAGTGTGCCAAGGAAAGTGTTTGGTAAGGTTGTTATTGAAAAAGTACAGGGTCTTGCATCAGAGAAAATGTGGGATGTTCAGAGTGGTTTTATGCCTGGTAAAGGCTACACTATAACCAAATTTTTACATTATGCGGATGATTGAAAAGTATCTGGCTGTTGGTAAGAAAGTTTTTGCTGCCTTCGTAGATTTAGAGAAAGCTTACGACTGAGTAAATAGGACACTTTTGTGGAAGGTATTGAATGAATAGGGTGTTACTGGGAAGCTACTTAATAGTGTAAAAGCCATGTATGCTGGTAGTAGAGCTTGTGTACGAGTGAGTGGTGTTTTATCAAAATGGTATTCTATTGGTGCAGGAGTCAGACAAGGTTGTGTCATGTCACCATGGCTGTTTAATATATTTATGGATGCATGCATGCATGATGCCAAAACAGATAATAGTGGTTTATGTCTTGGTGATATCCGTGTGTGCAGATTGCTGTATGCTGAAGACACTGTCCTGTTGGCAGAGAGCAAAAGTGATTTGCAGAGTATGTTGTCCTGGATGTATGAAGTTTGCATGAAATTCAAACTGAGTATAAATAAGGGAAAAACCAAAGTTATGGTCTTTGAGAGAGGAACTGGTAGCACTGAATGTAATGTCAGTATAAATGGCACTGTGATTGACCAGGTGAGTGAGTTTGTGTATTTAGGAAGCATGTTTGACAGAGAGAACAAATTGGATGGCGAAATCAGTAGGCGGGTGAATTCTTCTTTGAAATTCATAGCTGCTCTGGGAGGTTTTCACAGGAATGATAGGTTCTCAACATGGCTGTGTATGAAAAGTGCAATTGTTCCTACTTTGATGTATGGTAGTGAAATCTGGGAACTACAGAAGAAATACAGAAGTCATTGGTGTGCTGGAGAAATGCGTTACTTACGGGGGGGGGGGGCAAGACACGATCTGATTCTGTGAGGAATAAAGATGTGTTCTAGTTGTGTGATGTGAAGCAAAATGTTGTTAGCAAGGTGGAGACTAATATGCTTCGGTGGTTTGGCCATGTTGAAAGAATGAGTGATGAGATGCTTACTAAGAAACTCTTTTTAGCCCAAGTGGCAGGAAGGAAAGGCAGAAGAAGGCCAAGGAAGACATGGGTGGATTAGATTCAGGAGTGTTTTCATGAGAAAAAGATTATGAGTATGAAGTATAAAAGATATTGTGTACAGCGTGTAATGGATATCAGTGAAGTCCGAGTTGTATGTCAAGATCGCTGTGAATGGAGAAGTTTGATACGACAACAGTAAGTAAAAATATCAGGTAGTTTGTATTTCTTTTTAAAGCTAAGCTCTGAATCTCAGAGAACAGCTTAGTGTGATATGATGATAATAACAGTGTTCTCCCTAGATTTTTTTTCACAGCTAGGCGGCAAGAAATTTTAGCAGGTTGGTACTTTTAACGATCCCTTCTCCAATAAGAAAAAACATGTTTTCCTTAACATTATACTTACCAAATATTTTTAGCAGTGTGGAAGGCATTAATGTAACATAACATGATAAACAGTTAGAAAATCGTACAAAAATGATTTTAAAAAATGAGTATTTACTAACAAATCATATTCAACACAGGTTTTTTCTTCTTTTTTTTTTTTTTTTTTTTTTTTTGTATAGATTGCAGGTTAACGACTACCGTGAGCAACTCAATAGGCTATAAGCACTCGCTTGTCCTGAGTGATGTAGTTCTAAGAAAAAAAGTGCCTTAGTGGTGAACAGGTCAAGTGAAACAAACCCAGAATAAAGGACTTTACAATTTTTAAAAGCAATTTAGAATTTGATTTGTTGTTTTCATTAGTTAGTATTTTTATTAAAGTTTCATTACTAATTATTTTTATCATATTAATTGAAATAGCTTAATTGGAGCAATTTTAAATAAAAGATAAAAGTTATGAAGGAGTCAGATGAAAAGAATATTAAGTTTCCCTTTAGATACTGTTCTGTCATTCAGTATGGATCCAAATATTCAGTGTGAATGATCTGTGTCGGTCAACTGAATACATATAACTTATATGTCACTCTTGTTAAGATTAAAGGGTGGGAATGACAGATATATTTTGTGTAGCTTTTAGTTTCTTTCAATGTATAATGACCACCGCGGCCAGCTAGAGCTATAGTTGCTGAACCCTGTTTTGGAAAAGACTAGAGAAAAAGAGCCCCAGCGTCACTAAGCCACGGTAAAGCTCTTCTACATAACTGCTTGTCCCTAATTTAGGGCCACCAGTTCCAGGAAAGGGAGACAACCAGTGCTGTATGACAAATACAACATTTATGCCTCACCAGGATTCAAACCTGGACCCTTCACAGATGAATGGTCATGAGCCAGGGCTTAGACCACTGTGCCACCAGGGCAAAGACACAGATTTCATCAACACTGATGCTGTATGTGGGAATAAGTTTTCCATTTTTACTATTATGTGCAATGTGAAAGCATTAATTAAAGGAAATATAGCAGGGCAGCAGACAAAATTAACTGGGCGGGCCGCCCAGTAAAAAGGCTCCGGGGAGAACACTAAATAATCTTGCAAAATTTTCAGATTGGGATACTGAGAATGGTGTTCATATAGTATCAGAGAAGAATAAGTTTCAGTAAGTAAATCTTTCAGAAGGTGCAAGTCAGCTATAAAGAACGGCTCGTTCTGCTTTATCAAAAAAATTGCAACAAAAGTGTGTATCATCCGTAGCTGAAGAATTAGACTTGGCAAAGGAGCAAATCTTGAAAGAAGCACAACATATAATCAAACTGTGCAGTTCTCAGATTGAAGATAGATTTAAATCTTTGGTTAAAAATCCACTTTTGTGTGCATTTGTAGTCTTCGAGCCATGTTATTGGCCAAGCAGTGAACAAATTGAGATCTATGGGAACAACGAAATTGAGAATTTATGGTTGCCTTTTCAAATTCCACTGGAAGAAAATGGCTTTAATAAGGTTGAAGCCATGATCCAGTGGAAAATGTTAAAGAAACATGTGAAGGACCAGTGGGAAAACCAAAAAAATGTCCATAGAAACCAAACTCCAGAACTGTGGCAGAAAGTTATATCAGATGATGATGGGAAATAATAAAGATATTCTCAGAGTGATACAAATTGGACTTGTAATTCCCATCAATACAGCTGAGTGTGAGTTTTCTTTAATGGGACATGTGAAAACTGACTGGAGATGCTCCCTTCATCCAAACACACTGAGTGATTTATTGCATATCAATCTAAGTGAAGAGACATTAGATACTTTTTGTCCAGAAAATGATGTGCTGCAATAATGGAAAAATGCAAAAAGAAGAGTGGACACTAAACCTTATGGGGAAAGAACTGAAAAGCTTATAACTGATAATTCTGATTGCCAACCAATGTCTGATGATGAATAAAAAATTCATCATATAAGTATAATTTCTCCAAATGAAAAATCATTAAATATGTATTTCTATTAATTACAAACATATCTGATAAATTTAATTTTCATTAGTCAATTGATATAAATTTTTTAAGTGTGCACCTGAAAAAAAATTGTGCACCCAAATTTAGAAACTTAGGTGCACAAGGTGCATCTACATAAAAAATCTAATTCGAGCCCTGCTATATATACATGGGATGCAAGGTCAGGTGATGCTAGAACATATTATACCTTTCTTTGACAAAAGTCAACATCGCCTTCTCGCAGTGCATCCTGTTCCCACTAAAGGGACTCTGATGACCGCCAGATAGTTGTATACCTATACCACCAGGATTAGAGAAAATACTATCGCACACTCACCAATCAGAAAACATGATTTCACAACTTAAAACTTGGCCCTCAGTCTTCAGCAGCTGGAATGTACTTGGCCAAGGCAGCCCAGAGTGGCATGAGAGGCAGAGGGTGCTAAGAATCACCAGAGGACCGGACTAAGCTGCCATCTGATGCTGACCTTGGCTACATTTAACGGACAATTTCTATTCTCTGATTCAAGGCTCCTTGAATTGGAGAAACTACAAAGAATCAAGTGGGACATCATTGGGCTAAGTGGGCATCTCTTCTACTATCGTGGGACAGGTACTGGCAGAACCAGTGGTGGTGAATTTATAATAAACAAGAAACTGAAGTATAATGTTCTCGAAGTCTAAAGTTCCTCGGACAGAGCTGTGCGACTCATTATCCAACTTTCAAAAAGATACCAGGCTCAGATTATTCAAGCTTACGCTATCACCACAAGCCATTCTGAAGAAGAAATTGAAGAATTTTATGAGGAAGTTTGGCATCTAAATAACAAAGGCAAGTACCACTTGAAGATCATTATGGGTAATTTCACTGCAAAACTAGGGCAACAGAAACAGAATGAAACTTCGGTAGGTAAATTCGGACACAGAAACCAGCATGGAAACACTCTTGTAAAGTTTGCAGAGGCAGAAAAGTTGTTCATCATGAAATCCTTTTTCAAGAAAAATCTACATAGGAAATGGACATGGAGGCATCTCAATGGGATGACAAGTGAAAATTATTTTATTATGTGTAACAAGAAATTTGTCATTGAAGACTGCAGTGTGCTGAACAAGTTCAACACAGGTAGTGACCATAGAATGGTGAAATGTAAGATGTATCTCAACATTAAACTCAAGCATGGCAAGTTCATAAAACAAACAAAATGTATTGACATCACCAATCTTAAAAAGCATCATACCTTCAAACTGGAACTGAGGAACAGATTCTCTGCTTAGAAGGCCTGACATCAAAAGAAATGGACATTTCTGAAGTTACAGAAAACTAACCAAGGCTTTTGTGGAAACAGCAAAAAAAAAAAAAAAAAAAAAACATATGTGGTACCAAGAACAAATTGCATATGAAAAAAATATCAGGAAAAACAAAAATGCTGATGCAAAAGAGAAGGAAGATGAGGACAAGTAAAGACATAACTTCCAAAGTGGAATATATAGAGCTATGAAAGACAGTACAAAAAAGTATCTCTAAAGACATAAGGAAATTCAATTGTGAACTAGTGAGAAAAGCAATTGAAAGCAATCAAAGCCTGCAGAGAGCAAAGGGACATCTTAGTAAGGAAAAAAACAACAGATTATGGCACTGAGAAAAAAAGATGGTTCTGTAACAAGAAACAGAGGCAAAATTTTGACATGAGTGAAAGATTTCTACTCAAAACTATATGAAAGGAATGATACATCTACTCAAGACATTATGATAGGCACCAAAACCAGAGCTCCAGTCCTCCCAGCAAAATTTACACATGCAATTAAGGACATGAAACAGGGAAGAGCTTCCAGAAAAGATGGAATTATTGTGGCAATTATACAAGAAGCAAGTGGAGAAATTGAAATTAGACTTGCCCAAGTTTTCACTAGATGTCTCAATAAAGGGAGGATTTCTGAGGATTGGAACAGTGCTACAATGATCCTGCTGCATAAAAAAGGTGACACTGAGGATCTCAGGAACTACAGGCCCATCAGCCTCCTATCAGTGGTTTATAAAATCTTCACTAAGGTTCTTTCACATTGCTTGAAGGTAATACTGGACATGACTCAATCAAGAGAACAAGCTGGATTCAAGAGTAGCTATAGCACTATAGATGATATCCATGTACTGAGGAGAGAACTAATTGAAAGATTGAGGGAATATGAACTCCATTATGTATGGCTTTTATTGATTATGAAGAGGCATTTGATTCTGTGAAACCATCAGCAGTTACAATGGCTTTGAAATCCTGCAATACTGAGAACTTTTAGGATCACTTATGTATCTTGCCACAAAAACAAGACCAGATTTAGCTTATCCAATAACAGCTCTATCAAAATTTACCAAGGACCCAAGACAAATACACATGCAAGCACTCAAGCGTGTTCTAAGATACTTTAAAGGAACAAAACATTACTGTTTGGTGTTTACCCAGGGTGATCCAAAGCTGGAATGCTACAGTGATGCGTCATGGAAATATGGAAAACAAAATGAGCAAAGATCAGTAAGTGGGTACCTATACCTACTAGGACCAAATCTCATCAGCTGGACTTCAAAAACACAAACCACAGTTTCACTTTCGACATGTGATGCAGAAATTACAGCTGCTGTCGAGGCCATAAAGACTGGGGCATTTTTACAACTTTTTTGGAAGAACTCACTGGAAAAGGATTCCAAAGTTCAATTATACATTGTGACAACAAGTCAGCAATTTTCCTAGGAAACAGTGGATGTACATCACATAAATCAAATAATATGGTAAGACAGGTAAGTTTCATTAATGAGAAACTCAGAGATAAGGCATTTTATCTTCAGTATAAGACTACAGATGAAAATGTTTTGGACTTTCTTACTAAGCCTTTAAGTAAATCTAAACTTAACTACCTAAGACTCTTAAATGTTGTATAAGTTTTATGAACTCTTAGAACTTTTGCAAGTGACTATAGATTGAGAACTAGATGGGGATCTGTTGTAGATTTTGCAATTCTCAATCTTTTATGTACTATTTGGCCTATTAGATGGCGCCAGATGCACATCGCATTTGCACAGATTGTGTGTGACGTAAGAGCCTCACTTCGATGCTCTCGTCCGTAGAGAGAGGTTGTCGTGGAGTTGTGTAGTGAAGAGCTCGGTGTTTCTACATGTCGTTTTTATATAATAAAGTGTTGTGTTTTTAAAATGCGATTGTGGTAAAAGATTCAAAGTGGAGTAGTGCTTTGGATACATTGTAGCAAAGGAGATAAAAGAGGATTCCAGAAATAACATAACCTAATCACCCAAAGCCATCAACCAATATAACCTATTAACCCAAAGTTATCAACCAATCCTACCACTCACAACTTTCAGTCTTTCTCTCTGATGAAAAAAAATGAAGTTTAAATGGATCTGATAGGCTATATTGTGCTAGAATATTATATTAACAGCATAATCTGAGATTAAAAAAAAAGTACTGATTTTTCTTTAGTATGCAATAAGGCATACTAATTATTATATTTGCACTTTTAAGGTATTAAACCCCTGAAAAGTGTGCATAGTTTACGTGCAATTCATAAATGATATACTATTCAAAAGCACCAATCACTTACCCTAAAGATCATGGTAATTTCCATCCACAACACACTTCCAGCATGTCAATTATCGTAATGTTGTTGGACTTCAAAGGTTTACAGAAATCTTGCTTACGATTCCTTCTTCCGGGGATGAAACATCGTATTTTTTCTTTTTAATTTTTATTATTTGCTAGACAAACTACGCTGGGTTTTTTTAGCCATAAGAGATGTAACTATATCTCATCAATTCCATAAAAACCACACAAGCATACTAAGCTAACAATAAAGCCAAGATTGATAAAAAACTTGTAAAATATGTAGGGGCAATATCATATGTAGAAAATGTTTCAGCTGAAATTAATAAAGTTTGTGGCAAGTATGACATACAGGTAGGAAATCGGGTACTTACTGTAAAAAATTTAGTGATTAAAAGTGAAAAAATCAGCCAATTAGATAGAGCAGGAATTTATTAAATCCCTATAAACCAGCAACCACCTGTGTCATATATAGGCAGCACCAAGAATAAATTAAAGTATAGATTGAACCAGCATATAAATAATTGGAATAAAAAAGCTAAGACAGCATTAACCCAATACTGTATGGAAAATCAACAATGTCCAAGGTTTGAGGATATTAAAATTATTAAGAGCTGTAAAAACGAAAGGCAGTTAAGAATTGCAGAGTCAGTGTTAATTGAAAAAAACAGATCAAGATTATGAAACATTAATGAGCCTAGCAACTTAAACGAACAATGGAAGGCCTTAATAAAAATTGAACAACAGCTTAGAAGGAAAAAAAGAAAAGAGAGCAGTAATGACAATAGATGGCGCCAGAGACACTAAGATTCAGAGATTGCGACTGGAGCCCGTGCCTCAATGGCTCTGCTCAATTGAGCTGTGGTGGGCGGGTGAGACACACCTGCCTCCTGAGGACGACAGTAGTCTGTTGAAAGCGCTAGAGGATTGTGTGTGAAGGGCTGAATGAGTGTGACACTTGCAGTGGGAGTGGCAGGGGTTTTGAAACAGATGGAGCATTTTGTTACTCACAGTTGACAAAGGTTTAACCACCTAGGAATGTAATGTTGTGTAAATATGTACATAGTTTTTTAATTGAATGTATGAATAAGTAGTATGCTTGTGTGGTTTTTATGGAATTGACGAGATATAGTTACATCTCATATGGCTAAAAAAAAACCAGCGTAGTTTGTCTAGCAAATAATAAAATATTTTTTTTAAAAATACGATGTTTCATCCCCGGAAGAAGGAATCGTAATCAAGATGTCTGTAAACCTTTGAAGGCCAACAACATTACGATAATTGACGTGCTGGAAGTGTGTTGTGGATGGAAATTACCATGATCTTTAGGGTAAGTGATTGGTGCTTTTGAATAGTATATCAAGGCATACTAAAGTATCAAGTAGTACTAAAGTATTCATTACAGCATCAAAATTCAAGCCAAAGCTTTGCTCCTTTAATGGCTGGACTAGGTTTATATTTTTCAGTGGAAGACAAAGGTTCATAGACTTTATGAAAACTTTTATTTATCCTGCAATTATTGTTCTCCAATAGTATCACGCAGAATAAGATTCAGGTTTCAAGCTACATTCCAATTTATGAGGCAACATGCTTTTTCCTTATAAATGCAGCTTTATTTTTAATATTTGAACTTTTTGCAACAGCCGATATTTCTATGTTAAGCTAAAATAATCAAACTATCTAAATGCTGAGCCTTGGAAATAGAAATTGGATTAAAAGAAGCTACTGAAAATGCATTAAATGTAAATTATATTCCACTATGATTATACAGCTTATACAGTCTATGCAATGTTATAACTTACTGCTTTCAGGAATTCCTTAATTGTTACTAACTCTGTCAACAGTTTGGCATCACTTGGATAGGATGTATTAAATGTTGATTTTTCAACAAGTGAGCCAAGTTCAGGATCATCAAGAGCAAGTTTGAGTCTCTCCTCAGGGTCTGCAGGAACAGACTTGAGTAATAGTGGCTGAGCAATTTTAGCATCATGAAGCTGAGGAAATATGAAAATGTTAATAATAATAATAACACATTTTCACACTGTAACAAAAAAAAATTGTCATTTGCAACTCTATTTCACTGTGTTTTAACACCATGGCAGAAAAACATGAAAGCATAACAGTTGATATAAAACATTTTTAAAATAATTTGGTGTTACATATTAGAGACTCAATCATTTTGATCCTAACAGAGATCAACCTGAATATCCAGAGCAGACATATGTTACACTATTGTTTTTGAAAATTGCAACACCATTAAGGACTGCTGGTATTAGTTGGAACTTACAGGATATGTACACAGTACAGCAATTTAAAAATGATACTAATGCTAGATAAAAACAATCACTAGTAAATTATCTACCTTGGTTTATTCGAAGTATTTCCCTCCAGCATCTATACACTGGTTTGCACTCTCACAAAATGCATGGAATAACTGCTAGAAACAGAAGAATGATGCTAAGAACCATGCATTGCCACAGCTTTCTGAATGGGTGTACTCATCAACTAAGTGGTGCTTATTTGATGAGTACCTTTAAATGGTGTGTTGACACCTTTAACATGGTTCATAAGCTTTTTCAATCACACAATTCCAGGACATTTCCAGGACTTCTGGATTTTTTCCAGGACTTATGATCCACATTCTTACTTAAAACATGGTGAAACCATAGGTCTGTTCAACCTGTAACCTACAACAAACAACTTCTTCCATGCTTGGGCAAACTTAATGCAGAATGTTAAAAATGATGTCTGCTGAAGCTAATCAGAAACTTAGAATCACAGATACCAAAACTGTCACTGAAAATGTGACCAGGTTTAATATTTACTAAACTTTTATGTACAGTATACTACACTGATTTAGAGAAAAATTTATTTTTCTACTTTGGCTTTAGTTCAATTGTTGAAGCAAATTACAGAATAAAAAATCCCCATAAAACTAAAAAAAAAAAACATAGGTATGTAGCATTACTGTTGAAATGCTTTCATATAACACACAATTAATACATAAAATACTATTTACATTTAATTATTTTGAAATAATGCTTACACTGGAAATTTAAGGCTAAGGAAAGGTGAAATATTTGGAACTTTTTCAAAGGACCAAAGGGATTGTTATTTCTTAAACACATAATCATGGGAGCAAGTATTTGTGTTATATTTTGTTTAGGGAAGGAATTTTCAACATAATATTGATGCTGTAGCTATGCTTTAAATTTGTACTCTCCAGCAAACAAAGTATGCACAAAAATTTCCAACATGAAATGAAAAAAAATAACAGGAAAACTTTAAGCCCAAAGGCTGTGTACAACTGCATTCATGAGTGATCAAGGCAATTTAACTGGGCATGATTAGAAAACTAATTATAAAAGGTGCAAAGTGATTATTAGCTTAAAAAATACTAAGAAACAACTAGGTTTAAGTTTTTGATATTATAAAGCAATCTGATTTTACGACAAATTTTTATTAAAGTATTCATTAGAAATTTTCAGTAAAGGTCAAAATAACCCACACACACAAAATCAGCTATTTACTTCTACCAGTGACAAAAAGTATATATATTACAAAAATTAATCAATGGTGCAAAAAACATTTCCCATAGCAGAAGGAATGTATTAGAGACAAAAAAGATTTTCAAATCAAACAGTAAAAAGAAGAGATATAGAAGGAAACATGATAAAACTCTATGCCCTTTAGCGGAAGAATTTTGCATAATGGAAAAGTTGAAAACAGGCAAAAAGCATTCTTCATAGAAAAAGCTATGCTAAGGAAAAAGAACTTTTCAAATACATTTCCCAGAAGCAGAGATAGCAAGAAAAATGTTTTGACCTTTACAACACCTAGGGGAAAGTTGCACATTATTTGAAGAGGATCTTCTTATTGTAGCAAAATTCTTATTCACTCTCCCTCTTTATTACAGCAAATGGCATACAGTAAAAAAAAAAAAAAAAAATTCTCAATAGGGGTTTTAGAGGCAGAGATAGGCTGTAAACGGAAGTACACAAACACCACCAATCGGCAGAAAAACCTCCTCAAATACAAACCTAAAGAGTTCCATAAGGTAAATGGTATCTGGTGTTAAAACATTTTTTTAAATTGGACGTTTAAAAGTGCAGATATTGAGAAAAATAGATTAAATATTTCCGCCCTCTAGCAGCAAAATTGTGCATTATTTTGGAAAGAAAATACACACAAGGAGTTTTCACAGTTAGTTAGTATCTGATCGAAAGAGAATATTTTTCAATTCGGTTTTTAGTCCCACAGACACTGCTGTAAACGGACACATGAACTTACGCCCTCTAGTGGCACACTTGTGTGTTAAGAAATAGTTGAAATTATATGAGAAACATTTTGCACCGAAAATGTTCTCCAACAAAGAAAGAATTTTTCAAATCCTACTCCTAGTAACAGAGATATGGAAAAATATATACGTGTACACTCAGGGTAAGAAATGTGGCACAAAATCCTTGTTTATTATCAACGTGTACACTCCCTGGTGGAAAAATTATTCACTATTTTAAGGAGGTGGTATTCTCAAAAAGTTTCCTGAGGTGAGCAGTATTGGTTCACGGAAGAATTTTTCAGTCGAGTTTCCAGCTCAGATTTTGTTGCAAATACATCAGAAGCAAAAGTAAGCACTTATACCCCCTGGTGGCCAAACCTTTCTTTACCAAAAATGAGAATTTATATGCAAAACATTTCCCCTCACGAGCTGTATCCGACGCAGGGAGAATTTTTCAAATTAGACTTCTAGAAGTGAAGGTATTAGGAAAATTGTGATTTACCTTTACGCACCTAGCGGAAAATTTATGCATTATTTGAAAAACGGACTGTAACTAAAATAGTCTTTGATATAAATCTCATCGAAAGGAAAAATATTTTTTTAATTGGATATTTAGAAGCAAATATATGAAATAAAATTTGCGCCCTCTAACGGCGAAGTTGTGCATTGGAAAAAAAAACGGAATGAATGGATCATCATTCTCACAGTTTAAGCTTCCCAAAACAAAAAGTATTTTACAAATCAAACTAATAATTGCAGAGATATGGTCTCCCCGGCCGGACAAAGTGATGACATAAGCACAACGCAAAAGATGCTAATAGCGCAGCTTCAGTTTTCCAAACAGAGAAGAAAACCAACAGCCCCCACCCCCTGCATTTTGCAGGGGTAGGGGAGGGAAATTTGTCAGACATAAGTTATGTCAGTAGAAAAATCTTCAACTACAAAACATTGCGCAGGGACAAAAAGGCAGAAATGGATAAAATTGCAGGACATGTAACAAAATTTTAGGACATTTCCAGGATGCATACAAACCATGCTTTAACTGGTGCTTTGAGTTTGGGAAATAGGAAGTAGTCGCACAGAGCTAAGTCTGGCGAATAAGTAGGGTGTGACAACATCCAGACCTGTTTTTTGGCCAAAAACTCTCGAACAGTGACTGCAATGTGAGAAGGGGCATTGTCATGCAAAAAAAACCAACTGCACTCTTCTTGATGCTCTGGCCTTACACTATGGATTCTTCGCAACAAACGTTTAAGAACATACACATAAAATGCAGCTGTAACATTTTATGTGTATGTTCTTAAAGTAACATTTTATGTGTATGTTCTTGTCCACTGGGCACGAATTCCATATGCACAATTCCTTTGCTATCATAGAATGCAATGAGTATTGTTTTGATTTTTGATCTTGACTAACTTTTTTGGCTTGTGGAAAGTTTGCTGACTTCCACTTGGCACTTTGCCATTTCGTTTCAGGGTCATATTGGAAGACCAATGTCTCGTCGCCTGTAATGATGTTATTCAGAAAATTTGGGCTTCTTTCAATGTTAGTAATCAAGTCTCTGTAGTGTTCAGCTCTCGCTTCTCGCTGATCTCCAGTTAAGGAATATGGCACAAATTCTGCACGCAGCTTCCTTTTCTTTAAATCTTTTGTTATTATTTGTTGAATGGTTTATTTATTCACTTCTAGATATTCTGAAATCATACAAAAAGTTGCATCTTTGTCAACAAAGGTGATACCCCTCATCTTTTCAATTGTTTGGTTTTCATACAGTCCTTGCCATGTCTGGATGTTCATCATCATCTAGTGACTCTCTTCCACTGCACAAACGTTTATGACATTCAAAAACATGTGCACGTGATAGGCAACTGCCCCTATACACTTGCTTTATCATGCTAAATGTTTGTTGAACTTTTGCCAAGGCACACATAAAATTTATTATCTGCAAGGAAGGATTGCTGGGATGACAGAAGCTGGATTTTCCTACCACAAAATTGCCATACATACAGGACAAAATGGCTGTACAGTGATGCAAAAATGGCGGCAGTGGATAGTTGAGGCTTGAACACACAGAAATCTAGGAGATGGACCGCAAAATTGCATGACCGTATGGGATGACTGGCACCTCTACTGCACAGCAGTGACCAATCATACAGCTAAGTCCACAGTGTTAATGCCACAGTGGAGCACTGTCACAGGTCAGGCCTCCAAGCACAGTTGACATCGTCTGCTTAATAGACGACTTGTTGCTAGCAGCCCATTGCTGTGCATTTTTTACCTTCAACCACAAATGCCTCAGGCTGCAATGGGATCTCAAGCACAGACATTGGCACATTGATTGGCAACAGGTCATGTTTTCTGATGAGTGACGATTCAGTTTGCGGCACCATGATGGTAGCATACGTATTTGAAGACATCGTGGTGAACGGAACCTTGCAGCGTGCATTTTGGCAGCATCATACCGGTCCAACTCCAAGTATCATGGCATGGAGAGCCATTGGGTTCAATTCGCGATCTCGCCTGATACGAATTGAGGAAACCCTTTCAACGGCCAGCGATAAATCAAGGATGTTTTAGAGGCAGAGCTGATATCTTTTCTTCAGAGTTGTCCTTGCATTATATTCCATCAGGACAATGCTCGGCCACTTGTGGCCCAGGTATGTGCAACATCTCTTCCACGCATAACAGATCAGGGCTTGAAAAATACCATGCCCGAGATGACCGGGGCATGTAAATTATTGGCTTGGACAAGTAAAAATGAAATCTAGTTGCCCGGTCGGGCAACTAGGTTTAAAGAAAAGAAAAAAAGTTTGGAATAGAGAATTTTCTACTCTAGAAAAAAAAATACTGTCGCATGTTTTTCATTTTACTGCAAATCACCAGAAGTTGTATTATTGTTACGGAATGAATGCCAAGGCCAGGAGGATAGCGCTTCTTCAATTATATTATGCTCTATATCCAGAAATTGGGGCCATACATAGTTTTGCTCCAGATGTCGTTTACAGTTAACGACAGGATGCGTGCCTCGGATGAAACTAGCCTCCGGTGTTTAGTGACAAAATGCGTAAACTGCCATGAAACGGGAGGACGCAGCCTGATGGGCAAAAAAGCCATGCTTTATGAGGAGGGAGTGACAACGGAATATTTATTGCACAGCCCCGAGTGGGGTTGGGTCTCTGAAACAACTTGCCGTGAGTGAAGGAGGGGAAATGGAAGCTTCTGACCCCAACCCCCTTACACACGCAAACACACACGCAACAGCGGTACTACTAAAACGAAGCCTTAGTTTCGTTTAAGATTTAAAACGAGCCTGTACACTTAGCCGGGAGAAGAGCGAAAATTACCGACACCGATAACTTACGTAGTTTGTCTGAGAGAACAGTAGTTTGTCTTAGCTGTGGATATAAGTTGTATTTAGTAATGGATATGAATTTTTTTTTTTTTGGAAAAAAATCCAGCAATGAGAGTATATCTCATAGTAAGCAATTATGTGAAATTCCCGATCTGTCAGCAGTTGTTACAAATTAGTCTTCTGCATTGTAGAGTGATGTAGAATCAGAATCTGAGTCATTGGCAAAATTGAAACTTATGCAAGCGGACTATGATAAAGTGTACGCAAAAAAACGCCGCAGGGCAGTTCAGGAATCTTGGATAAACGCATTTAATTGGCTAAAGTCAAATGACGACAAGACTATTATGTGATGCACTGCTTGCCAAAACCATCCTAAAATTGTCGACATCACCAGCAATTTTTCAAGGAATGTGTGTGTGTGGGGGGGGGGGGGGGTTCCCAGGTGATAATATAGTTTAATAACTATAAGTGCACACCACAGTAGTTGAAAACGTAAGGATTGCCTTTGTTTCTAAACAATTCTTGGGATATTTTATGATGCAAAATCACTTCTGTTTGCACAAGAGAAAAAGGTAAATAATTTTTACATTCAAAATTGTTGAAAACTACTTAAACTGCTGTACAACTATGACCCTTTTTTTTTTTTTTTTTTTTGCAAAACACAGGACGTATATTAAAAGTTCTTGAACATGGCATAATCACTAAATTTCTCAAATGCCATCGATTACCTTTCTTAAAACTTAAGATATATGCTTTTGTGCACTTTGAACACAGACACTTTAAAATGGCGATGCAAAAGATGTATAAAAAGTTTAGCATAATTTTTAACTTTAAAAAAATGAGGCTTCTGTTTTGTTATCTTAAAAGATAAATTTTTCTGGGCATGTAGATTTTACTTCTGGGCGAGTAAATATTTTCTGCACTTGCCCAGCTGGGCATGTAACTTTTCAGATATTTTTCAAGCCCTGCAGATACAGCTTCTTCCCTAGCCTGCACATTTGCTGGATATGTATCTGATCAAACATGTCAGGGACATGGTAGCTAAGAGACTGGCCCATCCATCAAGTGCCTCTGTCAGTTGCCACAAATGAACTCTGGTCTAGCATAGAAGCAGCCTGGCAGGCTATTCCCGAGGTATCAAAAACTTCTTCCATTCAATGCCACACCGTGTAGAGGCTGTTATTGTGGCTTGAGGTGGTTTCACACGATACTGAGTTTTGAAGCAAAAAAATCTTGGATAACTTTACAAATGAAATCAGTTATCTCCTGTAACATGAGGAATCTGTGAAACAAATTTCATCTGAATAGCACGATTCTTTCTTGGTGTTGCAATTTTCATAAACAGTAGTGTATTTTAATGACTACACTGCAGAACAGGTGCAGCTCAGAATGACATTATCACCAAGATTTTCCGTCTCTAGCTACAGGCCAATTCTTCCCCCTTGTTTTAGAAATTACACAAAAAATACCTATATATATATATATATATATATATATATATATATATACTTAAGAGCAAAACTGAAGACTAAGGAAAAAATTTTAGAATTTAAAACGAAGGGTGCAAAATAACCTGAAAATCAAAACGCGCAACGCAGCAGCTTTGAAAATTCAGAATTCACATTCTATAAAGAAGATACCTAAGCAAAAAAATACATATATAATTTTGACTCACACCTAATACAACATAGAAAAGGTTATGTATCTACCTGTGTGAGTAAAAGGAGAAAAGATAAAAAATAAAATAAAACAACTGAATGTAGAAGGTGTCGAGAATACTGAGCCTTGGCTTTATCAAGGACCAGCAAAAACTCTGCATTTTCTCACTTCCACAAAGACCTAGTTGGAAATGGGTTTCTGCAAGGCCATAGATGCAAGTAACATTCCCACCTAAAATAGTTTAAAAAATATATATATAAGTCATGTCCTCCGTAGAGTAGCATGACCTAGCACTAGTTAACAATTTCGCTTGCATCCATTAACCTTCATGGCCCGACCCATGCTCTTCATCTGTTACTATTAAACAGAGAGAAGAAGATTAAAGAGAACTCAAGCTGTGAGAGTGACATAATAAATAGAAATGATTTTCAGCTATAACGAAATTCCAAGTTCGTTTGAGAGAGAATTTAAACCTGAAAAACAATGCAAAAGAAATCCAAATTTTACATTGCAATTAAAAAAGGAAATGTTAATTTATAACGAACAGATTTTTGAAAGAAAACTTGAGTCTAAAACCCCCTACTCTACAACTTATGACAGCACGAAAACGAGAATAAGTTAAAGATAATAATTAACTAAAGAAAACTTTGTGAAAGTTATATACCTTAAACAGTTAGTTGCAATATGTACAAAGTATTTCAGCAGTGCTTTAAGTGCATAATTAATTAGTTATTAAGAACTTAACTACTATGAAAAAACAGCGCATAGACAGCGCATAGAAAAGGAACAAGCTTAGCCTTCTTCTGTTCCTAGGTACCCCAAAAGACGCTCAAAGTTACAAAGAAAAGTAAGAGTTAAAACCCGCATAAATGTTAACAGACAAACCAATGCTTAAAAGCTGAAAAGCTAAAAAACGACAGAGAAAAGGTACATAAAGTACAAACATTGAACTTATAAAACCTAGAACCCAAAAACAAGGAAGAGAGCTTACCTCTCGTGTGACAAAAGCTTTTCTCCTCACAAGAGGAGAACATGGCTGACCCCTTCCGCCACTCCCTAGACGCTGGGGGCAGTGAGGGTGGGGCTGATGGCCTCCTCATACAGCAAGAAACCAACGCGCGGAGATTTTAACCAGAGAAAAAAATATATAAACTTAAGACTGTGGATCTGTATGATCAGAATGAGCAGAATTAACTCTCCAGAATACATGAGAAATATTATAAAATACACGAGCAGTTTATTTAATAATCTTTGCATGTATTAAATCACCTTAGTGAGCTTCTATAGATTAATCAGAATCTTATTAATTTTAATGTTGGTTTTACTATTTTTAGTATAGCTATCCTAGTGATGAATAACTAGTTTTCTTTTTTATTTGTTTTTATTTTCTTTTATAAACAGATTTTTAAGCTTTTTTGTGATTTTGTTTATATTATTTAATTTTTTGTTTTAATAGGACCGTCATATCCATAGCACTAAGGTTCCTTTAGGTAGTTAATAGGCATCCTCTAGCCAACTTCCTTACGGCTTTGATTGGTCAGAATCATATTATTAACTGTGTAGAAAATTAAAGCAGATCTGCCAACCTTACTCTATTATTCAGAATAATTTTTCTTAAAGTTCTTTTGATGAAAGAAGAAGGAATTTCGTTCTCTAGAAAACTTTCTAATAGTATATTAATGTGGTAATTGAAATCCAAATTGTTGCTGCAAATTCTTGAAATTCTTAGGACCTGAGAAATTAGTACATTCTCAATTACTTTGGTTGAAATGTTATTATTCCAGTGTAGATATTTAATTACTTTGAAAGGAAAATTAACTCTTTTATCAAAGAGGCTAATAGATGGGTTACCTCTGTTGAGCTTAATGCTTAAGTCTAGGAACTCAAGTTCCTGATTACTGTGGTTGGTTTTACATAAGTTAAGAGAGCTAGGATAGATATTATCAAAATCACTCTCTATAACTTCTGAATTATTGATACACAGCAGATCATCAATATATCTAAAAGTGTAAAGGTAGTTATCTGAGCAGGTGGGGTGATTTTTAATGAATTTATATTCCTTAAAGAACAGGAATAGATTAGCGATATTTGTGGACGTTGATGTTCCCATTGGAATACCGTTCACTTGCTTATAGAGAGTATTATTATATAAGATATGGTTATTTTTTATGCAGCAATTGAGATAAGAGTTCCAAGTTCCTACTTCAACAAATTGGTTAAGTTTAAATTCTGCATACAGCTCTTTAAAGGTAGTGATTATATCTGATAGAGGCAGATTAGTATATAGGTTTTCAAAATCATAACTATTAATATCTAGGGGACAAACTTTGAGTATAGTAGAAATTACTTCTGCATTATTATTAATTATCCAAAAATCTCTGTACATCAAGTTAGAACAGTTTCTAATGTGTTTCAAAACCTTCTTTAAGACATCTACAAAAGCAAGATCTATTTTCTTTTTATGACTCCTTACTACACTAGCTATGAACCTGAACTTCACAGGATCCTTATGAAACTTAACCGTTGCAAAAAGAAATGGAAATTCAGGCCCATATCTTCTAGTTTGTGGAATTTTAAGTTTCTTGAAGAATGCCTTAAACCGATTTTCTAACTGCTTGGTAGAATAACTTACGGGCTCGTATGTTACTCTCCTTTTCTATGCGCTGTCTATGCGCTGTTTTTTCAAAGTAGTTAAGTTCTTAATAACTAATTAATTATGCACTTAAAGCACTGCTGAAATACTTTGTACATATTGCAACTAACTGTTTAAGGTATATAACTTTCACAAAGTTTTCTTTAGTTAATTATTATCTTTAACTTATTCTCGTTTCGTGCTGTCATAAGTTGTAGAGTAGGGGTTTTAGACTCAAGTTTTCTTTCAAAAATCTGTTCGTTATAAATTAACATTTCCTTTTTTAATTGCAATGTAAAATTTGGATTTCTTTTGCATTGTTTTTCAGGTTTAAATTCTCTCTCAAACGAACTTGGAATTTCGTTATAGCTGAAAATCATTTCTATTTATTATGTCACTCTCACAGCTTGAGTTCTCTTTAATCTTCTTCTCTCTGTTTAATAGTAACAGATGAAGAGCATGGGTCGGGCCATGAAGGTTAATGGATGCAAGCGAAATTGTTAACTAGTGCTAGGTCATGCTACTCTACGGAGGACATGACTTATATATATATTTTTTAAACTATTTTAGGTGGGAATGTTACTTGCATCTATGGCCTTGCAGAAACCCATTTCCAACTAGGTCTTTGTGGAAGTGAGAAAATGCAGAGTTTTTGCTGGTCCTTGATAAAGCCAAGGCTCAGTATTCTCGACACCTTCTACATTCAGTTGTTTTATTTTATTTTTTCAATCTTTTCTCCTTTTACTCACACAGGTAGATACATAACCTTTTCTATGTTGTATTAGGTGTGAGTCAAAATTATATATGTATTTTTTTGCTTAGGTATCTTCTTTATAGAATATATATATATATATATATATATATATATTATCATCATCATCATTGTCAACCATTATCAATCCACTGCTGGACGAAGGTCTCCCCAAGTTTTCTCCACAACGGTCTGTCTTGTGCCAGTCTCCTCCATGTCACTCCCGCATATTTACGAATTTCATCCACCCATCTCCCATGTGGTCTTTTTCTGGGTCTTTTCCTGTCCCTTGGAATCCAATCTAAAATTTCGGCTGTCCATCTATGGTCTGTCCTTCTGGCAGTATGTCCAGCCCATTGCCATTTCAGGGATTTAACTCTGATCATGATGTCTTCCACTCTTGTCATTTTTCGGATCCACGAGTTCCTCTTCTTATCTCTCCTGGTTATACCAAGCATGCACCTCTCCATGCTTCTTTGAGTTGTCTGCAGCCTTTGTATGTCTCTTTTAGTTAAGGTCCACGTCTCTGCACCATACGTAAGCACTGGAAGGATGCATTGATCAAACACTTTTCTTTTAAGACATAATGGCATATCATCATCATCATTGTCAACCATTATCAATCCACTGCTGGATGAAGGTCTCCCCAAGTTTCCTCCACAACGGTCTGTCTTGTGCCAGTCTCCTCCATGTCACTCCCGCATATTTACGAATTTCATCCACCCATCTCCCATGTGGTCTTTTTCTGGGTCTTTTCCTGTCCCTTGGAATCCAATCTAAAATTTCGGCTGTCCATCGATGATCTGTCCTTCTGGCAGTATGTCCAGCCCATTGCCATTTCAGGGATTTAACTCTGATCATGATGTCTTCCACTCTTGTCATTTTTTGGATCCACGAGTTCCTTTTCTTATCTCTCCTGGTTACACCAAGTATGCACCTCTCCATGCTTCTTTGAGTTGTCTGCAGCCTTTGTATGTCTCTTTTAGTTAAGGTCCACGTCTCTGCACCATACGTAAGCACTGGAAGGATGCATTGATCAAACACTTTTCTTTTAAGACATAATGGCATATTGCTCTTGAAAATTATGCTGTTTCTTCCAAAAGCTCTAAAGGCAAGTTTTGTACGCCGATTAATTTCTTCATTAATGTGACCCTCACTTGATATCTGCTGTCCAAGATAAACGTACGTGTCTGTTATCTCCAGCTTTTCTCCATCAATCGATAAATCTTCATTTCTTGTAAAAGCATTGAACATCACTTTTGTCTTCTGAAAGTTCATTTTTAATCCCACTTCTTTACTCTTGTCAGCAAGTTCCTGGATCATACTCTGCAGCCCTGATGGGGTAGTTGCAAAAATGACTACGTCATCAGCAAAACGAAGGTGGGTTAGATAATCTCCATTAATCTTTATCCCTTTGTTTTCCCAGCTCAGCGACTTAAAAACAACCTCCAATGTGGCATTAAAGAGCTTCGGAGATATGGTGTCGCCTTGTCTCACTCCCTTTCCAATTTTTACGTGTGTTGTATTTTTCAAACAGCCGAATCTTTGCACTTGCATTTTCATATATGTTATTAATAATATTAATGTATGCATCTTCAATACCGCAGGTTTTCAGAGCCATTGTAACTGCTGATGGTTTCACTGAATCAAAGGCTTTTTCATAATCGATAAAAGCCATGCACAATGGAAGTTCATATTCCCTCGCTCTTTCAATTAGTTCTCTCAGTACGTGGATATGATCTATTGTGCTGTAGCCACTCCTGAATCCAGCTTGTTCTCTCGGTTGAGCCATGTCCAGTGTTACCTTCAAGCGGTGTGAAAGAACTTTAGTGAAGATTTTATAAACTACTGATAGGAGGCTGATAGGTCTGTAGTTTCCGAGATCCTCAATGTCACCTTTCTTATGTAGCAGGATCATTGTAGCGGTGTTCCAATCCTCAGGAATCTTTCCTTCATTAAGGCATCGAGTGAAAATTTGGGCGAGTACTGTTTCGATTTCTCCACTTGCTTCTTGTATGATGTCTACAGTAACTCCATCTTCTCCTGGAGCTTTTCCCCGCTTCATGTTCTTGATTGCATGTGCAACTTCTGCTGGAAGGACTGGAGGAACTCTGGTACTGGTATCTTTCATGATGTCTGGAGTGCATGTATCATCCCTTTCATATAATTTGGAGTAGAAATCTTTCACTCTTGTCAAAATTTCGCCTCTATTTCTTGTTACAGAACCATCTTCTTTTCTCAGTGCCATAATCTGTTTTCTTTCCTTACTGAGATGTCCCTTTGCTATCTTTAGGCTTTGGATGTTTTCAATTGCTTTCCTCACTAGTTCACAGTTGAATTTTCTTACATCTTCAGTGATACTTTTTCTTACTGTCTTGCATAGCTCTATATATTCCACTTTGGAAGTCACATCTTCTTTAGTTGTTCTCATCTCTCTTCTTTTTTGCATCAACATTTTGGTTTTTCCTGATAATTTGTTTACATGCAACTTGTTCTTAGACCCAGCTAATTTTGTTGCTGTTTCCATAAGAGCTTTGGTTACTTTTCTATTAACTTCAGAGATGTCCACTTCTTCCGATGTTAGGCCTTCCAAAGCAGAGAACCTGTTCTTCAGTTCCAACTTGAAGGTATTATGGTGTTTTTTAAGGTTGGTTATGTCAATAGATTTTGTTTGTCTTATGAGCTTGCCACGTTCAAGTTTAGTGTTGAGGTGCATCTTACATCTCACCAATCTATGGTCACTACCTGTGTTGAATTTGTTTAGCACACTGCAGTCTTCTATGACGAATTTTTTGTTACACATAATAAAATCAATTTCACTTGTCGTCCCATTTGGATGTCTCCATGTCCATTTCCTGTGTGAATTTTTCTTGAAGCTGGTTTCTGTTGCCGTGACCGAATTTACCTACTGAAGTTTCATTCTGTTGCAGTTGCCCTATTGTTGCATTATTTTTATTTATATATATATATATATATACACTCACCAACCCGCTTGGCCAGCGTGGTGAGTTATGGCCAAACACCTCCAAAATGACTCTACAACTTAAATCTTGGCCCTCAGTCTCCGGCAGCTGGAATGTACCTGGCCAAGGCAGCGGCCAGTGCGACATGAAGGCAGAGGGTGCTAAGAATCCCCGGAGGACCGGACTAGGCTGAGATTTGATGCTGACCTTGGCTACCTACAACGGACGCTCCCTATCTTCTGATTCAAGGCTTCTTGAATTGGAAGAGGAACTACAAAGGATCAAGTGGGACATCGTCGGGCTAAGTGAGGTAAGGAGAAAAGGAGAAGATCTCATTGAACTGAAAAGTGGACATCTCTTCTATTATCGTGGGACAGATACTGGCAGAACTAGTGGTGTTGGATTTATAATAAACAAGAAACTGAAGGATAAAGTGGTAGAAGTTGAAAGTTCCTCTGACAGAGCTGCACGACTCGTTATCCAACTATCGAGAAGATACCAGGCTCAGATTATTCAAACTTATGCACCCACCACAAGTCATCCTGAAGAAGAAATTGAAGAATTTTATGAGGAAATTCGTCATCTAAATAATAAAGGTAAGCAGCACTTGAAGATAATTATGGGAGATTTCAATGCAAAAATAGGGCACCGGCAACAGAATGAAACTTCAGTAGGTAAATTCGGTCACGGCAACAGAAACCAGCGTGGAAATACTCTCGTTGAGTTTGCAGAGGCAGAAGGATTTTTCATCTTGAATTCCTTTTTCAAGAAAAAGCCACACAGGAAATGGACATGGAGACATCCAATTGGGACGACAAGTGAAATTGATTTTATTATGTGTAACAAAAAATTCGTCATCGAAGACTGCAGTGTGCTGAACAAGTTCAATACAGGTAGTGACCATAGATTGGTGAGATGTAGGATGCACCTCAACACTAAACTGGAACGTGGCAAGCTCATAAGACAAACAAAATGTATTGACATAACCAACCTTAAAAAACACCATAATACTTTCAAGTTGGAACTGAAGAACAGATTCTCTGCTTTAGAAGGCCTAACATCGGAAGAAGTGGATATTTCGGAAGTTAACAGAAAAGTAACCAAAGCTCTTATGGAAACAGCAACAAAATTAGCTGGATCTAAGAACAAGTTGCATGTAAACAAATTATCAGGAAAAATCAAAATGTTGATGCAAAAAAGAAGACAGATGAGGACAAGTAAAGAAGATGTGACTTCCAAAGTGGAATATATAGAGCTATGCAAGACAGCACGAAAAAGTATCACTGAAGACGTAAGGAAATTCAACTGTGAGCTAGTGAGGAAAGCAATTGAAAACAACCAAAGCCTAAAGATAGCAAAGGGACATCTCAGTAAGGGAAGAAAACAGATTATGGCTCTGAGAAAAGAAGATGGTTCTATAACAAGAAATAGAGGCGAAATTTTGACAAGAGTGAAAGATTTCTACTCCAAATTATATGAAAGGGATGATACATGTACTCCAGACATCATGAAAGGTACCAGAGTTCTTCCAGTCCTCCCAGCAGAAGTTGCTCATGCAATCAAGAACATGAAGCGGGGGAAAGCTCCAGGAGAAGATGGAATTACTGTAGACATCATACAAGAAGCAAGTGGAGAAATTGAAACAGTACTCGCCCAAATTTTCACTCGATGCCTTAATGAAGGGAAGATTCCTGAGGATTGGAACACCGCTACAATGATCCTACTACATAAAAAAGGTGACATTGAGGATCTCAGGAACTACAGACCTGTCAGCCTCCTATCAGTGATTTATAAAATCTTCACTAAAGTTCTTTCACACCGCTTGAAGGTAACACTGGACATGGCTCAACCGAGAGAACAAGCTGGATTCAGGAGTGGCTACAGCACAATAGATCATATCCACGTACTGAGAGAACTAATTGAAAGAGCGAGGGAATATGAACTTCCATTGTGCATGGCTTTTATCGATTATGAAAAAGCCTTTGATTCGGTGAAACCATCAGCAGTTACCACGGCTCTGAAATCCTGCGGTATTGAAGATGCATACATTAATATTATTAATAACATCTATGAAAATGCAAGTGCAAAGATTCGGCTGTTTGAAAATACAACACACATAAAAATTGGAAAGGGAGTGAGACAAGGTGACACCATATCTCCGAAGCTCTTTAATGCCACATTGGAAAATGTCTTTCAATCACTGAACTGGGAAAACAAAGGGATAAAGATTAATGGAGATTATCTAACCCACCTTCGTTTTGCTGATGACGTAGTCATTTTTGCAACTACCCCATCAGAGCTGCAGAGTATGATCCAGGAACTTGCTGACAAGAGTAAAGAAGTGGGATTAAAAATGAACTTTCAGAAGACAAAAGTGATGTTCAATGCTTTTACAAGAAATGAAGATTTATCGATTGATGGAGAAAAACTGGAGATAACAGATACGTATGTTTATCTTGGACAGCAGATATCAAGTGAGGGTCACATTGATGAAGAAATTAATCGGCGTACAAAACTTGCCTGGAGAGCTTTTGGAAGAAACAGCATAATTTTCAAGAGCAATATGCCATTATGTCTTAAAAGAAAAGTGTTTGATCAATGCATCCTTCCAGTGCTTACGTATGGTGCAGAGACGTGGACCTTAACTAAAAGAGACATACAAAGGCTGCAGACAACTCAAAGTAGCATGGAGAGGTGCATGCTTGGTATAACCAGGAGAGATAAGAAGAGGAACTCGTGGATCCGAAAAATGACTAGAGTGGAAGACATCATGATCAGAGTTAAATCCCTGAAATGGCAATGGGCTGGACATACTGCCAGAAGGACAGACCATAGATGGACAGCCGAAATTTTAGATTGGATTCCAAGGGACAGGAAAAGACCCAGAAAAAGACCACATGGGAGATGGGTGGATGAAATTCGTAAATATGCAGGAGTGACATGGAGGAGACTGGCACAAGACAGACCGTTGTGGAGGAAACTTGGGGAGACCTTCGTCCAGCAGTGGATTGATAATGGTTGACAATGATGATGATGATGATATATATATATATATATGCTATCCCACACTCACCAACCCGCTTGGCCAGCGTGGTGAGTTATGGCCAAACCCCTCCAAAATGACTCTACAACTTAAATCTTGGCCCTCAGTCTCCGGCAGCTGGAATGTACCTGGCCAAGGCAGCGGCCAGTGCGACATGAAGGCAGAGGGTGCTAAGAATCCCCGGAGGACCGGACTAGGCTGTCATCTGATGCTGACCTTGGCTACGTACAACGGACGCTCCCTATCTTCTGATTCAAGGCTTCTTGAATTGGAAGAGGAACTACAAAGGATCAAGTGGGACATCGTCGGGCTAAGTGAGGTAAGGAGAAAAGGAGAAGATCTCATTGAACTGAAAAGTGGACATCTCTTTTACTATCGTGGGACAGATACTGGCAGAACTAGTGGTGTTGGATTTATAATAAACAAGAAACTGAAGGATAAAGTTGTAGAAGTTGAAAGTTCCTCTGACAGAGCTGCACGACTCGTAATCCAACTCTCGAGAAGATACCAGGCTCAGATTATTCAAACTTATGCACCCACCACAAGTCATGCTGAAGAAGAAATTGAAGAATTTTATGAGGAAATTCGTGATCTAAATAATAAAGGTAAGCAGCACTTGAAGATAATTATGGGAGATTTCAATGCAAAAATAGGGCAACAGCAACAGAATGAAACTTCAGTAGGTAAATTCGGTCACGGCAACAGAAACCAGCGTGGAAATATTCTCGTAGAGTTTGCAGAGGCAGAAGGGTTTTTCATCTTGAACTCCTTTTTCAAGAAAAAGCCACACAGGAAATGGACATGGAGACATCCAAATGGGACGACAAGTGAAATTGATTTTATTATGTGTAACAAAAAATTCGTCATAGAAGACTGCAGTGTGCTAAACAAGTTCAACACAGGCAGTGACCATAGATTGGTGAGATGTAAGATGCATCTCAACACTAAACTCGAACGTAGCAAGCTCATAAGACAAACAAAATGTATTGACATAACCAACCTTAAAAAACACCATAATACCTTCAAATTGGAACTGAAGAACAGATTCTCTGCTTTAGAAGGCCTAACATCGGAAGAAGTGGATATTTCTGAAGTTAACAGAAAAGTAACCAAAGCTCTTATGGAAACAGCAACAAAATTAGCTGGGTCTAAGAACAAATTGCATGTGAACAAATTATCAGGAAAAACCAAAATGTTGATGCAAAAAGAAGAGTGATGAGGACAAGTAAAGAAGATGTGACTTCCAAAGTGGAATATATAGAGCTATGCAAGACAGTACGAAAAAGTATCACTGAAGACGTAAGGAAATTCAACTGTGAACCAGTAAGGAAAGCAATTGAAAACAACCAAAGCCTAAAGATAGCAAAGGGACATCTCAGTAAGGGGAAAAAACAGATTATGGCACTGAGAAAAGAAGATGGTTCTGTAACAAGAAATAGAGGCGAAATTTTGACAAGAGTGAAAGATTTCTACTCCAAATTATATGAAAGGGATGATACATGTACTCCAGACATCATGAAAAGTACCAGTAGCAGAGTTCTTCCAGTTCTTCCAGCAGAAGTTGCACATGCAATCAAGAACATGAAGCGGGGAAAAGCTCCAGGAGAAGATGGAATTACTGTAGACATCATACAAGAAGCAAGTGGAGAAATCGAAACAGTACTCGCCCAAATTTTCACTCGATGCCTTAATGAAGGGAAAATTCCTGAGGATTGGAACAACGCTACAATGATCTTGCTACATAAAAAAGGTGACATTGAGGATCTCAGGAACTACAGACCTATCAGCCTCCTATCAGTGGTTTATAAAATCTTCACTAAAGTTCTTTCACACTGCTTGAAGGTGACACTGGACATGGCTCAACCGAGAGAACAAGCTGGATTCAGGAGTGGCTACAGCACAATAGATCATATCCACGTACTGAGAGAACTAATTGAAAGAGCGAGGGAATATGAGCTTCCATTGTGCATGGCTTTTATCGATTATGAAAAAGCCTTTGATTCGGTGAAACCATCAGCAGTTGCAATGGCTCTGAAATCCTGCGGTATTGAAGATCCATACATTAATATTATTAATAACATCTATGAAAATGCAAGTGCAAAGATTCAGCTGTTTGAAAATACAACACACATAAAAATTGGAAAAGGAGTGAGACAAGGTGACACCATATCTCCGAAGCTCTTTAATGCCACATTGGAAAATGTCTTTCAATCACTGAACTGGGAAAACAAAGGGATAAAGATTAATGGAGATTATCTAACCCACCTTCGTTTTGCTGATGACATAGTCATTTTTGCAACTACCCCATCAGAGCTACAGAGTATGATCCAGGAACTTGCTGACAAGAGTAAAGAAGTGGGATTAAAAATGAACTTTCAGAAGACAAAAGTGATGTACAATGCTTTTACAAGAAATGAAGATTTATCGATTGATGGAGAAAAGCTGGAGATAACAGACACGTACGTTTATCTTGGACAGCAGATATCAAGTGAGGGTCACATTGGTGAAGAAATTAATCGGCGTACAAAACTTGCCTGGAGAGCTTTTGGAAGAAACAGCATAATTTTCAAGAGCAATATGCCATTATGTCTTAAAAGAAAAGTGTTTGATCAATGCATCCTTCCAGAGCTTACGTATGGTGCAGAGACGTGGACCTTAACTAAAAGAGACATACAAAGGCTGCAGATAACTCAAAGTAGCATGGAGAGGTGCATGCTTGGTGTAACCAGGAGAGATAAGAAGAGGAACACGTGGATCCGAAAAATGACAAGAGTGGAAGACATCATGATCAGAGTTAAATCCCTGAAATGGCAATGGGCTGGACATACTGCCAGAAGAACAGACCATCGATGGACAGCCGAAATTTTAGATTGGATTCCAAGGGACAGGAAAAGACCCAGAAGAAGACCACATGGAAGATGGGTGGATGAAATTCGGAAGTATGCGGGAGTGACATGGAGGAGACTGGCACAAGACAGACCGTTGTGGAGGAGACTTGGGGAGACCTTCGTCCAGCAGTGGATTGATAATGGTTGACAATGATGATGATGATGATGATGATATATATATATATATATATATATATATATATGCAGATACAGATGTATCTTCACCATCAACCATTATCAATCCACTGCTGGATGAAGGTCTAACCAAGTTTCTTCTAAAATGGTTTGTCTCGGGCCAGTCTCTTCCATGTCATTCACTCCATGGTCCATTATTCTACCATCATGTCCAGCCTTTTGCCATTTCAGGGACTTTATTCTATTCATGATGTCTTCCACTCTTGTCATTTCCCTTATCCCATGAGTTCCTCTTCTTCTCTCTCCTGGTTACACCAAACATGCATCTCTCCATGCTTTTTTCAGTTCTCTGCAGTCTTTGTATGTCTTTTTCAGTTAAGGTCTACATCCCTCGCTGTATGTAACCACTGGAATGATGCATTTATTAAAAGCTTTTTTTTTTTTTTTTTTTTTTGAGACATAATGGCATATTGCTTTTAAAAACTGCACTGTTTCTTCTAAAAGCTCTCCAACCAAGTTTTATACACCAATTAATTTTTTCATCAATGCGACCTTTGCTTGATATCTACTGTATAAGATAAATAAAGGTATCAGTTATCTCCAGCTTTTCCCAATCATTCGATAAATCTTCTTTTCTTGTAAAAGCATTGTACAACAGTTTTGTCTTCTGAAAGTTCATTTTTAATCCCACTTCTCTACTCTTGTCAGCAAGTTCCTGGATCATACTCTTCAGTTCTGAAAGGGAAGTTGCAAAAATGACTAAAACATCAGCAAAACGAAGGTCAATTAAATAATCTCCATTCATTTTTATTTCCTTTTTTTCCCCCTTAGTTTAATGATTGAAAGACATTTTGCAATGTAGACATTTTGCATTACCTTGACTCACTACCTTTCCAATTTTTATTGGTGCTGTACCAATATCTTCAAACAACAGAACCTTTGCACTTGCATTTTTACAGATGTTACTACTAACACTAAGCATCTTCAATACCACAGGATTCAAAGACATTGCAACTGCTGATAGTTTCATACAATCAAAGGCCTTTTCATAATCAATAAAAGCCATACATAACAGGAGTTCATAATCCCTCGTTCTTTCAGCTAGCTCTTTCAGCACATGGACATGATCTACACTGCTGTACCCACTCCTGAATCCAGCCTTTTCTCTCTGTTGAGCCACATCCGCTGTTACCTTCAGGCGATGTGAAAGAACCTTAGTGAAGATTTTTAAACCAATGATAGGAGGCTGATGGGCCTGTAGTAGTTCCTGAGGTCTTCAATGTCACCTTTTTTTATGTGGCAGGATCATTGCAGCATTGTTCTAATCATCAGGAATCTTTCTTTTATTGAGACATCTAGTAAAAACTTGGGCAAGTCTTGTTTCAATTTCTCCACTTGATCTTGGTAATTCCATCTTCAGAAGCTTTTCCCCATTTCATGTTCTGAATTGCATGTGTAACTTCTGCCGGAAGGACTGGAGGGACCTCAGTACTGTTACCTTTTGTAATGTCTAGAGTAGATGTAACATCTCTTTTAAATAGTTTTGGGCAGAAAACGTTCACTTTTCTCAAAATTTTGCCTTTATTTCTTGTTACAGTGCCATCTTCTTTTCTCAGTGCCATAATCTGTTTTCTTCCCTTACTGAGATGCCCCTTTGCTCTCTTCAGGCTTTGGTTGTCTTCAATTGCTTTTCTCATTAGTTCACAGAATTTCCTTATGTCTTCAGTGATACTTTTTTGTGTTTTCTTGCATAGCTCTATATGTTCCACTTTGGAAGTGACATTTTCTTTAGTTGTCCTCATCTCTCTCCCCTTTTGCATCAGAGTTTTTGTTTTTCCTGATATTTTCTTCATATGCAACTTGTTCTTAGTACCACATATTTTTCTTGCTGTTTCCATAAGAGCATTGATTAGTTTTCTGTTAACTTCAGAGATGTCGACTTTTTCTGATGTTAGATCTTCTAGAGCTGAGAATCTGTTCCTTCATTCCAATTTGAAGGAAGGCACACCGGACAAAAAATGAGTCACCCCTAACAGAAATGACAGTAGGAAGTTACCGGTTGCACAGAGGGCACCATGATAGCATTACTGGGAGATAAATAGCACTGATGTGGTCTACAGGATCATTTCTATCTCGTGCAGTGGTGAAGAGCATCGTGTGTGTTGAATTCAGTCTGCAATATGGGTTGTAAGACAGATGTTACTGAGTGGCAAAAAGGAGCATTGTTGGGAGATAAACAGCGCTGACGTGGTCTACAGGATCATTTCTATCTCGTGCAGTGGTGAAGAGCATCGTGTATGTTGAATTCAGTCTGCAATATGGGATGTAAGACAGATGTTACTGAGTAGCAAAAAGGAGCATTGTTGGGAGATAAACAGCGCTGACATGGTCTACAGGATCATTTCTACCTCGTGCAGTGGTGAAGAGCATCGTGTGTGTTGAATTCAGTCTGCAATATGGGTTGTAAGACAGATGTTACTGAGTGGCAAAAAGGAGCATTGTTGGGAGATAAACAGCGCTGACGTGGTCTACTGGATCATTTCTATCTCGTGCAGTGGTGAAGAGCATCGTGTGTGTTGAACTCAGTCTGCAATATGGGTTGTAAGACAGATGTTACTGAGTGGCAAAAAGGAGCATTGTTGGGAGATAAACAGCGCTGACGTGGTCTACAGGATCATTTCTATCTCGTGCAGTGGTGAAGAGCATCGTGTGTGTTGAATTCAGTCTGCAATATGGGTTGTAAGACAGATGTTACTGAGTGGCAAAAAGGAGCATTGTTGGGAGATAAACAGCGCTGACGTGGTCTACAGGATCATTTCTATCTCGTGCAGTGGTGAAGAGCATCGTGTGTGTTGAACTCAGTCTGCAATATGGGTTGTAAGACAGATGTTACTGAGTGGCAAAAAGGAGCATTGTTGGGAGATAAACAGCGCTGACATGGTCTACAGGATCATTTCTATCTCGTGCAGTGGTGAAGAGCATCGTGTGTGTTGAATTCAGTCTGCAATATGTGTTGTAAGACAGATGTTACTGAGTGGCAAAAAGGAGCATTGTTGGGAGATAAACAGCGCTGACGTGGTCTACAGGATCATTTCTGTCTCGTGCAGTGGTGAAGAGCATTGTGTGTGTTGAATTCAGTCTGCAATATGGGTCGTAAGACAGACGGGCAAAAAGGAGCCATTATGCTTGGCTGTGCCCACGGACACAAACTGAATGAAGTTACCCAATTTGTTGGTGTGTCAAAGCATACTCTCTAGTGGGTCTACAAACGGAGGTGTACTTTGCAGTCAACTGAAAATCAGCGACGTAACTGTGGCCGGAAAACAATTCTCACCAACAGGGACCGCTGCCATGTTTCACACCTAGTAAGTAATTGCAAATCGGTTTCAGACCAGGCAACAACTGCTCCGAACAGTCAATGAAAGTCTACTCCAACCAATTTCCAAAAGGACATTGCAACAAGAAATGCATGCAATGGACATCTGGAGCAGAGTACCAAGGAAGAGGCCTCTTTTAAACAGCAAGTCACAAAGTTGTATGTTATCAATGGGCTCAAAGGCACCAAAACTTTACTGTGGAGGATTGGAAATGAGTAATTTGGTCTGATGAATCTTGTTTTTGTTTGTACTCCAATGATGAGAGGTGATGAGTGCCTCACAGGCTCAATGAAGCCTTTAATCCTGATTGTGTCGAAGGTGTTGTTCAGGCTGGAGGGGGTTCTGTGATGTTTTTCATAACACAAAGTGGGCCAACTTGTTGCAGTGATGATGAATTTGAACCAGCATGTGTGTCTCTGCATTCTGAATGACAAAGTGTTGCCCTTTGCCCTACATCCCCAGGAGCAGCATCACATTGCCACTCCTGCCTTCCAAGAAGACAATTGCCACGTGCACAAGGCTAAAACTGTGTCTAGTGGCATAACAAACAATCAGCAACAGTGTCTCACCTCGGCCGGCACGCCAAATCCCCTTGAATATCTGTGGGATCATTTGGACACCCACATACTCTTGCAGATCTCTGGGACCAATTGACGCATGAGTGGCTGCAAATCGATGTTCAATACACCCACAACCTGATGGAGTCCCTACCATACCGGATCCATGATGTTATCGAGGCAAGAGGTGCTGTCACCTGTTATTAGGTAAGTTCTAACAGGGGTGACTAATTTTTGTCCGGTATACAAAAAATTCGTCATCGAAGACTGCAGTGTGCTGAACAAGTTCAACACAGGTAGTGACCATAGATTGGTGAGATGTAAGATGCACCTCAACACTAAACTGGAACGTGGCAAGCTCATAAGACAAACAAAATGTATTGACATAACCAACCTTAAAAAACACCATAATACTTTCAAGTTGGAACTGAAGAACAGATTCTCTGCTTTAAAAGGCCTAACATCGGAAGAAGTGGATATTTCGGAAGTTAACAGAAAAGTAACCAAAGCTCTAATGGAAACAGCAACAAAATTAGCTGGGTCTAAGAACAAGTTGCATGTGAACAAATTATCAGGAAAAACCAAAATGTTGATGCAAAAAAGAAGAGAGATGAGGACAACTAAAGAAGATGTGACTTCCAAAGTGGAATATATAGAGCTATGCAAGACAGCACGAAAAAGTATCACTGAAGACGTAAGGAAATTCAACTGTGAGCTAGTGAGGAAAGCAATTGAAAACAACCAAAGCCTTAAGATAGCAAAGGGACATCTCAGTAAGGGAAGAAAACAGATTATGGCTCTGAGAAAAGAAGATGGTTCTATAACAAGAAATAGAGGCGAAATTTTGACAAGAGTGAAAGATTTCTACTCCAAATTATATGAAAGGGATGATACATGTACTCCAGACATCATGAAAGGTACCAGAGTTCTTCCAGTCCTCCCAGCAGAAGTTGCTCATGCAATCAAGAACATGAAGCGGGGGAAAGCTCCAGGAGAAGATGGAATTACTATAGACATCATACAAGAAGCAAGTGGAGAAATTGAAACAGTACTCGCCCAAATTTTCACTCGATGCCTTAATGAAGGGAAGATTCCTGAGGATTGGAACAATGCTACAATGATCCTGCTACATAAAAAAGGTGACATTGAGGATCTCAGGAACTACAGACCTATCAGCCTCCTATCAGTGGTTTATAAAATCTTCACTAAAGTTCTTTCACACCGCTTGAAGGTAACACTGGACATGGCTCAACCGAGAGAACAAGCTGGATTCAGGAGTGGCTACAGCACAATAGATCATATCCACGTACTGAGAGAACTAATTGAAAGAGCGAGGGAATATGAACTTCCATTGTGCATGGCTTTTATCGATTATGAAAAAGCCTTTGATTCGGTGAAACCATCAGCAGTTACCACGGCTCTGAAATCCTGCGGTATTGAAGATGCATACATTAATATTATTAATAACATCTATGAAAATGCAAGTCCAAAGATTCGGCTGTTTGAAAATACAACACACATAAAAATTGGAAAGGGAGTGAGACAAGGTGACACCATATCTCCGAAGCTCTTTAATGCCACATTGGAAAATGTCTTTCAATCACTGAACTGGGAAAACAAAGGGATAAAGATTAATGGAGATTATCTAACCCACCTTCGTTTTGCTGATGACGTAGTCATTTTTGCAACTAGCCCATCAGAGCTGCAGAGTATGATCCAGGAACTTGCTGACAAGAGTAAAGAAGTGGGATTAAAAATGAATTTTCAGAAGACAAAAGTGATGTTCAATGCTTTTACAAGAAATGAAGATTTATCGATTGATGGAGAAAAACTGGAGATAACAGATACATATGTTTATCTTGGACAGCAGATATCAAGTGAGGGTCACATTGATGAAGAAATTAATCGGCGTACAAAACTTGCCTGGAGAGCTTTTGGAAGAAACAGCATAATTTTCAAGAGCAATATGCCATTATGTCTTAAAAGAAAAGTGTTTGATCAATGCATCCTTCCAGTGCTTACGTATGGTGCAGAGACGTGGACCTTAACTAAGAGAGACATACAAAGGCTGCAGACAACTCAAAGAAGCATGGAGAGGTGCATACTTGGTATAACCAGGAGAGATAAGAAGAGGAACTCGTGGATCCGAAAAATGACGAGAGTGGAAGACATCATGATCAGAGTTAAATCCCTGAAATGGCAATGGGCTGGACATACTGCCAGAAGGACAGACCATAGATGGACAGCCGAAATTTTAGATTGGATTCCAAGGGACAGGAAAAGACCCAGAAAAAGACCACATGGGAGATGGGTGGATGAAATTCGTAAATATGCGGGAGTGACATGGAGGAGACTGGCACAAGACAGACCGTTGTGGAGGAAACTTGGGGAGACCTTCGTCCAGCAGTGGATTGATAATGGTTGACAATGATGATGATGATGATGCTTATTATGATGCTTCTTAAGGTTGGTCATATCAAAACATTTTGTTTGTTTTATGAGCTTGCCATGTTCGAGTTTAGTGTTGAGATACATCTTAAATCTCGCCATTCTATGATCACTCCCTGTGTTGAACCTGTTCAGCACACAGCAGTCTTCAATGACAAATTTCTTATTACATATAATAAAATCAATTTCACTTGTCAGTCCATTGGGATGCTTCCATGTCCATTTCCTATGGGGTTTTTTCTTGAAAAGGAGTTCATGATGAAAGCCCTTTCTGCCTCTGCAAACTCTACGAGAGTATTTCCATGCTGGCTTCTGCTCTTATATGTCTGAATTTACCTATCAAAGTTTCATTCTGTCACTGTTGCTTTATTTTTACATTGAAACCACACAATGATCTCCAAGTGTTGCCTGCCTTTATTATTTAGATGCTGAATTTCTTCGTAAAATTCTTCAACTTCTTCCTCAGGAGGACTTGTGGTGGGTGCATAAGCTTGGATATCTGAGCTTGGTATCTTTTAGAGAGCTGGATAACGAGTCACACAGCTCGGTCGGAGGAACTTTCAACTTCTAGAACATTGTCCTTCAGTTTCTTGTTTATTATAAATCCAACACCACTAGTTCTGCCAGTATCTGTCTAACAATAGTAGGAGATATGTCCGCTTTTCAGTTCAATTAAATCATTTTTCTTTTTACCTCACTTAGCTCAACGACGTCTCACTTGATCTTTTGGAGTTACTCTTCCAATTCAAGGAGCACTGAATCAGAAGATACAGGAGATCACCAGTTAAACGTAGCCTAGGTCACCATTGGATGGCAGCCTAGTCTGGTCTTCCAGCGATTCTTAGCATCCTCTGCCTGCATGTCACACTGGCCACTGCATTGGCCAGGTACATTCTAGCTGTCAAAGACTGTAGGCCAAAATTCACCATGGCTGGTTAAGTGGGTCGGTGAGTGTGGGATAACATTTCCTCTAATCCTGGTATTATAATTATACCGCTATTCGTCAGTCGTCAGGGCCCCTTTAAGTGGGAACAGGATGCACTGCAAGGAGGAGGGGTTGGCACTTGTGAAGGAGAGGCTATATTCTATATTTGCGCACCCCCTGACCTTGCATCCCATATAAATATATATACAATCGTGGCCAAAAGTCCTGCACCAGTAGACCGAAAGTCAATTTTTGATGTTTGAAGTCAACTTATACAGCATAATGGTAAAATCAGGAATACATATTATACATCATTTTAAAGGAAATTTTATGCTGTATTAAAATATTTTTACAGAATGTTATTACCAGTAATAGAAGTGAAGTTACAAGCAAAAATGTGCAAGTGAGGAAACACAAATCCAGTTCTGAAAAAGTGTCGTGCCCCTTTAATCCACTATAGCTTTCTCCACAGTCGGCTAGTGAGATATAAAAGGGTGTAGAATCATCTGGCAACTTAGAAAGCAGCTGCTTGTAGTCAGTTGACGGAAGTTTATGCAGAATCCCCGGTGATATTTGAATTTCGGAATGTCATAGACCCGAAAATCGGTCCTGCCTCTTCAAACCAGGGCAAAAATTATTGTTTTGCATGAACTTGGATTCAGTAGCCCTAAATTGCTGTTAAATGTGGCTGTGATCATGCCACTGTCTTGCACACCATTAAAAAGAGTTGTAGAAACTGGATATGTGGGAAACAGAAAAAGAACAGGTCGACCAAGGCTGTGTACTGAATGTGATGATCGCATGCTGATTCTTCTTTCCTTAAAATCAAGCTTTAAACAGTCACTGGTTTAAGAAACGAGTGGGAGAATGAAGTAGGCATTACTGCATCTGCACGTACTGTTTTTGTCATAGGCTACAAGAAAATGGACTAACTGCATGAAAAGCTGCATGAAAACCTTTCCTTACTGAACAACAATGACTCAAAAGAATTGCTGGGCCAAGGCACACAAGAATTGTACTATTGATGAATGGAAAAATGTTATTTTCAGTGATGAAACATCTGTTACTATTTCCGCTAATAATGGAAATAATTATGTACGCTGTCGGGCTGGGGAAAGATATAAGGCATGCTGAACCCAGCCAACAATCAAGCACCCACATTCGATGATGTTATGGTCCTGTATTTCAGCCAGTGGTGTTGGCCATCTGCACATTGTTGATGGCACATTGAATGGATCGAAATATGTGGATATTTTGGAGTCCAAACTACTACCATCTGCACATAACATGGGTTTGCGGAATTTTATCTTTCAGGTCAATAATACGCCATGTCATCGGTCAAAGTTAGTTGGCAAGTGGTTTAATCAAAATGTTATAAGAAAATTTCAGTGGTCAGCACAGTCACTGGATCTTAATCCCATAGAGAATCTGTGAGTGAGATTGAAGCAAAATCCGTCAACAAGGATCCACATCTAAAACAGCATTGATTGAGTCTGTAAGGGCCGTATGGCACCGTGTTATCACCAATGGACAACTAGAGAAGCTCATTAGTTCCATGCCAAGAAGGTGTACTTTGTAACTAAGAAACCGTGGTTATCCAACTAAATATTAAAGCATATTTTGCTTGTTGCTAAGTTATTTTAAGTGTCCTGCAAGTTTAAATAATGTACTGTACAGTAATTTTACGTTAAATGCATTGTACACTAATTTTACAAATTCCACTATTTTTTGCTTTTTATGACTAGATGTTGTATGCTTGTAACTTCACTTCTGTTACTGGTAATAACATTCTGTAAAAATATTTGAATTCAGCATAAAATTTCCTTTAAGAGGATGTATAATATGTATTCCTGACTTTATCATTAACACTGTATCAGTTGACTTCAAACATCAAAAATTGACTTTCGGTCTACTGGTGCAGGACTTTTGGCCACGACTGTATATCATCAGTGGAAGACATCATGATTGGAGTAAAATCCCTGAAATGACAATGGGCTGGACATATTGCCATATGGACACACCATCAATGGACAACCAAAATTTTAGACATGATTCCAAGGGACAGAAGAAGGCTATATGAGAGATGGGTGGATGAAATTTGAAAGCATGCGAGAGTGATGTGGAGGAGACTGGCTCAAGACAGGCCATTGTGGAAGAAACTTGGGGGGGGGTCCTTCATCCAGCAGTGGATTGATAATGGTTGATAATGATGATGGTATATCATCAACCACTATTAATCCATTGCTTGATTAAGGTCTCACTAAGTCTCTTCCACAATCTGTCTTGAGCTAGTCTCCTCAATGTCATTCTAGCATGTTTTTGAATTTTATCCAGACATCTCTTACCTGGTCTTCTTCCAAGTCTTTTCCAGTCCCTTGGAATTTTGTCTATATTTCCACTGTCCAATTTAGTGTTGAGTTCTTCAAGCAATATGTTCAGCTTGTTGCCATTTGAAGGTCTTTACTGTGATCATGAGGATTCCCCCATGTCATTTTTCTGATTCAGGAGTTGCTTTTCCTATCTTTCTTGGTTGCATCAAACATGCTTCGCTCCACGCTTCTTTGAGTTGCCCACAGCCTCTATGTCTTTTTCAATAAAGGTCCATGTTTCTGATCCATAAGTAAGAACTGGAAGGGTGCACTGATTAAACACTTTTCTTTTAAGACATAATGGTAAATTGCTCTTGAAAACTGAACTGTTTCATCCAAATGATCTCCAACCAAGTTTCATATGCCAATTAATTTCTTCTTTAACATGGTCCTCACTTGTCATTTGTTGTCCAAGGCAAATGTAGGCATCGGTTACCTCTACATTTGTTCTATCAGTGGATCAATCTTCGGTCCTTGTAAAAGCCTTATACATCATTTATATTGTGGCTCCGAGGGGTTATTTTAAACAATGACTAGTATATATCTATATTAATAAAATTGCTGTGTCTGTCTATTGGTTACCTACAGAGGAAACTACTGAACATAGAGACTTGAAATTTGGTACGCACACAAAGGTTTATGAGGCATGCTGGACCTCAAAGCCTGTCTTTTGAAATTCAATATTACTGAGTTTTAATTAATTTAATAGTTTTTAAAGCATTGAACCATTATTGAAATCTGATTTTTGAATGCTGCCCATGAAGTGAAGCAACGATAGTTATTAATTTCATTGTTACTCACCAATATATTTTACTAAACTATCATCAAACATCTTTTTATCATGCTTTACACAAACATAAAAAATATCTCATTACAATACAAATTTGAAGTTGTGATTCCATCTATTGGTATAAATTATGACAAGAGTGGTAAGTCAAGTAATATCCGAAAAGAAAATTTCATCGCCCTGGAGTGGGAATTGCTTCGACTGGCGATTCCTGTGATGTGTTAAATTCAAATTACTTGGAAACTTCAGACTTGGACATTCTGGGTGGTGTACTGGTTAGTATATTCGGGTGCAAACGGGGAGACATGGATTCGATTCCCACTTCAGGACAATGAAATTTTTAAGTTTTCGGATATTATTTGACTTACCACTCTTGTCATAATATACACCAATAGACAGAATCACAACTTCAAATTTGCATTGTATACTGGTGTAACCCCATATTTCATAGTATATACCATTACAATCTGAATAGTGCTAAATGTGATAAAAGCCAGTACAAAAAAAAGCATTTTTTATTGCCACAGCAACTTATATGTGCCAAACTTCCACACATTTATGGGTGGTTTTATTGAGGTATATTAATACTACAAACCTATGCACGAGAGCACCTATGACAAAATAGAAGCAACAATATTAATAGGTTGTGGAGAAATTTTTGGAATGCACTTCCTAAATCTGACAAGTATAATTTTTCCACAATTGAAGGTGGGTTCTTTGACATTCTACATTTTGGTTCTCCCTGTGTCACCACCAGAGATTGTGCCAATGCCTGGATAGGCACATTTCACACACCAAAAATGAAAATTACTTCCTAAAACAGGACATATTTTTACTGCTCCAAAATTATCTGTCCAGATTTAAAAACCGAATGCTAGGATTTTCTTTTTTTAAATTATCATTACTATTATTTTCCACCTCAACTGTTCAACACAGCAGTTGCACGGTTGATAACGTAACACCTCTCTCGTTCCCCACCTACACCCTGCCTCTCTTCTTGGTTTTGCAAGTCTTGGGCTGCAGGAAGACACAACCCCAAAGGCCCAAGGCACGTGTGGAAAAAATGTGTTCTCTATGATCACAACTTGGGAGGAGACCTTGAGCTCTGCTGCCATATCCGTCATACAACTGAGCTACAAAAGGGCTGTAGGGTGTGTCTGTGTGCAAGCCTATATGAAATGGGGGGGGGGAGGACGAGATTTTTTTCCAGATTTCCAAAGGTTTGTGGACAGCACTGTTGAAAAAGAAATAGCTGTTCTGCATTTGGGTGGGCAGATTCCCGTTATTTACTACTTAAATATTTTTTACTGTACTTCAATGTTTCGGGGAAACCTCAGATTATGAGTAAGTGCGGTACTTGTGAATGCTAACAAAAAATTGCGGACAGTAAAATAATATTTACTTATATTTATTTTCCGCTCACACTAAAACAACTGAAAATATTACAAATGGACGATCTGATAGACTCACCTTGATTCTGTGAATAAAGCTCATGTTAAAAACTGGCTTCCTAGTTTATTAAATTAAACACTTATTTAAACTTCTAATATGTAGATTTTTCTACAAAATTTTTATTTTACATTGCAAATTTTCAAAGAAAACTCTTCTTCATCAAACAGTCCCTTTTTGACACACTGTCACGGTTATTTTTCACACCAAATCTTGCCAGATGTTAGGCTGGGATAAACGTCTGCAGTCATTGGAAATGGAATTCAGATTCTTATCAATTTCTATTCTTTCTTTTAATTTTCTTTTTTAAAAGTTGTTTTGAAAACCGATTACTTTAAGGGAATTCCAGTCTATGCTGTGACCAGTTTCTCTAACATGCCTATCTAAACAAACCTCTCTTGTTGGAGCAATTTTTTAAAGCTGCTTTTTATGTTCTGCTATTCCAAGTTTACCAGCGATCTATATCTCCTATGTATGACAGTCTACAATTACATTTTACTTCATAGATTACTCCTTGCATTTTTAAAATACCTTCTTCTCTTTGAACTATCATTGGGAATTTTTTTTTTAACTTTGCTCTATGAACTTGGAGCTAGCTGATATTATATTTCTTGCTAATTCCTTTAATGATTCGAATAAACCTTTGTGATAAGTAATTCTTCTAGTGAATTTTGTTTTTTGCTCTTGTGTGTTCTTCTTAACAGAAATATTTAGAAGTTTTTGAATTTAATTTTTAGGACAGTTATTTCCTGTAAGTATGCCTTTAAGTTCTTCTTTGTGGACTTTTTTCATCTCTGCTGTGGATACTACTTTATTTGTTTTTCTAAAAACTGACTTGCCACATTTTTCTTAATAGCATAATGTGGAGATTTGTATAAAAAACTTTTGTTGAATACAAATAAAATGTTGGATTTCAATTCCTATCATCCATATTATAGATATAGATATTAGTCTGTAAACAGGACTAACAGCATCACTCTATTAGTCTTCTTCACAGCATTTTCAATCATCTTTAACTTCCATAATCTGTATTTAAAAATTTGTGAATGCATTTCAAATATTATATCATCATCGGATCAAATTCTCTGAATACAGAACACAATTCATCGCTCTGAACAGACACTATTCAAAATGCAAAATATACTTATTTTGATGTTATGAGTAGATGCTAACATTGGATTACCACATCAACAAAGTAGTGTTTTGGTCAACTAAACAGCAAGCACTGTGTTCATATTACATGCCTAGCATGCAATATGAACACTACGTGCCTAGTGTGTACATAATATGAATTACATGCCTGGCATGTATTATGAGCTGCCCAAAAGGAAAATGTCAGAGCAATATATGTAACTGACAATAGAAACTTACAGAAATTATTACACTGGTGTCAGAAGTAGTATAGACCAGACAGGGCACCTGGATTTGAATATTGTAGAGCATTATGGCTCAGACTTATTGCCATTACTTGACATTGTTTGGATGTGGTAAGAGCAGAAATATGGAAAAGGAAAACAACAACAGGAACCTGGTTGTTTGCAGATAATGTAGTCAGGGTGTCTACCAAATTTGGAAAATAAAATTTCATGACCAATAAGAAATTTTTATGACCACTTTTAAAATACTTCAATGGCCAGCGTGGTGAGTTATGGCCAAACTTCTCCAAAATGACTCCACAACTTAAATCTTGGCCCTCAGTCTCCGGCAGCTGGAATGTACCTGGCCAAGGCAGCGGCCAGTGCGACATGAAAGCAGAGGGTGCTAAGAATCCCCGGAGGACCGGACTAGGCTGCCATCTGATGCTGACCTTGGCTACTTACAATGGACGCTCCCTATCTTCTGATTCAAGGCTTCTTGAATTGGAAGAGGAACTACAAAGGATCAAGTGGGACATCGTGGGGCTAAGTGAGGTAAGGAGAAAAGGAGAAGATCTCATCGAACTGAAAAGTGGACATCTCTTCTACTATCGTGGGACAGATACTGGCAGAACTAGTGGTGTTGGATTTATAATAAACAAGAAACTGAAGGATAAAGTTGTAGAAGTTGAAAGTTCCTCTGACAGAGCTGCACGACTTGTTATCCAACTCTCGAAAAGATACCAGGCTCAGATTATTCAAACTTATGCACCCACCACAAGTCATCCTGAAGAAGAAATTGAAGAATTTTATGAGGAAATTTGTCATCTAAATAATAAAGGTAAGCAGCACTTGAAAATAATTATGGGAGATTTCAATGCAAAAATAGGGCAACGGCAACAGAATGAAACTTCAGTAGGTAAATTCGGTCATGGCAACAGAAACCAGCGTGGAAATACTCTCGTTGAGTTTGCAGAGGCAGAAGGGTTTTTCATCTTGAACTCCTTCTTCAAGAAAAAGCCACACAGGAAAAGGACATGGAGACATCCAAATGGGACAACAAGTGAAATTGATTTTTATTATGTGTAACAAAAAATTCGTCATAGAAGACTGCAGTGTGCTAAACAAGTTCAACACAGGTAGTGACCATAGATTGGTGAGATGTAAGATGCACCTCAACACTAAACTTGAACGTGGCAAGCTCATAAGACAAGCAAAATCTATTGACATAACCAACCTTAAAAAACACCATAATACCTTCAAGTTAGAACTGAAGAACAGGTTCTCTGCTTTAGAAGGCCTAACATCGGAAGAAGTGGACATCTCTGAAGTTAACAGAAAAGTAACCAAAGCTCTTATGGAAACAGCAACAAAATTAGCTGGGTCTAAGAACAAGTTGCATGTGAACAAATTATCAGGAAAAACCAAAATGTTGATGCAAAAAAGAAGAGAGATGAGGACAACTGAAGAAGATGTGACTTCCAAAGTGGAATATATAGAGCTATGCAAGACAGTAAGAAAAAGTATCACTGAAGACGTAAGGAAATTCAACTGTGAACTAGTGAGGAAAGCAATTGAAAACAACCAAAGCCTAAAGATAGCAAAGGGACATCTCAGTAAGGGAAGAAAACAGATTATGGCACTGAGAAAAGAAGATGGTTCTGTAACAAGAAATAGAGGCGAAATTTTGACAAGAGTGAAAGATTTCTACTCCAAATTATATGAAAGGGATGATATATGCACTCCAGACATCATGAAAGATACCAGTACCAGAGTTCCTCCAGTCCTTCCAGCAGAAGTTGCACATGCAATCAAGAACATGAAGCGAGGAAAAGCTCCAGGAGAAGATGGAATTACTGTAGACATCATACAAGAAGCAAGTGGAGAAATCGAAACAGTACTCGCCCAAATTTTCACTCGATGCCTTAATGAAGGAAAGATTCCTGAGGATTGGAACACCGCTACAACGATCCTGCTACATAAGAAAGGTGACATTGAGGATCTCGGAAACTACAGACCTATCAGCCTCCTATCAGTAGTTTATAAAATCTTCACTAAAGTCCTTTCACACCGCTTGAAGGTAACACTGGACATGGCTCAACCGAGAGAACAAGCTGGATTCAGGAGTGGCTACAGCACAATAGATCATATCCACGTGCTGAGAGAACTAATTGAAAGAGCGAGGGAATATGAACTTCCATTGTGCATGGCTTTTATCGATTATGAAAAAGCCTTTGATTCGGTGAAACCATCAGCAGTTACAATGGCTCTGAAAACCTGCGGTATTGAAGATGCATACATTAATATTATTAATAACATCTATGAAAATGCAAATGCAAAGATTAGGCTGTTTGAAAATACAACACACGTAAAAATTGGAAAGGGAGTGAGACAAGGTGACACCATATCTCCGAAGCTCTTTAATGCCACATTAGAGGGTGTTTTTCAGTTGCTGAGCTGGGAAAAAAAGGGGATAAAGATTAATGGAGATTATCTAACCCAGCTTCGTTTTGCTGATGACATAGTCATTTTTGCAACTACCCCATCAGAGCTGCAGAGTATGATCCAGGAACTTGCTGACAAGAGTAAAGAAGTGGGATTAAAAATGAACTTTCAGAAGACAAAAGTGATGTTCAATGCTTTTACAAGAAATGAAGATTTATCGATTGATGGAGAAAAGCTGGAGATAACAGACACGTACGTTTATCTTGGACAGCAGATATCAAGTGATTGTCACATTGATGAAGAAATTAATCGGCGTACAAAACTTGCCTGGAGAGCTTTTGGAAGAAACAGCATAAATTTCAAGAGCAATATGCCATTATGTCTTAAAAGAAAAGTGTTTGATCAATGCATCCTTCCAGTGCTTACGTATGGTGCAGAGACGTGGACCTTAACTAAAAGAGACATACAAAGGCTGCAGACAACTCAAAGTAGCATGGAGAGGTGCATGCTTGGTGTAACCAGGAGAGATAAGAAGAGGAACTCGTGGATCCAAAAAATGACAAGAGTGGAAGACATCATGATCAGAGTTAAATCCCTGAAATGGCAATGGGCTGGACATACTGCCAGGACAGATCATCGATGGACAGCCGAAATTTTAGATTGGATTCCAAGGGACAGGAAAAGACCCAGAAGAAGACCACATGGGAGATGGGTGGATGAAATTCGAAAGTATGCAGGGGTGACATGGAGGAGACTGGCACAAGACAGACCGTTGTGGAGGAAACTTGGGGAGACCTTCGTCCAGCAGTGGATTGATAATGGTTGACAATGATGATGATGATGATATACAGTATCATCAACCACAACCAATCAACTGCTGGATGAAGGTCTTCCAGAGTTTCTTCCACAACAGTTTGTCTTATACCAGTCTCCTTCATGCCACTCCCGCATGTTTTTGAATTTCATCCACCCATCTCTTATGTGGTCTTCTTCTGGGTCTTTTCCTGTTCCCTGGAATCCAGTCTAGAATTCCAGTTGTCTATCGGTGGTCTATTCTTCTGGCAACAAGTCCAGCCCATTGATATTTCAGGGATTTTACTCTGATCATGATGTCTCCCACTCATGTCATTTTCCTTATCCACGAGTTCCTCTTTTTATCTTTCCTGGTTACACCAAGCATGCATCTCTCCATGCTTCAGCTTTATAGGCTGTGGTATACACACACACACACACACGAACACTATGCTCCCTCTTTTTTATACTTGAAAAATGGCCTGACTCCATATGTAGCATACTGTAAAATTGCTAAATTGATCTCAAAATTTTGTAAACATTGTGTACATGTATTTCTATGCTAAGATATTTTTGGCTCTATCCGTTTTCTTTGTGGGAAGGGAGCAAATGCTCCCCTTTTTTTTTTTTTTTTTTTTTTGGAGGAGGAAATATTTTGTGATTCAGCTGCATTGGCTTGGTGTATACAACACAGTGTAACTACCTATGAACATAACTGGCTGCATTAGAAACATTTACTACAGCACAAAGTGAAAACCATAAGAAACAAGTACATGACATCGAATATTCGGGTGTAACGAGCACGTCTTTTGAATCGGTTCTGATGCGAATTACATTTCTCAAAGCTATTCAAAATCAATGGAACCAGTGTGGTATCTGACTGAAGAAAAAAATTTTCAATCGGGTTTTTAATTCCGCAGATATTGCTGTAAAAGAAATGCCAACTTACGCCTTCTGGTGGCAGACTTGTGCATTAAGAAAATTTTGCATTTACATATGAGAAACATTTTGTAACAGAAACGCTCTCTAACATAAAAAAGAACTTTTCAAATCAGGCTCTTAGGTAAGCAAAGATATCGACAAATATAAGATATACATCTAAACCCCCCCCCCCCCCCCCCCCGAAAAAAACATGCATTATTTTTAAAACAAAGTATTTTCAAAAGGTTCTCCAATGTCAGCGGTATCGGTTCATGAAATAATTTTTTCAGTTGAGTTTTCAGGAGCTCAGATTTTACTGCAAATACATCAGATGCAGAAAATAACTCTTATGCCCCCTGGTGGCCAAACCATTCATTATCAAATATTAGAAATTATATGCTGAGAATTTATCAGAAGCTGTATCTGGTGCAGAAAGAATTTTTATAAGTGCTATTCTTGTCATGCCTAGGCTAGAAAGAAGACACTGGGAGTTGTTGGAGGATGCTCCGTGTGCACACATATCTTGATAAGGATGCTTCGTGAGCATGCATATCTTGATGAAGGATGCTCCGTGAGCACACATATCTCGATAAAGAAACATTTAGAAGCAGAGATATTAAGGAAAACACAGTTTACCTTTATGCCCCCTAGAGGAAAGTCTATGCATTACTTGAAAAGTTTGAACTTATATGAGAAACATTTTACACCGGATACGCTATCTAACAAAGAAGGAATTTTTAAATCCGACTTTTAGAGGCAGAGATATTGACAGAAATAAGATAGACATCTACACCCTCTGGTGAAGAAACCATGAATTATTTTAGGATGAAAATATTATCAGATGTTTATCGACAGGTGCGGTAATGGTCGACGAAGGAATTTCTTCAATCGGGCTTTTAGAAGCTGATATTTTGCTGCAAATACCTACGAAGCAAAAATTTACGCTCCCTGGTGGCCAAACCATATTTTATAAAAAATTAGAAATTACAATAAAAAAACTTTCTCATCAGGATCTGTATTTGGTGCTAGAAGAATTTTTCAATTTTTCAAATTGGAGTTTTAGAAGCAGAGATATTGTGGAAAGCACAATATACCTTTACTCCCCCTAGCGGAAAGTCAATGAATTATGTGAAAATTTTTAAATTATATTAGAAACATGTCACACTGGAAACTCTGCACAACAAAGAAGAAATTTTTCCAATCAGATCATTAGAAGCAGAGATATTGACAAAAACAAGATATACATCTACGCCCCTGGTGGAGAAACCATAAATTATTTTAAAAAGAAAATATGCCGGAAAGCTTTGTTTATGTGAGTAGTATCAGTCTATGAAAGAATTTTTTCAATCGAGATTTAGAAGCTCAGATTTTGCTGCAAATACATTTAGAAGCAGAAATCAACACTTACGCCCCTGGTGGCCAAACCATTTTATACCAAAAATTAGAAATTGTATGCAAAATATTTCCCATTATGAGTTGTATCTACTAAAGGAAACATTTTTCAAATCGGAATTTTAAAAGCTGAGATATCTGGGGGAAAGCAATTTACTTTTATGCCCCCTAGCAGAGAATATATGCGTAACTTGGAAAAGTGACTATGCCTAAAATAATCTTCGACTTGAATGTAATCGAAAAGTAAAAGATTTTTTTTCAATTAGATGTTTAGAAGCTAATATATGGATTAGAATGTGTTTTGAATTCAATATCATCTGCATTTACGCCCTCTAGCAGCGAAATTTTACATCGTAAAAAAAGAACAAAATAAAGGATCATCATTCGCACATTTCAAGCATCCTAATGCAAAAAGAGTTTTTCAAATTGGACTATTAGTTGCACAGATTACAGACGGACAGACGGACAAACCAATAACATAAGTACGATCTTTTTTTACAATAAATGTGCTAAAAATGGGTGCCATTAGTAAGAACTGCAACAGTAAATAGTCACACTATGAAACTTTTAAATTATTTTAAAAGCACTGCACAATTTGTCAGACATCCTGAACCATATTAGCACCAGGAGAGTTTAGAAATTTGTCTCAGAACTTGAATTCTGAAACCCAGTATTACCTTCATTCACATTTCATTGTTTGCTTATCCTTTACTAGGTGTTTGTCTTTTTTGCTAACTGTAGAAATGTGTGAACTTAACTCACTGTACTTCGCGGTTTTGTGAGAAAACAGAATTACTATAATAATCCAAGTAAATTCAAGAAATTTCATTTTCTTATCTTATGAAATCTTACTTCAGCATAGCGTGCACTGTATCAGAAAGAATCAAATACACGCATAACAGATAAATGGAAGTTGAAGGAAAAACACTCTAGTTACATTACGAAATTTTAGACACACACAAGCTTTCGACCCAACTTAGGTCTTGATCTCCTGTAAACATTCGGAGAGAGACTAACTACAAATTCTTAAAGTAATTAGCGTGTTTTTCCCTACAACTTATGCTATTTCATATATTGTGAACTTTTGAACAGCATTAAATTTAATACACACCTCTTCTCCAAGGTTCATATGCAATAAGATTGGCCGCTTCTCAAAATATCGCTCCTGAGTTTTATATGATATTGCATCAAACTGAGAATCAGTGTCTCCAGCCTAAAATTAAAAAAAAACACCGGTTGGGTGTCATATGCACTTAGTAAATCAGCATTCACCATTTCATAACTCATGTGGCAGAGAGACTAACAGAACAGTATGCTTCTTTTTATTCAGAAATTAAATAAAAATATCAAATCAATAATTGATCTTAAATATGAAATACACTGAAGCTGAATATTTACTTATTTCATTCTAAGTTTTACAACAGAAGTTTGTAGGTCAACATTATACTACACAGAAATGTTTGATTTTAAATGTAATGTTGTATGCTGTAAATAACTAGTTGGATGTGCATAACTTTTACAACTCAAGTCTGCTAACCAGCTGGAATGAATTAAATTGTGGTTAGCCAAATAGGCTGAAATCAGCTGAAACAAATACATTTGCTGTCTAAGAAGTGGGTTGAATGATGCTGGAGTGATTAAACCTGCATATCAGAAAGACTGACTGCTGGCTAACTAAAGAATGGAGAGAACCGTTTGAGCCACTTGTTTCTACTCAGTGATATGATGCTTGTGTCGGGGGACTAGCCTTTCCCCGTTATGCCTTGGGTCATGAAGCAGAGTATAAAAGACTAGATAGAAGGGAGCGCTTATTTGCAGTGACAAGTTTACACAGTCAATACCATTGAGATGAGAGAGGAAAAGGAGTTGTTCCGCAGTAGCTTTAATAAAAACCAGCTGCTACATGAACATTTCTAGTTTGAAGAGCACAGAAAATTTTGGAAACCATTTGGTTCAGGTACCTCAGTCACCTAAATAAAGGTTTAATGAATCAAATGAAAAGGTCATTGTTTCTGAGAAGTGTACAGACTAAACACAGCAAGAAAAATTATGTTAAATCTAAAGAATAATTATGGCAAAAAAAAAAAAATATCAAAACTATCACAATAACTCTATGTCAGTACTCCACTGAAAGCTTTTTTATACATCATAATCATCTCCATGGACTTGCACTGAGTGAATGCTCACTGAATTATAACCACTGCTACATACCTGCCAACATTGGAAAGAACCTTGTCAGTAGTAACTAGTATTATTGCTCGGCACACATAGCCGCTTTCTTACAAAACGATCATCTCTTTGTGAAAAAGAACTATGCGCCACAACAAAACGTTAGAACAAACTAGGGCACTAACGAAACAAACTTAACACGTGCGAAACTCAAAGTTGATTTCCCTGGCAAGGGCACGATAGGTAACATTGCGAGATTTAAGTTTGAAACTTCCACCTGTAAAAATCTGTTGGATGCGTTCAGACATCCACAAAGCTTGACATACAAGAAATCCAAAATTTGTAAAAAATGCCTCAATTTTTACAAATTTTCCAACTTTGTTACTCCCATTTTCGGGAATTTCCTGATCCTTTATTAAGCTAAAATGCAAAAACTTATGGGACAAGGGATATTTAACAACGCAGGAGAGTGGGAACATCGGCAGGAGAGGAGTGAGATTACGGGAGAAATTTTTGCTCCATTCAACTTCCGGTTTTGGAAATTTTCTTCCATTTTCAAGGTGAAAAAAAAAAAAAAACTATTTATGCAGCAAAATGTTATTTAACAATGGTATTGGACAGAGGCAAGATCGCAAGAAAAAGAAATTAGGACTACGGAAAAAATCTGAACTACATCGACCTTCCGTTTTAGAAAGTTTCGCAAAGATGGAATTCGATCCTCTGATGAACACCCCCTCCCCCCTCTGTCTCCCCAATTTATGTTCAATTGCACATCGACCTCGTAAATGACCAAAATAATAACGAAAGTGGCGGAATTCCTGGAAGTTGTGGAAGAATCTTGTGCCTGAAGATTACAGAGAAATTTTGGCGGCGTCTAACTTCCGTTTTTTGGCAACAGTTTCAAGGTGAAGAACAAATAATTATGCGGCAACAGTTTCAAGGTGAAGTACAAATATTTATGCGATAAAATGATATTTAACAACAATACTGGAGACAAAGGCAGCATCGGGAGAAAAAATTAGGATTACCGAATTGTTTTTTACTTCATTTAACAACTGTTTTTTAAAGTTTTAAAACACGAAATATCACCCCCCCCCCCCGACAGAAACCCCACCCTAACTCCCCCGAGATTCTCTTCAGTTTTGCATCGATCTTGGAAATGATCTAAATGACCAAAAAAAAAAAAAGCGGAGTTCTGCGAATCCTCTTAAGAATCTCATGTATATTATAAAATAATAGCAAAATAAGAAACATTTAAACAAAATAAAAATCCATAGAATCCGTAGTTTTGACAGTGAGTTCCGTAGTCAGACAACAAAATCCGTAGAAACTATGGGCATTCGGTAGTAGTTGGCAAGTATGTTGCTATGCAAAATGATCACACCTGATACCGACATATAAGATTATGAGGAGGGCATGGCTTGCAGCTTAAAGGTGTGTACATAAGAGGTCAAAGGTTCAGTATGTGCATACATACATGCATATCATTAAGCTGTTCTCTGAGATTCAGAGGCTAGCTCCTCAAAGAAAGACCTTGTGCCAAGTGCACATTTAACTGATAGAACTATAATTTACTTACTGTTGGTGTAGCAAATGTCTCCATTTACAATGAACTTGGCAGACAGCTCGAGCTTCATTAACATCCATCACACACCGCACACAAGACCTTTTGTACTTAATACTCAATCTTTTTCTCAAGCAGACATCCACGAATCCCCCCCGTGATTTCCTTGGCCATCCTCTTAACTTTCTTTCCTGCCACTTGGGCTGAAAAAATTCTCTTAGACAGTACCTCATCACTCATTCTTTCAACATGGCCAAACCACCTAAGAATATTAGTCTCCACCTTACTAACAACATTTTGCCTCACATTACACATCTGCAAAACATCTTCGTTCCTCACATGATCAGCACGTGTCTTACCACAAACCCACCCATAAGTAAAGAATTTCCTCAGCACACAAACGACTCCTAATGTTTTTCCTGCTGCACCCAAGTTTCACTGCCGTACATCAGAGTAAGAGCAATTACACTTTTATATGTGGCCATTCGGGACTTCCTTGATAACCCATAATTCCTGTGAAATCCTCCAAGGCAGCTATGACTTTCAATGAGAATTCACTTGCCTACTAATTCCACAATCTAATTTGTTCTCTCTGTCAAGCATACTTCCTATATATACAAACTCATTCACCTGGTCAATTTCTGTGCCATTAAGACTTATCTTGCATTCAGTACAAACAGTTCCTTGCTCAAAAACCATAACTTTGGGTTTTCCCTTATTTATACTGTTTGAATTTCATGCAAACTTTGTACATCTGGGACAACATACTCTGCATCTCTCTTTTGCTCTCTGCCAACAGGACTGTGTCATCAGCATACATAAACCAGTATTATCCATTTTGGCATCATGCAGTCATGCATGCATCTAGAAATATATTAAACATCCAGGGTGACATTACACAACATTGTCTGACTCCTGCACCAATAAAAAACCATTTCGATAAAACACCATTCACTCGTAGATAGTGTGAAAGCCCTATTGCCAGCATACATAGCTTTCACACTATTAAGTAGACTCCCAGTAATACCATCTTCATTCAGTACCTTCCACAGAAGAGTCCTATTTACTCTGTCATAAGCTCTCTCTAAATCTATGAAGGTTGCAAACACTTTTTTACCAACAAACAGATACTTTTCAATCATCATGTGCAATGCAAAAATTTTATTAGTGCAGTCCTTACCAGGCATGAAACCACTCTGTACATCCCACACTTTCGCTGATGCAAGACCTCACACCTTATCAATAATTACCTTCCCAAACACTTTTCCTGGCACACTCAGAAAACTGATACCAATAGCTCTTGCATTCAGTCTGATCACCTTTTCACCGATCACCATACAAAGAAACAATAATAGCATCCCTCCAATTCTGAGGGACCATTCCTAACAACCAACATGACTGGCAAATGTCCGTTAAACAGTCAATCACAGAGTCACCACCATATTTTAGCATCTCAGCAGGTATGCCATCTACTCCCGAAGCCTTACCATTCTGAAGAAATTTTAGAGCTTTACACACCTCTTCTCTTAAGATCCCACTAGTGCTTCCATCTCTCACTATGACATCATCTGTTTCTGCCTCAGAATCACCTTTGCTTTCATGATCTAATAAATCACAGAAGTACTCACTCTATCTTTCACTTAGCATATTGGGCTCTCGTATCATTTCTCCAATCCTACTCTATACAAAACTTAGAATTTTATTTCCCCTATTTTTCCTATGTCTTATGTATTTCCAGAATGTTTTTCTATCTTTCCAGAAAGCCAAATCGTGCTTTTCCTCCTTTTCCTTCCTATCTTTGGCCTTACTTTGGCAAGCCAGCTTTGCTGCCTGATGTTTCTTACAGCGATATTCATCCTCAGAAACTACCTTGCAACATCCCCAAATAAGCTTCCTTCTTTCCCTTTACTGCTTCTTTAACCTCACTGTTCCACCAAGCATCACTTTTAAAATTACCCACTGTTGCAGTAATACAGACCTCTTCAGCAGCAGTGACAACACAGTTCTTTAAATGGGTCCACTTCTTTTCTACATCCTTCTCACATGCCTTCAACTCATGCAGACATTCACTGAGAAAATCAGAATAAAACTGATGTTCTTCAAACAGCCTTTCAACCTTTATTCTTTTCACAACAGGAATCTTCCTATACCTTCTTCTTCAACCAACATTCAGTTTCATCTGCGACACTAACAGGTGATGATCAGAGCCAACATTTGCATCTCTCATCACACAGGTTTCAACAACTAAGTGTTTCAGATGCTGATCATAAACAACAAAATCTATTACACTCTTTAATCCCAGAGTACGATTTTATACCCACAATCCATTTTCAATGCAGAGTTCAATTAATCTTTCACCATTATCATTCACACCAGGATCATTAAACTTACACAGAATATTATCAGAAATCTTATTCTGAATACCTACTCTAGCATTGAAATCCCCTGCTATTATAAACTTTCTCTTTAAGCACCAAACTGGCTCAAAACAGCTTTTAGCTCATTCCAAAAAGCTTCCTCCTTAGAGGGATCTATTACTATTATCTGAAGTTTCACTTTCAAAAGAATCCAGAGAATTCTCTCACTTATGCAGCTGTAATGAATCAAGTTGTTCTTCATCTTTTCACTTAAAAATCACACCTAAACCAGCCTGTCCTCTCACAGCAAAATTACAAAAACATGACAGGCAAAACCAAGAATTTATTGAATTTTATGAAAGGTCAGATTGTGGGCACATGAAGGGTTGGTATGTCTGCTTCAGAAATCACAACATGTGGAAGTTGTTAAATGGCATCCTTGGTTAAAATGCACCAAAAGTGGTGTTAGAATGGAAAAATAACCAGCCCGGTGACACAATTGCAAAGTGTGGCAAAAGGTGGATTCCAGAAGTGAATAACAGGTGTGTCACCTGATACAGTACAATCAGCACAGCACAGTTTACATCCAAAAGCAATATGGGACAACCAGAGAAAATACCCTGCATGCCTATGCAACACATGCTGGCACAGATGCACTACAAGAGCAGACACCGTATACTGATACATCACCCTCTCCTAACAACAACCATCAACATAAACAGCTCTCCTGGCACAAACAGCATGTGGATTAGGAGACAGAAGATTGGAATCAGGTGTACTGGTCTATTCTGCTCATAGTCGAGTACATATTTAACATCAGCAGCATGAGGATGTGGATCCCTCATGTACAGCATTGACCAAATAGGCTGGTGGGAATGGCAGTATGATATGGAGCATGTGTAGCTGGCATGAACTGGGATCCCTGGTGTGTGTGTGTGTGTGTGTGGACCAATGTGTGGATGTCGGCTACTACCAGGGACTGCTTGTGCACCATGTACAACCCACAATGTTGTACCTTCACCAAGAGCAGATGGGTCACTTCAGAAAGATAATGTGCCAAGTAATATGGCTCACCTTATGCAGGAATGGTTTGATGAACACAGTGCTGCAATGAGACATCTTAAATGGCCAACAGGCATGCCCTGATCTCAACTCAACTGAACATTTGTGGGATGTTGTGGAATGCTAAGTAAGGCAGTTGGACACACCACACTGCTCCACACTTGAACCGTGGACTACAATACAAACAGGTTGGTTGTAGATCTCCACACAACTGTGGAGTTGATGCCATGTCATGTGATATGGCTGGTCAATCTCTGAGTGAAAGGGGGACTCACAAAGCATTAGATAGGTGGTCTTAACTCAGTGAGCTCTCAGCATGAGCTATAACAGATTACACAGAGTGTTTATCCTTGCCTAATCATCTATGGCTTTATTGTTCTGGAGGTGCCCTTTCAGTCATGTTAGTCGAGCCAATTGCAGTAAAGTTTTATGTTAGTTCTTTTTCCCTTTCTTTTATAAATTTCTTTCTCCTTCACCCTTACCTCATTTAATAACCAGTCTCTAAGAGTAAGAGAATTTAATTTCATTCAAAACATTCTAATCTATTTAATACCTACACAGCTTCAGTGCACCTTATTTCATGTAAACTATATAATGATTCTGCAGTTTAATGCCATCTATAAAATGAAGGATAGTGAGGTAACTCCCAAATTAGAGTTGCCAGCTCCAAGAAAAGAAGGAGCTAGTACTAAATACCAAACGCAAAACCCAAACTGCCATACACTTCAACTCAGTTACTAGTGTTAGAAGCTAACACCTTAATCACATGGACACTATATGTGACCTTCTATACTATACCCAAGTTTCCAATGTGCTCTGAGTATAGTAATTTAAAATTAATTTAAATCCTGCTCTTTCTAAATATGTTATCATTCTTTTCTCCTTAGCCTTTCAATACTCTTGACCCCATCTATTTATACTCTGCATACAGATTCTGACTGTTAATTCAACTAATTTTAATTGGAATAATTTCAATACAAACTCTTTCCACTCTGTTAATCATCCTTAGTGTCTACTGGAATAACTCGTGCAATCAACTGCACTTTATCAAATGTCTTTATTTTTTCATTTCAGAAGTTTCACTTTTGTATTTAAGCACAATCTCTAGATTTGATGGGCAAAAAATAAAATATGTCATTACTAATAACTGTTCTTTTAATGAATTGTATTACAACTTAAACAAATAAAAAATGGAATCAAAGAGTGCCAATAGAGTGGAAGCACACATCATCTCTCATGAAAAAAAGTTAAAGACTCAATCTGCTAGGAAGATGATGTTGACAACATTTTGGTATGCCCAGGGAATTCTCCTCTTGGATGTACATCTTGGACCCTGGTGCAACAATCACTGCTGACCAATATTGCATCACTTTGAGACATTTGAAAGAAATGATCCATTGACAATGCTCATTCACATACAGCAGGTGTACAACACACCTTGTGGAAAGTTTCAGCTGGTTCTGTCTCTCCCCATCCTCTATACAGCCCTGATCTGGTCTCCTCTGACTTCCGCCTGTTTGGTAATCTCAAAAATCACCTTGAAGGAAAGTATTTGGGCAATGACTCCAAAGTGGCAGCTGAGGCGAAGCATTGAATGCAGACACTTGATGCTGAATTCTTCAAATCTTAACCTATTTGGCAATTATGTGGAAAAGTAAGATTTGTGTTCTATACTCATTTGCCCTACCTCATTTGTAAGTGGCAGGTGCAAAGACTGCTAGTATCCAGTGTTACCACTGGAAACAGTTTTAAATAAATAATTTATTCAAACACAAAAATGTAATGAGATGCAAACTACCTATGAAGTATTGGATTAGTGAGAATGAAGTGTACGGCAAAGGACCAGCACATGTGGGATGGTGAGAACAGAAAAGTAGGACAACTTACCTAGGCAAAATAATACCCCTCGGCATCGACACATAGTTTCCATCTGTCCGGCAAGGCCATGATACCGGAACAAAAAAAGTCTTGTGGCTGGGACCCGAAGAAGTCGTCAACTGCATGTTTAACCTCGTTGTCTGTTGTGAACTGTTTCCCAGACAGGAAGTGATCCAGGTGACGAAACAGATGATAGTCTGTCGGAGACAAGTCCGGGCAATAGGCAGGATGAGGCTGTGCTTCATAGCATAAGGCACTTCGTTGTGCGACATGAGGGCAAGCATTGTCCTGGAGCAGAACATCATGTCTGTTGACCAAAGTCGGTTGTTTCTGCACAAATTTTCGGTGCATCTGGTGTAATTCAGCACAATAACGTTCTGCAATGATGGTTTGGCCTCTTGACAAGAAACTCTGATGAATTACCTGGCTGTGGACCACCAGACAAGGAGCATCATCTTCTTAGTGTGTAGGGGTGGCTTAGGATGCCGTCCAGCAAGCTGTGCCTTGCTTAACCGTTATGCGAATCGTTTCGGATTATCATAAAGGGCCCACTTCTCATCGCAGGTTATGATTCGATGCAGCAGAGGTTCCTGTTTATTCCTGGCAAGCTGCGACGTGCAGACTCCCAAACGCCTAGTCTTGTTGGCAGTTGTCAACTCATGCGGCAGCCACATTGCCAACTTTTTTTCTTTACCTAGCACAGCCAGACTCCGAACGACTGTCGTGTGGTGGACACTTACCTCTGCCGCTATCTCACGACATGTTTTTCGGGGGTCCACTTCAACCACACGTAACAGAACATCGTCAGAAACAGCAACAGGTTGGTAATCACGTGCTTCATTTTGCAGGTGCATATCTCCGCTTCGAAACTTCACAAACCATCGCCAAATGATTTCGTTCATTGGCTGTATTTTCCCCAAACACTTAGTTAATGTTTCGAGCAGAAATTCCTGCTGAATAGCCCAGTTTAAATTCATACAGGAAGATGACTCTTAAATCCTGCGTCTGCAAGTTTCCTTTGCGAGCCACATTACATCCAAACAAACCATGCCTGAACCTTGTTCTTCACACACGTGCTAGCTATTTATAGTAACTCTGTGATGTAATACCCACAACACCTGTGGGTGGTTTCATTCCGCTGTGGTAGGGGCCTGTCTCCACTGCTCGTTTGCGCCGGACATTTCATTCGCACCAACCCAATAGTTCATTCCATACTGACCATCGGAAGATGTCTAGCGCCAGTCTGCCTAGTGAATGAGCAGATTTGGAGTGCCATTAGCGATATGTGTTGCCACTTTTGAAAGTGGTTATGAAGCATTGCCAGTTATGTTGACTGCACTTTTGTGTGGAATCGAAGAAAGTGAGCTCTCAGACAGTCTCTATCCCACAGAGCATATATGTTCTCTGCCACCATTACATGGTTTGGTAATGTGATGTCCTTTAGGCTGTGAATCATTTCTTTCCCTTCAATTTCAGAACTTTTCTCACATTTGTTTTACAGGCTACTCTGCACAAGGACTATTTCATCATGCTTTTGTGAGTTACTTTTACTAATTTCTATCCATAAGCTATGTTGGGGACAACCAGTTAATGAATGCTAGTGCTGCACCTATATGGGGCCTTTCATATATTAAGGTTGTGAATTAAAGTGCTTATGTGGCTGTATTTTGTACTTTTCCAGATGAAAATAGTTTCTGAAAGTAAAAATATGGAAAACTGTGCTTAAAAGTGCCAAAAAAAGAAATCCTGAGAGAGAAACATGAAAATACCCTGTAGATGAAAGAAACTCACAACTTTGGTCATTAAAAAAATATTTAACATGATAATAAAATGTCATTTTAATAGCATCTTATTATCCTGCATTACCTCTGCCTCTTATATTTCTTACGGGGTGCAATACAACCTTTGGTATTGTAAGCTACTTGTTCTTCAGCCCTCATAAATCTGCAGTCTAAGGCCAGCACCTCAGACCAGAGCCTCGAATGGCTGAGTGGTTAGCAGTTCAGACTACCAATGCAAGGTCCTCAGGTTCGTTCCTGGGCTGATCTTGCGGAAGTGGTGTGATTTGCTAACAATCACTGAATATTCGCCGTGCATCGGACGAGCACGTTAAGTGATGGCCCCCAGGGTTGGACCCACTGGTTAAATGGGTATCCTTTCCTATGCGCCCCCTGAAATTCTCTCGCCCTCTATGTGCAACATCATACTTGTACGGTGGCGCCATCTACTGTACTCTAATCTCACTACAAACTATTCTGTCAAAGTCGCTAGATTTGCTCTCATTCCTTCCGTTTCTGTGTCCTGCCCAAAAGGCGAACTCGCTGTAGGTGGCTGGGACCTAAAATCTACTCACTGTGGACGGAAGTCCTACAAGAAAATGACTCATACTAAGAGGCACCATCCTGATCTGATATGAAAACAGCATTACGAAATCCAGCTTTGGAAAAGCAGTTACGGATGGTAGTCTCTGTTATGTCATGCTGCCATGCTTTAGCCAATTCAGCACCTCAGACCACTTGTTACCGAGATGGTACACAGCAAGAGTTGGGTGTAAAGAAAAATCTCTGTTGAGATGATTATAAGCTGTAAACATAAAAGTGGTAAGATAATTCTTCTTCTTCTTGGTTACTCAGTCCAAGGACTGGTTGTTCAGTAGTTGTACTCTGTCTCTCCATTCCTCTCTATTCTCCTACATTCTCTTCAAGTCATAGCATGTCCTAGTAAGAGAATTATCTAAAAAAATGCAGATCCAGTGGCCAAATATAATTAGTAATGCGAACATTAGAACTGATCTTGGTAACCCTATGTGAAAAAGTTAAGTGAGTGTACACTGAGATTATATCGGCATGTGTGTTGAATAAGAAATAAAAGATTACTTAAACAGGATGAAATTACGTAGTACTGAGCCACAAACCCAGAGGTAGACCAAAGACAAAATGGATTTGAAGGTGTGAAGTCAACCACTAATAAATGAGGAAGCAATATGTTATGGGTAGAAGATCTTGCAATGGATAAGAAAAGAAAAAGTTCATGTCTGAATACTACACAGTAAGACAGAAGATGATAATTACATTGTTCTGTAACATGAAGGTCATTACTACTGATCATATGTATTGAGATATTTTACCATAAAACTCAGATAACAGATGCAATTATAGTTTTAAAGAAATAAATACTGTATGTTTACTCTTTAGGATATGACATTTTAGAAAAGCAATTAAATTAAGGTGCAAGACCTATTATCACAGAACAGAAAACTTTAAATACATGAAAATGTCCATATACCAGAAGAAATACAAACAAAAGTGCAAAATACCGACAACAGATTTAACAAAAATAAATATTTAGGAAAAGTAAAATTTTACTTCAACTTACATTTTCAAATAAAAAGCGCTCACCATCAACAGGTAAGTCAACTTTCTTCCCAAAGCCAAGGATTTCCAAGACAACAATGGCTTCTGGTCGCTTCCAAGGGGAAACAACAGCTAAACTATTCCAGTCAACTTTCTATGAAAATAATTCATATCAAAAAGGAACTTATTTAAAATAATAAGGAATAGAATACAATTAATTGTAAATATTCTAAACACATCACTTCTTTAAATCACAAAGATCATTAAAACATATAATCTTCCCCCACAATAACAAAATGGATAAATTATGAATTTAACACCTGTGCTAGCATAACAAGATCTGGAGCTTCATGCAATATTAGATGTGTGCAGTTGATATTACATGCAAAGTTCATACACAGAGAAAATAAATTTGAGGGGTTTTCTACAAGTTCATCAAAAAATTCCAGGAGCCTTAATGTTTTGCTAGAACCATTGTGTTTTGGTTTGTATTTTGCAAATTGGGGTGAAACTTACAATGTATTTAGAATTCTTAGGCAGTCTTATGGACTCTGCTGTCAGAGTGCTCTTCATTCAGTGTGTGTTACATCTTCGATGAAGTGGCAAAATTTCTCCATACAAAAATTGCTCTATATATAACTTATACAAAGCACCCTAGAACTTAGCACAATGATAACAATACAAAACAATTTTGCCATGGCACTGAAGATGTACAAATGCACAACTATATACCTGTATGCATTTGGAAGAGTTACAAAACAGGTTTCATACATGTGAGTAAATTGGTATGTTTTTTTTTTTTCTTTCCTGGGGCACTAACTGTATTGGTAACTTTCTGTCATAAATTTATATAATCATTATACAATGATGCATATTAAAAAACAAAAATGTATCTGCATACGCAACCATCAAAAGAGAAGACTTGCTGCAAAGCATGAATCACAATGAACAGAATAAGATAATTTAAAGAAAAACAATTAAGAGCAATAAATTATTATTAGAGAGTCCAATGATGACAAAAAGCAGTATGTTATGGTTGAATGTGTAACAACGAAATGACTAGATTCATATTTTGCCTTCTACCACAAATGAGGCAGTTAGATGAAATTTAGTTTGGTGACTTTTTTCCATTAGTCAATCACTTCTTGCTATTAAAGTAATAAAAAAGAACAAGCATTTTCCCTTTTGTTTGAAAAGAAGTTCAAAATCAGAAACCGCTGTCACCATCTTTTTTTTTTTTTTTATTAGAGGTTTAACGACCACTGTGAGCAACACAATAGGCTATAAGCAGGGCTACTCCAGAACCTTTTGCAAAATATTAAAAATCGAGGACTTATCCGACTTGGAAAAAAGAGAAATAAAATTCCAGGACTTTTCCAGAATTCTAGAGGCTGTGCAAACCCTGCACATAATTTTACAAACCCTGTTTAATTAATTACAACTATTTTCTTTTATTGTTTCAAACTCATCAGATTTTTCATTCATTCAAGACTACTAATCCTTTAAAGTTCATCATGGTGCAGATTTTGTCATATGAATTTTTTTTTAATTGAAATTTTATCAGGACTTGAAACAGAAGACTCCTTCACATTTTTATTCAGTAACTGGAACAAACCCAAACTTTCACTACTATTAGGTGTGCAACTTAATTCTCGGCCACAGGCACGACACGATGACGGCAAATCGAATACGTACCTAATCATGGAAATAATCCCTGTCTTGTTGGATACATTTGAGCCATCGGTCAGGGAGCTGCCCACTGCGGAAAAAAGAGGGCTATTTCGAGTTGATAAAATCATCAATACTTGTGTGGACTTCCTCGACAGAAGTGAAGTGCATATACTCAGGTGATGTTGCAGGGAGCAAAACAGGTGATAATCCGATGGGGCAAAGTCTGGAGAATACGCAAGGTGGGACAAAATCTCCCATCCCAGGTTGGTGATCATGTTTAAAGTCATTTTCCCGGTGTGAGGTCGTGTTATCCTGAAGCAACAGGAACGACCTTCTTCCCTTGCCGGTGTATGACCTTTTCGCCTCCATTGCGTCACTTACACGAATGAGTTGCTGACAATAACGCTCAGCATTGACCGTTTCACCAGGTTTGAGCAACTCATAGTGTACGACACCACGCTGATCCAACCAGATGCACAGCAACAACTTCCTGGCATAGATATTCGGTTTGACGGTACTGGTGGTAGGCTGACCTGGATAAATCCACGATTAGCGCCGCTTAGGATTATCATAGAGGATCCACTTCTTATCGCAGGTCAAAATCTTTTGGAGGAAATCCTTTTTCCTGAATCTGGAGAGCAAGGACACAGCAACATCGTAACGCCTAGACTTGTTCGCAGCTGTGAATTGGTGGGGCACCCAACGACCCTCCTTGTGAATCTGTCCAAGCTTGTGCAGGTGCTTTGCAATGGCTAGCCGTGTTACTTCAAGTTCCTGGGCGATGAGGAATTAGAACAACCGAGTTCCTGGGCGATGAACTAGAACAACCGAGTTCCTGGGCGATGAGGAACTGGAACAATCGAGTTCCTAGGCGATGAGGAACTGGAACAACCGAGTTCCTGGGCGATGAGGAACTGGAACAACCGAGTTCCTGGGCGATGAGAAACTGGAACAACCGAGTTCCTGGGCAATGAGGAACTGGAACAACTGAGTTCCTCATCGTCAACTTTCTGTGGCTGTCCTGGACGTTCTGCATCACGGAGATTGAAATTCCCCTGCTTAAACCGCTGGAACCACTTCTTACACGTACTGTAGGACACAGCACCCTCACCCAAAGCAGCACAGATCATTTGCAGGGCTTCCGCTGCACTTTTTTCAGCTGAAACGCAAACAGGAGGCAGTGCCTCCAATGTTGCTTCTCGAACGACATTGCTTTCATCGTCAACTTTCGTCCCTTCTGTCACTACAGCTGTCAGCGGTTACGGTTGTCGGGAAAGCTGTTGGATGGCGCTACAATCAGCCATTATTGCACACAGCTATTTGCATTTGCTGACGTTTTATGATCGCTTGCGTTTAGGGGCCAAGAATTAAGTTGCACACCTAATAATTATACTCCAACTGAGTTACTACTGCCTAAAACCAAACAACTTGGGAATCAATAACAAATCATATGATAATTCCTTTCACTGTGGTATTACATTTAGTCTGCTACCAGTACTGTGAAGAAACTTCAAAGTATCATTGAGTGATCACATATTTTTTACGTGCAGATATAGACCAGGCAAACATACACACACACATTATTTTTTTACAAGCAGATGTATGAAAGAGAAACCATGAAAACATAAGGATTAATTATTTTTACATGCAGATATGGGAAAGGGAAACCAGGAAAACACAGATATTCATTATTTTTTTACATGCAGATATGGAAAAGGGAAACCAGCCAAACACAGAGGTTAATTACTTTTTACATGCAGATATGGGAAAGGGAAACCAGCTAAACACATAGGTTAATTACTTTTTACATGTAGATATGGGAAAGGGAAAGCAGGCAAATACCAGTGTCAGTTAAGTTTTTCCTTCCCTGATCTCAATGAAGAAATCTCAACACATAAATCAAGGTTGCCTTGAAATACAGTGACTGCTGCATTTTACAATTCACTGTTTATAAGACTCAAAACTAGAGATTCCACCATAAACTGAGCTTTTATATGTTAAAATTGTTACCTACAAGAATCATGTCCACCAGGTATACCGATTAACAGACAGGTTGCTTTTCTACTTCCATGCATTAGATTACATTTGGAATATTTAAAAAGTAAAACTTCTTTCAGCCCACATATTCATTGAGTTTCCCAAAGATCAGTATCTTTAACTTTTTAGAAGATATCTGATTTAAATATCTCCAAAAGAATGTATTCAAGCTTCATACCCATATAAAAGCTAAAATTAGGCACATTTCTTATTTACTACACAGACCATGTGAAAACTCCTGGTTCATTCAGCAAGTTCGCCTCACTATGGAGTTTCCATCTAAATTCATTCATCAGGCAAAATAACTTCATGTAAACTGCTGCAGTTTTACATCAAACTGCAGAAAACTTTCAGGCGACATCATCACTTGTAAATAAATACTGAAATAGTTAAATAATACTGAAAGTAATTTGGGCTGAACTCTTAAGCCAAAAAGTATGCACACATCCATCCAGAGAAACAAAACATTTCACCATTGAAAAACTTGTCATAGTACCAATAATGCAACATCAGGTCTCTTACCATAAAGCAAAAGATTACATCTGTGTCAATTTGCACAAAGACACAAACAATATAATCTATGACCAGCACATCACAGTCAGAGGAAAATTCCAAGGATACCTATGCCCAAACAATGGTCAACTGCACACAATTACTTAGTTGGAGCTAAAAATTATAATATCTAATTCAACAAATATAAATTTTGGGTGAGATGCTAAGAAATTGAAATATATTTTTTATCAGGGTTGGGTTTCTACCAGGACACTGGAAGAAATTGGAAGAAACTACCAGAAAATTAAAGGGGTGGCAGAATTTAAAAGATATCATGTAAAAGAATTAACTGTTAAATGATGCAACATTATTAAGTATGAAATATTAATTTTGGACTATAAGTATATAAAAGAAAAAAATATCTTTCAGAATAATTCAATCTTTAGGTGTCCTAAAGCTGTTAATTTTAAAGCTGGATTTAAATTTGCATAATGACCTAAATTAAGTCATGATGTAAATTTAAATCCAGCTTTAAAAGTTAACTTTATGTTACACATCAATAGCTGATATAGTCAGATAATGTCTGAATATGTATAAAAATGATGAAAAATAACTTGGACATAAATTATAAAATCATGTTTGAATTTACAATTTTACATCATAACCACTGTCCTTTATTTTATTTATTTATTTATTTTTTGTTCACGATTGGTTGTATCAGGGTGACAATGTACACTCCATGATACAAGCCAATCACATTAAATCTTACCTAATCTCCTCTAATCCAACCAACAAATCACATTAAATCTTTGATATTCTCCTCCAATCAAGCCAGCCAATCACATCTTTCAACTGCATTTCCTTGTATTCAACTGGTCTCATTTCTCTATTTGCAGTGGAACACATTGCACCTTCATAAAAATGAATAAGGGAGGTCAAAATAAAAAGATCCTATTTGGGTGAAATTCCAAGAGACTGAGGAAAATGGCAAAGTTACTAAGGCTAAATGTAAGGCATGTGGTCATGAACAAAGTATAAAAAGCCAGTAGAATGTGTGCTCATGTTAAATCATGTGAACAACTCATCAATTACTCTGGTGATTATGCCAGTGATAAAGTTGGGAACCAAGTAGCTGATAATGAGCTAGAGTTAGTGAATACCTTATCAGTTCCTGAAGTTCAAGTGGGAGAAAATTTTTCAAAAAGGGTTATTCCATGCCATTTTAACAACGGGTGGTTGCTGCACCATTTTTTATTATTTTTCTATTTTTTGCACAGTAGTTTATACACCTTTAGAGAGTTCAAAACCAATTTTATATAAAAAAAAAAATCCTGACCATTTGATGGGGAGGTCCCCACATGGTGCTTGGAACATCTCCATTTTTAGAGTTGCAGGTATTTATGCAAAATGCTATAACTTTTTCCCTAATTTAGCTAATTCAAAAATTCAAAAGCCATATTATTCAAAATAAAGTGCTGATTATTTTGATTTACCCTTTTACATTATCTGAGTTGTTTTGGAAATTTCACTGGTGGTCAGTGTTGACTATTGAAGTTTACTTTGTTTTTCAATTTCTGAGCCAAATTTTCACCGGGAGGGGTCAAAACACTCAAACCAATTGTATTGTGCAAGAACCATGGTAACAGTAGATTGTATCTAGGGTGAGAAAACTGGAGTGCTTCGAGCCCTTCCAAGATTTTTTCACTGATGAAAATGGGAAATTATTAGTTTTTTTCAGTAAATAGATCTCCAGTGAAGCACACAGTAAAAATCTGAATTGTATACCACAGAACTTCTATTTGGTAACATCACAACAAAATTTGATCACTTTGTTTTGCCTAATAACGAAAATATTTGAGCTTAAAGTTGTGAAAAAAAATCCATGTTTTTCTATTTGTTTTGAAGGACAATTTTAACTATCTTTCAATATCCAGAGTGAGACGCTAAGGTGACCTTTGAAAACGGTGACAATTTTTTTTAAAAAGGTGACTAAAAGAGACTTCTTGCCAATAGCACAAAACAACAAATACAGTTACACATTTTATTTTATTTTTATACTGCCCTACCAAAAAAGGCCAGGTAAGATCATCATAAATTTCTTTATTATAGTCCTGGATGGGGTGTGGCTATTTTATTGTCATTTTATAATTTTACAGAAAATAAAATGCACAAAATTCTGAAAATCTAATGACGTACAAATCTCTTCAATGTTCCAGAAAAAACACTTCTGAAGAAAACTGTTTGGCTTACTGTTGTCTAGGCATCTTAGCAAAAAATGATGTAATCATACTTGATTTTCTTTTCTCAAGGTTCTTCTGAATGATTTCCACTTCTGTTTCTCTCACTCTTTCTTCCATTTTCATACATTTTACTCAATCGAGCATGTCTTCAGCTAATTTTGCTCCCTTTAAACAATTTTTTCGAGTGCTTTCTTCAGTTTAGCCGAAGCTTCCAAAAATAGTTCTTTTTTTGCCTCCTTAGTTTGTAAGTGTTTTTTCTTCTTGTCATTCAAAGCAGCAGTCTCACATTCAATTGCCTTTTTTATCTTTTCCATCTTTTTCATATCGTCTTCATAAGTCATTCTTTTTTGTTCTTCTTTTTGCTTTTCTTCTAATTCAATTTTCTTTTTCCTCTTACATTCTTCCATAAAGGCACTGTACTTTGAATGTGCTTGTTGTTTGTACTTAATGAGTTTTGGATTAATGGGCACAAAAAAAAATTAGGATATTGTTTCAAAGCATCCCTCACAGTCAGTACACTGTTTAAAAATCTTTCGGTCATTGGCGATTTATCTTCTCGTAATATATGCTTAGAAATGAAAAATCATCTCTCTATGTCAGCATTTCCATTTGACAAAGTAAGAGGTGCCTTTATGACTTTTGCAACATTTGGAAACTTTATATCTTTTGATAATGAGTCCCTTTTCGAGATGTGTTGTTGCCAGTAATCATCAACAGTTTTGTTTTCAAATGCTGTATCATTTTTTTCCACTTGCAAAATTTTTCATTCATCTAACAAATAATCCAGTTGAACATGAAATTGGTATAATTTTTGCAACTTTCAGTATGTCTGCAAGCTTTTATTATTCACTCATTCTTTTGGGTCTAAAAATCTAAAATTTTTAAGTGATCCATTTGATAAGCAAGCATTTTCCATCACATGCTTACAAGCAGTAATATAGTGCTTTTGAGCTTCCTTCAGAAACAACAACTTATCACTTTCTTTCAGTTTAGAAAGCTCGTCTGTGACCTTTTCATTAATGACAAGTTCTTCAAGATGAAGCAGATTACCAACTATAAACAGTTCATCAAGATCAACTTTAGATAAATTAGTGATTTTTCTAATGACGGCAGTCTTCAAAACGCGAGCCATGAAGGCCTGAAGAACATTCCCCATTTCTTCATGCAATTTGTCGATCGTGGGTGCTTGGCACTGAAAACGTTGAGTGAACTTCATGAATAGTTCTGCTGATGAAATAAGTTCAGCTTTTATTGGAGGTTTCTTTAAGGCACTCACAACAGCCTTGTAGGATCTGGATTGAAGAACAGCAGAATTTTTTCTCAGAGGCATGTGCTTAAGGAAATAGAACTGAATAATGTCCCACTGCTCCAAATTCCTGTTGGCTGAAGACCCCAAGGTAAGCCACTTTGTTGTTGCATGTTTCAAAAATCCATGGTGTGGAACATTATACTTAGATTGGATTTCTTCAAACTCTTCCCAACGGGGCAAGCCAACCATCAAAATAATGGTAAATGCTGATCAACAGCTTCAAGACTTCACCTAAACACTTCAATGATTTTACACATGCATTATGCATTGTGTGGATGTTGCAGGTACCTATGTTTATAAAACTTGTCTCTCGTGTCTCCTGGACATTACTATTGAAAAGCTTAAAAACTTTTTTTATTAGCATTAGGTCCATCTGATCCAAGCATTAGGCATCTGTTTTGTGGTAAATTGGCCTCAGAAAGTGCTTCACATAGTTTTTATGCAATGTTTCACCATCCGCTTTACCTAAAAAGAAAGTTCTGAGGTGCAGTGTCATTATGCCACATTTGCTTTCTGACCAAAATGTGATGGTTGTTTGCAGCTTCTTTTTATCTTTAACATTAGTTGTTCCATCATAACTCTAATGTGTTGTATGATGAACATGTGTCCTCTAACATAAGTTCCCGGAAATAAGGAGCCGCTTTGTACTTACAGAGTGAAGTAAAGTTGGACGGCATATAACACCATGTCACTGGATGTGCAGTGACATATACTGCCTTGCCCGTAAACATGTTACTTATGAGGCCTTCCTACAGTTATAAGGGGAGGTATATGAGAACAGAAATAACTACAATCATATAGTTGTACTATGTAACTACATTCACATAGTTGTAGGCATACTTACAATAATAATCTTTCAACTTTCAGCATCTTCTTTTGAAACTATACGGTTAAATTGTACATTTTCCCCCTATATGGTCAAAAAGGTTTGAAAAGGTGACAAAAGGTGACTAATTTTTAAAAAGTTGACAAAAGGTGAGAAAGGTGGCTGGCTCCTCACCCTGAATATCTAACTGAAAGATAGAAAACGAAAATATGTGTAAATAAAGAGTAATGTAAGAAAAATATGCACTGAGTGGCCACTTTATTATGACCACCTGACAGTTTTAAGCAAATGAGCTATGGCTGCATGCTGTTGCTGCCAGAGGGCGAGGCTAGTATAAAAAGGGAAAGCTTAGTACTTGTGACAGTAGTAGAAGTGATTTTTGGGTGACGAGATAAGTAAAAAATTTGATTTGACGGACTTTCAACATGGGATGATTGTAGGAGCTCAGAGCCATGGAGCGACTATCCCCGAAACCGCCGCATTTGTGAAATGTTCCAGAGCAGCTGTTGTTAAAGTGTTTAAAGACTGGACTGTCAGCCAAAAAAACTGGGTCTCTATGTGCAACGTGTGGTCGTCATCAACTAGTGACTGCTCGGACGGAACGGAGAGTGTCCAGACTGGTAACAGACAACAGAAGGGCAACAAAGCAGCAAATTACAGAACATCTTAATCAAGGATCCCCTCAAATGATCTCTGCACGCACTGTTTGCCGTACACTGCATCGGATGGGATATGGCAGCTGAAGGCCTGTTCAAACACCTTTGCTGTCTGCAGTTAACAAGAGAAAACTCTCCAGTTCGCACAGGAGCACAAGGATTGGACAGTCGATAATTGGAAACAAACTATGTGGTCCGATGAATCATGTTTTCAGTTGCACTATGCCGACGGCCGAGTGAGAATTTGGCGGAAACAGCACGAAAGCATGGACCCCAAATGCATTGCTACAACACTTTAAGCTGGTGGAGGCAACATTCTGGTTTGGGCAATGTTTTTCTGGCATGCTTTGGGCCCTTTAATTCGTGTTGATCAACGTCTGACTGGCACATCATATCTAAACATCGTTGTGGACCAAGTGCATCCTGTCATGTGGATGGTTTATCCCAATGGCGATGGCTACTTTCAGCAAGATAATGCGCCCTGCCATAGTGCTCGTATTGTACAGGATTGGTTTCAGGAATATGCCAGTGAGTTTACTTTGCTTAAGTGGCCCCCACAATCTCCAGATCTCAACCCCATTGAGAATTTGTGGGAAGAAGTTGAACGAGCCATCAGACAGCTGGATCCACAACCCTGCAATTTCACACTCCTGTAAAGTGCTATTCATCAAGCATGGTCTCAGATTCCACAAACCACCTATCAACATCTCGTGGAGTCCATGCCACGAAGAATCGACGCAGTATTAAAGGCAAAAGGTAGTCCAACGAAGTACTGAGGGGGTGGTCATAATAAAGTGGTCACTCAGTGTATACTGCAAGAAATATAGCGCAAAAGTAAAGACTAGTGTACGAGTTTAATGGGAGGATGGGGGCAGGGGCGACGGAAAGTGAAGTCCGTTGACCGGGCCCGAAATTTCGAATCCTGGTGCACCCTCTACCTTCCCACTTCCTGGAACAAACAGACGAAAAACAATGCCTAAAGAGCTTTGTTGGGAATTAGACCCACCCAACCACTTACCTAGAGGAACTTTCTAAGGTACATTACAGCCATTGCCCCTATGCCAAATAAAAAAATAATAAAAATAAAAATATTGGCTGAAATTGTTGAAATTATTGACCAGGCCCGGGCGGTTCCGCCGCCACTGGATGGGGGTGATAAATGTTGAAGGTTTCAATTTCATAAAAATTAGCATTGCAATTACAAGATTTAATAAGAAACAAAAACTAGATGATTACTTACATGACTTGTTGCTTATGATTCTGCACACAATTAATTAAAAAATTAATTAGCCTAGTCTTAAATTTTAAAAACTAATTTACACAAATTTTATAGTTATGAATAAGGAGCCGCTTGAAAGTGACACATCTGGTAGGTAATTTTCAAGGTGCTTTTCTTTTACCAAAATGATAATCTCTTAGTGATTTTTCTTTTTTTTTTTTTTTTTTTTTGTTCTTGAGATTGATTTCTTGATTTTGTGATGTAACAGTGCATTAAGTTCATTACTTAACCCTGGTTCAATGTTCCATGTTCTTCCAGTGGCAGTTGACAAGTCAGCAGGAGTAAGAACACGCAAAACATTTTCATATGACATCCAAACAGTGTCTTTTTCAGACTTTTCAAATGATGTAGATGGTCTCATTGGATAGAAGAAGAGAACTTTGCATTCCTTCTCTAACTGCTGGACCTCAAAATCACTTGTGCCAGCCACCAACGGGAATTGTAAATGCATGTCATGTAATCCCTTTCTTTAAGCTCAAGAGAAAGATCTATTGAAAGTTTAGTGTTATTCAGTTCCTCAAAGTCCTCTGAAGCTGATATGATAAAGCACTTTATCCAGCTGAAGTCTACAGGTACAAATCGATGCTACTGTCTTGTGTTACGTATCATCTCAGCATTTGGAAATCGCTCTTCCAGAAGTTTGGCTTTTGACGCAACATCACTTTCACTAACACACATGAAGACAATGCCCTTTATGTTTTCTGCGCAAAAAGTAAACATCTCACGAGGTGTCAGGATGTGATTCCCTGCTACTCTTTGCAGGCTTACCTTGGACACTAGCCATTTGACTGTCCCATCTATTCCGTCACATGGCCCTTTTCCATGAGATGTGCCAAAAATAAATTCCACTCTGCATCAAGATCGAAGTATTTCTTATGGTAACACAAGTTTGCAAAGCTTTTTCTGTTCTTGTACTGTCCAGCAGCTCCATTTGAAAAGTATATGATTTTCTGTACAAAAGATGCCATACTTTTGATCTCCACCAGCAGAGCTTTTTGAAAAACATATACTGTTGTGGTGGTATGTTTCATGCAGTTGCTGATTACACAAAAACTTTTTAAAATCAGAGATTGGTCGACTGGGTCTTTGTAGTACATTACAAAGGGGTGTAAAGTTGCTTGGTCATTTATCCAAGAAAAACTTTGGATCTCATCTTGAATAACAAATGAGAAGTTCTCAGAAAAATCCCCTATAACTATGCATTCACTACTTTCTAAAATATCCTTTTTGTGTTTTATATAACGAGACTGCGCTTTAGAAATGAAATGGTGTTTTTTCAGAGAAACAAGTCGATCCAGAAAATCCTCAATTAATTCATCAGTAGACTTTGTAATAGTTATGAGAGCCGCCCTATCGGTCGTCACCCACTGTCTGTATGTCATAGTGTCTAAAAAAATATCACCTTCCTCATCCAAACCATTTGTAATCAAATTTCTTATAGCATCTGTTCCAGGGCAATCACTACAACTCCCTAACATACATCTTTCACTCTGTAAGTTGCACATCATTGAATCCAGTAAGTCATTGTAGTCAATGTTAAGCTTTCCACCATGTAGCATAAGTTTGGCGTTTTGGTGTTCAGCACATACATACACAGAGTGGGTCCCACAACTGCCTGCCAAAACACACCATTTTGGGAGCAGTTCAGGAAACTTGGTAAACCCTTTTTTCTTCAGGGTTTTCAGCACTTGCCTGTAACAGCAAGTCAAAACATGCTTGTTCTTGCACTGACATTTAAGATTGTGCAGGCTGTGACAAGATTTTTGGACCAACAACTCAGCAGCTTTAAATTGTAGTGTATTTAATATCCTTTCTCCATCTGTAGCACTTTCAAATGGTTTTAATTCGAACAAGTCTAAAAGAAACAATACCCCCTCCCCCTCTACCATGTACACACACAAACACTCCTCAAACTAGTTAAACCTTTTACACCATAATTTTACCACTGGAATATAGTTTTCTTTCAATTTACAGTCCACAATATTCAATTAGATCTATGGTTATTAAGTAAATTGTAACAAAAAGGTAATAAATTGTCCTTTAAAACAAATGGAAAATCGTGCATTTTTTCCCAACTTTAAGCTCAAATATTTTCGTTATTAGGCAAAACAAAGTGATCAAATTTTGGTATGATGTTACCAAATAGAAGTCTCTGTGGTATAAAATTCAGATTTTTACTATGTACCACACTGGAGATAGAGCTACTGAAAAAACTAAAAATTTCCCATTTTCATGGGTGAAAAAATCTTGGAAGGGCTCGAAACACTCCAGTTTCCTCACCCTACATACAATCTACTGTTACCATGATTCTTGTGCAATAAAATTGGTTTGAGTGTTTTGACCCCTCCCAGTGAAAATTTGGCTCAGAAATTGAAAAAAATGCAAATTTCAATAGTAAACTTTGACCACCAATAAAATTTCCAAAACATCTCAGATAATGAAAAAAGGATAAACCAAAATAATCAGCATTTTATTCTGAGTAAAGTGGCTTTTGAATTTCTGTATTAGTTAAATTAGGGGAAAAGTTATAGCATTTTGCGTAAATACTTGCAACTCCAAAAATGGAGGTGTTCCAAGCGCCATCTAGGGACCTCCATGGCAAATGGTCAGGAACTTTTTTTTTTTTATAAAATTGGTTTTGAACTCTCTAAAGATGTATAAACAACTGTGCAAAAAATAAAAAAAATAAAAGTGTCAGCAACCAATTTAAAGGAAATTTGTTGAAATAGTGTGGAATGTCCCAAAAGAGAAAAGTTCAATGGATAATTTCTGTTGCTCTACAAATGACAGTGATTTTTAATATTGTAATTATAGCAGGTTAGTTTCTTAAATAAAATAATAAAAAAGGTGCAAAATCATAATACTGTGTTATTTAAACAGTCTATAAATATCTGTTTTGATAAAATGAAATAACTTAGGTTTTATCCCTCAGAAGTTAAAAGATCATGTTATACATATATTTTTTCATAAAGTAAAAAAACGTTTCCTTTAGTTAAATCTCGTAAACTGTTTTTCAAAGAATTTTGCACTTTAGAAAAAATCTGTCAATCCAGGTAACAAAAAAGCTTTTTTTTTTTTTATTGGAGGTTTAACGACCACCGTGAGCAACTCAATGGGCTATAAGCAGTCGCCCGTCCCTAATTTAGGGTCACTGGTTCCAGGGAAGGGAGAGAGAGCCAGTGCCGTAAGACAAACACAACATCCATGCCTGCCAAAAAAAAAAAAAAAGCTTCAGTCAGTTGTTTGACCTTGGTTAAAAGAATGCTGTAATTATTAATTTAGCATATATAATTGAATTGTTATAATTAAATTAAGAGTTACCTATAAGAAAACAGCATTTACTGTAGCTTACAAACATAATTATAATTTAGGTAATAAATTAAGGGAAACCAGTTTCTTCCATTTCTTCCACTAATGGGGAAAAACCTATTTCTTCCAGCCAGTTTTTTCAGCTTTGGAAGAAACTTGCCACTACTGATTTTTATGGTAATTGGGACAAAATTCACCCTTCATGCATTTTTTGTTTTGGAAAAATTCTAAACTTCAAAAAAGTTTTGTATTGCCTAATGAAAAGGAGTAGCAGGAATCCATATAACACAAAAATTGACAAATACATAAAAGTACTGCTAAAGAATCAAAGCTACAGTTGCATAAAAATGAAATAATACAATTGTGAAATTGCACCATAAGTATCAGGAAAGTATAGAAATTTTCTTTTACCCTAATACCTGTAATACAGATTCAGCTCATCAATTCCTATTATTTGGAAATCCATTTTAAATTCTGGCAACATCTGACTCATCAAGTGTTAACACTCCATGTTATTTCATTCAATTCCATGGCTGATGAAAGTAGAAGTAGCTACCAAAATGGTGCAATTTCACAATTGTATTGTTTCCTTTTTACATAACTTTAGCATTAATTGTTTAGCACTACTTTGTCTCATGTTTTGGATTGCATTGCTGCATTGTAAATGGCAGTGCCACTTACAATGCATGCCAAAATGGAGAGAAATGCGAGGTTGTTGGTCAATAAATGATGTACAAAACAAATGGAAAAGTTGCATTTTCAGCTATGAGAATGCCATACACAATACAGTTAGGATTCCTTATATTTTAACAGCACATTAAAAGCCCCCCTTTAAAAAATTAACTTTAATCAATACTGGCAAAAACATAGTCTAAATCTTTATAATTTTGAAAGACTGACACACAAGAAAAGAAAAATTTTGATCATACATCATCTGTTGTATAGGAAAACATGGCAGCCATTATTTCACTGAGGTATGAGGAATGAACAGGTTCATTAGATAAGAACTTGACAGCATCAGGAGCATAAGGGACAACTAGCTCTTCCACAGCTTGAGTCCTTAATAAGTAACCTAAGAAAGAATTACATAAAGGGAAAAATTTATTGAAGTTTAAAACAGACAATGAATTATCTCACTAATGAATCTCCATTACCTGCAAGTGAATTACATAAAGGAAAACAATTAGCAAAGTTTAAAGCAGACATATATATGACTTATCTCATCAACGGCTCAATAAATATAACAATCTCAGATGATAATTTTTTCACTCAACTTTTATTAATCTGACTCTCTACTTGCAAATGCTTCAGCTACTATGACATGATGATTATGAAATCTGATATAATGTAAACTGAAAAAGAAATTCATAACCTACATTTAATTTGAGAGAAAAACAACATTTGATGTTTTTAATTGATTAAGTTTGATGTAAGGCACATCATTTATGGATAATGGCAGCATTTATGGATAAGGCACATCATTTATGGATAAGGCACATCATTTATGGCTTAATGGCAGCCTTTTTTTATCTTTTGCCCGATTCCAGCTAGAGTGATTTGCAAGTACAGGATCAAAATCTTCAATATCTGGTGCATCCGTCCCTGGATGGCTGAGGTTATTGAAGTTGGTTCCTCCAGTCAGTTTTTCCGAAAACTGACTGGAGGAACCCCACCACTTTTTGAAAGCTACTTCAGTTGATGTACACAGAACACAGTGTATGATATCTTCCAGAGCCAAACTGTTTTCATATCTAATATGGAATTAGGAAGTTATGTTTCCCCATGTCTGTTTTTGAGGATCTGTAAAACTCAAATACACAACCTTTGTCCTTTACCAATAAAACCCATTCAAATTCTAGATTTGCAGTTTCAATTTTCAGGTTTTTGCAGTACTGTTTGTAATCATGAACCAATGCATTATTTTTTTTTTTCCAAAATTTGATAGACATGGTTTTACAGGCCACTCAACTAAGAACAAAATCTTACTCACTGAAATTAAATGTTGACTCATGTCAGGAAATATTTTTTCAGCTGTTTAATTATAACATTGTCAAAGTCTGTAAATTTGCATTCATTTTTTGGATGTATTACTTTTCTTTTTTCTGAAAATTTCAAGGGAGCTAGTTTCTTTTTGATCTTTTGCTTGTCTTATTTAGATCATCAAGAATGATCTAAAATAAGACAAGTGGTTTTATGACTGGTAAAGAGTAGTTTTATGCCTGGTAAAGGCTGCACTAACCAAATTTTTGCATTATGCATGATTGAAAAATATCTGGCTGTTGGTATGAAAGTTTTTGCTGCCTTCGTGGATTTAGAGAAAGCTTACAACCGAGTAAATAGGACACTTTTCTGGAAGGTATTGAATGAATATGGTGTTACTTTGAATCTATTTAACAGTGTAAAAGCCATGTATGCTGGCAAAAGAGCTTGTGTGCGAGTGAATGATGTTTTATCACAATAGTTTTCTATTGGTGTAGGAGCCAGACAGGGTTGTATAATGTCCCCATGGCTGTTTAATATATTTACAGATGTGTGCATGCACGATACCAGAATAGATAATAGTGGTTTATGTCTTGGTGATATCCATGTGTGCAGCTTGCTGTATAATGAGGACACTGTCCTGTTGGCAGAGAGCAAAAAAGATTTGTAGGGTATGTTGTCTCGGATGCACAAAGTTTGCATGAAATTCAAACTGAGTATAAATAAGGGAAAAAACAAATTTATGGTTTCTGAGTGAGGAACTGGTAGCACTGAATGTAATACACTGCTGGACAATTGCTAAAGACGGATCATAAACGGCTATATAGCGCATAAAAAAGTAAGTGTGGTTGGATGCCAAGTGAAATAAAATAATGTCAGAATGCCAGGACATTACAAGAAAGACAATTTATTGTGCTCTGAAATCCAGAAAGCTTTGGAACGTGTCCAAGGGAAAAACAGGCCATTTTGTGCAGAATACGTAAACGTGAACAAAATGCAATTACCGTTCCCAGGCGTTCCGGCGTAAGATGTCAATACGGGACATGGCCACCATGGAGGGCGATGCAAGATTCCACACATCGTGTCATGCTGTGCACAACATTTTCAAGCAGCTGTTGGGGTAATTTATCCCATTCCTTTGTCAGTGCACGGATGAGGGTGTCCTTGTTTATTGGAGGGCATTGGTGACCAGCAAGACTCCTCCCCAAAGCATCCCACACATTTTCAATGGGATTCAGATCTGGAGAACGTGCTGGCCATACGAGGCGTTGAATATCCTTGCTCTCAAGACACTCCTGGACAGCGACTGTTCGATGACATGTTGCGTTGTCGTCCATGAAAATGAATCTATCACCGACAGCACCACGGAACATGCGAACATGAGGTAGCAGAACATCATTAATGTATCGTTGGCCAGTCATAGTCCCAGTTGGAAGCACATAGAGGGACGTACGACCATTGATCATGATGCCAGCCCATACCATGAAACTACATATCGGATATCGGTCCCTTTCCTGTATGTTTGCTGGACAATATGCAGTACCACTATCACGCCAGATCAGTTGCCGTCGACAATCAGACGATAGACTGTATCTACTCTCATCTGAGAAGAGGACAGCAGACCAGTCGTTATCAGTCCAATTGCGATGTTGATGGCACCATTGCAAACGGGCGGTACGGTGACGTCTGGACAATGGGATGCACACAACAGGACGGCGGGCGTATAGTCCTCCTTCATGCAAACGTCTGGAGACAGTTTTTCGAGAGATTCGCTTGCCAGTAGCAGCCATAAACTGATTTGCTATCTCACAAGCTGTGCTGCGCCGGTATCTTTTTGTTGATAGCACTATGTACCGATCTTCTGCAGGTGTCGTACTGCGAACACGACCTCCCCCGTGACGTTTGCTACACTCTCCATTTGTTTGAAATGATTTCCAAAGCCTTGAAACAACACTGTGGCTGACGTCGAACTCCCTGGCAACATCTGTTATTTTTCGCCCTTCTTCAATCTTGCCAATAATACGGCCACGCGTAAAATCATCTAGGTGATGTCGGGAAGACATACTGAAAATTGCAAGTTCGTCAATTGATTCTTTCCCTTTCAACTTTGCGTTTGAACAACAACGGTCAATACGCGACAAATCCTTTATATCTGTTATCAGCGCTATGACGTCACGAACAAGTTCGGCAATCCAAAATTTGCATACGCACAACACGTCTTACTGTATCCCGCACTTATGCTAATTTCCACATTTTCCTGCCTTCCATTTTATGGTTGCTATTGTCATCCGTCCTTAGCAATTGTCCGGCAGTGTATAAGTATAAATGACAGAAATTGGTCAGGTGAATGAGTTTATGTATTTAGGAAGCATATTTGACAGAGAGAACAAATTGGATGGTGAAATTAGTATGCAAGTGAATTCTTCATTGAAAGTCATAGCTGCTTTTGGAGGTTTTCACAGGAATGATGGGTTCTCAAGAGAGTCCCGCATGGCTATGTATGAAAGTGTAATTGTTTCTACTCTGATGTATGGCAGTGAAACCTGGGTACTACAGAAGAAACATAGGAGTCATTTGTGTGCTGGAGAAGTGCGTTACTTACGACAGGGGGGGGACAAGACATGTTCTGATCCTGTGAGGAATGAAGATACGTTGCAGTTGTGTAATGTGAAGCAAAATGTTGTTAGCAAGGTGGAGACTATATGCTTTGGTGGTTTGGGCAAGTTGAAAGAATGAGTGACGAGAAATTTTTTTAGCTAAAGTGGCAGGAAGGAAAGGCAAAGGAAGGCCAAGGAAGTCATGGGAGGTTCAGATTCAAGAGTGTCTGCATGAGAAAAAGATCATGAGTATGATGTATAGAAGATCTTGTGTGCATCGTGTGATGGATGTCAGTGAAGCCCAAATTGTATGTCAAGATCGATGTAAATGGAGAAGTTTGATACCCCAACAATAAATAAATAATCAGTTAAAAATTATCTGGTTGTTTATTTTTTCTTTGTGGAGCTAACCTCTGAATCTCAAGAGAACAGTTTAGTGATATGTATGTATGTAAGAACATCTATAACAATAATAGGCACAGAATTGTAGGTGTGAAATTGTACTTCTATTTTGTAAAGTTAGTGAAACTTTTTCAAGGTAATTAACCACTTCAGAGAGTTTAACTGCAGAAGGTAAATTTATTAATGTTTGTGATTTCATAGACTTCAACAATCCCTTTGCAACAATTGCTGATTCTGTTTTTGATGTTAACCTACACCCTTGTACAGCATAAAACTCCTTAAAAACTGTCACTGTTTCTTTAAATGCTAATTCCAGTCAATGTGCCAGCCATGCAATGAATCTTTATCAAGTTTGGTTACTTCTCAGACAACCTTTGTCCAACACCCATTTTAATCCTTTGCATAGTAGCAGCTCAATCAACAGCAAAGCATAGAAGTTTTTCAAGTGGTTTAGCTTTAGAAAGCTTAAGCACATTTATGCATGTATTTCTTAAGGCTAAGTAAATCGCTTTAGAATTAACCTTGTGGAGAGAATACAGATACCTAAAAATTTGATTGAAGGCTTACCTCAGTTACAAAACATAGGCCTAATGTAAATAATTCATTGTTCTATAACAGAAAAGTCGGTAGACTTATCGCAAATTAATAAGAAGCATCTAGCCTCACTAATGTCGCAAATCAATTGCTCAAGACAAAATTTGGAAATGAAGGATGTAAATTCCTTGCAGGCTTTGTGTGTTCTGTATGTTTGCCCAATATCAACATCTTTCTTGTCATCTAATTTGCACTGCCATACAAAATCCATGAAAGGATGCATATTTTTTGCTAATGCAAGAGCAGTGTGAAACAAACAAATAAGACAGTCTTTTTGCTGATCTTGCAGTGACATTTACGCTTGCTGGCTTCAGATAACCCCGCTGCTTTCTCCAAAGTTTCATTCATTTGTGTACAATGTGTAAATGTAGTGTACTGGATACATGCACTTTGATAGAATCTATCTTGAAATTACTTGATCCAACAACAAATATAGTCATTATCTACAAGTTTTGAAACTTTTAACTAAATAAAACATTTATTCTCAGAGTTTTACTCTAACCACTTGAAAGTTCAGTACCATTGCTCCTGAAATACACTAGTTTGGCATCTGACATCGTAGTTATTACAGTGTAACTTGTCTAAATCGAACGTTTTTAATTCAAATTCTTGGTTAATTCAAATTTTTCATTTGGTCCCTGGAATTTTCTATATAAATGTTAGAAAAAACCCTTTAATTCGAACTTTTTTTTTTTTGTTTAATTCGAAGAAAACCCCATTTTCATATTCTCGTATTTTCAACAATTACCTTTTAAAATGGGTACGTACTGTTCTGGATGAAGTTCCGAGTTCTGGATGAAGCAAAAAGTTAAACTTTAAACTACAGCCACCTGCTTCAGAAAAGCAGGCTTCCACAGCACCCCGATGATGAGTCTCAACTACATCAAAGGTAATGGTGGCAAGGAGATCATACCCACTGTGGAGTACTCGGAAGATGTAGGCCATGATGTATCATATGAGGCTTTTGTAAGAGTTGATGATGATTTAGCTGTTTGTGGTGAGCTCACAGATGACGAGATCTTGGCTGATGTTATGAACAAGAAGACCTGCTGTGTATCTTCAGATGAAAAACTGGAACGGCCAGAATTTCCAGGAGCGTCTTCCAAATTCAGTAGAGGCCTTGGTTCACCTCCAACAGTTAAGGAAGTTTGTTGAGGGGCAGAAGAATATAAGTGACTCTCTATTTCATTCACTTGATAAACTTGAGGAACTTACACTTACCCACAACATAAATTCTAAGAAGCAGGCCAAAATTTCATGTTTTTTTTTTTTCCAAAAATTTGTGAATTTATCGTACTGTACTTTTGTTTGTATGTTATGAATAAATATGTTTTTTTTTTACAGTACTTGAATGTGCCCATATTCAAACTTGCCTAATTCAAATTTGTTGATAACTCTAATTATTTTTGTAATCCCTTCAGCTTTGAATTGTCCAAGTTACACTGTATCCGACTCCCATTTTGATCATTCAGATTCAGTCGTCTTTTTCACTGGAGGCTTACCAATTCCCTACCACCACAATTCTAAGTTTAAACTTTTCAAAACATCCAATTTGTTGAGCAGATAAATTTGATCATCCAACTGCTCTGTGGAATGCATGACAACAAAGAAGAAGCTATCACTAGCAAGCACATGGGCTGAGCAGAAGCATGAAACGACCAAGCAACACTATGCTAGACAAAGCAATGCCAATTAAAAGAGCAATGCTTTTGGCAGCTGGCCAAGAGCAAGGTCGGGGGAGAATGTCTGGCTTTCAAAACAACACAGTGCTGGTGTCAGGGCGGATCTTTGTTTTGTGATGAAAACATACACCCACTTTCTCAATTTAGCTACTGGTTCCGTAGACCACCAATAATTTCGAACACTGTTGTGGAACCTATGTTATATAGACCTTTTACAAAAAATTTTATGTCAAAATTATGATAATTTTTTTCTCTTTGGTTGCATGTTTTTAGCCATGATAAGGCACTTATTTGTCAGTAAAATTTACTCTTATCTACACTGCTGTGCAAAATTGAAGGAAAATCTACAAAAACTTACATTACTCACGATGTATGAAAGAAAATACAATGAAACTTGACAGGAGCTTTAGTTGAGACACTATATAAAATTTAGATATTGCAGAATTTTGCAATGAAATCATAAACAGGAAATATGCACGTGAGAACAGAAAGAGCATAACAGTTCTCCCATGTTGTTGTCCAGAATAGTCAGTAAGGTGTATGGTTGCCTCTAACAGACATACAATGCTCACAATGACTCCCCACACTATTAATGAAACAGTCACTTAAGGCTTGTAGAACGAACTGCCACTTTTCAGAATTCCTAGAGGGGACTCTGAGAAGTGATGATTCATTTAGTAAGGGCTAACATTCTACAACTTGCCTTCCCAAAGCAACCCAGACATCATACCAGCAAATATGCTGCTAATCCATTTGAGTGATATCTTCTGCTTCCAGATAATCGTCCACCAGTTGAGCTTGATACAGTCTGGCATTGCCGTCTATCAGGGGGATATCTGCACCACCAGCAGCCCTGAACAGTCTAACATAGGAGTCCAGAATCTCATCTCTATATTCAATTACTGAGCCCTTCCAAAAGGCATGCTCGTCAGTGCGATAATTTGTAATGACCCCTACCCAGACAAGAAAACCAACGCTATGAAATCTGGAGCCTCCACAGATATTTAGCCGTGGAAGGTATTATTTAACTGAAAGGTCATATTTCACTAGAACAGACCACTTAACTGTGGTCTCGACAGATTCTCACAGATGAGATCCATGAACAGCCCCTAAAATTTCTGTAGAAAAGGCTGTCAGTGGTTCTTGCTAGTGTCTGCTGCGAGCTCCAGAGTCAGTTGCCTACCTGTTATCTACTGATCTCCTTGCTGTTAGAGACCGAGGTTTGTACTCCTCCAAGCAAAATAAATTCAAACAATTTTCAAGGACTTTTTAATACCAAATTATCATATGTGTGTACTGTCGGTCGGTCAGTAGATAGGTATTTTAGCAAGTTCCAACCATTAAACTTAACTGGGATGGGCACACTTTCAATGACATGGCTGTTACCCCCCCTCCCCATAGTTTTATTTTATGAACTTTGAATTGCCCCCTTCTCCCACCCCTTTCTCCACCACCATGACGGACTTGGCAATTTGATTTATCACAAGGATAAATGTCTTAAAAGACTTGGTGACTGTGTAGAAAAGTAAAGTTAACATAAGAATGTATCTCACCATGATGCATTACTTGATGTGTTTTTTTATTTACCGTATTTTTCGTCGCATAATCTGTGGATTATCTGCTCAAAAAGTTTAAAATATAGCTTCTGCGGATTATACACCGATGCGGATAATACGCCAATTTTTTTTTTTTTTAAATTACGACCTTCCGATTTTTTAAAAAATCTGCAGCGTAATTGCGTAGGGAAGGGGGTATAATTGGAAAAGGAACTCCCTCGGAAGAATTTTCCTCAGTTCAGGAGTTTGTATGGAGCCAAGAGGTCAGGGACGAGGGAAGAGGAATGTCTTAACGAAAGATAGGGAAAGTTGTGGGGAGGGACGGCAGGGGTCATTTTGTTATTGTTGAGGACAGCTCTGACTGTCGTGCCGTGTCTGTTTTTGGCAAAAAGCCAAAGAAGTACGCACAGCGCTTGCTGCACGAACCTATGCGTTCCTCCTTTCGGATCTCGTTGCGCTGCCTTGTGTTTAGTTTGTCTTTTGCCGTTTTGACCGTCGTTGCTGCTATTTTCCTTCATTGCTATTCATGATGTCTTTGAAAAGGAAATGTTTCAGTTACACTGCTGAATTTAAACTTAAAGTGGTGGACAGAATTAAGGATATGATAGTGCCACTGCGCTATAGTTTTGAGGTCAGAACACAATCGTGCAGTAACATGCGGAAAGCCTCTGTGCTGTGGTCTAAAACGTAAACAAATCCGTCGGTAAATTCCGCGGGAGAATTCATGGAAGTTTTTTATTGGCCCACGTACAAGCCGATCGCCCAACTCTGAAAACAGGAATTCCTCCCAAAACTTTCGACATACGCGAGTACATATGATATTTCTATGACTTGTTCTGTATCAGCCTTTCGTCATTGGTAAAGTGTAATGCAATACTCTGGAGCTGCACCCGTGTGATCTATGGATGCCACACCCTTTATTTGTCTGCAGATAAAAATATAAAACAGTAACCTTTAAAAATAAATTTCTTCATTTAATAAAATCATTTTTTTTTTCTCTTATTTTTTCGGACTCATGGGTCATTATTTGAAAAACTTTTCTGTCGGAAATTCCACTTCCAGTTCAACATCTATGATGTGCGGATTATATGGAGACTTTTCTTTCCTGAATGTCACAGTCCGCAGATTATATGAAGGAAACAAAAACTTTTTCATGTGAATTTCGCGGTCTGCGGATTATACACCGGTGCGGATAATACGACAAAAATTACGGTAAATAAAAATTTGGGAACCTATCGCTCTCTCTTTTTTGAACAATCCTTGTACATGAACAATTTGACTGGAAGTAAATAAGATTTCGGAAGTGAGCATAATTTTTTTTTTAAAAGAACACAAAGCTCTATTGGCTGCTTGTACTCTAATTTGCATTTTTAGCATGGATTTCATTATTTGCATTATCAGTATTACCACTGACAAATATATATATACGTACACTGAAACCTCCCAATAAAGGTCACTACTTATACTGAAAAAAAGTGAACACTGTTTGGAAGTTAGGAGGCTTTTGGAAACATTTCTCCATATGATGAAAAAAATCCTCCATATAATTGTTAAATAAATAATGATGTAGAGGATTTTAGGAAAGCAGTATCTGACATCTAGTCCAAAACAGCCCTTAGAAGTACAAAGCTAAGAGATTAGGGCACACTATATAAAAAATATTAGACAGCGAAGCATAACTGTAACAGTTAATGCCACTTAACTGTCTGCACTCCAGAAAGCCGGAACAGAACCATCATGGACCAAACCAAATGACACCACTACAATTCCAGGTATCACCAACCACTCCTGCAGCCCCTGAAGAGCTACTGAAACAAACACACGAACTGACCTCACAAAGACCTAAAAATTTAATTCCTTTATTTTCACTTAGGCACATCCAACTCATTCTGCCCAAGGCACTGTTCTTTTAGAAATATGTTTTGTCCCTATATTATCCCTCTTGTCACAGTAACTGTACAAAATCCTAAGGTACAAGTAGTATGTTAAATCTCCTTCCAGACTAACTGGGTGTTTATTGGCTGCTGTCAAGAGGTTATCATTAATGTTAATCTTACAGCAGCTGTTCTGTTCCAACCAAAACTTGCTGTTGTTCCATCATTACCATTGTTTAGAGGTGCTTATTAATAGAGGTTTCACTGTATATATAGGCCTAACCTTTAAAAAAAAAAAAATCATAAAATACCCTGTACTAAAACTACTGATAAACCTGGCCACTTTCATATATGGCTTTAGCTGGATTAATAATCAGGCAGAAGTTTTCTGATTATTTTTAAATGTCTTTAAAATGTATTCTGAAGTATTAGTTATGATGCCAAAAGAATAAACATACCCCAAGATTATGGCTTTAATTTACCTTTACCCACAGAGTTTGCTAATGCAAAGTTTAAAAAAAGGGGGAGGGGGTAACAGCAGAGCTCTCCGACTTTAACTAGTGTTTATGTACAAAATATATTGATATGATATATATCCATTTTTCTTCTATATGACTTTTGTTTTTGTTTATTTTCATGGCCTTCCTTACACCTTTTCTGCATTTACCCTTGATTGCCCACAACTCAAGCCTACACAACATACACCCCCCCCTCCCCCTCCCATTTCAGGCTTTAACAACCTGTGTGAGTGACTGATGGCTATAAGCATTCACCCATCCTAAATTTAAGGTTACTGATTAAATGAAAGGAGGAAAGCCAGTGAAGTATTGGGTTGTCAGAAAAGTCATGACGTAATTTGGCACCCGATGGCGGTTGGGCGGTTTTGGAAGTAATAGAGGCATGCACAGCTCTGTTATCGCTATGGCATTCGACAGGTGCCAGTTCTAGCTGCAGTCTAAAAGGAATAGTGAGCGATTTGGTTGATCTGCGGAGACTTGACATTAAGTTGAAGATGGAAGACCAAACTGTGCATTTTCGCCATATTTAACTGCTTTACCTCCGTAAAGGGAAGAAAACGCGTGTCAAGCTTGTGAAAAGTTGAGTAAAGTGTACGGTGATAATGCTCTACAAGAACGCCAGTGCCAGCGGTGGTTCGCAAAATTCCGTGCTGGTGATTTTGACCTCGACGATGCTTCTCTGTCCGGGAGGCCCACTGAGGCTGATGACGACCAAATCAAGGCATTGATCGAGTCAAACCCACGTTACACGACACGAGAGATTGCAGACACATTGCACATCCACCATTCAAGTGCTCACGACCACCTGAAGAAGCTGGGATACGTAAGCAAGCTCGATGTGTGGGTTCCTCATGAACTCAAAAAAGCTCAATTGACTGCAAATATAAACATCTGCGATATGTTCATTAAACGTGAGGAAAACGATCCTTTTTGAAGCAACTGATAACTGGTGACAAAAAGTGGATTGTGTACAACAATGTGCTGTGCAAACGGTCTTGGTCCTGACGTGCTGCTTCACCTCAAATGACATCCAAAGCACACATTCATCAGCGGAAGGTTCTGGTTTCAGTGTGGTGGGATTTTAAAGGTGTTGTGTTTTTCGAGCTCCTACCATGGAACAAAACAATCAATTCGAATGTATATTGTCGGCAATTGGACAGTTTGAACGAATTCATCATCCAGAAACACCCAGAGCTTGTTCATCGTAAAGGTGTTGTGTTCCATCACGACAACGTGAGACCACACACAAGTTTGATCACCCACCAAAAATTATTGGAGCTTGGGTGGGATGTGTTGCCACACCCAGCATACTCGCCTGACCTTGCGCCGTCAGACTTCCACTTGTTTCGCTCTCTTCAACAGTCCTTATGTGGTATAACGTTCAATTCAGATGAGGCTGTAAATCAGCACCTTGTACAGTTTTTCGCCACGAAAGACAGGTTCTTCTATGAACTAGGCATTCTGCAGCTCACTGAAAAATGGCAAAAGGTTATTGAACAAAACGGGCATTATATCATTGATTGATCTTTGTTCTTTCTATCAATAAATGACCTTTGCAAAACATGGCTAAAATATGTCGACTTTTCCGACAACCCGATAACACAAGCACATCAGCAATGCCTCATCCAGGACTCAAACACAGGCCCACTCAGTTAAAAAAGAAAAAAAAGTTAGTTTGCCACCAGGGTTGCCAACTAAATTTTCCTGGCATAAAATAGCAAACTCTGCATCATATGAACTGATGCAAGGTTCTGTACAAGGCACTATTATTTCACACTTGCTGAATTTTTGTATATATGAGCATTCAACATACTATTAAACAAGCAACTCAATGGCTAACTATAAAGGTGGAAATAGAAACTTTTATTTAACAGATCAGACTTCAACCTACAAAGAAGAACCTGTAGCTAAAGGAATGCCAAACTTCAAGAAACCAACTACTTCTAGCATCTTGAAGATAAACACTGACAACCACATCTCTTTCAAGATCTTCAGGGGCCCTTTTTTATTTTTTGGTTGGAGGTTTAACGACCACCATGAGCAACTTAATGTGGTTGCTCACGGTGCCATCTAATTAAGTGTCCCTAAATTAAGGAAGCAAATGCCCTGTCCTAATTTGGGGCTACTGGTTCCATGGAACAGAGGCAGCCAGTGCTGTAAGCAGGCCTTGATTTCGTTTTTTAGCAGTACCAACACTTGCTAGTGGCATTGTTTTTTACTAGCAAATTGCATTATCTACTAGCCAAAGTTTATTAACATTGTACAAAATAAACTTTACATGTCTCCCTCCCAGGGATATCACCAAGGGAATGTACTTGAGCCCATTCTGAAATTTGTCTTGCCCACCCTGCTGAAAATGTGCCATTTTTCAGTATATTTAACTTTAGAATATTATCTGGGCTTTTACTAAGTAATGAGTCTTGTGTTTTATACCATACGCCCTACACATTTTCCCCTAGGAAGAGCACTTGCTTACTAGGGTGGGCCGAAAAAATTCAACTTTTTTTTTTTTTCCGAGTAGCTATAGAGCAGAAAACTTGCCTCTTGTACAGATAAGAAAAATGAAAAAGAATTTTCAAAATCGATCGATATCTTCCGGTTTTGCATCACTCTCAAAATTTTTGAAAATTAAAGAAATTTATTTTTTTTACCATTTTTAAAAATTAATAAAGTTACGATGATCCAAACGCTATAGATTGGGATGTGTAGCATATGATTGAAGGAAGTATAATAAATAATAACATCATTTATATTTTATTATTTACTGGTTGCCCAGTGCAATTAAAAAACCTTATTTTTTACCAAAATACAGCATATTTTTGTTCATTACATAGCTTTTACAATGTTCGCAAAATGTTGCATATAAACTTTGAATTGTAGAAATACACAAAGAAATCTTTCCTAGTTAGTAAAATAACAAGTAGATGGCACAATAATAAATAGCCAGCCAAGTTTACCCAGAACCCTTTGCTGCATAGCATAATGCTTGCTGCCATGTGATAAAATGCTTGCTCCCTCTGATCATGCAACAGCTGCAATTGCATCAAGTGTACTTCAAGATATTGGCATGAAAACCGACACAGATTTTTCTCATGTAGTTTAATAAGAGCAAGGTAAGAAGAGAAAAAAGTTGTAACAGGAATGATTTGCAGTATAAACCTGATGAAGTACTACGTGGTCTCTACTTTGACGGCAGGAATGATGACTCTTTGGTGATTGAAAAAAAATTCAAAGTATTTTCGCAGAAATCAAAAGGAGGAATATTAGTCCCTTTTCCAAGAACCAGGTTCGATACACATTGGCAATGTTTCTCCCTCTTCAGGATCTTCTAAAGATATTGCTTCCAGCATTATTTCTCATTTGTCTGCACTTGGGATTTCTCTTGAAGAACTAGATGTAATTGGGTGTGACGGTACTGTAACTAACACTGGCTGGAAGAATGGTGTCATTCGTCAAATTGAACTACACGTGGAAAGACCGTTGTAGTGGAGTGTGTGTCTCCTTCATTTCAATGAATTGCCATTTTGTCACATATTTCAACACATAGATGGCAAAACCTCTGGGCCTAAATCCTTTTGTGGGCCAATTGGCCAACAGCTTAGAGGCTGAGAAAATTTTCCAGTGGTTCGCTTTGAAAGTATTGATGCGAAATTCCTGAAGTAGACCGGAAAGGGCTCAGCAAAGGTCAGCAATATCTTCTAGATATTCATAGCAACTCAAATGACTACCATATGTGCACAATTAAAATAAGAGCAAAAACCTATAAACCCTTTAATGGATATAGATAAAACCTTACATAAGACCTTTCGGATAGTAAAATACGATCCATCATCAGATGTTACAAGTGCTGGCAATACAAAAAATATATATATATATTTTGTGATGCGTAACATCACAGCCTCTCCTTGACAAATGTCAACCCCGCCTTCTCGTGGTACATCCTGTTCCCACTAAAGGGGCTCTGACGACCGCCAATAGCGGTATAACTATAACATCGGGATTAGAGGAAATGCTATCCCACACTCACCAACCGGCTTGGCCAGCGTGGTGAGTTATGGCCAAACCCCTCCAAAATGACTCCACAACTTAAATCTTGGCCCTCAGTCTCCGGCAGCTGGAATGTACCTGGCCAAGGCAGCGGCCAGTGCGACATGAAGGCAGAGGGTGCTAAGAATCAACGGAGGACCGGACTAGGCTGCCATCTCATGCTGACCTTGGCTACGTACAACGGACGCTCCCTATCTTCTGATTCAAGGCTTCTTGAATTGGAAGAGGAACTACAAAGGATCAAGTGGGAAATCTTCGGGCTAACTGAGGTAAGGAGAAAAGGAGAAGATCTCATTGAACTGAAAAGTGGACATCTCTTCTACTATCGTGGGACAGATACTGGCAGAACTAGTGGTGTTGGATTTATAATAAACAAGAAACTGAAGGATAAAGTTGTAGAAGTTGAAAGTTCCTCTGACAGAGCTGCACGACTCGTTATCCAACTCTCGAGAAGATACCAGGCTCAGATTATTCAAACTTATGCACCCACCACAAGTCATGCTGAAGAAGAAATTGAAGAATTTTATGAGGAAATTCGTCATCTAAATAATAAAGGTAAGCAGCACTTGAAGATAAGTATGGGAGATTTCAATGCAAAAATAGGGCAACGGCAACAGAATGAAACTTCAGTAGGTAAATTCGGTCACGGCAACAGAAACCACCGTGGAAATACTCTCGTAGAGTTTGCAGAGGCAGAAGGGTTTTTCATCTTGAACTCCTTTTTCAAGAAAAAGCCACACAGGAAATGGACATGGAGACATCCAAATGGGACGACAAGTGAAATTGATTTTATTATGTGTAACAAAAAATTCGTCATAGAAGACTGCAGTGTGCTAAACAAGTTCAACACAGGCAGTGACCATAGATTGGTGAGATGTAAGATGCACCTCAACACTAAACTCGAACGTAGCAAGCTCATAAGACAAACAAAATGTATTGACATAACCAACCTTAAAAAACACCATAATACCTTCAAATTGGAACTGAAGAACAGATTCTCTGCTTTAGAAGGCCTAATGTCGGAAGAAGTGAATATTTCTGAAGTTAACAGAAAAGTAACCAAAGCTCTTATGGAAACAGCAACAAAATTAGCTGGGTCTAAGAACAAATTGCATGTGAACAAATTATCAGGAAAAACCAAAATGTTGATGCAAAAAGAAGAGTGATGAGGACAACTAAAGAAGATGTGACTTCCAAAGTGGAATATATAGAGCTATGCAAGACAGTACGAAACAGTATCACTGAAGACATAAGGAAATTCAACTGTGAACTAGTAAGGAAAGCAATTGAAAACAACCGAAGCCTAAAGATAGCAAAGGGACATCTCAGTAAGGGGAAAAAACAGATTATGGCACTGAGAAAAGAAGATGGTTCTGTAACAAGAAATAGAGGTGAAATTTTGACAAGACTGAAAGATTTCTACTCTAAATTATATGAAAGGGATGATACATGTACTCCAGACATCATGAAAGGTACCAGTACCAGAGTTCTTCCAGTCGTTCCTGCAGAAGTTGCACAGGCAATCAAGAACATGAAGCGGGGGAAAGCTCCAGGAGAAGATGGAATTACTGTAGACATCATACAAGAAGCAAGTGGAGAAATCGAAACAGTACTCGCCCAAATTTTCACTCGATGCCTTAATGAAGGGAAAATTCCTGAGGATTGGAACAACGCTACAATAATCTTGCTACATAAAAAAGGTGACATTGAGGATCTCAGGAACTACAGACCTATCAGCCTCCTATCAGTGGTTTATAAAATCTTCACTAAAGTTCTTTCACACCGCTTGAAGGTGACACTGGACATGGCTCAACCGAGAGAACAAGCTGGATTCAGGAGTGGCTACAGCACAATAGATCATATCCACGTACTGAGAGAACTAATTGAAAGAGCGAGGGAATATGAGCTTCCATTGTGCATGGCTTTTATCGATTATGAAAAAGCCTTTGATTCGGTGAAACCATCAGCAGTTGCAATGGCTCTGAAATCCTGCGGTATTGAAGATGCATACATTAATATTATTAATAACATCTATGAAAATGCAAGTGCAAAGATTCGGCTGTTTGAAAATACAACACACATAAAAATTGGAAAAGGAGTGAGACAAGGTGACACCATATCTCCGAAGCTCTTTAATGCCACATTGGAAAATGTCTTTCAATCACTGAACTGGGAAAACAAAGGGATAAAGATTAATGGAGATTATCTAACCCACCTTCGTTTTGCTGATGACATAGTCATTTTTGCAACTACCCCATCAGAGCTACAGAGTATGATCCAGGAACTTGCTGACAAGAGTAAAGAAGTAGGATTAAAAATGAACTTTCAGAAGACAAAAGTGATGTACAATGCTTTTACAAGAAATGAAGATTTATCGATTGATGGAGAAAAGCTGGAGATAACAGACACGTACGTTTATCTTGGACAGCAGATATCAAGTGAGGGTCACATTGGTGAAGAAATTAATCGGCGTACAAAACTTGCCTGGAGAGCTTTTGGAAGAAACAGCATAATTTTCAAGAGCAATATGCCATTATGTCTTAAAAGAAAAGTGTTTGATCAATGCATCCTTCCAGTGCTTACGTATGGTGCAGAGACGTGGACCTTAGCTAAAAGAGATATACAAAGGCTGCAGACAACTCAAAGAATCATGGAGAGGTGCATGCTTGGTGTAACCAGGAGAGATAAGAAGAGGAACACGTGGATCCGAAAAATGACAAGAGTGGAAGACATCCTGATCAGAGTTAAATCCCTGAAATGGCAATGGGCTGGACATACTGCCAGAAGAACAGACCATCGATGGACAGCCGAAATTTTAGATTGGATTCCAAGGGACAGGAAAAGACCCAGAAGAAGACCACATGGAAGATGGGTGGATGAAATTCGAAAGTATGCGGGAGTGACATGGAGGAGACTGGCACAAGACAGACCATTGTGGAGGAAACTTGGGGAGACCTTCGTCCAGCAGTGGATTGATAATGGTTGACAACGATGATGATGATATACACAACTGGAACAGCCCTCAACATAATCCGAAATTTGATTGGATATTGTAGTTGTTGGAGTCAAAGAGTTGTTTGTACAGGAATTCCTCTGGGAACAATGGTGGGTAGAATCGGGAAGGATCTGTAACAGACATCTCATTAATTTTGGGGAAAGAACTATTAACTTGCGCTCTTCCATCAGGAGCGATTGTGATTCAGTGCACTTAACACATAAGCATGGAGTATACATGATACCTTTAGAGCCTGTGCTGCCCACGGAAACAGAGAAAGTATACATAGGATCCACTTTTCGGACTCTCAGGACTAGGTTGGCTGAACATAAGTTTGACATAAAAATGAAAGCAAATTTGACCGTAATGTCACGTTTGGTCAACCAGGGCTCACACCTCAGGTTTACAGAAAGCATTTTCATTCATTCTTTCGGGGATATGGTGTGAAACATTAACACACCGGAACTCATACTGCTTCCTTGTAAATCGGCACTTCGCGATTCTACCCATCATTCTTCCCAGAGGAATTCCTGTACAAACTCTTTGACTCCAACTACTACAATATCCAATCAAATTTCGGATTATATTGACTCCTCCCAGAGATCAAGACAATTATGTTGAGGGCTATTCCCGTTGTGTATATATATATTTTGTGTATTGCCAGCACTTGTAATATCTGATGATGGGTCGTATTTTATGATCCGAAAGGTCTTGTGTAAGGTTTTATCTATATCCATTAAAAGTTTTATAGGTTTTCACTCTTATTTTAATCGTGCACAGGCGGTAGTCATCTGAGTAGTTTTGATTGAATGGCACGAATAGTTTTTTAGGCATCTTCTAGATATTGCTATTGCAATCAAACCAGGCAAATGTCCAGAAGATTTGTCTCTTCGTGATCCAGGCCCTCTTTCACATTCAAGATGGTTATCTATGGCTAACAGAGTTCTCAGGTTATACATAAGTGTAACAAATCCTTCAGATAAATTAAAACAAATAGTTTATTTTATCTTAAAAGTCCTACATGCCCACGTGGTTTAGAATTAAAAAAAAGCAAGTATTTTACAGACAGCCTTAAGTATGTGTTTGAAGCAATTGCAACATTGCGATATATTTACCTGAAAATTTAATTCAAGTTATAAACCCTGTAATCGAACCCAATGCATTCTTTGCCCATCCAGAAGATTTGCTTTGGCTATGATTCTAAACGATAGAAAAACCATTAGAGAACTCAGGCTTAGGCGAACTTTAAAAGTCAGACAGTCAGCTCTTAAGGGAAAGTCAATCAGGAATTCTGTGACATCTAAAATTAATTTTGCTGCTACAGAATACACTGAGCTTATTGGAATACTTGCAGGATATCTTTTCCCCAGTTGCTACGCGAAATAAGTGATGGTGCTATTAACTCGCTTACACAATATGGCACAGTATCGAATTGGGATGTCAAAAGATTCTCTTGTCATACCCAGGCAGTTGAACGATGTGTCAAACTGGTAAGAGCAGTATCACACAACAAAGTCTGTAGAGCTCAGTCCAGAGACGGCTACATCAGAACCGCATTACTATCCAAAATCTACGATGCCCAAGTTTTCCAATAAAATCGGACTTTAAAGTAGTATCTATTGGAAAGAAAGTGTAAGGAAAGAATGGCTTGTGTTGTAAATAGTTGTAGAATCTTTTTGTAAATAATGAAATAAATGTAAAGGAACACATACACCCTGTAGATATAGATGGTTGGTTGGTTGGTAAGAGAGTGGGTGGAACTCGACGTGCAGTCACCTCTACGTGGTAAGTTCTGGGTGGCGATTACAAAACCAGCAAAGAGCTGCACAACAATGTGATTATTAGAACTATGGAAATTTGCAATTCTGATGTAAAAATTCAGTTTTTTTAATGCAATGCATGACTGGTAAATAATAAAATATCAATGATGTTATTATTTATTATATTTCCTTCAATCATATACTACACATCCTAATCTAGAGCGTTTCGACCATCGTAACTTTATTAATTTTTAAAAATGGATATAAAAAAATTTAAGTTCTTCAATTTTCATAAATTTTGAGGGTGATGTAAGACCGGAAGATATCTAACGATTTTGGAAATTCTTTTTCTATTTTTCTTATCTGTACAAGAGGCAAGTTTTCCGCACTATAGCGACTCAAAAAAAAAAAGTTTATTTTGTTCGGCCCAACCAATTGTTTACATCTCTAAAAAAGGTTATCGAAACTGCATCCGCAGGGCTATGAAAATTCAGTTGTTCTCCACTCTCCCAATTCCTTAGTTTAAGCCTGTTTTTCATGTCTGTATGGCCAGGGGGCTAATGAGGAGGGGGGATAGGAATTCACTGAGGGGGTCGCTACTAATTGCTCTGCTGTTTGGCTTCTTTACAAAATAGGAGATTCTAACACGGAAAGGAGTCTAAAGCTACACTTGTGTTCTTAGGACTGTCCCGGGACAGTGAAAGTGCAGGGAGCAGCTGACTACTAATTTGTAAGAGAGGAGTGCAGGCAAAGTCGCTGGCTTGAAGGAAGGGAGTTAAGGAGAGAGCAGGTAGATGTATTATGTCTGTGTGGCAAGTCGTTAAAATTTCATTTAATAAACAAAAACGCCATGTACCTTTAAATAAGCTGAAATACAACACTATTTTTCGTAAGCAAAAACGCAAAAGTTTGTAAAACAATTTAAGACAATGTATTCAGAGCAAGCAAAAAGTTAATGGCAACATTCTAGTAACACTTGAATCTCACACCAGTGGTGTAACTAGTTAGATCTGTGTACGTATATGCAGAGGCGTAGAAGAGAAGGATCCTCAGGTCTGACCCCTCCCCTTTCCTTGAAGGAGGATTGAACACAAATTTAAAGTAATTTATATAAGAGGCTTTCACCAATGAACCAAATCCATGAACCCCTCCAGCTTAAGAAATCTCTGACTATGTCACTGTGTATGTGTCTAGGTGCAAGGGGGGGGGGGGATTGCACGAAATTCTTTGTAGCCGGTTGTGAAGAGCATTAAACACTTGCTCTTTTAGTGTTTTGTAAAACAAAGTTGCTATCAAGCTTGCCCCCACCAAAAATAACACTCGCCCACCCTGATTTCGAAGGCTAGCGACGTCCCTGCCCCCTCCATTAGTCAATCCTGACAAATTTTGATTCCCCCCCCTGTAACTGTTTCATTGTAATGCTGAAAATATTTCAAATATTTAGATATAACTCATATTTTCATGACCTGACAAATTAATTCTAACAATTTAATTTGAATGATTTAGAAAACATTTTTTTTTATTGAACTTTATTCACAAAATTCAAGAACACTACTCAAAATCTTAAGTTATTTTCCATATGGTTTACAATCTGGGTTTCAGGTCTTTTCATCATACCACTTCAAAACAGCAGGCCTGGGGTCAAACTTGTCTTCGGATGGACCTTCAACCTCAATACTCATGAGAGCATTCAATGTTTGCAAGTTTAAACTGCCCTTCCAATCACCCGGGACACTCTTCAAGAAACTGAACCCAACGTCCCATGCAAAAGTAGATAACGGAAATATACTGGATATTTCTACTAGTGGCAAAATGTTTTTATAATGTTTGTATTTTTCAAGAAACATCCGTTTCTAGAAAGCAGTTGTTCCTTTTTGCATGTGTCTAAAATATTCCACATGCGAAATGCAGTGGTGCTTTGCAGTTCACACTAAAACATTCAAAAATTTTCCACTAGCAACTTTTGCTAGAACCACTTTTTATCACTAGCAAAATGGATTTGCTTGCTAACAATTTGCTACTAACTACCAGTCGAAATCGAGCCTTGGCTGTAAGACAAACACCACATCCATACCTCACCAAGATAAGTACCTACCCATCTGATACGAATGATCAGAAGCCAACACTTAGACCACTACATCATTGGCGTGGCTCACAAGCCCTTGATTCAACTAATGTTTTAAACTGCTTAGCCACCAAACATCTTATGTGATATAAACACATCAATTGGCTATCCAATACTTGGAGCAATTTTCAATTCATTTTCTGGGCTCAAATTAACGTTTTATCTATTAAATACCACATGTGTCCTACTGCTTACGCTGACAATTTTACATTTCATTACACAGTACTTCGCTTGTAATGAGTAGCCCCGTAACATTATTATATTCGTAAGATACACAAAATGCATTTCCTCCTTTTAAAATGATGAACCACTCCTATTTTTTGCTGTTATCTGTACCTTATAACAGTAAGTATTAAAGGTACAAAGACCTACATGAACAACGAACCAAACTTACGGACAAGGACTTTTAAATGCCTTCCCTATTTACGAGTATAAATTAGTTAAGTTAGGAACTAGTGATAACACTGTTACAGGTGTCTTCATTAGGGTTGGACCAATACAATGTGATCATTCAATACCACCATCTTGTATAAGTGCAAATAAAATTTCTTAGTAGGCCAGATCTTTTTATTTAGTAATGCGCTAGGAATTACTTACATGAAAAAAATGACAACAGAACCACAAGTTTACTACACACCGGACGAGCCATCTTTAAACTCGTGATTGATTTCATAACACTCACGTGATGCCAAACTTGTCAACTTAATTTCTTGAATTGGGAAGGTGAGTTGGGTTTGTGAATGTGAGTTATTTCAAATCGACCCTTTAAGCCAAGGAGGTAATATCACTTGTGAAGCACACCAAGACGATGGAATAACAGGAGAGATCATAACAATCATTACCTAAGTTATTTATTTTTTGCGTGTTTTTTGGGGGTTAACGACCATCATGAGCAACTCCAAGGAAAATGAAAAGTTTTCCGTCCCTAAGTTTGGACAGCTGATGACAGGGAAGGAAGAAAACCAGTGCCGCAAAACAAACACACCACCCACATCTCATCCGTGATTGAAATCGGGGCCAGCTCGCACGAACCGTCAGTATTTCCTAAGGGAAAATCTGAAAAATCCGATTGGCATCCATCTTAATATACCCTTCCCAATTCGATCTCTGGCAGTTACGTATGTAGCTACATTAGGTTGATAGTTTTTGCAAAGCTTCCTTGCCGCCCCGGTGGCGCAGTGGTCTAAGCGAAGGCCTCTGATCATTCGTCCGAACGGGGTCCGGGGTCGAATCCCTGTGAGGCATGGATGTTGTGTTTGTCTTACGGCACTGGCTCTCTCCCTTCCCTGGAACGAGTGACCCTAAATTAGGGACGGGTGACTGCTTATAGCCCATTGAGTTGCTCACGGTGGTCGTTAAACCTCCAATCAAAAAAAAAAAAAAAAAAAGCTTCCTTACGAAAAAAAACAAATGCCGCCCGGAGGCATTTAAGCAAACCTTACATTGATACAGGACTGGGGAAATCTCGGCCAATCAGAGGGCGGTATTCAGCTTCAGTGACGACACATATGGGTGGGGCGGGCTCATCTTCATGTGTCACGTGGGGTACGATCCAAAGTGAGCGGCTTTAGTTTATCTGATTTCATCAAAGGATTTCATGTCATTTTCACGTTCGTCGTTCACTGCCTTTCGGATTAAAAAATAAAAGAAATTTACATAGACAAACAAAAAAAATAAATATATATAAATACAAGGGATGTAAGGTCAGGTGATGCGTAACATCACAGCCTCTCCTTGACAAATGTCAACCCCGCCTTCTCGTGGTGCATCCTGTTCCCACTAAAGGGGCTCTGACGACCGCCAATAGCGGTATAACTATACCATCGGGATTAGAGGAAATCCTATCCCACACTCACCAACCCGCTTGGCCAGCGTGGTGAGTTATGGCCAAACCCCTCCAAAATGATTCCACAACTTAAATCTTGGCCCTCAGTCTCCGGCAGCTGGAATGTACCTGGCTAAGGCAGCGGCCAGTGCGACATGAAGGCAGAGGGTGCTAAGAATCCCCGGAAGACCGGACTAGGCTGCCATCTGATGCTGACCTTGGCTACTTACAATGGACGCTCCCTATCTTCTGATTCAAGGCTTCTTGAATTGGAAGAGGAACTACAAAGGATCAAGTGGGACATCGTGGGGCTAAGTGAGGTAAGGAGAAAAGGAGAAGATCTCATCGAACTGAAAAGTGGACATCTCTTCTACTATCGTGGGACAGATACTGGCAGAACTAGTGGTGTTGGATTTATAATAAACAAGAAACTGAAGGATAAAGTTGTAGAAGTTGAAAGTTCCTCTGACAGAGCTGCACGACTTGTTATCCAACTCTCGAAAAGATACCAGGCTCAGATTATTCAAACTTATGCACCCACCACAAGTCATCCTGAAGAAGAAATTGAAGAATTTTATGAGGAAATTTGTCATCTAAATAAAAAAGGTAAGCAGCACTTGAAAATAATTATGGGAGATTTCAATGCAAAAATAGGGCAACGGCAACAGAATGAAACTTCAGTAGGTAAATTTGGTCACGGCAACAGAAACCAGTGTGGAAATACTCTCGTTGAGTTTGCAGAGGCAGAAGGGTTTTTCATCTTGAACTCCTTTTTCAAGAAAAAGCCACACAGGAAATGGACATGGAGACATCCAAATGGGACGACAAGTGAAATTGATTTTATTATGTGTAACAAAAAATTCATCATAGAAGACTGCAGTGTGCTAAACAAGTTCAACACAGGTAGTGACCATAGATTGGTGAGATGTAAGATGCACCTCAACACTAAACTTGAACGTGGCAAGCTCATAAGACAAACAAAATCTATTGACATAACCAACCTTAGAAAACACCATAATACCTTCAAGTTGGAACTGAAAAACAGATTCTCTGCTTTAGAAGACCTAACATCGGAAGAAGTGGACATCTCTGAAGTTAACAGAAAAGTAACCAAAGCTCTTATGGAAACAGCAACAAAATTAGCTGGGTCTAAGAACAAGTTGCATGTGAACAAATTATCAGGAAAAACCAAAATGTTGATGCAAAAAGAAGAGACATGAGGACAACTAAAGAAGATGTGACTTCCAAAGTGGAATATATAGAGCTATGCAAGACAGTAAGAAAAAGTATCACTGAAGACGTAAGGAAATTCAACTGTGAACTAGTGAGGAAAGCAATTGAAAACAACCAAAGCCTAAAGATAGCAAAGGGACATCTCAGTATGGGAAGAAAACAGATTATGGCACTGAGAAAAGAAGATGGTTCTGTAACAAGAAATAGAGGCGAAATTTTGACAAGAGTGAAAGATTTCTACTCCAAATTATATGAAAGGGATGATATATGCACTCCAGACATCATGAAAGATACCAGTACCAGAGTTCCTCCAGTCCTTCCAGCAGAAGTTGCACATGCAATCAAGAACATGAAGCGGGGAAAAGCTCCAGGAGAAGATGGAATTACTGTAGACATCATACAAGAAGCAAGTGGAGAAATCGAAACAGTACTCGCCCAAATTTTCACTCGATGCCTTAATGAAGGAAAGATTCCTGAGGATTGGAACACCGCTACAATGATCTAGCTACATAAAAAAGGTGACATTGAGGATCTCGGAAACTACAGACCTATCAGCCTCCTATCAGTAGTTTATAAAATCTTCACTAAAGTTCTTTCACACCGCTTGAAGGTAACACTGGACATGGCTCAACCGAGAGAACAAGCTGGATTCAGGAGTGGCTACAGCACAATAGATCATATCCACGTGCTGAGAGAACTAATTGAAAGAGCGAGGGAATATGAACTTCCATTGTGCATGGCTTTTATCGATTATGAAAAAGCCTTTGATTCGGTGAAACCATCAGCAGTTACAATGGCTCTGAAAACCTGCGGTATTGAAGATGCATACATTAATATTATTAATAACATCTATGAAAATGCAAGTGCAAAGATTAGGCTGTTTGAAAATACAACACACGTAAAAATTGGAAAGGGAGTGAGACAAGGTGACACCATATCTCCGAAGCTCTTTAATGCCACATTAGAGGGTGTTTTTCAGTTGCTGAGCTGGGAAAACAAGGGGATAAAGATTAATGGAGATTATCTAACCCACCTTCGTTTTGCTGATGACGTAGTCATTTTTGCAACTAGCCCATCAGAGCTGCAGAGTATGATCCAGGAACTTGCTGACAAGAGTAAAGAAGTGGGATTAAAAATGAACTTTCAGAAGACAAAAGTGATGTTCAATGCTTTTACAAGAAATGAAGATTTATCGATTGATGGAGAAAAGCTGGAGATAACAGACAAGTACGTTTATCTTGGACAGCAGATATCAAGTGAGGGTCACATTGATGAAGAAATTAATCGGCGTACAAAACTTGCCTGGAGAGCTTTTGGAAGAAACAGCATAATTTTCAAGAGCAATATGCCATTATGTCTTAAAAGAAAAGTGTTTGATCAATGCATCCTTCCAGTGCTTACGTATGGTGCAGAGACGTGGACCTTAACTAAAAGAGACATACAAAGGCTGCAGACAACTCAAAGCAGCATGTAGAGGTGCATGCTTGGTGTAACCAGGAGAGATAAGAAGAGGAACTCGTGGATCCGAAAAATGACAAGAGTGGAAGACATCATGATCAGAGTTAAATCCCTGAAATGGCAATGGGCTGGACATACTGCCAGAAGGACAGATCATCGATGGACAGCCGAAATTTTAGATTGGATTCCAAGGGACAGGAAAAGACCCAGAAGAAGACCACATGGGAGATGGGTGGATGAAATTCGAAAGTATGCAGGGGTGACATGGAGGAGACTGGCACAAGACAGACCGTTGTGGAGGAAACTTGGGGAGACCTTCGTCCAGCAGTGGATTGATAATGGTTGACAATGATGATGATGATGATATAAATACAAAAATATAAAGGGAAGTGGAAAGTAAGTTTTTGGTAAATGTGTAGATTAGTGTCCTAAATTATTTCGTCGGAAAAATGTTCGTAACTGGAAAAACTGTGACGTACAGATTTTAGAGTAAGGAAATTAGTGGCAAATGGTGCAGAAATTTCATGTTTTAAATATCTTTTAAAGCTTTTTATCGTAATATTTTCCTGTAAGTGCGACGCTGTGAAGAGACGCTGCGGTAGGCATAACGCATCGCTACCGCGGCGGTGTCAAGCATTGCTTCGCCGCCCCGGTGGCGCAGTGGTCTAAGGCGTTGGCCTCTGATCATTCGTCCGTAAGGGGTCCGGGTTCGAATCCCGGTCAGGCATGGATGTTGTGTTTGTCTTACGGCACTGGCTCTCTCCCTTCCCTGGAACCAGTGACCCTAAATTAGGGACGGGCGACTGCTTATAGCCCATTGAGTTGCTCACGGTGGTCGTTAAACCTCCAATCAAAAAAAAAAAAAAAACAAGCATTGCTTCGTTGAAAGGAAGGTTCGTTGTTATACGGAAAAGATCGGCGGAAGAGTACAAGAGAAAGCGGTTGCGTTGTTGACAGAAGAGCGAAAAATCTTATAGTGACACGCTACACAAAATAGGTCCAGAATATCTACCCTTTATTTTGTTGAATCCTGTACGTTGTTGGCAGGAAAAACCTCTTAGATTTGCAAAAGATACGCATCAGTGAGATAGAAACTGACCTGCGAACAAAGTATGAACAGGAGAAGAGAAACTGTAGTGGCACAGCAAATCAGCTACGAATGGAAGCCGTTCAAAGCAGAACCGAAAGTTATACTTCCCTAATTTTCTGTACACCATAGAAAGGAATATTTGTACTTTTTATTTGGAATCAGGAAACCGTGTGCGAAAGAACGAAACATTTCCCAACATCTACTTCAAATACAATGACAAAACATGACCGTACTATATTCTGTAGCGTATTAGTACATGATGCTTTGCTGTACTGGCAAGAGCGTGCGCGGCTGCACTTGTAGTCATCCGCGCGTGAATGACACGCCGCATCGCATCATCCTTTCAACGGAGCTAAGCATCGCATTGTCGCCGTACCGATGTGTTAGACCTACCGTAGCGTCTCTTCAAAGCATCGCACTTACAGGTAAATATGACGATAAAAATCTTTAAATGACATTCAAAATATGAAATTTCTGCACCGTTTGCCATTAATTTCTATACTCTGAAATCTGTACGTTGCACTTTTTTCAGGTACAGTTAAACCTTGGTTTCCGTATGCCCTGGTTTTCGTACGATTCAGTTTTCGACGACTTTTCTCGTCGAAATTTTGTCCCAGTTTTCTTACATCCGCTCGGTTTTCGTACAGTTGAAAATGAACTCGTCCACCCACCCGCGTGACTCAGCCACTCCTTTTCCGCGCCGGAAGCAGCGTGCGCCCACACAAAGCATCTCATGCGTTCGTGACTCTCAGTCTGCCTCTTTTTTTTTTTTTTTTGATTGGAGGTTTAACGACCACCGTGAGCAACTCAATGGGCTATAAGCAGTCGCCCGTCCCTAATTTAGGGTCACTGGTTCCAGGGAAGGGAGAGAGCCAGTGCCGTAAGACAAACACAACATCCATGCCTCACCGGGATTCGAACCCGGACCCCGTTAAGACGAATGATCAGAGGCCATCGCTTAGACCACTGCGCCACCGGGGCGGCACAGTCTGCCTCTGTTTCTCGTTGAGTGAGCATCACCCCGCGCGTACATCCCAAACTTTTCGTAAACGTAATCCATTGTTTTTTGTGCTTGTTTATTGAGTGCGACTGTTAAATAAGTCACCATAGGGTCAAAGAAAGTTCCGAGTACTAGCCCTTTGATAAAGAAGGCGAGAAACACGATATAATTCAAGAAAGAACTCGTAGCAAAGTACGAAAGTGGCGTACGCGTGGCCGATCTCGCCAGGATGTACGGGAAGTCTGCATCAAGGATCAGTTCCATTCTGGTTAAGAAAAAGGAAATCAAGGAAGCTGATGTTGCGAAAGGGGTAACTGTGCTAACGAAACAGAGATCGCAAACAATCGAAGATGTTGAAAAGTTGTTGTTGGTGTGGATCAACGAAAAACAGTTAGCGGGAGATAGTGTTTCGGAGGCGATAATTCGCAAAAAGGCAAGGCTGTTGCATGCGGGTCTCACAAAGAAAATGCCTGGAATGAGTGCTGCTGTTAGTGAATTTAAGGCCAGCAGAGGCTGGTTCGACAAATTTAAGAAGCGAACTGACATACGCTGTGTGGTACGGCATGGCGGGGCTGCAAGTTCAGACAAACGTGGGGCCGAAGAATTCGTTGATGAATTCAAGGAGTACGTGGAGGCTGAAGGATTCCTCCCCCAACAAGTCTTCAATTGTGACGAAACAGGCCTCTTTTGGAAGAAAATGCCAAAGAGGACCTACATCATGCAGGAGGAAAAGGCACTGCCAGGACACAAGCCTATGGAGGATAGGCTAACTCTTTTGTTCTGTGGTAACGCTAGTGGGGATTTCAAAGTGAAGCCTTTACTGGTGTATCACTCTGAAAATCCACGAGTATTCAAGAAAAACAATGTCATCAAGAGTAAATTGTGTGTGATATGGAAATCTAACACTCAGGCATGGATCACGAGGAGAATTTTCATTGAGTGGGTCAATGAAGTGTTTGGCCCGAGTGTGAAGAAATACCTCCTGGAAAATCAATTGCCACTCAAGTGCCTCCTGGTAATGGTCAATGCTCCTGCTCATCCTCCAGGCTTGGAAGACCAATTGTTAGAGAAGTTTAGTTTCATCACAGTGAAGTTCTGGCCCCCTAATACCACTCCTCTCATCCAGCCCATGGACCAGCAGGTCATTTCAAATTTCAAAAAACTTTACACCAAAGCGCTGTTTTAAATGTGCTTTGAAGTGACCTCGGACACTGAATTGAGCCTAAGAGAGTTCTGGAGGAATCACTTCAGTATCCTCAATTGCATAAGCCTTATAGATAAGGCTTGGCAGGGAGTGACTTCCATGACGATGAACTCTGCTTGGAGAAATTTGTGGCCAGAATGTGTCCTCCAAAAGGATTTTGAAATGTTTGAGGCTGACCCTGACGACCATACGTATTTTGTGGAATCTATTGTGTCTTTGGGGCAGTCCATGGGGTTAGATGTGAGTGGCCAGGATGTGGAAGACTTAGTGGACGACCACAGGGAATAGCTAACCACTGAAGAGCTGCAAGACCTTCAACTGGAACAGCAACAGATGGCAGCTGAGGAAATTGCTTCAGAGGAGGAGGAAGAGAGAGTAGAGAATGTGCCTTCTTTAGTCATTAAGGACATGTGTGCAAAGTGGAGTGAGTTGCAGAGTTTTGTGGAGAAATATCACCCTAACAAAGCTGTTGCAAGCCGTGTCTGCAACATGTTCAATGACAATGCCTTGTTCCATTTTAGGCAAATCTCAAAGAGACGCCAGAAACAGACCTTTGTGGACAGATTTTTTGTGCGACAGGGGTCCAGTGACTCTCTAGCTGGTCCTAGTGCCAGTAAAAGACAAAGAAGGAAGATTAGGCCTTGATACCAGAAGTCCTTATTGAGGGGGATTCCCCTTCCAACAATAACCTCTCCCCTCCTCACCGTCTTCCATACGCCAACAAGAGTCTTCAATAACGGTAAAAGTTATGTTAAATGTTCATTTATCTATTTCATTAGTCATTTATATTTATTTCTCATTGTTTTCTGTATGTAAAAATCTAGTTATTCTCTATAAAATGTTGTTGTTTTTTTGTTAATATTTTTGGGTGTCTGGAACGGATTAATTGGATTTACATTATTTTTTTATGGGTAATATTGCTTCAGTTTTCGTACATTCGGTTTTCGTCAGACTTTTTCGAAAGGAATAATCACGAAAACCGAGGTTCCACTGTACTAACATTTTTCCGACGAAATAATTTAGGACGCTAAACTGCACATTTACCGGTAAATTTACTCACAGAGAAACTAACATACTTTACCTCAATATTAGAAGAGACTGTTGGAGCATTCTTGTTAGGAAAACTATCAAATTTTTCATGTGAACATACTTGTACACTTTTCCAGTGGTTACCTTAGGGTTTCAAAGATTTTACGCACAGAGAAACTAGCATTCTATATTTTTATTATTATTATTGAGAATTTTGTAAGTTCATCTCTGGTTCCTCAAAGAGCTTTCTATCTTGTTACAGACAAAAAACTTTGAAATTATGTGTTTGAAAGACTTTGACAGATAATTTATTTTTCCCCCGAAAGAGCTTTCCCTATCTTGTTACAGACATGACAGGGAAATCATCCACACGTATACTAACATAATTGCTCGAGAAGTACGAGTCAATTATAAATAGAAGAAATATACAACACATCTCAGTGAGAAACACTACCTGATATTCCTCAATAACTAAAGACTATTGGCTCATTCTACATTTCACATTGTTACCTAGGATATGAAATAACCGTTACAGAATTAAAAAAACTTACTTTCCACTTCCCTTCATATTTTTATATTTATTTATTTGTTTGTTTGTATATGTAAATTTCTTTTAGTTTTAAATCCGAAAGGCAGCGAACGACGAACGTGAAAATTACATGAAAGCACATAAGCTAAAGCCACTCAGATCGTATCTCAGAAGTAATCCTCACGTGATACATGAAGATAAGCCCCACCCATATGTGTCCTCACTGAAGCTGAATACCGCCCTCTGACTGGTCGAGATTTCCCCAGTCCCTTATCAATGTAAGGTTTGCTTAAATGCGCCCCGGAGGCGCAGTGGTCTAAGCGCTGGCTTATGATCATGAATGTTGTGTTAGTCTCCCGGCACTGACTCTCTCCCTTCCCTGGAAGCTGTGGTCCTAAATTAGGGACGGACGACTGCTTATAGCTCATTGAGTTGCCCTCAGTGGTCGTAAACCTTCAATAAAATATATATATATATATATATATGTATATCATTCTCTCGGGATGTAAGGTCAGGTGATGCGTAACATCACAGCCTCTCCTTGACAAATGTCAACCCCGCCTTCTCGTGGTGCATCCTGTTCCCATTAAAGGGGCTCTGACGACCGCCCATAGCGGTATAACTATACCATCGGGATCAGAGGAAATGCTATCCCACACTCACCAACCCGCTTGGCCAGCGTGGTGAGTTATGGCCAAACCCCTCCAAAATGATTCCACAACTTAAATCTTGGCCCTCAGTCTCCGGCAGCTGGAATGTACCTGGCCAAGGCAGCGGCCAGTGTGACATGAAGGCAGAGGGTGCTAAGAATCCCCGGAGGACCGGACTAGGCTGCCATCTGATGCTGACCTTGGCTACTTACAATGGACGCTCCCTATCTTCTGATTCAAGGCTTCTTGAATTGGAAGAGGAACTACAAAGGATCAAGTGGGACATCGTGGGGCCAAGTGAGGTAAGGAGAAAAGGAGAAGATCTCATCTAACTGAAAAGTGGACATCTCTTCTACTATCGTGGGACAGATACTGGCAGAACTAGTGGTGTTGGATTTATAATAAACAAGAAACTGAAGGATAAAGTTGTAGAAGTTGAAAGTTCCTCTGACAGAGCTGCACGACTTGTTATCCAACTCTCGAAAAGATACCAGGCTCAGATTATTCAAACTTATGCACCCACCACAAGTCATCCTGAAGAAGAAATTGAAGAATTATATGAGGAAATTTGTCATCTAAATAATAAAGGTAAGCAGCACTTGAAAATAATTATGGGAGATTTCAATGCAAAAATAGGGCAACGGCAACAGAATGAAACTTCGGTAGGTAAATTCGGTCATGGCAACAGAAACCAGCGTGGAAATACTCTCGTTGAGTTTGCAGAGGCAGAAGGGTTTTTCATCTTGAACTCCTTCTTCAAGAAAAAGCCACACAAGAAATGGACATGGAGACATCCAAATGGGACGACAAGTGAAATTGATTTTATTATGTGTAACAAAAAATTCGTCATAGAAGACTGCAGTGTGCTAAACAAGTTCAACACAGGTAGTGACCATAGATTGGTGAGATGTAAGATGCACCTCAACACTAAACTTGAACGTGGCAAGCTCATAGGACAAACAAAATCTATTGACATAACCAACCTTAAAAAACACCATAATACCTTCAAGTTAGAACTGAAGAACAGGTTCTCTGCTTTAGAAGGCCTAACATCGGAAGAAGTGGACATCTCTGAAGTTAACAGAAAAGTAACCAAAGCTCTTATGGAAACAGCAACAAAATTAGCTGGGTCTAAGAACAAGTTGCATGTGAACAAATTATCAGGAAAAACCAAAATGTTGATGCAAAAAAGAAGAGAGATGAGGACAACTAAAGAAGATGTGACTTCCAAAGTGGAATATATAGAGCTATGCAAGACAGTAAGAAAAAGTATCACTGAAGACGTAAGGAAATTCAACTGTGAACTAGTGAGGAAAGCAATTGAAAACAACCAAAGCCTAAAGATAGCAAAGGGACATCTCAGTAAGGGAAGAAAACAGATTATGACACTGAGAAAAGAAGATGGTTCTGTAACAAGAAATAGAGGCGAAATTTTGACAAGAGTGAAAGATTTCTACTCCAAATTATATGAAAGGGATGACATATGCACTCCAGACATCATGAAAGATACCAGTACCAGAGTTCCTCCAGTCCTTCCAGCAGAAGTTGCACATGCAATCAAGAACATGAAGCGAGGAAAAGCTCCAGGAGAAGATGGAATTACTGTAGACCAGTGGCGGCCCGTCAGATGAGGCAAGTGAGGCGCCGCCTCACCTGAAATTCCGCAGAATGAGAAGTGAAAGAAAAAAAAAAAACCTTCTGTCAGTAACAAAGATATAAGAACTTTGCAGGATAAATGAAACACTGAAATTCACATTGTGATTCATGAATGGTTAAAGAAAGGCTTTCGAGAAGAGGAATGAATCATTATTTTTGCAAAGCAGCTGCATGTTTTAAGCGCTTAGAGGCGATCGGCTGAATCGTCTCGATGAGAAGCCGGTTTTGGGAACTGGGGATCAGAGAAGAGCCCTACAGACTGAACCCCACCCCCCCCCCCCCCCACCCCCACGGTCCGAGGTCTACCTAAAGAGGTGCCGGACTTCCAGTAAGAGAAAGGAAATTTCTGAGGCGACCCTCCATTTCGCTTAAACTGGAATCGCATCTCCGCTGTTATTGGAGAACCCAAGGATTGTGTATCCAATGGGCGCGGGAAAATGAGCAGATGACCCTTGTGAAAAGTGGTTTCACAGGCGATGACGCCGTTCGCCTCTATACGCTTTGGAGTACGAAGAGATCTACGTAGCTTTAACTATTCGTCAGAGTGTATTTGAATCTAACTTTTTGTAGTGTGTTTTCAATCCTCTCTTCTGCGGGTGTTTGCTAGTTCATAGTAATGTTGAGTTTTTCTTTTTTCATTTTGTTATTGTTACTAAACAGCATATTTTGATTTTGGTTGGAAAATATGAATGGCCCAACAAGCGACGTGATTTGTGTTCTGGAAGAAATTCCTTTTAAACACTGGAAAGATTATGATAACAAGGATGTTCTCATATCTGGAAGACCGACACCTATAATAAGTTCAATATCTAAAGATAAGAAGTGCGGCAAATCGTTTTTTAGGTCTTTCAATAAATCATAGTACGAGATTTTCCCCTGGCTTTCTGATGCTATTACAAGCAAACTCTCTTTTGCTGGCCATGTTTACTTTTGAGCAATAAGAAAAATGTGTGGAATACAACGGGTTATTTTGATCTAAAAAACTTTTCTCGTAGTGCAAAATTGCACGAAAGCTCTAAAGAGCATAGAACTAACCACGTAGGTCTAAAACGAATGGAAAAAACAAACACTATTTCTGATATGCTCAAAGAAAATGCTGCTCTTCATAAAGTCAAGTTTAATGAAAAGGTCAGACTAAATAGGCTTTTTATGGAACATATAATTGATTTAGTTGTCGTTCTAAGCAAGCAAGAACTGCCTTTTCGAGGACATGATGAAACTATTTCCTCATTAAATAAAGGTAATTTCAAGGAAATGTTCCAAATGTTACTTCGTAGGAGCACCCCAGAATTAAAAGCACATTTTGAAGAAATACGAAGCTTATTTTCTGGACAATCTAAAACGATACAGAATGATTTAATTGAGTGTATTCATGAATATATAAAAGTCCAAATAAATACCAGATTTGAAGATATGGGAAAGCTCGAGTTTCTGCAGCTAGTTGACAGCTCAAAATACCATAGTTATTCAGAGTCATTTCCATCCAGTGCCCTTAACACTCTCAAAAAAATTTATCCAAACATTTTTACAGACACACAACGACTAAAAAACGAATTAGATTTTTTATATAATGATCACAACTTCAGGGAACTCAGTTTTCAGAAAACCTTGAAAACAATGAAAGAAAACGAGCTGAAAGAGGTGTTACCAGAAGCCTACAAATTATTTTCTCTTGTATTGACACTGGCGTCAACAAGTTCTTCTGTTGAAAGGAATTTTTTCTTGTTTGAAGAGAATTAAGACTTACCTCCGTAATACAACGGCACAAGATCGTTTGTCTTCACTCGCTAAAATTTCAATCGAGAAAGAATTGCTGAACCATCTAATGTCCATTCAACCATTTTATGATCTGATCATAGACAAATTTGCAGCCAAAAAGGATCGCAGAATTGAACTTATTTATAAAAAATAAACTGAAAGCATTCTGTTCGAGACCAAAGCAAATTAATATCGTATTCCCCTGTTTTTAATTCCAGGTTTAAATTATTTTATACTTTTTTTATATAGAAATGTGCTTCCTTAGCTTGACTTCTCCTGTACATAGTTATCACGAGCCTGGACTTCAGTTTGTGACCCGTGCTAAATGCACCTTCACTAATATGCCAATCGAACTGTGACTTTTATTCAAGCTCAAGAAACACTTCGTGAGAAAAAATTATATTCAAATGATTTACTTTGAATTTTTTAAGAAGTGGATCTCCGATTGGCGTTGGGATGTGAGTGACGCATTGACTAGCTAAAGAAACCGCGCAAATTGCGTATTTTCGCTCAAGTGTATTACATAAAAGAATACTGGTGAAATATTTCTTTCTTTGTTGTAAAATTATCGAATAATTGTTTTCATAAAAATATTGTTGCAAAAGTAGCGTATATTACACACACACATATATAGAGAGGTATATGTACATTTTTCCTCTAAAATTTTTGGATTTTTTCGTGAAGAAAGACTCCCCACGCCGTGTTTCATATATTTCTATAATTTTATTCCATTACTGTTTAATAATATTTGTATATAAGGGCTAAATGACATGGGATGGAGCCCTAAGGGATGGGGTTTACAGCTGTTAATAACAAGGCGCCGCTTACCCTGGACCAATGGCTTAACGAGACTTCCGAATCTCAGCGGATTTTAATGATTCAGCCGACTCGAACCCAGGACTTCAAAGATATCCAATGGGGGATACTGCCTTTGACATGAAACTTTTTGAAGGGGAGGGGGTTCTGCACTTCTGCTGTATAACTGTGTATAAGTACATATAACAATTTGGGGGGGCGCTTCGACAAATATTTTCCTATTGGTACGTACGCACATCTTGAATATTAATACAAAATGAAGCTAATTTAATAAAATGAAGAAAATGCAATAAATTATAGTTGTTTTAATAAAAATTTAATAAAGCAACTTCTTTGGCCGCTTTGCTTTACTTTCTCTTCTATTATCAAGAAATTACATTGCTTTCCGAGTTATATAAAAATCAAAGAATTTAAATAGGGAAATTATCTATAAAACGTACTTAGAAAAAGCTAACTGTCTCGCCTAATAAGGGGTGTGCAAACCACGACCCCCCTGCTACGCCACTGATATATATATATATATATATATATATATATATATTCGTATAACGTTATACGAATTTATATATTTTTCAATAACATACGTTTTACTGTTTTACATTTACATCAAGACCGTTCGCCTCACCAGCATTTTACACCACGAGCCGCCACTGCTGTAGACATCATACAAGAAGCAAGTGGAGAAATCGAAACAGTACTCGCCCAAATTTTCACTCGATGCCTTAACGAAGGAAAGATTCCTGAGGATTGGAACACCGCTACAATGATCCTGCTACATAAGAAAGGTGACATTGAGGATCTCGGAAACTACAGACCTATCAGCCTCCTATCAGTAGTTTATAAAATCTTCACTAAAGTTCTTTCACACCGCTTGAAGGTAACACTGGACATGGCTCAACCGAGAGAACAAGCTGGATTCAGGAGTGGCTACAGCACAATAGATCATATCCACGTGCTGAGAGAACTAATTGAAAGAGCGAGGGAATATGAACTTCCATTGTGCATGGCTTTTATCGATTATGAAAAAGCCTTTGATTCGGTGAAACCATCAGCAGTTACAATGGCTCTGAAAACCTGCGGTATTGAAGATGCATACATTAATATTATTAATAACATCTATGAAAATGCAAGTGCAAAGATTAGGCTGTTTGAAAATACAACACACGTAAAAATTGGAAAGGGAGTGAGACAAGGTGACACCATATCTCCGAAGCTCTTTAATGCCACATTGGAGGGTGTTTTTCAGTCACTGAGCTGGGAAAACAAGGGGATAAAGATTAATGGAGATTATCTAACCCACCTTCGTTTTGCTGATGACGTAGTCATTTTTGCAACTAGCCCATCAGAGCTGCAGAGTATGATCCAGGAACTTGCTGACAAGAGTAAGGAAGTGGGATTAAAAATGAACTTTCAGAAGACAAAAGTGATGTTCAATGCTTTTACAAGAAATGAAGATTTATCGATTGATGGAGAAAAGCTGGAGATAACAGACACGTACGTTTATCTTGGACAGCAGATATCAAGTGAGGGTCACATTGATGAAGAAATTAATCGGCGTACAAAACTTGCCTGGAGAGCTTTTGGAAGAAACAGCATTATTTTCAAGAGCAATATGCCATTATGTCTTAAAAGAAAAGTGTTTGATCAATGCATCCTTCCAGTGCTTACGTATGGTGCGGAGACGTGGACCTTAACTAAAAGAGACATACAAAGGCTGCAGACAACTCAAAGCAGCATGTAGAGGTGCATGCTTGGTGTAACCAGGAGAGATAAGAAGAGGAACTCGTGGATCCGAAAAATGACAAGAGTGGAAGACATCATGATCAGAGTTAAATCCCTGAAATGGCAATGGGCTGGACATACTGCCAGAAGGACAGATCATCGATGGACAGCCGAAATTTTAGATTGGATTCCAAGGGACAGGAAAAGTCCTAGAAGAAGACCACATGGGAGATGGGTGGATGAAATTCGAAAGTATGCAGGGGTGACATGGAGGAGACTGGCACAAGACAGACCGTTGTGGAGGAAACTTGGGGAGACCTTCGTCCAGCAGTGGATTGATAATGGTTGACAATGATGATGATGATGATATCATTCTCTCAGTACGTGGATATGATCTATTGTGCTGTAGCCACTCCTGAATCCAGCTTGTTCTCTCGGTTGAGCCATGTCCAGTGTTACCTTCAAGCGGTGTGAAAGAACTTTAGTGAAGATTTTATAAACCACTGATAGGAGGCTGATAGGTCTGTAGTTCCTGAGATCCTCAATGTCACCTTTTTTATGTAGCAGGATCATTGTAGCATTGTTCCAATCCTCAGGAATCTTCCCTTCATTAAGGCATCGAGTGAAAATTTGGGCGAGTACTGTTTCAATTTCTCCACTTGCTTCTTGTATGATGTCTATAGTAATTCCATCTTCTCCTGGAGCTTTCCCCCGCTTCATGTTCTTGATTGCATGAGCAACTTCTGCTGGGAGTACTGGAAGAACTCTGGTACCTTTCATGATGTCTGGAGTACATCTATCATCCCTTTCATATAATTTGGAGTAGAAATCTTTCACTCTTGTCAAAATTTCGCCTCTATTTCTTGTTATAGAACCATCTTCTTTTCTCAGAGCCATAATCTGTTTTCTTCCCTTACTGAGCGAGGGAATATGAACTTCCATTGTGCATAGCTTTTATCGATTATGAAAAAGCCTTTGATTCGGTGAAACCATCAGCAGTTACCACGGCTCTGAAATCCTGCGGTATTGAAGATGCATACATTAATATTATTAATAACATCTATGAAAATGCAAGTGCAAAGATTCGGCTGTTTGAAAATACAACACACATAAAAATTGGAAAGGGAGTGAGACAAGGTGACACCATATCTCCGAAGCTCTTTAATGCCACATTGGAAAATGTCTTTCAATCACTGAACTGGGAAAACAAAGGGATAAAGATTAATGGAGATTATCTAACCCACCTTCGTTTTGCTGATGACGTAGTCATTTTTGCAACTACCCCATCAGAGCTGCAGAGAATGATCCAGGAACTTGCTGACAAGAGTAAAGAAGTGGGATTAAAAATGAACTTTCAGAAGACAAAAGTGATGTTCAATGCTTTTTCAAGAAATGAAGATTTATCGATTGATGGAGAAAAACTGGAGATAACAGATACGTATGTTTATCTTAGACAGCAGATATCAAGTGAGGGTCACATTGATGAAGAAATTAATCGTCGTACAAAACTTGCCTGGAGAGCTTTTGGAAGAAACAGCATAATTTTCAAGTGCAATATGCCATTATGTCTTAAAAGAAAAGTGTTTGATCAATGCATCCTTCCAGTGCTTACGTATGGTGCAGAGACGTGGACCTTAACTAAAAGAGACATACAAAGGCTGCAAACAACTCAAAGCAGCATGGAGAGGTGCATGCTTGGTATAACCAGGAGAGATAAGAAGAGAAACTCGTGGATCCGAAAAATGACGAGAGTGGAAGACATCATGATCAGAGTTAAATCCCTGAAATGGCAATGGGCTGGACATACTGCCAGAAGGACAGATCATAGATGGACAGCCGAAATTTTAGATTGGATTCCAAGGGACAGGAAAAGACCCAGAAAAAGACCACATGGGAGATGGGTGGATGAAATTCGTAAATATGCGGGAGTGACATGGAGGAGACTGGCACAAGACAGACCGTTGTGGAGGAAACTTGGGGAGACCTTCGTCCAGCAGTGGATTGATAATGGTTGACAGTGATGATGATGATGGTGTATATCATTTAACTATACGTATCAATTTGTTAATATTTCGATTCCTTTCTTTCCTTTTAAAATAATGCTGTCATGTTTTGCCGTTTTTAATATTCTGATCTGAGTATAAAAAAAACACTTTGATTTACCCCACGAAAAATGCACGTGTGTTATAAAAATAATGCATGAAGCAGTTCACAACAAAAGCTCGGTACAGGTCCGTAGTGAAGACCAACTAGCGTCTCGCGACAGCGATATCCACATGTATCGAGTTATCTCATTGGCAGCAATAAAACCGGCACCCACCAATTGGCGACCGGCACTGAAACGGCACTTGTTGCTTACAGCGGAACGCTAGAACAGCTCCGCGAGCAATCTACTGTTTTCGATCTGGCAATGCTCAGTAAATATTAAGTTGTCCGTCCATATTACCCTTCGATAGTATTAAAATTCCATGAAGTTGTCGTTGAATTGGTCTGTTGTATTTTATAATGTCTCAATGGAATTTGTATAGTCTCGTTAACGATGACGTACGAGATAGAAAAACATGCATATCATGGTGAGAAAGATATGGTTCGCTACCCACCCTTGAAATAATAAGGAATTACGAATGGCAATAAATATCGCTGCTTTTCTTCTTTCTCTTTTGCTATATATTTCTCAGTACGAATTAAAATACTTACTGTAAATACGAAAGTATAATTTTTTATCAGTCTCCCAACGTATATAGCGGTAAGATCGTTCATTTTTTTTTTAGTTTTTTTTCAACATCTCAGTTATAGTTTTCATTTAGTACACGAAATATTTTTTTTTTTTTATGAAACCAACGTTAGTCATCATGATGAATAAAAAAATAAGAACAGAATGCAAAGATAACCGCCGCCCCGGTGGCGCAGTGGTCCAAGCGATGGCCTCTGATCATTCGTCCGAACGGGGTCCGGGTTTGAATCCCGTGAGGCATGGATGTTGTGTTTTGTCTTACGGCACTGGCTCTCTCCCTTCCCTGGAACCAGTGACCCTAAATTAGGGACGGGCGGCTGCTTATAGCCCGTTGAGTTGCTCACGGTGGTTGTTAAACCTTCAATAAAAAAAAAAAAAAAAAAAGATAACCACCCATAATGTTTGCATTCGAATGTAAACAACAACAGATGCATTGCCAGATCGAAAACAGTAGATTGCTGGCGGAGCTGTTCTAGCGTTCCGCTGTCTTAGCTGTGAGAAATGAGGAATGCGCCCGTTTGTGGAAGAATAGCCATTTTTATATTTGGATGTATACTGCAAACAGGTTAAATTGTTCGATTTGTACCGACAGCCGCCAATGAAGAAACTAATGTTAACTAAGATGTAAACACCTGTGTCACGACTTCGACGACGTATACGAACACTAGCGTCTGTAAACAACAAGTGCCGTTTCAGGGCCGGTCGCCAATTGGAGGGTGCCGGTTTTATTGCTGCCAATGAGATAACTCGATACATTTGGATATCGCTGTCGCGAGACGCTAGTGTGAGACCAAAGACCTTGAAAGAGAATAGACTGGCAAATACCTTGCTACTTCCGTCAGTGTTTGAAAGCCGAATGTTCCGCCATTAGCGAGGACGGGAAGCTATTCATGAGTATGCTCCGGTTGCGTGTGTGTTGCAAATCGTGCTTTAAATAGTTGTTATAAATAATAAATATGATCAGGCGCTGTGTTAGATACGAATGTAAGAATTCGGCGAATGTGGCCGACATGAAGAACTGATATAATTTCACAAGTATGTTAAATGTTTTGCTCATTGTAGTTCATAATGTCTGTAGCTGTAGTTCAAACAATCTTTATTGGTCTAAAAGCCTTACAGAATCATACACGCTGATAAAACATGAGAAATAACTTGAAAACAACATGGATAATTACAAATGCCGGAGCAGGACCCCCATGCGGAAATAAACCAGAAAGTTAAAACGCGTGAGAAACTATCACAGTGTCTACAATGGTACACATAGAAATCAAAACATTAAGCTAAAGGAATAAGAACACATAGGGTACCTCAAGGAGTAAATTATATGAGACCGAGATATGTCGGAACAAAAACAGCCTCCGGAGAAATCCACAAAGTTAAAAGATTTAAGTGACATTACATTGCCAACAATCTCTCATGAATAGACCAAAACATGGTGCAAATGTTACAGGAAAACATAGTGGTCGACATAGGTAACCAACTTATAAAAAACACAATGCAAAATCACAGGGAGGAAACACAACAACTTGTACACTATAAAAAACGAAACACATGTGCAAATCTCAAAACACCAGAAAAAACAAAAAATGTCACATGCAAGGAGCTATGCAAGTGATTAACAGATAAAACACGTGGGCACTAAGAAACTCCTCTGCTATACAATGCACTGAAAGTTTGCACATTACGCAACATAATCAAAAACAAAAACGGCGTCAGAACAGTACATGAAAAACGAAATAATGATAACACTAAAGAAATAAGCAAAATGCAACAATACGGTAGAGGTAAACAACAAGACAGAAGTACTAGGAAATGAGCAAATAAATTCTCATAACAAACCCTGGGTTATGTCATAGTGAGAAACGTAGGAGTCAACCGATTTCCATGGCACCAAGCAACTCGTCCAGAAAGTGCACAATTTATAAACAATAATCACATATACATAACAATTCATCCATTAGCACATGGTACAATAGAACATAGTAATACTGAGGTAACTCAATGGTTCAGCACATTTCCAAGATACAATACAAATTGCTCGGGATTACAGCACCATCACAAATATACTACAGAACACATACACAGAACAGCAATGAAAGCGTTAGAACACGTCGTTCAACGCATTTGAAACAAGAGTCCTCAAACTCATGGGGACACCACCATAATAGAACAACACATAGTGGATAACCTGTGTCAGGAGGGAAAATACAGGGGCACAGTAGTCAAGCTCCAAAATAAATATCCTCTTAATGCAATATAAAGGTAGCACAATAATCACGACAATGCGAGGAAGAAACAACAAACAAAAGGCTATAGAACAAAGAAAACTCATCACGTTCCAACTTGCAAGGAGCACTGAGTGGTTAAAAGGATAGACTAATGGTGTTGCTAACAATCCGGAACCAACCGGCATCCTGCGCCCAGACCTGACGAAACCGTGCTAAAGAATTAGTTGATTGTGCTTCTGCATAATCGAGGCTGAGGCGAGCTGTTAAGCAGCTGCGAAAATAGGTGAGGATGTGTCACTCGCAATAAGTGGATTAGTAGAGTCTGAGGCATTCCGGAGATAAAGATGATAGATAGATATATATTGCTTGTTTCACTAAAACAAAAAGAAAGGCGCAAACGTCCGGCAAACGAGATGGAGGGTGCTTCGTTAAAAGCAACCAGGAATAGGCGAGAAAAGGTGGATTGCGAGAAGTGATATGGTTCACGAAACGAAATACACAATGCAGAACAGGAATCAGAATGGGACAATGCCAGTACATATGGTCGATATCTCCTATGGACTCACAAAATTGGCAAATGGAAGGAGAAAGAAGAGACATACGGGATAGAAAAAGAGGGACAGGAAGCCGGCGGTAAAGATATCGCCAGTGAATGTTAAACTCCAACGGTGCAGAAAGAGGAGGAGAAGAGGCAGACCAGATGGCCTGAGAGAGGGGAGAAGGAACATCAGAAATTGGGTGCGAATCTGCGGTAAATGTACGAAAGAAATGGTAAAAGGAAACAGTGGAAACTGAGAGAATAGGGACAGAAACACCTCTAATAGAGAGAAAAAAGGGAATAGGGAGACCGGGACTAAGGACAGAGACGAGGCCATGAGAGTTGACGAGAGATGGATAAAGGAAGCCTAGCGAAGAGCGAAGAAGAGCATAATCAGTAGCATGGGAAGGTTAAGGATCGGAAAACAAGGAGGTAAGGTGTTTCCAGGTCAAGTCGAGATTAACGAGTGTGCGAACAGTTAGTATACCGGAGCGGATCCAGGAAGGTAAAAGAAAAAAGGCTGTTGGGAGGAATGGACGAGGGTTGAAAAGAAAAGAGATTCATCCAACAGATCAAGGGTGGTGGTCGGAGGGGCCCGGGAAAGAGGAAGAGCACGGAGGAACGTCAGAGCTTCAGAAAGAACAGAAGGAAAATTAATGGAAGATGAAGAGAAGGAATCCATCTTGGGATAAAGGAGAAAGGAGAAAGATGGATTGTGAAGAGAGAGAACAACAAGGGTAGAAGAAAGGGACGGAGTGGGAGCAACGAAGATCCGAAGAAAGGAAACAAGTCTGTGAGCACGATAATATATGTGCACATCCGGTAAATTGATGCCTCCGTGCTCCTGTGAAAGATTCAGCGTCGCCGCCGTGACCCTGTGCTTTGTGGTCCAAATCATCGATGTACATAGACTTTTAACATGATCAAGACGATACGTAGGCAGCACAGTAGAAGACCAGGTAAAGAAACAAAATGACAAGAGGTAGCGATGTACAATGGCAGCACGCTGATGGTAGGAAGTGTACGAGTGCGTTGATTTGCAGAATCCCACCGTACGGTGAAGACGTGGGCGTAAAGCATCCCACTAAGCAGCTGCTGCCGTAAACGGATGCCCAATATAAGTACCAAGGATTTTCTGAGTCGAAGAGGACCACTCCGCACCTCATGGGGCATCAGTGCGGCCCGCCCATGACCCACACCATAAGCTGGTGCTTTTTACAGCATTAAGAGTAGCACCAGATAAGACCGCACAGGATCGATAAACTTGATATAAGACATCATAGAGATGATCGAAACGCAAGCCGAACATAGCATCATCGGCATACGCAGTATATACATAGCAGAGATGTCTAGTGCTTGCGACTGTAGGTGGCATAGCAGAGAGAAGGGATAGTTTCGCTGCAATAAGAAAGGGCTCAAAGGCCAAGGCAAAGAGTTGTCCCGAAAGGGGACAACCCTGCCGGATCCCACGTTGGAAAGGCACAGCCGCCGTCAAAAAGAAGGCCGTCCGAACGTGAAGACGGGCACCCTGGTAGAGACTGAAAAGTATAGAAACGAAAGAAGGGGGAACCAAAAGAAGCAAGAACAGTGCAGAGGTAATCGTGAGAAACGTTTATCAAAGGCAGATTTTTGATCGATATTAAGGAGTGCCAAAGGTTCAGAAAATTTACGAGCAAGGAAGGTAAGAAGAATTAGAAAAGTGGTATTACTATTAATGGACCGATCAGGCACGGTGTATGACTGGTCGGGAGAAACAAGAAAAGGAAGGACAGTATTTAGTCGGCGAGAAATTCATTTAGTGTAAAATTTATAATCTAAGTTGAGAATTGAAATGGGGAGCTAATTCGTCAAGTCCAAAGGGTCTCCCTTTTTAGGCAGGAGAGGTAGCGATGTGCTACAGTGAAGTCCGGCGGTAACGCAGAAAAAGAAAGAGCACAAAAGAAACACGCGGAGAGAAAGGGTAGTAAGGACGATAAAACAGCACGGTAAAAGGAAAGTGGAATACCGTCATGTCCTGGAGAAGAGTGCGGGTTAAGAGACGCGGACGCCTTTCGTAGTTCAGAAGGAGAAAAGTCCGATTGTAAGAAAGAGCAAAGGTGAGCTGGGACATGAGGAAGATTAGAAAGAAGCGAGGAAGAAGAAAGATCAGTAGTCTACGGTACCGCTCGGTACTTGTGCACAAGGGCATTCCGAACATGGGAACACACGATGCATTGATCATCAGTAACGGTACCATCAGCGAGGCGGAGATGTCGTATGAAGGATGAGGCACGCTTCTTAGACTCCATTTTTGCAAAGTATTCATACGACTGCGCATACGAGGAGATATGTTGCCAGTGCATTCGCCGGACAGCTTGCTGTGCTAATGGTATCACTTTGATACACGGTGTACATAGGATCTGTCGGAGTCAGAATTGACCGATGACCTCGTAGATTGGCAATCTTCTGGAAACGTTCGGTGCATACAGAAAAGGAGTAATTGCGAACAAAAAACTGCAGATCACTCTTAACCTTCAACCATAGATGCAGAGCATTCGGTGTTGAGTCTAAAAGACATCGCCTATTTGCCAGAAATTGGTTTACTGCGGCACAAAATCCAGAGTCCGTGAGAAGCTCATCATCAAAAGTCCACGTGCGACGTGTACGAAGAGGTGTAGAAGTCTCACAGACAGTGAGACATACTGCACAGTGGTCGGAGGAAACCGTAGGAAGGTGCACCACGTCTGTAATGGACGGAGTCATCGCCGTCGAGATATACACACGATCAAGTCGTGCCAATGGAGAGCCACGTGTCACCGGACCATGCCACGTGTAGGAAATGTCAGTAAGTCGTAAATGCCGAAAAGCGTCAACAAGCTGAAAGTCATGAATGATAGGTTAAAACAAAGATGTGAGATTACGAAGGTATTCACCTCTTGATGAACACCTGTCGAGGGAAGGCTCGAGAGTACAGTTGAAATCCCCATCCAGGATAACAAAATCCTGAGCGGGGAGGGCACCAAGGGCGTCTCGAAGACAATCACAAAAGGTTGTCACCAGAGATTCATTCTGCGGGAAATGTGCGTTCAGCACATGATAGGTAACATTATCAATAGTAAACGAAACGCATTGTAGTCTCCCCGGAGATATAGATTAAACTGCATAAAACAAGAAGCGATGCAACAGACGGTGATGGACACCAACTGCTACACCGCCACGTCTCCCAATACGATAGTCATGGGAAAAGGTATATGGCCATGTACGCCATAAATGGTACGGGGTGTGTGCATCGCAGTTAGTCTCCTGTAGTAGTAGAAGATCTGCCTGGGCAGAAACCAAATCCTCGTACACAAGAGAGTTAACCTCCGCGGTAGCAAAACCCCTACAATTAAACGTTGTAATCTGGTTCAAATCCACTGTCGGCTGATGTATTGTGGAAGTAACAGCCTTAAACTTCTCTACTTGGCGGTGAATCCTTACAACAAGTTCGCCATAATCACCAGAAGCTTCGTCCACACTTTGAATAGCTGCTGCCACGTGGGTGAGCTGTTGAAGAACAGACGGTATGAGCGCACCCGCTTCAAGAACAAAAGCTTTTATTGCAGGATTTTTCACATCAAAGCAGAGCAAATTATAAAGTTCCTGGTGAGATAAAGGTTGTTCTAATATTTTGTAATGCCGCAGCTGTTGTGCAAAATCATCAAAGGGAGGAACACCCGAGGACACCTCAATGTCCATCGACATATCATAATCCTTGAACGCAGCAGAAGTACGCTTCCTACTTGAAGCACGAGGAGAGTGACCAAGAGGCTTTCTGCGTTTAGCTTTCGCGCCGCCACCGCGGGGGCCAGTCGCTTCTCATTTCGAGGTCTTGAGTCTGCCACAGATCCATCACAGGGAGCATGGTCACCAGCACTGCAAAAGGTATCCTCGGAATCTGCGATTGAAGCCTCAGCATCCGAAGCACCGCTGCCACCATCTGAATTTCCAGGAACATCAGGGGTGCGGAAAGGTGTAGTCGATTGAAGATCAGGGTAGTGAGCAACAGTTACAGGTGATGGTTGGGGTACTGCCGACTCAGCATCCAATGTTGTGGAAGATGCTGAGGAAGGACGGGCAGAGACAGTTGGTACTGTGTTCCGAGAAGGAGGTAAACGATCCAGAGTAGTAGGCGTTCAAGAGGAGACATATATACACTCTGTCTGATTATGTCCAAATTCCTTCCACTTTCCACAGTAAAATTGAGTAAGCACGTCAATAAGTCTCATACAGTGGCGTGCAAAAATTAAGGACGAGACGGCTTTTCGAATGTAACGTCTTGCAGAAGTGCTCCACATCGACTCAAATCATACCATAAGATCCCCAAGATGTAAAAATATGGGACAAGTGAGCAAAACCGTCCAAACAAGGAATCCAAAGGATATAAAGGCACTTTATTGAAAAGGTAGCTTCGAGCACAACTGGACAGAAGACAGAAACGTCCATGTGACAGGCGGCTGCCAAGAAAAATCCAGTCTTTAGTAGGGGATATGATCACCCCTGACTGCGTTGCAGGATTTACAACGTCTGTCCATGCTGAGGACGAGGCTGTCAAGGAACTGTTGAGGCATCGCGGCCCATTCCTCAGGTAACGCCAATCGCAGCTGCAGAATCGTTGCTGGCGGCTGGTGACGTGCAGCCAAGCGTCTCCCGAGAAGGTCCCACACGTGTTCGATTGAATTTAGGTCCGGGGACCTTGCGGGCCAATCCATGCATTGAATATCTTCACTCTCCAACAGCTCTGCGACAGCCACTGTACGATGAAGTGTAGCGTTGTCGTCCATGAAGAGGAACTTAGGACCTACAGCACCTCTAAACAGACGCACGTGAGGCAGGAGAACCTCGGTACAATAGCGGACACCAGTGACTGAACCTCCTTGGAAGATGTGGAGGTCAGTACGGCTACCAAGCATGATACCGCCCCAAACGAGAACTCCGCCACCTCCAAACCGGTTCCTTTTGATTATGTTGGAGGTGTGATTGCGTGTTCCCTGCTCTCTCGGGATGTGCATACGTCCGGAATCGCTCGTCAGACTAAATTGGCTCTCATCCGTAAAGAGAACTCGACCCCATTGCTGATGTGTCCAGTTCTTGTGTTCCTGGCACCACAGAAACCGCCGTTTCCGATGAGCAGGCGTTAATGGCACATACCGTATTGGTCGTCGTGCAAATAGACCACCTTTGTGCAGCCTCCTGGCCACGGTAAAATGCGATAATGGACGTACAGTTGTCTGTTGCATGTGCCTTGCGATTTCTCCCGCTGTCTGCCGTCTGTCTCTTCTCGCCTGTACGACAATATACCTGTTGTCCGCCGCCGTGGTTGCTCGGGGACGACCACTGCTAAACTCTCGGACAGCTGTTCCTGTCGTTTGAAATGCTCTCCAAGTTCGTGAAACGATGCTGTGAGCGATCCCGAACACTTCGGCCACACTAGTCACACTTCGACCTTCTTCCAACTTTCCAACGACGCGACCTCGGGTAAAGTCATCCAGATGTCGTCAACTGGATTGCCTGTTGGCCATATCACACGGTGGAAGCACTCGACGTCGTTCAAACCGATGTACACTGTGCAATAGCTTTCACCGAATTGCTGAACGTACACCGCCCGTGTGCTTTATACCCTTCCGACACCTCCCACCATGCTGCATATATGCGCATGCCCTACCGTACCGGACCCTAGTCTATCTACTGAGTGGTCTTTCGGTCCGTTCTGCCTGCTCGTTCCGCTGTTATGCCAATTTCTTCTATTCGTCCTTGAGTTTTGCACACCAGTGTATCTGTTTGAGGATCGCAGGAAATTTTAGGTACCGTTTCGTTCAGGTACATCAGCTGCTTAAAGGGTTAAATCGCTAAACTAAAACTAAAAGCACTTTTCTTACTAATTTTGTGTTTCTTGCATCGTGCCGTAAATCTGAAAACCTGCTGTACACCAGCCATGACCGAACAGATGAAATGGTACTATAGAGTATGCAGCCAGGATCTTTGTGTCACGAACTATTCCTTGGAAAACTGCCTTCGGAAAATTCTAATATTCTGTTCGTAACATGTGCTGGGTAAGTGTTATGCATATAAGCTGTACTTCAGAACTCTTGGTGATGTACAAAATACACTATCTAGCAACAAGTAATTGGACACCCCTGCAATCGACGATATTTGCGGTCCTGATACACGTCACGGCCGCCGCCGCCGTTAAATATCGTGTGGGAAATAACAACGCAACCAGTCGCATGCAAGATGCCACACAGTTCGGAGCTCTCTGATTTCGAGAAAGATGTAATCTTCGGTTATCACAGAAATGGCCGATCCATACGTGACATATCCAGCGAGTTGAAGTACCCAAAATTGACAGTGGTCTAAGTGATTGGCAAGTGGAAGATGAGAGGTGACTGTCGGAATGTGCTCCGACCCGGCAGACCCACAAAACTGGGAGTTAGAGACCGACGGGTGCTGGCCAGAGAAATTCGGAAGAACCGCACCAAATCTATGGGCCACATCCGCGAGGAGTTTCAACAGGCATCCGGGAGTGTTCTTTCGATTAATACCATCCGCAAGAAAGCCCATCTGCTCAGTTATCATGGACGTGCTGCCGCCCACAAGCCTTTGATAACCAAGTCCAATAGCGCTGCTCGGCTAACGTGGTGCAAAGAACGTCGACAGTGGACCGTTGAACAGTGGAAACAGGTTCTCTGGAGCGACGAATCAACGTTCACCCTCTACCGTTCGGATAGCAGTGTCAGGGTTTGGCGTCTGCCTGGAAAACGCCTCCTGCCGGAATGTATTGTGCCAACTGTGAAGTTCGGCGGCGGTGGAATTATGCTATGGGGGTGTTTCTCCTGGTGTGGCACTGGACCCTTGGTCGCAATTCCTTTTAGACTGAACACCGAGACCTACTACACCATTTTGGATGACCATGCGCTTCCTACGTTGTGGCAGTTTTACGGGGTGGACCCATGTTACTTTCAGGATGACAATGCCTCCTGTCATGTTGCGAGGTTCACCATGGCTTAGTGTGGTGACAATGGGGTTAATCGAATGGACTGGCCTGCGCAGAGACCGGACCTTAATCCTATCGAGCGCCTCTGGGACGAGTTGGAGCGTCGACTTAAGGGGTGCCCCCACCCTCCGAAATAGGTGAAGGAACTGACCTGTCTTCTCCAAGCTGAGTGGAAGAAAATACCGCTAGCCGTCGTACAACGCCTAGTTGAGGGTATGCCCCGGAGGGTCGCAGCTGCAATCGCCGCTCGTGGAGGCTCTACCAACTATTGAAGATGAATGAACTTCGTTTTCCTTTGCTATCACAGGTGTCCAATTACTTGTTGGTAGATAGTGTATATAAAACCACTTAAATGTCACAAATGCTTTCGTTTGTAGCAGCCACACCGTTTATCAAAAAAAATTTCAAAATAAGAATTAATAATGCTAAATTAAGAACATAAGGAAAAGCACTGCATATTTCAGATAAGCCATATAAAAGATAACTTCATTCTTTTCCCACAGGCAAGAAGCAGATGAATTGAGAAATTTAACGATTTAAATTTTTACTTAATAATCAAGCAGTGTATTTTTTGAACAAAAGAAACTCAAATTAAAAAAAAGTTTTATGTAGACTCGTTGTCATAAAAATCCGCGCACTAAGAAGGAGGCGTTGGATTGAAGTGAGATTTTAGTAGTGAGATGGTACATACCAAGGACAGAAGTGGTTACAATATCACAGCAGCAGGACGATTTCCCGCCGACATTCGGTACATATTCCGACCAGGTCAACGTTAGTACCGTGTCGGAACACCTCGTGCTCGGATACATGCGGTGATACGGGCCGGCATGGAGATTATATGTTATTCTGGGACAGATTGGCCCACACTTCTTGCAACTGACACTCTAAGTCACGAACACTGGGACGTGGAGAAAGCTGGCGTCTCATCTGGTCCCACATGTGCTCGATGGGCGAGAGATCAGGCGATCTGGCAGGCCACAGAAACGTCGAAGCATGACGTAGACAATCCTGGGAAACCTTAGCAGTGTGCGGACGGGCATTATCTTGTTTGAAAATGGCTCCGAGTCGCCCCGCCAGGAAAGGCAGCACATGGGGCCACATAATCTTCTGTACGTAGCATTGGGCTGTCAACGTCCCTCGGATCACTGCGAGGGAAGTACGGCTGTCATACGCGATGGCTCCGCAGACCATCGCGCCTGCAGTTAGGGACGTGTGATGCTGTACAATGAGGGTGGGATTGTAGAGCTCACGTGCGGTCCTCAACACTCTGACACTGTGGTCGTACGTTCCCGTACAGAAGCTAGATTCGTCGCTGAATACTATACGTCGCCAGTCCTTAGCATTCCACGTTGCTTGTTGCTGACACCACTGCAATCGACGGCGATGATGGTCGGGTGTTACTGTCAGAAAACGTAAGGGTCGTCAAGAGTGCAGATTCGCCTCTGGTAGACACAGGAGTCCCTTGTACAGTCGCCACATGTCTTTGGATATTGGGCAAGGACATCGTTGCGTCTGTGCATGCCGCTCACTCGATCCCACCGACCACTCTGCTGGTGGTGTGTCTGGGTTGTCCAGAGCCAGTCCGCCGTGTCTTGGTGCGTTCCTTTTTCCATTTCGCCCAACACGATCGCACTGTACTGTCCGACCAGCCGAATACGATCGCACCGTACTTTCCGACCAGCCCGACACGATCGCACCGTACTGTCCGACCAGCCCGACACGATCGCACCGTACTGTCCGACCAGCCCGACACGATCGCACCGTACTGTCTGACCAGCCCAACACGATCGCATCGTACTGTCCGACCAGCCCAAATGGCGGCCGATTCGGCTCACTGGCCACCCGGCCTCTTTCATCCCGATGATACGGCCTCCTGCAAACTCCGTCAGTTGCCCATATGCACAATTACGGCGGCTCCTAGGCATGTCTATCGCTCAGGGATCTCCCCTGATTTTTACCATGAACTTCGGTAGGAATGTGGAGTCCCCTGCGCGACGCCTTATAAGCACAAAGAAATGCGATTGCAGCGACGGTCTTGGACGCGTGGACATGCGGAATCGCACGAAACTTTAATCATTTGCATGTCTGCCCTCCCCGTAGCTATTCACCGAGTTTCGCGTTAAGCGCACGGTTTTTTTCTTGGTGGGCGGATTTTTATGGCAATGAGTGTATTACGTAGCTTCAAAATGATTATAGCGAAAAGCTGAGACAATTTAAAATGCAAAACTGTGCCACAGATATCTTCTGAAAAATCAACAAGCATTAAAGTACCTGCCAAAAGTACTTGAGAAAATTTAGATGGAAATGAATTGGAAGAAACGTACAAAATATTGAGAGCAGCAATTTTAGGCTTCTTCAAGAACTAGCAAAAATAACCCGTCCATCATTTTTTTTTTTTTTTTTGATTGAAGGTTTAACGACCACCGTGAGCAACTCAATGGGCTATAAGCAGTCGCCCGTCCCTAATTTAGGGTCACTGGTTCCAGGGAAGGGAGAGAGCCAGTGCCGTAAGACAAACACAACATCCATGCCTCACCGGGATTCGAACCCGGACCCCTTTCGGACGAATGATCTGAGGCCATCGCTTAGACCACTGCGCCACCGGGGCGGCATCCATCATTTCCTCATAGACCAGTGAACGTTACAAATTCTCGTTCATTCGACTTCGCAGCAAGCTATTTTAGCTCATAATATAGTTTATCATACTGGCAGCCATTTTACAGTGCCGCGGTAATGTCAGATGGACCGCAATTCCATCATGCTTGTACATACTGGACCCTTTTATATTTCCTGCTTGCCAGCATTACTATCTCGTCTGATTTGGTGAATTCTTCGCTGCTGCGACCTTCATGCGAAGCTTCAGGCATCTTAATTCTGCAGTTTTACCCTTATCCTTTTCCTGCCGTTAAACTACAAACGTTACTTTAATACTTAGTGGATCTGGAATGGTATTCTGGCAGTCCATCACCTCTTAACTCAAAACTGTCAGTAGAAGAATTTTCACAAGCTCTTACCACCACTTCTTCATACGATGCAAAATGCTGCAAAGTTCCACCTACTTCCGGCGGCGCTTAAAAGATCCCAGGAATTCTGCTGTGTTGTTTGTAAGGGACGTCATTTCTTTGAGAGGAGTAAAACCTCAGAAAGAAGAAGATAATAGGTTAAGGACCGTGGTTTCCCCATAAGATAGATCAAAATCGCAAAGCCGTAGAATACACTCTACGTCAAAAAAATAGTTGTACACAGAAGGACGTATCGGATTGCAATGCTATATTCGGGAGGAAGGTAAAGGTTACCGGGAACAATAAATGCTTAAACATTGAGACTGATATGGGCAATATTTATTGAGCTACACGCCAAGAAGTAGTGTCTTTCAGCATGGTTTAGTGCCGTCATGTTTGCTCACACAATATGCCAAACGTCTCGGCATGGAGTTGTACAGGTTCCTAATGGTGTCCTACGATAAGCCATCCCATGCAGCTTGAATCTTCTCACGCAGTTCCTGCAGATTGTGCGGTAGGGGTGGAGTGTGGATAGCGCGTCCAATAGCATCCCACAGATTTTCAATCGGCGATAGGTCTGGCGATGCGGCTGGCCATGGCAGTGTGTCAGTGCCTTGAAGGCAAGCTCTCGAGACAACAGCATTATGCGGATAAGCGTTGTTCTGTTGGGAAATCACACCAGGCTGAGCGTTCAGAAAAGGTAGGGCCACTGGTTGCAGGACGTCATTAACGTGTCGTTGACCTAGCAAAGTGCCTGTAATGAACACCAAAGATGATCTGGCATCGTAGGCAATTGCACCCCACACTATGATACCAGGCTTTCGGGACGTGTGATGCTCGACAACAAACCGTTCATCTTGGCGCTGACTACGGTGCCTTCACACATGGATTCGTTGGTCGTCTCCTCCAAGACAAAAGCGGGACTCGTCACTGAAGACCACCCACTGCCATTCTGAGTGGTTGCATGACAGTCTGGTAAGACACCATTGCAGTCTTTGGCGACGATGCAATGGTGTTAAGGGCAGTCGTCGTAACGGTCTGCTTGCGTTTAGTCCTACGTCGTGCAGTCGTCTGCCAATGGTGCTGGAACTAATCGGACGATGCATGGAGGGCACCACTGCTCGCTGAATATCCTCAAGCGTCGTTGTTGGGTCACTCTGGGCATGTCGGACAACCCGTGGGTCCTCTCGCTCTCTCTCTCTCTCTCTCTCTCCGTGGTTAGTCTAGATTTCCCAGACCCTTCCTGTCGCTGCTGGGTGCCTTGTTCAATCCACTGCCGCCAACAGCGTGTTTTAGTGACATCCTGCTTCCCGGACCCGACCATGCGGCCCCTCCCGAAATACTCAAACTGCTGGAATTGCTTCCGAACTTTTCTCCGAGGCATACGTCACTAGCAAAGTATGCAACCAACACAACGGCACGAGTCAGAATGGCAAGCACGCGCAGTGGGACGACCTTATTACAGCCGGTAAGACACAGCGCTACGACCACTCCTTACTTGTGTCATAGGCGCAGCCGAGCGTGATACTTGAATCATTTGCATGTCTCACGATGTCAAACCTACCCACAAAGTTTCATTCCTGTCGGTTGCTTCCTTCTAGGGGCAGCTATTTTTTTATTTTTTTTTTTTTTTTTAACGTAGAGTGTATATAATATTTCACCTGAGCCACTCTCAATCATGACTCCACAGCCGAACAAAAAGCCAGAAAAAGCAAGGAACCCCAAAAAACAGAACATACGTATGACGAGAGAAATATGATAGCTTTGTCGGGATATTCGTTACTTAGAAAACTAAGTGACGAATATCCAACAAAGGTTTTAACACCTAATTTAAGAATACGAAATACCCCACATGAACTGGGCAGATTTATGTGAATCTTTCAGTCTCCAGAAGTATCAACAACTGTTCTGAAGCAATCATCATTAATATGCTCTCCAGATCACTTAGCTGGATGTATTTATGAACAGAATCAGGACTTGTCCTAGCGGTGCTTTATCCCTAGCCTTCGACTTAGTTATCATCATCGTGATACCGATACAGTTGTTTCAGTAACTGCGGTAAATGACCCATGTAATTTACTTCTCCTCTTTCAAGCATCCATTGCACTGGTTTACTGCACTTCTACTTCGTCCGCTTCCAGTCTCTCGATGCAGTGTTACACCAAGTTAAACCAGTGCAGAGATAGCGATATACAGTGCTGATTCAGTCACAACCGCCTCCTGGCACCAACTCATCCCTATTGAATTTGGATCAAATAGTCCCCAATCTTCCACTACTGGGACTGCCTAGAGAACACACCAAGTTTCTCGATCACCTACTACCGGTTGTTTATTGTCTGATCCACTCATTCTGCAGAAGGTTATACCGCAGCTTGTGTACGAATAACTCAATGCCTACGTCAAGCCACTAATCCAGCCAATTTCTCTTTTTGATAACAAGGGTATAACCATTTACCGTTTCAATCTCCGACGCCACTATCTCCTAGCCTCATTACTCATCAGCAGCCACGACACAAACTTCTTCAGGCCCCTCCAAGTTTTGCACGAGGCCCCAAGTGGCCTTTGCAAAACAGCATTAAAAAGATTTTGTTCGGTTATGAAATGAGGGTAACCGTATCTTCCACTGTTTCTGGTACAAAACTCAACTCCAGTCGTTGTTTTGCACTTTAAGCCAATTAATTTATTTTTGAAATTATTTGAGGATGAGCAATTTTTACTCTTAGGAAAAGTGTTATGATACGACACCTAACCCTAACCTACCGACAAATCCTTTTACATTGGATAGGTTCTGTGCGTTTTGTCATTTTAATGACTGCTCCATTCTTTTCGATGTGACTTCGGTTTTGAACGTCTACATCTGCTTGCCTTAGATTGGACAGAGAATTAATTTATCTTAACTTTTCATCTTACTGTTCATCAGATGCTGATTGCGTCCCAGTTTTAAGCCTTTTCAGCACGTCTTTTGAAAAAAAAGATCGTGCTTATGTTACCGGTTTGTCCGTTCGTCCGTCCGTCTGTACCCACGATATCTCTGCAACTATTTATCCGATTTGAAAAATTCTTTTTGCATTGTGAAGCTTGAAATATACGAATGATGATCCCTTATTTGGTTTTTGGTTTTTATTTTTTACGATGTACAATTTCGCCGCTATCGGGCGTAAATGCAGGTGATGTCGAATTCAAAAATGTGTTTTATTCCACAAATTTGCTTCGAAATATCCGATTGAAAAAATTATTTTATCTTTCGATTCCATTTATGCCGAAGAGTATTTTAGATATAGTTACGTTTTCAAATCCCGCATACATTTTTCGCTAGGGGGCGTAAAAGTAAATTACATTTTTCCCGATAACTCTTCTTCTAAAACTCCGATTTGAAAAATATTTTCTTCAGCGGATACACCTCCTGATGGAAAATCTTTTGCATATAATTTCAAATTTTTGGTAAATAATACTTTGGCCACCAGGGGGCGTAAGTGTTAATTTTTGCTTCTGATGTATTTGCCATAAAATCTGAGCTTCTAAAATATCGAATAAAAAAATTCTTTCGTGGACTGATGCCACTCACATTGATAAACCTTTTCGGAATGTTTTCTTCTTAAAATATTCCAGAGTTTATACCTTATTTTTCTCAATATCTCTACTTCTAAGAGTCCGATTTGAAAAATTCCTTCTTTGTTGGACAGTGTTTCCAGTGTGACATGTTTTTCATATAATTTCAAAATTTTTAAGTAATTCATAGACTTTCCGCTAGGGGGCGTAGAGGTAAATTGCGTTTCCCCTATATCTCTGCTTCTAAATCTCCGATTTAAAAAATTATTTGTGCACCGGATACAGCTCCTGATGGGAAACCGTTTGCACATAATTTCCAATTTTTGAAAAAAAATGGTTTGGCCACCGGGTGGCGTAAATCTTAATTTCCGCTTCTGATGTATTTGCAGCAAAATATGAGCTTCTAAATTCTCGATTGAAAAAACAGTCGTTTGTTGACCGATACTACTCATGTCGACAAACCTTTTAGAAACATTTTCTTCTTAAAATAATGCATGGTTTCTACGCCAGTGGGCGTAGATGTATATCTTATTTTTGTCAATATCTCTACTTCTAGGAGCCGATTTGTAAATTCATGTTTTTCTTAAAGCACAAGTCTGCAACCAAAGGGCGTAAGCTCACGATTCCATTTACAGCAATATCTGAGGGATTAAAAACCCGATTGAAAAACTTCTTTCTTCCGTCAGATACTATTGTTTTCCATGCCGGTTCCATTGACTTTGAATAGCTTTAATATCTTTCTTGTTTTATTAGCTAGTGAACAAGTTTTTTCCTTTTCCTTCTTAATTTATGTACATATGTTATAATAGAATAATAGAAATCATGAGTTCTTTGTGCATGTTATACGCATTACCCTTCTTTTTTTTTTTTTTTTTTTTTTTTGCAATGTTACTGTTTCAGTTATTTACCTGTGTTTCTTAACTAAAAATGTATTGCTGCATTTTGGATGCGTTTTCTGAAAATGCTTTGTTTCTATATAAATATGTTCATGCATGCATACGTATTATTAAGACCTGGCTCTATCTACACTGGCGGAAAGTGAAAAAAGAACACCAAGAAGGAATTGGCGGACGATCATGAAATTTACATATGTTAATGGGGTCGAGTTTACGTAGGTGTGATGTTAATTTCGGGACTAACCGGTGAGCGCTTACGCCACAGCACGGCATAATATGCAAATTATCGTCGGTGGTATTTAAGGAGTACGGCAAAGTGAATGTAATCAGTCGTCGGCGTACGGACACGTGCGAAGACCCTGAAGAAGCTGCAATGCCTGGACATGAAAGACGTGTAGGATTTCAGAAGTTATCGGACTTTGAGCGAGGTCGTCTAGTCAGACTCCGCGAGGCCGGGTGGTCGTATCGTCGTATTGCGGAGCGAATTGGACGGGAAGTATCGGTGGGGGTACGATGGTGGCGTAGATGGTCCGAGGAACATCCCCACACGAGAAGACGTGGAACCGGGAGTCACAGACGGACTGATGAGCGGACCGATCGACGCATAAGAAGAGCGGTGTTGTCAAGCAGAACATCCACTGCAACGGAAATCCGAGCTGCCGTTGCACCTGAGGTGACTGTGCGAACAATCCGCAACCGTCTAATGGATGCAGGACTACGTGCACGGGTGCCTCTGGCATGTGTACCTCTGACTCCAGCCCACCGTCCGGAACGGCTGCAGTGGTGTCGCCAACGTCTGCACTGGAGAACGCAATGGCGATCTGCCGTGTTCAGCGATGAAAGCAGATTCTGCTTGGGAGCCTCCGATGGCGGTATGCGTGTTCGCAGACGCACAGGGGAGAGTTTCCACCCTTCTCGCATCCGCCAGCGACACACGGGGCCTACACCGGTCTCCTGGTGTGGGGGGAGATCAGCTATCACTCCCGTACACAACTAGTGTTTGTACCGGGTACGTTAAACAGCACCTCCTACATCAACAACGTCATTCAGCCCGTTGTTGTGCCATTTGTAAGGTCGGTCCATCGTGGTGTTTTCCAGCAAGATAACGCACGCCCACACACCGCACGTGCAACGCAACATGCACTTCAGGGTGTGAGACAACTTCCATGGCCTGCACGTTCAGCGGATTTGTCCCCCATTGAGCACGTGTGGGATTTTATGGGACAACGACTTATCCGGTCTCCACGGCCAGCCACGACCATCCCCGATTTACGCGTCCAGGTTGAGGATGCTTGGAAATCAGTACCCCAAACTTACATCCAACATCTGTACGACAGACTCCATGCCAGAATTGCACAGTGTGACGCAGTTCATGGCGGTTAAACCTCGTACTAACCATGTTACACGGAAATGTTATTTTTCAGTTTACCAGCAAATACAGCTGTATTTTGCCATAATGTTTTGGTCACATTATCCTCTGTATTCCGTTATTATGCTGTATAAATTTCGTTGGTATCAGACGTCTCCTTCTTGGTGTTCTTTTTTCACTTTCCGCCTGTGCATTACAGTCGCGTTGCAAGGGAGAGCGTAGATTCTCTTTATATTGCCGGTGACAGATGAGAGGCTAAACACGCCAAGTAAAATGGTTGCCAATAATCTTGAAAACAAGCACAAACATTTAATAATTTGGATACTTATCATAATAAATTGGAAACACGGTTATTGGTTAAAAACTAAAGGAAAAATGGGTTCGATTTTATGCTAGTTATTTACATTGCTCTTAAATCGCCAGGTAGTAATGATTTCATGTACATTGCATTGCAGTCTTTTTTTACGCTTTCCAACAGTAGGCTGAAGAATTTTATATGCTCCAGCTTTGTACATCTGTCCGTCCGCACGATAACTCACGTAAAAATGGTTCGATTTCGATGAAATTTTAGTATGTGGTAGGGGACCATCTGTGACGAACCCTATTGAAAATGGACGAAATGGGGTCAAAGGTCAGGCAGGGCATAAGAGCGGGATATATTCCATTGCCCTTATGCGTCATAACTTGCGTAAAAATGCTTCTATTGCGACAAAAATTTAGTATGATATTTGTTCCGTAGGTTTACTGAAATAGTTCTGTTTAATATCATCGAAATGGGTGGGGTCCAAGGTCAGGGCACAGGAGAGAGATTTATTCCACAGCCATTATCCTCATAACTTGACTAAAAGTGCTTCTATTGTGACAAAACTTTAGTATGTTGTTCCGGAGGTATACTGAATCAATCCTGTTTAATATCATCGAAATGGGCCAAAGGTCATGGCACAGGAGCGAGGTTTATTCCACAGACTTGAGTAAAGATTTCTAGTATGTTGGAAAACGTATCATTATCAGTGCATTACATGATTTTACTAACTTGTTTTTTTAGCATCCGTCTCTGCTCGCGTTCGCCAGGCCCTCAGACTGGGAAACTTTAATTCTCCGAAGGTTGCTCTGCTGTGTTCGCGTAATGTAAAATACTTCGTTTACAGGGCTGGATTCGCTTTCTCGCATCCGCCGCGCGGGAATTCCAACTCAGTAGTCAGACGGCATCCGAGGCTCGCCTTCTTACGGTGCCTTTAGATGCAAACTACGCTTGCAAAATCTCATTTGTAGCACTTAGTTTTCAAGCGTCGGGTTTTATCATCCCAGCTGCAGCTAATTTCCACAATATCTCAGATAGTCGCGGGGATCGCAAATTGCTTTCCGGAGTTCAGTTCCATTGAGGGCCTTCACCGTCAGCGCATCTTATTACAGCAGCGATCCGTTCAGTTTCCTAACTAACCTCCAACATCAGCGCAGCTAACTATTACCCATATATCAGCAGCTTTTTAGAGGCTAGCCCACAACCTTAAAACAGTCTGAAGAGTCTCATTTTCAGGAGTAATGTCATCATCAGCTTTATGGTCTTCCCTACGCTTTTCTCGGCCCAGAACCGAGTTTCGGTTTCCAAGTTATGGCGTATCCCTTATTTCTGCAAGTCTGCTGTTGGTAACGGTCCCAACACAGCTGCCTGACTTTGCCTCCCTTCTGCTCACGTTGTCACAAGAATACTTCACATGTGTGATATAAGATTGTTTTTCGTCTGGCTTCCAGACTCCTAAACATGTGATCAGACACTTGTTTACGTTTGCGGGAAGCTCAGCGGACCCTTTTTTTGCTTTCTCCGCTGGAGTTGGGGTGTTTCTTTGCAGATTCTTTGATACATCGTGAATTTTCGATGCTCTTAGTTTCCCCTTTAGACTATTCCTAAAAATACTTTAATCTTCAATTTCTAAAGCCAAAGTTTCCTGCTTGCAAAAACATATGTCGTAAAATTTAAGAGATTTTAAATAAAACAAGGAAGATGACACCGAAAGTTCGGGTTTAATGAGCACGTCTTTTGAATCCGTTCTGACGCGAATTAAATTTATCAAGGCTATCCAAAGTCAATGGAACCGGTATGGAAAACTATCTGACGGAAAAAGTTTTTCAATCGGGTTTTTAATGCCGCAGATATTGCTGTAAATGGAATCGTGAACTCACGCCCTCTGGTTGCATATTTGTCCATTAAGAATAATTTGAAATATATGAGAAACATTTCGCATCGGAAACGGTCACCGACAAAGAAGGAATTTTTCAAATCGGACTCTTAGAAGCAGAGATAGGGACAAATATAAGATATGCATCTACGCCCTCTGAAGGGAAAACGATGCGTTATTTTAGGAAGAAAGCATTACGAAAAGGTTTATCGATGTGAGTGGCATCGATTCACGAACGATTTTTTCAATCGAGATTTTAGAAGCTCAGATTTTGTGGCAAATACGTCGGAAGCCGAAATTCACACTTACGCCCCCTGGTGGCTAAACCATTCTCTACCAAAAATTAAAAATATATGCAAAAGATTTCTCATCAGGACCTCTATCTTTTGAAGAAAAAAGTTTTCAAATCGTTGTTTTAAAAGTAGAGATATCGGAGGAAACGCAATTTGCTTTTACCCTCCCCTAGCGGAAAATTTATGCGTAACTTGAAAAAGTGACTATACCTAAAATACTCTTCGACATAAATGGAATTGAAAGATAAAACAATTTTTTCAATCGGATGTTTAGCAGCAAATATACGGAATAAAATGTACACTGCCGGACAATTGCTAAGGACGGATGACAATAGCAACGATAGCAACCATAAAATGGAAGGCAGGAAAATGTGGAAATTAGCATAAGTGCGGGATACAGTAAGACGTGTTGTGCTTATGCAAATTTTGGATTGCCGAACTTGTTCGTGACGTCATAGCGCTGATAACAGATATAAAGGATTTGTCGCGTATTGACCGTTGTTGTTCAAACGCAAAGTTGAAAGGGAAAGAATCAATTGACGAACTTGCAATTTTCAGTATGTCTTCCCGACATCACCTAGATGATTTTACGCGTGGCCGTATTATTGGCAAGATTGAAGAAGGGCGAAAAATAACAGATGTTGCCAGGGAGTTCGACGTCAGCCACAGTGTTGTTTCAAGGCTTTGGAAATCATTTCAAACAAATGGAGAGTGTAGCAAACGTCACGGAGGAGGTCGTGTTCGCAGTACGACACCTGCAGAAGATCGGTACATAGTGCTATCAACAAAAAGACACCGGCGCAGCACAGCTAGTGAGGTAGCAAATCAGTTTATGGCTGCTACTGGCAAGCGGATCTCTCGAAAAACTGTCGCCAGACGTTTGCATGAAGGAGGACTATACGCCCGCCGTCTTGTTGTGTGCATCCCATTGTGCAGACGTCACCGTACCGCCCGTTTGCAAATGTGCCATCAACATCGCAATTGGACTGATAACGACTGGTCTGCTGTCCTTTTCTCAGATGAGAGTAGATACAGTCTATCGTCTGATTGTCGACGACAACTGATCTGGCGTGATAGTGGAACTGCATATTGTCCAGCAAACATACAGGAAAGGGACCGATATCTGACATGTAGTGTCATGGTATGGGCTGGCATCATGATCAATGGCCGTACGTCCCTCTACGTGCTTCCAACTGGGACTATGACTGGCCAACGATACATTAATGATATTCTGCTACCTCATGTTCGCATGTTCCGTGGTGCTGTCGGTGATAGATTCATTTTCATGGACGACAACGCATCTTGTCATCGAATAGTCGCTGTCCAGGAGTGTCTTGAGAGCGAGTATATTCAACGCCTCGTATGGCCAGCACGTTCTCCAGATCTGAATCCCATTGAAAATGTGTGGGATGCTTTGGGGAATAGTCTTGCTGGTCGCCAATGCCCTCTAATAAACAAGGACACCCTCATCCGTGCACTGACAGAGGAATGGGATAAATTACCCCAACAGCTGCTTGATAATGTTGTGCAAAGCATGACACGACGCGTGGAATCTTGCATCGCCCTCCATGGTGGCCATATCCCGTATTGACATCTTACGCCGGAACGCCTGCGGACGGTAATTGCGCTTTTTTAACGTTTACGTATTCTGCACAAAATGGCCTGTTTGTCCCTTGAACACGTTCCAAAGCCTTCTGGATTTCAGAGCACAATAAATTGTCTTTCTTGTAATGTCCTGGCATTCTGACATTATTTTATTTCACTTGGCATCCAACCACACTTACTTTTTTATGCGCTATATAGCCGTTTATGATCCGTCCTTAGCAATTGTCCAGCAGTGTATTTTGAATTCGATATCATCTGTATTTACGCCCTCTAGCGGCGAAGTTCTACGTCATAAAAAAAAAGGAAATAAAGGATCATCATCCGCATATTTCAAATTTCCCAACGCAAAAAGAATTTTTCAAATCGGATGAATAGTTGCAGAGACATGATGTCTAAAAACGGACAGACGGAGGGACAAACCGATAAAATAAGCACGAACTTTTTTTTACAAAAGACGTGCTAAATATGGTTCTAAACTGAAAAAGAAAGGCTGCCCCGTGGTAGCCAAGTTGTACGAGGCAATGGCTTCTAATAATTCGTTCGTAATGGTTTCATATTCGAATCACAGGTATGGACGGCGTGTTTGTCTAACGGCAGTGGCTCTCTCCCCTGGAATCAGTGACCTTAAATTAAGTACTTGAGTTGCGCATGGTGGTCGATAAACTTCCAAACAAACAAAAATACCCGTCGCAGAACCATAGCAAACCACCGAGCTATCAGTCCGATCGCCTCGAGCCCTGAGTAGTACGATCGTGAAATTTTTACAAGTCAAAGCTTTAAAGGAACACTTGAACACATAGAATTCGCAAAAATGATCGAGTTAACGCTAAGGTACACAAATCAGATATCGAACTCCATCAGCAAGGAGAGAAAATTCCAGCTATAGTACTTCGAGTTACGGACTGGTCTCTCTTATACGAGTAGAATAAGAACTAATACTATATGATGCTTTAAGTGTGGCCGGGAGCAATGTTGAAGGTCGCAGAAGATGCGTGTTATGTCTATGAAAAGTTCAATTTTTCAGATTAATGGAATCAGAAAGTACACCTATGTTTCCTTCCTAATGCAAAGATGATCCATTTTTTTTTATTGGAGGTTTAACGACCACCGTGAGCAACTCAATGGGCTATAAGCAGTCGCCCGTCCCTAATTTAGGGTCACTGGTTCCAGGGAAGGGAGAGAGCCAGTGCCGTAAGACAAACACAACATCCATGCGTGACCGGGATTCGAACCCGGACCCCTTACGGACGAATGATCAGAGGCCAGCGCCTTAGACCACTGCGCCACCGGGGCGGCTCAAAATTCTTTTTATACGAGTTTCATGACAAAAGTTCTGCACAAGTTTTTCTAAAAACGGAAGCGGATGATTCAATCGGGAAAGCGATTGCGTCATGTCAAGGTCATACTCTCAGCAACGCTATCATTTGCTGCGTGGACGTGGGAGGGTTTGGAAATGAAAGTGTGCAGCTCCTCAGGTCGAATCACTGCGAGACCAGCGCTCGTGCGTGGAAGTTGAAAATCTGTGGGCAAAAAAAAAAAAAAAAAAAAACTCCGACACAGATCCACACTGCCTTGCAAGAAATTTGTGGGGAAGGAACTCTTGATCGAAGCACAATTTCTCCTTGAGCATCGTGCTTCCGGGAGGGTCGAATCAGCATCGAAGATGATAACCGCTCAGGCCGACCTCAAACGGCGACAGGCAAAACATCTGTCGCCATTGTTGCGACGCCTCTCGAAGAGAAGCGCCGTTTGACAGTCGAGGAGATTGCTCATCAGGCAAATTTGTTCACCATGTCTGTTCCCCGGATTTTGACTGACTCACTGGGAAAAAGAAAACTCTTCACGCGCTGGGTGCCCCATCAACTAACCCCCGAGCAGAAGGCAGCCAGAATGAGCATCGCACAGGATCACACCTCCACAGGTGTGAAAGGGAGGGCGACACCTTCCTGAACAGAATTGTCGCAATTGATGAGACTTGGACCCTTTATCTTGAGCCGGAACTGAAGCCACAATCAGCAGAATGGAGGCATCCAAGTTCCCCACGCACCTCAAAGTGTCGTCGGCAATAATCCAAAGTAAAGCAAATGATGATTTTTGCGTACGATACCACAGGTGTTATGGTCTCTGATCGACTGCCGGTAGGACAAAAGGTCAACGCACAATATTATCGTGACTTTCTGATGACAAAGTTGAGACCGAAAATTCGTCAAAATCGCCCCAACTTGTTGGAAGTGGGAGCGATCTTGCTGCATGACAACGCATCGTGTCAAGATGCAGCGTCGGCACGGGGACTTTTGTCAAAATATGGCTGGAAAACTTTACCTCACCCACCATACAGACCTGATCTCAGTCCATCCGACTTTGATCTTTTCCCAAAGTTAAAAAATCGACTCCGTGGCATCCGCTAGGAATCGCTGGACGAAGTGTCATTGGACGTGACCCGAGTAATACGACAGCTGAACAGAGATGGCGTACTACGTGGCATCCGGGACCTAATTCACCGCTGGCAAGGTGTCATTAGCAGCGGAAGGGAGTACATTGAACGGCAATACGGTAAGTTTTCTCCGTTACTTCACACTTTTCTCCAAAATGGACAGTGTGCGGAACTTTTGTTAGAACCCCATATTCTCCTTGCACTTAGTTAATAGAGATGGGAAATCAAAAGTGCTTTCTAAATTGATTTACTTTAAAATCTGCTTTCCGAATGTTTCCGTTGTACTGATGCACTATCTGATCAAAAGTATCAGGACACTTGCCGAACTCCCTGCAATCGGAAAGGAAATAATATCGAATTGGTCCGCCCTTTTCTGATATCACAGCCTCAACTCTGCTTGAAAAGTTTTTCTCTAGATTTTAGTACGTTGTTGTGGTAATTGCCTTCCATTCTGTTACAAGAGCATTTGTCAGGTCGGTCATCGATGATGGGAGCTTCGTCCTGCCTCGCAGACGGCGTTCCAATTCATCCCAAAGGTGTTTCGTGAGTATGAGATCGGAGCTCTTGGCGGGCAGGAAATTTCTTCCACACCTGCCTCATCAAACCATTCCTGCACGGGCCATGACTTGTGAACGGGGGCATTGCGCTGTGACAAAGGAAAAGGCCTTCGACGAACTGTTGTTCTGACGTTAGGAGTACAGAATTGACGAGAATGTCATTATTGGCCGCAGCGTTAATAGAATCCTGGACACTGGAACTAGGGAAGAAGTCCAGACCAAGCCATGAAAAACAGCGCCAGACTACGACACCTCCTCCGCCAAACTTCACAGTTGGCACAACACAGTCGGGCAAGTAGAGTTCATCTGGTATCTTCCACGCCCAGACTCATCCGTCGTACAACCAGATGGTGAAACGTGATTCATCACTCTACAGAACGCGTTTTCACTGCTCCAGAGTTCACTGGCGTCGAACTTTACACCACTTCAACTGATGACTGGTGTTTTTCTTGCTGATGATAGGCTTCCATGCGGCTGCTCGGCGTCGCAAAGCCATTCCCTTCAGTTCTTGGCGAACCATTATGGTACTGGCGTTACTACCAGGTGCATTTTTGTACTCGGTGGTAAGTATTATAACTATGGACAGGATAATTTTTCGTACCAGACGCTTTTGCATTCGGAGGTCTCGCTCTGTCAATTTTCTTGGCCCACCAAGGTGGTGATTATGCTGTGGTTGCTCCTAGGCGTTTCAACTTCGCAGTAACTTCACTTGCAGCTGAGGGAAATTTCCCGTACTGACTTTTTGCTAAGATGGCATCCTATGACAGTGCAACGTTGAAAGTCACTCAGCTCTGCTATTCTACTGTTAATGCTTGTCGATCTATGCCAGGCCACTGCGCCTTTTTGTACCTGCATGGGCCATGACTGTGACGTATATAGGCAAATCCAGTACTCAAAAGGGTTATCCCGATACTTTTTAAATGTATATTCTCTGTAATGTATATTCTATATGAAGCAGTGGAAAAAGAATGGCCTAAGCGACGGCTTCTGATCATTCGTCCGAGATGGGTCCGGGTTCGAATCCCGGTGAGGCAAAGATGTTGTGTTTGTCTCACGGCACTGGCTCTCTCTCTCTCTCTCCCTTCGCTGGAACCAGCGGCCCTAAATTAGGGACGGGCGACTGCTTATAGTCCATTGAGTTGCTCACAGTGGTCGTTAAACTTTCAATAAGAAAAAAAAAAAAAGAAAAAAGAAACGAACCTTTCTTTTTCTTTTATCTTTAATTGGAAATTTGTATTATTTAGGATTTTGAAAGAGCAAATATTTGCTCCCTGATGATAATTTAAACCATAATACAACGCATTGTTAACAAATATTGAAGGCAACATAAACCGGATTGGAAATATCATTTGCCCTTTTCCAAAATGTGTGAATTTGACTTCGAACTTGGAAAACGTAAATCGATAGAAATCAAAGTTGCGCTGCTTGCAAGTAAATTGTCGTACAGATTTATGTTTTCGAGGGGGATTAAATATTTTACTGAAGATATTAATGCACGGAAAGAAATTTAGGACAAAATTATTAATCTTTGATTATAATTGAGTTCATTAGCGGGATTTGGCATGTATCCTGCTATTCCGTTCGCTGTACACCTTTTCCGGTAAATTCTGCCGCAACACTGGAGCTTAAATGATGCAGCGTTAATAAAATATAAAATTGCGAAACAGTGTTTTCCAGAATATGCTTAATATCCGGTTTAAGTAAAAGCAAATCGCGTTTTTGTTAATTTCTAAATTCACAACCTCTGCACATCCAAACTGCTTACTCAGAGGCCGAAACGAAGGACAATTCGGTAGAAAAACGACAACAAAAGACAACAAGACAGGTGACACCGAATTTTCGGGTGTAATAAGCACGTCTTTTGAATCCGTTCTGACGCAAATTAAATTTATCAAAGCTATTCAAAGTCAATGGAGCCGGTATGGAAACCAATAGATCTGACGGAAGAAAGAAGTTTTTCAGTCGGGTCTTTAATCCCTCAGATATTGGTGTAAACGGAATCTTGAGCTTACGAACACTTAGAAACAGAGTTATCGACAAAAATAAGACGTGACTTTACGTCCCCTGGTGGGAAAACCATGCATTATTTTAGGAAGAAAGTATTCTCAAAAGGTTTTTCCATATGAGCGGTATCGGTCCAAGAAAAAAAAATTTAGTCGAATTTTCAGGAGCCCAGATTTTGCAACAAATACTTCAGAAGCAGAAATTAACACTTATGAGCCCTGGTGGCTAAACAATTCTTTACCAAACAATGGAAATTATGTGAAAAATATTTTCCATCAGGTCTTGTATGCGATACAGGAAGAAATTTTCAAACCAGAGCTTTAGGAGCAGAAATAACGCAGAAAACGCAATTTACCTTTGTGCCCCCTAGCGGAAAGTCTATGATTTTCTTGAAAATTTTGAATTTATAGGAAAAACATTTCGCATCGGAAACACTATCCAACAAAGAAGGAATTTTTCAAATTGGACTTTTAGAAGTACAGATATTGACAAAAATATGATATACATCTACGCCCCTTGGCGTAGAAACCATGCATTACTTCAAGAAGAAAGTGTTCCTAAAAGGTTTGTCGACATGAGTAGCATCGGTCAACCAAAGACTTTTTTTTCAATCGAGATTTCAGAAGTTCATATTTTGCTGCAAATACATCAGAAGTGGAAATTAAGACTTACGCCACCTCGTGGCCATATCATTTTTTTTACAAAAATTAGAAATTATGTGCAAAGGATTTCCCATCAGGAGCTGTATCCGGTGCAGAAGGAATTTTTCAAATCGGAGGTTTAGAAGCAGAGAAATAGTGGGAAACGCAATTTACCTTACGCCCCCTAGCGGAAAGTCTATGAATCACTTGAAATTTTTGAATTTATAGGAAAAATATATCACACTAGAAACACTATCAAACAAAGAAGGAATTTTTAAATCGGACTCCTAGAAGTCGAGATATTGACGAAAATAAGATATACATCAACGCCCCTTGGCGCAGAAACCATGCACTATTTTAAGAAGAAAATTTTGCTAAAAGGTTTATCGACACGAGTAATATCGGTCTACAAACGACGTTTTTTTCAATCGAGAATTTAGAAGCTCATATTTTGCTGCAAATACATCAGAAGCGGAAATTAAGATTTACGCCCCTGGTGGCCAAACCATTTTTTTTACAAAAATTAGAAATTATGTGCAAAGGAGTTCCCATCAGGAGCTGTATCCGGTGCAGAAAGAATTTTTCAAATCGGAGATTTAGAAGCAGAGATATAGGGCGAAACGCAATTTACCTTTACGCCCCCTAGCGGAAATTCTATGAATTACTTGAAAATTTTGAAATTATATGAAAACCATGTCACACGGAAAGCACTATCCAACAAAGAAGGAATTTTTCAAATCGGACTCCTAGAAGTAGAGATATTGACATAAATAAGATATACATCTACAACCCCTGGCGGAGAAACTGTGGGATATTTTAGGAAGAAGATATTACGAAAAGGTTTATCGATGTGAGTGGCATCAGTCCACAAAAGAATTTTTTCAATCGATGTTTTAGAAGCTCAGATTTTATGGCAAATACATCAGAAGCAAAAGTTAACACTTACGCCCCCTGGTGGCCAAAGTATTCTTCAGTAAAAATTCGAAATTATATGCAAAAGATTTTCCATTAGGAGATGTATCCGCTGAAAAAAAGATTTTTCAAATCGGAGTTTTAGGAAAAGAGTTATCGGGGAAAATGTAATTTACTTTTACGCCCCCTAGCGGAAAATCTATGCGTAATTTAAAAAGGAAACTATATCTAAAATACTCTTCGACATAAATGGAATCGAAAGATAAGAAAAGTTTTTTAATCGGATGTCTAGAAGCAAATATGTGGATTAAAACGTAATTTTAAATTCGACATCATCTGCCTTTACGCCCCCTAGCGGCAAAATTGTACATCGTAAAAGAAAAAAACGAAATAAAGGATCATCATTCGCATATTTCAAGCTTCCGAATGAAAAAATAATTTTTCAAATCGGACTAATAGTTGCAGAGATACCGTGGGTACAGACGGACAGACGGACGGACGGACAAACCGATAACAGAAGCACGATCTTTTTTTACAAAAGACGTGCTAAAAATATGGTCTTTTTTGTTACTTCGCGCATTTAAATCAAAGCTACATTACTTCAACTGTCACAGCAAGATATCCCCGATTTGAACTTCTAAATGATTAAAGGTCTGACAGTGACTTATTTTTTTAAATAAATGACCATTAAAAAAAAACAAGTCACTGTTTTGAGGAATTGTTTCTTTGGCGCTAAATATATTTCTGTCCTCCTGACACATTTGTTTCATTTTTCTTAATATTTTAGAAGCAGATGAAGCAGAAGAAGAAAAGGTAGAAAACGAGAATAAAGAGGTTAAACATGTTTTATTTTGCCTTAAAAGAGGCAATTTATCAGGGAACGCGTCATTTATTTGAAAAAAAAAAAAAAAAAGAAAAAAGGAAAAGAAGAAAGACACCAAGATCCATTGATTTGAGAAGACGTTTCATAGACATTTTGTAGATGCTTTGATGCCGAAGTTCTAGTGAAGTAGAATAAAAATAATCGAAAGAACTGAAAGAAAGGAGAGAGAGAGAGAACAGCTCGAAGTTCCTTTACATTTTCAGAAGATTTAAAGCGTTGCAATATAATTACAATAATTGATGAGGGCAAAATTATATAAAAATGGCCTACGCTAGCTTTTAAAGAAAAAAATGGGGCACTCATATCTTAAAGCATCTTCCAACCGGTTCATGAAGATGTAAGCATTCGTGATCATATAGAAAAGAAAGAGCAAAATTATTACACGATGACAAAAAGTATGGTAACTCTTCAACACTATTTTTTTTTTTCTGTCTAACAGAATATATCTAATGAATGTATTTAGACATTTTTCTTTTGCTTCTATCAAACGGTTTACTCTGCAGTTCACTAAAACTATTTACAGTGAAACTTCCGAATATGTCATAGGTTGGACCACAAAAAAGTGACCTTGTTTGGAAGTTAGGCCCATGTTAGTAACATCTCAAAATGCTTTGTGAAACTCAGCTGAAATACGGGATATATTTAATTGAACAAAAGCTGTAAAGCGTACATATTTTTGTTTTTGTTTGGAGATTTAACTACTACCATCAACAACTTAATGAGCTATAAGCAGTCGCCCGTCACTAGTTTGGGATAACTGGTTCTAGGAACGGTGAAGATCCAGTTCCATAGGACAGAAGCACCATCCGTGCTAGAGGTATGCATGGGCCTAATTTGGTGAGCCCAGCCCGGCCCGGGCCGTTTCAAATATCAGACACTCGGGCCCGGCCTGGGCCAGTCAATTGTAGCTCTCATTTAGGCCCGGCCCGTGATGTGCCATTTGGTATTATTTTGTCTTTTTATAGCATTTTATTAAAATGTGAAAATTAAATAATGAAATGAGATATTATTGAAAATATTTAGCTGAATGTAAGCCTAAAAATATTAACTAAACTTTGACAATTATCGAAAAATGTAACCTTTAGAAAGAGAGAAAAAGGAAGACTAAGCGCGTTCAGAATCTTCCTTTCTCTGAACTAGTAAGCTGTAACACTACAAAAATCAATCCCTATGCAGATTAGGGATAGAAGAAAAAAATCCATGTCGTCCCACTCTCTCATACAAACGCACACACCCACACCCATTGCAGACATCCTCTGTTCCCCGCTCTACACAACACACACACACACTCGCTTGGGGTCGAATCTTTTTGTTGTCAACAAACCCCAAAATGGTTTTACCATCTTAATACCTACAGATTGGTAAAAACACTGTGAGTGCCTCTCCTTGCCTTTCTGCTTATGTCCTGGGCTATGTCATGGAAGTAAGTAAAGCCAAATGAAGAGGTGAATAGAAACAGTTAAACTGACCAGGAATTCAGGGAACACGACTTTTTTCTTTCTTTACCATTGCGATAAAAAGAATGGCTCGACTTGACCCGACCCGGTCGGAAGTGTCTGGGGAAAAGCCCTGCCCGGCCCGTTGCTTTGTTCTCTAAACTAAAAAATGACCAAACGCGGGCCGCGCTCGGACTTGGTGGACCAGCCCAGCCCAGCCCGTACAGATCTCTAATACATGCCCCACTCGGGGTTCGAACCCGGAACCATCTCAGACGAATGGTTTGAAGCAGCATATCGTCCTATTAAGCCGCTGGCTTGTGAATTGAACCGTAACTATTGTTAATTTTCGCAGCGCGAAATTTCATGCACTCATTCTTTAGAGCGGTTGTCTGTTTTACTTGCACCAACCTTTAACGACCATGTTTTGTCTCGCATAGAGCGTGAAAAACACACCACCTTCATCAAAATTAAAAAGATCCCGATTTTTATGATCAAGAATAAGGTTTTTATCATTGTTTCACACTCATTTTTACAGTTCGGTGAAAACATCACATGTTTAAACTTAGGAAGAAATATGCTTTCTGGGATTGTTGAAAAGTTTTATCCTAAAGATTGCAGGAGATTTTATGTTTACTTAAAGCTAAATCTCTGTATGAAACAGTACATCCGATTCTAAAAATCCATTGGAAAAACCAGTGGCAGGTTGTGGTTTACCAGTGGCTGGTAGTGGTTTACCAATGGCAGATCGTGCTTTACCAGTGGCAAGTCATGATTAACCACTGGCAGCTCGTGGTTTACCAGTGGCAGATCATGGTTTACCAGTGGCAGGTCGTGGTTTACCAGTGGCAAGTCATGATTAACCACTGGCAGCTCGTGGTTTACCAGTGGCAGATCATGGTTTACCAGTGGCAGGTCGTGGTTTACCAGTGGCAGATCGTGCTTTACCAGTGGCAAGTCATGATTAACCACTGGCAGCTCGTGGTTTACCAGTGGCATATCATGGTTTACCAGTGGCAGATCATGGTTTACCAGTGGCAGGTCGTGGTTTACCAGTGGTGGGTCGAGGTCCTTGGAAGATCGTGATTTACCAGTGGCAGGTCATGGTTTACCAGTGGTAGGTTATGGTTTACCAGTGGCAGGTAGTGGTTTACCAGGGGAGGTCGTGGTTTACCAGTGGCAGGTCGTGGTTTACCAATGGCACGTCGTGGTTTACCAGTGGCAGGTCGTGGTTTACTAGTGGCCAGGCAAAGCACACGTAATGGGAACTATTATATTAATATGTTTATATTGTTCGCAATGGTATTAAAATACCTCAAGAAATAAGATAAAAAAAAATCTGGGATTAGACACCGAGTCTCATTCTTCACGCTCTAGCACACCAAGTTCAAATGCGCCACTAAAAAAAAAAAAAGTTCATGAGATGTGACAACGTACGTTGCTTGTTTTTTTACTGTTGAGTTTTCCATTTGCAACTAGAATGTAGTTGCATCTTACGTTTGCCCAACCAACCACAGCCACAATGAGTACATTATTCTTGTATGCAGAGGACACAACATGCTTCTGAATTCTGTCGGCAAAATGTCATACACACGGGAAGCAAAATGCAGCATTTTTATGTCCCAGCCGCATATTCATTCATTCTTATTATATGTTTAGGAACTAAAAACTTCCTGATTCGCTCAGTATTTTGATTTTCAAATGTTTGCTGTAATTTAAGATCTTGCGTAAGTCTATCCAGCCTTTTAACTTCCAGTTTTTGTTCCAACGAATGTGAGAAGGACGAACGTTTCGGCAAATAATCAACAGTATTCATGATTAAAAAGGTAAACATTCAGCTTCTTACATTTCATTATTTACATTTATTAGCATTATTAATAGCATCTATGAAAATGCATGTGCAAAAGTTCGGTTATTTGAGGATACATTACCAATAAAAATTGGAAAGAGAGTAAGACCATATCACCCAAGCTCTTTAATAGCACGTTGCAAAATGCCTTTCAACCATTGTACTGGGAAAACAAAGGGATAAAGATTGATGAGATTATATGACTCACATTCTTTTTGTTGATGACGTAGTCATTTTTGAAACTACCCCTTCAGAGCTGCAGCGTATGATACAAGAACTTGCTGACAAGAGTAAAAAAGTGGGATTAAAAATGAACTTGCAGAAAACAACAGTGAGTACAATGCTTTTACAAGAAATGCAGATTTTTCGATTGATGGGAAAAAGATGGCGATAACCTATTCCTACATTTACCTTGGACAGCAAATATCATGAGAGGATCTAAAAAAATTAATTGGCGTATAAAACTTAGATAAGGAGCTTTTGGAAGAAACAGTACGACTTTCAAGGGCAATATGCCATTATGTCTTAAAAGACAACTGTTTATTCAATGCATTCTGCCAATGCTTAAGTATGGAACAGAGACTTGGACCTTAACTAAAAAAGACATACAAAGACTGCAGACAACTCAAAGAGGCATGGGGAGATGCATGCTTGGTGTAATCAGGAAAGATAAGAGGAATTCGTGGATAAGAAAAATGACAAGAGCGGACGACATCATGATCAGACTAAAATAATTGAAATGGCAATGGGCTGGATATGCTGCCAGAAGAACGGATCACCGATGGACGACCGAAATGTTAGATTGGATTCCAAGGGACAGAGAAAGACCCAGAAGACGACCACTTGGGAGAGGGATGAATGAAATTCGAAAGCATGCCGGAGTAACATGGAGGAGACAGGTTCAAGACAGACAGTTGTGGAAGAAACTTGGGAAGACCTTCATCCAGCAGTGGATTTATAATGGTTGTTGTTGTTGTTGTTGTTGTTGATGCTGATTAAGCTATCACTGATACTGTTCCATCGATGAAAAACAGAAGAATGGCACTGAAATAATCCCACAACTAACGCAAGACAGAGCAGGGAGAGCGATTGCGTTCTTCCCGGAAATAAAACGAGAATGGGCACCGTGGAAGTGTGCTCCGATACTTTTCTACCAACCGTCTGCTAGTTTCCAGCAGAGCTTATGCTCAAATATTCTTCAGCCGGAGCAGCAGGATATTGTGCAAACGGGAAGTAAAATTCAAGGTTGCACATGAGCTGTTTATGGAAAACCTTGAATGCTTAAATGCGAGGAAACGCAAAATGTTTTCCCTGCGGTAATGTCGTTTTTCGTCACACTTACAGAACTTTTGAAATCGTAAATTATTTCGTTAATCTAGTAAAATTTCCTGAAAAATTGTAGGTAGAGCACATGCTCATGTCCTACAGACGAGCCGCCACTAGAAAAAAAAAAAAAAAAAAAAAAATTCTTCCTTGATAGATTGCTCTTCATTATGAAGAAAATTTCTCAAATTTCTCACCCAGTTCCTTTTTTAAATAACTCATAGATTTCCCGCTAGATGGCGTAAAGTTGTACCACGTTTTGCTTGTCGTCTTTTTTGCCAGTTGTTCGATTTAAAAAAATCCTTTTGTCTCGGATATCGTTGGCTTTCAGAAACATTTTGCGTAAAATCTGAGATTTTACTAAACTCATGTTTCTCATGCTAGGGGGCGAAAGTAGCTATTTTTATTAGCGCATGTTTTACCGACTGCTCAGTGATCTTTTCAACCGGTCCACATTCACTATGAAGAACAGTGCTCATATTGACTCTTTTAAATAATTCGCAGTTTTCCCTCTAAGGGGTGTAAGCGTTTTCTCATTTTTAATGAATTTTTCTTTCTCTATAAATCTACTTTTACAAATTCATTTCGAGTTGGAAAAACTTCAAAAGACGCGCTCACTACACCCTAAAATTCGGTGCAGTGGTGTAGCCAGAACTTTCATAAGGAGAGGGGGGGCTCTATGGATTTGGTTCTTCGGTGAAAGCCTCGCAGGAAAAAATGCTTCAATTGGGAATAAGCCCAAAATCTTAACAAGTAAAAAATATATATATAATATATATTACTGAGAAAACACTTTTTTTAATATACACTCATTGTCATAAAAATCCGCTCACCAAGAAAAAAAAACGTGCGATTAACGCGAAACTCGGCGAATAACAACCGGGAGGACAGCCATGCAAATGATTAAAGTTTCGTGCCATTGCGCATGCCCGCGCGTCCACGACCGGCGCTGCAATCGCAATCTTTGGGGCTTATAAGGCGCCACACAGGGGACTCCACATTCGTACCGAAGTGCACGGTAAGAGTCAGGAGAGATCCCTGAGCGATAGACATACAATAAGTCGCCGTAGATGTGCGTACCGGCAACTGACGGAGTTTGAATGAGGCCGTATTGTTGGGATGAGAGAGGCAGCGTGACCGGCGCGTCGAACTGGCCGCCATTTGGGCCTGTCGGACAGAACGGTGCGGTCGTTTTAGGAACAATGGATACGGGCAGGCACCTAGACACGGCAGACTGGCTCTGGACGACCCAGACTCACCGGTGGGATCGAGAGAGCGGCACGCAAAGACGCAACGACGTCCTTGTCCGATATCCACAGACATGTGGCGACTGTACAAGGGACTCCTGTGTCCGCCAGAACCAATTCCAGAAGCCTGGCAGAGACGAATCTGCACTCTTGACGACCCTTACGTTTTCTGACAGTAACATCCGACTATCGTCACCGTCGATTGCAGTGGTGTCAGCAGCAAGCACTATGGAATGCTACGGATTGGCGACGTATAGTGTTCAGCGACGAATCCCGCTTCTGTATGGGAACGGACGACCGCCGTGTCAGAATGTGGAGGACCTTAGGTGCGCGCTACAATCCCAACCTCACCGTACAGCGGCACACGTCCTGAACTGCAGTCGTGATGGTCTGGGGAGCAATCGCGTATGACAGTCGTACTTCCCTCGCAGTGATCCTAAGGACGTTGACTGCCCAGCGGTACGTACAGGAGATCCTGCGGCCGCATGTGCTGCCTTTCCTGGCGAGGCGGCCCGGAGCCATTTTCTAACAAGATAACGCCTGTCCGCACACTGCTCGGGTTTATCAGGACTGTCTACGTCATGCTTCGACGCTTCCGTGGCCTGCCAGATCGCCTGATCTCTCGCCTATCGAGCGCGTGCGGTACCAGATTGGACGGCAGCTTTCTCCATGTCCCACTGTTCGTGATTTAGAGCGTCAGTTTCAAGAAGCGTGTGCCAATCTGTCCCAGGTTAACATACGGCGTCTCTTTGTCTCCATGCCGGATCGTATCACCGCATGTCCGACGCGGTATTAACGCTGACTGGAATGTGTACCGTATGTCTGCGGGAAATCGTCCTGCTGCTGTGATATTGTAATCACTTCTGCCCTTGGTATGTACCATCTCACTATTAAAATCTCATTTCTATCCGATGCCTTCTTCTTGGTGCTCGGATTTTTATGATAATGAGCGTATATATACATATATATCGCTTTAAATTCGTACTCAGTCACCCTAAAGAGAGGGGAGGATCCAGACCCGAAGACCGCCTCCTATGTTTACGTCTATGATTCGGTATCATCATTTCTGTTTTTGTTGTTGTTGTTTTCTTCGGAAGATGTATGCAAGAAAGGCGGTAGTAAGTCTTTTTCACGGCAATGAATGCTAGTAAGCTAGCAGTTAACTTTTGCCAAATTTTTCAAGAAAGGGTACACAGGGAAAATAAAGATTAACTTTTGAAATGAATGCATACAGAAAAGATTGCAAATAATTGTTGAAAACTGCTGGAACAATTGTAGAGAAATGTTGATGAGGAGGAGTCCTGCCATTTGCCAACAATAACAACACAGAAAAAGATGACACCAAATTTTCGGGTGTAATGAGCACGTCTTTTGAATCCGCTCTGGCGCGAATTAAATTTCTCAAAGCTATTCAAAGTCAATGGAACCGATATGAAAAACAGTAGCATCTGACCGAAGAAAGAAGTTTTTCAATCGGGTTTCAATCCCGCAAATATTGCTGTAAACGGAATCGTGAATTTACGCCTTCTGGTTGCAGACTTGTAAGTTAAGCAAAATTTGAAATTATATGAGAAACATTTCGCAGCGGATATTCTGTACAACAAAGAAATGATTTTTTAAATCAGACTCTTAGAAGCAGAGATATCGACAAAAATTGATATTTATCTACGCCCCCTGACGGGAGAAAAATGCATTATTTAAAAAAAAAGTAATTCGAAAAGGTTTTTCGACGTGAGCGGTATCTGCTCAGCAAAGAATTTTTTCAGTCGAGTTTTCAGGAGCTCCGATTTTGCTGCAAATACATATATCTCTTATGCCCCTCTGGTGGTCAGACCATTCTTTGCCAAATATTAGAAATTATATGAAAAACATTTCCCATCAGGAGCTGTATGCGATACAGGAAGAATATTTTAAATCGGAATTTTAGAAGCAGAAATATCGGGTGAAACGTAATTTACCTTTACGTGCCCTAGCGAAAAGTCTATGAATTAATATGAATTACTTGAAAATTTTGAAATTATATGAGAAACATGCCGCACCGTGAACTCTATCCAACAAAGAAGGAATTTTTGAAATCGGACCATTAGAAACAGAGACCATTAGAAACAGAGACAATAAGATATACATCTACCTCCTGGCGGGGAAACCATGCAATATTTTAAGAACACAGTATTCCGGAAATGTTTATCGACGTGAGTGATATCGGCCCACCAATAAATTTTTTTAATCAAGATTTTAGAAGCTCAGATTTTGTGGCAAATACATCAGAAGCAGAAATTAACGCTTACGCCTCCTGGTGGCCAATACATCAGAAGCAGAAATTCTTTACCAAAAATTTAGGAATCATATGCAAAAGATTTCCCATCATGATCTGTATCCGCTGAAGAAAAAAATTCAAATCGGAGGTTTAGAAGTAGAGATATCGGTGGAAACTCAATATACTTTTACGCCCCTAGCGGAAAATCTATGAGTAACTTGAAAAAGTGACTATACCTAAAATACTCTTCGACATAAATGGATTTGAAAGGTAAAATATTTTTTTCAATTGTATGTTTAGAAGCAAATATATGGAATAAAATGTATTTTGAATTCGATATTATCGGCATTTACGCCCTGTAGCAACGAAATTGTGCATCGTAAAAAATGAAATGAAGGATCATCATTCGCATATTTCAAGCTTCCCAATGCAAAAAGAATTTTTCAAATCAGACTAATAGTTGCAGAGATATGGTGTCTACAGACGGACGGACAAGCTATGTAAATTTATCCAAGATAATATTCGATTTTGAAACAGTTATGCAGTTCTTTACCACAGAGTAATGAATGATTCTGATAAGGAGTTGCAGAGCAGTCCTTTCAAATTTATTAAAAAACTGTGAGGTTTTGGGGTGTAGTATAGATTTTAGTAGACTTTCTGAAAAACAATAGGTGCTTACAATATATCTATGATATACGAGGTCCGATCAAAAAGAAAGTTCCGAGACTAGGCCGATATACAACAAAGTACTTACGTTACTTAAGTCTGGCTATGATCTCCTCAAAGTAGTCTCCTTGAGCAGCGATAAACCGCTGCCAGCGTTTTTGCCACTGTTGGAACGCCCCCTGGAAGTCCTGTTCGCGAATCGTGTCAAACACCGTCTGCGATTCGCGCTGGATCTCGTCCACGGTTTCAAAACGGCTACCCTTGAGCTTCATCTTCGGGAACAGAAAGAAGTCGCAGGGAGGCCAAATCCGGCGAGTAAGGCGGGTGATGAAGGGTGGTCATGCTGTTGCGGCTGCAAAACTGGCATGTTGCTAACGCTCTGTGAGCTGCTGCATTGTCGTGATGGAGCAGGAAATCGCACCTGCTCCTCATTTTAGGTCATTTGCGGCGAAAGTCCTCCCTAAGACGCCACAGAACTTAGCAGTAAAAAAGGGAGGTGACGGTCTGTCCCTGGGAGACGAATTCACGGTGCACAATCCCACGAGTGTCGAAGAACACGATGAGCTGGCTTTTGGTTGCGCTCCGGACGTGTCGGGGCTTCTTCGGTCGTGGAGATGCGGGGCTCTTCCACTGCGACGACTGTTGTTTGGTCTCCGGGTCGTAACCGTTGACCCAAGTCTCATCTCCAGTGATGACCCGCGACAGGAACATTTCATGCGTCTCCGTTTCCGATTTGCCGAGTTTGACGCAGAATTAGATGTTCGCTCGCTGCTCTAGTTTGCAGTCCATACCAAAATTGCAGCGGTGTTCTGCATGTGGTCACCAAATATCGTGTAGCACAGCTCCTGATGTTCACAGGACGACGCCACTCGGCACAATGACTCATGAGGTTCACTGCCTTCGATCGCTGCTCGCTCACCCGTGTACTGCCATCTGTTGACGCGCTACGTACCTAGTCTCGGAACTTTTTGATCGCACTACGATTATGTACCTTTTAGAATGTCATATATCACGCCGTTTACAGTTGAAAAGTTTAGTGACGAAAAAATGCCATACACGCTCACCTCATTTTGGAAAGTACAGGCCCTTGTTTTCTATAGTTTTCTGCCAACGGTTTCTCCAAAACGACGATCACACTTTAGCAACACGCAGTAAGTTCCGAGGACGGAACTCTCTGATGCCAGATTCCACATCGACCACTGAAGCGAAGTGCCGTCGAGGAGGGGATTGGGTCGACGAAACCAGGCCGGGGATTTTAATCTTGCGGTCCATTGCAGAAATACACGTAACCACAGGGAAATACCTCATAAATTCCCTCATGATGAAAATTCCGCTAAATCTTGGATGCAAGAGAACTGTTGAAACAATTATGCGTTGTAAAACTAATTCATGGGTGAAAATTTTTTATCAGTAATTTAAGGATTAAATTTAAAAATCCACTCATGTGCATGATTGAATGTAGCATATCAAACCATACTCAAAACGGGGTGCTGTACAAGATAATTATATCTATTAGGTCACTCATCGTCTATACTGTGCAACGGTATTCGCACTACTTCCTTGAATAGACGCCTTTCTGGCACTTCTTTTGAAGAAAAGATCGTGCTCATATTACCGGATTTTCCCCCGCCCGTCTATGGACACCATATCTCTGCAACTATTATACCGATTTAAAAAATTCGTTTTGCATTGGGAAGCTTGAAATGTGAGAATGATGATCCTTGCATTCCGGTTTCCCCTCAATGCACAATTTTGCTTCTAGAGGGCGTAAACGCAGATGATATCAAATTTAAAATACATTTTTTTTTCGTATACACTCACGGACAATGAAATTTGCTCACCAAGCATCGGATTGAACTGATTTTATGGGCGTAATGATACAGGTGAATGATGCACATGATGGCAAAAACAGAGCTGCAGGACAATTACAGAAGGATCTGTGGCACGCAGTCCAGTCATCTTCATTAGTGCGTCGCACCGCCTCGTGCGGCGACACATGCCGCAATACGGTCCGCAATGGAGGCGAACAGACGCCTGATGTTGTCCTGCGGCAGACTGGCCCACACATGTTGGACGGTGTGCTCCAAATCCCGGATAGTGCGACACGACGGCAGCCGACGTTTCAACTGGTCTCACACATGCTCGATAGGGGACATGTACGGGGAGCGGGATGGCCATGAAAGCGTCTGGACATGACGTAAGCTGTCCTGGGCAACCCGAGCCGTGTACGAGCGGGCGTTAACCTGCTGGTATAGCCCACCTGGAGTCCCGGCCAGGAATGGGAAGACATGGAGCCGTTGGATCTGATCCACATACCGTTGGCCCGTCAATGATCCACGTACCACTACCAGAGCTAATCGGCTATCGTAGGAAATTGCTCCCCAGACCATAATGCCTGCTATTTGCTCTCCAGTTCATAATGCCTGCAGCGGAGTATGTGTGGCGCTCGATAGCGAGGATGGGATTTTGCCGTTGACCCGGGGACCTCCACACCCGGACACGATGATCGTCTGTCCCCAAAACGAAGCGGCACTCATTGCTAAACACCACACGTCGCTCTGGCCTGGCACCACTGCACACGGAGCCGACAAGGTTGCGCTGTTAACGGCAGTACACGTAAGAGGTGCTGGGATCGCAGATTCGCTTCCGCGACGCGTCGGGAAATGGTTCGTTGGGCATTCAAGAGCCGCTATATCTGCCTGTATAGTGGACCGGGGGTTCGTGGGATCCGTTCGTGCTTGGCGCACGATCTTTCGATCCCCTTTACCGGTTGTCCTCCTGGCCCGTCCGGAGTCGCTCCGCCGTGTGGTAGTGCCGTCGCGTGTCCACCACTGCTCCCATCACAGTCGGACGGTATGGTCAGAAAGATCAACGTGGCGGGCTATATGGCCCGCCGACCACCCTGCGGTTTTCAGCCCGATGATCCGGCCTCGCTCAAAGTCCGTAAGTTGCGCAAATCGACGTCTCTGGCATCTACCCGGCATTCTTGTCACTCTGTACTCTTGCTTGCGTCGTCTTGTGCTTTTCGCTTTCATGGGGCATGATCATCAAATGATCATATGTAGAGGATTTTAGGAAAGGAGTGTCTGACCCCAGGTCTTAAACAACCCTTAGAAATAGGAAGCTAGGAGATTTAGGCTAGAGTGGCCGATAGGAAAGTAACACGGAAGCGAGATGGAAAGGGAAGGAAGTCGCCCTTATTTATTACCGGGGGGAGGCAGTACTAGGGGTCCGACGACTTAACGTGCCCATCCGACGCCCGGCGAATATTTAGTGGATTGAGCGTTCGTACCTGCCTGGGATCGAACCTAAGGTCCTTTCCGTGGCAGCCACGAACGTTGCGCACTAGGCCACCCGCGGCCCTTTCATGGGGCATCGACTACACGCCGGTTTATAAAACTGCTGGTTCGTGCTTGCAGCGCCACCACAGGGTGTGCGGTTATGCGCACTTGCATCAAACGTGGATCATTTGCATTCCAGCACACACTCTAGCTATTTGCAAAGTTTCGTGGTTGTAGTATGTTTTCTTCTAGGTACGCAAATTTCATTATCCGTGAGTGCATGTGCTTCTAAATAGATTCAAAAGTCGAACTCATTTCGATCCATGATTAATTACATGTTACCCTATGATACACACTGTGGATTCAAAAAATGTGCTCATTTCTCTTCATGACCATAACATGTTACCGAATCATACAATCTTTGGATTTAAAAGACATGTTCATTTCACTCAATTATAATCACATGATAGTGATGCCCTATCATACACTCTTTGGATCAAAAAGACGCCCTTATTTCGCTCAGTGATTATCATATTTTACCCTATTATATATTTGGATTCAATGGACGTGCTCATTTCGCCAAAACATTGCCACCCATGTGACTGTGTGGTTCGACACGCTGGCTTGAGATTAATCTCTGATAAAGCATGCGTGGTGCTTTTATTCCATACAGTGCCGACTCTGCTGCATCGCCGTAACTAGTGACCCTTAAGTAGGGACGGGCGACTGCTTAGCTTACAGCTCATAGATGTAGTCCCGTTGCACCCCGTGAACAACAACATCCAAAATTTTGATGCCATTGTTGCTGCGGGGAAAAAGAGATTAGTTTATTTCTGTGTAATTACTATTTAGATTTATATAAATAATTAAATTTATGGTAAAAGTTGAATTTAAGTGAAAATTAAAATTTGGGAGATGGGTAGATGCATTATGGAACAAAACTGAAATTTTGATTAAGGCCATGAAAAATAAATAGGAAAATAAAATGCACCACTGAAATTTTGAAACTCCCAAAAATTACTATTGTATTGTTTGCGTTAGATGAGTAGATACACCTAAAAGTGGAAGAAAAGTAACTACTGTTTACATGTGTACCAAATTTGTATAACTAGTAGTTGATTAGTAGTTATGCACACGTGTAAATAACTTTTGGAGGCGGCGAAGTCAAATATAATAGTTAGGACAAAAACATTGATTTTAAAACACAATTACCCCTGATTGCGTTTCCTACTTCAGTCACTGCTGAGGGGGATACATTTGAACCACGTGATGAAAATTCAAAACTGAGACACTTAATACTTCACTGCACTAAGGTTTGGGTTTTTGAATGGCCACTTGGCCTATATTTATTTTGTAAAACTTAACAATTGCGTGAAGCTAATTTTTGGTCACAAATTTTAAACCTGGCCACTGAGCCCAATAAAAATAATCAGCTGACACACAGCTTAATTGCTTTCAATGAAACAAAATATTGTTCACACAAAGGTGATATTCCTTAACACTAGGTTATCTAAAATTTTTTGTCATCATCACAGGCCAAAAGCTCAACCACACTTGTTTTTTTTTTTATTGAAGGTTTAACGACCGCCGTGAGCAACTCAATGGGCTATAAGCAGTCGCCCGTCCCTAATTTAGGGTCACTGGTTCCAGGGAAGGGAGAGAGCCAGTGCCGTAAGACAAACACAACATCCATGCCTCACCGGGATTCGAACCCGGACCCCTTCGGACGAATGATCAGAGTCCATCGCTTGGACCACTGCGCCACTGGGGCGGCCCACACTTGGTTACTCGTATTACCATCTTTCTTGCTTATTTCCCCCACGAAGCAAACGGTTACTTAGTCAAATTTTTTTTTATGTTGTACGAACTAAAATAATCTGAATGAACAGTTTTTACGTGCGAGACGTGAGACTGCTCCTCCGAAACCCAAGTTTTTTGCTTCAGTGCAATTTTTTTAATGCAAATAATCTAAATAAATTATTCAAGTTTACTTAATTCCTGCCACGGGAATATCAAAACCTGCCACGGGAATATCAAAATCTTGGTTCATCTTGAGAGTGAGTGATCACGAGTAATCTAATGCCCTTTATTGGGGAGGAAAAAAAAAATGAAAAACGGAAACATGTTTCGATCTTTAGCAGACCACACAAACATCTATGTAAAGAGTAAACACGCTTTTCATTTGTTTACTGATGAGATGCTTTCAACTTGTCTTGAAACGAAAGTGATTCCAGTTTAATTCATCTAGGAATGGGTGAAATTTATCTGCTACACTTCCGAGACGCCGGGAACTCGCCGGAGTGAGGGATCCTCACACGCAGTTGATAACGACCGCATTTCGTGCGAACCTGTCGTTACCCCGCCTCAAACGAGATGGGTATCCAAGCAACGAACCGGCATGCCATCAGATGACCTTAGAGGTCTCCAACCTCGGACGATCACAGCATCTCTCACAGCAGCTTATGTTGAGTTGTGTACAACAGCGCATGTTCCCTGTCGCCAGAACTCCGATGTTCTCATTTCAGAAAGACTTTCTTGAATCCCCCAGGGTCAATGATTTCCAACTGCGAGAGCGGGGGACGGCCGATCCTCTCCGTCTACATCATTTCTTTCACCCCCAATCAATCGAAACTCGAGCAATCACCATCTCGGCGGCAGAGCTATATTTACCAGATCACACCTCAAAATGATTTCCCTGTAAAACGCTCAGCGCGGAAGGCATCCTCCTCTTCTTTTTTTCGTACCACCTTTTCCCTTTTCCTTCCATTTATTTGAAAGTATGCGTTGTGTGAAACGTAGAAAAAACGTTGCTCGAGTTTCATGACTCACAAATGTATGTTTCAGACTAACTTCCCTAGCAGTCACTATTGAACATTTCTAGGAATTTCTGTGCGGATTGATCAGGGAGAGGACAGGAGGGAAGCTGAACGCAGATCTCCCGTTGATTAGGAACGGCATTCCGGCACCGATGAATGAGACATGAAAGCTTTACTCATGAACAGACTCATTATTCACGGAGTACAGGCGCACCTGTCAATCTTTAGCCACCGTACTTCGGAAATGGCAACAGTAATCTAACGACTTTCGTCAGCTCGGTTTACAGGGAGAGTCTGTTGCTTTGATACACACCGATACCACGAGGAGCCGAAACATAATAGGCCATAGTCGACTGTAATTTTTCTGCATATTTCAACATCATTTCACAACTTGAAATGTTCAGTGTGAAGTACCAGTTAATACAAATATTATCTCTCGAGTTCCTGTATGGGTTCACCCGACGTAATATTTGTATCAAGGGGAATGGGGAGGGTGGATTGTGACTGCGATTCCCTGATTTAGGGCTGACGCAGCTTCAGCATCCACTGGCATTGTGATTCACACAGCAGATTTTCTTTTTAGGGAATCAAAAGGGTCCGCCGTGTGCCGCAATGTTTTCGACCGTCTAGATTTCGCTGAGATTTTGTAAGAATTCTAATTGGGCCTTATGCATAAGAAATTAATCTAACCAATTCAGGATTGAGAATCCAAATACTTCCGAGAGAATACGCATAATATACACTGAAGAGCAATTGAATTAGAGACAGCTGGCGTTATACAAATGTGGCGCTGTGCGCGGCCCTGTAAACGGAAACGACATGACGTATGCAGCGATCCGATAATATAAGGAGTGATGCGACGGGAATCAGTAAGAGTAGGACGCAGTATGGGTAAGACGAAGGATCTAAGCGCATTTGATCGTGAACAAATTGTCGGGGCCCGACGAATGGGCTACTACATCTCGGAAGTCGTGCAGGCATGGGATTTTCACGAGCCACTGTGTCACGGGTGCACCGTGAGTACATCGAATCCGGTAAAACCATCCCTGCAAGGGCCAACTGTTGTGGACAACAGCATGTGGATGAGCGGGATCATCGTCGGCTAGCTCACATTGTAACAGCGGATAGACGGGCCACAGTGCAAGAAATCACTCGGCAATTTAACTCTTGTGCACAAAAACGCGTAAGCAGCCACACCATCCAGAACCATCTCCTCGCTATGGGGTACAGAAGCCATCGTCCCACGAGGGGTACCGCTGCTGACCGCACATCACAGGATGCTAAGATTAGCATGGGCGCGGAAACATCGCCACTGGACCCTAGACATGTGGAAAAATGTTGCCTGGACTGATGTGTCGAGATTCACGTTGGTACATGCGGATGGCAGGATACGAGTATGACGCAAACCACATGAAGCGATGGATCCTTCTTGCCAGCAGGGTACTCTTCAATCTGGTGGGGGTGGCATTTTCGTCTAGGGACTGTTTACGTGGACTGAAATGGTACCCCTGGTACGTGCGGCATCGTCCCTCACAGGTCAACGTTACCGGGATATCCTGGACGACCATTTGCTCCCGTTTGTGCATCTTCAACATCCCACTGGGGACCTCATCTTCCAACAAGACAATGCACTGTACCGTCGCTCCTGAATTGTATTCGAATGGTTGGATGAACACTCCACCGACGCGACCTCTCTTCTTTGGCCAGCTAGGTCTTCTGACCTCAAGCCCATCGAGCACATCTGGGATGACATCGAGAGATATGTTCGAGGCTCTGACCCCCCTCCATCAAATCTTCGTGAACTGTGGGAGCTTGTTCAGAGGTCGTGGATCCGTATGGCTTCCCAACGCTTCCGGTGTCTTGTCGAGTCCATGCCGAGACGAATCGCCGCCGTCATCAGGGCGAAAGGTGGTGCTACACGTAACTAGACAGGTATCTCTAATTCAATTGCTCTTCAGTGTATATTACAACAAAAATTTATTCGTCACTCAGTTAGCAATAACACAGCACATATTATATTCAGGACCCTATTTCTCAGTTAAAGTGTATATTTTTCTTGTTACCACTCGGATCATCACATGAGATAAATTATTTTCAACTTCTAAATTATTGCCATTCATTACTAAGCATCAATGTCAAAACAGAAACAAAGCAAACTGCATTTCATTACTGAATTGTAAGATTAAACAATATATATAATAATACCCTTGCTTTCGTCAGCATAAAATACTTAGTAATATTCGATAAGGTGAAAAATTAATAGTAACAACAACTGGTAAAAAAAAAATAATAATAACTGAGGGAATGCCCCAAAACTAATAGGATTGAACTTCTACCTTATATTTCTTTCTGGCCTGAGGACCCTACAGCGGCACTGGCCTCATCCGGGGTCTGGAGCCCTTGCGGTTACACACATCAAAGTTCTTTCAGTGGTGGAGGTTATGGTACATAGGTAGTCGCGTCTTAGGTGAAGTCCCATCCTTCAGAAGGTCCTAGTGTTCCAGGGGTTTACGCCGCTGACCATTCCTGGCCCGGCAGATTTCTCGTCCGGTGGTTGCCTCAGCTAGGTGTCGCGGTTCGTCATTCTTCTTTCACGCAGCAGCCACAGCTGGTTTGGGCCCTCATCGTCCTCTTGGAAACCTCGGTGGTTAACTTCCTTCCAAGTCAGGGGAAACTGTACGCAGTTTTCGGTAGCTTCAGCCCTGCCTTCTCATTTGGTAGTGACTAAGTTTCCCAGTACTCTGTGCCGCCAATACAGCAATGTTTGGGCCAACGCAAAACGGAAAATGCAGGTGAAGTGCCAAGTGTTTACATGACAGTGACCAAAGTCAAGAAAAAAGTGTAGTAACCAACGATTCTCTTCTCGAAATTTTCGACAACCTTCCCGGAATCCACCCACTACACCTCAAAATTATGCCATCTCCAATCCTGAGCCGGGGAACGCAGAACTCCCCTGAATTAAACTACCAAGTCTAAATTTTACTGGGCGGAAAATTAGCATAGGATTCATCTATTTGTTAGGGGGTCAAAATGGGTATCCGATCCAGTTCTCCCAATCCAACCAATCTCCGTCGCTGGAAAAACCCCTTAAGTTGCGTTAGTCCGTGTGACCTAAGACATCATGCCATAAATCCTGGTTCAACAAAAGTGTTACTTTGGATTTCAGTAAGTCTGCTGGCCGCTCAAACTCTTTGTAGATGTAGAGACCAGCTGACACTTTGATGACCGCCATAAAACACTCTTACAAAGCCGATCCATTGCTGATGACGCCAACGCCGCCGCTTTCATTTTCTTCTCTTACGCCATGCAACGCTGTCGCAGGGTCCTAAAGCATTTGTACGTCGGATTCGACCTGCCGGTCAACGCGCTCAATCCCAATATGACTCGCTCTACGAAGGGACGGCTGGGAGAGGGAGGAGGGGAGAAAGAGAAAAAAAAGAATCATCAGAAATTGGGGCTTGCTCAGCTCTGGAAATCTCTACTGACGACGTGGGGCAAATGGCAAAAAAAAAAAAAAAAAGAAGAAGAAGAAGAAAAATGTATAGATAAAATATACTCCTTCCACAAAATTCATTACCCAAATTAAAAATAAATAAATAAGTAAATAAATAAATTCGGAAATTAGTTTTCCACTTGGATGTGCAGCCTCGCGGTCGCGAGCGCTGCCACACAAATGAGTTAACAAAAGAATAAAGTAAATTAAAAAGTAAGAGGGGCTTTCTTGCTCATGTGTACAGAGCCATTACTCATCATTATCTACGTCAAACCTCTAATCTCTAAATTGTTTCATATATTTATGCTTTTCGCAAACCAATAGTTACAATGTGTTGCAACGTGTCCATATAGCTTTTGAGAAAACTACGTCAAGTTTACTCTTCTTACTTACTGACCTTAAGTGAAACAAAGTCACTCAGACAAAGTTCAAGAATGATTTATTTACAATTCGCCTTAAAAGGCGAATTGTAGGTAAATCATTCTTGAACTATTGCAGTGTTACTTTGTTCAGACATTGAAATGACATCAGTGAGACTAAGTAACTCAAACGACAAAGAGTGCTTTAACAAAAACAATTTATTGTGCAATTTCTGCACACAACAAAGTAACATTGCAATATACACAAAATAATAAATTCCGAGAATATCCATACCTCTGGATTTCACAACCCGGTAACACCACCTCTGTGTCGAAGAAGGTCTTGATACCTACGAAGCATATTTGCAATGATATTATTGATGAGAGTCAGGGGCAGCTCGTCCCATATTACAGGTGACACGTTACGGAGTTATACCAGTGTAGTGAGGTATGAAACCTAGTTATCCAGACGTCGCTTTAGAGCCTTCTAAACGTTCTGAATAGGATTAAAGACACCTCGGATGCAACTGTAACGATTCAATCCCATCCAGGCACGGTGACTTCAATCCCATCCAGGCACGGTGACTTCAATCCCATCCAGGCACGGTGACTTCAATCCCATCCAGGCACGGTGACTTCAATCCCATCCAGGCACGGTGACTTCAATCCCATCCAGGAACGGTGACTTCAATCCCATCCAGGCACGGTGACTTCAATCCCAACCAGGCACGGTGACTTCAATCCCATCCAGGCTCGGTACTCCAGGCACGGGGACTGATTGCATTGCCATCGAGAAAACGGAGCGCATGTTCAGTAGCATCATGAAACAGTGCTACAGTGGGAACAATGATCTCGTTTCGTTACACTGAGGCATTTGTGTTGCCTTGACAAACATACAAGGAAGTACAGTCATTAAAATACACACCTGCCCAGACTAGAACTGACTGTCGATGTTAAGGGTGGACGGACCGCACATAGCGTGGTTGCATTCTTGTGCCGGATGTCTCCCACAAGTATTCTCATCCAGTATCAGGATAAAGAGCGAAATGGGATTCGTCCGTGAAAAGTACATGGTGCTACTCCGTACTCTATGGCATGTACTGTCGGACCCAGGAACATCTTTTACGACGGTGAGCTAATGTTAATGCTATACATCTCAGCGGGCTCCTTACTCTGAGTCAGTACTCGTGAAAACAGAGCTAATGCTAATGCTATACATCTCAGTGGCCTCCTTGCTCTGAGTCAGTACTATGAGTACATATTGTGACACCTGAAGCAGTTCGAAGTGTTTCCCGGAGTTAGATACTGGTAATACTAGGCCCTCTCCGAGCACTTACTGTCAGATAGCGTTCTTGCCTCCTGGTGGTTATCCTCGGGCAACCACTTCTGGGTCGATCTGCAACATTTCCATGCCGTAGAAATCTTGTGTGCAGTCGATTTACAGTACTTTGTGAAACTCTTAACCCTTTAACGGCCATAACGGCCAAAACGCCCGTACATAGAAACGACCATAGCTACCTGAAACACCTGTCTAGAGTGAGTCAGATATTTTGCCCTTAGACTGAAGAGCAATTGAATTAGAGAAACTGGCGTTATGTAAATGTGGCGCTGTGGGCGGCCCTGTAAACGGAAACGACATGATGTATGCAGCGATCCGACAATATAAGGAGTGATGCGACGGGAATCAGTAAGAGTCGAACGCAGTATGGGTAAGACGAAGGATCCAAGCGCATTTTATCGTGGGCAAATTGTCGGAGCCCGACGAATGGGCCACTCCATCTCGGAAGTCGTGCAGGCACTGGGATTTTCACGAGCCACTGTGTCAGAGGTGCACCGTGAGTACATCGAATCCGGTAAAACCATCCCTGCAAGGGCCAACTGCCGTGGACAACAGCATGTGGATGAGCGGAGTCATCGTCGGCTAGCTAGCATTGTAACAGCGGATAGACGGGCCACAGTGCAAGAAATCACTCAGCAATTTAACGCTGGTGCACAAAAACGTGTAAGCAGCCACACCATCCAGAACCATCTACTCACTATGGGGTACAGAAGCCATCGTCCCACGAGGGTACCGCTGCTGACCGCACATCACAGGATGCAAAGATTAGCATGGGGGCGGGAACATCGCCACTGGACCCTAGACACGTGGAAAAATGTGCCTGGACTGATGAGTCGAGATTCACGTTGGTATATGTGGATGGCAGGATACGAATATGGCGCAAACCACATGAAGTGATGGATTCTTCTTCCCAGCAGAGCACTCTTCAAGCTGGTGGGGGTGCATTCTCGTCTATAGGGACTGTTTACGTGGACTGAAACGGGGCCCCTGGTACGTGTGACATCGTCCCTCACAGGTCAACATTACCGGGATATCCGGGACGACCATTTGCTCCCGTTTGTGCGACTTTAACATCCCACTGGGGACTTCATTCTGCAACAAGACAATGCACCTTGCCATCGCTCCTGAATTGTATCCGAATGGTTGGATGAACACTCCACCGACGTGACCTCGCTTCCTCGGCCAGCTATGGTGCCTGATCTCAATCCCATCGAGCACATCTGGGATGCCATCGAGAGAGATGTTCGAGGCTCCGACCCCCTCCATCGAATCTTCGTGAACTGTGGGAGCTTGTTCAGAGGTCGTGGATCCGCATGGCCTCCCAACGCCTCCGGTGTCTTGTCGAGTCCATGCCGAGACGAATCACCGCCGTCATCAGGGCGAAAGGTGGTGCTATACGTTACTAGACAGGTATCTCTAATTCAATTGCTCTTCATTGTGTATGTTCTTTAAATCTGCACGACCTATGAGAGATCAGCAGGAGTCGCCGTCAGTCACCATTGTTGTTGCTAAACAAAGAAGTGAAACAATCGACAGTTTCGGGCGTTATGGTACTTAGATTGATACTAGATTTTGGAGTCATGTCGTTAAAGGGTTAAAGCAGCAGCCACGCATGCCAACAGCCCTATTTCTGTAACATGCCAACAGCCCTATTTCTGTTGTCAATGCTTAACGTCGTCTGGACATCATTTCAGGTTAATCCCACACTGAAGGCAATACATTCAGGAAACTTCTAGACTAAGCGATGAAACGGCCCGTTTCCCACTTATCGAAGGTACTCTTATCGGCGTTCACACGCCACACGCAGCGTGCTTTGTTGTCGTGATGGTAATTAATATATTTGACCTTGATTCAATATGATGGATTTCAAGAAGGCGGCCATGTTCCGGAAATAGCCCAAAAGAAGAGCCCTCTCACCGATTTTTTGCTAAGATACTCTGATATTTCATTTTCCCTCCCGTTTCTGAAATACAAGGGTGTCCTGCAACTTTTGACTCACCCTGTATTAACTAATCTGAAGATAGTAGAGCCGCCCCGGTGGTGCAGTGGTCTAAGCGATGGCTTCTGATCATTCGTCCGAAAGCGGTCCGGGTTCGAATCCCGGTGAGGCATGGATGTTTTGTTTGTCTTACGGCACTGGCTCTCTCCCTTCCCTGGAACCGGTGACCGTTAATTAGGGACGGGCTACTTATGACCCTAAATTAGGGATGTGAGCCCATTGATTTGCTCACCCTAAATTAGGGACGGGCTACTTATGACCCTAAATTAGGGACCGGCTACTTATGACCCTAAATTAGGGACAGGCTACTTATGACCCTAAATTAGGGACGTGAGCCCATTGATTTGCTCACCCTAAATTAAGGACTGGCGACTTATGACCCTAAATTAGGGACGGGCGACTTATGACCCTAAATTAGGGACGTGAGCCCATTGAGTTGCTCACGGTGGTCGTTTAAACCTGCAATAAAAAAAAAAAGAAGGTAGTAGAATATATCAGAGTAACAACTTCAATTTTTACAGCATCCTGTAAGTGGTCGTTGAAAAACGACCACTTACGTGGCCGAGTTGCCTGAGGTTTAGGGTTTCTGGCTGGTCGTCCTACTTGGAACTAGGTTCAAGTCCCTGATGAGGCATATAAGCATGAACTCGTCTTTTGGCCATGCTGCTCTCCACCTTCAGAGTGCTCCGACAAAAAAACTACAGTAATTGTAAGGGAGTTTAGTTTCTGCCCATACAGTCCAGAGCTTACCCCACCCAACAACCACCTGTTTCGCTCCATACTCCATTTCCTACAATGACGGTGCTTCGCTTCAGTGGCGGATGATGTGGAATCTAGCATCAGAGATTTTCTGCCCTCGAAACCTGCCGAGTGGTGCCTCCGTGGGATCGTGGTTCTTGCTGGAACATTGGAAAAAGGGTTATAAGAAAACAACGGCCTGCTCTTTGCAGAATGAGATGACCAGGTATGGCATTATTGCATCACTTAAACGTTTTAGCTGCAAATGGGACGGAGTTTTGACTCACCTAGGTAGCTCAAGTATTCAAGTAATATATACACCGAAGTGCCAAAACATTGTGGCCATTGCCTAATATGATGTTGGTCCTCCACGTGCCCCGAAAACCTCCTGCCTAATATGATGTTGGTCCTCCACGTGCCCCGAAAACCTCCTGCCTAATATGATGTTGGTCCTCCACGTGCCCCGAAAACCTCCTGCCTAATATGATGTTGGTCCTCCACGTGCGCCGAAAACCTACTGCCTAATATGATGTTGGTCCTCCACGTGCCGCTAAAACAGCTCTTACCCGGCGAGGCATTGACATTACAGGACTTCTAAAGGTGTCTTGTGGTATCTGGTACCAACACATTACCAGCAGATCCTTTAACTTTTGTAAGTTACGTGGTTGAGCCACTGCAGATCGGTTTTGCTGTTCCAACACAACTCCCAGATGCTCGATTCGATTCGTGTCTGGGAAATTTGGAAGCTAGGACAATATCCGGAAGTCTTCCTCGTGTTCCGTGAACCATTATGGACCAACTCAGGCAGTGTGACTCATTATCCTGATGAAAGAAGGCCCTACTAGAGGGAAATACCGTTACCATGAGAAGATGTACCTGGTCTGCAATGATGTTTAGATATAGACGGCGTAGTTTCCTGTACACGAATGACGATACCCAGGATTTCCCAACAGCACATTACCCAAAGCATCACACTTCTTTCTGTTACAGGGCTTGGGTGCTAAGTTCTATTACAGCGCCCTGTGTGGAGGGTTCGTTGATGCTTCCTTTGCAGTAAGTTCGGTATCGGTGGTTTAATCCGTAATTCTCCCAACTGGAGCAGATGATTACAATACAAAGCATAGAAAAATGAATCGACTGAGGCTAAATTTTGCAGTGAGGAAAACTTTTATTCATATGTTACGGGGAATGTCATCAAGGTTTCGTCCATCATTTTCGTGCTTTTATTCTTTTAGTCCTCCCCTCCGTGTCCTACTTGCCGCTATTTATTTTTCTCTTCCCGGCCATCCAGACTTCTCCTACCGTTTCCTCTATACCCCGAGATTTTTCTGCCCTTCCTAAAAATATTCACCTCCTCTCTCGACTCTTCGCCACCGAATCTCCCTCATGCCCGGAGAGAGAAAACCCCTTGGTTCGTCTAATTCCAAGAAAGCGCAGCCACGCCTTCACTCTCAAAAATGTTCTTAATTGCTTTGCCGTCCTCTCTGCTGTGACCCGTATGAAAGGAAATACTTTGCTGCCGCTGGCCTTCCATCCAAAATGGCGGGAATTGAAAAGAAAATGACTACAGAATCTCGCTTCTGATAGATATGGAAGCCCCGGTTAAACTTCATCGGACGTCCAAATAGTGCAACAAGAAACGAGATTCATCAGACCAGACGAACTTCTTAGAGTTATTCAAGATCCAGGTTTGATGTTTGCGCGACCATTGTAGGCACTTTCAGCGGTGAACCATGAGCACTCGTAGAGGCCTATGGTTACGCAGCTCAATTTTCAGCAGGGTTCGATGTATTGTGCATTGTGACACATTACTCCCGTCACCAGCATTCAAATTACCGGCGAGTTGCACCACAGTATTCCTTTTATTGGCTTGTACCATGAGGGATAGCCTTCACTCATCTCCAGCACCCATGAGGTGTGGTCGGCACAGACCTTACCGGTGGTTCGTGGTTTTTCCCTCCCCGGACTACTTTTTGAAGGCACTAACCACGGTTGACCGTGAGACCATCACCAAACATACGGGGCTAATTGTGTGACATACCATAAAATAAAGGGGTATTCTGGGTCTGCAGATTGCATAAGTTATCTTGAGAAAGCAAAAAAAGATTGGGAAGGGTACAATGTTGCAAGGAGTGGGAGCAGGCCTGTGCTCGGACCCACTTACGTAATCCAGCAATTGGCGTTCCCTTGTGATTACATTACACACACATTGGTGTGAAGACAAAAATGACCTCACAACGATACATTCGGTATTACAAAAATGTAGTACTCAAATACTCTGAATTTAATTTTAATTCCGTAAATAATGAGCTTTCGAAAGTAAAAAAATTAGGAAAGATAGTATGTTGGGTTGCAAAATGGAGCCAAAAGTTGAAGAGGGACAATCCCTACTTAAGAAAAAGTTGAAGGGGACACGTTCCTCCTCCCCATACGATTCCACCTCAATGACTGAAAGTCTCTACAGCAACTTTTGTCCTTTCTGATAACTCTCTACTACGAAAATGGCGTAAATCTGAACCGAAAACCTAACGCACTATAAAACTGAACTAGATAACCACCGGAAAAGACTGGCCAGCAAACTTCACCGCTACTGGTTGACAAAGCAGCTAGGCAGAAGGGAAGTGCAATTTGTTTTCGCCATGTATAAGGATATATTTCTGACTTCTTCATGCTATATTACGCACTGAAATTAATGAAAAATGATTGAATCCCTTTTTTCCGTCAGACAGAAAACTTGACAGTTGATAGAGTAAAACGAAAAAAATATGTATTATTTTGCATTGTCAGCTGAAAAAGCAGAGGTAATGCTTCTCCCCAAATGCTAAACAGGAAAATTGATGTTACGCAATCGTCGTCCTAGATTTCGGAGCGCATCGAAACGAAGAACACATTTATCGGCATCCACTTCTTTTATATGGCAGTAGATACTACATCTTCTTCAGCAGAAAAGACAAATGATCAATCTTATTTCCCCAGTTTTTTTCCTATGCCACAGAAGTTTGCAATTTCCTCAAAGTAATAAATATTCGAAGAAACTATTAGCGTCCCAAGTCTGTGGGATATTCAATCCTTCCTAGTTCCACAACTGAGCACTAGATGGCAGTACTACCCCACGGAATTGTCAAACTAAAGAAAATCCATGTAGGCAGTTTTGCGGACATCGAGGTAAAACGCCTCAGGAAAACTATTGGCACACTGTCGTACCTGAAAAACTCGGAGCTCCACCCGCAAAATATATCTTCAAAGCCCAGTGTTTCTTTCAGGCACACATCCAGGGGGAGCGAAGCCCTCCCGGAAACGACACTCCCCCCCCCCGGCAACATTTGAGGTTACCGAACCAAATTCTAATAAACTCAGGCTATGATGAAAAAGGAAGTTTCGTTTCTTTTTATGCTACAAATATTTCTTCAACTATATTTTTTTAAATATTTGTTCAAATGGTACTAGTTATAGTTTAGTTTATTAAAAAGTGTATTACGACCCATGATATTCTTCAAAATATGATAAGTAAACTAATCATGCCTGATTGTATGGGAATCGTGATTCAGGATCAAGAGTGCGTTGAATGCATTTTAATAGATAAAAATTTTAAGCCTGAGGACCCCCTCCCCCTCCTTTAGCTGGAAAAAGTTTGTTATTCCCGAAATGTTTGAAGAAGTAATTACTATATCAGGGATGTATATAGAATTTTTTCTTCGGGGGAGGGGAGGACGAAAAAAGGAAGTTTTTGAAATCCACCATCTGGAACATAATTAAAGTTAATGAAAAATTGAAGAAAAATTAAGCATTTTTTTCTAATGTAAGTTGACACATTTTTATAAAATTAAGGCACTTTTTTCTAATGTAAGTCGCATTTTAACCAAAAAACAAAAAAATGAAACATTTTCCGGGGGAGCAACGCCCCTTCTAAATGCGCCCCCGTGTTGGATATATATAGTAATTACTTATATACATACAAATATAGTAGTTAAAATTATATATATATATATAGCAAATGGAAAACTTGCCCCCTCTAAGGTTCCATCCCCCCGGCCAAAAAGTCCTGAAAGAAACACTGTCAAGGCCCTTTTGGGAAAATCTAATAGCTCTCAATTACTGAAAATTTTAAATTCCATATTATTAACTAGGTTTTACGGCCGTTTAAATGAATAATTTTTTTGGAACCTATATATCTTTCGTAAAACCAAAATTCTTACACTTTTTGCGGGTAACCAAGGACGTCGCTAGACTTCGAAATCAAGATGGGGGAGCATTATTTTTGGTGGGGCAAGCTGGAGAGCAACTTTTTTTTTTTTTTTATGAAGCACTGAAAGAACGATTTTTTTAATTATTTTTTTTATTGAATGTTTAACGACCACCGTGAGCAACTCAATGGGCTATGAGCAGTCGCCCGTCCCTAATTTAGGGACGCTGGTTCCAGGTAAAAGACAGTCCATACCGTAAGACAAACCCAACATCCATGCTTCACCGGGATCCGAACCCGTCTCGGAAGAACCCCGCCACCTGGGCACACATACATGCACGGATCTGACTAGTTACGATACTGATGTAAGTAAGATACAGGTGTTGCTAGAATGCCACCTTTAACTTTTTGCTTACTCTGAATGCATTGTCTTAAATTGCTTTTCAGTTATGAAAATAGTTCTGTGCTTGAATAATATATTTAAAAGAAAATGTTTTTGTTCATGTAGATAAAATTTTAACGTCGTGGCACGCAGGTAGATACCTTCCTCCTTCTTAATTACCTTCCTTCAAGCCAGCGACTTTGCATTGCACTCCTCTCCTACAAAGTGTTCTGGGGTGGAGGAAGAGACTAATTTAAATTAAATTTGATTGATGAAAATTAAATTTAAATTTCAATAATTCACCCAGGATATGACTGTTTGAAGCAGACAAACAAAAAAATTGTAGGTGTATATAAAAAAAAAGAAGTTTAATTTGTTCCCACAACTGTGATATTTTTTTTTTTTAAAGGAAAGTTTTCGTTGCAGCAGAAGATGATTATTTAATTTTTTTGATGGCCGGGGGAAAAAACAAAAACAATTTTGTTACTCAAAGACTATTGCGGTTTGTGACGTGCAAAATAAATGAAAAAGCCCCCGTACGATCCACTCACTAGTCTAGTCTAGTGTGGACAAATGCTATTGACTAATATATATTAAGCACACAACACAATAGAACACTCAAGAATGCAATTTTGAAAAAGACTAGTTGGTCTGCATTTATTGTGATTAATTTCAATGAGGGGTTGTAATTCCTCTTTTCTTTTCTTTTTTTTTTCTTTTTAGGCAATGATAGCTATGGTTAGCAAGCATTTGGCACTACAGTATAAAAACAACTTTTGTACAATTCTGACCTTTTTTTACGCTTTCCAACCGTAGGTTGAAGGAGCGTATAACCGATATAGTCACGTTCCTTTCGAGCTCTGTGTTTGTGCCCAGTTTTTGATAGTATATAGTGAGTGTTTGTTCCTATTTTTGTGTTCCCCTTCAAGAAGAAGATCTGTACATTCTTTTAGCTCAGCTCCCAAGACGGTGAGTTGCATATTTTGTTTGCATTCAGCGTTTTATTATTTTTGATCAAGCTGATCGATCCTTAAGTTAATCCTCGCCATTTACAATGGCAGGCACTGATAAGGGTGATGTCCACGCCCACATCAGTGATGCTCATTCAACCTCCTCCTCACTCTCTGGAGACCAATCAGCATTTATGCACGTCAGAGACGTCATACGCATACAAGATGTGAAGCGAGACTCCTCTGCAAAGGCTCAAGCTGATATCCCTGCCCAAGAGATTGACGTCACCTTGACGCACGGCCCTGGTTCATTTGCCGAAGCTATGGATGTGACCGATTGCACGGTTGCGTTGCCTTCAACTGGCTCAACTCAGTTTACCAAGCCGCTACCAGCAATGAGCACTGTATCGCATCCTTCTGCTGCCAACTCTACGTCTCTCACTTACTCCACAGTGACCTCCGGAGCGAGAGTTCCTTCCAAGTTTATTGCTCCCGTTTTTCCTGACTCTTACGTCAGTGTTGAGGGTAGTTCTGCCACCATCGATATCCCAGAGGATTCCCCAGCCGGGAAACAATTTTTCTCCACAATGGATTTCGGTGTCTGTTTTGATGCATTACCAGACACGAAACTCAAGGAATATAGTATTGCCCTAAAGAAGATGCTTCCTACAGGAGCTTATATCACTCATATGGCTCGAAAGCCACGGGCCGTATTAGTGTATTTCGCCCGTAAAGAACATGCAGACCTTGTGATGACTGCTGGCTTATCCATCAAAGATGTGCATCTTCTGGCTGAACCTGTGGCACAGCGACCTATCCAGGTCACTTTCCACCCAGTCCCACCTGAAGTCTCAGATGTCGCTCTATGCACTTTACTCAGCAAATTTGGCCGAGTGGTTGGACCAATAACGACCCTTTCGGCGGCGCCCAGAGATCCCGATGACAAATCCATTGCAGGGTTTCGTCGAAGTGCCCGTGTCATATTTCCGTCGGACGATCATCTGCTTGCGTGCCCGAAGATCCTAACCGTACGGTGTGGCCAGCAACGTCGTAGAATCGACGTCATTACCTCCTTGCACTGCACGCTTTGCCATGGCGAAAACCATCTTCGCGTGCACTGCCCACATCAAGTTCCACCGACTCCGACTGACGCTCCTACAGGTACTGTTCCTACCTCGAAGCGTACTACACCATCTACTTCAGCACAGCAGGCCTCGGAGCCAAGATATGATGAAAAAAGTCCGCTTACAGACGTTGGTCAACGCAACGCTCCCACAGCCGCTTCCTCTTTTTCACTACAGGACTTTACTACAATTGCCTCCTCACTCCAGCAACGTCGTCGCTCCACCACTGAGTCCCTTTCAGAGGGTTTACAACCAGCTATTACCACTGGAACCTCCGAAACAGCTGATGTGGAGTCCGTTGGTCCAGAGACGCAGTGTGAGGATGAGACGACCGAGCCTCCACTGAAGCGCCGCAGGCTCTGGCCGCAGCAGGCGAGTAGCGAAGAAGCAAAACTCTACTTCACCTCGTTTAACCTCCCTCTCCAGCAGTTCTCCTCGACACACCTCGCCAGCCAAAGTCTCCTTTCCCACGGTCGAAGAGTTCGCTGCATTTCTCCAGACAGCCAATATACCTCCCGTACCACTCTCATACATTGATCTCCATACATACTTAACGAATCCGACAAGCTACGCAATAGCGCGTGCCTTAGCAGTCAAGAATCCATCGCTTCGCCAACTTGTGCCGGAGCAGATCTTCAATGTGTCGCATTTCTGCCGCCAGAATGTTCCCACCCATCCGTGGGCACAAGTTTTCTATAATCGTCTCAAGTCTTTTCCTCCAGCTCCGAAAGATCTTCAGCTAGAGGCAAGGAACCCCACAATTCAAGATCGTGTCACTTAATTGCAGGGGATTCGCTTCCCCCCTCAGCAACTCTCTAGCATATGAAGACCTCAACCCGTTGGGGGCTGATATTCTCCTCCTTCAAGAGACAAATCGCAAACCATCTACCGTCTATTCTCGATGGCGCCAGTGGAACTTTGTGTTTCCTCACGCCTATATACTAACATCTCATAGCGGTCTTGCCATCGGCATTAGTCATAATCTCAATTCTATTATCACATCCCTCTCTGTGCGAAATATTTGTCGAGATCTCTTACAGCATGCATCCTTTACCATCGCGTCTTCCAGATATCATTTATTCAATATCTATATTCCAAGCACTACAACACATTTATCAGTTCTTTTCACGCGTCTTCGCAGAGCACTCGACCGTATCCCACCTTCAGACCATGTTCTCGTTGGTGGGGATTTTAACTGTACCCTGGATCCTCTTCTGGATAGGTCTTCCACAAATAGAGAGCGCCGCCATGCCCTGGCGAACCTGCTCCAGACAGTTGTCACGAACAACGCTCTTCATGATGTACATCGGCATATTCATCCATGGTCGACTAATTACACTTGGCGCTCCTCTCATGCACAAAATCCTTTCTTAGCCCGCCTTGACAGGTTTTATGCCTCCTACTTCCTGCCGTGACAGAATCGAGTGTGCATCTCACGGCCTCATCTGACCACTGCGCCATTGCCATCATAGTCCATACTGCACCATTCAAACCCAGGATAATTCGCCCGTGGACATTTGATGATGCACTTCTCTCCGACCCGGCATTCTGCTCTTCGGTCCGGTCATTCCTGATTGACAGACGACCGCAGCTTCAATCTGCACTCTGCGGATTAAATTCTTGGTTGGAGATCAAGAAACAGCTCGTTCTGCATGTCCGAAACTACTCTTTCCAACTAAAGACACTCCAGAACATGCGCCTAGACTATGTTCGTTCAATGCTATCCATGCTCAGTCTCAGTGATCCTCTCTTCTCCTCCTTTCAAGAAGAGCTTCGATCTCTTCTCACTCCTCTGGCGCAACAAGCTCTCCGCCGACTTCGTTTGCAACACCTGACGCCGGATGCTCACAACTATGAGTTCCTGACGTCTGTGGAAAACACCCGACGAGCTTCGTCCATACTTCATCATCTACGCCTTTCTTCTGGAGAGGTATCAGATGAGCCGATTGCGCTTTGTTCCCATGTCCGTCAGTACTTCTCCATGAAGTTCAGTGAACCTCCTCAGCCATCCTCTGCAGCAATGGATTCTCTCCTTTCTAATCTACCTCAGGTTCCCCCCCCCCATCTCGCTTCTTCTCTACTCCTTTCCCCCACGCCCTCTGAACTAAACACTACATTCTTTTCACTGAATTCTAGTGCCGCTCCGGGTCCGGACGGCCTAACCTTTAGCTTTTATAAAACTTTTCTGCCTCTTCTTCTTCCGTTTCTCCTATCCACTTTCTCTGCTGCCTTTACTTACTCTCCTCTCCCGAGGGGATTCACAAATGCATACGTTGTCCTTTTCCCCAAAAAAGGTGATCTCCTTGACTTGGTGAACTGGCGCCCAATTTCCCTACTGAATCTCGACTACAAACTTTATACCAAGCTTCTTTCACAACGACTAAATCCCATCCTCACTTACATCCTCTCCCCTAACCAGACTTACACAGTTCCCGGCCGTTTCCTATCTCACAACTTCCATCTCCTGACTGATCTAATTCACCTTGCGCGCTCCCGCTCTGAACCCCTCGCCCTCCTCTCTTTAGACCAACAGTCCGCCTTTGATAATATCTCCCACACTTATCTCTCCGCCACACTTCTCCGATTTGGATTTCCATCTCCGTTTATTTCTCTCCTCACCTCCCTCTACCAGGACGCCAGTTTCCAGGTCAAGTTGCCCACCTTTCTTACAGCACCAATCCTCTTCCGCCGTGGAGTGAGGCAAGGCTGCCCACTCTCCGGTCAACTTTTCGCTATAGCCTTAGAACCTTTTCTCCGCTCCGTTCAACGCTCCTTTCAAGCCACCCTGCCGCCACTCATCGCCCGCACGAGACACCATGTCTCCACTTCCGTGGCGTATGCAGACGACGTTACCTTCTGTATACGCCTGGATTCACAGTTCTCTTTGCTCCAAAGGCTTTTCGCCGATTACGCCTCCTGCTCCGGAGCTGCGATTAATACAACCAAAAGCACAGGCCTGTGGTGCGGCTCATGGGTTGACCGTTTGGATTCCCCATGGGGAGCGCACTGGTTTTCAGCCTCTCAACGTTTCCTTGGCGTACATCTTGGCGTCCCAGGTGAAGCCTCCAGCACAACGTGGAATACCATCCAGCCACGTCTTCATCGGTCAACTGCGTTTTGGCGAAAAGCGCAGTTCTGCACCTCATATTTTCAACGTGCACGTCTTGCGCAAACCTATCTTCTCTCCATGTGCACACATTCCTGGCTTGCTACTAAATCCCCACTTCTTCGTCTTAATGATATCACTCGCTGCTTCACCTCAGTTATCTGGACCGGACACCACTGGCTCAGTGCCCCCAAGCTCAGCCTTCTTCCTGACCAAGGTGGCATTGGCCTAATTGATACACGACTGTACTATCAAGCTCTCCGGATTACTTCGTTCCTCCGTCTTCATACGTCACCAGTTGCCGACGCCGTTACCGCAAGGAATGTCATCACCTCACTCTCGCCTTCCTCCTGCCTTACGGGAGACTCTTACCTTTCATCGCTCTCTCCCGCTCACTCGATCCCCACCCGATTCCACCACTGAACTCCTTGCCGAACCCCTGTTCTTCTCCTCTCTTCTTCACCCCCCTCATCTTTCATGCTTCGCCTATCCTTCTTGGCTCCGAGTCGGAGTTGTAACCGTCAAAGACCTTGTAACCTCAGATCTGTCCTGGCGACCCTACGCCAGCCTCCCACCCACCGTTCTACTTTCACCCTCCTCTCGCTCTGTCTATGACTCCCTACTCTCTACCATCATTGCTAAGTTTCCTCATCTCGCAACCACCACCGGCCTGACCTTTGTTCCTTCCGCCTCTCTCCCCCTTCCTTTCTTTCTTTCAGTCCGCAGATCTACACTTCCACTATCCTCTCTTTCAACCTCAGTTCTCTATCGGTTACTTTTAAAATCCCACTCTCCTTCTCCCATTCACATCCCTGATGTCTCCCAATCCTCTCTCACCGCTGTCTGGTCTGCCACCCTTTCTCCTCTTTCAGCTTCTCTTGAAATAAACACTCACTGGCTTTTTCTCCACCGCCGTCTTCCCGTTCCATCCATCCTCCACCGCATGACCATTCTTGACTCACCTCTTTGCCCCTTCTGTGCTCAAGAAGCTGATGTCTCTCACGTTTATCTACATTGTGACATCCTCCTTCCACTACTCCATCTTGCATTTTCCATTGCTCAACGTTCAGCCACAACTGATCTTCCTTTCGATGCCTATAAGACACTCCTCCTGCAGGTTTCTCCGCCAGTCAAGCTTCCACCCATCTGCTCATATATTTTCATCCTGGTGAAACATGTCATTTACGTATTTCATCAGCGCTGCCGAGATATCTCATCTCCTTATACCATCCACCAAGCTTCTGTGGAACTACTGTGCCACTTTCGGGAGCGTCTCCTCTCAAGACTTCGTCTAGAGAACCTTGTAGCCGTCGCCCAACAGAGAGAACAACATTTCCGTTCCACCTGGTCTCCGGCCGCTTCCTGGTTAGCCGGCATGCCAGCGACGTTTCAACTGACTGTCGGTAGTTATAACTTCGTTGCTCCTAGCTCTGTTGAACTTCAGTTCAAGGTGCATGCTCACCATTGGTTTTCGGAATCAAACTTCAACATACAGCTTATATCTTCTAACACATGTGAATATATATGCACCATACTGTACAAATGTATATAGTCTTACTTGTTTTCTCTTTGATTATCATTTTTTTCTACCAGTACTAAGACATCATAATTCCGTTTGCCTTAGGTTTCACATTATCTACTTTGTTATCTACAGTTCTCCTTTTGTACAGTGCTTCATTATAATATTCTCGTTCTGTTATTTGTCAGCACTATAATATATTTATGCTTCGAGACGAAATGTTTCGACAATCTCTCTTATTGTTCTTGTGCAAAATGCCTGTACCTCTGTCCACGAGGCTCCTTTGTGAATCAATACATCGTGCTGTATATAATGTACATAGAATTTTAGAGTTTGTATATTTTACCGTACAATATATGTACCAGGACGCCCATGTTCGCCTCCTGAACCCAACCTTGTTAATAAAATTGTGTTGAACTGAAGGAGCGTATATGCTCCAGCTTTGTCCGTCCGTCCGTCCGCACGATAGCTCACGTGAAAACGGTTCGATTTCGACGAAATTTTAGTATGTGGTAGGGGACCACCTGGGGACGAACCCTATTGAAAATGGGCGAAGCAGGGTCAAAGGTCAGGACATAGGAGCGGGATTCATTCCATTGCTCTTATGCGTCATAACTTGCGTAAAAATTGTTCGATTTCGATGAAATTTTAGTATGTGGTAGGGAACCACCTGGGCACGAGCCCTATTGAAAATAGGCGGAATGGGGTCAAAGGTCAGGACATAAAAGCGGTATCCATTCCATTGCCTTTATGCGTCATAATATTCGTAAATATGGTTCGATTTTGATGAAACTTTAGTATGTGGTAGGGAACCACCTGGGCACGAGCCCTATTGAAAATGGGCGGAATGGGGTCAAAGGTCAGGACATAGGAGCTGGATCCATTCCATTGCCTTTATGCGTCATTACTCGCGTAAAAATGGTTCGATTTCGATCAAATTTTAGTATGTGGTAAGGAACCACCTGAGCACGAGCCCTATTGAAGATAGGCGGAATGGGGTCAAAGGTCAGGACATAAAAGCGGCATCCATTCCATTGCCTTTATGCGTCATAATATTCGTAAATATGGTTCGATTTCGATGAAATTTTAGTATGTGTTAGGGAACCACCTGGGCACGAACCCTATTGAAAATGGGCGAAATGGGGTCAAAGGTCAGGACATAAAAGCGGGATCCATTCCATTGCCCTTGTACGTCATAACTTGCGTAAAAATGGTTCGATTTCGATGAAATTTTAGTATGTGGTAGGAGACCACCTGGGAACGAACTATATTGAAAATGGGCGAAATGGGGTCAAAGGTCAGGAGAGAGGAGCGAGATTTATTCCACTGCCATTATCCTCATAACTTGAGTAATGATTTCTGGTATGTTGGAAAGCGTGTGGTAATCAATGTATTGCATGAGTTTACTAACTTGTTCTCTTATACAAAATGCGTTGGACGGTTGTAAGTCCTGAATGAAAATTCACATAAATTAGCCAGATTGATGTGTTTCCAGGATTGGGCAACAGGACAATACAACAAAGCATCGTCAGCTACTTTCTGTACTTTCACAGTCACGGGGAAGTCTTAAGAGCGTTACTGTAGCTTTAGATTCTACTTTCCGTGTTGGAAACCCCTATTTTGTAAAGAACACAAACAGAGCAATTAGCGGTGACACCCTCAATGAATTCCTATCCATCCTCTTCATTAGCCACCTGACCATACAAATATGAACAAGTTTGTAAAATCATGCAATGCATTGATTATAATACGCTTTCCAACATACAAGAAATCATTACTCAAGTTATGAGAATAATGACTGTGGAATAAATCTCGATCCTGTGCCCTAACCTTTGATCCCATTTCGATTAGATTCAACAGAACCGGTTCAGTATACCTCCGAAATAACATGATTTTTACGCAAGTTAGGATGCATAAGAGCTAGGGAATAGATCCCGCTCCTGTGCACCTTGGACCCCATTTCGCCCATTTTCTATAGAATTAGTCCCAATGCAGGCCCATTCAACATACTAACATTTCATCCAAATCGAAGCATTTTTACGTAAGTTATGACGCATAATGGCGATGGAAGTGATTTCACTCCTATGTCCTGACTTTTCACCCCATTTCGCCCATTTTCAATAGGATTTGTCGCCAGGTTGTCCCCTAGCACATATTTAAATTTCATCGAAATCCAACCTTTTCTACGTTAGTTATGATGCATAACAGCAGTAGAATGGATCCCGCTTTTATGAACTGACCTTTGACCATATTTCGTTCACTTTAAATAGGGTTCCTTCCTAGGTGATCCCCTACCAGATACTAAAATTTCATCAAAATCGAACGATTTTTACGTGAGTTATCGTCCGGACGGACATACGCACACAACGCGTGACGTAACGAGACAGATGGCGTGACCGCGCCAACGTTCTCAAACGCGAGATTGTGACGTCATAAGATTTCTAAGCATTGGTAACATTAATGAAACGACGCCATGACAGTAAAAACGTTATAATTCGGGGTGGTTATTTAACCCATTAAACGAATTCTCCTAAAGTCGAGATTTTTTTTTATTTTTTGTTGGAGGTTTAACGACCACCGTGAGCAACTCAATGGGCTATTAGCAGTCGCTCGTCCCTAATTTAGGGTCACTGGCTCCAGGGAAGGGAGAGAAAAAGTGCCGTAAGACAAACACAGCATCCATGCCTCAATGGGATTCGAACCCGGACCCCGTTCTGACGAATGATCAGTGGCCATCGCTTAGACCACTGAGCCACCGGGGCGGCAAAAGTCGAGATCAAGCTGAATCGATTTCTAGTACCAGAAAACGGAAGGTTAACGACTTTGATTAAAATTCTTAGAGCCGTTTTTAAAATAAAATGTACATACATACATACAAGAATTGCTACTTTAAGGTGGACGTCAAGTAATTTTGCTTCCTATACTTCCAATGGAAAAACTTCTGTACACATTTCCTGCACAATTAACGCGTTCCCAAGGATGAAAATTTGAACATCGATTACAATAGCTTCATTTCATAACTTGGAATACTTAATTTTTTCTAAACCATAACTGTAATTATGCAATCCAACATTTATTTGTCCACTGACGTCATCAAAGTGCAGGTCGCGCCATCTTTTTTCTGGTTTCAACACCACCAAAGGAAACGTTATTGTTTTTTAATATAAATATGCTTATGTTTTAGAAAATGTTAAGTATTCCAAGTTACAGTTTGAAGTTATTTTAATCGATGTTCAAATTTCCATCGTTTTGAACATACTAATTGTGAAAGAAATGTGTACAAAAGGTTTTCCATTGAAAATATAGGAAACAAAATTACTTGACGTCCACCTTAATAGTGTGGGATAAGGGCGATATAATGCATCCCGCTCCTATGTCCTGACCTTTATCTCCATTTCACCTATTTTCAACAGGGTTCGTCTCCAGGTGGTCCCCTACCACATACTAAAATTTCATTGAAATCGAACTATATTTACGCAAGTTATGACGCATAAGGGCAATTGAATAGATCCCGCTCTTATGTCGCGACCTTTGACCCCACTTCACCCATTTTCAATAGGGTTCGTCCCCAGTTGGTCCCCTACCACATACTAAAATTTCATCGAAATCGAACCGTTTTTACGTGAGTTATCGTGCCGACAGACGGACGGACAAAGCTGGAGCATATACGCTTCTTCAACCTACGGTTGGAAATCGTAAAAAAAGAGGCTCTGCGAATATTATTTTGATATATTTTTTTCGAGACGTAAACAACGCGCTTCCTAGGGGAAAATAAGTGGGGCTACGTGAAATACACAGGGCTCATTACTTGGAAAAATCTAGATTATATTTTAAAGTTAAATGTATTGAAAAATGGCCCATTTTGAATTGGGTGGGCAAAACAAATTTCAGCCCACCCTCACATTCCCTTGGCGAAGTCTGTGCGTGCGACACAAAGTACACATTGTGATTAAAATGATTGTCCTAGTTTTATACGAATACAAAGCATTACCAAACACTTACAAAAAGTTAATTATATCATGCAAATTTTATTCTTTTTTGAGAATCAAGGCCAGCCTCTTTAAAATGCCGCATGATCACACGCACAAAGCACGTAACTGTTCTGTGACAGAGTCTAATGACATTTTCCGATTTATACGAAAACACAGAACATAAATAAGCAATTAAAAAAGTAACAATTTGGAATTGTTGCACAAAATGAGTAAAATTACTTAAATATTTGCTCTTGAATATATAAAAAAGCACTTAACATAATGCCACAATGTTTTATACACCGTAAAAATCTTTTCCTTTGACTGCTACATGTAAAAAATTACACAGGTCTCTGGTTTTTTTTCGTTCCCGCGAACACTTTTCAGCTCATTATATTCTGAAGGATGCGATGCGCAATTATATGCAAACAAGTGTAATATACACTGCTTGACAGAAAAAATGCCACACCATGAAGGAATGCTCGAAAACAGACCCGAATGCACACACAGATAACCAAATAGATCCTGAACAAATGATTTAATTGTCACATACAGACTGGGCTCCAGTGGCCGAATATACAGGATGGTCAATAAGGAGTGTGGCGCCCATTTTGGGCGATACAGCAAAGAATACGACGTGACATCGATGCAATGAGAGTCCGAATAGAGTTCTAGGGTATCGTGGACCATGTGGTGTTCATCCGAGCATACACTTCATTTTCCTTTTGCGGGTATGGAAGGGTACTCACCCGACATCCAATCGTGTCCCACAGATGCTCTATGGGCTAGAGGTTGGGGGTCGTGCTGGCCACGGAAGCATCCGCTCACAGTGTAAAGCATTCAGGCTGATCCGAGCGGTATGCGGACAAGCGTTATCCTGTTGAAAAACGGCGTTTTTGATGTATTGCAAATACGGTGGTACCATAGGCAGCAGCATCTCGTCAACATAGCAGTGTGCCGTCAATGTGCCCGTAATGCCTACCAGCGGTGAGCGGCTGTTGGCGCTGATAGTACCCCACACCATGATTCCACGTTGCCGGGCCGTGTGGCACTCCAGAATGGCGGAGGAATCCTCCTGTTAGCCGGCAAAGTCGCCTTCAGACTCTCACACGGCGATAATCCGTGGTGAGACAGAACCGCAATTCGTCGCTGGACACTACACTGTTCCATTCGGCACCCCACGCAGCTCTGAAGCGACACCACGCCAAGCTGTGATGAAGATGGCTCGCTGTTAAGGGTAGCCTTAGCAACGGACGGTTGGACAGCAAACCAGACCCAGCCAATCAGCGCGACACTGTCCACATGATATCAGAGCATCTAAGCCTCCCAGTACACACTGCAAAATGTCGCCCGTTGTGACCTGTTGGTCCGCTATGGCATGACGTCAGATGCGACGATCGGTGCGCTCGGACGTCCGTCTCCGCGCTAAGGTCCCCCTACGACGTTGCACTGATCCTTTCCTGGGACCAGTGTCTCCAAATACGATCTACCGTTGTGGCATCACGTTGCGTTTCTTCCTCAATACGAAGCAAGGACCATCCGGCGGTACGAAGGCCTACTACGACACCGTGATGTGCCCGCACCGCAGGACGCACATGAGATAAAGGAAGATAGCAGCGGGAGCGCATACGTCCGCGTAGCTCAGTTGCGAGAGCGACTTACCCCGGAGTGAGGGGACCCGCGTTCGATACCCGGCGTGGACAAAAATGACGGAGATTTGGGCGCCAATATTATTTCGTCATATTGGCGCCCGAACTTCCCGGATGATCTAGCTGTTAGATTTCTCGCAATGGTGTGATGCTCTTTCCACACCGCGAGATGGGGAAAATGAGAAGCCCTTCTTCAGCGCTTCGAAAAATAAATGTGTGTGGTGTTACGTTCCACACACCAAATGGACTGGGATTTCTCAAATGCACGTTCCTCATGGGATGACTGCCTACAGCGACACATGGTCCCGACTGACCCATGGACCATGCCCCCGGCCCTCTTTGGGGGAGGGGGTTGTGACGTGCGTAGGAAGCACATGAGATAAAGGCAGATAGCAGCGAGAGCACACGTCCGCGTAGCTCATTTGGGATAGCGACTTACTCCGGAGTGCGGGGATCCGCGTTCGAAGCCCGGCGTGGACAAAAATGACGGAGAAATTTACTTCGTCATAACACCTCTCGTGAACTCATCCGCTTGTACGACGAAATCGCGTACGACCGCGTCTTAACGGTATTGGAGCCCCTTGGTCGTTCTCCAGACACGGTTACAGCAGAACCACTCACTTCTCGCAGCCGTGACGACGACTCGACTGATGGCCTCAATGGGCTGGTTGTCCGCTTATATCCCGCGCACCGTTCGTGCGATTGGCCTGCAAATGCAATCATTTACATAACTTGTATGTGTGCACACATCCTGCAATTTACATGGTGCTACGTTTACGTCTTCATGGTGTCGCATTTTCTCTGTCAGGCAGTGTATAACGCCTTATCCTCATCAGTATAAAAATTTGATTTATTCAATCGATATTTCATTCACATATTTTGGTTTATAACATGTATAGGAACTGTTGCTATGGATGTGAAAAGGGGCTTCAGGTCCCCTGGAATAGCTGCTTTCCCGTCGTCCAGTTATTATAAAATAAAGCGAAAATGATTTCTTGTTGCTCATTTACTGAAAAAAAAATGCTCTTGTTTTTAATACTTCATTCAAATCTGCCGTCGAAAATTCCTAGCTATTTCTTTAATCACTTTCAGCAAAGAGTTTTGTAAAATTTATCAATTGAGGCTAAAGGCCCTCTTAGCCGTGACCTCTCCCCCCCTCCCCTCCCTCGCCCTGCGGAGGTTGAGGGAGCTATCAGTACGCCCATGTATTGGCAGCACGTCTATTTTAATGTTTGCATAAATCGCCAAACACTCTTCGAAAATAAATCCGAAGTGAGCTTTCTGCTTTTATGATATGGGAAAGTGTACGTCACTTCCACAGGATAAATAAATAAAAATAATTCGAATTCAGACTGAAACAGAGCGAGTACAACAGCCAGCTACTCACGGAAGCTAGATTCCTTGAAAATTTCACCCAATATTCTCACGTGTTTAGAAATTGTTGCACTAAGATTCATTTAAAATGCCGAGCGGTGCGTTAACGATAAAATTGAAGCTCCCCAACCCTACTTTTTTTTCTAGCTAACAACGTTACCGCTAATACAAAAAAAAAAAAAAAATCGCTAAATCATCCTTTCATGGAAGGAAGGTGATGCTGAGTTGCTGGTGGGATTGCTGCGGTGTAATTCACAATGAACACTTACCACGGAACAATACCATCAGAGTTGATGCTTACATCCAACAGATGAACCGTCTCCATGCTGCAAGAGAATCGTCCAGCGTTGATTAATCGCCATGGAATTGTTTTTTTTCATCACGACAACGTCCTCATATCGCTTCACGGACCCAGCAAAAACAAAAAAGATGATACAGAATTTTCGGGTGTAATAAGCACGTCTTTTGAACCCGTTCTGACGCAAATTAAATTTATCAAACCTATTCAAAGTCAATGGAACCGGTATGAAAAACAATAGGCCGCCCCGGTGGCGCAGTGGTCTAAGGCGCTGGCCTCTGATCATTCGTCCGTAAGGGGTCTGGGTTCGAATCCCGGTCAGGCATGGATGTTGTGTTTGTCTTACGGCACTCGCTCTTTCCCTTCCCTGGAACCAGTGACCCTAAATTAGGGACGGGCGACTGCTTATAGCCCGTTGAGTGGCTCACGGTGGTCGTTAAAACTCCAATAAAAAAACCAAAAAAACCCAATAGATCTGACGAAAGAAAGAAGATTTTCAATCGGGTTTTTAATCCCTCAGATATTGCTGTAAACGGAATCGTGAGCTTACGAACTCTTAGAAACAGATATCGACAAAAATAAGATGTGACTTTACGTCCCCTGGTGGGAAAACCATGCATTATTTTAGGAAGAAAGTATTCTCAAAAGGTTTATCCGTATAAGCGGTATCGGTCGAAGAAAAAAAAAAAATTAGTCGAGTTTTCATGAGCCCAGATTTTGCAACAAATAGTTCATAAGCAGAAATTAACACTTATGACCCCTGGTGGCTAAACCATTCTTTACCAAACATTAGAAATTATGTGAAAAATATTTTCCATCAGGTCTTGAATGCGATACAGGAAGAAATTTTCAAATCAGATCTTTAGGAGCAGAAATAACGCAGAAAACGCAATTTACCTTTGTGCCCCCTAGCGGAAAGTCTATGATTTACCTGAAAATTTTGAATTTATAGGAAAAACATTTCGCATCGGAAACACTATCCAACAAAGAAGGAATTTTTCAAATCGTACTCTTAGAAGTAGAGATATTGACAAAAATAGGATATACATCTACGGCCCCTGGCGTAGAAACCATGCATTACTTCAAGAAGAAAATTTTCCTAAGAAGTTTGTCGATATGAGAAGTAGTATCTGTCAACAAACGACTTTTTTTCAGTAGAGATTTTAGAAGCTCATATTTTGCTGCAAATACAACAGAAGCGGAAATTAAGACTTACACCACCTGGTAGGCAAACCATTGCTTACCAAAATTAGAAATTATGTGCAAACGATTTCCCATCCAAGGCTGTATGCGGTGCAGAAATAATTTTTCAAATCGGAGATTTAGAAGCAGAGATATAGGGGGAAACGCAGTTTACATTTACGCCCCTAGCGGAAAGTCTATGAATTACTTGAAAATTTTGAAATTATATGAACCACATGTCACACTAGAAACGCTATTCAACAAAGAAGGAATTTTTCAAATCGGACTCCTAGAAGTAGAGATATTGACAAAAATATGATATACATCTATGCCCCCTGGCGTAGAAACTATTCACTATTTTAAGAAGAAAATGTTTCTAAAAGGTTTGTCGACATGAGTAGCATCGGTCAACAAACGCCGTATTTTTCAATCGAGAATTTAGAACATCATATTTTGCTGCAAATACAACAGAAGCGGAAATTAAGATTTACGCCCCCTGGTGGCCAAACTATTTTTTTTACAAAAATTAGAAATTAAGTGCAAACGATTTCCTACCAGGAGCTGTATCCGGTGCAGAAATAATTTTTCAAATCGGACATTTAGAAGCAGAGATATAGGGGGAAACACAATTTACCGCTACGCCCCTAGCGGGAGGTCTATGAATTACTTGAAAATTTTGAAATTATATAAAAAACAAGTCACACGAAAAACACTATCCGGTAAAGAAGGAATTTTTCAAATCGGACTCCTAGAAGTAGAGATATTGACAAAAATAAGATGTACATCTACGCCCCCTGGCGGAGAAACTGTGTGATATTTTAAGAAGAAAATATTCCGAAAAGGTTCATCGATGTGAGTGGCATCAGTCAACGAAAGAATTTTTTCAATCGATATTTTAGAAGCTCCGATTTTATGGCAAATACATCAGAAGCAAAAATTAACACTTACGCCCCCTGGTGGCCAAAGTATTCTTTACCAAAAATTTGAGATTATATGCAAAATATTTTTCATCAGGAGATGTATCCGCTGAAGAAAAAAATTTCAAATCGGAGTTTTAGAAGAAGAGTTATCGAGGAAAAGGTAATTTACTTTTACGCCCCCTAGCGGAAAATCTATGCGTAATTTGAAAAAGGAACTATATCTAAAATACTCTTCGGTATAAATGGAATCAAAAGATAAAATATATTTTTCAATTGGATGTTTAGAAGCAAATATGTGGAATAAAACGTATTTTTGAATTCGACATCATCAGCATTTACGCCCTCTAGCGGCAAAATTGTACATCGTAAAAAAAAACGAAATAAGGGATCATCATTCGCATATTTCAAGCTTCCTAATACAAAAAGAATTTTTCAAACCGGACTAATAGTTGCAGAGATATCGTATGTACAGACGGACGGACGGACGGACGGACAAACGGATAACAGAAGCAGGATCTTTTTTTACAAAAGACGTGCTAAAAATGCGCGATCTGAAATGGAAAATATTTTCGCATCCCTTTTATTCTCCGGAGCTTGCGCCGTCCGACTTTCATGTCTTCCGGTCTTTGTCGATTTTTCTAGCTGCGAAAAACTTTGCTCTTGTGATGATGAGAACCGTTGCATGGATCACTTCTTCAACTTCCGCTCTAAAGACTTCTATCGCAATGGGATATTTCAACTCGTAGATCGGTGGGACAAGGCCATCAGTTCCAATGAGGATTACTTGGACGATTAGGTTAAGTGTTCTGTACGATTTTTTAAGCTTGAAATTCATGCTTCTCTATTTTCCGGACACTTTCTTTACAATCTGATATTTAAAAAGTCAATAGGGTGCGCAAAAGGCAGCTGACGAAAGACATCTTAAAAATAAACGCTGCCGTCTCGGGGTATAAAATTTTACGTTAAATTTTTTGGAAGCATTTGTCGTCATCTATTACTATAAAACTTCTGAGAAGTCATATATTTGGGCAACTTTCATTAGATTTCTTCCGCTGCAACGTCCAGAAAAAATAACGTAATGGTGGCCATCACAAAAATACCCTTTCCTTCTCAAATTGAATTCAACATCATTCAGTAAGTGACCCTAAATCTAGTTCCTTATTGTGAGCACTAAATGAGTTCAAAACATTTCACTTGTTTCCATGTCAGAGAACCCTTTGACAAAGTACACTTCACGGTCAGTCCTTGACCTGAATCCTTCCCCCCCCCCACTTAGCTTGACTTAACCAACATTTCTTTCACAGCAAAATCTCTTTGAAAAAATTCCTGTTTTCTCTTTCTGCCAGATGATGCTTTTGCTCTGAACAACTTTTACGCTAAGTGAGAAGTTCGACGAACCCTGAGGAATTGCCCGTGGATTTGCAGCAGACTGCATAACCCACTCCTGAAAACTTTTGACGGTGCGCGGACAAGAGCTGTTCGCTTGATTAACAACCCTACATCCACCGATTCTCTTCAATCCCTTTCCCACTGACGAGTAATGGCAACTCTATGCATCTGTTACCCTTTACGACTCTCTCAAGAGTTAGGAGCCCTTTCTCCCTTCCCCTCCCCATCCTCCTGCACGCAGTATTTCCGTCACTCTACAAAAGCAAAGTCTCTCGGCACCCATTTTGCATCCAGTTATCGCGCTAATGGTCTAATCGCCTTTCCCACTTATTCTTCTGTGCTGCATCGAAATTTTAATTATCTTTAGGAATACAACCTTGAAATATTTAAATTAAAGGTTAATAAATTTTCTTTCAGCTGACCAATATTTGAAAACAAAGAAACAAAACATATTGTGATGCTCGCATTATAAGTTTTTGCCATAAAAAAAAATAAAAAAAAAGAGGCTCGCGTTTTAGGGGCTTGTGCGAGGAGGAGCACTGGCGCATCGCACCGACAGGGTGCCCAACGGGTTCGGACCAAAGATGGAAACGGGTCAAAGGGTCGACAATTTCTTGCGGGTCAAACGGGTTGGGTCAAGGTGTTTCTGACCCAATTTCGACCCGGTTTTATTTCCGCTTTATTTTTTAATAGAAAAAAATATTCCAAAGAACTCTTCAGAGGTCTTTGAAATAATATTTCAGAGGGCAGAGTATGATCCAGGAACTTGCTGAGAAGGGTAGACAAATGGGGATTTTCAGAAGACAAAACTGATGTACAATTCTTTTGCAAGGGACGAAGATTTATTAGTTGATGGGGAAAAGCTGGAGATAACAAATTCCTACATTTACTTGACTAAAAAAAGACGTGCAAACACTGCAGACAACTGAAAGCAGCTTGGAGAGATGCATGTTTGGTGCAACCAAGAAAGGTAAAAAGAGGAACTCGTGGATAAGGAAAATGACAAGAGTGAAAGACATCACGATCAGAATAAAACCCCTGAAATGGCAACGGGGCTAGACATGCTGCCAGAAGGACGGACCACCGTTGAACAACCGAAAGTTTAGACTAGATTTAGAGGACAGGAAAATACCCAGAAGAAGACGACGTGGGATATCAGTGGATGGAGGAGACTGGCCCAAGACAGTCCGTTATGGAAGAAACTTGGGGAGACTTTCATCCAGCAGTGGATTGATAATAATTGACAATGATGATGATATATTCGAATTTATAGTTCAAAACAGATTTGTCCGGGTCAGGTCGGGGTCGGTGTCGTGTCCAATTATGTGACGGTTGGGTCCAGGTCGGTTCCTGGTCCAAAATTCTTGACCCGTTTGCAACTCAACGTCCCTAAAATAATACTAATGATCCTAAGGTTGAAGGTGTGTGTTATGAAGTGTTGGACAAACTGAGAAAAAAAAAAAAACGAAAGAGATTCGATTGGTACTCTCGAAAAAACGCTTATTTAGATAATACATTTCTTTACACACATAACTACTTTCGCCTGAAATGATTTCCCGAATATTAATTGAAGTGCAAAGACAAACAGTCGGACGAACGGGCAAAGTGCCTTACATGGGGTGAGAGTTACGTTAGGTTTCTAAAGGTTGTTCAGCAATCAAGTCTTCATCTCAAATTTCCGTAATTTTCTGGATCAGAGCAGCGGCTCTTGTAGTATAAACACTGCGGTTTACCCATTCAGCGATTCTTATGCTATTGCGGCGCTTACACAACTTCTTTTCCTAAACAGCTGCTCAGCAAACGGAAATTATAACTTTATGCGTGATATCACTTTGACAGTAAATGGCCATGAATTTCTCCCTGTCTTTGAGCCTTACGTTCATCAATGCAAAATCATTGAAAACGACTAGAGGATTCGTCACTGCCACTTCACCCTACTGACTTGTCTTTTGCACTTTGGTTTCAAATCTGCTCAGCGCAAAAGTTTTAAAACACAGCGAAATGGCTGAACCTTGGGTGATTTATCTCTTTCGTTCCCTCCCTAGCTGGAATGCTAAAGCCAAGGACAGTGACTACTATTCATGAAGGAGTTGGGGCGACATTTCTCTAACACATGTCAGCCAAGTTCAAGCGCTAATTAGATTTCACGTCAAAACCTCGAGCACACATTGAATTTCTGAAAATGTTGGCGCCTATGCGACTAGCCATGCTGTCTAATTGCAGATGTTCACCAGAGCGGCGTTGAATACGGACGCTTCCAACGGTATGTTTGAGCTGAAACCTGGATTCATCGGGGTAGGCGACCCTTTTCCAGTCGATGCTCCCTTTCCTACTGAAGATGAAGCGATCAATGACGGTCAGTCATCGTGGGCATATGAACCTGCCACGCTCCTTAAACCCATCCTCAAAAGCGTTTGCTGGACTGCGTGCTCCGAAATGTCTCTGTGCACGCTGGTTGTACGTAGTAAGCTATTAGATAAATAATCGTAAGCTGCCTGTTGTTCGCGGAAAGCATATGCCAACTGGCCTTCCCCTGGACTGTTAAGCAGTAATGAATGTATTGAAGTTTTTTTGAATGCCGCTTTTGAGATTACAGCTAACTTAATGCGGCTTTATTAGATTACAGTTAACTTAATGCAGCCTTCCAACATGAAAATGTTCCCCACCTCTGGCCTAGTTTATACTCTGAGTGGCCACTTTATTATGACCACCTGACAGTTTTAAGCAAATGAGCTATGGCTGTACGCTGTTGCCATCATAGGGCGAGGCTAGTATAAAAAGGGAAAGCTTAGTGCTTGCGACAGTAGTAAAAGTGATTTTTGGGTGACGAGATGGGTAAAAAATGCGATTTGACGGACTTTCAACGTGGGATGATTGTAGGAGCTAGGAGTCATGAAGCGAGTACCACCGAAACCGCCGCATTCGTGAAATGTTCCAGAGCAGCTGTTGTTAAAGTGTTTAAAGGCTGGGCTGTCAGCCAAAAAACTGGGTCTCTACGTGCAACGTGTGGTCGTCAACGCCTAGTGACTGCTCGGGCGGAACGGAGAAGGTCCAGACTGGTAACAGAAAACAGAAGGGCAACAATGCAGCAAATTACAGACCATCTTAATCAAGGATCCCCTCAAAGGATCTCTGCACGCACTGTTCGCCGTACACTGCATCGGAAGGGATATGGCAGCCGAAGGCCTGTTCGAACACCTTTGCTGTCTGCAGTTAACAAGAGAAAACGTCTCCAGTTCGCACAGGAGCACAAGGATTGGACAGTCGATAATTGGAAACAAATTCTGTGGTCCGATGAATCACGTTTTCAGTTGCACCATGCCGATGGCCGAGTGGGAATTTGGCGGAAACAGCACGAAAGCATGGAAACCAAATGCATTGCTACAACCCTTCAAGCTGGTGGAGGCAACGTTATAGTTTGGGGAATGTTTTCCTGGCATGCTTTGGGCCCTTTAATTCGTGTTGATCAACGTCTGACTGGCACATCATATCTAAACATCGTTGCGGACCAAGTGCATCCTGTCATGTGGATGGTTTATCCCAATGGCGATGGCTACTTTCAACAAGATAATGCGTCCTGCCATAGTGCTCGTATTGTACAGGATTGGTTTCAGGAACATGGCGGTGAGTTTACTTTGCTTAGGTGGCCCCCACAATCTCCAGATCTCAACCCCATTGAGAATTTGTGGGATGAAGTTGAACGAGCCATCAGACAGCTGGATCCACAACCTGTAATCTCACACTCCTGGAAAGTTCTATTCATCAAGCATGGCCTCAGATTCCACAAACCACCTATCAACATGTCGTGGAGTCCATGCGACGAAGAATCGACGCAGTATTAAAGACAAAAGGTGGCCCAACGAAGTACTGAGGGGGTGGTCACAATAAAGTGGCCACTCAGTGTACACTGTAGCAGCACTCTCTGGTACAAAACTTAAAACATACTGTAAATCCCTGAAGAGGTCTTTGCATTTTCACATTGCCAAAATTTATTCGTCATGAATTAATTTCTCATCTACACAAATAGTGGGCTGCAATTTATCCAAGAAATCGTTATAGTCCAAGTTACAGAAAGCAAAACTTCATGACTGCATATTTAGGCAATAAAATCTTACATCGCAATCGATCTACATATGACTCGGTCAACGGAAAACGAAAGTTTCTGACATAATTTATGGGTAGACATAATTTGATCAGCTGGTAAGTAGCATAGGCGAAAGGCCGATGTAAGATCATTGAAAACTTCCAACCAGATCTTTGTGAAATGAAAGCCTGGAATACTATCTGTGATCAGCGAAAATTGATATCCACCTTTACGGGTAGCGATGGCTTATGAATCTATTTATGTATGGACTATAGTGGGCAGCGATAGTTTACAAACAGTTACTGTCAGAGTAGGATTACAGAACTTCATGCGTAGAAAAAACCCTCTAGTTCGATGTATACGTAAGAAATGCGTACAACACTCCATGTATGAGCAGCGAAGTCAAAAACAAGTTAGTAAAATCATGCAATGCATTGAATATGATACGTTTTCTAACATACCAGAAATCATTACTCAAGTTATGAGGATAATTGCTGGAGAATAAATCTCGCTCCTATGACCTGACCTTTGACCCCATTTCGATGATATTCAACAGAACCGGTAAAGAATACTTCCGGAACAACATGATAAAGCTTTGTCTCAATCGAAGAATTTTTACGCAAGTTATGACGCATAAGGGCAATGGAATGCATCCCGATCCTATGTCCTGATCTTTGGCCCCATTTCGTCCATTTTCCGTAGGATTTGTCCACACTGGTTCCCTACCACATATTAAAATTTCATTGAAATCGAAACAATTTTTACTCAGGTTATGACGTATGAGAACAATGGAATGGATCCCGCTCCTATATCGTGACCTTTGACCCCCATTAACCCCATTTTCAATAGTTTTTCCCGAGGTGGTCCCCTACCACATACTAAAATTTAATCGAAATCGAACCATTTTTCGCGAGTTATCGTGCTGCCGGACAGACGGACAAAGCTGGAGCATATACGCTTCTTCAACCTACGGTTGGAAAGCGTAAAAAAGGGTCATAAGTCAGATTGTACTTGGCTGAACAATGCGTAGCAATCGTGAAAAAGACTGCTAGGAAAAGAAGTATTGGGTTGGTGCAGATGAAATGTCCACTTTCAGCGGGAGGATATTTTAACCCCTGCAGAGGAATAGTGTGGTCCAGCAATGTCACATGACATACGGCACAAGGTCGGTATATACAGTACCTCGTGTATATGCTGCGTGCCTCATTTCGCGACAAAGTTCAATCGCAAGTGCGCAAGCTTTGGTCAGGGTAGACAGGCCAGTTACACATATCCTTTTTTTTTATATATATATGAGTTCAAACTTAAAGATTCCGCGGGTATGGTGTGCGGAAAAACTAATGTGGTGTTTGTGCAAGATCCTGCTAACGAATACTCCATATGCCGATGGTTCGCAAAATTCCAAATAGGGGACACGTTCCTTGCAAGTGCACCTCGTGTTCGTCTACCAGTAGCTGTAGCAAATGAGGACCTGAAGTACATTGGTGTGCAAAAATTAAGGACGAAGAGGAGAAATTGGCATAACAGCTGAACGAGCAGGCAGAACGGACCGAAAGACCACTCAGAAGATAGACTAGGGTCTGGTACGGTAAGGCATGCGCATATATGCAGCATGACGTAGGGGGAGGGGATGTCGGAAGGGTATAAAGCACACGGGCGGTGTACGCTCAGCAATTCGGTGAAAGCTATTGCACGGTGTACATCGGTTTGAACGACATCGAGTTGCTGCCACCGTGTGATATGGCCAACAGGCAATTGCCGCCCCGGTGGCCTAAGCGATGGCCTCTGATCATTCGTCTGAAAGGGGTCCGGGCTCGAATCCCGGTCAGGCATGGATGTTGTGTTTGTCTTACGGCACTGGCTCTCTCCCTTCCCTGGAACCAGTGACCCTAAATTAGGGACGGGTGACTGCTTATAGCCCATTGAGTTGCTCACGGCGGTCGTTAAACCTTCAATCAAAAAAAAAAAAACAGGCAATCTAGTAGACGACATCTGGACGACTTTACCCGAGGTCGCGTTATTGGGAAGTTGGAAGAAAGTCGAAGTGTGACTAGTGTGACCGAGGAGTTCGGGATCGCTCACAGCATCGTTTCACCATTTCAAACGACAGGAACAGCTGTCCAAGAGTTTAGCAGTGGTCGTCCACGAGCAACCACGGCGGCGGACGACCAATATATAGTCCAACATGCGAGAAGAGACAGACGGCAGACAGCGGGAGAAATCGCAAGGCACATGCACCAGATAACTGGACGTCCGTTACCACGTTTTACCGTGGCTAGGAGGCTGCACAACGGTGGTTTATTTGCACGACGATCAGTACGGTGTGTGCCATTAACGCCTGCTCATCGGAGACGGCGGTTTCTGTGGTGCCAGGAACACAAGAACTGGACACATCAGCAATGGGGTCGAGTTCTCTTTACGGATGAGAGCCGATTTAGTCTGACGAGCGATTCTGGACGTATACAAATCTGGAGAGAGCTAGGAACACGCAATCACACCTCCAACATAATCGAAAGGAACCGGTTTGGAGGTGGCGGAGGTCTCGTTTGGGGCGGTTTCATGCTTGGTAGCCGTACTGACCTCCACATCTTCCAAGGAGGTTCAGTCACTGGTGTCCGCTATTGTACCGAGGTTCTCCTGCCTCACGTGCGTCTGTTTAGAGGTGCTGGGGGTCCTGAGTTCCTCTTCATGGACGACACCGCTACACCTCATCGTACAGTGGCTGTCGCAGAGCTGTTGGAGAGTGAAGATATTCAACGCATGGATTGGCCCGCAAGGCCCCCGGACCTAAATCTAATCGAACACGTGTGGGACCTTCTCGGAAGACGATTGGTAGCACGTCCCCAGCGGCCAGCAACGATTCCGCAGCTGCGATTGGCGCTACAATAGGAATGGGCCGCTATGCCTCAACAGCTCCTTGACAACCTCTTCCTCAGCATGGACAGACGTTGTAAATCCGGCAACGCAGTCAGGGGTGATCATATCCCCTACTAAAGACTGGATTTTTCTTGGCAGGCGCCTGTCAGATGCACGTTTCTGTCTTCTGTCCAGTTGTGCTCGAAGTTACCTTTTCAATAAAGTGCCTTTGTATCCTTTGGATTCCTTGTTTGGACGGTTTCGCTCACTTGTCCCGTATTCTTACGTCTTGGGGATCTTATGGTATGATTTGAGTCGATGTGGAGCACTTCCGCACGACGTTACATTTGAAGAACCGTCTCGTCCTTAATTTTTGCACGCCAGTGTATTCTGGAAGCTGACCCATGGCAAAGTGTAAGTGAGATCGCAGCAAAAGTCCATGTTCGCCATTCGACGGTTGTCTGACACCTGCGGACCTTGGGAAAGGTGAAAAGGTTTGTTTGTTTTGAGTGCCACATGAATTCACAGCAGTCAGTAAGACACATCATCTGGAGGTGTGCATTTCCAGGCTAACAGAGAGGGATTTCTTCATTGGATCGTTAGCTGCGAAGAAAAGTGTGGATCCTTTAGAACAATCGTAAGCGATTGGTTGGATACCACGGAGTCACCTAAACGTTGTTCAAAGCCACCCCTACACCTATGGAAAGTGCTGGTACTTGGCTGATCCATCATTAATTTCTCCGACTAGATGAGAACACGAGTTTGGACCAGAGTTGGACGGGTCAAAAAGTTTGGTCTCCCGGACCCGACCCGGATCTCCAGATCTATAACTGATCCGGGCCGGATCCGGAAAAATCTGCTTCTAACTGTAATACTGTAATATATATATATATATATATATATTCTATTAAGAAGAAACTGAAGCTAAAAAATTTTTTTAACTCATACTAAGTACAACATAGAAAAGGTTATGTATTGACCGGTGTGAGTAAAAAGAAAAAAAGAACAACTGAATGCAGAAAGTGTCGAGAATACTGAGCCTAGGCTTTATCAAGGACCAGCAAAAACTCTGCATTTTCTCACTTCCACAAAGACCTATTTCGAAATGGGTTTCTGCAAAGTCATGGATGCAAGTAATTAACCCACCTAAAAATATAAATATATATGTCATGTCCTCCGCAGAGTTGTATGACCTAGCTGTAGTTAACAATTTAGATTGCCTCCATAACTCTCCTGGCCCGACCAATGCTCTTCACCTGTTACTATTAAACAGAAAGAAGATGATTATAGAAAACTCAAATTGTAAGAGTGACAATCATTGTCAACCATTATCAATCCACTGCTGGGCGAAGGTCTCCCGAATTTTCTTCCACAACGGCCGGTCTTGTGCCAGTCTCCTCCATGTGACTCTCGCATACTTTCGAATTCCATCCACCCATCTCCCGAGTGGTCTCCTTCTTGGTCTTTTCCTGTCCCTTGGAATCCAGTCTAAAATTTCGGCTGTCCTTCGATGGTCTGTCCTTCTGGTAATATGTCCAGCCCATTGCCATTTCAGGGATTTTACTCTGATCATGATGTCTTCCACTCTTGTCATTTTTCGGATCCACGAGTTCCTCTTCTTATCTCTCCTGGTTACACCAAGCATGCACCTCTCCATGATGCTTTGAGTTGTCTGCAGCCTTTGTATGTCTCTATTAGTTAAGGTCCACGTTCTCTGCACCATACGTAAGCACTGGAAGGATGCATTGATCAAACACTTTTCTTTTAAGACATAATGGCATATTGCTCTTGAAAATTACACTGTTTCTTCCAAAAGCTCTCCAGGCAAGTTTTATCCGCCGATTAATTTCTTCATCAATGTGGCCCTCACTTGATATCTGCTGTCCAAGCTAAATATATGTATTGGTTATCTCCAGCTTTTCCCCATCAATCGATGAACTTCATTTCTTGTAAAAGCATTGTACATCACTTTTGTCTTCTGAAAGTTCATTTTTAATCCCACTTCTTCACTCTTGTCAGCAAGTTCCTGGATCATACTCTACAGCTCTGATGGGGTAGTTGCAAAAATGACTACGTCATCAGCAAAACGAAGGTGGGTTAGATAATCTCCATTAATCTTTATCCCTTTGTTTTCCCAGTTCAGTGATTGAAAGACATTTTCCAATGTGGCATTAAAGAGCTTCGGAGATATGGTGTCAATTTCTGTCACTCCTTTTCCAATTTTTATGTGTGTTGTATTTTCAAACAGCCGAATCTTTGCACTTGCATTTTCATAGATGTTATTAATAATATTAATGTTCGCATCTTCAATACCGCAGGATTTCAGAGCCATTGCAACTGCTGATGGTTTCACCGAATCAAAGGCTTTTTCATAATCGATAAAAACCATGTACAATGGAAGTTCATATTCCCTCGCTCTTTCAATTAGTTCTCTCAGTACGTGGATATGATCTATTGTGCTGTAGCCACTCCTGAATCCAGCTTGTTCTCTCGGTTGAGCCATGTCCAGTGTCACCTTCAAGCGGTGTGAAAGAACTTTAGTGAAGATTTTATAAACCACTGATAGGAGGCTGATAGGTCTGTAGTTCCTGAGATATTCATTGTCACCTTTTTTAAGAAATAAAAGACTTCGTGCCAAGTGGTATGATGAAGAATCCGAGGCTGTCGTATGCACGATTGAATATATTTTGACAGTTGCTTCCACGTTTGGCTACTCTCACGACGACATATCCCGCCTGGACAGAAGGATGAATCGTCTTCAATTCACAGCATTGCAACGGGTGTCGCAAACTGTACGATATGTGAGTACGATTGACTACAACCCATCCATTGTCAACATCCTTTGGAATGCCTGCGCTAGATTCCATATTTCTTTTGGAATACGCACCTTCAATTTATTCATTTTGCTGTGCAAGGACCGTGACAAGGTTCACCCACTACATAGATCTGGTGTTTATAACTTCCCACTCGTTTCTTATTCACTGGATTCTGAAGACACCTCCTATATAGGCTCAACCCTACGTTCAGTGCAAGTACGGGTGGCAGAGCACAAATACGCGGTTCGTGTTGGCTGTACCTCTTCTGCCTTAGCCCGCACAGTGGTGCAAGGTCAACATTACCCAGACTGGAGTCGTACCACACTGATTGCCTCTGCACCAAATAAACATTTTTTGCAGCTTGCTGAATGTTTGTGTATTACACAGTTTGCCTCCAGGTGTTGCAATGACGATTTGCCTGTAATTATACCTCGCCCTTGGATTCTGCTGTTGAACCAGCTAAATGCTTCACCTGTTGGATCTCCAGATACGTGAGTTTAATTTACATATAATTATTTGTAATATACCATTTCCAGTTTGTCAACACCATTTGGTATTCCATGATTGCATATAAATGCCTGTAACCATCCTTTCGCGCAATTGGGCCCGATGATGAGGCTAAAGTAACTTCGAAAATGCTTGCCAGTGTAGCTGATTTAAACTTGTAATTAAATATCATTTTTTAATGCAAGTTTTTAACTATTCAATCGTGCATACGATAGCCTCGGATTCTTCGTCACCTTTTTTATGTAGCAGGATCGTTGTGGCATTGTTCCAATCCTCAGGAATCTTCCTTTCATTAAGGCATCGAGCGAAAACTTGGGCGAGTACTGTTTCAATTTCTCCACTTGCTTCTTGTATGATGTTTACGGTAATTCCATTTTCTCCTGGAACTTTTCCCCGTTTCATGTTCTTGATTGCATGTGAAACTTCTGCTGGGAGGAATGGAAGAACTCTGGTACTTTTCGTAATGTCTGGAGTACATGTATCATCCCTTTCATATAGTTTTGAGTAGAAATCTTTCACTCTTGTCAACATTTCACCACTATTTCTTATTACAGAACCATGTTCTTTTCTCAGAGCCATAATATGTTTTCTTCCCTTACTGAGATGTCCCTTTGCTATCTTTAGGCTTTTGTTGTTTTCAATTGCTTTCTTCACTAGTTCACAGTTGAATTTCCTTACGTCTTCAGTGATACTTTTTCTTACCGTCTTGCATAGCTTTTTACATATATTCCACTTTGGAAGTCACATCTCCTTTGATTATCCCCATCTCTCTTCTTTTTTTGTGGCAGAATTTTTGTTTTTCCTGATAATTTGTTCGTATGCAACTTGTTCTTGGTACCAGCTATTTTTGTTGCTGTTTTCATAAGAGCCTTCGTTAGTTTTCTGTTAACTTCACAGATGTCCACTTCTTCCGACGTTAGACCTTCTAGAGCAGAGAATCTGTTCCTCAGTTCCAATTTGAACGTATTATGATGTTTTGTTAAGGTTGGTCATGTCAATATACTTTGTTTGTTTTATGAGCTTGCTACACTCGAGTTTCGCATTGAGGTGCATCTTACATCTTACCATTCTATGGTCACTACCTGTGTTGAACTTGTTTAGCACACTGTAGTCTTCCATGACAAATTTCTTGTTACACATAATAAAATCAATTTTATTTGTCAATCCATTGGGATGTCTCCATGTCCATTTCTTTTACGGCTTTTTCTTGAAAAAGGAGTTCATGATGAAAAACCCTTCTACCTCTGTAAATTCTACGAGAGTATCCCCACGTTGGTTTCTGTTGCCGTGACAGAATTTACCTACTGAAGTTTCATTCTGTTGCTGTTGCCCTATTTTCGCATTGAAATCTCCCATAATGATCTTCAAGTGCTGCTTGCCTTTATTATTTAGATGACGAATTTCCTCATAAAATTCTTCAATCTCTTCTTCAGGATGATTTGTAGTGGGTGCATAAGCTTGAATAATCTGAGCCTGGTATCTTCTCGAGAGTTGGATAACAAGTCGTGCAGCTCTGTCACAGGAACTTTAAATTTCTACCACTTTATCCTTAAGTTTCTTGTTTATTATAAATCCAACACCACTAGTTCTGCTAGTATCTGTCACACGATAATAGAAGAGATGTCCACTTTTCAGTTCAATGAGATCTTCTTCTTTCCTCCTTACCTCACTTAGCCCTGCGATGTCCCACTTGATTCTTTGTAGTTCTTCTTCCAATTCAAGGAGCCTTGAATCAGAAGAAGATAGGGAGCGTCCGTTATACGTAGCCAAGGTCAGCATCAGATGGCAGCCTAGTCCGGTCCTCCGGTGATTCTCAGCTTGTCCGGAAAGGACTCACTATTGGATCTCGTACATTAGGCGTGTTGCCTCTTGCTGAGAGACTTGTCCAAGTTTCTTGTTATCCAGTTCCACCAGAAGTAAAGAACTATCTTCTACGAGCCGCCATCAGCATCTGTGGAGAAGTGATGGGTGACTTTCGTACGCTCTCTGCTACGCCTCTTGGCCCTGATGACTCCGAAATTTTGAGTTTTCGGAGACAAGTGAAAATGCGCTTTCCCACTCCTGAAGATCTTCAAAAGTGCTCCACTCGGCTTAAATTATGTGCAGGTTCTCGTTCCTACGATATATACATTGAAACAGAGTTACTCTGTAATCACTGCAAAGCATCTGGATACGCACGTCTAACATGCCCACACCTCCGTCAGCAAAATATTGAAAATCCAGCACCTCTCAGACCTTCCTCCTTGAAGTAACAATCATCACTTCCCCAAACCTCAACCTCTGACTTAGCACTGTGCGGACCTACTAAAGAAACCACCAGGAATTGCTCTCCTCACTCTGAATCGAGTCAATTGACAGCCCTGCCCATTCCCTCCGAGAAAACAACACACAAATTGTCTAAAGAATCATCGCTAGCTGATGAACAGATGACGGTCTCTTCCTCCGGGCTCCTACGGAAAGAAGCTACAACTCCTGTCTTGCTGAATTATGGCTCTTTGTCGTGTACTCAACTTGATGGCAAGAATTTTGACCCATTGGTGTCTAACATGCCTGAGCAGAACTCGCCTTCTACTACAGCATAAAACATCATACAAGTTCAACCAACTCCGGACATGGACGTCGCACCTTTTCTGATTCCAACTTCATGCACTTCACGACCTGATCTCTCGAATCAGAAAGATATTAGTGAGTCCTGCTCTCATGCTACACCTCACTCCGTTGACTCCCACTCCAACTCGAACTCTCTGGCAAAAGGCTCGCCGAAAACGATCATCTCTCCTGTTCCCCATGAAACTTCCATACCTCCCTCTCAAGAAGCACCAAGATCGTCGATACCTCCGCCCTCCCAGTCGACCATCGCTGAGTGTCAACAACGTTCCAGCCAACGGACCAGAGTCCATCGTTCTCGTAGCGACCAAGAATCACCTTTAAGTGACGGTTCTTCCACGGATTTCAAGAAAGCAAAGATTCAGAAGGCAGGAAATACTCTCAGAGCTACCTCTCCCGCTGTTGAATCTGACTGCACAACTGCAACAGTGGAGTCTGAAGAGCACTCTAGTTCAGATTCTTCCTGAGAGGTCTCTATAAGGGAGGAACTGTTAAAAGCTCTTGAGAAATCTAGTGTTCCAAGACACCCCTTGCCCTTAGATTCCTTAAAAGCGATACTCTGCTATCGCAATGAGCCCAACTGCGTTAAAAAGCTAATCAATTAATGCGTAGGATCATTTGTTGAGATGCTTCAGCAAATTCAGGAACTAAATGTCTTTGCAAAACTACAGCTCCAAACCCTTACTCATGCGCCAGGTGATGTTCGCACACTTCAAAAAAAATTCCGTCATTTTCAAGAAACGTATGTCAAGAGACATGACTCTAAATCAGATCCTCCTCTTCCAGATCTTAACATTCAATTGTAGGGGTTTCTCTAATCCCTTTGCAAATGCTTAACTGCATGAAGTCATTGCTAATCGTGCCGCAGAAGTGCTCCTTTTACAAGAAACAAATTGCTCTCCTGACTCTCCTTACTCTCAGTGGAGAGACTGGGAGTATACTTTTCACCACTCGTTTCGCACCTCATCTTGTCGCGGTATTGCCATCGGATTAAATCGGTGATTTCTACAAAATATCTCTTCAGTCACTCTCCACAATACTTACCTAAATTATCTTCAGCACCTTTCCTTCATGCTTGACGATAAAGCATATAATATTTTCAATATTTATATTCCTTGCGATGATTCTCCAATTGAACATCTCTTAACCTCCCTCAATAATGCTCTTCTAATAATTTCGGAATCCTCTAATGTAATCTTGGGAGGAGACTTCAACTGCACTACTGATCCTCAGATGGACCGTGCTCCGAATCAACAAGAACATCGTCCTCTCCTCATCCAAGGTCTACAGTGTTTGCTAGCTGACTTGACTCTCGTGGACGCCTTTCGTTTGCTTCACCCAGACCATCACTCTTATACTTGGCGTTCCAGCAATCCTGCTTCATCATCAGTAGCAAGATTAGATAGATTTTATGTATCTTCTGTTCTCGTGCCGGCACTCCAAGAAAATCACCATCACGCAACAGCCTCTTTCGATCACTGTGCGGTGACTCTCCTAATTGGAGCAAGAATTTCTCGTCCTTCTCGACACTGACGTTGGACGTTTGACAGTACTTTCTTACATGACTCCACATTTTGCAGCATCGTTCGCAGTTTCTTACAATCAAAAATCGACAACATCGATCCCACCCAGTGGACGCTCCAGTATTGGTTTGATACGAAACATCAACTATTAACTCTCATCCGCCAATTCATTAACTCCGCTACAGTCAAGCGAAACATGAAGTTGCTAAATATTCGGTCCGAGCTGGCTGATCTCACCCTAAATGATCCGATGTTCCCGGTTATAAAAGCTGAGTTAATAACCCTCTTCACTCCCATGGCTGCACAGGCGATCCAACGATTACGTCTTCTTCATCTTACTCCCATTAACAACTCGTATGAGTACCTCCCCGATTCGACATCTACAACACCCCTCTGGGGAGATCACCTCAGATTCTAACGTCATGTGTTCCTTAGTACACGATTTGTTTAAGTGAAAATGTCGTTATCGGCGCAACATCTGACTCCCCACTTCTTACGTCTCTTCCTCAACTTCCAAATAATCTACAAAACAATCTCACGAATTCTTTCACCTTGCCGGAACTCCAAACCTCATTTAAATTTCTCAATCGGAATGCTGTACCGGGGCCTGATGGCCTTCCTCATGCATTCTTTGATGTCTTCTCTTCACACCTACCCCAGCTCCTGCTCCCGGCTTTTAACAATGCGTTCACCTTCTCCAGTCTTCCACAATGCTTCACGCAAGCTTACGTTGCCTTATTCCCAAAACAAGGAGACCTGCTGGATCTTGCACACTGGCGCCCAATTTCATTATTAAACCTTGACTACAAGCTCAACACAAATCTGCTTTCACACCGCCTCATTACAATTCTATCTCATATCGTTTCCCCTCAATAATCTTATACTGTGCCTGAACGTTCGATCACTGACAATCTTACACTCCTACGTGACTTAATCTTTCTTGCTGACACTCAGTCCAAGCCATTGGCTCTCCTTAATATTGATCAAAAAGCAGCATTTGACAATATATCCCACGTCTATCTTTCTGCTACACTTCAAGTATTTGGTTTTCCTATCTCCTTCATCACCTCACTCCTTTCTCTCTATCAAAGAGCTATTCTACAAGTTCAGACCGCTGCCTTCCTGACAGCTCCAATAGAGTTCTCCAGAGGAATTCGTCAGGGATGCACTCTATCTGGACAATTATTTGCCAAAGTTTATGAGCCGTTCTTGCGCCTGACGCGCAGAGTTTACACATCGGCTCCCTCCAGCAACAGCCAGCACGAGACATCATAAAATTACCTACTCAGCCTGTGCAGATGATGCAACTTTCTGCATACGTCATGACACCCAATTCTCCTCCCTTCTTCTCTGCTACCAAGAGTAGCTACCGCAGCGTCAGCCTCACTCAATCTTGAGAAAAGCACAGGCATCTAGTGCTGCACTTGGAAACACCGCCACGACTCTCCCTGGGGAGCCAAATGGTCAAGTACCACCCAAAAATTCTTAGGAATTCATCTCGGAACCGCATCGGAGGCCGTACGAGCGAATTGGTCTTTTCTCTATCCCTCCCTTCTCAAAGCAGCAGGCTTCTGGAGATGATCGCAATTTTGCACCTCCTTCCTTCAAAGAGCTCACATTACTCGCACATACATCTTATCAAAATGTTACTATTCCTGGCAAATGGATACCGCTCCTGGCTACAGACTCGGTCAAGTTCAAGCATGCTTTACATCAGTTGTATGGTCAAAGCATCATTGGGTCAGCTCCTCTACTCTCTGCCTCTCACCTTAACAGGGAGGAATTGGTCTTCCTGCAGTAGATCTCGTTTACCGTGCCGCATGGCTTCACTGGTTCTTTCATGTACTCAATAGCTCCAACCCAGATACATTCACAGTACCTAATGTTTTTGCCTCATTGAAAAATCCTTCATTAACGTTTGCCGTCTTTCTTCGAATGGATGGTTTCACAGCTTTGCGACAAAGCTTCCCGGCTGTTTACTGGGAGTCCATAGAAATCCTGAGGTCTCTCCCATTACAGAGAGCACCCCCTCCTCCATTACGGAGATTCTAAATGAACCACTCTTCTACTCATCAGCTCTTCATTCGTCTGACCGACCATGCTTTGCCTCTCCAGAATGGATGCGTGCAGGCATTATTACTGTACAAGACCTTATGAACCTCAACCTCACATGGAAAGACTTCTCTCGCCTATCTACTCATCTTCATGATTCCGTCTACTCCCGGACACTCTATACGTCGATAAGATCGTCGATCATCCGTTTATAACCATATTTGGCCTTCCTGAAGGAATTCTACAGGTTACAGCAGCACCACGACTCTCCCAGTTTTTTATGCAACTCCGTATGAAATCTTTTACGCTTGAGGCATGCTCACAGAAGATTTTGAGAGAAATTCTTGGCACATGTGCACCTCAGCAACGAATGCCTATCCCTACTGTTCCGTCTGCCTCCTTGACAGCTGTTTGGTCTGCGGCACATTCTCTCCTTGCTGCACCTCATAAGAAGAATGTTCATTGGCAGTTTCTGCATGGCCGCCTCCCGTTCCGCAATTATTACACCGAATGACTCTTCTTGTCTCTCCACAATGTGCCTACTGTGATGTCCCGACAGACATTGAACATGTCTATTGGTTTTGTCCAGTCTTGCTACCTGTGTTAAATCTCATGTTCCGTATTGTACACCATCTTTGCCCAGGAAATATGAGTGCTGTCTCATATTTTACCCTACTTCAATATATTCTTCCTGCTTCTCAGTGTGTGTTTATATTTTCACGCTTGTAAAAATAGTAATTTATTCCCATCAACTGACGCATCAGGAAAACTCCACTGTACCTACTCTTACAGAGGCAAGCGAAAAGCTTGTCCATCACTTCACAGCTCGACTAAAGTTTCGTCTACAGTCAGCGTATGAACACGCTGTCAATACAGAAACTCTTCCCAACTTCTACAAACTCTGGAGACCATACCTCATATGGTTCCAGATTGATGGCCTGAGAGTTTCCTTTACAGTTTGAACTATTATGAATACTCTATCCTTTTGTTGACAATTACATCGGTAATTAACCTGTTTAATTTCCCCCTCTATCATACCCCCAGGAAGTGTATATAGTTTTATTTCTTTGCCTACTTGTTCTGGCGCCCATTTGTACATAATCATTTCATGACTCACATTCTCATTCTGTACTCCGAGTGTTTAATTAATGCATATTTAAACCTTGGCACCCTGTGCCTTCATGTCGAACTGGCCGCTGCCTTGGCCAGGTACATTCCAGCTGCCGGAGACTGATTGCCAAGGTATAAGTTGTGGAGTCAGTTTGGAGGGGTTTGGCCATAACTCACCAGGCTGGCCAAGCGGGTTGGAGAGTCTAAGATAGCATTTCCTCTAATCCCGATTAATATACAAGCGCAACTTGCCGTGATATTAAGATTTTAATTCGAATTTTGTAGATCGGATAAATAGAACTCGAGCCATTGATAAGTTATTAAAGTAGCACGCGATCACCTTGACTTCTCAATGTGATCGCGTGCAAGCTCTACTTGCGACAATATTAAAAATTCAATTCGAATTTTGTAGATCGGCAAAATAGAACTCGACTCATTAATAATCCAACGTTTTTAAGTCAGCACAAGAGTGAAAGATTTCTACTCCAAATTATATGAAAGGGATGATACATGTACTCCAGACATCATGAAAGGTACCAGTACCAGAGTTCTTCCAGTCCTCCCAGCAGAAGTTGCACATGCAATCAAGAACATGAAGCGGGGAAAAGCTCCAGGAGAAGATGGAATTACTGTAGATATCATACAAGAAGCAAGTGGAGAAATTGAAACAGTACTCGCCCAGGTTTTTCACTCGATGCCTTAATGAAGGAAAGATTCCTGAGGATTGGAACAATGCTACAAAGATCCTGCTACATAAAAAAGGTGACATTGAGGATCTCAGGAACTACAGACCTATCAGCCTCCTATCAGTGGTTTATAAAATCTTCACTGAAGTTCTTTCACACCGCTTGAAGGTGACACTGGACATGGCTCAACCGAGAGAACAAGCTGGATTCAGGAGTGGCTATAGCACTATAGATCATATCCACGTACTGAGATAACTAATTGAAAGAGCGAGGGAATATGAACTTCCATTGTGCATGGCTTTTATCGATTATGAAAGGGCCTTTGATTCGGTGAAACCATCAGCAGTTACAATGACTTTGAAATCCTACGGTATTGAAGATGCATACATTAATATTATTAATAGCATCTATGAAAATGCAAGTGCAAAGATTCGGCTTTTTGAAAATACAACACACATAAACATTGGAAAGGGAGTGAGACAAGGGGACAACATATCTCCCAAGCTCTTTAATGTCAGACTGGAAAATGTTTTTCAGTCACTGAACTGGGAAAACAAAGAGATGAAGATTAATGGAGATTATCTGACTCACCTTCGTTTTGCTGATGACATAGTCATTTTTGCAACTACCCCATCAGAGCTGCAGAGTATGATCCAGGAACTTGCTGACAAGAGTAAAGAAGTGGGATTAAAAATGAACTTTCAGAAGACAAAAGTGATGTTCAATGCTTTTACAAGAAATGAAGATTTATCGATTAATGGATAAAAGCTTAAAATAACAGATACGTACGTTTATCTTGGACAACAGATATCAAGTGAGAGCCACAATGATGAAGAAATTAATCGGCGTATAAGACTTGCCTGTAGAGCTTTTGGAAGAAACAGCATAATTTTCAAAAGCAATATACCATTATGTCTTAAAAGAAAAGTGTTTGATCAATGCATCCTTCCAGTGCTTATGTATGGTGCAGAGACTAATTAACTAATAGAGACATACAAAGGCTGCAGACAACTCAAAGCATCATGGAGAGGTGCATGCTTGGTGTAACCAGGAGAGATAAGAAGAGGAACTCGTGTATTCGAAAAATGACAAGAGTGGAAGACATCCTGATCAGAGTTAAATCCCTGAAATGGCAATGGGCTGGACATACGGCCAGAAGCACAGACCATCGATGGACAGCCGAAATTTTAGACTGGATTCCAAGGGACAGGAAAAGACCCAGAAGAAGACCACATCGGAGATGGGTAGATGAAATTCGAAAGTATGCGGGAGTAACATGGAGGAGACTGGCACAAGACAGGCCGTTGTAGAAGAAGCTTGGAGAGACCTTCGTTCAGCAGTGGATTGATAATGGTTGAAAATGATGATGATGATATATATACTCGGAAAAAGACCACATGGGAGATGGATGGATGAAATTCGAAAGTATGCGAGAGTAACATGAAGGAGACTGGCACAAAACAGACGGTTGTGGAAGAAACTTGGGGAGACCTTCGTCCAGCAGTGGATTGATAATGGTTGACAATGATGAACATATGAGACTGGCACAAAACAGACGGTTGTGGAAGAAACTTGGGGAGACCTTCGTCCAGCAGTGGATTCATAATGGTTGACAATGATGAACATATACCAGTCTCCTTCATGTTACTCCGGCATACTTTCGAATTTCATCGACCCATCTCCCAAATGGTCTTTTCTGAGTCTTTATATATATCTAATATGAAGCCATGATATAATAATAAAAAGCCATAATTAATATTAATAATAGTTATTATGTTTGCAGTTTGCTATCAACCTTCCTTGAAAAAGCCGCCTGGTTGATGTGCGTAAGTTTGGAAACTTTGATTTGGATTTTACACCAAGAAATTTCGGATTACTGGTATAGTTATACTATTTAAGTCGGTAAAATGTTAATTATTACCTCATTGCAAACACTGCAGCAATTCGTAGACTTATTGTAAATAGTAACTTCCTAGAAAAAAACCATCTGGTTGATGTGCGAAAGCTTGGAAACGCTAATGTGTCAACTTCCTACGCCAATAAATTGGATCACTAGTACAGTGTTACTATTTACTACTTAACTGGTGTACTGTTCCTCGTTATTATCCGTAGACTTGTGTTGAAATGGCAATGCTGATATACTTTTAATTTTAGGGTTGCGATACTTCGGTGACTTTTTCTAAAACTGGACAGCAAAAACTTCGCTTCCAGGGTTATTTATGAATTATCAGTCCGCCAATGCATCTCATTCAGGAAAAAAAAATTGGCGCTTTTAAAAGTCGCCATCAAAGGAACTCAGAAATTTAGCCAAAGAACTGAATCATTAAATTAAAATGGCGGATTTTTAAACTTACACTGTCCCTAATTCATTATGGAGAGAACATTATATTCTGATGCACCACCTTTTTTCAAAAACTATCTTCTGAAAAAACCAGCAGTGTTTTTCCGGCGTCATTAATAAAGGAAAACGCTTCACTGGCGAATGGAAAGACAGCATTCTCGTTTCTTTTAAAATTAATTCTAAACACAAATGTGATGTTTTGAATTCAAACGGATATTATTTAAATACATGTTGAGTTTTCGTTAAATAAACATTCAATTATCTTGAAAAAGAAACAAGGTACAACACAAACACGTCTGGATTTCTGGAAATAATTTGTGCCCCTCTTCTTGCATATATGTATTTGACAACTGCAATTCCGCAGTCACTAAAAACGCATTCACTTTGCTCACAGAGCTCCTAAAGGAATTCCTGTTTTCAATAAGCGCGGCAAATATACTTTTCAACTGTACTGTTATTTTTTAAACTACCTAAATTCTGACGTCTGCTCTACACAGCAACTGAACTCGAAAATCTTTTTAAACTTGAATTCTTAGGTATCTACCCTAGAAAACTTGATTTCCTAGAGCCACATATATTTATAAAAAAGAAAAGAAAAAATAATACACGTTTGATGGCAAACGAATTAAATTTATCAAAGTCAAAATAAGGAATGGGATTTTGGTTTTCTCACATGGCGCAAGCTATATTCGACGCTTATAGGAAATGTAGTGCAAAAGTAAAATTAAAGAACAGAACGCTAGGGAAAGCAAAGTTTTGTTAATCATTTGTCAAATACGCATGCTTTTTCGGAACTCTCTTTTGTTTCTCAAACTGGTGAGTACAATGAAAAAAAAATTCTTTTTTTTTTAAATACCTGATGCAAAAAACGGTTTTATGTTTCTGTCAACAACCAACTTATGCTTTTTTAAACTTACGCTGTTTCTTTTCAGAAGCGCATCCACTGTCAAACAGCAGTATTAAACGAGCACTTAAAAAACTCCACTGACACAAGCTTGAAATAATAAAATAGATACGCACAGAATTTGAAATTATGACTTTAATTGCATTATCAACAGCAAAATGGTTCATTGTTTATTCACCAATTCATAATTTTAGAATAACATATTTATTTTCAGTTGACTTTGATTTCATTTTTTCTGTTCGAAATATCAGTGTTTTATGCAAAATTCAGTAGATCAGATCAGATCATATGCAGAGGATTTTAGGGAGTGTCTGACCCCAGGCCTTAAACAACCGTTAGAAATAGGAAGCTAGGCGATTTGGGCTAGAGTGCCTGATAGGAAAGTGACACAGAAACGAGGAAGAAAGGGAGAGGAAGACGCCCTTATTTATTACCGGGGGGGGGTGCAGTACCCGGGACCCGACGCCCTTAACGTGCACATCCGACGCACGAAGGATATTTAGTGGTTCGAGCGTTCGTACCTGCCGGGATCGAACCTGAGTTTCCTCCATGGCAGTCACGAACGCTGACCACTAGGCCATCCGTGGCCCAAAATTTAGTAGAAATTGGATGTAACGCGAGATTGCCGCCCCGGTGGCGCAGTGGTCTAAGCGATGGCCTCTGATCATTCGCCCGAAGCTGTCCGCGTTCGAATCCCGTTGAGGCATGGATGTTGTGTTTGTCTTACGGCGCTGGCTCTCTCCCTTCCCTGGAACCAGTGACCCTAAATTAGGGACGGGTGATTCAGAATACTTCTTATACACTATACTGGTCACAAAAACTTAAGGATATTGCGGAAGACGTGGAAGGGAAAACGTGGTGATATGCAAATTTAGCGACAACTGGAGATCGGTTATCAGCGTGGGTAGCTGCGTCATATGAATATTAGCATCATAATAACGCAGCACGTGTGATGCCAGCTCCGAAAAAATTATCCTGCCAGAAGTGGAAAACGGGTCGTTTCATTGCTTGGTCTAGAAGTTTCCTGAATGTTTCACTTTCAGTGTGGTATTTACCCGAAATGATGCCCAGACGACGTTTAAGGTGGTTCCACCTAAAATAGCTGCTTTATGTTTTCAATAGTAAAACTTCTTTACATATTTTCTTAAGCAATTAATGTATTCCCAAGCATGAAAATTTGCATGTCGATAAAACTAACTTTAAGTTACAGTATGGGATACTTAATATTTGCTAAAACATAACCATAATTATATTAAAAATCAATAATTTTTTCTTTGAGTTATGTTCAGACCTGTTAATAGATGGCGCGACCTGTACATTGATGATGTCATCAGGCAAACAAATGTGGGATTGCTTAATTATGGTTGTGTTTTAGCAAGTACTAAGTATCCCATGCCATAACTTAAAGTTAGTTTTATCGATGTGCAAATCTTCATCCTTGGGAATATATTAATTGCCAAGAAAATATGTACAGAAGTTTTACCATTGGAAACATAAGGCAAAGATTTTAGGTGGAACAAACTTAAGCATTGACAACAGAAATACGGTGGCTGGCATGTTACAGGCAGATATGCAGCAGATCGGTGTACTTCAGGAGTTTCGCAAAGTGTCGAAACTCAAGTCGCCTACGTACAAAATTTCTACCGCATGAAAATGTTGCAGATCGTCTCAAGAGTGGTAGCCCAAGGACAACCACCAAGAGGCAAGATCACTGGTTGAGAGAAAGCGCTCGGAGAAGGTCTCGTATCACTAGTAGCCAACTAACTCCGGGAATCACTTCGAACTGTTTCTGGTGTCATACTCCAAACGGTACGAAACCGTCTTCACGAGTACGGATGATTTCATCATGTACTTTTCACAGACGAATCCCGTTTCGCTCGTTATCCTGATATACGACGAAGACACGTGTGGAAGAGATCCGGCACACGAATGCAGCAACACTATGTGCAGTCCGTCCACCCTTTCCAGCGGCAGTCAGTTCAGGTCTGGGTGCAGGAGTGTGCTTTAATGGTCGTACTTCCTTGTTTGTTTGTCAACGCAACACGAATGCCACAGTGTACCGAAAGGTGATCGCTGTTCCCATTGTAACACTGTTTCACGCTACTATTGGACATACATTCCCTTTTCTTGATGACAATGCAACCAGCCATCGTGCCTGCAGCGTGATTCAAGAGCTGGAAAATCATGGGATTGAATCGTTACAGCTGCCTTCGAGGTCTCCTGACCTTAATACTATTGAAAACATTTCGGACGCTGTACAGCGAAGTCTGGATACCCACGTTTCATAACCCAGTACACTGACAGAACTATGTAACGTGTTGCCTGTAATATGGAACTAGCTGCTCCAGACACTCATCAATAATGCCATTGCAAGTATGCCTCGTCGGTACCAAGACGTTCTTCGTCACAGAGATGGTGTTACCGGATACTGTAATCCAGAAGTATGAACGTTCTTCGAATTTACCATTTTGTTTATATTGCAGTGTTACTTTGTTGGGTGCAGAAATTGCACCATAAATCGTTTTCGTAAACGCACTCTTTATCATTTGTGTTACCTAGTCTCACTGATATTGCTTCAATGAGCGTTACATGAGTCTAATACTTACCAGTACATTCTTCATTTCATGCAATATCCCTAATTTTTTGTGACCAGTATATAACATCAAAAAATTAAACATACACTGCTGGGAGCCGCGGACGGCTTAGTAGTTAGCGAGTCAGACTATCGATGCAAAGTCCTCAGGTTCGAACCTGGGCTGATCTTTCAGAGATGGTGTGATTTACTAACAATCGCTGAATGTCCGCGCTGCATCGGACTAGCACGTTAAGTGACGGCCCCCAGGCTAGACCCACTGGTTAAATGGGTATCCTTTACTATTCCCCCCCCCCCTGAAATTCTCTCACCCTCTATGTGCAACATTGTACTTGTACAGTGTCTACTGTACTCTAATCTCACAACAAACTGTTCTGTCAAAGTCGCTAGACTTACTCTCATTCCTTCCGTTTCTGTGTCCTGCCCAAAAGGCGAACTCGCTGTAGGTGGCTGGGACCTAAAATCTACTCACTGTGGACGGAAGTCCTACAAGAAAATGACTCATGCTTGCATACACTGCTGGCCACCCAAAATGCAACACCAAAAAAGACACGAGATAGCAAAGCCAGATTTAGTGGACACATAACGACAGATACAAAGATGAAACGATTGTTGCCGGGCCACTCGGTTGCCGATCAGCGACCAGACGTGTTCGATGGGTGACATATCGGGAGAACAGGCGGGCCACAGCAGCAGCAGTGACACCTGGTGGGCCGTGAAGAATTGTTGCACGATGCGTGCCACGTGCGGACGCGCATTGACCTGTTGAAACGTGGCCGCTGGCAGGGCCTGCAGGTATGGAAGGACTACAGTCACGCCAGGTGATGGACCGGTATGGCGATGCATAATTCAGGCGTCATACAGTCTCTCGCCGCGGTGCCGCCACACACGGATCCGACCATCGTGGTGTTGCAGGCAGAAGCAGGATTCGTCGGAGAAGACAATGTCGTGTCATTCCGTGGTCCAGGTGTGGCGTTCAACGGCCCACTGCCGCCGCACTCGCCGGTGGTGTAACGTCAATGATAATCGGACTAATGGGCGCCGTGCGACAAGTCCCAGCTCCTGCAGACGACGTCGAACGGTACGTGCTGACACAGGTTGTTGCGCAACACACCCTAATTCCTGCGCTAATGTTCGTGATGTGGGTGTGCGAGCCGTCAATGTCCGCTGCACAACATGCTGGTCCTCTCGTACAGTTGAGTGCCGCGACTGCGGCAATCGCTCGCGTCGTTCCGTCCGTCCCTCCTGCACCCACCGAATCCCTACTCGTCTCAATGTGGCTGGATGTCGTCCCACGCGGGCACCGATGTCTCGGTACGATAAACCGCTGTCGCGATAAGCCACTATTCGTCCTCTGTCGAACCCTGAAACGTGCTGGAATGACTGCCGTATTCTGCGACGAGGCATCAGGAAGCTTCCCACGCACAGGTCCGGCAGCACAACACACTTCCACTACTTACACCCCGCCTTCTGTACACCCTTCTTATAGTGCTTCTCAGTTTCGTGCCGGGCGCACATGATTTGCATTTGCCCTGCAATGCTAATCGTTTACATTGTAAAGTACGACTTCCACGCACAAAAGTGCGGAAGGATACATTGACATTTAATGACTTGAGCGTGTGGTCAGTGATGTGGAGAGTTGCGAGAGAGATATCGAAGGAGGAGGACATGGCGAGCTTTGGCTAAGACAACAAGTTCAGTTTGTAGCGCGGAGTGTATTCCAGTTTATGTTTTTGTGTAAAGAAATAAATGTTTTGTGTTGTGATCGAGTGTCTGTGATGTTACAGACGAAAGATAGAAATTGGAGGCACCTGTGAGATTCGAACTACGAAAGACAGGAAGTGAAGGCGCCGGTGAGACGGAATCAGCGCAACTTCAGCGGCGTGTTTTACGACCGTGGGAATCGATGAGTTGAAAGTTCTTCAAGCGTGCGAAAGAACCAACGCGACAGCGATATTTTTTTTCCTCTTTGTGTTGGGAAGAACAAAGGATGGTGACTGTAGTTTGTTTTTTCGAAATTATTTGTTCCGTATCGGATTTACACCACATTAGATGTTTATGTAAGTACTGTTTTGTTGTTGTTCTTAGAGAATTATCCAAAGGAATGAAATATCAAAGCAAGTTTTTTAGAAGTTTCCGGGCACGGAAATAAATAGAAGGAAATAATTTCTGTCAAGAAATAGTACATTCAGATCAACTGTTTGAGCCTAGATTATAGGTAAATGTAGAATATTGTTGTAAACAATTTCTGTGAACGTATACACATATACGATAATAGAAGGAAATCATTTCTGTCAAGAAATAGCACATTCAGATCAACTGTTTGAGCCTAGATTATAGATAAATGTAGAATATTGTTGTAAACAATTTCTGTGAACGTATACACATATACGAAAATAGAAGGAAATAATTTCTGTCAAGAAATAGTACATTCAGATCAACTGTTTGAGGCTAGAGTATAGGTAAATGTAGAATTTTGTTGTAAACAATTTCTGTGAACGTATACACATCATCATCATCATCATTGTCAACCATTATCAATCCACTGCTGGACGAAGGTCTCCCCAAGTTTCCTCCACAACGGTCTGTCTTGTGCCAGTCTCCTCCATGTCACTCCCGCATACTTTCGAATTTCATCCACCCATCTCCCATGTGGTCTTCTTCTGGGTCTTTTCCTGTCCCTTGGAATCCAATCTAAAATTTCGGCTGTCCATCGATGGTCTGTCCTTCTGGCAGTATGTCCAGCCCATTGCCATTTCAGGGATTTAACTCTGATCATGATGTCTTCCACTCTTGTCATTTTTCGGATCCACGTGTTCCTCTTCTTATCTCTCCTGGTTACACCAAGCATGCACCTCTCCATGCTTCTTTGAGTCGTCTGCAGCCTTTGTATGTCTCTTTTAGCTAAGGTCCACGTCTCTGCACCATACGTAAGCACTGGAAGGATGCATTGATCAAACACTTTTCTTTTAAGACATAATGGCATATTGCTCTTGAAAATTATGCTGTTTCTTCCAAAAGCTCTCCAGGCAAGTTTTGTACGCCGATTAATTTCTTCACCAATGTGACCCTCACTTGATATCTGCTGTCCAAGATAAACGTACGTGTCTGTTATCTCCAGCTTTTCTCCATCAATCGATAAATCTTCATTTCTTGTAAAAGCATTGAACATCACTTTTGTCTTCTGAAAGTTCATTTTTAATCCCCCTTCTTTACTCTTGTCAGCAAATTCCTGGATCATACTCTGTAGCTCTGATGGGGTAGTTGCAAAAATGACTACGTCATCAGCAAAACGAAGGTGGGTTAGATAATCTCCATTAATCTTTATCCCCTTGGTTTCCCAGCTCAGTGACTGAAAAACACCCTCCAATGTGGCATTAAAGAGCTTCGGAGATATGGTGTCACCTTGTCTCACTCCTTTTCCAATTTTTATGTGTGTTGTATTTTCAAACAGCCTAATCTTTGCACTTGCATTTTCATAGATGTTATTAATAATATTAATGTATGCATCTTCAATACCGCAGGTTTTCAGAGCCATTGTAACTGGTGATGGTTTCACCGAATCAAAGGCTTTTTCATAATCGATAAAAGCCATGCACAATGGAAGTTCATATTCCCTCGCTCTTTCAATTAGTTCTCTCAGTACGTGGATATGATCTATAGTGCTATAGCCACTCCTGAATCCAGCTTGTTCTCTCGGTTGAGCCATGTCCAGTGTCACCTTCAAGCGGTGTGAAAGAACTTTAGTGAAGATTTTATAAACTACTGATAGGAGGCTGATAGGTCTGTAGTTTCCGAGATCCTCAATGTCACCTTTCTTATGTAGCAGGATCATTGTAGCGGTGTTCCAATCCTCAGGAATCTTTCCTTCATTAAGGCATCGAGTGAAAATTTGGGCGAGTACTGTTTCGATTTCTCCACTTGCTTCTTGCATGATGTCTACAGTAATTCCATCTTCTCCTGGAGCTTTTGCTCGCTTCATGTTCTTGATTGCATGTGCAACTTCTGCTGGAAGGACTGGAGGAACTCTGGTACTGGTATCTTTCATGGTGTCTGGAGTACATGTATCATCCCTTTCATATAATTTGGAGTAGAAATCTTTCACTCTTGTCAAAATTTCGCCTCTATTTCTTGTTACAGAACCATCTTCTTTTCTCAGTGCCATAATCTGTTTTCTTCCCTTACTGAGATGTCCCTTTGCTATCTTTAGGCTTTGGTTGTTTTCAATTGCTTTCCTCACTAGTTCACAGTTGATCTTTCTTACGTCTTCAGTGATACTTTTTCGTACTGTCTTGCACAGCTCTATATATTCCACTTTGGAAGTCACATCTTCTTTAGTTGTCCTCATCTCTCTTCTTTTTTGCATCAACATTTTCGTTTTTCCTGATAATTTATTTACATGCAACTTGTTCTTAGACCCAGCTAATTTTGTTGCTGTTTCCATAAGAGCTTTGGCTACTTTTCTGTTAACTTCAGAGATGTCCACTTCTTCCGATGTTAGGCCTTCTAAAGCAGAGAACCTGTTCTTCAGTTCCAACTTGAAGGTATTATGGTGTTTTTTAAGGTTGGTTATGTCAATAGATTTTGTTTGTCTTATGAGCTTGCCACGTTCAAGTTTATTGTTGAGGTGCATCTTACATCTCACCAATCTATGGTCACTACCTGTGTTGAACTTGTTTAGCACACTGCAGTCTTCTATGATGCATTTTTTGTTACACATAATAAAATCAATTTCACTTGTCGTCCCATTTGGATGTCTCCATGTCCATTTCCTGTGTGGCTTTTTCTTGAAGAAGGAGTTCAAGATGAAAAACCCTTCTGCCTCTGCAAACTCAACGAGAGTATTTCCACGCTGGTTTCTGTTGCCGTGACCGAATTTACCTACTGAAGTTTCATTCTGTTGCCGTTGCCCTATTTTTGCATTGAAATCTCCCATAATTATTTTCAAGTGCTGCTTACCTTTATTATTTAGATGACAAATTTCCTCATAAAATTCTTCAATTTCTTCTTCAGGATGACTTGTGGTGGGTGCATAAGTTTGAATAATATGAGCCTGGTATCTTCTCGAGAGTTGGATAACGAGTCGTGCAGCTCTGTCAGAGGAACTTTCAACTTCTACCACTTTATCCTTCAGTTTCTTGTTTATTATAAATCCAACACCACTAGTTCTGCCAGTATCTGTCCCACGATAGTAGAAGAGATGTCCACTTTTCAGTTCGATGAGATCTTCTCCTTTTCTCCTTACCTCACTTAGCCCCACGATGTCCCACTTGATCCTTTGTAGTTCCTCTTCCAATTCAAGAAGCCTTGAATCAGAAGATAGGGAGCGTCCATTGTACGTTGCCAAGGTCAGCATCAGATGGCAGCCTAGTCCGGTCCTCCGGGGATTCTTAGCACCCTCTGCCTTCATGTCGCACTGGCCGCTGCCTTGGCCAGGTACATTCCAGCTGCCGGAGACTGAGGGCCAAGATTTAAGTTGTGGAGTCATTTTGGAGGGGTTTGGCCATAACTCACCACGCTGGCCAAGCGGGTTGGTGAGTGTGGGATAGAATTTCCTCTAATCCCGATGGTATAGTTATACCGCTATGGGCGGTCGTCAGAGCCCCTTTAGTGGGAACAGGATGCACCACGAGAAGGCGGGGTTGACATTTGTCAAGGAGAGGCTGTGATGTTACGCATCACCTGACCTTACATCCCATATACGATAATAAATAAACATTGGGTACACGTAGAGCTTGTTGAAATGGCTTTCTTAGGAAGAGCTCGAAAAGAAGAACTTCTGCAGTTGGCGAAAGAATTGGGTATAGAAGTTATGCCAAATCTCAAAATTCTGGAATTAAAAAATAAAATTGTCAACTTTGAAGGATATGAAGAGGATTTCGTGAAAGAACTTTTGGCAGGTATAAAAGAGCGTAGAGAAACAGAAAGACAAATGGAATTTGAGCTTGAAAAACTCAAAATAGAAGCTGGACGTCAGCCGCTGGGAGGCAGTTTGGAGCAAAATGGAAATGCTCATAAACCGAGATTAGAACTTCGTCATTTGATGAAAACATTTGACCCAAAAGACAGTGATATAAGTATTTACTTAGTTTTATTTGAAAGGCAAGCAGAACAAGCAGAAATAAAAAGGGAAGATTGGGTTGCGAATTTGATAGGACTTTTGCCCTACGAAATATCACAATTGATTGCCAGAGAAAATGTGGAAGATGCTAAAAACTATGAATATGTTAAAAGGTTACTTCTTAAAAGATATAAGTTGAGTCCAGAGAAATTTAGATTGAAATTTGTACAACACATGCGTACATCATAGAAGACCTGGAGAGATTTCGCCTTCGAGTTAGAAAATTATTTTAATGAATGGATTTCAGGACTTAAAATAGACGATTTTGAAGGGCTAAAAAATTAATGATCACAGATCAATTGAAGCGGAGAGGGCCTATAGAAATAAGGGAGCATTTTATTGATAAATGGTCAAATATTGTCTCACCTTTAGATTTGGCTGATATGATGGACAATAATGAAAGTGTAAGAGGAGGAATCAAGAAAAATTCGTCGAATGAATTTTGTGCTTCAAAGAAAATGCAAGGCAGTGAGAAAAAAACTAGAGATAACTATGATCGCAGAAATTTTATGAAAAATGGATTTTATAACAAAAATTATGTTAAGTCAGATGTAGGACAAGGGTGGTCAAAACGGAATGTATCTCAGAATGAAGAAAAGTATGATCGCAGACGGAAGATTCAATGTTACGAGTGTGCATCTTATGATCACATTCGACCTCAATGTCCTAAGCTAAAATCACAGAACTCAGGAAGCGTAAATAGAATCAGAGAGGAAACTGAAGGGGATCTCTTGGCACCCTATACCTTTGAAGGAAAAATAAATGGAGTTACCATGCCTATTCTTCGGGATACAGGTTCATCAGTTGATATCATTTGTCAAGAGTATGTGTCGCCAGGTGAGTTTACTGGAGAACATGTGTGGGTACAGCATCTTCTGGATGAACAAAAGGTTTGTTTACCATTGGCAGAAGTTGAACTAGAATGTGAATTAGGTCATATTGTAACTAAGGCTGCTGTGATTAGAAAGTCGTTAGATCAAGGTAGATATTTACTTGGAAATAAAACTGCCGCTTTGTTAAAAAAATTGATATGGAGTGGCCACCTAATTCAGAACAGGTAAATGTTGTGATTACTCGGTATCAAGAAAAACAGAAACGAAACAACGAAGAGAGAAATTCAGTAAAGAATGATTCAGGGAAGAAAGAAAAACAAGCCCTTGAAGGAGAGGCTGTGGGTTCCGAAGAATCAGATGAATTAGAAGAAGAAATTCTGCCATTGCGGCATGATGAAGATAAAGCCATGTTAGAGTTGGTAAAAATGGATTCAAAAAGTTTCATGGAAGATCAACGGCAAAGTTTGGAATTGAAAAAAATCTCAAAGAAATAGAGAAAACAGATTTTAAAAAGGCAAATGGTTATGCTGTACTAAGAAATGGGATGTTGGTGAAGAAGAAGATCAACAAGATTGGCGAAGAGGGAGATCTTATTGTTGTTCCAGAACAATATAGAGAACAAATAAAAAACATGTGTCATGAGGGAACTTCGGGGCATTTAGGAGTGACAAAAACCAAAGACAGACTAGCGAAGTATTTTTATTGGCCTAACTGTTATAAAGACATTGAAGAATTTGTAAAATCTTGTGATTCATGCCAACGTGCTGGAAAAGCTGGGGACAAAAAGAAAGCACGTTTAAAAATAGTTCCAATTATTCCTGAAATTTTTACAAAAATCAACGTTGATGCCTGTGGGCCTTTGCCCGAGACTTCAAGCGGAAATAGATACATAATTACAGCTATGTGTTTGTCGTCCAAATATCCAGATGCAGTACCAGTACCAGACATAGGATCCAAGTCGGTAGTTGACGCTTTGTTACACATTTTTAGCCGCATGGGATTTCCGAAAGAAATTCAAACTGATCAAGGAGCCTGTTTTGTAAGCATTTTGACACTAGAATTTCTGGAGCGGTTTGGAATAAAAGTTACTCATAGTTCTGTATATCATCCCCAAAGTAATCCGGTAGAACGATTCCATCGAACTATTAAAAGGATGTTGAGAGTTTTATGTCTTGAGTCTGCTCCGGATTGGGAGAAACAGTTACCGGCGGCGCTGTTTGCTTTGAGAACTGTGACACATGAAAGCACAGGGTTTACGCCTGCTGAATTGGTGCATGAAAAAAATTTGAGGACGCCAATGACACTATTGTATGAAAAATGGATGGGTCATCCTGAAGAAGAAACTATGTCACTGAATATGTATTTGAGTTAATAAATAGGATGAAAAGATGTCAAGAACTTGCCATTAAAAACATGGAAGTGGCTCAATTGAAAAGAAAATATTGGTATGACAGAAATGCGGTAAAACGTGAATTTCAAGAAGGAGATTTAGTATTGGTTTTTGTTACCTGCAGGCCAAATAAGTTAGCGGAACAGTGGAAAGGACCAGGGAAAATTGAGAAAAACATTTCTGAGACTAATTATGTAGTAAGCTTTGAAGGTAAAAATGTAAAGCATCAAGTATATCACATTAACATGCTGAAACCATACCATAAACGACCAGAATTTGTGAACTTATTGCCCGGTTGTGAAAATGGTGAAATGGATTTAGAGATTAAATTTCCGCAAGTTGAAAAAAATCCCAATATATTTAACTTCTCTGATATCGAGGAGAACAGTAAACTTCGAGAGCGCCTAAGTGGCCAAAAAATTCAGGATCTGAAAAAACTATTGTGCCATTACTTGAAAATGTTTTCTAATATTCCAGGGAAGACTCATTTGGTCGAACATGATATCGAGCTAGCTAGTAATGCTATTGTAAGAGTTAAGCCTTATAGAATGTCGCCCACGCAGATAAATATTCTTAAAGCCGAGATAGATAAAATGCTGCAGTACAAGATTATAGAAGTTGGTGAATCAGACTATACATCACCCATGAGTTTGGTAGAAGTACCCGGAAGAGATCCACGCCCATGTATTGACTACAGGCGATTGAATGAAGTGACAAGGACCCAGTTCTACCCATTGCCCAACATAGAAGAAAGAGTCGAAAAGGTTTCTGGAGCGAAGTATATTACAGTATTAGATTTAAAAACGGTTCTGGCAAATTCCATTAAGTGCTAGAGCTCAACGATTAGCAGCGTTTGTGACTACTTTTGGAACGTATCGGCCCTTAAAGATGCCATTTGGCCTTAAGAACGCACCTTATTTCTTTAGCAAAATGATGTCGGAACTTTTGAGAGGCTGCGAAGAGTTTGCCGTACCATATCTAGAAAATGTTGCCATTTTTTCCGAAAACTGGGGGGATCATTTGATACATCTTGAAGAAGTGCTACAGAGGTTGCAGAGAGCTTCCTTGACCATAAAACCTTCCAAATGTAAGTTTGCTCAATATCACGTCTTGTATTTGGGTCATATTGTTGGACAAGGATATCGAAAACCAGCGGAACGAAAGGTTCAGGCCATACAAAATTTTCCTACGCCAAAGAACAAGACGCAAGTAAGATCTTCCTTAGGCCTGGCGGGATATTACAGCAGATATATTCCAATGTTTTCTTCGATAGCGGCTCCCTTGACCTTGACAGACATCTTGAAGGGTAAAAATCGTAAAGAAGAAATTATATGGTCAGAACAATGTGAGAAAGCTTTTGTGGAACTAAAAAATCTTTATCTAGTTTTTCTGTCCTGTATGCCCCTGACTATGAACATAGATTTATTCTACAAACTGATGCTTCAGATCAAGGAATGGGAGTCGTCCTCTCGCAAGAACAAGAAGATGGCGCTGAACATCCTGTACTCTATCTAAGCAGAAAACTTTCGACAGCAGAGAAGACATACAGTACCAGTGAAAAAGAATGTGCCGCCATTATATTTGCGGTACAGAAACTGAAATGCTACCTGGATGGTCAAAATTTCCTCATACAAACTGATCATAACCCTCTCGTTTGATTACGCACCAACGCAAGTTCAAATGCTCGTCTGATGAGATGGGCCCTTGCTTTACAAGCATATGATTTTGTTATAATTCATCGATCGGGAACCATGCACAAAAATGCAGATGGACTGAGCAGAGTTCCAACTTTAGATGAACCACCTTGATCATGCTATGTGTCTGCTAGTGAAAACATTTTTTTTTTTTTTTTTTTTTTTTGGTTTTGATATATACTACATAGAAATTGTTGGAAAACACGTAAAGATGATTGTTAAATTAATTCATATATTTCTCTTTGTAAATGGATTATGACTCATTATGTGAACTATGACTATTGTATTGTAAAATGAGAAGAACTTTTTACCACTGGAAAAAGTTCCTCTGGAGTGAGGAGGGGTTGTAAAGTACGACTTCCACGCACAAAAGTGCGGAAGGATACATTGACTTTTAATGACTTGAGCATGTGGTGAGTGATGTGGAGAGTTGCGAGAGAGATATCGAAGGAGGAGGACATGGCGAGCTTTGGCTAAGACAACAAGTTCAGTTTGTAGCGCGGAGTGTATTCCAGTTTATGTTTTTGTGTAAAGAAATAAATGTTTTGTGTTGTGATCGAGTGTCTGTGATGTTACAGACGAAAGATAGAAATTGGAGGCACCTGTGAGATTCGAACTACGAAAGACAGGAAGTGAAGGCGCCGGTGAGACGGAATCAGCGCAACTTCAGCGGCGTGTTTTACGACCGTGGGAATCGATGAGTTGAAAGTTCTTCAAGCGTGCGAAAGAACCAACGCGACAGCGATATTTTTTTTCCTCTTTGTGTTGGGAAGAACAAAGGATGGTGACTGTAGTTTGTTTTTTCGAAATTATTTGTTCCGTATCGGATTTACACCACATTAGATGTTTATGTAAGTACTGTTTTGTTGTTGTTCTTAGAGAATTATCCAAAGGAATGAAATATCGAAACAAGTTTTTTAGAAGTTTCCGGGCACGGAAATAAATAGAAGGAAATAATTTCTGTCAAGAAATAGTACATTCAGATCAACTGTTTGAGCCTAGATTATAGGTAAATGTAGAATATTGTTGTAAACAATTTCTGTGAACGTATACACATATACGATAATAGAAGGAAATCATTTCTGTCAAGAAATAGCACATTCAGATCAACTGTTTGAGCCTAGATTATAGATAAATGTAGAATATTGTTGTAAACAATTTCTGTGAACGTATACACATATACGAAAATAGAAGGAAATAATTTCTGTCAAGAAATAGTACATTCAGATCAACTGTTTGAGGCTAGAGTATAGGTAAATGTAGAATTTTGTTGTAAACAATTTCTGTGAACGTATACACATATACGATAATAAATAAACATTGGGTACACGTAGAGCTTGTTGAAATGGCTTTCTTAGGAAGAGCTCGAAAAGAAGAACTTCTGCAGTTGGCGAAAGAATTGGGTATAGAAGTTATGCCAAATCTCAAAATTCTGGAATTAAAAAATAAAATTGTCAACTTTGAAGGATATGAAGAGGATTTCGTGAAAGAACTTTTGGCAGGTATAAAAGAGCGTAGAGAAACAGAAAGACAAATGGAATTTGAGCTTGAAAAACTCAAAATAGAAGCTGGACGTCAGCCGCTGGGAGGCAGTTTGGAGCAAAATGGAAATGCTCATAAACCGAGATTAGAACTTCGTCATTTGATGAAAACATTTGACCCAAAAGACAGTGATATAAGTATTTACTTAGTTTTATTTGAAAGGCAAGCACAACAAGCAGAAATAAAAAGGGAAGATTGGGTTGCGAATTTGATAGGACTTTTGCCCTACGAAATATCACAATTGATTGCCAGAGAAAATGTGGAAGATGCTAAAAACTATGAATATGTTAAAAGGTTACTTCTTAAAAGATATAAGTTGAATCCAGAGAAATTTAGATTGAAATTTGTACAACACATGCGTACATCATAGAAGACCTGGAGAGATTTCGCCTTCGAGTTAGAAAATTATTTTAATCAATGGATTTCAGGACTTAAAATAGGCGATTTTGAAGGGCTAAAAAAATTAATGATCACAGATCAATTGAAGCGGAGAGTGCCTATAGAAATAAGGGAACATTTTATTGATAAATGGTCAAATATTGTCTCACCTTCAGATTTGGCTGATATGGTGGACAATTATGAAAGTGTAAGAGGAGGAATCAAGAAAAATTCGTCGAATGAATTTTGTGCTTCAAAGAAAATGCAAGGCAGTGAGAAAAAAACTAGAGATAACTATGATCGCAGAAATTTTATGAAAAATGGATTTTATAACAAAAATTATGTTAAGTCAGATGTAGGACAAGGGTGGTCAAAACGGAATGTATCTCAGAATGAAGAAAAGTATGATCGCAGACGGAAGATTCAATGTTACGAGTGTGCATCTTATGATCACATTCGACCTCAGTGTCCTAAGCTAAAATCACAGAACTCAGGAAGCGTAAATAGAATCAGAGAGGAAACTGAAGGGGATCTCTTGGCACCCTATACCTTTGAAGAAAAATAAATGGAGTTACCATGCCTATTCTTCGGGATACAGGTTCATCAGTTGATATCATTTGTCAAGAGTATGTGTCGCCAGGTGAGTTTACTGGAGAACATGTGTGGGTACAGCATCTTCTGGATGAACAAAAGGTTTGTTTACCATTGGCAGAAGTTGAACTAGAATGTGAATTAGGTCATATTGTAACTAAGGCTGCAGTGATTAGAAAGTCGTTAGATCAAGGTAGATATTTACTTGGAAATAAAACTGCCGCTTTGTTAAAAAAAATTGATATGGAGTGGCCACTTAATTCAGAACAGGTAAATGTTGTGATTACTCGGTATCAAGAAAAACAGAAACGAAACAACGAAGAGAGAAATTCAGTAAAGAATGATTCAGGGAAGAAAGAAAAACAAGCCCTTGAAGGAGAGGCTGTGGGTTCCGAAGAATCAGATGAATTAGAAGAAGAAATTCTGCCATTGCGGCATGATGAAGATAAAGCCATGTTAGAGTTGGTAAAAATGGATTCAAAAAGTTTCATGGAAGATCAACGGCAAAGTTTGGAATTGAAAAAAATCTCAAAGAAATAGAGAAAACAGATTTTAAAAAGGCAAATGGTTATGCTGTACTAAGAAATGGGATGTTGGTGAAGAAGAAGATCAACAAGATTGGCGAAGAGGAGATCTTATTGTTGTTCCAGAACAATATAGAGAACAAATAAAAAACATGTGTCATGAGGGAACTTCGGGGCATTTAGGAGTGACAAAAACCAAAGACAGACTAGCGAAGTATTTTTATTGGCCTAACTGTTATAAAGACATTGAAGAATTTGTAAAATCTTGTGATTCATGCCAACGTGCTGGAAAAGCTGGGGACAAAAAGAAAGCACGTTTAAAAATAGTTCCAATTATTCCTGAAATTTTTACAAAAATCAACGTTGATGCCTGTGGGCCTTTGCCCGAGACTTCAAGCGGAAATAGATACATAATTACAGCTATGTGTTTGTCGTCCAAATATCCAGATGCAGTACCAGTACCAGACATAGGATCCAAGTCGGTAGTTGACGCTTTGTTACACATTTTTAGCCGCATGGGATTTCCGAAAGAAATTCAAACTGATCAAGGAGCCTGTTTTGTAAGCATTTTGACACTAGAATTTCTGGAGCGGTTTGGAATAAAAGTTACTCATAGTTCTGTATATCATCCCCAAAGTAATCCGGTAGAACGATTCCATCGAACTATTAAAAGGATGTTGAGAGTTTTATGTCTTGAGTCTGCTCCGGATTGGGAGAAACAGTTACCGGCGGCGCTGTTTGCTTTGAGAACTGTGACACATGAAAGCACAGGGTTTACGCCTGCTGAATTGGTGCATGAAAAAAATTTGAGGACGCCAATGACACTATTGTATGAAAAATGGATGGGTCATCCTGAAGAAGAAACTATGTCACTGAATATGTATTTGAGTTAATAAATAGGATGAAAAGATGTCAAGAACTTGCCATTAAAAACATGGAAGTGGCTCAATTGAAAAGAAAATATTGGTATGACAGAAATACGGTAAAACGTGAATTTCAAGAAGGAGATTTAGTATTGGTTTTTGTTACCTGCAGGCCAAATAAGTTAGCGGAACAATGGAAAGGACCAGGGAAAATTGAGAAAAACATTTCTGAGACTAATTATGTAGTAAGCTTTGAAGGTAAAAATGTAAAGCATCAAGTATATCACATTAACATGCTGAAACCATACCATAAACGACCAGAATTTGTGAACTTATTGCCCGGTTGTGAAAATGGTGAAATGGATTTAGAGATTAAATTTCCGCAAGTTGAAAAAAATACCAATATATTTAACTTCTCTGATATCGAGGAGAACAGTAAACTTCGAGAGCGCCTAAGTGGCCAAAAAATTCATTATCTGAAAAAACTATTGTGCCATTACTTGAAAATGTTTTCTAATATTCCAGGGAAGACTCATTTGGTCGAACATGATATCGAGCTAGCTAGTAATGCTATTGTAAGAGTTAAGCCTTATAGAATGTCGCCCACGCAGATAAATATTCTTAAAGCCGAGATAGATAAAATGCTGCAGTACAAGATTATAGAAGTTGGTGAATCAGACTATACATCACCCATGAGTTTGGTAGAAGTACCCGGAAGAGATCCACGCCCATGTATTGACTACAGGCGATTGAATGAAGTGACAAGGACCCAGTTCTATCCATTGCCCAACATAGAAGAAAGAGTCGAAAAGGTTTCTGGAGCGAAGTATATTACAGTATTAGATTTAAAAAAGGGTACTGGCAAATTCCATTAAGTGCTAGAGCTCAACGATTAGCAGCGTTTGTGACTACTTTTGGAACGTATCGGCCCTTAAAGATGCCATTTGGCCTTAAGAACGCACCTTATTTCTTTAGCAAAATGATGTCGGAACTTTTGAGAGGCTGCGAAGAGTTTGCCGTACCATATCTAGAAGATGTTGCCATTTTTTCCGAAAACTGGGGGGATCATTTGATACATCTTGAAGAAGTGCTACAGAGGTTGCAGAGGGCTTCCTTGACCATAAAACCTTCCAAATGTAAGTTTGCTCAATATCACGTCTTGTATTTGGGTCATATTGTTGGACAAGGATATCGAAAACCAGCGGAACGAAAGGTTCAGGCCATACAAAATTTTCCTACGCCAAAGAACAAGACGCAAGTAAGATCTTTCTTAGGCCTGGCGGGATATTACAGCAGATATATTCCAATGTTTTCTTCGATAGCGGCTCTCTTGACAGACATCTTGAAGGGTAAAAATCGTAAAGAAGAAATTATATGGTCAGAACAATGTGAGAAAGCTTTTGTGGAACTAAAAAAATCTTTATCTAGTTTTCCTGTCCTGTATGCCCCTGACTATGAACATAGATTTATTCTACAAACTGATGCTTCAGATCAAGGAATGGGAGTCGTCCTCTCGCAAGAACAAGAAGATGGCGCTGAACAACCTGTACTCTATCTAAGCAGAAAACTTTCGACAGCAGAGAAGACATACAGTACCAGTGAAAAAGAATGTGCCGCCATTATATTTGCGGTACAGAAACTGAAATGCTACCTGGATGGTCAAAATTTCCTCATACAAACTGATCATAACCCTCTCGTTTGGTTACGCACCAACGCAAGTTCAAATGCTCGTCTGATGAGATGGGGCCTTGCTTTACAAGCATATGATTTTGTTATAATTCATCGATCGGGAACCATGCACAAAAATGCAGATGGACTGAGCAGAGTTCCAACTTTAGATGATCCACCTTGATCATGCTATGTGTCTGCTAGTGAAAACATTTTTTTTTTTTTTTTTTTTTTTTTTTTGGTTTTGATATATACTACATAGAAATTGTTGGAAAACACGTAAAGATGATTGTTAAATTAATTCATATATTTCTCTTTGTAAATGGATTATGACTCATTATGTGAACTATGACTATTGTATTGTAAAATGACAAGAACTTTTTACCACTGGAAAAAGTTCCTCTGGAGTGAGGAGGGGTTGTAAAGTACGACTTCCACGCACAAAAGTGCGGAAGGATACATTGACATTTAATGACTTGAGCGTGTGGTGAGTGATGAGGAGAGTTGCGAGAGAGATATCGAAGGAGGAGGACATGGCGAGCTTTGGCTAAGACAACAAGTTCAGTTTGTAGCGCGGAGTGTATTCCAGTTTATGTTTTTGTGTAAAGAAATAAATGTTTTGTGTTGTGATCGAGTGTCTGTGATGTTACAACATGTCTTCTCGCGGGCGACGCATGCTGAGAATTTCAGGCCAATCGGATGCTTCCTTCTTGGTGTTTCATTTTGGATGGCCAGCAGTGTAGTTTCCAACTAATGAGACCAGATGTAGAAAATCGTGAATATTAAACTACTAACAGTACTTCTTATTTCTTTACTTTTTTTTTTTTTTTTTTTTTTTTGCTATTTCCTTTATCTGCTTTCTTTTTCCTTTAGTACTTTCCGCGGTGGGCCAGTGAATAGGATTTACAGTAAAATGAGAAAGCTGCAATTGTTAAATGCATGTTTATTAAAGAAAAAAAAAGGCGTTTTGTGGTATAGATAATTTACACGGACATGAACCCAGCTGTTTTCCCTCCATGTAACATATATACAGAAATTTGAAAAGTTTTCAAATTTTTCTGTAGTTATGTTACATGGTGGGTTTTTGTCCGTGTTAATTGTTCCATGTATTCCCGGCTTGATATAGATAATTTAATTTACTAAATCATTAAATATGATTAATAAAAAATGGTAAACGTACTGCACATTGACTTAGCTGAAGTATTCAACGAGCAGTTAGTAAAAAACTGTGTGACGGGCCTGCACCACAGGACGCACACGAGATAAAGGAAGACAACAATGAGAGCACATGTCGGCGTAGCTCAGTTGAGAGAGCAACTTACTCCGGAGTGAGGAGTTCTGGGTTGATGCCCGACGCGGACGAACTTGTGCGTTATAAAAGTGTCGAAGACTTGAAGGAAATTACTTTTAGAAAAAGCTGACTTTTGCAGCAATTTTCCCTCCAAGATGTGATTGCGTGTTTTTTGTAGAAATTAATATAATGCTGTGACAGTGTAGTTTGCTGGATTTTTAAATTTGGTTTTATTTATTTAATTTTATTTTTTGTCTTCTTTTGTTTTAGCGTTTAGTGACCGCCATGAGGGCTATTTGTAGTCGCCCGTACCTAATTTAGGGCCACTAATTCCACGAACGGGATAGAGCCCGCGCTATAGAACAGACACATCACTCATATTTCATTCAAATCTCAAGCCCAGGCCTAACTCGAACTAGTCAGAAACCTACGCCTCTTACCGCTAGGCCACAGGAGCGGCGGAGCTTTTCTTCTCTTGCAGAAAATAAAAGTTGCTACATTTTTTACTAATAATTAGCTAAGGTAAATGAAAGCCTATATATACCGAAATAAGTACTACAGTCTGTAATTATTACCAGGCGCCTTACATCATCACAGGAGCTATTAATTGAATATATTTGAGGCCTTTTTTTTAGGCTACAGTAAATGGAAATTAACGTTTCCTATAAAACTACCGGAGTTGTGTATACTGCGGGAACTAATATGCATTATTGTAGTATGTATATAGTTCAAAAGTATGAAAATGTAAATTGTATCATGAGGTGATATTTTAAACGATACAGTTCTTACGGTAATTTAGGTGAAGCTGTTGATCTTCTTAGAAAGTGGCTTTAAAGTTATAAAGTGTGTTATTGACGCGCTACTAGTGGTGTCGTTGCAGTAATGTGCTACTTTTTCTGTAGGACTTAATAGTGCGACGCACTCGGTCGTATCAGAATAATACGACCACCTACCTAATTATGGGAATAAATACCTTTGGCCCGGATGGCAGCGGCCAGACGGCTTGGCATGAATCCATTGAGGTCATGGAAGGTTGCCCGAGGCACACGTGCCTATTCGGACAGCAGAAGAGCACGGAGGTCTCGGTGATGACGTGGTTGTGGGTCGGCATGTCGAACCTCTCGATCCGATTACTCTCACAAGTGTTCTATGGGATTGAGATCGGGCAATTTCGCTGGCCTAGGAAGAACGGAGACAACCAGTCGTGTACCACCTTAGCGACATGGCTGGTCACATTGTCCTGTTGGTAGACACTATCACTACCAGTGTAAAGGATGGACATGTCGCCATTCGCGTTCAGGGACCCATCCAGTGGTACCAGCGGTCCCAGGTCATACCAGGAAAACATCCCCCAGACATGCACCCTGCCACCGCCGGCTTGTACTTGATGGACAAGCGTTTCCGGGTGTTGGTTCTCGTGTTCCTGACGTCATATCCGCCACCGCCAATCACTTCTATGGAGTACAAAAATCAATTCGTCGGAGAAGGCAACCTTTTCCCACTCTTCCACTGTCCAATTACGGTAGTCCCATGCGCAGTGCAAGCGTCATTGCCGATAGACCTGGGTTAACATTGGCGCCTTGACGAAGCGTCGACTCCGGAAACTCATGCGTAACAAGGCTTGCTGAACTGTTATCGGGGGCACGTTTTCATCACGTGGGTGCCCCCAGCGTTCATTTGCGTGGTCAGTTGCTGTACTGTTGCGCTTCGATTGCTCTTTACCATTCGACGGAGGCTACGTTCTCCTCTGGAGTCGATGGCCTTTGTAGCTCCTCAGTTACGACGTCAGTAGGTACTCGGTGTGCCAGCGGTCCATTCTTGGTACACCCTTACTACAGCACCTCGCGAACAGCTCACTAAATCTGCTGTTTGTGAGATGCTTCCCCCGTAGCGCTGTAGCCGATATAATTCCTTTTTGAACGTCCATCACAACCTCTGCCCATTGTGCTGACGTAACGCACTATGGCTCATCTGTTTTGGCCGGCCCCGTATATGTCCGTATGGTCGACTTGTCACGTGCACTCTATGACGCGCCTAGACAGATACACTGTGATTCCGAGGTTGGTCATATGACTCTGATAGGACTGTGTTTGTTGGCTCTTCAAGTCCGAACAACTAACATGCCCACGTAACTTCACTCCCTGAGATAAGCCTATGTCGTCTATAAGCAACAACAGAGTGTCGTTTCCATTCCGAAACTAAGTGTGCTGCTATAGGTTAACTTGGAGAGCATGCGCTTTACGTCTCATGAAGATTCTTGTGAAGATTTGACGATTCACATGAAGATACTTGAATATTCTTGTGTACGAGACTCTAGTGATGGCCCATTTGTGAAAGCTTCGTTCACAATAAATGACTCTTCGTTGTGAATGATGAATGATTCGCTCTCACCACTGTGAAAGATCATTCAATCCGCCATTGCTGCGACACTCACTAAAGTCGCAGCAGGTTAAATTTCTTTAGCCCCATGAGGTCTGAAACGAATTCCGAATAAGAAAAGCAATGTCGAGAATTAATAAGTGTCAACCGTTATGTGAGTGAGCAAATGATCAGCCCGCTAAGAAATACGTTGAAACTTACCCCGATGAACAATTACATTATGACCACCTACTTATTAAGCTGTAGGACCACCTTCCCCCCCCCTTAGCCCACAAAACAGCGGCCATTCGGCGAGGCATCGATTCGATGAGGTGGCGATATATATCCTGGTGTGCCTGGGACCATAATGTCAACAGCAGATCCTCCAGTTCCCGTACATTTCGGGGTGGTGGTGATTCAGCGCGAATCTGCTTTTCCAAGTCGAACCACAAATGTTCGATTGGGTTCATGTCAGGTGAATTTGGAGGCCATAGGGCATTGACAAAAGTCACCAGCATGTTCCTCGAACCACCCCTTGACAATTCTGGCCGTGTGGTATGGCACATTATCCTGTTGGTAATGACCGTCGCCAGCAGGGAGCACAGTTGCCATGAATGGGTGAACTGAACTTGGTCCGCAACGATGTTCAGGTACCAGACAGCTGTCAGGGATTGCGCTACTGGGATAATGGGGCCTAAAGTGTCTCAAGAAAACATCACCCACAGCATAACACCGCCGCCGGCCTGGTTCCACCCAACAGTGCATCCAGGTGCCATCACCTCCGTTGGTAATCAGTGTATCCGTGCTCGGCTGTCTACGTGATGCACTAGGAATCTTGATTCGTCAGAGCAGGCCACTTTGTTCTAATCATCCACGGTCCAATCTCGATGAACTTTAGCCCATTTAATGCGTTGTTGGTGATGACATGCAGTGAGCATGGTAACCCGACTGGGTCTTCGGTTACGCAGGTCATGCGCAGAAGGTTGCTATGAACTGTGCACTGTGACACGTTGCCCTAATTACCACTGTTCTAGCTGCGAGCGATTTGTCACACTTTGGCTCTGCGGTCGCTACGAACAATGCGCAATCTGAGCTGCGGACGACACATGGCTGGACAACGGTTTGTCGTTTGACCATCTATGCACTACTTTTGATACGTACTCACTACAGCGGCACCCGAACAACCCACAAGCCACGCCGTTTCCGAGATCGTAGTTCCGAGGCGCCTTAACATCATACTCAAACTCCAATAAATCGGAAGCTTTTCCTATTCTGACTCCGAACACTCTACTAACCCAAAGCAGGTCCTCGTGTTGTATATATATACTGCTCTGTGAACTTCACTTGCGCCACCGTTCGGTCTCCAGGCGCGTTCATTTCTGTAGGCTGGAGGTGGTTACAATGTAATGACTCATTGGTGTAAGGTGAACGTCAAGTTAAAAAGCGCCGCTATACATGCAATGATGAAAATTGAGTTACATAAGTTCACATGCAAAAAAAGCATCCTGACTCGTGAAATTTGGCACACGGACGAAGAAGAGACTGAACTATAGTCAGTGGCTTGCAAATTTGAGAAAAAGAGTATAAGGAATATTATAAAATATAATTTATGCGTGTTGGAGTAGGGTTGCATATAGTTAATAGGTGCCGCTCTAGGTATCTCAAGTACTGGAAACGTAGCACTTCTTTACCTTTTTTCTTGAATGTTAAAAAATTTCATACAAACAATAATATCTGAGCTGTCATAGCCTTTAGTTTAGGATGTCAGTAATTATTTAAATCACTTACTTTACAGTTTATTAGTTTTCTACTCAGAAAATTATGTAAATCAGTAATCAGGTACAGTGAAACTCCAATTATCCGAATTAATAGGGCTACCAAGTTCGGTCCTGATGTTCAAAAGTCCGGATAATTGGATTTTCCATTGAAATCGGGTACATAAAGATAAATGCTAAACACATTTAAAAAAAACGGAAACGACATGACGTATGCAGCGATTCGACAATATAAGGAGTGATGCGACGGGAATCAGTAAGAGTCGGACGCGATATGGGTAAGACGATGGATCTAAGCGCATTTGATCGTGAGCAAATTGTCGGGGCCCGACGAATGGGTCACTCCATCTCGAAAGTCGTGCAGGCACTGGGATTTTCACGAGCCACTGTGTCACGGGTGCACCGTGAGTACATCGATTCCGGTAAAACCATCCCTGCAAGGGCCAACTGCCGTGGACAACAGCGTGTGGATGAGCGAAGTCATCGTCGGCTAGCTCGCATTGTAACGGCGGATAGACGGGCCACAGTGCAAGAAATCACTCGGCAATTTAACGCAGGTGCACAAAAACGTGTAAGCAGCCACACCATCCAGAACCATCTCCTCGCTATGGGGTACAGAAGCCATCGTTCCACGAGGGTACTGCTGCTGACCGCACATCACAGGGTGCAAAAATTAGCATGGGCGCGGGAACATCGCCACTGGACCCCAAACATGTGGGAAAATGTTGCCTGGACTGATGAGTCGAGATTCACATTGGTATATGCGGATGGCAGGATACGAGTACGGCGCAAACCACATGAAACGATGGATTCTTCTTGCCAGCAGGGTAATCTTCAAGCTGGTGGGGGTGGCATTCTCGTCTGGGGACTGTTTACGTGGACTAAAATGGGATCCCTGTTACGTGTGACATCGTTCCTTACAGGTCAACGTTACCGGGATATCCTGGACAAACATTTGCTCCCGTTTGTGCGTCTTCAACATCCCACTGGGGACCTCATCCTGCAACAAAGCAATGCAGCTCCCGAATTGTATCCGAATGGTCGGATAAACAGTCCACGGACGTGACCTCGCTTCCTTGGCCAGCTAGGTCACCTGACTTTAATCACATCGAGCACATCTTGGATGCCATTGAGAGAGATGTTCGAGGCTCTAACCCCTCCATCAAATCTTCGTGAACTATGGGAGCTTGTTCATGGGTCGTGGATCCGTATGACTTCCCAACGCTTCCCGGTGTATTGTCGAGTCCATACCAAGACGAATTGCCGCCGTCATCAGGACGAAAGGTGGTGCTACACGTTACTAGACAGGTATCTCTAATTCAATTGCTCTTCAGTGTATCTCTATGTACATTTATATTTAAAAGAAGTCCATTATTTTTTTCTGTTTCGAGGAGCTTCATCGCTTCCTAGCTGCCAAGTCGCGAACTCTTTTAACATGAAGCAGTTGGAAAGCATCGCACTCTCCCTGTTCTCCATCCACACTAACACTAATCTTAGCTCCAAAGCATGAAATGCGTTATTGTCAGAAGGCACGTTTCTCTCTTCTGTTATCCCTCATTTTCACTTTCCCTAAAATGGGACAAGACAGCTCACAATGAAAGCAGAAGTCAAACTGAGGATGCCCGCCGTTAGTTGACCCAAGAAAAGAGTGACTAAAGAAGGAAAGATTCATTTTTTGGAGGGAAGAAAAGCATAAGCACACCTGTCACCCCTGCATTAAATTGGACTAGTACTACCGTTGCTATATGGTGATGTAAACAGCTGACTTCCTGTAAAAAGGTCTTCTTAACTTAGGCACACTATGAGCTGTGCACTTGTGTGTTTTCGAGGAAAAGTTTGTTGTTTAGAGGTGGGTAGGATTTCCGAGATTTCATTCCGAGAGCCGTAGTTCCTGAAAACTGATACGGATAACAAGATTTTTCGTGGCTCCTGAAAACGGATCCGGATAATCAGATATCCGTATAATCGGAGTTCGTATAACTGGAATTGCACTGTACTGGTAATCTAAGTTGCCGACAGAAGATTTTCTAGAAATCACCATCTGATAAGAGAAAGACCACGAAATTCTCTCACAAAACGAAGACAGCCACAAGAAGGGATCGCAAAAACAGGGCTATTTTCAGCGTCATCTATCAGCAGAAAGCTGCACTGAATGTGCCTTTATCTCCACCTTAAGAAATGGGAAGCACACGAGAATACCCCTCATTTCAGTGGTGTGAGCGAATGGTTCGCGAAGTGCGGAGATTAGCAGGAGTTTAGGGCAGCCATCCATCGCGAAAGGTGGATGGCTGCCCTAAAGTTCCTGCTTTTTTGGGCAGTTTGCCAATTTCCTCTTTGGCCTCGCAGGCGCTTTAGTCGTAAACCCATGATTCCTGCAAAGAATGATTTGCTCAGTGAGTGTGTGAGACAACCGGGAGAAGAAAGTGGTGATTATTCGTGAATGACTCTCTCGCGTGAATGATGAATTAACTCCCAAGAAGGAATGACTTAATGCCATCACTAAAATAAACTCTGATGCTGAGCGTGAATGTTTATTGTGGGCAGGGCCGCATTAATACCTTAGTGGGTCCCTGGGCTCAGTATTTGAGTGGCTTATAGCCCATTGAGTTGCTCACGGTGGTCGTTAAACCTCGAATAAAAAAAAAAAAAAAAAAAAAAGAAAAGAATCATTTGAGTGGACCCCAAGGCTAAGACATCTAAGTGAGCTCTCCAAAGAACTTACGACGGGGAATTATTATGAAGTTTGATAAGAAACTAAGCTGTAACTATTATAGGAGCTGCGGAGTTTTCATAATAAGTCATTATATTTTTCATTATTCTTACAAGCACATTAGTTAAAAGCTTAAGATTCCTAGATTTTGTCTTGGATTTTTTAATGATTTAGCGTTGTTTACTTTTCTCCGTGCATCTTTTTTGTTATGCAATGTGAATCCACAGCAGACTTCAATCATTAACATTCGAAGTGTAGATTGGAAGATGTGAATGGATGGTAGTGAAAAAGCTGAAACTTTCTCGCCGACCCTGCTGTAAATAGATAATTGAAACCTTTACCCTAGGTGAGTCACTGCCTTGAAATCTGTTCGTCTTCCAGCCTCTGTTTCTGACCAAGTGGAAATCATACGAGACAAAGGTAAAACTATTTTATGAACCTCTTTCTATTTATCTATATATCTAGATAGATAGATAGATAGATAGCTATCTATCTGTCTATCTATCTATCTATCTAAGCATGTATGTATATATTACTTGCATCTATGGCTTTGCAGAAACCCATTTCCAACTAGGTCTTTGTGGAAGTGAGAAAATGCAGAGTTTTGCTGGTCCTCGATAAAGCCAAGGCTCGGCATTCTCGACACTTTCTACATTCAGTTTGCTATTTTTTATCAACTTTTTACTGATACCCGCCAGTATATGAGCTTTGCTATGTTGTTGGAATTTAGGTTGAAAAATTGTTATTGCATTGGTCTCTTTTTAATAGTATGTGAATACTGAATTTTCGTGACTGCTGCGTTGCGCGTCTTGATCTTCAGGTTTTTAGCAAATTTCATATTAAATTCTTAGGTAATATCTTGGTTTTGTCTCTGTTCTCTGTATATATGTATGTATGTATTTCTATGCATGTATGTATGTGAATAAACAAAAACATCGCTCTTTCCACGTTTTAGCAACACACAGCATCCGAAAAATTGTTATTCGGTCACCGCTGGAGAATCGAATCCTAGATCTCTTGATATCCAGCCGAGCGCGTTAGCCTTACACCACGGTGGCCAACAATCCAAGGCGCTATGTGTGTTTTTCTGTGAGCTTCTGACATCATAAATCCGTAAGATGGGCTCAGTAATTGAGACGTCTCCACTGGTGGGCATTAACGGCACTGGCTATATATTAATTATAGCAGTTAAATCCAAAGGACGAGATCCAAAGTGAAAATCCTCCAATAAGTGGCTTCAGTGAATAAACAAAGAAATCGCTCTTTCCACGTTTTAGCAACACACAGCAACCGAAAAAATTGTTATTCGGTCACCGCCGGGGTATTGAAACCAGGATATCTCGATATCTAGCAAAGCGCGTTAGCCTTACACCACGGTGGCCAACAATCCACGGCGCTATGTTGTTTTTCTGTCAGCTTATGACAGAAAAACAGGCTGGATATCGAGAGATCTGGGATTCCATTCCTCAGCGGCGACCGAAAAACAATTTTTCCGTTGCCGTGTGTTGCTAAAACGCGGAAAGAGCGATTTCTTTGCTTATTCTCTGACGTATTGGAGGATTTTATCTATGTAGGTATGTAATAGGCTACTTGCCGAGACATGCCTCGTGGGCCCTTGGTCATGATGGGCCCCACGGTCATAGCCCCTGTAGACTCCCCTTACTCTGGCCTTGATTGCTGGCTGTTTTTTGTTCAGAAACAGAAGTTTAATGAATATTTGTTAGTGATTAATATGCCTGTGACTTTTGGACTTATCATTATGTTATCCCGCTGTTAACGTAATTAATTTTGTGCATATCAGACAACATTTTACTGATACGAAGGTAATATTTTCGTCATTTAATTAGTCACAGTAGCTTAATGCCTCCATCTTTAATTAACAGTGAATAGAAACGAGATGCCATTGGGTTCATCCTTTTCACTTCTGGGTATGATTGAACAGAACGGAGAACTGTTTTTTCTGTATCCTTCGTGGCCAAGGGTTCGGAAACCTACAACGTAACCATCGAAATTAAAAGGTAGTTTCTTCACAGCATATTACCATAGCTGCACAGCTTGAAACGAGATTTTACACTGTTAAAAATGTTGCGAAGGGTTGCACCAAAAAGTGGTGCTACACAAGCTGCACCACTTTCTAAGAAAAAAACAAAACCCAACAACATGGTGTAACTTTGCACCGCTTTATGATACAAGTTTGCACCACATTATAGCGCAAAGTTACACACCATGTTGTTCGGTTTTGTTCGCAAAACGCAGTGGTGTATGTTTTCTTAGAAAATGGTGCAGCTGGTGTAGCACCACTTTTTTGTGCAACCCTCCACAAAATTTTTAACAGTGTACGCGCTTTTCCTGCTACATCCCGCTCAGTACATGACGACTGACATTTATTTCTGCGATATGCATCATTTATATTGTGAGTGTAGAAACAATATCTGTGTTGCAAGGAAAAACTCAGGATGCATTTGTCGGGTAATTTAAGTTGAAACACGCCTAGCATTACCATGAAAGAAATACGGCATTACACCATATAATTCAAATTTTGAAGATGACAATCTGATTTTTGGTGAAAATGTGACAAGGACGGTAAGTCAGATAATATCCGAAAACTTGAAAATTTTCATCGTCCTGGAGAGGGACTCGAACCCACGTCTCCCTGAAAACGCCCGGGTAGGCTAACCACTACACCACCCAGAACGACCAAGTTTCAAGTTTCCGATCAATTTGAATACAATTTTCAAGTTTTCGGATATTATCTGACTTACCATCTTTGTCCCATTTACGCCAAAAATCGGATTGTCATCTTCAAAATTCGCACGTCTAGCATTTTTGGCCAGGTACATTTGTGCTTAAAGTCGACAATGAATTCTTGTGAAACCTATAAATTCAATTGTTAAGAAAGGTTCTGAGAGATATTCTGTGGGTAGTTATCGTGCTAACTTCAATGAATTGGAAATTTAAAAACCGTAATTTTGTCTTTAGCATGATTTTGCAAGGCTCAAGATGGCAATGGATTTGAAAGCACCTTCTGAAAATATCTTTTCGAATCTCATAGAACTCTGAAAGTGCATTTTCCGAGCCTTAGCAACTGAAAATATGCTTTTATGAGTCTTAGTCTGTTTCAAAGAGAAAAGTTTTAAATGTAACAATTTGTCTAAACGATTTTTCATTTTTATCGGCTAAGAAAGTCTTCATGATCATTAATAAAGACAGTGAACTTAATTGTCTAAATCCTTCCCCTCATGATTTATCAAGCGGAAATAAGTAAGTCATTAACGCAGTTCAGTAGGGAACCGCAATACATTTTGAACCCAAAGCTGCGGTTTCTACAACATAAATAAAATAAAAAGAAACTTTGTATTTAAAAAGCCCGCTCCGTTGAATTTTTAAGTAGCATTTTCAACCCTAAGTGATTCAAATATCTCTTTAAGTCGGTTTATGTAATTTCCTTTTACTTGCGCTTGTTGCTAAATCTACATTATTATGCAAAAAATAATGATTTTGAGGCAATATTTTAAAAGAAATTGCGTTTTATCAGTAGCGAGCTGTCATTTGAACACTATAACTGTAATTTCAAACAGCTATTCTTATGCAGGGACGTCGCCAAGGGAGACCCTTGAAAGGGTCTTGCCCACCCTGCCGCCTACTCAGTTCAAGATGTGCCCTATTTTATTTTTCTTTAACGTTAAAATATAATCTGGAATTTCTCGAGGAATAATGACTCCCGTGTTTTTCGTCGTGCAGCCGTACGTATTTTCCCATAGAGTGAGTTTTTCCTTCTCCGTAGAAATGGTATCAACATAGCATCCACAGGGCCATAAAAAAAAAAAAAAAAAAAAAAAAAAAAAAAAACAGTTGTTCTCCACACATCCAAACCCTCAATTTAAGCCTTTTTTTTCAGTTAGTATGACCAGGGGGAAATGAAGATGGTGAATTTGAATTTACTGAGGTCATTAGTAATTGCTCTGCTGTTTGTTTGTGCTACTAAGTAGGGAATTCCAGCACGGAAAGTAGAGACTAAAACTATACCAGCGCTTTTAAGCCAGCCCTAGGTTAATGAGGGAACAGGTCGTAGCTGACGAGTACTTAGGAAGAGATGAGGGCAATACAATTTTCCTGGCTTGAAGGAAGGGAGTTAAGGAGGGGAAAGGTATTGTCTGCGTGTTGGAATCATATTAACTTGAACTTCAAATAGAAGTCATCGCTCTTTCCACGGTTATAAGTGAGTTACGGAAAAATTCTCATCGACCGCCACCGGGAATCGAACCCAGTGTCTTCCAGTTACGCGCTAGACATGCTACCAGTACACCACAGCGGCCTCGAATTCTCCAGACTCACATACCACTAACTGCCGAACCACGTGGCAGGTTGCTTCTTGGAGCTCCCCACAATGCTGGAGATTCGCCAAAGATGAACAGCAGCAACTGAACAAATAACTAGAAGGCGGATGAATAATAAATACACAGTTGACGTGAATTAGGAACATCAAGTAGAATCATTTTCGAGGCTGCTGTGGTGCAGTGGAAACATGTCCGGCGCGTAACTGAAAGACCCTGGGTTAGATTCCCGGTGGCGGTCGATGAGAAGTTTTCCGTGACTCACTTATAAACGTGGAAAGAGGGATGACTTCTATTTGATGATCCTAATCCACATCAACTGTGCATTTAGTACTAACTTGAACTGTTGAGGGGAAACGTGCAAGTTAACCATACTAACTTGAACATTTCCCCTCAGCCCTAGTCCACGAAAGCATTTGCTTTAAGATCTTTCTCCTAGGTTTAAAATTTTCTTTTAATCAGGGCGGTTTGCTTGTGCTGATGTTTATTATACGGGTATGTAACTCTTTAGGTTTTACTAATTTTGTTAAAAATGGATGGACGGAACATTACCAAAAAATGACTCCAAACTTTAGATTCCTTTGTATTCCAAAAAGCGCAAAAACTTCAAGACATTTCCAAAATTAATGAGTATGCATCCAGGATGGGGGCGGAGGTATTGCGAATACTTTACAGCCTGTAGAAAAAGGAAAAGAATTTTTTTCTTTTAGTGTTTTGTAAATAAAGTTGCTATCAGACTTGCCCCAGCAAAAATCATACTCACCCGCCAGTCGAACATCCTGATTTCGAAGTCTAGTGGAGTCCCTGCTCTTATAAACTACTTGAAAACGTCGTTCGCTATTTTTGTGAATATAGAATTTCACAAGAACAAAGGAATAGTTTGTCGTGAGGGATTTAGTCAGAAGTGAAAACTGCTGCCTAAGCAATTTAAGTTTAAGAAAAATTCAACAAGACGAACACATGCAGTTCATCAACTTGTAATCTATCCGATATGCGGACTAAAGAAGATTTGGGAGGCAAATTTCATTACACGAGTGCAGTTTCAGCCGTCTCTGAGGTTCCAAATCTCATGACATGAGAAAAGGTTCGTAACAAAACATTTTCTGTCTTAGGAAGTGCTTCTACGAGCAGGATTTTTAACCCTCCTGGTGGCAAGCACGAATGTATACATTCGGATATTTCTGCGCCCAAAGCGGCGACGAAGCAATAATACGTTCATCCAAAACTTTTTCAAAAGCGGCGAGAACGCAGTGCTGCGTCTGAAAACTTTTCAGGCTGATAGTGTAGAGAACGCGTACATGCGCATTTTAAAGACGACGAATACTACAGAAAGACAGGACGCTTTTAGCGGACTCTCCTGTTTCGCATTGTCTCTTCCAAAGCTCCTGCAGGTTAAAGACGAAATACGTCAAATCAAAATTTCGCTGAAGAATAACTAACAACCCTCGCACCATCTTCTCCTCTTTATGATTATACTTGTGATCTTCCAGAGCCATCATATACAGGATTCTCCGCTTAGACGTAAAACAAAAAGAAGTATAATAAAATCTGAACTTACCACAATTTATTAGTGACACGTATTGTTTCAGATACACAAACTGAATTTTTTTTTTACATGCCGAATAAACTTCAACATGAGCTTTATTGGTGAGGTGGCAAACGTCAACCGGTATTCTACTTCAGCTCACGTGTTGAGAAGCATTTGTGCTGCCACGCCGTTGATTGCAGCACAAATTCTGCCGCTCAAGTCTTCCAGATTATTCACCGGTATAGCGTACACCTGGTCCTTAACAAACCTCCGCAGGAAAAAGCCAGGATTGTGATTTGGGGTGTGGGAGAGCATGCAATGAACTTTGACCCTCTACGAATTAATGCTGTGGAGAAGTGGTCATCCAAGAATGTGCGGACATCATTGGCAAAGTGTGGGGGAGCCCCGTCTTATTGAAAAATTGTTCCTTCAGGCAGCTGAGGAACAGCATATTCCTGTAATATGTTCAGGTATGTTGGTCCAGTTACAATGCTAAAAATAAAGGGAACGCTGATTTTGTCCTTTATGATCCCACATTAAACATTGCATTTGGAGAATTCCGTTCGTGTTCATGAACAGTGTACGAATTTTCGGACACCCAGATGTGGCAGTTATGTCTGTTTACTTTTTCAGACACGTAGTATGTTGACTCATCTGAAAAGCATACCCTGTCTGGTAATGTATCTTCGGCATGAGTTTTAGCCAACATTGTCTCCGAATTTTTTTCCGTGTAGTCCTGACCCGTTGAAGCAGTCGAATCTTGTAAGCATGCAAACGCAACCTTTTATGGAGTACCCAGTGCACTGTTGTTGGTGGGATGTCTATAACAAATGGTGCACAAAAAGTTTTCTGAGACAAAGAGATTTTCAAATCGAAGAGTTAAAAGAAGGAATAGAGAATGAAACTTAATATAACTCTTTGCTTCCTGACGGAAGAATTTTACATAATGGAAAAGTTGAAAATAGACCAAAACTATTCTTCATGGCAAAAGCTATGCTAAGGCAAAATAACTTTTCAAATACCAGAGATAGCGAGAAAAAGGTTTTGACCTTTACGCTCCCTAGCGAGCAAGCTGTGCATAATTTAAAGATGATAATGGTCCCCATCTTTATTGTAAAGAAACGACATATAGCATTAAAAAAAAAAAAAAAAAAGGAAAGGAAATAGAAATTCCTCGAAGAGTTTTTAGAATCGCAGATACAGCTGCAAACAAAAGTACATACACAAGACCTAGCGACAGACTGTGGATTGTAAAAAAATCCTCAAGTACAAACCTAAAATGTTTCGTAAAGTAAATCCTATCAGGTCTTAAAATAATGTTTAAGTCGGACATTTAGAAGCAGAGATGTCGAAAAAAACAGATTAAAAATTAGCGCCACCTAGCGTCGAAATTGTGCTTTATTTTTTTAATGAAATGCGCACAAAATGCTTTCTCAGTTAGTAGAATCTGACCGAAAAAGAATCTTTTCAATAGGGTTTTTACTGCAAACATGTTGTAAACGGAAACGTGAACTGACTTCCGCTAGTGGCACACTTGGGCGTACAGAAAAATTTGAAATTATGTGAGAAACATTTTGCAACGGAAACGCTCTCGGATAAAAAAAGAATTTCTCAAAACGGACTCTTAAAAATAAGATATACGTCTACGCCCCCTGGCGGGAAAACTATGCACTATTTTAAGCAGAAGGTATTTCTCAAAAGGCTTTCCGAGGTGAGCGGTATCGGTTCGCAAACGAATTTTTTCAAGCGAGTTTTCAGAAGCTCGGGGTTTCGCTGCAAATGCATCGGAAACAGAAATAAACACTTACGCCCCCTAGTGGCCAAATAATTTTCCACCAAAAACCAGAAATTGCGTATAGAGCATTTCCTACCAGGAGCTGTATCCGATGCATAAAGAATTTTTCAAATAGGACTTTCAGAAACAGAGATATCGGGAACACCGCAATTTACCTTTACGCCCCCTAGCGGGAAATGTATGCATTTCTTGAAGAAGAAATTCTACCCAAAATAGTCTTCGTTATAAATGGCATTGAAAAGAAGAAATAATTTCTTCAATCGGATGTTTAGAAGCAAATGTATGGAGTAAAATGTATTTTGAATTCGATAGCATCTGAATTTACGCCCTCTAGCGGCGAAGTTATGAATCGGAAAAAAACCGGAAAAAAGGACCGTCGTTCTCACGTTTCAAACTTCCCAACGCAAAACTAATTTTTCAAATTGGACGAATAGTTGCAGCGATATGGCGTCGGCAGACGAATGGACGGACAAAGTGATACTATAAACACGTACTTTTTTAAACAAAGGACGTGCTAAAAATGTGAATGTATTAAAGAAAGCCTGTGAAACTGCAGTCGCTGAAGATCTTTTAATACAACACGGAAAGATTAGCTAATTATATCACCATATTTCACTAATTATATATACTGCATTGTTCCAGTAAATGTTTGTAACACAGACGGCACTGAATTTAATTATTTGACACTTTTCGTTTAAATACATGCAATAAAATACCGTTTAAATAGGTGCAATATATACACTGAAGTGCCAGAAAAACTGGTACAGACGAGTTTATGCAAAATACGTAGCAACGTCACCTATGCGCGAACTCGGTTGCGTACGCCAGTGCGTATGTAAAGACATCCTTGCCAGCTGTCAGAGCTGTTTTCGGCATGAGAATGACAAGTAATAATGATTTAAGCGATTTTCAACGCGGTGTTATAGTTGGCGCTCCTGAGATAGGCCATAGTATTTCGGAGGTAGAAACGAAGTTCGGATTTTCACGGACGACCATTGCATGGGTGTACCGTGACTATAAGAATTCCGGCAAAACCTCCAACCTACGATACCAGTGTAGCCGTGAAAAGACATTGGATGAACGTGACTATCGTCGGCTGTCAAGAATCGTTTAACGCGATAGGCGTGCAACACTCTCGCAGGTGTAATCGGAATTCGATGCTGGAGCCTCAACAAGCATCAGCGTCCGGACTGTGCAACGTACCCTACACGATATCGGCTTTGGGAGCAGACGCCCAACTCGAGTCCCCTTGATGGGCGTACGACACAGAGCTATGCGCCTATCTTGGGCAGTGCAACACCGCCGCTGGACACTTGATGACTGGAAACAAGTAGCCTGGTTTGACGAATCGCGTTTCCAACTGTATCGGGCAGATGGAAGGATTCGTTTGTGGCGTAAACCCAATGAAGCCATGGATCCCGCCTGTCAACAGGGAACTGTACCGGCTGGTGGGGGGTTCGTAATGGTATGAGGTGTGTTTAGCTGGACTTCACTGGGACCCCTGGTACGTCTACAAACGTCTGTGACCGGCCAACGCTATGTGCGCATCCTTTCTGACGAGGTACACCCGTTCATTTCCTGAATTCATGTTGATGGGTTGGGCCTGTTGCAACAGCACAATGCACCTCAAGACAAGTGTCGGGACTCCACATTATGTTTAGAGGAGCATTCATCTGAGTTTGGGGTGTTTCCACTCACACCCAAGTCCCGAGATCTGAGCGTGATAGAACACATTTGGGATGCCATGCAACGCGCTATCGAACACAGGAATCCGTATATTTCTCTTTGTAAATGGATTATGACTCATTATGTGAACTATGACTATTGTATTGTAAAATGACAAGAACTTTTTACCACTGGAAAAAGTTCCTCTGGAGTGAGGAGGGGTTGTAAAATACGAACTTCCACGCACAAAAGTGCTGAATGATACATTGACATTTAATGACTTGAGCGTGTGGCGAGTGATGTGGGGAGTTGCGTGAGAGATATTGAAGGAGGAGGACATGCCGAGCTTTGGCTAAGACAATAAGTTCAGTTTGTACAGCGGAGTGTATTCCAGTTTATGTTTTTGTGTAAAGTAATAAATGTTTTGTGTTGTGATCGAGTGTCTGTGATGTTACAACGGAGAGAAATAAAGTGAGACACACAGAGATAGAGAGGAAGATATACTAAAAGAGGCAGAGAGAGAGAGAGAGAGAGAGAGACAGACACTCACATGCAAAGAAAGGTGTGTGACTAGAAAAATTGAGAATAAGAAAGGGGAATAGAGAAACATTGACAGGAAGGAAAGAGGGGCAGAGGGAAAAGAAAAGAGAGAATAATGAGGGTATGAAACAGAGAAAAGAACGCGACAAAGTGAGAAAATAAAGAGAGACAGAAAGAAAAGGTGAAAGACTGGAGAACTGAGAATACGGAAGGGGAATAGAAACACTAACGGGAAAGAAAGAGTGGCAGAGAGAAAAGAAAGAGAATAATAAAGGAAAGAAGCAGAGAAAAGAGCGCGAGAAAGTGAGAGAGAGAGAGAGGAGAAAACGCTCGCGAGAAAGAGTACAATTGGGAGAGGTACGAATAATCAGAGTGTACAAAGAGAGTTTGGCACATTAGACTTAAGTGAATGTCAGCTAGACGGAATGGTCCGTCCTAAGTACGATTGCTTGAACTTGCGTGCCGCAGCTGGAAAGACTTTGTGCACCATCAGTGTAATTCATGCATATGCATGATTTTTGCTCCCTGAAATTTCCGTTTGTTCTACATGAGAATGGAACGGAATGCGTGCAACCCCTCTTCAGCCTACTCCCTGCTGCTAGTTAATTGCAGGTGGGGAGCAGAAATCTGGCGACTATTGCGATAAATCCCAATCCATCAGAAGATTTTCCTGTTGAGAGCAATATGGGAGATTTTGGAGCGACGGCAGCAGGGGAAGTTTGCAATAATGATGCGGCGGAGGTTGCCCCTGGCAACGACACAGCATGCCCGCGGTGTGGATGGAAAATGGAGTCGTGGTCGGGGAGGGGGGGGAGAAAAGGTGGGGGGAGAGGCAGCGATGAAGACCACTCAGCCCGTGGTCTTGCTTCCCCGCCGCCGGCGGTAATAAGGCTCGACTTTTAAGCCGTGGCATTATTTTCTCTCTCTCTCTCCCTCTCCGATTCTCCTCCTCTTCCAATCTCTTGCTCTCGGGCTTCCACTCTACCGTGAACGGACCGCGATGACTCATTCTCTTCGGCCGCATCAGCTTTCACGCTAACGCAACGCTCGCCGGAGTAAGACGGCATTAAAAACAACAGAAATTCCCGCTCTTCTCCCCTTACTCAGACTAGTTCGGAAATGTCGGATCGCTAGGTAACGGGATAGCGACGGGAACGAAATGTGATTCTCTTTCTTCTTTCTTTCTCTTTTTTTTTCTTTACAAATTTCTGACCACACAGTGATGTCAGAAAGGCATGAAACAATGTATATGGGCACCCTGTTTTTGCAGAGTGTTGAAGTGGTTTAAAGTCCTTGTGCATTCGATTCACGTGGGACAGTTTGCAGTACAAAAATAAATCGGAAACGCTTTCAGCGCTGTTTATTTTATTTAAACTCTCTTTTTCATAACAAGCTCGTAGCAAGTAGCTTAATGTTGACAGATTCATTCTGCAGAATTGTCTCTTTCAAATGATGAACAACACGGCTGAGCCCAATTTGTACAAGGGGATGAATATACTCTGAATGATCTGAGGGAACAAATAAATCGGAAATGTTTTTTAGTGGTCTAAAATTTAGGATTTGTTCGATAAATGTGCTTCTCAAGCTCGTTGATATGAACTTCACTTTACTGCTTGGTATTAGCCGGATGAAAAAATAAAGTCGACCCACTTTTTACGGAAAAGTTTAGATAGAAACGACAAAATGGTTCAAGGGATAGTTTGGTTGAATAAATAAATGAACCGAAAATCCTTTTGTCTATGTTATTTTCTTTTTATGCGCTGTTTTCAACGAAGAGATGTAGGCTAAATGGTTTGACGTCAGATATACTTTCCTGAAGCATGCTTGCTTCTAAATAATAAATATCTGTAAATATAAAATCACCGCGTCTGTCTCTCAGTCGTCTGCAGAGAAAAGAAGTTATCGAACGTAGAGATTTGAAATTTGGTATAAACCTGCGAAAACATATGAGTATCTGCATCTCGCTGCCCCTTTTTCTGAAATTTAAATACGAAAAAAAAATTAATTTAATTTTTAAAGCTTTCAACTATTGTTGAAATTTGATTTTGCGCTTTTTTGTGCATTCACTTCGGCAACAACGCTTGATTTCACTTTTGCGCAACACTATTTCGTTACTCTTGCGTAAAAACATTTCATTACAAATTTTGAAGATGACAATCCGATTTTTGGCGTAAATGTGACAAAGACGGTAAGTCAGATAATATCCGAAAACTTGAAAATTTCCATTGTATTAGTGGCCCATCTTAGATCAGTATGGGTGGATGAATAAAAATACCTAGGAGAAAACATTCTCAAAATATGATGAGGAAGCCATAAAAATATCCCCACTGTACTGAAGTGTGCATCCCATGATTCATGGACGAATCAGTGACATCAAGAAAATGTAAAAATGCATTGTTGAAAAATGGATACCAGTTTAGTTCTGCTTAAGCTTTAATCTCCCTTCCCCCTTCAGAGTTGGGTTCAGCTTGTTAAAATTAGATCAAATTAGTGGGCAAAATAATATGATCCAAATGTCATGATACCAACGAATTCTTAATGTATGAAAATTTCCCCCAATTACAGATGTGTACAAAAACATCTGTAACTCCTTCGAAAGATTTGAGGATGGGCTGGGGGCGACTATATTTTTTTCAGACTCCTATAAAAACCGAAAGAAACAGATTTTTTTCACATGGTAGTTTCTTATAGTTTTTGCTGTGCTTTCTGAAAAAAAAAAAAAAAAAAGGAAACTGTAGAACTCTGTCAATTCTTCAAATATTCTGCATAATTATGGAGCCCCTCGAAAATGCGAGGCCGGAGGCTGCAGTCCCCCTAGACCCCCTCTGGGCTGCACTTCCGAACTGCTACATGTATCCTTTTGTCGCAGTTCCTGGCAAGTTTGTTTACTTTTTAGGCTGCAGCTTTCTCTCTGTGTTATCACGCACTATAAGCAGTTCCAAGCTATTTGCAAGCGGAGATTTTACCTTCGTTTCTTCTATCGTTGTTTGAAATTTGACATAATGCCCGCTATTTACAATTTGAAATTTGATTTTGCTGTTTACTGTGTTAGACTTCCGAGGTGTTGCGTGTTTCTTTCGAATTCAGTTATCGGCATCTTTGTTTACAGAATATTCAAGCAAAGCAAACTGAATTTGCTTGTACCACTTACTGGCCATCCATGTAACACATCTCAGAAAACTTGAAAATCTCATCGTCCTGGAGCGGGAATCGAACCCGCATCTCCCGATTGCCTGTCGAGTATGCTAACCACTACACCACGCCGATGAGATTTTCAAGTTTTCTGAGATCTGTTACATGGATGACCAGTAAGTGGTACAAGCAAATTCAGTTTGCTTTGCTTGAATATTCTATGAAATTTCCATGTATTATGAAGAATATTTCTTCATTCATTGATTTATGTTTGTTTACATTCTAGATCGCGGCTCCCCGTGTGTTACTACGTGATATAATTAGATCTACTATTTAAGAAAATACTTTTGCGATTCTTCTTGAAAGGAGATATATTTCAATGAAATGCAAATAGAATACAAGAAATGAAATTCGAGAAAAATATAAATTTTCTCGTACTTCATTTCTTCAAAGCTTAACATTACTATTCCTCCGTTCGCGCATTCGCCAACTTGATCTTGACTATTTATTTATTTTATCTTTACATAATCTGCATCTACCATCACTATATATTGGAACACGACTGACTGTCAATTGCCATCGAATCTACCATCACGACTTCAATGCTACAATCTTCAACTTCAAACACGTCAACACACCTACAATGGCGGCTTTCTATGTATGCCGGAAGCAGCATGATTTTTGCCAGTCTATTCTTCTCTAATGTCTTTGAGAAAATCATGAACACGATTGTCATTTTAAGGCAAACAGCAAATAAAGTAATAGTATTTTCATCATAGTAAGCATCAGGTAACTCAAGCAAAGCTGACTAGATACCCTCTACATCGCTCATCATAAGATGCGCACTAATCAGAAGGGACTTTTAGACTCTAGCGACAAAAAATACAATAGTGAACTATTCTATAAACCATCAAGTGAGAGCAAGTTGGAACGAGAAATTTACAGCGACGTTTGCGCAGAAGAGACCAGACCCTGGTGCTGTGCCATTTCCCGCAAAAGGAAAATTAAGGTCAGCTATACTGTACTCTCAAAGCTTTAAATGAAAGTGCGATGCATCCATTACGGCTCTAACTCATGGATCAAAAACCTTAGTTAAAAAGATTTACAGAGCCTACGTACAAAACGAAGAAGTGTGCAGAGATGCATGTTAAGTGCAACAAACAAAGATATTAAGCGGAACTCATAAATCAGGAAAACCACAAGAGGGGTTGACATCGTAATTAAAGCGAAGATCCTCAAGTGCCAATATGCTGAACATATATATTGCTAGAAGAACTGACCTGTGTTGGATAACTGAAATAATAGACTGGATACTACTATTTCGCTCCACCCTCTTTATTATTCATTACCGGCGAGTTGCTACACAGTTTTCTTCTGTTGGCTCGTACCATACAGGATAGCCTTCGCTCACCTCTACCATCGGTGAGCCGTGGTGGGCCCACACCTTGCCACAGTATCCCTTCTGTTGGCTCGTACCATACGGGAAGCCTTCGCCCACCTCTAGCATCGATGAGCTGTGGTCGGTCCACACCTTGCCACAGTATCCCTTATGTTGACTCGTACTATACGGGATAGTTTTCGCTCACTTCTAGCATCGATGAACCGTGGTCGCCCGTCCCTGATTTAGGGCCACTGGTTCCAGGGAAGGGAGAGAGCCAGCGCCGTAAGACAAACACAACATCTATGCCTCACCTGGATTCGAACCCAGACCCAACTCTGGCGAATGGTCATAAGCCATCGCTTAGACCACTAATCCATCGGGGCGCCCAAAAGGATTATCAATATTTATTAACTTTCATTTTCTTCAATTTAAGCAGCTCCCGCACTAGTAGGCGCTGTATCGATGGAGATGCAAAAAATCATTAAATTGAAATTACCTATGTATAAACAACATACATGAAGTAAAAATATAAATATTTAAGTACATATTTAAGTACATATTTTTACAAACCGTCCCCTCTAAGAAATTTCGAACTTGCGCTAAATTGAATTATTGATGCAACGGTGGGCGGTAAGGAAATTTTACTATCAACAGCAACGACACAAAAGTGGGCGGGCCGCCCCGGTGGCGCAGTGGTCTAAGGCGCTGGCCTCTGATCATTCGTCCGTAAGGGGTCCGGGTTCGAATCCCGGTCAGGCATGGATGTTGTGTTTGTCTTACGGCACTTTCTCTCACCCTTCCCTGGAACCAGTGACCCTAAATTAGGGATGGGCGACTGCTTATAGCCCATTGAGTTGCTCACGGTGGTCGTTAAACCTCCAATCAAAAAAAAAGAAAAAAAAGTGGGCGGTAGATATTAAAAGGTTGACGACCCTTGAGTTAGACTGATGGGAGTGTATCACTCTCCCGCTGTCGTGAGGAGGAGAAAAAGAAGTCGAGAATAACTTAATGAAGCGGAAATTTAAGCTAATAAAAAGCGAACAGTTCTATGCATGAAACATGAAGAAACCTAGAGTTCCAACTGAGTGATTTCTCAGCAAGCTTTTAAAAATTATGCATAAGTACTTTAATCAGACTTAAATGCTACGTTTCACTTCGAATGCTCTTCGATAAATATATTTCGTTTGAAAGGAAGGTGCCACACTTTAAGGTAATTATATTTAAAAACTGCTTTTTACTTCGAACGTTTTCAGAAAAATATATTTTTCTTGAAAATTATCACTTAAAGGTATGGAGTTGATTTTCTGTCCCTTCTTTTTCTCACGGTATTCCCTATTAATACCATGAACATTAGAGAGGGTTTTAAACTCAAGTTTTCTGTACTCTAAATCACCCTAAGAGTGTACTGTTGTAAAAGCTAGGTAAGCCTTATCACAACCTCTCGCTGAAACGCAAGAATGGCATTAATACACGTTGCATGCACTCCTGTCATGTCCTTTGTGTCCGCACTGACCCTCCTTACACCTACCCAAATTTGCGCTGAGTATCGAAGTAGATATTAACACCACAAGGAACTGAAAGAGTCTTGTACAAGGATGCGTTTCAAGAGAAGCAGTGGGGATAGAACATAATGGAAATGCAGTGGGTCCAAACTTCAAACAAATTGTTCTCTTCATGTAGTTGAAAACCCAACACCTTGAGTATGCCCGATTGTTAACTTATTGTATCTCTGTTACTTGCGAATGTTGGGAAAAGTCTTCCATCCTTTTCTCCTTTCCAAGTTCCTAGCCGGACAGTCAGTGGCCGAAAATTCCAGGTGGTTTAAGGTTGTCTAGAAAATGCAAGGCTATGACATTAGAGAGATAAGTTCCCTCTTTTAGTGACGCCAAGCAGGAACTAAGGTGTTACAGGGCTTGGAGCTGAGTTCTATTACAGCACCCTGTGTGGAGGGTTCGTTTGATGCTTCCTTTGCAAAAGTTCGGAATCGGTGGTTTACTCCGTAATTCTCTCAACTGGAGCAGATAAATACAATACAAAGCATAGAAAAGTGAGTCGACTGAAGCTAAATTTTGCAGTGAGGAATGTTACGGGGAATGTCACGAAGCTTTTGTTTGTCCTTTTCGTGCTTTCATTCTTTTAGTCGTCCCCTGGTGTCCTACTCGCAGCTATTTCCCTTAACACTTCCCGGACATCCAAACCTCTTTCTTCACCCGTTCCGACCAACCCCCGAGGTTTTTAGAGCTTCCTAAAAATGTTCACCTCCTCTCCTGACTTTTCGCCACCGAGTCTCTCCTCTCATGCCCGGAGAGAGAAAACCCCCTTGGTCCGTCTAATTCCAAGAAAGCGCAGCCACAGCTTCACTTTTAAAAACACTTATGTTCTTAATTGCTTTGCTGTTGTCCCCTCTGCTGTGACCCGTGGGAAAGGAAATACTTTGCCTTTCGCTGCGATTCCCATCCAAATGGCGGGAAAATGAAAGAAAATGATTCCAACTCACTATCTCTAAAAATGGCTACAGAATCTCGCTTCTGATAAATATGGAAGCCCCAGTTACAAAGGCTTCCGATTGGTTTCCAATGCTGCCGTGTATGACATCGACATATCAGGCAATGTTATACGAGAGTGACGTCACAAACGATGGGAACTCATCTCTCTAATGTACTTTATAGACGGCCTAGGTTGGACATCCAGTGGCAGAAATTCCCAGCCGGACAGTTAGCGGCCGAAAGTATGAGGCTCTTGATTGAGTTAGTTATCATACCAATTTATTTTTAAAAACGCTCTGGATTTTAAAGTTTTGATTTAGGTAGCAGTTTCGTCCGATAAACTACTGAGCAAACAAATTCTGCTGCTTTTCTATCTAAACGCTGGGGACAAATTTTCGTAGCGGAGGTAGCTTTTCCGTACCTTCCACTGTGGCACACTCTTAAGTTGGCTAGGAGTAAAGTTTCGGGAAAGGAAATGTAGCAGGATTGTTCTGCTGACATCCGAACACAGACTTTCAGCAAAAGGTTACAATATAGCCATTTAGTTGTTCAGTCACTGATCGAGGAGTGAGCGCCATGCGCATCAGGATTCCAGCGGAGAAAAAAGAGCTAAATTAACGTCGGTAGCTTTCGGAAATCGTGCCCCAAGATTATTCTGATCTTTAATGGTTAATCTCGTGAGCAGCATTTGCAAATAGAAAATTTCTCTATCTCTTGTTGTTACTATTACCTTTTTTTTTTTTTTTTTTTTTTCCTCTACTTTTTTCCCCGATGCCTCTCTCTTTCTCTTTGGTTGTTTGAGTTAAGTTCTCCTTTTCATTAGCCTTTCGTAGTTCCCATCTCTCGGTCCACTTCACACGTCCATTAAATTATTGCATGCATCATCTGGACTCTCTCAGTTTTCCTTCTTCTCTCACTCTCTATCTTTCTCTCTCACTCGCTTCCACTCAGCTTTCCGCCGCCCTCATGAGCGATACCGGAGTTGTAGCAGCGTCGTCAGGACAACGGATTTCATCCCTCCACGTCCTCCCGCATCACATGCGGGAGGACGGAAGCAAGCAAACAAGAGCTCCGTCCCAACGAACGCGTTACTTTGCTCGAAAGGATTTCATTGGAGCTTCCACCCTCCTCCGTCCGGCAGCCCAATTTGTAAACTCTGTCTGAATAGGAAGCCCAACAAAGATTTGTGGGGTAGTGAAGAAGGGGAGGGAGATGGCTTGAGTGTGTTCTGCCAAGGGGAGATAATGTTGGGTGGGCGGAGACGGAGTAGGACACGGAAGAGCGCTGTCGATACGATCAGCTCCCGCGTGTTCCCGTTTTTCCTCTTCTCTCCTTTTTATTTTTTGCTCTCACACTGCTTGCGTATTTCAAGCTGTTGAGCGGAGAAAGAATGATCACACTGGTGCCAATGGAGAAAAAATAAGCAAAAAGTTTTCCTCTCGAAGTGGAATGTTTTCAGTGAGGTCAAGTGGTTGTTGTCGAAGATACTCCACACGCTAGGTGTTTTAATTAATAACCATTATACAGGAAAAGCACCGATGAGGTAGAAATAAAGTAAAGAAACGCCTTTTGTGGCTCTCGCAAGTCTCCCGCAGGTCGTTATGCGTTTACTAAGTGGAAAGTACCAAAAAGAGAAGAGAAGAGCAAAAATTATAATTCCATGTCCCGCGGAACATTGTGCGGGAAAATATTTTTTTTAAGCTTTAAGCTCCTTCGCAAGTGTATACTTGATAAGCCGTACAAATTAGACTCCTTACATTTTCTTACAGCATATCTATAAAAAACTTGTCAGTGATTCACGAAAAAACTGTCACAACAAAATACTATTTCTGTAAGAAACAAAGCTTGCTGAACTTGAGATTAAGCGAATTATTTTTCAACATAACCAAACAGCTATTCCTTAACCCTTTAAGCAACCGATGTACCTGAACCAGATGGGCTTGAAATGAAATTTTATGCGCCCTTCCCTCAACAGAAATGTTCGCATAGCTGTGTGGCTTTACTAAAACTGCACCAAAACAATTCCCTTATTCCTCTCATATCAGCAGTACTGATTATAAATATTACCAAACCCATGATAGGGAAAGACTAGTCCCCCTGACATAAACATTATGACGTGCGTTGCCATTATTACAGCCTTTTTGGTAGGTAATCGGGTAGAAACGATTAGTGTCAATCATGATCCTTAGTGACCACTAAGAATAGTACACGGGCGAGTCACAATATTGTGACCATCATCTAATGTCCAGAGTAACCGCCGTGTGCAGCGCGGACAGCGGCAAGACGGGGTGGTAGTGACTCAGTAAGATACTGGAAGGTGTTCACAGGTGTGTGGAGCCATGCTAACTGCAGTGCATCTGACAGCTGTTGGAGGATATAGAGTGAACAACACGATCGAGGTGTCCCACAGATGCTCAATTGGGTTTAAGTCTGGGGAATTAGGTGGCCAGGGAAGTACTTTGAAATCTTCATCGTGCTCTTCCAACCACTTTCGGGCATCTTTAGCTGTGTGATACGTCGCATTGTCGTGCTAGAAGATCCCATCCGTTTCAAAGAAGACAATCCGCATGTATTGGGGCGTACGTGGTCTGCAAGGATGGATTCATAACGAATTCGGTTCACAGGTATGAGTGGACCCAGGGAATGCCACGAAAACATTCCCCACACCATAACGCTGCCCCTACCAGCTTGTGTTCTTCCAGCAATGGTTGAAGAGTAGTTGCTCTCCGATGTTTTTTCGCCTCATACGCCAACGTCCATCCGTTCTATGAAGCAGAAAACGTGACTCATCGGAGAAGGCAATCCTTTGTCAATCAGCTGAGGTCCGATTCCGACACTGCCGTGCAAATGTAATTCTTTTCTGCCGATGCACCTTCGTCAGCAAAGGTGCAGTGACCATCCGTCTGCATCGGAGCCCCATACGCAGCAGGGTTCGCTGAACTATTGTTTTAGACACACTTCCGGTAGCCCCCTGCTCCGCTGTAGCGTGTCGATCGGCCCACACGCACCTCTCACGTCAATGACATGCGGTGCTCAGCAGTTTCCACGTCGCTTATTCGCAATGGTGCCCTTTCTCCAATCACAATAGCACGCGAACAGTTCACAAACCGCGCTGTTTCAGAAATACTGCCACCCTTGGCCCGAAAGCCGATAATTATCCCTTTTTACAAATCTGATAAATTTCTCCTTTTATCCATGACAGCAACGAGTGATGTGTTTTCAGAATGCCTACAGCACACTTTATATACCCTCCAAGCCAGCTAACGGCACGTGCGTTCTTTCATTGACAACGCGGTGTTAACGTCAAAAGTTGGAGGTGGTCACAATAATGTGACTCGACTGTGTATAACTATACTAGGAATCCGAATTTCTTGGCGTAAAGTAGAAATCAAAATTTCCAAGCTTTCCCTACATATTCCCTGCATACATCTACTCCTTACATACCATATGTTTCTTGTCAACTCAAAAACTCGCTCAGGAGAATGAACTTCGGTGTCGGCATAAGGTCGCCGGCATCTTTATATACGATGCTTAAGAGAAATATTGACAAGCCACCTCTTCTCAATGAAGCAGGTGTTTATGCCATCCCATTACAATATCCGGACGGCTCTAGGCGTTACTACATCGGAATGACCAAACGTTCGTTTGGAATAAGAATCAGCGAACATAAAAGGGATACAAAAGACGAAAAAATAACCACTGCCTTGTCAAGAGAAGTCAAGTTCAAGTCCGCTGATCCAATGTGGAATGATATAAAGAAATTAGCTTCAGACTCCATGCCCAAATTTACTACCATTCATGATACCGTGGAAATTTTGACCAGAAGCAAGGCTTGCAATGATGGCATCTGTCTAGAGTTGCCGCGCATTTGGAATCAATTCTTCAAATAATGTTACGTTTTCTGCCACGGTACCGCGTGCCCAACCAACGTGACCTCGTTTCTTCGAATGACTGATCACATTTGCGCCTTTTCATTCACTGTCTAGTCAAATCACCACGTTCAAATTGTTGAAGTTTTCTATTATCCAGCTCGAAGTTAGCTGTCTACCTTAATGCCATCTGGTTGATGTGCGAAAGCTTGAAAAATTTGATTTCTACTCTACGCCAAGAAATTCGGATTTCTAGTATAACTATGCTATTCTTAGTACTGTTGGTGTATAGTTCCTTATTATTAAATACTTGGTGACCACTTTGAAATAACAAACCTAAGGACATTTTCTGTTGCTTAGGTTCACTCGTTCCAGTCGCGTTCTGTTCATTTTTTAGACAACGAATATATTCGTTCGTGCTGATTTCAGCCCATTTTGTTGACCTCGAGTTAATTCGTTCCAGCATATTAAAGGGTTAAACTAAACCTGTCTCAGGTCCTTTTGTGACAACTATTCCCTTCGATAGTATATCTGATTCCATGAATATTGAAACGCAACGAATCTTCTTAGTAGCTTTTCTGCTTCAGCCAAATATGCCTACCGAATTGTGAGTCTAGCAGGCATATTTGACTGAATCAGAAAAGCTACTCAGAAGATACGTTTTACGTCTCAATACTCATAGTGAGTCCTGCGGTATCTTGAAAAATGGACCCCATTTCAAATCCTGCTCCTATGAAACCAGAAAGTGGAATGCAATCACACACGTTCAAAACATATGCACCAACGTAGGCGTTTCTTTTTTTAATGATCATTATCTACGAGAGATGGCGCTAATAACTATGAGTTTCATCATTGATCATGATGTGACAAAGTACATCGTCGAACATATAGGTCCTGTCCGGTGGCTGAATGGTGAGAGACGCAGGTCTCCGGACAATTTCATTCATCAGCTCAAGACGAGGAGTGATTGTTGACCCCTTAAGGGAGGCATCAAACCAAAACCAGGTACAAGTGACTCCCTATAGCCCCAGGTACTGAAGGGGGCCGTTTAACTTCGGAAAAAAGTTACGAAGCGAATATGTGAAGATTACAAAACATGCAAGGTTTAAATGGTTGTGAAGGAGCTATTAGTAGTTTACATTAAACCAAAACACCACATTGCTTCATTGTGGAGCACTTACTGATTTATGCATAGCCTTACTGTAGAGTTTGGTTTCACTGTACAGCTCCGGATAACTTCATTAAAACACATTAAGCACTTAATTAGGCACTAAAGCCAGACAAATAAATAGTCTTGTCAGAGGAGACTTTAGATGTTTTGGGGCCCTAGGCACTAAAAGGTTCAGGGACCCTCTCCTCCTTCTTATCCCTTCAGAAATTTTCATCCGTCAGATTAACAAAAACGGGAGGGGGGGTCAAGAAATAGGTTTTTACACTTTTTTAAAATGCCATCACTTCCTATTATTAGAACGTTATGTAAGAAACAGTGCTAGTGTAATAATTTTGTCTGTCCGTGCACATCAAACTTTTTCAATTCAGGGATATCTCAAAAATTAATTTTGCGGCTAACAGGAAAGCAATGGATTTAATATCCCATATACTTCATGCTGCCAGAAGGACAGACCATAGATGGACAGCCGAAATTTTAGATTGGATTCCAAGGGACAGGAAAAGACCCAGAAAAAGACCACATGGGAGATGGGTGGATGAAATTCGTAAATATGCGGGAGTGACATGGAGGAGACTGGCACAAGACAGACCGTTGTGGAGGAAACTTGGGGAGACCTTCGTCCAGCAGTGGATTGATAATGGTTGACAATGATGATGATGATGATACTTCATGCACTGCCGTTATCATAAACATAATTTTGAGGCTAATAGGGAATCAATGGATGTTAGGTTTGGCACTTTAAATACCCGTATCCCATTTATACCTACACTGCAGTTATGAGAAACAGAATCATACAAATTAAATGCAAAACATCCGGTTTGAAAATGGAAAAGTAAGAACTGCAGGTTTTTAAGTAAGAGTATCATTGAAACTTTTTATTGCTTTTTCAAAAACTAGTTTTAAGTCGATTTAAGGAATAGAAAAGGTGAGAATACTTGGTAATTATCAGTATTAAATCAAGGGAGCAGAAAGAAATGAGAAAATGTTGTTGCAACACAATATGAATTACTTTTAATACTATTAAATAAGATAGTGTGATATTCTCAAATTTCTTTATTTTTTTTTCACCCTAAATATTAATAACTCTTTTGGCTTCAGATGGTTCAGAGGGATTAGGGCCGAGAAATAGCTTGATTGTCCTAAGAAGAGTTATCCTGTAAAGAATATTTCTTTCTTCATTGATTATCCTACCACGAAGGAAAAAATTTAACAGCAAACACGCCCGATCAACAGGAAAGTTTTTACAAGTACTTCTCATCGCAACTGGGAAGAAGGTGGGAAGATTCCAACACAAATGTGTTCCCTTGGCTGGAAGTACCATGAAAGCAATTTATAGCACAGCAGGCCAGTTACGAATTCGCCTTAAACAATGAAAAGTGTGGGAAGCGTGAATACCTTCTTTATCAACCACTAAAAGGAACTGAAAATTATTTTAACCGTCCCTTTCAAAATAAGTACATTGATAAGAACTCGAAAATTCGGAATATCAGCAACAGCAAGAAACAATATTATTAATATGAGAAAGTAAAATATCAATTGCAATACAATGTAGTCTCTTTAAGGATTGATTTGCTTCGGTCCGTGAAAACCAAAGCTGAAAATCCAATTATATGTTTTCGGAGCCCCTGAAATAGCGAGGCCTTAGGCGCGCGCCTAGTGGGCCTAGCCGGAAATCCGCCCCTGAGTCTTGTACATTCAACTTGTTTAGTAGGTCCACTTCTCTTGTTTAGTACGTCCACTTTATGCACTTAAATGTCAGTACAAAATCACAATGTGGAATATAACTCCAACTTATAGTATTCAAATATCCGTTTGCTTCAATATCCGAATACAGCAGCACTCTCTTAACCCAAAGTACTCTTCAAGTCTTACAACTTAACAATAATTTGCCTTCAGTAATCAAACATGCGTAATTAATATTCAAAATGAGAGAATTAAAATAAAAATACCGACGTTTACCACAATCAAAGGAAGAATCCGTTTATATAAAAGATCAAACGCTAATCGCGTGACAGCAAAGTAATCTGAGCTTTCTCAACAATCTCTCTCCAAAGCAATTACAACTGAATTCTAACGAGAACTCTAATCTAATCCTCACGAGAGTTCTGATACAATCGTAAACATCACTCGTGTCAGTCTCAGTAACATACGTCATTAACGTTTGATCTAGCGTAAGGTTATCAAACCAATATTCAGCGAGAGAGAAAATGTGCCGTTAAGTTAGAAACTGCTTAAGGAGAATGAGCTAAAGGAACTAAAAGGGAAAGTTAAATTAGAGTATACGCTACAAACATGCGACCTAAATAATAATGCTCGCGGCATTGAGAAGAGCAACGTGCTCATGCCATATGGCAGAACGATGGCCTGTTCTATATTCAAGGGTTGGGTTGCACAACCAACATCAGACACGAATTCCAAAGGTACCTACAAGAGCGTTTTTATTCATACCCCTACTCGCTTCAGCGAAAGCATTTTTTTCAGACTGGATTTAACCAATGTATATTTTTGGGGGAAATCGCCCTCCCTAAATTTAAGTCCATTTTTTCTATAGAGGGGAAAGAAGAGCCAGCGTCCATTTCTTATCACCCGAAGAAGGTTAGAGAAAGTCGCGCCCTTGGCCACTTTCCAACTGAAGGTTGTGTTGCACGCTAAGTGCTTACTGAATCACGACCACTCCTACGCCAAATGATTTACACCCGATACTGATGTAATGAGCAGAAGAAGGGCGAGGCACGTAGGTAAAAGGGTGTATATAAGAGATTAAGTTCAGTTGAGAGCGAAGTTACGGACGTGATGCGTAAGGGATTTAACGGAGTTTACGAAAGGCCAAATTATAAGAGGAGTTGGCTCGTCCATTTCTGAAAAGGAAATGGCCTCCGTGGTTAACGTACAGCAGAAGGGGGGGGGCAAAAATAGCTAAGCAATCGAAAAGCGATTCTACTGTAAAGGACGGTGGAAGATGGATTTCAGAGGTGAACGATGGGCGCCTCGCCTTGTACGTATTTGTGATAGTGAGCAGTGGTAAATTGAGTCGGCCAAACAAGGTCGGGAAAATTCGCCTTTGGGTCCACTATAAAATCACAGGTGGCGCAGTGGTCTAAGCGATGGTCTCTGATCATTCGTTCGAACGGGGTCCGGGTTCGAATCCCGGTGAGGCATGGATTTTGTGTCTGTCTTACGGCACTAGCTCTCTCCCTTTCCTGGAACCAGTGACCCTAAATTAGGGACGGGCGACTGCTTATAGCCCATTGAGTTGCTCACGGTGGCCGTTAAACCTTCAACCTAAAACCTAAAAAATCACAGGAAGCTAGAGCAGAACACCTCATAAATTCCACATGAAAACAAGTCTGTTAGGTATTAGATGAAAGAAAACTGTTAAAATATGCATTGTAAAACGACTTCAGTTGTGAACAGATTTTAACAACAATCTAATGGTGAAAGAATTTTAAAAATCTGCTCATGACTGAATGTAGCTTTGAACCAGATTTTTATTTTATTTTGAAAAATATGATTTTGACTTTAAAAAAAAACGGAGTCTCTTACAGACCTAATTTCCAATTACATACACTCATTGTCATAAAAAACCGCGCACCAAGAAGGAGGAGACGGACTGAAATGAGATTTTAGTAGTGAGATGGTACATACCAAGGACAGAAGTGATTACAATATCACAGCAGCAGAACAATTACCCGTGGGCATACGGTACACATTCCGATCAGCGTTTGTACCGCGTCGGACCGCCTCGTGCTCGGATACATGCGGTGATACGGTCCGGCATGGCATCAAAGAGATGCCGTATGTTATCCTGGGACATATTGGCCCACACTTCTTGCAACTGACAGCGTCGAAGCATGACGTAGACAGTCCTGAGAAACTCGAGCCGTCTCAGAACGGTTATCTTGTTGGAAAATGGCTCCGGGCCACCCCGCCAGGAAACGCAGAACATGGGGCAGCAGGATCTCCTGTATGTAGACTGTCAATGTCCCTCATATCACTCCGAGGGAAGTCCGGTTGTCATACGCGATGGCTCCCCAGTCCATCATGCCTGCAGTTCGGGACGTGTGCCGCTGTACAGTGAGGTTGGGATTGTAGGGCTCACCTGCGGTCCTTTACACTCTGACACGGTGGTCATCCGTTCACATACAGAAGCGGGATTCGTCACTGAACACTATACATCGTCAGTCCGCAGCCTTTCACGTTGCTCGCTGCTGCCACCTCTGCAATCGACGCCGACGATGGTCAGGTATTAATGGCAGAAAACGTAAGAGCCGTCGAGAGTGTAGATTCGCCTCTGCCAGGCGTCTGGAAATGGTTCTGTCGGACACAGGAGTCCCTTCTACAACCGCCACATGTCTCTGGATATTAGACCAGAACGTCGTTACGTCTGTGCGTGCCGCTCTCAGGATCCCGCGATCCTCTCTGTTGTTGGCGAGTCTAGGTCGTCCAGAGCAGTCCGTCGTGTCTGGGTCGTCCAGAGCCAGTGCGTCGTGTCTGGGTGCCTTCCTGTGTCCATTGCTCCTAGCGGGATCGCTCTGTACTGTCCGACCGCCCGGCTCAAATGGCGGCCGATTCGGCGCCCGACCACCCTGCGTCTCTCATCCCGACGATACGGCCTCGTTCAAACTCCGTCAGTTGTCCGTACGCACATCAACAGCGGCTCCTCAACATGTCTATCACTCAAGGATCTCACCTGACTCTTACCGTGCATTTCGGCACGAATGTGGTGTCCCCTGCGCGTGCCTTATAAGCCCCCAAGGATTAAGATTGCAGCACCGGTCTTGGACTCTCTGGCATGCGGAATCACAACGAACTTTAATCAATTGCATGTCTGCCCTCCCCGTAGCTATTCGCCGAGTTTCGCGTTAATCGCACGATTTTTTCTTGGTGCGCAGATTTTTATGACAGTGAGTGTATAACCGAAGATACCCACTGCGGAGAGACTTTCTGAACGCCCTGTATATATTTATTGTAGTTAGAAGCAGATTTGTCTAGGTCAGGTCGAGGTCAGTTACAGGTCCGGGTCGGGTCCGAAATTTTTGACTTGTTTACAACTCTGCTGAAGATAACAGATCTGCAGCGATACATTCCGTCGGTGTAGTTTAGTCGGTTAAAGCAATTGGCTCCAGAGCGGAAAGGCGCGGTTTCGATCGTCGACAAATCTGTGCATTTCACACCCATAAACCCTCATTTTGTCCCATGGCAAATCGTAGTTTCTTTTAAGATAAATGTAGGTGGGACAGGAGTTTCAAAATATCTCTGCGGGAGAATCACTTTGTGCTCTGAGTCAGTTTGTGGATACAGGTATTGGGATGAAAGGCCATCACAATGGTTACTAGCGTTTCCTCCAAAGTTACAATAGGAGGGTAGGGCATACCAATGATCCTGGCCTCCCAGTGCAACGACCTACGTCTAACTGTAGTTAGCTTCAGCGCAATTAATGTATAACAGCATGCTTGGTCCAGTGACACTTTTCTTGCACATCTGCAGAGAATTTTGATACGTCATTTCAGACATATAGATAGAAGGAAACGTTTGGAACTTTTTATTTGGGGAAGTAACTTTTCAGGAAGAAATGAAGCTCAAATGAAGTTACAGATTATTATTCATAAAACAATTATTACTTTTTTTTTCAAATAATACAGGCAAAAAAGAAAAAAAAGTGGGAGATAGCGGGCCATTTCAAGAATTGTTCACCAGGAAATGTCCCTGTGATCGAGAGTCATTTCAAAGAGGATGGCCTTAATTCCTTAAAAGAGTAGAATTTGCATATGATTATAATTGGCATAAGTGTTCTGCAGTACTTTGTATTGGTATAAAACTCGGGCAATCATTTTGATTACAACAAGAACATTTGTGTTACACGGAATAAAACGCAATAATTTTTGTTTGACGAAAAAATACTTGTAGGTTCCAAAATATTTAAATGATTAAAACCCTATAAAACCTGGTGAATAATATGGAGTTAAAAAATTTCAGTTAGTGAAAGTTAACGGGTTTCCGCAAAAGGGCTTCGAAGATAATATTGTGCGGGGGTGGGTGGATTCCGGTATGTCACTGACATTGGGTGAAGGGAATGAATTAACTGCATTAACATCGCACGTACAGGGTGTCCACAATGTCTCGTTAACCCCCCCCTGTAATAAGAAATGTAAGTGAGCTATGTATCTGTTGTATGATATATATGTTGAGTTATGGTCTGTATTCTGTTTATTTACAGATTAGGTACCGGAACCATGTGTGATACCAGCGAATACACCCTGGAACAGCGGATTGTTGTCAGTGTCTGGGTACACGAACGTCCACACACAGGGAAGAAAACGCGTGACGTGCGTACCGATTTCCAAAACCGATTCGACAAAGAGGCCCCTCCAAAACAGACGCTTCTGCGGTGGGAACATAAACTCTTCGAAGCAGGCAACATCAAGGATAAACCACGAACGGGAAGACCATCAACCAGAGTGCAACAGTGTCAAGCGGTCGAGGAATCAGTTATCAGGTTACCGACGAAGTCGCTCCTCGAACGATCAGCGGAGCTTGGAATACCACGTTCGACACTGCATAAGCACATGAAGAATGACTTGAATTTGCACGTATATCGCCCGATGTTCGTTCAGGAGTTATTAGACATCGATTTAAACCGCAGACGGGATGTATCTGCAATGATGCTTCAGACATTTGCCACAATCCCAAAACGTGGAAAGGTCATTTTCAGTTATGAATGTGCGATATGCCGCAGCTGTCGATCACGGAACGTTGTGTTCTGGTCCAAGGAAAACCCACATTGTGTCGAAGAATCAGAACATCATCCTCCGCATGTCATGATATGGGCTGCAATGAATAGTCGACATCTGTTTGGACCGTATTTCTTTGATGGTCCAGTGAATCAGACAACTTATCTGGACATGCTGCGAACCTGGTTTGCGCCACAACTTGGAAATCTTGACATTCTGAATGACGTATGTTTCCCATTACGCAATCGCTGTTCGGAAATACTTTGGTGAGGCCTTTCGGGATCGTTGGATCGGCTGAGGTTCGGCAGTGCTGCCCGCTCCACCTGAATGGCCACCTCGAAGCCCAGATCTCTCAACGTGTGATAGTGCCCTTTGGGGTTTCATAAAGGAGGTTGTTGCACAGCAGCGCTACCAAACCACTGATGAACTTAAACAAGCAGTGAGCCGTGCTTTCTCTCGTATCACCCGGCAACTGCTCCGGAAAATGTCCCACAGAACATGGCGTAAAATTATTCTCTCTCACGAGAATGACGGAGCCCAAACGGATCCACTGGATGCTTAAGGATGCCTCAACATATAACTCAACATATATATCATACAGCAGATACATATCTCACTTACATTTCTTATTACAGGGGGGGTAACAAGACATTGTGGTCACCCTGTACACCATTTCCCCCTAGCACAGCATGGTCTAAACAGAAGGGGCAGGGAACCTACGGCATTTTGAGTGAATCCAAATTTTGCACGGCAAATCCTTTTATTTTTATTTATATCTTGTTATTCGTGCTTTGTTATTTTTTATTTAATCTCAAATTAAAAGTATTTAAAATACTAATGATGTATTTAGTGCGGATTTGCCGCGTCATTCTAAAGTGAGTAAAAATGCTATCTTTGTGAGAACCGATAGTTAAATTTCATGAAGAATAGAATCAGCAATGTGAATTATTGAAAGAAGATTTCTATAGAAATGTTTCATTCCTGTGTGGTATCATGTCAAAGCAAAATGACTTGAATATTTCTTTGCAAGGTAAAACTAAGTCTATATGATATGTGACAAAAAATCCATGCATTTCGAAAAACGATATCCTTTTTCAGAACTTTTCTTCAAAAGGAAATTTCGGATGAACATTTTCCCCATTTAGCAGAGGTCACTGACGAGCAGTAGGATTCATACGAATCGTTTGAAGAATAAGCAGCTGTTTGTAGACTTATTAATTGGAAGGTTCGCTTACTTTGAGAATCATGACAATACACACAAATTAGCATTTTAGCCTCACTTAGTTGATATCTCCATGACTCCTAAATGATGAAATTGATTGAGCTCTCAGAAGATGACATTTTAAAGTTCTTATTTGACGCTAAGAAAGATCCAATTGAAATATGGAAAAATGCAATAGAATCCCCACGCCTTCGGCAATATGCAAGAAAAATGGTTTCTCGCTTTTCAACCACCTGTTGCTGCGAATGTACATTCTCCTGCCTAACCCAAATCAAGGCAAGACGCTTTTTAAGATCATACATGACTGATACCCATCTAGACGATCAGCTGAAACTGTGGACAGCTGATCATCTAGATCCGCATTAAAACTCCGCTGTTGAAACCAAATATTCGAATGCTTTCCAACAAAATTAATCACAACAAAATCCTTAAAAATTATTTAACTTTGGAAGTACGAATTTTTTTTTTTTCATTTTTTGAAGTTAGTGCATAGATTTTTACAAAATACTGTTCATTTCGAAGTATATTCTAATTGCAGTTTCTTGAATGCGGCCTTGCTAGATTACAACTAACTTACTGTGGTCTTCCAATATGAAAAGGTTCCTCACCTCTAATCTAAACACTGAAACTGAAGTGCGACAGCTAAAGGTTCCTAATTAGCAGGTCTTTTGTAAAAACAGATGGTGATTATGTTACCGGTTTGTCCGTCCGTACCCTCTGCAACCATTAGTCCGATTTCAAACATTCTTTTTGCACTGGGAAGCTTGAAATATGCGAATGGTGATCCTTCATTTCGTTTTTTTTTTACGATGTACAATTTCGCCGCTAGAGGTTGTAAATGAAGATGATGTCGAATTCAAAAATACGTTTAATTCCACATATTTGCTTCTAAACATCCGATTGAAAACATTCTTTTATCTTTCGATTCCATTTCAGCCGAAGAGTATTTTGGGTATAGTTACCTTTTCAAATTACGCATAGATTTTCCGCTAGGGGGCGTAAAAGTAAATTACATTTTTTGCGATAACTCTTCTTCTAAAACTCCGATTTGAAAAACTTTTTCTTCAGCGTATACACCTCCTGATGGAAAATCTTTTGCATATAATTTCAAATATTTGGTAAAGAATACTTTGGCCACCAGGGGGCGTAAGCGTTAATTTTTGCTTCTGATGTATTTGCCATAAAATCTGAGCTTTTAAAATAACGATTGAAAAATTATTTCTTTCGTGCACTGAAAATATTCCACAGTTTCTCCGCCAGGGGGCGTAGATTTATATCTTATTTTTGTCAATATCTCTACTTCGAGGAGTCCGATTTGAAAAAAAATCCTTCTTTGTTGGAAAGTGTTTTCAGTGTGACATTTTTTTCATATAAATTCAAATTTTTCAAGTAATTCAAAGACTTTACGCTAGGGGGCATAGCGGTAAATTGCATTTCCCCCTATATCTCTGCTTCTAAATCTCCGATTTGAAAAATTCTTTCTGCACCGGATACAACTCCTGATGGGAAATCCTTTGCACATAATTTCTAATTTTTGAAAAAAAATTGTTCGGCCACCAGGGGGCGTAAATCTTAATTTCCGCTTCTGATGTATTTGCAGCAAAATATAAGCTTCTAAATTCTCGATTGAAAAAAAACGTTTTTTGTAGACCGATATTACTCATGTTGACACACCTTTTAGAAACATTTTCTTCTCAAAATAGTGCATGGTTTCTACGCCAGGGGGCGTAGATGTATATCTTATTTTTGTTAATATCTCTACTTCTAAGATTCCATTTTGAAAAATTCCTTCTTCGTTGGATAGTGTTTCCGACGCGAAATGGTTTCCCTATAAATTCAAAATTTTCAAGTAAATCATAGACTTTCCGCTAGGGAGCAAAAAGGTAAATTGCGTTTTCTGCGTTATTTCTGCTCCTAAAACTCCGATTTGTAACATTCTTCCTGTAGCGCATACAAGACCTGATGGAAAATAATTTTCACATAATTTCTAATATTTGGTAAAGAATGGTTTAGCCACCGGGGGTCGTAAGTGTTAATTTCTGCTTCTGATGTATTTGTAGCAAAATCTGGGCTCCTGAAAACTCGACTAATTTTTTTTTCTTGGACCGATACCGCTCATATGGAAAAACCTTTTGAGAATACTTTCTTCCTAAAATAATTCATGAATTTCCCACCAGGGGACGTAAAGTCACATCTTATTTTTGTCGATATGTCTGTTTCTAAGAGTCCGATTTGAAAAATTCTTTCTATGTTGGAGAGCGTTTCCGGTGCGAAATGTTTTTCATATAAATTCATGTTTTTCTTAACGCACAAGTCTGCAACCAGAGGTCGTAAGCTCACGATTCCGTTTACAGCAATATCTGAGGGGAAAAAAACCGATTGAAAAACTTCTTTCTTCCGTCAGATACTATTGTTTTCCATTCCGGTTCCATTGACTTTGAGTAGCTTTGTTAAATTTAATTTGCGTCAGAACGGATTCAAAAGACGTGCTTATTACACCCAAAAATTTGGTGTCATCTTTCTTGTTTTTATTTTTCATTTGGAACTTAATTCGGTAAGAGATGACTACTTGGCATAGGTACTGTATTTTGGCAAAACAGTTATTTGTCTGACATGGTTATTTATATATGCATGCTTATAATAATTTTTATTGCTCATTTTTCTGTTTACTCGGAAAATATCTACTCCATATGTACCACACATGTTTTGATCATTACGAGTACGAAAGCATATAACACGATTTTTCATGGCTCTGTTCGTAGCGACGAAAATGGAAGAATGCGGGATGGATTTCAGCTCTCCCTCTCTGTTTTTCCCTCTCGAGAGTATCTGACGCCCAGAAACACAGTGGGGCAGAGTCTCCGGGGAACGAGATACTCTGATCCCTAAGTTTTTGCTCCTCTTGTCGCCGGATATACATATATCGCATAACCTTCTGCAGATTCGAAGCGGTGATGTTTCATTCTCTTTCAGTAGATAATTTTTTGATGGCTGAATGAGCATTCTGCCTTCTTTGAAGGGGGGCAACATTGGTAGGCATAACGTTTTTCACCTCAAAAAGCGGAGTTTTAATGCGGCATTTTCAAAGTTTGAGGACCAAGATGGGTATTGTCTTTTTCTTCAGACATTCTCTTGAATATATACCAATTTTTGCTTCATCATCTAATGATTTTATTTTTATTAAATATTCCCCTTCCCCGAAAATGCCACAAGCTTATCCTGGTTCTTTTTTAATTTGTTTTATTTTTATTTTGAGGTTTAACGACCACCGTGAGCAACTCAGTGGGCTATAAGCCCTGTCCCTATTTTATAGCCACTGGATAAAGGGAGCCAGTGCTGTAAGACAACCACAAAATCAATACCTCCCGGGATTCGAACCCGGACCCATCTCAGACAAATGGTCAGAAGCCAGCGCTTAGATCAATGCGCCACAGCGGCGGCGCCTGGTTCTTTTAATTGTTGGCGTGGGTTATTTGTTAAAACGAAATGGATGCCAACTTATCAGAAGAATCGTTGCTTGCAGGTTCCTGTCATTGGAGCAGGGAATCAAATAAATAGATATTTAAATAAATTGAATATAATGACAGATGATTTTGCTCGCACGAGTGTTTATTCTTCAGAATGAAGGGAATAGGGAAAATATCAGTTAGTCAAAATAAATAGTATATACTTCCAGCGAGTGATGGATGTTTTGAGGTGGCTTTCTTTATGTACGTATTTCCCGCCTAATCTGTTTTTATTCATGCTTGTGTAAAGACGTTCTTCCCTGCCAAGTGCCTGAGCAAAATCCTTCCGAACTGTCTCAAATCTCGTAGAAGACTCTCCGTTGACCACTCCGTATTATTTCCTTTCACTTTCTGTAGCTCGAAAAAAGATGCTCCTGACGTAAGAAGCCGACTGTTGTTCATTTATAAGCTCAAATCGTCACTTGAGGGGTTTCTGCGAATTCCTCGACCGGCGAGGAAATGAAGAAGGGGGTTTCCATTTGTTCGTGGGCGGTCCCTCGGTCCGTGAAAGAATGGCTTTTCCCAACAGATCTGTTGAGCGCCTTTTTAACTGAAGGCGAATTTCTAGCTTATGTTCGCGCACTGAATAACCAAAATCACTATTTAATTATATTTTAAATATTTCCATATAACATAACCATGCATATTAGATAATGTAGCTAACATTATTTTACTTGTGGAGGAGAAGATATTGTAACATTGGGCCCATTAATTTTAGCGAAAGTAAATAATAATTGCCTTTATTTAATAGCATGTAAGTTGTTAAAATCATCCCTCTTTCATCAACTCTCGGGGTGGTATTGAGACGATCTCTTTTCCCTAATTTTCTGCGAGTCGTGTTAATCAAAGGGGAGATTTCCAGCAGCACCCTCATGGTTTCCCGGAGTCCGTCCGGATAACACCATTGCTGTCAGAGTGTCAGTTTATATTACTTTATTGCTCTGTGAGTGACTAGTTACCGATCTAGTCGATGTATAGTGTCAGAATTCTGATAGGGAGAGTATAATAAGCACGTGGCATTTCTTACGTTTTCAAGTTTTAATGAGGGTATTCTCATTGTGGGTCTCGATATAGCGTTAATAATCAGAAGTCCCTGACAGGAAAAGCACACTACCGAAGTAAATTGCTAACGAAGGGTTGCGAGATGAGTGAGGTGACATCGAGCTGACTGCGGGGGTCGCAGAAGGAGTCACGCTAATGTGGACAATAAAAGTAGCAATAAAAAGTAGCCCGCACTTTAGAAATGATCTAGCTTCTTGAGGAGGTAGCTTGGAAGATACTTCTGTCAGGGAAAAAAATAGAGTTGGGAAGAAGGTCCGAGGCCGAAACGAGAAATTTAAGCAGAGAATATGAAGTTGAGAGACATAAATCTTAGCGGAGGGATTATACGATATAGGCACCCGATAGAAGCAAAATAAACAAATAAAGACGCGAGCAGTTACAAGGATAATACTGATATCTTAACAAGTTAAATATATGACATTCCTCATATACAGCAGCTGAATAAAGAGCACCTCTGAAAAGATCGAGTCTTCGATTTTTTGGCAATTGAATTTTTTCTTCATCCGAATAAATATAGTTGAAACCTCGAAACTACTAATTTTTCCTTACAAGCGAATGCCGGAAGAACCCACGCGACAATGTGCAGAAGCTAACTCAGTGCAACAGTCCTGTAACACGGGGTTTAACTGCCCACCCACGATAACCTAATGCTGTAGGGAGTCTTCCATTCTTAATTTCGAGCACTGACGTTGGGAAGGGAGACAACTTGCGCTGAAAGGACAAACAACATTCATGTCTTGATCCAAGATTCTTATCTAGACCAAGCTGGCCGACTACGTGAGATCCCGTTTAGCCTGGTATCTAGCTTATCAATCTGAAACCATTTACGATTAAGTTCATTGGCATAAATTATTGTTCTTTCCCTGGTAGACTTTCTCACTTGAAGTTGTTAAAGTACGCCGTATTTCGTTTTATAAAGAGATCACTGTATCGAAATAAAAAATTAAAATCATCGACTTTTCTAATGTGATGTGTTTTTACGTACGTGTGTATGTAAACTATAGCTCATTCATCGAGAGAAGAACCACGGGGTATGGTTGATTTCTTCCCCAGCGGAAGATGAAAGCACTTTCTTTTTAAAGCTGATTAACGTGACACTTCCCTTTCGACTGCTGCTGCTCCTAGGGGTGGCAAAGAGCAAGATTCAGACAGCATGATTTCTGCTCAGCGAATCTGAGTTTCGTGGGGAACGGGGGTTGTAGACAGTGATGTAATTCTAAATAAAAAAAGTGCCTTTGCGGTGAAAGAATAAGGAAAACACAACACGGGAAGAAATCTCTCAATTTTTTCAAAAGTCCTGTAGTTTAAAAGTTTCCAGTTGTTGTTTTTTGTTTAGCATTTTTATTAAATTTTCATTACTAACTACTTTTATCAATTTATATTAAAATTGTTGAATTTCTTCAATTTTAAATAAAGGCAAGAACGTTAGATGAGTGTTAAAAGTTGAATGATATTTTTTTATTTAAACACCGCTCTGTCGTTCTCCACGATTCCTCTAGCAAGAATAATACATGAGTTACCTTGAACAGTAGCAACTAGCATAGTCACAGCAATTTAGTGACTCATACGCAGTTTTTCCTAAAATTATGAGGTGGATTTAGGAGATGTTGTTATGTTATACCCAGAAGGAATCAGAGTGTGAGCTCAGGGTATAACTTTTACTATCCCGTAGCAGGTGGAGGGTAGTTTAGTAGAAATGCGCTTCACTACTGCAAGCGTTTATCACTCAGCCTCACGACTTCTTAATTTTTCCTGGTTGCTTTTTCTCTTAATCCCACGGAGTATGCACCGCCTATAATTTTATTTTGACTGGCGTCAAGACAAAGAAGTTCACATGAACTTTGCATTAGAACCAATATGATTCGCGTGAGAAGCTCTGATGAGTGATATATTTAAATTTTGCAATTGGGTTTAACGATCACCATCAGTAACTTGTAGGGCTATAAGCAACCCTAATTTAAGGACACTGCTTCCAGCAAATGGGCAGATCCTGTGCCATCAGACAAACACACCACTCATACCTTGAGCCGAGGGCCAGCTCGTACAAAAGATCAGAGGACAGCGCCTCAGACCACTCGTCCACTGGGGCGGCCATATAGTACAAACATTTGGTTAAGATACTAGAAGCAGTGTGAACATTCGGTTAAGATACTGGTACGGTTTTTATGCTGAATGCAGTTTTCTCATTTTTTGGGGGGTTTTTTTTATTGGAGGTTTAACGACCACTGTGCCGCCCCGGTGGCGCAGTGGTCTAAGGCGCTGGCCTCTGATCATTCGTCCGTAAGGGGTCCGGGTTCGAATCCCGGTCAGGCATGGATGTTGTGTTTGTCTTACGACATTGGCTCTCTCCCTTCCCTGGAACCAGTGACCCTAAATTAGGGACGGGCGACTGCTTATAGCCCATTGAGTTGCTCACGGTGGTCGTTAAACCTCCAATAAAAAAAAAAAAACGACCACTGTGAGCAACTCAGTGGGCTTATAAGCAGCCGCCCGTCCCTAATTTAGGGCCACTAGTTCCAGGGAAGGGAGAGAGCCAGTGCCGTAAGGCAAACACAACATTCATGCCTCACCGGGATTTGAACCCAGACCCCTTTCGAACGAATGATCAGAAGCCATCGCTTAGACCACTACGCCACCGGTGCGGCTCTCTGTCTTTGCAGACATGATCATCTAAACAAATTCCTGCTTTTCTTTCCAGCTAACTACCAAAAGTGCCTTAGCGGCGCTAAGCCCCTTCTACATCACTGGTTGTAGATACTCGTATAAGAAATGGTTCACTCTCTTGAAAGCAATTAGAATGAGGATGTGACAATCGACTGGAGAATCCCCGCTCTTCTCACTTGAGGGATAGAACCTAATGCATATGTAGTCACGGCTTTCTGGCAAGCAGTGAACCCACCTCTCCACCCTCCACCAGCACCCCGTTTCTTTTGTAGCTCAGAAATCGCAACGATGAGGATGTGGGTTAAAATTGAAAGACCAAAGGCATTACTGTATGACCAGAAGTCTGTTGAAGCATCAGGGACGTAAAACTTTGGACAGGTATACGCTAGCAGTTATTCACTCAACAGAGTGAACCATTTCTTACAAGACTGTCACGAGCCACCTCGCCCCCAAGAAACTGAGATTTTCTAATATTAATAGATAAAACTCGATTTCTCCAGAAGTTGACTACAAGTCTTTTGGGCACAAGGCCACGCAAAAGAAATATCGTTTATCCTTGTCTTGACTGTCAAACCAAGAAGATATAACCGTTAGCGAGCACGCATTATGTATTTAACGAAACGGGGGCTTGTTTGGTGGACACTCAAGATGTGAGCGGCAGGTAGACAGGGCTTGAGTTGTGTACATACAGACTTACAAGCAATGTTTTTGAACAGTCCCAATATAATCTGTGAAAAAAATAAATAAATTTTACGACGTTAATGGTAAATCTATGAAAAGTCAAAGTCACGAAAAGTCAGGTTAATTTAATTTGCAGATATGCTAAACGCTTATTTGCTTTTCTAATGCCTACTGAAAATAGGAATAAAATATTTTTGTTACCAAAGACTATATTGTTTATAACAGAATAATGTTGCTATAATTTTCTGTATGAGTTATTTTTCATGGTTAAACTTTTGTTATTGTTTATAACAACTGCGTTTAAAATAAATATTTTTTCTGTACTGATGCGCAGTGCGCATTTTTAATGAACTTCCGTAAGCACCCAAAATAATAGCTACGGCCCTGTTGTGGCGTCATAAGCAAGCATAGGAGCTGGGGAGGCAGACAAACACATGCCTAAAGTCACGTGATCTGAGAGCTTCCATGTTGGGACCGCGGCGGCTATTACCAGTGCGCACAAAGTAAAATTTTACAGGTATCGCATGGTATTTCGCGATGCGATTACACGAAGTTGCGATAAAATTTGAGATTTGTATAGCAAACTCAGTTTTGAGGGAGGAGCAAACAGAAATTGCAACTACGAATAACATATACAGTACAAACTCCATATGCAAATTTCCACTGTGACTTCTTGTTATCTAAAGCATTTTACTAAACTCTCGGCAGATAAATCTAACTAGGAGCCAGAAGACCCGAAAACTACTAAAAAAAAGACGGATAAATGAAATTAGACAGAATATTAGGACAATGAAGAAAATGATCTTTTGGTTCTTCCCGCCACTTATGTCATATGCGCCACGAAACTGTAAAAAGCGTTCAATAGGTCCTGAAGAACGAAAAAATACCTTCAAGACTAATTTCTGCGAAAAGTTTTGAGAGACCTTTGTCTAGTGGTAAATAAATGCGGAAGAGGGTGCTATGTTTTTCATTTCTTCGCCTTTCATACTAATGTACTTAATATGCTGTTCTCCAACATGCAATGGAAAAGTTCTTCATTATTTTCTACAGTAAAATTTTCCTTTTTCTACTGGAAGTTCTCAAAATGATTCCTATTTTTTTTTTCCTGCATGCACACGCATCCCGAAATTCTATAGCAAAATTAGCAACTAGAATTAATGTTATCGCAAAAATCTCTGTAGTATCTTCCAAGAACAGAAAGAGCATGGCTCAATTTACAGGGGATGACAAATGCCCATTTTGCTCCTTGTATGGGCGACTATGAGCTACGCAACAGAAGTGGGCAATTATTTTTAAAATTATGAGTCTTTTTAGAGCATACTTCTGATTTATGATAAAAGCAAGGGTGCATATCATTGAATTCCGTCTTTCTCTTGGCGATGGCAGGTTCTAAATAAAACCAAACGGTGCGAGCAACGCCATTTCTGCAAGTGAATTAACAGCATCAGCGTCGGACAGGGCAAAGTTGTTTCTTCTGAGGCAAATAAAGTAGAGGTGGGTGTAACACTGATTTTTCTGTCATAGTGATGACGGTGACAGTTCCTGACTTTAAAGGTGGCTTTAAGGCAGGAACTGTCAAAAAGTAACGCTGAATTTAAACCGTAAAAAAATCACCGTTTAAGACAACAGAGACTTTAAACCAAAATCCTCGTTTGAGACAACGGTGACTTTAAGCCGTGACAGAATCATCGTTTAAGACAACAGTGCCTTACAAAATCATCGTTTAAGACAACGGTGCCTTACAAAATCATCGTTTCAGACATCGGTGACTTTAAAGGTGACTTTAAGGCAGGAACTGTCAAAAAGTAACGCTGAATTTAAACCGTGAAAAAATCACCGTTGAAGACAACAGAGACTTTAAACCACGACAAAATCATCGTTTGAGACAACGGTGACTTTAAGTCGTGAGAGAATCACCGTTTAAGACAACGGTGACTTTAAACCATGACAAAATTATTGTTTGAGACGACGGTGACTTTAAACCGCGATAAAATCATCGTTTAGGACAATGGGCACTTAAAACCGCGACAAAATCATCGTTTACGACAACGGTGATTTTAAACCGTGACAGAATCATCGTTTAAGACAACGGTGATTTTAAACCGTGACAGAATCATCGTTTAAGACAACGGCATCGTTGAGATAGCGCACCAGGGTAAAATGTTTTTGAGCAAATTTTACCCTGGTACGCTATCTATAACTACATAATTTCGATGGTCAAGTTATCTTTCCTCAACAGTTTTCCCTGATGTTTTTTTCAAGAAGAATGACTTGGAATTAATGGACGTCATTTTTCTCTCTTGTATTAATCTACAGTTCTTAAGCTTTTTGAAGTGAATTGTGTTTTTTTTTTTTTTTTTTTTTTTTTTTGCTTTTTTGCTTTTCTATTAGGAACAAATGATGCCTAACGTTCCTCAAAGAAGAGTTAATCGATTGTTATTCAAATTTTTTTTACAAAACTCGCTAGTTAGTCTAGTCAGATTGGGTTCATTGAATGGGTTCTGCAATTCGGAAATGGAAACCTAACAATCGGATTTTATGAACTTGATTTGGATATAATACTTCCAGATGAAACTGTCAAAGTTCGTAACATAAATTATTCAATTTTTGGAATTCAAATCCGGACACAAACAGATGATGAAATTGCACACATCTCTGGAAGAGATATTCTTATAACAAAGAGCATCGTAGCTACGGAACTAAACTTTGAAATTTTAAAACTTATTTCTGTTGAAGTAAAAAGCAATTACAATATTAATTCAATAGACAAAGAAGTTTGACTTTTTGTGTTTGTGGGTTTAACAAACCACCGTGAGCAACTCTAAATGGTATGAGCAGTCTCCCGTCCCTAATTTTGGGTCACTGGTTCCAGGGAAGGGAGAGAGCCAGTGTCGTAATACAAACACACCACCCATACCTTATCCGGGACTCGAACTCAGGCCCACTCGGAAAAGCAGTCAAACGCCAGCGCTAAGACCACTGCTCCGCCGGTGTGGATAGAAAAAAGAGAATTCCAGTGACGTCACAGATTGACCAGTAGAATTTCTCGATCAGCAATGACCATCAGAATGTCTCCGCATATACTGACACTCAAAGTTGGCACATTCATAATGCTGCATAGAAACTTGAATCCGAAAAAGATTATTTGAGCGGCACGAGATTGGTGGTAAAGGTATTTCGCTCCGATACCATCGATGAAGAATTCATCACTGGAACAAACGAAGGCGTTTTAATACAACGAATTGCTTTTCAACCAAGAGATTCCAGCTTTCCATTCGGCACGTGATGAAGTCATCTTCCATTCCTATTAGCATTTGAAATGACTGTTTATAAATCACAGCTACAAACTTTTGATCATGTCGGTGTGTATTTTCCAAAGCCTGTTTTCGCCCACTGGCAACTCTTCTTCTTGGTTACTTAGTCCAAGTACTGGTTGTTCAGTAAACGTACTCTGTCACTCCATCCCTCTCCATTCTCCGCCGCTCTCTTAAAGTCATATTATGTCCTGGTATTAGTGTCTTAGAGCAGCTGTGCCATAAAACTAATCCTTGGCCGCCCTCTTCATCTCTTGCCTTGCATTTTTCCTTCCAAAACTGTCAGAATCGAGCCTCCATGGCGCAATTTGTGTCCCATCCATAACATTGTCCTTCTCTTTAACATGTTAGTTAGATTCCTGGGTTCTCTCACTCTCTCCAGGACCTCCTCATTAGTCTTTTTATCGAGCCAACTTATTCTCTCTATTCTTCAATTACTGGCAACTCTGCGTTTCTTATAAGAAACGTAGAGTTGCCAGTAATAGAAGAATAGAGAGAATTATTCTTTTTTACGCTTTCCAACCGTAGGTTGAAGAAGCGTATATGCTCCAACTTTGTCCGTCCGTCTGTCCGCACGATAACTCACGTGAAAATGGTTCGATTTCGACAAAATTTTAGTGTGTGGTAGGGGACCACCTGGGGACGAACCCTATTGAAAATGGGCAAAACAGGGTCAAAGGTCAGGAAATAGGAGCGGGATCCATTCCATTGCCTTTATGCATCATAACTTGCGTAAACATGGTTCGATTTCAATGAAATTTTAGTATGTGGTAAGGAACGACCTGGGAACGAATCCTGTTGAAAATGGGCGGAATGGGGTCAAAGGTCAGGACATAAAAGCGGGATCCATTTCATTGCCTTTATGCGTCATAACATGCGTAACTATGGTTTGATTTCGATGAAATTTTAGTATGTGGTAGGGAACCACCTGGGCACGAGCCCTATTGAAAATGGGCGAAATGGGGTCAAAGGTCAGGCAGGACATAAGAGCGGGATTTGTTCCTTTGCCCTTATGCGTCATAACTTGCGTAAAAATGGTTCGATTTCGATGAAATTTTAGTATGTGGTACGATGCCACTGGGGACAAATCCTATTGGAAATGGGGTCAAAGGTCAGGACACTGGAGTGGGATCCATTCCATTGCCCTTGTGCATCATAACTTACCTTAAAATGTTCCGATTGCGACAAAACGTTATCATGTTGTTCCGGAGGTATAGTGAACCGGTTCTGTTGAATATCAACGAAATGGGGTCAAAGGTCATTGCACAAAAAGCAAGATTTATTCCACAGCCATTATTCTCATAACTTGCGTAAAACTGCTTCTATTGCGACAAAATTTTAGTATGTTATTCTTGAGGTATACTGAACCGGTTCTGTTGAATATCATCAAAATGGGGTCAAAGGTCAGGACACAGGAGCGAGGTTTATTCCACAGCCATTATCCTCATAACTTGAGTAATCATTTCTGGTATGTTGAAAAGCGTATCATAATCAATGCATTGCATGATTTTACTAACTTGTTAAAAGAGGACGTAATCGAAAAAAAATAGAATAATAGAATGTTTCCTTCTTTTTATAAGAAGACGTAATCCAAAAAAATTCAAAATCCATGTCCGCGATGCGAATTATCAAGGAAAGATATTTGATAACCGTGGATTTCCAAGTAACGCTGGTCGCCCCTATGACGCAGTTGTCTAAGCGCTGGCTTCTGTCTACTAGTCTGGGCTCGAATCCCAGTCGTCGGGTATGGATTTTGTGTTTGTCTTACGGCACTGGCTCTCGCCCTTCTCCGGAACCAGTGGCCCTAAATTTAGGACGGGCGACTGCTACAGTCCATCGAGTTACTCACAGTGGTCGTTAAAGACCAAGGTACTTCCCTGGCCCCCGAAATTCCCTAAACTTAAACCCAATTGAACATCTGTGGGACCATTTCGATCGTGTTGTTCGCTCTATGGATCCTTCACCGCGCACTCTCCATGCAACAGCTGTGAGATGCACTGTAGTCAGCATGGCTCTACATACCTGTGAACACCTTCAGCACCTTATGTTATTATTTTGGTGGTTTTAAATGAACAAAATTTCAATAACCGTACTTTATGATCTTAATCTTTCCGTCATTTTTTACGAATGTTAGCTTGTAAATAAATAATACCATACCATGGTTATTAGCGAACAATTAAAGATTAGACGTCACTGCAAACACAAAAATAATTTTTTCTTCATTAATTTTATCATGCAAATGCCGTGATTAATTGTCACTCACTCATGAACCAACGCCTCAGACAAATTAAAATTTGCATCGCTCTGTACCAGGAGTCTAATTTACATATCCCAGGACCAACTCACTACTATGTTAAAATCGCGCGACCTAAGATAACGCCCTCCCTAAGGACTGAAAGACACACGTCCAGACAAATATTTACAATTTGCATGTGGTATTTTTTTCCTTTTTCACCTCGTAGCGTTATGAAGGTTCAACTGCAGCTACATGACAAAGAAAATTTTTAGTTTCCTGAAAATCTGGTCACACATGGATGACAGTGAACGACAATATATGTAAATACACTCATTCCTTTACAATATCTTTACCCCACGGCATACACCGTGCTTTACCCCAAAAATAATAATCTTATATGCCTGCCACTGATTTGAAAGTTGATTCTCAGCTGACTTCTATCAGAATCTTTTTATTTTCCTTTTTGAAACAGGAATATCATGTTGAAAATAAACTTACAAGCGGAGAAAAATGTTGCGTCATGGAAAATAGAAAACAAGTAGAAAATCTTACGCCTGCTTATTTCAACGAGGTTCATGAAAAAATTTTCAACTATCTCTCCCAACAACGTTGCTGTGGCATACACAAACCTGCAGCTATTCGCTCTTCCCCGTGGAAAAATTGTGTATCAAAAATGCATTTGTCCAACCCACCCACCCACCCACACACAGACACACACAAAGAATTTTTCTTCCGAAAGACGGACCAGGGACAGGCAGACTAAAGGACACTACAAGCACAAAAATGATATAAAAACAAAAAAAAAGAAGAAATAAGAAGCCTGAGTTGAGACAGGGCATGCGTTTGAGGAGGCGCTACTCATTCATGAATAATAAACACACCAATCGTAACAGAATTTTGGAGCAATGTTTCACTGATCTTGTGTGACAAACGTGGAGAACGGTGTCTTCGAAGTCGATGATGACTTCCTGAACAAGAGATTTCTAAAAAAAAAAAAAAAAAAAAAAAAAAAAAAAACGGGGGGGGGGGTTAGGAATACCACGTACAAGACGTTCCGTTTTATGTAAAACATCCTGCATGCATCGCAAATATCAAAAGGAATAAATGTGCAAAATATTTGTTTATTTTTTTTACAAAATTTTCAATCGGTACATCACATTTCAGATACGATATTAAAACATCAATTCTTTTTTCGTAAACAGCATCTAAGCAGGTTCCAGACTGGGTGGTCCAAATGCACGGGCTCTTATTCATGATGAGATGGAGCTTGGGTTCTGACCAATGGGCTACGAATTTCGATTCAGGCTTGGAGAAATCAATGCTGAAATCTCCGCTGAAAATCGTAGGTATTTCGTGGTGATTTTTTCGAGTAGAACTGCATCTCCAATTCTGTAAGGTGAATGAAATCAATGATGTCTTCAACATTTTGAGTTGGCCATATCACCGCCATGAAAATTACTTGTCCATTTGGAAGCAGGCGTTCCTAAGCATGAAAATTACTTGTTCATTTGGAAGCAGGCGTTCAGAAACATGAAAATTACTTATTCATTTGGAAGCGGCGTTCAGAAGCATGAAAATTACTTGTCCATTTGGAAGCAGGCGTTCAGAAGCATGAAAATTACTTGTCCATTTGGAAGCAGGCGTTCAGAAGCATGAAAATTACTTGTCCTTTGGAAGCAGGCTTTCAGAAGCATGAAAATTACTTGTCCATTTGGAAGCAGGCGTTCAGAAGCATGAAAGTTACTTATCCATTTGGAAGCAGGCGCTCAGAATGGAGTCCCCCAGATGGGCCGAACGCTCAAAGTCATTCCAACATTTGACGATCGATGACTTCCATATCTGGTGTCATGCCAGTCCGATTGGTATAGACAGTAAAATTTTAATAGTGGTGTTGTTGAATGATAATCCAGTGCTACTCGATGGCTGTTGAATGATGTTCCCTAGCTTCAATTTTTTTCGCCAATTTCAAATATTGCTGTCGCCTTTGCATTGGTAATTTAGCTGTACTCGATTTTTGAGGTCGAATCGGTTTAGAAGCCGCAAGGTGAGCTCGATATAATCACATTCGTTCAGCAGCAGATTTGCCATATTTATTGATCCGCAAAAATTTCAGTTTCTTTTATATAAAGTTTATTTTTACAGTTCTATGCTTTAAATTTTAATGAATTTCCAAAATCGCACCAATAGACATTAAGATATCGCTATGTGTAACAACCCTCTACTTCTCTTTACGAATAAGTTTGCAATCCAGCGAGTCATCACATTTCATTTTGGTTCGAGTTCGATCAACCGCAGACTAGGTGCTGTTGGTTCCTCTTTATTCTGATGACACTTCTGAGAAAACTGACAAGGCTCTATATTTTTTTACACACTTAAAAATACTGTGCCCAGATTTTTCTTTATAATAGAAATAGTCAAGTAACTTAAATCAAATATACCGCGTGTCTTGTGAATTAACGTGGTGTAGTGAATGAGAGACTCACATGTTCCAGTATTTGCCCGTCTTTCTGACATGGACTTCTTAACGAACCTTGAATTCGTCCACGTGTCGTCCCACTTACTTACGCGCCATGTCCGTGCAAAGGAAGTTTTGTCCCATTTAGGTGCACATTCAGATCATTTAATGCCATTTCCATACATAGATATGATGATCCGTAAGATTCTTTCCTTCACTTCTGTCACTGCAAGTTTTGGCTTGCGGGCGTAATGACATACCTTTACTACGATATCGTCATTACATTTCAATGGTTCTTTGCACCTATCAGTTCTTTCTTTTATGCATAACCAATTAATGACTTCTTGTTGTTTTTGCTATATTGCCGGTATTGATACCCATCGTATATGGCAGCAGGTTTATTTTTCGTTGTCGTCTGTATGATTTCTGTTTAAAAGATGAAACGAAAAAAATCATATGTGAAAGTGAACACCTGCAACACGAATGCTGAAGGCCGTGAAATTGTACTGCATTAACGGGCAACCTGTTTATTCCGCGGTCCCTATTGCAGTTCGCACTTATCCCTGCAATGGGCGCCTAATGGTTGACGAAAACAATTGAATGGTGATCTCTTTGACCTCAGAGGAACTGGAAAAGGGGATCAGGATTTACTTTCCTCTTTAGCATTCCCCGCATCTGAAACCACGTGGTACCACTGTGGAGAAATGGCACTAACTGATCTGGTCATGCACGGAAATGGGACAAAATTTCTTTTGTAAGGAAACGGAACGTACGGAAGTGTGAGACAACTGTCTACTACCGTAGTCCTGTAATATGCCTTACGGCATCATCAGCGGAAAGACTCGAGGTCTTCCAAAAGATACCGAAAGCACGTCTCTCCTTCCTTCAGACCAAAGACAATCTGCCCAAAAAAACCATGTGTTTTTTTATGAGGAGAGGAGAAATTCTTCTCTCACCAAAAATAATTTCTCCTCTCATTATTGTCTTCCAGAGTTAATTAGTAAATAGTTTGCCTACCTCTAAACTGTCCTTAAAAGCGCGTCTCTTATTCACGCACCCTAAGACGATAATCCCTTGTCCAACAGCTTTAGTACAATACTTTGACATACTTATCTTGACAACTCAGCCAAAATGGCGCTAACCAAAAATAACCGTGAATTACGGTAGTAGGCGGTTGTCTCCCATTTCCGTATGTTCCATTTCCTTGCAAAAGACGTGGGAATGAACATAATAATAATTCCATATTTATAATGATCATTTCTGAACAGGAAGGAGGGGGGTTTAGAAAATCTTACAACTATGCAAAGCTTCAAGAGTTACGCTAACTAATCGAAATACTGCAAACATGCGACGTAATTTTCTTTTGGAAAAAAAAAGTTTTTTGTTTTTTACAGTTTTATTTCAAATTCTAAGTACAGCAAGGTTTGAATTTCCCAAAATCACACAAATAGAAATTGAGATATTCACAACAGCCAACTAACGCGGAGACTAACGTCAGCGCAACAGGATTAGCGGAAAGGAAGGTAACGTCATTTCAACAACACTATTTCCGTTGCATCCAAGAACTAAGTTTACGTGGCCACAAAACTTCTGGTATCGCCAGTAAAAAAGGTTTCATTTATAAAAAAAGAAAGGAAAAAAAAGGTGTAAGCGTTGTTGTGCGGCTTAAGCAATTTTTTTTCTTCTAGCACGGAAATTTCCCACAGTTGACAACACTTTGTAGCCTCCTTCGTGTTATTTTATTCTCCGCTGTTAGGAAGTGTGTACCTCTTCATTACGGAAGCGTACGAAGAATAAATCCTTCCAGTCTTGTTTATGTTGCATTTATCCAATGAGATCTTTCAATCTGCATGAGTTGCAGGAGTTCTCACAGAAGTCTCACTTAGATATCGTACAAAGGACCTGTTAGTTTCTTGGTTGAAATTCGTTTCATTTTATCGCTCCTCTTTATCCGGCACTTGTACTCCTATCTTGCCAAGGCCCTCATCAATTCACTCGACACCTTCTGTCGAGGAGCTCTGGCGACAGACCAAAAACTAAAATAGAGAGGCAGAAAACACGTAAAAAAGGGGAAAAGAAAGAAATGAAAGAAAAAACGGTATACATAGGATAGAGAAGAGACATTGCTGAGTCAATATTCGTTTGAGCGCCTCTAGTGAGGGCTCTGAAGTTCGAGCAAGTGAGGAACAGCAAAAGAGAGAGAGGGAGAAAGAGAGTGCACGCTGCTTGGGATTGTTAGAGGCGGTGCTGCTGAGATATCTCTGGTATACTTCCGCGAAGGTTGGCCTTCAACGCAGACGAATGATCGATGGTCCCCGAGGATCATGCGGAAGATGTGGAAAGAAAACATCCCCATGTTTCGGTGTTGTTGTCGTGAGCTTGTCGACGGATTCTAGTTTTTCTTCTTCTTTTTCCTCTCTCCATCCCCCCTCTCGCTCCTCCAGAGCTTCCAGTTACGGAGATGTCTTGGGTGAAAAGGAGAGAGAAAATTGGATGTGCGTGATTTGAGCTTCAGGCAGGCGTCTCTGACGGACTGCTCGTTTGGAAGGAAGTTCAGGCACACAGGCCATGACAATTACCAGAGTGATCAATTTTGCAAACTTTTCTCGTAGTGATCATTTCTGCAAAGATTTATTCTCCCGAGCTAGCTATGATCAAGCAGCAACTGACATGCTTGCGCCTTCTTGCGGGCACCAGGAGTATTCTTTACGAGACAATAAGTTTTCTGAATTGGAGTTCTTAATTAAAACTTTAAATGGAGTAATTGTTTTTAACAATACGTGAGACTTATTGTTATTGCATTTCTTTTTTGGTGGGGTGTGGTTGGCCGGTGTTTTCGACAAATGATCAACATAAAAATTTGGGAGTTAGCTTTCGTTGTCAAAGTGGAGTTACTAACTTATACACTATAAAAATATTTTATGAAACTTTCCGTGATTCCTTTCGTGAATTAACGAAGAATATTTCTAATACAGGGGGATTCATAAAGAAGTATACAGTTTCCAGATGCTGTAAAACAGGAGCAGTTGAAGACAAGGACCACAACTGTGAATCGTTAGGTAGATGTACTCATAAAGTTTGTGTCCTGCTACTGAGGGAAGTGACGTAGGCGATAGCGCGTGTCACATTACTAGTCAGTCAAAATGGTAGCGTCTGCGTTTTGTGTTCTTGAATTGAGCAAAACGGAATCTGTAACTGTTGTGCAACGGCATTTTCGATCACGATTCGGAAAAGAACCACCAACCAGAAAATCTATCTACGATGGGCATAAAAAATTTGAAACTGCTGGCTGTTTGAGCAAACTTAAAAGTCCTGGACGACCGCGTGTATCGTGTTTGGGCGGAAATGAATTACCGGCTCGATGTGTGTCGTGTGATTAAGGGTGCACACATAGAACATCTGTGACTGTTTCTTAAAAAACTTGAAACATTCCCCTATAATTCTGTTACAGGTAACATGAAATATCTTACATTGTTCTTGTTTTATAGTACGTTGAAACTGTATACTTCTTTATGAATCACCCTGTACAAACTTTTCCGTGAAATGACGGAAAGAAATCTGAATTTCACGGATTTTTCGTACGCCAAAAAAATTATGAATTTTCAGAAACATTTCCACAATTCCTTTCTTATATTGACGGTGAATTGCCGTTGTTAAGATGTGTTAACAGGAAAACACCGTTCTCAGTTTTTCCGTATCCATATGACGAAAAACTTTCGTAATAAGAGAGATTCGCATAAATATTTGAGGTTTGATTAACTACCAAATTTCAATCGTCTGTCGAAGGCTCTGGTTTTAAAGTTCTGTAGCAAGATCGGATATTGTGGATAGCATGTCGCATGGAATTTTGTTTATTATGGCACTGTATATTTTCCTCCATCCTCTAATTTGTGCTCCAGCTGTTATATATTGTGATACCGTAAGAAACCGGGTACTTAAATTACTGGGTGATTGTAAGATGTCTGTCTATGTATCAGTCTGTGGAGTCTTTAAGACAAAAGCTGTTATAGTTATCAAGAGTAAATTGTATATCTAGGAGTTTTGTGAAACAATACTATGAAAGTGTACATTTCTCCTTTTTTTTAGTCTTTCCAGCCGTAGGTTGAAGAAGCGTGTATGCTCCAGCTTTGTCCGTCTGTCTGTCCGTCCGCTCGGTAACTCGCGTAAAAACGGTTCGATTTCAATGAAATTTTAGTATGTGGTAGGGGAGAACCTGGGAAGGAACCTTATTGAAAATGGGCAAAATGGGGTCAAAGGTCAGGACATAGGAGAGGGATCCATTCCATTGCCCTTATGCGTAAAAATGGCTCGATTGAGACAAAACTTTAGTATGTTGTTCCGGAGGTATACTGAACCAATTCTGTTTAACATCATCGAAATGGGATCAAAGGTCAGGGCACAGGTGTGAGATTTATTCCACAGTCATTATCCGCGTAACTTGACTAATAACTTGAGTAATGATTTCTGGCATGTTGGAAAGCGTATCATAATAAATGCATTGCATGATTTTACTAACTTATATAAAAGATTATTGAAATTCATTGTCAGTTTAAAAAGATTTCAAGTTGTGTAGCTTCGAAAAATCACGATAAAGAAAATTCGTATTTAATTTGTAATAAGTCCTCCTACAGAAAAAAATAAAGTGATTAAAAGCCCATTCCAAAAAAAAAAAAAAAAAAAAAGTTCAAACAGAAAATAAAATGACTAATTCCCTCGTATTAATGACAAAAAAAAAAAAAAAAAAAAAAAAAAAGTTCAAACAGAAAATAAAATGACTAATTCCCTCGTATTAATGACAAAAAAAAAAAAAAAAAAAAAAGTTCAAACAGAAAATAAAATGACTAATTCCCTCGTATTAATGACAAAAAAAAAAAAAAAAAAAAAAAGTTCAAACAGAAAATAAAATGACTAATTCCCTCGTATTAATGACAAAAAAAAAAAAAAAAAAAAAAAAGTTCAAACAGAAAATAAAATGACTAATTCCCTCGTATTAATGACAAAAAAAAAAAAAAAAAAGTTCAAACAGAAAATAAAATGACTAATTCCCTCGTATTAATGACAAAAAAAAAAAAAAAAAAAAAAAAGTTCAAACAGAAAATAAAATGACTAATTCCCTCGTATTAATGACAAAAAAAAAAAAAAAAAAAAGTTCAAACAGAAAATAAAATGACTAATTCCCTCGTATTAATGACAAAAAAAAAAAAAAAAAAAAAAAAGTTCAAACAGAAAATAAAATGACTAATTCCCTCGTATTAATGACAAAAAAAAAAAAAAAAAAAAAAAGTTCAAACAGAAAATAAAATGACTAATTCCCTCGTATTAATGACAAAAAAAAAAAAAAAAAAAAAAAAAGTTCAAACAGAAAATAAAATGACTAATTCCCTCGTATTAATGACAAAAAAAAAAAAAAAAAAAGTTCAAACAGAAAATAAAATGACTAATTCCCTCGTATTAATGACAAAAAAAAAAAAAAAAAAAAAAAAAAAGTTCAAACAGAAAATAAAATGACTAATTCCCTCGTATTAATGACAAAAAAAAAAAAAAAAAAAATTCGTCGTCGCGTAGTTAGACAGTTTTACCTTGAACATGAATGTGAATTCCCAGTCTTTCTGGATCAGTGGTTAAGTTGCGCGGTTTCTTTTGTGCCAACCCAAACGACCCACTGATCGAATCCCACTTGTGCCAACGGGTTCTCTGGTATAAGGGCTGAGGGTTTTTTTTTTTTTTTTCCCGAAATTTCTGTATAAATACGGGAAAATGTCGAAACAAACTTTTCTGAAATAAACACAATTACTGACTACGGAAAATCTGTGAAAATACGGAAGTTAAGAAAAACACGGGAACTTTTAAAAACGGAAATTCGTTAAAAACACCTACCGCAACTTTGCTGCACGTTATTTTCAGGAATTTTCCGTGAATTCACGCAACTTACTTTTTACAGTGTATAAATAATCAGCACTCGAAAGTATTAATTACACAATTGACGTGGATTAAGAACATCAAATAGAAGTTATCGCTCTAATAGTGGTAGCATGTCCGGCGCGTAACTGGAAAACCCTGGGTTCGCTTCCCGTGGCTGCCGATGAGAATTTTTCCGTGACTCACTTATAAACGTCGAAAGAGCGATGAGTTCTATATTTGATGTTCATAATCCACTGCGACGTGCGTGCACCGCAGGGCGCACATAAGATAAAGGCAGATAGCAGCGAGAGCATGCGTAGCTCAGATGGAAGAGCGACTTATTCCGGAATGAGCGGACCCGGGTTCGATGCCCGGCGTGGACAAAAATGACGGAGAAATTTACTTCGTTATATTGGCGCCCGAACTTCAAGAATGACCTGGCCGTTAAACTTCTCGCAGTGCTGTGATGCTCTTTCCACACCGCGAGACAGGAAAAATAAGAGAATCCCTTCTTCAGCGCTTCGAAAATTAAATGTGTGTGATGTTACGTTCCGCACACCAAATTGACTGGGATTTCTCCAATGTACGTTCTTCAGCGGATGACTGCCTACACCGATACATGGTCCCGGCTGACCCCTGGACCATGCCCCCGGCCCTCTTTTGAGGGGGGACGTGCCTGCACCGCAGGTCGCACATGAGATAAAGATAGATAGCAGCGAGAGCATACGTCCGCGTAGCTCAGTTGGGAGAGCGACTTAGTCCGGAATGAGCGGACCCGGGTTCGATGCCCGGCGTGGACAAAAATGACGGAGAAATTTACTTCGTTACACCACGTCAATTGTGGGTATTAATTATTCATTCGCTTCCTAGTTATTTGTTCAGTTGCTACTTTTCATCTTTGGTGAATCTCCAGCATTTTACAGGGCTCCAAGAAGCAATCTGCCATGTGGTTTGGCAGTTAGTCGTATGTGAGTCTGGAGAATCCGAGGCCACTGTGGTGCAGTGGTAGCATGTCCGGCGTGTAACTGGAAGACCCTGGGTTCGATTCCCGGTGGCGGCCGATGAGAATTTTTCCGTGACTCACTTATAAACGTGGAAAGAGCGATGACTTCTGTTTGATGTTCCTAATTCACGTCAATAGTGTGTATTAATTATTCATTCGCCTCCTAGTTATTTGTTCAGTGGCTGCTTTCCATCTTTGGAGAATACCCAGCATTGTGCGGGGCTCCAAGAAGCAACCTGCCAGTCGTATGTGAGTCTGGAGGAATTCGAGGCTGCTGTGGTGTAGTGGTAGCATGTCAGGCGCGTAACTGGAAGACTGGGTTCGATTCCCGGTGGCGGCCGATGAACATTTTTCTGTGACTCACTTATAAACGTGGAAATGGCGATGACTTCTATATTTGGTGTTCCTAATTCACGTCAATTGTGTGTATTAATTATTCATTCGCTTCCTAGATATTTGTTCAGTTGCTACTTTTCATCTTTGGTGAATCCCCAGCATTGTACAGGGCTCCAAGAAGCAACCTGCCATGTGGTTTAGCAGTTATTCGTATGTGAGTCTGGATAATTCGAGGCCGCTGTGGTGCAGTGGTAGCATGGCCGGCGCGTAACTGGAAAACCTGGGTTCGATTCCCGGTGGCGGCCGATGAGAATTTTTCCGTGACTCACTTATAAACTTGGAAAGAGCGATGACTTCTATTTGATGCTCAAAAGTATTTTCTTCCATTGCTTCAGAAGCAATAGATTTATATCCCGGAAATTAACTTCTCTGATTTTCCTTTCAAAAATGGAGTTCAAGAATCGAGAAGATTTTTTAAATCCCAGCCAGTGTCGTACCGGAATAACTCGCCCCTTCCGTACCCGCAAAAAATGTCTTGAAGGCCCTTTTTCGCAAATACATTATCTTTCAGTTACTGAAGTTTCTAAATTCATATTATTAACTAAGTTTTATGGATGTTTTAATAATCCAAATTCTTTGGAACCTAAAGGTATTTTCGGTAAATCCAAAATTATTGCGTGTAACACAAATGTTCACGCTGTAATTAAAATGTTTGCCCCGGTTTTATACCAATGCAAAGTACTAAAAAACAGTTATACCAAAGTTGATCATATCATGCAAATTTTATTCTCTTAGAGAACTAAGGCCAGCCTCTTTGAAATGCCTCACGATCACATATCCAAAATTCATAATTGCCGTGTGACAGTGTCTGACCTATACGAAAATGAAGAATATTAATAAGCAAATAAATAAGTAGTAATTAAGAATTGTGGCACAAAAAAATAAAACTACTTAAATTTTTTACTCTTGAATATAAAAACCGCACTTCACATAACGCCACAATATTTTGCACATAGTAACCTTTATTGCTAACGTGTTTTGTAAAAAAAGATCGTGCTTATGTTATCGGTTTTTTTGTTCGTCCGTCCGTCTGTAGACACCATATCACTGTAACTGTTAGTCCGATTTGAAAAATTCTTTTTGCATTAGGAAGTGTGAAATATGCGAATGATGATCCTTCATTTAGTTTTTTTTTTTACGATGTACAATTTCACCGCTAGAGGGCGTAAATGCAGATGACATCGAATTCAAAATACATTTTATTCCATATATCTGTTATTAAATATCCGACTGAAAAAATTGCTTTATCTTTCGATTCCATTTATGTCGAAGAGTATTTTAGGTATAGTCACTTTTTCAAGTTAAGCATAAATTTTCCGCTAGGGGAGGGTAAAAGTAAATTGCGTTTCCCCCGACATCTGTACTTCTAAAACGCTGATTTGAAAACTTTTTCTTCAGAAGATAGAAGTCCTGATGAGAAATCTTTTGCATATTGCTTCTAATTTTTGGTAGAGAATGGTTTAGCCACCAGGGGCGTAAGTGTGAATTTCTGCTTCTGACGTATTTGCCACGAAATCTGAGCTTCTAAAATATCGATTAAAAATATCGTTCGTGGACCGATGTCACTCACATTGATAAACCTTTTCGTAATATTTTTTCCATAAAATATTGCATGATTTTTCCGCTAGGAGGCCTAGATGTATATCCTATTTTTGTCAATATCTATGATTCTAATGGTCCTATCTGAAAAATTCTTTCTTTATTGGATAGAGTTTCTGGTGTGATATGTTTTTCATATAATTTCAAAATTTTGAAGTAATTCATAGATTTTGCGCTAGGAGACGTAAAGATAAATTGCGTTTTCCCCGATATCTCTGCTTCTAAAACTCCGATTTCAAAAATTCTTTCTTCACGAGATACAGCTCCTGATGGGAAATCTTTTGCATATAATTTCTAATTTTTGGTAAAAAATGGTTTGATGACCAGGGGGCGTAAGCCTTAATTTCCTCTTCTGATGAATTTGCAGAAAAATCTGAGCTTCTAAAATCTCGATTGAAAAAAATTCGTTGGTGGACCAGTATTACTCACGTCGATAAAACTTTTAGGAATATTTTCTCAAAATGATGAATGATTTCTACGGCAGGGGGCGTAGATGTATATCTTATTTTTGTCAATATCTCTCCTTGTAGGAGTCCGATTTGAAAAATTCTTTCTTTGTCAGATAGTGTTTCCGATGCGAAATATTTTTCATATAAATTCAAAATTTTCAAGTAAATTATAAACTTTCCGCCAGAGGACGCAAAGGTAAATTACGTTTTCCCTTATATTTCGGCATCTAAAACTCAGATTTAAAAAAATTCTTCCCGTATCGCATACAAGACCTGATGGAAAATATTTTTCCATATAATTTCTAATATTTAATAAAGATTGGTTTAGCCAATCTTTATTAAATATTGTTAATTTGTGCTTCTGATGTACTTGCAGCAAAATCTGAGCTCCTGAAACTCGACTAAATTTTTATTTTCTTGGACCGATCCTCCCACATCGCAAAAACCTTTTGAGAATACTTTCTTCCAAAAAAATGCATGGTTTTTCCGCCAGGGGCATAGATGCATATCTTATATTTGCCCATATGTCTTCTTCGAAGATTCAGATTTAAAAAATTCTTTTTTTGTTAGAGAGCGTTTCCACTGCGAAATGTTTCTCATGTAAGTTCAAATTTTTCTTAACGCACAAGTCTGCAACCAGAGGGCGTAAGTTCACGATTACGTTTAGAGAAATATCTGCGGGATTTAAAACCCGATTAAAAAACTTCTTTCTTCGATCAGATACTATTGCTTTCCATACCGGTTCCATTGACTTTGAATAGCTTTGATAAATTTAATTTACGTCAGAACGGATTCAAAAGACGTGCTCATTACACTGGGAAATTCGGTGTTATCTTTCTTGTTTGTCTTGAATCTGTTATAGAAAAAAAAATGACACAGGTCTCTGTTTCTTCGTCCTCACGAAGAACACCTTTTAATTTATTATATGCTGAAGGATGCGTAGTTATGTGCAAATAACTGTACATAATACCTTATTGTCACTGGTATACAGTGCTTGAAATGGAAATTTTGAAGTGCCAGTTAACTAAAAATCATCAGGAAAAAATACCTTCGGCAGGAAATCTCCAAAACTCATAAAATAAAAAAAGTCGCTGGAAGAAAAACTCATTTGTGTGAAAATATAATTGGCAATGCCGTGGAATATTATTGCACCAGAAGTCAGAAACGATGGCGGTCGATTTCAGTTGGTTGTTGGTTGCTTTGTGGATCCAGCGAGCACTATTTTTGCTATACCGAAGACTGAGGCTAGGCTTGTTTATAACGAGGAATCTATACCCCTTGACCAACGGATTAACGAGACTTCCAAACCTCGGCTAATCATCAGTGATTCAGTTAGCCTTGAACCCAGAACTTTATAGTCCCGAGCCGAGAAGACAGCCCCCTTCCAATAGGGACTTTCATGAAGTAGAAGGTCGGGTAATTAGAATCTCCGCTATCAATATGAATGTTCAGTCTTAATAGCAATCTCACCAATCTCAAAAAAAAAAAAAAGTCCGAAGTGGAAAAAGTTTATACTTATTGCTGCAAAACTAAATGTTGTGTTTAATCTATTACTCCCAGTTCTTCATTCTATGCAGAAGCTCTTCAAATTGAAAATATTAAATAAATGATATTATGAAAATTACAGACATTTTTAGTGGGATGATCTGGTGCATGGGCAAGGTGTGATCATGCGTTATGGGTATCTTCATTTCCATCATTTGAAGTATTGAACTTATAGCTCATGTGTACCCTACTCCCTAATCTTTACGGTTCCCACATACCTATTTCTGAACATAGGCAGGTAACGTTTCTATGTTTAAGAATGTGCGCTCGTAAGCCACGGATAAAAAAAATAATTTCTGCAGTTCCCACTACTGGAATGAATGCCGGTATGTACATTCCGGGTAAAAAAAAGTGCCGGTATGAAATACTAGAAAAAAAGAAGTGTCGGTATGCCATATCGGCATATACCGGCCCATTTCGTGCACAGAGTAGAAGTGATCATGTGATCATATGTAGAGGATTTTAGGAAGAGAGTATCTGACCCCAGGTCTTAAACAACCCTTAGAAATAGGAAGCTAGGAGATTTGGGCTACAGTGCCCGATAGGAAAGTGACACGGAAGCGAAGTAGAAAGGAGGAGGAAGACGCCCTTATTTATTACCGGGGGGTCCAGTACCCGGGGTCCGATGGGTAACGTGCCCATTCGACGCACGGCGGATATTTAGTAGATCGAACCTGAGGCCCTTTCCGTGGTAGTCACGAACGTTGCCCACCAGGCTACACGCGGCCCACAGAGTAGAAGTAGAAGTAGTGCTGGGTCAAGTTAATATCCAGTCAGGAGCGGATCAAAAGGAGGCGTGCGGGGCACGCGCGCCCTCCCCTCAGCATCAAGTAAAAGCTTAAATTCGTTAGGTTGTCATAACAAACTGAATAATTTTTCGTGAAATAAAATATTACTTAAAAGTCTATTACTTTTCTTAACTAATTGGAAGAATTTATAGACATACTAAAAGCACTTTTTTCATTTTGTGAAAAAAATATCAGAAAGGTCCCCGATTATTCCCGACACTTGCGGCCCCCTCTAATAAAAATCCTGGATTCGCCATTGTGCCCAATTAACATGCACAGCTATTATTTCTGATAAAAAGTAGCACAGTTTTTTTGCGTGCGTTGGTGTTCTCTTTTTAGGTGCTATGTATAGCTTTATTTCCTTCCTTTGAAGGATGAACTTACAGCTCATGTGTACACCACTGCTCTACCCCATTTACTGTTCCGACACGGCTGTTTCTCAAGAGCACGAGGCACTTAAGGTTACTATGTTTAAGAATGTGCGCTCGTTAGTCAGGGGAAAAATACATTTCTGCAGTTTCCACTACTAAAAATAGTGCCGGTATGAAATACTAGGAAAAAAGAAGTGGCGGTATGCCATACCGGCTTATACCGGATCATTTCAAGCACTGCTGGTATAAAAATTGTATTCATTGAACTGATATTCCTTTTACATTCTCTTGTTAATATACACTTCATAGGAACTATTGCTATAGCTGTGAAAAGGGGATCCATGTGCTCTGGAGCAGCTATTTTCCTATCATCTAGTTTCTATAAACTCTAAAACCACGAAAACGATTTCTGAAGATTTTAGTTATTTACTGAAGAAAATAAAACCATGCCATCGCTGTTCTTTATAATACTTCATTCAAAGCTGACACCAAAAATTCCTGGCTATTTCTTTAACGAGGTTCATAGGAAGTTCGAGGTTCATAGGAAGTTTTACTGAGGCTACTGGTACCCTCTTAGCCGTCAGCCCCCCCCACATCCCCCCTCTTCCATGCGGGGATTGTGGAGGCCATCAGTGCTCCTCTGGTCCAGCAGTGAGTTGTTTAATGATTTTTTTTATTGATAGAAACACACAACTAATATTTTGTTTTGAGAAATTCTTTAATTTTCTCAAAAGAAAATATTTTACAACCCCTTCTATCACATTATCTATTAATGGTACAAATGTAGAAGAGGTTAACTCCTTACTTTATTTGGGGAGTACCTTACGTAAGGACCTTAGATGGAACCAACATGTGGACTCTCTTCTTCTCGAACTCTAAAAACATTGGAGTTATCAGTTCGGAATTCACAAACCTTACCTATAAAACACTAATTCATTAATACTATACCATGTTTCAAACTCATATTAATTATGCTATCTTATAGTGGTGAAAGACGACTAAATATAATTTCAAAAAACTTCAAATTCTTCAAAGCAAATATATAAGATTAATTGACCTAAAATTGTATAGAAATACACAACTAACACTATATAATAACACAAGAGTTTTCCCAAACAAATATGACATTCTTACAATTAATCAACTATATTGCTTCAATATCGGGAAAATTATGTTCAGACGCATTAAGAATAATTTACACACTGACATCATACAAATTATACCTCAGATACACACACATGATACACACACACACACACCTAAATCACATATTCCTACACTACTAGAACTCATTACCAACGGAACTGACTTCTTTAAATAATTTTAATCTTTTCAAATTTTTTTTTAAAAAATCCATAATGAATCGCAGCTTCTCAAATGAATGATTTCAGTGGAGGGGAACTATGTCTAATACATGACTTGTATATCGCGATGTAATTTGTTTTTTAAATGGTTTTATCTGTAAGGTTTATTATCTTCTCATATTTTTATTTTTTATTTTGTCACTATGAAGCACTACTTTGTTTGTAACTACAACTATTGACCTCAGTGTAAAACTAGCCGAGGAAGCATGGGACCATGTCAGGCCTGGCTGGCCTTTTCCCCCTACTTCCTTGCTGTGCATTGTTTCAATTGGTATTTTTGTAACACTGGTTTTTTAGCTCAGCAAAATAAATGAATTGAATTGGTGCTCCTCTGGTCCCAGCAGGGAGTTTTTTCATGATTTTTTTTTTTTTTTTTTGACTGAGACCAGAGGAACTGTGGTGAAGTGGAATGCATCCCGTGCCTAAAAGTTAGTTTCAGAGGTCAATTTAGAAAAAAGACAAGGGTGAGACGCCATGTTGCATAACGTGGGGCAAGGAATGTCTTTCAGGTGGCCTGTGATAAAAAGAGAGGCGTGTCCGTGGAGCATGCATCTTGCCCGGAAATGGGACGTCGGAGTCCTAAAGGGATTACAGTTTTGGTGAGTTTTGAGATCCCCCGGAGTATATGCATCCTGCAGAAAATGCACTGACGGGATTGGCTGATGGCAAGGGATCTGGATGAAATCGCATTTCGGACTAGGAGCCCAGAAATTTAGCGGGCACTCCCTTGGTTTTACTACAAACGAAAGGATGCTGATGATTTTCCCTTGATGGCTGCGGTCATCAGGCTAGTGGGATTTCATACTGGACGAAGTCATTCATAAAATATCTGCGTACATAGTATAGAGATCAACCTGTACTGCGGTATAGATAATACCAGAGAATTGATACTGTGAAATTGCTTCAACACAGACATCTGGTGCATTAACAAGCTCTAAATGTTGTGTAAGAGGAACAACCCCATCATTCTGTGAACTCGCTGAAAAACTAACTTACTATCCGATGGACTCCTCAATTTACTCATTGGGATATATTGAATTAATGACTCATTCATAATGGAACAAGTTAGTAAAATCGTGCAATACATTGATTATGATACGCTTTCCAACGTACCAGAAATCGTGCACAGACAAACCCTCCTTCCTACCCTGACTAATGATTCGTTCAGTATACCTCCGAAACTACATACTAAAGTTTTGTCTCAATAGAAGCACTTTTACTCAAGTTATGAGGATAAATGGCTGTGGAATAAATCTCGCTCCTGTGCCCTGACCTTTGACACCATTGCGATGATATTAAACAGAAATAGTTCAGTATACCTCCGGAACAACATGCTAAAGTTCTGTCGCAATCGAAGCATTTTTGCATAAGTTATGACGCAAAGGGTCGATGGAATGCATCCCGCTCCTATGTCCTGATCTTTGACCCCATTTCTTCCATTTCAATAGGATTCGTCCGCTGGTTGTCCCCTACCACATATTAAAATTTCATCGAAATCTAACCACTTTTACGCGAGTTATCGTTCGGACAGGCAGACAGACTGACAGACGGACAAAGCTGGAGCATATACGCTTTTTCAACCTAAATTTGGAAAGCATAAACAACAACCGAAGTGGATCGGATTTGTGTACCTATTCTGCATCCCTCTGAAATCACTGGGATGTAAATAAAAACCTGTAAACAGAGCCAGTGTGTCTGCTTTTGTGGAGCTAACCAAAACAACTAAAAAGTATATGTAAAGGATAAGTATTAACAGACCTAGAATGAGGTTTGGCTGGTGGCAGCTACTACTAAAATGACCGAAATCTGAAATTCCAGTAATTGTCGGATGGCAAAGCTACGCACCAAGGCAATATCAAAATAAATAATAACACCACCACAGGTACCCTCTAAGCCGTCAGCCTCAACCCTCTTCAAATGCGGGGGTTGTGGGGGCAATCAGTACGCTTCTGGTCCCAGCAGTGAGTTTTTAATGCTTTTTTCTTATCTGGCACATGAAAATAAAGCCACGGGTAAAATGACATCTAACAAAAGCAACGTGATTTCAGTTTTTCCGGTTTTGAACATGGATGGTCTGACTGTAGCATTCATTTTTAAGTGCAATTTAGTAAAAATAAAGGTAATGTTAGTCACTTGTTAATGCCATTCGTCTTTCATACATGACAACTTCGAAGACACTGAATTTGTTAAGCGAATTCATAGATACACTATTGGCCGCCCCGGTGGCGCAGTGGTCTAAGGCGTTGGCCTCTGATCATTCGTCCGTAAGAGGTCCGGGTTCGAATCCCGGTCAGGCATGGATGTTGTGTTTGTCTTACGGCACTGGCTCTCTCCCTTCCCTAGAACCAGTGACCCTAAATTAGGGACGGGCGACTGCTTATAGCCCATTGAGTTGCTCACGGTGGTCGTTAAACCTCCAAACAAAAAAAAAAAAAAAAAAAAAAAAGATACACTATTGTTACGTCTCTAGGGGAAGGGGGGCTTCAACCCCAAATCAGATTCGAGGCGTCATACACAAGATGGAACCGGAACGGTCGGGTTCGACTTCTAGATCAGAGAGCAGGAAAGAAGACAGTGCGAACCCCATGCATTCCGTATAACAGGCCTCTCTCAGCCCAATTATACGTCCTCTCCCAAACACGCTCAACTCCTCGTATTGAGCTCGGATCCGACGTCGAGGCATCTTCACAGTCCGTGGAGGTTAATGCAACCGCAATCCGTTGTCACAGTTGTCCTTTCGTGCGAACTTTGCTCTTGATATACATTCCTCGATGTGTGGTTCCCATACGCTGTGGCGGGTAACTTTCGTCATTGGTATTTATTTTTTTTTAATTTGTATATTCGATCCTGAGGTACTTGCATGTGGAGTTTCATCAGCATCGAACGACTTTTTCAAGATGCTTCGTTTTTGTTTTTGATTTTTTTTTTTTTTTGCATTGAGTGTACATCAAAATTCAGCAACCTCAGTCCACATGAAAGCTCAGCGAAACCTCAGTCTACAAGAAAAATAAAATAATTGGGATCACACGCTGTTTTCTCAATCTTACTGGTATATTCCTCACAATGTTTGTAGTCAACAATTTGTGACGTCTGTTGATCACATTTAGATTTTTAGTGTTGAAGTTGTCGGCTGGTATGAATGATCTTCGTCTCCTAAAATTGTTCTAGCACTCTTGAACCTGCGAAATCTGGGGATCCGTATTCCTATGGAAAGAGAATACGGATCTCAGGATGCATTTTTCTTAATGGTGTGTGTACATTTTGATTTCGGTGAAAATCTTTCAAATACGTGGAGACAATGTAAGTGGACAAAGTCATCGCTGTTTCACCGTTTTTCTTTAATTAACTCACAGCAACCGAAAAATTGTATCTTGACGCCTCTGGGATCGAATCCCAGATCTCTCGATAACCAGCCGAGTGCGTTCGCTTTACGCTACGGTGCCAACAATCCACTGTGTGTTAATTAAAGAACAACGTGGAAAGAGCGATGAGTTTTTCTATTTACATTGTCTCCACGTATTTGGAAGATTTTCACCATTTCCCTCGCCCTTTGGATTTATTAGCTATAATTAAATAGTTTGTGCCGCTAAGCCCCACCAGATGGAGTCGTTTCAGTTACGGAGCCCATCTCTACGGATTTGTGAAGTCAGATGCTGACAGATAAACACACATAGCGCCGTTGGGTTGTTGGCCACCGTAGCGTAAGGCGAACGCACTGGCCTAGTTATCCAGAGATCTCGGGTTCGATCACAGCGGTGTCGAAATACAGTTTTTCGGTTGCTGTTTGTTCATTAAAGAAAAACGTGGAAAGAGTTGCTTTTTTAATTTTGGTTCGGTATATATTATAGTAACCGAAATTTTACTTTGCCTATTTATTTTGATTTAGACAAGGTGACACCATATCTCCCAAGCTCTTTAATGCCAGATTGGAAAATGTCTTTCAATCACTGAACTGGGAAAACAAAGGGATAAAGATTAATGGAGACTATCTAACTCACCTTCGTTTTGCTGACGACGTAGTCATTTTTGCAACTACCCCATCAGAGCTGCAGAGTATGATCCAGGAACTTGCTGACAAGAGTAAAGAAGTGGGATTAAAAATGAACTTTCAGAAGACAAAAGCGATGTTCAATGCTTTTACAAGAAATGAAGATTTATCGATTGATGGAGGAAAGCTGGAGATAACAGATACATACGTTTATCTTGGACAGCAGATATCAAGTGAGGGTCACATTGATAGAGAAATTAATAGGCATATAAAACTTTCCTGGAGATCTTTTCGAAGAAACAGCATAATTTTCAAGAGCAATATGCCATTATGTCTTAAAAGAAAAGTGTTTGATCAATGCATCCTTCCAGTGCTTACGTATGGTGCAGAGACGTGGACCTTAACTAAAAGAGACATACAAAGGCTGCAGACAACTCAAAGAAGCATGGACAGGTGCATGTTTGGTGTAACCAGGAGAGATAAGAAGAGGAACTCGTGGATCAGAAAAATGACAAGATTGGAAGACATCATGATCAGAGTTAAATCCCTGAAATGGCAATGGGCTGGATATACTGCCAGAAGGACAGGCCATCGATGGACAGTCGAAATTTTAGATTGGATTCCAAGGGACAGGAAAAGACCCAGAAGAAGACTACATTGGAGATGGGTGGATGAAATTCGAAAGTATGTGGGAGTAACATGGAAGAGACTGGCACAAGACAGATCGTTGTGGAAGAGGCTTGGAGAGACCTTCGTCCAGCAGTGGATTGATAATGGTTGACGACGATGATGATGATGATATAGTAACCGAAATTTTACTTTGTCTATTTATTTTAATTTTGTTCGGTATATATCATAGTAATCGAAATTTTGCTTTGTCTATTTATTTTGCTTTCGTTCAGTATATATTATAGTAACCGGAATTTCACTTTGTCTATTTATTTTGATTTTGTTCGGTATATATCATAGTACCCGAAATTTTATTTTGTCTATTTATTTTGATTTTGTTCAGTATATATTATAGTAACCGGAATTTTACTTTGTCTATTTATTTTGATTTTGTTCAGTATATATCATAGTACCCGAAATTTTATTTTGTCTATTTATTTTGATTTTGTTCAGTATATATTATAGTAACCGGAATTTTACTTTGTCTTTTTATTTTTATTTTGTTCGGTATATATTATGGTAACCGAAATTTTACTTTGTCTGTTCATTTTAATTTTGTTCGGTATATATCATAGTACCCGAAATTTTACTTTGTCTATTTATTTTGATTTTGTTCAGTATGTATTATAGTAACCGAAATTTTACTTTGTCTTTTTATTTTTATTTTGTTCGGTATATATTATGGTAACCAAAATTTTAGGACAAGTTAGACGTACATCCGTGTAATTTAGCTCTTTCAGACTATGTTCCTCTTCCTGAAAAAAAACACAGATTTTCTATCATCTATCTCTCTAGGTTTTTGCTCACTGTGTAACGTACTAGGAGATGTGACGTACCTGCCAGAAGGACGCACACGACATAAAGGCAGATAGGAATCAGAATAAAACGTCCGCGTAGCTCAATTGGTAGAGTGACTTATTCCGGAATGAGGGGATCCGGGTTCGAATCCTGGCGTGGATAAAAATGCCGGAGAAATTTACTTCGTTATAATGGCGCCCGAACTATCCGGATGACCCGACCGTTCAAAATCTCGCAATGGTGTGATGTTATTTCCACACCGCGAGATAGGAAAAATAAGAGAATCCCTTCTCCAACACTTCGAATAAAAATAAAAATGAAGGGGAGATTATGTAACGTACTAGGAGATGTGACGTACCTGCCAGAAGGACGCACACGACATAAAGGCAGATAGGTATCAGAATAAAAAAACGTCCGCGTAGCTCAATTGGTAGAGTGACTAATTCCTGAATGAGGAGATCCGGGTTCGAATCCTGGCGTGGATAAAAATGACGGAGAAATTTACTTCGTTATAACTGGTAGAGACTATTGTCTATCAGCTGAGGATGATCTACAGTAGAACTCCGATTATATGGATCGCTGGGGACAATATAACTGAATTTTATTTATTTATTTATTTATTGCGAAAGAACATTATCGTGAGAACCATAAATCTCACGTAAATATAAGCACACATTATTTTTTGGAAGTTATGTGTCCAAAAACACAATGAAATTAAGATATTTTTATTTAGCTTTTACTATACAAGCAGGTCTACATGATAAACTTAGATACCGATCTCTGCTTCACACAAGACATTTCCTTTTTTTTTTTTTTTTTTTGCAGCACCTGTATGGCATTGAATTCCTTCTGCCTCTCCATTTATTTCATTGCTGTTTCGGATTTTTCAAAAGCATCTGAATATGAAGACCTCTCATCTTTTGTCATGATTATCACAATCTTCTTCATTCGTTTCCACAGCCCTTCACCTTCTGCTATGATTTCATCTTCAGTTAAAAGTTGATGACCTGGATCTTCCCCATTACTGTTAAGCCACTTCTCGTATTTCATCACGATTGCACTCAGAGGACTCAGGTATATATCTTTTAACGTTGGTCACAAATCAATTGTTTCGTCATTTTCGCTCTCGTCAGCTTTCGGCAGCAATTTGTTCCACGCCTTGCAAAGACTGATGTCTTTCATGGAATGCCATGCATCAGTGACACGTACCCATCAGGGGGAAACCCTCAAGGAAAATGAGATCGGAAGTAGGGCCACAAAAAGAACTCTGTCTCTGGAGATAGAAGAATGCTTCTGTTAATTGAAGAGTGAAATTTTCACGAAAAAGAAAACGCATTGAAGCACCTAAAGCAGAACTTAAGTGGAGGTCCGGATATCTGGAAATTTGGATAATCAGCGCGCTATCGTTTTATTTCTGCAACAACTTTTTCATTTTCCACTGCCGTCCTGAACTTCTTATGGAGCTGCGTAGTTGTACTTACTAAAGTGTTTTCATCTCATCTTACATGTCGTTTTCTTCCCTGCTTGCAACTCTTCAAGTGACTCAACCTGGTACGCATTGGCCTGTTTACATTTTTAAATTTGTTCTTACCTTTCCGCATTCATGATTTTGTACGTTTTACCACAATTTACACATTACATTACTTCATGTTAATCCACTATTTGCTTACTATGCTGTCTGACATGGGTCAATACCTGGGTCAATATTTGCTGTCTGCACCTAAAATAGATCATCTCTGCCTCATAACTATGTGAAAATATATTTGTCGTCGGCGGAGATCGAAACCGAGTCTCCTCGCTCCGGAGTGAGTTACTCTAACCAACTTAGCTGCACCGACGGAATGCATCGTTGCAGATTTGTTGTCTTGACAAGTGCCTTACCTCTGTAGTACGTCACAACTGTTTAGATCTTTAGAATGCATTTCGAACAAGTACTGTGTCATTCCGAATTCTTGGGAGTACTGAGTACGTGTTTTGAAGATTTTCCGAAGCAAAAAGAATTTTACAAAGTAGATTTTCAGAAAAAAAGAAAAGATCCAGCAAAAAATAAAAAATAAATTTATGCTTTCTAATGGAAAATTTGCTTGTTATTTAAAATGCTCCATGTAAACAGTGTTCTTCACAATAAACGGAATCAGTTAAAAACAGTGATAACAAGCTCCCCAATCTATTACTATATAAACTGAGTTCTAGAACCAGTAAATCATTCACAAATACACGGTCGAGTCACATTATTGCGACCACCGGCTAATATCCAGAGTAACCGCCGTGTGCAGCGCGAACAGCAGCTAGACGGGTTGGGAGTGACTCAATAAAGTTCTGGAAGGTGTTCACAGGTATGTGGAGCCATGCTGACTGCAGTGCATCTGACAGCTGCTGGAGGGTGCGTTGTAGAGGATCCACGGAGCGAACAACACGATCGTGGTCGTCCCACAGATGCTCAATTGGGTTTACGTCTGGGGAATTAGGGGGCCATGGAAGTACTTTGAAGTCTTCATCGTGCAATTCCAACCACGCTCGGACATTTCTAGCTGTGTAACACGTAGCATTTTCATTCTGGAAGATGCCATCCGCCCCAGGGAAGACAATCAGCATGTATCGGTGTACGTGGTCTGCAAGGATTGATTCATAACGAATTCGGTCCATAGTGCCTTCCACAGGTATGAGTAGATCCAAAGAATGCCACGAAAACATTTCCTAGACCATAACGCTGCACCCGCCAGCTTGTGTTCCTCCAGCAATGGTTGAAGAGTGTTTGTTCTCCTATGCTTCTGGTCTGATACGCCAACGTCCATCTGTTCTATGAAGCAGAAAACGTGACGCATCGGAGAAGGCAATCCTTTCCCAATCAGCGGAGATCCAATTCCGATACTGCTGTGCAAATATAAGCCTTTTATGCCAATGCACCTTTGTTAGCATAGGTTAAGTGATTATCCGTCTGCATCGGAGCCCCATACGCAGCATGGTTCGCTGAGCTCTCGTTTCAGACACACTTCCGGTATCCCCCTGGTTAATTCGGCCAGTGAGTTGCTCCACTGTAGCGTGTCGATCGGCCCTCACGCACCATCGAAGCCGACGTTCACCTCTCACATCAATGGCATGTGGTGTTCCGCAGTTTTCACGTCGCTTATTCGCAATGTTGCCATTTCTCCAATCAAGATACACTTAGACCAGAGCAGCACGCGAACAGTTCACAAACTGCGCTGTTTCAGAAATACTGCCACCCTTGCTCGAAAGCTGATAACCATCAATTTATGCAAATCTGATAAATTGCTCCTTTTATCCATGACAACAACGAGTGATATGTTTTCAGAATGCCTACAGCACACTTTATATACCCTCCAAGCCAGCTCACGACACGTGCCTTCTTTCATTGGCTACGCGCCGTTGACGTCAAAAATAGGAGGTGGTCACAATAATGTGACTCGACTGTGTATTTAGCTGTTACACAGATGTTCAAGGAATTTCAATGGCCTGTTGCGTGAGTGAGTTCGGCCTTTGCTTGTAAGGAAATTAGGCAATACCGTAATCTGAGCTATATTTTAACCCGATGATGAAATAAGTGAAGTATTTGATAAGTAAAAATTCGTTCTTCTGCAGTGGTGCTCTTCATTCAATGAATCAGTGAGGGGCGACGGATTTTCTAATCCCAATATCTATATTTTAGCTATATCACTCTTTCTTATTGCTTATTGTAAGAAGGGTTTTCAATAATAAGTTACCTTTGTTTTCAATATAAGTTTTCTAAGTTGCCTCACTGCCAAGTTCTATCATGCCCGTTTTCCAACTTGATTTCTCCATGGATGTTCCACCTCGACGTTAAAAATATTCCCTTCGCTCAGGGAGCCATAAATCCTCTCCATCGCACGGAGAATCACCAAATTTACTTTTTACCTCCTTCGAGATCCAGATCAAACTACCTTCGTTTTTTTCCATTCTTCAAGAAAAGCCCAAGCTTCTTGTATTTGCCTCATCCCTTCTCTGAGACAATTCGAGCATTTACTGAATGCTTATGTCACCTCGGTGTTCCCCGTCACTTCTTCTCGGCAACTTAATTTTCACGTGTGCACCAACATCATTGTGACTTCCTCCTACGTGTGAGCTATTGTTCTTTTCCACGTCTTTGTGCAAAGCGGGATGAATCCTAAGAACTCAAACAAGACAAACGTTGGCATCTCTTTCAATCCGGGCGCTGCTACCATGAAATCATTACCTGCCTGTTCTCAAAATACAGGGTTAGTTTCTCTCCGCCTTATTACCAACTAAAATCTATGTACAGGGATCTTCACGCTGCTTTCCCTACAAAAGCATTATCGAAAGGGAAATTATTTTAACTTTTGCAAATAAGGAAGGCTGTTAATACTGTGAAACCTGTCCAAGACGGAATCCAAGGGACTGGAAAGTATTTTCCGTTTTAGACAAGTTTCTATTTCAAACAAGTGAATATATGGAAGCCATTAGAATGTAAACATTTGAAATTTTTATCATGGCAATAACAGATTCTGAATAATTAGTGATTACTTAAAAGAATATGCACTCAATGTACAAAACATTAGAGATACCTACATAACAAAGTGTTGGTAATCTAATCTAGCGTGGATAACGGCCTGTACATGCCGAGGCAGCGGCTCCACCAGATACAGTAGGTTTTTTGGAGGTAATGCCGACCATGCCTGTTGCAGCATTGTGCACAGCTCCGCCTGAGAACTTGGTCCAGTATCCATGGATCTGATGTTCAGCTCCATGGCATCACAGAGACCTTCTACAGGGTTTAAATCTGGCGGGAATCTTGGGGGGCCACTGGATAGTTCCAAACTCAGATGAGAGTTGCTAGAACCATGGTTGCGGCCCGGTGAGGTGGCTTATTGTCCTAATAGATCATCGTTCGCGCGTGAAGGTCGTGAAAGCGGGTAGGTGATCATAAGCCAGCAATTGCTGGTAGCGAGCAGTGGTTAAGGACCTCTCCAGGCACACACTAAGGGACCTAATGTGTCCCATCAGAAGGCTCCCCAGACCCTCATAGAGCCACCACTACCTTGGACAGAGCCATCCTGGCACGACGGGGATTGGAAAATTAAATCGGAGGGTTTTTTCGAAGGCCTCATCGAGTTGACGCCACACCCGCACCTTCCCGTCAACTCGGTAAAGCTGAAAACGGGATTCATCTGATCACACGACGCGGCGCCATTCCTCAGACGTCGAGTTTTAATGTTTCCGGTAATAGGCGAGATTTAATGTCCGGTGAGTAGCAGTCAACAGTGGCACGCGAATAGGGAGTCAGCTCCCGTAGCCTAGGTTATGCACCGTGCGCTGTACTGTTCGCTCGTTGACGCTGCTTGGTCCTCCAACATTTAAATTGCGCGCGATTTGCGCCGCCGTTTCCAAGCTGTCGGACCCCGGTCATCAATGGCGTGTGGGTGGCTACCACTTGCTCTCTGGGCGCTGGTACGTCTGTCGATGGTGTACTAGCGGTACAACCTTGATACGGTTTTCCTCAGATACCCTAGGGCTCTTACCATTTGGGGAATAGAATGATCCATCTACCTTATGCGCCGATAATGAGTCTACGATCGAAGTCTCTCAGATCACTACGTTTACCCATTTTCGTCGATTGCGATATGCTGTTGAGAAGCCCTGCTATCTGCCTGTTTATCGCTTGCCCTCGGTTTGGATCTGTTCCACTCTGCGCGGGGGATGGCGATGTCAGCTGCTCTATCTTTAACGTCTCGTCTATTGAGTGTACTGTTCGTATATACCTTAATCAACTAAAAATCACGAACTTCGAAGTTCTAAATTATCCAGCATTGATTTCTGTACAGTACCACCTACAATATCACGCTCAGCGAGAGCACATGAGCTGCCCATTAACTGAAGTTATTCAGAGTCACCTTGGAGAAGTGCAAGATCTCGAATACCTGAATATTTTGCAATGCTTGATGATACGTTTTTTTATCCTAGCTGTGCTTTCTATATTCACCTCTACTTGATAATCCTCACTGCTATTGGTTTTTATTTCAAAACCTCTCTTACATTACATTATTCAACTCTTCATATCTGTTTTTTTTTTCTTTTTTTGCATTTTTCTCTTCATTCAAGTATTAACATCACGCTATTGCTCTGTTATCTCGTTTTCTTACCTTTAAAAGGTATAAAATTGTGTTTTACGGGCATTGAGCTTCTCTGCCAAATACTTAGCACCCACGCTTTCTTTTTCTTGCATATTCAATCGCTTAACTTTTGTATCCAAATCGAGAACGTTCTTCTTTGGCGCCATAGCAAGAGGATGACGAACGCAACTCATAATAAGCAAAGGCTATGAATGATCATCTGAATTGATAAATGTTAGAGAATTAAATGGGAGCGTCTCTTCGAAATCCGTACGAAACAGCCAGCTTCGAAGGCTTTGGACTTTGCATTAAGCAAAGAGAGCAACGCTGTTCATATGGCCTAAACCTGTGTCCCGCTACATGCTTAAGAAGAAGCCAAACAGTGGATGTGCTGCTGTGTGTGTTTGTGTAAAAAACCCAAATGAATGACCACCTCAATGGATAAATGTTAGAAAATTAAATCGGAGTGTCTCTTCGAAGTCCGTACGAAACAGCCAGCTGCAAAGACTGTGGACTTTGCATTCAGCAAAGAGAGCAACACTGGTCACATGACTGACCTACGTGCTTAAGAAGAAGCCAAACAGTGGATGTGCTGCATTGTGCGCTTGTGTAAACAACCCAAATGCAATCTCTCCCTCTCTCTCTCTCTCTCTGCTTAATTATGTTAACTTCAACCTCGAGCTACTTTGTTCCGTGTGAATATATTCATCATTGCACTTTATCATGTAATGTTTTGAGTTTAAGTAAAATACCTGACGGCACGTAACATCTTCAATGTTTCCGTTGTTACAAGATTTATTAACTATCTTGAAATTTCCGTTTTCGCGTTAGGTAGGCACCGTAATGTTTGCACTTTCATGCCCCCTTACTTTTATATCATTTACTATTGATCATTTCTACATTCACATATTTCATATTTTCACACTAATAGTTAAATATATTTCACCAGAAGATATTTAATGGAATTAAGATATTTTTCGCTTTCTGGTGAGAAACATATGCCACACGACTTATTTGCTTTATAAGAAAAACCTAATAACTTGCAACTTCCCCATCGAAACTCATAAAGCTACGTCGATGACATGTTTTATACATGAAGTTACGCAAATAATTTATCTAAAGAGCTTGCTTAACCGATCACGCAAAAAATAGAATCCATTTATCGTTACGGATAAAAAACGAAAATTATTTGCTTTAGAATTTTTAACGTAGGATGTAGATAATTTATTTAGTATACTAGTACAGTGAAACCTCCAAAAAACTATGGCTACTCGGATCGGGAAAAAGTGGCCGTTCAAGGACGTACTGATAGCCCTCGACAACCCCGCAGTTTTCAGGGGGGTGGGAGCCTCACGGCTAAAAGGGCTTCTAGCCTCAGCAAAAATATTTAAAAAAATTTTTGGCAGAAATTTCATGTGAAGCTGCTTAAGGAAATAACGGGGAATTTTGGCAACGGCTTTGGAAGAAGTATTAAAAAGAAAAGCACATTTTTTTAATTTTTAGTGAATAAAGTAAAATATTTAGAAATACATTTTGCAGTTTTAGTTCGTAAAAACTAGATGACGGAAAAGCAGCTACACGAAACGATTTGAAGACCCTTTAGACAGCCATAGCAAATGTGAAAGAAACATCAGTTCAATGAATGAAATTTTCATACCATTGAGTATGAAGAATTGCGTATTACAATCGCTTGCACATGCCTATGCATCCTTCAGAATATAATGAACTTAAAGGTGTTCTTCGCGGAGACTTTTTACTACGTATAAGACATTGTGGTGTGATGTTAAATGTGTTTTTTATATTCAAGAGTAAATAATTTAAGAAGTTTTGCTTTTTTGTCCCACAATTCTTAATTATACTTACTTATATTCTATATTTTCGTATAAATCGGAAAAGGCCCTTAGACACTGTCAGATGTCAGTTTTTTTTTCGTTTTGCGTAATTGTCGGCCATGTACATCGTTTCTCGTCATGTTCCTGTTTCCTACCTTACCATTTGGTAGTTTTGATGCCACTTTTGTATCTGATGTAAACCGTTTGCCACGACGCTCTTTGTTCCTCTGATGCCCTCGCGCGAATAAACTCCAACCAACGGCAGTTACGTCAGTAGTATAGGCATGATTATATAGTAAACATCAAAAGTTTTTACACAAATCGAATCAGCCTGGAGCTGTCTGTTTTGCCCAGATATGATCAAGCCTATACTATTTATGCGTTTTATGTGTGTGCTCGTAATGGATTTCAAAGAGTTCCGTAAAAGAATAAAATTTGCATATATTACATACTATCTTTGACGTACGTGTTTTGTAACACTTTGTATTTGTATAAAACTAGGGTGATCTTTTCAATTACAACGTGCACATTTGTGTTACACACAATAAAGTGCAATAATTTTGGTTTTACGATAAATACCTGAGGGTTCAAAAGAATTTGAATAATTGAAACGACCGTAAGACATAGTTAGTAATATGGAATTTAAAATATTTTCAGTAATTGAAAGCTAATACATTTTCGCAAAAGGGCCTCCAAGATATTTTTGCGGGGGGGGTCCGGTACGACACTGTTGCCGTTGTTAGGAGGTGCTGTTGTTCGGCCAGGCAACTCACGCAGGAGCTCTCCTCTGGCACGGGAACAGCTCTATCAAGGCAAACAGTTTGCAGAAAGCTCCACGAGAGATGTCTGTACGCAACAAGACCAATGGTCTGTATCCCACTCGCCGCATCGCACAGAACAGCCAGTCTGAATTAGGCATGACAACATCGCCCCAGGATGCCTGTGTTCTCTTCAGTGAAGAGTCGCGGTACAGCATATACACAGATACTCGATGTGTGCATATTTGGAGAGAGGAGGGAGCGGAAATCTCTTTATTAACATAAACTGATTGATAGATGGTAATTAACATAATCTATGACACTTGGTAGTTGGATATGAATTTAAGTACGGTTGGGCTGGATTTTGGCTATTTTACATTCCTAGTCGGACTCACCAGCCAATCGTTATTTCATGCAAATTAGAGTCTATGAATTTCAGCCTCTGCATTACGGAAAGTTCAGGATAACAAACAGGATTTACTCCCTTGGACTCCTGGAGTTTTTAGTCCACGGTTCTTCTTCTGCATTTATCCTGGGGAGAGCCGGCAATTAGTTTCACTTTTCTCTGCCGCTCGCCCAGGTGAAAAACGCTATGATACTGCGATCACACCGCTGATGATAATCAGTCGTAAGCTTTTATTCCTCTCGTCATTACCACCGCGGACACTTCGTCGTGACCAGATGTCTTACTCTCAAAACCGTTCCTCGATCTGCCTGGGGAAGAAAGGAAGTCGCGCCCCGTGAACGAGATGCCGTTGGTGGCTCCCAAAGCCCAAGCGGGACAGAATCTGCCGAAATTGAGCAGCCATGTTGAGATCAGTTAACAGATACTTTCTTGGCAAAGTCGGAGAGGGAGGGGGGGAGTGAATCCCTTCTCCCTTTGATGCTCCTTCCTCCACAGCAGCGATGTCCAGCCAGGTCACTCGTTCATGTTTCTGGAGCGCTTGCGAGGAAGTTGGAAGGCTCCAGTAGTAATTGTCTGAGGTGCTGTCTCAAAGATTCATATGGAGCAAAACCCCTTTCTTATCGCTGAGCTTGACTTGTTCCTTCCATTTTTCTCTAATTTTGTCACCGTCAGCTCAGTGCGACTATCAGGCCAGAATCGGACTGTTTTCAGCTAAGCAGGAGAACCAACTCACTTCCGAGTGGTTTCAATAATCGAGGGTCAGCAGGATCCCTCTTTCTTGGGCGCCTGACCCCTTCGACTGCACCCATCAACTGTCTCTATTTTTTTCTGCTCTCTCTCTCTCGACTGACTGACTGACCTGTCAACAACAAACCACTTGAGAATTAGTTTATTAGCGTCTGGTCACATCACGTGCCATCTAGGACGCTGCGGGCAGAGTTCCAGACGCATTTTCGTCTGGGTGAAGGGGTGATAAATGGGAACTTTGTTCGCAAAATGTGTTTCCTTCCGTTAACTCGGAGCTCTTAAAAATCGTCAAGAAAACACAACTTCGGCCAATAATTTTCATAACACATGCATACTCGATGCGTGTATATTTGGAGAGAGAGGCGGGGGCCGAAATCTTTCCTCCGATATTAAGGAAACTGACCACTACGGTGGTTGAGAACTTTTGATTTCGGCTGGCAAAATGTTAGACAGTCGCACGTCATTGTACGTGTTTCCCGGAGACACTCTGCACTACAGGGATAATATCCTTGAGCACTATATACAGCTTTTTTAGGGAAGCTGTGGACCCCTGTCCCTTTTTATGGAAGATAACAACTCCCTACAGTGCTCTGCTAGTTGACGAACACCTGGAGGGTGAGGATATTCAGAGGATGCCCTCCATTGTTCACGAAACGCATAGGAAAAGTTTCATTGCTTTCAATGCCTTTTCGATGCTTTGAAAAATACCGTAGAGCAGACTTAAATAGTTTCGCTAATACTTTGCTGTTGCTTTTTCCCTGCCTTGTGATGGCAGACTTTGTGAGTTTGAGAATTTTGGAACGGAAGGTTTTTGTAACACCTGCACATTTCTCAGTATGCATGCTCTCTGTGGATTTGCGATTATAGGTCTGCAGAGAGGAGAAAAAGAAAGAAAGAAAGAATTTATAACCTCGAATTTCCCTTAGTTCTTTTCCAAAATTGTGCGGAGAAGAAACAATTCATGCAAACACATACGTTGCAAATTTTAATCCCGGTTGATTCATTAACGCCGAAATTTGAATAATCCTTATTTTAAATATTCTCACCAAGGATTTTCAATATTATTCGAAGCGCGAAGAATTTCGCGGTTTCTAAAAGTTCGATTTAAAAATTCTTTTACTACCGGATACCATTTACCTTGTGGAGCACCTTGCCTGGACTTGTGGAGTTTTTATAGCTAACAATTCTGGCGCTAGGTGATAATGTTAGTTTATATTTCTGTTTGCAGCTGTATCGCCGCTTCTAAACATCCCAATGAAAATGTGGAGTTTTTATAGCTAACAATTCTGGCGCTAGGTGATAATGTTAGTTTATATTTCTGTTTGCAGCTGTATCGCCGCTTCTAAACATCCCAATGAAAATTTCATTTTTTACTGTATGTTATTCGCTATAGTAAAGATGGGTAACATTATCGTCTTTAAATAAAGCACAGTTTTCTTGTTCGGAGCGTAAATATTAGGAATGTGTCATTCGAATCCTTGAATCCTCTAATATTTCAAATCTTGTAAAAGATTCGAGATTCGGAAATTCGAATCTGCGCTTTTTTCTTCATTCGAATCTTTCGAATCTTAATCTAGAAAACTTGGCGTTTGGTGCTTGTTCTGGAGCGATATTTGGTCGAATTTTTGTCAGCATGACGAGTTCTGACATTAGGAAACAATCGAAGAAGATCGTTAAAAGTGTGTACACACAGCTATTTGAAATAGCTCGTTACTTCCAAAACTTGAGGAAACTCTCTAAAAAGTTCTTAATCGCACCACTATCGACAGTAATGTCAGAAAGACTATTCAGCACATCAGGTGTCATAGCTGATTAAAAACGAAGTAGGCTAGACCCACACAGAGCGAGTTCGAAAGCTAGCGTTTTTTACGCTTTCCAAACGTAGGTTGAAGAAGCGCATATGCTCCAGCTTTGTCCGACCGTCCGCACGATAACTGGCGTAAAAATGGTTCGATTTCGATGAAATTTTAGTATGTGGTAGGGGACCACCTGGGGACGAACCCTATTGAGAAAGCGACAAATGGGGTAAAAGGTCACGACGTAGGAGCGGGACCATTCCATTGCCCTTATGCGTCATAACTTGCGTAAATGTGGTTCGATTTCAATGAAATTTTACTATGTGGTAGCTGACCGCCTGGGGACGAACCCTATTCAAAATGGGTGAAGTGGGATCAAAGGTCAGGACATTAAGATCGGGATGCATTCCATTGCCCTTATGCGTCATAACATGCGTAAAAATGGTTCGATTTCGATGAAATTTCAGTATGTAGTAGGGGACCACTTGGGGACGAACCCTATTGAAAATGGACGAAATGTGGTCAAAAGTCAGGACATAGGATTGCGATCCATTCCATCTCCCTTATCCCATATTATTAAGGTGGACGTCAAGTAATTTTGCTTCCTATACTTCCAATGGAAAAACTTTTGTACACATTTCCTTCGCAATTAATGTGTTCCCAAGGATGAAAATTTGAACATCGATTAAAATAACTTCGTATTATAACTTGGAAAACTTAATATTCTCTAAAACATAACCATAATTATATTAAAAATCAATAACTTTTCTTTTGGTGGTGTTGAAACCAGAGATAAGATGGCGCGACCTGTACTTTGATGACGTCAGTGGACAAATAAATGTTGGATTGCATAATTACGGTTATGGTTTAGAAAATATTAAATATTACAAGTTATCAAATGAAGCTATTTTAATCGATGTTCAAATTTTCATTCTTGGGAACGCATCAATTGTGAAGTAAATGTGTACAGAAGTTTTTCCATTGGAAGTATAGGAAGCAAAATTACTTGACATCCACCTTAAAGTAGCAATTCTTGTATGTATGTATGTACATTTTATTTTGAAAACGGCTCTAAGAATTTTGATGAAAGTCGTTAACCTACCATTTTCTGGTACTAGAAATCGATTTAGCTTGATCTCGACTTTAGGAGAATTCGTTTAATATGTTAAATAACCACCCCGAATTATAAAGTTTTCAGTGTCATGGCGTTGTTCCATTAATGTTACCAATGCTTAGAAATCTTATGACGTCACAATCTCGCGTTTGAGAATGTTGGCGCACGGCCATGCTATCTGTCTCATTACGTCACGCGTTGTGTGTGGATCCTATTAAAATTTTATGACGTCACTTTTTCGAGCAGATGGTCGCGATTCGCATCTGCCTCATTACGTCACGCGTTATGTGCATACGTCCGTCCGCACGATAACTCGCGTAACAATTGTTCGATTTCGATGACATTTTAGTATGTGGTAGGGGAACACCTGGGAAAAAACCTTGAAAGTGAACGTAATGGGGTCAAATGTCAGGACATAGGAGCTGGATCCATTCCACTGCTCTTATGCGTCATAATTAACGTAAAAAAGGTTCGATTTCGATGAAATTTCAGTATGTGGTAGGGCACCACCTGGCGACAAACCCTATTGAAAATGGGCGAAATGGGGTCAAAGATCAGGACATAGAAGCGGATTCACTTCCATCACCATTATGCGTCATAACTTACGTAAAAATGCTTCGATTTGGATGAAATGTTAGTGTGTTTTAGGGGCCTGTCTGGGGACGAATTCTATTGAAAATGGGCGAAATGAGGTCAAAGGTTAGGACACAGGAGCGGGATTTATTCCATAGCCCTTATGCATCATAACTTACGTAAAAATACTTCGATTGCGACAAAACGTTATCATGTTATTTCGGAGGTATACCGAACCGGTTCTGTTGAATATCATCGAAATGGGATCAAAGGTCAGGGCACAGGACCGAGATTTATTCCACAGCCATTATTCTCATAACTTGAGTGATAATTTGTGTTGGATCTTACCTTTACAGGCTGATGTGGCCGCGGCACCAGGTGAAGTATCGCCTGCAGTGAAGCACCCGATATCTCCACCGAAAAAAATAAACATCTAAATAAAAAAAAACACTAAGGAAAATTTTGTCAAAAATTTTGCTCTCCTCCTCTGCGGCTAGGGGCTAGCAAGGAGTTTTCCTACTTGCGTTGACAACCGAAAATTCTGCAACAACAAATTAATTATCTGATTTCAATAATTAATAATGACCTCCCATAATTAATTATAACAAATTAATTATTAACTTCCCGCAAAACCCGTACCGCGATTGGGCGTGGATGCCTGGATTTAACTCCAGCACGTCCCAATCTACCGAAAATCACAGCAACGCACACACACACTCGAAAAGATACCCAACGCTCATTTCACGTACGCTTGACATTTAATATCCAACGTTATATTATATACAATGCCACCTTTATCCATGAAGTGGCACAAAAATCTGCTGAGATGAATGTATGGTGGGCTGCTCTATCGGCAGCTTAATTATGCACAATGATTAAACACTTTATCACTGATTAAACGATAATACTGATTTAACTAACTCTGATTTAACAATTAACACTTATTCAAACACTGTTCAATGATGAAATTCTAGTATGCACAATAAACAAATAGAGCGAAGGAAACATATGTGAGAGATTACCCAAAACATTTAAATACACACTTTAGAAAACGATAATTGAGTACGAGCGTGGGCACCAGCAATTAAAATGATACAGTAATTATCATGACTGCCGCAGTTTAATTATAAGCTATATATAACTATACCATTACACACACCTGCATAGGCTTGATGCCAAATTAGCAGGGAAGAGCTCTTAAAACTTATGGCCATAACACAAATAAAAATCACGAATAAAATGTGTTGGAGGCCTCCGCTGTCGTGCGTACTCCCTTTCACAGGGGACAGAGTTCTATATGCTGTTCACTGTCCGACGGCACTTGTAAGTCGTGAGCAAATGTTCGTATAAAGACCACATACCTTGGCAACCGTTGTCTGAGGTCCTCAGCGCAGAGAAGTGGCAAGGAATATCCTGCCTGTTTTCGTAGGTATATAGACAGCCTAGGCAAAAGTGCACTAATGTCGACCTAGTATCGGTCGAGAAGTCCAAAGGACTGAGATGTCCTCGTTTAAGAGGGGATCATTCATAGCCCTCCTTACTTGCTTCTTTTTCCGAGCTCTCCCAGCGGTCAGCTCTCAGGCCTAGGTTCCATGCAGCTCGCTGGTGCTGTTCTCGTGCGTGTGTCTCGCTTTGCCACCGTCCTGAGAATGCCACGCCGCTTGTTTTTCTCTTCTCCTCGTTTCTCTCCTCTTTGTCCTGTCACAGGGCTTCTCTTAGCCACTTGAAAAGGGATTTATCACCTTGTTTTCAACTGTATGTGGTAGTCGGTTCTCCCTTATCCCGTTCAGTTCGGAGAAAACTGCAACCACAGAATGTCTCTTGGCTTCCAGAGGGAATTTTGGGGGGTGAGTTTTGCAGACTTTCGTTAGAGTTGAAAATGCACAAGACTGTTGCTATGAGTCCGAAATAGAGATGGTCTGTCGCCATGTGGCCTTTCACAATTCTCGTTTGCCAGAAGGCTACGAATTATGCACTTATCAAATAATGAACAAATTTTAACAATGGCAGTGATGAACAAATTAGAGGATCAATTACCGTAATTAATTATAACTATGAGTGCTGCCTTGCAGTTACATCGAAACACAAGTTTACCGCACAAATGAAATATAAAAATTTTCCACAAGTTAGGCTGCACCCTATAACATTTGAGTAATGATTTCTGGTATGTTGGAAAGCGTATTATAATCAATGCATTGCATGATTTTACAAACTTGTCAAATAAATATCTCAAAAGTTTCTGATATTTTTTGCATTGCCCTGAAAGAGTTCAGTGTTTAGTACATGTTTTTTGTATTTCTTAATTTCCTGGAAAGAATTTACTCAATTTAGTTGTCTATGTTTAGTGTTTATCAGCATTAACTCTTGAAATAATCCTCCCCACCTCTACACTTGCTTTGATTTAAAAAGGTTTTGGAACTTTTGTTATTAAAAAACATGTCCGAAATGTGAATTGTTACTCACATATTTTTTTGTCAAATTATGTTGAGAAAATGGAAATGAACCTCAAGACTCAAAAGTTATGTACTTCATTTAGTAAATGTAAATGAACCTCAAGACTCAAGAATTATGTACTTCATTTAGTAAATGTAAATTATAAATTTCATTTGTATCTTCTTCATAAGTATGGGTATATTTTTTGAAAACTGTATTCTTTGATTTGTTTTTCATTAAACACAGATTTCAAATTTTGCTACAATTAAAATCCTTTAATTTTAAGTAGAAGTCTTTTTCTTTCCCTTTTTTTCTTATAATTATTATCATATAAAGGATTCGAGAGTTTCGAGGGATTTGAGAACCTTTTCGGATTCGGATTCGGATTCGAGAAAATTTGGGATTTGTCCCATCTCTAGTAAATATGTTGGAAATCAATCCTTATTTGATATTTAGTCTCATGAAATAACGTAATTAATGCATCTGTTATTGTGCAATGTAATTCAAGTCAAGTGAGATGTATATGTATTATGTCAAGCATTGTTCTCTTGGCAAGCATTTTAAAATGTACGTGCTGTAACGACAAAAGTATTGTTAGAGTTGTTCTTGCTTTCGCAGCGTAAGGTTGGGATCGAATGTCGTAGCTGAATTTTATTCGTTTTGAATTTTTATATTTACTAGATTTTTATCATCGTAATAAATAATCGAGTTATATCTACGTAGAATCATGTCTAACTAGTGGTAATTTTCACTGCACTACTTGCTGCATTTTTATGTACTATCACCCCCTAAATATCAAAACCGTAAATATGAAAAACCATCTCTGCTTCCAGGAGACGCATATAAAATATCCTTTTCTCCTTTTTCCTTAGTATAGGTTTTGCTATGAAGATTACTTTTTGCATATTTTCTGCTTTGCCATTATTGCACATTCTTCCTCTAGGGGGCGTACGGTTATACATGCTTTCTTCTGTATCTCTTCTTCTAATTGTTCGATTTGAAAATCCCTTTGTCTCTGACTCCTTCCTTCAGCTACGAGGAAAACGTTTCATCCACAGTTTGTTAATATTAGTGACATACTTTTCAGCCCTTAGTAGAGGAAAGTATTTTTATTTTCGATTCGGTGTTTAATGACCAGTGAGCAACTGGATCGACTATGAGAAGTCGCCAGTCTCGAATTTAGGGACACTGGTTCCAGAAAAAGGGAGAGACCCTGTACCTTAAGACAAACATAACATCCATGCTTTATGGGATTCGAACCCAAACTCATTTCGGACGAATGGTCAAAAGCCAGCGTTTAGGCAACAGTGCCTCAGGGGCAAAGTTGGAAACGGGTCAAAAAGTTTGGACCCGGAGCCGACTCGGACCAGGACGTCACATAATTGGACCCGACGCGTTCCTGAGCCGGACAAATCTGCTTTGAACTATAATATATATAGGGTGTTCAAAAAATCTCTTCGTGGGTATCTTAGGTTACATGGAAATCAAACAAATGTATTATATGAACGTGTAATTTACTCACTTTCTTACAGGAAGTACTGAAACTGTCGTCCTTCATTTGCCAGACATAACCTAACTCTTTTTCGTATGTTTTCAAACACATCTGCGAGAAAAGTCTCTCCGCAGTAACGTTAAGGCTGTTCCACCTAATTTTGATGGCGCTACAGTCGAAATGTTTAAATTAAGCAACTTTTTGAATGTTTAATTTTAGTCTTTGCTGTTTTCTTGATAACATATCAAGGATTATAATATACACTGGCGGAAATTGAAAAAAGAACACCAAGAAGGAGACGTCTGATATCAACGAAATTTATACAGCATAATAACGGAATACAGAGGATAACGTTATCAAAACATTATGGCAAAATACAGCTGTATTTGCTGGTAAACTGAAAAATAACATTTCCATGTAACATGGTTAGTACGAGGTTGAACCGCCATGAACTGCGTCACACTGTGCAATTCTGGCATGGAGTCTGTCGTACAGATGTTGGATGTAAGTTTGGGGTATTCAGTTCCAAGCATCCTCAACCTGGACGCTTAAATCAGGGATGGTCGTGGCTGGCAGTGGAGACCGGATAAGTCGTTGTCCCATAAAATCCCACACGTGCTCAATAGGGGACAAATCCGGTGAACGTGCAGGTCATGGAAGTTGTCTCACACCCTGAAGTGCATGTTGCGTTGCACGTGCCGTGTTTGGGCGTGCGTTATCTTGCTGGAAAACACCACGATGGACCGACCTTACAAATGGCACAACAACGGGCTGAATGATGTTGTTGATGTAGGAGGTGCTGTTTAACGTACCCGGTACAAACAATAGTTATGTACGGGAGTGATAGCTGATCGCTACCCACACCAGGATACCAGGTGTAGGCCCTGTGTGTCGCTGGCGGATGCAAGAAGGGTGGAGAAGTTCCCCTGTGCGTCTGCGAACACGCATACGGTCATCGGAGGCTCCCAAGCAGAATCTGCTTTCATCGCTGAACACGGCAGATCGCCATTGCGTTCTCCAGTGCAGACGTTGGTGACACCACTGCAGCCGTTCCTGACGGCGGGCTGGAGTCAGAGGTACACATGCCAGAGGCACACGTGCACGTAGTCCTGCATCCAGTAGACGACTGCGGATTGTTCGCACAGTCACCTCAGGTGCAACGGCAGCTCGGATTTGCGTCGCAGTGGATGTTCTGCTTGACAACGCCGCTCTTCTTATGCGTCGATCGGTCCGCTCATCAGTCCGTCTGTGACTCCCGGTTCCACGTCTTCTCGTGTGGGAATGTTCCTTGGACCATCTACGCCACCGTCGTACCACCACCGATACTTCCAGTCCAATTCGCTCCGCAATACGACGATACGACCACCCGGGCTCGCGGAGTCCGACTAGACGACCTCGCTCAATGTCCGATAATTGCTGAAATCGTACACGTCTTCCATGTCCAGGCATTGCAACTTCTTCAGGGTCTTCGCACGTATCCGTACGCCGAGGACTGATTACATTCACTTCGCCGTACTCCTTAAATACCACCGACGATAATTTGCATATTATGCCGTGCTGTGGCGTAAGCGCTCACCGGTTGGTCCCGAAATTAACGTCACACCTACGTAAACTCAACCCCATTAACATATGCAAATTTCATGATCGTCCTCCAATTCCTTCTTGGTGTTCTTTTTTCACTTTCCGCCAGTGTATTTATCAGCAGCACCTTGTTTTACAAGTTTATGATGAGCTGAAAGTTATCAAAATATGAGTGATGCTTTCATCATTACCCCTCAGAAAGAAGTGACGCTTTTCCTTCTGAGGACACGCTTCGTTCATATTGGATGGCAAATCTTTTTTCAGTCCGTGGGCATTAGTATCGAGAAGAAAATTCCACAATGCGCATTTTTCGCTTTTCAAAAATGTAACGGAAATAAAACCGCACCGAAATCGTATCAGAAACACCTCGACTTCTCGTTTGACCCGCCAGAAATTATTCACCCGTTGACCCAGTGATCCGTTTCCATCTCTGCTCCGGGGCGGCTGGAAAAGTAATTATTTCTAATTCTAGATATTTTATCTATCCGTATTTTTTTTTTTTTTGAACGGATTTCACTGACTGTAAATTTATTGTGTAGAAAAGGATTCAAAAAACGGGGTCATTCGGTGTCATCTTGTTATTTAAATGTAGCAGAACAGTGTTATTTTAATGTTGTTGAATAACAAAGACACCTAAAGATCTGTTTGCATACTGCAAGTTGACGTTGAAAGAGAGTGCTTGGAACAATGTATAGATTTCTCATTTCTCGCAATAAAGATGTGAACTATGTGAAAAAAATATAGGATTCCAATAGACACCAGTCAAAGCAGGGCAAAGACCCTTTTGATCGCATAGGTCTGATCAAAAATGTGGCTATAAGCCTGGGATCTGCATTCCGTTTCTATCTTAATGAGGATATCTCGGCTTATAGTTTCAGTTTATTAATTACTATTTTATAGCAATATCAATTACTGCATTATATTCACATTGAATATGGTAATAAATTGTCAGCCGTGGTACAGCTAAGTAGATTCAGCAACGCTGTAATCAGATATTTCTAAAGCCACATAGCGTACATTAGTGTTCAGAAAATTCGAAAAGTTTAGATGACTGACGGAGCCACTTTCTGATCTTCGAAACAGGACACGTATATTTTTTGTTCTTTAAATGCTTCAGTGTGATATGACCAAACAATTTGATGCATTGTACATTTTTAAATAAAATGTGTTTTAGCTTTATTTTCCGTAAGTTCAGCGGCATATAGAGTTTTCTTTTGCGTGAAAATTTCAACATCGAAGGTACTGACTTTTTTCTTCTCTCTTTTTCTGATTTTTAAGATTTTTCTATGTACGCATCTTTCCAAAAATGTATGGCTAAATGCAATGAAAGTTGTATAAAACGGAATCCAAGGGACTGAAATTATTTTCCATTTCCCACATGCGCATCCACGGAAGCGAAATGTAATGATATGAATTTTTGTCACGCTAACAACAGATTCTACATAATTAGTGATTACTTAAGACAATGTATTGTTCGTACGTACTTTTGTCTGCTAAAAATGGCAAACTTTGTGACGTACATTCTGATTTAACTTTCATTTTTAGTTCCTTTTCCTATGTAAATTTCAGTTTGTTCTCTTTTACACTTTCCAAACTTAACGTGACATCTTCTCTCTCACATGAGTCAGGTTAGCAACACATTTGAGGTCACAGAAAGTGACGTATGAATGTGATAAGAACAATAGAAAAAAGGACGATTCAGCAGTTGTTTAGTGTATGTGTGTGTGTAAAGATATTCGATCTTTGTTAAGCGAGTTTATACGATAGATAGTTAATGTATTGTACACTATCTACCAACAAGTAATTGGACACCCCTGCAATCGACAATATCTGCGGTCCTGATACACGTCACGGCCGCCGCCGTTAAATATCGTGTGGAAAACAACAACGCAACCAGTCGCATGCAAGATGCCACGCAGTACGGAGCTCTCAGATTTCGAGAAAGGTGTAATCGTCGGGTATCACAGAAATGGCCGATCCATACGTGACATATCCAGCGAGTTGAAGTATCCAAAATCGACAGTGGCATACGTGATTGGCAAGTGGAAGATGAGAGGTGAATGTCGGAATGTGCCCCGACCCGGCAGACCCACAAAACTGGGAGTTAGAGACCGACGGGTGCTTGCCAGAGAAATTCGGAAGAACCGCACCAAATCGATTGGCCACATCCGTGAGGAATTTCAACAGGCATCCGGGAGTGTTCTTTCGATTCATACCATCCGTAAGAAAGCCCATCTGCTCGGTTATCATGGACGTGCTGCCGCCCACAGAACGTCGGCATCGGACCGTTGAACAGTGGAAACAGGTTCTCTGGAGCGACAAATCAAGGTTCACCCTCTACCGTTCGGATGGCAGGGTCTGGGTTTGGCGTCTGCCTGGAGAGCGCCTCCTGTCGGAATGTATTGGGCCAACTGTGAAGATCGGCGGCGATGGAATTATGCTATGGGGTGTTTCTTCTGGTATGGCACGGGACTCTTGGTCGCAATTCCTGGTAGACTCAACGCCGAGACCTACTGCACCATTTTGGATGACCATGCGCTTCCTACGTTGTGGCAGTTTTACGGAGTGGACCCATGTTACTTTCAGGATGACAATGCCACCTGTCATGTTGCGAGGTCCACCATGTCTTGGTATAGTGACAATGGGGTTAAACGATTGGACTATCTTGCGCAGAGCCCGGACCCTATCGAGCACCTCTGGGACGAGTTGGAGCGTCGACTTAAGGGGTGCCCCCACTGTCCGAAATCGGTGAAGGAACTGACCTGTCTTCTCCAAGCCGAGTGGAAGAAAATACCGCTAGCCATCGTACAACGCCTGGTTGAGAGTATGCCCCGGAGGGTCGCAGCTGTAATCGCCGCTCGTGGAGGCTCCACCAACTGTTGAAGGTGAATAAACTTCGTTTTCCTTTGCTATCACAGGTGTCCAATTACTTGTTGGTAGATAGTGTATATGTGAAGCAGTGCTGTATTGTGGATGTCATCATTCGTTGCCTAGACCAATAAAAAGTTATCGTAAGTTCGGCTTCTGCATATGTTTTGTCTGGCTGTAAATCATCAAATCAGAGCTATTTCGTGCGACTATTGCATGGTTTTCTCATTTAGTTCAACATTTTCTTAGTCGTAGCGTAACACCAATCTCGCACACGAAAAAGGGTTACGTTATAACTTCTATTTTTTTAAATAATCCAACAATGATTTCTGTACAATAATATTTAAAACATGACGCTCAGTGACAGCACGTGTGCCGCTTTTTCACTAACAAGACACTCCCGGACAATCTTATTTGCCGCCCCGGTGACGTAGTGGTCTAAGCGATGGCTTCTGATCATTCGTCCAACGGAGGAGTCTGGGTTTGAATCCCGGGTAAAGCATGGATGCGATGGCTTCTGATCATTCACCCAACGGAGGGGTCTGGGTTGGAATCCCGTGTAAGGCATGGTTGTTAAAAGCAATCTTATTCACTTCATTTTTGGTTTTTCGCCGTTTTCGTTCAGCTGTTCGTTGGTTTTACGCCACTGCTTTGTTATCTCGTCATTTCGCTTTAAACTGTCATAAACTTGGTTTTTTTCTGGTATTGAATTACTTTGCCAAATGCTTGACACTCAAACTTTCCTTCTCGCGCATTTCAATAACTAATTTTAGCGCCCAAATCGAAAACGCTCTTCTTTGGCGCCATCGCAAGAGGCAAGCGAACGAACAGAACTGCAATAAGCAAAGACTGTGAATGATCATCTCCATGAATAAATAAATGTTAGAGAATTAAATCGGAGTGTCTTCTTGAAATCCGTAAAAAGCAGTCAGCTGCGAAGACTTTGAACTTGCACCCAGCAAAGAGAGCAACACTGATCACATGACCTAAACCTGAGTTGCGCTATGTGCTTAAAGAGAAACGAAACCGTGTGTGTGCTACAGTACGTGTTTGTTTAAACTATACAAAAACAGTCTTTGCTTAATTATGTTATCTTCAACCTGAAGCAAATTTGTTCCATGTGAATTCATTATTACACTTCATCGTGTAATGTCTCGTATTCAATTAAAGTACTTGACAGCACGGGAACACTCCGTCGTAACAAGATTCATTTACTCTTCTGCCATTTCTGTTTTAGCGTTGGAAGGTTCCGTTTCATCCGGTTTCCGTCTTAAACAGGTTTCACAGTACACTGAAGTGCCAAAAAAAAAAAAAAAAAAAAAAAAACTGGGATACCTCTCTAATACTGCGTTAGTCCTCCCCTAGATCCGATAACAGCAGCAATGTGACGGGGAATAGACTACACGAGCTCTCTGTAGTACTGTGGAGACAGTGCACGCCATGCATCCTGAAGAGTGTCTCACAATTCCGTAATATTCGCCGTTGGAGGATTCCTGGCGTTTGACTGTACGATGAACATCCCAAATGTGTTCGACGGCGTTTAGATCTGTCGAACGAAGGGGCCAAGTAAGAATGCCTAACTCCGTGGAATGTTTCTACAGCCATAATCGGGCGACTGAGGATGTGTGCGATAGCGCATTGTCGTGTTAAAAGAGATCGCACCCGTCGGAGGGTTTGCATTACATGAACGGGGGCAAATGATCCCCAAGGATGGTTAAGTAACCTCCATCAGTCGGAACTGTCTTCAGACGTATCAGAGGCCATAATGTGTGCCAGCTGAAAACACCCCACACCATAACAGAGCCACCACAGGCCTGCACTGTCCCTTGCAGGCATGCCGAATCCATTGCCTTGTGGAGTTGTTGCCACACCCTGCAGTCGGCCATCTGCCCGAAATAGTTGGTCCCACGACTCGTCGGACCAGGCTGCAGGTTTCCAGTCATCTTTCGTCCAATGGCGATGTTCCCGAAACCAGGCGAGGCGCAGAGCCTAGTGTCGTCAAACTAGGCTACACGTTTCCAGTCATCTTGCGTCCAATGGTGGTGTTCCCGAGCCTAGGCAAGGAGCACAGCCTTGTGTCGTCGGACCAGGCTACAGGTTTCCAGTCATCTTGCGTCCAGTGGTAGTGTTCCCGAACCCATGCGAGGAGCACAGCCTTGTGTCGTCGGACCAGGCTACAGGTTTCCAGTCATCTTGCGTCCAGTGGTAGTGTTCCCGAACCCATGCGAGGAGCACAGCCTTGTGTCGTCGGACCAGGCTACATGTTTCCAGTCATCTTGCATCCAGCGGTGGTGTTCTCGGGCCCAGGCGAGGAGTACAGCCTTGTGTCGTCGGACCATCCTACAGGTTTCCAGTCATCTTGCGTCCAGCGGTGGTGTTCTTGAACCCAGGCGAGGAGCACAGCCTTGTGTCGTCGGACCATGCTACAGGTTTCCAGTCATCTTGCGTCCAATGGTGGTGTTCCCGAGCCCAGGCAAGGAGCACAGCCTTGTGTCGTCGGACCATGCTACAGGTTTCCAGTCATCTTGCGTCCAGTGGTGGTGTTCCCGAGCCCAGGCAAGGAGCACAGCCTTGTGTCGTCGGACCAGGCTACAGGTTTCCAGTCATCTTGCGTCCAGTGGTAGTGTTCCCGAACCCATGCGAGGAGCACAGCCTTGTGTCGTCGGACCAGGCTACAGGTTTCCAGTCATCTTGCGTCCAGTGGTAGTGTTCCCGAATCCATGCGAGGAGCACAGCCTTGTGTCGTCGGACCAGGCTACATGTTTCCAGTCATCTTGCATCCAGCGGTGGTGTTCTCGGGCCCAGGCGAGGAGTACAGCCTTGTGTCGTCGGACCATCCTACAGGTTTCCAGTCATCTTGCGTCCAGCGGTGGTGTTCCTGAACCCAGGCGAGGAGCACAGCCTTGTGTCGTCGGACCATGCTACAGGTTTCCAGTCATCTTGCGTCCAGCGGTGGTGTTCCTGAACCCAGGCGAGGAGCACAGCCTTGTGTCGTCGGACCAGGCTACAGGGTTCCAGTCATCTTGCGTCCAATGGTGGTGTTCCCGAACCCATGCGAGGAGCACAGCCTTGTGTCGTCGGACCAGGCTACAGGTTTCCAGTCATCTTGCGTCCAGTGGTGGTGTTCCCGAACCCAGGCGAGGAGCACAGCCTTGTGTCGTTGGACCAAGCTACAGGTATCCAGTCATCTTGCGTCCAATGGTGGTGTTCCCGAACCCATGCGAGGAGCACAGCCTTGTGTCGTCGGACCATGCTACAGGTTTCCAGTCATCTTGCGTCCAGTGGTGGTGTTCCCGAGCCCAGGCAAGGAGCACAGCCTTGTGTCGTTGGACCAAGCTACAGGTATCCAGTCATCTTGCGTCCAATGGTGGTGTTCCCGAACCCATGCGAGGAGCACAGCCTTGTGTCGTCGGACCATGCTACAGGTTTCCAGTCATCTTGCGTCCAGTGGTGGTGTTCCCGAGCCCAGGCAAGGAGCACAGCCTTGTGTCGTCGGACCATGCTACAGGTTTCCAGTCATCTTGCGTCCAGCGGTGGTGTTCCCGAACCCAGGCGAGGAGCACAGCCTTGTGTCGTCGGACCAGGCTACAGGTTTCCAGTCATCTTGCGTCCAGTGGTGGTGTTCCCGAACCCAGGCGAGGAGCACAGCCTTGTGTCGTTGGACCAAGCTACAGGTATCCAGTCATCTTGCGTCCAATGGTGGTGTTCCCGAACCCATGCGAGGAGCACAGCCTTGTGTTGTCGGACCAGGCTACAGGGTTCCAGTCATCTTGCGTCCAATGGTGGTATTCCCGAGCCCAGACAAGGAGCACAGCCTTGTGTCGTCGGACCAGGCTACAGGTTTCCAGTCATCTTGCGTCCAATGGTGGTGTTCCCGAGCCCAGGCAAGGAGCACAGCCTTGTGTCGTCGGACCATGCTACAGGTTTCCAGTCATCTTGCGTCCAGTGGTGGTGTTCCCGAGCCCAGGCGAGGAGCACAGCCTTGTGTCGTCGGACCATGCTACAGGTTTCCAGTCATCTTGCGTCCAGTGGTGGTGTTCCCGAACCCAGGCGAGGAGCACAGCCTTGTGTCGTCGGACCAGGCTACAGGTATCCAGTCATCTTGCGTCCAATGGTGGTGTTCCCGAGCCCAGGCGAGGTGCACAGCCTTGTGTCGTAGGGTTAGTAATGGCACCCGTGTTTGCCGTCGGCTCTGGAAGTCCATAAAACACATGGAAGGTTGCACTGTTCCATCGCTGATGCTACTACTGCCCCCAGTATTCAATTGCGATGTGATTTGCGGCAATGTTGCACGCTGGGCGGACGTTACGATGCGTGCCAGACGCCGTTGTCCACCATCGCCCAGGGCTTTTCTAGGCCAAGAGTGGTCACCGCAGCATAGGCCCTAGTGCTGCGGACTTTGTAAATAACTTTGTAAATATTTCTTGCTTTTTCATCTCTGTGAGAGGTCTCACGAAAAGAAAGGACTTATTTCCCATTGCATGGGACCCTCAGTGCATGTATGTGTCTGTAATTTTCATTTTAGCCTAGATACCAATAAAGGACTTGTGTCACAAAAATCCATCGTGCTGGCGAACGAATCTTCCAGCCAGTCGCACAATTGGAACCCCGGCCCATTACTGCGTCACAAACACGGGCTATAGTAAAGGGGTGGGAAGTGTTGGTCCCTTGGGGGCAGCAGACCCTTGCCTGTCCCTGAACCGATCCTATCCGGGTGAAAGACTCCTGGATCCTGGCAGGATTGCTTGCGTAAAGCCTTCACCAACATAATTTTGAGAGAGTTCTGCACATCCCTGCAGAGTTTGCATTTGGACGGAGCCGGTGTAATAATCAGCTTAGCTTATGGCCACACCGGTCTCGCACTCTTGATTTTTTTCCCCTGAGATTTTACCTACACTGAGATTGTACCACTCTTTTCCCTGAGGGTGTACCTGAGTCCAGGTACACCCTTGAAATTGTTGACCGTGTAAATCCAAATTTCGTGGTCATTTCCGAGATGGAGTGACTCATCTCACGGGCGCCGACTACCATACACGTTCGAAATCGCTTAAATCCTAATAAGCTGCCATCTGAACTGGGAATACAACTACACTGACGGGGAAAAAAATCCCAACACCATGATAAAATAGTTGTAGAGGAATGAAATGGCGGCATTACATTTGTATAGGTAACATATTTAATCGATTAAAGTTTCAAGATCACAGCTTATTGTAAGCGCGAGAAGAGCCATTTTAAATGTGAAATGCTGGTACATTAATAACCGGTGTAACCGCCAGAATGTTGAATGCATTGTGTCGTACTGGTGCTGGATGTCAGTTTGTGGGATGAAGTTCCATGCCTGTTGCCCTTGGTCGGTCAATACAGGGACGGTTAATGCTGATTGGGGTGACGCTGGAGTTGTCGTCCAATGATGTCCCATACGTACTCGATTGGTGAAAGATCTGGTGATCTAGCAGGCCACGGCAACATGTCGACACTCTGTAGAGCATGTTGGGTTACAACAACGGTATGCGGGCGAGCGTTATCCTGTTGGAAAACACCCCCTGGAATGCTGTTCATGAATGGCGGCACAACAGGTTGAATCACCAGACCGACGTACAACTGTGCCGTCAGGGTGCGTGGGATAACCACGAGAGTGCCTCTGCTGTCATAGGAAATTGTTCCCCAGACCATAACTCCAGGTGTAGGTCCAGTGTGTCTCGGCCGCAGACAGGTTGGTTGCAGGCGCTCACGTGGCCTCCTTCTAAACAACACACGGCCATCACTGGCACCCAGACAGAACCGGCTTTCATCAGAAAACACAACAGATCTGCACTCCGTCCTCCAATGAGCTCTAGCTTGACACCACTGACGTCGTAAACGGCAGTGGTTTGGAGTAAGTGAATGCACGCTACAGGGCGTCTGACTCGGAGCTGTCCTTCAAGTAACCGATTTGTAACAGTTCGTTGTGTCACTGTGGTGGCAACTGCAGCTCGAATTGCTGCCGCAGACGCGGTACGATGCGCCACGGCCATACGCCGTACACGGCGGTCTTCCCTCTCAGTAGTGCCACGTGGCCGGCCGGAACCCGGTCTTCTTGAGTCAGTACCTTCCCTTGACCATCGCTGCCAACAATCATGCACAGTGGCTGCATTCCTGCCACGTCGTTCTGCAATATTGAGGAAAGAAAATCCACCTTCTCGTAGCCCTATTACACGACCTCGTTCAAACTCCGTGAGCTGTTGATAATGGCTTCTTCGTCTTCTTAAAGGCATTCTTGCCTAACATCAACACCCTACGTCGAATCTGAACAATAACTAACGCTCACGAACGTTACAGCGCGTATTTACAGCAAACCTGCTTCGCATGTTCCTAGGGGCGCTACTAGCGCCACACGTATGCGCCGAGCGCGAAATTTGCATAGACGTCATCTTACAGATGTACTCTCACCGCCTACCAACTGTCGTTTATCCAACACAAACCCTTCTTGGTGTTGGGATTTTTTTTTCCGTCAGTGTATTTCAGCTTGTTCAGGATCTCGCCATGGTGTGATGTTCCTTCCAAACCGCGAGATACGAAAAATAAGAGAATGCCTTCTTCAGCGCTTCGAAAAATAAAATGTGTGTGACGTTGCATTCCACACACCAGATTGACTGGGAGTTCTCAAGTGCACGTTCTACAGCGGATGGCTGCCTGCGACAATTCATGGTTACGGCTGACCCGTGGGCCATGCCCCCGGCTCTCTTTCGGGGAGGGGGGTAGATGTGACGTGCCTGCCCCGCAGGACGCACACGACATAAAGGCAGATAGCAGCGATACGAACGTCTGCGTAGCTCAGTTGGTAGAGCGACTCGTTCCGGAATAAGTGGACTCGGGTTCGATCCCCGGAGTCGACAAAAATGACGGAGAAATTTACCTCGTTATAAACCCTTAGAAGCTATGACCTGGGGAATGTAAAAAATAGAAATTATATTTAAAAAGGAACGTTACACCCTTCAGTATTTTTCTTTTTAAAAACTTTGGTTAGTCTCATACAGTATTCCATACAGTTAAGCAGGATACAGAGTAACATAAACTATGAGGTGTGATCCACGAAAGCAATTTTCCAAAACAGTGAATGATGGCACAGAAAACAATATATTGATATGTCTAAGCTCCATGACCTTTCCGAACATGTCGTTGGAATGAATAGCTACTCTATCACAGAAAGTTCTCTGAGCGTTTAACCTCGAACAGAATTTTTCCAAGCCCTACCCCTAAAGTTACTTCCTGTTGTTACGTTCACTACCCAATACTCGTTGTTTCCCGCTGGTTTGTTTTTTCGTTCTGCACTTCTGTGGAGTGCTGTGTGGTCGACGTACACGTAACGCTTACGCTTTACTTGGTATTTACAACCTGTGGTTCTTAGGTAGTTTTTACATTTTTAATAAAATTATGTCAAAAACCTGAAATGCAATTTTTGAACGATCATAATACTTTCCTATAACGGCAGTGTGTGAGGAAGTAAAAACCACATATTTTTTAAGTGGAACTCGGAGGGGCGAATTTTGAACTCGAAGGGGCGTAATTTCAAGTCTCGCCCTCCCACATAAGAAAAGCTTGCTACGGTCCTAGTTAGTGACTCGATGGGCTATAATTAGTCACCCGTCCCTAATTTAAGGACACTGGTTACAGGGAGGGCTGGGAATGGAGTAATGGGCCCGCTTTTAAGAATAGATGTTTAGTGAAGGCGTTGCGGAGCAATCCTGCCGGGATCCGCCCGGCGCTTCCCCTCGGACAGGATCGGTTGGTCAGTCCCCGACCGATCCTGGTAATTAAAGAGCTGCTGGAGAGACGCTGCTCTCCAGCAGCTCTTTAATTTCTCTTACCAGAGGATTCTTGTTTCTAAACTTTCTTATGGTTTTGACGTAGATACGTCTTTAAAATATTGGGTTGTCGGAAAAGTCATGACGTATTTTGGCACCCGATGGCGGTTGGGCGGCTTTGGAAGTACTAGAGGCATGCGCAGCTCTGTTATCGCTATGGCATTCGACAGGTGTCAGTTCTAGCTGCAGTCTAAAAGGAATAGAGAGCGATTTGGTTGATTTGCGGAGATTTGACATCAGGTTGAAGATTGAAGACCAAACTGTACATTTTCGCCATATTTTACTTTTTACTTCCGTAAAGGGAAGAACGCGCGTCAAGCTTGTGAAGAGTTGCGTAAAGTGTACGGTAATAATGCTCTACAAGAACGTCAGTGCCACCGGTGGTTTGCAACATTTCGTGCTGGTGATTTTGACCTCAACGATGCTCCTCTGTCCGGGAGGCCAACCGAGGTTGATGACGACCAAATCAAGGCATTGATCGAGTCAAACCCACGTTACACGTCACGAGAGATTGTAGACACATTGCATATCCATCATTCAAGCGTTCACGACCACCTGAAGAAGCTGGGATACGTAAGTTATAACGAAGTGAATTTCTCCGTCATGTTTTATCCGCGCCGGGGTTCCAACCCGGATCCCCTCATTCCGGAATAAGTCACTCTACCAGTTGAGCTACGCGGACTTTTATTCTGATTCCTATCTGCCTTTATGTCGTGTGCGTCCTTCTGGCAGGTACGTCACATCTCCTGGTACGTTACATCATCTCCCCCTTATTTTTTTTTTTTTTTTCGAAGTGCTGGAGAAAGGATTCTCTTATTTTTCCTATCTCGCGGTGTGGAAATAACATCACACCATTGCGAGATTTTGAACGGTCGGGTCATCCGGATAGTTCGGGCGCCATTATAACGAAGTGAATTTCTCCGTCATTTTTATCCGCGCCAGGATTCGAACCCGGGTCCACTCATTCCGGAATAAGTTGCTCTACCAATTAAGCTACGCGGACATTTATTCTGCTTCCTATCTGCCTTTATGTCGTGTGCGTCCTTCTGGGAGGTACGTCACATCTCCTGGTACGTTACATCATCTCCCCCTTATTTTTCTTTTCTTTCGAAGTGCTGCTCATATTTTTCCTATCTCGCGGTGTGGAAATAACATCACACCAATGCGAGATTTTGAACGGTCGGGTCATCCGGATAGTTCGGGCGCCATTATAACGAAGTAAATTTCTCCGTCATTTTTGGTCTACGCCGGGATTCGAACCCGAGTACGCTTATTCCGGAACAAGCAGCTCTACCAGTTGAGCTACGCGGACTTTTATTCTGATTCCTATCTGCCTTTATGTCGTGTGCGTCCTTCTGGCAGGTACGTCACATCTCCTGGTACGTTACAAAGTAAGCTCGATGTGTGGGTTCCTCATCAACTCAAAGAAGCTCAATTGACGGCGCGTATAAACATCTGCGATATGCTCATTAAACGTGAGGAAAACGATCCTTTTTTGAAGCGACTGATAACTGGCAACAAAAAGTGGATTGTGTACAACAATGTGCTGCGCAAACGGTCTTGGTCCCGACGTGCTGCTTCGCCTCAAACGACATCCAAAGCAGACATTCATCAGCGGAAGGTTCTGGTCTCAGTGTGGTGGGATTTTAAAGGTGTTGTGTTTTTGGAGCTCCTACCACGGAACCAAACAATCAATTTGAATGTGTACTGTCGGCAATTGGTCAGTTTGAACGAATCCTTCATCCAGAAACGTCCAGAGCTCGTTCATCGTAAAGGCGTTGTGTTCCATCACGACAACGTCAGACCACACATAAGTTTGATCACCTGCCAAAAATTATTGGAGCTTGGGTGGGATGTGTTGCCACACCCAGCATACTCGCCTGACCTTGCGCCGACAGACTTCCACTTGTTTTGCTCTCTTCAACAGTTCTTGCGTGGTATAACGTTCAATTCATATGAGGCTGTAAATCAGCACCTTGTACAGTTTTTCGCCACGAAAGACAGGTCCTTCTATGAACGAGGCATTCTGCAGCTCGCTGAAAGTTGGCAAAAGGCTATCAAACAAAACGGGCATTATAACATTGATTGATCTTTGTTCTTTCTATCAATAAATGACCTTTGAAAAACATGGCTAAAATACGTCATGACTTTTCCGACAACTCAAATATGTCTAATGGAGGTACCCTCTAAGAAAACTTGACCGACATAATTTCTAACGATTAAGCAAATGCGTATAATTTCTAAATTATATTGTAACAAATACCTGAAATCTAATAACTGATATGAAAAGATTAATAGCCAATGATTCTAAAAATATCAACTTCAAAGTCATGCGCGTACGCGGGGGAGAGGAGGGCGTCCGCCATTTTTGATCGAATACGCTGAATCAAGCGACTTGAAATCAGTATAACTCAAGATAGCGTAAAGGTAGGATCGTGATATTGGTTTCAAACGATTTGTCTGGATAAGATCTATCTGTAACCTAATAATGCATAAACATTTACTAAGTACTTTATAAGTTATAAGTGATAAACGAAAAAATATTTGTGAGAAAATTAAAATGTCTATTTGAAGCAAAAGTCCGACTCAAAATACTACAAACGTATATTAGAAGAAAGAAGAACTCAAAATGAATCGAGTAAGCCCAAAATGACTAACGCTGTACTAACTTAGAGGTGATTGGAGCCACAACCAATCACCTCTAAGCTAGTACATGTGAACCAATGGATGTAGATGTTGAATATAATTAAGTTGAAGGAGATACACATACCGAACAATTAAATGCCATGTGACCGAATGAATTTAATAAAATATGGGCTTGGGCTGATGTTCACTTCAAGTCTGCATTCGAGAGTAACGAGTTTGGTTTCACTTGTAATGCATGTGATCGTTTACGGTTTAAGAAAGATTAAAAACCAGTAACTTCTAAATATTTGACACTTTTTACTGCTGAATTCCCAGATGAAGACGTGAAACCATTTTAATTCTGTAGCACTTGTCGCCAATCCTTGAACAGTAACAAGATACCGGCTTTGTCAAAGTTTAATGGCTTCAAATATCCACCAAAACACACTGGGTTACCACCAATGGATCCTATATCTGAAAGATTAATATCTCCGAAATTGCCCTGTATGCAGATACGACGATTGAGATGGGAAGGCAGTTACGGAATAATCGGTTAAGTTATAAATGTCCCGGTAGATGTGAATAACATGATGTATCAATTGCGAAGACGATTAGACGATGACTATGCTTTCAATGTAAGCATAAAGAAGAATGTAATACACAAATCGATTTACTTGAGCGAATTTGTGAAAAAATACAAACGTGAATTGTATGCCATATGTTTGTTACTTCTCATATCATCGCCTTTTAATAAATAAAATTAGAGTATAACTGCATTCCTCTTTCATTTATCAACCGACTTCTACCTCAAACCCCTTACTGTCAAATACGTATCCCCGTAAATAAAACCAGCGGGTGTGTCCCGGACACAGCCTACCTCCATCTTTTTTTAAGGCAGCTTGGTGTGTGAGCACAATTTAATTTCTTCTGTACTTGGGGTTGCCCTAAACAGCCGCTTCCTGATCTCCAGAAGCTCCACCTGGAACACGGACGCATTCTCAGAGAGTTTAATGAGCTTTGCGTACACCTCGTTGCCTCTTGAGAGCGCGCAAAACACCAGACGAACACAACACCCATGCCTCATCTGGATTCGAACCCGGACCCATCTTGGACAAATGAACAGAAGCCAGCGCTTAGACCGCTGCGCTACCGGGGATGGCTGAGTCATTTATATATTCATATTATATACATTACTTGCGACAGACTTAGAAAATGAATCACCAGCTTGCATAAAATGAGGAACATGATTTAAATTACAAAATGTGTGAAAAGTACTCCCTTACCAAAACGCTAATAGCTTTCTGGCATACACGAGTATAATTGCACACACGCCCTTCATGTATGTATTTATGCGAAATTACTTTTCACTTTTTTTTTACTTTATGGAATCAAAACGGATAAGAAAAACAACTTCCATGTTTGATATGCTTATGGAATATCGCAGCCATTTCCTAAAACACGTTTTTCTTTCATGCGCAAGCATACGTCACTTCAATTAAGAAATGAAAAAACGTACACTCGTTTAGAAAATGAGCAGCTCAATGCCTCAAATTTTTGAATTTCCAATGAAACACAATACCTCGTGAAATATGAAAAACACTTTTTAGTTTCATGCCTCTGGGAAGCATCCTAATCGTCCTCATATAAAGACTACCGCTTCAGAGAAGACGGTAGCAACGGGACATAAAATGGAAATAAATGAATTTAAAATTCGTTCTTCTTAGCATAAAAACAAGATATTTTTTCTGTTCGGGTTTGCTCCTTACTCTTTTTTTTTCTTAATCTCTAAAAGCAAAATATGCTTTGACAAATCAAAAATTGTGCGCTACTTCGTTTGTTAAACGAAACTATTTCCTCATCGCTCGAAAAGAAAAGAGCCTGAAAAACGGGAGCATGAAAAAAAAAAAGCGAAAATGATTGCAGGAAGAATCTCTACGTGAATAGCACCAAGAGAGGGGGTGAATGAAAGAGGGGAGAGGGAGGGATAGGCAGAAATGTGATGACAGACGCGACCCGACACCTAAAGATCGATGAACGCAGGGGATGGAAGATGACATTCCCTCTCTCTCTTTCTGTCTCTCTCTTTCTCTGCCATTCCCGCTCGTACGGTTTCGCTGGATCACCCCTATTCTCTTTCTTTCCTTGCATCACCTCTTACTTTCTCTCGCTCCCGATCTTCAAGGCGCAGAGGAGGAGGAGGAGGAGGAACAGGAGAGTTGCGGGAAGGGGATCAGCTTGTGTGCGATCTCAACGGGATGCGGCTCCCGGCATCGCCACCCAAGGGAATGACTAAGTGGCCATCGGAGTGACAGACAGCATCTACGAACGGCCGCAAAAGATGAAACAAGTCCGTTGAAATGCCATACAGTAGAGAGGATTTGTTTAGTGGTGGAAGTTACGATCGTGACTTGGATGCCAAGAAAGCAACATAAATAGCGAAAGAGATTATCTTTTGACTCTCGGAATGCATTTCAGTCTTTAAATTGGTATTTTATTTATCTTATAATAAGGATCCGAGCTTTAAAAAAAATGTAAAGTGCTGTACTCTTTTATATTAATTTATCATAATCCCAGATACGTGGTTACATAAAAAATATTTTGTCATCACTTATTTAGTTTCAATATACTCAATAGACAAAATATTAGAGACTAGATGAAAGTGCGTCAACAATGATGGGAAAAAATAAAATTTATGATACAGAAATTATTGACATTTATTTATTGAGTTATTGAGTTCCACATAAATAGATAGCGACGTTGGCTCACAGCTTTCTGAACATTTCCCGAGAAGTCGGTTATGGAATTTGATACGACGGGCTGTCTGTTTGTTATGTGTTTTGTTAAAACCTTTAGTCCCTATTACGTCAACACTTCATTGTACACATCATTTTTCGTATAGACTGACTGTGAACCCTGTATCAATTTCCCTGTTCTTTTCCGTGAACTATTTTTATCTTGACGTCGTCAGATCGTCGTACTCTTGACGTTGCCACATACAGATGGATAAGCATCGGTTCAGGTAGTGAATCAAAATTCCTGATGTAAAGTTTTTCGTAGCCTCTCCGCTGGCGCAGTGGTCTAAGCAATGACCTCTGATTATTCGTCCGAAAGAGGTCCGGGTTCGAATCCCGGTGAGGCATGGATGTTGTTTTTGTCTTACGGCACTGGTTTTCTCCCTTCCCTGGAGCCAGTGACCCTAAATTAGGGACGAGTGACTGCTTATAGCCCACTGAGTTGCTCACGGTGGTCGTTAAACTTCCAACCAAAAAAAAAAAAAAAAAATTTTGTATCTCTAGAGTTGACCGTGTGACGTAACGCATTTCTGACGTCATGTGAGAATTTTTTTTTTTTTTATGATTGGAGGTTTAACGACCACCGTGAGCAACTCAATGGGCTATAAGCAGTCGCCCGTCCCTAATTTAGGGTCACTGGTTCCAGGGAAGGGAGAGAGCCAGTGCCGTAAGACAAACACAACATCCATGCCTGACCGGGATTCGAACCCGGACCCCTTACGGACGAATGATCAGAGGCCAGCGCCTTAGACCACTGCTCCACCGGGGCGGCCATGTGAGAATGATTTGGATTAGATGACGTCACACCAGCAGTTGTGTTCTTTGCTGCGGTGTCGCATGGTCGACATAACGATTGGTCGACAGTAACGATTGGTCGGCAGCACGATTGGTCGGCAGCACGATTGGTCGGCAGCACGACTGGTCGACATAACGATCAGTCGACAGTAACGATTAGTCGACAGCACGACTGGTCGACAATAACGACAGGTCGTTAGCACGATTGGTCGACACAACGATTGGTCGACACAACGATTGGTCGAGATAACCAGAGGATTATGGTTTACATTCGCAGCGGTACCTCTCAGAAAGTACTGACCTTTCAAAACGTAACGGTCCGTTTTGGAAATAATATCTTTTAGAATGTTGTCCTCAGAGCGTACAGCATCATAACATATTATTCCCAAAAGGGCCCCGGGGCACTTTAGGTATAGGCACCTTGAGGAAACTGCTACACATAATTCGGAAACTCGGAAAATTGCTCCGCCGAAAAATTGCTACACATTCAAAGCGTTTCTCGGACGAACGGCGATTTGTGCTCGTCCCCTTAATGAAAACCATGTGGCAATTTTCCGGTGTGTGGCAATTTTCCGGGTTGCTGAAGGATGTGTGACAATCTTCCGGTGGGGCAATCTTCCTGTAGTGACAATTTTCCGGTGGAGCAATTTACCGCCCAACTGTTTGTACTTATTCAAATTTTGTTTTGTTTTTCCAAGTTCCGTTGACCATTTTATGTCGACCAATGTCGACTAATCTTTATATTGACCAGTCGTTACTGTCGACCAATCGTTATGTCAATCAAACGTGCTGTCGACCAATCGTTATGTCAATCAAACGTGCTGTCGACCAATCGCTATGTCGACTAATCATTACTGTCGACCAATCGTTATGTCGACTAATCATTTCTGTCGACCAATCGTTATGTCGACTAATCATTTCTGTCGACCAATCGTTATGTCGACCAATCGTGTGTCGGCCAATCCTTACATATCCCTTTGTTGCTATGACAACAAAACAAAGTGGTATACGCGTGGACTGTGGGCGTGTAGATGACATCACTTACACGAGAAAGCTAAGTATGACGTCACAAACAGTTGTTTATCAGTTGTTGCTATGACTACTTAAAAAGTGGCACGGAGGAGGAGTAGGGCTATAGCAGATTATATACAGTATTATGATAGAGGTAATGGGCAGTTGACAAGGGCATCCCCAGCGAAGATTGGAACAGCCCTGAATCGAACGCTGGCTAATAAATAGGCGGACAGCAGGGCATCCCAACAATGTATCACAATCGACGGACATGGGTAAACGTGGTGATCTGAGCGACTTTGATCGTGGGCACATTGTCGGCGTAAGACAGATGGGTCATTCTATCGCCCAAGTGGTAGGAACCCTAGGTTTTCGGAGGACAACCGTATCAAGGGTGTACCGCGTATATACCATGAACGGACGTACCAGCGACCGATCACACGCCACTGATAACCTGGGTCGAGGTATACCATCCAGGCGTGAACAGACCGAGTGCTTGGCAACGGCTGCGCAGATCACTGCCGGGTTAAATGTTGAGGACCAAGCAGAGTCAATGAGCGAACGGTACTGCGCACGTTACATTTACCCTGACTACGAGAGATGAAGCTCTACTCCTGTGCTACTGCTGACTGCTCGTCATCGGAAATTAACCTCGCCTGGTGCCGAGAACATAAAAACTTGATCTCTGCAGACAGAGTGGCGCCTCGACGTATGGTCACACGAACCCCGTTTTCACCTGCACCGAGCTGACCGGAGGGTGCTGGTGTTAGAGGTCTGCGCGGGCCTTAATTTGGAAAGCCCGGCCCGGCCTAAGCCCGCACGTCTAAGGTCCGGCCCGTTTCAATTTTTTTTATTAAAGTCCGGCACGACCCGTATATTCCTCCTGTTGCCATGGCCCGGGCTGGCCCGTAAAATTTCAAAAATTACCTAAACACGAATTTGACACTGGGGCAGTCGGCCATTCGACTCCTGAAGAGTTTTCGTTTTCTTGCACGTATTCTATTACAATAAACGTTAATTCGGAATATTTCTGTGACTCTGTATAAGTCACGTGACGCCTGAGGAGAGGATGGGGGGGGGCTTGTATACTCAAAAATATTGCATGTAAACGACAATTTCTATGCCTTTCAAATTTTCTGGAAATATCCTCTGCGATAAGGAGGGGTTAATTCGAAAAGTACGAAATATCCAGAATTATGATGTCCGATCGTTCTACTTTACATTGTCTACAAGCACTATTCTCCGGAAGCGATTTTTTTCGCGAAAATCTTTAGCTTTCTTAAATTCCATAATAAGTATGGAAGAGTATTTATCAGCAACACTGAACTGAGCATATGCTAAGGGAAAACAACGACAGACTGCCCAGCTAACCAGTGTCACAGAAGTTTTGAAAACGGCTGGGCTGGTACACCTAAGGGTTCATTTGCCATCTGCTGACTCCCTGAGAGTACAAATGGGGAAAATACGGCGCAGATTTATACACAGAAGTAAATTTCTCCCAGCCCATTTCTCCCGCACCATTTAAGACAACTTAAAAGCTTTTTACACATCTAGAGAACAAATTGCCGCCGACCAGAACAATAAAAAAGATCGTCTGCGAGCGGGTGGGTAGCTCGGTTTATAAATGTTGCAGTTAATAGCTATCCCCGAAGCATGAGAGGAGGGTAGAAGTTAGAGAGAGAGAGAGAAGGGATCACATTCACATTGAAAAACTAATGGAGCTGACTCACTCCAATTGTTTTGTACGAGGTGAGGATGTCATAAAACTTCTATTTTTTCCATCAGCGGAAATTATTCAATCTTATCCTGCTGCTGTATGTTGTGAGATTTCCAAACCAGAAAGGCACCGTACAGCGATGGTTTTGCTCATTAAAAAAACCCTACTCGGTTCGTGCATATTTTACATTAAATATTGAAGGCCCGGGCCCGTACAGACCTCTAGCAGGCGTGGCGTCTACAGTATAAAACCATGGATCCGCCGTGCCAGGTCGGCTCTGTTGAAGGTGGTGGCGGCTTTGTGATGGTTTGTGAAGCCTTCTCATGAGACCCATTAGGTTCCTTAGTGTGTCTGGAGAGGTTCTTAACCGCTGCATGCTACCAGCATGCCCTGGCTGATCATTTATGTGCTTTCATGGTTTTTGGGAATCTTGCGGCCGATGGTCTGTTCCAGCAGAACAATGCGCCGCCCCACCGGGCCTCAACCACACAGACATCATGGGAGTTTGGAACCATCCAATGAACCTTACGATACCAAGATTTAAATCCTGTGGGATCCCTGTGAAGCGGAACATCAGATCTATGGATCCCGGACCGACATGTCGGCGAAGTTGCGGACAATGATGCAAGAGGCATGGCGGGCATTACCTCCGGAAATCCTCCAACATCTGGTGCAGTAGATGCCTCTGCGTGTTCAGGCTGTTATTCGCGCTAGAGGAGGGCCAACATACTATTATGTAGGTATCTCTAATATTTTGTGCATTGAGTGTATAACGTCCCCAGAAAATTCTAGTAATAGTTCCTGCATGTGTTTTCAATCATTTTGATGGGTGACGTAAGCGCCATATTCGAATTCACGTTTCTTCTAAATATAAAGTTTCTCTGCTGTGCGCATTCCAGAGGAAAAAATCAATTGTGAGGTGGATGACCATCTCTCAGGGACGGATCCAGAAGCTTACATTGGGGAGTAGGATGGGTCGTTGCTTTGATGTAAAAAAATAATTGATAGGATCACACACACACACACACACACACACACACACACAACACAAACACAAACACACAAACGCAGGAGAGCCCCCTACCTGGCATTTGTTATATGGAAATAATTAAACTTTAATTAAATTGTAACTTCGGTTATTTTTGTGGGCGAACGACAGCTAGGGAAAATCACTCTCAGTTAAAACGAAGAACACAGGTTCATTTCGGAGGAAGGTCATACTTCGTCGACCGTGGGATCTCCCACGAACAAAAAGACATCCCCTTTCTCCCCATCGTTGGAAACCACTCTCTCTCTCTCTCTCTCAGAGAAAGCCCGCCATGGACAGTGGGAGTAAGAATTAACAGCCAACTTCTTACGAAAGAGCATCTTTCTGGAGGACAGAGTGTGCAGGGGAATGGAACGTATAGGAATCATAAACGGGGAGTCTTGTTGGGGATCTTAAGGGGAGGAGGACGGTGGAATTTGCTTAGACAAGGCAAGGGAAACGTTTTTGCGCGGTATAAAGTAGAAAGAAATTCTGGCGGGAATTACACAGAGGAAATATCAACCTGCTGGAAGTATTTACTATTCGATCAAACCAACTAATATTTCCCCTTTGCCCCCAATCTGAAGAATAAAGATAAGTGCAGTCGAAATCATTTGTCATTGCATTAAATTTGCATAACTACTTATGTATTTGCTTCCCTGCTCCAATGACAAGAACCTGCAAACAACAACGATTCTTCTGATAAGTTGGCGTCCACCACAATGCATAAAATCAAAACAAGCCAACACATTTCACGGTTTTTTTAAAGTGCTTTTTAAATTAAAAATTATGATTAATTTTTAAATCACGAAGTGGGAGAAACAACTGAAAAATCAGCTTATTTTCCTAGTGTTCAGTTGCCTGCTTTGCGGGGGAAACAAGCTCCGGGCTTTTTGAATATCAAGTCTGGATAGAAAGAATCTTTCAAAATGAATTTCAGTCCTACTATTCCGAAGGCTTAAATCAATAGAAACATTTCCAGCTTGAGTCACCGAATCATTCCCAAGCAATATGACCGGTAATTTCTTTTCAAAATATTCGCTTATTCTTTCGCTATGCAATATTCCCTCTTCTTTTGAAAGGAACTTCCATTTACTTCACTTCATCAAGTCATTCCTGTGCTGTTCACTGTTTTAAGAGCGATTCTGTATCGGGAATTTGTGGAAATATTACATTAAACAGAGCAGGCTCTTGCTTTTCATGATGAGTCGAAATCTCTTTTCCCTTTCCGCTCTCAGCTTCCTCTGTTTCTTAAACTCAGGTGTGGGTTTTTTTCTTTCTGTTCTCTTTCTCTCTCTCTCTCTCTCTCACTCTCTCTCTCTCTCTCTCTCTCTCTCTCTCTCTCTCTCTCTCTCTCTCTCTCTCTCTCTCTCTCTCTGAAGCCAAAGTAAAATATTTTTCTCGAAATTTACAGCAAAATTTAATTGTTATAAGAACTTTTACGAAAATCTGTGCACTTATTACTAAAATTTTACAAAAATAAATATATTAATTATTTCATATATGAGACTGACGAAGAAGAAAAAAAGCTGAAATTTTTAACTGGTGAAAAATCAGAACGCGCAGCAAAATAGTGCGAACATAATACGGCATGAGGAAAATGGAATAGTTCACTGTAATTTATTTATGGAAATATTAAGCTGGAACGCATTCCTGCATTGAAAATATAAAATTACTGACACTTAACAACAACACAGGAACATCACGGGGAAAAAAAATTACGATTACGGGCGAAATTTTTATGCCCTCCGACTTCCGTTTTAGAGAAATTTTCTCTCCATTTTCAAGCTAAAATACAAATTTCTATGGAATAAAATGATATTCAACAACAATACTGAGTAGAAAAAAACATTACGAGAAAAAAAAAATTACGATTACGGTAGAAATTTTCACTCCATCTAACTTCAGTCTTCGAAAGTTTTGATAGTCGGAATTCCGTCCTCAAACGGAAAACGACCTCCTTTCCCGTTCCCCCGCCCCCAAATCTCTTCAGTTATACATCGATGATCTCGAAAACCACGCAAATGGAAGAACCTCATGCCTCAGAATCACATGGAAATTTGCGCGCCGTGTAACTGCCGTTTTCGGAAAACGTTTCTCCATTTTCAAACTGAAATACAAGTATTTATGGAAAACGATATTTAACAACAATACTGGGCATAAGGAACATTGTGAGGGGAAAAAATAGGATTACGGGGCAAATCTTCACTCCGTTCAACTTTCGTTTTCGAAAGTTTTAAAAGATGAAATAACGTCTCCAGAACGGAAAATAACCCAAAAATTTCTCTTCAGTCGATCTCGAGAATGACCCAAATGATGACAACAAAAGCGGAATTCCGCGAATCTGCATAATTCCACTTTTGTATCGCTTATGTATGTTATTTACGATTTTGGCCATCTAAAATAGAAAAGTCTGTCTTGGGGGCAGGGTCGCTCCCACGCCCTCCTCTTGATCCACTACGTGCATCTCTATGGTTAGTATAAAGGAATCCGCGTGGATATTTAATTTCTGTCAATAGACAGGAAGAACGTATGAAATCCATGAAGGCAAGTGCAGTGTTGGCATCTATGGAAAACAAAATTACTGAAAATGCATTAAGGGTTATCTATTTTCACTTCCTAAAATGTTCGTAACAATGCATGTAGTACTGAATGAAAGAATGCTGACCAAGTCTCCTTGATTTACCTTCACATTTCCGATAACTGAATGTCTTCTTTCCACTCGACAAAATCCAAATCTTCAAAAATTGAACCATTCTATCATTATCATCATCAACCATTCTCAATCCACTGCTGCATGAAGGTCTCCCCAAGTCTCTTCCACAACTCTCTGTCATGCTTTCCACGTCACTCCAGCATGCTTTAGAATTTTATGCACCCATCTCCCACATGGTATTCTTTTGGGTCTTTCCCTGCCTCTTGGTATCCAGTGTAATATTTCAGTTATCCTACGGTGATTAGCTCTTCTGGCAATATGTCCAGCCCATTGCCACTTTATGGTCTTAACTTTGATCATGGTGTCTTCCGCTCTTGTCAATTTTACGATCCACGAGTTTCTCTTCTTTTCTTTCCTGTGATTCACTTTGTAGTACGTCACATCATTGCCCACTTAATTTTTCTTTTCTTTCCTGTGATTCACTTTGTAGTACGTCACATCATTTCCCACTTAATTTTTCTTTTCTTTTTTATTTGAGCGGAGAAGGAATTTTACGTCAATTACAGACGATGTGTGGAACGAACATCACACATTTTTTGAAGAAACTCAGGGACAAGTAGATTCATTTTTACGATCGGGCGCCAATGTGAAAACAGGAATTTGTCGATGAAGGAGGTCGAACCCAAGTCTCCTCGCTCCGGAATGAGTTGTTAACCGACTAAGCTACACTGATGGATTAAATCGCTGCAGATTTGTCTTGACAGGTGCTTCACCTCAGTAGTACGTCACCGATAGTCAAGCTTGGAATCCAAACTGAACTTTTTCACCCGAGATTTTACATCACACATGTGTCTCTGTGATATTCTTAATAGGTTGCCTTAAAGGGCCTTGATTTTCGAGGTGGCAAGCATACATTGCCATGTCGATTTCATGTGGCATGTACCCCGGCAAGAGTCACCTAATCACTTTCATGCGATTCAATTGGACGCGCGAAAATTTGGAGTAAACTGAAAATTGCCCGTACGCAAATACAAAAGCTTATTAACTATGGTAAAACGGACACTTGTCTTGTGTGGAAGTTTCTCGAACTTCGTTAGCATAATAAAGCTGTACATAATTCAGAGACATTGGTGTCAGGAAAGGGACAGTACCAGCTCCGGAAGGAAAAGCCCAGCATTCATGTATACTACTCGACATAGAAACGAAATTAAACCAAACTTAGCACATATGTAGACAAGTAGGCGTGAAAGAAGTGGTTTAAGTTTTGAGGGATTACATGAATGCGATGGGCGAAGATATAGTGTAATTGTGACCTGAGTCAGTAGCTCGTATGACATCATGCTGCGTTATCTATTCGACAATACAGCATGGCATCGAGTGGGAAAATGTCCGGATGGTGTCCTGAGGTATCGCTGCCCATACGTCGTTGATCTCTGTCCACAATTCATCGAAAATGTGAGGGCGTCGTGCAGAGGAGTTAAGTCATCTGACAATGACGTCTCACACGGCATCTATTAGGGAGAAGTCTGGGGACCGTGCTGACCACAGCAGCGCCTGGAAACCTTGTGTGCACTGCTTGTAAATGTTGGCAGTGTGAGGGAGGGCTTTATCTTGTTGAAACTGGGGATCAAGGATACTATGGAGATGAGCCAAAGAAACAGGCAGCAGCACCTCATTGACGTATCATCACGCTGTCATTATACCCGCTGAGTGTACGAGGGGTGAACGGCTGTTAAAGCAGAGAACGCTCCAATGAGGCCTCTTAAGGAGCTGTGTGTGCAGCAAGATCACCTTGGTGACCACGTCGTCTCTAGAATCTCAATCGGCATTCGTCGGCTCTGAGACAGAAGCGAGACTCGTCCCTGAATACAACATTGTTTCATTCCTCTCGCAACGCGTGCATGGTACGACCCCACAGCAAACTCACATGACGATGCTCTGCGGTGAGAGGCAGTCGTCGTAATGGCTGGCGAGATAGCAGACCTTCTGCAGCCAATCTGTGATTCCCAGTCCATAGTGACTGGTCCACTGCGTCGAATGTCGTACCCTGTGGATTATGGAGGGTGCTCTTTAATGCGGCGATCGAGGCGTTTGGACGCCCGCCTACAAACACCAGTCCCAGAACTGAGACCCACATTACCTTCCTCCTAAAACTTCCGCATTTGGCAAAAAAAGTTCGACGCGAGGACGAACCAGATGTACGTTACCCTGTGATGAAGCCCCTAATAATGGCGTTCGTGTGATGGTTTGATTTCCGACGAAGTCGTCTAGGAATCCTCACTCCCTACAACACGTGCTTCCGCCACCGAGGTCCCTCCGATGCAGTGGTCCATACATGATAAGAGCGACCAAGCTGAGCTATGCCGAGCCGTTTTGCCCTTTTACTTCCCTCGCCCATCACGCGATTGGTACGTAACTGAAATCATTTACATAACCCCACTGTCGACACATGCCCATCAATTTGCATGGTGCTCTGACATATACGTAGTTAAATCAAAAAGTAAAAGCAATTTGAAAATTACGCTCTAACCACAACGGATAGAGACTGTCTCACTACAACACATTCGCAATGGCTTACGGGCAGTTTGAACACGCATGGGGGAGTGCTCTCTCGTTAGTGTAGCTAAAGATAAGGTCAAGTAAATGCTCCGCTACGGGATTGCACCATTATTAAACAACGACCGTATTGAGACTTCTTTGGGCAGAGGTAGTGAAACCTGCTGAAATTTATCGAAGGATGTTAGCTCAGTACGGAAGTGAAAACAGCATGACTGAACGAAGAGTTTTTGAATGGGTAGAAGAGTTTATGAACGGGTATACAGAGGAAAGAACAAGTTTAACCAACGAAGCTCCATCAGGTCGACCATCAACGTCGCGCACACAAGCCCAAGGCGACACACCGAACACCCTATTGTTGCCCATTTGGATATCAGCTATGGATCCGTACATGTCATAGTGCATGATGACTCTAGGTTACCGTAAAGTTTGGGCAAGGTGAATACCCAACAAGATTACTGATCTGCACAAGCAACAGCGCAGGTTAGTAATCTATTTTTTAAAAAATTCGTTCCGAAGCACTCGAATGTTTCAGAATTTCCAATTCCTGAAACGTTATCAAGAAGATCAGAGTGTTCTGGAACGGATTGTCTCTGGCGATGAGACATGGGTTCATCAGTGTGAGCCGGAAAGCAAGAAACAAAACATGCAGTGGAAACACCTGTTTTTTTCCAGTGAGGAAGAAATTTAGACAACAGCCCTCCGGCAGGAAAATCATGCTGACCTTCTTTTGGGACATGAAAGGTCATATTCTGGCTCTGGTTTAGGAACACGGACAAACAATGACCAGTAAAACGTATTATGTTATACTTAGAGGGAAACTGAAACCTGCAATTCGTAGTAAAGAAAGAGGAATGCTGTCAAAAACAGCATTCCTCTTCCTTTGCTTCCCTTCCTTTGTCTTGCTGCACCATGACAATGCATATCCCCATGTAGCGGCCGGTCCACTTGGTCGGCACCACTCGGTAGCACCACATGCCTCTGGTGCTATGCGATTCTCGCGTCTTCGGTCCACTAGGTCGTAGGTTCACCTCTGATGATGGTGAGATTAAGGAAGCGGTTCAGACCTGGATTCGGGAGCATCCGAAAGGTTTCTTCTCGCAAGGAATAAAGAAGCTAGCGGAATGATACAAGAAGTGCACCTACCTGCAGGGGACTATGTACAGAAGTGAGCTACCCGTTATGTTCATTTCTTCACAGTTACCGCTGTTAAAGGATATGTTCGCTTTACATTATGATTCTCCCTTGTATTTCCTATTGTAACATTTTCCATGTTGTGAAGTATATTACTTTGGGATTTGAACCCTGACTTAGCAGTACGGGAAGTCAGCGTCCCACACCTTAGACAATTCGACCACTGTGAGATAAAAACGCTCTTTCATTTGAACTGCACAACAGTGCTTCGTTTGGGATTCGTAAATCTCTCACGGTGGCATGGTCAAATCCGGTTTGAAAAAGGTTTTACTTACAGATGAGATGACTCTCCGTTTTTGCATTTGCAGATGTTGAACTTTGATAGATGATGTGGCGTACTCTACACAATACGGAAAGAACTCAGTAAGTTCTTGTCCTATCATTCTTGTGCGCAGGACCGGATTAAGGCTTTGCTGGGCCGCTAGGCTAAGACACCTGAGTGGGCCCCCAAAGAACTTATGGCGCGAAATCATTACGAAGCCCGTTAAAACATGGAACTAGCAATATGCATGTGGTAATTAATACGTAGTGCATTCTTCGAATTATTAAATTATCTGCAGAGTTTTCATAATAAGTCACTGTATTTTCCATTGTTCTCCTAAGAACATGATTTAAAAGCTTAAGATTCCTAGATTTTGTCTTGGATTTTCTAATGATATAGCATTGCATTCTTTTCGTAGTGCATCTTTTTACGCTTTCCAACAGTAGGCTAAAGAAGTGTATATGCTCCAGCTTTGTCTGTCTGTCTGTCCGTCCGTCCGTCTGCACGATAACTCGCGTAAAAATTATTCGATTTCGATGAAATTTTAGTAGGGAACAACCTGGGGAGGAACCCTCTTGAAAATGGGCGAAATGGGGTCAAAGGTCAGGACATAGGAGCGGGATCCATTCCATCATCCTTATGCGTCATAACTTACGCAAAAATGATTCGATTGCGACAAAACTTTATCATGTTCTGGCGAAATACTGAACTAGTTCTGTTGAATATAATCGAAATGGAGTCAAAGGTCAGGGCACAGGAGCGAGATTTATTCCACAGCCTTTATCCTCATAACTTGAGTAATGATTCCTGGTATGTTGGAAATCAATGCATTGCATGATTTTACTGACTTGTTTTGTTATGAAATTTGAAGCCACAGGGGACTTCGACCGTTAACGATTCCAAGTGCAAACTCGGTGGTGGGGATGGATGGTATTGAAAACGCTGAAACTGCTTCATCCACCCCGCTGTACGCAACGACATGAAACCTTTACCCTTGGTGAATCACTGCATTGAAATCCGTTTGTCTTCAAGCATCTATTTCTGACCAAGTGGAAATCATACCAGATAAACGTAAAACTATTTTATAAACATCTCTCTCTCTCTCTCTTATTTGCCCAGGCATGACTCCTGGCCCCTTGGTAATGGTAGGTCCCAAGGCTAGAGCCCCTACAGACTCCCCTTAATCCGGCCCTGCTTGTGCGTTGAATTCTCGGGTGTATTGCATAATTAATTACTTTTCGATGTAATGTCAGACTTAACTTCAGCACATTTTTGCTATGCCTGGTAAAAAGGTGTTTATCGTGTCGTAAAATTGGCGCCGTTGCAGTTTTCTCAAGACCTTCACTATCTCTGAAAGGTATTTCACGATTTGTGAGACGATGAAAAGCTCCAAGACAGAATAGAATGTCGCAGACGCTATCATAAGGATATATCTTCATATTAATTACCATTTTGAAACCGTGACATTAATTACCCAATTCAAGCAAATACTGTGTATGTACAACATTCAGATTTCATCTAAGCAATTAATCTGAAATATCCCCATCTCTATTGTAGCGAATGGCATACAGTACAAAAAATAAATTTTTCAATAGGATTTTTAGAAGCGGAGATACAGCTGCAAACAGAAATGCACCCTAACACCACCTACCCAGCAAAAACACAAGTGTTGGGAAACTGCTGGCCACCAGCTGGCAGTGATGGGTAACTGCTGGCTGAAATCTGCCGGTAGCGGCCCGTTGGTGGCAGCGCTATCAGTTGGCGAGCCAGTGATGGCCCTGCGGCATCGCCGTGAATTGTGGGCCCCCAAGCAAGTGCCACTAGTAGCCCGTTGCTGGCAGCCAATGCAACCTCAACAGTAGCCCAGCAAAAACACAAGTGCTGGGAAACTGCTGGCCACCAGCTGGCAGTGATGGGTCACTGCTGGCTGAAATCTGCCACTCACGGCCCGGTAGTGGTCCGTTGGTGGCAGCGCTATCAGTTGGCGAGCCATTGATGGTCCTGCAGCATCGCCGTGAATTGTGGGCCTCCAAGCAAGTGCCACTAGTAGCCCGTTGCTGGCAGCCAATGCAACCTCAACAGTAGCCCAGCAAAAACACAAGTGCTGGGAAACTGCTGGCCACCAGCTGGCAGTGATGGGTCACTGCTGGCTGAAATCTGCCACTCACGGCCCGGTAGTGGTCCGTTGGTGGCAGCGCTATCAGTTGGCGAGCCATTGATGGTCCTGCAGCATCGCCGTGAATTGTGGGCCCCCAAGCAAGTGCCACTAGTGGCCCGTTGCTGGCAACCAATGCAACCCCCAACAGCAGGTGGAAGCAACGGGACTGCGCATGCGCAGAAGCAACACTTGCTGTGTTTCTCATGGTACCAGTTAGTTGAAGACGACGCTATCGCCATCGTGTTATTTTAGTGGATGTTAAGAAAAAATCCATATGTAAAGAGGCGAATTAATTTCCTAATGAAATTTTACTTCGACGAAGATATCAGATTAAGCTATGAAATACTAGATTACATCCATGAAATACACCCACTCCATTCCCATGAATAACAATTCATATAATGGAGTGGGTGAATAACTAGAAAAAAATTGAAACCGCTTGAAACGAATGTCTTGGAAAACCATTAAAAAAAAACGTTTGTTGGAAAAAAAAAAAGAATTATACGCGTACAAAATTCATTAATTATTTGTAAGAAAAAAAAGTGACGCTATGTGGATATAATGTACTCATCCATGGGTTGAATACACAAGACTGGGAGGAATTCGCTTCTAAAAGTAACTAGAAGTAAAATAAAATATCTTTCCTCTTTAAAACACATGTAGCTTTGGACAATGGAAAGGAAAGATACAACGTCAAAAATGTAACAGAATGTGATATGAACCCCGGTAAATATATATTAATTCAACAATCTCCTTTCAGGACGACAAGTACAGTACAAAACTTTAGAAAGTGACTCTGAGTATGTACACTCCTTGAAAATGAGTGAAGTTCTCTTAAGGTAAAAAAAAAAAAAACTATCGTTGCGTTGAAAAAATAAGTTTATGAATTATATGAAACCGACTTTTATGAAAAATACCTCGCAATATTTTAAAACGAAAGATGGAACCAATCAATTACATATTCCGCACAAAACAGACAGCTTCAAGCAGACGCGAGTGCGTCGCAAATTAGTCCGGTCGGTAGAGTGCTGCGCTCCCACGCGAAACGGCCCTTGTTCGTATCCACTCAGATACAAACGGGCGTTTTTTCCGGTCTGTTGAGAAAATTTCCCCAGCGAAGTGATAAAATTCACAAGCTTCGTAAGAGTAGAAAAAAAAAGTTGTAGCTTTGGGGAACTGCGGTTATCCTTGATGTTTTTTTTTATGGCTACTACTGGAAATTGGGGAAAAAATTTGGCAAGCCACCAGTTACGTCACGTGATTGCCGGCTGCCACTACCTGCACACTAGCGGACTACATTAGGATAGCCATCATTTCTGGCACGTGCTTGCAGGGCCGCTGAAGGGCCACTTGTGGCAACTACTACATATGATGGACAACTGATGGCCCTGTTCTGGCATATGACAACTGATGGGGTGCCAACTGTTGGCCTGAACTGCTGGCCCTTCAGTTGGCCGCCCGGACATTTTATTGACGGTTCGGCAGCGGCAACATAGTGATGGGCCATTGCTGGCAGTGCTGGCTGCCAGCAATGGCCCAGTGCTGGCCCAGGAAGACTGTTTTTGCTGGGTAGCGCCAAAACTGTGAACTACAAAAAACGTACGATTACGTGCAAAATGTACCACAAGATAAATGGTATCTGGCGTAAAAATAAATTTTTAAATCGGAATTTTGGAAGCATAGATATCGACAAAAACAGATTAAATATTTGCTCCTCTAGCCAGGAGACGGTGCATTATTTTTGGCAGGAAATGCACACAAAAGATGTTAAAGTGGATTTTGAAATGACCCTCAAGGGGCGCTGCGAGTGTTAATTTTGTACTTATCAGTCAGTGTCAGTGCTGTGCTTATGCGTGTGTGTTGTGTGTGTATCTCATGGCGACCAGAGTGTTCGACCATCATCAATGTCTCATCAGTGCAATTTATAATAAATTCCCACAGCCCATTTAAGTGTGAGTGTTGACCTCGGTGACTAACTGTTCCTTTGCGTCATTCTACAAAATGTTTTAAGAGTCAGTAGTATCTGACAGGAAAATGAATTTTTTTTTATTTTGAGGTTTAACGACCGTCGTGAGCAACTCGATGGGTTATAAGCAATCGCCTGTCTTTAATTTGCGCTCACTGGTTCCAGGGAAGGGAGAGAGCCAATGTCACAAGGCAAACAAAACATCAATGCCTCGCAGGGATTGGAACTCTGACCCATCTTGGTCAAATGGTCAGAAACCAGAGCTTAGATCACTGCGCAACCAAGGCGGTCCGAAAAAGGATGTTCCAATTGGTTGTTTAGATGCGCAGATATTGTTGGTATTATATTGCAAACGGAAACGGAAAAACTTACGCCATCTGGTGGCAAAATTGTACATTAAGATAAATTTGAAGTTATATGCAAGACATTTCAAACCGGAAACGCTGTCCGGCAAAGAAAGAATTTTTTAAATCCGACTGTTAAAAGCAGAGATATCAACAAAACTAAAATAAAAATCTGCACCCCTAGCAAAATAAAAATTTCACTATTTTAAGCAAAAAGTGTTCTCAAAGGGTTTGTCGTGTTGTGCGGTACATGACCATAAAAAAAAAAAGATTAATTGAAGTTTTAAAAGCACGGATCTGAAAGTTCAATTTAAGGAGGAGATTTTAAAGGATTTTAGTATTAATTCATTTTCATGCAAAGTCAGCCGGCAAGACAGTGTTCGAAGAGCCTTCCAAAGACGGCAACAGTAATTAGAAGTTGTAAAACAGTATTCCCAGGTGTCCTTTTGTTAGAAGTTGTAAAACAGTATTTTAGGTTTCCTTGATGAGCCGTTTCAGAAAATATTAAGTGCTTTTATCGTTTATTGGCCTACGTTGAGATAATGTACATTCGCATCTACAAAGTGCATTCCAGACAGGTTAATTGTTTTATTGCTTTGGAGGCGTTGGATACCATCCCTTTCCAGGAAGAGGGGAGAAGGACGGACACATAGGGGTCAAACAGGGAAGTCTACGAAAGGAACAGAGCTGGAGAGATGAGGATTTGAAGAGAAACACCTTTCGGGTCTCTGGATCGGACGGAGAAATGTAATAAAATGTCACGTGGTAAACACGTAAGAGCTCACAACTGAAAAATAGAATCAGCAGCGAAAGGACCGAAACGTTAAGATATAATTTACTAAGATCAATCCGGAACAATCTGCACGTGTAACGTATAAGTTAATAAACAATTTGAGACTACAGCTCTCTTAACTATTGATTTCGGTATATATTTTATGCAGCGGGTTGCATCTAGGCATAAACATCGACTCACAGTTCAGAAGAAAGCAAATCGCATCAGTGCATGCGTTTCCCAGCTTGCACGTGACCAAGTTTAACCGTTCTTTGACCGCATTCTGACAGGTGACGAGAAATGGGTCCTGCATGACAGTGTCAGCTTCCGGAAATAGTGGTTGGACCCAAAACAGAAGCCCATGCCGACCGCCAAAGTCGGCTTACACATCCAAACGACCAGCACTGCTGAACTACAAGGGTGTTCTCCTACAGCAGGACGGAGCGAGATCTAACAGAGCATGGGTGACTTGTCACAAGTTCAGCAACCTGGGTTGGAAGCTGCTGCACCCAGCCTGCTCCCGGGACATTGCTCCAGGTGACTCCCGCCTTTTCCAGTCTTTGCAGCATTTCCTGAACGGACAGCGGTTCACCATCCGGGACCCTTAGTCCAAAACGGGCATTTACTCACTTCTTTGCGTCCAAGCAGCCACAATTCTACAGGGACGGTATTCAACAGCTGTCCAGGAAGTAGGTCGTGGCAAACGATGGCGACTACATTTTGGGCTGATTTGTACTTGTATATACAGTACTTAGCAATTTTCTGTTGCCTTGAATTTGCATACATTACTTTCTTTCCAACCCAATATCTTTAGAGTTGGCTGAATGTTAACTCACGTTGGTTTTTCTTTCATTACTTTCTGTTAAGCTCGTCGAAAGTTACATGTGACGTGGCCTACGACCTATGTTGTGATTACTATCGAGACTTGTCTGTAGCCCCAACCGAAAGGTGTACCAACGACTCTAGAAAGAAGAAATAAAAACAGCTTATCTTGGAAAAGAAAACCGTAAGTCATTTATTTCTCTATGTTTATTCTAATCACCATTTGTTAAACCTTGTGTGAAACAATACGCAAGCCGACGGCTTATTCGATTCAGCGTATGACACTATTCAGTAACGACATGAAGCGCACGTATGTATACAGAAACATCAATTAAATTGTCTACAAGGTTTCCACATGAACTTGTTGGAGAACATATGTCTCTAATGTTTGCTTTATGTCAAAGATGAGACATGTGTTCACAGAAACACGCTGTCGTATCAGAATACTATGACAACCCCGGAATCACAGTGTGCCCACCCACGCGTGTCCCAAAGTGCACGTGCCAAGGTGAACCACACGGAGATATACATTGAAGAGCAATTGAATTAGAGACAGCTGGCGTTATGCAATTGTGGCGCTGTGGGCGGCCCTGTAAACGGAAGCGACATGACGTATGCAGCGATCCGACAATATAAGGAGTAATGCGACGGGAATCAGTAAGAGTCGGAAGCAGTATGGGTAAGACGAAGGATCTAAGCGCATTTGATCGTGGGCAAATTGTAGGGGCCCGACGAATGGGTCACTCTATCTCGGAAGTCGTGCAGGCACTGGGATTTTTACGAGCCACGGTGTCACGGGTGCACCGTGAGTACATCGAATCCGGAAAAACCATCCCTGCAAGGGCCAACTGCCGTGGACAACAGCGTGTGGATGAGCGGGGTCATCGTCGGCTAGATCGCATTCTAACAGCGGATAGACGGGCCACAGCGCAAGAAATCACTCAGCAATTTAACGCTGGTGCACAAAAACGTGTAAGCAGCCACACCATCCAGAACCATCTCCTCGCTATGGGGTACAGAAGCCATCGTCCCACGAGGGTACCGCTGCTGACCTCACATCAGAGGGTGCAAAGGTTAGCATGGGTGCGGGAACATCGCCACTGGACCCCAGACATGTGGGAAAATGTTGCCTGGACTGATTAGTCGAGATTCACGTTGGTACATGCGGATGGCAGGAAACGAGTACGGCGCAAACCACATGAAGCGATGGATCCTTCTTGCCAGCAGGGTACTCTTCAAGCTGGTGGGGTGGCATTCTCGTCAGGGGGCTGTTTACGTGGACTAAAATGGGACCCCTGGTACGTGTGACATCGTCCCTCACAGGTCAACGTTACCGGGATATCCCGGACTACCATTTGCTCCCGTTTGTGGGTCTTCAACATCCCACTGGGGACCTCATCCTGCAACAAGACAATGCACCGTGCTATCGCACCCGAATTGTAGCCGAATGGTTGGATGAACACTCCACCGATGTGACCTCGCTTCCTTGGCCAGCTAGGTCACCTGACCTCAATCCCATCGAGCACATCTGGGATGCCATCGAGAGAGTTGTTCGAGGCTCTGACCCCTCTCTATCAAATCTTCGTGAACTGTGGGAGCTTGTTCAGGGGTCGTGGATCCAACGCTTCCGGTGTCTTGTCGAGTCCATGCCGAGACAAATCGCCGCCATCATCAGGGCGAAAGGTGGTGCTACAGGTTACTAGACAGGTATCTCTAATTCAATTGCTCTTCAGTGTAAGCTAGCGGCCAGAATAGATGAGCCATAGTACGTTACGTGAGCACAATAGACAGACGTAGTGATTTGACGGACGTTAAAAAAAGAATGATACCGGCTACCGCGCTAAGGGTGGAAACATCTGAGAAACAGTAGACTTCGTGGTCTGGTCACGAGGTGCTGTAGTAAGGGTGTACCAAGAATGGACCGCTGGCTCAACGAGCACCTCCCGTCGTCATAATTGTAGCGCCCCAAAGGACATGGACTCCAAAGGAGAACGTCGCCACCGTCGACTGGTAAAGATCAATCAACGAGCAACAGCTCAGCAACTGACCACCCAAATGAACGCTGGGGTACCCAGGTACGTGTCCCGGATAACAGTAGAGCGAACCCTGTTACGCATGGGTCTCTGGAGTTGACGATGGGTCAAGGTGCCCATTTAACCCATCAACGACGCCTGCAGTTTGCATGGGAATACGGCTTAAGACACCCGAGAACCATCACCCGCATATGTTTGTCGGTCAAGTACAGACCAATGGTCGCAATGCGCATGTCTGGAGGATGTTTTCCTGCTATGACCTGGGACCGCTGGTATCACTGGATGTGTCTCTGGATGTCAATTCCTAACTGTCCACCCTCGCTGACCACATGCATCCCTTCATGCTGGACGTTTACCTTGGTGGTGATGATGTCTACCAACAGGACAATGCACCATGCCACGTCACTAAGGGAGTGCGCGAATGGTTCTAGGAACACGACAGATAAGTCTCCGTTCTCCGTTGGTTGGCGAAAGAAATTACCCAACCTCAATTCCATAAATCACTTGTGGGAGTAATTGGATCGACAGGTTCAACGTGTCGACCCACAACCACGTCATCTCCAGAACCTCCGTACTCTGCTGCAGTCCGAATGGGCACGTGTGCCTCGGGCAACCTTCCAGGGCCTCTTTGCGTCCATGCCACACCGTCTCGCCGCTGCCATCCGGGCCAAGAGTGGTTATTCCCATTATTAGGTAGGTGGTCATATTATTTTATACGGCTGTATATAAAACCTCTACGGAGGAGGGTGATGCATTACGTAAGTTTTCGTACTGTACCGAGACTTTCATAAATTAATTCGATGTTTTTTAATACTGAATGTTTGAGGCTTTAACGACCACTGGGAACAATTCAATCTGCTAAACGCAGTCGCCGCTAATTTGGGTCAGCTCGTTCCAAGGAGGATAGAGAGCCAGTGCAATGAGACAAACATTCCATGCATGCCATATCCGGGATTCGAACCCGGACTCATCTCGGATGAATAATCAAAAGCCCGCGCTTTGACTACTGCTCCCAGAGGCGGAACTGTGCAGCCCCAAACTATGGACATATTGGACTTTTTTACTTGATAGAAGGTTTAATGACCACCGTGAGCAACTCGATAGGGTGGTGGCGCTGTGTTCTAAGCGCTGGCCTATGATCATTCGTCCGAAAGGGGTCCGGGTTTGAATCCCGGCGAGGCATGGATGTTGTGTTTGTCTTACGGCTTTGGCTCTCTCCTTTCCCTGGAACCAGTGACCCTAAATTAGGGACGGGCGACTGCTTACATCCCATTGAGTTGCTCATGGTGGTCGTTAAACCTCCAATCCAAAAAAAAAAAAAAAAATCGATAGGCACCCGTTGCTAATTTAAAGCCGCTGGTTCGAGGAAGCGGAGAGAGCGAGCATCGTAAGGCAAACACAACATCCATCCCTCACGGTATTCAAAAGCATCAGCTAAATTGTCGAAAAGATTTCTTTTGACCGGATCCTTCTCAGGCGAATGATAAGCCAGCGGTTAGACCATTGCTCTACCGGGGCGGCAACTAATGTATTGAATTAATACCTTTCCCAATGACTAATGATGATGAAAGACAAGCAGCGTAAAGAGAAAAGAATCAAATGCATCCTGTTAAACAAAAGAGAATTTCAAGTCTACAAACAAAACAACAACGAACCCGCCTGAATAGGCAGAAACATTTCATGAAAAAAAAAAATCACAAACGATGAAAACCGTTGCCGTATAACTGAGAGATCACTTTAATTTGGAGGATGTGGACGTAAAAGAACTTGACTAATTCCCACGTTCTCGAGGGGCTTCGTAGTAAATTATATGAAAATCACTTGGAGAACGGCCAGTGAAATTTCATTGAGATGATTTTAAGTTTTAAGTACGGGTTTTATTGTGTCGGGAAGCTTTGCGTAAAAGAGCAGTTAGAGATCCTGAAATTGTGCAAATGTTAAATCTGAATTGGTGAATTACCAGAATAAACAAAAAAATCGCATGAGCTTATAAATATAAAACAAAGCAAAAATCCGTGTAATACTTGGAGCGTATTTAAAATGAAATACATAGACTATGCCAGAAGTTCTTAGCGGCGGTGAAATGATAAATCGGGTGACCTTGAAACACAGCAGAACGTTTTTAGTAAAACAACACGGCTCCACGTTTCTGGCTAATACCAGCTTTTGTCTGCTGAAGGTAAAACTGCAACAGTGAACGTCTTCATTCCATTGGCGATGAATATCTCTTGACATGTTTTTCTTGCTATGATTTACTACTAATTCTAAAACGGTTTGAGTGTGAAGCAAAGTTTTAAATCACTGTCGAATGCTTCTGGGGACATACCGCTCCTTCACGAGGATCTGTCAAAAAATTTTAATTTGTGAATTTGGCAGGGGCCGAAGTTCAGTCGAAGCATAGCTTCGATTCTGATGTCCCCATACCACCATTACGCCTGAAAACGTCGATGCTGTGAGGAAACTAATCGAAGAAGATCCTCATATCCCAATTTTTCAAATAGAGACATTCTTCAACATCAGATTAACACCACCGCAAGCTACTGCGCATGATTATTTGTACATCAGAAAGTGATGCGCTTGATGGCTGTATTGAATGATGTATTTTACGCTTGTTATAGTGAAATACATCATTCAATACAACTCTTCATTATTGGTGTTAATGATTGTATTGAATGATGCCGTCTCACAATCGTTAAGTTTGATGAAGAGTAAAACAGAGACACGACATCGTGAATGGTGAATCATTGAGATATACCGCTCTGACCTGTAATAAAAACTGTAATCGAAAGCCTAGTGCGTCCAAGCGACAAGCCGCAGAGGAAAGTCCGAAGAAGCCGCAGTGCAGGGAAGAAAATAGTTCCGTCTTTCTTCTCATAAACCGAGCACGCAGCGCCAATTGTTCTTGAAAATAAACGAACAGTCACTGAGGATAATGTACTTCCCACTGCCTTCCAAGGGTAATATCAAGAGTGGCATAAACAGCAGCGCTCTAGTATCTTGATCGCAGAAAGGACACTTGCTCCTTCACCATGGTTATGCTGCTGCCTATTGTACAGTCAAGACAGTAGATGTTCTGGCGACAGAAGCAGAACGAGTGTTGCCACATTCAGCTCATTCGCCTAACGTGGCCCGAGGCGACTTCTTTTTGTGTCCGAAAGTCAAAGAACTGCTTTCCCTTTTCATCCAGAGTTTGTGTACGTGGAACACATGACAGCATCAAGAAGACAGCCTGGAAAGAGACATTTTTTTTAAAATTGGAGGTTTAACGACCACCATGAGCAACTCAATGGGCTATAAGCAATCGCCCGTCCCTTATTTAGGGCTGCTTACTCCAGGGAAGGGAGAGAGCCAGTGCCGTAAGACAAACACAACATCCAAGCCTCACCGGGATTCGAATCCGGATCCATCTCGGACGAATGGTCATAAGCCAGCGCTTAGACCACTGTGCCACCGAGGCGGCAGAGACATTTTCAATTTGGTTTGGACACATGCAAAAGTGCACACATATTGATGAAAATCACTTCGAAAAGTTTTAGATGTTTTCTCTGTATATTAATTTAAACACAGTCGTATTATAACCACTTACCTAATAATGGGAATAATCCCCGTTGGCCAGGATGACAGGGCCAAACAGCGTAGCATGGACTCAATGTGGTCCCTGAAAAGTTGCCCGAAGCACATGTGCCCATTCGGACTGCAGCAGAGCAAGAAGATCCCGGAGATGACGTGGTTGTGGGTTGCCACGTCGAACCTGTCGATCCAAATAGTTCCACAAGTGCTCTATGGGATTGAGGTCGGGCGATTTCGCCGGCCAAGGGAAAACGGAGACATCTCTGTCGTGTTTAGAACCAGTCGCACACCCCTTAAGGACGTGGCACGGCGCATTGTCTTGTTCGTAGACACCATCACCAACAGCGTAAGCGTCCAACATGACGGGATGCATGTGGTCAGCGAGGATGGACAGGTAGCCATTGGCGTTCAGAGACCCATCCAGTGGTACCAGCGGTCCCAGATCATACCAGAAAAATATCCCCCAGACATGTGCACTACCACCGCGGGTCTGTACTTGACCGACAAGTGTGTCCGGGTGTTGATTCTCGTGTGTCTGACGTCATATCCGCCAACGCCCGTCACTTCTGTGGAGTAGAAGCCTCGATTCGTCGGAGAAGACAACCTTTGCCCACTCTTCCTCTGTCCAATGACGGTAGTCCCATGAGAACTGCAGTCGTCGTTGCTGATGGACCTGGGTAACATGGGCGCCTGGACTCAGCGTGGACTCCGGAGACCCATGCGTAACCGGATTCGCTCTATTGTTATCGGGGACACATGCCTGGGTACCTCAGCGTTCATTTGCCTGGTCAATTGCTGCACTGTTGTGCGTCGATTGCCCTTTGCCAGTAGACTGGGGCGACATTCTCCTCTGGGATCGATGGCCTTTGGGGCTCCACAGTTATGACATCATGAGGTATTCGGTGTGCCAGCGGTCTATTCTTGCAACACCCTTACTACAGAACCTCGCGAACAGTCCACAAAGTCTGCTGTTTCTGAGATGCTGCCACCCTTGGTGCAGTAGCCGATGACCATTCCTTTTCGAACGTCCGTTAAATCACTACCTCTTCCCATTGTGCTCACGTAACGCACTATGGATGAACTGTCCTTGCCGGCCACTTTTACCTCTGTGTGGTCGACATTGCCACGTGCAGTCAGTGAAGTGCCTTTGCGGGTACACTGTGATTCCGGGGATGGGCATATTATTCTGATACGACCGTGTATTTACGTTACTAATTACTTTCGGTATTCCCTTTGTAAGCTTTCATAGTTACTAATGAGTGTCTTCAGATAGCATTTCCTTCAGAGCGTAAGAAATCCAAGTTTCGGGGTAACCCAGGTTGCGGGCATCTGCTTCCTTGTATTTGTTCGCATGAGTCCAAATCCGGGTGGTTGTATTTGTTTCCGGTAGTCTAAACCCGGATGAGTCATATTACGCTCCTTCTTAAAGCTCTTTCTCTCTGCCACAGAACCACTGGTCATTGAATAGCGACGGAGGATTTCTCTTAAGCATAGATTCTCATGCGGGTCGTTAAACTCTAGAAAAAGTTTTAAATGTACCGTATATGTCTAGCAATGATACATTTGAAAATTTGAATTGTGATGCATACCTCTAAGTAATGTTTCTTTTGAGTTACTGTTTTCTCGTGTAAATTTCGTTACTTCTTGGTTAAATGTTTTCCCACGGATGATACATTACCTCTCTGAACAGCTTTCACTGTTTGGTAACACTCACTGTGATTCACAGATGGATAAAGTGACAATTCTGAATGCAATAGAATGAAATTGGTGTTGTTTGAGATTTACGTACGTGGTGTTGTAGAGATTACGAATACATACTTCAACGTTCAGATAAAGCTCTCAGATATATGTGTGATTGACTATTGCTGTCACTGGATTGAGTTCTGTGTAGAGACCTGTGAGTCACGTTGTATCATTATATTTGACCTTTCAGTGAGTGAAGGAATAAAGGGCTGGATACGTCCTTTAAGTCTCTTATATCTTATGCTGATTCTCTTCTCTGACCTTTAGCGGTTACTGAATTATTTAAAGAGTTTGAATTTATGTTCTACGAAGTTCTTTAAAAAGCCTTTTGCTAAAACCTGACTTAAGCTAGAACTATCAGAAGCTCTAAATACAACAAACAACTAGTTAAAACGCTATAAAATACACTGCTGCGCAAAAATTAGGGACGAAGAGGAGAAATGAGCATAACAGCGGAACGAGCAGGCAGAATGGACCGAAAGACTACTCACGAGATAGACTAGGGTCCGATACGGTAGGGCATGCTCATATATGCAGCATGACTTAGGGGTGGGGTGGGGGAGTGTCGGAAGGGTATAAAGCACACCGGCGGTGTACGCTCAGCAATTCGGTGAAAGCTATTGCACTGTGTACATCGGTTTTAACGACGTCGAGTTGCTGCCACAGTGTGATATGGACAACAGGCAATCCAGTAGACGACATCTGGATGACTTTACCCGAGGTCACGTCATTGGGAAGTTGGAAGAAGGTCGAAGTGTGACTAGTGTGGCCGAGGAGTTCGGGATCTCTCACAGCATCATTTCACCAGCTTGGAGAGCATTTCAAACGACAGGAACAGCTGTCCGAGAGTTTAGCAGTGGTCGTCCACGAGCAACCACGGCGGCGGACGACCAGTATATTGTCCTACAGGCGAGAAGAGACAGACGGCAGACAGCGGGAGAAATCGCAAGGCACATGCAACAGACAACTGGACGTCCGTTATCGCGTTTTACTGTGGCCAGGAGGCTGCACAACGGTGGTTTATTTGCACGACGATCAGTACGGTGTGTGCCATTAACGCCTGCTCATCGGAGACGGCGGTTTCTGTGGTGCCAGGAACACAAGAACTGGACACATCAGCAATGGGGTCGAGTTCTCTTTACGGATGAGAGCCGATTTAGTCTGACGAGCGATTCTGGACGTATATGCATCTGGAGAGAGCAGGGAACACGCAATCACACCTCCAACATCATCGGAAGGGGCCGGTTTGGAGGTGACGGAGTTCTCGTTTGGGGCGGTATCATGCTTGGTAGCCGTACTGACCTCCACATCTTCCAAGGAGGTTCAGTCACTGGTGTCTGCTATTGTACCGAGGTTCTCCTGCCTCACGTGCGTCTGTTTAGAAGTGCTGTGGGTCCTGAGTTCCTCTTCATGGACGACAACGCTACACCTCATCTTACAGTGGCTGTCGCAGAGCTGTTGGAGAGTGAAGATATTCAACGCATGGATTGGCCCGCAAGATCCCCGGACCTAAATCTAATCGAACACGTGTGGGACCTTCTCGGGAGACGCTTGGCAGCACGTCACCAGCCGCCAGCAACGATTCCGCAGCTGCGATAGTCGCTACAAAAGGAATGGGCCCCGATGCCTCGACAGCTCCTTGACAACCTTGTCCTCAGCATGGACAGACGTTGTAAATCCTGCAAAGCAGTCTGGGGTGATCATATCCCCTACTAAAGACTGGATTTTTCTTGGCAGCCGCCTGTCACATGGACGTTTCTGTTTTCTGTCCCGTTGTGCTCGAAGCTATCTTTTCAATAAAGTGCCTTTGTATCCTTTGGATTCCTTGTTTGGACGGTTTTGCTCACTTGTCACATATTCTTACATCTTGGGAATCTTATGGTATGATTTGAGTCGATTTGAAGCACTTCTGCACGACGTTATATTCGAAAAACTGTCTCGTCCTTAATTTTTGCACGCCAGTGTACCTTCCGAGCTGCGAAAGTGAAATTTGACGTTGGAAACCTCGTGGAGTGAGAGTATATGTCTTGGCATTTACTGGAGGTAAATGGTTCTGGGCTCTGATGGAGCACACGAGGCTGGTGATGTGTATTGAGCACGAAGTCATATTGCGTACTGCGTTATCAGTTGAACAGAGGATAAAGGTCGATACAAATTCTGTTATGGTGCTCCTACCCCATTAGTGAAACAAGTTAGTAAAATCATGCAATGCATTGATTATGATACGTTCTTCAACATACCAGAAATCTTTACTCAAGTTATGAGCATAATAGCTGTGGAATAAATCTCGCTCCTGTGTCCTGACCTTTGACCCGATTTCGGGGATATTCAACAGAATTGGTTCAGTATACCTCCGGAACAACATACTAAAGTTTTGTCGCAATAGAAACATTTTTAGTCAAGTTATGAGGATAATGGCTGTGGAATAAATCTGGCTCCTGTGTCATGACCTTTGACCCCCATTTCCATTATATTCAACATAACCGGTTCAGTATACCTCCGGAACAACATACTAAGGTTTTGCCGCAATACAAGCATTTTTACGTAAGTAATGACGCATAAAAGCGATGGAATGGATCCCGCTCCGATGTCCTGACCTTTGACCCCATTTCGTCAATTTTCAAAAGGGTTCGTTCCCAGTGGTCCCCCTCGACATAATAAAATTTCATCGAAAGCGAACCATTTTTACGTAAGTTATGACACATGAGGGAAATGGAATGGATCCCGCTCCTTTGTCCTGATCTTTGACCCCATTTCGTCCATTTTTAATAGGGCTCGTCCCCGAGTGATCCCCTACTACATACTAAAATTTCATCGAAATCGAACCATTTTTACGCGAGTTATCGTGCGGACGGGCAAACGGACAAAACTAGAGCACATACGCTTCTTCAACCTACGGTTGGAATGCGTAAAAAATGAGTAAATGGAGCAGCAGCGAGAGGAATTGTGGGCAGCATCACTGCATTAAAATGGTTGTGGTATTTCAATGCTGCGGACACCATACTGTAAGCCAAGCCGATTTCAGCACGTCCAGCGGCCACTAAAACTCACAACCCTGTCGAAGTTGTGGCAGCTGCCTCTGGTACCAGCACACGGCAATTGGCAGCTGAGGTGGTGTCTTCCCAGTCCACCATCGTTCGTCACCTTGGTTTCTCCTCCAGGCAATTCTAAATGGTTGTCCATGAATTGACACCCCACAAGGTGAACAACGTGTCGCTATCTGTCGCAGACTTCTGTAATATCCACAGGAGATACGTTTTGGCGTCGTATTGTTACAGTTGATGAAAAGTATCCTACGTTATTCTAACACTGAGATCCAGTGACTGAGGCCACGCCAATATGCACAGCCAGTGGTGGAAAGAGAGCAGTTTGAGAAGAAAGTTATGTGTATTTGGTGGAATTGTGATGGTCCAGTGCACTAAGAACTCGGCCCGGATGGTCAGAATGGAAACGTCTTTGCTGAACAACTGCAGGGCGTTCATCATGCTCTGCGGCAACGCTACCCAAAGCTCATCAATGGATATCGGACGTTGATGCAAGTGGACAATGCTTCGAGTCATACCTTCATAGTGTTACACCAAAATCTACAGGAATTGGATGCGGTAGAAATTCTACTTTATCATCCATATAGTTCGGAACTTGCTCCACCCAACTATCACCCGTTTCGTTCCATGGCCCATTTTCTATAAAGACAGCACTACGCTTCAGTGGTGGATGTGGAATCTGGTATGAGGGACTTTGTGTCCTCGAAACCTACCGAGTGGTACCGACATGGGATAGTGCTTCTCGTGGAACTCTGGCAATGGACTATAGAAAGCAACAGCTTGCAGAATGAAGTGAGTGTGTATGGCTTTCTTGCATAATTAAGCATTTTGGCTGCAATCTTTTGACTCACCCTTCGATATCACTGCCATCTTACCTCTTTCTGTATTTCTCTAATTTCCCTTTTTATTTCTATAACTCTCACTTCCTTTATAAACCCCTTACTTTTTCTTTATCCATCACTCTTTTCTTCTTTCACGTTCTCTCACTTTTTCTCTCTCTCCCTATAATTCATTTTTAGTCTATCCATTTTTTTTTTGGTTGGAGATTTAACGACCACCGACCGTGAGCAACTCAATGGGCTTTAAGCAGTCGCCCGTCCCTAACTTAGGGTCACTGTTTCCAGGGAAGGGAGAGAGCCAGTGCCGTAAGACAAACACAACATCCATGCCTCACCGGGATTCGAACCCGGACCCCTTTCGGACGAATGATCAGAGGCCATCGCTTAGACCACTGCGCCACCTATCCTTTTATTCATCTTTCACTCTCATTTTTACTTCGTGCTTTCCCCTTACTTTGTTCCCTTTCTCTTTCCGTATTTCTCTCATTGTTCCTCTGTGTTTTCCTTTCTCGCATGTGTTTTCCCTCCCTTTTTCAGTTCATCTGCCTTTATATTTATCACTAAGTCTTTTCTCCTTATTTTTCCTTCCACTTTTTTTTTATTGCTATTGACTCTCATTTCCTTTTCCTTCACTCTTTTGCTCTACTCTACCTTTATCTCTCTCACTTTCTGTTCTCTTTCCTGATTTAATATATATGTCATTTCTCTTTCGTCTTGCTCTTTGTCACGCCCTCTCTGTTACCTTTCATTTATCTCCATTTTTTCTCTTTTTAGTGCTACTGGACACTTTTATGTGTTGTTTGTGCGTAAGAGTAATAGAGAGACAAGAAAATCAAGCAAAAAGTAAAAAAAAATCATAAGTACAGAGAATGATGGGCTAAGTATGTCAAAATTTAGCAAGTAATTTTTTTTTCTTTAAAAACGATATTCATTTGTTTCAGCCCCTAAAGCACTGAAATAGAAATGATAATTCATTCGGAAAGCTAGGCGTTCTCTCATTTTCAGTTACTTTATGTTGCTCTTCATTCCGCTGCTGATAATAAATAAATAAAAGAGAAAATTCCCAGCATCTTCACGGTAGATCATGAGCTGTTGAGACAATATGTGCGCTGGGGATTTGCGTTACTCTTTGGGTTTTACTCATTTAAGTGGCGGAGTGAACCGGCAATTAGGAGGCCGATCATAGATCCATTAAAAACTTGTTATCCCAGGGAAGACCTCCGATGATGGAACTAGGATACCAACTTGGTGCAGCGCTGTAATCCAGTCATACCGAGAGGCCGGCAATTAACAGAGATGGGAGTGAGAGAGGGAGAGACAGCGGATGGGAGGGGGAGGGAAGGCCTGTGGGGAGGGAGAGGATTAAAGTGGAGGCCTATCATTTGCACGGCGCCATCATCAGCAACAAAGAGTGAGAAGAAGAAAAAGTGAAGATGAAAGTAAGAAAAAAGTGGCTGTCGAAAAGAAAGAAATATCTTTGAGATAAAAAAAAATGAGAAAGAAAAGATGGGAGAAAAAAAAGAAGAGATAGAGAGAGCACTACGAAGAATAATGGGAAAAGGTTTTCGAGAAAAGAAATGCTTCACATAAAAATGCATAAAGCGAGACTCAGAAATCCGCGAAAAAAATAAATGTATATGCAAAAAAAAAAAAAAAAACAGGCGAATAAAGATGTGCTGAAATGAAAGATCATTGATACCAATAAACAGATAAAAAGTTTAATAAAATGAAATATACTTTTTAGCTGGAAATGGGAATCTTACTTAATAACATTTTCCTTTCACCATCTTATTATCGTTGGAGGGATAGACACCAGCATTCATTCGTAGAATGCGCAGCTAAGAAGTGCGGGTAAAGTATGTACCGCAAGAACGTCGTCAGAGTACTGTACATTAGGCTGAAATACAGATTTGAAGAGGGACAATATTTTAAAACACTATTTTCCTGGCAATTAAAGGAGAAAAGGGCATTTTATAAGGGTCATTCAAATGAAAATGAGCTAAAAGGCGTATGGGAAAGATATTGCGACTTATGTACCTGCAAAATAATTCCCGTGGTTATTAAGGCACTTGTCCCCATTTTCACTCTAACATCCAATTCCTAATGCGCAGAAGGCGGTGAGTTGCTGGCGGAATCATTCCCGAACAGCGTCCTGCACCTCTTCGTCCGAGTGAAATCCCCGCAGATGCTTCTTCAGCTCCCAGAAAATGTGAAAGTCGCAGAGGAACAAGTCTGGGATGCATGCCGAATGTTGGAGTGTTTCCCACCTGGATTTGGAATGGTAATCCTGGACCATTTTTTCAGTGTGTGTGGGGGGGGGGGGGGGCGTTGTCATGAAGAAGAATGGGTGAGCCACCCGGGCAGCTTGGACTTGAGTGATTCTCCCAGAGATTTGAGGGTGTCCGCGTACCAGGTACCATCTCTGGTGTTTCCGGTGGCGAGCAACTTGATCAACAAGGGGTCCTTGTGGTCAAAAAATAAGGTCAACGTGACCTTTCGTGCACAAGTCTGCATTCCCTTTGACTTCTTTGGCGGTGGTGACCACGTGTGCTTCTATTGGCTGCTTTATCTTTTGCTTTCAGGTTGATAATGAAAGCACCACGTTAGGGCCGGATTAAGGGGGAATCTATAGGGGCTATAGCCTTGGGGCCCACCGTGGCCAAGGGCCCAGGAAGCATGCCTTGGCAAATAATAGATAGATAGGTAGATAGATAGATAGATATAGACAGAGAGAGAGAGAGAGAGAGTGAGAGAGAGAGAGGTTTATAAAAAAATGTTACTTTTGTCTCGTACGATTTCCACTTCGTCAGAAACAGGGGCTGGAAGACGAATAGATTTCAAGACAGTAACTCACCAAAAATAAAGGATTCATGTCGATGTACGCGGTGTCGGCGAGACGGCTTCAGCTTTTTCACTGCCATCCACCTACACCTCCCAGTTTGCACTTGGAACCGTTAACGGTCGAAGTCCCCTGTGGCTTCACATTGCATAACAAAAACGATGCACCAAGAAAAGTATACAATGCTAAGTCATTTGAAAATCCAAGACAAAGTCTAGGAATCTTAAGCTTTTAACTCAAGTTTTTCTGAGAACAATGAAAAATACAGTGACTTATTATGAAAACTCTGCAGATAATTTAGTAGTTACAGATTCGTGTTTTAACGGACTTCATAATAATTCTCCATCATAAGTTCTTTGGGGGGCAACTCAGATGGCTTAGCCTTGGGCCCCACTCAAATGTCTCAGCCTAGTGGCCCACTAAGGTCTTAATCCGGCCCTTCACCACGTTTCATCTCCTGCAATGGTTCTGTCGATGAAAAGACCTTCCTCATGATACACCCAAGGACACACCCATGCGAATGTCTCTCTGCATATATTGCAAGTTGTGTGGAACCCACTGCGAGCAAATCTTCCAGCACTTTAGATGATCCCAGACAATGGTGTGCACACTCCTTCACTGATTCGAAATTTGTTGGCAAGTGCTTCCACCGTAACTATTCTGTCTTCCCGAATGAAACTATCCACTTCATGACGGAAACATCAGTGATCACACGGTGTGCTTGCCCAGGCCTCGAATCCTCAGTCAACGATGGCCGCCCTTCTTGGAACCGCTTGCACCAGTCTTTAACACGTGACAAAGACACGCAGTTTTCGTACACGTTACTAATGCGGCGATGAAACAAGCGGCTAGATCCAGCAGCTTGGCACACATCCAAGATTCTCTCGAGCAGGAAGCCACGCCTCTTAGCCGTCAATCATTTAGGACTGTCAACATGGTCTGGTAGTTTCTACCGTACAGGTAACGCAGATTTTTGAAGCCGATCTGTTGGGATATCCCTCGGCGTGTTTTGCTACGTACAGAGCGTTGGTTACCCTCTTGGTCGTGTCTGCCATACGAAAGCATTGAAAATTTAAGAAATTTTTAAAAGCTCATATTTTTTGTTAAACTGGTTTGTCAGTGTAAATTTTTTTTTTCTGTGTTTGACATACTCTTTTTGCTTCAATACTCTCTTTCCATGTTTCAAATTCCGCCAGCGATTCGAATGTTAGCACACGATCTTCTAAATTATATCCATGAGTGGAGCATAAATGTTGCTTTAAATCTTCAGAATACAATGCAATATTACAGTTTTCTACTGCACATGGAAATTTCAAAGGTGAATCACCGGATTTCTGTGATTTGTGAATCACTTTAATGTGCTAATTTCGATTTCCAACACTACTGAATTTCTTTTCGCAATAAATACATCGCACAGAAGTGTTTTCCATTTTTAAGATAGAAGGGCGGAGCCCAAATAACGGCTGAGAGGCGTGGCTTCCTGCACTAGAGAATCTTGGATGTGTGCCAAGCTGCTGGATCTAGCCGCTTGTGGCGATGAATGTCTGTACTTCCCACAGCGTTCGTTGCTTAATCATGACTGGATGAACCGAACGCCTGCACGAGATCCTATACAAAGCCCAACTGCGATCGCAGCGCCACATTTCACTGCGTCATAACACTACAATGGTGCCACCTATGTTTTGTGTCGACGCTGTCTCGGTAAACTCATTCGGCAGTGTGCTATGTACGTTGGCTCGTTTTTCATTCGAATGAACCTTACATAAATGGTAAATCCACTGTAGCTCTTTTGAAACTCAACATATAAATAATTATTGATACTACTGCTCTTTTTAAACTCAACAAATAATTGGTAAAAGTTAACATATCGACTAAACACGATAAAACACAAATGTAGCACACATACACTACATGTAATTAAACTTTACTGCTAGAACACACACCACTTGAGATCTTTCGAGGTTCACAACGTCCCTATCTTCAGATGTAAAATTCACGAGCAAGACGAAGATATACATATAACGCACCATCGTCAGAATCCAACAATACGCCATCTAAGATTTACACAATGCATTTTAAATAAAACCCTGAAAATGTTCAAATAAAATAGTCAATTGTTTAGACATGACCTAGGGACACAATCAATACAGCAACAAGATCCGAAAGTTTTAATATATAGGCTCTGCATAAATAATAACAAGCGAGAGCTTACATGGAGAGTCGGATTCTGACGATGGTGCGTTATACACTGAAGAGCAATTGAATTAGAGATACCTGTCTATAGTAACGTGTAGCACCACCTTTCGTCCTGATGACGGCGGCGATTCGTCTCTGCATGGACTCGACAAGACACCGGAAGCGTTGGGAAGCCATACGGATCCACGACCCCTGAACAAGCTCACACAGTTCAAGAAGATTTGATGGAGGGGGGTCAAAGCCTCGAACATCTCTCTAGGTGGCATCCCAGATGTGCTCGATGGGATTAAGGTCAGGTGACCTAGCTGGCCAAAGAAGCGAGGTCACGTCGGTGGAGTAATCATCCAACCATTCGGATACAATTCGGGAGCGATGGCACGGTGCATTGTCTTGTTGAAGGATGAGGTCCCCAGTGGGATGTTAAAGACGCACTAAAGGGAGCAAATGGTCGTTCAGGATATCCCGGTGACGTTGACCTGTGAGGGACGATGTCACACGTACCAGGGGTCCCATGTTTGTTCACGTAAACAGTCCCCAGACGAGAATGCCACCCCCACCAGCTTGAAGATTACCCTGCTGGCAAGAAGAATCCATCGTTTCATGTGGTTTGCGCCGTACTCGTATCCTGCCATCCGCATGTACCAACATGAATCTCGGCTCATCAGTCCAGGCAACATTTTCCCACATGTCTAGGGTCCAGTGGCGATGTTCCCGCACCCATGCTAATCTTTACACCCTGTGATGTGCGGTCAGCAGCGGTACCCTCGTGGGGCGATGGCTTCTGTACCCCATAGCGAGGAGATGGCTCTGGATGGTGTGGCTGCTTACACGTTTTTGTTCACCAGCGTTAAATTGCCGAGCGGTTTCTCGCACTGTGACCCGTCTATCTGCTGTTACAATGCGAGCTAGCTGACGATGACCCCGCTCATCCACCAAATGTTGTCCACGGCAGTTGGCCCTTTGCAGGGATGGTTTTACCGGATTCGATGTACTCACGGCGCACCCGTGACACAGTGGCTCGTGGAAATGCCGGTGCCTGCACGACTTCCGAGATTGAGTGGTCCATTCGTCGGACCCCGACAATTGGCCCACGATCAAATGCGCTTAGATCCTTCGTCTTACCCATACTGTTTCCGACTCTTACTGATTGCCGTCGCATCACTCCTTATATTGTCGGATCGCTGCATACGTCAAGTCGTTTCCGTTTACAGGGCCGCCCACAGCGCCACATTTGCATAACGTCAGCTATCTCTAATTCAATTGCTCTTCAGTGTATACATTTTGGTCTTGCTCGTGAATGTTACATCTGAAGATACGGACGTTGTGATCCTCGAAAGATCTCATGTGGTGTGTGTTTTAGCAGTAAAGTTTAATTGCATGTAGTGTATGTGTGCTACACCTGTGTTTCATCGTGTTTAGTCGATATTTTAACTTTTACCGTTTTTAGCACGAATCATCTTGCATCAATCAACAAATATTTAATTATCGATACTAAAATATGCAGAAGTTTTTTGAAAACCTTCTGTTCTTATTTCAGTAATAATCAAGAAATTCATTACAAAAGAAAAATATCACTGACATTTCGAGATGGAAAACACTTCAACATATAAATGATCTTTTAAGAGCCTAAACCTTTTTTTTGCAATTGTAATAATGATCATTTTGTAAAGATTGGTGTTCAACGTTTTTCGAAAATTAATCTGAAGTTTTTGGTTCAAAGTTATATTTAAAAACGTCATTCGTGTTTTTAAACATGAATTTTGAAAATAACGTTTTGGGAAAATTAGAAAAGATGTCGACATGCAATAATTTCTTATTTGCAGTTTAATTTAAAAATGCAAAACTTCAGTAAACGCCATATTTTAGCAATCATTTCATTGCTTTTTAACTGAATCACAATGAAGCACTGGAAATGCATTAGCAGTCAGTGGTAGTTATAGAGGACAGTGCATGTTTCATTTCTTCACCTTTCATACTTTTCCATACTGTAGGTATGTAAGCTGCGCTCCAACATTCAATGCAAACATTTAGTATATTACTACTTTCTATTGTAAATTTCCAAATTTTACCTATTTTTACTTTACGCACAGGAAAAGAAAAATTAGCAATCAGAATTGGAGTTACCGAGAAAAACTTTCCAGTACCTCCCAAGCATGAAATAGTACAGTCAGCTTTCCAGGGAAGGTAAAGGGTCCCCTATCCCCTGCCTCCAACTTTATCTATGAGCGCCTATAGTTGCGTTTCTCGTGGCCAAAGTGAGTAAAAACCAATACTTTAGAACAACACGCAAGGACACCAGAGCTGTCAGGTTCTTACACTGAATCAGAGACAATTAAAAAAAGAACAATGCTACACGGTTACCACTAGAGAACAATGTATCTGACTAATACTAAAAATTTTAGGGACGGGCGACTGCTTATAGCCCATTGAGTTGCTCACGGTGGTCGTTAAATCTCCAATCAAAAAAATTTTGATCATATAACTACGCAGTCGAGTTACATTATTGTGACCACCTCCTACTTTTGACGTCAACAGCGCGTAGCCAATGAAAGAAGCCACGTGTCGTGAGCTGGCTTGGAGGGTATACAGTATAAGGTGTGCTGTAGGCATTCTGAAAACGTATCATTCGTTGCTGTCATGGATAAAAGGAGCGATTTATCACACTTGCAAAAAGCGATGATTATCGGCTTTCGGGCCAAGGGTGGCAGTATTTCTGAAACAGCGCAGTTTGTGAACTGTTTGCATGCTGCTTTGGTTAAAGTGTATCGTGATTGGAGAAATGGCACCATTGCGAATAAGCGACGTGGAAACTGCGGAGCACCACGTGCCATTGATGTGAGAGGTGAACGTTGGCTTCGAAGGTGCGTGAGGGCCGATCGACACGCTACCGTGGAGCAACCCACTTTCCGAATGAACCAGGGGGCTACCGGAAGTGTGTCTAAAAGGACAGTTCAGCGTACCCTGCTGCGTATGGGGCTCCGATTCAGACGTATGGTCACTGCACCTATGCTAACGAAGGTGCATTGGCAGAAAAGGCTTACATTTGCACGGCAGTATCGGAATTGAACCTCCACTGATTGGCAAAGGATTGCGTTCTCCGATGAGTCACGTTTTCTGCTTCATCGAACGGATGGACGTTGGCGTATAAGGTGAAAAACATCGGAGAGCAACCACTCTTCAACCATTGCTGGAAGAACACAAGCTGGTAGGGGCAGCGTTATGGTGTGGGGAATGTTTTTGTGGCATTCCCTGGGTCCACTCATATCTGTGAACCAAATTCGTTATGAATCCATCCTTGCAGACCACGTACGCCCCCATACATGCGGATTGTCTTCCCTGAAGCGGATGGGATCATCCAACACGACAGTGCGACGTATCACACAGCTAGATATGTCCGAGAGTGGTTGGAAGAGCATGATGAAGACTTCAAAGTACTTCCCTGGCCCTCTAACTCCCCAGAATTAAATCTAATTGAGCACCTGTGGGGCCACCTCGATCGTGTTGTTCGCTGTATGCATCCTCCACCACGCACCCTTTAGTAGCTGTCAGATGCATTGTAGTCAGCTTGGCTCCACATACCTGTGAACATCTTCTAACGAGCTGGGAGTTACTGAGTCACTCCCAGCCCGTCTAGCTACTGTCCGCGCTGCACACGGCGGATACTCTGGATTAGCTGGTGGTCACAATAATGTGATTCGACCGTGTATATGATAATGCGAGCAGATCATGAACCCAATTACTTTTAATGTAAAGAATGAATTACGAATACAGGGGTTTATCAAAATAATGAAACACCAACTGTGACTAAACTGTGAGTATGCAAATACAGGGCCGACGTCACCCGTGGTGTGAGGTACATAACGGTGTGCAGTACGATAACGACTATCAAGTAGCAGTGACATAGTCGCAGATGAAACAGCTACTGTGGAGTAATTGTCGACAATGTCAGATCTCGCTGACCTAAAAAAAGCCATGATCATTGGTGCACGTCTTGCAGGAACTTTAGTATACTGTAAAAAATAAGTGGAGTGATTTCACGGAAGATTTCTGAAAATAACGTGCAGCAAAGTTGCCGGTATAACTGTCCGGTTTTTTAAAGTTCCCTTTGTTTTAACCCGTATTTTCACAGATTTTTCCGTAGTCAGTAATTTCGTTTATTTTAGAAAAGTACGTTCCAGTTTTTCCGTACTTAGACTGAAATATCGCAAAATCCCACACGCTGAATATCTCAGTTCTTAAGTAGGAGGAACATTTTGCACCAGTAGTGAGGATCGAGCCCGGGGCGTTTAGGTTGAAGCCGCGCGTCTTAACTACTGAGCCAGAAATCGAAAGGTACCAGGCTCACGTTCAAGGTAAAACTTAATTGCGCGATGGTGATTTTTTTTTTTTTTTTTTTTGTTTACATTAATGCGACTGATTTAGTCATTTTATTTTCTATTAGGGCTTGTTATTTTTTCGAATGCGTTTCTAATCATTTTATTTTTTCTGTACGAAGTCTTGCAAATTACGTAGTTATTTTCATCGCGGTTTTTTGGAAGCAACGGAATGATTTGGAGTTTGAAATATTTTTTTCAACTGACAATAACTTTCAGTTATCTTTAAGAGAAGGTTCAATGTACTGTTTTATAATATTATTTCACAGAACTTCTAAATATAAAATTTACTCTAGATAGCTATATAACTTATGTCTTAAGGATTCCACAGACTGATACACAGACATCGTACAATCACCTGTGCAATAAATTAGGTACCCGGTTTCTTACGGTAACACAATATATAATAGTTCCACAAAAATTGGAGAAAGGTGAAGAAATATCCTGCTACACAGTAACAAAAATTCATGCGATATACTATCCACAATATCCGATCTCACTGCAAAATTTTAAAATCAAATACTTTGATAGACTATGGAAATTTAACTGTTAATCAAACTCCCTAGTATTTCAATGAATCTCTCCTATTACCAGAAATTCTTCGTCATTTGGATACGGAAAAGGGGATAACGGGGTTTTTCCGTTAATATGAGAAAGGAATTGCGGAAAGGTTTATGAAAATTTAGAATCTTCCGTTAACATTTCTTGAAAAACACTAATTTGCCGTCAATATAAGAAAGAAATTGCGGAAAGGTTTCTGAAAATTCAGAATCTTCCGTTAACACCTCTTGAAAAGCAGTAATTTACCGTCATTATAAAAAGAAATTGAGGAAATGTTTATGAAAATTCAGAAACTTCCGTTAACACCTCTTGAAAAATAGTAATTTACCATCAATATAAGAAAGAAATTGCGGAAATGTTTCTGAAAATTCAGAATCTTCCGTTAACACCTCTTGAAAAACAGTAATTTACTGTCAATATGAGAAAGAAATTGCGGAAATGTTTATGAAAATTCAGAATATTTCCTTAACACCTCTTGAAAAACAGCAATTTACCGTCAATATAAGTAAAAAATTGTGGAAAGGTTTCTGAAAATTCAGAATTTTTCTGGTATACCAAAAATCTGTGAAATTCACAGTTTTCTCTCGTCATTTCACGGAAAATGTTGTATGAGAAATATGCTTTGTTAATTCACGAAAGAAATCGCGGAAAGTGGCTTGTGAATTTCATAATTTGTTTTTACAGTGTAACTAGAACGGCAGAAATAGTAGGTTTAACACATGGAACTGTTTCAAAGATTATTACTTCCTATCAAAAAGGATACGGCGTTGGCTCCAAATGTGCAATTGTGGACGCCATATGAAGATGTCACATAGAGATACATGAACGTTGGCACGAATTATACAAAATAAGACCAGGTCACTGCAAGTAAAAATTGAATAATCTCGTTTAGGTCATAACAGTTCGTCGGAAACCCCATTGTGTCCCGGAATTTATATGACCATGCTGCAATCCACAAACCTCTGATTACCAACATCAATGCAATAAAGCGTGTAAGATGGTGCAAAGCACATAAAAACTGAGATGCTTAAGATTGCCAACGCGTCATCTGATTTGATGAACCGTGCTTCCCATTGTTTTCCAGTACTGGTACAGAGCGCACGTCTGGCGAAAACCTGCAGAAGCGTACGTACCATCATCACTGTTTGGTTACGACTGTAAAGCATGGAGGTATAGCCCTGATGTTTTGGTGTTCCATATCGTGGAGCTCCTTAGGACCACTGGTCATTCTGCAGCGTGGTGTTACATCTTCAAGTTATGAATCCATTCTTCGGCACCCAATATTTCAGGCATTGTTTCCTAATGACCATCCCTGATTTCAAGCAAATAATACACTCGTGCATTGCGGAAACGTGTCAAGTTGTGGTTTTAAGAGCATGAGGATGAAGTACCACAAACAGCAGCCACTTCAGTCTCCAGACTTCAACATTATTGAACATTTGTGGGAATATCTGGAGTGAACGGCCAGATCACACTTTCCACCTCAAAATCACTGGCCCAGTTAGGACATACATATTTTACAGGAAGAATGGTCCCAAATTTCATCCTTGTATTATATAGTTCGAATTTATTCTGTTCAGAAAGCCTGAGGTGGGCCTACAGTTTATAAATAAAAAGTTCTCCACATACAGTGTCTCCATTATTTTGATAAACTCCTGTATAACATAATGTTTGCCATCAAAATTAAACTAGAATGAAGATATCTGTAGTCAAATTAAGCACAGACAGCTCTTTACGTAGTAGCACTGACATATGTCAGAGATATCAGTTCCTTCTCATTGACCTTTCCAATGTAAACAATCACTTAAATTTCGCTTTTTAATGCACACTTCATGGCTCACAGCGTCTAGCTGGATTATAAACCAGCGTGAGTTACTCGCGCAACAAACATCGAAAAAAGAATGTTACTTAAGTTCCTTTATTACATAATACCGATATTACGAATTTCTAACAACAATGAAATAGCAAATGATCACATGACTCAAATGAAAACCTTAAGTGCGATCAAAAATTCAAAATACAGTGCCATTGTCCTGTCACTAACAATATTGTTACCAATGACTAACAAGAAAGATGACACTGAATTTTCGGGTGTAATAATCACGTCATTTGAATCCGTTCTGACGCAAATTAAATTTATCAAAGCTGTTCAAAGACAATGGAACCGGTATGGAAAATAATAGTATCTGACGGGAGAAAGAAGTTTTTCAATCGAGTTTTTAATTCCTCAGATATTGCTGTAAACGGAATCGTGAGCTTAAGCTCTATGGTTGCAGACTTGTCCGTTAAGAAAGACATGAATTTATATGACAAACATTTCACACCGGAAACGCTCTACAACGTAGAAAGAATTGTTCAAATTAGACTCTTGGAAACAGAGATATTGACAAAAATAAGATGTGACTTTACGTCCCCTGATGGAAAAACCATGCACTATTTTAGGAAGAAAGTATTCCAAAGGTTTTTCCATATGAGCGGTATCGGTCCAAGAAAGAAATAATTAGTCGAGTTTTCAGGAGCCCAGATTTTGCTACGAATACATCAGAAGCAGAAATTAACACTTGTGAACTTATGACCCCTGGTGGCCAACCCATTCTTTACCAAACATTATAAAATATGTGAAACATGTTTTTTTTTTTTTTTTTGATTGGAGGTTTAACGACCACCGTGAGCAACTCAATGGGCTATAAGCAGTCGCCCGTCCCTAATTTAGGGTCACTGGTTCCAGGGAAGGGAGAGAGCCAGTGCCGTAAGACAAATACAACATCCATGCCTCACCGGGATTCGAACCCGGACCCCGTTCGAACGAATGATCAGAGGCCATCGCTTAGACCACTGACCCACCGGGGCGGCGAAACATGTTTTCCATCAGGTCTTGTATGCGATACAGGAAGAATTTTTCAAATCGGAGTTTTAGAAGCAGAAATAACGCAGAAAACGCAATTTACCTTTGTTCCCCCTAGCGGAAAGTCTATGATTTACTTGAAAATTTTGAATTTGTAGGAAAAACATTTTGCATTGGAAACACCATCCAACAAAGAAGGAATTTTTCAAATCGGTCTCCTAGAAGTAGAGATATTGACAAAAATAAGATATAAATCTACGCCCCCTGGCGTAGAAACCATGCATTATTTCAAGAAGAAAATGTTCCACAAAGGTTTGTCGACATGAGCAGTATCGGTCAACAAACGACTTTTTTTTCAATCGAGATTTTGGAAGCTCATATTTTGCTGCAAATACATCAGAAGCGGAAATTAAGATTTACGCCACCTGGTGGCCAAACCATTTTTTACAAAAATTATAAATCATGTGCAAAGGATTTCCCATCAGGAGCTGTATCCGGTGCAGAAAGAATTTTTCAAATAGGAGATTCAGAAGCAGAGATGTAGGCGGGAAAGCAATTTACCATTACGCCCCTAGCGGAAAGTCTACGAATTACTTGAAAATTTTGAAATTATATGAAAAACACGTCACACTGGAAACAGTATCCAACAAAGAAGGAATTTTTCAAATCGGACTCCTAGAAGTAAAGATATTGACAAAAATAAGATATACATCTACGCCCCCTGGGGGAGAAAATATGCATTATTTTAAGAATAAAATGTTTCTAAAAGGTTTGTTGACATGAGTACCATCGGTCTACAAACGGCGTTTTTTTCAGTCGAGAATTTAGAAGCTCATATTTTGCTGCAAATACATCAGAAGCGGAAATTAAGGTTTACGCCCGCTGGCGGCCAAACTATTTTTTCTTACAAAAATTAGAAATCATGTGCAAACGATTTCCGATCAGGAGCTGTATCCGGTGCAGAAAGAATTTTTCAAATCGGAGATTCAGAAGCAGAGATATAGGGGGAAACCCAATTTACCTCTACGCCCCCTAGCGGAAAGTCTATGAATTACTTGAAAGTTTTGAAATTATATGAAAAGCATGTCACACTGAAAACACTATCCAACAAAGAAGGAATTTTTCAAATCGGACTCCTAGAAGTAGAGATATTGACAAAAATAAGATATAAATCTACGCCCCCTGGCGGAGAAACTGTGGAATATTTTAAGAAGAAAATATTCCAAAAAGGTTTACCGATGTAAGTGGCATCAGTCTAAGAAAGAATTTTTTCAATCTATATTTTAGAAGCTCAGATTTTATGGCAAATACATCAGACGCAAAAATAAGGTGTGCACACCTTATCGAAGGGTAAGTTACTTAAACAAGCAGTAGGGGAAGAAGTTCAGACTCCACGAGACCCCCATTCACAATCCACACTGTTGTGTGGGAGGATCAGAAAGGAACCAGCAAGAGAGCACATTGACGCGGATGGATACCGTTCTTGCGTTCCCCGACGAGTCGTGATAAGGCTCTCCACCCTTTAACAACAGTACACTTTTAGGTTGACTCGGAGTATAATTCTAGTATAGGGGTAGTTCCAGCGCCATCAGACAAACACACCGTCCATACTTCATCCGGTACTCGAACTCGGACTCATCTTTGATTAATAATCGGAAGCTTGCTTCTCAAACTACTCGGTCACCAGGGCGGACAAGTTTATGGTAAAACTATCATCTCAAGAATTAATTTCTGAAAGATAAGATCAAAAATACCATGTTATCGTACACTTGATGTATCTCATTTTTTTATCGGGAAACATGGTTTCAGAAAAAAAAATCCCTGTTTTACTTACTACATTAGACAAAATCTCACGATCCTTAAGGGGATACGTTATTTATTCGTTGCACGAAATCCAGCTGCTACGGGGTAACCCGGAATTGTATGTTTCAAAAAGTATTCAATACAATCAGGGAAGCGATTAATGAAAATCTTTCGTACCCTCACAGTGTTTGTGCCATTCCGTAATTGACAAGTTTTTTCTTTATCATTTCTTTCTCACTTGCCAGCCATGTTTGAACTTTTGCGCCCGTTTTTGTCACCGTGTGACAAAAGCTGCCAAGAAGATGTCTCCAGATTTTTCTGTCTAGTGCTCCAATTATTACTCAGCCTAATTAGGGAAAAGTGACATCACTTATTCGAGATGAAGTAGTGGTAACATATAGTGTTTTCACTCAGTTTGATGGATCAAGTTTTACGGAAAAGTATAAATTTTAATGCGGTTATAGAGAAAAACAAGCTATATTTTCGCTGTTTACACGTAGTTTTTGCAGTTCATCTTTTCCTGAATACGTGTTATCAACTTTCGGTGCAATGGTAATTAAGTGATTAAAAGAAAGTAGCTCGACGGCACCAACGTCATTATCACTTTTCAATACAGTATGTTATTATAATTTCTGATGTGTTAGTTTGAGATACGGAAACAGAATTTTAGCATAGACTGTAAAATTCGGTAAAACTACGAAATAAGTTTTGAAAGAAATGGCATCAGTCTTTGTCGCTAATCACACAGATAGGCACATGTTTTGTCGGGAAAACATTGATTGTGTTTCTAACACGATCAATACGCTGTATATGCAGGAATGTAATGAGAATATTTTTCTATCATCCACAGTTTTTGTGTGACAATGCTTTTTTTTTCTTTCAGTATTTGTTATTGATTGTTTGGTATGATGTCAACATTAAACGTATTTTTAAATTATTGTTTTTTTGTTTTATTTTATTTCGAATGTAGTGGGAGAAAAAAAAATCTATCATTATAATTGCACTAGTGACTGTGGCTGAAAAATTCAGGGATGATTCATGCACCAAAGTGTCGCGACATCATCTGATCAGCCATTGTTTTGCCAGTAGTTAACTGGCCATTGTAAACATCATACGTGTTGTATGATGAGTGTGGTATTATCCTTATTAACCTATACTGTACTTCATCTATGGTTTATACAAGGATCAGCCATTCTATTATGACCACCCCCAGCCTAGAGAAATGAGCTCGCTTGGAGACCGAACGATCGCGCAGGTGAGGTTTACAGAGCAGTATATGTTCAACACGAGGGCCAGCTTTCGGTTAGTAGAGTGTTCGGGGTCAGAATGGGAAAAGCTGCCGATTTATCCGAGTTTGATAAAGTACAAATTGGGATAGCACGGCGCCTCGGAACTACAATCTCTGAAACGGCGCGGTTGTGAGTTGCTCACGTACCGTTGTAGTGAGTACGTATCAAAAGTGGTGCGCAGATAGCCAAACGACGAACCATCGTCCATCCCTGTGTCGTCCGCAGCTCACTGATGCCAGATGGGAGCGGAGACTGTCGCGCATTGTTCACAGCGACCGCAGGGCCACAGTGCGACAAATCACCCACAGCTACAACAGTGGTGATCAGGGCAATGTGTCACAGCACACAGTTCATCGCAGTCTTCTGCGCATGGGCAAACGTAGCCGAAAACCCAGCCGGATCCCCATGCTCACTGCTCGCCATCGCCAACAACGCGTGAAATGGGCCCAAGATCATCGAGATTGGACCGTGGATGATTGGGGGAAAGTGGCCTGGTCTGACGAAGCAAGATTCTTGGTGTATCACGTTGACGGCCGAGCGCGGATGTGCCGATTACCAACGGAGGCTATGGGCACCTGGATGCACTGTTGGGAGGAAACAGGCCGGCGGCGGAGGTGTCACGCTGTGGGCGATGTTTTCTTGGACACTTTATGCACCATTATCCCAATAGCAGAATCCTTGACAGCTGTCAGGCATTTGAACATCGTTGCGGACCAAGTTATTCATGGCAACTGTGTTCCCTGCTGGTGATGGCCATTACCAACAGCATAATGCGCCATGCCATACTACCAGTATCATCAAGGAGTTGTTTGGGGAACATGCTGGTGACTTTCTATTAATACCCTGGCCTCCAAATTCACCTGACAGGAACCCAATCGAACATTTGTGGTTTGACTTGAAAACACGGGTCCGCGCTAAATCACCACCACTCCGAAATGTACGGGAATTGGAGGACCTGCTATTGTCATTATGGTACCAGATACCCCAGGATACCTATCGCCATCTCACCGAATCGATGCCTTGCAGAGTGACCACTGTTTTGCGGGCTAAAGGGTGTCCTTCAGCTTATTACGTAGATGGCTATAATGTAGTGGCTCATTGGTGTATATGATTCTGTGATTCAAATCCTGTTATTATTCAAAGGAAGTCTTTAAATATTCCTGATACTTTCTGTAAGGTGTAAAGTGCGTGACGTATACTCTGAATTAACTATCCTTTTTTGCTTGTTGTCTCTATGCAAATTTGAGTTCATTCTCTTTTACCGTTTTCAAACTTAACGTTATATCTTCTCTCTCGCGGAATGAGGTAGGCAACACTTCTGAGTTCAGAGAGCATGACGCATATATGAGACAGATAAGAACTAGAGATATAATGTTGAAGCAGCAGCCAAAAGTAGGAGTATGGTGGTGTGATGTTGGTTACTTCCTGTTTCGCCTATTCTTGCCTGGCCTACAACTTTCACCTGCTAGAGGGGAGGGATTCACCTGGAACAAATTTTTTGATTCGCCTATTTTTGATTGGCCTATTCTTCGTACGTCGAAAGTTAATGGGTTCCGCCATTTTAGGCGAGGAAAGAATTCTTGATTCATCTATTCTTGTCAACTTTCACCTGTTAGAGCGGATGGATTCACCTGGAGCAAACTTCTTGATTCGCCTACGTCGAAAGTTAATGGGGCGAGAAAATGCTATTATATTATTTTGCTTAAACTTAGACGGAGTGATTTAAAAAAAAAGATACATCTTTACCTCTCGTGAATTTTTTTTTATTATCGAAACACTAAATCTGTCGTGTTTTTTTAAAAAAAGGACAATTTTTCCCGTGAAAAAAAAAAAGCTAGTTTTATCCCTAGGGTTTGAAACTAATTTTATTTCTTTAATCGAAAAAAAGCCGCGCAAAAAACAAAATTGTGCAAAACATTTATAATTTAAAAAAAGGAAGGTAGATTCTATTACATTATTTCGCATAAGCTTTGACGGAGTGATTTAAAAAAAGATTCATCTTTACCTCCCGTGGTTGTTTTTTTAATCAAAACACTAAATCACTAAAACTTTTGTGCGTTAATGTAGGAGATATCAAATGATGAGGAAAAAGTAAAGAATACAGAAGGTAGTACTCACAGGTAATCGTCAGCGTAATTAAGGTATTAAATGTGTCGTCCAATCAAAATCGAGAGAAACTATAGTGAGGGGTGGCGGAGGGATTATGTGTGCGTAAGGCAGAATTCAAGAAAGCACTGATAATGAAAAGGTAAAGAAAAATAAAGGGTAGCGCGCTTGGAGACCGAACGATCGGATGTTGATGCGGGGTCCGGACTAAATTCAACCGGACACTGGCCCACCCGGACATTTGCCCATCGGACAGTTGCCCACCCGGACACTTGCCCACTATGGATGATTTGTATATAATACGCAACGTCGGAGGACGCTTTCAGTCTAGTCTAAGGAAAACTGATCATATAAATATTTACCGACCATATAAAAACTGCACTTTGTTTTAGAAATGCTGAAATTTAAGGGGGTTACCCCCAAACATAACCTAATATACACTGCTGGACAATTGCTAATTACCGATCATAAACGGCTATATAGCGCATAAAAAAGTAAGTATGGTTGGATGCCAAGTGAAATAAAATAATGTCAGAATGCCAGGACATTACAAGAAAGACAATTTATTGTGCTCTGAAATCCAGAAGGCTTTGGAACGCGTTCAAGGGACAAACAAGCCATTTTGTGCAGAATACGTAAACGTGAAAAAAATGCAATTACCGTCCGCAGGCGTTCCGGCGTAAGATGTCAATACGGGATATGGCCACCATGTAGGGCGATGCAAGATTCCACACGTCGTGTCATGCTTTGCACAACATTATCAAGCAGCTGTTGGGGTAATTTATCCCATTCCTCTGTCAGTGCACGGATGAGGGTGTCCTTGTTTATTGGAGGGCATTGGCGACCAGCAAGACTCCTCCCCAAAGCATCCCACACATTTTCAATGTAATTCAGATCTGGAGAACGTGCTGGCCATACGAGGCGTTGAATATCCTCGCTCTCAAGACACTCCTGGACACCGACTGTTCGATGACATGTTGCGTTGTCGTCCATGAAAATGAATCTATCATCGACAGCACCACGGAACATGCGAACATCGTTGGCCAGTCATAGTCCCAGTTGGAAGCACATAGAGGGACGTACGGCCATTGATCATGATGCCAGCCCATACCATGACACTACATGTCGGATATCGGTCCCTTTACTGTATGTTTGCTGGACAATATGCAGTACCACTATCACGCCAGATCAGTTGTCGTCGACAATCAGACGATAGACTGTATCTACTCTCATCTGAGAAGAGGACAGCAGACCAGTCGTTATCAGTCCAATTGCGATGTTGATGGCACCATTGCAAACGGGCGGTACGGTGACGTCTGGACAATGGGATGCACACAACAGGACGGCGGGCGTATAGTCCTCCTTCATGCAAACGTCTAGCGACAGTTTTTCGGGAGATCCGCTTGCCAGTAGCAGCCATAAACTGATTTGCTAATTTACTAGCTGGGCTGCGCCGGTGTCTTTTTAGTGATAGCACTATGTACCGATCTTCTGCAGGTGTCGTACTGCGAACACCACCTCCCCCGTGACGTTTTCTACACTCTCCATTTGTCTGAAATGATTTCCAAAGCCTTGAAACAACACTGTGGCTGACGTCGAACTCCCTGGCAACATCTGCTATTTTTCACCCTTCTTCAATCTTGCAAATAATACGGCCACGCGTAAAATCATCTAGGTGATGTCGGGAAGACATACTGAAAATTGCAAGTTCGTCAATTGATTCTTTCCCTTTCAACTTTGCGTTCAATACAAACAACGGTCAATACGCGTCAAATCCTTTATATCTCTTATCAGCGCTATGACGTCACGAACAAGTTCGGCAATCCAAAATTTGCATACGCACAACACGTCTTACTGTATCCCGCACTTATGCTAATTTCCACATTTTCCTGCCTTCCATTTTATGGTTGCTATCGTTGCTATTGTCATCCGTTCTAAGCAATTGTCCGGCAGTGTATATATTACCTTTGTTATGGGTTAAAAAAGCTCAAACTTAAATCACAAAACAACGCTATCAATAGGCAAACAACGCACTTGAAAATTTGGAAAAGATTAATTTTAGGGGGTGTTAACCCCCCAAATGCAAACTAGCATATATAATCTTTTTCATGGGCTCTAAAAAGCTCAAAATTAAGTCATTAGAAAACGCTATCAATAGACGAACAACGCACTTGAAAATTTGGAAAAGTTTAAATTTAGGGAGCGTTAACCCCCTTCCTGAAAACTAACATTTATAGTCTTTATCGGGGGCTCTAAAAAGCGCAAAATTATATCATCTACTCGATGGGCTGCCATCGAACAGGTGAAACAAGTCTATTCTATGCGCTACCGTAGTTGCTGGTGGTGATTTCTGTACACAGGGGTTTGTCATTGTATATAGTATTATGCATGCGAATAATATGAGTTTTATAGGAGCGGGGAGCAGGGAGAAAGTAGGAATAGTAGACGTCTGTTTTCTATACTTTAGAGGTCAATTAAACTAAACTTGTTTTCACGTCGAGAAGGAAAATTTCAATTTCAATGCTGCGAGGCAGTCAAATGATTATACATGTTAATTTGCATTTGGGGTTAACACCCCCTAAATTTAAACTTTTCCAAATTTTCAAGTGCGTTGTTCGCCTATTGATAGCGTTGTCTTGTGATTTAAGTTTGAGCTTTTTGAACCCATAACAAAGGTAATATATATATATATTAGGTTATGTTTGGGGCTAACTCCCTTAAATTTCAGCATTTCTAAAACAAAGTGCAATTTTTATATGGTCGGTAAATATTTATGTGATCAGTTTTCCTAGACTAGACCGGAAGCGTCCTCCGACGTTACGCATTATATACAAATCCTCCATAGTTGGTAAGTTTCTGGGTGGGCAACTGTCCAATGGGCAAATGTCCGGGTGGGCAAATATCCGAGTGGGACAGTGTCCGGTTGAATTTAGTCCGGACACCGCATCAACATCCCTCTACCCATTATTTTTCTTTACCTTTTCATTACCAGTGCTTTCTTGAATTCCGCCTTACGCACACATAATCCCTCCGCCACCCCTCACTATAGTTTCTCTCGATTTTGATTGGACGACACATTTAATACCTTAATCACGCTGACGACTACCTGTGAGGACTACCTTCTGTTTTTTACTTTTTACTCATCATTTGATATCTCCTACATTAACGCACGAAAGATTTAGTGATTTAGTGTTTTGATTAAAAAACAACAACCACGGGAGGTAAAGATGTGATTTTTTTTAAATCACTCCGTCAAAGCTTATGCGAAATAATGTAATATAAATAATGTAATATTTTTTTAAATTATAAATGTTTTGCACAATTTTGTTTCTACTTGCGCGGCTTTTTTTTCGATTAAAGAAATAAAATTAGTTTCAAACCCTAGGGATAAAACTAGCTTTTTTTTCACGGGAAAAATTATACTTTTTTGATACAGACATTTAACGTGGACTAGGAACATCAAACAAAGATCTTCGCTCTTTCCACGTTTAAATGTCTGTATTAATTATTCATTCGCCTCCTAATTATTTCTTCATTTGCTGCTTACCATCTTTGGTGAATCCCCAGCATTGTGCGGGGCTCCAAGAAACAACCTGCCAACTTGGCTTGGCAGTTAGCGTGTGTGAGTCTGGAGGAATTCGAGGCCGCTGTGGTGTAGCGGAAGCATTTGGTTTGATGAATTCTTTAACTGGAATACGCATGTTCAGTTTGTTTTAAAAAAGTTTCCTTCCAGGTTGGCCTGCTTGGTAAAATTAAGCAACTCTTCCCTATCAATGTCCTAAAAACATTTTACTATGCTTTTATTTATTCCCATCTCTCCTATTGTCTGGAATCCTGGTATTCAAATATAAGTGCAAACAATAAGTTATGCTTGCTCAAATTACAGAAGAAATCTGTTCGCTATATGCTGAACACAGATTACATGTCTCATTCAAAACCATTATTTCTAAAATTAAATATTCTAAAAATTCATGAAATTTTTACCTTGAAACTAGGTATCATGTTTTTTAAAAAAATGCATCTTAAACTGCCTATTTTTCAATCTGACATCAAATATCTCGATTATTCTATCTTCACCAGATCTGTTGCTAACAACAAATTATGTCAGCCGTGTGTTAGACTTAATTATGGTCTAAATAACATACTGTATAAAGCCGTTATCCTATGGAATAATCTCCCAGAGAGCATCAGATCCCTGGAAAATATCAAAAGGTTTTCCTTGTCTCTGCGAAATTACATTGTAAATCACCCTGATCTCCATAACTAATTTCAACCCTATCATTAAATTGTAGTTCCAAGCATGCTGCTAACAATGGTGCTTCTGTTATAACCATCTTACTTTCTTTCATATATGCCATATGTTTTATTCTTTTTCTTACATCTGATAGGGGAATCGCCTTACAACCAATGTGTTCAGATTCCTCCTGGTGTATTGCAATTTCATATAACTGTAAGATTTAAATGTGTGCAATAAATAATTGTATTGTATTGTATTGTATCCGGCGCGTAACTGGAAGACCCTGGGTTCGACTCCCGGTGGCGGCCAATGAGAATTTTTCCGTGACTCACTTGTAAACGTGGAAAGAGCGAAGATCTTTGTTTGATTATCCTTTCTTTTTTTAACACACGACAGATTTAGTGTTTCGATAAAAAAATTCACGAGAGGTAAAGATGTATCTTTTTTTTAAAGCACTCCGTCTAAGTTTAAGCGAAATAATGTAATAACATTTTCACGCCCCATTAACTTTCGACGTAGGCGAATCAAGAAGTTTGCTCTAGGTAAATCCTTCCCCACTAGCAGGTGAAAGTTGTAGGCCAGACAAGAATAAGCGAATCAAGAATTCTTTCCTCGCCTAAAATGGCGGAACCCATTAACTTTGACGTACGAAGAATAGGCCAATCAAGAATAGGCGAATCAAGAAATGTGTTCCAGGTGAATCCCTCCCCTCTAGCAGGTGAAAGTTGTAGGACAGGCAAAAATAGGCGAATTAAGAATTCTTCCCTCGCCTAAAATGGCGGAAAACACGTGTGAGGTTATAATTGTGGAAACTGCGTTACTCTGAAGTTTGATTTACTTGAAGGCGGCGTGTTAAGGTGTGTTGTTTTATATTTAGCGTTTAGAGTCAAAAGTTTTTTTGCCTACTGACGTTGTCAATTAGTTTTACAGTATACTACCACTGTGATTAGTTCAAGTATGCTGGAATATTAAGGTTCTGCATGAACAGTATTTATGATGTGTTGACAGAATAAATAGGAAGAACTGTAAGTAACTATTTCTTGAACTTTATTTGAGTGACTCCTGTTTCACTTAAAGTGAGTGGATAAGAAGAACTGATTGTATGTAATGTTCAGTAAGCTGCATATATACAGTATATCGGTATACGGGTACACGTTTTTAATAGTAAAGAATGCTACAAGTGAAGTAAGCTTAAAAGGTCAGATACGAAACTTTACCCGGTTAATTAAAAAAGATTATGAGCTTTATTTTGGTTGTAAAGTGGGTAACGAAGGTAAGGGTTAAACTTCTCATATCTGTTGTTTAACATGTGCTAGGCTTCTGATGGGATGGGTGAATGGTCCTCCCCATATACCTTTTGCGGTTTGCCTGGTTTTCAGGGAACCAAAAAAATCTCTTCCGACTGTTATTTCTGTTTGACAAACATAACAGGGATCACATCTAAGTCCAAACACCCCCTGAAATACCCAGATTTTCTTTCTGCAATAAGTACAGGAACGCTCTGAACCTTTACCTCTTCAACAGCCCTCCTGCGGGTTTTCTCCTCTGCCTCTACCCCGTCTAGATGACTATCCTGGCCCAATTGCCTATCTTGCCGCGATGGACGACTGGATCGTCTCTTTCTCCGAATACCTTACTCCGGCGGGATCCCCTCAAGGTGCCTCGCTATCTTTTACCAGACTCTTGTCTTGGACTCCCACCCCGTCTCCTGCACTCCCTGCCGTTGCCCAGATGTTTTCATTGAAGTCCTACCGCTGGTCTTTTCCTCTACCTCAACCGCGTCCGATGGACTTTCCTGCGTCGGCTGCCTATCTTGACGCAATGGAAGAATTGGCAGATGTTTTCGTTGAAGTCCTCCCGCTGGTCTTTTCCTCTACCTCAACCGCGTCCGATGGACTTTCCTGCCTCGCCTGCCTATCTTGGCGCAATGGAAGAATTGGCAGATGTTTTCGTTGAAGTCCTCCCGCTGGTCTTTTCCTCTACCTCAACTGCGTCCGATGGACTTTCCTGCCCCGGCTGCCTATCTTGACGCAATGGAAGAATTGGCAGATGTTTTCGTTGAAGTCCTCCCGCTGGTCTTTTCCTCTACTTCAACCGCGTCCGATAGACTTTCCTGCCCCGACTGCCTATCTTGACGCAATGGAAGACTTGGTATTCTTATCTACGAACAACTCGATTCGCCGAGGTCCCATTGAGGGGCCTCGTCGGCTCCTTCTGGACTGCCGATTTGATGGTCCAGGACTTTTCCTCTGTGTTGCTCCTCGCCTACTGCGTGAACATTTTAGCTCTGTAATATCATAATTGTGACCCGAATTTGTTTTGCGTCTGCCACTGTATGGTGATCTTTTTCACTGATGCGCTTGTGTTAAGCCTCGCCTACGCTACCTGGCACACACCGCCATTTGCTGTTGTTTTACTGTGTCCTGGTTTTCCCCGTTCTTCGATGCGAACGTCCCCGAGACCCAATACAGCGATGTTGAAACATCTTCAATGCTTTCCCAGTCTTACCCCTTCCTGCCCCATATTCCGCCTCGCCCCGTTTTACTTTCTTATATTTAAAGTATAAGAAAGTACAGTGATGGGTAAAATCAGACCCGCATTCACACGTTTTGCCATTCAAGAAAGAAGATTTCCTTTACCATTTTGGTAAGAAACACTGAAATGTTGAGGCCCAAATTGGGGCCATTTAGGGGTGCGAAAACTAAAACCAGCCCTATATTATCTAGTAAGGTGTCTTTGAAAGCGGTAACTAATTTGGAATGCAATGGAGAAAGCCATTTGTTACTGGGAGTCTAAGTTCTCAAGATATTTGGATAGGGGCAGTTTGGGTACAGCACGTACACTTCTATAGTCCGCCTGAAAACGAGCAGTTGAACAGCGGGGAGATTTATTGCTTCGACGGATTTATTCCCCCTCTGTGAAACGGACTTTTAGCCCGAAAGAAAAATGATCTCCTCTGCTTCCAGCGTAATTAATGGGCACTCGTAACTGGACTTAATTCACTGAGACTCACAACTGGAATCCTAAATAATGACTAGATTAATTTAATTTTCAATTACAATAATTTCCCCACCGCAATATCCCCATCCTAACGTTCCTAACAACAGTATAAAAAGGAGTTTCAAGGGACTGACAAGTGAGAATGGATTTAGAAAAGAACTCTAAACTTATACAAACATGGGACGTAAATTCCACTAACATTGCAGTTTTTCTGTTGCATTTTTTATTGGTACATAATTATAGGGCATTCGTATTTAAAAAAGGAAAACAAATTATGCTGTATTGGTTTTACTGGAGCTAATGCCGGCTAGAAAAAAAAGGTACCGGAATGCCGTTCCGGTCCCAGTACACCACTGGGAGGATTTACCTGTGACGAAATCTCCAGAAAATGTGACATTAAGTGATGTTGACTGAGACGCTAATGACATTCATCAGGAACAAGAGGAAAACGTTCATCATGATTCTGATTTCAAGCAAGTGTTTTCTCATGAGAGCATTATTTATTATTGATGAAAAGGTACGTGATTTAAATTTGTCCAAAAAGCAATCCGAACTTTTAGGATCCAGATTGAATGGATGGAATTTTCCCGGCCGACATAGTAAAATATGGTTTTCTTTTCGCAACCGTCAGGTTGCATTTAAAAATTTAGTTTCACAAGAAAGGAATTTAGTATTTTGTAATGATGTTTGTCCTGTAATGGAATCCCTGGGTCATGAAGATGGTACAACAGAATGGCACTCATTCACTGACTCCTCTAAAGTTAGCTTGAAAGCTGTGCTTCTCTACAATAAAAATAAATTTCCGTTGGTGCCATTAACCCACGCTACTGAAATGAAAGAGTCATATGAAAATATAAAACTACTTTCAGAAAAGATCCAGTACGAAAAATAAGCTTGGAACATCTGTGGGGATTTGAAAGTCATCGCTCTTTTGCTTGATTTGCAGCTTGTATACATAAAAGTTTGTTGTCTTCTGTGTGAGTGGGATAGCAAAGACAGAAGAAGTCATTATACAAGAAAGGACTTACCGAAACGTTAGTCACTAACTCCACGGAAGAAAAATGTCATAAACCCTCCACTGGATGACCCCGAAAATGTTTACTTACCCTCCTACGTATTAAACTACGACAAAAGAAAAACTTTGTGAAGGAAAAAACAGTACAGGATCCGCATATTTAAAATAAGCATTGCCCAGAATTTGTGACGCTAAAATTAAGGAAGGAATATTTGTAGGTTCTCGAATAAGGGGATTGGTATAAAATGAAGATCTGAGTTGACCCAAATTAGAAAAGTAGCATGGAAATTTTTCAAAAATGTTACTTCAAACGTTTTGGGAAAATTTTTAGACAGAAAGCAATCGTGGCCTAATCAGGGCCGGCTGGACTATAGGGGTGATTGGAGAGGTCGCCCTGGAACTCGCGCATTTAAGGGCTCTCACAGTCTTAGAAATAAAAACAAAACCATTTTCAGTAGAATTTTTTACGTTTATAATAATTTTTTTTTCAGTTTTGAGGTGCAAGGCCTTAAGAAAGGTATTTTCTGATTATGTATTTTTTAATTTCCAGTACTTATACTTCCAAATTACTATCATCGTGCGTCGTACAGAAAACATCATTAATTTATCAGATACACTCCAGCTTGCATCAAAAATCAATCACTAAAACGTATACCAGAGAAAAAATATTTGTGTAATTTATATTTGGAGAAAGCAACTTTATTATTACTAGAGGTGGGACGAATCCTAAATTTTCTCGAATCCGAATCCGAATGCTAAATGGTTCTCGAATCCCTTGAATCTCTCGAATCCTTCATTGTAGAATAATTATAAGGAAAAAAGAGAAAGAAAAAGACTTCTATTTAAAATTAAAAGTTTTTAATTGAAACAAAATTTGAAATCCGTTTAATGAAAAACAAATTAAAGTATACAATTAAAAAAAAAAATATACCCATACTTATTAAGAAGATACAAATGAAATTTACAATTTGCATGTACTAAATGAAGTACTTGAGTCTTGAGGTTGATTTCCATTTTCTGAACATAATTTGACAAAAAAAATATTTGAGTAACAATTCACATTTTTGACATGTTTCTTTAATAACAAAAGTTTCAAACCCTTTTTAAATCAAAGCAAGTGCAGAGGTGGGGAGGATTATTTCAAGAGTTAATGTAGATAAACACTAAACATGGAACACTAAATTGACTAAATTCTCTCCAGAAAATTAAGAAAAATCAAAAACAGGTTTGTTTTAAGAGTTAATAAAAACACTAAACACTGGACTCTTTCAGATCACTGTAAAAAAAATCATAAACATTTAATGGAGATTTTTATTTTAAAACACTAGCATTCGAACTAGCTCTGTGTGGGTCTAGCCTACTTCGTTTTTTATCAGTTACGACAAGTGATGTGCTGAATAGTCTTTCTGACATTACTGTCGATAGTGGTGTGATTAAGAAGCTTTTAGAGAGTTTCCTCAAATTTTGGAAGTAACGAGCTATTTCAAATAGCTGTTTACACACTGTAGACGATCTTCTTCGATTGTTTTCTAATGTCAGAATTCGTCATACTGACAAAACTTCGAGCTAATATTGCTTTAGAACAAGCACCAAAACGCCAAGTTTTTTAGGTTAAGATTCGAATGACGAAAAAAAGCGCGAAGATTCGAGTTTTCGAATCTTGAATCTTTTTCAAGATTCGCGGGATTCGAGTGTTCCATCCCTAATTATTACCTACACAAAAATATTCTTTACGCAGATTAGCTATCTTTTCATCATTTCGTAAGGAAGCTTTTATAAGAATCGCAATGCACCCTCAACTTACTTTCCCCCAAAAAGAAATCGTAGATTTTAACCCTTTTAACTGTCTCAACATCTGACCGTTTAGTCCATATTATGATCTTTTCCTTTAGCTTAAAGCAAATACTCTTTGAGATAATAATTTTTCCTTTATGATAGTTTTCGTGTGTGTGCTCTTTATGGAGACATTTTATTACGTAACCACTTTATTTAAATGTGCGATTTATTTTCTAGGGCCCTCAATGAAATGTCGCCCCAAGCCCCTCTAAAGCACCATCCTGCGTTCCCATGTGTGAAATCTTGGATTCATACACAGCTACGGAATTTGCCATTTCCCTGAAAATATATTTATTGAGCTCTCACCTGAATTTCTTTCCTGTGGATCTAGATGCCGTCAGCGAAGAACCTGGCGAGCGACTTCAACAAGATACTCCCATTTGGAGGAAGAAGAAGCGGTGACGGACAAGTGAAGTGCCAGTATGCTGACTGATTACTGCTCGACATTCAGGAGCTGGCTGTTACTTTTCATGTAATTCATTTATGGTCTACAAGTGTATATCAATAAACGATTTTTTGAACTTAAACCGTGTGTCACTAAAACCCTTTGAGGTGATAAAAGAAATAATATCATATTTGAATTCAGCATAAAAATACTGTATCATTCAAATCACATTGTTTGTTGAGTGACAAAAGGAAAAAAAACATTTTTTAAACCAGTGTTGTAGGAAATCTTGCAAAAGGAAGGGAAAAAAAGAAAGTGTCCCGGAGAAAAGGATGGTAAGTTCATTGTCAAAATGAGCTCGGTCTTATTAGTTGCTGAAGGATTGTGGCACTTTTCATGTGTGGCAGTTTACCTGCTACCTTATAGAAGTCTGTAAACTGTGGTAAAAATGGAAATGCCGACCGCGGGAATCCCCTCCTACTTATAAAACATCTGTCAATTGCTGTAAATATGGAAATGTCAACCCCGGAAATTTCTCCCAGCTTGCTTGTAAGATCGAGTTTTACTATAAAAATGAGGTAAAAGTTGAAATGCCGACTCCGGAAATTTCTCTCCACATTCGATATTTTGTGTAAAATGCAATTTGTGTCCGGTATGTGACTCAAAAAGGTGGAGGAGATTTCCGTAGGGTAATTTTCCTTTGGGAGGGTTTTCGAATGTGGGGGAATTTACCGAATGTGGGGAACTTTTCCGTGCATCCATTTTAACAACTTCTAAAGCTAAATTCTTCCTTTTCAGTTTGTGATGGGATCTAATGACCAGGAGGAGCTACTCTAAGAGCTATAGACAATCTCCTGTCCAAAATTTTAGTGCAGTTGGTTCCAGGGAGAGGAGGAAGCCAGTGCCTTGGAACATGTGCACCAGCCATGCTTCATTTGGGGTTCAGGCCAGCTAGATCGGGAGAGGGGAGAGATGCACCATCCATGCCTCATCTGGCACTCAAGCCCGAGCCCACTCGGACGAAAGCTCAGTGGCCAGCGCTTAGACCACTGCCCTACCAGGCGGCAAACCCTTTTTTAGAACAAAACGTTAGATATGTTAACGAGTCAAATTAAAATTTATTTTTTTACATGGTTTGCACATCATGTATAGGTTGGATATAACTTTCCCATTTTTCATTATAGTCCATCTTCCTTTAGTTGACTAATGCCTGGTCTCCACCTGAAAAAAAATTATATTGATTGCGTACTTAGAGACTTGTATCGATATGGAGAGTGTTTCAACTAGCCTTCTTTCGAATAGTGAGAAGACTTGTTTTGTAACGGTAAAAAAAATAAGGGCAGATATCCAGGGGTGACGCCAGAAGTTCAAAACTGGATGGGCTATTAGGGGACTAAGTGTCGTAAGGAGGAAGGGCACAGATTTTGAAGTATTTGGCAGAAATTTTGCCAAAATATTCCGTACATGTAAATTTAACCCGACGCTGATGACGTTATCCCTGTATCAAAAACAAAAAAAAGCTTTCATCTACATACTGTACCTGGTAGTTGTTCAGTGTATACAGTACTGGGAACCATGGATACAAATTTCCATGACCTAACAAATTACTTTACAATTTTAGCTAACTTAAGTCATTTTTTAATTATTTTCTAATATTCGCTGTCGCAGAGCGGTTTACGATATTTACTTTGCAATCTGAGAAGGAATATTTTATCTTCTTTTTAAACTGTAATTGCAAAAATGGTTGGTATCCTTCTACTGCTCTCTTATAGACATTCGCTCAGGAAATTCCCTCCGTTTCACAGAACATTAGTACAACACTAAATTTTAAAAAAGTTCATTTTATATAACAAATTTTCTGTGTATTCGAAAAAATTCACACACTTTTATCTATGTTCCCTAAAATCTTAACATGGCTGCGCTCGCCAAGCTTTTTAATTGATGAAATATCGGGGGGGGGCTAAAGTTGGTGGGGGGCTCAACGAAAAGTTATCCACCCGTAGCGTCGGGCCTGCTGGTATCTAATCATCTTTCCCGAAATTCTAGAGCTAGTTTTCTAGGCTTCAGGATCTCAGTTTACAAACACTATGAAATTGTAGCAAATAGTGGATAACATGGTGAGCTGAAGAATACTGAGACCCAATAGGTAAACTACTTTATCCACTGTATCCCTGATTAGTGATTATACGTTTAATCATCGAGACTATCTTGGGCACTCAAATTTTGTGCTTAACATACAATCTGTTATCAAAAGTATTTGGACACTACCCAGGGCTGGATAAAGGGGGGTCTATAGGGGCTATATAGCCTTGGGGCCCATCATGACCAAGGGCCGAGGAGCCTGTGCAAATTACAGATAGATAGATTGATAGATAGATAGATAGATAGAGAGAGACAGAGATAGATAGATAGATAGATAGATAGAGAGAGAGAGAGAGAGAGACAGACAGACAGAGATAGATAGATAGATAGATAGATAGATAGATAGAGAGACACAGACAGAGATAGATAGATAGATAGATAGATAGATAGATAGATAGATAGATAGATAGATAGATAGATAGAGAGAGAGAGATAGATAGATAGATAGAGAGAGAGAGACAGATAGATAGATAGATAGATAGATAGATAGATAGATAGATAGATAGATAGATAGATAGATAGATAGATAGAGAGAGACAGATATATATATATATATATATATATATATATATAGGGATGTAAGGTCAGGTGATGCGTAACATCACAGCCTCTCCTTGACAAATGTCAACCCCGCCTTCTCGTGGTGCATCCTGTTCCCACTAAAGGGGCTCTGACGACCGCCAATAGCGGTATAACTATACCATCGGGATCAGAGGAAATGCTATCCCACACTCACCAACCCGCTTGGCCAGCGTGGTGAGTTATGGCCAAACACCTCCAAAATGACTCTACAACTTAAATCTTGGCCCTCAGTCTCCGGCAGCTGGAATGTACCTGGCCAAGGCAGCGGCCAGTGCGACATGAAGGCAGAGGGTGCTAAGAATCCCCGGAGGACCGGACTAGGCTGCCATTTGATGCTGACCTTGGCTACCTATAACGGACGCTCCCTATCTTCTGATTCAAGGCTTCTTGAATTGGAAGAGGAACTACAAAGGATCAAGTGGGACATCGTCGGGCTAAGTGAGGTAAGGAGAAAAGGAGAAGATCTCATTGAACTGAAAAGTGGACATCTCTTCTATTATCGTGGGACAGATACTGGCAGAACTAGTGGTGTTGGATTTATAATAAACAAGAAACTGAAGGATAAAGTGGTAGAAGTTGAAAGTTCCTCTGACAGAGCTGCACGACTCGTTATCCAACTATCGAGAAGATACCAGGCTCAGATTATTCAAACTTATGCACCCACCACAAGTCATCCTGAAGAAGAAATTGAAGAATTTTATGAGGAAATTCGTCATCTAAATAATAAAGGTAAGCAGCACTTGAAGATAATTATGGGAGATTTCAATGCAAAAATAGGGCAACGGCAACAGAATGAAACTTCAGTAGGTAAATTCGGTCACGGCAACAGAAACCAGCGTGGAAATACTCTCGTTGAGTTTGCAGAGGCAGAAGGATTTTTCATCTTGAACTCCTTTTTCAAGAAAAAGCCACACAGGAAATGGACATGGAGACATCCAATTGGGACGACAAGTGAAATTGATTTTATTATGTGTAACAAAAAATTCGTCATCGAAGACTGCAATGTGCTGAACAAGTTCAACACAGGTAGTGACCATAGATTGGTGAGATGTAAGATGCACCTCAACACTAAACTGGAACGTGGCAAGCTCATAAGACAAACAAAATGTATTGACATAACCAACCTTAAAAAACACCATAATACTTTCAAGTTGGAACTGAAGAACAGATTCTCTGCTTTAGAAGGCCTAACATCGGAAGAAGTGGATATTTCGGAAGTTAACAGAAAAGTAACCAAAGCTCTAATGGAAACAGCAACAAAATTAGCTGGGTCTAAGAACAAGTTGCATGTGAACAAATTATCAGGAAAAACCAAAATGTTGATGCAAAAAAGAAGAGAGATGAGGACAACTAAAGTAGATGTGACTTCCAAAGTGGAATATATAGAGCTATGCAAGACAACACGAAAAAGTATCACTGAAGACGTAAGGAAATTCAACTGTGAGCTAGTGAGGAAAGCAATTGAAAACAACCAAAGCCTTAAGATAGCAAAGGGACATCTCAGTAAGGGAAGAAAACAGATTATGGCTCTGAGAAAAGAAGATGGTTCTATAACAAGAAATAGAGGCGAAATTTTGACAAGAGTGAAAGATTTCTACTCCAAATTATATGAAAGGGATGATACATGTACTCCAGACATCATGAAAGGTACCAGAGTTCTTCCAGTCCTCCCAGCAGAAGTTGCTCATGCAATCAAGAACATGAAGCGAGGGAAAGCTCCAGGAGAAGATGGAATTACTATAGACATCATACAAGAAGCAAGTGGAGAAATTGAAACAGTACTCGCCCAAATTTTCACTCGATGCCTTAATGAAGGGAAGATTCCTGAGGATTGGAACAATGCTACAATGATCCTGCTACATAAAAAAGGTGACATTGAGGATCTCAGGAACTACAGACCTATCAGCCTCCTATCAGTGGTTTATAAAATCTTCACTAAAGTTCTTTCACACCGCTTGAAGGTAACACTGGACATGGCTCAACCGAGAGAACAAGCTGGATTCAGGAGTGGCTACAGCACAATAGATCATATCCACGTACTGAGAGAACTGATTGAAAGAGCGAGGGAATATGAACTTCCATTGTGCATGGCTTTTATCGATTATGAAAAAGCCTTTGATTCGGTGAAACCATCAGCAGTTACCACGGCTCTGAAATCCTGCGGTATTGAAGATGCATACATTAATATTATTAATAACATCTATGAAAATGCAAGTGCAAAGATTCGGCTGTTTGAAAATACAACACACATAAAAATTGGAAAGGGAGTGAGACAAGGTGACACCATATCTCCGAAGCTCTTTAATGCCACATTGGAAAATGTCTTTCAATCACTGAACTGGGAAAACAAAGGGATAAAGATTAATGGAGATTATCTAACCCACCTTCGTTTTGCTGATGACGTAGTCATTTTTGCAACTACCCCATCAGAGCTGCAGAGTATGATCCAGGAACTTGCTGACAAGAGTAAAGAAGTGGGATTAAAAATGAACTTTCAGAAGACAAAAGTGATGTTCAATGCTTTTACAAGAAATGAAGATTTATCGATTGATGAAGAAAAACTGGAGATAACAGATACGTATGTTTATCTTGGACAGCAGATATCAAGTGAGGGTCACATTGATGAAGAAATTAATCGGCGTACAAAACTTGCCTGGAGAGCTTTTGGAAGAAACAGCATAATTTTCAAGAGCAATATGCCATTATGTCTTAAAAGAAAAGTGTTTGATCAATGCATCCTTCCAGTGCTTACGTATGGTGCAGAGACGTGGACCTTAACTAAAAGAGACATACAAAAGCTGCAGACAACTCAAAGAAGCATGGAGAGGTGCATGCTTGGTATAACCAGGAGAGATAAGAAGAGGAACTCGTGGATCCGAAAAATGACGAGAGTGGAAGACATCATGATCAGAGTTAAATCCCTGAAATGGCAATGGGCTGGACATACTGCCAGAAGGACAGACCATAGATGGACAGCCGAAATTTTAGATTGGATTCCAAGGGACAGGAAAAGACCCAGAAAAAGACCACATGGGAGATGGGTGGATGAAATTCGTAAATATACGGGAGTGACATGGAGGAGACTGGCACAAGACAGACCGTTGTGGAGGAAACTTGGGGAGACCTTCGTCCAGCAGTGGATTGATAATGGTTGACAATGATGATGATGATGATATATATATATATATATATATAGGTTTATAAAACGGTTTTACTTTTGCTTTGCATAAGTTCCACTTGTTCAAAAACAAAGGCTGGAAGACTAACAGATTTCAAGCTTGTGAATCACCAAGGGTAAAGGTTTTATGTCGCTGTGTACAGCGGTGTCGGCGAAACAGTTTCAGCTTTTTCACTACCATCCACCCACACCTCCCAATTTGCACTTGGATCCGTTAATGGTCGAAGTGCCCTATGACTTCACATTGTATAACAAAAAAGATACACTAAGAAAGGTATACAATGCTAAATCATTAGAAAATCTAAGACGAAATCTAGGAATCTTAAGATTTTAACTCGTGCTCTTATGAGAGCCAATGAAAAACTCAGTGACTTGTTTTGAAAAATGTGCGTATCATTTATTAGTTAGTTCCGTGTTTTAATAGATTTCTGTAATGAATCTTAGTCATAAGTTCTTAGTTCTTAGCCTTGGGGCCCACTCAAATGTCTTAGCCTTGGGGCCGACTAAGGTCTTAATCCGGCCCTGACACGACCAAATATTTGCATAAATGCAAAGAACGGTTACGCAGGAAGGTGCGCTGTGAGTGGGGAGGTACGTATATAAAGCTGAGTAGTTCTGTTGCGTTATCAGTAACTTTGATCCGGATATGTCGCGTGGATGTGAACTTTCCGAGTTCCAGCTTGGGCTGGACAAAGGGAATGTCATTTGAGTAACGTCTTTATGAGGAGCATTGCAGCTAAACTAAACATATCAAAATCGACTCTAAGTGATGTCGTGAAGAGATGGTGCAAATGCAGCAAAAAAAAGCTCAGGAAGACCACACAAACTCACGGAACATTACAGAAAATCTATGGTAAGAAATGTTAAGAAATCCCGTTCATTCTCTTCTGTTTAAGGCTGCTAAAATAGGAAATGCTGGTAATGGCTAGGTTAGTACTACCAGTACGTTCAAAAAGTTCCGGAACTTTTTATATTAAAAATAATAAGTACAGATAATACCTGTTTATGCGGTGTTTCCTTTGAAGTAGTTACCCTGTGCAACTAAGCATTTTTGTCAGCGCTCATATAAAAAATTAAATGAAGATTGCAAGCCTTCTTTTGCCACATCCTCCAATGCCTCCATCGCAGCCCGTTGCACTTTTTCGGAACTTGAGAAGCGTCGACCCTTAAGCAAATTCTTCATCCGGGGGAAAAGGAAAAAGTCACACGGGGCGAGTTTAGGGGAATAAGCTGGTTGTGGAAGAACGGGAATGTGATTGGATAGGTAATTGGACACCATGAGGGATCTGTGAGCCGGCGCATTATCGTGATGGAGCACCCACGAGTTGGTCTTCCAAAGATCTGGTCGCTTGCGTCTCACTGATTCTCGGATACATTTCAGGACATTAACGTACTCTTTTTAATGACTATACGACCATGTTGAAGGAATCCCTTGCGTACGACCCCCTTGCAAATCGAAGAAAACTGTTAACAAGACCTTTCCTTTGGAGCGGTCAGCCTTGAACTTTTTTGGTCGTGGTGGCGACAGTGGTTTCCAAACTTTTGACTCTCGGTTGGATTAGGGATCGTACAAAAAGCACCAACTCTCATCGCAGTGATCAATCGATTCAACAGAGCGGGATCTGAATCCACTGCATCGATGTTATCCCAGCAAACTTGCATACGCTCATCCATTTTTTCTTGTGTCAGGTTTTTGGGAACAATTTGTTGGTACACGTGATGCATGCCCAGTTTCTGTGTTAAAATGGCATGGTAACTTTCAATTGAGATGCCGGCAACTTCTGCAATCGCTGCAACCGTTTTTTGAAGGTCATTTTTCACAATTTCTTTGACAATGGCGATTTGTTCATCCGTTGTGGATGTTGAAGGTCGTCCTGACCTCTCATCATCCTTGATACTCTGTCACCCGTTTTCGAATCGTCGAAACTACTCATAAACTCTAGTTCGACTCATTGCACTCTCACCGTACGCTGATTTAATCATTTGAAAAGTCTCAGCGAAAGATTTTCCGAGCAGAAAACAAAATTTTACACTGGGACGCTGTTCAAAATTCGACATCGTTGTATTCGCAACGGAGAGCCTCGAATGCCTGTAATCACGAACAATGCACATACGCTGTACGAGTTGGATCTGGATCAAACCGGTTGTGGCTGTTCGGTCACATGATACTCTTCACTTGTTCCGCGGGGAATGACGTAATTCACTGACATTTGGCAAATACTCAAAAAGTTCCGGAACATTTTGAACGTATTAACTTTCAGCAGAGAGTAACACAGTGTGGGTTATTATGGTAGGGAAGTAGCACACAAGCCACAGATCACTACATTGAATGTGAAGCGCCGTTCGGAGTGGTGTGTCTCCCGTCGTTCCTGGACTGTGGGTGACTGGAATGCTGTTCTTTGGAGTGATGAGTCACTCTTCCAATCTGATGGGCGTGTTTGAATTTGGCGACAGCCAGCGAACGATTTTCGTCGGACTGTGTTCTTCCAACTTCAAACAGAAGTAATCGCTCTTTCCACGTTTATAAGTGAGTCACGGAAAAGTTCTCATCGGCCGCCACCGGGAATCGAACCCAGTGTCTTCCAGTTACGCGCCGGACATGCTACCACTGCACCACAGCGGCCTCGAAATTCTCCAGACTCACTAACGACAAACTACCAAACCACATGGCAGGTTGTTTTCTGCCATGTGCGCTAATTCTTTGGCGAATCCCCAGCATTGTGCGGGACTCCAAGCAACCTGCCATGTGGTTTGGTAGTTTGTCGTTAGTGAGTCTGGAGAATTTCGAGGCCGCTGTGGTGCAGTGGTAGCATGTCCGGCGCGTAACTGGAAGACCCTAGGTTCGATTCCCGGTGGTGGCCGATAGTAATTTCTCCGTGACTCACTTATAAACGTGGAAAGAGCGATTACTTCTATTTGATGTTCCTGGTCCACGTCAACTGTGTATTTATTATTCTTCCAACTGTTAAGTTCGGCGGAGGTTCCATCAAGGCATGGAGTTGTTTTTGGTGTATGGGACTCTGAAGTGTACCTCGACGTTCAAGATAATTCTGCGCTTCCAATAATGTGGTAGTATTATGAAAATGACCGTTGTTTATTTCAACACGATGGAACTCCCGTAACACTGCGCGGCGTGCGCAGGACTGGTTTCTCGGAAATGAGGTGGAGTTATTAGACAGGCAGGCTCAGAGTCATGATCTTAATCCCATAGAACACCTCTGGGATGAATTGGGGCGACGAATATGAAATTGACCAGAACGGCCGTCTTCTCTCTTTACTCTGGCAGCAGCCGTGCAGGACGAATGGCGAGCCATTTCTGTCGAGACCTACAGGAAATTCGTTGATAGTATGCTTCGACGTGTTGCTGCTGTCTTACAAGCAAAAAAGTGTACCGACTTTCTACTAATTGGGAAAATACAGCCATTTGTCCCAAAACACTGTGGTTGATAATAGTCGATGCAGTTGAGGAACGTCTTTCACACTAGAATACCGTTCTTAACTCTTTATCAGGACGAATAACTCGGGTCAGCAAAATGGGCTGAAATCAGCTCGAACGAAGGCCGAATCCTATGAAGCGGGCAGAACGTGGAAGGAAGGAATTCCAATGCTACTCGAATTTGTAAGAACAGACATGAAAATGCTTTGCTTTCCCCCTTTGTTTTTTTACAGTGGCCATTTTGAAGTAGCTCTTCCTATTCATGCCTTGGCTTTGAAACATAAGCGATTTGTGACAAACGCTTATACCCTATAAGAAGCTTATGGTCTGTACTAATTATTTTGCCATGAAAATAGACAGATTTCGTGAAATCCGCCAGTTGTGTGACGATTTCTTTTCGGGGAGCGGAGAAAATTCGAAGTCAATAAGTCCGCAAGCTGTTGCTGATTTGATTTTTTTTTTTTTTTTTTTTTTTTTTGATTGGAGGTTTAACGACCACCGTGAGCAACTCAATGGGCTATAAGCAGTCGCCCGTCCCTAATTTAGGGTCACTGGTTCCAGGGAAGGGAGAGAGCCAGTGCCGTAAGACAAACACAACATCCATGCCTCACCGGGATTCGAACCCGGACCCCTTCGGACGAATGATCAGAGGCCAACGCCTTAGACCACTGCGCCACCGGGGCGGCGTTGCTGATTTGGAGTACGTTTGGTTCACATCGATCTGCCGTTTGAGGAATTCATTTCTAACTCCGTTCCTACACTCGCTGCAGAAGTACGCGTTACCATGTTGCTATTCCACTTAAAAATGGTTTACGATATATCTCACATGCTCGCTAAGCAAAAAAAATACATCGAAAGGACGCTGTTCCTCATTCCTGGAGGCTTTCATGAGAGCTTTCCGTTTCTTCTAACTTCAGTATTTTGACAGATTTTCCGTACTCAGTAATTCCATTTGTTTCAAAAAATCCAGTTTATAGTTTTCCCCTCATTTATACGGGAATTTCGCAAAATATTGAATTTTAACTTTTTCAGCCCTTTTACCTAAGATTCTTTTTCCTGACGTACTACGAAGTTGTTACTTTCTCTTTGCCCTTGGTGGGATTCAAACCGGGTTTGTCTTCAACATTAGCTGCGCGTGCTACCGTTGAACCAGAAAGACCCACAGCGCACAGTAACGTATATGGTAGAACTCTAATCGCGCGACGATGAAATGTTTTTTGCCATTAATGCAGGTGAATTAGTCATTTTATTTTCTGTTGGAGCTTATTATTTTTCTGGATAGGTTTGTAATAGTTTAAATTTTTCTGTGAGAAGACTTATTACATGTTACGTACTTTTTTCACCATGATTTTTCGAAGCAATAGAATGCTTTGGGACTTGGCCTGTTTATATACTGACAATGACTTCAATTATCTTTAAGAAAAAGTGAAATGTATTGCTTTATACTATTATTGCATGAGACTCCTAAATATAAAATTTGCCGCCCCTGTGGCGCAGTGGTCTAAGCGATGGCCTCTGATCATTCGTCCGAAAGGGGTCCGGGTTCGAATCCCGGTGAGGCATGGATGTTGTGTCTGTCTTACGGCACTGGCTCTCTCCCTTTCCTAGAACCAGTGACCCTAAATTAGGGACGGGCGACTGCTTATAGCCCATTGAGTTGCTCACGGTGGTCGTTAAACTTCCAATAAAAAAAAATATGTATATATAAAATTTACTCTTGATAGCTAGCTTTCGTCTTAAAGGGTCTGATACATAGACATCGTATAATCACCTGTACAATAATTTAAGTTCTCTGTTTCATTCGATAACACCAATATACAATAGCTGGCGCACGAAATGGGGGAGAGGGAATATCCGGTGCCAAAAAAAACTAATTTTCATGCGATATGTTATCCCCAATACCTTATCTCGCTACAGAACTTCAAAAATGCCGCCCCGGTGGCGCAGTGGTCTAAGCGACAGCTTCTGGCCATTCATCTGAGATGCGTCTTGGTTCGAATCGTAGGTATGGATGTTGTGTTTGTTTCACGGCACTGGCTCTCTTGCTTCCCTGGAGTCAGTCGCCCTAAATTAGAGATGGGCGACTGCTTATAGCCCATTGAGTTGCTGACGGTGGTCGTCAAACACTGAATAAAAAAAAAGGAAAACAATAATGAACTCCAAAATCAGATTCTGCGACAGACGACTGAAATTTAATTGTTAATCATGCCTCAAGTATCCCCGCGAAGCGCTCCTATTACCGGAAAATTTTCAATGCAAACTTCAAGTATCCTCGCGAAAATTTTACAATTACCGGAAAATTTTCAATTCAAATTTCAAGTATTCCCGCGAATCGCTCCTATTACCGAAAAATTTTCAATTCAAACCTCAAGTATTCCCGCGAATCGCTCCTATTACCGGAAAATTTTCAATTCAAACCTCAAGTATTCCCGCGAATCGCTCCTGTTACCGGAATTTTTTTAATTCAAACCTCAAGTATTCCCGCGAATCGCTCCTATTACCGGAAAATTTTCTTCCTATGGATAAGAAAAAAGTGAGAACAGAATTTTTTCGTTAATATACGAAAGGAATTGCGGAAAGGTTTTCGAAAATTCAGATTTTTCCTGGAGTAAAAATCCGTGAAATTCAGGTTTTTGCGGGGTTTTTTTTTTGTCATTTCATGGAAAAGATTGTATCAGGAACAAGCTTTATTAGTTCACGAAAGGAATCACGGAAAGTGGATTGCGAATTCCAGAATGTTTTCCGCAGTGTGTTAAGGATTATGTTGGGTGCCTGACACACCCAACAGCGCTGCTGATTAAAAATTCCCGATTTCAGAAGCCATGGTGTAAGTAGAGAAGCTAATGCTAGACAAGATCTGGGAAGAACTGGATTATTGCTAGGATATATGCCGTGTTACCAAACAGAGACGTTGCCAAGGGTGTGTTGAAATTTATCTTGCCCACCCAGTTCAAAATCTGACGTTTTCAATATATTTAACTTTAAACTATAAACTTGACTCGCCAAGTAATAATGAGTCATGTGTTTTATTTCATGCAGCATTACGTATTTCTCCCCTAGGAAGTGCGTTGTTTACTTCCCCGTAGAAAGATGGCCAAAATAGCATCCGAAGGGTCATGGGAATTCAATTATTCTCCATCCTTCCAATTCCTTAGTTTAAGCCTATTTTTCAAGTTTGTGTGGCGAGGGTGCGAATGAAGAGAGTGGAAAGGAATTCACTGAGTGAGGTCATTAGTAATTGCATTGTTTCTATAGAAAATTGGGGATTCCAACACGGAAACTGGAGTCTAAAGCTACAGCAGCACTCTTAAGACTGCCCAGGGACAGTGATAGCGCAGAAAGTAACTTACAACTTCTTTGTAGGGGAGGAGTGCGAGGCAAAGTCGCTGGCTTAAAGGAAGAGAATTAAGGAGTGGGAGGATTGTGTCTGCATGGAACATATACCTCAAGACTAAATCAAAGAGGTATCTACAAACAAAATTAAAAGCAAAGTATCTGCAAAAAAGACTAAAGAAAAGTATCCACTAACAAGACTAAAATAAAGAAGTATCTACAAGCAAAACTAAAACAAAGAGGTATCTACAAACAAAATTAAAAGCAAAGAAGTATTTACAAACAAAGCTAAAACAAAGAAGTATCTACAAACAGGACTAAAGCAAAGAAGTATCCATAACAAGATGAAAAGCAAAAACGTTTCTACAAACAAAATTAAATGTAAAGTACCTACAAACGAAACTAAAGCAAAGAAGTACCTACAAACGAGATTAAAGGCCAAGAAGTATCTACAAACAGGACTAAAGCAAAGAAGTATCCATAAACAAGCTGAAAAGCAAAAACATTTCTACAAACAAAATTAAATGTAAAGTACCTACAAACGAAACTAAAGCAAAGAAGTACCTACAAACGAGATTAAAGGCCAAGAAGTATCTACAAACGAAACTAAGACAAAGAAGTATCTACAAACGAAACTAAGACAAAGAAGTATCTACAAACAAGATTAAAAGAAAAGAAGTATCTACAAGCAAGACTAAAGCAAAGAAGTATCTACATTGTACAAACAAAGCTAAAACAAAGAAGTATCTACATTGTACAAACAAAGCTAAAACAAAGAAGTATCTACAAACAAGTCTAAAACAAAGAAGCATCTATAAACAAGGTTAAAAACAGAGAAGTATCTATAAACAAGAATAAAAGCAGAGAAGTATCTACAAACAAGATTAAAAGCAAAGCAGTATCTACAAACAAAACTGAAGCAAAGAAGTATCTATAAACAATACTAAAGCAAAGAAAACTAAAGCCTATCTACACACAGGACTAAAGCACAAAGAAATATGTAAAAACTAACCTAAAGCAAAGAAAAATAAAATCCACTGCTGAAGGAGTCGATATACAATAGTTTTACAAATCTTGAGCATGTTGAAACGATTCAGAAGCATATCTGCGAAATCTGTAACAAGCTAAAATGAAGAGATACGTATATACGCTTTGTGGCTGCGTTGATTGACTAAACATACTATATGCTTTAAGCTAGAAAAAAAAACAAAAAAAACATTAGTCTGCTATATACACTGGCGGAAAAAAAATTCCAACACCAAGAGCGGGTTGTGTTAGATAAACGACAGTTGGTAAGCGGTGAGAGTACATCTGTAAGATGACGTCTATGCAAATTTCGCGCTCGGCACATACGTGTGGCGCTAGTAGCGCCCCTCGGAACATGCAAAGCAGGTTTGCTGTAAATACGCGCTGTAACGTTCGTGAGCGTTAGTTATCGTTGAGATTAGACGTAGTGTGTTGATGTTAGTCAAGAATGCCTTTAAGAAGAGGAAGAAGCCATTATCAACAGCTCACGGAGTTTGAACGAGGTCGTGTAATAGGGCTACGAAAAGGTGGATTTTCTTTCCGCAATATTGCAGAACGACTTGGCAGGAATGTAGCCACTGTGCATGATTGTTGGCAGCGGTGGTCAAGGGAAGGTACTGCCTCAAGAAGACCGGGTTCCGGCCGGCCACGTGGCACTACTGAGAGGGAAGACCGCCGTGTACGGCGTATGGCCGTGGCGCATCGTACTGCGTCTGCGGAAGCAATTCGAGCTGCAGTTGCCACCACAGTGACACAGCGAACTGTTACAAATCGGTTACTTGAAGTACAGCTCCGAGCCAGACGCCCTGTACCGTGCATTCCACTTACTCCAAAGCACTGCCGTTTGCGACGTCAGTGGTGTCAAGCCAAAGCTCATTGGAGGACGGAGTGCAGATCTGTTGTGTTTTCTGATGAAAGCCGGTTCTGCCTGGGTGCCAGTGATGGCCGTGCCGTGTGTTGGTTAGAAGGAGGCCAGGTGAGCGCCTGCAACCAACCTGTCTGCGGCCGAGACACACTGGACCTACACCTGGAGTTATGGTCTGGGGAGCAATTTCCTCTGACAGCAGGAGCACTCTCGTGGTTATCCCACGCACCCTGACGGCACTGTTGTACGTCGGTCTGGTGATTCAACCTGTTGTGCTGCCATTCATGAACAGTATTCCAGGGGTTGTTTTCCAACAGAATAACGCTTGCCCACATACCACTGTTGTAACCCAACATACTCTACAGAGTGTCGACATGTTGCCGTGGCCTGCTAGATCACCAGATCTTTCTCCAATCGAGCACGGATGGGACATCACTGGACGACAACTCCAGCGTCACCCCCAACCAGCATTAACCGTCCCTGTATTGACCGACCAAGTGCAACAGGCATGGAACTTCATCCCACAAACTGACATCCAGCACCTGTACGACCCAATGCATGAACGTTTGCATGCTTGCATTTAACATTCTGGCGGTTACCCCGGTTATTAATGTACCAGCATTTCACATTTAAAATGGCTCTTCTCGCGCTTACAATAAGCTGTGATCTTGAAACCTTAATCGATTAAATATGTTACCTATACAAATGTATCGCCACCATTTCATTCCTCTACAACTATTTTTTCGTGGTGTTGGGATTTTTTTCCGTCAGTGTAGATAAATAGACCTCAAATTAAAATAAAATGGGTTGCGGTAGAAGATACTTCAAGGTAGTGATGAGGAATTCATGTAAATGATAATGCTATTGAGAACTACGCTGTTATATAATAATATGAAAAAAGGACTAAAAAGGACTGATACTTAAATATTAAAAAGTGTGTGTGTGTGTGTGTGTGTGTGTGTGTGTGTGTGTGTTATACACTTCCAAATGGAGGATTGATTAGATTTTTATGGGGTTATCATAGAAAATTTGGGGAGTTGTTAGAGGGGATGTACAAATCCGCGGTGGTGATAAGCAAAATTTTGTATTTACACCCACTATGATTTTTGCTTTCAGTTCAAAGAAATGTTAAAATGTCAAAATTTATGTTTCCTGAATACGAAATGTGCACCTGTGTTATTAATAATTTAACAGAATGACTATGAGCATGTATGTTGTACATATTCAATTTCTCTTCTTTAACAATTTTGAATCTAAATCTTTCCGGGGAAGTCAAGAGAGCGACAGTTACGCAGCATCTTCATTTCGCTCCAACTCAGTATGTATGGAGTGCGACTTATATGATGCTTCAGGCGTGATCCTTATTTAATTACTAACCTTTTGTTTGTTTTTTTTTGTTTTTTTTTTTCCGGAAAGCGAAAAAAAAACTAAGACATGAGGTAAGGATCAACGAACAGCGACGTGAAAGCTCCGGGAAGTGAGATGCAAAACGAGGATGAAAATAAAGAGAAGCGGGGAAGGGGATGAAAACTGCGGAGGGTAGGATGATGTTGATTGGTATGCGAGAGAGGCGCTGACATTCACTGCGGAGGAAGAGCGGGGTATAAGTGCGGAGAACGAGAGGTTCCGAGCAAAAAGAGAGATGGGAGTTGTGGGACTTTCCCACCTGACACTTTATTACCAGCTGAAGTTGTTCTGCTGTAAGTGTTCCTTCATAGCTTTATGGCACGGAGAATTTGAAGAACCGTACTCTTTTTATTTTTACAGTTTTTTCCCCCTCTCGTTCTTTCCATTTTCCCCGCCGATGTTTTCCTTCCGATATTTGCGTTTTTTAAATTTCTGTCCATTACATCAAGTTAAAACAGTCGAAGTCATGGCCGCGGTTTCGCGTGATTTCATGAAACATCTTTTCCAGGACTTTCAGAACAAAGGACAAACGAGATCATTCCTTTTACGAAAATACCACCGAAACATGCGAAACAGAATAAATTTTTGCATTTAATAAACGACACGCACAAAGCAAAAGATATCGAATTCTCAGACGCAATGACTTCGTCTTTTAAATGTTTTCGGATGCAAAAGTAATTTTTTAAAGCCGATTTTTAGAAAAGGAAAAAAAACAGCTAAAAAGCGAGTGCATTGTTGCTCCTCGCATAAAAACTGCTGTTGTGAAGATGTATTTGAATATTACTTAAAGTTATGAGCAGTGAATTTAATTACACAACTTAGAAAAGCTGAGAGCAATTTGTCTTGAGAAAAGAGCTCAACAGCGAATTTCCATATCGGGGAAACAGATCTCTCACATACAACCCCCCATATCATTAAGAGAAAAGACCCTTTCCGCTCGTCAGGGAAAACGCACACGCTTTCGCTCTACATGCAGAACGGAGAACCTAAACGTCGTGAACAAGATTTATCTGTTGACGATTACTAACGACTTTAATGGCAGATCGCCGCGTGAGAGTAAACTTTTTTCCGCTTTCCATTGACTGCTATCCCGGGCAAAGCTAGCCAATAAATAAACTCTTTGCATCGAAAATCACATAATGAAGCAAACCCCGTTAGCAACACAGGGGTAAAAAATGAACAACTGAAGTTAGGAGTTTGGTCGGAGAAAATTGCATCTTCCCTGGGATATGAGGAAGGAGGGGCAAAATGACGGGAGAATTTTGGCCGACACAAAGTCCTGAATACCCCACTCTGCTCTGGAAGTACCTGTACTATATCTTCCCCATACCAGATAATAAAGATTTTACATGCGATTTAAATCGTTTATTTGCTTCTGTTAAATGAGACATCCATTCAATTTCTTGACGTCCATGCAATCAGCATCCAGTGTTAAACAAACATTTCAACAAAGCTGCTAACCACGCCAACGAAATTAACAACCGCCTCCATCACTGCTTTGTTTTATTTGCCTGGGGGTTTAACGACCTCCATGAGCAACTCAGTGGGCTATAAGCAGTCGCCCATAATTAATTTCGGGCCAGCGGTTCCAGGTAAGCGAGAGAGCCAGTGCAGTAAGACAAACACCTCACATGGATTCGAACTCGGACGAATGATCAGAAGCCAGCGCTTAGACCACTGCCTATTGGGGCGGCCTCCAACACTGCACATTGTATAAAATGCACACTGTGCGCAGTGTTCCCTATACGGAATGAAGCCAATTGCAAAAAGTCTTCTCAGAAAATTGTTTTGATACCTTATCTTTTATGCCATAGTTCTTCCTTGACTCCTGCTCCCACCTTTTATCCGAGACCTCGGTGTGGCATGACTATTTTTCCTGAATTATTTAATTTGAAATGAATATTCAGGAAACTGTGTTGCTGTCAATTTCTATAATATTTACAAGATGTGTCAATAATATTCGGCGGATGATGTGACGCGTCAAAGGAAAGGTGAACTATGCGGTAACATGCACGACGCAATTAAGTAAATGATCAATATATCCGTAACCGTCGGGGAGCTGTGAAAAAGGGTATGGCATAGAAAGCGTGTCACTGCTGTTGACGTAGGTGCAGGTTGTTAGTGCCCCAAGAGAGAGCAAAGAACAGATATAAACTTCTGCTTTAAACTGCGCAGTTGCTGCGTCGAATCGCCCACAGTATTGCATGATCTGGCACCGGCTGATTACCACCGTATTTGCATGATCTGGCACCGGCTGATCACTTTTTGTTTCCCCTACTGAAATTATAAGTGAAAAGAAAGAGATTTGGGGAAATTTCTGACACCTAAGTGAACATGGTTGCAGACGATGAAAAAGGAAGACTTTTCCCGTAGCTTCAACACGAACGATGCCAAAATAACGTTGTATCCGGAGAGATTATTTTGAAGGCCGGTAAAATAAGTTTTTTCAAATATTATCTTTTTTTTTTTTTTGTAAAATATTTTTATTTTTTTGTAAATATCACCACCGGCATACGGGGTGTGTCAGTGAATTGTCATTGTACATTCATTGACATACCCTGTATGCCGGTGTATCGCTAAACCATTTCGAGTGGGGGGGGGGAGCTCAGGCCCCTACAAATGTATCTGAAACCTCTCAATAACCTTAGGATGATCTTAAAATAAAAGTTTCGTTTGAGTTAAAAAATAAATTTCTAAACCGTTACTAAGTTCAGAATAATAATAATTATTATCATTTGTTTAAATTCAATAATCAACATAAAAATATAAAGGAGGTAATGACAATTTTGACCGTTATGTCCTACTTAAGTGCTGAAGGAAGAGTAAGGAACCCCATTTTGCTTAAAGGCGTTCCCAAGAATCGGCCGGTGTGTAATGCACTTTGTATTCTTTTTTCCTCATAGGTACTTCTGCTAGTGGGTTTAACAACCACCCTGAGCCACTCGATGGTCTATAAGAAGTTCCCCATCCCTAACTTACAGCTACTGGTTCCAGGCAAGGAAGAGAACCAGTGCCGTAAGACAAACACAATACCAATGCCTCGCTGGACCTCGAACACATCTCGGACGAACGGTCAGAAGCCAGCGTTGTGACCACAGAGCCACCGGGCTCGTTGCTCACAGGTTATTTTCAAGAGTTGTTAACGCATTACGCGTCTGGTGGACGTGGACATCAAGCGGAATCTCAGATATTTTTGGTCTGATACGCCAAATTTGGTGTTACAGGGCTAAATTTCTTGCCCTGTGGTGGGTCTACCTCTTTGTTACTCTTAATTGCCCTCAACTTAGGATTATCTGTCTGTGTAGGAGACCTCACATCTCCTATAAATCAGACCATCTAGCTAGCACACATAGAACACATAGGTTCGACTATTCACTCTGACCCTTGTTTAAATGGCGGGGCCAATAAAACCAGAAGTTTACTGCCTATATTGTTTGCGTGTGGAATCCATTTCTGGTTCTAATAAGGGACAGAAAGAACAGCCCTCCTAAAGAGAAGGCAGGCGAGCCGTGCTCAATGATTCTCACCGCAGCAAAGCAAACGGGGCCCATCTCCATATTCTCAAAAGCTCACCAGAGATGGGGAAAAGGTCAACATTTTGATAGTTTAATGCTGCGCTGAAATGATTTTTACTAAAGCTAAAGATCTTGTTACATTGGTTGTAAGTGAAATTTAATTAAATAATGAATTAAATTATTTTAGACTTAAAACCCAATTAAATTAAAAGAGACAATTATCAATTTTTAAATTCTGCAGTGCCGCCCCGGTGACGCAGTGGTCTAAGTTCTGGCTATGACCATTCGTCCGAGGTGGGTCCGGGTTCGAATCCCAGTTAGATATGGATGTTGTGTTTGTCTTACGGCACTGGTTCTCTCCCTTCCCTGAAACCAGTGAACCTAAATTAGGGACGGGCGACCGCTTATAGCCTATTGAGTTGCTCACGGAGGTCGTTAAACATCCAACCAAAAAAAAAAAAAAAATACAGTTTTATTTTAGTTTTCATTACGGAAGAGGTGGAATGGGGTAAGTACAAGGTAGTAAAAAAAAATCCCTGTTCAGCCTCACAAATATTCTTTCTTTATCTATCGGCGCCCCATCTTATAGGGTACTTCCTTTACTTTCATTTTGAGACTGGGGTGGCGTAGTGGTCAGAGTGTACAGCTACGGGCTGAAAGATTTCCAGCTCGTGTTGCGCTGCCGTAGTCACAAGCTGGAATTCCTTCAGCGAGGATTAAGTCGATTTGATTTTTTCCAGCCAGGATGAGGAAGATTAAGTCATATTACTTTTGGGTTATGTAGATTTTGCCTGCCTTTTAAGACATCACGAAATGAGGCCTTAAAGCGGATATATAGTGCTTGCTTACTTAATCCTCTTCGTGCTCAACGGCACATATGACCGACAGTTACTTCTACGCTCCACGATCAAAGCCACGGGCCTTGCTTCTTCGCAGTTCGCTCATACTGCACGGTTTCCTTCCTCAGTAATCATTCCGATGCATATGCGGTTGCATAAAGCGATGCCGGAGCTTTCGTTTGGAGCTCTTATCGTGACGTCACAAAAACTACGTAATGAGCTGAGTTATTATGGAATTAATCTGCGGTATATGACGTTAGTAGCTTTTGTGCATCACGATAACAGTCCTACAGGGACACAACAGAAGAGCTATAAGCTTAGATCCGTGTTAGTAATTTATCACGCTCTGACCCGGTTGCATGTAATTTATTATTATGAGATAAATTTCACGTACCAGCGTCTAACGTTTTGCGTACTACTACGACAACACGTATCTGATTACGGCTAGTCTAGACGTATTCATTAGATAGTCAGCATAATTTAAAGTTCATGAGTTTCAAGATCAAATATCACTCTACTGCAGCTGCGTAACAAGAAGTTCTGGAGCCTTCGAATTAATAGCTCGTGTCTAACCATGAAATTTAACATTTAAAATTTAGAGCCCCCCCCCCCCCCCAGTTTCTCTTATTTAGCGTGATTTTGGGACAAACGCAGCATGGGTGGGGTTTCTTTTCCTCACTGCAAAAACAACGGGTAAGTTCTAAGTTGACGCATTTAGTTTTTACTTTTTTGTTGTTGTTTTTTTGTTTAAAGCGCCGACAAGTTTAAGGTACTAAAAAGAAAAAGCGGATTTGTTTTCATTACGGGGGAGGGGGGCAGGCCCGGGCGCAGCTCAAGAGAGGGCGCAAAAATCACTGCTTGCAGTCTCTTAAAATTAGAATTTAAACTTTTACACCAGTTTCTGGTGCACTTATAAAGTTAAAATTTCTTCCTCGAAGTGTTCACGTGATGCTCATTGCTAACATTCAGAAATGAAGGCGCAGTTGTATAGTCCGTCCAACTAAATAAACTTCCCCGGCCTTCGTCGACAAGAACGGGGCCCGCAGTTTTCCTTTAGTTGGACGGATAAGGATGTCAGATTTCTTTAGTTGGATGGATAAAAATGTCACTTTTCTTTTGTTGGATGTATACGGATGTCGCGTTTCTTTAATTGGATGGATAGTAATGTCGCTTTTCTTTTGTTGGCTAGATAAGGATGCCGTTTTTCTTTAGTTGGATAGATAAGGATGTCACTTTTCTTTTGTTGGGTGGATAAGAATGTCGTTTTCGTTTAGTTGGATGGATAAGGTAATGATGCAGTTTATCTTAAGTTGGATGTATAACGATTTTGTTTTTCTTTATTTCAACGTATATAAGGATGGCGCTTTTCTTTAGTTAGATAGATAAGGGATCGCGGCATTCGCTTTTCTCTCTTACTTAATACCGCGGACAGATAAAAATCTGAAAAAACTGTTACGTCATTCAAAGGATATAAATCGCGCTTAGGCGAAAAATGTCTTAACTAAATTCAGTACTCAAAGGAAATCATTTAAACTGACGCACTCATTATCTTTCAATAAGTAGGAGAATTTAGTCATGTTAAGATAAATGTGCCTTTCATTAGTAAAATTCATTAAAAACATGAAGACTTGCATCAAAATATGTAAATTGCGCGTAGCCTCACTTCCCCTAGTCCATTTCCCCTAATTCCCGTTTGCCCTAACCACGGTTACCCCAATCGCGTTTCCCCGAAATCGCTTTTACCCAAATTCCCATTTCCCCAAATTCGTTTGCCCTAATCTCGTTTCCCCTAAATCTCGTTTCCCCTAAATCTCGTTTCCCCTAATACACGTTTGCCCTAAACACACTTACCCCAATCGCATTTCCCCGAAATCGCTTTTACCCAAATTCTCATTTCCCGTAATTTCGTTTGCCCTAATCTCGTTTCCCCTAAATCTCGTTTCCCCTAAATCTCGTTTCCCCTAATTCAAGTTTACCTTAAACATCTCAAAATAGTATAACTATACTAAAAATCTGAAAATTCTTGCCGTAGAATAAAGATAAAATTTTCCAATCTTTCGCACATCAACCAGATGGCTTTCTCAAGGAAGGTAGACAGCTAACTGCAAACTCGATAATAGAACGTTTCAACACTTTGAACGCGGTGACTTGACTAGACAATAAATGATTACGAGCAAACGTGATATTTCGAAGAAACGAGGTCACTTTGGTTGGGCACGCGATACAATGGTAGAGAACTCAGCATTATTTGAAGAATTGATATCCAAATACGTGGCAACTCTAGAGAAACGCTGTCATTGCAAGCTTCGCAGCTGGTCAAGATTTCCAAGATTTCGCAAATGGCGGTAGATTTGGGTGTGGAGTATGAAGCTAATTTCTTTACATCACTCCATATAGGATCGGCGGACTTGAACTTGACTTCTCTTGATAGGGCAGTGGTTATTTTCCCGTCTCTTGTATCCCTTTTATGTTCGCTGATTCTAATTCCTTTATACACGATGCTTAAGAGAAATATTGACAAGCCCCCTCTTCTCAATGAGGCAGGTGTTTACGCCATCCCACTGAAATATCCGGACGGCTCCAGGCGATACTACATCGGAATGACCAAACGTTCGTTTGGAATTAGAATCAGCGAACATAAAAGAGATACAAGAGACGGGAAAATAACCCATGCCCTATCAAGGGAAGTCAAGTTCAAGTCCGCCGATCCTATATGGAGTGATGTAAAGAAATTAGCTTCATACTCCACACCCAAATCTACCGCCATTTGCGAAACCTTGGAAATCTTGACCAGATGCGAAGCTTGCAATGATAGCGTTTCTCTGGAGTTGCCACGTATTTGGAATCAATTCTTCAAATAATACTGAGTTCTCTACCATTGTACCGCGTACCCAACCAACGTGACCTCGTTTCTTCGAAATATCACATTTGCTCCTAATCATTTATTGTCTAGTCAAGTCACCGCGTTCAAAGTGTTGAAACGTTCTATTATCCAGTTTGCAGTTAGCTGTCTTCCTTCCTTGAGAAAGTCATCTGGTTGATGTGCGAAAGCTTGGAAAATTTTATCTTTATTCTACACCAAGAATTTTCAAATTTTTAGTATAGTTATACTATTTTGAGTATAATTTTGTGCATAGTTCCTAATTTTTGAACTTTTTACCTTAAACATGTTTGTCTGCATCGAAGTTTCACCTAAAAACGCTTCCTGCATCAAGTTTGCTCTAATTCTCCTTTGCCTTGATTCACGTTTTCCTAAATTTATGTTTTCCCTAATTCATGTTTGTCCTGATTCTCATTAAGCGAAATAAAACGTTTCTTTTATCGTCAAAATTCAGGAAAAAAATCGTTGTGTAACATATATAATTTTTTTATCGTCAAATTCAGGAAAATATACATTTGTATATTTAATCTTCATCATCAACATTATCAATCCACTGCTGGATGAAGATCTCACCAAGTTTCTTCCACAACGGTGTGTCTTGACCCAGTCTCTTCCATGTCACTCCCGCATGCTTTCGAATTTCATCCACCCATCTCCCTTGTGGTCTTCTGGGACTTTTTCTGTCCCTTGGAATCAAGTTTAGAATTTCGGTTATCCATCGGTGGTCAGTTCCTCCAATTGCCTTTTTAGGAATTTCACTGTGATCATGATATCCTCCACTCTTGTTATTTTCTATATCCATGAGTTCCTCTTTTCACCTCTCCTGGTTACACGAAGCATGCATCTCTCCATGCTACTTTCAGTTATCTACAGTATTTGTATGTCTTTTTTAGTTAATGTCCACGTCTCTACTCCGTGCGTAATCACTGGAAGGATGCATTGATTAAACACTTTTCTTTTTGAGACATAATGGCATATTTCTCTTGAAAATTGTACTGCTTTTTCCAAAAAGCTCTCTATCCAAACAGGAGCGCGCCGAGGGCATTTGCCGTCCCTTGTACAATAATATTTTTCAATTTTTATTCATTTTTACATGAAATAAATACCTTTAGCAACATCATTTTCTCTTTCCCGTAAATTAAAGTTTTCATAAAATACAGGTCTCATAAAACTACAAGAAAAAAAAATCTGTAAAGCACAAGTTCAGTCGACGCTTTGAATAATCCAAGAAGTCAGCTTCCGAATCTCTGTAAATTTACACAAGTCCGCTTTACCGGTAAAATTTTTTTTTGCCATGTACGATTATAGACATATTACAGCTTCTTTCTTGGAAGGGGCAATTGTTACATATACAAGTATATACTAGCTGTGCCGACGGCTTCATTCGTGGTGAAGATATCGCTGAAAAACAGGGCTATGATAACACGTGTAATCCGATCCATCCATAAGAACTGTAGTTGAATTTCATAGCAACCGATGGAGAAAATTGGCCGAAAGATTAAATGGCCGGCCGTTAGTTTTTCACGTGAAAGAAAATTATGATTAGTTTTTACTTAAATTTAAGTACAGAATTTTTATTTTATTTTTTGAAAATAATTCATAATGCGCATATATAACATTCTGTGTTCCATTTCCAGTCGTTATCAAAATAAATTGATTGACTGAACTGCCGGTTCTCGATAAGCCGACGTACAACTGTCCTTGCGAGAAATATTCTGCGGGCATATGCTAACGTAGGAAAATTGTCGGGAGGGGGTGGGGGTAATGCCGAAAGTATAAAATATAAAGTATTTCTGTTCTGATTCGGAGATTTTCAACGTTTACAACTACAAATCTACAAATTTCTGCGGGATTCTGCTACTGCAGAAAATCTATCTGTCGGAGGAAGGGAGGGGGAGGGATAATGCCGAAAACATATAAATTATAAGGAATTTATGATGCGATCGGGAGATTTCCAGCGTTTACAAATTGCAGCTCAACAAATTTTCTGAGAGCACGTGCAAAGGCAGGAAACCTATTTTGGGGCTCAGCCGCCCCGGACAGGTTTCTTCAGTTAGCACATGCCCGAAGGGAATTTGTTGAGCTGTACTGGGTAAACGCCGAAAATCTCCCAATTGGGCTGCAAATTCTTTACATTTGATATTTTTGGAAATAACCGCCCCCCCCTCCCCCAGGTTTCCTGCGTTAGCACATGCCCGCAGAAAATTTGTTGACTTGTAGCGTCCCGATTGGGCTACAAACTCTTTACTTTTTTTTTCGGTATTAAGTCTTTCCTCCTCCCCCGACAGGTTTCCTCCGTTTGCACGTGTCCTCAGGTAATTTATAAAATTGTAGTTTGCAAACGTTGAAAATCTCCGGATAGGACCTGAAATTCTTTATATTTTATATTATTGGTTTAAAGCCCCCCACCCCCCTCCGGACATGCTTCCTGCGTTTGCAGAGAATTTATTGAGCTGTAGTTTTTAAACCGTGAAATTCTTCTGTTGAGTTGTAGATTATAAACATTTTTTTTTATAAAGAATTGCATTAAATAGCGCAGTTAAGAAAATACGACATTAATGAAACTTTATGTGATTCAGATAACCAACCTCTGGGGACGTGGCTACGAAGCGGTGGAAAACGAAGTGTTTATACGGCCCCTTAATTGTGGCCAGTTCTCCTACACCCAATCAGTGATGGTGGTAAGTGGGAATACATTCAATCGGGACAGACTGACGTCTACTATTAAAGTGGAACTAAATTAGCGAAAGGCATTTCCACGGCTTTTAGTCTCGTACGGAAGGGGGAGGGGGATCTGGTACACTAACAACTCTTAAAAAGTGGGCCTTCTGCGTTCACAATTCTAGCGAATATATTACTATACTATTTCTTGCTTTAATAAAAGTTTAGCGCGATGTAGTACTTTATATGTGAAGGGGGGGAGGGGGATGCAATGGCTACGTTAAGGACTCTCCTAATAATGGTAATAATCACGTGCACTTCTTTACACTTTTGCAGGCATGGTGGTCGACATCATCAACAGGAAGGCATAGAATAATTCTCTCGAGATATCAAGACCCACCGTTTTATTTCGATTTACAAAAATTCGGCAAACGCGAATTAGGGAAAACTTGATACCAGCAAACGTGTTTAGGGCAAACGAGATTTAGGGGAAAAGAGATTAGGTCAAACGAAATTAGGGGAAATGGGAATTCGGGTAAAACCGATTACGGGCAAACGAATTGGGGTAACTGTTTAGGGCAACCGTGAATTAGGGAAAACGAGATTAAGGGGAAACGAGTTAGGACAAACGAAATTAGGGGGAATGGAAATTCGGGTAAAAACGATTTTGGGAAAACGCAATTCGGTTAAAAACGATTTCGGGGAAACGCAATTCGGGTAAATGTGTTTAGGGCAAACGTGAAGTAGGAGAAACGAGATTTAGGGGAAACGAGATTAGGGCAAACGAAATTAGGGGAAATCGGAATTCGGGTAAAAGCGATTTCGGTGAGATGCGATTGGGGTAAACGTGATTAGGGCAAACCGGAATTCGGAGAAACGGATTAGGAGAAATGGGTGTTCACCATAAATTGGCCATAGTAAATGCGTCCATTTTACAATTTACGAACGGCGTATCCTCTAGACTATACTATAGCGTAAGTAATTTCAACATGAATTAAGATTTATACAGTGCGAGCTGTTATAAACTAAAGAGCAATTGAATTAGAGATACCTGTCTAGTAATGTGTAGCACCACCTTTCGCCCTGATGACAGCAGCGATTCGTTACGGCATGGACTCGACTAGACATCGGAAGCGTTGGGAAGCTATACGGATCCACGACCCCTGAACAAGCTCCCACAGTTCACGAAGATTTGATGGAGGGGCTCAGAGCCTCCAACATCTCTCTCGATGGCATCCCAGATGTGCTCGATGGCATTGAGGTCAGGTGACCTAGCTGGCCAAGGAAACGAGGTCACGTCGATGGAGTGTTCTTCCAACCATTCGGATACAATTTGGGAGCGATGGCACGGAGCATTGTCTTGTTGCAGGATGAGGTCCCCAGTGGGATGTTGAAGACGTACAAACGGGAGCAAACGGTCGTCCAGGATATCCCGGTAACGTTGACCTGTGAGGGACGATATCACACGTACCAGGGGTCCCATTTCAGTCCACGTAAACAGTCCCCAGACGAGAATACCACCCCCCCTCCAGCTTGAAGAGAACCTTGCTGGAAAGAAGGATCCATCGCTTCATGTGGTTTGCGCCGTACTCGTATACTGCCATCCGCATGTACCAACGTGAATCTCGACTCATCGGTCCAGGCAACATTTCCCCACATGTCTAAGGTCCAGTGGCGATGTTTCCGCACCCATGCTAATCTTTGCACCCTGTGGTGTGCGGTCAGCAGCGGTACACTCGTGGGACGATGGCTTCTGTACCCCATAGCGAGGAGATGGTTCTGGATTGTGTGACTGCTTACACGTTTTTGTGCACCAGTGTTAAATTGTCGAGTGATTTCTTGCACTGTGGCCCGTCTATCCACTGTTACAGTGCGTGCTAGCCAACGATGACACTGCTCATCCACACGCTGTTGTCCACGGCAGTTGGCCCTTGCAGGGATGGTTTTACCGGTTTCGATGTACTCACTGTGCACCCGTGACACACTGGCTCGTGTAAATCCCAGTGCCTGCACGACTTCTGAGATGGAGTGACCCATTTGTCGGGCCCCGACAATTTGCCCATGATCAAATGCGCTTAGATCCTTCGTCTTACCCATACTGCGTCCGATTCTTATTGATTCCCATCACATCAATCCTTATATTGTCGGATCGTTGCATACGTCATGTCGTTTCCGTTTACAGGGCCGCCCACAGCGCCATATTTGCATAACGCGAGCTGTCTGTAATTCAATTGCTCTTCAGTGTATATCCCTTGAGCAGCGTTTTTTTTTTGTTGTTGTTGCTGTTGTTGTTTTCGCCACAGGAATGGTGAACTGAAATCAAAATTTTCCATACTACCATTTAATTGTAAAATCTATTGTATTAAAAACACATACATATATATGAGGTTTTAATCATTTATTTAGGTTTACTTTTCTTCAGTTTGTCCTCTTAAGCTTTAAAAACGGGATGACCAGAAATCAAAACGGTTTCTGAAATTTTTGTTGTTTGTCTAGCTCTTGAACAAGCAGTTCATGAACTTCGTTAGAGTGAATGGTACTGTGGTTTTATGATTTTATGGCATCAGCGTCTGCTTTGGAAGAGATTTGAACACATGACTTTACTTCAAAACTTTCGGTTTTTATAAGTGGATTCCCAGGGCTGTGCAAATGATGACTCACACGTGAAATGAAAGCGTGGAAGAAATGAGAAAGAGTTGGAGAGGAATGAAAGCGACATGGAGCTAATACCATGGCCGCAAGAGGGCTCACGTGAAGTGGAACATCGAAGGAAAATTACACGCTTTTCGGAGAAAAGAAAAAAGTAGAAAACGTTTTTGGTAGAAAATAGGAAGTGCATGTGGTGATTCCTTGTGCGACGGAGAGAGATTTTTTTGTCTTATCAAAGAGAGGGAATGTTACGTGACGTTCAACATGGGAGATCGCGGGAGAAATTAAAATGGAAATGCAGACGAGAAACCTGGCAGCTTTCGATGTAAAATTCATATAGAAATCAGGAAAAGAAAATCTGTGATCTCCACCCTATACTGCGTTGAATAAAAGCTCCATTACAAAATGGCGAATTCTCATTTAGCTACTAAATTCTTCATTTCATCGTTGGAGAGATGTAGCTAAACCCCAGAGCTGCTTAATTATCTTACAAGCGAAAGCTTGACGAACTCACAAGGCCCGTTTGATGTGATACTAAAGGTCCGAATTCTCCGATGCATGCAAAACTGAAAAAATCCTGTGAGAGTTCGGACCATAATTAAGTACTTTTGCAATTAACATGTGTCACTACAGAGGCGTAGCACAGGCCCTTCCCTCAACAAAAATGAGTTTTACTCACTTTCGATGATTTTGAATAGATCGTGATAACTTCTGATCACACATAGACAATGCGTGATAGTTTATTAAAATATAATGTATATAATATTATATAAATCATATACAGAGTGGCCATTTTATTATGACCACTCCCTCAGTACTTCGTTGGGCCACCTTTTGCCTTTAATACTGCTTCGATTCTTCTTGGCATGGACTCCACGAGATGTTAATTGGTGGTTTGTGGAATTTGAGACCATGCTTATTGAATAGCACTTTCCAGGAGAGTGAGATTGCAGGGTTGTGGATCCAGTTGTCTGATGGCTCGTTCAACTTCATGCCACAAATTCTCAATGGGTTTGAGATCTGGAGATTATGGGTGCCACCTAAGCAAAGTAAACTCACCGGTATGTTCCTGAAACCAATCCTGTACAATACGAGCACTATGGCAGGGCGCATTATCTTGTTGAAAGTAGCCATCGCCATTGGGATAAGCCATCCACATGACAGGATGCACTTGGTCCGCAAAGATGTTTAGATATGATGTGCCAGTCAGACGTTGATCAACACGAATTAAAGGGCCCAAAGCATGCCAGGAAAACATCCCCCAAACCATAACGTTGCCTCCACCAGCTTGAAGGGTTGTAGCAATGTATTTGGGGTACATGCTTTCGTGCTTTTTCCGCCAAATTCTCACTCGGCCATCGGCATGGTGCAACGGAAAACGTAATTTATCGTACCACGTAATTTGTTTCCAATTATCGACTGTCCAATCCTTGTGCTCCTGTGCGAACTGGAGACGTTTTCTCTTGTTAACTGCAGACAGCAAAGGTGTTCGAACAGGCCTTCAGCTGCCATATCCCATCCGACGCAGTGTACTACGAACAGTGCGTGCAGAGATTATTTGAGGGGATCCTTGATTAAGATGGTCTGTAATTTGCTGCACTGTTGCCCTTCTGTTGCCTGTTACCAGTCTGGACACTCCGTTACGCCCGAGCAGTCACTAGTCGAGAGACCCAGTTTTTTGGCTGACAATCCAGTCTTTAAACACTTTAACAGCTGCTCTGGAACATTTCACGAATGCGGCGGTTTCGGTGATATTCGCTCCATGGCTCCGAGCTCGTACAATAATCCCACGTTGAAAGTCCGTCAAATCGCATTTTTCATCCATCTCGTCACCCAAAAAACACCTCTACTACTGTCGCAAGCACTAAACTTTCCCTTTGTATAGCAAGAATGTTACAGCAATGGTGCAGTACTGTATTGAAGAAAATGCGAAACCAAAATTTGAAGATATTCAAATAAAAAGTGGATATAAGAATGAATGTGAGTTGAGGTACTCAGAGGCTCTCACCATAGAAAAAAATAAACATAGAGCCTGTAATAATAATGAACCAATCATCATAGCAGAACCTTGGAAGGCCTTAGTAAAAAGAGAAAAATAATATAAAGAACAGCAATGGAGAAAGAAGAGTGGGTAGAAAAGGAATATCGGAAACATAGGAGAATTGAACAGCGAATGAAATATAGATGGCAGCACAGTATCAAGAGAAAAATATAAAACTCAAGAATGCAGGCAGGAGCACGTGATCCTTGGCCCTTTCACACAAGTAAAAAGACCCCGTATAGGGAATCTGGTGCACATAGTCGGTTTGCAACATATGGTTAGGACAAGGGTTCTGAAGATGGCCTCTTAGAGGTTGAAAAGTTTCAACCAGAGTTTGGTGGAGTGATGGTGATCTCAGGCATGACGTGATTTTAAACTTCTTAACGGCATTTAATAGTGAAATATTTTGAACTAGTGGTGCAAGTAAGCATCGATGGAATGGGATTTTTAATTGATGAATTTTTAAACTTCAAGTAAAACTACTGGTGCAGTAAGTATAGGGTACATCGATGGAATACAGTATTTTATCGACATGTATATAGTGATTTTAACATTAAAAGATCTGCAACCATAGTGTAATAGTGTGTGAGCAATAGTGTACATAAAAGAAAATTAAAACCAAAAAGGTCTCATCTACCAAGGAATTATCGTGGGAATATCACGACATGTGTTGAAAATCGTCAATGAATCCACAAGTAAAAAAACTGACACACCAACAATGCGAATTATTTCACTGAGGATTAGAGGTACGTAATAGTACTTAATCTGTTAGTGTATATATAATTGTTACTTTTTATACTAGCCTCGCCCTCTGGCTGCAATAGCGTGCAGTCATAGCTCATTTTCTTAAAACTGTTAGGTGGTCATAATAAAATGGCCACTCAGTGTATAACATTATATAAATTATATAAAAATAAAAAATATAGGAGAGGGGATAGATCGACGAGTTCGTTCCCTCGACATAGATCCTATTGAAAACGTGTGGGGCACGTCAACGCACCCCGGAAACTGAACAGTGAAGACGGCGCTGATGGAAAATGGGCAATGTTACCGAAAGAACTCATCGACAACCTAGTACGAAGTATTGACAGACAACGCAAATTATGCATCGACGTTAGAGGTAACTGAGGACGCCGTCTTTCTTTCATACCGCCTTTGGTAGGGATGCATCTGTATCATGGCCAGAGATGGAAACGGGTCGCATAGCAACGGATCGACAATTTCTTGCGGGTCAAACGGGTCGTGTCAAGGTGTCTCTAACGGGATTCTGACCCGGTTTTATTTCCGTTTTATTCTTGAAAAGCAAAAAAAATTTTTTTATTTTTTTTTCAAAGAAAAATGTGCACTGTGGAATTATGTACTAGATACTAGTGCTCACAGACTGAAAAATAATTTGACATGCAATACGAAGGAAGAATGTCTTCAGAAGGAAAAGTGTCCCTTCCTTCTGAGGGATAATAATGAAAACAACATCCACATTTTAGAAACTTTCAACTCATCATAAACTTGTGAAAATTGGTGTTGCTGTCAAACATATTGTGGAGCTTAATATGTTATCAAGAAAACAGCAAAAACTGAAATTAAACGTACAAGTTGCTTAATTCAAAATATTTGACTGTATCGCCATCAAAATTATTTGGAAAAGCTTTAACATTACTGCAAAGGGACTTTCGGACTCTCGCAAGTGTGTTTGAAAACATGTGTAAAACAGTTAGGTTATGTTTTGCAAATGAAGGACCACAGTTTCAATACTTCCCCTAAGTGAGAAAATTATACGTTCCTATAATATATTTTGTTTGATTTCCATATAACCTAAGGTACCCACTGCGGAGAGACTTTTTGAACGCCCTGAAGATACACTATATTGACAAAAGTCACCGGACAACTAGAAGAGAAACACAGCATAGCGTTTATTGACATACATTAGTACGGTGTCGGCCCACCTTTGGCCTTAATGCATGCACTGACCCTTCGAGACATGCTTTCAACAAGGTTTAGGAACACAGCGATAGGTATGCCCTTCCATTCAGTACATAATGCTGCAGCTAACTGTTGCTTAGTAGTAGTTGGTTCCAAACTTCTTATGCAGCGCTCCAATTCATCCCATAGGTGGCTCGGTGCATTATCCTGCTGGCACCAACAAGGCTCGGTTCCATAGTATTGCCACAGAGTTGGTAGGGCATACTTGTCCAGAATATCGAGGTAGAGGTGCTGGTTAATAGGTTTACCCACGATAGCCAATGGGCCGGGACCATACCACGACCCCCCCCCCCCCTCCCGCACACGCACACGAGTACACTGCCAGCTCCAAACTTGACCGTAGGAACAGTACACTGTGGTAAATAGTTTTCCCCCGGCTGCTATAGGACCCGTTTCCATTGATCTGCGGTCTACGATAAAGTTCTTTACACCAGGCTAAACGACGAGTAGCATTCCGAGTAGAGATGAAAGGCTTATGAGCTACCGCACGACCACGGTAACGCATGGAATGAAGTTATCTGTGAATGGTACGTGTACATACCGTAGTTACAGCATTTTTACTCACCTGTACACTGAGGTCTTGTGCAGTACTCCGTCGATTAGCAGTAACGACTCTCCTGAGGCTTCGTCGTCCTCTATCACTGATTTTCTTTGGTCTGCCGGAACGTTTAGCTGCTTCAAGAACGCCATGTGTCTTCCACTTATTCAGTACACCCAGAATAGTTCACTTGGGTATGTTTAAACACCTCTCGGTTTCTCTTATGGACAATCCACTAATATAACACCCAACAATTTTTCCTTTCTCAAAGTCAGTTCTCTCGCTACGCGACATTTTCACTCAACCTCACAGTGCGATATAATCGCGGTTAGCTGCAGACTTGTTTTTGTATCGTTTGCAGCTGTTTCGCGCATTTTAACAACGCAGCGGATCCGTTCATTTGCTTTTGAAGGGGTGTCCGGTGATTTTTCTCAATATAATGTATGTTATTGTTCAAAGAAGATCCGGGTCGGGTCCGGTTCCAAAATGTTTGACCCGCTTCGAACTCTGATCATGGCACCCAGTGCTACGTAGCTATTTCTGAAAAAAGTTCCACTATATCCTTTAGTATCTGCAGTTGTGTAAGAGTTGTTTTCGTCCTCATTTTGAATAGTAATGGAGTTCCTATAGATTGAATTTCACATACCTAGGCCCCTCCTGTGCAACGCTACAGGTCAAAACCTGGCTCGTCCTTGAGTTTTCCACACTAGCGTAGAAAGCAAGCATTTCTTTAATAATACAACGAATGCTAAGGAAAATACTATTTCTTGATACATCTAGGCACCTATTCGTCTGGAGACTTACTGTGGCACTGTGATAAAGTATCATATCGAGAAAGCAAACAAATTTCCAGTGAACTACAACATCTTGTTATCATCGAACGTTACTATTTAAAGAGAATATTACATATTTGTTGTTATCACGTTTTATGTTTGACTGGGTTTGTGAAGTCTTACGCATTTCGCGATTTTGGAAGCCGTAAAATTTTTTGAATTTGAGTATGTCTTACAAGCCAATAACGGGTTTGGTCATTTGCGACAGTAATGAAGCTTAGTTGCAGGGAAGACGCAGGAAATGCATGCTGATTTCGGTGGCAAATTGTTTCCCCGAGGGAAAATGATTATTGTTATTTCCTACATATTTCTCTCTCTCTCCCCCTTTCCCCCCGCTGTTTTCTTCCCTAAACTATCTTAGTACTTTGATAAAAGATGTACGATGATGCTCAGAGGTGAGAGAGAGAGCCACTGACGGCAGCATTCTTCAAAGACTGGCAGCGCTGTAGCGGCGGCGGTAACTGAAGAGGGCTCACACAACGTGATGTAAACTAATTCTCCTACTCGGTGGCTTCCCCGCAATGCATATCCGCTCGCCGCAGAGAGTCAGAGAGGCGGCTCAGCAGCCTCGGTTGGTAATTTGGTCCATCCCACCCTCTTGCAGCTTCACAAGCATAAAAACCATGAGGCCTCCGAGTTTCCCAACCTCTTTTCTTCCGGAGTGCTCTTCCTGTTCCTTGAGATGGAAAAACAGATTCACCCTCCCCACAGCCTTGTGCGGCGCACTTAGAGGATGCCTCTGAGCGAAAAGACCAAAGTTGCGTAACTACTTTTCCCTCCGGCCGTCTCTGTCGCTATAGCAACCACGTTGCTCAGCAGTAACTTAATTTGTGGGTCCCCGGTGGAGAGAGACGGCATCTGGACATCGGGAAGAACGACGCACAGCAGCTCTTCAGATAGGAAATGCGGACGCAACATCCCAGAATTCAAGACGTGAGGAAAAAGAAAGAGAAAGAAAAAATATATATATATCGTCATCACGAGATCGCCCGTTTTTGTTTTCTGTCAAATTTCACATTCATGCTTCATATTCGTTATCTCACTCTCAGCATATTTTCAGCCCAAACTTACGATCACATATGATCGAAGTTATCAAAAGACTTTCTTGAATCGGAGTTTCTTGAGACTTTTAAACGTATTTTTAACAGAATAAACTCAATGACATTCTATCCCTCTTTCTCCCTACGTCTGGATGGCCTTTTTCTCTCTTCTGTGTCTCCGTTTTTGTTTTCCTTCACATTTTCCTGCATTTCTTTCCTTTTTCCACTCTATCTTTCATTCTTTTTTCTACATTCTCTCTCTCTCCTTTTGATTTTGTCTCGGTCTTGTGGGTCTAATATTTTGTCTTTGTTTCTCTCTTTCTGTGTGCCATTTGCTATTTTTTATCCCTTTTTCTGTCTCTCTATCTCTGAAGTTTTTTTTTTTTTTTTTTATTGAAGATTTAACGACCACCATGAGCAACTCAATGGGCTATAAGCAGTCGCCCGTCCCTAATTTAGGGTCACTGGTTCCAGGGAAGGGAGAGAGCCAGTGCCGTAAGACAAACACAACATCCATGCCTTACCGGGATTTGAACCCGGACCCCGTTCGGACGAATGATCAGAGGCCATCGCTTAGACCACTGCACCACCGGGGCGGCACTCTGAAGTTACTACTCATGAGTGGTTAATATTAAACGTACCGTATTCTTTGTTGTATAAACCGCGGATTATCTGTTAAGAAGTTATAAACTTTAGTTCGATTTATAAGTCAGGAAAGGTCGTATATTTGTAAAATTACCAAACATTCGTTAATAACAGGAAAGCGTAACGCATACGAAGCTAGAGGTCCGCAAACTGTCTAAAAGGCTTTTCGTTTTTTTTTTATTTACGAGGATTTTGACAGAAGATATGAAGCAACGAAGGGGATATTTTTTGCTCTCGCGAACGATCACGTGTTCTGGTTAGATGAGTCCCGCTTCATGTTATTTCACGCATACCAGAGTGTGCGGATCTGGTGGAAACCGATCGGCACACTCAGGTCTCTAGGAAAGCAATGGATCCCGTTTGTCAAAAAGGAACCGTTCAAGTTGGTGGTACTCGGCTATGGTCTGGGGCGTGTTCGATTGGCGCACACTGGAACTTCTGGTGCTTCTAGATGCATCTCTGAACGATCCACGCAACTTTTCCATCTTTTCAGACCATCTGCATCCGTTTCATGGTCATCATGCACCCACAGGGCAATGGACTCTTACCGAAGGACAGTGCGTTTCCAACCCTGAGCCGTAGTATCTGGAATGTGATTAGAAGAGCATTCTGCAGAACTTCTAGAATGGCCTCTCCATTCACCGGACATGAACCCTGTGGAAAATCCTTGGGAAGTTGTGGAAAGGTCAGTTCGAACCATAGATCCTCAACGCACGGATCCAACCAAATTATGGACAGCTGTGCAGCAAGCATGGATGGAGATGCCCGTGGAACACTTTCGTGACCTAGTGGACTCAATGCGTCGACGTGTGACTGCCCTTCTCAGGGAGAAAAGTGGATCCGTTACTAGGTAAGTGTCCCAGGATCTCTGTTCACTCAGTGTACATTAACCACGGCAACGACTAGTCGATGTTAGTAAACCTTTTAATCCGCCCTGTAGAACATCGAATACTCTCAAACTAAAATCTAAGGCGGAAAATCATTGATGCAGCTATTGAAGGCTAAAAATAATTTTCGAATAGGGCTTTTATTTACTGAGAAATCGTACTAATTTCCAACACAGGCTGTTTCTAAAACGCTTGGCACAACTTTAAGAACTTGTTCTAACATTAAAGTCATATAAACATCAGTCTCTTCTTAATAGAATATATATATATATATATATATATATATATATATATATATATATATTACAAAGTTGTTACATATACAGTATATACACTGAAGTGCCAGAAAAACTGGTACACCAGTCTAATACTTGGTAGATCCCCCACGGGAGCGCAGGTATGCAATAATACGACGGGGCATGGATTCCACTAGCTTCTGGAAATATGCTGTAGGCAATGCACACCATACTTCCTGCAGAGCGTTCTACAATTCGGGTGTATTCCGAGGTCTTGGATTCCTGTGTTCGATAGCGCGTTGCATGGCATCCCAAATGTGTTCTATCACGTTCAGATCTGGGGAGTTGGGTGGGAATGGCAACACCCCAAACTCAGATGAATGCTCCTCTAACCATAGTGTGGCGTCCCTACACCTGTGTGGAGGTGCATTGTGCTGTTAGAACAGGCCCAACCCATCAGCATGAATGCAGGACATGAACGGGTGTACCTCGTCAGAAAGGATGCGCAAATAGCGTTGGCCGGTCACAGACGTGTGCAAACTTACCAGGGGTCCCAGTGAAGTCCAGCTAAACACGCCCCATACCATTAAGGGCCCCCACGAGCCGGTACAGTTCCCTGTTGACAGGCGGGATGCATGGCTTCATGGGGTTTGCGCCACACACGAATCCTTCAATCTGCCCGATACAGTTGCAAATGCGGCGCGTCAGACCAGGCTACTTGTTTCCAGTCATCAAGAGTCCAGTGGCGGTGTTGCCGTGCCCAAGCGAGGCGCATAGCTCTGTGTCGTGCATCCATCAAGGGGACTCGAGTTGGGCATCGGCTCCCAAAGCTCATGTCGTGCAGGGTACGTTGCACAGTTTGGACGCTCATGCTTGTTGTGGCTCCAGCATTGAAGAGTGTTGCACGCCTATCGAGAGTGTTAACGCCTATCGCGTGAAACAATTCTTGACAGCCGACGATGGTCACGTTCACCCAATGTCTTTTTACGGCCACACTGGAATCATAGGTTGGAGGTTTTTCGGGAATTCTTGTAATCCCTTGCAATGGTCATCCGTGAAAATCCGAACTTCGTTTCTACCTCCGAACACTATGGCCCATCTCACGAGCGCCAACTATGACACCGCGTTGAAAATCGCTTAAATCGTTATTACTTGTTCTCATGCCGAAAGCAGCTCTGACAGCTGGCAAACGCCGAGAGAGAATTTCCTATCTGAGGTTGAGAGACCCGAATCCTCAGCGCTCTGCGCCTTTTGTCAGGTGAAAAAGAAGAAGATAAGATATTTGGGAACAGATTTCCCTGATAGAATAGTACGAAAGGAAAGTATGGAAATATTAGAGGAGAAGGAGTAGACGGTTACCCGTTAAGTAGTGAAGTTGTAAGCTGCCCTACATACTTACCTCTAACAACAAGCCATTCCAAACGATATTTCCCTCCGCAGAAAAATGCCCGGTACACCTGTGCCATAGATGAGTACAGGGAGAAAAGAAAGAAAGAACACGGGAAAGGGGAACCTGAAAAAAAACATCACACACAGAATAAGTTTCCCAGAGAAAAATCGACGTTCAACACCGGATAAGACAAAACTGGCCATTTGCTCAGTGTGTCTCACGGGTCCGCTCTTGCTTCGTTACTCGCCAGCCAATGAGAGTAAAGATTTTCCCCCATTGGTTTAAAGTATTTTTTCTCAGGTTTACTTTTGTCGATTCTTGACAGGCATGTCAGAGTAACCATAGCTGAGGTGGTGTGATCACAATATTACACCGATCGAGGTTTAAGATACTCATTTTGAGTAAACAACCGAAAAATAAAAAAAAGCCGCAATCATGGTTTTCATTCCTTATTTAGGGAGCCATTAGTATAAGGGCCAATCATTTTTTTTTTCTTCGCTACAATTATGTGCAACAGGGGAAACAATTTAGTCCTGTTTTGTTTATTTATTATTATTATTAATTTTTTGTCAGAACTAATGCGTAAGAAAAAACATTTAATTTAAAGGACAAGACCAACAACACCTTATTAGTTGCGGGGAGAGATATTCAGTACAAAAAAGATGTCTTTTATGCAACATTTTGCTCGGCTCTTAAAAGAGCCGTTTTTTTTTTGTTGGTTTTTGTTTTATTTTAATCAGGAAAATACAACAACAAATTTTAATATATTAGACAAGACCAACAACACCTTGTTTGGTTAGGGGCAGAATATTCAGCACAAAAAAGATAAGTCTTTTATGCAACATTTTGCTCGGCTCTTAAAAGAGCCGTTTTTTATTTTTATTTTTTGTTTTATTTTTTTTAATCAGGAAAAAACAACAACAAATTTTAATATAAAAGACAAGACCAACAACACCTTGTTTTTTAGGGGCAGATATATTTAGTGCAAAAAAGATAAATCTTTTATGCAACATTTTGCTCGGCTCCTAAAATGGCCGTTTTTTGTTTTTTTTTTCCCCAAAACTGATATTCAATTTTTTGCTTTCCTCCTACGTGTGAGGAATAACTTCAATTTAGTCCCAGTTATTTTTTATTTTTTTGGAAGTATAACTGTGAACTGGATTCTTTTCAGGAATTTTATTTAAAATAGCATTCGGTCTTTTAAATTTGTCAGTATCATTGACAACATAATTAAGGGCCTCCCTGACAAGAGGATTGGGATGTTTCTTGGCTTTCTCGTAATACCTTTGCGCTGGATCATACATAGTATAATGTATAGAGCTGATATTTAGCATACTACGGATAGCATTATTGGATGTTTTTCCATCTAGTCCTACCATCATACGAAGAGTTTTATTTTGAAACGAGGTAATATTATTTTTTTGCTGCTTTCTGCAGTTACCCCAGCCATAGGTAATCACCGGGTTGAAGCATGCTTTCCATAACAAGGTTTTATTTTTTTGCTAAGCCTTTTATTTTTAATTATGGGTTGGGGACATCCTCTTAATTTAAGAGCTTTAGCCAGGGTTTCCTTAATATGCTTGTTCCAATTCAGATTATGATCCATAATGAGGCCTAAATATTTGACATCCTTTACCCAAGGTATTTGACAGCTGGCAGGATATGGGGGTCAGCATCATTTTCTTGTAGGACTTCCGTCCACAGGTAGTAGAGTTTAGGCCCCAGCCACCTACAGCGAGATCGCCTTTTGGGCAGGATACAGAAACGGAAGGAATGAGAGCAAGTCTAGCGACTTTTGACAGAACAGTTTGTAGTGAGATTAGAGTACAGTAGATGGCGCCACCGTACAAGTACGATATTGCACATAGATGGGTGAGAGAATTTCAGGGAGGACATAGGAAAGGATACCCATTTAACCAGTGGGTCCAGCCTGGGGGCCGTCACTTTACGTGCTCGTCCGATGCACGGCGGATATTCAGCGATTGTTAGTAAATCACGCCATCTCAGCGCAGGCTTGAACCTGGGGACCCAGCATCGATAGCCTGAAACACTAACCACTAAGCCATCCGCGGCTCTTTGACAGCTGGCAAGGATGTCTATCGCTTTATATACGCACTGGCGGACGGAACCGAGTACGCGCATATGTGACGTTGCTATGTATTTTGCATAAGCTCGTCTGTACCAGTTTTTCTGGAACTTCAGTGTATATACGAAATGTAATATTCCGTTAACTATGATCTCATTTAAGAAATGCTGAAACCAGGGCCGGAGCTATCTTTTCTTATGTGGGAGGACGAGACTTGAAATTACGCCCCTTCGATTTGCACTCAAACAATAAGTAGTTTTTGTGCTCTCACACACCGCCCCTTTATAGGAAGGTATTATGATTGTTCGAAAATCGCACTTCAGGTTTTTGACATAATTTCATTTAAAATGCAAAAACTAGGTAAATAACCAAGAACCCACGTAAAGTATGAACGTTATGCAAACGCCGACAACACAACACTCCATAGAAACGCAAAACAAACCAGCGCAGAAGGAATGAGTATCGGATAGTGAACGTAAGAATAGAAAGAAGCTTTAGGTGTAGGGCTTGGGAAAATTCCATTCAAGGTTAAACGCCCAGAGAGACTTCTTGCGACAGAGCACAAATGATGAAGTAGCTCTTCATCCCAACGACATGTTCCTGAAAGGTCATAGAGGCTTAGCATATCAGCATATTATTTTCTATATCTTCATTCACTGTTTTGGAAAATTTCCTTCATGGATATGAGATTATTATACCTGATAGTGTATGTTACTTTGTACCCTAGTTAACTGCGTGGAATATGGTATGAGACTTCAAGTATTTAAAAAGAAAATACTGAAAGGTGTTACTTTCATTTTTAGGTACAATTTCCATTTTTTACATCCCCCAGAGCATGAATTTACGCCCCTGGAATGATCATTCTGGGAGGGCACTCGCCCTCCCTGTCCTCCCAGTAGCTACAGCCTTGGCTGAAACGAATGCTTCCGTGCGCCAGAAACGTTATTAAAATCGCCTTGACCGACCAGGATTGGCATCTTTCGTATGTTAATTGCGTATCCTTCGAGATCTCTCCAAGACCTCGTGGAAGCATTCACCCCTGGTTTTACAAAGCCACCAGAACTGCAATGGATCCCCTCGTTTATCTAGCAATGATCAAACCTCTGATAAACGTCGCTCGCACGCAGCTAATGATTGGCCGGTGTGAACCGTGTCGACAACCGAATGCGCATGCGCTTTAAGAACAGCAATCACCAGCGGCTAACGAAGGCAGTTTTTTTTTTTTTTTTTTTTTTGCTTTGTCAGTTTTTGAATTGTATCTCTCAAACGGATTAAAATCAACCATGCTTGTGTGACTTTTTTATGCTTTCCAACCGTAGGTTGAAGAAGCGTATATGCTCCAGCTTTGTCCGTCTGCCTGTTTGTCTGCCCGCACGTCCGCACGATAACTCGCGTAAAAATTGTTCGATTTCGATTAAATTTCACTATGTCGTAGTGGACACCCGGGGACGAAATCTATTGAAAATGGAAGAAATTGGTTCAAAGGTCAGGACATAGGAACGGAATCCATTCCATTGTCCTTGTGCGTCATAACTTACGTAAAAATGCTTCAATTGCCACAAAACGTTAACATGTTGTTCCGGAGGTATACTGAACCGGTTCTGTTGAATATCATCGAAATGGGGTCAAAGGTCAGGACACAGGAGCGAGATTTATTCCAAAGACATTATCCTCATAACTTGACTAAAAATGCATCTGTTGCGACAAAACTTTAGTATGTTGTTCCGGAAGTATTCTTAACCGGTTCTGTTGAATATCATCAAAATGGGGTCAAAGGTCAGGACACAGGAGTGAGGTTTATTCTACAGCCATTATCCTCATAACTTGAGTAAAAATGCTTCTAATGCAACAAAACTTTAGTATGTTGTTCCGAAGGTATACTGAACGAATCAATAGTCAGGGTAGGGAAGAGGGTTTGCCTGTGCGCCATTTCTGGTATGTTGGAAAGTGTATCATAATCAATGCATTGCATGATTTCACTACCTTTTTATTACTAATCTTTGCGCTGCGGCTCCTACTGGTCGGTCGGAGGAAGAAATGCACTAACGTCAGTGCGGAAGTCACCTCACTTTCTTTCCCTTTTAATATTTACTGAAATATTAAAAATATAGTGAGATAATTTCGAAACACTAACAGCATTGGTTCTATCCTCGTCTTAAACTCAGAATCGGCTTGTCTATGAATAAAGATTAAGAAACTGAAAACTTTAACCCATTCAACTTATACTCCGTATTGACTTATAAACCAAAAAATATGATACTTTGTGTTACTATCGCTGGCCACAAAAGTTCGGTGCTCGTTTGGCTTAGCGAAATGAAAGGATGACGCCACATTTAGAATATCTTGATTACACATACAATCTCTTGGAAAAAAACAGAAAAAAAAAAAAAAAAAAACATTCCACAACTGCGTCAAATGTTGCTTCTTCATCTTTATATTCCAATTTGTTCTTAATTATGTGACATACATACAAACTCTGTTTTGATTGGCATCGTATAATTGAAATTTTTTATAAAGTATGTTCGGTATAAGGGACGATGAAATTTTTAACTCTCACATTACAAAAGGTATGATTTAGTGTATACCGAATTTGAAATAAAAAACGCGTAAAAATTGGTGTTTGTGTATTCCTGACAAACAATTTTCCTTAAGAATGGAAATTTTATCTTTAAAGGAAAGACGCAGTGGAACCTATATACAGTGAATAATCTTATGGAGGAAACCTTGGAACTTGAGTTAAAAAATACTTTCGAAAATACCTCAATTTAGGGAAGTAATTTTCAATTTAACGAAATCCTTTCATTTAGTCCTCTTGTTGAACTTGAAATTAATAAGTGTGTTGCTATTGGTGGTGATTTTGTGATATATATCAGAGGTGATGCACATGTCAAGACCAGAGTTGGAAACGGGTCAAAAATTTCGAACCCGGATCCGGACCCGTAACTGACCCTGACAAATCTGCTTTGAACTATAAATTTGAAACTCAATTTATATATATGTGCATATAAACGTAATATGTGTATTCATCCCAATAACTGCTTGATATTTAATAAATGAAATCCTATTTTAATAATAACATTTGATTACTTGCTAAATTTTAGTGCCAATTTTAGTGCCACTATTTTGCGTAATCCAGAAGTAATGGCTGACTATGACCGTGACCATGAAGTATATTACAAATGGGAATAATTATTTACGATTACACAAATGCATTTTTATATGTATTTTGATTGTTCACTTTTTCCACGCTTTGATGGAGGTGCGCATACTTTCATATGGCCCGTTAGATTTTTGGTTCCATAATCTTTTATTACACCGTCGACATCTTTCTTTGTAATTATACACTTTCCACAGTTTGAACAACAAGCAAGACCAAACAACACAGAATTATTCACCGGTTCTTTAAGGAGACGAAACAATTTCCAGCATTCACTCTTCCCTTCGTGGTTTTCAACAAGCACGCATTTATCGGCCTTGACGCCTTTCTCAACCTCCTTAATATTAAATCCATCCATATTAATAAATAAGGAGTTAATTTCGACATGACATGTCATGGGAACGGGATGTTAGCACATCAGTCGAAAACCTCTGAATGCTCAATGTAAAAGATGTGACGTGAAAAGTAACTCTTAGTCATACAGTGAACTTCGCACGGAGAGAGTGAATCAGCTGAGAAGCAGGCGAATGGTGTTTGCCTGTATCTTGCCCCGGACAATCTCACTGTAAAAGAACACTAAGGAATTATTTTTTTACGATAGAGAGTCGGTGTGTTGTCTGACGTCGTTGCTTTAAGAAAGAGACGACAATATTTTTGCATGGCAAATCACTATTCACTCCGTGGGCACCACTATCGATTACAGAATTCCACAACACGCATTTTTCTTTGGAATATATTTTTCTTTTTTCAAAAATAAAACGGGAATAAAACCAGGTCGAAATCGGGTCAGGAACACCTTGACCCGACCCGTTGGACCCGCAAGAAATTGTCGACCCGTTGACCCATTTCCATCTCTGGTTAAGACGGCAAGTAGCAGTAAAAAGCCCTAACCGGCTAGCTCAATTGGGAAAGTATTCGGTTCCGGAGCAGGTGGGTTCGTGTTTCGCCACCGAAAATTTCATGTTTCACATTGGCGCTCGAACGTAAAAAGGATCCACTGGCCGTTGGGTTCTTTGAAAAATGTGTCATGTTAATTCTGCACATCGTGCGGAAATAATGAGAATTCCTTCTACGCTTCAAAAAACTGTGTGATGCTTCTTCCACATATTGTCCAGAAATTAGTAAGAATTCCTTCTTCAACAGCGAACTCCTTCAAGGATGGTTAGCCCGCTGACATGGAAACCTGTAGTTTTGTCGCATTCTTCAACAACGAACTACTTCAAGGATGTTTAGCCCGCTAACATGGATACCTATGGTTCTGTCGCATTCTTCAACACCGAACTACTTCAAGGATGGTTAGCCCGCTGACATGGATACCTATGGTTCTGTTGCATTCTTCAACAGCGAACTACTTCAAGGATGGTTAGCCCGCTGACATGGAAACCTATGGTTCTGTCGCATTCTTCAACAACGAACTACTTCAAGGATGGTTAGCCCGCTGACATGGAAGCCTATGGTTCTGTCGCATTCTTTAACAACGAACTACTTCAAGGATGGTTAGCCCGCTGACATGGAAACCTATGGTTCTGTCGCATTATTTAACAACGAACTACTTCAAGGATGGTTAGCCCGCTGACATGGATACCTATGGTTCTGTCGCATTCTTCAACAGCGAACTACTTCAAGGATGGTTAGCCCGCTGACATGGAAACCTATGGTACTGTCGCATTCTTCAACAACGAACTACTTCAAGGATGGTTATTCCGCTGACATGGAAACCTATGGTTCTGTCGCATTCTTCAACAGCGAACTACTTCAAGGATGGTTAGCCCGCTGACATGGAAACCTATGGTACTGTCGCATTCTTCAACAACGAACTACTTCAAGGATGGTTATCCCGCTGACATGGAAACCTATGGTTCTGTCGCATTCTTCAACAACAAACTACTTCAAGGATGGTTATCCCGCTGACATGGAAACCTATGGTTCTGTCCAAGCCCTTTTTCAAGGGAGCAAGATACACTACATTATCAAAATAAATGTTTAGGGACGAATGGCTGTATTATCGCAATTAATAGTTGGTCAGTCTACCTTTTGCTTTTACGACAGCGGCAATACGTCGAGGCATAATATCAACCAATTTCCGGTAGCTCTCGAGCAGGGACGGCGCCAGAAAATTTTCAACGCGTGGGGGGGGTCTCCAAAATCTGGGGGGGGGGGGTTATGCTTCATATATCATCATCATCATCATTGTCAACCATTATCAATCCACTGCTGGACGAAGGACTCCCCAAGTTTCCTCCACAACGGTCTGTCTTGTGCCAGTCTCCTCCATGTCACCCCTGCATACTTTCGAATTTCATCCACCCATCTCCCATGTGGTCTTCTTCTGGGTCTTTTCCTGTCCATTGGAATCCAATCTAAAATTTCGGATGTCCATCGATGATCTGTCCTTCTGGCAGTATGTCCAGCCCATTGCCATTTCAGGGATTTAACTCTGATCATGATGTCTTCCACTCTTGTCATTTTTCGGATCCACGAGTTCCTCTTCTTATCTCTCCTGGTTACACCAAGTATGCACCTCTCCATGCTTCTTTGAGTTGTCTGCAGCCTTTGTATGTCTCTTTTAGTTAAGGTCCACGTCTCTGCACCATACGTAAGCACTGGAAGGATGCATTGATCAAACACTTTTCTTTTAAGACATAATGGCATATTGCTCTTGAAAATTATGCTGTTTCTTCCAAAAGCTCTCCAGGCAAGTTTTGTACGCCGATTAATTTCTTCACCAATGTGACCCTCACTTGATATCTGCTGTCCAAGATAAACGTACGTGTCTGTTATCTCCAGCTTTTCTCCATCAATCGATAAATCTTCATTTCTTGTAAAAGCATTGAACATCACTTTTGTCTTCTGAAAGTTCATTTTTAATCCCACTTCTTTACTCTTGTCAGCAAGTTCCTGGATCATACTCTGCAGCTCTGATGGGCTAGTTGCAAAAATGACTACGTCATCAGCAAAACGAAGGTGGGTTAGATAATCTCCATTAATCTTTATCCCCTTGTTTTCCTAGCTAGGTGACTGAAAAACACCCTCCAATGTGGCATTAAAGAGCTTCGGAGATATGGTGTCACCTTGTCTCACTCCCTTTCCAATTTTTATGTGTGTTGTATTTTCAAACAGCCGAATCTTTGCACTTGCATTTTCATAGATGTTATTAATAATATTAATGTATGCATCTTCAATACCGCAGGTTTTCAGAGCCATTGTAACTGCTGATGGTTTCACCGAATCAAAGGCTTTTTCATAATCGATAAAAGCCATGCACAATGGAAGTTCATATTCCCTCGCTCTTTCAATTAGTTCTCTCAGCACATGGATATGATCTATTGTGCTGTAGCCACTACTGAATCCAGCTTGTTCTCTCGGTTGAGCCATGTCCAGTGTTACCTTCAAGCGGTGTGAAAGAACTTTAGTGAAGATTTTATAAACTACTGATAGGAGGCTGATAAGTCTGTAGTTTCCGAGATCCTCAATGTCGCCTTTCTTATGTAGCAGGATCATTGCAGCGGTGTTCCAATCCTCAGGAATCTTTCCTTCATTTAGGCATCGAGTGAAAATTTGGGCGAGTACTGTTTCGATTTCTCCACTTGCTTCTTGTATGATGTCTACAGTAATTCCATCTTCTCCTGGAGCTTTTCCCCGCTTCATGTTCTTGATTGCATGTGCAACTTCTGCTGGAAGGACTGGAGGAACTCTGGTACTGGTATCTTTCATGATGTCTGGAGTGCATGTACCATCCCTTTCATATAATTCGGAGTAGAAATCTTTCACTCTTGTCAAAATTTCGCCTCTATTTCTTGTTACAGAACCATCTTCTTTTCTCAGTGCCATAATCTGTTTTCTTCCCTTACTGAGATGTCCCTTTGCTATCTTTAGGCTTTGGTTGTTTTCAATTGCTTTCCTCACTAGTTCACAGTTGAATTTTCTTACGTCTTCAGTGATACTTTTTCGTACTGTCTTGCATAGCTCTATATATTCCACTTAGGAAGTCACATCTTCTTTAGTTGTCCTCATCTCTCTTCTTTTTGCTTTTTTTTCCAATTGTTGTAACCTCGCTGAGCCTCATGTTTTGCGTCGTCCGATGAAAACATTCCATACGGAGTCACCACTACGGAGTCACCACTCCAAACGGCGCTTCGCATTCGCGGCAGTGAGGTGTGGCTTGTGTTCCGCTGCTCAACCATAATAACCTACACTGTGCAACTCAATTAGCATAGTTATGGTACTAACCGAGCCACTTACAAGCACTTCCTACTTCAGCAGCGATGGAAACGGTAGAGGAAGCACCAGGTTTCTTAACATTTCTGGTTCTTCTGTCATGTTTCGTCAGTTTGTGCTGCCTTCTTGAAAGTATTTTTGCTGTAGTTGCACCGTCCTGCTTCCATCTCTTCATGACATCACTTACAGTCGATTTTGGTATGTTTAGCTTAGCTGCAATACTCCGTATGGAAACGTTACTCAAATGACGTCATCCTACAGCCAGCCCACGCTGGAACTCCGAAAGTTCACGTTCAGGTGGCATATTCGCTTCAAATAAAATATCCGCTTCACGACATAACATCTCAGCTTTATATACGTATCTCCCCACTCACAGCGCACCTTCCTGCGCAACCATTCTTTGCACCTATGCAAATATTTGGTTGTGTAAGAATACTTTTGATAATGTAGTGTATGTGACGAACATCAAGGTGACGTACATGTCAAGACGGTTAAGTAGCAATGCTAAGCCATTGCCGTCGTAGCTTAGTTCGAGAAGCACTCGGTGCCGCCCCGGTGGCGCAGTGGTCTAAGGCGTTGGCCTCTGATCATTCGTCCGAAAGGGGTCCGGGTTCGAATCCCGGTGAGGCATGGATGTTGTGTTTGTCTTACGGCACTGGCTCTCTCCTTTCCCTGGAACCAGTGACCCTAAATTAGGGACGGGCGACTGCTTATAGCCCATTGAGTTGCTCACGGTGGTCGTTAAACCTCCGATCAAAAAAAAAAAGAAGCACTCGGCTCCGGAGCAGAAGGATGTACGCTCGAGTCTGTTACCAGCAAATTTAGATTTCATTATTTTACTGACGAAAATATTGTACTGTAGAGTGTTCAGGAAAGTTTTGAGATTGCTGATGCTGTGGTGCAGTGGAAGCATGTCCGGCGCGTAACTGGAAGACCCTGGGTTCGATTTTCCGCGACTCACTTATAAACGATGACTTCTGTTTAATGGAAAGAGCAATGACTTCTGTTTGATGTTCCTGGTCCACGTCAAATGTCTGCATTTTGTATTAATTGATGACTGGTGATAGAGACTGTGAATGAAAACCATATAAAGAAGATAAGAAGCATTTCAGACGATTCGGAATGAGCTTCAATTCTATGATGTGCCAGAAGACGTTTTCCGGTGTCTTAATACGCTGCTGTTTGTCGAAAATGCCGGAAAAACGTGTGCGATCGGACTGAAACTGGCAGCATGGGTAGGCCACGTGAGGAGGTGAATTTGATTACAGCCGCAGAGCATATGCAAATGATTTGTGCCAGACATGCCCTCGTAACTGTCCTGCAGGAGGTATAAAACCAGGACACACAGGGCAAGTTGCCATAGCCGATTCAAGGGCATGCTCAGTTACTACCACTAAGTAGGTAATAACTGAGTATACACCGCCGCAGCAGATGCGATCCGTACCCACAGCTGACGGACTTTGAGCGAGGCCAATGCGTTGGACTGTATTACAGCGGACTTACCAACTGCGCATCGCCATTCTTGCTAGACGAAACGCGAACAGAGTGATCAGAATATGGCATCAGTGGAAAGAGAAAGTTCTAACGCATCGGCGTGAGATGCCCAACGACGGAAGAAGGCACGGTGAAACCGTCATCTCCACCGTATGGCGTTGGCAGACCAAACAGCCACATTCCGAGGGTTAGTACATCAGTGGGGATCTGTGTCACATTAAAGATTGTCAAGCTCTGCCTAACGCCATTTGCTTCAGAGAGGTTTTGTCACTCGCCGTTCGGTGCTTCAACTTTTCTTGATCTTAAACCACAGACGTCAGCGGCTGCAATGGGACCAAGAGCGGAGACACTGGCTTGACAAATGGCAGTGCACAGTGTTTTCCGACGAGTCGCGGTTCAACCAAATGACGTGTGGTTGACGCATCCTTGTATGGTAACACCGTGGTGAACGGCTGCAGGAGACGTGCTTTGTGCAGTGTCATATGGGCCCGACATCGGGCGTTTTGGTGCGGGGATGGTTTTGGGTTCCATTCACGTTCTCGCCTCTTACGCATTGCAGAAAACATGACAAGCCAGCGATACACGCGGAAGTTGTGGATGCTGAAGTGCTGCCATATCTGCAGACGGTCCCTGGTGCCATCTTTCAACAGGACAATGCCCAACCACATTTGGCGCCGAATGTCTTACACGTGCCTCGTCTTCCTTGGCCAGCGCGTTCGCTTAATTTCTCGCCCATTGAATAAGTGTGGGATATTGTCTTTCGACGTTTGGCCCCCTTCAGGATCAGTCACAGTTACCCAAGGCGAACATCGGGTAGGAATCGAGACAACATGGAATGACCTTCCGCAGCGCCACATGCGGAACTTATTCCAGTCGATACCACGCCGTGTAGGAGCTTTTATCGCCGCTCGTAGTAGCTACACAAGGTACTGAGAATTGTGTGTTCTACATCACTTACAGATCTCATCACTTACATCCTGTATCATAAGTAAATCCCTATAAATCTCACTTCGGTATCTCAGGTTGGTGTTGTATATTCAACAGACAGCAGTGTACGCACGACCCTTGCATTAAAGACACATCCCGTGCTAAAGTTCATTTTAAGTTTTATAAAGCATGAACGGATGAACGTTTAACTATTGAACTATTTTGTACCATCAAAAAGTACGTTTTACGTCTTATACGTGTGCATTATGCGCAATATACACAGGTGTGCAAAAATTAAAGACGAAGAGCAAAAATTAGCATAACAGCGGAACGAGCAGGCAGAACGGGACGAAAGACCACTCAGGAGATAGACTAGGGTCCGGTATGGTAGGGCATGCGCATATAGTCAATGTAAAAAATTACTGTAGATTTTACGGTTTTAAACCGTTTCCCAGGGTGCCAACAAAAAACCGTAAAATCTACAGTCAGTTTTATGCAGTGTTGGAGCAAAGCTATAGCTACAACACGATCAACACATTCGTTGCAGCCAAATTTTTGTGTTTTTGTGATTATTTGGACTGTGACTCGCTCCAGCCAAATTCTGTGCTGTTTTCTTCATTAAATGCAGTACTGGAGCAAAGCTATAGCTTTGCTCCAGTACTGCATTATAGCTATAGCTTTGCTCCAGTCCAGCAAAGCTATAGCTTTGCTCCAACACTTTGTAAAATTATAGATTTTACGGTTTTGTGTTGGCACCCTGGAAAACGATTTAAAACCGTAAAATCTACAGTCAATTTTTTACATTGTGGAGCATGACGTGTGTGTGTGGGGGGGGGGGGGGTTGTCGGAAGGGTATAAAGCACACGGGCGGTGTACGCTCAGAAATTCGGTGAAAGCTATTGCACGGTGAACATCGGTTTGAACGGTGTCGAGTTGCTGCCACAGTGTGATATGGCCAACAAGCAATCCACTTGACGACATCTGGATGACTTTACCGGAGGTCGCGTTATTGGAAAGTTGGAAGAAGGTCGAAGTGTGACTAGTGTGGCCGAGGAGTTCGGGATCGCTCACAGCATCGCTTCACGAGCTTGGAGAGCATTTCAAACGACAGGAACAGCTGTCCGAGAGTTTAGCAGTGGTCGTCCACGAGCAACTACGGCGGCGAACACCGGTATATTGTCCTACAGGCGAGAAAAGACAGACGGAAGACAGCGGGAGAAATCGCAAGGCACATGCAACAGACAACTGGACGTCCGTTATCGCGTTTTACCGTGACCAGGAGGCTGCACAAAGGTGGTCTATTTGCACGACGACCAGTTTGGTGTGTGTCATTAACGCCTACTCATGGGAGACGGCGGTTTCTGTGGTGCCAGGAACACAAGAACTGGACACATCAGCAATGGGGTCGAGTTCTCTTTACGGATGAGAGCCGATTTAGTCTGATGAGCGATTCTAGACGTATACACATCTGGAGAGAGCAGGGAACACGCAATCACACCTGCAACATCATCGAAAGGGACCGGTTTGGAGGTGGCGGAGTTCTCGTTTGTGGCAGTATCATGCTTGGCAGCCGTACTGACCTCCACATCTTCCAAGAAGGTTCAGTCACTGGTGTCCGCTATTGTACCGAGGTTCTCCTGCCTCACGTGTGTCTGTTTAGAAGTGTTGTGGGTCCTGAGTTCCTCTTCATGGACGACAACGCTACACCTCATCTTACAGTGGCTGTCGCAGAGTTGTTGGAGAGTGAAGATATTCAACGCATGGATTGGCCCGCAAGATCCCCGGACCTAAATCTAATCGAACACGTGTGGGACCTTCTCGGGAGACGCTTGGCAGCACGTCACCAGCCGCCAGCAACGATTCCGCAGCTGCGATAGTCGCTACAAAAGGAATGGGCCCCGATGCCTCGACAGCTCCTTGACAATCTCGTCCTCAGCATGGACAGACGTTGTAAATCCTGCAAAGCAGTCTGGGGTGATCATATCCCCTACTAAAGACTGGATTTTTCTTGGCAGCCGCCTGTCACATGGACGTTTCTGTTTTCTGTCCCGTTGTGCTCGAAGCTATCTTTTCAATAAAGTGCCTTTGTATCCTTTGGATTCCTTGTTTGGACGGTTTTGCTCACTTGTCCCATATTCTTACATCTTGGGGATCTTATGGTATGATTTGAGTCGATGTGGAGCACTTCTGCACGACGTTACATTTGAAAACCGTCTCGTCCTTAATTTTTGCACGCCAGTGTATAACAATATTGAATGCACTGGTAAAGTATTCTTTAAATTCCGAATAGTCTAAATAAAATAAAATAAATACAGTAGGTAATTGTAATGTTGTAGCAGTGAAGATTTCAACAAATGTTAATAAGACTTTAGGTTTATTACTGTTAAAAATTAAAGCCCTTGATGCAGAGGAACTTCAATAGTAATAAAAATTTAACAAGTTGAAAATGCCAAAATTCATTCTGTATTTACAGGCGTTGGACAGAATAGTGTGAACACCTATGAAAAGAAGGTTTTGTGTACCTAACAATGTGTGGGACCACCTTTGGCATTCAAAACCGCCTGAATCCTCCTTGGAATTGTTGCATACAAAAGCTTGATGGTAGTTAGTGGGATGTTACACCATTCTTGATTCAGAAACTGCTCCAGGTCCTTGAGAGATGCAGGAGGAGGATAACGGGATCTTACTCTGTTTTCCAACACAGACCACAGTGGCTCGATGGTGTGTAAGTCTGGTGATTAGGGAGGACGAGGAAGGTGTGAAAGTTTGTTCTCATGTTCCTCAAACCATGATTGGACGCTCCCAGCTCTGTGAATTGGGGCGCTATGTTCTTGATAGATGGCATACCCTGCAGGAAACAATGCCTGACACATTGGATGTACTTGTTCGGCCAAAATGGTTTCATATGCCCTGCCAGTCACCCGTCGTTCCATGGTGATCAGAGGACTGCTGAAAACTATGACAGCCCAGAGCATGACGGAACCAGCACCATGGAGATCAGAGGACTGCTGAAAACTATGACAGCCCAGAGCATGACGGAACCAGCACCATGGTGATCAGAGGACTGCTGAAAACTATGACAGCCCAGAGCATGACGGAACCAGCACCATGCTGATCAGAGGACTGCTGAAAACTATGACAGCCCAGAGCATGACGGAACCAGCACCATGCTGATCAGAGGACTGCTGAAAACTATGACAGCCCAGAGCATGACGGAACGAGCACCATGCTGCACTGTTGGGAGCAGACAGTCTGGGTTGTACGCTTCTGACTGTATTATCCACACGTAAACGTGTCCTGCGGTGGGGAACAGTGTGAATGTGGATTCATCCGAACTCATTACATGTTTCCATGCATCAACAGTTTACGTTGTATGCTCCTGGCACCACTGCCGTCGCCGTTGTGCATTCACCCGAGTCACCAGAGGTTTTGCAATAGCAGCTCTGCCATGAATATCTTGTTTATGCAGCACTGTTTTCTTTGATACTGGTGTCTGGAGATGCAGAATGAGCTCCGCACTGATTTTTGGCGCCAGGGTCTTCTTCTTACGGGTAACAATCCTCTTTAATGATCTCCTGTTTCTGTCAGTCAGGGTCGTTTTCTGGCTGCTCTTGTATTTCGCAGACCAGGTTATGCCACGAACACGGTATGTTGTCATGACGCTAGCCACAGTAGCTCTCGATACTCCCACTACTCTTGCGACTTTTGTCAGGGAAGCACCAACTAGCCGGCCACCAACAATTAGCCCTCTTCCGAAGTCCTTTAGGTGTCGCCCATTTCGTCGTCACCCTGAAAGAAATTTTACACCAAACCACTTTAAATGCACTTAAACAGAATTTTGAGGCTCTAAATAAAGCTGTTACAACCAAAAGTGGTGGATACCTTTGCGTATTGCGACGTACGCAGCCGCATTAAAAGTCACGTCTCTGAGTGTGGTGTTCACATTATTCTGTCCGACACCTGTATGTTAAAAAAATATTTACTTCATACAGTAAAATTTTTGTATAGCAAATATTTCGGCTATTATAGTGCTACTTTCTGTTAAATAGGGGTTTCATTGTACATTGTAAATGCATACTGATTTTTCAATATGAAGATACTGGTACTATATTTTCTTAGAAGATTGATTTTACCTGAAAGCACTTGCTCTACCCTCATGCACCTATACAGAACAATACAAAAGACAGCCTTACGTAGTGAATAATTAATTCGCATACACATTAATCTACTGCCAGATGAACTGTAGATGACAGGACATCCACGGTATTGTAATGGTGTCATCGCTGAAGAGGCAGAATAAGGTAAAAGAGAGGAAGAGAGGGATTACAGTGTCTTCTGGGAGTTGTATCTGTTCCATAGGCTCAATATCTTTGAGAGCTGAAAGCTTAAGTATCAGGAAGTGTGGGAGCCGATACAAACCCTAGAGGATCGAATGAGTGGCGACAGGAGAAAGGAACTGATTCATCATGTTCTCATGGTTTTAAAACTTCCGTTGCAAAGAGATCAAATGTTGTCTTAGCTGTCTTCTTGTCTCCAGGTATAATTTTATAACGTGCATAACAACCTACGCCATGCGAAATGACACGCTACCACAGGTAATGAATGCATTACTTCTCTCGCATCGAAACATTTATAATCGATCTGCGCAAGGCGGAATTCAGTTTCATTTCTACAGCCTCCTACATATTCACGAATTCGCAGAAGTTCGACGTTACTTAACCACAAGGAGAGCGTCTACGCAGAAACTTCATACCATTTTAAGAAGAATGTGGCAATGTAACGTATATTTGGTGTAAGCAGAAGCAACAGATAAAAGGAATCGGTTACTCGGAAAAGCATGAATAATGTCACAGAATCAGGAATCTTGATCGGGAGATGACTAGATAAGCAGATAAAAGAACGGACTCGTGTTGAAAAACAGAAATACTTAGCAAGTATACCAAAGGAGCAGAAGCATAAATATGCATTTCTGCGCCCTGGGCGAACCAAAAAATATTGCGTCCCCCACTTGTTTATCTATCTATACAGTGGTGACCAAAAATGTCGACACTGAAAATTTCATGTTTTGCAAATTTGCAGGCTCATAAGAAATGTTATGTTTCACTAAATGCAAATGTTTTTATATAAAGCGGAAAATAATTTAATGCTGAATTCAATGCAAGAAACACAATTTAACTATCTGCAGCACAAAAAAGGTTATGCTGCGGATACTGCAACCATGATAAATCGACACTACAATCCGATAAAATGATATCAGATACTTACGATTGCAATGCATTATCAGTATTTAGTAGGGTAGCCTGTATTGTTTAAGCGGCCGATGTATCTCAATCAAATGGTGCTCAAACATTTATGCGCTCCCTAAACAGAAATGTTCATATAACGGCCGGGTTTTTCTTTCTGAACGGCACGTCAAATGTTTTGTTTTGCTGAAATCTACAATTAAACAATCTATATCTCTTATCATCTCATCGGTACCGATAGTAAACCTGCCACAAGTGATAAGCCGTCCCTTCTAGTTCTTCATTCTCTGCTCCATTACCCAGGTTATAAACTGGAAAACGGGACCCTTCTGACATGAACATCATGCCATTGGGTAGAATAGAAACAAGTGAGTTGCTCACGGTGGTCGTTAAACCTCCAAAAAAAAAAAAAAAAAAAAAAAAAAAGAAACAAGTGATTCAAATATCTTCTCTCTCCGGTCTCAGATTCGTCGCCATTGTTATAGCCCATTTCGAAGGTAATCAGTCAGTAAAGATTAGTGTTAATCATCCCCCTGAACGACCACTTCGAAAAATAAAGCTAAGAGGAATGCAGCGGCCTCTGACGAGGAGGCTCACTCGTTCGACCCGCGTGCGACCAGTTTCTTAGACAGCGAATATATTCGTTCGAGCTGATTTCAGCCCATTTTGGTTAACCCCGAGTTAATTCGTTCCAGCGAGTTAAAGGGTTAAAACTGCAGCACAGCGACGTCTCATTGAGCCAACGAGTTTTTGAAGCCCTGCCTTCGCTATTACGTGGTGCCAAGAAACAATTGTAGCCTGGATTAATTGTCTTTTACTCTATTTGATGTACGCCTCATTCGTACAAGGTTTTTCAAAAGGTGTCACAATTTTTTGTTACAGGGCTTGGGGCTGACTTATATTGCAACGCCCTGTGTGGAGGGTTCGTTTGATGCTTGCTCTGTATATGGGGTTTAACCCGTATTATTTCTCCCGGCAGATGCAGATGAATCGAATACAAAGTATGAAAAAATCGACTAAAGTTAAGTTTTGCTCTTGCGGTGAGGAAGACTCTTATTCAGATGTCGCGGGGAATGTCACCAGGCTTTTGTCCGTCATTTTCGTGATTTCATTGTTTTATTAACACCTCGGATCACCTTCTGTTCCTCTGTTCATCGGCCTCATTGCTTCCTACTTCCCTTCGACCCGACGATACTCGCACCTCCGCTAAAATCTTCCTCCTTCGTCGACTTTATGCCACCGAATCCTTCTCCTATCGCTTGGAGAACACCCCCTACCAAAACTGTTCCTTCGTCGAAGAGAGTGAAGACCAACCTTCCAAGAAAGCGAAGCTACACCTTAAAATGCCCCCTCTCTCAAAACGCAAAGATCTTTTATTTCCTTCGCTGCTGTCTCTCCTTACTCTCTCGCCTGGGACGGCTGAAGAGCCATAACGTCCTGTGTCATTTTTCTCACATCGACGAAACTATAAATCTAACACCCCTCATTTGAAGGGACGCGTGTGAAAAAACGCACTTTAACAACCGTCGCTCTGCTCAAAAAATGGCGGGAATTGAAGGAAATTGATTACAATTCTTTATTTCTATAATGGCTACTGAACTTCACTTCTGATAAATATGGAAGCCCCAGTTACATTTTCTATCTGGTTCAAGTCAGGAATGTTTTCTGGCCAGGCCAACAATGAATGCCCTTCGCTGTAAACCACTGATTGCATATTGGTGCTGTGTGGCAGGAAGCTGAATTCTACTGAAAAAAGGGATGGTGAACCGTTGGGAAATATATCCCTAATGGAAGGTAGCAGTTTTGGTTCCAGGATGGTGTCGATGTATTTCCTTGCGTTCAGCGTGTCGTCGATTACATGAAGGCAGCCAACATCGTCTGCTGATATACATTCCCAAATCATAACGCTTGTTGGGTGCATTAAATTTGCCTTCATGCCGTCAGGATTTGATTCTCCCACTCGACATATGAAATATTTTCGTCCATTACTACCAAATAAGGATATCTTGCTTTCGTCACTCCAAATAACTTCTTCCATTGATCTTCTGTCAGTTTAATGTGTCCTTTTATCCACTGTAGTCGTTTTCTGCGCTGCTGTAAATTCAGATGTCGCTTTTTCTTTATCGAAATCCTACCACTTAGTTCCATATCTGATAGCCTCTCCTTATCGTTCTTGAACAGACAAAAACATCAGTTGCACCAGTTCACCACTGACGGCTTCAGATAAAATTCTTCTGTCCTTGAGACACAGTTTTTTTATTCTTCTGTCATCAACAGATTTTGTGCACTTTTTTCGGCCGTCTCCTGCTTTGGTTTTCAGTAACTTTGTATCTTGATACCACTTTTGTTTTCCAGATGTCGACACCTCTTTGCCATGCAATTTCAGCATTGGAAAGACCCGATTCACGTAATGCAACAATCCTGCTTCTTTTCGTGGGATCAATTCAAGAAATACTAAAAAGTATGCACACAATCCCAAACTGCTCTTCACTTACACCAATAACAGCGTTTCTTCTACAGAACAAACAGCAAAATTGACTTTCTCCAACTTGACACATAATGCATCGCGCCTACTGCCGTTTGATTCAGTCCCAGAAGAAGGACTGTGATTGGCTAATAGGGTTTGCGCTCACATTCCGCTTCTCAACTGAATCACACCTGCGTTTGTTCTTTAGACTAAAGTAAGGGCCGCGGGTAGCCTAGTGGTCAACTTTCGTGACTGCCACGGAGAAGAGCTCGGGTTTGATCCCAGGCAGGTACGAACGCTCGAACCACTAAATATCCGCCGTGCGTCGGATGGGCATGATAAGCCGTCGGGCTCCGGGTACACCCCCCCCTTCCCCGTAATAAATAAGTGCGTCTTTCTCCCCCTTTCTACCTCACTTCCGTGTCACTTTCCTATCTTCCTATTTCTAAGAGTTGTTTAAGACCTGGGGTCAGACACTCCCTTCCTAAAATCCTCTACATATATATGATCTGATCTAGACTAAAGCAAGAATAACTGTTTTATATTGCAGATATTTCAATTCTGTTTTTATATTGAATTCAGCATTACATTCTCTTCCAATTGATATATAAACATTTGCATTTAGAAGCATGACATTTCCTTTAATTTTCAAAAACAGCTTTTATTTAACCGATATCATTTTTTTTATTGGAGGTTTAACGACCACCGTGAGCAACGCAATGGGCTATAAGCAGTTGCCCGTCTCTAATTTACTGTCACTGGATCCAGGGAAGGGAGAGAGCCAGTTCCGTAAGACAACACGACATCCATGCCTCACCGGGATCCGAACCCGGACCTCTTTTGGACGAATAATCAGAGGCCATCGATTTGACATCGGCTCTACCGATGTCATATCCATGACGTTTATTTAACAAGTAAAGTTAATAATAGTGCGCTTTTACCTAGGCACCAAACATTAATTAATCGGCCCAACGCCGAGGCCTCTTTCACAGTTTTTAATACTCCAATAGCGTATTCAGAACGTGTACATAAAATGAAAAATTAGTAATATTGCGCTTTTGCTTAGGCACTAAATATTAATTCATAGGCCCTAGGCCTAAGCACTTTTATAACACTTTTTATTCTACCAGATGTCATATTCATATTCATAATGTTTACATATCAAGTTCAAGTCAAGTTAATAATACTGGCATAACCAAGAACGATAAGAAGAGGAACTTTTGGATCAGGAAAATGGCCAAAGTGGAAGACATCATGATCAAAGTAAAATTCATGAAATTGCAATGGGCTAGACATATTGCTAGAAGAACGGACTACGGATAGACTACTGAAGAATTAGACTCATTATCAAGGGACATAAAAAGAACTCAGAAGAAGACCACGTGTGAGATGGGTGGATGAAATTCGAAACCATGCCGGAGTGATATGAATGAGGCTGGCTAAAGACAGACAGTTGTGGAAGAAACTTGGGGAGACCTTCATCCAGTAGTGGATTGATAGATTTAAAATTCTAGATTTTTGTTAATTTAGATTTTATCGGTATAATAGTTTTATCTGTAGCACATTCAAATGAAACCTAACATGCTGTTTTCGAAACACAATAAGATTTATAATCTGACAAAAAAATTCTGATGCTGATTTCTCCCCCCTTGTCAACATATTGTTCCGACGCCCCTAGTTCTAGGATAACCTGCACTATAAGTTTCAACAAATAAAAATACGAACACAGCCCTTACAGCAAATGCGAAAAACGGAATTTGTGCACGGTCACTGACACAAAAAGGTGGGGGAGATTTCCGTTGGGGAATTTTCGTATGGATTAGTTTTCTAACGTGGGGATTTTACCAAATGTGGGGCAGTTTTCGGGGGGGGTTCCATGCATCGTTTTCCACCAAGCTGAGAAGCAGGTATCCACATCGACAATCACAAAGAAAAATTATCTTCTTTTAACGCAGTTAGTATATGCTCCCTCGGCTCGACAGGTGGAAACAGCTCGCAAGGTGGGAATTCGTTGGGTACCAATCTTTCGTGTATGAGTTTACCGGGTACCAGATTGCCGGGTAGCAATCTCAGGGTACGAGTTTTCTAAAATTTAGTTATAAGGAAATGATGTGATTGCTTCGATTTTTGAGATGTTTTGCGGGAAAAATGTGTTATGAAATGCATTATGAAAAATATATGGAAAGATGTATTATGAAATATTTTTAAGGGGATTTTGAAAAAAATTATTATGGAAAAATGTATTATGAAATCTTTTGATGGGGGGAAAATATATCGGAATACTTAGAAGTGGTGAAGATGGCGCTAAAGACGGAAATTCAGACTTTAAAACTGAACAGAAGTGGTGAAGATGGCGCTAAAGACTGAAATTCAGACTTTAAAACTGAACAGAAGTGGTGAAGATGGCGCTAAAGACTGAAATTCAGACTTTAAAACTGAACAGAAGTGGTGAAGATGGCGCTAAAGACTGAAATTCAGACTTTAAAACTGAACAGAAGTGGGTGAAACTGCGTGGGTACCCGTTTGCTGGCTACCAAACTGTCGTGTACCAAACTCAACTGTCGCATTTCGTTTCTCCGTGATTTAAGACCTTTCTAGATAAAAGTTGCAATACTAATCGAACCCAAAGCTGTAGAGTAAAATCCAACTAACATAACAGATCTGCCTATACTCGGGGCAAAGCTAACTTGATTACACTGTTAATGCTGTGAAACCGATTCACCGACGAGATATCTCTTGTGTGGGTGTAGGAAAACCGGACACAAAAATTTTAAGGGGCCGTATAAAAACTGCGTTTTTGACCGCTTTGTGGCCCCAGGGCAGCTGTTGGCCTAGCAGTCAACGTTCGTAATTGCCACGGAGAAACCTCAGGTTCGATCCCAGCTTGGTACGAACGCTCAAGCCACTAAATATCCGCCGTGTATCGGATGGGCACGTTAAGCCGTCGGACCTCGGGTACTGACCCTGAGTCCGACGGCTCCCTCGGTTATAAATAAGGGCGTCGTCCTCCCCTTTCTACCTCGCTTCCGTGTCACTTTCCTGTCGGGCACTCTAGGCCAAGTCTTCTAGCTTCGTATTTCTAAGGGTTGTTTAAGACCTGGGGTTAGACACTCCCTTCTTAAAATTCTCTACATATGATCAGATCAGATCAGCTTCGTATCCCCGTCCCCAAAGGTTGGATATCTGAGCCACATAAAGTTCCCCAATTTCGTATTTTCTTAATTGCGATATTTAATGTAATTCTTTATAAAAAAAACTTTTAAAATTTGCAACTCAACAAAAGAATTTCAGCGTTTACAAATTACATCTCTACAAATTCTCTGCGGGCATGTGCAAACGCAGCAAACCTATCGGGGAGGAGGGCTTAATACCAAAAATATAAAATATGAAAGTTTCTGTTTCGATCGGGAGATTTTCGGCGTTTAGGAACACAACTCAACAAAATTCTCTACGGACAAGTGCTGCCGAAGGAGAAACCTGGAGGGGGGAGGGGGCTTGATACCAAAAATATAAAATATAAAAAAATTCTGGACCGGTCGGAAGATTTTCAGCCTTAAGAAATACAACGCAACAAATTCTCTGCGGGCATAAACCTGCCAAAAACATAAAATATAAAGAATTTTTGATCCGATCGAGAGATTTTCGGGGTTTACGAACTACAGCTCAACAAAACTTCTGCGGGCATCTTCTACCGTAGGAAAACTGTTTCGTGGAGGGCGGCCGAAGGGAGGAGCTTAACGCCAAAAATGTAGAATATAAAGAATTGTAGAACTGTAGTTTGTAAACACTGAAAATCCCCCAATCGTACCAGAAATTCTTTATATTTTATAGTTTCAGCACTACCCCATCCCCCAACCGACAGGCTTCCTGCAATGGGAAATGCGCGGAGATAATTTTACTTTTGTTGAGTTGTGTTTGTAAACGCTGAAAATCACCCTGTGGGACCAGGCATTCTTTATATTTTAATTTTTGGTATTAGCTTCTCCCTCTCCCCCCCCTTCCTGAGGTATCCTGCGTTAGCACATGTCCATAGAGAATTTGTTGAGTTGTGTTTGTAAACACCGAAAATCTCCCGACCAGAAATTCCTTGCACATTTTATATTTTTGGCGCCCACATGCACACACAGGTTTCCTGTGTTAGCACATGCCCGAATAGAATTTTGGAGTTTTAGTTTGTATAAACGCCGAAAATCTTCCAATCGGACCAGAAATTTCTTATGTTTTATATTTTTGGTATTAAGCCGCCCTCCCCGAGGAGTTTCTTGCGTTTGAACATGCCCGCATAGAATTTGTGGAACTGTAGTTTATAAACACTGAAGTTCTTTTGTTGAGTTGCAGATCATAAACATTTTTTTTTATAAAAATATGGTTAAATATCGCAATTAAGAAAATACGAAATTACGGAAACTTTATGTGACACAGATCACAAACCTGTGGGGACATGACCACGAAGCTTTCAAAAACGCAATTTTTATACCGCCCATTAAAATTTTTGTGGCCAGTTCACCGCTTTGTATTTGGCCCGAAAATCATGGAAATGTCTAAATTTCTTATTGAAAACGTAATATTAAAAAATATATATTTTGTGAATTATAGTTGCTCAAGTAGTGGGAAATATGGCCACACGATATTTGTTTATTCAGAGCAATTTTATGGCACTGAAATTGCACTGTGGCGACTTCTCCGTACCCGGTCTTGTGTATCAGTACTTCTCTGCGCACTAATAGGGTGCCATGTGGCGCGGACCCTTCTTCCTAAGGGTGACTTAAGGCAAGACAAAGGGAAACTTCCCGCGTTCCATCACGATGTCACCCCTCAACCCGTTTGGCTGGTGGTCAGCAAGGTTTGAGAAGGTGTCGACCTTCTCAACCTTACTGACCACCAGACAGACAATTTCTGAATGAATATTTTAAAACAGTAACCACGAAGAAAGGAGCATGTTTAATCTCCAAACCATTATCTTCCCACTTGCCCTCAGACTAGCACGATTCTCTCCTCCCGCTCGTGTATGCTGTATAGCCACTTCGAAGCAAAACAGAAGTGGCAATGACGTCACCAAAATGTGAATATTTGTATTTTTTTAGAAATGCGAACAAAACTGGGATCTTTATTTCTGTAATGTACGTACGAACAACATTTAGAGCATCTGTATATCTGTGACAGCGCCCAGACTGGAGCGCTGCACATTTAGGACGAAAATCCATTCCCTAGTTTGTTTATTCATTTATTTATTTATTTATTCTTTTTGTATTAATTCATGTATTTTTTGAAGAAAGAGCACGTTTTATTTTGCCATATACTTTCGGGTGAATCTTTTCTCTTTTTTCTTTCTCTCCGTCCCCCCTCTCCCAGCACAAGGCGTAAGACTAGCTAGACAGCACAAGGCGTCACAGGACAGACCGACACTGTAAGGAGACCACGCTGGTGACATCCATCGGCGAGCTGGCTTTGTAGTATGTTTTATTGGGGCAATAGAAGTGTCCACCGTCTCTAGCTTCCACAATGCGTGTTGGGCAGACCGTAGACTTTTTGGATTCGGGCCTAACAGCTTAATTGGGTAGAGAATTTACGGTCGGGGGGGGGGGGTTGTATCACGCGGCAAACGTAACGAGGGGTTCTCAGAATTTCACTGGAACGGGTAGGAATCTTGACCCCCTAACGAATGGAAGATCAAAATGCTAATTCTCTGACCAGTAAGATTTACACTGGGGAATTTAATTCAGGAAGGCTTGCGTTTGCCAGCTAGTGATTGGATGATGGGATATTTTGAGGTAGTGTGGGTCTTCTTGGGGGTCGTCGAAGAATTTTACAAGCGAAGAGAAGAACTTCGTCCCTTCACGTTTACAGTTTTTACACGAAACTTTACTTTGGTGTTTTTCGCGGCGTGCATCTCGTGCACTGTCCTCCATGACTGTCACCTAGGAGGCTGCAGACAATTTTCTAAGCTGCCGATGGGAGATCGCAACAGATCTCCCATCAGCAGCTTAGAAAATTGCGGATGGAAGTTAATACCCACAAAGCTGCGGATGGAAGTTAATACCCGCCGGACGGGAATGCTTCCGGATCAGGAGTGGTCAGCAGCGCGATATCTAGGCCAGATTCAGATGTTAAGGTAGGAAATCCATCCTATTCTTTCTTTGGTGTCCCCTCACAAAATCTTTATCGGATTAATATTTTTTATAGGCAAATAGTTAATTGAGTACAGGTTCCTGTCAGAGAGTCGTAAATCATTTTTTGCTAATATCATGAGCGTATATTTATTATTATGCCAAATCATAACCAATAAATTGCTTTTGCTTGTAAATTTTGTCTAAGTTCTATGATGAGTGTGTCGTTAACTACAATATGTGTGCTCAACCCTAGATTATTTGGAGAATATATATAACTTTTGGAACCGGAACTTAGCATATCTGTTCATTTATGCTTCTTATTTTAAATCTAGACGTTCACGAAAATTTTGCGGCACACAGCGGACCCTTTGACTCCCAAAGGAAAATCTGCTGTGTGAAACACAACGCCCCGTCAGTGGATCCTGAAGCTGCGTCAGCCCTAAATCAGGGAATCGCAGAATCACAATCCACTCGACACCCCTTTGGCTCCCAATATTACGCCTGGTGAACCCAATTAGGAACCCGAGCGATAATATATCCATGTTCTTTTTAGGTCTCAGTTCAAACTCGAACCCGGCTTTTCAACTGGAACTATATTATGCAGTGAAGTACACACTCGGTAACTTTAACTCCATAGTCAGGTTAGTCTTGCCCCGAGTATAGGTGGTGTTGAAATACTAAAATTTCTCCTGTCCTTACTGGACGACATGGAACAATATGACTAACAGAATCTTAGCTGATGACAAATTTTATGTTTGAGTTTTTGGGTTGAATTACCTAAACATTTGTTGAGTTACAGTGCGGTAGCTATGTGAACCAGATACACCCAAAATCAACCAGCTTTGTCATAAGAAACGAGCGGAATAGTTCCCGTTTCTCGATTAGTCTTCCAGACACTAAACTGCGTTTCAGTTGACAAGTTTAATAAGCAATCATGCAAACTTCCATTGCGTGGTAATGCTGATTGCATTGTTGGAATTAATGGAAGGTTATTCACAATATCCGATGTAAATTGCTTAGATGTGTTTGTTGGAACAAGCGTAGGAATTAGCACTCTTCTTAAAAAGAGTTCGTTACTTTTATAGTTTAACAGGGCCTATTCCTGTTGCACATAGAGGAAACTTTTATGCATAGCTCGACAAATTAAATTGCGTTCTTCAAGGATTTCATTTAGCTCTCTTTTAGAGATATGCTACGATGTAATCTGTGGCAAATAATACGAAGTGGGAGATGCTTTAATCTGAGCGGAACATTTTTTCTTTCCAGCCCTCCAAACTTGTTGTTAGACAGAACTCGGCTGGCAACAATTACATGCCAGATTCCCCCCCCTTGCCTCGCCGGCTGACACTGCCGGGCCGCCTTTGTGGAGGTGCCGGGACTGAGATCTAATGACAAAGAGGGCTGAGATCACCTGAGGAGGAACCCACAGCGCCCGCCCTCTTTGCCGCCTCCTCTCATTAGGCACATGACTGAGCTTCCTTTAGAAGCCAACAGCCTCATCCCCCCTCTCGACGCTTTCCGCTGCCTCCCTCCCGCTATTTTCTCTTGGTGTTCATCATCCAGACACTTTCACACTCCTGTCTGCCTTCTGATGTTCCGACAGCTCCTAGAATAGCGATGCAGCGGGTCATCAGCTTGTAATTGGAAGAGGCTACCAGCGTCATTGGCACATGCGTGGGAAACAAAAGTATGCTGCCTTATAGATACCGCACATTTGAAGACCCCCAGATAGCATATATACACTTTATGCCTATTAAATACTGCAATTACTCTGGCAGGAGAAAATGGGACAATTTCTGGCACAATTCTTATCGTTCTTAAAAAAGTATAAAATAAAATGTATTGTGAAGGCACTGGGGAAAAGAGCGATCCCAGGTTACAGTGATGTCCATGATGGTAAACGGTAAAAATACCCCCGGAGAAAATGCCCCCGAAAATTGAAAAGCGGAAAACATGCCCCCGGAAAAAATACCCCCGGAAGAAATACCCCCAGAACAAACGGTTCACTGTAAACTGCCACACAGGAACACTGATGTGCGGCAGTGTTCCGGTGTGGCAATTTACCGGCAACCCTGCCACATATCTTTCAGCAACTTGGCCACAAAAGTTCAAAGGTGGGGGGGGGGACTACAAAGATTGCCGTTTCTGGGCCTACATTGATAACTGAATCGGGAAACGAATTTCGCGAAAACATTCCATGTAAGCCAAGCGAGAATTGTACTTTAATTTGAAGAAATAAATTGCCGAGGATCCGAGGTGCACTGGGGATGGGGGAGGGGGGGCCTCAACCCCCAACTTCCGTAATATTAGATTCTGGGCCTCTGGAGTCTGTCAGTGTATCCAGGCTGTTCCCCTTGAAGCGCCCGCGAGGTACGTGAGCTTTGGGGGGATTCCCCCAAATGTTAAAATGAACTTAGAGCTGTAAACATTAGAACCATGCTTTACATAATGATTCTGTACACGACCACGAATTTTCAGGAGGGTGGGAGGAATTCACCCTCCCCCAAGTTTCTAAGAGCGCAGACAAGTGTTCAAGGTAAGGGATTTGCTCGCAATTTCTATGTATTTCTAACTATGTATGCCCTTCCCCCTCCCCCAGAAATTTGGTGAAGCCTGTGAAAGGGATATGAGGTGCTTGGTTTGGAGGGCTCTACCTCCAACTTCCGTAATTTTATATTCTGGACCTCTAGAGTCGGTCAGTGTATCCTCGATGTTACCCCTGAATAGCTCTTAGAAACTAGGGGGGATTACCCCACCCTTCTGAAAATTCGTGGTCGTGTACAGAATCATTATATAAAGTATGATACTAATGTTACCGCGGAATTTTCTATATCCCCGTAACATTTAAATTTCATCCGTATCAGTTTGATCATTTAGTATTTGTTTTTCATTTTTACTCTAAGGCGGTAGGAAATAAATATTTAAATTGCCAAAATAGAATATCAATGATAAAAATTACTTTCCGGTGAAGCTGAGCCAGGTTACCCGAAAGTTTAGGTTGATAATTAGGTCTGTCCTAATTGCACTCAAGCCAAACGAAAAGGGGAAAATTATATTTTTTTTTCTCACGGAAACCTGATGAAAATCCCAAATGGGAAGGAAGAGAAAGGAAGACATTCACAGTTCTTTTTCTCGCGAAACTCAAAGAAACGAAGAGAATAGCAGGAGCGCAATAAATCCTCTTGGGGGCGGCACCCCTTTTCTCCAGCTACTATTGCGAGCGTCTCTGCATTGTCCAAAGTAGCGACAAAATTTGAGATAAGTCACGTCGCCGGAAATACCTACGTGACAATCTTCGCTTCTAAGTAGCTAGGCGAGGTCAATTAACCAAAAAGGTGCGAAGACAAGTTGACAGCTGAAAGAAGACATAATTTTTGGGAAAGTGACCCGAACTGAACGGATAGCCAGCGAATCGCATAGCAGGGCTATCTGTGAGGGCCAATGACATAACCCGACGCGATTCGGACGGCCGGGCCGTCACGCCCCAAGATGGACACCGGACACGGGAAAAAAGAGAAGAAAAAAACGGAATGAAGACTGAGAGGAGAGTCGACTACGGAGAGATTCAAAAATAACTTAACAGAGGGAACACTAGAGAATTGCAGTCTGAGCTGAAGAGAGGTCTCAGCGGTTTCGGAGGAGAGATGTTTCCAAGATAGAAAAATGAAGTAACAAATATTTTAGAGCATAGTCGATGTAGGTTCACCGCCAACCAAGAAGAGAACGGACTCTACGACCAGCCGGCAACCCAGATTTGCGATCGGGGCTTCTCAAGGAAAAGAGGGTATGATGACATTTGTCTTACGCATTTCTGATTCATGCCTCATAGCTTTGCATGTGCTATGCAGGACCAGTTACCCGAAAGTCTCTCACAAAGTGCATTAACAATGTTTTTCCTCTGGCGTACCGCACCGAGTTTAAACCAGTAACTAAAGTTTAAAGTCAGTTGTATAATATTAAGTGCATTATATCCGTTCGAAATTAAAACTAAATTGTTTAGCTAAAGCAAGCAACCTCACCGGTACATTGTACCTAGCTTTAAGACCATATTTTAAAAAGAAATAAACAGTTAAATTTTTTTTATTCATGTGTCACTCAGATCATTTCTCCAAATCTCATTAGAGTTAAATTTGTGATTTCATTATTTTTATTTATGCGACTTTTTATTTTAACTTCTTTGCGGCATATGAATGAGCATGGAAACCCCATGCTCATTCATATGAAACACAACGCGATGCATTTGTCGACCCTGAGCTTGGAGACTCTTAGTTAGGGAATCCAAATTCATTGTTGACACCACTAGGCGAAATTTAGAAAGTAAATTGATTAGTATGGAATTTTGACCTTTTTAACTTTTACCCACTACGGCGAATAAGACGTAGTAGTGGTTCGCTGATACCCGACAGGGAGCGGTAATACTAATGTTTGCAGCTCTACGTCCATTTTGACATTTTGGGGAAGCCCCCCCCCCGAAGCTCATGGACCTCGCGGACACTTCAAGGGGAACTTCCTTGGATACACTGACAGACTCCAGCTGCCCAGAATATAATATTACGGAAGTTCAGGGTAGAGCCCCCCCCCCCCTACCAAGTGTACCTCGGATCCTCGGCAATTTATTTCTTAAAATGAAAGTACAATTCTCGCTTGGCTTACATGGAACGTTTTCGCGAAATTCGTTTCCCAATTGAGTTACCAATGTAGGCCCAGAAACGGCAATCTTTGTAGCCCCCCCCCTTGAACTTTTGTGGCCAAGTTGCTGCTGAAAGATGTGTGGCAGGGTTGCCGGTAAATTGCCACACCGGAACACTGCCACACATCAGTGTTCCTGTGTGGCAGTTTACAATGAACCGTTTGTTCTGGGGGTATTTCTTCCGGGGGTATTTTTTCCCGGGGGTATTTTTACCTTTTTTGTCCATGATGTATCAAGATAATTTCACCTAAAATTTAGTGCACGGCGTTTCGTTTTATTCGAAGCTCTTATATTAGTTTGTTCCCTAAAGTTGCCCACAATTAACTGGACTTTTATTTTCTGCCTGGGTTCGTTACTATTGCCTAACTGTAACCCTTAATATAAGTAAATATCAGGAACACCGAGCATCGCTCGGTTAAAGGGGGGATGAGGGCACCCATATTTTTTTTTTTTTTTTTTTTTTGATATGTTATTTCCAAATATTGTAATGCTAAGTCTAAACCATCAGGATTAATAATGATAAACGAATTAGAGACAAATTAATTTAGAATAAACATCAAAACAAAGATGAATGATACTTTTTTATTTGTGTTAGACTAAGAAAATTTTTTAAATTGTTTTTATGATTTCCGAACATGAAACACCAAACAAAAAATGTTAACATGGGGTTCTTCGTCAAATTATATTTTGTAGATATTTGGCTGAGGTGTTTATGTCCTCCATGTTGTCCAGTTAACTTCCACAGCTTTCTTCATAGTCAAGTTCCATAGGCGTTACATTCGGATGAACTTCCGTGGTGTGAAACATTTCTTTCCATACAACATTACGGGTGTAGCATGGATTCTCCAGGGGGTAGCAGCACTTTTGACTCCGGAAAAGGCAATGCACAGCATTCCATTCATGAAGACGGAGATCGACACCAACGAACTCGAAGGTTTGGCCTTGGGCTTTGTACGAATCTAGGTAAAAAAGTCCGAAGAAAAAAAGTCCAGGAAGAAAAGTCCTAGGAAAAAAAGTTCAGGAAAAAAGGTCCAGGTAAAAAAGTCCGAGGAAAAAAAGTCCGAGACTGTTCATCAACGCCGAAAAAAAAGTCCAGGAAAAAAAGTCTGGGAAAAAAGTCCGAGACTTTTGATCAACGCGGGAAAAAAGTCTGGGGAAAAAAGTCCGAGGAAATAAAGTCCGATGACAAAAAGGCCAGGAAGAAAAGTTCGAGATGGGCGTTTTGATTGTCATCATGGACATACTAATAAGTCGATTTGACATACTGTTTGAATGTTGGGGTTTGGGGGACATACTTTCATTATTTACCTAATGTGGTGGGGTTGCCGGAAAACCGTAACACAGGAAAACTGCCACACGTTTTTCATTAAGAGGCCTTGCACAAAGTCCTATTCCTCCGAGGAACACTTTGAATGTGTGGGAGTTTTTCAAATTTCCTAATTATGTTTTAGTTTTCCAAGGCGCCTAACGACGGGAAGGAGCTCCTTTGTTTGTCTGAATTTTCACGCCGGTTCGTACCAGTTTAGGGTGACTGGCCACAATAGTTCAACTGGAGGGAGGGGGACATAAAAATCTTCGTTTTTTTTTTTTTTTCATTGGAGGTTTAACGATCACCGTGAGCAACTCAATGGGCTATAATCAGTCGCCCGTCCATAATTTAGGGTCACTGGTTCCAGGGAAGGGAGAGAGCCAGTGCCGTAAGACAAACACAACATCCATACGGGATGCGAACCCGGACCCCGTTAGGACGAATGATCAGAGGCCAGCGCTTAGACCACTGCGCCACCGGGACGGCCCGACTTCATATTCATAACGTTTACGTGTCAAATAAACTCAATAGCATTGCACTTTTGCTTATGCACTAAATATTAATTTATAGGCCCTAGGCCTAGGCCTGTTTAACAGTTTTTATTCTACCAATATAATATTGACAGCGTTTACGAGTCAAATCAAGTTAATAATAATGCGCCTATACTTAGGCACCAAATAATAATTCAAGAGCCTAGGCCCTTTTACTAGTTTTTTATTTAACCAATGTCATATTCACAACGTTTACACATCAAATAAAGTTAATAGTATTGCGCTTTTACTTAGGCACAAAATATTAATTTATAGGCCCTCGGCCTAGGCCTTTTTGACGGTTTTTAATCCGTCGACTCCAGATTCATAACGTTTATTTATCAACTTCAGTTAATAGCATTGCGCTTTTACTTAGGCACTAAGTATTAATTCATAGGCCATAGGCCTAGGCCTCTTTAATACTTTTTATTCTACCGATGTCATATTCATAAAATTTATGTACCAAGTCAGGTTAATAGCATTCGCTTTTACTTAGGCATTCAATATAAATTACTAGGATAAAGCCAATAAATTAATAACTAGTGCCTAAGTAAAAGTGCAATATGGTTAACTTCAGTTCATACATAAAAGTTATGAATATGACATCTTTAGAATAAAAACTGTTAAAAAGGCCTAAGTCAAGGGCCAATAAAAAAATATTTAGTCTTACGTAAAAACGGAATATTATTAACTTGAGTTGATGTTATGAATATGGCATCCGTAGAATAAAAACCACTAAAAAGGCCTAGTCCTAGGGCCTATAAATTAATATTCCGTGCCTATGTAAACGCCCAATATTATTAACTTGATTTGCTGTGTAAACGTTGTGAATATAACATTGGTTAAATAAAAAACTAGTAAAAGGGCCTAGGCTCTTGAATTATTATTTCGTGCCTAAGTAAAGGCGCATTATTATTAACTTGATTTGACGTGTAAACGCTGTCAATATTACATTGGTAGAATAAAAACTGTTAAAAAGGCCTAAGCCTAGGACCTATAAATTAATATTTAGTGCCTAATCAAAAGCGCAATGCTATTGATTTTATTTGATACGTAAACATTATGAATATGAAGTCGGCGGATTAAAAGCTGTTAAAAGGCCAAGGTATAGGCCCTATGAATTAATTAAGTAAAAGAAAAGTATTACAAACTTGACGTGCTATGTAAATATTTAGTGCCTAAGCACAAGTGCAGCGTTATCAAAAAGTCCCACCTTATCGTCCTTTTCTGAACACAGCATGAGTCATGTGTAATTCTGTTGTTTCGTCGAACACTGTAGTTTTAAGAAATGTACGGCGATCTTTATATCCCCCTCCCTCCAGTTGAACTATTGTGGCCAGTCACCCTAAACTGGTACGAACCGGCGTGAAAATTCAGACAAACAAAGGAGCTCCTTCCCGTCGTTAGGCGCCTTGGAAAACTAAAACATAATTAGGAAACTTGAAAAACTCCCACACATTCAAAGTGTTCCTCGGAGGAATAGGACTTTGTGCCCGGCCCCTTAATGAAAAACGTGTGGCAGTTTTCCTGTGTGGCGGTTTTCCGGCAACCCCACCACACTAGGTAAATAATGAAAGTATGACCCCCACCCTCCCACCCCCAACATTCAAACTATATGTCAAATCGACTTATTAGTAAGTCCATGATGACAATCAAAACGTCCATCTCGGACTTTTTTCCTGGCCTTTTTTTCCACGGACTTTTTTACCTGGACTTTTTTCCTGGACTTTTATACCGATTACCGCTTTGTGCACGGTGAACGCTGTTTTTACCGAAAACTGATGTCGTTGCATTGTACATCCAAGTTGACCTTTGAGTCAAACGCAATTCGCGGAATGTGTATTTCTTAGGCAAATTGTTCTCCAGTGACGATCTTCGCCTTGATGATGTTGTTGCAGAGCTCGGTCATGATCATCCTAGTTCCATTGCAGAGTCCTTCTGAGACATCCAAGTTCCGCAGCAGCATGATGATTGTGTTTTTTTCAGCTTCAGCTCATGCTGTGGCAAATCGGCAATGTCGATGGAGTTGAGGAATTTCGGCGTGAATTGTGGCGCTCCTTCTGAATGGTCCTTGACAGAATCATAGCTGTGATATACTTTGTACTCTCCAGGCAGCTGATCAATGATCTCGGCGTTGATGTTACTGACGTGTTTGTTCAATGGCGCGAGAATAGCTCTATCCTTCATTCCTTCAAAGTTTTCATTTGCGAGACAATTTCCGAAGAGTTCATCGATGAGATTTCTATTAGAAAGGATGTCTTTCGGCATTTCAGTTTCGTCCATGGCATTCATCGGCAGTTGTATATTACCAAGCTTCAAAAGATAATTTGCGAATTCTTTTTTTTTTTTTTTTTTTGCGGCTCGACGCGCAGATTCTTCTTCAGCGAAAATAAATTGAATTGTCTCCAGTATTTGTTTCTTTTGATCGATAAGTCTAGTAGTTCAGTTCTGTTGGCTCGGGGCTGCACGGGAAGACACTGACGGAAATCTCCTCCCAGGACCATAATCTTTCCTCCAAACGGCAAATTTGGATTTGCTATGGCACGCAACAGCTGATCCATGTTATGTAGTCCGTATTTTGGTAGTATAGGCGCTTCATCCATTACGAAAACTTCAACTTGGGCGAGTTCTGCGGCTTTTTTTTTTTTTTTTTTTTTTGATTGGAGGTTTAACGACCACCGTGAGCAACTCAATTGGCTATAATCAGTCGCCCGTCCCTAAATTAGGGTCACTGTTTCCAGGGAAGGGAGAGAGCCAGTGCCGTAAGACAAACACAACAGGAATGCCTCAACGGGATTCGAACCCGGACCCCTTTCGGACGAATGATCAGAGGCCATCGCTTAGACCACTGCATCACCTGGGCGGCGTTTTGCGGCTTTGATTGATCCAGGTTTTATGCTTGAAATTGATTCTGGCGTCATCGGCACCTTGAGTCCAAAGGTCTTGTGTGAAGTTCGTCCACTTGGGAGCAGAATCGAAGCAATCCCGGTGAAGGCCATGCACTTGACGTTTTAATTTAGGCCACGAAGAATGTGATACAGGGTCTTGTAGGAGAAGATTTGGCCGGTGCCACCAAGTCCATCAATGAAGAAACATCTGTGTCCAGGGTTCGCGTCATCAAGTGTATGTACTATGGTGTCAACAATTTCGATTTCCTTCCTTTAAGAAGCCCACACATGCGTTCGCCTAGAGCTAAGAAGCCCACACATGCGTTCGCCTAGAGCAGCTGACTCATCGGTGTTTAGAACGTTTTGGTTGAGCTCATTCTCGTAGTCGTCAACGTTGTCCATGGCACATCGTTGCATCCAATAGCGGAAATTTCTACCTTCTTTTGCTTCAGTGTTAAACTTGTAGGCGATGATTCAAGAAGCGCGTTTACTCGCTTCTTCGACTGAGCCGCCAGTTCGTCCTGCTTCTCGGATAAAGTCTTTGGTTAAGTCTTCTTTAAACATTTCCCAAAGGCGCTTCGGGTTTTCGGGTGATCCAAGAATCAGAATCTGTGTGAACAGTGTTCTCATTGCTCTGGGCATCTTCGAGATGGCAGATTCTCGTAGGCCTTCTATCCATTGTTGATCGTCGTAGGCGAGTCCTCGAGCCAGGCAAGCTTGCTTCTATGTCGCATCAGAGGCCGTCAACCATTAGCATATCTTCGAAGCTTGTTGCATTCTTGACATGGTACAGTAGTAGTCGTAAGTGGTATAGTTCTGGATGGGCGACGAAATTGACGTTATGGATTCGGCAAATGATACGTAGACGGCGAGTTCTCTGCACCCATTCACTTCATTTTCCAACCCATTTAAAGTGTTCGGGCATCTGCCAATAGTAGTGGTAAATAACCTCTTGGGGGTTTCCGATGAAGCGACAGTTTTCTTCTTGCTTTAGCGATCGGTTGTGCCGGAAGTAGCCTTCTAACGTTCAGTCTTTCTGTCCAATGTCTACCAAATCTTCTTGGGCATGGTCGATGTTCCTGATTCGGTATTCGCCAGGCAGATGGATGTCCAAACGTTGAACGACGTGGCTCTTCTTCTGGATCTCGTTACAGAATAATCTCCAGCATGCTTCCGGTAGAGTGATTCATCGGCCTTCAATGTAGGTATCTGCTTCATTGTAAATTAGTCTTCATTGGTTTTCCACGATCTTGATGGATGCGCAGTCATGGCCTTTAGAAATGTACTTATACAGATATTTTGCGGCACGAATGCCTCCAACGTACTCGACTTTGATATGACACTTGTACCTCTTCAGCATATAAGCGTTGTAAGGAACCACGTGACGGTTATCTCTTGTTACTCGTTGACCATTGACGCCCTTGCAGTACACGGCATGTTCATGTGAAAATTCGGGATTGCGCTGGTCCAACTTGGAGTCGTAGCGACGTCGGTACTTTGATTTCTCATCGTCCGCTAGAGATGTAACTTCTTGGAAAGGCTTCAGGAAGTCGAAGCGGCACTTAACGCGTCCGTTCTTGTTGACCATGCAGCTTGCATCTGGATTCAGCTCTCCACGCGGATTATGAATCATCCACTTCAGCACCAGTTCTCGCAACTCTGGATCACCCTTGTCGATAATTTCAACTGATACCAGGTCGTCGAGTTCTTCTAGGCTACGGATCTTGTCTTCTGGACTCTTGATCAGAAGCAGGTGCACATGTGGAAGGCCACGCTTCTGGAATTCGATTCACTAGACGTATGCGGCGACGTTTCCGAAGATGTGGTTCTTGTCCAATTTTTAGATGATTGCATCGAATTTAAGCTTGGCAATTCTAGAGACGACGTCAGGTCGGTCTGGAGTCGGCTGTTGTGAGGTAGCTCTATCTTCGAAAGCAATACGTGACGCTTCTTTAATCTTTGGCCAATCGGGATTGCAGGTCATGGTGATGAAGAAATCTGGCGATCCAAGGCGCCGAACAATAGCCATCGGGTCTTCAAAGTGTTCGGCGTAGTATCGCGTTGAGCCAGGGAACGATGATGGTAGTATTATCTTCTCAGCAATAACAGTATCCTTTTTTTCCGTGAGCTCGTTGATAAAGCGGGTAACTCCGGTGTATTGATCGGCGAGAATCTTCTTTTGGTTAGCCTTGATCCATTGGATGCGGTAGCGTTCCACTCGAATGTAAGTATCGACAAGATACTGCCGGAAAAGTCGACCACCAAAATGCAAGGTGCTGAAGTTGGTTTGACGGAAATCGGGATTCATTTAGCTGTTTCTGGAGGAATGTGCTTGGCGATTCCGGGTCGAAAAGCGATTCGGTATTGCGCCAATTCAAGTCGCGTGAGATGCTGACGGCTCACATAAGGTGTTCGTAGTTTCAGATCCACGGAGTTGCCGAACTTTCCTTTTGGGTAGAACAGCGGGTAAGTAAAGAGCTCAACGTATTTGTCGGCATTCTTCAAAGTGACGAACTTTTTGCCACGTTTATGCACCACAATTTCATTATCAGGAAAGCTTTGATCGGCGTTAAACGTGAGGGCGACACATACTTCATTGGAAAAAGGAACGTTGAATCTTCTGTAGTCGGCACCTTCTAGCATTGTAAACAGGAGCCGAACATGCGGAGGCGCCATTCCTTCTGCAGCTGCACGCTGGTACACTTCTTCTTCCACTTCTCACATCATCATGAAGGATTGTGCGAAATCGTTCTGTGATCGAATAATTTTCTCCAGCAATTCCATTAGAGCTCAGCTGATTCTGTGGTTGAGATTATGTTCGAGTCGCTCGGCAACACTATCATCGGAGTCCAGGAAGTACATTTGACCATATTGTGGTCGTTGGAATTCCCCTTTGGTGTTCTGCGTCGAATGAGCTGCCATATTCATTTTGTGGTAAACCTGTCCGCCAGCGATGAAGCTATAGATAACATGGCTGTTGATGGTTCGAACGTCGTCCGCGTTGAATGAAGCTAGAGCAAAGCATGGGCTCAAATTTCGGATCCTTTTATGGAATTCTTTGGCGAGCAGATGACGTCGTAAAAAGAGGCGCATCAATTCATTCGAAAATTGCGGTGGTTCCAGCTGAATTCGGCTATGCAAGCAGCAGTCTCCAAAGGAGTCGCCGTTAATTTGGTTGGATACACGTTCTTCGGGGAAATGGACAGCTCCGCAGTGAATGCACGCGACGTTGAAAGGTCCCAAGCTTTGATAGGTCTCATGGGCGTTAAAGGAACGTTGAATCTTCTGTAGTCGGCACCTTCTAGCACCTTCACCGGAACGTTGAATCTTCTGTAGTCGGCACCTTTTAGCACCTTCACCGGAACGTTGAATCTTCTGTAGTCGGCACCTTCTACGTCGGCAATCGATTCTGTTTCAAGGCTCTTCGGCGTCCATCATCACGACGGCGTTGTTCTTCCAAGCGCTGGTCACGCCATTCTTTGGTTTCGTTGGCTAGTCGTTGAGTTGCACGTTCTCGCATATTTTCCAGTCGCTTAACATGTTCTCGCATGTCTTCCAGTCGCTTAACATGTTCTCGCATGTCTTCCAGTCGCTTAACATGTTCTCGCCTGTCTTCCAGTCGCTTAACATGTTCTCGCATGTCTTCCAGTCGCTTAACATGTTCTCGCATGTCTTCCAGTCGCTTAACATGTTCTCGCATGTCTTCCAGTCGCTTAACATGTTCTGGCATGTCTTCTAGTCGTTTAACATGTTCTCGCATGTCTTCCAGTCGCTTAACATGTTTACGCATGTCTTCCAGTCGCTTAACATGTTCTCGCATGTCTTCCAGTCGCTTAACATGTTCCTTCATGTCCTCCAGTCGCTTAACATATCATCGCATGTCTTTCAGTCGCTTAACATGTTCTCGCATGTCTTCCAGTCGCTTAACATGTTCTCGCATGTCTTCCAGTCGCTTAACATGTTCTCGCATGATGTCTTCCAGTCGCTTAACATTTTATCGCATGTCTTTCAGTCGCTTAACATGTTCTGGCATGTCTTCTAGTCGTTTAACATGTTCTCGCATGTCTTCCAGTCGCTTAACATGTTTACGCACGTCTTCCAGTCGCTTAACATGTTCTCGCATGTCTTCCAGTCGCTTAACATGTTTACGCACGTCTTCCAGTCGCTTAACATGTTCTCGCATGTCTTCCAGTCGCTTAACATTTTATCGCATGTCTTTCAGTCGCTTAACATGTTCTGGCATGTCTTCTAGTCGTTTAACATGTTCTCGCATGTCTTCCAGTCGCTTAAAATGTTTACGCATGTCTTCCAGTCGCTTAACATGTTCTCGCATATCTTCCAGTCGCTTAACATGTTCCCGCATGTCTTTCAGTCGCTTAACATGTTCTCGCATGTCTTCCAGTCGCTTAACGTGTTCTCGCATGTCTTTCAGTCGCTTAACATGTTCTCGCATGTCTTCCAGTCGCTTAACATGTTCTTGCATGTCTTTCAGTCGCTTAACATGTTCTCGCATGTCTTCCAGTCGCTTAACATGTTTATGCATGTCTTCCAGTCGCTTAACATGTTCTTGCGTGTCTTCCAGTCGCTTAACATGTTCTGGCATGTTTTCTAGTCGTTTAACATGTTCTCGCGTGCGTCTTCCAGTCACCGATCTCGATTGCCAGACCACTCAGCGTTCGAACATGTTTGGGACATGATGGGCCCATCTCGGAATGTCGACGAACTGGCCTGCGATTCAGATGTTCCACTGATAGGCTTCATAGTTGATTTTTTCTACTGGAATTTTCATATTGTCGTATGTTTTCCTAGTTTAAATGTGCAACAGTTTTATGTGCCACATTCGAAGAGCTTCAAACAACCCATCAATGTTGTTAGAGTAACATAGTTCACCGCTTTCTCTGAAAAACGGCATGCACTCACCATGTCGAGACCTAAAGTATGTCACCTTCGTTCCTGGAGCAAAAACGATGCCATCCCTGGAGTCGGAACGCTAATAGTTCGGACTGTGCCTTTGATAGATTAAGATCTCTTATTAGGTCATTAAGTTCTCCTTGTGTGATCAAATAAGGATTTCAGGAGCATGCACCGTCAGCTTCTTCATATTGTTCACATACAGCCATTTCCTCTTCACCACTACTTTCAATATGTACATCAGCGAGTACAGGAGCTTGTGGGACTTGCAGTTCCTCTGAATGCGGCACCAGTCTTATGACTGAAGGAACATTACAATAAACAACAGAACGTTTATTTTTTGAAGAAAATCCGACCACTTTCGTTAAACAAAAATAACAACCTGTGGTGTGATCTTTCTATTCCTTATATACAGCAGGTGCGGCAAATGGCATATGACGCCCTTGTCCTTTCAACCATGCTCTGAGATTCAGAACACAATTTACACAACATGAATGTGGTGCAAACTTTTTGTCTTGGTCGTCAAGGGTGTCATTCAAACGTGTTTGTCTGTGGCCGCCTATAGTGGTAGTTGTGGTAGCAGTCCTAATCTGTAAGCGATAGTGTCTGTTGATCTGTGGAGCATATATACACTGGCGGAAAGTGAAGAAAGAACACCAAGAAGGAATTGGCGGATGATCATGAAATATACATATGTTAATGGGGTCGAGTTTTCGTAGGTGTGATATTAATTTCGGGACCAACCGGTGAGCGCTTACGCCACAGCACGGCCTAATATGCAAATTATCGTCGGTGGTATTTAAGAAATACGGCGAAGTGAATGTAATCAGTCGTCGGCGTACGGACACGTGCGAAGACCCTGAAGAAGCTGCAATGCCTGGACATGGAAGACGTGTACGACTTCAGCAGTTATCGGACTTTGAGCGAGGTCGTCTAGTCGGATTCCGCGATGCCGGGTGGTCGTATTGTCGTATTGCGGAGCGAATTGGACGGGAAGTAGCGGTGGTGGTACGATGGTGGCGTAGATGGTCCGAGGAACATTCCCACACGAGAAGACGTGGAACCGGGAGTCACAGACGGACTAATGAGCGGACCGATCGGCGCATAAGAAGAGTGGCGTTGTCACGCAGAACATCCACTGCGACGCACATCCGAGCTGCCGTTGCACCTGAGGTGACTGTGCGAACAATCCGCAACCGTCTAATGGATGTAGGACTACGTGCACGTGTGCCTCTGGCATGTGTACCTCTGACTCCAGCCCACCGTCAGGAAAGGCTGCAGTGGTGTCGCCAACGTCTGCACTGGAGAACGCAATGGCGATCTGTCGTGTTCAGCGATGAAAGCAGATTCTGCTTGGGAGCCTCCGATGGCCGTATGCGTGTTCGCAGACGCACAGGGGAGCGTCTCCACCCTTCTTGCATCCGCCAGCGACACACAGGGCCTACACCTGGTCTCCTGGTGTGGGGAGCGATCAGCTATCGCTCCCGTACACAACTTGTGTTTGTACCGGGTACGTTAAACAGCACCTCCTACATCAACAACATCATTCAGCCTGTTGTTGTGCCATTTGTAAGGTCGGTCCATCGTGGCGGTTTCCAGCAAGATAACGCACGCCCACACACGTCACGTGCAACGCAACATCCACTTCAGGGTGTGAGACAACTTCCATGGCCTGCGCGTTCACCTGATTTGTCCCCCATTGAGCACTTGTGGGATTTTATGGGACAATGACTTATCCGGTCTCCACGACCAGCCACGACCATCCCCGATTTACGCGTCGGGGTTGAGGATGCTTGGAACTCAATACCCCAAACTTACATCCAACATCTGTACGACAGACTCCATGCCAGAATTGTACAGTGTGCCGCAGTTCATGGCGGTTCAACCTCGTACTAACCATGTTACATGGAAATGTTATTTTTCAGTTTACCAGCAAACACAGCTGTATTTTGCCATAATGTTTTGATCACGTTATCCTCTGTATTCCGTTATTATGCTGTATAAATTTCGTTGGTATCAGACGTATCCTTCTTGGTGTTCTTTTTTCACTTTCCGCCAGTGTATATATATATATATATATATATATTCTATAAAGAAGATACCTAAGCAAAAAAATACATATATAACGAGCAGTTTATTTAATAATCTTTGCATGTATTAAATCACCTTAGTAAGCTTCTATAGATTAATCAGAATCTTATTAATTTTAATGTTGGTTTTACTATTTTTAGTATAGCTATCCTAGTGATGAATAACTAGTTTTCTTTTTTATTTGTTTTTATTTTCTTTTATAAACAGATTTTTAAGCTTTTTTTTGTGATTTTGTTTATATTATTTAATTTTTTGTTTTAATAGGACCGTCATATCCATAGCACTAAGGTTCCTTTAGGTAGTTAATAGGCATCCTCTAGCCAACTTCCTTACGGCTTTGATTGGTCAGAATCATATTATTAACTGTGTAGAAAATTAAAGCAGATCTGCCAACCTTACTCTATTATTCAGAATAATTTTTCTTAAAGTTCTTTTGATGAAAGAAGAAGGAATTTCGTTCTCTAGAAAACTTTCTAATAGTATATTAATGTGGTAATTGAAGTCCAAATTGTTGCTGCAAATTCTTGAAATTCTTAGGACCTGAGAAATCAGTACATTCTCAATTACTTTGGTTGAAATGTTATTATTCCAGTGTAGATATTTAATTACTTTGAAAGGAAAATTAGCTCTTTTATCAAAGAGGCTAATAGATGGGTTACCTCTGTTGAGCTTAATGCTTAAGTCTAGGAACTCAAGTTCCTGATTACTGTGGTTGGTTTTACATAAGTTAAGAGAGCTAGGATAGATATTATCAAAATTACTCTCTATAACTTCTGAATTATTGATACACAGCAGATCATCAATATATCTAAAAGTGTAAAGGTAGTTATCTGAGCAGGTGGGGTGATTTTTAATGAATTTATATTCCCTAAAGAACAGGAATAGATTAGCGATATTCGTGGACGTTGATGTTCCCATTGGAATACCGTTCACTTGCTTATAGAGAGTATTATTATATAAGATATGGTTATTTTTTATGCAGCAATTGAGATAAGAGTTCCAAGTTCCTACATCAACAAATTGGTTAAGTTTAAATTCTGCATACAGCTCTTTAAAGGTAGTGATTATATCTGATAGAGGCAGATTAGTATATAGGTTTTCAAAATCATAACTATTAATATCTAGGGGACAAACTTTGAGTATAGTAGAAATTACTTCTGCATTATTATTAATTATCCAAAAATCTCTGTACATCAAGTTAGAACAGTTTCTAATGTGTTTCAAAACCTTCTTTAAGACATCTTCAAAAGCAAGATCTATTTTCTTTTTATGACTCCTTACTCCACTAGCTATGAACCTGAACTTCACAGGATCCCTATGAAACTTAACCGTTGCAAAAAGAAATGGAAATTCAGGCTCATATCTTTTAGTTTGTGGAATTTTAAGTTTCTTGAAGAATGCCTTAAACCGATTTTCTAACTGCTTGGTAGAATAACTTACGGGCTCGTATGTTACTCTATTATTGAGTTCCATAGTTAACAATTCAAAATAGAACTTCTTACAGATAATTGCAAAATTATTGCTAGCTTTATCCGTAGTGGTAAAAATAAATTGGTCTTGTAGTTTGGAGAGTGACCTTTTAGCTTCTCCAGAGAAAAAGAGATTTCTGTCGAAACAAAAGTCCAGACCTGCCAACTCACCGGTGAAGCTATTGATTATATTATATTTCCATTCTGCGAAGGCCTCAATAGGCTGATTGTACGTTAAACTGGTTTTTACGATGTACTTATTTACATCTTGAGTGAAGCTCTCAAGAATCCTTTCTTTGGAAACTGTGAAGGAAGGTCTGAATTTAGAGCCATACTCTAATAAATTCCTAAGCTTTTCATTTTCAACAAAACTCAAGTTTCCGGTGATAATATGGTTGTAATTCTTATCATAGTGAACTGTTTCTTTATGTTCATCACAAGAACAAGTAGTAATTACAGGAATGTAGCTCGAAGAGTTAAGTTTGTAGTTTTTAACTATTGACCCTAAGGTCTTAACATATTTAAAACTTACAATAGACTGGTGCCTGTGGATGGGAAAAAAATTGCATTATTGTAGAACAGCTTCCTTACATTGAGATTATCGTTGGCTTTATTTAGGAACCTGATGGTAACAAAATTACTGGAAAATTCTTTAAGAGAAATTTTATCTTTAAGAATATGTTTAAGAATGTCCAGAACCAAAGCAAAAACATGCTTATCAACATGGTCAGCAGTTTCATTCCAGAATTTGAAAAAACATTTAAGGACAGAGTGCTTGAAGGACTTGAGAATTTTGTAAGTATTTTTAACAAAATTAGTGCCAGTTTTAAAGCTTTCCAGAGTTTTTAGCAAGTTAGCAAAATCAACTTTGCTTGATGTGCGAAATAACCTCTGTCCTCTATTACCTCTAGAGCAGCTCTTATTATTAACAAGAAAGAAGAGTTCACGAATTGAAAATTTATGCTGATTATGCTTATTGTCAGATAGAGTGGAATTAAGGCCATAGGGATAAAGAGACTGATGCTGCAAAATTTCAAGGGATTCAGTTTCTAGCCGAGCATAGAGGTCAGGGATAATATGTAGTACCTCTATTTTCACTTTGTCAAAACAATGAGTATGGAAATGCTCTAATTCAAAGGTAGAGTACTGGTTGGCGTTTGTGGAGGGGTTCACTCCTGAATTAGAGAACTTGTTTACTAGAGACCTGTGACCATTAATCCTAAGATGAAGAGGATTTTTACTTTGGCCAATATAGCTAAGGTTGCAGACAGTACAGGTGAGCTTATAGATGGTATTGTAGGCTTTGCAAAACTTGTTGGAGCAATTATCCTCAACAGAAGAATACAGGTTAGGATCTGCAGATTTACATGTCAAACAACGTTTGTCATTTCATAACTTTAGATTACCTTTGCCAGCGAGTTCATACACTATGGGAAAGGGTGCTAGCCTAACCGAGCGGGAGGACTTAAAATATCTGAGCTGACCTCCAATCCTTTCATCGTCCTTAGAACTCCGCTTGGGCCAAAAACATACAAATTCTGAGCAAACCAACTAGGAAAAACTTTTTAGAAATAAGTAGTCCAAGAAAAGACCAAACTCGAGTATAAACTACACTCCAAAAAGCTGCATCCAAAACATACTAAAAAGAAAAATTAGAAAATGAAAAAAAAACCTCAAGTAAAAAAATAGTAATAAAAAAAACAATAATAAAACATTTCAACTAGAATTTGCGCATGAGCTGCTAAATAATAAATTGAAATTATTTACTTAAGAGCAAAACTGAAGACTAAGGAAAAAATTTTAGAATTTAAAACGAAGGGTTTTATAATATTTCTCATGTATTCTGGAGAGTTAATTCTGCTCTTTCTGATCATACAGATCCACAGTCTTAAGTTTATATATTTTTTTCTCTGGTTAAAATCTCCGCGCGTTGGTTTCTTGCTGTATGAGGAGGCCATCAGCCCCACCCTCACTGCCCCCCAGCGTCTAGGGAGTGGCGGAAGAGGTCAGCCATGTTCTTCTCTTGTGAGGAGAAAAGTTTTTGTCACACAAGAGGTAAGCTCTCTTCCTTGTTTTTGGGTTCTAGGTTTTATAAGTTCAATGTTTGTACTTCATGTACTTTTTCTCTGTCGTTTTTTAGCTTTTCAGCTTTTAGGCATTGGTTTGTCTGTTAACATTTTTGCGGGTTTTAACTCTTTCTTTTCTTTGTAACTTTGAGCGTCTTTTGGGGTACCTAGGAACAGAAGATGGCTAAGCTTGTTCCTTTTCTATGCGCTGTCTATGCGCTGTTTTTTCAAAGTAGTTAAGTTCTTAATAACTAGTTAATTATGCACTTAAAGCACTGCTGAAATACTTTGTACATATTGCAACTAACTGTTTAAGGTATATAACTTTCACAAAGTTTTCTTTAGTTAATTATTATCTTTAACTTATTCTCGTTTTCGTGCTGTCATAAGTTGTAGAGTAGGGGGTTTTAGACTCAAGTTTTCTTTCAAAAATCTGTTCGTTATAAATTAACATTTCCTTTTTTAATTGCAATGTAAAATTTGGATTTCTTTTGCATTGTTTTTCAGGTTTAAATTCTCTCTCAAACGAACTTGGCATTTCGTTATGGCTGAAAATCATTTCTAATTATTATGTCACTCTCACAGCTTGAGTTCTCTTTAATCTTCTTCTCTCTGTTTAATAGTAACAGATGAAGAGCATGGGTCGGGCCAGGAAGGTTAATGGATGCAAGCGAAATTGTTAACTAGTGCTAGGTCATGCAACTCTACGGAGGACATGACTTATATATATTTTTTTAAACTATTTTAGGTGGGAATGTTACTTGCATCTATGGACTTGCAGAAACCCATTTCCAACTAGGTCTTTGTGGAAGTGAGAAAATGCAGAGTTTTTGCTGGTCCTTGATAAAGCCAAGGCTCAGTATTCTCGACACCTTCTACATTCAGTTGTTTTATTTTATTTTTTTATCTTTTCTCCTTTTACTCACACAGGTAGATACATAACCTTTTCTATGTTGTACTAGGTGTGAGTCAAAATTATATATGTATTTTTTTGCTTAGGTATCTTCTTTATAGAATGTGAATTCTGAATTTTCAAAACTGCTGCGTTGCGCGTTTTGATTTTCAGGTTATTTTGCACCCTTCGTTTTAAATTCTAAAATTTTTTCCTTAGTCTTCAGTTTTGCTCTTAAGTATATATATATATATATATATATATATATATATATATATATATACAGGTGCTGTCCAAAATAATGGAAACACCTTGTAATAATAGGTATTACGCACCTAATGTGGTGTGGGAGCACCCTTGGCCTTTAAAACTGCTTGAATCCTCGTTGGAATCGATGCATACAAGTCCTGAATGGTGGTAAGTGGTATGTTGTACCATTCTTTCTGCAGAAACTGCTCCAATTCCTTGAGAGACGCCGGAGGAGAATAACGGGACCGCACTCTGTTTTGTAACACAGACCACAGGGGCTCGATGATGTTTAAGTCCGGTGATTGTGCAGGGCAGGGAAGGTGTGCAACTTGATCTTCATGTTCCTCAAACCATGATTGAACTGTTCAACTTCTGTGAATTAAGGCATTATCATCTTGAAAGGTGCAATCCCCTGACGGAAACAATGTCTGCGCCATTGAATGCACATGGTCGGCCAAAAGGGTTACATAGTCACCACTAGTGATCCGTCCGTGTGCTGTAAGGTGATAATGGGACCTGCTGCAAACCACGAGATCGTGGCCCAAACCATTACAGAACCGTCCCCATGCTTCACTGTAGGAAGGAGACAGTCTGGGTTGTAGGCTTCTGCGGGGTTTCTCCACACGTAAACCCGTCCTGTGGTGAGTAATAGTGAGAAACGTGACTCATCCGAAAACAAGACATGTTTCCATTGATCCACAGTCCACGTTTTACATTCCCAACACCTCTGTAGTCTCCGTTTCATACTCACCTGTGACAGCAGGGGTTTTGCAATCGCAGCTCTGCCATAAATATTGTGCTCATGCAATTAGGTTCTAGAGATGTGCATTCAGCTCAGCAGTCACTTTCGCCGCCGTGGTCTTCCTCCTTGCGGTCACAATCCTCTTTAATGTCCTCCTGTCTCTCGCAGTGAGTTTGGTTTTCCTTCCACAGTTGTGTCTTGCAGGTGATGTTGTGCCGTGAACATTGTATGTTGTCATGACCTTTGACACGGTACTTCTCGATACCCCTAATACCTTAACCACTGTGGTTACCGACGCACTAACCAGATGAGCTCCTATAATCTGCCCTCTTTGGAACTCAGACAGGTCATTGTGCCTTCACCTGGAACGAAATTATGCAAACAACGATTTACAATGCAATCACACAGACCTTTGAGACTATAAGCAACACTTTAAAAAAATGTAGCTACATGTTCGTTTTACTCAAAAAGCAGCACATACCAAAGTCATTGTTTTCAGCTAGGTGTTTCGATTATTTTGGACAACCCCTGTATTTCGTGTCAGCCTTTTCAAACTACTATTTTTTTTTACTACTCCCGTTACTAAGTGCCTTTGAACTAAGTGCCTATTGTCGTTATTGGAGCACTGGTTTAAAAGTTTCTTCGTTAGTGAAGGGGGATAAATAAAAGACGAATTGTAAGTATATTTTACTTGGACTTTATTTGAGTGACTCTGTTTCATTTAAAGTGAGTGAACAAGAACAGACTTTACGTAGTGTTTGTTCCCAAAGCTACATCCCCACGGTGTTAAACACTGAAGAGCACTACAATCACCGGAAACGAGTTCGGCTACCAGAAAGTTTATGCAAGTTGAGTTAGCCGGAATTTAATAGAAGAAAACAAAGTGGCGATACTGAAGACACTATCAACTTTTGGGGCAGTACAAGAGAGAAGGGGAGGAAATTTCTGTCTGAAGTCCATGCTGTATCGTTACTGATGAACTTTGGTTTCACCATTTCATTCCAGATTCACAACAAGCAACAAAGGGATGACATCATTCATCGTCGCACAGACAGAAGAAAATCGAAAACGAACTCGTTCAACCGGAAAGTAAATAGTGACATTTTTCTGGAATTGAAAGGGCGTAATTCATGTCGATTTTCTTCAGAAAAGAAGAACCTTCAAAGACGAATATTATTCAATGAAGTAAGGCAAACGATTTGCTCAAAACAAAAACAGAAAAAGGTAAAAAAATAATAATAATGAGCAGGTGTTTTCTTCAAGTATCTGTAGACCTCATACAAGCTACGGAAACGGAAACCTGCTTTGGGGCCTTCTCCGCATCAGCCGTACATCCCTGGCTTATCTCCGAGCGACTGTCATGTGTATGGAACGCTGAAAGCCTACTTGGAAAGTCACCGCTTTAAAAACAATGACTCTGTAATCGAAACTGTTCGACAGGATAGGTGATACCACCGGACCTCAAAAGGCCTTTGGAGAGGGTACAAAAGGCTTCCGGAGAGTTGCAAAAAATGCATACAATCCCAGAGTAGTTCTTCGGACTGTAATATACCTACTGGAATTCCTGCAATTCTAAAAAAAAAAACCCAATTTATATTTGAATGACGTACATCTATAATGAAGTAATCAGTTTTTAGTAGGAAAAGTAGACTTTTTGTTGAAAGGTAGATTTTCTGGTTATGTGGACCTAGCGGACGTGGACTAAGCGGTACGTGGGCTGAGCGGACAAGAAGAGGGGTTGAAGTGTTACAGAGTTCAGGGGGATATGAACAAAGCTGTCGTATCTAGTTTCAAAATTCGAGCCGCCCGAACGATGGGGGAAGAGATATCAATAAAGGTACAAAATGCTATCGTTCATATCCCATACTACTAAAGGAACAATTCTTGTATCTATGTAAATTTTATTTTGAAAACGGCTCTAAGGATTTTGATGAAAGTGGTTAACCTATCGTTTTCTGGTACTAGAAATCGATTTAGCTTGATATTGACTTTGGGAAAATTCGTTTAGTGGGCTGAGTAACCACCCCGAGTTACCACGTTTTTAGTGTCATGGCGTCGTCCTATTAATGTTTCCCATGCTTAGAAATCTTATGATGTCACACTCTCGCAATTGAGATGTTGGCGCGCGGTCACGCCGTCTGCCTCATTACGTCACGCGTTGTGTGTGGATCCTGTTAAAGTTTTATGACGTCACACTATCGCGACCATCTGCCTCATTACGTCACGCGTTGTGTGCATATTACGCATTACTTCTATTTTCTTCTAGAACAAAAAGTGAGTTGTGCCAGCTGCTTGGAATTGATGCGTAGTGCAGTATAAGCAGCGGAACGCTGATTTCGTGTGTTTTTTCCTTGAAAAGGTAAACTGCTAATACAGCATTTTTTTTGCTACATTTTTGAATAGTCACTTGGTGACGAGCTCCCGCTGTGCTAAAATATGATTAGTTCATTTTTATTTATTACTATTAACAGTGTCACGTGGATGGTAAAACAATGTAATAAAAATATGGCTGGTCGACCCCCTACGAAACGTGAACGTTTCAACTTTAATAAGAAGAATACGGCACTGTTGGAACAAGAACAAGCAGAAGAAGTAAATATGGAACAGCTTGAATATTCAAGAGATGATGGTTTCCGATCACTTCCAGTCTCGAAACACATGACGTTCCGTTGGAAGAAGATCAGCCTACAAAAAGACCATTCCGAGCAGCTAAGCCGAGGAGCATGGAAATAATGTCCGACGTTATTATAACCCTCAATGAATCTATATATCGGAGGAAAACCTCGATCAAATGCTGCGAATAAATAGACAGCGAATCGCAGTTGAATCATCCGAAGAACGTAACCAGAGCTTGGAAGAACTACGAAGTCGTTCATCACAGCGAATCGCAACTGAAACCGCGGATGAACTTGTTCAGCGACTGGAACACTTGGGACAACGTGCAACTAACTGAACGATAAGCATTACAAATACTTGGAAATAACATATACTGAAATAAACATTACAATACTTGGAAATAACATATACTGAAATAAATATTACAATACTTGGAAATAACATATAGTGAAATAAAGCATTACAATACTTGGAAATAACATATACTGAAATAAATATTACAATACTTGGAAATAACATATAGTGAAATAAACATTACAATACTTGGAAATAACATATACTGAAATAAATATTACAATACTTGGAAATAACATATAGTGAAATAAAGCATTACAATACTTGGAAATAACATATACTGAAATAAATATTACAATACTTGGAAATAACATATAGTGAAATAAACATTACAATACTTGGAAATAACATATACTGAAATAAATATTACAATACTTGGAAATAACATATAGTGAAATAAAGCATTACAATACTTGGAAATAACATATACTGAAATAAATATTACAATACTTGGAAATAACATATAGTGAAATAAACATTACAATACTTGGAAATAACATATACTGAAATAAATATTACAATACTTGGAAATAACATATAGTGAAATAAAGCATTACAATACTTGGAAATAACATATCAAAATAACATTTTTTTTGCCCTCATCCCCCCTTTAACGAGCGATGCTCGGTGTTCCTGATATTATATGTATAATATGCAATAGCACTTATAGCTTGTTAAGGTGGTTCCACCTAAAATCTTTACCTTATGTTTTCAATGGTAAAACTTATGTACATATTTTCTTCGCAATTAGTGTACTCCCAAGGATGAAAATTTGCGCTTCGATAAAACTAATTTTAAGTTATAGCATGGGATACTTAATGCTGCCAAAACATAACCATAATTAAACAATCCATCATTTGTTTGTCTACTGACGTCATCAATCTACAGGTCGCGCCATCTATTAACAGGTCTGAACATTACTGAAAGAAAAATTATTGACTTTTAATATAATTATGGTTATGTTTTAGCAAGTATTAAGTATCCCATGCTATTTAAAGTCAGTTTTATCGATGTGCAAATTCTTATCCTTCAGAACACATTAATTGCGAAGAAAATATGCACAGAAGTTTTACCATTGGAAACATAAGGCAGAGATTTTCGGTGGAACCACTTCAAAGGCTAGCTTTTCTGTCGTAAAATAGGATATCTTATTTGGTTTTCGAATATCCCGATCACTTTCAAATGAGATAAACTCCTTACTTTCAGCTCAAATTTCAAGGTGAAATTAAATACTTTTCGTGTTGCTTTTTATAGTTGTTTTTGTAAATTGTTCTTTTATGTGAAGATATTCACAGGAGAATAAAATTTAGCCTATGAAAGAATGGTGCAGCAGATGGTTCCATGAACAGAACGAAATTCTTATTAACCTTGTCACTAATTGAGCATGGTAATCGTTCTAAATTTCCAACGAAATGCATATTTGCGCTTTTCTGCGGTTTTCTGAGACCAGAGGTTTACCGGTGTCCGCTCAGTCCACATCCGCTGAATACACGCGACTGAATTCCTTGCTTCGCTTATGAATCAACATACAACAACGTGGATCGATTACTTTCACATCCATTTCACTGATGCTTTTAAGCTCGCGTTTCATGAAACAAGTTAATAAAACCATGCAATGCATTGATTAGGATACGCTGTCCAACATACCAGAAATAATTACTCAAGTTATGATTATAATGGCTGTAGAATAAATCTCGCTCCTATGTCCTGACATTTGATATCATTTCGTCCATTCTCAACAAGGTTCGTCCCCAGGTTGTCCCGTACCACATACTAAAATTTCATCAAAATCGAACCATTTTTACGAAAGTTATGAAGCATAAGGGCAATGGAATGGATCCAGTTCCCATGTCGTGACCTTTGACCCCACTTCACCCATTTTCAGTAGAGTTTGTCCCCAGGTGGTCCCCCACTACATACTCAAATTTCATCGAAATCGAATCATTTTTACGCAAGTTATGACGCACAAGAGCAATGGAATGGATTCCGCTTCTATGTCGTAAACTTTGACCCCATTTGATCCATTTTTCACAGGGTACATTCCCAGGTGGTCCTTTACCACATACTAAAACTTCATCGAAATCGAACCAGTTTTTTCGCAAGTTATGATGTATAAGGGAAATGGAATGGATCCCGCTCCTATGTCCTGATCTTTGACCCCATTTCGCCCATTTTCAATAGGGTTCGTCCCCAGTAGTCCTCTACCACATACTAAAATGTCATCGAAATCAAACCATTTTTACGAGAGTTATTGTGCGGACAGGCGGACAGAGAGACGCACAAAGTTGGAGCATACACGCTTCTTCAACCTACGGTTGAAAAACGTAAACAAGTTAGTAAAATCATACAATGCATTGATTATGATACGCTTTCCAACATACTAGAAATCATTACTCAAGTTATTACTCAAATTATGAGGAAAATGGCTGTGGAATAAATATCACTCCTGTCTGTGCCCTGACCTTTAATCCCATTTCGATGATATTCAACAGAACTGGTTCAGTATACCTCCGAAATAATATGATAAAGTTTCGTCGCAATCGAAGCAATTTTACGCAAATTATGATGCATAAGGGCTATCGAATAGATCCCGCACCTGTGTCCTAACCTTTGACCCCATTTCGCACATTTTTAATAGGATTCGTCCCCAGGCAGGCCCCTACAACATATTAACATTTCATCCAAATCGAAACATTTTTACATAAGTTATGACGCATAATGGCGATGGAAGTGATTCCGCTCCTATATCCTGACCTTTGACCCCCATTTCGCCAATTTTCAATAGGGTTTGCCCCCAGGTGGTCCCCTACCACATACTAAAATTTAATCGAAATCGAACCTTTTTTACGTTATTTATGACGCATAAGAGCAGTGGAATGGATCCAGCTCCTATGTCATGACCTTTCATCCCATTTCGTTCACTTTCAACAGGGTTCTTTCCCAGTTGTTCCTCTACCACATACTAAAATGTCATCGAAATCGAACGATTTTTACGCAAGTTATCGTGCGGACGAACATACGCACACAATGCGTGACGTAATGAGGCAGAATGGAATCGCGACCATCTGCTCGCAAGAGTGTGACGTCATAAAACTTTATTAGAATCAACACACATCGCGTGACGTAATGAGACAGATGGCGTGACCGCGCGCCAAAATCTAATGGCACGACGCCATGACACTACACTAAAAACGTGGCAACTCGGGGTGGTTATTTAACCCACTAAACAAATTTTCCTAAAGTCGAGATCAAGTTAAATCGATTTCTAGTACCAGAAAACGGTAGGTTAAGGACTTTCATCAAAATCCTTAGAGCCGTTTTCAAAATAACATTTACAAGTAATTTGCTTCCTGTACTTCGAATGGAAAAATTTCTGTACACCTTTTCTTCCCAATTAATGCATTCCCAAGGACGAAAATTTGAACATCGATTAAAATATCTTCATTTTATAACTTGCAATACTTAATATTTCCTAAAACATAACCATAATTATGCAATCCAACATTTTTTGTCTACTGACGTCATGAAAATGCAGGTCGCGCCATCTTTTTCTGGATGATTAATGCGTTCACAAGGATGAAAATTTGAACATCGATTAAAATAGTTTCATTTTATAACTTGGAATACCTAATATTTACTAAAACATAACCATAATTATGCAAGCCATCATTTGTTTGTCTACTGACGTCATCAAAGTACAGGTCGCGCCATCCTTTTTCTGGTTTCAACACCACCAAAGGAAAAGTTATTGATTTTTAATATAATTCTGGTTATGTTTTAGAAAATATTAAGTATTCCAAGTTATAATAGGAAGTTATTTTAATTGATGTTCAAATTTTCATCCTTGGGAACACATTAATTGTGCAAGAAATGTGTACAAAAGTTTTTCCATTGGAAGTATAGGAAGCAAAATTACTTGACGTCCATCTTAATAATATGGGATAAGGGCGATGGAATGGATCGCAATCCTATGTCCTGACCTTTGACCCCATTTCGTCCATTTTAAATAGGGTTTTCCCCAGGTGGTCCCTTACCACATACTGAAATTGCATCGAAATCGAACCATTTTTACGCACGTTATGACGCATAAGGGCAATGGAATACATCCCGCTCTTATGTCCGGACCTTTGACACCACCCATTTTGAATAGGGTTCGTCCCCAGGCGGTCCCCTACCACATAGTGAAGTTTTATTGAAATCGAACCATATTTACGCAAGTTATGACACATAAGTGCAATGGAATGGATCCCGCTCCTACGTCGTGACCTTTGACCCCATTCGTCCCCAGGTGGTCCCCTACCACATACTAAAATTTCATCGAAATCGAACCATTTTTACGCCAGTTATCGTGCGGACAGACGGACGAACGGACAAAGCTGGAGCATATATACGCTTTTTCAACCTACGGTTGGAAAGCGTAAAAAATCATGCAATGCATTGATTATGATACCCTTTCCAACATATAAGAAATCATTACTCAAGCTATTACTCAAGTTATGACGATAATGGCTGTAGAATAAATCTCGCTCCTATGACCTGACCTTTGAACCCATTTCGATGATATCCAACAGAACCGGTAATGTATACTTCCGGAACAACATGATTAAGTTTTGTCTCAATCGAAGCATTTTTACGTAAGTTATAATGCAAAAATGCGATGGAATGGATCCCGATCCTATGACCTGACCTTTGACCCCACTTCACCCATTTTCAATAGGGTTCGACCCCAGGTGATCCCCTACGACAAACTAAAGTTTCATCGAAATCGAACCATATTTACGCAAGTTATGACGCATAAGGGCAATGGAATGGATCCCTCGTATGTGTTGACCTTTGACCCCACTTCACCCATTTTCAATATTGTTCGTCCCCAGGTGGTCGCCTACCACATACTAAAATTTCATTGAAATCGAACCATATTTACGCAAGTTATGACGCATAAGGGCAATGGAACGGATCTCGCTTCTATGGCGTGACCTTTGACCCCATTTATCCCATTTTCAATAGAGTTTGTCCCCAGGAGGTCCCCTACCACATACTAAAATTTCGTGCAAATCGAACCATTTTTACGCGAGTTATAGTGCGTACAGACGAACAAAGCTGGAGCATATACGCTTCTTCAACCTACTTCTGGAAAGCGTAAAAAACGAATCGTTTTTCGTTAAAGCTCTTATTTTCATCTTTCATTTGGGATTTCCGAAATAGGAATCAAAATTAACCGGTGACTCTACTGTACGGTACACGCTATGTTCATCAAGCTTGGTTCCGCGGGCGCATTCAGCATATTTATACTATTCCAATTAAACGATATTTTTCTAATCATATAAAATTCAATTTTTATGGATGCTTGAATATAGAAGCCATTTTTTAAACTTCTGTTCAAATCAGATTACACGAATTTTTATTCGGTAACTGAAGCGGCACAGACGTTGATGATATAAATCGTGTTAAAATCCAATAGTGGAATAAAGTGTCGACTAAACACGATAAAAAACAAATGCGGTGCACAACGTACCACATGTTTAAACACTTTATTAATAAAATCACACCATACGCTTCATGAGATCTTTCAAAGTCTTCATCATCAGATAATACAGTGTAACATCACGAGAAGAACATTGACTTAAATACTGTTAAGCGACGTCACAAACGCATAAATCACACCATCTATGAATGAGCATTGCTGAAAACAAACAGTTTCAAATACCCCATCAACATGAAGAATTACTAACACATTTGTCCATGGTTTGGCTATCAGTTTTGGTACATAATCATTACAACACCTGTGTCCAAATGAGGTAATATACAAACTTTCCATAAAAAACATGAGTGATTGTTAAAGCGGAAAGATTGGAGCCAATAACTACACATTTAGGGTAAAATTGGCATAAATTTTAAACTTAATGTTTTTTTCTCAAATTACGTTTTTATTTCTGAACTGCCTAATCACTTAAAAATCGTGATTGAAAAGTGGCACGGGTATAGTGAAAATCTGGATCAAAGGCACTGTCTTAATTTTTTCACACCACAAGAAAGCCCTTGATATCTTCCTGCGCTGACACACTTTTAAAAATTTTGCTGCACGCAGCTGAAACTTGAGATCTTGTGAATTTTTCGAGACGTACTGAGTTGGGTTGCACATTAGTTTTATAAAACATTACCACTGACTTAAGATGGGTTTATCTGCCCAACAAAGATTTATCTTTTTAAAAGAATACATCGGTAAACCTGAATAATATGATGCTGGTCCTCCACGTGCCCCCAAAACAGCTCTTATCCGGCGAGATGTGAACACTAAGAGATTTCTAAAGGTGCCTTGTGGTATCTGGTACAAACACGTTACCAGTAGATGCTTTAACACTTGTAAGTTACCTGGTTGAGACGCCTCATTTCGGATTTGCTGTTCCAACCCAAACCGCTGAAGCTCAGTTGGATTGATGTCTGCGGAATTTGGAGGCCAAGGCAATACCTGTAAGTACTCCTCGTGTTCCGGGCAGTGCCGTCTTAACTCTTTTGGGGGCTCTGGGCCGTCATATTTTTCGGGGCCCCTGATCTTATATATACAGAACATATACAACATATGGTATTATTACAGTATGTGGCTATTTTTTTTTATTGACGTATGGCATTATTACATTATATACAACATATGGATATACACTGAAGAGCAATTGAATTAGAGACAGCTGGCGTTATGCAAATGTGGCGCTGTGGGTGGCCCTGTAAACGGAAACGACATGACATATGCAGCGATCCGACAATATAAGGAGTGATGCGACGGGAATCAGTAAGAGTCGGACGCAGTATGGGTAAGACGAAGGATCTAAGCGCATTTGATCGTGTTCAAAGAATGAGTCACTCCATCTCTGAAGTCGTGCAGGAACTGAGATTTTCACGAGCCACTGTATCACGGGTGCACCGTGAGTACATCGAATCCGGTAAAACCATCCCTGCAAGGGCCAACTGCCGTGGACAACAGCGTGTGGATTAGCCGAATGATCGTCGGTTAGCTCGCATTGTAACAGCGGATAGGCAGGCCACAGTGCAAGGAATCACTCGGCAATTTAACGCTGGTGCACAAAAATGTGTAAGCAGCCACACCATCCAGAACCATCTCCTCGCTATGGGGTAAAGAAGCCATCGTCCCACGAGGGTACCGCAGTTGACCGCACATCACAGGGTGCAACGATTAGCATGGGCGCCGGAACATCGCCACTGGACCCTAGACATGTGGAAAATATTTGCCTGGACTGATGAGTCGAGATTCACGTTGGTACATGAGGATGGCAGGATACGAGTACGGCGCAAACCACATGAAGCGATGGATCTTTCTTGCCAGCAGGGTACTCTTCAAGCTGGTGGGGGTGGCATTCTCGTCTGGGGACTGTTTACGTGGACTGAAATGAGACCCCTGGTACGTGTGATATCGTCGCTCACAGGTCAACGTTACCGGGATGTCCTGGACGACCATTTGCTCCCGTTTGTGCGTCTTCAACATCCCACTGGGGACCTCATCCTGCAACAAGACAATGCAGCTCCCGAATTGTATCCGAATGGTTGGATGAACACTCCACCGACGTGACCTCGCTTCCTTGGCCAGCAAGTTCACCTGACCTCAGAACATCTGTGATGCCATCGAGAGAGATGACCCCCTCCATCAAATCTTCGTGAATTGTGGGAGCTTGTTCAGGGGTCGTGGATCCGTATGGCTTCCCAACGCTTCCGGTGTTTTGTCGAGTCCATGCCGAGACGAATCGCCGCCGTCATCAGGCCGAAAGGTGGTGCTACACGTTATTAAACAGACATCTCTAATTCAGTTGCTCTTCAGTGTATATACAACGTATGAGAATTGTTCACCACCATCACCATGTTATCGCCATGTTAGCAGAATCTGTCGGTGAACTTCCTGGAAAATCGATGGAACTGCAGTGCTTTCGTGTTTCCTTTTTAGGAATTTGCTATCGTTTCACGTATCAGATACAGCAGCTGTACGTTGTATAAAACTTGCATTGAGAAACGGAAAAAAAAATGTGCTTGCATCAATTTTCAAATGCAGTAGCATTCAATATCCAGTAACTTTTTAAATAACACTTGAATGAAAAATGGTACATGACAAAAATTGTAAAACTCCATGAAGTGTAGAAAATGCATTCACATTTTGTTGCTTAGCAAATTACAAGAAACTGGGTGCTGAAAGATATAATGTTTCTTCCCCATTCTACAGATCATTCAACGAAAATTAAGTTAAAACAGAAGAAAGAAAGCAACCAACCAGTGCCATTGGATTTTTTGGATGGATTTTTTGGATTGGAGGTTTAACGACCACCGTGCAGAGCAACTCAATGGGCTATAAGCAGTCGCCCGTCCCTAATTTAGGGTCACTGGTTCCAGGGAAGGGAGAGAGCCAGTGCCGTAAGACAAACACAACATCCATGCCTGAACGGGATTCGAACCCGGACCCCTTACGGACGAATGATCAGAGGCCAACGCCTTAGACCACTGCGCCACCAGGGCGGCCCAGTGCCATTTCCAGATAATATGACGCACCGGATAAAAATGCTGATATTGGGCCCCCGTCATTGTTATTTCTTTAAACAGCGACGACTGAAAGAATTTATGTATAAGTAGCCCAGGTGGGCAAACCACCCCAGTGATACGTGCACCTCTTCATGTAGACAACACAAACGACATTTTAAAAGAAAAAAATGGTTCGAAAAAATGCGACTTGTGAGTGGCCCTTATGGCCGTCAAGTCTCAAGCCTCACCCACATTCGGGATCGGAAGGCAGATCGGAAGGCCTTCTTTGTTTCTTATTTTGTCACAAAAGATCCGCCCTAGCACTAATTTCCCTCCTGCCTCCTCGGGAAATCGAAGATAAGAGCAAGGTTTTAAAAAAGGCACAACTTCCAACTTTCTGGATTGATGTTTCTTCTTTTCTTTAAATAAATAAATAAAAAAGCCTGCTGGTGAATTGTCAAAGAGTTTGACTTTTTGTAAACTCATAAGACTCTTGGGGCGTTGGCGGCCCCAGTACAGGTGGAGGCCCTGGGCACCGGCCCCGTTGGCCTACCCCTTAAGACGGCCATAGTTCTGGGACACATTATTGAACAATCCGGGCAGTGTGGCATGTCGCATTGTCCTTCTGAAAGTAGGCACTACTAGAGGGGAATAGCATTGCCATGAAAGGATGTACCTGGTCTTTAATGATGTTTGGGTAGGTGGTAGACGTCATAGTTTCCTGCACACGAATGACTCGACCCAGGATTCCTCAACAGAATATTGCCCAAGGCTTCCTCCACCAGCTTGTTTTCGTCCCAGGTTTCATTCTTGTGCCAACATTTCCCTAAGTAAACCCCGCACACGAACTCGGCCGTCCATATGGTGCAACAGAAAACGAGATTCATCGGACCAGACGATCTTATTCCAGTCATTAAGGGTCCAGTTTTTATGCTAGAGTGCCTGTTGTAGGCGTTTCCGACGACGAAGCTTACAACAGGCACTGCGAGTACCCTTGCCTACAACAGGCATGGGTACTCGGAGTGGCCTACGGCTACGCAGCCCAATTTTCAGCAGGATTCGATGTACTGTGCGTTGTGAAACATTACTCCCGTCACCAGCGTTCAAATTACCGACGAGTTGTGTCACAGTATCCCTTCTGTTGGCTTGTACCATACGGGAAATACTTCGTTCATCTCCAGAATCGGCGAGTCGTGGTCGGCACACACCTTGCCGGCGGTTCGTGATTTTTCCCACCTCGGACCACTTTTTGGAGGTGCTAACCACTGCCGATCGTGAGCACCCCATAAGCCTGGCCGTCTCTAAAACCCTCTGACCCAGTCATCTGGCCATTACAATTTAGCCTTTGTCAAACTCGCTTAAGTCCGCTGCCATTCCCATCTGAAGAACAAGAATAATGCTGATTAACAGAGCTCAGTACAGTTGTTATTTATACAAGAAACTGTCAGTAATAAACTGGCAAAAATTTCATGAATGGAATACGGGACCCATCTCATCTTCAAAATTGGCAAATATTTGCCTTCATACTTCCTGGCCAAATGTTCAATTTATCAAACGGTTCGCTCGAACCGGCCAGTACCAACTACCCCCTTCCCCGTCTCTTCGTATACCGTAGTCAGCAGCTTATTCCAGCATTGATTCCTGATTTTATTTCATCGTATTCACTAAGCATTATTTATTGAAAAATTTTATTTATTCAGAAGTAATCAATATTAACGTTCATGTGGTAAAACTGCGCAAGCTAGCCCAGTGGCGCAGTGGTCTAAGTGTTAGCTTCTCACCATTCGTCCGAGATCGGTCCGGGTTCAGATCTCGGGTGAGGCATGGATGGTGTGTTTGTCTTACGGCACTGGCTGTCTCCCTTCCCTGGAACCAGTGGCCCTAAATGAAGGACGGGCGACATCTTGTAGCGTGTAGTCGTCAAACTGCACCGCCGCCCCGAATGGCGCAGTGGTCTAATAAGCTTTGGCTTCTGACCAATCATCCGAGATGGGTCCGGGATCGAACACCAATGAGGTATGATTGTTGTGCCTGTCTTACAGCACTGGCTCACTAGAGTCCTTTCCTGGAACCAATGATCCTAAATTAGGGACGGGCTACTGCTTATAGCGCATCGAGTTGCTCACGGTAGTCCTTAAACCCTGAGCAAAAAGAGGGGGGTGTGTGCTAGTGAGTTATGAAAGGAATTTGGGGAGACCCCCGTCCAGCAATGGAGGAACTATGGTTGCACTGTTAATGTCAGTTGCAACTATATATATATATATATATTTTTTTTTTTTTTTTTTTTTGATTGGAGGTTTAACGACCACCGTGAGCAACTCAATGGGCTATAAGCAGTCGCCCGTCCCTAATTTAGGGTCACTGGTTCCAGGGAAGGGAGAGAGCCAGTGCCGTAAGACAAACACAACATTCACGCCTGACCGGGATTCGAACCCAGACCCCTTTCGGACGAATGACCAGAGGCCATCGCTTAGACCAATACGCCACCGGGGCGGGGCCGGCTCTCTATAATTTACTTATTCAAGAACAAGGTGCAATTTTTTTTACGAATGCTTTGTTAAGAGTTCGATCTCTTCACTAAACTATGGCAATATACCATGCACCGTACGGGAAGTTATGTGCCCTGAATTCTTTAGCTCATTCGTCCGAGAGGGGTGCGGATTCGAATTCCGGTGAAGCATGGATGTTATGTTTGTCTTACGGCGTTGGCTCTCTCTCTTTCCTGGAGTCAGTGGCCCTAAATTAGGGACGGGCGACTGCTTACAGCCCACTGAGTTACTCACGGTGGTCGTTAAACCTCCAACAAAAAAAATATTTCGTTGATTAGATCCTCGCCTAGTGTGGCCCCATAGTTTCGTGTAAGGATAAGTAAATCTTCGCGCACCAGAAAGCAATTAAGATATTTTCACCTTTTCCCCGACGGTTGTTTGTCTGGTACCGTGCGCCAAGCGACCCTCTGGAAATCGTGCGCGAAGCGACCCTGTTATATTTTACCGTGGACGAAGCGACCCTGCTAATCGAATTATTTTACTTATATATATATATTTATACAAATCGTAGTCAAGTTATTTACATCTAATTAATTAAGTACTTACATCTTCTGAATTTTGTAGCTTTTGTCCTTAGTCCAACTTGGTAAGATAGCATAATTCTTTCAGGCATTTTTTAAGGTCTTTAAATTTCCAAATTTGACGTGTGATGCACAAACAACAATTAAAAGAATTAGGAGAACTTGGTCCAAAGAGGAAGAACATGTGTATACAAGTAAAAGAACACATTCGTAATATCATGGCGGAATTTGGAAATTCTAAAGACCTTAAAATATACCTGAAAGCATTAAGCTATCAAAATTCAGAAGATATAAGTACTTAAAAAGTCTGAAAGCATCAAAATTCTGAAGATGTAAGTACTTAATTAATTAGGTGTAAATAATTTGACTACGATTTGTATATATATATATGTAAAATGATATTAAAAACTTGTATTTAGTATAAAAAACTTGATGTAAGTAATTAATTAATGAGATGTAAATAATTTGACTATGATTTGTATATATATATATATCTTCGTTTTAAATTCTAAAGTTTTTCCTTAGTCTTCAGTTTTGCTCTTAAATATATACTGTATATACATAAGTAAACTTATGCGATTAGCAGGGTCGCTTCGTCCACGATGTAATATAACAGGGTCGCTTCGCGCACGATTTTCCACAGGGTCGCTTGGCGCACGGTCGCTTCCCGCACGTAATCGGTTGTCTTTAACCATCTCTCAAAATGGTATGCTTGCTTTCTATCTGATGATCTAGCTTTGACCTTTCACCCAAGAGAAGATAACGCACCACTTTGCTTTCGGTTTGATGACCTACCTACGTAACGACTGTTCTTGGAAGTGAGCTAACTGTCAACGTATGTTACCTTGGGTGCTGTGTTGCGGAATGTGTTATGAAAAGAAACGAGATTTTTCGTTGAGGCCTCTGAAAGGTATTTGTGTGAGCAATTCCTACTGTACTGGGTGTCGCAAGAAAAATGTGCAAAATTTGGCATGCTGTAAAACAGTTATTCATCCTTTTTTTTTTTTTTTTTTTAATTTTCTATTTACCTCTAACCACTGCAAATCTTGACAGAAGTTTTTGTTAGCATGTCATAAAAACAGAAGTGTTTATAGGTCTTACTTTATCCGCTTGAAGATGTCTCCGTCTTGTATTCCAAATAAGATTCAAAACCTAACTTGTTCTTTTTTATTAATTATTAATTCGAGGCTTAACGACAACCGTGAATGCTGTGACGTACTACAGATGTCGAGACGACAAGAAGCTTAGTTGAGAAAGCATTCGGTTCTGGAGCAGAGGGATACGATTCAAGCTCCGCCACCGACAAATATGTGTTTTTCACATTGGCGCCCGAACGTCAAAATGCATCTACTGGCCGTTAGGTTCTTTGAAAACTGTGTGATGTTTCTTCCACACATCGTCTGGAATTAATGAGAACTAGACGAAACCCGTCGGAATCGACGGTAATTTTTTTTTTTTTTTTTTTGAAAATAATAAACTCATATGAAACAACAAATGTAAGCTTTATTTGATTGACAAATTAACTCAACCACTTCAGTGAAGACAATAGTCCAGGTTCGTGTTTTTTTATTTTTTTTATTTTTTGAGACTAAACGTTTAACGATCACCGTGAGCAACTCAATGGGCTTTAGCAGTCTCCCGTCCCTAATTTAGGGTCACTGGTTCCAGGGAAGGGAGAGAGCCAGTGCCGTAAGACAAAAACAACATCCATGCCTCACCGGGATTCGAACCCGGTAGACGAAACCCGTCGGAATCGACGATTATTATTTTTTTTTTTTTCCGGTAGACGTAACCCGTCGGATTCGACGATTAGTTTTTTTTTTTTAAATAATAAACTCATATGAAACAACAAATGTAAACTTTATTTGAATGACAAATTCATTCAACAACTTCAGTGAAGACAATAGTCCAGGTTCGTGATTTTTTTTTTTTTTTTTTTGAGACTGAAGGTTTAACGACCGCTGTGAGCAACTCAATGGGCAATAAGCAGTCGCCCGTCCCTAATTTAGGGTCACTGGTTCCAGGGAAGGGAGAAAGCCAGTGCCGTAAGACAAACACAACATCCATACCTCACCGGGATTCGAACCCGGTAGACGAAACCCGTCGGAATCGACGATTAGTTTTTTTTTTTCTTTTGAAAAGAATAAACTCCTATGAAACGTTTATTTACATCTTTACTTAATGGGAAACGTCTTTCTTGCCTACGTGAATAAACTGGATCCAATGAATGTTAAATTGTATATATACATCACACAGTCCAATGGTACAACACAATCAGGTCTTCGAGTGTTCGCTGTTCCGATAAGAACTTTCAAACAAATTGCTGCTAGCGTTGTTTTGCACAACGGTTAGCTGAGAAGAGAGACTTCGGACTTTGGACTATCTGAGTCCCTCCATACTTTCGCCTTCAACAGCGCGTGAGTCAACCGCAGGCAATCGGATGTCAACGTCACGCTACTCCCATTGACTTTACATGGGAACTTCGCTGCCCCAGAACGCCCGAACCGTTGACCCAATCTTATTTTTCTCTTCGCCTGGTACATCTACATGGTAAGACCTTTATTTTGATACCTCAACCATATGTTTACGTTCCGCCGTTCTCTCACAACTGGTCTTACAGTAACATACCTTATAGAATTAATATATAGATTGTTTTATGACTTTCGCACACGCCGTCATTTACGTGCAGTTGCTTTGATTTTCATAATGACGCGCTGGTCATAATGTTTTTGGTCTTCTGGGTATGTTGTGGCATGCGCACTCACTGAAAAACACACATGTCTTTACTTTTAAGAACTAACTATTTTAACGCAAAACTGTCAACTTTATTTATTCTCACGTTCCGTTTTATTAAAAGTGAAGCTGAGAAGAATCTGAAATTCGTTTCTCGTAAAAGCGCTAATGCAAGTGTCCGGAGGATTTGCTGCATTTGAAGTATAAAATAATAGCGGATTACAGCTCCTCCATTTTGATGGGAAACTAATGATTAGTAGCTATTCGTGTTCCTGCAGTTCGTTCAGAGTGAAATTTATCTATTGTGATACTACTGGTAAAGGAGAAAGAACAAGAAAAAGAAGGGAAAGAGAAAATGAAAGAAAAAAACAAACCGATGGAATGAAACGCATGCGAATGAATCCTCCTCAAAATGAAGTAAAGTCTTGTGTGTCACTGGTATTCATCAGAACCTAAAGATCCTTAACCCAGAGAGCTCAGACATTTTATCAGCAGAAGAAATCGCGAGCATCTGGTGACCCGGAGCTATAGGGATGAAGGCAACATGAATGAGTAAAGCATCTTATCTTTGCTCACAGCACAAAGATAAAGGATTGTGAGATTGAAGTGAAGTACTTAGAGAAAGACGAGTATCGAGAACAGGGAGAACTGAGTGGAAAGGGGGAAGGGAAATGACAGGACGTATTTCCTTGGCGTTTAAAACCACTGCTTCAGATAACAGAAATAAGTGAGGGAGCAAGGATTCCTCCGCGGGAAATGAAAGTACCTACGACGAAAAACAGAAAATGTGTTAAAGAAAAAAACTATTGTGACTTAAAGCATTTCTATGTTCGAAATAGACAGAAAAGCACACACACACACACACACACACACACACACGTATATATATATATATATATATATCATTTTCTACTAAGAAAGAAAGGCGGAACGACAGAGAACGAAAGAAGAAAAGGCAAGGAAAGAAAGAAAGTAACACTAAGAGATAAAAAAAGAAAGAGCGAAAGACAGGAAAGGACAGAGAAATATAGAATTAAGGGAGAAAGAGCAGAGCGAAAAGAAAATGTACAAGAATAAAAAAAAAGGGGGGAGACAAATATAGACGGAATGACAGACAGACAATGAAAATTTGTTAATAAAGAACAAAATGATAGATGTGTATTCAAATCTCCTTCGTGAGATAACAGGCAGCAACTTGGAAAATGAAAGAACCTACAAGAGGAACGCAGAAACAGAATTTTTTTAAAATACCTTGTGAAGAGCAGTATACAGAAAATACAAAGAAAGACAGAGAGATATAGTAGAAGAAAGACAGAGAGCGAAGAATGAAACCTATAGAAAGATAAAGAAAAGTATAAAGAGAAATAGAGAGAGAGGACTTGATGCTATTTATGGATTTTCAAAACTATGTCATTCATTGGAGATAAGTGAGGAAGTAGTGATCATCTCCAGGAAACGAAAGAACTGTAGTAAACAAAAAGATCAAAATCTCTTTTTAAAGTATCTTGTGTGTTATACGTTTTCACAAGAGGAGAAAGATAGAGTGATAGAGAGAAAAGGAGAGAAGAAATAACGGATACCGAAAGATACGCAGAGAAAGAATGAACGACAGAGGAAAATATACACAGATATGAATATAGGTAGTGAGCTAAGAAGCAAGGAGGGAAACAAGAAAAGAAAAGAAAAAAAGAACGAAAACGATAGGTAGATATGATAAAATAAAACAAGAGACAGTAAGCGACAGACCAGTGGAAGAAAAAAGAATGAAAGAGAATGGTGTAACAGATGTGGAGGGCACTAGGATGAAAGAGACAGGGACATAGAAATGATCTCTCAAGAGATAACTTGAGAGAGCGCAAGTTACATAGAAATAAACGAAAGAGAAAGAATTACTACTATTTTCGAAAAAAAAGGGGGGGCACTCTAGAAAGTCGTTCAATCATGATGAAACTTCGCATACAAGTACCGCAGAACTGAATATGCAAATAATTAAAAAACAAGAACCAACGACTAAATAATGGCCTACCACAGTGCATGTGAACCGCGCATAGAGTAGGGTAAATCAAAAGCAAAGCTTGCACGCAGGGGCAATTGTGACAGCGGATTGCGGTTGCATTAATCTTCACTGTATGTGAGGATGCCTTGACGCTGATCCATGCACACTACTAGTAGTTGAGAGCGTTTGATAGAGGTCGTATAATTGCGCTGAGAGGGACCGGTTGGCCAAGTCGACGTATCGACAGGCATATAGGTCAGAGCGATACGGCATCGGACGATGTTGTCGCCAATGGGTCGAAGAGGGCACAGCCCAGCTGAACGTCGGCAATGGACGGCCGAGAGCAACGACAGAAAGTGAGGATCGAGTGATTGTGAGAGCCGCACGACCAGAACCGAATTCGTCAACCAACCGCAGCCATGTTGCTTCATCTACAGGTCCGGAAGTGGCCACCGGGAACGTTCCCAGACGACTTGCGGCACGGGGACTACATTCGAGGAAGGTACTCCGCCGCCTAACTCTGACCAGCAAGCATCGCCGGAACCAGTTGTCTCGGGCCCGATCAACGTGGAAGAGTGTCCAGTAGCGCCGTATTGTCTTTAGTAATAAGTCATGGTTTGCACTCGGCTCCGATGACTAGCGCATAGTGTCTGGAAACGAGCTGGCCGGCGCACGGATCCTGCCTTTACCTAGGAACGGCACACGGTTTGCACACCTGGAGTGACTGTCTGGGGAGCCATTTTCTACGATAGCCGGACACTCTTGGTACTCCTCCGTATAACCCTCACAGCTCAATGCTACATCAACGACATTCTATGACTTGTTGTGTTGCCATTCCTGACGCAGCATCACCGAGCAATTTTTCAACAGGATAATGCCCGGCCACACACACGGCATGGCTCTCCCAAGCCTGTCTCCGAAATGGCTGGCTTGATCGCCCGACTTCTCACCGATCAAACATGTATGGGATATAATAGCACGCTATTAACGCCCATCCCGGAATGTCGGCGAACTCTATTTGCACACCATGTGGCATGCTATACCTCAGAAGAGTATCCATGAACTGTATGCGTTTATACCAAGCCTCGTAACCGCTTGTTTCTGAGCCAGTGGCGCTACAACGTAATAACTTGTTACACTCGTGTGGCTGTTCTATCCAAATAAATGACCCAAATGCTCTGAAATTGCAATGATTTCCTTTCATGTACATTATACACCAATTTTCATCTCGAATGGATGATTCCTTCTGGCTGCTTCGGTTTGTTTTAGGCTTTTTTTTATTGTAAAGGGTGTATGTATTCAGTGAAAGAGGAAGCAAAAACAAGGGAGACAAAACGACAAATGCATACACTCGTATAATCTAGAGAGAAAGAGGAAGAAGATGCAGCTAAGTGAAGCAGAATACAAGAAAAGGGTAAATGGAGAGGCAAGGTCGAAAAAAGCAGAAAGAGTTCTGTAGAGGATAAGAAAGAAAGGAAAACTGAGTGGCAAGTAAGAAAATGATAGCCCGTTTTCCATTGGCATTTGGAACTGCTCTTCTGAAAACAGAAATTAGTGAGCGAGCAAAGAATAATCCTACACGAATGAAAGATGCTGCATTACTACTGAAAAGAAAAATCTCTAGAAAATAAAAATGAAAAAAGTAAAACCAAAACAAAACAGGAAACACACTCATGATCAAGGAATTTTTCTGCAGAACAAAGAGAGATATTGCTCTGGAGTTTGTAGAAGACGCATTTTCTTCCCTGCTTTCAGAAGAATTGGTTTAGTTCCTGTACATCGTAATTGCATTAATTAATCTTCCTAAGCTGTATAAATGCTCTTGCACCGATTTCTAGCGTGTCACTGTTTGTTTCTTGGTAGAAATGTCCACTTTTTCTCCAACCTAAATTGATTTTTGTACCTTTTTTTTTTCTCCACAAGGACTCTTTTCGTTTTTGATAGTTGCAGTTATTACGAACATTATAAAGCAAGTTTCGCTGATACGCAGGAAGAAACATAAGTTCTAGAAAAAATGTGCTATTCTAAATGTGAAAGCAATGTTTCTGTAAAATTTCAAGAGCTCTTTTTTCCTGTGTCAAAAAGAGAGAGAGAGAGAGAGAGAGAGAGAAAGAAAGAGAGAGGGAGCGCGAAAGAGAGAGAGAGAGAAACAGAGAAAGATACACACACACAGAGACAGAGACAGACAGAGAGAGACACACACACAGAGACAGAGACAGGGAGAGAGATAGAGAAGAGAGAGAGACAGACAGACAAAGAGAGAGACAGAGACAGACAGACAAAGAGAGAGACAGAGACAGACAGACAAAGAGAGAGACAGAGACAGACAGACAAAGAGAGAGATAGAGAAGAGAGAGAGACAGACAGACAAAGAGAGAGACAGAGACAGACAGACAAAGAGAGAGATAGAGAAGAGAGAGAGACAGACAGACAAAGAGAGAGACAGAGAAAGGCACATCGTAGTCCGCAGGTCACACTAAACATTTATAGTGATGCATTTAATGCTTTTTTATTCACGTTTTAAAATGAAAAAATGAGAGAGAGAGAGACAGAAAGAGACACACGCACACACAGAGACCAAGACAGACAGAGAGAGACACAGAGACAGACAGAGACAGACAGACAACGAGAGAGAGAGAGAAAGGCACATCGTAGTCCGCAGGTCACACTAAACATTTATAGTGATGCATTTAATGCTTTTTTTATTCACGTTTTAAAATGAAAAAAATGTCAAAGCATATCAAAATACGTTGGATTTAGTTCTGTGTTTACAGTTCGGATCCCTTTAAGAATCTTTAAGATTAGATCTTCAGTAAGTATTTCACTTGCGAAGAAATTGTTCTCAAAATGACAATACCGCGACATCTGTTCCATAGAAAGTAACATAAATTTTGTGTAAACCATTTTTGCATATTAATAACATGGACTAGTAATGAGATTCCTGAATAATAACAATAATGCCTATTATGTAAACTTACAGGCTCCCAGTGCAATCGTTTTGTCTTTGTGTAAAGTAGGATGACTACTAGAGATGCGTGCGGTGACTGAAATTGGGAGTCAAATTATCCGCTTAATCTATTTTTTTTTTTATGGTATGCATCTTTCCTGAGAGTAGTAAAGTGAATCTCAAGAAAAAAATTTCGATGTAACGAAAATGGGTAACGGAAATAGTCACTAAGCCACCTAGTTTGATTGTTTTAAAATATCTCGAAAATAGTATATCGTAGCGAAATTTGGCTTCCTCTCGACCCGTCCCCCTCTCCCCAGCGGAAATTACCTGCTATCGAAAAGAAAAGAGCTTTAAATAGGTGTTGTGACGTGCCTGCCCCGCAGGACGCACACGTCATAAAGGCAGATAGCAGCAAGAACGAACGTCCGTGTAGCTCAGATGGTAGAGTGACTTGTTCCGGAATAAGTAGACTCGGCTTCGATTCCCGGAGGATACCCAATCATGACGGAGAAATTTACTTCGTTATAATGGCGCCCGAAAGTCCCGGATGACCCAGCCGTTCAAGATCGCGCAATGGTATGATGTTCTTTGCCCACCGCGAGACAAGAAATATAAGAGAATACCTCCTTTAGCGCTAATGTGTGTAATTTTGCATTCCACACACCAGATTGACTGGGAGTTCTCAACTGCACGTTCTTCAGCGGTTGACTGCCTATGGCAATTCATGGTCACGGCTGACCCGTGGGCCATGCCCTCGGCCCTCTTTCGGGGGGAGGGGATGTGACGTGCCTGCCCCGCAGGACGCACACAACATAAAGGCAGAGAGCAGCAAGAACGAACGTCCGTGTAGCTCAGATGGTAGAGTGACTTGTTCCGGAATAAATAGACTCGGCTTCGATTCCCGGAGGATACCCAAAGATGACGGAGAAATTTACTTCGTTATAATGGCGCCCGAAAGTCCCGGATGACCCAGCCGTTCAAGATCGCGCAATGGTATGATGTTCTTTCCCCACCGCGAGACAAGAAAAATAAGAGAATCCCTTCTTCAGCGCTTCGAAAAATAAATGTGTGTGATGTTGCATTCCACACACCAGATTGACTGGGAGTTCTCAAGTGCTCGTTCTTCAGCGGATGACTGCCTATGGCAATTCATCGTCACGTCTGACCCGTAGGTCATGCCCTCGGCCCTCTTTCGGGGGGGGATGTGACGTGCCTGCCCCGCAGGACGCACATGACATAAAGGCAGATAGCAGCAAGAACGAACGTCTGTGTAGCTCAGTTGGTAGAGCGACTTGTTCCGGAATAAGTAGACTCGGGTTCGATTCACGGAGTAGACCCAAACATGACGGAGAAATTTACTTCGTTATAATCGCGCCCGAAAGTCCCGGATGACCCAGCCGTTCAAGATCACGCAATGGTATGATGTTCTTTTTCCCACCGCGAGACAAGAAAAATAAGAGAATCCCTTCTTCAGCGCTTCAACAAATAAATGTGTGTGATTTTGCATTCCACACCCCAGATTGACTGGGAGTTCTCAACTGCACGTTCTTCAGCGGATGACTGCCTATGGCAATTCATGGTCACGGCTGACCCGTGGGCCATGCCCTCGGCCCTCTTTCGGGGCGGATGTGACGTGCCTGCCCAGCAGGACGCACACGACATAAAGGCAGATAGCAGCGAGTACGAACGTGCCGCCCCGGTGGCGCAGTGGTCTAAGCGATGGCCTCTGATCAGTCGTCCGAAATGGGTCCGGGTTCGAATCCCGATGAGGCATGGATGTTGTGTTTGTCTTACGGCACTGGTTCTCTCCCTTCCCTGGAACCAGTGACCCTAAATTAGGGACGGGCGACTGCTTATAGCCCATTGAGTTGCTCACGATGGTCGTTAAACCTCCAATCAAAAAAAAGAACGAACGTCTGTGTAGCTTGGTTGGTAGAGCGACTTGTTCAGGAATAAGTAGACTCGGGTTCGATTCCCGGAGTAGACCCAAATATGACGGAGAAATTTACTTCGTTATAATGGCGCCCGAAAGTCCCGGATGACTCAGCCGTTCAAGATCGCGCAATGGTACAATGTTCTTTCCCCACCGCGAGACAAGGAAGATAAGAGAATCCCTTCTTCAGCGCTTCGAAAAATAAATGTGTGTGATGTTGCATTCCACACACCAGATTGACTGGGAGTTCTCAACTGCACGTTCTTTAGCGGATGACTGCCTATGGCAATTCATGGTCACGGCTGACCCGTGGGCCATGCCCTCGGCCCTCTTTCGGGGGGGGATGTGACGTGCCTGCCCCGCAGGACGCATACGACATAAAGGCAGATAGCAGCAAGAACGAACGTCTGTGTAGCTCAGTTGGTAGAGCGACTTCTTCCGGAATAAGTGGACTTGGGTTCGCTTCCCGGCGTAGACCCAAAAATGACGGAGAAATTTACCTCGTTATTGTGTATATCACGATGGTGTGTAACTTGTAGCTATCCTAGATTAAAAGTTACCAGTCCCCCTCACGAGGGGCAGATTGGGTCGACTAAACCAGGCCGGGAATTTTGGTCTTGTGGTCCGCTACATAAACACTCGTACCCACAGGTGAACACCACATAAATTCCCTCGTGAAACAAACTCTGTTAATTCCTGGATGAAATAGAACTGTTGAAATACAAAACTAATTTAGTCGTGAACAAATTTTGGCAGCCATTTAAGGGTGAAAGCTTTTTAAAAATAAATTCATGATTGAATGTACATATCAAACCATGCACAAAACGGGGTGTTGCATCAAATAATTATATATTAGGTGTGTGCAAAAGTTCTACCCGTTTTTGTAATAGATGGAAATTGCGATCGGAGTAGTTACGTCGCAGATGACGCTGCGATGCCGAATTTTCGGCCAATAAAGCGTGGAGCAGAAAAGCATATAGAGGCACTAGGTTCGTCCGAGTAAGTCATTCGAAACGGAAATCACGGACGGTGTAACATGGCATGTGATAAGGAGCACATTAGACATTGTTTCCTGTACGAGTTCGATAAAGGCAGCAACATCTGGCAAGTGTATGGGGAGGATGCAGTTGATGATAGCACATGTCGCCGTTGGTTTCGGAAATTCCGGGACGAAGACAGGAGCTGCAAAGATCAACCACGTCCTGGACGTCCATCCGTGGTTTCTGACGAGGATGTGGACCAAGCCATAATAAATGACCCACATCCAACCGTTCAGGAATTAGCAGAAACATTGTCGGTACACAGAACAATAGTCGAAAGACGGATGCATGCCTTTGGGTCCATCAGTAAGTTCGGTAACCGGGTTCCGCATCAGTTTTCAGCAAAGCAACGAGAGGAATCTGTACCTGTGTTGTTGTTTTTACGCTTTTTCGTCACAGAAATAAACCGTTTTGGGGAAGAATTGTTACAGGAGATGAGAAATGGGTACTGTGCCGTAAGGCAAAGCGTCGACGGACTGTATGCTAAGGTGCGGAGCCTGCTCCATAGACCTCAAAAGGAGGACTGCATGCCGAAAAGGTTTTGTTGAGTTTTGGGTGGGATGGGATGCGCAGGGAATAATCCACTGGGAGGTGTTGGCACCTAACCTAACGATAAATGCTGACCTCTACTGCCAACAGTTGGACAGATTGTGAGAACAACTGACATCGAAGCGGCCAGGACTCGTCAATCGCAAAGGCGTGATTCTTCATCATGATAACGCCAGACTTCATGCTGCTTTAATCACTCGGCAAAAATTACTGAACTTTGATTGGGAAGTGTTACCTCACTCGGCGTATTCCCCTGATCTGGCACCTACGAACTACTACCTTTTTCGATCGTTATAGAACGCCTTCGCTCTCCAAACCTTCGATGATGTGGACGATATGAAAACGGCATTACACGACTTTTTTTACTCTAAAACACAGGAGTTTTTGCGGCGTAGGATTCACCTACTCATAGAGGTCATACAGAATGATAGCAATTATGCGAAATCCTAGGTACGTTATTTGTTGTGTTCTCCTCCTTTCTTTGTAGCCTACAAGAACGGGTAGAACTTATGCATACACCGAATATTTGGTCACGTATCGTCTTCTATGCAACGGTACTTTCACCGCCTCCTTGAACTGACGTCTTTTTTAAGTGTACCCATTATTTTGACTCATGAGCTTCCATTTGACCCACATACCAGTACCAGTAAGCCGTTTTCTTTTAAGTTAAATGTGTGGGGGACACGGATTACGGAATATCTCTGCTGGAGAATCGCTTTGTGCTCTGTAGGTCTACACGCGGATAAGGGTGTGGGGATGATGGATCATCAAAACTGTTACCCGCGCTTCCTTCAAATTTACAATGGGGGTGGGGTGCGGCTACCAATGTCCCTTTGGCTCAAAGTCTAACGACCTACGCTTAACTGTAGTTAGCTCAATTTATTTATAATAATAGCGTGTTTGGCCCCGTGGCAAATTTTTCACTAAAGTAGAGATAATTTTTCTTTGTCGTTTTCGAGCAAACACCCATAGATACATAGATAAAATGACACGCCAATTTTATTTTATTTTTAAGACAATAACGTTTTACACAGAAAAATGAAGTTAACGATTCTTATCCACAAGTACTAAAATAATTATTCATTCTTTTCAAACAATTCAGACGTAGAGGATATGAGAAAGTGGGCCATTTTTCGAGTGATCCACAGGGAAATATTCCGGTGTCCCGGTAGTCCAATCCGCCCGTGCCCCTCACTAACACACTTGGGATTCAGCTTCTATTTTCATCTTGAGGTCACATTTTAGCTTGCGCACGCGCAGACGGACTTTTGCAGCTACATCACATTTGATCGGTGTCAGGGTCGTTTCTTACCTTCGTCTAAATCTGAATAATATATAATAATAAAAAAAAACACATTGTTTTTTGAAAAACTAAACAGACGAAATACTATTGCCGCCGCCATATTTCAGAAAATATTTACTTTTATATATCTTCTTTCGTTGGTTTTACAGCAATAACATTCATAAATTCACCCAACAAATTATCGCTCAATGTCAGGAATTAGTAAACCTTATTGATAGTCAAATAGCTGTTACAGGCAGATGGATATGATTCGCTTCCACTCAGTATACATCGGACTGTGGCTTAGTATGCTCGTGAGAGACATCAGTCATCAAAGAGTACCAGGGTACTCTCTCGATTTGACGGAGGGGGGGGATAACGACCAGAATGTGCAGCTCAATATGGTACAAGCAGCCGACCATCTCTAATTTAGGATCACTGGTTCCAGGAAAGGAAGATACGCTGTAAAAGGTTTTCTGAAATTCATGGGCAACTTTCCGGGATTTCATTCGTGAATTAACGAAACATATTTCTGATACAGCCTTTTCCGTGAAATGACGGAAAGAAACTTAAATTTCACGGTTTTTTCGTACCACGGGAAAATTCTGACTTTTCAGAAACCTTTCCGCAGTTTCTTTCTTATATTGACGGTAAATTACCGTTTTAGAGATGTGTTAACGGAAAATTCAGAATTTTCAGGGACCTTTCCGAAATTCCTTTTGCATATCAACGGAAAAACTCCGTTCTCACTTTTTCCTCATCCGTATATGACGAGAAATTACCGGTAATAGGAGCGATTGGTGAGAATACTTGAGGTTTGATTAACTTTTTAAATTTCAATCGTCTGCCGAATTTTGAAGTTCCGTAGCGAGATCTGATATTATTGATAGCATATCGCATGGATTTTGTTTATTGCGGCACAGGATATTTTCTCCTTTCGCCTATTTTGTGCACCAGCTATTTATTATACACTGCTGGCCACCCAAAATGCAACACCAAGAAGGAAGCATCCGATTGGCCTGAAATTCGCAGCATGCGTCGCCCGTGAGAGGACATGCAAACGATTAGCATTGCAGGGCATATGCAAATCATGTGCGCCCGGCACGCCACCGAGAAACACTATAAGAAGGGTGCACAGAATGGCTGGGTGTAAGTAGTGGAAATGTGTTCTGCTGCCAGACCTGTGCGTGGGAAGCTTCCTGATGCCTCGTCGCAGAATACGGCAGTTATTCCAGCACGTTTCGGAGTTCGACAGAGGGCGAATAGCGGCTTATCGCGACAGCGGTTTATCGCACCTAGACATCGGCGCCCGTGTGGGACGAAATCCAGCCACAGTGAGGCGAGTATGGATTCGGTGGGTGCAGGAGGGATAGACGGACCGACGTGAGCGATTGCCGCAGCCGCGGCACACTACCGATCGTGAGGACCGGCATGTTGTGCAGCGGGCATTGACGGCTCGCAACGCCACATCACGAACGTTAGCGGGTGTGTTGCGCAACCACCTGTTTCAGAACGTACCGTTTGACCTCGTCTGCAGGAGCGGGGACTTGTCGCACGGCGCCCATTTCTCCGATTACCATTGATGTTACACCACCGGCGAGTGCGGCGGCAGCGGGCCGTTGAACGCCGCACCTGGACTACGGGAATGGAACGACATTGTCTTCTCCGACGAATCCCGCTTCTGTCTTTAACACCACGATGGCCGGATCCAGGTGTGGCGGCACCGCGGCGAGAGAGTGTATGGCGCCTGCATTATGCATCGCCATACCAGTCCGTCGTCTGGCGTTATGGTTCGGGGCGCAATTTGATATGACACCCGCACCCCTCTGGTACGCATCGCCGGTACGCTCAACAGCCACCGCACCATCTCCGACGTTTAGGAGCCTGTAGTCCTCCCTTACCTGCAGGACCTGCCAGCGGCCACGTTTCAACAGAATAATGCGCGCCCGCACGTGGCACGCATCGTGCAACAATTCTTCACGGCCCACCAGGTTTCACTGCTGCCGTGGCCCGCCTGTTCTCCCGATATGTCGCCCATCGAACACGTCTGGTCGCTGATCGGTAACGAAGTGGCCCGGCAAGCACCACCCGCGGTTACGCCTGATGAACTGTGGCAACGTGTGGAAGCAGCCTGGACCGACATACCCCAAGCCCACATCCAAAGCCTCTTTCGTTTGATGCCGCGGCGTGTAGCGGCCGTTATTGCGAGTCATGGAGGCCACACGATGTATTGATGTCTGAGTGTCCCGCAAGTCTCACGGGCCTGTAAGCTCAATCGTTTCATCTTTGTATCTGTTGTTATGTGTCCAATAAATTTGGCTTTGCTATCTCGTGTCTTTTTTAGTGTTGCATTTTGGGTGGCCAGCAGTGTATATTGAGTTACTGTAAGAAACCGGGTACTTATTGTACAGATGACTGATTATACGATGTCTGTGTATCAGTCTTTGGACAACTAAAGACAAAAAGCTATTATAGCTATCAGGAGTAACTTTTATATTTAATTGTTTATTTTGTGTGTGTGTGAAATATTACTATAGAAAATTACATTTCACCTTTTTTAAAAGATGACTGAAAGTCATTTTCAGTTTAAAAAAATCAATTTGCAAAGCATTTTTTTGCTTCCAAAATTCGTGTTGACAAATGCTTAATTTGTGCAAAGTCCTCCCACAGAAAGAAAAAATATTATATACCTATTCACAAAAATAATAAGCTCCAACAGAAAATAAAATGACTACATCACTAGTATTAATGACAAAAAAAACAAAATTTCATTGTCGAGGAATTCGTTTTACTATGTACATCAGGCAGGTTGCTGAGCATTTGTGGCTCAGTGGTTAACGGCGCGAGTTACCTGTTGAGCCATCTTAAACGTCAGGGGTTCGATCCTGACCTCCGTGGAAGGATTATCTGGGTAACGGCAGAAAAGTTCAGGGTCATCGATTTTGCGGAATTTCAGTTTAAATACGTAAAAACCTGAAATGGACTTTTTGAAATAAATGGAATGTCTGTCCACGGGAAATCTGCGAAAATACGGAAGTTGAAATAAACGTGCGCTTTTAAAAACGGAAATTTCTGAAAAAGACGGGTTGCAACATTGCTGCACGTTATTTTCAGAAATTTTCCGTGAATTCACACCACTTATTTTTTACAGTGTGCAGATGCAGTGCTATAAGACAAACACATGATTAATTCCTCTCACGGGATTCGAACTTGAACCCATCTCGAACACATGGTTAGCAGCACTTAGCCACTGGGGAGTTCAGTTAAATGAATGACCGGATTAAATGATTCGTGTAAACAGTGTCAAAATGCAAAGGAAGTCAAATCAGTAAATGCTCGCGATTGAGTCAATAAGTGGAATTGGATGAAAATCATTAAGATCTGTAGTGAGAGATAAATTAAATGTGATTTCAATGTAAAGTCAGCAGCAATAAAATTACCTGTTATGGACATTTAGAATTCACTCTGTTGTAACTTGTAATACGTCAAAATCAATCGATGACAAGGTTTTGCTGATTCTATACTTCCGATACGTCATGTCTTAATTTCTTCTCCATCGCTCCTTGCTCGGACCTTGTTTTCCGAAGCTGCTTTAAAGGTCTACAAAGCATTATGTTTCCTATTAGAGAATTCGCAGATTTATTTTTGTAACAAACTCATTTTCTTTTAGTTTATTCTTTCAGAATCTGTAAGAATGGGTTACTCCAACACAGGTAAGATTTTTGAACGCGTTCAAAATACTGAAACTGCATGTTTGAAAAATTTTAGAGAACAAGTTTTGTTAAAAGAAACTGAAAAGCATAAGAAATAAACACCACTTGTCAGCTTGCAAAGCATATAATATTTACGAGTGAAGGTTTGAAAATAAGCCCCCTCGGAGGGATGGAGCGGTCAAAGACGCCGACTTTCTAGAACTAGTGGTTCCAAATCAAGGGAGGACGACTGCCTATAGCCTTAGACGCTCACCCCTTAAGTGAAAAAAGATGTGAAAGAAAAGAAGAAGAAAATGCAAAATGAATTGCAGAAGTCCCGCAGTTTGAAAATCAGAAATTTGAAATTAACCTTTAAATGATTAGTTGCAAATTCTAACAGGGCATTTAACGCATCTTGTCTTCATTTAAGCACGTTTGCTGAGCACTGTCGAGAGAACATATAAAGAAATTACTTCATTATATGTATATTAGTAAAATTAGTATGCGTGCTATTTTTTCCTTTGGATTTATATTAATATAAAAGAAATGAAAGAAAAAGGGGAAGAAGATTGCAGCTCTAAATGAACCCCTTAAAGGCATAATCGTTTTTCCTGTCGTTTCTTTTATAAAAATGCTCACTAATTGTTTTCAAAATCTCTGTTTACTCAAAGGGAAATATTCGCTTGGCAGTTATTCTTTTTTTACATGCAATTTAAAAGTGCTGTCGCTTAAATTTTGACCGCAATGTCGAAGTTTTATACTGTATTTTATTTTAAAATAATTGACTACTCGACAAGTTAAGTTCGGTCGCGTACATTGTTAAAAATTGTATGGTAGGTTGCACCAAAAAGTGGTGCTACACCAGCTGCACCACTTTCTGAGAAAAAGCACACAATTAGGATTTCGAACTCGAAGGAAGATGCGTTTTTCGCAGTGTGTGTGTGTGTGTGTGATGGTGGGTGGGTTATGAAGTCAGGGGGAGTGTCTGCAAAAGTAATGGTGGTACCTGGAGCCCTGTAGTTCTAACTTTTTAAATAATAGATTTGACAATACGTGTAATTGCTTTTTCCAAAACTAAAATAAATCACCCTCTTACACACGGCAGATCTGCGGCTGCTGTGAATAAACGTTGACGCCTGTCGTGCACGTAATCCTAGGTAACTGACTATTTTCCCACATTCTCCACGGGGAATCTCACTGTGGCCTCGAGCTTTTCCTCAGCAGCGCAGAGAGGGCGATTGGAGAGCGATCGTATTATTTACAACCCATTGCAGAGCAATCGTGTTACAACCCGAAGCCAAAGAGTAGAACGCTTTCAATCTGCAGGACATTCAGTGTTTGATCTTCGGGTTAATTACTGTGCGTTTTCGAATTTTTTCATCAAACTATAACTGGCGGCTGCAGTACGCGCCCGCAGCCCCCGCAGCTGCGGGGGCTGCGGGGGGCTGCGGGGGTGGTATTTATGCCACTGTCTGTGACGTAGTGATTGCGTAGTGACGAATTCGTTAGCAATAGAAGGGTGCCCGGATATTAATGGTAGGGTGGTGTATATTGACTAGGGAATACTCGAATTATACTCGTCCTCTCCCTTAGAAATCACTAATCAGATGAATATGTTAAGTGTAAACGAATGCTTTGATCATGTTATAAAGAACACACGTTGTGTAATTCGTATCATACCTCGTTAAAGATAAGGAATGCTTTTATTCACAAAGGAGATAAAGACATTCCAAATTGTATTATTTTGTTCAAAGAGTTTCCCCATCCAACAAAATAACGGCCATCAGTGTTAGTAATGCAAAACTCACTAATTCAAACGGAAATTATGTTAAAGAAGTTTGGTAGGAGGCACATTCTTCGAAGCCTACGCAGTGTTAACTGTCGAATCTTTTTTCCTTGCCCAACAAAATTTCTAAATCCTTTTTGTCATGAAGTCTGAATGTAATCTATTCTTTTGGAATTGCTAACTCTTTTAACCTCCTAAAGAGAGTCGTAAATTAAGCATTGGTTTTCATTTTTAAGTTCCGAAACATGAGCAAATACGCTTCTTCCCGCAAGCGATCTCTTCGACGGCGGTCGATCTGAAAGTGTTGTGCTTCAAAGAAAATTGTTAAATCATTTTCTTGTTGTGGTATTTCTTTAAAAATTTTCGTTTAAAATTTGTTCTTTTGGCACATATAGGCATTATGTGCACAGGTTGAAATTAAATTAATTCTAAGAGATCCGGACTGTACTAAATCTCGCTGTTAAGCAGAATTTTTCGAATTTTTTTCTTTAATTTCAACGAAATTTTAGTTACTTTCTTTTGCTTATATTTTTGAACTTCCCCTTATTTAAGGAGTAACTTGATTAACGCATAAAAATTGGAAAGAGTTGAAATTTGTTATATTAAATCCTCTATTTTCTATAAAGCATTCAATTTTCCCTGCGGTTGATTGAAAATATGCAGGCATCGTATAAATTCGTTTATTAACGCAGATATTTATTTCTCTGTTATTTTGCTTATTTCTTTGAAAATTCTCTACATTCGGCTTTCATTCATTATTTCACATTTGAGGGAATTATGTGACTTTGACTTCCTATATTAATTCATGCGCCATAAACCGAGTAAGATGGCATAAATTCAAAAAATTAGTTGTTCTTAGTTCAAATTTTGAAGATGACAATCCGTTTTTTGGTGTAAATATGGCACGGATGATAAGTCAGATAACATCCAAAAATTTGAAAATTTTGTCTCCCTGGAGATTCAAATTAATCGGAAACTTGAGACTCGGTCGTTCTGGGTGGTGTAGTGGTTAGCATACCCGGGTGCCATCTGGAAGATGCTGATTCGATTCCCGCTCCAGGACGACGAAATTTTCGAGTTTTCGGATTTTATCTGACTTGCCGTCTTTGTTATATTTACACCAAAAAAAAAAAAAACGGATTGTCATCCTCAAAATTTGAATTATATGCCGTAATCCTGTATTCCATTCATGACTGTTGTAACATCACAGACACTCGATCACAACACAAAACATTTATTACTTTACACAAAAACATAAATTGGAATACACTTCACGTTACAAACTGAACTTGTTGTCTTAGCCAAAGCTCGCCATGTCCTCCTCCTTCGATATCTCTCTCGTAACTCTCCTCATCACTCACCACACGCTCAAGTCATTAAATGTCAAGGTATCCTTCCGCGCTTTTGTGCGTGGAAGTCGTACTTTACAACCCCTCCTCACTCCAGAGGAACTTTTTCCAGTGGTAAAAAGTTCTTGTCATTTTACAATACAATAGTCATAGTTCACATAATGAGTCATAATCCATTTACAAAGAGAAATATATGAGTTAATTTAACAATCATCTTTTCGTGTTTTCCAACAATTTCTATGTAGTATATATCACAACCAAAAAAAAAAAAAAATGTTTTCACTAGCAGACACATAGCATGATCAAGGTGGATCATCTAAAGTTGGAACTCTGCTCAGTCGATCTACATTTTTGTGCATAGTTCCCGATCGATGAATTATAACAAAATCATATGCTTGTAAAGCAAGGGCCCATCTCATCAGACGAGCATTTGAACTTGCGTTGGTGCGTAACCAAACGAGAGGGTTATGATCAGTTTGTATGAGGAAATTTTGACCATCCAGGTAGCATTTCAGTTTCTGTACCGCAAATATAATGGCGGCACATTCTTTTTCACTGGTACTATATGTCTTCTCTGCTGTCGAAAGTTTTCTGCTTAGATAGAGTACAGGATGTTCAGCGCCATCTTCTTGTTCTTGCGAGAGGACGACTCCCATTCCTTGATCTGAAGCATCAGTTTGTAGAATAAATCTACGTTCATAGTCAGGGGCATACAGGACAGGAAAACTAGATAAAGATTTTTTTAGTTCCACAAAAGCTTTCTCACATTGTTCTGACCATATAATTTCTTCTTTACGATTTTTACCCTTCAAGATGTCTGTCAAGAGAGCCGCTATCGAAGAAAACATTGGAATATATCTGCTGTAATATCCCGCCAGGCCTAAGAAAGATCTTACTTGCGTCTTGTTCTTTGGCGTAGGAAAATTTTGTATGGCCTGAACCTTTCGTTCCGCTGGTTTTCGATATCCTTGTCCAACAATATGACCCAAATACAAGACGTGATCTTGAGCAAACTTACATTTGGAAGGTTTTATGGTCAAGGAAGCCCTCTGCAACCTCTGTAGCACTTCTTCAAGACGTATCAAATGATCCCCCAGTTTTCGGAAAAAAATGGCAACATCATCTAGATATGGTACGGCAAACTCTTCGCAGCCTCTCAAAAGTTCCGACATCATTTTGCTAAAGAAATAAGGTGCGTTCTTAAGGCCAAATGGCATCTTTAAGGGCCGATACGTTCCAAAAGTAGTCACAAACGCTGCCAATCGTTGAGCTCTAGCACTTAATGGAATTTGCCAGTACCCTTTTGTTAAATCTAATACTGTAATATACTTCGCTCCAGAAACCTTTTCGACTCTTTCTTCTATGTTGGGCAATGGATAGAACTGGGTCCTTGTCACTTCATTTAATCGCCTGTAGTCAATACATGGGCGTGGATCTCTTCCGGGTACTTCTACCAAAATCATGGGTGATGTATAGTCTGATTCACCAACTTCTATAATCTTGTACTGCAGCATTTTATCTATCTCGGCTTTAAGAATATTTATCTGCCTGGGCGACATTCTATAAGGCTTAACTCTTACAATAGCATTACTAGCTAGCTTGATATCATGTTCGACCAAATGAGTCTTTCCTGGAATATTAGAAAACATTTTCAAGTAATGACATAATAGTTTTTTCAGATCCTGAATTTGTTGGCCACTTAGGCACTCTCGAAGTTTACTGTTCTCCTCGATATCAGAGAAGTTAAATATATTGGGATTTTTTTCAACTTGTGGAAATTTAATCTCTAAATCCATTTCACCATTTTCAAAACCGGGCAATAAGTTCACAAATTCTGGTCGTTTATGGTATGGTTTCAGCATGTTAATGTGATATACTTGATGCTTTACATTTTTACCTTCAAAGCTTACTACATAATTAGTCTCAGAAATTTTTTTCTTAATTTTCCCTGGTCCTTTCCGCTGTTCCGCTAACTTATTTGGCCTGCAGGTAACAAAAACCAATACTAAATCTCCTTCTTGAAATTCACGTTTTACCGCATTTCTGTCACACCAATATTTTCTTTTCAATTGAGCCACTTCCATGTTTTTAATGGCAAGTTCTTGACATCTTTTCATCCTATTTATTAACTCAAATACATATTCAGTGACAGTTTTCTTCTTCAGGATGACCCATCCATTTTTCATACAATAGTGTCATTGGCGTCCTCAAATTTTTTCCATGCACCAATTCAGCAGGCGTAAACCCTGTGCTTTCATGTGTCACAGTTCTCAAAGCAAACAGCGCCGCCGGTAACTGTTCCTCCCAATCCGGAGCAGACTCGAGACATAAAACTCTCAACATCCTTTTAATAGTTCGATGGAATCGTTCTACCGGATTTCTTTGGGGATGATATGCAGAACTATGAGTAACTTTTATTCCAAACCGCTCCAGAAATTCTAGTGTCAAAATGCTTACAAAACTGGCTCCTTGATCAGTTTGAATTTCTTTCGGAAATCCCATGCGGCTAAAAATGTGTAACAAAGCGTCAACTACCGACTTGGATCCTATGTCTGGTACTGGTACTGCATCTGGATATTTGGACGACAAACACATAGCTGTAATTATGTATCTATTTCCGCTTGAAGTCTCGGGCAAAGGCCCACAGGCACCAACGTTGATTTTTGTAAAAATTTCAGGAATAATTGGAACTATTTTTAAAGGTGCTTTCTTTTTGTTCCCAGCTTTTCCAGCACGTTGGCATGAATCACAAGATTTTACAAATTCTTCAATGTCTTTATAACAGTTAGGCCAATAAAACTACTTCGCTAGTCTTTCTTTGGTTTTTGTCACTCCTAAATGCCCCGAAGTTCCCTCATGACACATGTTTTTTATTTGTTCTCTATATTGTTCTGGAACAACAATAAGATCTGCCTCTTCGCCAATCTTGTTGATCTTTTTCTTCACCAACATCCCATTTCTTAGTACAGCATAACCATTTGCCTTTTTAAAATCTGTTTTCTCTATTTCTTTGAGAAATGTTTTCAATTCCAAACTTTGCCGTTGATCTTCCATGAAACTTTTTGAATCCATTTTTACCAACTCTAACATGGCTTTATCTTCATCATGCCTCAATGGCAGAATTTCTTCTTCTAATTCATCTGATTCTTCGGAACATACAGCCTCTCCTTCAAGGGCTTGTTTTTCTTTCGTCCCTGAGTCATTCTTTACTGAATTTCTGTCTTCGTTGTTTCGTTTTTGTTTTTCTTGATACCGAGTAATCACAACATTTACCTGTTCTGAATTAAGTGGCCACTCCATATAAAATTTTTTTTAACAAAGCGGCAGTCTTATTTCCAAGTAAATATCTACCTTGATCTAACGACTTTCTAATCACTGCAGCCTTAGTTACAATATGACCTAATTCACATTCTAGTTCAACTTCTGCCAATGGTAAACAAACCTTTTGTTCATCCAGAAGATACTGTACCCACACATGTTCTCCAGTAAACTCACCTGGAGACACATACTCTTGACAAATGATATCAACTGATGAACCTGTATCCCGAAGAATAGGCATGGTAACTCCATTTATTTTTCCTTCAAAGGTATAGGGTGCCAAGATATCCCCTTCAGTTTCCTCTCTGATTCTATTTATGCTTCCTGAGTTCTGTGATTTTAGCTTAGGACACTGAGGTCGAATGTGATCATAAGATGCACACTCGTAACATTGAATCTTCCGTCTGCGATCATACTTTTCTTCATTCTGAGATACATTCCGTTTTGACCACCCTTGTCCTACATCTGGCTTAACATAATTTTTGTTATAAAATCCATTTTTCATAAAATTTCTGCGATCATAGTTATCTCTAGTTTTTTTCTCACTGCCTTGCATTTTCTTTGAAGCACAGAATTCATTCGACGAATTTTTCTTGATTTCTCCTCTTACACTTTCATAATTGTCCACCATATCAGCCAAATCTGAAGGTGAGACAATATTTGACCATTTATCAATAAAATGCTCCCTTATTTCTATAGGCACTATCCGTTTCAATTGATCTGTGATCATTAATTTTTTTAGCCCTTCAAAATCGCCCCTATTTTAAGTCCTGAAATCCATTCATTAAAATAATTTTCTAACTCGAAGGCGAAATCTCTCCAGGTCTTCTCTGATGTACGCATGTGTTGTACAAATTTCAATCTAAATTTCTCTGGACTTAACTTATATCTTTTAAGAAGTAACCTTTTAACATACTCATAGTTTTTAGCATCTTCCACATTTTCTCTGGCAATCAATTGTGATATTTCGTAGGGCAAAAGTCCTATCAAATTCGTGACCCAATCTTCCCTTTTTATTTCTGCTTGTTGTGCTTGCCTTTCAAATAAAACTAAGTAAATACTTATATCACTGTCTTTTGGGTCAAATGTTTTCATCAAATGACGAAGTTCTAATCTCGGTTTATGAGAATTTCCATTTTGCTCCAAACTACCTCCCAGCGGCTGACGTCCAGCTTCTATTCTGAGTCTTTCAAGCTCAAATTCCATTTGTCTTTCTGTTTGTCTACGTTTTTCAAGCTCCAATTCCATTTGTCTTTCTGTTTGTCTACGTTTTTCAAGCTCCAATTCCATTTGTCTTTCTGTTTGTCTACGCTCTTTTATACCTGCCAAAAGTTCTTTCACGAAATTCTCTTCATATCCTTCAAAGTTGACAATTTTATTTTTTAATTCCAGAATTTTGAGATTTGGCATAACTTCTATACCCAATTCTTCCGCCAACTGCAGAAGTTCTTCTTTTCGAGCTCTTCCCAAGAAAGCCATTTGAACAAGCTCTACGTGTGCCCAATGTTTATTTATTATCGTATATGTGTATACGTTCACAGAAATTGTTTACAACAATATTCTACATTTACCTATAATCTAGGCTCAAACAGTTGATCTGAATGTACTATTTCTTGACAGAAATTATTTCCTTCTATTTTCGTATATGTGTATACGTTCACAGAAATTGTTTACAACAAAATTCTACATTTACCTATACTCTAGCCTCAAACAGTTGATCTGAATGTACTATTTCTTGACAGAAATTATTTCCTTCTATTTAATTCCGTGCCCGGAAACTTCTAAAAAACTTGCTTTGATATTTCATTCCTTTGGATAATTCTCTAAGAACAACAACAAAACAGTACTTACATAAAATCTAATGTGGTGTAAATCCGATACGGAACAAATAAATTCGAAAAAAAACAAACTACAGTCACCATCCTTTGTTCTTCCCAACACAAAGAGGAAAAAAATATCCCTGTCGCGTTGGTTCTTTCGCACGCTTGAAGAACTTTCAACTCATCGATTCCCACGGTCATAAAGAACGCCGCTGAAGTTGTTCTGTCTTTCATAGTTCGAATCTCACAGGTGCCTTCACTTCCTGCCTTTCGTCGTTCGAATCTCATAGGTGCCTTCACTTCCTGTCTTTCGTAGTTCGAATCTTGCCGGTGCCTCCAATTCTATTTTTCGTCTGTAACATCACAGACACTCGATCACAACACAAAACATTTATTACTTTACACAAAAACATAAATTGGAATACACTTCGCGTTACAAACTGAACTTGTTGTTTTAGCCAAAGCTCGCCATGTCCTCCTCCTTCGATATCTCTCTCGCAACTCTCCTCATCACTCCCACACGCTCAAGTAATTAAATGTCAATGTATCCTTCCGCGCTTTTGTGCGTGGAAGTCGTACTTTACACTGTTCTTAGTGTTACGCAAAGGACATGTGGGTACTAGAGGTGAAGTTCTACACATGTTTGTTTTTGTTTTTTCCACAAGCCAAATTTTGGTAGAAGTATTATTTTCAATAGCAGTTCGAATGAAGAAAAGGAAATATGAAGAACGTAAATGTTTAATTCGTAACTTCAACAACAGACGCGTTCACTTTTACCTAGTCTCCTGTACTTGGCGAAATTAATATTTAGACACCGTTTCGGAAAAGTTTCTTTGGGTGAGACTGCAGCCACTTAGAAATACTTGTTACCGAGAATATAATACGTTCCTTTATCACCATCTTATATTCAACAAGAAGGGAAATTTTACGACGGCCATCGAGAACACATCAGAAACGCTAATAATCATTAGTGACCATTCTAAAGAGTTTCCCAGAGTAATCGAACATTATACGTTAGAATTCTTTTAACAAAGAGTTTTATAGTACCAATGATCTGCAGTGCGCCCAGCTAACAATAGCACGGTGAACTAAAGTGATCCCAGAAAACATAATCAGTTTACTGTTCTTACGGTGTCATTTGTCATTTCCTTCACAACAAGGGGAGGTGAGAGGTACGAAACAAAGAATGGAAGGATAGGAGGTATAAGGTTACGAGAAGGAGTAGAGCGCGGACGAGGTTTTAGGGACTAAAGATGCGCGGGAAAATGATGAAGCACGGGAAACAGGGAAGAACGAAGAACTAAGTCAAAGTGTAACTAAATAATTAGGTCAATTGCAGGGCAAACCGTAACCAACATAATAATAACTAATTATAAATATCGAAGAAGAGTCACGAGTATATTTATTGCTTTTTCGTATTATAAATGAGTTGCAATACTAATCGAACCCAAATCATACTAACAGCTTGTTGCCCTTCGGCGCTCGTTAGTCTGAACGAAAGTGTTTTCCTCGCAATTTCCCTTTTGAGTGGACGAACAAGGCAGAAATCACTCGGAGATTGATTCGGGGAGTTAAAAACAAGTTAGTAAAATCATGCAATGCATTGATTATGATACGCTTTCCAACATACCGGAAAGCATTACTCAATTTATGAGGATAATGGCTATGGAATAAATCTCGCTCCTGTGCCCTGACCTTTGATCCCATTTCAATGATATTCAACAGAACCGGTTCAGTATATCTCCGGAACAACATGATAAAGTTTTGTCGCAATCGAATCATTTTTACATATGTCATGACGCATAAGTGCGATGGAATGGACCCCGCTCCTATGTCCTGACCTTTGACTCCATTTTGCCAATTTTCAATAGGGTTCTTCCCCAGGTTGTCCCCTACCACATACTAAAATTTCATCGAAATCGAACCATTCTTACGCGAGTTATCGTGCGGACAAGCAGGCAGACAGACAGGCGTACGAAGCTGGAGCATATACGCTTCTTCAACCTACGGTTGGAAAGAGTAAACAAGTTAGTAAAATCATGCAATGCATTGATTATGATACGCTTTCCAACATACCAGAAATCATTACTCAAGTTATTACTCGAGTTATGAGGATAATGGATGTGGAATAAATCTCGCTCCTGTGCCCTGACCTTTAACCCCATTTCGATGATATTTAACAGAACCCGTTCAGTATACCTCCGGAACAACATGATAAAGTGTTATCGCAATCGAAGTATTTTTACGTAAGTTATGACGCATAAAGGGTGATGGAATGGATCCCACTCTTATGTCCTGACCTTTGTCTCCATTTCGTCTATTTTCAATAGGGTTCGTCCCCAGGTTGTCCCTTACCACATACTAAAATTTCATCGAATTCGAACCATTTTTAAGTGAGTTACCGTGCGGACAGGGAGACAGACAGACGGACAAAGCTGAAGCATATACGCTTCTTCAGCCTAGGGTTGGAAAGCGTAAAAAATGAAGTAGCACTCCAAAACTGCGAGGACGAGCATTGCAATTAAATTCCTTTGCGGCGAAAGCTCCTACATTCGAACCTATTTTCGGGTTTCAGGACTTTCTAATGCAGACGAGCATTAGAAACGACCAAAAGCCCGCACTCATTAGGTCGTTTTAACACACTACTAACAGTTGCACTACATTTTCCCGGATAAATTTTCAGAATGATTTAATTAATACGAGTCAATAGCGTTTCCCGTTCGTGCGGTGTGTGTCGTTTTTATTTATTTTATTTTATTTATTTATTTATATTTTGGTTTCGGTGCCGTTCGACTCTTCCATTCTTTGACGACTAGCCTACTATCTCGTAGAAAGTCACTGACATGAACACATATCTCATTTCTCCGTCATGATGCAAACTAAAAAAGCTCATCTCCTTCTGCTTGAGTCGTTGTGTCGCAATCCAATGCAAGCGTCAAGGCATCTATCTATGCGTTCGATCGTCAATGACCGAAGCAACCGCTTCGCTGAGACTTTATTGAATTCAAGATCTCTGCGAACAACACTATGCATAGATGAGAAACTGAAATCCCGCTCCCCACTGAGTTTTCTCTTTGATGCTACTACCGTTGTTGCGAATGAGTAGCTGAAGTTTTGCTAGGAGTGATGTAATATTGTAGCGTCAGGGTTTTGACATTTTCGTGTGTTTTATTCAGCTAAACAATCGTGATATATAACCAAAAAGATTGGGTAAGGTAATTCCGTTTTTATCTGGTCAACTTGATGTAGTTCGGAAAATGCGGTCACATACACACAAAAGTTATTACTTCGATGACTTACACAAACAGCTGCATACACACTATGTGAAAAAAAGAATTCGGATGCCTTCACATACGCAAATAAACGTGCATTTCCGGAACCGGATGTCCATGCGCAAGGTATGATGGGTGCTGTATATAAAGCCGAGCGTTTGCTTGGATGCCCCATAAGTTAGCAATCAGTATGTGTAACATTGAATCTCTTTTGGGATTCCCTAAATCCACTGTCACTGCTATTCTTCTTAGATGGAAAACAGATCGTGCCACTGCAGCGAAACTGCGCTCCCGGAGATGCTGGAACTGAGTGATCGCGCCAAACGAAGCTTGCTAGAAAGAAATGTGAAGCTGGTACGCACGTTCTCTTCCAGACACCTGGCCAGCGACGTCGCACTCGCCACTGGAACAGCTATTTTCCACAAAGCAGTGTGTCGGAGGCTGCGTGCCCACGGTTACCTATAATAGCTGCGCACAAGCCCTACATCACTCCAGGCAATGTCAGACAAAGAATGTAGTGATGCCTTGCTATCCCTTTGTTAACAACGCAAGAGTGGGAAAGGGTAGTGTGGAATGGTAAATCAGGCTTCAAATGCGAATCAGGCTTCTCGCTTTTTCGTTCGGATGGATGTATTTGGGTGTGACATTTTGCCGGAGAACGCTATCAGGCGACTGAATTGCCGTACATTCAATTTTGGAGGGGGATCGGTGACAGTGTAGCACTTTTTATACTAGAAAAGACTCGGTTCCATATCCATCTGCTTCGGCTCTGGTTTCTGCCTGTTGTTTTTTGGCAGCTTGTTGGCAAACTGCTTGTAAATGGAGCAACCACGCCAGTTAGCTCCATGTTCACCACTGCAATTGACATAGAAAGGCTGTGTCTTCTTGTCAGCCGTGCACTCCCTGCTTCAATGATCCTTGCTGCAGGGTACACATTTTGGCTTCTGTCTGCAGTTGGACATGGCATGACCAAAGCCTTGGCAGTTGAAGCCCTACTGCATCCTGCCCTTAGTTCGGTAGGGTTCAACCGAGATTGAAACCCCAAGGAGAGATACCAACCGGAAGATGTTCCTGCTTTGTTCCGTGTTGACCAGCTGAACTATGACAGGTGGAAGATCCTGTTTGCGGTTGTTTTGAAGGCGAAACACCTTTGTGATAGCAAAGGAGTCCTGCCACTGTTCCCTGATGCTATCGACTGGGACATCCAATCCCAGTCTTTTAATGACAACACGGAGTGGTTTTTCTGTCGGCATAGTGAAAGTGAAAATTCAACATTGCAGTTTTCAAGGAGAGATGTCAACCGCCGATGATCGGCGATAGTCTTCACTTTTATGGTGGTACGGTCCCCCACCATTTTTACCGACGCCGTCTCCTAAAGCATTTTTTCCTATCCTCTCATAGATCAGAGGCAAGTCACTAATTCCTTTGCAAACCACCGGTGGCACTCTTTTGGACATGTTGGATGGTAAACATGTCTCAGGGTCTTTGGTGACCAGTACTCGTTCCGCGATCACGGAGACGCTTGAGTTGGCCTCTTGACACCACCATTTCATTTAGCAGGAGCATCAACAACCGAGGAGGTTGGCTCAGTCTTAACTTTGGGCTTTGCTGTACCATTTCTTCCCAGCACCGCAAACCTGCTGTGAGGTTTACCGGATGCCTTGGGATGGGAAGGGAGTTTAGCTGCAGCCTCAGCCTATGCTCTGGATCAGAGACTTCACTGCCAGTGTCCTCGGTACTGATAACACGACGGAACATCTCAGCTTTATATAAGTACCTCCCCAATCACAGCGCACCTTTCTGCGCTACCGTTCTTTGCACTAATGCAAATACTTGGTAGTGTCCGAATACTTTTGATAATATAGTGTACATCAGCAACATTTACAGGTACAGATTACCTTTATACATAAGATATACATAACTATATATTCAAAATACGCAAACAATTCAGATTCAGTTTGCGAGACATGTTGGCCATAAAAAACCACTGGTCTCGGGAAGAGAGGGTACCTCACAACTGGGCAGTAGAAGTGAGTGGGAGCTTCAGGTTGTGCAGTGACAAAAGCTTATGACGTTGTTCTATTTCCTCTCGGCCTTGCCTCACAAAACGGAGAGAGAGGAGCGCTGGTTCGTTTATTGAGCACGGGTTCCAACAATGGAGACGGTTTTCTAAAATAAAACAAGGAGAAAATGTTTCGTTATTGCCACTGTCACTGTGTATGCAATTTACTATAATTTCTAACTTTTATAAAATACGACGAAGTATCAGATACACAAATTTTAAAGAAAAAAATGATAAGGAAAAACTTCAGAAATTATTTTTCTTTCTTTTTTTTTTTATTTATACAAGGGACCAAACAATATCAAAGTGCTGTTAAAATATACAGCGGCAGTTCCATAAAAACTGAGAGTAAAATCACACAAAATGAAGAAATATAGGTACAGGAAAATGTATGTTATTCTTTCTCAAATTATCTTTCCTCGGATGATATGCAACTGTCCCATCGTTCAGTCCACTTTTCAAAGCATTAGGCGAAAGCATTTTGTGTAGGGTGTAGGCTTCTTTAGTGACCCCTGTGCAGCTTGAATAACGTCAGCATCTATGTTGAATGTTGCGCCACGAAACTTTTCCTTCATTGTTGGAAACAACCAGAAATCGCACGATGCGAGGTCTGTCTGTAGGCAGGCTGTGGCACAATTTCAATACTGCATTTCGTAAGAAACTGTTGAACACAAGGAGCCACATGTGCGCTGGCGTTATCATGGTGTAGGGTCAACTTGCCCACCAGTTCCTGTCGCGTCGTCACTGACGTTTCAAGACTGAAATGCAATACACATCATTAACAGTAATTTGTGGAGAAACAGCTTGCTGGTAGATTACATATTTATGATCAAAGAAAATTATCATCATCACCTTCGCATCTGATTTGGTTTGGCGGACTTTCTTCGGAGGAGGCGAGCCTGTGTGTTGCCAGACACTCGATGCGTGCTTCGTGAGGAGTTGAAATAGTGGACCCATGTTTCATCGACAGTTATTACTGTGATTAAAAAGTTTGGAGAGTCATTTGTTTCCATTCATTACACACATGAACGCTGGTTAACAATTGTTCTCTTGTCAGGTGATGAGGTTCCCATCTGAAACACACACAATTCAGCACTAATTTGTCGCGTAAAATGCGAAATGCCGACGTTTTTGAAATATTAGTTGACGCCGCTATGTTTTCACACGTCATTCGTCGATCTTCTTGCAAGATTGGCTAAGCAGTGTTAGCAATACGCCCCGTAATAGCATTTGCAGGTCGACCTGGCCTAAGAGACAGTTCTGCAGGCAAACTCCCTTTTGAAATCATGGAAATCATGGTGCCATCTAAATATCGTTGACTCACCTAAACATTTATCATTGTAAGCTTTTCTTATTAAATCAACTGTTTCTGGAGTCGTTTTACCCAAACGAAAGCAAAATTTTATCGCACAACGCATTTCACTTCTAATTCTGAATCAGTCACCTCCGTAGCTGAAAGGCGAAATGCAGACGTGCCTTAAACAATTGCTCAATAACAAAACTAGAATCGTCTGCCACGGCTAATAACTGTTGACATAGATACTTCCTTTTAGTCGTCTGCGTGGTTGTTTTCCCCCTTCGCACTGTTGCCAACTCAAAAAAGATTACTCTCATTTTTATGGCACGGCCTTTGTAGATATAAGAGATTCATGCGTCATTTTGTCTATGTTTGGGGGTTTAAAGACCACTGTGAACAAATCTAAGGGTTATCAGCAGTCGTCCGTCTCTAATTTAGGGATACTGGTTCCAGAGAAGGTAGAGAGCCAGTGCCGTAGGACAAAACACCACCCACGCCTCATCCAAGACTCGAACCCGGGCCAAATGGGACTAACAGTCGCAAGTCATCGTGTAGACCACTGCAACATAGCGTTGGCAATGAGTGTATTCAGGGATTGTTGCTCATAAGGTGATAGTTTATAGCAGGAGTTGGCAAACTACCGCCCCCGGGCCAAATCCGGCCCGCTGCCTCTTTTTGTACGGCCCACGAGCTCTAAGAATGGATTTTACATTTTCAAATTCCTTAAAATTTCAAAGTCTTTAAAATGTCGAAGTACGCGCATAACGGAACGGCCGACCGTCGAGTTGAGGAGTTGCGAGATACGACCGTATATGGCGCTCCTATAGCTCCGCATTCTGTGGCCTTTGATGTGGCGTCGCCACGCCGTTGTAATTCGGCAGCGTTTCCAGTGCCACGTGTATCGCTGTTCTGCGACATTTCATTCTCATTTGATTACCCTTGCATATCTATCATGTCATTGTCAAAACCAGAAAAGAACGGAAAAGTGGACTTCGAATGTCGTGCTTTTAAGGCAGAGTGGAGTGTGAATTATTTTTTACCTAATTAGATGACCAAGCATTGTGTTTATTGTGCAATGACAGTATATCTGTACTAAAAGAGTACAATATACGTCGTCATTACCAGACTAAGACACAATATTCACAACTCACAGGAAAGCAACAATCAGAAAAATTGGAAACTTTAAAACGCAATTTTCATCACAACACGATTTATTCGCGAAAATGAAAAATGAAAATGAAGCTGCAACTAAAGTCAGTTTACAAGTAGCTCATTTGTTAGCCAAGGAAGGAAATCCGTCTACTGATGAAGAATTAATTAAATCATGTTTGATTGCAGCAACAGAAGAAATGTGTCCAGGGAAAATGGATGTATTTAAATCGATTAGCCTTTCAGAGAGAACAGTTAAATACTACTTAAATAACAAGAAAAAATAAATAAATAGCTGCATAAATATCCTCGAGTTTGACTCTTGGCTCATAGAGCCTAAAATATTTATTATATGGCCCCTTACAGAAAATGTTTGCTGACCCCTGGTTGATAGGAAACTGTACTTTCCGACATACCATTGTTAAGTAATCAAATAATCATTACAGGTAGTCGAGAATTAATATAAAGATCGCAACAAAATGTGTGTGGGAATTTCATTACAATCTATTTTATTTATAAAAGAGAAAAATTTCGATGTGTTGACTGATTTATCGTACCTTTGCAATCTCGAAATAAAAAAATCAGATAATCTATCACAAGTAAAATGTCAGTAACTAAGATATAGGTTGATTTTCTATGCAATGATTAGATCTCATAGGTACGGCTGGATTTTTGTAGTGTTGACTAAAGGGGTTAAGTGAAGAATAATTCGTACCGCAGAAGAAGCTTAACACCTGAAACTGAAGTTTCAACTGATCGTCTAGAGGTAAGAGCATAAAAACCTAGATTAATTAAAAGCAATTATTGAAAGTAAGAAAAGAACAATTCAGCCAAATTTAATAATAAAATGGCCGTTAAAGAATTAATTCGTACTAATTTATTATTTCCAAATTCTGCATAATTAAAATAATTGAACGGGAGCTTTGAAGCAAAAATTAGCAGCCGAAAATTAAATAAATGAATGAAGATGTTTGGAAAATGTTCATTCCCGAAGTGAAGGAAATAAAGTAAAAAAGAAATTAAAGCAGTTTCTAGATAGATGAAAGAACACTGCGAGACAAATTTATTAACTTTCAGGTAAAGAATATTTATTTCGTTGGTAAGAAATGTTAGAAACAACTTACAGATTAAAAATATTGAACATTTTTGCAATCGGGTTACATCAGAGCGGGTTAAGGGGATTTGGTACCTTTAAAACTTTTTTGTTTTTTTGTTTAGGAAGTTAACTTCTGTTTTCATACATTTTTAAAAGTAGGGCAATACTATGAACTGATTTTGACCAAAAAGAAGAAGAAAAACAGCATATTGTGTTTACAATTTCTGAAATTTAAATTTAAAAAAAATGAAGTTATTTAAAAAACCTTTCTTCTTTATTTTTAATCATTTCGCAATGATTTTTTTTTAGATTTTTTACGAGTATATATTCTATAACTTTAGAAATTGATTTTAAATTAACAAAATAGTTTCGCAGAAAAAAAAATAAAAACCACACACACACATATATATATATATATATATATATAACATCACAGCCTCTCCTTGACAAATGTCAACCCCGCCTTCTCGTGGTGCATCCTGTTCCCACTAAAGGGGCTCTGACGACCGCCAATAGCGGTATAACTATACCATCGGGATTAGAGGAAATTCTATCCCACACTCACCAACCCGCTTGGCCAGCGTGGTGAGTTAAGGCCAAACCCCTCCAAAATGATCCCACAACTTAAATCTTGGCCCTCAGTCTCCGGCAGCTGGAATGTACCTGGCCAAGGCAGCGGCCAGTGCGACATGAAGGCAGAGGGTGCTAAGAATCCCCGGAGGACCGGACTAGGCTGCCATCTGATGCTGACCTTGGCTACGTATAATGGACGCTCCCTATCTTCTGATTCAAGGCTTCTTGAATTGGAAGAGGAACTACAAAGGATCAAGTGGGACATCGTGGGGCTAAGTGAGGTAAGGAGAAAAGGAGAAGATCTCATCGAACTGAAAAGTGGACATCTCTTCTACTATCGTGGGACAGATACTGGCAGAACTAGTGGTGTTGGATTTATAATAAACAAGAAACTGAAGGAAAAAGTTGTAGAAGTTGAAAGTTCCTCTGACAGAGCTGCACGACTTGTTATCCAACTCTCGAAAAGATACCAGGCTCAGATTATTCAAACTTATGCACCCACCACAAGTCATCCTGAAGAAGAAATTGAAGAATTTTATGAGGAAATTTGTCATCTAAATAATAAAGGTAAGCAGCACTTGAAAATAATTATGGGAGATTTCAATGCAAAAATAGGGCAACGGCAACAGAATGAAACTTCAGTAGGTAAATTCGGTCACAGCAACAGAAACCAGCGTGGAAATACACTCGTTGAGTTTGCAGAGGCAGAAGGGTTTTTCATCTTGAACTCCTTCTTCAAGAAAAAGCCACACAGGAAATGGACATGGAGACATCCAAATGGGACGACAAGTGAAATTGATTTTATTATGTGTAACAAAAAATTCGTCATAGAAGACTGCAGTGTGCTAAACAAGTTCAACACAGGTAGTAACCATAGATTGGTGAGATGTAAGATGCACCTCAACACTAAACTCGAACGTAGCAAGCTCATAAGACAAACAAAATCTATTGACATAACCAACCTTAAAAAACACCATAATACCTTCAAGTTGGAACTGAAGAACAGGTTCTCTGCTTTGGAAGGCCTAACATCGGAAGAAGTGGACATCTCTGAAGTTAACAGAAAAGTAACCAAAGCTCTTATGGAAACAGCAACAAAATTAGCTGGGTCTAAGAACAAGTTGCATGTAAACAAATTATCAGGAAAAACGAAAATGTTGATGCAAAAAAGAAGAGAGATGAGGACAACTAAAGAAGATGTGACTTCCAAAGTGGAATATATAAGGCTATGCAAGACAGTAAGAAAAAGTATCACTGAAGACGTAAGAAAATTCAACTGTGAACTAGTGAGGAAAGCAATTGAAAACAACCAAAGCCTAAAGATAGCAAAGGGACATCTCAGTAAGGGAAGAAAACAGATTATGGCACTGAGAAAAGAAGATGGTTCTGTAACAAGAAATAGAGGCGAAATTTTGACAAGAGTGAAAGATTTCTACTCCAAATTATATGAAAGGGATGATACATGCACTCCAGACATCATGAAAGATCCCAGTACCAGAGTTCCTCCAGTCCTTTCAGCAGAAGTTGCACATGCAATCAAGAACATGAAGCGGAGAAAAGCTCCAGGAGAAGATGGAATTACTGTAGACATCATACAAGAAGCAAGTGGAGAAATCGAAACAGTACTCGCCCAAATTTTCACTTGATGCCTTAATGAAGGAAAGATTCCTGAGGATTGGAACACCGCTACAATGATCCTGTTACATAAGAAAGGTGACATTGAGGATCTCGGAAACTGCAGACCTATCAGCCTCCTATCAGTAGTTTATAAAATCTTCACTAAAGTTCTTTCACACCGCTTGAAGGTAACACTGGACATGGCTCAACCGAGAGAACAAGCTGGATTCAGGAGTGGCTACAGCACAATAGATCATATCCACGTACTGAGAGAACTAATTGAAAGAGCGAGGGAATATGAACTTCCATTGTGCATGGCTTTTATCGATTATGAAAAAGCCTTTGATTCGGTGAAACCATCAGCAGTTACAATGGCTCTGAAAACCTGCGGTATTGAAGATGCATACATTAATATTATTAATAACATCTATGAAAATGCAAGTGCAAAGATTCGGCTGTTTGAAAATACAACACACATAAAGATTGGAAAGGGAGTGAGGCAAGGTGGCACCATATCTCCGAAGCTTTTAATGCCACATTGGAGGGTGTTTTTCAGTCGCTGAGCTGGGAAAACAAAGGGATAAAGATTAATGGAGATTATCTAACCCACCTTCGTTTTGCTGATGACATAGTCATTTTTGCAACTACCCCATCAGAGCTGCAGAGTATGATCCAGGAACTTGCTGACAAGAGTAAAGAAGTGGGATTAAAAATGAACTTTCAGAAGACAAAAGTGATGTTCAATGCTTTTACAAGAAATGAAGATTTATCGATTGACGGAGAAAAGCTGGAGATAACAGACACGTACGTTTATCTTGGACAGCAGATATCAAGTGAGGGTCACATTGATGAAGAAATTAATCGGCGTACAAAACTTGCCTGGAGAGCTTTTGGAAGAAACAGCATAATTTTCAAGAGCAATATGCCATTATGTCTCAAAAGAAAAGTGTTTGATCAATGCATCCTTCCAGTGCTTACGTATGGTGCAGAGACGTGGACCTTAACTAAAAGAGACATACAAAGGCTGCAGACAACTCAAAAAAGCATGGAGAGGTGCATACTTGGTGTAACCAGGAGAGATAAGAAGAGGAACTCGTGGATCCGAAAAATGACAAGAGTGGAAGACATCATGATCAGAGTTAAATCCCTGAAATGGCAATGGGCTGGACATACTGCCAGAAGGACAGATCATCGATGGACAGTCGAAATTTTAGATTGGATTCCAAGGGACAGGAAAAGACCCAGAAGAAGACCACATGGGAGATGGGTGGATGAAATTCGAAAGTATGCAGGGGTGACATGGAGGAGACTGGCACAAGACAGACCGTTGTGGAGGAAACTTGGGGAGACCTTCGTCCAGCAGTGGATTGATAATGGTTGACAATGATGATGATGATGATGATATATATACGTGTGTGCAAAATCAGGAAAAACATAAGTATATTTTACATTTAAATTTTTTAATTTTTTGTTTTTATTTTATTGCAAATTCCACCCTCAAATCGATTAATTGTGTGCTAGAGAAAATACCAAAAAATTTTCAAGTGGTTTGATAAATCTATGTTCAAGTTTTAGTACTTTTAATGAAGTGACTTGTCGGGAAAATGCGAACAGAGATAAATGAATTTAAAGATTTCATTCTTGCAAAAATGTCGTATAACCACAATCAGTTTCCTTTATGTATTTTTTTTTGTGCATTCATAATACGCATACCTACAAGTGCACAGCTACTACAGTGAGTCTTGATCACATTACCCACCTCAATCTTAGTTCTTTGTCTACTAATTACAGCATGACATCAGCTTGCCGTGACGAGCAAAATCTGAAGAATTGAAAATAATGTCTAAAAAAATTGTGAAAAAAGTGTTGTCAAAAATATTTTGCTCATGCATTTTTTGCACCATAAAAAGCATTCTGAAGGAGCACACTAATGCATATAATAATTATAGTGTCTGCATATAGATTTGCCTATTTCACGATTTTTGCCCCTTTATCCAAAACCAGTTGTCACCTAAATTACAGAACTAGGAATGGTGGAGGGAAATAAACAGCTACATTTAAATTAATTAATGAGGAAGGGTTGTAGAGATTTTCAGATATTTATGTAAGAGAAAATAAAAAATACACAAAAACCTGAAATTGTGTTATGCAAAACTGAAGGTTCTTGTACGAGGCAAAATCAGGGGCTTGCGAGCAGGAGGAAAAAGTAAATATGGTAGTGATGCATATTTCTTTTGAAGCAAATCTGAGATGACATAACTCGTTATCTTCAGCTGAGAGTTTTTGCTCTAAATCGTTAAGATGATATTTACGAAAAAACTAAGCACAAACATTTTTGTTGTTTAATTTCATGATTGTGCATTAATTCGTCACAATATTCTGACCACTTTCCTGATAGCGTATTGTGTCGCCATTCACCGCCATAACCGCTTGCACAGGGTAAGGCATAGACTCCATCATATAGAGGAAGGGGTCTTTTGGCATTCTGTATCAGCGGGATAGAATGACGTCCCGGAATTCGGCGTCGGAGTGAGGTACGGTTTAGACCGACCATATTTGTGTTCCGAGGCATCCCACAAATGTTCGACGGGAGTCAAGTGAAAGGAACTTGGTGACCATGTCCAAGTACGGAATGCATGGACAGCGTCCTCGAACCATTCCTCCATATGCAGGACTCTGGGGACATTGGGCGTTGGCTGTCTGAAACAGTTCGGTACCATCCGGAAGCACGGTCACTCTGTAGGTCCGTACTTGTCCATAACAATGTCGAAATAGTATCTGGAGGTGAGGGTATGTTCAGCAGAACCGCGGAGACCCAGTGATGACAATTAGAACAAAACTCATATCATGATACCCCCAGTTGCTGGACACATAGGAAGAAGACGGGCACTTCAACCCTAGATCCTGGTAGAAGGAACATCTTGACAGTACATCTCCTGAATACTTCAGAGGTAAAAAATATTTTCATTATAAAATTTAATAATTACCCATCTCGTTTTTTCCTGTCAAGTTGTTAAATTAGACCTCAACACCCTAATAGGGTGCAGTGTAAAATAATTTAGAACTATAATATTTGTTTGATATGCTATTAAGGGACCAAGTTTGTCCCTGGGAAAAGAAAGGTGCTGTCGTGAAGACGAATCTCTCAATCGTCCCTTTCTTATTCAACTATTTGCCCCCAGCACGTCACAGGACGGGCTTTGGACCAGAGAAACTAGGCGTTGGCCCCGCGGGGCAGCAGCCAGCTGGCCATGCTTGGATGGAGTGCGAATCAGCACCTTTCAGGCAGGATCGCTTTCGCAACGCCTTCTAACTAAATTTGTCAATAGAATGCAATTAATCTCTGCGAAGCCAGTCTTTTGGTGGGGCAGGTTGAAGTCATCAGTTTACCCATTTCATACGGTTCCCTTTACGATTTAACCAAAATGACAGTATCTTAACTGCTGCGTGTTACATTTTCATACAAGCCATACTTCGTTAGAAAATGGCATTTCCTGTCCCATATTTAGCATTTCGGATTCTAAAACCTCTAGGTATACAAGTTCTTCAGTAGTCCCTGTTTCTCGCAGGTGCTGCTAGTTGTGTGAGCTTTTTGTGTTTAAAGCTCTTATTTATTTTAAAGCATCCTGAAATGGGAGAAACATTGTTGAATCATGAATGGACTATGGGATTACACCACACAATACAAATTTTGAAGATGACAATCCGTTTTTTGGTGTAAATATGACAAGGATGGTAAGTCAGATAATATCCGAAAACTTGAAAATTTCGTAGTCCTGGAGCAAGAATCGAACCCGTGTCTCCCAGATAGCGCCCGGGTATGCTAATCACTACACCACCCAGAACCCGGGCGCTGTCTGGGAGACGCGGGTTCGATTCCCGCTCCAGGACGACGAAACTTTCAAGTTTTCGGATATTATCTGACTTACCATCCTTGTCATATTTACACCAAAAAACGGACTGTCATCTTCAAAAATTACATTGTTGAATGTCCATGAGAACATTTTGATGTGCGAATTCAAAAATCTCAATCCTGGATCTAGCCATCAGGCATTGGTAAATCACTTCCGAACTTAATGACAAGTCAATTAGCAGAAGAACAGTAGGAGATTTATTAAGTGATAAACATAAATAGATGAGATCTGAGAAACAACTACGTAGTTAAAAAATTCAAAAGTAGCAAGCACCAAATTTAGAGAAAGCTCTATAAATTCCAAGCATGATGTTATTACCGACCAAGTTATTCTTAAAAAAAGCGAGAAGGTGAGAATACCAAATTCGAGAATCAGCTACAGTGGCTTCAAATATTCAAACATCGGCACAGATTCTCATTGAGAATACCGAACGGTGAAACAGCCTAAACCTCTGAAAGTTCAGTGGATGAGGAAATAAAAAAAAGAGTGTTAGGAATCATATTTGCTATAAATTAAAGGATCTGAATAACGTGGATGATCTGATTTGTTTTATGACGATGCTCGATAAATGGAACAAAAATGAGAAGGTTTGCAAAAAAAAAAAAAAAATGAAAGACAGAATAATAACAGTTCACTTTGTAAATGTCAATGGCACGGCTAAACGAAGCATTAAAGTTATAGGAATTCGTAAAAAAAAACACACATTATTGTTAAGAATTTTTTTCACGAACTTTACTCAATCAATGAGTTTTCAAGTCACACGATCTCAGAATCAGAGATCCGACATAAAGTACGTATATTTGTTTTATTTCTTCTTTATGCTGTCATTAAGTTAATTTTATCCTTTTTTATATGCACCTGTTTAAATCGCCAACCTCGCCTACCGCCAGTTTTGCACGATTAACAAAACATGGAGGTCTAACGGGGTTCGACTGTATTTCGACAAAAATCGTCCGTGACTCCAGCTGGAATTTAAATAAAATTTGATAAAGTCTCTTTCGTGAAGCAAATCCTTTTCTCGACAATTTTTCATGTCAAGTGCCCAACTTAATCGAAGTACACTATAAGCTAAGCATTTAGGAAAACTTTTCCTAAATCCAAATGCATTTTACTTGAGGAGCTCGAATTTGCTACAGGAACGAGAAAACTTTCCCTCTGTCTCTTTTCCAGAAAGGCTGAAATGTTCAGTTCCCCTTTTCTATCTCTTCCTCATTCTCTCATCCTCTGCTCTCTCTCTCTCTCAAAGCGTCTTCATGTTTGTCTCTCTTTTACCTCCATCTCTCTATCTTTCGTCCTCCATTCGCTCTTCCTCTTCAGTCCCCGTGATGTTTATCCAGGCAAACTTAATTTCTGGCCGGAAGTTTATGTGCGTTTGGGGGCGAGGAGGCACGGATTCTCGCGACAGGAACCGCCCGCAGGGAATCGAGCGGGAAAAGGATGCTGAAGAGGCTGCATCCTGCATCCACGCATGGATTGATGTTGCTCCGCTCCTGCATTTCTCGCTAGGTTTTCCACCTCCTCCTCCTCCTCCTCCTCCTCCTGCTCCTCCCATCTCTTCCTCCATCTCTGTCTGTTCTTATGCATCCCACTATTTCAGCATTTCACCTTACTCCCAGTGCCGATTCAGTTCCGAGTAGGTACTGCGGTTCACGTAAGTAAACAGCCTATGCTAATGAGGGAAATAAATCAAAATGCTATTATATAGAGGAATAAGGAAAAGAAGAAATAGCTGATGACTCTGAACGATATTCAACAGCAATGCGATAGGTGTTCTCTTTGTTTACTGCCTGTTCTCATAGTCAATACGATCATATTTTTTTCCTTTTATTTATTCACCAATGAAATTTACGTTAAAAGATGGATAACATAACTACAATAAAAACACGTAGAGTTAGAATATTTTTATTTTTGGTATCAGTTGAGGCTACTTAGACGCAACTTTGTTCCTGCACTAACCTGTTTTTCTCATATTTTATAACTTTGAAGTCATCTTTGAGATAAACGTGAACCACAGATTGTACAGGGAAGTTCTCCAAAAGCTTTTAAGCCTTCGAAATGTGAATAAATTTGGGAAAAGAAAGTGTGTGATGTACATACCTCAGAGGTAAAGCACATGTCAACACGGCACAGTTGCAGCGATAAGTTCCGTCGGTGTAGTTTAATTGTGAGAACAACTGACTCCGGAGCCAGGAGGCAGTTCTTGTCACAATTCGAGATCCACCACTGGTAAATTGGACTTGTTTCGCTACATTGGCGCCGAACGTGAAATGAATCTCCTGGCCTTGAAGTTCGAAAAATGCGTGATATTTCTGGAATGAATGAGAACCAGCTTATAGCTGAGGCGTAAAAGCTGTGATTGAAATTTTTATAACACGAATCGTAAAATACATATACATACATAAATTGGGTGTGTGAAAAAGTTCTACCCGTTTTTGTAATAGATGCAAATTGCGATCGGAGTAGTTGCGTCACAGATGACGCTGCGATGCCGAATTTTCGGCCAATAAAGCGTGGAGCAGAAAAGCATGTAGAGGCACTAGGTTTGTTCAAGTAAGTCATTCGAAACGGAAATCACGGACGGTGTAACATGGCATGTGATAAGGAGCACATTAGACATTGTTTCCTGTACGAGTTCGATAAAGGCAGTACTTCAGCCGCGGCTTGTCGCAACATCTGTCAATTGTATGGGGAGGATGCAGTTGATGACAGCACATGTCGCCGTTTGTTTCGGAAATTCCGAGGCGGAGACAGAAGCTGTAAAAGTCAACCACGTCCTGGACGTCCATCCGTGGTTTCTGACGAGGATGTGGACCAAGCCATAGCAAATGAACCACATCTAACCGTTCAAGAATTAGCGGAGACGTTGTCGGTACACAGAACAACAGTCGAAAGACGGATGCATGCACTTGGGTTCATCACCAATTTCGATAACTGGGTTCCGCACCAGCTTTCTACAAAGCAACGAGAGGAGAGAATATGTACCTGTGTTTCTTTGCTTTCTCGTCACAGAAATGAACCGTTTTGGGGACGAATTGTAACGGGTGATGAGAAGTGGGTACTGTACCGTAATGTAAAGCGTCGACGGATTGTGTGCTAAGGTGCAGATCCTGCTCCATTAGACCTCAAAAAGAGGACTGCATCCCAGGAAAGTTTTGTTGAATTTTTGGTGGGATGCCCAGAGAATAATCCACTGGGAGGTGTTGGCACCTAACTGAACGATAAATGCTGACCTCTACTGCCAACAGTTGGGCAGATTGCGAGAACAACTGACATCGTTACGATAACGCCAGACCTCATGCTGTTCATTACGATAACGCCAGACCTCATGCTGTTTTAATCACTCGGCAAAAATTACTGGACTTTAGTTAGGAAGTTCCGGCATATTTTCCCTGACTTGGCACCTGCGGACTACCATTTTTTTCGATCGTTACAGAACGCCTTCGCTCTCCAAACTTTCGATGATGTGGACGATGTGAAAACGGCATTACATGACTTTTTTTACTCTAAAACACAGGAGTTTTTCCGGCGTGGGATTCACCTACTCATAGACAGATGACAAGAGGTCATACATAATGATGGCAATTATGTGAAATCCTAGGTACTTTATTTGTTGTGTTCTCCTCCTTTCTTTGTAGCCTATAAAAACGGGTAGAACTTATGCATGCGACGTTTGTTCTGTTACTTATGCACACACCCAATACATAAAACCTGTATAATAGGCTACGTCTGTAATATGTCTGGCTTGTTCTTCTTCAAAAGTTTCATAGGCTTTATGAAGACTGATTTCCATGCCATCGCTGTTGCCATTCTCTATTTACGCATTTTCTTTCAGCTTTATATTCTTCCATCTTGTATTACAAAGAAAAAAATTCCACGGAACCAATATTTTTTTTAAATTTCCATCACAGTGAATCGAAACTACGCCTGGAGTTACTTTCTTACAATTTTAATTGTTTCTTTTATGAAATAAAATAACGCGCCGACTCCTGCAATTTTATTCCTTTTTATGAAATTACTCTGCAATGCGAAGAAAATGAAATAAAACACGACATAACACCTACGAACAGAACAAACGTCGCATACAGTTGTTCGAGCACGTGCGTGTTGCCACAGATGAAGTCATTTGCCTTACTGACTTTATTTTATTTTCCGGTATTTCTCCTTGATTTTACGTATCGTGTGATAGCGGTGAGCTTAGTTCCGATTTCGGCCACCCGGAGAAAAGCAGATGGCGCTGCAAGTACTGAATTACGTCAGAGCGGACAGGCATAGCCTATTATATAGGTTTTATCAAAAAGTAGTTTGTTTTGAAAGTATTACATTTTCTTTTTACACACTTTGCTTTCAGTTGAGTTTAGTTGATTTTCTGTTTGAGTTAGCGGACTTTTAATTGATTTTTCTATTGGAGTTAGTTCAATTTTGGTTATGGGAGTTGGCAACCCTGCAGACAGACTGTCTGTCGCAAAGCCACAGCGACAGTGCAGCCCTCTCGCGGTGGCCTACCACAACTCGGAAGATTTGCTGTTTAATTTTGTGTATGAAAAAGTCCTACACGTTTGATAGGTATAGAATTATGTTCTTTTGAAGTAAAGTTAATCATCTGAATAACCCTGTGTATATACGTACTTTCATACAAACAGCTGTTGAGCCTTACATAGTCGACACGATAGCGCGGCGGTGTAAGCGCTGGCTTCAGATCATTCGTCCGAGATGGGTCCGGGTTCGAATCCCGTGGGGCACGGATGTCGCGTATGTCTTAACGCACTGGCTTGCTCCCTTCCTTGGAACAAGCGGCCCTAAATTAGAAACAGACGCGCCTGAATACAGCCCATCGAGTTGCTCCCAGTGGTCGTCAGATCCTATTACTCCCCCAAAAAAGAAGATTATACGTTTTGATAATTAACCTTTCTTTTTTGGAACTGCATCTGCTGTGGTGTGGAATACGAGTGTATTGTGTGAGAGGGGGGGGTTGGTCAAGAGTAAAGAACAGATGGCGCCACAACTGTGAATGAGGAATTATATGCCAAAATTTTATTACGATTGCCCGTGGACACAGTTTGGGAGAACCCCTAGTACCATCACGACATCCCAGGACACATCTGTTAATTTTTGACTAGAGTGAGTGGGTAGCTCTGAAGATGAGCATGCTGTTGCTCGAAAGGCCTCAATTTGAGAAAAATGATGTGGAATATCGTGCAGTTACGACCGAGACTTGTATACAGTGAAATATAGGAAATAGGTGATTTTAAATGTTTGATTTTGAGAAAGTTTTTAGGCTTTTAAGAACCGGATATGTGTGAGTGTAAAATGTTGAGACACTTGGTACAAAGAAGGTTTAATGACAGTTTGTGAAAGATTTAATTTGTTGCTAAGAAAATTTAGAAGGTAAAATAGGGTTATGCGGCTCACTTTAAAACTGACTTGACATATAAAAAAGAACAGTAACTGTACTTTTTTCTGTGTATTATTACTAAATTGTAAATACAAATATTAATTCAATGTGCTTGAATAATACAGATCCAGGGAGTGATGTATAGATGAACCATGTGTAAAATTCACTCCATTAATGTGTAAGAGCCAAATGGGTTTTTGGAGTTTCACATAGAGATGAAATGTGCCGAAACTATATTGGGCAGCTAATTTAAAATTGGCATATGGTGTGTGAAATGAATAAACGCATTACTATAAATGTTACAGAGGCATATATCGGATTTTCAAATATAAAGAGTGTTTTGTCTCCATGTCACAGTTTGACATTTCCTGAATTTGAGCTTCACTTTATTCTAATATGATTGGGACTAGATCAAAATAAGGTTGGACTAGTAAATTCTCATTGCAGCTAGTCGGGGACTAAATGGGTAAATAATTTTCGGCTCCTTCGGTTAATGCAGACACGGACATGAACGATTTCCAATAGCACTATATCATCATCATAACGGGCAGCAAGCATTCTCAATCCACTGCAGGATGAAAATATCCATAAATCTCTTCCACAACTCCTTGTCATGTATGTCACTCCGGGATGCTTTCGAATTTTATCCACCCATTTCCTACGTGGTCTTCTTCTGTGTCTTTTGCTGTCAATAGATATCCCTTCTAGTATGTCAGTTGTCCATCGGTGGTCAGTTCTTCCGGCAATATGTCTAGCAGAGTTGGGCAAAATCGTAATTGAATTAATCGGTAATGCATTACAGCGTAATGGTAATGGGAACAAGAACTTAGCGTTACCATTACATGGTAATGGTGAACTGGTCATTAGAAATACATGGTAATTGTAATGACATGTAGCAGTTACCCATTATAATCGTAATGGTTAATGGTTAACTAATAACGTATGGGTAACGATACAACGTGAATAAACCAGCAACCAGTACAACTTTACACGTTTTGTAGGTTATTTGACAATTGTTCCACCCCTCGGACCTCAAATCCGTGTATGTAGGTATTGAAGATTGTACGTGTATGACATGAGTAGTTGCCCCGTATTCGCCGCAAGTAAAGGGATTTGAACTAAATAATGCATATGAAGTAAGTACGAATGAGATGTTTATTTCGGTTAGAGATACTCATTTCGTCTATCTCCAGTACAGTATTCTCGTCCATTACATACGTTTCACTGTCCAAAATAATTACCCAACTATAGCCACAAAAACACATATTAGTACTACACTCACAGTTCAGCAACTCAGAGTGCATTGACGAATATTACAGAAATTTGCGAACTCTTGACATCTTTGCCATACTTCTCACGTGTTGTTGTCCATTACTTGTCCGATACGAACACTGGACTAGCGAGTGACTGACTCCTTTATATATACCTCACGACAGGACCTGAACCTTCTGGAAAATTCTTGATTTACATAAAGCTCTCCAACTTTCCACTGCGCGATCATTCCGGAACATTCTACAAACGTCTAACCCATTCTTGCCGCTTCTAGAACATTCTACACGACACTTCAGTCTCTGTCTGCTATGTTACATGGCCGATTTTTCTAGACATAGCTTTTGGCACACGTACATTTCTATAAACTATTAGTATGTAATTATTATTTGCAAATTGTGTAATTTCATTACCAAATAATTCCATTGCGTTTGAATGGCATTATTAAATAACTAAATTATATCGTCTTCATTGTAATGCATTACAGATTAATTTCATTACCTTGTGCAAACCATACTTGGAATTACCTTGTAACGCATTACACGTTAATTGTAATCTGTACTTCCATTACTTTGTAATGCATTCCTGCCCAACTCTGATGTCTAGTCCATTGCCACTTCAGGAATTTTACTTTGATCATGACGTCATCAAGTTTTGTCATTTTACTGGTCCACGAGTTCCTCCTCTCCTGTCTTTCTTGGTTGCAGCTATCATGCATCTCTTCATGCTTCTTTGAATTGTCCATAGCCTTTGTATGTGCTTTTTAGCTAAGCCCATGCCTCTGTTCCACGAGAAAGAACTGAAAGGACGCATTGATTAAACGAATTTTCTTTTAAAATTTCATACATAATTATTTTAATTGAGCATGGCTTTTACTTTTTCAAAGCTCATAACTGAACGCTCTTCTTAATTTGTTTGTTCAGGCTTTTGTATATTTTCGAGCTTTTGCTTGTCTGAAAATACAGTACTGACATCAACAGAAGTAAGGTGTATTAAAAGATATGCGATGCTAATTTTCTCCTATGGTTTCATTGACTGCAAAACGGATTTTAGCCAATTACACTGAAACATTTGTGGAAGATGCCATCTCAATGTTGAAAACACTTTTCAAATATAGATTTTTTCTTTTTCATAGGTTCAAGGACACGATCACACACAAAAATCTGTGTTGCTTTTATCAGAAATGATAGCTGTGCTTGTTAATTGGATATTAACTTGACCCTTGTACTTAGTGCTCGAAATGAGCTGGTATACGCCGGTATGGCATACCGACACTTCTTTTTTCTTAGTATTTCATACCGGCACTTCTTTTTACACGGAATTTACATACCGGCGCAAAAAGGATAGGAGAGCGGTGTACACATGAGCTATAAGTTCAGTCCTTCGAAGGATGGGAATGAAGCTACACATAGCACATGATTACATCTTGCCCAAGCCCCAGATCATCCCATTAAAGATGAATGTAATTTTTATTGTATCATTAAGTTAATATATTCAATTTGAAGAGCTACATCGTATAATGAAGAATCGGGAGTAATAGGTTAAACACAAATTTTAGTTTTGGAGCAATGAGTGTATATTTTTCAGACTGCTTTTCTTTTTTTTTTTTTTTTTTTGAGGGTGATAAGATTGCTGTTAATTTAAGACTGAATATTCATTCCGATTGCGGCGATTCTAATTGCCCGACTTTCTACTTCATGAAAGTCCCAATTGGAAGGGGGCTGCCTTCTCGGCTCCGAACCTTAAAGTTCTGGGTTCGAGTCCAGCTGAATCACCTAATGATTAACCGAGGTTTGGTAGTCTCGTTAATCCGTTGGTCTCGAGGTGAAGACCCTTCGTTATAAAGAAGTGTAACCCCAGTCATCGGTGTAGCGTAAGTAATACCCGCTGGATCCACATACCAACCAACTGAAATCGACTGCCATCGTTTTTGACTTATGGTGCAATGCACTGTTTAAAAAAAAGTCTACTTAAAAATGAGTACCTGAACCTACTCGTTTTTCTTAAGTACACTCTTATCGTAAACGAGTACATTACATGGTCCTAAATAAAAAAGTGCCTTAGCGGTGAACGGATCAGTCAAAAACAACCCGGAAGGAAGACTTTCGAAAGTTTTTTAAAGTGTGACTTGTTTTTTTTATTAAATTTTGTTACACACGATTTTGTTAATTTGTGAAAACTGCTGAGTTTAGGCAATTTGAAACAAAAGAATGAATGTTACGTGTGAGTCACATGTCGAGAATATATACATATATATATATCTTTTATTTCTATAAGAAAGAAAGTGCCTTTGCGGTGAACGTGATTCTAAAGGATTCTAAATATTAAGTATTAATAATATTTTAAATATTCAATGTTTTTTTATTGATTTGTCCTATCAGCCTCTCTTATGAATTAGGGAAGGCAGTAATGGATATCTGCCGCCCTTTGGCGCAGTGGTCTAAGCGATGGCTTCTGACCATTCGTCCGATTCTGTCCGGGTTCGAATCCTGGAGAGGTATGGATGCTGTGTTTGTCTTACGGCACTGGTTCTTTCCTTTCCCCGGAGACAGTGGCTCTAAATTAGGGACAGGCGACTGCTTATAGCACATCGAGTTTCTCACGGTGGTCGTTAGCTTCTCCAGGATATGTTTGAGGGGGGGGTTAATTAACACGATGAGTAGCCATTGCCATGTGCAGTCGCCCATTACTGATCTGCAGCAACTGGTCCCGAGAAGGGGACAGCCCCGGGCCTGCTTCGTCCTGGTCTCGGGTCCGGAACCAGCTTCAGCGATTAGCCAGAAGCCAAAGTCTCTGACCACTTGTCTACTGGCGCTTCCTTTCGCGTTACCCGTAAAGAACCAGAAGTTTTAAATGACGACTTCAGCAAAAAATCCCATTGCAACCATGAAACACTTGTCAGTTACACTATATACTTGTTTAAATTTTTTGTGTTGATTTATTTCTTGTTATAAAAGTTTTTACATACGGAGAATCTACCTCCTATAACGTCGTTTTGAAGATTGCAGTCGTAACAAAGAAGTTGTCATTCTCTTAACTCTTGTGATTCATGAAACGCCATAGAGCGTAAAACGACTGTAACACGATCATTAGTTTGATATATGAATATGTTTGCGTATAAAACACAGCAATTGCCATTTCCACCTACATGGCCATCTAAAAGTACCTTTGTCCATCTTTAACCATTAAAAGTGCTTTAGCGGCGCTAAGCCTAGAAAAAAGTTACGCCTCTAAGCCGCGCTAAGGCCCTTCTACATCCCTGATTGATATGCTCAAATATAAGCAACCATACGTACTTACAAGTAATTGCGTCAATGAATATAAATATAATCTCGTATTACTTCATTTTAGATGTTATAGATTTCAAAAGAAATTGTTTAATAAATGTGTAAAGTGACACATATAAATAATAATTACAACAATGTCACTGATCATAAGTATTTTAATTATGCATAAAGTATCTTTGTGTACGTTTCTACATTAACTATATTTGTGTCAATCTCATAAATAATAAATTGTCGCTTCATCATTTTATTTGTTAAATTGTGCGGTCCATTTGTCCAGCATGTGACAACGAGTATACCTATTATCCCAGATGTGCCATGGAATAATATACTTCCAGTTGATTCTATGAACAAATGAGGACCGCGGGTGGCCTAGTGGACAACGTTCGTGACTGCCACGGAAAGGACCTCAGGTTCGATCTCAGGCAGGTACGAACGCTCGATCCACTAAATATCCGCCGTGCGTCGGATGGGCACGTTAAGCCGTCGCACCCTGGGTACTGCCCCCCCCCCCGGTAATAAATAAGGGCGTCTTCCACCCCCTTCCTACTTCGCTTCCGTGTCACTTTCCTATCGGGCACTCTAGCCGAAATGTCCTAGCTTCCTATTTCTAAGGGTTGTTTAAGACCTGGGGTCAGACACTCCCTTCCTAAAATCCTCTATATATGATCATTTGATTATTTATAAACAAATGAGTATGTACGGAATACACGTATTCCAAATTTGAAATCGAGCCACGAATGGCTTAGTGGTTAAAGATTCAGACTGCAGGTGGAAGTACCCCAGGTTTAAAGCTAGCCTGATAGTGTGAATTTCTAACAATCGCTGAATATCTGCCGTTCATGGGACGAGCATGTTAAGTGACGGCCCCCGCGTAGGAATCCCCCGGATAAAGTTCCTACCCCACCCCCATCCCCACCCCCGTTTTTCTCTGCGTTCTATGTGCAAAATCGTACTGTTGCGCCATGTAGTGTTTGTTCTCTGTCTCTTTTACAAACTATCCCGTCAGAATCGCTAGATTCGCTCTGACTTCCTTCAGTTTCTGCGCCCTGCCCAAAATGGCACAGAAACTGAATGAAGCTACAGCACATATATTAATTTTGAAATATATGGGGTTTTTTTAGCACATATATTTGAAAAATATGTACTCAAAAATGAGTACATATATTTCAAATTAGAAATACCAGATATACTCACAATTGATTCCCGGTATGTACTCAAAAATGAGTACGGGTCTTTTCCAAGAATGAGACACAAGTACTCGGAGCTATTATAAACGCTGAATGTACTCAAAAACGAGTACATTTTGCTTATTTCTAAGTAGCAGTTTTTAACATGTAAAAATTGGTACTTAGAAAAAAGAAAAATGTACTCGAATTCTGGTATTCCACGGAATTGTCAATTACATGTTCAAACAAAGGAGTTTTTCTTCAAGGGATTTTTTTTTCCTTTTTTTTTTTTTTTTTTTTACTTTTTCAGTTTTGGAGATTTTTTGACAAAGGTATTTTTTTCCGGGAGATTTCTTTAGCTAAGCTAAATATGAGCATATCAGCACTTCAAAATTCCCATTTCGAGCACTGCTTATACTATATAAAGGTATCGTTTACTTGATCGAAAGATTACTTGACCTAAAATCGCTTGATCGAAAGTTACGTTTCACCGAAAGGTCACTTGACCGAAAAGTTCATTTCACTGAAAGGTCTCTTCACCTAAAAGTTCATTTCATCGATAGGTCTTTTCAGCTAAAAGTTCATTTCATCGAAAGGTCTCTTCACCTAAAAGTTCATTTGATCGAATGATCATTTCATCGAAAGGTCTCTTCACCTAAAAGTTCATTTGATCGAATGATCATTTCACCGAATGGTCAGTTTACCGAAAACTTGGGATTTTGTTAGAGATTTGTTGAAGTATGGTGCGGGTTATAAAACTGACCGCAGAAACTTTACTAGATTTCATAAATATTGCACATTTCATTTCTGCCGTACCTCTCCGCGAGTAGGTTATTTGAAATATAACATTAATTATAAGGCCTAGATCTGGCCTTTTTTTTAGCAAATTTTAATCTTCCGAGCTCATGTCCACACGGTTTACACATCAAAACAAGTTAATAATGTTCCACTTTTACTCAACCACGCAACGTTTCTTTTTTTTTTTTTTTAAACCCTAGGCCTAGATATCAGCCTTTTTAGCAAATTTTAACCATCGGTGCTCATATTCATAAGCGTTATACAAAATTTCCAGTAAAATATGTTACACTTTTACTCAAACCCAAAATGTTAAATTTAACGTCCTAGGCCTGGATCTGGGCATTTTTAGCAAATTTTAATCCTCCGTACTCATCCGTAAGGTTTGCATAACAAGTCAAGTTAATAATGTTGAATTTTTACTCAGGCCGAAAATATTAACTTATTCTTAGGACCTAGGCCTTTAGCCTTTTTAACAAATTTTAACCTCCGTGCACACGGTTTACATAAGAAGTCAAATTAATAATGTTCCACTATTACTCAACCACAAAACGTTAATTTTTAGGCCCAAGGCCCAGATATATGCCTTTTTTTTATCAGATTTTTTTAGTGCCTTAAAATTACTTCTTTGTGTCTGAGTAAATGTGCAAAATTATTCACTTAATTTCTTATGTAAACCTGAGCAGAGATGATTAAAATTTTGACGTGTATACGTCTTTAAAATCGGTACCATGGGAGTACCCTCTAGGAAAACTTAACAGACATAATTTCTTACGATTGATCAAATGCTTATAATTTCTAAATTATAACAAATAGCTAAAATCTAATAACTGACGTAATAACCAATGATTCTAAAAATATCAACTTCAAGGTCGTGCGGGGGGAGGGCGTCCGCCATTTTGTGGCTTATTTGTTTGATTGATTGAAGATTTAACGACCACCGTGAGCAACTCAGTGGGCTATAAGCAGTCGCCCGTCCCTAATTTAGGGTCACTGGCTCCAGGGAAGGGAAAGAGCCAGCGCCGTAAGACAAACACAACATCCATGCCTCACCGGGATTCGAACCCGGACCCATCTCGGACGAATGATCAAAAGCCTTCGCTTAGACCACTTCGCCGCCGGGGCGGCCATTTTGTGGTCGAATGCCCTGAGTCAAGCGCTTTGAAATCAGTATAACTCAAGACCGCGTAGATGTAGGATCGTGATATTGGTCTCAAACTATTTGTCTGAATAAGATCTATCTAAAAACCAATAATTCATAAACATTTAATAAGTACTTTACAAGTTATAAGTGATAAACAAAAAAAATATTTGTGAGATAATCAAATTGTTTAAATATTTGAAGCAAAAGTCCTACTCAAAATACTACAAACGTATATCAGAAGAAAGAAGAACTCAAAAGGGATCGAATAAGCCCAAAACGACTAATTCAGGGCTTATAGACAGAAGAAGAAGAAAGTCGAAGCGGCGCAACGCGTGGAGCCACATTCAAGCACTTCTCCAACTAGTACATGTGAACCAATGGACTACTTGGACGTGAAACTTGGATGAATGATTCTAGTCCCATACATTTTTGCCCGGCTTCGAATTGAAGGCGAAAAGAAATAGGGCAATAACCCAACACAAACCATCCACTTTTAAACGTACTACTTTCACCCACAAAACGAACTGCGGGGGAGTTGCTATTTGCAGAAACATGAATAATCTAACAGATTGCCAACCCGTAAATGTCTCAGTCAACAACAGATTGAGAATAAAAGGGAACTAATTGGGTGACATGTATCTAGTTAATGTGACAGTGTTTGCTCAAACTCGCTTCATACTTGTCTCGGTGTTCATTCATCCCAACGTTTCACAAACATCACTAGAGGTCTTCATGTTCCGGATGACATGCGATTACTCTGAAAACATCGAGAAAATCATACCAAGTATGGTACCGGATACCCAGTTGCCTATCATTCTCACTGGTGACTTTAACATTAATGTGCAACAAAACACCACCTTACTCAAGTTCATGAAAAACAATTTCGGCTTGACCTATATAAATTCTCCACCAACTACCTTAGGCAATACTTGTATCGACTTAACCTTTGTACGACACATAGATGTCGATTGTATGCCATATGTTTGTTACTTCTTATATCATCAACTTTTAATAAATAAAATTATAGTCTAACTGCATTCCTCTTTCATTTATCAACCGACTTCTACCTGAAACCCCTTACTGTCTAATACGTATCCCTGTAAATAAAACCTGCGGTTGTGTCCTGGACACAGCCTACCCCCATTTTTTTTAAATGCCTAAATCGAGGCCTATGGCTTTAAAATTGATTCTTTGTATCTGAGTAAAAGTGGAACGTCATAACTTGACATGGCATGTAACCATTATAACTAGGCGAATGTATGATTAAAATATGCTAAAAAGGCCTAAATCCAGGCTAAGAGTCTTAAAATTAATTACTTGTGTTTTTTATGACGCGGAGAAATGAAACGTACCGTTTGAAATGATCTCCTAACGTTTCGGTGGTCTCTCTTCCGAACTGGCACCACACTTCAATAGATCCTGTACACTCATTGTCATAAAAATTCGCGCACCGAGAAGAAGGCGTCGGATTGAAATGAGATTTTAGTAATGAGATGGTACGTACCGAGGACACAAGTGATTACAATATCACAGCAGCAGGACGATTTCCCGCGGACATACAATACACATTCCGGTCAGCGTTAGTACCGCATCGTGCTCCGGTACATGCGGTGATATGGTCCGGCATGGAATCATGTTATCCTGGGACAGATTGGTACACACTTCTTGCAACTGACGCTCTAAATCGCGAACACTGGGGCATGGAGAAAGCTCGTGCTCGGGTACATGCGGTGATATGGTCCGGCATGGAGTCATGTTATCCTGGGACAGATTGGTACACACTTCTTGCAACTGACGCTCTAAATCGCGAACACTGGGGCATGGAGAAAGCTGGTGTCCCATCTGGTCCTGCACGTGCTCGATGGGCAAGAGATCAGTCGATCTGGCAGGCCACAGAAGCGTTGAAGCCTGACGTAGACAGTCGTGGGAAACCTGACCCGTGGGCGGACGGGCGTTATCTTGTTGGAAAATGGCTCCGGGCCGCCCCACCAAGAAAAGCAGCACATGGGGCCGCAGGATCTTCTGTGCATAGCGCTGGACTGTCAACGTCCCTCGGATCACTGAGAGGGAAGTCCGGCTGTCATACGCGATGGCTCCCCAGACCATAATGCCGGCAGTTCGGGACGTGTGCCGCTGTACAGTGAGGTTGGGATTGTAGCGCTTACCTGCGGTCCTTCACACAATGACACAGCGGTCGTCCGTTCCCATACAGAAGCGGGATTCGTCGCTGAACACTATACGTTGCCAGTCCGTAGCACCGCTACTGACACCACTGCAATCAACGCAGACGATGGCAGAAAACATAAAGGCCGTCAAGAGTGCAGATTCGCCTCTGCCAGGTGTCTGGAAATAGTTCTGGTGGACACAGGAGTCCCTTGTACAGCTGCCACATGTCTCTGGATATTAGACAAGGACGTCGTTGCATCTGTGCGTGCCGCTCTCACGATTTCACGTCCTCTCTGCTGCTGGTGTGTCTGGGTCGTGCAGAGCCAGTCCGCCGTGTTTGGGTACCTTCCCGTGTACATTGTGCCCAACACGATCGCACCGTACTGTTCGACAGGCCCAAATGGCGGCCGATTCGGCGCACCAGCCACCCTGCCTATCTCATCCAGACGATACGGGCTCGTTCAAACTCCGTCGTTTGCCCGTACGCACATCTACCGCGGCTCCTCGGCCTGTCTATCGCTCAGGGATCTCATCTGACTCTTAGCGTGCACTTGGCACTAATGTGTAGTCCCCTACGTGGCGCCCCAAAGATTGCGATTGCAGCGCTGGTCTTGGGCATGCGGGCATTCGGAATAGCACGAAACTTTAACCATTTGCATGTCTGCCCTCCCCGTATCTATTTGTTGAGTTTCGCGTTAATCACACGGTTTTTCCTTGGTGCGCGGATTTTTATGACAATGAGTGTATAATAGAAATCCAAAGTACACCAAAAGTTCATTTCATTAATCCAAAGTACACCAAAAGTTCATTTCATTAATCCAAAGTACACCAAAAGTTTTTCATTGAAAGGTTACCAAAAGTTCATTTCATTGAAAGGCCATTTCACGGAAAGGCCATTTTACCTTTCGGTGAAAAGGCCTTTCGGTGAAATGGCCTTTCGATGAAATGAACTTTCGGTAAAGAGACCTTTCGGCCATTCCTCTTTTCATTTCACCTTTAGGTGAAATGGCCTTTCGATGAAATGAACTGTTGGTAAGAGACCACGGCAGGGGCAAGCAAAAACAATGAACCTTTCGATCAAATGCCCCTTCGGGGAAATGTACTTTCCGATCAAATGACCTTCGGTGAAACAGTCTTTCCAGTGCAGTGATTGTCGGTCAAGTGACCCTTCCGTGAAGAATTCGTCGGGCAAATGAACTAGACCACTATATAATGAACTAAATATCCTTGGCCAAAGCTCTGAAGAGGAAGGTAGACTTCAGAGGATTACCTCCAACTTCCGTACGTGCCATTTCCGTACAAAGCAGATCGGTTAGTGCAATTTTCGTACAGTTTCGCCGCCCCTGGTATCAGACGTGGAGAAGGCTGAGAAAGAAAGTAAATGCCTATCCCCTGTCCGAATTCCTCCGACGTCACAGAGATCACCATTCATTGTCTTCGTCAAGCAATAGGCGCTCATGGTAGGGTAAGCTGGAACAGCAATAAAAACTGAAGGGCAAACAGGCACCACATTAATGCCATCTTTACAGTTTTCAGCATTCGTTGCAGAAATTTAATTTCAAAACCGCGAAAAAAAAATTGGTTTTCATTTTGTTAATATTTCGTTCAAAGATGCCGTAAAAAATCCCGGGCTATTTCTTTAACCAGTTTCGTATGAAGTTTCCACAAAAGATTTTAGGAAATCTTTTTCCTGAGGCTAGAGACAGTTATATCCATCAACCCTCCCGCAGTATGGAGGGAGGGGGGTAGCGGGAGCAATCATTACGCCCCTGATCATCTGTCTTTCTTCATGCATATCTCACTGTTTACAAATAATCACATCTGTGTACGGCAATGGCACTAGATGATCTGTATGTGTGCGGAAATAGGACAAAAATTCATTTGTAGAAATGGCACGTGCGGTAGTAGGACGGCACGCCCCGGAGAAGTCTCTTGCTGACCCAACGGCTTAACATGGCTTCCGAACCGTGGAGGGTGTTTGGCGGCAGAGGAGCGTAAGCGAGAGCGCTACGGCCCCAAGTCGTCCCCACTATCCCCGATTCCATCCTTGTTCATCGGATGGAATTTTAATATTACATTCACAGCTCCGTGTGATTAGGCATATAACTTATAAAATACTACTGCACTTGAATGTGGTTTCATTCTGCGCCCCACCTATTTAAATATGGTTCATCTCTGTTGAGGTAGAGAATCTGTTTATTCTTGATCTATGCTATTAGGAAATGAGCGAGCGGAGATATTTTTACCTCATGGAAGACAGACGGCGCAGCTTGCTGAAACGCAACTTTGCGTGCGTGACATTTGTTCAGACTGCTAAACTTGTACCGCTTTTTTTTTTTTTTCTCAGTGAGGTGTTAAAACTTGCACGGCAGGGGGCAAGGTACTACACTCTCAGTTAAGCTGCGGGAGCTTCACAAGTTCGTTAGGCAAATATTTTCGCCGATGATTAATAAGTGCACACCAAACAGGAACAAAGTTTGCATACTTAATTCAAACTATTTCAAGAACACTTTATTTCCCACGTTTCCTTTTTTTTTTTTTTTTTTTTTAAATTTCGCAAGCGTATGCTAGGTTGTAGACAGTAGAAGATAATGTATGCAGTTTCTTGCCAGCCAAGTTTTCTAAATATACTGAAGAAGAAAGGAAAAAAAAAGGGATGAAAAATGACTACAGAATACTTAATCAGTCAGTCACTTTCTCCCCTTAAATATGTTTCATTTTTTTATCACCGTCTATATGCGTTCCTATCTGTTTTCAAAGAAATTTTTTCAACTTTATGACATCGAAAAAAAACCCCTGCTGGGAACGTACAATATGCAAATCTCGTTTACATAATGCATATACTCAAAATCTGGAAATAAGGGAACCCCACACGCGGCGCTTGCGACAAAATAATGCTGTTAGAGGGTGCGGTCACATTCAGAGCACTTTCTTGGCATTTCATTTCAGACATTTTGGAAGAGACCTTTCAAAACTTTACCTTTACTTTGCTATGAATTCTTAGATATATTTAGAATAAGATCATATCATCGTATGCACCCATATCTTAATTTTTAGGAGGGGGCAAAACAGTGACAATAAGGAAAATTCTTTGTCGTTCGTTTGATCCTTTTGATCACTTGGGTAGTTTGCACCACAAAACCTCCACAGATAACTCAACTGATGTTGGATGTCAGTTTGTGGGATGGAGTTCCATGCCTGCTGCACTTGGTCGGTCAATACATTGACGGTTAATGCTGGTTGGGGGTGACGCTGGAGTTGTCGTCCAATGATGTCCCATACGTGTTCGATTGGAGAAAGATCTGGTGATCTAGCAGGCCTGGCAACATGTCGACACTCTGTAGAGCATGTTGGGTTACAACAGCGGTATGCGGGCGAGCGTTATTCTGTTGGAAAACACCCCATGGAATGCTGTTCATGAATGGCAGCACAACAGGTTAAATCACCAGACCGACGTACAACTGTGCCGTCAGGGTGGGTGGGATAACCACGAGAGTGCTCCTGCTGTCATAGGAAATTGCTCCCTAGACCATAACTCCAGGTGTAGGTCCAGTGTGTCTCGGCCGCAGACAGGTTGGTTGCAGGCGCTCACCTGGCCTCCTTCTACAACACACGGCCATCACTGGCACCCAGGCAGAACCGGCTTTCATCACAAAACACAACAGATCTCCACTCCGTCCTCCAATGAGCGTCGACACACTGACGTCGCAAACGGCAGTGGTTTGGAGTAAGTGGAATGCCCGCTACAGGGCGTCTGGCTCGGAGCTGTCCTTCAAGTAACCGATTTGTAACAGTTCGTTGTGTCACTGTGGTGGCAACTGCAGCTCGAATTGCTGCCGCAGACGCAGTACGATGCGCCACGGCCATACGCCGTACACGGCGGTCTTCCCTCTCAGTAGTGCCACTTGGCTGGCCAGAACCCGGTCTTCTTGAGGCAGTACCTTCCCTTGACCACCGCTGCCAACAATCATGCACAAATGCTACATTCCTGCCAAGTCGTTCTGCAATATTGCGTAAAGAAAATCCACCTTCTCGTAGCCCTATTACACGACCTCGTTCAAACTCCGTGAGCTGTTGATAATGGCTTCTTCGTCTTCTTAAAGGCATTCTTGCCTAACATCAACACACTACGTCGAATCTCAACGATAACTAACGCTCACGAACGTTACAGCGCGTATTTACAGCAAACCTGCTTTGCATGTTCCGAGGGGCGCTACTAGTGCCACACGTATGCGCCGAGCGCTAAATTTGCATAGACGTCATCTTACAGATGTACTCTCTCAGTCTACCAACTGTCGTTTATCTAACACAACCCCTTCTTAGTGTTGGGATTTTTTTCCGTCAGTGTATTTACGATTTTCTGTCTGAAAGACGGGGCGGACATTTTGGCACCGGACTTTTGGGCACAAATGTTTAAGGGGCCGTATAACAATTGTCGTTTCTTGGCCCAATAGTAAGAGTTTGACCGAGAAAATGTTCGCCGTAAGTTACTTAGGCACTAAATATTTACATAACATGTCAAGTTATTAATATTTGTCTTTAACTTAATTAGACCCTAAATTACTATGCCTCATTCGTACGCCCTTTTGACAGTCTTTTTTCTACCGATGTCATATTCATAACGTTTACATATCAAATCAAGTTAATACATTGCGCTTTTACTTAAGCACTAAATATTAATTCATAGGCCCTAGGCCTTTTTAACAGTTTTTGTTCTAAAATTTATCGTCCAATCGGGAGATTTTCAACATTTACAAGCTACAACTCGACAGATTATTTGAGGGCACGTGCCCACTCAGCAAACCTGTCAGGGGGGGGGTATATCAAAAGTGTAATGTAAAATATGAAGACTTTTCAGCATTTACAAACTACAACTGGAGACATTATCTCAGGGCATGAGAACCTAGAGCAAACCTGTCGGGGGGGGGGGGGTAATACTAAAAGTGTAAAATATGAAAAATTTATCGTCCAATCGGGAAATTTTCAGCATTTACAAGCTACAACTCGACACATTATCTGAGCGTATGTGAATACTCTGGAAACCTGTGGAAGGGGGGCTTCCCCCCTCGGCGCCCTTGGTGCTATGTAATCATGAATATGATGTAATCCATGTTCATGATTATGAGCTATGTAATCCCGATCCAGGACGACGAAATTGTCAAGTTTTCGGATATTATGCTTGTCATATTTACACCCAAAAAACGTATTGTCATCTTCAAAATTCGTGCATTGTAATATTTTTTTTAATTCAATTATAATTGTCGTTTGTCTTACTGGAAACGTTTTCTCCATTCAATTCCCCTCACAGCGCCAAGAAACGGCAATTTTTGTACGGCCCCTAAAAATTTGTACCCAAATGTCCGGGTGCCCAGATGTCCGGGTGCCCATGTCCGGTGCCCAAAAGTCCAGTGCCCAAAAGTCCAGTGCCCAAATGTCCTAAACTCTGTTATCAAGAAAGAAAAAAATATATTGAAGACAAATTTGTCGGAAAATTTTTGAGAAATCTCAGTGAATAGCTGCTGCAAATGATGATGTATTTTTCATTTCTTCGTATTTCATGCTTTTCCATACTGTGCGTTTGTGCACTGTTCTCCAACATGCAATGGGAAATTTCATCATTATTTTGTCCCTTAAAATATCGTTGTTTTTACTGGAAATTCCCAACGCTTTTCCTATTTTTACGGCGTACACATGTATCCAAAAGTTTTACCAAATAAATTTAGCAATTAGTCATGAAATGTCATGAAATACGGGATTACACCAGTTTACAATACAAATTTTAAGATGTGATTCCGTCTACTGGTGTAAATTATGACGAGAATGGTAAGTCAAATGATATCTGGATACTTGGAAACTTGAAACTTGGTCGTTCTGGGTGGTGTAGTGGTTAGCATATTCGAGGTCACAAACCGGGAGACGGTGGGTCGATTCCTGCTACAGGGCGATTAAATTTTAAAGTTTCCGGGTATTATTCGACTAACCATTTTCGTCATAATTTACACCAATAGACGGCATCACATCTTCAAATTTGTATTAGCAATAAGAATTAGTGTTATCCTAAAATCTCTGTCGTTCCGTCTATGAAAAGAAAGGGCCATTTCCAGAGGAAGGTAAACGCCCCCTCTTGGGCGCCCATGCATCTCATGCAAATTTCAGTTTCAAGGATATGAAAGTTACTGAAGTAATTTAGAAAAGCACAGCCCATATTTCAAAAGTGTGGCTTATTTCGAATAAAACCACATGCCGTGTCAACAAAACTGTTGGAAATGTCAGTCAGATTTTTGGCGCTATTTGGAACGCAATTTTCTTTCTTGTTCAGGTTTTTTAATGAAGTCAATCCAACAATTTTTCCGTTCATATTCATTTCTTTTAAAAACCACTGAACTAGTCACTTCTCAAACATGAGCCATGTGTTCAGAATCTGAATTTCATTCTGGAAGATAAGAGGATTAGGAAATACCTTCATGGAGTTTTGAAAGTGCCAGGGTGAGTCAAAACTTCGCCCCAGTTTTAGTTACGCATAATTTCGGGTCTTCATTCCTGCGCAAAACTCCAGCCAGCGTCAATTGAGTACCACGATGACATGGAACACACGAGCCCGATGAGGTGCATTTGGCATGGAGCATTGTAGTATCAGGTGAGAAGAAGATGGAAGTCAATAAACGTGCTGTTCGGGTGCTCCTATACCATTACTGAATTAAAAGGAGCAGATGCGACTGCAGCAGTGAAAGGAATTTGTGCAATTGAAAGAGGGGAAAGGTGGACAGCAACAAAAATGGTTCTGGCGTTCCAATTTTAGGGACACTAGTCTCGAAGACAAGACGAGCAACCACCAACGCTGACACCGTGGTCGAAGCTGTGACAGCGAACCCTGGTACCAGTACACGACAATCAGCAGCTTAGGTCGGGGTCTTTCCAATCCACAATCGGTCGTCATCTGCACCAGTTTGGTTTCTGCTCCAGGCGCCATAAAATGGTTCCCTATGAACTGACATTACGCGGGACAACGTGTCGCTATCTGTCGCAAATTGCTGTCAAATCCACACGACAATAGGTTTTGGCGTCATATCATCACTGGTGATGAAAAGTGGATACGTATTCTACGTCATCTTACCACTGGAAAACAGGAAGCCGACCCGGTGGCACAATAAGCTAAGCGCTGGCTCCTGACCATTCGCTCGATATCGGTCCAGGTTCGAATCCCGTACGGCATGGATGTTATGTTTGTCTTACGACACTGGCTTTCTCCCTTCCCTGGAGCCAGTACACCTAAATCAGGGACGAGCGATTGCTCACAGCCTATCAAGTAGTTTACAGTGGTCGTTGACCCCCCCCCAAATAAAACAATAACTGTGATGAAGCCACACCGGAAAGCACAGACGTGTAAAAAAATTAATTGATAACGAGGGACAGTACACCAATTGTTAGGAAATAGCAACACTATGCTGGCCATCCGATTTACTGGGGTAGGAATATATACATAAACGATTCCAAGTTTTGGCACATCAGCAAGACGACATTTTGAAGGACGTTAGGCAGTTTATGTCGCCCTCTCTATATATTTTAAATAATTAATTCATTTCCACGCATACCGCAATTTTCCTCCATTTCTTCTGCAACGCTGCAGTTAGAATTGTCGTAGATCAGGGACAAGATTGAATTCTTCTTTCCAACTTGTCCCACAGATATTCTATTGAATAAGGATCGGGACTTTGGACAGGTTAATCCAACACTAAGATACCCTGCTCCTCAGTTTAGGTCTGTAAAGACATTTGCTGTGTGGTAGATTTAAAACAGGTAGAGGGTCTGTGCTGAAGTACTGCCGCAGCATAGGTAATGTGGAATTGTTCAGAATGCCATCGTACCTGGCGGAAGTTAAACTGGTGGGCAACACCACCAAAACACCGATTTCTTCCCAGTAGAAACAGCCCCACGCCATCACAGATAACCCTCCAAATGTTACTGTAGGGACAATGCAGTCCTCCTAACAATGTTCCAGTGACAAACGCCACACCCAAATACGCTTATACAAAAAAAGAGTCTCGATCCTTGAGCAGAATCGGTCGGAGGCCTGGACGACCTAGGCCTTGTTCATGTGGGTCACGACATTGTCGATAGGCGGCCCGATAGTGTCAAGGGTGTTATGAGGTTCTTTGTTGGTCTCTCTTTCAACTACGCCCACATATACACTGAAGAGAAATTGAATTAGAGATACCTGTCTAGTAACGTGTAGCACCACCTTTCGTCCTAATGACGGCGGCGATTCGTCTCGGCATGGACCGGACAAGACACCGGAAGCGTTGGGAAGCCATACGGATCCACGACCCCTGAACAATCTCCCACAGTTCACGAAGATTTGATGGAGGAGGGTCAGAGCCTCGAACATCTCTCTCGATGGCATCCCAGATGTGCTCGGTCAGGTTAGCTAGCTGGCCAAGGAAGCGAGGTCACGTCGGTGGAGTGTTCATCCAACCATTCGGATACAATTCGGGAGTGATGGCACGGTGCATTGTCTTGTTGCAGGATGAGGTCCCCAGGGGGATGTTGAAGACGCACAAACGGGAGCAAATGGTCGTCCAGGATATCCCGGTAACGTTGATCTGTGAGGGACGATTTCACACGTACCAGGGGTCCCATTTCAGTCCACGTAAGCAGTCCCCAGACGAGAATGCCACCCCCACCAGCTTGAAGAATACCCTGCTGGCAAGAAAGATCCATCGCTTCATGTGGTTTCCGCTGTACTCGTATCCTTCCATCCGCATGTACCAACGTGAGTCTCGACTCATCAGTCCAGGCAGCATTTTTTTCCACATGTGTAGGGTCCAGTGGCGATGTTACCACGCTCATGCTAATCTTTGCACCCTGTGATGTGCGGTCAGCAGCGGTACCCTCGTGGGACGATGGCTTCTGTACCCCATAGAGAGGAGATGGTTCTGGATGGTGTGGCTGCTTACACGTTTTTGTGCACCAGCGTTAAATTGACGAGTGATTTCTTGCACTGTGGCTCGTCTATCCGCTGTTACAATGCAAGCTAGCCGACGATGACCCTGCTCATCCACACGCTGTTGTCCACGGCAGTTGACCCTTGCAGGGATGGGTTTACTGGATTCGACGTACTCACGGTGCACCTGTGACACAGTGGCTCGTGAAAATCCCAGTGCCTGCACGACTTCCGAGATAGAGTGACCCATTCGTCGGGCCCCGACAATTTGCCCACGATCAAATGCGCTTAGATCCTTCGTCTTACCCATACTGCGTCCGACTCTTACTGATTCCCGTCGCATCACTACTTATATTGTCGGATCGCTGCATACGTCATGACGTTTCCGTTTACAGGGCTGCCCACAGGGCCACATTTACATAACGCCAGCTGTCTTTAATTCAATTGCTCTTCAGTGTGGTAACCCAAGGTACTGAAGTCGGGTGAGTAGGGGAACTAAACATCTGGAGACCATTGGTAAGGCACGTTTTCTTCAAGCTATTTCTGAGTCACTGTGGCTTTATGGGCTGAACCAGAGTCCTGTTGGAAGATGTAAGGCCTCCCATCAGCAATGACGCCCATCTAGGTCTGCACTACTTCTCTCAGCACTACAATGTACTCAACTGCGTTGATTCTTTAAACCCGTCTCAAAGAAGTGAGGAGACATGACATCTCCTTTGCCTGAGATGACCCCGAGGACCATTACGATGGCATGAAATTTTTTATGCATGACCCTGGACACGCCTCATCAAGGTTCTTGCACAATCACCTATCATACCTCCTATTGAGCTTCTGATCTTGGTCAAGATTATTCCCATTTGAGAAGAATCTCAACAAGTTGTTCTTCTCGGGTTGCTTGACTATCTTGAGAAGTTTCTTTGCATTTGTCAGACTCCTTTCCTGCGTGGTCTGGTCCATGAACTGACTCTTCTTAAGAATGTAGGAGCTGTAGCGAAGGTCTTCGTGGAAGATGCGGTGGATGGTACCAAGAGCAACACCCAACTCCTTTCATAAGACGTTCATTGATTTCTTGCGGTCCACCATCTCTTGCACCTTGGTGACAATATCAGGAGTCCTGATGATGTCAGACCGACGGTCGTGCTTCTTACGCTTGGAAGGGATGTCGTCAAGGTTCTCTGCGTTGTCAACCTTGCTCTTGATCTTGTAGACAAAAGACAAGGGACATTTTTGGAACTCGGCAATCTCCTTTGGGGGTTCTCCCTGCGCTGAGAGCTGACAGCACGGATGTTCTTTTTATTTCTTCTGAGACAGTGATGTTCATGACAATGTTATCAACGATTTACCTGGAAAGTTAATAAACTGAGCTTTCAAATGACGGTTTCTTAAATTTCCAGGTTAAATACACTGTAGTCTTTAAGACATAAGTACTTAAAATCATTCCACATTTACCATGATAACCCTGTATTTATTGGATTAACATCATGGGACTAAGAAACTTCCTGTTGTCGTGTATATGGAACAGAAATTCATTTGGTTTAGAATAATTTTTTTATCAGAAATAAATAAAAAGGAAAACAGAATTTTTTTTTAAATAAATAGGTTTCTGAGAAGTTGTTCCTAACGAAAGAATAGTAAATTCACGATGCCGCCCCGGTAGCGCAGTGGTCTTAGAGCTAGATTCTTAGCATTCGTCCGAGATGGGTCCGGGTTCGAATCCCGCTGAGGCGTGGATGTTGGGTTTGCCTCACGGCATTAGCTCTCTCCCTCCCCTGGAGTCAGTGGCCTAAAATTAGGGACGGGCGACCTCTTCCCACCAAAAACACAAGTGTTGGGAAACTGCCGGCCACCAACTGGCAGTGATGGGTCACTGCTGGATGAAATGTGCAGCTCACGATACGGTAGTGGTCCGTTGGTGTCAGCGCCATCAGTTGGCAACCATTGATGGCCCTGCAGTATAGCCGTAAATTACGGGCTTCCAAGCAAGCGCCACTAGTGGCACATAGCTGGCAACCGAAGCAACCCCACACGAGGTAGAAGCAGCGAGACTGCGCATACGCAGCACCAACACGTACGCAGTTTCTCCTGGTGCTAGTTAGTTGACAACGACGCCATCGTGTTGTTTTAATGAACGTTAAGAAAAAAAAAAGCCATATAAGGAGAGGAGAATTAATTTCCTAATGAAATGCCACGTCGACGAAGATTACCGTAGGAGGAAATTTATGTAAATAATTAATGAACTGCAAGAATTCGTCAATTACTCTCATGTATTTATAGAAACTCATTGCGTAGCGAAATTCTTGCACTAACATACAAACAATCTAGAATACAAACAGACATGAAATCCACCCACTCCATTCCTGCGAATAACAAGAAATAATTTCTATATAATCTTTCGTTAAGATACTCTAAACCGCTTCAAAGAAAAGTCTGGGAGAGTCTTTAAGAAATCGTTATGTTGGGAAAAAAATACGAAATTATGCACGTACAAAATTTATCAATTATTTGAAAAAAAAAAAAAAAAAAAGAAAGAAAGAAAGAAAGAAATCAACGCTATGTGGATATAATGCACTCATCTATGGGCTGAATACACCACACTGGAGGAATTCGCTGCTAAAAATAACGACAATTAAAATAAAATATTTTTCCTCTTTAGAACAAATGTAGCTTCGGACCGTAGGAAAAAAGACAGCGTTAAAAATGTAACAGAATGGGACATGAACGGGTAAATACAATAATTAAACAGTCGACTTTGAAGACCACGAGGGCAGCACAAAACTTTGGAAAACGTCTTTAAGTTGGTACACTCGTTGAAAATGAGGGAAGTTCCCTTGAGGTAAATAAAAACAATCGTTATGTTGAAAAAATAAATTTATGAATTATTTGAAACGAACATTTAATTATTAAATATAACTTGCAATATTGTAAAATTAAAAAGAGAACCCTTCGTTTCACATCGCGTAGGAAAGAGGATAACCTTCAAGCAAACGCTGAAACGTGGCAAACTATATAGTGTAGTGACTAAAACGTCCGCTTCGCAAACAAGCAGCCGTGGGTTCGATGCGATCCTCAACCACCGGGCGCTTTTCCGGACCTGGTGAGAAAATTTTCTCAGTGCCGTGACGTCATGCAGAAATTTCGTAGGGAAAAAAAGAGGAGTTGTGCCTTTGGGGAACTGTGGTTATCTTTTTTTTTTTATGGTTACTACTGGGAAATTGGAGGACAAGATTTTAAGATTCGGCAAGCCTTCAGTTACGTCATGTGATTGCAGGCTGCCACTGCCGGGAAACTGACGGGCCCCATTAGGTTAGCCATCATTTATGGCACGTGCTTGGAATATTGCATAAGGGCCGCTCGTAGCAGCCACTGTCTGTGATGGATAACTTATGACAACTGATGGGGATGCCAACTGTTGGCCAGCAGCTGGCCTGAACGAACTGCTGGCCCATGTGGTGGCAGCCGAGACATTTTATTATTATTGAGACATTTTTTTCACTATGTTCCAGCGGCAACTTAGTGCTGGGCCACTGCTGGCTGCCAGTGCTGGCTTGAGTACTGGACCAGCAACACTGTTTTTGCCGAATTACAGCCAATCGAGTCGCGGGTCATGGTGGCCGTTAAACCACCAAACAAACAAACAAGAAATCCCGATAATAAGGAACGGTGGACAAATTGATGCACTCGTCGAAAAAAGAAAAACCTTCAAGAAAATTAAAAATGTCGAACAAAATGGAGATTATCGCAGAAAACATTTTTTTGCAAGCATCCGCGCAAAACAAACTGTGAGTGAAAACCTGATACAATGAAGGCATCAAATACACAGTCGAGTCACATTATTTTGACCACCTCCTACTTTTGACGTCAACAGCGCGTAGTCAATGAAAGAAAGCATGTGTCGTGAGCTGGCTTGGAAGGTATATAAGGTGTGCTGTAGGCATTCTGAAAACATATCCCTCATTGCTGTCGTGGATTAAAGGAGAGATTTATCAGATTTGCAAAAAGGGATGATTATCGGCTTTCGGGACAAGGGTGGTAGAATTTCTGAAACAGCCAGTTTGCGAACTGTTCACGTGCTGCCGTGGTTAAAGTGTATCATGATTGGAGAAATTGCACTATTGCGAATAAGCGAAGTGGAAACTGCGGAGCACCACGCGCCATTGATGTGAGAGGTGAACGTCGGCTTCGAAGGTGCGTGAGGGCCGATCGATACGCTGCAGTGGAGCAGCTCACTGGCCGAATGAAGCAGGGGGCTACCGTGTGTCAAAAACGACAGTTCAGCGAACCCTGCTGTCTATGAAGCTCCGATGCAGACGGAGCTTCATAGACAGCAGGGTTGTCATTGGATCAATGCTAACGAAGGTGCAGCGGCAGAAAAGGGTTACATTTGCATGGCAGTATCGGAATTGGACCTCCACTTTTTGGCAAAGGATTGCCGTCTCCGATGAGTCACGTTTTCTGCTTCATCGAACTGATGGACGTCGGCGTATAAGGCGAGAAACGTCGGAGAACAAACACTGTTCAACCATTGCTGGCAGAACACATGATGGTGGGGGCAGCGTTACGGTCAGGGGAGTGTTTTCGTGGCATTCTCTGGGTCCACTCATACCTGTGGAAGGCACTATGCACCGAATTCGTTATGAATCCATCCTTGCATACCACGTACACCCATACGTGCTGATTGTCTTCCCTGGGGCGGACGGGGTCTTCCAAAACGACAATGCGACGTGTCACACAGCTAGAAATGTCTTAGAGTGGTTGGAAGAGCACGATGAAGAATTCAAAGTACTTTCTTGGCCCTCTAATTCTTCAGACTTAAGCCCAATTGAGCATCTCTGGGACCACCTCAATCGTGTTGTTCGCTCTACCTATCTTCCACCACGCACCCTCCAGCAGTTGTCAGATACACTGCAGTCAGTATGGCTCCACATACCTGTGACCACCTTCCAGCACCTTATTGAGTCACTCCCAGCCCGTCTTGCTGCTGTCCACGCTGCACACGTCGGTTACTCTTTATATTAGATGGTGGTCACAATAATGTCCCTCGACCGTGTAATTACCCCACGCGCTGGAGATGCATTGCTTTCTGTTAATGGAATTTTCCTTTGCCGCTTTGGGTTCGATTTATTTTCAATCCCTAAGTCCCTGAAAAAAAAAAAAAAAAAAGAAACGATTCAAAAAAAGAACACAGGCACTTGCTACTTTCCTTTGTGTTTATTTGCAGTTAAGGCTTACATCTAAGCGATCACGTGTCCTGAGATGATCTTGTTTATGCAATTAATTTACAACTGATTCCCTTTCTATCCTGTATTTATCATCCCTTCGTAACTCGCCCTCGTTCCCGTGTCTAAACGGAGTCGCCCATGTTCCAGCTTTCGGAAGCGCCAAAAATCTCTTCCCTTGTGTACTGCTTCTCGTAAGGTTACGTGTCACATGTCAGATTCTTCGTCCTGATCGTTCCACTTTCCCCTCACTTTGAAGGAAACATCTAGTGACGTCGTAAAGGTTGTGATCTCCTAACTTACTGTCTGTGTCTCTTTCACTTTCCTTCGCTTGCTTTGCCTGAGGTACAGTTAATAGATTGCTTTTTATTGGTGCTATGAACTTATTAGCTGTAAGAGCTGTTCTAACGGACAATGCTCGAATGCTCAGGGAAATGTTTTCGAAAGGTCAATAAATGTGCCGGTAATGGCCGTTGTAATCTTCTCTTTCTGCGGTTGTAAGGTTGTAAGAACCTGCTATTATATATTATATTCCTGATAACAAATATTTTTCCCGTAATATTTCCCGCTACTATCGCGCCACAAGCAACACACATTTACGTCACATGGTGTCAAATATTTTTGCATGAAAAGAAAGTAGAAAACTAATTTAGAAAAATTACTCAAGTTTCTCATAAGAATTTTTCCGAAGCAAAAATAAATTGGCAGCAGGCTTCTAAAAATTATTATACGCGTTCATAATCAAAGAACGCACGAAGTAGTGATATGAATACTTGAGCTTTTCAGTGTATGCGTATCTGGTCAGATCCGAACTGAAAAAAAAATGTGCAATCCTATTCTAGTTATATTCTGCAGGATTCGTCCCTCGAAATTTCGTGACAAAATGCCTTAATTTCATGGAACTTGAATAGTTCTTCCCCCTGCTACGGAGCTCTTTAAGGTCACAAATGCTCCAATCGTAAATTGAGCGTTAAATGCTTACGTGCTTGAAATATTTCATTTAATCTAACATCGAGAACACGCTGTGACGAACATGAAAGATCATCAACAAATCATAAAGGCATCTTTGACAATATGGAGAAGCGAAAGTAGGAGAAGCATCAACAATGCACGCAATTCATAAATGCGCAGATGTGTGTTTAACAGCCTAATATTGGATACGAAACGACCTGTTGCACTCAAAGGAGAACAAAAAAGAAAGAGGAAAAGAAAAGAGAAAGAAAAGTCTTGAGCGCCTAGTTGTTGAGATCTTTTTCGATGAGCTGAAAGAGAGAGAAGAGGCAGAGGAGGCAAAGATCATTTGGTTGATGTTCCGTGGCATCTGATGGGGCGACCTGATGTCGTCTGCCACGTGATTGATGGTGCAGTCAGAGTCTGAGTGAGACTGCTCATCACAGCTGACAGCTGCAGACGATAGGAGCAGAAGTAGGAGGAGGAGGAGGAGCAAGAACCGGAGAAATCGCTGCGGGCAACGCGAAGCCACATACACACACATACGTACGCGTATGCACGCACATCCGGGCAATCGTGGCTTCCACTGCAAGTGGAACTTGGCCTCCGTGACTAGACTCAATCATCTGTGAACCCACGACGGGAATGGTTATGCGTGGGGCATTTCGTTTTCTCCCTTCTCTATTTCCAACTTCGACAATCTGGATTTTCGAATATGCCAACTCAATATATATATTTTTTTTTAATCTTACAGTGGAATAATACTTGAAAGAAAGCCATAACTGCTCACTAACGTCAATAAATCAATTTTTCAAAGACGTGGGTGATTCGGGTAAAGACAGAAATAACAAATATACTACGTATTGAAACTAAAGCTATCAGTCTTTTCCTCTTTACAGTCACATGTCGACTCCTGAATCTTAACTTCAGTCAAGCACAAAGCTATTCAGGTGTTCTGCTTAACTCAGTAGAAACTTTTATCTTCTCAATCCGTCGGAACAGATGTCCATGTTTGTAACCTACGGAGGAGAAGCGGTTCGTGTTGATTTCTACAAATGTTTGATGCAATGCTTGTATTATCCTGACCCCCGAAAATTGCGGCTGTTGAGGAATATATATATTCCTCAACAGTTTCCTCCCCAAGTTTCCTCCACAACGGTCTGTCTTGTGCCAGTCTCCTCCATGTCACTCCCGCATACTTTCGAATTTCATCCACCCATCTCCCAAGTGGTCTTCTTCTGGGTCTTTTCCTGTCCCTTGGAATCCAATCTAAAATTTCGGCTGTCCATCGATGGTCTGCCCTTCTGGCAGTATATCCAGCCCATTGCCATTTCAGGGATTTAACTCTGATCATGATGTCTTCCACTCTTGTCATTTTTCTGATCCACGAGTTCCTCTTCTTATCTCTCCTGGATACACCAAGCATGCACCTCTCCATGCTGCTTTGAGTTGTCTGCAGCCTTTGTATGTCTTTTTTAGTTAAGGTCCACGTCTCTGCACCATACGTAAGCACTGGAAGGATGCATTGATCAAACACTTTTCTTTTAAGACATAATGGCATATTGCTCTTGAAAATTATGCTGTTTCTTCCAAAAGCTCTCTAGACAAGTTTATTACGCCGATTAATTTCTTCATCAATGTGACCCTCACTTGATATCTGCTGTCCAAGATAAACGTACGTGTCTGTTATTTCCAGCTTTTCTCCATCAATCGATAAATCTTCATTTCTTGTAAAAGCATTGAACATCACTTTTGTCTTCTGAAAGTTCATTTTTAATCCCACTTCTTTACTCTTGTCAGCAAGTTCCTGTATCATACTCTGCAGCTCTGATGGGGTAGTTGCAAAAATGACTACGTCATCAGCAAAACGAAGGTGGGTGGTTAGATAATCTCCATTAATCTTTATCCCTTTTTCTTCCCAGTTCAGTGATTGAAAGACATTTTCCAATGTGACATTACAGAGCTTCGGAGATATGGTGTCACCTAGTCTCACTCCCTTTCCAATTTTTATGTGCGTTGTATTTTCAAACAGCCGAATCTTTGCACTTGCATTTTCATAGAAGTTATTAAATAATATTAATGTATCATCATCATCATCATCATTATCATTGTCAACCATTATCAATCCACTGCTGGACGAAGGTCTCCCCAAGTTTCCTCCACAACGGTCTGTCTTGTGCCAGTCTCCTCCATGTCACTCCCGCATACTTTCGAATTTCATCCACCCATCTTCCATGCGGTCTTCTTCTGGGTCTTTTCCTGTCCCTTGGAATCCAATCAAAAATTTCGGCTGTCCATCGATGGTCTGTCCTTCTGGCAATATGTCCAGCCCATTGCCATTTCAGGGATTTAACTCTGATCATGATGTCGTCCACTCTTGTCATTTTTCGGATCCACGAGTTCCTCTTCTTATCTCTCCTGGTTACACCAAGCATGCACCTCTCCATGCTGCTTTGAGTTGTCTGCAGCTTTTGTATGTCTCTTTTAGCTAAGGTCCACGTCTCTGCACCATACGTAAGCACTGGAAGGATGCATTGATCAAACACTTTTCTTTTAAGACATAATGGCATATTGCTCTTGAAAATTATGCTGTTTCTTCCAAAAGCTCTCCAGGCAAGTTTTGCACGCCGATTAATTTCTTCATCAATGTGACCCTCACTTGATATCTGCTGTCCAAGATAAACGTACGTGTCTGTTACCTCCAGCTTTTCTCCATCAATCGATAAATCTTCATTTCTTGTAAAAGCATTGTACATCACTTTTGTCTTCTGAAAGTTAATTTTTAATCCCACTTCTTTACTCTTGTCAGCAAGTTCCTGGATCATACTCTGTAGCTCTGATGGGGTAGTTGCAAAAATGACTATGTCATCAGCAAAACGAAGGTGGGTTAGATAATCTCCATTAATCTTTATCCCTTTGTTTTCCCAGTTCAGTGATTGAAAGACATTTTCCAATGTGGCATTAAAGAGCTTCGGAGATATGGTGTCACCTTGTCTCACTCCTTTTCCAATTTTTATGTGTGTTGTATTTTTAAACAGCCGAATCTTAGCACTTGCATTTTCATAGATGTTATTAATAATATTAATGTATGCATCTTCAATACCGCAGGATTTCAGAGCCATTGCAACTGCTGATGGTTTCACCGAATCAAAGGCTTTTTCATAATCGACAAAAGCCATGCACAATGGAAGTTCATATTCCCTCGCTCTTTCAATTAGCTCTCTCAGTACGTGGATATGATCTATTGTGCTGTAGCCACTCCTGAATCCAGCTTGTTCTCTCGGTTGAGCCATGTCCAGTGTTACCTTCAAGCGGTGTGAAAGAACTTTAGTGAAGATTTTATAAACCACTGATAGGAGGCTGATAGGTCTGTAGTTCCTGAGATCCTCAATGTCACCTTTTTTATGTAGCAAGATATTGTAGCGTTGTTCCAATCCTCAGGAATTTTCTTTTCCCTTCATTAAGGCATAGAGTGAAAATTTGGGCGAGTACTGTTTCGATTTCTCCACTTGCTTCTTGTATGATGTCTACAGTAATTCCATCTTCTCCTGGAGCTTTTCCCCGCTTCACGTTCTTGATTGCATGTGCAACTTCTGCTGGAAGGACTGGAAGAACTCTGGTACCTTTCATGATGCCTGGAGTACATGTATCATCCCTTTCATATAATTTGGAGTAGAAATCTTTCACTCTTGTCAAACTTTCGCCTCTATTTCTTGTTACAGAACCATCTTCTTTTCTCAGTGCCATAATCTGTTTTTTCCCTTTGCTATCTTTAGGCTTTGGTTGTTTTCAATTGCTTTCCTCACTAGTTCACAGTTGAATTTCCTTACGTCTTCAGTGATACTTTTTCGTACTGTCTTGCATAGCTCTATATATTCCACTTTGGAAGTCACATCTTCTTTAGTTGTCCTCATCTCTCTTCTTTTTTGCATCAACATTTTGGTTTTTCCTGATAAGTTTTTCACATGCAACTTGTTCTTAGACCCAGCTAATTTTGTTGCTGTTTCCATAAGAGCTTTGGTTACTTTTCTGTTAACTTCAGAAATATCCACTACTTCCGATGTTAGGCCTTCTAAAGCAGAGAATCTGTTCTTCAGTTCCAATTTGAAGGTATTATGGTGTTTTTTAAGGTTGGTTATGTCAATACATTTTGTTTGTCTTATGAGCTTGCCACGTTCCAGTTTAGTGTTGAGGTGCATCTTACATCTCACCAATCTATGGTCACTACCTGTGTTGAACTTGTTCAGCACACTGCAGTCTTCGATGACGAATTTTTTGTTACACATAATAAAATCAATTTCACTTGTCGTCCCATTTGGATGTCTCCATGTCCATTTCCTGTGTGGCTTTTTCTTGAAGAAGGAGTTCAAGATGAAAAACCCTTCTGCCTCTGCAAACTCAACGAGAGTATTTCCACGCTGGTTTCTGTTGCCGCGACCGAATTTACCTACTGAAGTTTCATTCTGTTGCCGTTGCCCTATTTTTGCATTGAAATCTCCCATAATTATCTTCAAGTGCTGCTTACCTTTATTATTTAGATCACGAATTTCCTCATAAAATTCTTCAATTTCTTCTTCAGCATGACTTGTGGCGGGTGCATAAGTTTGAATAATCTGAGCCTGGTATCTTCTCGAGAGTTGGATAACGAGTCGTGCAGCTCTGTCAGAGGAACTTTCAACTTCTACAACTTTATCCTTCAGTTTCTTGTTTATTATGAATCCAACACCACCAGTTCTGCCAGTATCTGTCCCACGATAGTAGAAGAGATGTCCACTTTTCAGTTCAATGAGATCTTCTCCTTTTCTCCTTACCTCACTTAGCCCGACGATGTCCCACTTGATCCTTTGTAGTTCCTCTTCCAATTCAAGAAGCCTTGAATCAGAAGATAGGGAGCGTCCGTTATACGTTGCCAAGGTCAACATCAGATGGCAGCCTAGTCCGGTCCTCCGGGGATTCTTAGCACCCTCTGCCTTCATGTCGCACGGGCCGCTGCCTTGGCCAGGTACATTCCAGCTGCCGGAGACTGAGGGCCAAGATTTAAGTTGTGGAGTCATTTTTGGAGGGGTTTGGCCATAACTCACCACGCTGGCCAAGCGGGTTGGTGAGTGTGGGATAGCATTTCCTCTAATCCCGATGGTATACTTATACCGCTATTGGCGGTCATCAGAGCCCCTTTAGTGGGAACAGGATGTACCACGAGAAGGCGGGGTTGACATTTGTCAAGGAGAGGCTGTGATGTTACGCATCACCTGACCTTACATCCCATATATATATATACATATATAAAGAAGATACCTAAGCAAAAAAATACATATATAATTTTGACTCACGCCTAGTACAACATAGAAAAGGTTATGTATCTACCTGTGTGAGTAAAAGGAGAAAAGATAAAAAAATAAAATAAAACAACTGAATGTAGAAGGTGTCGAGAATACTGAGCCTTGGCTTTATCAAGGACCAGCAAAAACTCTGCATTTTCTCACTTCCACAAAGACCTAGTTGGAAATGGGTTTCTGCAAGGCCATAGATGCAAGTAACATTCCCACCTAAAATAGTTTAAAAAATATATATATGTCATGTCCTCCGTAGAGTTGCTTGACCTAGCACTAGTTAACAATTTCGCTTGCATCCATTAACCTTCCTGGCCCGACCCATGCTCTTCATCTGTTACTATTAAACAGAGAGAAGAAGATTAAAGAGAACTCAAGCTGTGAGAGTGACATAATAATTAGAAATGATTTTCAGCCATAACGAAATGCCAAGTTCGTTAGAGAGAGAATTTAAACCTGAAAATCAATGCAAAAGAAATCCAAATTTTTACATTGCAATTAAAAAAGGAAATATTAATTTTTAACGAACAGATTTTTGAAAGAAAACTTGAGTCTAAAACCCCTACTCTACAACTTATGACAGCACGAAAACGAGAATAAGTTAAAGATAATAATTAACTAAAGAAAACTTTGTGAAAGTTATATACCTTAAACAGTTAGTTGCAATATGTACAAAGTATTTCAGCAGTGCTTTAAGTGCATAATTAATTAGTTATTAAGAACTTAACTACTTTGAAAAAACAGCGCATTGAAAAGGAACAAGCTTAGCCATCTTCTGTTCCTAGGTACCCCAAAAGACGCTCAAAGTTACAAAGAAAAGAAAGAGTTAAAACCCGCAAAAATGTTAACAGACAAACCAATGCCTAAAAGCTGAAAAAGCTAAAAAACAACAGAGAAAAAGTACATGAAGTACAAACATTGAACTTATAAAACCTAGAACCCAAAAACAAGGAAGAGAGCTTACCTCTTGTGTGACAAAAACTTTTCTCCTCACAAGAGAAGAACATGGCTGACCTCTTCCGCCACTCCCTAGTCGCTGGGGGGCAGAGAGGGTGGGGCTGATGGCCTCCTCATACAGCAAGAAACCAACGCGCGGAGATTTTAACCAGAGAAAAAATATATAAACTTAAGACTGTGGATCTGTATGATCAGAAAGAGCAGAATTAACTCTCCAGAATACATGAGAAATATTATAAAATACACGAGCAGTGTATTTAATAATCTTTGCATGTATTAAATCACCTTAGTGAGCTTCTATAGATTAATCAGAATCTTATTAATTTTAATGTTGGTTTTACTATTTTTAGTGTAGCTATCCTAGTGATGAATAACTAGTTTTCTTTTTTATTTGTTTTTATTTTCTTTTATAAACAGATTTTTAAGCTTTTTTTGTGATTTTGTTTATATTATTTAATTTTTTGTTTTAATAGGACCGTCATATCCATAGCACTAAGGTTCCTTTAGGTAGTTAATAGGCATCCTCTAGCCAACTTCCTTACGGCTTTGATTGGTCAGAATCATATTATTAACTGTGTAGAAAATTAAAGCAGATCTGCCAACTACTCTATTATTCAGAATAATTTTTCTTAAAGTTCTTTTGATGAAAGAAGAGGGAATTTCGTTCTCTAGAAAACTTTCTAATAGTATATTAATGTGGTAATTGAAGTCCAAATTGTTGCTGCAGATTCTTGAAATTCTTAGGACCTGAGAAATTAGTACATTCTCAATTACTTTGGTTGAAATGTTATTATTCCAGTGTAGATATTTAATTACTTTGAAAGGAAAATTAACTCTTTTATCAAAGAGGCTAATAGATGGGTTACCTCTGTTGAGCTTAATGCTTAAGTCTAGGAACTCAAGTTCCTGATTACTGTGGTTGGTTTTACATAAGTTAAGAGAGCTAGGATAGATATTATCAAAATCACTCTCTATAACTTCTGAATTATTTATACACAGCAGATCATCAATATATCTAAAAGTGTAAAGGTAGTTATCTGAGCAGGTGGGGTGATTTTTAATGAATTTATATTCCTTAAAGAACAGGAATAGATTAGCGATATTCGTGGACGTTGATGTTCCCATGGGAATACCGTTCACTTGCTTATAGAGAGTATTATTATATAAGATATGGTTATTTTTTATGCAGCAATTGAGATAAGAGTTCCAAGCTCCTACATTAACAAATTGGTTAAGTTTAAATTCTGCATACAGCTCTTTAAAGGTAGTGATTATATCTGATAGAGGCAGATTAGTATAGAGGTTTTCAAAATCATAACTGTTAATATCTTAAGACCTTAGGGTCAATAGTTAAAAACTACAAACTTAACTCTTCGAGCTACATTCCTGTAATTACTACATGTTCTTGTGATGAACATAAAGAAACAGTTCACTATGATAAGAATTACAACCATATTATCACCGGAAACTTGAGTTTTGTTGAAAATGAAAAGCTTAGGAATTTATTAGAGTATGGCTCTAAATTCAGACCTTCCTTCACAATTTCCAAAGAAAGGATTCTTGAGAGCTTCACTCAAGATGTTAATAGGTACATCGTAAAAACCAGTTTAACGTACAATCAGCCTATTGAGGCCTTCGCAGAATGAAAATATAATATAATCAATAGCTTCACCGGTGAGTTGGCAGGTCTGGACTTTTGTTTCGACAGAAATCTCTTTTTCTCTGGAGAAGCTAAAAGGTCACTCTCCAAACTACAAGACCAATTTATTTTTACCACTACGGATAAAGCTAGCAATAATTTTGCAATTATCTGTAAGAAGTTCTATTTTGAATTGTTAACTATGGAACTCAATAATAGAGTAACATACGAGCCCGTAAGTTATTCTACCAAACAGTTAGAAAATCGGTTTAAGGCATTCTTCAAGAAACTTAAAATTCCACAAACTAGAAGATATGAGCCTGAATTTCCATTTCTTTTTTCAACGGTTAAGTTACATAAGGATCCTGTGAAGTTCAGGTTCATAGCTAGTGGAGTAAGGAGTCATAAAAAGAAAATAGATCTTGCTTTTGAAGATGTCTTAAAGAAGGTTTTGAAACACATTAGAAACTGTTCTAACTTGATGTACAGAGATTTTTGGATAATTAATAATAATGCAGAAGTAATTTCTACTATACTCAAAGTTTGTCCCCTAGATATTAACAGTTATGATTTTGAAAACCTCTATACTAATCTGCCTCTATCAGATATAATCACTACCTTTAAAGAGCTGTATGCAGAATTTAAACTTAACCAATTTGTTAATGTAGGAGCTTGGAACTCTTATCTCAATTGCTGCATAAAAAATAACCATATCTTATATAATAATACTCTCTATAAGCAAGTGAACGGTATTCCCATGGGAACATCAACGTCCACGAATATCGCTAATCTATTCCTGTTCTTTAAGGAATATAAATTCATTAAAAATCACCCCACCTGCTCAGATAACTACCTTTACACTTTTAGATATATTGATGACCTGCTGTGTATAAATAATTCAGAAGTTATAGAGAGTGATTTTGATAATATCTATCCTAGCTCTCTTAACTTATGTAAAACCAACCACAATAATCAGGAACTTGAGTTCCTAGACTTAAGCATTAAGCTCAACAGAGGTAACCCATCTATTAGCCTCTTTGATAAAAGAGTTAATTTTCCTTTCAAAGTAATTAAATATCTACACTGGAATAATAACATTTCAACCAAAGTAATTGAGAATGTACTAATTTCTCAGGTCCTAAGAATTTCAAGAATCTGCAGCAACAATTTGGACTTCAATTACCACATTAATATACTATTAGAAAGTTTTCTAGAGAACGAAATTCCCTCTTCTTTCATCAAAAGAACTTTAAGAAAAATTATTCTGAATAATAGAGTAAGGTTGGCAGATCTGCTTTAATTTTCTACACAGTTAATAATATGATTCTGACCAATCAAAGCCGTAAGGAAGTTGGCTAGAGGATGCCTATTAACTACCTAAAGGAACCTTAGTGCTATGGATATGACGGTCCTATTAAAACAAAAAATTAAATAATATAAACAAAATCACAAAAAAAGCTTAAAAATCTGTTTATAAAAGAAAATAAAAACAAATAAAAAAGAAAACTAGTTATTCATCACTAGGATAGCTACACTAAAAATAGTAAAACCAACATTAAAATTAATAAGATTCTGATTAATCTATAGAAGCTCACTAAGGTGATTTAATACATGCAAAGATTATTAAATACACTGCTCGTGTATTTTATAATATTTCTCATGTATTCTGGAGAGTTAATTCTGCTCTTTCTGATCATACAGATCCACAGTCTTAAGTTTATATATTTTTTTCTCTGGTTAAAATCTCCGCGCGTTGGTTTCTTGCTGTATGAGGAGGCCATCAGCCCCACCCTCTGTGCCCCCCAGCGACTAGGGAGTGGCGGAAGAGGTCAGCCATGTTCTTCTCTTGTGAGGAGAAAAGTTTTTGTCACACAAGAGGTAAGCTCTCTTCCTTGTTTTTGGGTTCTAGGTTTTATAAGTTCAATGTTTGTACTTCATGTACTTTTTCTCTGTTGTTTTTTAGCTTTTCAGCTTTTAGGCATTGGTTTGTCTGTTAACATTTTTGCGGGTTTTAACTCTTTCTTTTCTTTGTAACTTTGAGCGTCTTTTGGGGTACCTAGGAACAGAAGATGGCTAAGCTTGTTCCTTTTCAATGCGCTGTTTTTTCAAAGTAGTTAAGTTCTTAATAACTAATTAATTATGCACTTAAAGCACTGCTGAAATACTTTGTACATATTGCAACTAACTGTTTAAGGTATATAACTTTCACAAAGTTTTCTTTAGTTAATTATTATCTTTAACTTATTCTCGTTTTCGTGCTGTCATAAGTTGTAGAGTAGGGGTTTTAGACTCAAGTTTTCTTTCAAAAATCTGTTCGTTAAAAATAAATATTTCCTTTTTTAATTGCAATGTAAAATTTGGATTTCTTTTGCATTGATTTTCAGGTTTAAATTCTCTCTCTAACGAACTTGGCATTTCGTTATGGCTGAAAATCATTTCTAATTATTACGTCACTCTCACAGCTTGAGTTCTCTTTAATCTTCTTCTCTCTGTTTAATAGTAACAGATGAAGAGCATGGGTCGGTCCAGGAAGGTTAATGGATGCAAGCGAAATTGTTAACTAGTGCTAGGTCAAGCAACTCTACGGAGGACCTGACATATATATATTTTTTAAACTATTTTAGGTGGGAATGTTACTTGCATCTATGACCTTGCAGAAACCCATTTCCAACTAGGTCTTTGTGGAAGTGAGAAAATGCAGAGTTTTTGCTGGTCCTTGATAAAGCCAAGGCTCAGTATTCTCGACACCTTCTACATTCAGTTGTTTTATTTTATTTTTTTATCTTTTCTCCTTTTACTCACACAGGTAGATACATAACCTTTTCTATGTTGTACTAGGCGTGAGTCAAAATTATATATGTATTTTTTTGCTTAGGTATCTTCTTTATAGAATGTGAATTCTGAATTTTCAAAACTGCTGCGTTGCGCGTTTTGATCTTCAGGTTATTTTGCAACCTTCGTTTTAAATTCTAAAGTTTTTTCCTTAGTCTTAAGTTTTGCTCTTATGTATATATATATATATACACACTACTAAGTAGAGACTGGAATAATAAAAATATTTAACAAGGACAAAAATCAACAAAAAAACCCCCTCAAAGCCCAACAGGCATGAGCAAAAAATTAAAATAAAGTAATAGTAAACCTGATTGTAGAAAGTGTCGAGAATGCCGAGCCTTGGCTTTATCAAGGACTCACAATACTAAAAGTACTACAAAATCTAATTCCTTGTGGTAAAAAAGCATTTCCGAAAATGCCATAAGAATAAAAGAATAAAAATTGCAACAGAGACTTGAAAGTAAATAGGATTTTTGTACCTACAACTTCCACAAAAACGGACGTCATAAGAACAAAAAAAAACTTTAAATGATGCTTTGGAAAGAATTACATGAAGTTAGCAATTAGTTGCAATATTTACAAAATATTCCAGGAGTGCTTTAAGAGTATAATAATGAAGTTTTTATGCAATCGTTGACAACTAGTTTGATAAAACGGCAAATTACTCAAACTAAGTGTTAATAAACGCGCATAATTTCCAAAATTAAGTGAAAGAGAAAACTCATAAAGTTAGAAAAACAATTTGCATCAAAGCCTAATAAGAAAATATAGATATTTTCTGCTTTTAAAGTTTGAGTAGTTTGTCGTTTCATCAAACTAGTTGTCAACGATGTTTTTTCATTGTTGGTAGGTACATAAAAACTTCATTATTATACTCTTAAAGCACTCCTGGAATATTTTGTAAATATTGCAACTAATTGTTAACTTCATGTAATTTTTTCCAAAGCATCATTTAAATTTTTTTTGTTCTTATGACGTCCGTTTTTATGGAAGTTGTTGGTACAAAAATCCTATTTACTTTCAACTCTCTATTGTAATTTTTATTCTTTTACTTTTTATTCTTATGGCATTTTCGGAAATGATTTTTTTACCACAAGGAATAAGATTTTGTAGTGCTTTTAGTATTGTGATTTATGTTTAAATTCTCTCTCAGGCGGTTTGGTTGCTCAACCACGTGTTTTTAGCTTATTATTTCTGATGATTTGTTCAAACCTTCTCACAACTTGCGAATTTTTTGAAATCGTTTCTCTGTTTTTCGTGACAGATGACGAGTATGGGTTGGGCCAGTAAAGTTATAGATGCATGCAAAAACTTTTACTAAATTATTCTTCACGCACCTTTGAGGGCGGTTATGCTAATTAAAATTTTTAGTGGGATTTAAACTTGTATCTATGGCTTTGCAGAAACCCATTTCCAACTAGGTCTTTGTTTAAGTGAGAAAATGCAGAGTTTTGCTGGTCCTTGATGAAGCCAAGCCTCGGCATTTTCGACACTTTCTACATTCAGGTTTACTATTACTTTATTTTAATTTTGTACTCATGCCTATTGGGCTTTGAGATTTTCTTTGTTGTTTTTTGTCCTTGTTAAATATTTTTTTATTTCAGTCTCTACTTCGTAGTGCGTGATTTCTTAATATTCATAACTGCTGCGTTGCGCGTCCTGATCTTCAGGTTGTATGTTCAACAATTTGGTTTAAAATTTAAGTCTTTGACTCTGCTCTTGTGTATATACACTGTCTACCAACAAGTAATTGGACACCTGTGATAGCAATGGAAAAGGAAGTTTATTCACCTTCAATAGTTGGCGGAGCCTCCACGAGCGGCGATTACAGCTGCGACTCTCCGGGGCATACTCTCAACCTGGCGTTGTACGACGGCTAGCGGTATTTTCTTCCACTCGGTTTGAAGAAGACAGGTCAGTTCCTTCGCCGATTTCGGACGGTGGGGGCACCCCTTAAGTCGACACTCCAACTCGTCCCAGAGGTGCTCGATAGGGTTAAGGTCCGGGCTCTGCGCAGGCCAGTCCATTCGATTAACCCCATTGTCACCATACCAAGCCATGGTGGACCTCGCAACATGACAGGTGGCATTGTCATCCTGAAAGTAATATGGGTCCACCCCGTAAAACTGCCACAACGTAGGAAGCGCATGGTCATCCAAAATGGTGCAGTAAGTCTAGGCGTTGAGTCTACCAGGAATTGCGACCAAGGGTCCCGTGCCGTACCAAGAGAAACACCCCATGGCATAATTCCACCACCGCCGAGCTTCACAGTTGGCACAATACATTCCGGCAGGAGGCGTTCTCCAGGCAGACGCCAAACCCAGACCCTGCCATCCGAACGGTAGATGGTGAACCTTGATTCGTCGCTCCAGAGAGCCTGTTTCCAATGTTCAACGGTCTACTGTCGACGTTCTTTGCACCACGTTAGCCGAGCAGCGCCATTGGACTTGGTGATCAAAGGCTTGTGGGCGGCAGCACGTCCATGATAACCGAGCAGATGGGATTCCTTACGGATGGTATTCATCGAAAGAACACTCCCGGATGCCTGTTGAAATTCCTCACGGAAGTAGCCCATCGATTTGGTGCGGTTCTTCCGAATTTCTCTGGCCAGCACCCGTCGGTCTCTAACTCCCAGTTTTGTGGGTCTGCCGGGTCGGGGCACATTCCGACAGTCACCTCTCATCTTCCACTCGCCAATCACGTAGGCCACTGCCGATTGGGGTACTTCAACTAGCTGGATATGTCACGTATGGATCGGCCATTTCTGTGATACCCGACGATTACATCTTTCTCGAAATCAGAAAGCTCCGAACTGCGTGGCATATTGCATGCGACTGGTTGCGTTGTTGTTTCCCACACGATATTTAACGGCGGCGGCCGTGAAGTGTATCAGGACCGCAGATATCATCGATTGCAGGGGTGTCCAATTACTTGTTGGTAGATAGTGTATGTATATATATATATATATATATATATATAACAACAGAGAAAAAAAGTACAAGAAGTACAAACATAGAACTTATAAAACCTAAAACCCAAAGACAGTTAAAATCTCCGCGAGTTGGTTTCTTTCAGTACGAGGAGGCCATCAGCCCCACCCACACTGCCCCCCAGCGACTAGGGAGTGGCAGAGATGTTTGGACGTTTGGGGAAAAGGTCAGCCATGTTTCCTCTTGTGTGGAGAAAGTTTAGTTGCATAAGAGGTAAGCTCTCTTCATTGTCTTTGGGTTTTAGGTTTTATAAGTTCTATGTTTGTACTTCTTGTACTTTTTTTCTCTGTTGTTTTTTGCTTTTTAGCATTTAGGCACTGGCTAGTCTGTTAACTTTTTTGCGGGTTTTAACTCTTTCTTTTTCTTGGTAACTTTGCGCGTTTTTTAGGAAACTTAGGCACAGCAGCTGGCTAAGCATAGTTCCTTTACATTGCGCTGTATTTTCAAAGTAGTTAAGTTCTTAATAACTACTTAATTATGCACTAAAAGCACTGCTGAAATACTTTGTACATATTGCAATTAATTGTTTATGTCATATAACTTTCACAAAGCATTTCTTTAGTTAATTATTGTCTTTAATTTATTCTCGTTTTTGTGTTGTCAGAAGTTGTGGAGTAGGGTGTTTTAGAATCAAGTTTTCTTTCAAAAATCTGAGTTTTAAATAATTAATATTTCCTTTTTTAATTGCAATGTAAAAATTTGGAATACTTTTGCATTGCTATTCAGGTTTAAATTCTTTCTCAGGCGAACTTGGCATTTCATTATAGCTGAACATTATTTCTAATTATTAAGTCACTCTCACAACTTGAGTTCTCTTTAATCTTCTTCTTTCTGTTTAATAGTAACAGATGAAGAGCATGGGTCGGGCCATGAAAGTTATGGATGCAAGCTAAATTGTTAACTAAAGCTAGGTCATACAACTCTGCGGAGGTCATGACATATATATATTTTTTAAAACAATTTTTGGTGGGCTTATTAGTTGCATCCATGGCTTTGCAGAAACCCATTTCCAACTAGGTCTTTCTGGAAGTGAGAAAATGCAGAGTTTTTGCTGGTCCTTGATAAAGCCAAGGCTCAGTATTCTCGACACTTTCTACATTCAGTTGGTTTTATTTTATTTTTTATCTTTTCTCCTTTTACTCACACCGGTAGATACATAACCTTTTCTATGTTGTACTTGGTATGAGTCAAAAAAAATATATATTTTTTTTTTGCTTAGGTCTCTTCTTAATAGAATCATCACCATCATCATCATTGTCAACCATTATCAATCCACTGCTGGACGAAGGTCTCCCCAAGTTTCCTCCACAACGATCTGTCTTGTGCCAGTCTCCTCCATGTCACTCCCGCATATTTACGAATTTCATCCACCCATCTCCCATGTGGTCTTTTTCTGGGTCTTTTCCTGTCCCTTGGAATCCAATCTAAAATTTCGGCTGTCCATCTATGGTCTGTCCTTCTGGCAGTATGTCCAGCCCATTGCCATTTCAGGGATTTAACTCTGATCATGATGTCTTCCACTCTCGTCATTTTTCGGATCCACGAGTTCCTCTTCTTATCTCTCCTGGTTATACCAAGCATGCACCTCTCCATGCTTCTTTGAGTTGTCTGCAACCTTTGTATGTCTCTTTTAGTTAAGATCCACGTCTCTGCACCATACGTAAGCACTGGAAGGATGCATTGATCAAACACTTTTCTTTTAAGACATAATGGCATATTGCTCTTGAAAATTATGTTGTTTCTTCCAAAAGCTCTCCAGGCAAGTTTTGTACGCCGATTAATTTCTTCATCAATGTGACCCTCACTTGATATCTGCTGTCCAAGATAAACATATGTATCTGTTATCTCCAGTTTTTCTCCATCAATCGATAAATCTTCATTTCTTGTAAAAGCATTGAACATCACTTTTGTCTTCTGAAAGTTCATTTTTAATCCCACTTCTTTACTCTTCTCAGCAAGTTCCTGGATCATACTCTGCAGGTCTGATGGGGTAGTTGCAAAAATGACTACGTCATCAGCAAAACGAAGGTGGGTTAGATAATCTCCATTAATCTCTATCCCTTTGTTTTCCCAGTTCAGTGATTGAAAGACATTTTCCAATGTGGCATTACAGAGCTTCGGAGATATGGTGTCACCTTGTCTCACTCCTTTTCCAATTTTTATGTGTGTTGTATTTTCAAACAGCCGAATCTTTGCACTTGCATTTTCATAGATGTTATTAATAATATTAATGTATGCATCTTTAATACCGCAGGATTTCAGAGCCGTGGTAACTGCTGATGGTTTCACCGAATCAAAGGCTTTTTCATAATCGATAAAAGCCATGCACAGTGGAAGTTCATATTCCCTCGCTCTTTCAATTAGTTCTCTCAGTACGTGGATATGATCTATTGTGCTGTAGCCACTCCTGAATCCAGCTTGTTCTCTCGGTTGAGCCATGTCCAGTGTTACCTTCAAGCGGTGTGAAAGAACTTTAGTGAAGATTTTATAAACCACTGATAGGAGGCTGATAGGTCTGTAGTTCCTAAGATCCTCAATGTCACCTTTTTTATGTAGCAGGATCATTGTAGCGTTGTTCCAATCCTCAGGAATCTTCCCTTCATTAAGGCATCGAGTGAAAATTTGGGCGAGTACTGTTTCAATTTCTCCACTTGCTTCTTGTATGATGTCTATAGTAATTCCATCTTCTCCTGGAGCTTTCCCCCGCTTCATGTTCTTGATTGCATGAGCAACTTCTGCTGGGAGGACTGGAAGAACTCTGGTACCTTTCATGATGTCTGGAGTACATGTATCATCCCTTTCATATAATTTGTAGTAGAAATCTTTCACTCTTGTCAAAATTTCGCCTCTATTTCTTGTTATAGAACCATCTTCTTTTCTCAGAGCCATAATCTGTTTTCTTCCCTTACTGAGATGTCCCTTTGCTATCTTTAGGCTTTGGTTGTTTTCAATTGCTTTCCTCACTAGCTCACAGTTGAATTTCCTTACGTCTTCAGTGATACTTTTTCGTGTTGTCTTGCATAGCTCTATATATTCCACTTTGGAAGTCACATCTTCTTTAGTTGTCCTCATCTCTCTTCTTTTTTGCATCAACATTTTGGTTTTTCCTGATAATTTGTTCACATGCAACTTGTTCTTAGACCCAGCTAATTTTGTTGCTGTTTCCATTAGAGCTTTGGTTACTTTTCTGTTAACTTCCGAAATATCCACTTCTTCCGATGTTAGGCCTTCTAAAGCAGAGAATCTGTTCTTCAGTTCCAACTTGAAAGTATTATGGTGTTTTTTAAGGTTGGTTATGTCAATACATTTTGTTTGTCTTATGAGCTTGCCACGTTCCAGTTTAGTGTTGAGGTGCATCTTACATCTCACCAATCTATGGTCACTACCTGTGTTGAACTTGTTCTGCACACTGCAGTCTTCGATGACGAATTTTTTGTTACACATAATAAAATCAATTTCACTTGTCGTCCCAATTGGATGTCTCCATGTCCATTTCCTGTGTGGCTTTTTCTTGAAAAAGGAGTTCAAGATGAAAAATCCTTCTGCCTCTGCAAACTCAACGAGAGTATTTCCACGCTGGTTTCTGTTGCCGTGACCGAATTTACCTACTGAAGTTTCATTCTGTTGCCGTTGCCCTATTTTTGCATTGAAATCTCCCATAATTATCTTCAAGTGCTGCTTACCTTTATTATTTAGATGACGAATTTCCTCATAAAATTCTTCAATTTCTTCTTCAGGATGACTTGTGGTGGGTGCATAAGTTTGAATAAACTGAGCCTGGTATCTTCTCGATAGTTGGATAACGAGTCGTGCAGCTCTGTCAGAGGAACTTTCAACTTCTACCACTTTATCCTTCAGTTTCTTGTTTATTATAAATCCAACACCACTAGTTCTGCCAGTATCTGTCCCACGATAATAGAAGAGATGTCCACTTTTCAGTTCAATGAGATCTTCTCCTTTTCTCCTTACCTCACTTAGCCCGACGATGTCCAACTTGATCCTTTGTAGTTCCTCTTCCAATTCAAGAAGCCTTGAATCAGAAGATAGGGAGCGTCCGTTATAGGTAGCCAAGGTCAGCATCAAATGACAGCCTAGTCCGGTCCTCCGGGGATTCTTAGCACCCTCTGCCTTCATGTCGCACTGGCCGCTGCCTTGGCCAGGTACATTCCAGCTGCCGGAGACTGAGGGCCAAGATTTAAGTTGTAGAGTCATTTTGGAGGTGTTTGGCCATAACTCACCACGCTGGCCAAGCGGGTTGGTGAGTGTGGGATGGCATTTCCTCTGATCCCGATGGTATAGTTATACCGCTATTGGCGGTCGTCAGAGCCCCTTTAGTGGGAACAGGATGCACCACGAGAAGGCGGGGTTGACATTTGTCAAGGAGAGGCTGAGATGTTACGCATCACCTGACCTTACATCCCCTTAATAGAATATATATATATATATATATATATATATATATATATACTTAAGAGCAAAACTGAAGACTAAGGAAAAAATTTTAGAATTTAAAACGAAGGGTGTTTTTTTTTTTTTTTGCTTAGGTATCTTTATAGTATATATATATATATATATATATATATATATATATATATATATATATAATATCGTCTAGTTGGATAAACAGTGATGCTGCGTCTCCTAGAAATTTAGGGACCTAAGCTCAAAGCTTTCGGTCTTCGCGCTGTGATTTCATATGAGTTCTTTACGAGAAAAATACAATTTGCCCCATATTTTGATACTGAAAAATATATACACAACCTAGGAAAGTGCTCCATACAGAATTAAGTAAACACTGGTGTCACAAGAAAGTCGTTACTCTGTCAGAGGGAGGGAAGCCCCGGCAATCTTTCTCTATTCACCAGGTCCCAGAAAATATGTCCCATTGAAAGTGCTGAAACATCACCTGCCCAATGTGCCAGCTGTCGCTAAAAGGTAGCTGAGTGGCTCGGAGGGCCAACCAATAACCACTAAGGTCAAGCACTGGTCAACTCAGCTGACCAATCCAGGCCCCAGGCGGAAAACTCCTAGAGGGCTGAGGGCACGCCCCTACCACGTGGGAAATTACAGGGACTCAGATATATACATTGAGAAAAACCGTAAGCGAGGACTGATATGGAGATATACAAAAAGATAGCTCCCGAGGAGAGATATATAGACATATAGGAAGGGAGATATACGCAAAACAGACATAGAAGTATAGCATGCAAATTTAGAAAGTAACCCGGAGCATACATACATCAGGAGACGAGACTCAGTAGGAGTTCAAGAATGAAGCAAAGTTCTTAGCTAGCATACCCGAAGAAACCTACCCGGTCACGTGTGGGATCCCAACGAGCACCAGCCCAACAGAAGTAATGTAAGATGATGTATTCCTCCCCAATTCCAGTTCTCATGTTATCTGTATATACACTGAAGAGCAATTGAATTAGATACAGCTGGCGTTATGCAAATGTGGCGCTGTGAGCGGCCCTGTAAACGGAAACGACATGATGTATGCAGCGATACGACAATATAAGAAGTGATGCGACGGGAATCAGTAAAAGTCGGACGCAGTATGGGTAAGACGAAGGATCTAAGCGCATTTGATCGTGGGCAAATTATCGGCCCCCGACTAAGGGGTCAATCCATCTCGGAAGTCCTGCAGGCACTGGGATTTTCACGAGCCACTGTGTCACGGGTGCATCGTAAGTACATCGAATCCGGTAAAACCATCCCTGCAAGGGCCAAATGTCGTGGACAACAGCATGTGGATGAGCGGGGTCATCGTGGGCTAGCTCACATTGTAACAGCGGATAGACGGGCCACAGTGCCAGAAATAACTCGGAAATTTAACGCTGGTGCACAAAAACGTGTAAGCAGCCACACCATCCAGAACCATCTCCTCTCTATGGGGTACAAAAGCCATCTTCCCACAAGGGTACCGCTGCTGACCGCACATCACAAGGGGGAAAGATTAGCATGGGCGCGGGAACATCGCCACTGGACCCTAGACATGTGGAAAAATGTTGCCTGGACTGATGAGTCGAGATTCACGTTGGTACATGCGGATGGCAGGATACGAGCACGGCGCCAAACCACATGAAGCGATGGATCCTTCTTGCCAGCAGGGTGCTCTTCAAGCTGGTGGGGGTGGCATTCTCTTCTGGGGACTGTTTACGAGGACTGAAATGGGACCCCTGGTACGTGTTACATCGTCCCTCACAGGTCAACGTTACCGGGATATCTTGGACGACCATTTGCTCCCGTTTGTGCGTCTTCAGCATCCCACTGGGGACCTCATCCTGCAACAAGACAATGCACCGTGCCATCGCTCCCGAATTGTATCCGAATGGCTGGATGAACACTCCACCGACGTGGCCTCGCTTCCTTGGCCAGCTAGATTACCTGACCTCAATCCCATCGAGCACATCTGAGATGCCATCGAGAGAGATGTTCGAGGCTCTGACCCTCTCTATCAAATCTTCGTGAACTGTGGGAGCTTGTTCAGGGGTCGTGGATCCGTATGGCTTCAAAACGCTTCCGGTGTCTTGTCGAGTCCATGCCGATACGAATCGCCGCCGTCATCATTGCAAAAGGTGGTGTTACACGTTACTTGACAGGTATCTCTAATTCAATTGCTCTTCAGTGTATACATATGCATGTTCGCTATGCCTCTTCGTAGATAGATTGAGGGATCTATTTTAAATTTGAGCTCAGGAGTGGAACAGGCTTACGCAGCAATGGACCAGTCAGCATGGCTAATTTTAGTCTTTTAATTTTACGTAACTTTTATTTGGCCTCCACCTGAAAGCTGTAATTGCTTAATTCAACATACTTTTCCTATAATAAACATGTTAATTACTTAACCTGTTGTGGCAAACTTTTCTAGGCTGGGTATATTTTTCAAATTCATAATTTGCGGCATCTGGTTTTTTTAGGAATACCTCGTAACGAACCTATAATATATGAAACACAACGCGACGTCCGTAAACTTTAAGATTGGGTTCCTTAAATTTAGGGGGACACGACCTCACTGTTTATCCAGTTAGACGATGAAATAATATTCCGCGACCACCGCGCTACTTTAAACTATTAAAATTTCGTCACGTTACTTGTTCATGAAAATTAGGCCTGTTACTCCCCTGAACTTATAATTAAGATAAATTCTAAAACTTCGCTGCCAGACCAAATGGCGGCCATGCGTATGTATATATACATATGACAACTTTGGAATTGAATTTGGGGAGAAAAAGATCATCCTACCTTACGTCCGTTGAAGACCCCCAAGGGAAGACAGCAAACAAAGACAATTCCGATGAAACACCACAGACACACACTTGTATACCAAAGACCCTTTAAGAAGAAGCAGAAAACCGCTGTTCCTCTGATGAGATCGGCTTGAAAGGTTTGATTTTTCTTTAGAAAGAGGTTGCAGTGTGTTTTGAGACTCCTGGTGTTATTTTTTTTTTTTTAATTTGTGGTTTGGGTTTTTTTCAAATTGTGCTTTGTATTGTTTGGTCGTATGACATGTTCTTATTCATATTATGCTGTGATTTGTTACAGATTGCTGCTTTGGCGCTTCTGTACGAATTCTACGTTTGTATATTGTCTATTTTAGCTTGTTTCAATTTTATTGGTATGCTTGCCATTTCTCAAATTTGCTGCGTTTTGCGCAATTTGGAGACTTCGGCTTTTAATTTCTTTCTTGGTTACATGATCTAACTATAACTTGATTTCTTTAAAACATTGTGAGGTTTGAATTGTATATTTATGTCCTTTTGCGTTGCTTCACTTTATAGCTACTAAGACTAATCCAAATTCTATACCACATAGGGCGTCGCGTGGGAAAACAAGGCCCGCGGACGATTCTAGGGAACAGGTAATCGTGCCGAAAAATTTGCAACTGTTCCCACGGCGCATGTCTAAGGCAGAGAGATAGGTGACGTAAAATAAAGTACGGTCTCCAAACGTTCTTATTTCTTCATTTTCAGAAAATACAGAAAAAATATATAAAAATGATAAAACTAATGAAATGCAAAAAAATGACATGACTTACTTATATACTGAGTGGCCACTTTACTATGACCACCTGACAGTTTTAAGCAAATGAGCTATGGCTGCACGCTGTTGCCGCCAGAGGCGGTGGGGGCTAGTATAAAAAGGGAAAGCCTAGTGCTTGCCACAGTAGTAGAAGTGATTTTTGGGTGACGAGATGGGTAAAAAATGCGATTTGACGTACTTTCAATGTGGGATGATTGTAGGAGCTCAGAGCCATGGAGCGACTATCACCGAAACCGCCGTATTCGTGAATTATTCGAGAGCAGCTGATCTTAAAGTGTTTAAAGATTGGACTGTCAGCCAAAAAACTGGGTCTCTACGTGCAACGTGTGGTCGTCATCGACTAGTGACTGCTCGAGCGGAACGGAGAGTGTCCAGACTGGTAACAGACAACAGAAGGGCAACAGTGCAGCAAATTACAGACCATCTTAATCAAGGATCCCCTCAAATGATCTCTGCACGCACTGTTCGCGGTACACTGCATCGGATGGGATATGGCAGTCGAAGGCCTGTTCGAACACCTTTGCTGTCTGCAGTTAACAAGAGGAAACGTCTCCAGTTCGCACAGGAGCACAAGGATTGGACAGTCAATAATTGGAAACAAATTATGTGGTCCGATGAATCACGTTTTTTTGGCCGAGTGAGAATTTGGCGGAAACAGCACGAAAGCATGGACCTCAAATGCATTGCTACAACCCTTCAAGCTCGTGGAGGCAACCTTATGGTTTGGAGAATGTTTTCCTGGCATGCTTTGGGCCCTTTAATTCGTGTTGATCAACGTCTGACTGGCACATCATATCTAAACATCGTTGCGGACCAAGTGCATCCTGTCATGTGGATGGTTTATCCCAATGGCGATGGCTACTTTCAACAAGATAATGCGTCCTACCATAGTGCAGGATTGGTTTCAGGAGCATGCCGGTGAGTTTACTTTGCTTGGGCGGTCCCCACAATCTCCAGATCTCAACCCCATTGAGAATTTGTGGGATGAAGTTGAACGAGCCATCAGACAGCTGGATCCATAACCCTGCAATCGCACACTCCTCGAAAGTGCTATTCATCAAGCATGGTCTCAGATTCCACAAACCACCTATCAACATCTCGTGGAGTCCATGCTACGATTAATCGACGCAGTATTAAAGGCAAAAGGTGGCCCAACGAAGTACTGAGGGGGTGGTCATGATAAAGTGACCACTCAGTGTATATACTCCGGAACTAAAGTTTGATGTTTGTTCTGGCTTGCGATCCAAGACATGCAAGGTAATACATCCTGATAATGTTGGTGATAAAGGTAGTTCTCCGACCAATTTCTGTGAGACTATTAATTTGATATATCAAATTACTTTCAGAAAAAGCGGTTTGAGTTATGTTGGACAAACTGCTGGACCGCTAAATATTAGAAAAAATGGGCACAGGTCCGACATCAGACTTTGTAAGAAAAACGCTGCGGAATAACATACTTTCAGAGATAGAATTTTGATAATATTTTTATCTAACTTTTGGCTCAGGAATAAAATCTTGAACAACGCCTTGAATAAGAAAATTTATTTATGCTTCAGTTGGAGACGTTATGCCCGTATGGGTTAAACGAACTTTTCAACGGCAAAATCTCTCTAATGATATCAGCATTGAAAAAAATCCAATATATCAACACTTTAAATTTAAACTGGTTACTACAGTTGGCAACAGGAAGAACAGAGGTTGTGGAGGTAAAGGGTTGCAAAGACTGAGATTTGTTCATTTTCAGGAATTTTTAGATGATATAGATGGAAATGCTGATGGAATTGTACCTTATTGCAAAAAGAAAATATTGGAACTAAATACAAGCAAAATTTAGAGCTCTTAGAAGTTTTCATGGAAACTATAAATACTCAGACAAGCATAAAGATATTATTGAGGATCTATAGTTTAAGATGAATGGAGACAATTTGAAGAAGAAGAAGAATTGTAAAAGGCATATTCCGAGAAGTGAATGAATGCTTTTCCGTCGATGGTATGCATATTGCTACGAGTTATAAACATGGTTCTTCACTGGGAAGAATATTATATAACTATTAAGAAATGGCAAGTTTAAATAAAAATTCAGAGCTATCATCATCTTACCACTATGATGGATGAGATCCGGTAACATAGTAACAGTGATATTGTGCAGGACAAAGGACTAACTGTGCTAACTTCAGAATTAAAGAAAAACATACTTGGGAACAACTTATGGCTAGCATAAGAACGGATTTAATAAAATTTGCCATACACATCTCTTCTAGGACTCAGGTAACATACCCAACATTCTTTGAATGGATTTCTAAGACACTTGATCTTATTAAGACACAAATCTCCAAAATAAAGTACCTACATCAAGACAAGCCAAACAGGAGTTTTTCAAGACAAATTCAAGAATATAGGGAGATATTTATTACGGTACCAATTGATAAAGCTAAGAATAATATAGCCTTTATCTGTAAAAGATTCTATTTTAACATACTACAGGCTGAACTTGCAGATAGCGAAATATTTTCACGGGTAGCTCAAAGCAGTACGGAAATTATGAAGAAAATAATAGCTTTGAACAGAAGATAAAAAATAGAAACTCATAACTTGTATTTCCCGTTTGTGTACGCACTCCCAAAATTCCTAAATCTCTAGTTGCGTTTCGATTTATAACTTCGGAAAGGAACTGTTATTGCAGCCAAGTCAGTGCACTATTTGAAAGTAAATTAAAAATATTTTTACAAAACATACCGGAATCCTGGATTATCAGTAGCAACAGGCCTGTCTTGGAATTTATACGCACACGTCAGAGGATTCTATAACAACAATAGATACCTATGACTTTCAAAGCCTATTTACTAGCATTGGAATTGAGGACTTACATAAAATATGCGAAGAGCTCTGTCAGGAGTTCAATGAAGAAATCAATATGACGTACAAGGAATGGCGATTTATTCAGACACTGTGTCTTGATAATAATTATGTACGTATGGGGGGAAAATATTTTCCGTCAAACATCAGGCATCCCTATGGGTTCCAAGTATTCAAGTGTTTTGGCAAACCCATACTTATGAAAGAAAAGCAGCTAAGTACTTTGTCACCAATTATGGTAGGATATTTCGTTATATTGACGATGTAAGATTTTTTGGACATGAAGATTTTGAAGAACCTGCGTCTAAGATATATCCACCCAATTTGAACCTTTTAAAAACTAAAGGACAAAATAATAAATTAGATTTTTTGGATATAGAAATAGAGAATAGGCAATGTGGCTTACTCACCACAGTTTTTGATAAAAAGAACACGCATTAATTTAACATGCATTTTACATCGATTGGAATTCAAATATCTCCACCTCAATACATCGAAATATTATCCTTTCACAGTTCTATAGGATCTTAGATGTCTTTAATAATTCAGATGGGTTGACCGTCAAATTAAGGAATCTCTGGAGAAAACTCTGCAGGAATTAACTACCAATGAGGTTCATCAGAAGATTATTTAAGCAGCTACTCACTGATTCTAAGACCAAAGTTTTTTTTTGCAACTTGTCAACAATTACAGTTTTCAGATATTACTAATATAAGCCCTACAAATTTAATTATTTAGGTTGATAAATGCCACTCGGTGGGGTACTTGTGGCTAAATATTTACTAATATCCTTTATAGATTTTCACACAGCTTACACGTATTTGCATATTGCTACGGATTTCCACTTACGATATGGACCTGAGGTCCGCGGTTTTCTGCTTCTTGTTAGAGGGTCTTTGGTATATAAGTGTGTGTCTCTGGTGTTTCATCGGAATTGTCTTTGTTTGCTGCTTTCCACGAACTAGGGAACATCTCAGCGGGTATTCGATTATTCCAAATTTTGCTGAGTTTCGAAAGGTCATGACCCACAAGCCGCTGTTCCACTGATGAGATCGGCTTGAAAGGTTCAATTTTTTTCTTTTGAAAGAGGTTGCAATGTGTTTCGAGACTCCTCGTGTTAATTTATTTTTGAATTTGTGGTTTGGGGTTTTTCAAATTGTGCTTTGTATTGTTTGGTCGTATGACATGTTCTTATTCATATTATGCTGTGATTTGTTACAGATTGCTGTTTTGGCGCTTATGTAAGAATTCTACGTTTGTATATTGTCTAGTTTAGCTTGCTTCAATTTTATTGGTGTATACACTATATTGACAAAAGTCACCGAATACCTAGAAGAGAAACGCAACATAGCATTTATTGGTATACATTAGCACGGTGTCGGTCCATCTTTGGCCTTAATGCATGCGCTAACACTTCCAGACATGCTTTCGACAAAGTTTTGGAACACAGCGATAGGTATGAGCTTCCATTCAGTACATAATGCTGCCGCTAACTTTTGCTTAGTAGTAGGTCTTGGCTCCAAACTTCTTATTCGGTGCTCTAATTCATCTCATAGGTTGTTTTATGGGATTAAAATCAGGACTCTATGCTGGCCAGTGCACACACGATACGGAATTACCGTCAAACCACGCTGTAACAATCCTTGCTTTATGGCTCGGTGCTTTATCCTGCTGGTACCAACAGGGCTTGGTTCCATAGTATTGCCATAGAGTTGGTAGGGTATAATTGTCCAGAATATGAAGGTAGAGGTGCTGGTTAATAGGTTTGCCCACGATAGCCAATGGGCTGGGACCAAGTACACTGCCAGCTCCAAATTTGACCGTAGGAACAGTACACTGTGGTAAATAGTTTTCCCCCGGCTGCCGCCATACCCACACACGGCAATCAGACTGATGGATCGTGTATCTGGATTCATCAGTCCATGGGACCCGTTTACATTGATCTACGGTCTACGATAAATGTTCTTTACACCATGCTAAACGACGAGTAGCATTCCGAGTAGAGATGAAAGGCTTATGAGCTACCGCACGACCACGGTAACGCATGGAATGAAGTTATCTGTGAATGGTACGTGTACATACCGTAGTTACAGCATTTTTACTCACCTGTACACTGAGGTCTTGTGCAGTACTCCGTCGATTAGCTGCAACGACTCTCCTGAGTCGTGTAGCACCCCATACCATGAAGCCTGCTTGACACGTGGTGTGGTGGTCACGAACGAAACCGTGGTCCCCCCGCTTACAGGCGGTGTGTGTAGTGAACCAAAACCTTACGTGGAAGGTCTTGTGAACCAAAACCTTACGTGGAAGGACTTGTGAACCAAAACCTTACGTGGAAGGACTTGTGAACCAAAACCTTACGTGGAAGGACTTTTGAACCAAAACTTACGTGGAAGGACTTGTAAACCAAAACCTTATGTGAAAGGACTTCTCTCGCCTGTCTGCTTATCTTCATGATTCCGTCTCCTCTCGGACACTCTACACGTCGATAAAATCATCGATCATCCCTTTATATCACCCATTAGCCTTTTCTGAAGGAATTCTACAGCTTGCAGTAGCACCGCGACTTTTCCCGTTTTTTGTGCAACTCTGTGTGAAATCTTTTCTGCCTGAAGCATTCTCACAGAAGACTTTAAGTGAAATTCTTCGTACCTGCACGCCCCACCCACCAATGCATATCCCTACTGTTCCGTCTGCCTCCCTGGTGGGTATTTGGTCTGCTTTCTACACACTTTCCTTGCTGCACTTCATGAGAAGAATGTTCATTGACTGTTTCTACATCACTGCCTCCCTGTTCCTCAAATCTTACATCGGATGTCGCTTGTTGGTTCTCCACAATGCGCCTACTGTAATGTCCCGGCAGGCATTGAACATGTTTATTGGTATTGTCCTGTGTTAATCTCATGTTCCGTATTGCACACCATCTTTTCCCAGGAAATCTGGGTGCTGTCTCATATTACACTTTACTACATGATCTTCATCCTGTTTCTCCTCTCCCACCTGTGCGTGTGTGTATATTTTCACGCTTGTAAAAATTTTAATTTACCTTCATCATCTGATGCATTCGGAAAACTCTACTGTACCTACTAGAGGCAAGAGAAACGCTTATTTATCACTTCACAGCTCAATTAAAGTTCCGTTTACAGTTAGCGCATGATCACGCTGTTAATAGAAAAAGTCTTCCCAACTTCCACAAACTATAGAATCCATACCTCAGCTGGTTCCAGATTGATGGCCTGAGAGTCTCCCTCACAGTTTGAACTGATTTGAACACTCTGTTCCTCTTTATTTGGCATTCACATTGTCGTCCACCTGTCATCCTCCTGTTCTATCTTTCGCTTCAGTAAGTTTATATAGTTTTAATTCATTGCCTAATTGCTAGGTGCTCATTCGTACATTATCATTTCATGATTCACTTCTCCTTCTGTACTCCGAGTGTTGAATAAATGCATATTTAACCTTAGCACCCTATACCTTCCCTGGCCGCTGCTTGGCCAGGTACATTCCAGCTGCTGGAGATTGAGGGCTAAGTTTGAAATTGTGGTAGCGTTTTATAACGGAGTAAATTTCTTCGTCAATTTTTGTCCACGCCGAGCATCGAAACCGGGTCCCCTCACTCCGGAGTAAGTCTCTCTCCCAACTGAGCTACGCGGACATATGCTCTCACTGCTATCTGCCTTTATTTCATGTTAGTCCTGCGGTGCAGGCACGTCCCACCTCCCACCCCGAAAAGAGGGCCGGGGGCGTGGCCCAAGGGTCAGCCGGGACCATGTATCGCTGTAGGCAGTCATCCGCTGAAGAACGTACATTGGAGAAATCCCAGTCAATCTGGTGTGTGAAATGCAACATCACAGACATTTATTTTTCGAAGCGCTGAAGAAGGGATTCTCTTATTTTTCCTGTCTCGCAGTGTGGAAAGAACATCAAACCATTGCGAGAACTTTAACGGCCAGACTTCTTGAAGTTCGGGCGCCAGTATAACGAAGTAAATTTCTCCGTCATTTTTTGTCCACTCCGGCATCGAACCCGGGTCCCCCTCACTCCGGAGTAAGTCGCTCTCCCAACTGAGCTACGCGGACGTATGCTCTCGCTGCTATCTACCTTTACCTCATGTGCGTTCTGCGGTGCAGGCACGTCACAGTCTTATAGAGGGTTTTATACATAACTCACCAGGCTGGCGAAGCGAGTTGGTGAGTGTATAGGATAGCATTTACTCTAATCCCGGTGATATAGTTATACCGCTATTGACGGTCGTCAGAGCCCATTTAGTAGGAGCAGGATGCACCAGGAGAAGGCGGCGTTGACATTTGTCAAGGAGAGGCTATGATATGTTACGCATCACCTGACCTTGCATAAACATGGGTAACATCATACCCTTTAAAAATGCACATGTTTCTTGATAGGGGGCATAAAGTTCAAAACCATTTTCTCGATTCGTCTGCTTGCGGGAGACGTATATGAAATGTACTTTGTCTTTAGCATAGTTTCTTCCATGGAGAATATTTTTCACTTATTTTCTTTCCCATTATGCATAATTCTTCCCTATAAAGCTTATATCGTGTTTCTTTCCATATTTCATCATTTAACTGTTCGATTTCAAAATCTACTTGACTCTGATACTTCCATTATGAAAAACTTTTGTTCTCTATTTGTTGATTTTCGTAACATACTTTGAGAAATAAGTAGCTGTTTCTCTTTCTAGGTGATTTATCGATTGTAGAAATCGCGGTTGATTTTTTTCTAATCAATTCTATTGGCTTTGAATAAGTTTGATAAATGTTTTTCGCCTCGGAAAGCATTCAAAAGACGTGCTCATTACTAGGGGCGTGCCAAGAACAATTGCCGCCTGGGTGCAAGACAAGATTTTCCGCCCCTTGTACGAGAATATTTTTCAATTTTTATTCATTTTTATGTTAATTGGTTGTAGTAATTGAAGGGCTCGGCTGCAAGCCATGGTAACCAACACTTTTGTCGTTGTGAGATACGTAGATTACAAGTAGTAAAAAAATATAAATGCTTGCACTTACCATAAATTGAAAGTTGTATTGTGACACCATATGCCAACATAAATGCATAATAAATACTCTAAAATGCTCAGATTACCACCGCAGTTGTTTTTCGTATGCAATTCATTTTTAATACAGACGTCTAAACGTGGACCAGGAACATCAAACAAAGATCTTCGCTCTTTCCTCGTTTATAAGTGAGTCACGGAAAAATTATCAATGGCCGCCACCGGGAGTCGAACCCAGGGTCTTCCAGTTACGCGCCGGATATGCTTCCGCTACACCACAGTGGCCTCGGATTCCTCCGGACTCGCACACGCTAACTGCCCAGCCAATTTGACAGGTTGCTTCTTGGAGCTCCGCACAATGCTAGGGAGTCACCCAAGATGGTAAGCAGCAACTGAAGAAATAATTAGAAGGCGAATGAGCCGCCCCCGGTGGCGCAGTGGTCTAAGCGGTGGCCTCATTCGTCCAAACGGGGTCCGGGTTCGAATCCCGGTGAGGCATGGATGTTGTGTTTGCCTTACGGCACCGGCTCTCTCCCTTCCCTGGAACCAGTGACCCTAAATTGGGGACGGGCGACTGCTTATAGCCCATTGAGTTGCTCGCGGCGGTCGTTAAACCTCTAATAAAAAAATAATAAAAAAAGGTGAATGAATAATAATTAATACAGACATCTTAACGTGGACCAGGAACATCAAACAAAATGCCGCCTCGGTGGCGCAGTGGTCTAAGCGATGGCCTCTGATCATTCGTCCGTAAGGGGTCCGGGTTCGAATCCCGGTCAGGCATGGATGTTGTGTTTGTCTTACGGCACTGGCTCTCTCCCTTCACTGGAACCAGTGACCCTAAATTAGGGATGGGCGACTGCTTATAGCCCATTGAGTTGCTCACGGTGGTTGTTAAACCTCCAATCAAAAAAAAAAAAAAAACGTCAAACAAAGATCTTCGCTCTTTCCACGTTTATAAGTGAGTCACGGAAAAATTCTCATTGGCCGCCACCGGGAGTCGAACCCATGGTCTTCCAGTTACGCGCCGGATATATCTTCTTTTTTTTTTTTTTAAGAAAAGTGTTGGTTACCATGGTTTACACCCGAACCCTACGTGTAATAGAATACCCTTGTTACAGGGTTCCGTGTTTGTACTTTGGAGTTACTACCGAGATGAGAGGGGGAAAGGAATTCCTTTGCGGTGTCTTTGTAAAACCAGCCTCTAAGCCAACATTCCTGTTTTGGGAGCGCAGAAAATTTTGGGCGCCATTCGATACAGGATTATCGGCCGCTTAAATGATTAAAGTATGAGCCGCTGAAAGTACATAAAATGCATAAGTGTTTTAGGTCGAAAAAATATGTTTTTTGAAGTCCGTTGTATTATTCCTTCATATCGGCCCCATTGTTATAGTGCTGAATACGCATATCATGAATGCTGAATTCTTCAAGACATAGTGGCATCGGCTGACGACATTTTGATCGCAGAGCTTGTACGGCAAAACGATGTGTGTCCTATGTAAACAACGTTAATTAAACTCTCTTACCTGCACGTAAGAAGGCATTTTACGTTGTTATAATACTGCGTATTAATTTTTTTCAATGGGAGATAAATTAGACATTAACTTACGATTAAAGAAAACATCAATATCGTAATTTTAGGGGAATTAAAATAACTGAAGGGAAACGTTGCTTGTCCTACGTGTAAAATATATTTCGCCTTCAGTTGCTCGCAAAGTGCGTGATCTAGCTGCATGAAATTCGTATTTCACACTAAGTAACGTCAAAAATAATTTTAATGTGGCCATTTATTTATTCTTAAGAGGAGTTACCGAGAACAAAACTTTTAATTTTGGAAGTTTTGACCGTAGTATTATAAATATTATTAAATCTGGCTATATTATTTTCTAAAACACTTTACAATATATACTGTGACGTAACTGCCAGCAGGACGCACACGACATAAAGGCAGATAGTAGTCAGAATGAACGTCTGCGTAGCTCAGTTGGTAGAGCGGCTTGTTCCGGAATAAGCGGACTCGGGTTCGATTCCCGGCGTAGACCAAAAATGACGGAGAAATTTACTTCGTTAAAATGGCGCCCGAACTATCCGGATGACCCGACCGTTCAAAATCTCGCAATGGTGTTATGTTATTTCCACACCGCGAGATAGGAAAAATCAGGGAATCTCTTCTCCAGCGCTTCGAAAAATAAATGTGTGTGACGTTGCATTCCACACACCGGATTGACTGGGAGTTCTCAAGTGCACGTTCTACAGTGGATGCCTGCCTGCAACGATTCATGGTCACGGCTGACCCGTGGGCCATGCCTCCGGCCCTTTTTCGGGGGGGGGGGGGATGTGACGTACCTGCCAGCAGGACGCACACGACATAAAGGCAGATAGCAATCAGAATGAACTTTTGCGTAGCTCAGTTGGTAGAGCGACTTGTTCCGGAATAAGCGGACTCGGGTTCGATTCCCGGCGTAGACCAAAAATGACGGAGAAATTTACTTCGTCATAATGCATACTATTTATGAAAACAAAAAGTAATAAATCTCACTGGATATATGCATAAAAATTGGATGTCACTAAACACGCAAACGCCTATAGTAAACAACGAGATGTGGCCGATTCTTACCGTACAACGCTGAACTTCAAATGTCGTGCGGTTATTTTACAGTTTTCCAGTCTATGTATCTTATAGGTCTTTGATCCTTTGCCCTCGGTATACGTTACTGAACAAAACAATAACGGATTTCAAGTCGTTTTCTATTGAAATGTATAATGAATTATTTTTTCCTAAATAAATAAACGTACCATGATGTAGCATAACGATTTCTCACAATAAGCCGTTTTCTTAACTTCTCCCACGTCTCTGATATTAACTTATCAACCGTAAAATTTGATTGAGGCGTCTGCCGCCCACGAACATGACGCCCGGGTACTTCGCACCCGATGAAACTCCGCTTGGCGCGTCCCTATTCATTACAACCAAAATTCGGTGTCATCTTTCTTGTTTACATTTTCAAACGTCAGGAAAATGTTGCATTCATCTCGAGAAAAAATCTCTGACCTTCACCATTTGAACTCTAAATTTACTGTTTCCACAGCCTCGTTGTTATAAATAGACAATGTATAAAATACACAAAGGAAACAAGAGAGAAATCGAAGGAAGTTGTTTGGCGCACCCAAAGTAGGCAGGACATTAAGCAAATCGCGAACAGTATATTTTAATACCGGAACAGATGAATAAGGAAATTACGAGAGTCAATAAGAACAGCGTCTTTAAGATCATTAGTTCCATTTTTACATTTTTTGATTTATTCAAGTACTCATTTTCTCATTTGTAACCCGCGTTTCTCATAACACAGTAGGTGTTAATGATACTGCAATGAATTTTACAAAGTATTTTTAATAGTCTTATTATAATCTCTCCCTTTCTCTGTTTCGTTCGTTATTCATAAATCTGCTGTCATCTCAATCTTTGCACACATTTCCAGCATCGAAGTTTTTTCGCATCATCAATGGTTTAAGGCGCAAACAAATGGATTTACACCCAAGGCAAAAATTGTTCCTGTGTAAAATATTTTGAATTAAATTCATGTTTACAAACAGAAGAAATTAATCATTTCTTCTGCTGTAATCTGGACAGCTCTGGTTTGACTCCCGAAACTCAATGCTTTTCAATGAAAGAGTACATTTCACTTCAAATTGCTGCTTTTAAACACTTAACGAAAACAAATTTTTTAACAAAATATTTGTAGAAAATGCAGAAGGAGCGGCGGTTTTTCTTTATTGTTATTATTATTATTATTACGAAGTAGCTATAATGTAATTGTGTTCCTGCGCATTTAGGTACCTGATTACTGTCGCTTTCGTGAAAGACGCAGTTAAGTGCTACCCTACAAACTAGCTTCAGTCGCCATGTGAAATTCACAAACTTGTCGGTGATCAAAACCGCGTCTCCTCGCTTAGGAGTGAGTTACTCTAACAGACTAAGCTACACCGATGGAATCTATTCCTGCAGATTTATCGTCTTGGCATGTTTTTCAGCTCTGTAGTATGTCACATCATCTCCCTAAAAATTGTTTTATTTTTTGTTTTTGTTTTTTGTAGCGAAGAAGGCAGCCCCGATGGGGCTGTGGTCTAAGCGATGGCTTCTGATCATTCGTCTGAGATGGGTCTGGGTTCGAATCCCGGGGAGACATGGATGTTGTGTTTGTCTTACGGCATTGGCTCTTCCCTTTCCTGGTACCAGTGGCCCTAAATTGCGGAAGGGCGACATAGATCATCTAGTTGCTTACGCTGGTCGTTAAACCTTCAATCAAAAAAAAAAAAAAAAAAAAGGAAAAACGAAGAAGAAACCTTCCTTTCATTAATTCCAGACGATTTATGGAACAAACATCACACACACGTTTTTCGAAGAACCCAACGGCCAGTAGATCCATTTTACGTTCGGGCGCCAATGTCGGTGACGATGATAGAACCTGCGTCTCCTCGCTCCGGAGTGAGTTGCTCTAACCGCCTAAGCTACACCGACGGAATGTATTGCTGCAGATTTGTCGATTTGACACGTGCTTAAGCTCTGTAGTACATCACAGTCATCAAACCGACCAAAAGCGCTTATAGCATAGTAAAAATCCGTTTATTTTCTGGCGTAAAATAGTACATAGAATCGCCAAGCTCTCACTGTCCACCAGAAGGTTTTTTGTTTGTTTTTTCAAGACAGTAGTAAGTAGATAGACGTAAAATGCAGAGAACTAGAACGCGTAAGAAACAAAGATTATTTTTGAAAAATCACGTGATAGTCATCACGAGCGGTACTGGATGTATTTACCATGATGTTGTAAGGTGTGATGCGATATGTTCCTATCCTTTAGGGCCGCGGGTGGCCTAGTGGGCAACATTCGTAACTGCCACAGAAAGGACCTCAGGTTCGATCCCAGGCAGGTACGAACGCTCGATCCACTAAATATCCGCCGTGTGTTGGATGGGCACGTTAAGCCGTCGGACCCCTGGTACTGCCCCCCCCCGTTAATAAATAAGGGCGTCTACCCCTTTCTACTTCGCTTCCGTGTCACTTTCCTATCGGGCACTATAGCCCAGATCACCTAGCTTCCTATTTCTAAGGGTTGTTTAAGACTTGGGGTCAGACACTCCCTTCCCAAAATCCCCTACATACGATCATTTTTGTTCCTATCCTTTAAAAAAAAAAAGATGACACATAATTTTCGGTTGTAATGAGCACGTCTTTTGAATCCTTTCCGGCGTGAATAAAATTTATCAAATTTATTCGAAGTCAATGGAGCCGGTTAAGTAAAAAACAACCGGGTTTTTTTTCTTTGATTGGAGGTTTAAAGACCACCGTGAGCAACTCAATGGGCTATAAGCAGTCGCCCGTCCCTTATTTAGGGACACTGGTTCCAGGAAAGCTGGAGAGCCAGTGCCGTTAGACAAACACAACATTCATGCCTCACCGGGATTCAAACCCGGACACTGCGCCACCGGGGCGGCAACCGGATTTCTGCAATGAATAAAGAACCCAGAAATAGAAATAGCTACATCAGAGACAAATAGATCTTCAAATCGAACAGTTAAAAGAAGAAATAAAGAAGGAAACACGATCTCACTTTACGTCTTCTAGAGGAAGAATTTTGCATAACGAAAAAGAAGAAAATATGCGAAACTCATTTTTCATGGCAAAAGCTATGCTAAGGAAAAAGAAATTTTAAAATACGTCGCTGGAAGCAGAGATAGCGACAAAAAAGTTTTGACCTTTACTTCCCCTAGAGAGAAATTTGCATATTATTTTCCCATCTTTATTACAGAGAATTGCATACAGTAAAAAAAGGAAATTTCTTAATAGGGTTTTTAGAAGCGGAGATACAGCTGCAAAACTTAAACATCAACTACCGACACAACTTTGAACTACAAAACTCCTCAATTACAAAACTAACGTGTTCCACAAGGTAAATGGTTTCCGGTGTTAAAGGAAATTTCTTAAATAGGACATTTTGAAGCAAAAATGTTGAGAAAAACAGATAAAACATTTGAGTCCCCTAGCGGTGAATTGTTTTGGAAAGAAAATGCACACGACCTTTCATAGTTAGTAGTATCTGACCGACAAATAATTTTATCAATCGGGATTTTAGTCTCACAGATATTGCTCTAAACCCTATCGTGAGCTTACGCCCTCTAGTGGCGCACTTGTGCGTGAAGAAAAATTTGAAATTATATGAAAAACATTTCGCATCGGAAACGCTCTCCAACAAAGGAAGAATTTTTCAAATCGCACTCTTAGAACAGAGATATCGACAAAATAAGATATACATCAACGCCCCTGGCTGAAAAACTATGCACTATTTTGAGCAGGGAAGTATTCGTAAAAGGTTTACCGAGGTGAGCGGTATCGGTCCACAAAATAATTTTTTTAATCGAGTTTCTAGATGCTCAGAATTTTTTGCAAGTGCATCAGAAGCAGAAATAAACACTTACGCTCTCTGATGGCCAAACCATTATTTACCAATAATTAGAAATTACTTGCAAAACATTTCTGATCAAGAGCTGCATCCGATACAGGAAGGAGATTTCAAATCGGACGTTTAGAGGCAGAGATGTCGGGCAAAACGCAATTTACCTTTACGCCTCCTAGAGGAAAATCGATGTATTACTTGGAAAAGCGACAGTGCCTAAAACAGTCTTTGATCTAAATGGCATTGAAATGAAAAATTAGTTTTTGAATCTGATATTTAGACGCAAATATATGGAATAAAATGCATTTTGAATTCGATATCATTTACATTTATGCCCTTTAGCGGCAAAGTTGTGCCAGTCTTCAGAGGGTCTCGGACGACTCCGTGACCCCTCCACTTTTACACCGCTAAGTTAAAAAGTTCCCCTTACCATGAGATTTTGCTTCATTAAGACCTGCAGGTATTTGAATAAGAATGCGCTTCACTCTTGCCCTACAAAGAGATCGTTGTCCTTTTACCCCCTCGCAGAGCAATAAAACCATAAAACCTATCCGCGGTTCCCTCGGATCGGACAGTAATAGCGTTAAGAAAGTGTCTTGGCTCATTAAGGCAGCTAGATGATATTTGGTGAAAAAAGGACCCTCTCCAAATCAGCTCTAATGAAAAAGGAGATGAATTTAACTTATCATAGCCGCCCCGGTGGCGCAGTGGTCTAAGCGATGGCCTCTGATCATTCGTCCGTAAGGGGTCCGGGTTCGAATCCCGGTCAGGCATGGATGTTGTGTTTGTCTTACGGCACTGGCTCTCTCCCTTCCCTGGAACCAGTGACCCTAAATTAGGGACAGGCGACTGCTTATAGCCCATTGAGTTGCTCACGGTGGTCGTTAAACCTTCAATCAAAAAAAAAAAAAACGTATCATACCAAATGGATAGTAAAGTTTACTGTTGTGAAAACCTATGGCCCACTTGTTACAGCACAGGGAAGGCAAACAGCATAATATTTATATAACACTTAGGCAACGTACTGAGGTTTTACAACACCTACTCAGAACCATTTCCGTCCTAAACAAGATAACATCTTCAAAGATTCGCATACTGATTAAAAAAAATACCCACTCTCTGTTGTATATACACCCATCGTCAAAAAAATAGTTGCACACAAAAGGACGTGTCAGCTGCAATGCTATTCGGGAGGAAGGTAAAGGTTACCAGAAAAAATAAATGATTAAACATTGAGACTGATATGGGCAATATTTATTGAGCTACACGTCAATAAGTAGTGTCTCTCAGTATGGCGTCGGGCCGCCATGTTTGCTCATACAGCATGCCAGACGTCTCAGCATGGGCTTGTGCTGGTTCCTAATGGTGTCCTGCGATAAGCCATCCCATGCAGCTTGAATCTTCTCATGTAGTTCCTACAGATTGCGCGGTAAATGTGGAGTGTGGATAGCGCGTCCAATAGCATCCAACACATTTTCAATCGGCGATATGTCTGGTGATGCGGTTGGCCATGGCAGAGTGTCAGTGCCTTGAAGGCAAGCTCTCGAGACAGAAGCAGTATGCCGACTAGCGTTGTCCTGTTGGCTAACCGCACCGTAGAAAGCGTTCAGAAAAGGTAGGGCCACTGGTTGTAGGACCTCATTAAGTAACATTGGGCTTTCAAAGTGCCTGTAATGAACACCAAAGGTGATCTGGCATCGTAAGCAATTGCACCCCACACCGTGACACGAGGCCTTCTGGACGTGTGACGCTCGACAACACACGGATTCGTTAGTCGTCTCTTCCAAGACAAAAGCTGGACTCGTCACTGAAGATCACTCCCTGCCATTCTGAGTGGCTTCATGACAGTCTGACACGTCACCATTACAGGGTTTGGTAACGAAGCATTGCTGTTAAGGGTAGTGGTCGTAACGGCCTGCCTGTATGTAGTCCCACGTCGTGTAGCCGTTGCTGGTACTAATCGGACGATACATGGAGGGCACCACTGCTCGCTGAATATCCGCAACCGTGGCAGCTCGGTCACTCAGCGCATGTCGGACAACCCGTCGGTCCTCTCTCTCTCCGTGGTTCATCTCGGTCCCGGACGATTGGTCCAATGCCGATTCGTCCAAAGGGACAATTGGTCCGATGTCCGATTCGTCCAACGGGACAATTGGTCCAATGTCCGATTTGTCCAATGGTGCGATTGGTCCAATGCCGATTCGTCCAATGGTATGATTAATCCAACGCCGATTCGTCCAATGGTATCATCTTACCAACGGTAAATTGTTTTATTTTCCAGAAAGGAATAATGATTTAAATTATTCTGCTCATTATATCCATTTGAAATATCATTTCCGTATCTTTGTTAATTGTAAACATTTTACAAAACATGGTGAAAGACACTCAATGGAGCATTTCTCAGCTGTTTGCAAAGCACCTAGACGCGGGCCTTTTTAGAATATTTTAAGTTACAACCTAGATATTTGGTATTTGTAAACCTTTTATAAAACCTTATAAAAGGCACTCATCGTATCATTTCTCAGGTCTTTACAAGGCACCTAGGCCGCGGGCCTTTTCAGAAGATTTTAAGTTACAACCTAGATATTTCGTATTTGTAATTATGTTATAAAACCTTATAAAAGGCACTCATCGTATTATTTCTCAGGTCTTTACAATGAACCTAGGCCGCGGGCCTTTTCAGAAGATTTTAAGTTACAACCTAGATATTTCGTATTTGTAAATAAGTTATAAAACCTAATATAAAGTACTCGTCGTATCATTTATCAGGTCTTCACAAGGCACCTATAGGCAGCGGGCATTTTTAGAAGATTTTACGTTACAACCTAGATATTTGGTATTTGTAAACATTTTATAAAACCTTACAAAAGGCACTCATCGTATCATTTCTCAGGTCTTTACAAGGCACCTAGGCCGTGGGCCTTTTAACACTTTTTATTTTACCGATGTCATATTCTAACGTTTACATATTAAGTAATGTTAAAAATACTAGCATAACATTAGTAAGTTTTCTTGATAGGTAAACGTTATGAATCTGACATCGGTAGGATAAAAACTGTCAAAAAGGCATAGGCCTAGGGCCTGTAAATTAATATTTCGTGCTTAAGTAAAAACGCAATATTAACTTGCTTTGATAGGTAAACGTTATGAATATGACATCGGCAGAATAAAAAATGTTAAAAAGACCTAGGCCTAGGGCCATTGAATTAATATTTCGTGCTTAAGTAAAAGCGCAATATTATTAACTTGATTTAATATGTAAACGCTATGAAAATGACATCGGTAGAATAAAAAGTGCTAAAAAGGCCTAGGCTTATAGCCTATGAATTAATATTTCGTGCTTAAGTAAAAGCGCAATATTATTAACTTGATTTGATATGTAAACGTTATGAATATGGCATCGCTAGAATAAAAACTGTTGAGCCCGACCAGAACGTTTCCATTGGCCAGTTGGCCGAACCCCACTGCATGCTACAAACAGCAACAGAAAACTAGTGTTTTATATTATTTCATGCAAAAGAGAAACATTGAAGTTGATTGAACGGCTCGTACATCACTAACTTCATACGGCAGCAAGGGCAGTATAACAAAAAAACGCGATTCCGAAAAAAAAAAAAAAAAAATCTGTAACCACAATATTACGCATGAAATGTAACATTATTTTACATTCTTTGTACTACCGGTACTTTCGTATAACATCGGAGATAAAATCAGAACAGCTGAGATTTTTATAACACGAGTAGCAATTCGGACAGGAATTGGACTAATCGTCCATTGGACGAATCGGCATTGGACCAACCGTCCCTTTGGACGAATCGGCATTGGGCCAATCGTACCATTGGACGAATCGTACCTTTGGACCAATTGTCCATTGGACGAATCGGCATTAGAACAATCGGCGTTGGACGAATCGTACCAGACCCGGTTCGTCTAGGTCTCCCAGACCTTTCCTGTCGCTGTTGCGTGCCTTGTTCTATCCACTGCCACCAACAGCGTGCTATGGTGATATCCGTAAGACCGGTATGGCGCGCAATACGGCGATAAGTGTCTCTCAGTATGGCGTCGGGCCGCCATGGAAGAGTTTGAGAGTGGCAATATCGTCCCCGGAGCACGACGATGCTGCCATTCTCAAACTCCTCCAATTGCTCGAATTGCTTAAGAACTTTTCTCCGAGGCATACTTCACTTGCAAAGGATGCAACCTGCACAACAGCACAAGTCAGAATCGCAAGCACGTATAACGGGACGACCTCCTATAGCAGGTCAGGCACAGCTCTACGACCCCTCCTTGCTTGCGTCACATGAGCGGCCGAGCGTGATACTTGAATTATTTCTATCTCACGACGTATTACCTACTCACTAAGTTTCATTCCTGTCAGTTGCTTCCTTCTGAGTGCAACTATTTTTTTTTTTTGACGGTGAGTGCACATACCCTACTATTTCAGGAAACGGATGGATTCTAAAATCTCCAAGTCTCCGTAACATGTTTCTGGAGTGTTATATAACTCTCTTTGCTAGATGCGATATTTTTCTTCTCAAATGAGACTAAATTTTCCCCTAAGGTGGCCAAAGACACACACGTTTGAATTACATGTTTGAGTGTCACACCAGCAAATGGGGGAGTTTCGTACCTGAGGCGACATGTAGCGTGGAGTGAAGAGGATTCCAGGCAGGCGTTGAAGAGCTTCACTCCTGCTTCGCTCCACGCTTCATGCTGCCCCAGGCACAAAACTCCCCCATTTTCTGACATGAAACTCAAACGTGTCATTCAAACTTGTGTCTATGCTGCCTGCTGCCGCCTTTAGTTACATTCTGCTTCGTGACAGTCAGAATTTTTATTGTTAAACTCCCCTATCCTTTTCTTGATTCAAAAATGCAAATTTATTTAATTTTCATATGGATTAACTACTCGTTTCATTTCATTTGACGAGAAACTACGTAGATTTTAGTGTTTGAGTGTAGTTAGAATTTGTCTCCTGGTAGCCCACGGCGTTTAGAAACCATGCTCACTTGCAACATGAGGAGAGTTCGGTATGAGAGCAGATCCGCGTGATGCTATTCGCCAAAATGTCAAGATGCCTTTAATAATCAATTACAACCAGCGGTATTCTCCCTCCCCGGCACTACATTAGTGCTCTGGCTTCAAATGAAATACGTGAGAATAAATAAATTTTTCAGCAAGTAAGTGACAAGCGATCCATGTTGGTCGACAACTTAGTGAGAGTTTGGTTACGAGAAAATCAGTCGCTGTGAAAGGAATCATGCCGAGGGTTTCACGTTAATTACTGATTGAAATCAGATGGCATTTTCTCATTGCAACGATTATTTGCATTGACAGTCTTATTACTGACTTTGAGAGAATCCTTTGCGATGACAATCTTACCCCTTATTTGGAATGCACGTTGTGTAGTTTCAAATTATTTGCATTGACATTCCTACCCTCAAATTGGAGCAAATCTGTCTCCTGAATTTTGGATCTTGCAAAACACTTTAACTTCTCTCGAAACTCCGTTTCTGTATCTTTGAATTTCTCATCGTGCCTTCTATAGAAACTTCTCACCTGCAGATCCACTTCACTTCTCCATCTTCGATTCAAAGTTTTCTTTTGTTTATTTGATAATTGAAAGCGTCTTCCTTACACTGTTGTGATGTGGCGTACTGTAAGAGTATTTATAGATTCTTTTTAGAGTCATGTCATGATTACAAAATTTTTCGCCGTCGAGATTTTCCCTCTGGCCGGACCTGGACGTATGTATACACCACATCGACTTATCTATTGAAATTTCTCAACCAGAAATATAATATATATATATGGGATAGCAGTATGTAAATGTTTAACTTGCACTGCTGTCGTACAAGGGCTTCAACGCAAGCCATGATTTTTATCAGTTGCGAGGTGTAATCTCGGGAGTCAGGTTGAACAACCGCCAGTAGGATTATGACAAGCCGACGTGAATAATCGGAGTTTAAACGAGGAATGGTAGTGGGAGCCAGACGAATGGGATATTCCATTTCCGAAGTTGTGCGAACATTCAACATTACTCGATCCACAGTGTCACGTGTGTACCGAGAACACCTCATGGAAAGCATTACTACCCACCGTGGACAGCGCAGTGGCCGACCACGGGTGCTCAATGACCGTGACCAGCGGCGTCTGACCAGGATTGCCCATGCTAACAGACAAGCAACACTGGCTCAAATAACATCCACATTCAATGCAGGAAGAACCAGAGACATATCCATGAGGTAAGTACAGCGTAATTTAGCGTTCATGGGGTATGGGAGCAGAAGACCTACCAAAGTGCCTTTGTTAACACCATGACATCGGACACAGCACTTCACCTGGGCTCATGAACACGGTAATTGGACCCTGGAAGACTGGCTACATGTGACGTGGTCCGATGAGTCACGCTACCAGTTGCTACAAGTTGATGGCAGGGTTCGGGCGTATACAGACCCTATGATGCCATAGACCCAAGGTGGTGGTGGCTCCACACGTGTGGGGTGTTTTTAGGTGACGCGGTTTGGGTTCTCTGGTCCTCGTAAACACGTCCTTAACCGATACTCGCTTTATTGCTCTTCTAAGTGACCATTTGCAGCCCTTCATGAATTCCATGTACCCCAACAACGATAGGATTTTCCAGGCGGACAATGCAAAATGTCATCAGGCCCAAGTTGTTCAAAATTGGTTCGAGGAGCATACTGGAGAGTTCCGATGGATGATGTGGCCACCACGTTCTCCCGACATGAACCCAATAGAGCACTTATGAGACGTTGTGGAAAGGTCCATTCGCACCCAAGATCATGTACCTACAAACACCAGGGAACTGAGGGCGGCAATTCAGAGGGCATGGCTCAACTTCCCCCCAGAAGTCCTTCGGGACCTCGAGTTGCTGCACTTCGCCGGATTAGAGGAAGTCCTACACGATACTAGATACGTATCCTATGACTTTTATACACACGCGAGTCACATTATTGTAATCACCTCCTACTTTTGACGTCAACAGCGCGTAGCCAATGAAAGAAGGCACGTGTTGTGAGCTGGCTTAGAGGGTATTAAGGTGTGCTGTTGGCATTCTGAAAACATTGTGGGGCCGCGGGTGGCCTAGTGGGCAACGTTGTGACTGCTACGGAAAAGACCTCTGGTTCGATCCCAGGCAGATACGAATGCTCGATCCACTAAATACCCGCCGTGGGTCGGATGGGCACTTTAAGCCGTCGGACCCCGTGTACTGGCCCCCGGTAATTAATAAGAGCGTCTTCCTTCCCCTTTCTACTTTGCTTCCGTGTCACTTTCCTATCGGGCACTCTAGCCCAAATCTCCTAGCTTCCTATTTCTAAGGGTTGTTTAAGACCTGGGGTCAGACACTCCCTTCCTAAAATTCTCTACATATGATCATCATCTGAAAACATTGCAGAAGGATGGTCACTGCACCAATGCTAACGAAGGTGCATGGGCAGAAAATACTTGCAATTGCACGGCTGTATCGGAATTGGACCTCCGCTGATTGGCAAAGGATTACCTTCTCCGATGAGCCACGTTTTATGCTGCATCGAAGGGATGGACGTCAGCTTATAAGGCGAGAAGCATCGGTGAACAAACACTCTTCAACCATTGCTGGCAGAACACAAGCTGGTGGGGGCAGCGTTATGGTCTGGGGAATGTTTTCGTGGCATTCCCTAGGTCCACTCGTACCTGTGTAAGGCACTATGGACCGAATTTGTTACGAATCCATTCTTGCAGACCATGTACACCTATACATGCTGATTGTCGTCTAAGGGGCGGATGGGATCCTTCAGCACGACAGTGCGACGTGTCACAAAGCTAGAAATGTCCGAGAGTGGTTGTAAGAGCACGATGTAGATTTCAAAGTACTTCCCTTGCCCCTTAATTCTCCAGACTTAACCCAATAGAGCATCTGTGGGACCACATCGACCATGTTGTTCGCTCTCTGGATCCTCCACCAAGCACCCTCCATCAGCTGTCAGATGCACATATTAGCATGGCTCCACGTACCTGTGAACACCTTCCAACACCTTATGCCATCAGCCCATCTAGATCTAGCAGCTGTCCGCGTTGCACACGGCGGTTATTCTGGATATTAGCTGGTGATCAAAATAATGTGACTCGACCGTGTATATATATATATATGCAGTATACTGTATATTGATATATGTATATATACAGTATACTGTATATAATGTATATATACATATAAATTATGATAAAAAAATCAGGACAAAGCTCATACGTCACCTTTCCGATTTACAGCATTAAAAAATAGAGCGTCACTGTAGAAGAGGGTGTTTTCATGATAGAGCTGAAAGCCTAGAAGTGTTCATTTCAGTGTTCATTTTTCTTACAAGTAAAAACATGACAAACCCAAGACAGGGCATTGAAAGAAACACAGTGTAAATAATAGTTCTGTAAAAAGACAGAGAAACATCCGCGTATATGATTTCTAAAACTCACAAAAGTTATTCGGTTATTATGTATATGTGTGCATGCATCTATGCACATGGTATCTTGTATTACACACACACACACACACACACACACACACACACACATCATAGGTTTGAGCCAGAAAATGATGTGTAAGAAAATTAAATAGTTGTATTATGACCCAAATTTCATTTAGAAAAACGAAATCGAAATAATTTTTATGATATTGATCCGATACCGGGCCGAGCTGGGTTAATCATCCCACCGCTCGCCACCAATTGATCAGATCTACCGTGGGTAGTTACCCCACCGTTGACCACCAATTGATCTGGACGTGCCGAGCGGTATAAGTATATTTCCTCACTGATCTCCTTCCACGTGGTTCTTGGCGCGAAAACTGTATTATATGGGCATACACTTAAACAATTGAACCAATCACCTGCGTACACGTAAATAATGTGTTCTATGACTGCGCTGATTGCCTAAACAAATATTTAATTGGCTATGAAAACATAACAATGGCACACATATGAATAAAATTTAGCTGTCTTCTGAACATGAGTATTGGGTCAACTTTGACCTAAATCAGTTCCCGCGAGATAGTTTTAATGAACTTAAATTCCACAGTTCAGTCTTACTATTTCTCAGTTTAGTTCTTGAAATATATTAGTTCAGTTCCTCAACTAACTGCGTAGCAGATGTAACAATAAAAACAAAACGTTTCTACTTACATGGATGCTGTCCAGAATATATCCAAATTGTGATTGCACTAGTAAAGTAAAACACACCTTTGTTGGCTTGATTTATTTCAAATATTGTAGTAGACGCCAACTTATCAGAAGAATCGTTTGCAGGTTCCTGTCGTTGGAGCAGGGAAGCAAATAAACAAGTAGTTAAAAATTGAACATTATTCCAGAGGTTTCCTTTTGCACATATCTTTATTCATCAGATGGGGGGAAGTGGAAATATTGGAATAATAGTTGGTCAGTTCGGACAGTAAATACTTCCAGCGGGAGTTGGATGTTAAGAATGGCCTTCTCTACGCTTTTCCCGCCAAATCTGTTCCTATCTTATGTGGCTACCAGCCCGCGTGAAAATCTCTTTCTACTTCGTCGTCTTCCTGCTCTGCCTTCGAGCAAAAGCCGTCCCTACTGTTTCGTCGACATTGCCATGAAGACGTCTCCTCTCTGTCCCATTCCCTTACACGCTCTGTCTTTGACGTAAGAAGAAATTCTTAATTGCTTGGTCATTTGTACCCGTGGGCTAGAGATTTTGCCGACAGCTGAGGAAAGAATGGGGCTATCCTTTTGTCCGTGGGTGGGGTCCGGCGAGGGAATGGCCTTTCTCCGAAATGGATCTGCGCTTGGCGCCTTTCTGACTGGGGAGGAAATTTCTCACTGCTGTCGTTGGCCCACAAAATGACAAAAGTTGCGATTTAAATATAGTTTGAATGTTTCCATATAACACCTTCCTTTTTTTTTACATGGAAGATTTCATTGCAGGAGCTGCGTCCCCTGGACGCTACCGTACTCATACACACACACACACACACACACACACACACACACACACACACACACACACACACACACACATCCAAGCGTTTGTTGAGGGAGCAGTGCTTCGCCTCGTGGTAAGCGCGACTCTTCACTTCCTCCACAGTAGGGGATGAATGGGGGATGATGATTCCACACTGCAGTCGTTGGCATTCGAACCCGACTTCGCTTGGCTTCGCTTCTCATTGGAATGACCACTGTCCACTCGCAGACTTCTTAATTCCTCTAACTTTGCTGTCATTGGGCCAACCAGTCGCTAATTTCCATTAGGCTCCCAGCCTAGAAATTGTTGTTTTATCACGCGGATTTAGGCATTCCGCTGTCTTTATGGCAAACTGGCTCGAGTTGTCGTCTCCATTTCTTACCAAATGCAAGGAGTTTCGCTCTTCAGTGCCCAATTCATATAGCAGATCCAAGGCATCCAATACAGCCTTTCACATCGGAGAGCGTACAGACAACTAAACTTTCTTCCTTATTTTCACGCTAAGTGCGAAATCTTATTTTTCTGCACGGACCACAAGGAGAGCAATTGTTCTCGAAAATGCCTCAAACAATCAACAAATTCACGATTATTCGCTAAACCTTTTGCGCCCCATCTTCATTCATTCCTACTAAAGTGTCCTCTCTTCGATACGTACACCTCTTTCCCTTTCCGTGTTGCATAGGCTGCCCGTCAGCTGCGCCTTGATATTTATGACCTAACAGAGCTATTCTGAGACCACCCAGCCAGAGGGAGAATTCTTCGCCTCCTTTCTTTCCAAAACCCCAGATAAAACTTTATCTGATTTTTACACTTTTAAACTCCAATCAAGCCTCGAACATGATTATTACTTAATTAATTTCATACATCCACCACGCCCATTAATTACTAAATTAATGGCAGGGGTGGTCGTAACAATATTGATGCTGGGATGCGCCACATTATCACATTTGTAGCTCAGTTGCACGTAAACATATAGAAATATGTGAAGACCTTAATGAAGTGAAGATTCCTGAGGATTGGAACAACGCTGCAATGATCTTGCTACATAAAAAAGGTGACATTGAGGATCTCAGGAACTACAGACCTATCAGCCTCCTATCAGTGGTTTATAAAATCTTCACTAAAGTTCTTTCACACCGCTTGAAGGTGACACTGGACATGGCTCAACCGAGAGAACAAGCTGGATTCAGTAGTGGCTACAGCACAATAGATCATATCCACGTACTGAGAGAACTAATTGAAAGAGCTAGGGAATATGAACTTCCATTGCGCATGGCTTTTATCGATTATGAAAAAGCCTTTGATTCGGTGAAACCATCAGCAGTTACAATGGCTCTCAAATCCTGCGGTATTGAAGATGCATACATTAATATTATTAATAACATCTATGAAAATGCAAGTGCAAAAGATTCGGCTGTTTGAAAATACAACACACGTAAAAATTGGAAAGGGAGTGAGACAAGGTGACACCATATCTCCGAAGCTCTTTAATGCCACATTGGAAAATGTCTTTCAATCACTGAACTGGGAAAACAAAGGGATAAAGATTAATGGAGATTATCTAACCCACCTTCGTTTTCCTGATGACATAGTCATTTTTGCAACTACCCCATCAGAGCTACAGAGTATGATCCAGGAACTTGCTGACAAGAGTAAAGAAGTGGGATTAAAAATGAACTTTCAGAAGACAAAAGTGATGTACAATGCTTTTACAAGAAATGAAGATTTATCGATTGATTGAGAAAAGCTGGAGATAACAGACACGTACGTTTATCTTGGACAGCAGATATCAAGTGAGGGTCACATTGGTGAAGAAATTAATCAGCGTACAAAACGTGCCTGGAGAGCTTTTGGAAGAAACAGCATAATTTTCAAGAGCAATATGCCATTATGTCTTAAAAGAAAAGTATTTGATCAACGCATCCTTCCAGTGCTTACGTATGGTGCAGAGACGTGGACCTTAACTAAAAGAGACATACAAAGGCTGCAAACAACTCAAAGAAGAATGAAGAGGAGCATGCTTGGTGTAACCAGGAGAGATAAGAAGAGGAACTCGTGGATCCGAAAAATGACAAGAGTGGAAGACATCATGATCAGAGTTAAATCCCTGAAATGGCAATGGGCTGGACATACTGCCAGAAGGACAGACCATCGATGGACAGCCGAAATTTTAGATTGGATTCCAAGGGACAGGAAAAGATCCAGAAGAAAACCACATGGAAGATGAGTGGATGAAATTCGAAAGTATGCGGGAGTGACATGGAGGAGACTGGCACAAGACAGACCGTTGTGGAGGAAACTTGGGGAGACCTTCGTCCAGCAGTGGATTGATAATGGTTGACAATGATGATGATGATGATGTGAAGACCGAGAGAAGACCACCAGAGTTTGATATGCAATGCTATTTAAAAGTTTACGAAGTAGAGGGTTCAGTTTCAAAGTAAACCAAATAATTAATTGGCGTTAGGTCGATTAATCATTTGGTTTACTTTGATGATTAATTGATTGGCGTTAGGTCAATTAATCATTTGGTTTACTTTCAGTTCCACGTATTTGCTTCTAAACATCCGAATGAAAAAATTCTTTTATCTTTCGATTCCATTTATGCCGAAGAGTATTTTAGATACAGTTACTTTTTCAAATAACGCATAGATTTTCCGCTAGGGTGCATAAAAGTAAATTACATTTTTCCCGATAATTCTTCTTCTAGAACTCCGATATGAATTTTTTTCTTCAGCGTATACATCTCCTGATGGAAAATTCGTTTGCATATAATTGTAAATTTTTGGTAAAGAATACTTTGGCCACCAGTGGGCATAAGTGTTAATTTTTGCTTCTGATGTATTTGCCATAAAATCTGAGCTTCTAAAATCTCGATTGAAAATAAATTCTTTCATGGACTGATGCCACTCACATCGATAAACCTTTTTTGAATATTTTCTTCCTAAAATATTCCACAATTTCTCTGCCAGAGGGCGTAGATGTACATCTTATTTTTGGCAATATCTCTACTTCTAGAAGTCCGATTTGAAAAATTCCTTCTTTGTTGGATAGTGTTTTCCGTGTGACACGTTTTTCATATAATTTCAAAATTTTCAAGTAATTCATAGACTTTCTGCTAGGGGGCGTAGCGGTAAATTGCGTTTCCCTCTATATCTCTGCTCCTAAATCTCCAATTTGAAAAATTCTTTCTGCACCGGATACAGCTCCTGATGGGAAATTGTTTGCACATAATTTCTAACTTTTGTAAAAAATGGTTCGGCCACCAGGTGGCGTAACTCTTAATTTCTGCTTCTGATGTATTTGCAGCAAAACATGAGCTTCTAAATTCTCGATTGAAAAAAACGTCATTTTTTGACCGATACTACTCATGTCGACAAACCTTTTAGGAACATTTTCTTCTTAAAATAGTGCATGGTTTCTACGCCAGGGGGCGTAGATGTATATCTTATTTTTGTCAATATCTCTACTTCTAGGAGTCCGATTTGAAAAAATTCTTCTTTGTTGGATAGTGTTTCTAGTGTGACATGTGGTTCATATAATTTCAAAATTTGCAAGTAAATCATAGAGTTTCCGCTAGGGGGCACAATGGTAAATTGCGTTTTCTGCGTTATTGCTGCTCCTAAAACTCCGATTTGAAAAATTCTTTCTGTGTCGCATACAAGACCTGATGGAAAATATTTTTCACATAATTTCTAATATTTGGTAAAGAATGGTTTTGCCACCAGGGGTCATAAGTGTTAATTTCTCCTTCTGATGTATTTGTAGCAAAATCTGGGCTCCAGAAAACTCGACTAATGTTTTTTTTCTTGGACCGATACCGTTTATATGGATAAACCTTTTGAGAACACTTTCTTCCTAAAATAATGCATGGTTTTCCCTCCAGGGGACGTAAAGTCAAATCTCATTTTTGTCAATATCTCTGTTTCTAAGAGTTCGTAAGCTCACGATTCCGTTTACTGCAATATCTGAGGGATTAAAAACCCAACTGAAAATCTTCTTTCTTTCGTCAGATCTATTGTTTTCCATACCGGTTCCATTGACTTTGAATAGCTTTGATAAATTTACTTTGCGTCAGAACGGATTCAAAAGACGTGCTTATTGCACCCGAAAATTCGGTGTCATCTTTCTTGTTTTTATTCTAACCTCTTCCAAGCAAATAAACTGGTGGATGTTTATATGCGCCTAGTCACTACGGCTAAACAGTGGAGTGTTTGCTCCACTGTTTAGACCTAGTAACATAAAGCTGTTCTGCATAAATTAGTTTGGGACTGGTTCTGCACCGCGTACACTGAGAAAAAACGTTTGTTTGAAATAGCAAAAGAGTTTTGTTGAGCTGTTTTTTCGATTTATTTTGTTGCTTTAGCCAAACTTCATCGGAATTATTTTGTTGGCAACACAAAATTATTTCGTTAGCTATATTTTGTTAATTCAACTAAACGTTTTATCACGATAACAATATCATGGATATCATGGATCAAACAAATTCCCTAAAATCATGGATCAAACAAATTCCCAAAAATCGACCCAGGCATTTTGTTAAATGAACAAAACGTTTTGTCATAACAATAAATTTTGTTGAATCAACAATAATTTTCAGAAAAATACATTTCTAAATTCAACAAACGTTTTTGTTTACTGCATATCGACAAAAAATTTTGGTTATTTCAACAATTTTTGGCTGAATTAATAAAATGTTTTTCTCAGTGTAAGTAGTTTAAGATAAGTGTATCCTAGACCAGTCGGAAGATGCTTTGGCGGCTTCTCAGGATTTAGTCACAGGGTAATTCAGGGGAGCTCTAATTCAATACTTCATGGGGTAGGGGTAAGACGCCGGCAATATGTGTCGCCGATCCCATAGGTCATTCCCGAAGTTTTACTTATCGGTGCTCTTCCAATATGAATCGCTACCAGCATTCAGCGGATAAACGAAACAAGATACCTGTGATCTTTTAAAAATTAAAGCGCTGAATTCGTCGCAGAAGTATATTTCTCACGTGAGTGAACTTGAAGTTCGAGTAATAAGTTCGTTAGCTGCGACGACTGTGTACGACCCAAATTTGAACCACACTCTTTTTTGACTCTCCGGTGGAGACGTGACGAATAGGTATTTGCGGCAATCTCAATTCTTGACAAAAGCGTGGGGGGACGGTGGGATTACAAGGGTCCCAAATATTTTCTGTGTTCTGTACATACGCACCATCCAGTTTCCCGTGTTCCCAAATTTTAAATAAATAAAATACGATAGAAGAACCTTTCACATTTCGTCCATATAATCTATATTAGATGCAATATAGTCGGAGATGTGTTACATGGATTTTGGAGGTTTTAAAAGCTTTTGGTATTAATTGATTTTCAAGTAAGCTCAGCCGGCATAGAGGGTGTTGGAAATGCTTTTAAAGGTTTTAAGGGTAATTAGAGGTTGTGAAGCAGTATTCACGTGCAGCCTTTCTTAAGTTCTTAAATCGTTTTATTGTTCTATGCTGCAAGAATTGTGCATTGTGATCCAAGGTGATTCGGCACGGTTTGATTACTTTATTGCATCGGAGTGTCGGACGCTTTGCCCTTGAAGCCAGGACGAATTCACAAAAGGAGAGAAAGATGTCTGAGAGGGGAACAGAGCTGGCAGTAGGATACGTTGAGAAAAGAAGATTGTCTGGAGCTCCCGAGGGGGACAGCGGAAAAGAATGCAAGGGGGGTAGTTACATGAGAGACGATTTCGAGGAGGAAGCGTGAGTAATAAGAAAATGAAATAGAAGCGAAATTAGGCAGAATCGTAGAATGAATAAGAAAGAGGGAATAATTTGCTAATGATCTGAGATTAATGGATGTAGGGAAAAATACCCCTGAAAACTGAAAAGCGGAAAAAATGCCCCCGGAAGAAATACCCCTATAACAAACGGTTCACTGTAAACTGCCACACAGGAAGACTGATGTGTGGCAGTGTTCCGGTGTGGCAATTTACCGGCAACCCTGCCACACATCTTTCAGCAACTTGGCCACAAAGGTTCAAGGGGGGACGGGGTGCTATAAAGATTGCTGTTTCTGGGCCTATATGGAGAACTGAATTGGGAACTCCAAACGAATTTGGCGAAAAAGTTCCATGTAAGCCAAGCGAGGATTGCACTTTAATTTGAAGAAATAAATTGCCGAGGATCCGAGGTACACTTGGTGTGTGTGTAGTGGTGGGGGGGGGGGGGTTGCTCTACCCCGAACTTCCGTAATATTATATTTTGGGCCGCTGGAGTCTGTCAGTGTATCCAGGAAGTTCCCCTTGAAGTGTTCGCGAGGTCCATGAGCTTTGGTGGGGGAAGGGCTTCCCACCTAAAATGTCAAAATGGACGTAGAGCTGTAAACATTAGTACCATGCTTTATATAATGATTCTGTACACGACCACGAATTTTCAGGGGGTACCCCCCGTTTCTAAGAGCTCTTCAGGGGTAACATCGAGGATACACTGACCGACTTTAGAGGTACAGAATATAAAATTATGGAAGTTGGGGGTAGAGCCCTCCAAACCAAGCACCTCGTATCCCTTTCACAGGCTTCACCAAATTTCTGTGGGAGGGGAAAGGGCATACATAGTTTGCCATTAAACACAACATGAAGCATAGAAATTGCGAGCAAATCTCTTACCTTGAACACTTGTCTGCGCTCTTAGAAACTTGGGGAGGGTGAATTCACCCCACTGTTCTGAAAATTCGTGGTCGTGTACAGAATCATTATGTAAAGCGAGGTTCTAAAGTTTACAGCTCTACATCCATTTTAATATTTTGAAGGAATCCCCCCCCCCCGAGCTCACGGACCTCGCGGGCGCTTCAAGGGGAACAGCCTGAATACACTATAATGAATTAGCTTTATTTTGCTTTGCGCTAAGCTAATTATAATGAATAAGCTCTTTCTACCAGCTAGCTAATGATAATAATGAAGCTTTCCTACTGAGCTTCAAATAGTGAATTCAAATTGTTGTTGTTACTAGTTAATTAAGAACATGAATATAGTCTCCTGCTAGTAGTGTAGTAATTAGAATGTATAAAGTCTTAACGCTGGTTGTTAATAGTAATATTAATTGAAATAAACCTAACAGCCAGACAGAGGTCTGACAAAAACTACTAATTGAGAAAGACGTACTTACTCAAATCTTTTTATTATCAACTTCAACTGGTATCAACACACACCGCTACTCAAATAACACGTAGCTCCTCTAGTATAACAACAAAGCTCTCCTTATAACAAACGCTCTCCGTACAATAACAAACGCTCTCCTTCACATAAACCAACACTCTCCTCTCGCTATCGATGAACGCGCCTATATACTAGCTACCACCACGTCATGACTTACACTCATTGCCAGATCTCATTCATCGGGTGAAATAATATTTCGTTCAGTAAGAAGATAATTTACATAGTAAAATAAAATAACCAGAGATTGTAAAATCAAAAGGAAAGTGAATATAGAGTATACGTTACAACACTGACAGACTCCAGCGGCCCAGAATCTAAAATTACGGAAGTTGGGGGTTGAGCCCCCTACCACCCTTCCCACCAAGTGTACCTCGGATCCTTGGCAATTTATTTCTTCCAATTAAAGTACAATTCTCACTTGGCTAACATGGAACGTTTTCGCGAAATTCGTTTGGAGTTCCCAATTCAGTTCTCCACATAGGTCCGGAAACGGCAATCTTTATAGAACCCTTGAACTTTTGTGGCCAAGTTGCTGAAAGATGTGTGGCAGGGTTGCCGGTAAATTGTCACACCGGAACACTGCTACACATCAGTGTTCCTGTGTGGCAGTTTACAGTGAACCGTTTCTTCTAGGGGTATTTCTTCCTGGGGCATTTTTCCCGCTTTTCAGTTTTCAGGGGTATTTTCTCCGGGGGTATTTTTTCCCGGGGGTATTTTTACCGTTTACCAAGATTAATCCGGGACAACTTGCACTTATGACGCATGAATTAATAAACAATTTGAGACTATCAACTTTTTTAACTATTCATTTGCTACGTGTTTTCCGCAATGAGTGGTAACTATAGGCATCATCGAACACGAATGTGCAATAACAAAACGCCCCCGTGACAACTTGGTAATAGATAAATGAAGTGTTAGTAAGCTGTATGCAGAAATTCTTCTTGCCTAACGGGCGCTTTGTGGGTGGACTTGCTGATTGTCGCCTACATTTTATTGCACTGGGCACCAAAGTTGCGGAAAACAAATGGAATTTTATTTGGGCTAAGGGTATTTCGCTATGCGAGGCTCGAACGTTTCTTCACATGGGACGGTCAATCTCCGGTTTTACGACAGGGCTATACTTACTAGAGTAGAGGTGCCATCTTTTTGTGTAAAAAATAACACAGGGGCCGCAAAGAGAGAGCGAGAGAGCGAGGGAGAGAGTTCATTTGGAGTCAGTGGCGTAGCAGTTTTTGGGGATCAGAGAGAAAGAGAGTGGGAATCGCTTTTCGTAAGGAAGGGGAAACGGAAAGCGAACGGAGGGACTCGACAGAGAGAAGAATCCGGTAAATCCGATTATGCCTCGATCCTGAAATCCGAATAAAGTAGAATGAAAGAATAAATAATAGTTCGATGGTGTCCACTATACACTGGATTCTTTGAGGATGAATTTTGAAAAATGCTGCTTTTTTTTCTAAACTGTAAATTTTTTTCTGAAATTCACGAGCCACTTTCCGTCATTTCTTTCGTGAATTAATGAAGCATATTTCTGATACAACCTTTACCGTGAAATGACGGAAAGAAACTTCCATTTCACGGGTTTTTTTCGTACCACAGGAAAATTCTGAATTTTTAGAAACCTTTCCGCAGGTTCTTTCTTTTATTAACGGTAAATTATCGTTTTAGAGATGTGTTAACGGAAAATTCTGAATTTTCAGAAACCTTTCCGCAATTCGTTTCTCACTTTTTCCATATCCGTATGACGAGAAAACCGGTAATAAGAGCGATTGGTGAGAATACTTGAGGTTTGATTAACTTTTAAACTTCAGTCGTCTGTCGAATTTTGAAGTTCCGTAGTGAGATCGGATATTGTGGATAGCATATCACATGAATTTTGTTTATTGTGGCACAGGATATTTCTTCTCCTCTCCTCTGTTTTGTGCACCAGCTATTTATTATATATATATCATCATCTATTACATACTATAAAGATACCTAAGCAAAAAAATACATATATAATTTTGACTCACACCTAGTACAACATAGAAAAGGTTATGTATCTACCTGCGTGAGTAAAAGGAGAAAAGAAAAAAGAAAATAAAACAACTGAATGTAGAAGGTGTCGAGAATACTGAGCCTTGGCTTTATCAAGGACCAGCAAAAACTCTGCATTTTCTCACTTCCACAAAGACCTAGTTGGAAATGGGTTTCTGCAAGGCCATAGATGCAAGTAACATTCCCACCTAAAATAGTTTAAAAAATATATATATAAGTCATGTCCTCCGTAGAGTAGCATGACCTAGCACTAGTTAACAATTTCGCTTGCATCCATTAACCTTCATGGCCCGACCCATGCTCTTCATCTGTTACTATTAAACAGAGAGAAGAAGATTAAAGAGAACTCAAGCTGTGAGAGTGACATAATAAATAGAAATGATTTTCAGCTATAACGAAATTCCAAGTTCGTTTGAGAGAGAATTTAAACCTGAAAAACAAATTTTACATTGCAATTAAAAAAGGAAATGTTAATTTATAACGAACAGATTTTTGAAAGAAAACTTGAGTCTAAAACCCCCTACTCTACAACTTATGACAGCACGAAAACGAGAATAAGTTAAAGATAATAATTAACTAAAGAAAACTTTGTGAAAGTTATATACCTTAAACAGTTAGTTGCAATATGTACAAAGTATTTCAGCAGTGCTTTAAGTGCATAATTAATTAGTTATTAAGAACTTAACTACTTTGAAAAAACAGCGCATAGACAGCGCATAGAAAAGGAACAAGCTTAGCCATCTTCTGTTCCTAGGTACCACAAAAGACGCTCAAAGTTACAAAGAAAAGTAAGAGTTAAAACCCGCATAAATGTTAACAGACAAACCAATGCTTAAAAGCTGAAAAGCTAAAAAACGACAGAGAAAAGGTACATGAAGTACAAACATTGAACTTATAAAACCTAGAACCCAAAAACAAGGAAGAGAGCTTACCTCTTGAGTTACAAAAACTTTTCTCCTCACAAGAGGAGAACATGGCTGACCTCTTCCGCCACTCCCTAGACGCTGGGGGGCAGTGAGGGTGGGGCTGATGGCCTCCTCATACAGCAAGAAACCAACGCGCGGAGATTTTAACCAGAGAAAAAAATATATAAACTTAAGACTGTGGATCTGTATGATCAGAATGAGCAGAATTAACTCTCCAGAATACATGAGAAATATTATAAAATACACGAGCAGTTTATTTAATAATCTTTGCATGTATTAAATCACCTTAGTGAGCTTCTATAGATTAATCAGAATCTTATTAATTTTAATGTTGGTTTTACTATTTTTAGTATAGCTATCCTAGTGATGAATAACTGGTTTTCTTTTTTATTTGTTTTTATTTTCTTTTATAAACAGATTTTTAAGCTTTTTTTGTGATTTTGTTTATATTATTTAATTTTTTTTGTTTTAATAGGACCGTCATATCCATAGCACTAAGGTTCCTTTAGGTAGTTAATAGGCATCCTCTAGCCAACTTCCTTACGGCTTTGATTGGTCAGAATCATATTATTAACTGTGTAGAAAATTAAAGCAGATCTGCCAACCTTACTCTATTATTCAGAATAATTTTTCTTAAAGTTCTTTTGATGAAAGAAGAAGGAATTTCGTTCTCTAGAAAACTTTCTAATAGTATATTAATGTGGTAATTGAAGTCCAAATTGTTGCTGCAAATTCTTGAAATTCTTAGGACCTGAGAAATTAGTACATTCTCAATTACTTTGGTTGAAATGTTATTATTCCAGTGTAGATATTTAATTACTTTGAAAGGAAAATTAACTCTTTTATCAAAGAGGCTAATAGATGGGTTACCTCTGTTGAGCTTAATGCTTAAGTCTAGGAACTCAAGTTCCTGATTACTGTGGTTGGTTTTACATAAGTTAAGAGAGCTAGGATAGATATTATCAAAATCACTCTCTATAACTTCGGAATTATTGATACACAGCAGATCATCAATATATCTAAAAGTGTAAAGGTAGTTATCTGAGCAGGTGGGGTGATTTTTAATGAATTTATATTCCTTAAAGAACAGGAATAGATTAGCGATATTCGTGGACGTTGATGTTCCCATTGGAATACCGTTCACTTGCTTATAGAGAGTATTATTATATAAGATATGGTTATTTTTTATGCAGCAATTGAGATAAGAGTTCCAAGTTCCTACATCAACAAATTGGTTAAGTTTAAATTCTGCATACAGCTCTTTAAAGGTAGTGATTATATCTGATAGAGGCAGATTAGTATATAGGTTTTCAAAATCATAACTATTAATATCTAGGGGACACACTTTGAGTATAGTAGAAATTACTTCTGCATTATTATTAATTATCCAAAAATCTCTGTACATCAAGTTAGAACAGTTTCTAATGTGTTTCAAAACCTTCTTTAAGACATCTTCAAAAGCAAGATCTATTTTCTTTTTATGACTCCTTACTCCACTAGCTATGAACCTGAACTTCACAGGATCCTTATGAAACTTAACCGTTGCAAAAAGAAATGGAAATTCAGGCCCATATCTTCTAGTTTGCGGAATTTTAAGTTTCTTGAAGAATGCCTTAAACCGATTTTCTAACTGCTTGGTAGAATAACTTACGGGCTCGTATGTTACTCTATTATTGAGTTCCATAGTTAACAATTCAAAATAGAACTTCTTACAGATAATTGCAAAATTATTGCTAGCTTTATCCGTAGTGGTAAAAATAAATTGGTCTTGTAGTTTGGAGAGTGACCTTTTAGCTTCTCCAGAGAAAAAGAGATTTCTGTCGAAACAAAAGTCCAGACCTGCCAACTCACCGGTGAAGCTATTGATTATATTATATTTCCATTCTGCGAAGGCCTCAATAGGCTGATTGTACGTTAAACTGGTTTTTACGATGTACTTATTTACATCTTGAGTGAAGCTCTCAAGAATCCTTTCTTTGGAAATTGTGAAGGAAGGTCTGAAATTAGAGCCATACTCTAATAAATTCCTAAGCTTTTCATTTTCAACAAAACTCAAGTTTCCGGTGATAATATGGTTGTAATTCTTATCATAGTGAACTGTTTCTTTATGTTCATCACAAGAACAAGTAGTAATTACAGGAATGTAGCTCGAAGAGTTAAGTTTGTAGTTTTTAACTATTGACCCTAAGGTCTTAACATATTTAAAACTTACAATAGACTGGTGCCTGTGGATGGGAAAAAAAATTGCATTATTGTAGAACAGCTTCCTTACATTGAGATTATCGTAGGCTTTATTTAGGAACCTGATGGTAACAAAATTACTGGAAAATTCTTTAAGAGAAATTTTATCTTTAAGAATATGTTTAAGAATGTCCAGAACCAAAGCAAAAACATGCTTATCAACATGGTCAGCAGTTTCATTCCAGAATTTGAAAAAACATTTAAGGACAGAGTGCTTGAAGGACTTGAGAATTTTGTAAGTATTTTTAACAAAATTAGTGCCAGTTTTAAAGCTTTCCAGAGTTTTTAGCAAGTTAGCAAAATCAACTTTGCTTGATGTGCGAAATAACCTCTGTCCTCTATTACCTCTAGAGCAGCTCTTATTATTAACAAGAAAGAAGAGTTCACGAATTGAAAATTTATGCTGATTATGCTTATTGTCAGATAGAGTGGAATTAAGGCCATAGGGATAAAGAGACTGATGCTGCAAAATTTCAAGGGATTCAGTTTCTAGCCGAGCATAGAGGTCAGGGATAATATGTAGTACCTCTATTTTCACTTTGTCAAAACCATGAGTATGGAAATGCTCTAATTCAAAGGTAGAGTACTGGTTGGCGTTTGTGGAGGGGTTCACTCCTGAATTAGAGAACTTGTTTACTAGAGACCTGTGACCATTAATCCTAAGATGAAGAGGATTTTTACTTTGGCCAATATAGCTAAGGTTGCAGACAGTACAGGTGAGCTTATAGATGGTATTGTAGGCTTTGCAAAACTTGTTGGAGCAATTATCCTCAACAGAAGAATACAGGTTAGGATCTGCAGATTTACATGTCAAACAACGTTTGTCATTTCATAACTTTAGATTACCTTTGCCAGCGAGTTCATACACTATGGGAAAGGGTGCTAGCCTAACCGAGCGGGAGGACTTAAAATATCTGAGCTGACCTCCAATCCTTTCATCGTCCTTAGAACTCCACTTGGGCCAAAACATACAAATTCTGAGCAAACCAACTAGGAAAAACTTTTTAGAAATAAGCAGTCCAAGAAAAGACCAAACTCGAGTATAAACTACACTCCAAAAAGCTGCATCCAAAACATACTAAAAAGAAAAATTAGAAAATGAAAAAAACCTCAAGTAAAAAAATAGTAATAAAAAATAAAAAAATAATAATAATAAAAAATAATAAAACATTTCAACTAGAATTTGCGCATGAGCTGCTAAATAATAAATTGAAATTAGTTACTTAAGAGCAAAACTGAAGACTAAGGAAAAAATTTTAGAATTTAAAACGAAGGGTGCAAAATAACCTGAAAATCAAAACGCGCAACGCAGCAGTTTTGAAAATTCAGAATTCACATACTATAAAGATACCTAAGCAAAAAAATACATATATAATTTTGACTCACACCTAGTACAACATAGAAAAGGTTATGTATCTACCTGTGTGAGTAAAAGGAGAAAAGAAAAAAAGAAAATAAAACAACTGAATGTAGAAGGTGTCGAGAATACTGAGCCTTGGCTTTATCAAGGACCAGCAAAAACTCTGCATTTTCTCACTTCCACAAAGACCTAGTTGGAAATGGGTTTCTGCAAGGCCATAGATGCAAGTAACATTCCCACCTAAAATAGTTTAAAAAATATATATATAAGTCATGTCCTCCGTAGAGTAGCATGACCTAGCACTAGTTAACAATTTCGCTTGCATCCATTAACCTTCATGGCCCGACCCATGCTCTTCATCTGTTACTATTAAACAGAGAGAAGAAGATTAAAGAGAACTCAAGCTGTGAGAGTGACATAATAAATAGAAATGATTTTCAGCTATAACGAAATTCCAAGTTCGTTTGAGAGAGAATTTAAACCTGAAAAACAAATTTTACATTGCAATTAAAAAAGGAAATGTTAATTTATAACGAACAGATTTTTGAAAGAAAACTTGAGTCTAAAACCCCCTACTCTACAACTTATGACAGCACGAAAACGAGAATAAGTTAAAGATAATAATTAACTAAAGAAAACTTTGTGAAAGTTATATACCTTAAACAGTTAGTTGCAATATGTACAAAGTATTTCAGCAGTGCTTTAAGTGCATAATTAATTAGTTATTAAGAACTTAACTACTTTGAAAAAACAGCGCATAGACAGCGCATAGAAAAGGAACAAGCTTAGCCATCTTCTGTTCCTAGGTACCACAAAAGACGCTCAAAGTTACAAAGAAAAGTAAGAGTTAAAACCCGCATAAATGTTAACAGACAAACCAATGCTTAAAAGCTGAAAAGCTAAAAAACGACAGAGAAAAGGTACATGAAGTACAAACATTGAACTTATAAAACCTAGAACCCAAAAACAAGGAAGAGAGCTTACCTCTTGAGTTACAAAAACTTTTCTCCTCACAAGAGGAGAACATGGCTGACCTCTTCCGCCACTCCCTAGACGCTGGGGGGCAGTGAGGGTGGGGCTGATGGCCTCCTCATACAGCAAGAAACCAACGCGCGGAGATTTTAACCAGAGAAAAAAATATATAAACTTAAGACTGTGGATCTGTATGATCAGAATGAGCAGAATTAACTCTCCAGAATACATGAGAAATATTATAAAATACACGAGCAGTTTATTTAATAATCTTTGCATGTATTAAATCACCTTAGTGAGCTTCTATAGATTAATCAGAATCTTATTAATTTTAATGTTGGTTTTACTATTTTTAGTATAGCTATCCTAGTGATGAATAACTAGTTTTCTTTTTTATTTGTTTTTATTTTCTTTTATAAACAGATTTTTAAGCTTTTTTTGTGATTTTGTTTATATTATTTAATTTTTTTGTTTTAATAGGACCGTCATATCCATAGCACTAAGGTTCCTTTAGGTAGTTAATAGGCATCCTCTAGCCAACTTCCTTACGGCTTTGATTGGTCAGAATCATATTATTAACTGTGTAGAAAATTAAAGCAGATCTGCCAACCTTACTCTATTATTCAGAATAATTTTTCTTAAAGTTCTTTTGATGAAAGAAGAAGGAATTTCGTTCTCTAGAAAACTTTCTAATAGTATATTAATGTGGTAATTGAAGTCCAAATTGTTGCTGCAAATTCTTGAAATTCTTAGGACCTGAGAAATTAGTACATTCTCAATTACTTTGGTTGAAATGTTATTATTCCAGTGTAGATATTTAATTACTTTGAAAGGAAAATTAACTCTTTTATCAAAGAGGCTAATAGATGGGTTACCTCTGTTGAGCTTAATGCTTAAGTCTAGGAACTCAAGTTCCTGATTACTGTGGTTGGTTTTACATAAGTTAAGAGAGCTAGGATAGATATTATCAAAATCACTCTCTATAACTTCGGAATTATTGATACACAGCAGATCATCAATATATCTAAAAGTGTAAAGGTAGTTATCTGAGCAGGTGGGGTGATTTTTAATGAATTTATATTCCTTAAAGAACAGGAATAGATTAGCGATATTCGTGGACGTTGATGTTCCCATTGGAATACCGTTCACTTGCTTATAGAGAGTATTATTATATAAGATATGGTTATTTTTTATGCAGCAATTGAGATAAGAGTTCCAAGTTCCTACATCAACAAATTGGTTAAGTTTAAATTCTGCATACAGCTCTTTAAAGGTAGTGATTATATCTGATAGAGGCAGATTAGTATATAGGTTTTCAAAATCATAACTATTAATATCTAGGGGACACACTTTGAGTATAGTAGAAATTACTTCTGCATTATTATTAATTATCCAAAAATCTCTGTACATCAAGTTAGAACAGTTTCTAATGTGTTTCAAAACCTTCTTTAAGACATCTTCAAAAGCAAGATCTATTTTCTTTTTATGACTCCTTACTCCACTAGCTATGAACCTGAACTTCACAGGATCCTTATGAAACTTAACCGTTGCAAAAAGAAATGGAAATTCAGGCCCATATCTTCTAGTTTGCGGAATTTTAAGTTTCTTGAAGAATGCCTTAAACCGATTTTCTAACTGCTTGGTAGAATAACTTACGGGCTCGTATGTTACTCTATTATTGAGTTCCATAGTTAACAATTCAAAATAGAACTTCTTACAGATAATTGCAAAATTATTGCTAGCTTTATCCGTAGTGGTAAAAATAAATTGGTCTTGTAGTTTGGAGAGTGACCTTTTAGCTTCTCCAGAGAAAAAGAGATTTCTGTCGAAACAAAAGTCCAGACCTGCCAACTCACCGGTGAAGCTATTGATTATATTATATTTCCATTCTGCGAAGGCCTCAATAGGCTGATTGTACGTTAAACTGGTTTTTACGATGTACTTATTTACATCTTGAGTGAAGCTCTCAAGAATCCTTTCTTTGGAAATTGTGAAGGAAGGTCTGAAATTAGAGCCATACTCTAATAAATTCCTAAGCTTTTCATTTTCAACAAAACTCAAGTTTCCGGTGATAATATGGTTGTAATTCTTATCATAGTGAACTGTTTCTTTATGTTCATCACAAGAACAAGTAGTAATTACAGGAATGTAGCTCGAAGAGTTAAGTTTGTAGTTTTTAACTATTGACCCTAAGGTCTTAACATATTTAAAACTTACAATAGACTGGTGCCTGTGGATGGGAAAAAAATTGCATTATTGTAGAACAGCTTCCTTACATTGAGATTATCGTAGGCTTTATTTAGGAACCTGATGGTAACAAAATTACTGGAAAATTCTTTAAGAGAAATTTTATCTTTAAGAATATGTTTAAGAATGTCCAGAACCAAAGCAAAAACATGCTTATCAACATGGTCAGCAGTTTCATTCCAGAATTTGAAAAAACATTTAAGGACAGAGTGCTTGAAGGACTTGAGAATTTTGTAAGTATTTTTAACAAAATTAGTGCCAGTTTTAAAGCTTTCCAGAGTTTTTAGCAAGTTAGCAAAATCAACTTTGCTTGATGTGCGAAATAACCTCTGTCCTCTATTACCTCTAGAGCAGCTCTTATTATTAACAAGAAAGAAGAGTTCACGAATTGAAAATTTATGCTGATTATGCTTATTGTCAGATAGAGTGGAATTAAGGCCATAGGGATAAAGAGACTGATGCTGCAAAATTTCAAGGGATTCAGTTTCTAGCCGAGCATAGAGGTCAGGGATAATATGTAGTACCTCTATTTTCACTTTGTCAAAACCATGAGTATGGAAATGCTCTAATTCAAAGGTAGAGTACTGGTTGGCGTTTGTGGAGGGGTTCACTCCTGAATTAGAGAACTTGTTTACTAGAGACCTGTGACCATTAATCCTAAGATGAAGAGGATTTTTACTTTGGCCAATATAGCTAAGGTTGCAGACAGTACAGGTGAGCTTATAGATGGTATTGTAGGCTTTGCAAAACTTGTTGGAGCAATTATCCTCAACAGAAGAATACAGGTTAGGATCTGCAGATTTACATGTCAAACAACGTTTGTCATTTCATAACTTTAGATTACCTTTGCCAGCGAGTTCATACACTATGGGAAAGGGTGCTAGCCTAACCGAGCGGGAGGACTTAAAATATCTGAGCTGACCTCCAATCCTTTCATCGTCCTTAGAACTCCACTTGGGCCAAAACATACAAATTCTGAGCAAACCAACTAGGAAAAACTTTTTAGAAATAAGCAGTCCAAGAAAAGACCAAACTCGAGTATAAACTACACTCCAAAAAGCTGCATCCAAAACATACTAAAAAGAAAAATTAGAAAATGAAAAAAACCTCAAGTAAAAAAATAGTAATAAAAAATAATAATAATAAAAAATAATAAAACATTTCAACTAGAATTTGCGCATGAGCTGCTAAATAATAAATTGAAATTAGTTACTTAAGAGCAAAACTGAAGACTAAGGAAAAAATTTTAGAATTTAAAACGAAGGGTGCAAAATAACCTGAAAATCAAAACGCGCAACGCAGCAGTTTTGAAAATTCAGAATTCACATACTATAAAGATACCTAAGCAAAAAAATACATATATAATTTTGACTCACACCTAGTACAACATAGAAAAGGTTATGTATCTACCTGTGTGAGTAAAAGGAGAAAAGAAAAAAATAAAATAAAACAACTGAATGTAGAAGGTGTCGAGAATACTGAGCCTTGGCTTTATCAAGGACCAGCAAAAACTCTGCATTTTCTCACTTCCACAAAGACCTAGTTGGAAATGGGTTTCTGCAAGGCCATAGATGCAAGTAACATTCCCACCTAAAATAGTTTCAAAAAATATATATATAAGTCATGTCCTCCGTAGAGTAGCATGACCTAGCACTAGTTAACAATTTCGCTTGCATCCATTAACCTTCATGGCCCGACCCATGCTCTTCATCTGTTACTATTAAACAGAGAGAAGAAGATTAAAGAGAACTCAAGCTGTGAGAGTGACATAATAAATAGAAATGATTTTCAGCTATAACGAAATTCCAAGTTCGTTTGAGAGAGAATTTAAACCTGAAAAACAAATTTTACATTGCAATTAAAAAAGGAAATGTTAATTTATAACGAACAGATTTTTGAAAGAAAACTTGAGTCTAAAACCCCCTACTCTACAACTTATGACAGCACGAAAACGAGAATAAGTTAAAGATAATAATTAACTAAAGAAAACTTTGTGAAAGTTATATACCTTAAACAGTTAGTTGCAATATGTACAAAGTATTTCAGCAGTGCTTTAAGTGCATAATTAATTAGTTATTAAGAACTTAACTACTTTGAAAAAACAGCGCATAGACAGCGCATAGAAAAGGAACAAGCTTAGCCATCTTCTGTTCCTAGGTACCACAAAAGACGCTCAAAGTTACAAAGAAAAGTAAGAGTTAAAACCCGCATAAATGTTAACAGACAAACCAATGCTTAAAAGCTGAAAAGCTAAAAAACGACAGAGAAAAGGTACATGAAGTACAAACATTGAACTTATAAAACCTAGAACCCAAAAACAAGGAAGAGAGCTTACCTCTTGAGTTACAAAAACTTTTCTCCTCACAAGAGGAGAACATGGCTGACCTCTTCCGCCACTCCCTAGACGCTGGGGGGCAGTGAGGGTGGGGCTGATGGCCTCCTCATACAGCAAGAAACCAACGCGCGGAGATTTTAACCAGAGAAAAAAATATATAAACTTAAGACTGTGGATCTGTATGATCAGAATGAGCAGAATTAACTCTCCAGAATACATGAGAAATATTATAAAATACACGAGCAGTTTATTTAATAATCTTTGCATGTATTAAATCACCTTAGTGAGCTTCTATAGATTAATCAGAATCTTATTAATTTTAATGTTGGTTTTACTATTTTTAGTATAGCTATCCTAGTGATGAATAACTAGTTTTCTTTTTTATTTGTTTTTATTTTCTTTTATAAACAGATTTTTAAGCTTTTTTTGTGATTTTGTTTATATTATTTAATTTTTTTGTTTTAATAGGACCGTCATATCCATAGCACTAAGGTTCCTTTAGGTAGTTAATAGGCATCCTCTAGCCAACTTCCTTACGGCTTTGATTGGTCAGAATCATATTATTAACTGTGTAGAAAATTAAAGCAGATCTGCCAACCTTACTCTATTATTCAGAATAATTTTTCTTAAAGTTCTTTTGATGAAAGAAGAAGGAATTTCGTTCTCTAGAAAACTTTCTAATAGTATATTAATGTGGTAATTGAAGTCCAAATTGTTGCTGCAAATTCTTGAAATTCTTAGGACCTGAGAAATTAGTACATTCTCAATTACTTTGGTTGAAATGTTATTATTCCAGTGTAGATATTTAATTACTTTGAAAGGAAAATTAACTCTTTTATCAAAGAGGCTAATAGATGGGTTACCTCTGTTGAGCTTAATGCTTAAGTCTAGGAACTCAAGTTCCTGATTACTGTGGTTGGTTTTACATAAGTTAAGAGAGCTAGGATAGATATTATCAAAATCACTCTCTATAACTTCGGAATTATTGATACACAGCAGATCATCAATATATCTAAAAGTGTAAAGGTAGTTATCTGAGCAGGTGGGGTGATTTTTAATGAATTTATATTCCTTAAAGAACAGGAATAGATTAGCGATATTCGTGGACGTTGATGTTCCCATTGGAATACCGTTCACTTGCTTATAGAGAGTATTATTATATAAGATATGGTTATTTTTTATGCAGCAATTGAGATAAGAGTTCCAAGTTCCTACATCAACAAATTGGTTAAGTTTAAATTCTGCATACAGCTCTTTAAAGGTAGTGATTATATCTGATAGAGGCAGATTAGTATATAGGTTTTCAAAATCATAACTATTAATATCTAGGGGACACACTTTGAGTATAGTAGAAATTACTTCTGCATTATTATTAATTATCCAAAAATCTCTGTACATCAAGTTAGAACAGTTTCTAATGTGTTTCAAAACCTTCTTTAAGACATCTTCAAAAGCAAGATCTATTTTCTTTTTATGACTCCTTACTCCACTAGCTATGAACCTGAACTTCACAGGATCCTTATGAAACTTAACCGTTGCAAAAAGAAATGGAAATTCAGGCCCATATCTTCTAGTTTGCGGAATTTTAAGTTTCTTGAAGAATGCCTTAAACCGATTTTCTAACTGCTTGGTAGAATAACTTACGGGCTCGTATGTTACTCTATTATTGAGTTCCATAGTTAACAATTCAAAATAGAACTTCTTACAGATAATTGCAAAATTATTGCTAGCTTTATCCGTAGTGGTAAAAATAAATTGGTCTTGTAGTTTGGAGAGTGACCTTTTAGCTTCTCCAGAGAAAAAGAGATTTCTGTCGAAACAAAAGTCCAGACCTGCCAACTCACCGGTGAAGCTATTGATTATATTATATTTCCATTCTGCGAAGGCCTCAATAGGCTGATTGTACGTTAAACTGGTTTTTACGATGTACTTATTTACATCTTGAGTGAAGCTCTCAAGAATCCTTTCTTTGGAAATTGTGAAGGAAGGTCTGAAATTAGAGCCATACTCTAATAAATTCCTAAGCTTTTCATTTTCAACAAAACTCAAGTTTCCGGTGATAATATGGTTGTAATTCTTATCATAGTGAACTGTTTCTTTATGTTCATCACAAGAACAAGTAGTAATTACAGGAATGTAGCTCGAAGAGTTAAGTTTGTAGTTTTTAACTATTGACCCTAAGGTCTTAACATATTTAAAACTTACAATAGACTGGTGCCTGTGGATGGGAAAAAAAATTGCATTATTGTAGAACAGCTTCCTTACATTGAGATTATCGTAGGCTTTATTTAGGAACCTGATGGTAACAAAATTACTGGAAAATTCTTTAAGAGAAATTTTATCTTTAAGAATATGTTTAAGAATGTCCAGAACCAAAGCAAAAACATGCTTATCAACATGGTCAGCAGTTTCATTCCAGAATTTGAAAAAACATTTAAGGACAGAGTGCTTGAAGGACTTGAGAATTTTGTAAGTATTTTTAACAAAATTAGTGCCAGTTTTAAAGCTTTCCAGAGTTTTTAGCAAGTTAGCAAAATCAACTTTGCTTGATGTGCGAAATAACCTCTGTCCTCTATTACCTCTAGAGCAGCTCTTATTATTAACAAGAAAGAAGAGTTCACGAATTGAAAATTTATGCTGATTATGCTTATTGTCAGATAGAGTGGAATTAAGGCCATAGGGATAAAGAGACTGATGCTGCAAAATTTCAAGGGATTCAGTTTCTAGCCGAGCATAGAGGTCAGGGATAATATGTAGTACCTCTATTTTCACTTTGTCAAAACCATGAGTATGGAAATGCTCTAATTCAAAGGTAGAGTACTGGTTGGCGTTTGTGGAGGGGTTCACTCCTGAATTAGAGAACTTGTTTACTAGAGACCTGTGACCATTAATCCTAAGATGAAGAGGATTTTTACTTTGGCCAATATAGCTAAGGTTGCAGACAGTACAGGTGAGCTTATAGATGGTATTGTAGGCTTTGCAAAACTTGTTGGAGCAATTATCCTCAACAGAAGAATACAGGTTAGGATCTGCAGATTTACATGTCAAACAACGTTTGTCATTTCATAACTTTAGATTACCTTTGCCAGCGAGTTCATACACTATGGGAAAGGGTGCTAGCCTAACCGAGCGGGAGGACTTAAAATATCTGAGCTGACCTCCAATCCTTTCATCGTCCTTAGAACTCCACTTGGGCCAAAACATACAAATTCTGAGCAAACCAACTAGGAAAAACTTTTTAGAAATAAGCAGTCCAAGAAAAGACCAAACTCGAGTATAAACTACACTCCAAAAAGCTGCATCCAAAACATACTAAAAAGAAAAATTAGAAAATGAAAAAAACCTCAAGTAAAAAAATAGTAATAAAAAATAATAATAATAAAAAATAATAAAACATTTCAACTAGAATTTGCGCATGAGCTGCTAAATAATAAATTGAAATTAGTTACTTAAGAGCAAAACTGAAGACTAAGGAAAAAATTTTAGAATTTAAAACGAAGGGTGCAAAATAACCTGAAAATCAAAACGCGCAACGCAGCAGTTTTGAAAATTCAGAATTCACATACTATAAAGATACCTAAGCAAAAAAATACATATATAATTTTGACTCACACCTAGTACAACATAGAAAAGGTTATGTATCTACCTGTGTGAGTAAAAGGAGAAAAGAAAAAAAAAATAAAATAAAACAACTGAATGTAGAAGGTGTCGAGAATACTGAGCCTTGGCTTTATCAAGGACCAGCAAAAACTCTGCATTTTCTCACTTCCACAAAGACCTAGTTGGAAATGGGTTTCTGCAAGGCCATAGATGCAAGTAACATTCCCACCTAAAATAGTTTAAAAAATATATATATAAGTCATGTCCTCCGTAGAGTAGCATGACCTAGCACTAGTTAACAATTTCGCTTGCATCCATTAACCTTCATGGCCCGACCCATGCTCTTCATCTGTTACTATTAAACAGAGAGAAGAAGATTAAAGAGAACTCAAGCTGTGAGAGTGACATAATAAATAGAAATGATTTTCAGCTATAACGAAATTCCAAGTTCGTTTGAGAGAGAATTTAAACCTGAAAAACAAATTTTACATTGCAATTAAAAAAGGAAATGTTAATTTATAACGAACAGATTTTTGAAAGAAAACTTGAGTCTAAAACCCCCTACTCTACAACTTATGACAGCACGAAAACGAGAATAAGTTAAAGATAATAATTAACTAAAGAAAACTTTGTGAAAGTTATATACCTTAAACAGTTAGTTGCAATATGTACAAAGTATTTCAGCAGTGCTTTAAGTGCATAATTAATTAGTTATTAAGAACTTAACTACTTTGAAAAAACAGCGCATAGACAGCGCATAGAAAAGGAACAAGCTTAGCCATCTTCTGTTCCTAGGTACCACAAAAGACGCTCAAAGTTACAAAGAAAAGTAAGAGTTAAAACCCGCATAAATGTTAACAGACAAACCAATGCTTAAAAGCTGAAAAGCTAAAAAACGACAGAGAAAAGGTACATGAAGTACAAACATTGAACTTATAAAACCTAGAACCCAAAAACAAGGAAGAGAGCTTACCTCTTGAGTTACAAAAACTTTTCTCCTCACAAGAGGAGAACATGGCTGACCTCTTCCGCCACTCCCTAGACGCTGGGGGGCAGTGAGGGTGGGGCTGATGGCCTCCTCATACAGCAAGAAACCAACGCGCGGAGATTTTAACCAGAGAAAAAAATATATAAACTTAAGACTGTGGATCTGTATGATCAGAATGAGCAGAATTAACTCTCCAGAATACATGAGAAATATTATAAAATACACGAGCAGTTTATTTAATAATCTTTGCATGTATTAAATCACCTTAGTGAGCTTCTATAGATTAATCAGAATCTTATTAATTTTAATGTTGGTTTTACTATTTTTAGTATAGCTATCCTAGTGATGAATAACTAGTTTTCTTTTTTATTTGTTTTTATTTTCTTTTATAAACAGATTTTTAAGCTTTTTTGTGATTTTGTTTATATTATTTAATTTTTTTTGTTTTAATAGGACCGTCATATCCATAGCACTAAGGTTCCTTTAGGTAGTTAATAGGCATCCTCTAGCCAACTTCCTTACGGCTTTGATTGGTCAGAATCATATTATTAACTGTGTAGAAAATTAAAGCAGATCTGCCAACCTTACTCTATTATTCAGAATAATTTTTCTTAAAGTTCTTTTGATGAAAGAAGAAGGAATTTCGTTCTCTAGAAAACTTTCTAATAGTATATTAATGTGGTAATTGAAGTCCAAATTGTTGCTGCAAATTCTTGAAATTCTTAGGACCTGAGAAATTAGTACATTCTCAATTACTTTGGTTGAAATGTTATTATTCCAGTGTAGATATTTAATTACTTTGAAAGGAAAATTAACTCTTTTATCAAAGAGGCTAATAGATGGGTTACCTCTGTTGAGCTTAATGCTTAAGTCTAGGAACTCAAGTTCCTGATTACTGTGGTTGGTTTTACATAAGTTAAGAGAGCTAGGATAGATATTATCAAAATCACTCTCTATAACTTCGGAATTATTGATACACAGCAGATCATCAATATATCTAAAAGTGTAAAGGTAGTTATCTGAGCAGGTGGGGTGATTTTTAATGAATTTATATTCCTTAAAGAACAGGAATAGATTAGCGATATTCGTGGACGTTGATGTTCCCATTGGAATACCGTTCACTTGCTTATAGAGAGTATTATTATATAAGATATGGTTATTTTTTATGCAGCAATTGAGATAAGAGTTCCAAGTTCCTACATCAACAAATTGGTTAAGTTTAAATTCTGCATACAGCTCTTTAAAGGTAGTGATTATATCTGATAGAGGCAGATTAGTATATAGGTTTTCAAAATCATAACTATTAATATCTAGGGGACACACTTTGAGTATAGTAGAAATTACTTCTGCATTATTATTAATTATCCAAAAATCTCTGTACATCAAGTTAGAACAGTTTCTAATGTGTTTCAAAACCTTCTTTAAGACATCTTCAAAAGCAAGATCTATTTTCTTTTTATGACTCCTTACTCCACTAGCTATGAACCTGAACTTCACAGGATCCTTATGAAACTTAACCGTTGCAAAAAGAAATGGAAATTCAGGCCCATATCTTCTAGTTTGCGGAATTTTAAGTTTCTTGAAGAATGCCTTAAACCGATTTTCTAACTGCTTGGTAGAATAACTTACGGGCTCGTATGTTACTCTATTATTGAGTTCCATAGTTAACAATTCAAAATAGAACTTCTTACAGATAATTGCAAAATTATTGCTAGCTTTATCCGTAGTGGTAAAAATAAATTGGTCTTGTAGTTTGGAGAGTGACCTTTTAGCTTCTCCAGAGAAAAAGAGATTTCTGTCGAAACAAAAGTCCAGACCTGCCAACTCACCGGTGAAGCTATTGATTATATTATATTTCCATTCTGCGAAGGCCTCAATAGGCTGATTGTACGTTAAACTGGTTTTTACGATGTACTTATTTACATCTTGAGTGAAGCTCTCAAGAATCCTTTCTTTGGAAATTGTGAAGGAAGGTCTGAAATTAGAGCCATACTCTAATAAATTCCTAAGCTTTTCATTTTCAACAAAACTCAAGTTTCCGGTGATAATATGGTTGTAATTCTTATCATAGTGAACTGTTTCTTTATGTTCATCACAAGAACAAGTAGTAATTACAGGAATGTAGCTCGAAGAGTTAAGTTTGTAGTTTTTAACTATTGACCCTAAGGTCTTAACATATTTAAAACTTACAATAGACTGGTGCCTGTGGATGGGAAAAAAAATTGCATTATTGTAGAACAGCTTCCTTACATTGAGATTATCGTAGGCTTTATTTAGGAACCTGATGGTAACAAAATTACTGGAAAATTCTTTAAGAGAAATTTTATCTTTAAGAATATGTTTAAGAATGTCCAGAACCAAAGCAAAAACATGCTTATCAACATGGTCAGCAGTTTCATTCCAGAATTTGAAAAAACATTTAAGGACAGAGTGCTTGAAGGACTTGAGAATTTTGTAAGTATTTTTAACAAAATTAGTGCCAGTTTTAAAGCTTTCCAGAGTTTTTAGCAAGTTAGCAAAATCAACTTTGCTTGATGTGCGAAATAACCTCTGTCCTCTATTACCTCTAGAGCAGCTCTTATTATTAACAAGAAAGAAGAGTTCACGAATTGAAAATTTATGCTGATTATGCTTATTGTCAGATAGAGTGGAATTAAGGCCATAGGGATAAAGAGACTGATGCTGCAAAATTTCAAGGGATTCAGTTTCTAGCCGAGCATAGAGGTCAGGGATAATATGTAGTACCTCTATTTTCACTTTGTCAAAACCATGAGTATGGAAATGCTCTAATTCAAAGGTAGAGTACTGGTTGGCGTTTGTGGAGGGGTTCACTCCTGAATTAGAGAACTTGTTTACTAGAGACCTGTGACCATTAATCCTAAGATGAAGAGGATTTTTACTTTGGCCAATATAGCTAAGGTTGCAGACAGTACAGGTGAGCTTATAGATGGTATTGTAGGCTTTGCAAAACTTGTTGGAGCAATTATCCTCAACAGAAGAATACAGGTTAGGATCTGCAGATTTACATGTCAAACAACGTTTGTCATTTCATAACTTTAGATTACCTTTGCCAGCGAGTTCATACACTATGGGAAAGGGTGCTAGCCTAACCGAGCGGGAGGACTTAAAATATCTGAGCTGACCTCCAATCCTTTCATCGTCCTTAGAACTCCACTTGGGCCAAAACATACAAATTCTGAGCAAACCAACTAGGAAAAACTTTTTAGAAATAAGCAGTCCAAGAAAAGACCAAACTCGAGTATAAACTACACTCCAAAAAGCTGCATCCAAAACATACTAAAAAGAAAAATTAGAAAATGAAAAAAACCTCAAGTAAAAAAATAGTAATAAAAAATAATAATAATAAAAAATAATAAAACATTTCAACTAGAATTTGCGCATGAGCTGCTAAATAATAAATTGAAATTAGTTACTTAAGAGCAAAACTGAAGACTAAGGAAAAAATTTTAGAATTTAAAACGAAGGGTGCAAAATAACCTGAAAATCAAAACGCGCAACGCAGCAGTTTTGAAAATTCAGAATTCACATACTATAAAGATACCTAAGCAAAAAAATACATATATAATTTTGACTCACACCTAGTACAACATAGAAAAGGTTATGTATCTACCTGTGTGAGTAAAAGGAGAAAAGAAAAAAAGAAAATAAAACAACTGAATGTAGAAGGTGTCGAGAATACTGAGCCTTGGCTTTATCAAGGACCAGCAAAAACTCTGCATTTTCTCACTTCCACAAAGACCTAGTTGGAAATGGGTTTCTGCAAGGCCATAGATGCAAGTAACATTCCCACCTAAAATAGTTTAAAAAATATATATATAAGTCATGTCCTCCGTAGAGTAGCATGACCTAGCACTAGTTAACAATTTCGCTTGCATCCATTAACCTTCATGGCCCGACCCATGCTCTTCATCTGTTACTATTAAACAGAGAGAAGAAGATTAAAGAGAACTCAAGCTGTGAGAGTGACATAATAAATAGAAATGATTTTCAGCTATAACGAAATTCCAAGTTCGTTTGAGAGAGAATTTAAACCTGAAAAACAAATTTTACATTGCAATTAAAAAAGGAAATGTTAATTTATAACGAACAGATTTTTGAAAGAAAACTTGAGTCTAAAACCCCCTACTCTACAACTTATGACAGCACGAAAACGAGAATAAGTTAAAGATAATAATTAACTAAAGAAAACTTTGTGAAAGTTATATACCTTAAACAGTTAGTTGCAATATGTACAAAGTATTTCAGCAGTGCTTTAAGTGCATAATTAATTAGTTATTAAGAACTTAACTACTTTGAAAAAACAGCGCATAGACAGCGCATAGAAAAGGAACAAGCTTAGCCATCTTCTGTTCCTAGGTACCACAAAAGACGCTCAAAGTTACAAAGAAAAGTAAGAGTTAAAACCCGCATAAATGTTAACAGACAAACCAATGCTTAAAAGCTGAAAAGCTAAAAAACGACAGAGAAAAGGTACATGAAGTACAAACATTGAACTTATAAAACCTAGAACCCAAAAACAAGGAAGAGAGCTTACCTCTTGAGTTACAAAAACTTTTCTCCTCACAAGAGGAGAACATGGCTGACCTCTTCCGCCACTCCCTAGACGCTGGGGGGCAGTGAGGGTGGGGCTGATGGCCTCCTCATACAGCAAGAAACCAACGCGCGGAGATTTTAACCAGAGAAAAAAATATATAAACTTAAGACTGTGGATCTGTATGATCAGAATGAGCAGAATTAACTCTCCAGAATACATGAGAAATATTATAAAATACACGAGCAGTTTATTTAATAATCTTTGCATGTATTAAATCACCTTAGTGAGCTTCTATAGATTAATCAGAATCTTATTAATTTTAATGTTGGTTTTACTATTTTTAGTATAGCTATCCTAGTGATGAATAACTAGTTTTCTTTTTTATTTGTTTTTATTTTCTTTTATAAACAGATTTTTAAGCTTTTTTTGTGATTTTGTTTATATTATTTAATTTTTTTGTTTTAATAGGACCGTCATATCCATAGCACTAAGGTTCCTTTAGGTAGTTAATAGGCATCCTCTAGCCAACTTCCTTACGGCTTTGATTGGTCAGAATCATATTATTAACTGTGTAGAAAATTAAAGCAGATCTGCCAACCTTACTCTATTATTCAGAATAATTTTTCTTAAAGTTCTTTTGATGAAAGAAGAAGGAATTTCGTTCTCTAGAAAACTTTCTAATAGTATATTAATGTGGTAATTGAAGTCCAAATTGTTGCTGCAAATTCTTGAAATTCTTAGGACCTGAGAAATTAGTACATTCTCAATTACTTTGGTTGAAATGTTATTATTCCAGTGTAGATATTTAATTACTTTGAAAGGAAAATTAACTCTTTTATCAAAGAGGCTAATAGATGGGTTACCTCTGTTGAGCTTAATGCTTAAGTCTAGGAACTCAAGTTCCTGATTACTGTGGTTGGTTTTACATAAGTTAAGAGAGCTAGGATAGATATTATCAAAATCACTCTCTATAACTTCGGAATTATTGATACACAGCAGATCATCAATATATCTAAAAGTGTAAAGGTAGTTATCTGAGCAGGTGGGGTGATTTTTAATGAATTTATATTCCTTAAAGAACAGGAATAGATTAGCGATATTCGTGGACGTTGATGTTCCCATTGGAATACCGTTCACTTGCTTATAGAGAGTATTATTATATAAGATATGGTTATTTTTTATGCAGCAATTGAGATAAGAGTTCCAAGTTCCTACATCAACAAATTGGTTAAGTTTAAATTCTGCATACAGCTCTTTAAAGGTAGTGATTATATCTGATAGAGGCAGATTAGTATATAGGTTTTCAAAATCATAACTATTAATATCTAGGGGACACACTTTGAGTATAGTAGAAATTACTTCTGCATTATTATTAATTATCCAAAAATCTCTGTACATCAAGTTAGAACAGTTTCTAATGTGTTTCAAAACCTTCTTTAAGACATCTTCAAAAGCAAGATCTATTTTCTTTTTATGACTCCTTACTCCACTAGCTATGAACCTGAACTTCACAGGATCCTTATGAAACTTAACCGTTGCAAAAAGAAATGGAAATTCAGGCCCATATCTTCTAGTTTGCGGAATTTTAAGTTTCTTGAAGAATGCCTTAAACCGATTTTCTAACTGCTTGGTAGAATAACTTACGGGCTCGTATGTTACTCTATTATTGAGTTCCATAGTTAACAATTCAAAATAGAACTTCTTACAGATAATTGCAAAATTATTGCTAGCTTTATCCGTAGTGGTAAAAATAAATTGGTCTTGTAGTTTGGAGAGTGACCTTTTAGCTTCTCCAGAGAAAAAGAGATTTCTGTCGAAACAAAAGTCCAGACCTGCCAACTCACCGGTGAAGCTATTGATTATATTATATTTCCATTCTGCGAAGGCCTCAATAGGCTGATTGTACGTTAAACTGGTTTTTACGATGTACTTATTTACATCTTGAGTGAAGCTCTCAAGAATCCTTTCTTTGGAAATTGTGAAGGAAGGTCTGAAATTAGAGCCATACTCTAATAAATTCCTAAGCTTTTCATTTTCAACAAAACTCAAGTTTCCGGTGATAATATGGTTGTAATTCTTATCATAGTGAACTGTTTCTTTATGTTCATCACAAGAACAAGTAGTAATTACAGGAATGTAGCTCGAAGAGTTAAGTTTGTAGTTTTTAACTATTGACCCTAAGGTCTTAACATATTTAAAACTTACAATAGACTGGTGCCTGTGGATGGGAAAAAAAATTGCATTATTGTAGAACAGCTTCCTTACATTGAGATTATCGTAGGCTTTATTTAGGAACCTGATGGTAACAAAATTACTGGAAAATTCTTTAAGAGAAATTTTATCTTTAAGAATATGTTTAAGAATGTCCAGAACCAAAGCAAAAACATGCTTATCAACATGGTCAGCAGTTTCATTCCAGAATTTGAAAAAACATTTAAGGACAGAGTGCTTGAAGGACTTGAGAATTTTGTAAGTATTTTTAACAAAATTAGTGCCAGTTTTAAAGCTTTCCAGAGTTTTTAGCAAGTTAGCAAAATCAACTTTGCTTGATGTGCGAAATAACCTCTGTCCTCTATTACCTCTAGAGCAGCTCTTATTATTAACAAGAAAGAAGAGTTCACGAATTGAAAATTTATGCTGATTATGCTTATTGTCAGATAGAGTGGAATTAAGGCCATAGGGATAAAGAGACTGATGCTGCAAAATTTCAAGGGATTCAGTTTCTAGCCGAGCATAGAGGTCAGGGATAATATGTAGTACCTCTATTTTCACTTTGTCAAAACCATGAGTATGGAAATGCTCTAATTCAAAGGTAGAGTACTGGTTGGCGTTTGTGGAGGGGTTCACTCCTGAATTAGAGAACTTGTTTACTAGAGACCTGTGACCATTAATCCTAAGATGAAGAGGATTTTTACTTTGGCCAATATAGCTAAGGTTGCAGACAGTACAGGTGAGCTTATAGATGGTATTGTAGGCTTTGCAAAACTTGTTGGAGCAATTATCCTCAACAGAAGAATACAGGTTAGGATCTGCAGATTTACATGTCAAACAACGTTTGTCATTTCATAACTTTAGATTACCTTTGCCAGCGAGTTCATACACTATGGGAAAGGGTGCTAGCCTAACCGAGCGGGAGGACTTAAAATATCTGAGCTGACCTCCAATCCTTTCATCGTCCTTAGAACTCCACTTGGGCCAAAACATACAAATTCTGAGCAAACCAACTAGGAAAAACTTTTTAGAAATAAGCAGTCCAAGAAAAGACCAAACTCGAGTATAAACTACACTCCAAAAAGCTGCATCCAAAACATACTAAAAAGAAAAATTAGAAAATGAAAAAAACCTCAAGTAAAAAAATAGTAATAAAAAAATAATAATAATAAAAAATAATAAAACATTTCAACTAGAATTTGCGCATGAGCTGCTAAATAATAAATTGAAATTAGTTACTTAAGAGCAAAACTGAAGACTAAGGAAAAAATTTTAGAATTTAAAACGAAGGGTGCAAAATAACCTGAAAATCAAAACGCGCAACGCAGCAGTTTTGAAAATTCAGAATTCACATACTATAAAGATACCTAAGCAAAAAAATACATATATAATTTTGACTCACACCTAGTACAACATAGAAAAGGTTATGTATCTACCTGTGTGAGTAAAAGGAGAAAAGAAAAAAATAAAATAAAACAACTGAATGTAGAAGGTGTCGAGAATACTGAGCCTTGGCTTTATCAAGGACCAGCAAAAACTCTGCATTTTCTCACTTCCACAAAGACCTAGTTGGAAATGGGTTTCTGCAAGGCCATAGATGCAAGTAACATTCCCACCTAAAATAGTTTAAAAAATATATATATAAGTCATGTCCTCCGTAGAGTAGCATGACCTAGCACTAGTTAACAATTTCGCTTGCATCCATTAACCTTCATGGCCCGACCCATGCTCTTCATCTGTTACTATTAAACAGAGAGAAGAAGATTAAAGAGAACTCAAGCTGTGAGAGTGACATAATAAATAGAAATGATTTTCAGCTATAACGAAATTCCAAGTTCGTTTGAGAGAGAATTTAAACCTGAAAAACAAATTTTACATTGCAATTAAAAAAGGAAATGTTAATTTATAACGAACAGATTTTTGAAAGAAAACTTGAGTCTAAAACCCCCTACTCTACAACTTATGACAGCACGAAAACGAGAATAAGTTAAAGATAATAATTAACTAAAGAAAACTTTGTGAAAGTTATATACCTTAAACAGTTAGTTGCAATATGTACAAAGTATTTCAGCAGTGCTTTAAGTGCATAATTAATTAGTTATTAAGAACTTAACTACTTTGAAAAAACAGCGCATAGACAGCGCATAGAAAAGGAACAAGCTTAGCCATCTTCTGTTCCTAGGTACCACAAAAGACGCTCAAAGTTACAAAGAAAAGTAAGAGTTAAAACCCGCATAAATGTTAACAGACAAACCAATGCTTAAAAGCTGAAAAGCTAAAAAACGACAGAGAAAAGGTACATGAAGTACAAACATTGAACTTATAAAACCTAGAACCCAAAAACAAGGAAGAGAGCTTACCTCTTGAGTTACAAAAACTTTTCTCCTCACAAGAGGAGAACATGGCTGACCTCTTCCGCCACTCCCTAGACGCTGGGGGGCAGTGAGGGTGGGGCTGATGGCCTCCTCATACAGCAAGAAACCAACGCGCGGAGATTTTAACCAGAGAAAAAAATATATAAACTTAAGACTGTGGATCTGTATGATCAGAATGAGCAGAATTAACTCTCCAGAATACATGAGAAATATTATAAAATACACGAGCAGTTTATTTAATAATCTTTGCATGTATTAAATCACCTTAGTGAGCTTCTATAGATTAATCAGAATCTTATTAATTTTAATGTTGGTTTTACTATTTTTAGTATAGCTATCCTAGTGATGAATAACTAGTTTTCTTTTTTATTTGTTTTTATTTTCTTTTATAAACAGATTTTTAAGCTTTTTTTGTGATTTTGTTTATATTATTTAATTTTTTTGTTTTAATAGGACCGTCATATCCATAGCACTAAGGTTCCTTTAGGTAGTTAATAGGCATCCTCTAGCCAACTTCCTTACGGCTTTGATTGGTCAGAATCATATTATTAACTGTGTAGAAAATTAAAGCAGATCTGCCAACCTTACTCTATTATTCAGAATAATTTTTCTTAAAGTTCTTTTGATGAAAGAAGAAGGAATTTCGTTCTCTAGAAAACTTTCTAATAGTATATTAATGTGGTAATTGAAGTCCAAATTGTTGCTGCAAATTCTTGAAATTCTTAGGACCTGAGAAATTAGTACATTCTCAATTACTTTGGTTGAAATGTTATTATTCCAGTGTAGATATTTAATTACTTTGAAAGGAAAATTAACTCTTTTATCAAAGAGGCTAATAGATGGGTTACCTCTGTTGAGCTTAATGCTTAAGTCTAGGAACTCAAGTTCCTGATTACTGTGGTTGGTTTTACATAAGTTAAGAGAGCTAGGATAGATATTATCAAAATCACTCTCTATAACTTCGGAATTATTGATACACAGCAGATCATCAATATATCTAAAAGTGTAAAGGTAGTTATCTGAGCAGGTGGGGTGATTTTTAATGAATTTATATTCCTTAAAGAACAGGAATAGATTAGCGATATTCGTGGACGTTGATGTTCCCATTGGAATACCGTTCACTTGCTTATAGAGAGTATTATTATATAAGATATGGTTATTTTTTATGCAGCAATTGAGATAAGAGTTCCAAGTTCCTACATCAACAAATTGGTTAAGTTTAAATTCTGCATACAGCTCTTTAAAGGTAGTGATTATATCTGATAGAGGCAGATTAGTATATAGGTTTTCAAAATCATAACTATTAATATCTAGGGGACACACTTTGAGTATAGTAGAAATTACTTCTGCATTATTATTAATTATCCAAAAATCTCTGTACATCAAGTTAGAACAGTTTCTAATGTGTTTCAAAACCTTCTTTAAGACATCTTCAAAAGCAAGATCTATTTTCTTTTTATGACTCCTTACTCCACTAGCTATGAACCTGAACTTCACAGGATCCTTATGAAACTTAACCGTTGCAAAAAGAAATGGAAATTCAGGCCCATATCTTCTAGTTTGCGGAATTTTAAGTTTCTTGAAGAATGCCTTAAACCGATTTTCTAACTGCTTGGTAGAATAACTTACGGGCTCGTATGTTACTCTATTATTGAGTTCCATAGTTAACAATTCAAAATAGAACTTCTTACAGATAATTGCAAAATTATTGCTAGCTTTATCCGTAGTGGTAAAAATAAATTGGTCTTGTAGTTTGGAGAGTGACCTTTTAGCTTCTCCAGAGAAAAAGAGATTTCTGTCGAAACAAAAGTCCAGACCTGCCAACTCACCGGTGAAGCTATTGATTATATTATATTTCCATTCTGCGAAGGCCTCAATAGGCTGATTGTACGTTAAACTGGTTTTTACGATGTACTTATTTACATCTTGAGTGAAGCTCTCAAGAATCCTTTCTTTGGAAATTGTGAAGGAAGGTCTGAAATTAGAGCCATACTCTAATAAATTCCTAAGCTTTTCATTTTCAACAAAACTCAAGTTTCCGGTGATAATATGGTTGTAATTCTTATCATAGTGAACTGTTTCTTTATGTTCATCACAAGAACAAGTAGTAATTACAGGAATGTAGCTCGAAGAGTTAAGTTTGTAGTTTTTAACTATTGACCCTAAGGTCTTAACATATTTAAAACTTACAATAGACTGGTGCCTGTGGATGGGAAAAAAATTGCATTATTGTAGAACAGCTTCCTTACATTGAGATTATCGTAGGCTTTATTTAGGAACCTGATGGTAACAAAATTACTGGAAAATTCTTTAAGAGAAATTTTATCTTTAAGAATATGTTTAAGAATGTCCAGAACCAAAGCAAAAACATGCTTATCAACATGGTCAGCAGTTTCATTCCAGAATTTGAAAAAACATTTAAGGACAGAGTGCTTGAAGGACTTGAGAATTTTGTAAGTATTTTTAACAAAATTAGTGCCAGTTTTAAAGCTTTCCAGAGTTTTTAGCAAGTTAGCAAAATCAACTTTGCTTGATGTGCGAAATAACCTCTGTCCTCTATTACCTCTAGAGCAGCTCTTATTATTAACAAGAAAGAAGAGTTCACGAATTGAAAATTTATGCTGATTATGCTTATTGTCAGATAGAGTGGAATTAAGGCCATAGGGATAAAGAGACTGATGCTGCAAAATTTCAAGGGATTCAGTTTCTAGCCGAGCATAGAGGTCAGGGATAATATGTAGTACCTCTATTTTCACTTTGTCAAAACCATGAGTATGGAAATGCTCTAATTCAAAGGTAGAGTACTGGTTGGCGTTTGTGGAGGGGTTCACTCCTGAATTAGAGAACTTGTTTACTAGAGACCTGTGACCATTAATCCTAAGATGAAGAGGATTTTTACTTTGGCCAATATAGCTAAGGTTGCAGACAGTACAGGTGAGCTTATAGATGGTATTGTAGGCTTTGCAAAACTTGTTGGAGCAATTATCCTCAACAGAAGAATACAGGTTAGGATCTGCAGATTTACATGTCAAACAACGTTTGTCATTTCATAACTTTAGATTACCTTTGCCAGCGAGTTCATACACTATGGGAAAGGGTGCTAGCCTAACCGAGCGGGAGGACTTAAAATATCTGAGCTGACCTCCAATCCTTTCATCGTCCTTAGAACTCCACTTGGGCCAAAACATACAAATTCTGAGCAAACCAACTAGGAAAAACTTTTTAGAAATAAGCAGTCCAAGAAAAGACCAAACTCGAGTATAAACTACACTCCAAAAAGCTGCATCCAAAACATACTAAAAAGAAAAATTAGAAAATGAAAAAAACCTCAAGTAAAAAAATAGTAATAAAAAAAAAAAAAAAAAATAATAATAATAATAATAAAAAATAATAAAACATTTCAACTAGAATTTGCGCATGAGCTGCTAAATAATAAATTGAAATTAGTTACTTAAGAGCAAAACTGAAGACTAAGGAAAAAATTTTAGAATTTAAAACGAAGGGTGCAAAATAACCTGAAAATCAAAACGCGCAACGCAGCAGTTTTGAAAATTCAGAATTCACATACTATAAAGATACCTAAGCAAAAAAATACATATATAATTTTGACTCACACCTAGTACAACATAGAAAAGGTTATGTATCTACCTGTGTGAGTAAAAGGAGAAAAGAAAAAAAAGAAAATAAAACAACTGAATGTAGAAGGTGTCGAGAATACTGAGCCTTGGCTTTATCAAGGACCAGCAAAAACTCTGCATTTTCTCACTTCCACAAAGACCTAGTTGGAAATGGGTTTCTGCAAGGCCATAGATGCAAGTAACATTCCCACCTAAAATAGTTTAAAAAATATATATATAAGTCATGTCCTCCGTAGAGTAGCATGACCTAGCACTAGTTAACAATTTCGCTTGCATCCATTAACCTTCATGGCCCGACCCATGCTCTTCATCTGTTACTATTAAACAGAGAGAAGAAGATTAAAGAGAACTCAAGCTGTGAGAGTGACATAATAAATAGAAATGATTTTCAGCTATAACGAAATTCCAAGTTCGTTTGAGAGAGAATTTAAACCTGAAAAACAAATTTTACATTGCAATTAAAAAAGGAAATGTTAATTTATAACGAACAGATTTTTGAAAGAAAACTTGAGTCTAAAACCCCCTACTCTACAACTTATGACAGCACGAAAACGAGAATAAGTTAAAGATAATAATTAACTAAAGAAAACTTTGTGAAAGTTATATACCTTAAACAGTTAGTTGCAATATGTACAAAGTATTTCAGCAGTGCTTTAAGTGCATAATTAATTAGTTATTAAGAACTTAACTACTTTGAAAAAACAGCGCATAGACAGCGCATAGAAAAGGAACAAGCTTAGCCATCTTCTGTTCCTAGGTACCACAAAAGACGCTCAAAGTTACAAAGAAAAGTAAGAGTTAAAACCCGCATAAATGTTAACAGACAAACCAATGCTTAAAAGCTGAAAAGCTAAAAAACGACAGAGAAAAGGTACATGAAGTACAAACATTGAACTTATAAAACCTAGAACCCAAAAACAAGGAAGAGAGCTTACCTCTTGAGTTACAAAAACTTTTCTCCTCACAAGAGGAGAACATGGCTGACCTCTTCCGCCACTCCCTAGACGCTGGGGGGCAGTGAGGGTGGGGCTGATGGCCTCCTCATACAGCAAGAAACCAACGCGCGGAGATTTTAACCAGAGAAAAAAATATATAAACTTAAGACTGTGGATCTGTATGATCAGAATGAGCAGAATTAACTCTCCAGAATACATGAGAAATATTATAAAATACACGAGCAGTTTATTTAATAATCTTTGCATGTATTAAATCACCTTAGTGAGCTTCTATAGATTAATCAGAATCTTATTAATTTTAATGTTGGTTTTACTATTTTTAGTATAGCTATCCTAGTGATGAATAACTAGTTTTCTTTTTTATTTGTTTTTATTTTCTTTTATAAACAGATTTTTAAGCTTTTTTGTGATTTTGTTTATATTATTTAATTTTTTTGTTTTAATAGGACCGTCATATCCATAGCACTAAGGTTCCTTTAGGTAGTTAATAGGCATCCTCTAGCCAACTTCCTTACGGCTTTGATTGGTCAGAATCATATTATTAACTGTGTAGAAAATTAAAGCAGATCTGCCAACCTTACTCTATTATTCAGAATAATTTTTCTTAAAGTTCTTTTGATGAAAGAAGAAGGAATTTCGTTCTCTAGAAAACTTTCTAATAGTATATTAATGTGGTAATTGAAGTCCAAATTGTTGCTGCAAATTCTTGAAATTCTTAGGACCTGAGAAATTAGTACATTCTCAATTACTTTGGTTGAAATGTTATTATTCCAGTGTAGATATTTAATTACTTTGAAAGGAAAATTAACTCTTTTATCAAAGAGGCTAATAGATGGGTTACCTCTGTTGAGCTTAATGCTTAAGTCTAGGAACTCAAGTTCCTGATTACTGTGGTTGGTTTTACATAAGTTAAGAGAGCTAGGATAGATATTATCAAAATCACTCTCTATAACTTCGGAATTATTGATACACAGCAGATCATCAATATATCTAAAAGTGTAAAGGTAGTTATCTGAGCAGGTGGGGTGATTTTTAATGAATTTATATTCCTTAAAGAACAGGAATAGATTAGCGATATTCGTGGACGTTGATGTTCCCATTGGAATACCGTTCACTTGCTTATAGAGAGTATTATTATATAAGATATGGTTATTTTTTATGCAGCAATTGAGATAAGAGTTCCAAGTTCCTACATCAACAAATTGGTTAAGTTTAAATTCTGCATACAGCTCTTTAAAGGTAGTGATTATATCTGATAGAGGCAGATTAGTATATAGGTTTTCAAAATCATAACTATTAATATCTAGGGGACACACTTTGAGTATAGTAGAAATTACTTCTGCATTATTATTAATTATCCAAAAATCTCTGTACATCAAGTTAGAACAGTTTCTAATGTGTTTCAAAACCTTCTTTAAGACATCTTCAAAAGCAAGATCTATTTTCTTTTTATGACTCCTTACTCCACTAGCTATGAACCTGAACTTCACAGGATCCTTATGAAACTTAACCGTTGCAAAAAGAAATGGAAATTCAGGCCCATATCTTCTAGTTTGCGGAATTTTAAGTTTCTTGAAGAATGCCTTAAACCGATTTTCTAACTGCTTGGTAGAATAACTTACGGGCTCGTATGTTACTCTATTATTGAGTTCCATAGTTAACAATTCAAAATAGAACTTCTTACAGATAATTGCAAAATTATTGCTAGCTTTATCCGTAGTGGTAAAAATAAATTGGTCTTGTAGTTTGGAGAGTGACCTTTTAGCTTCTCCAGAGAAAAAGAGATTTCTGTCGAAACAAAAGTCCAGACCTGCCAACTCACCGGTGAAGCTATTGATTATATTATATTTCCATTCTGCGAAGGCCTCAATAGGCTGATTGTACGTTAAACTGGTTTTTACGATGTACTTATTTACATCTTGAGTGAAGCTCTCAAGAATCCTTTCTTTGGAAATTGTGAAGGAAGGTCTGAAATTAGAGCCATACTCTAATAAATTCCTAAGCTTTTCATTTTCAACAAAACTCAAGTTTCCGGTGATAATATGGTTGTAATTCTTATCATAGTGAACTGTTTCTTTATGTTCATCACAAGAACAAGTAGTAATTACAGGAATGTAGCTCGAAGAGTTAAGTTTGTAGTTTTTAACTATTGACCCTAAGGTCTTAACATATTTAAAACTTACAATAGACTGGTGCCTGTGGATGGGAAAAAAATTGCATTATTGTAGAACAGCTTCCTTACATTGAGATTATCGTAGGCTTTATTTAGGAACCTGATGGTAACAAAATTACTGGAAAATTCTTTAAGAGAAATTTTATCTTTAAGAATATGTTTAAGAATGTCCAGAACCAAAGCAAAAACATGCTTATCAACATGGTCAGCAGTTTCATTCCAGAATTTGAAAAAACATTTAAGGACAGAGTGCTTGAAGGACTTGAGAATTTTGTAAGTATTTTTAACAAAATTAGTGCCAGTTTTAAAGCTTTCCAGAGTTTTTAGCAAGTTAGCAAAATCAACTTTGCTTGATGTGCGAAATAACCTCTGTCCTCTATTACCTCTAGAGCAGCTCTTATTATTAACAAGAAAGAAGAGTTCACGAATTGAAAATTTATGCTGATTATGCTTATTGTCAGATAGAGTGGAATTAAGGCCATAGGGATAAAGAGACTGATGCTGCAAAATTTCAAGGGATTCAGTTTCTAGCCGAGCATAGAGGTCAGGGATAATATGTAGTACCTCTATTTTCACTTTGTCAAAACCATGAGTATGGAAATGCTCTAATTCAAAGGTAGAGTACTGGTTGGCGTTTGTGGAGGGGTTCACTCCTGAATTAGAGAACTTGTTTACTAGAGACCTGTGACCATTAATCCTAAGATGAAGAGGATTTTTACTTTGGCCAATATAGCTAAGGTTGCAGACAGTACAGGTGAGCTTATAGATGGTATTGTAGGCTTTGCAAAACTTGTTGGAGCAATTATCCTCAACAGAAGAATACAGGTTAGGATCTGCAGATTTACATGTCAAACAACGTTTGTCATTTCATAACTTTAGATTACCTTTGCCAGCGAGTTCATACACTATGGGAAAGGGTGCTAGCCTAACCGAGCGGGAGGACTTAAAATATCTGAGCTGACCTCCAATCCTTTCATCGTCCTTAGAACTCCACTTGGGCCAAAACATACAAATTCTGAGCAAACCAACTAGGAAAAACTTTTTAGAAATAAGCAGTCCAAGAAAAGACCAAACTCGAGTATAAACTACACTCCAAAAAGCTGCATCCAAAACATACTAAAAAGAAAAATTAGAAAATGAAAAAAACCTCAAGTAAAAAAATAGTAATAAAAAATAATAATAATAAAAAATAATAAAACATTTCAACTAGAATTTGCGCATGAGCTGCTAAATAATAAATTGAAATTAGTTACTTAAGAGCAAAACTGAAGACTAAGGAAAAAATTTTAGAATTTAAAACGAAGGGTGCAAAATAACCTGAAAATCAAAACGCGCAACGCAGCAGTTTTGAAAATTCAGAATTCACATACTATAAAGATACCTAAGCAAAAAAATACATATATAATTTTGACTCACACCTAGTACAACATAGAAAAGGTTATGTATCTACCTGTGTGAGTAAAAGGAGAAAAGAAAAAAAAGAAAATAAAACAACTGAATGTAGAAGGTGTCGAGAATACTGAGCCTTGGCTTTATCAAGGACCAGCAAAAACTCTGCATTTTCTCACTTCCACAAAGACCTAGTTGGAAATGGGTTTCTGCAAGGCCATAGATGCAAGTAACATTCCCACCTAAAATAGTTTAAAAAATATATATATAAGTCATGTCCTCCGTAGAGTAGCATGACCTAGCACTAGTTAACAATTTCGCTTGCATCCATTAACCTTCATGGCCCGACCCATGCTCTTCATCTGTTACTATTAAACAGAGAGAAGAAGATTAAAGAGAACTCAAGCTGTGAGAGTGACATAATAAATAGAAATGATTTTCAGCTATAACGAAATTCCAAGTTCGTTTGAGAGAGAATTTAAACCTGAAAAACAAATTTTACATTGCAATTAAAAAAGGAAATGTTAATTTATAACGAACAGATTTTTGAAAGAAAACTTGAGTCTAAAACCCCCTACTCTACAACTTATGACAGCACGAAAACGAGAATAAGTTAAAGATAATAATTAACTAAAGAAAACTTTGTGAAAGTTATATACCTTAAACAGTTAGTTGCAATATGTACAAAGTATTTCAGCAGTGCTTTAAGTGCATAATTAATTAGTTATTAAGAACTTAACTACTTTGAAAAAACAGCGCATAGACAGCGCATAGAAAAGGAACAAGCTTAGCCATCTTCTGTTCCTAGGTACCACAAAAGACGCTCAAAGTTACAAAGAAAAGTAAGAGTTAAAACCCGCATAAATGTTAACAGACAAACCAATGCTTAAAAGCTGAAAAGCTAAAAAACGACAGAGAAAAGGTACATGAAGTACAAACATTGAACTTATAAAACCTAGAACCCAAAAACAAGGAAGAGAGCTTACCTCTTGAGTTACAAAAACTTTTCTCCTCACAAGAGGAGAACATGGCTGACCTCTTCCGCCACTCCCTAGACGCTGGGGGGCAGTGAGGGTGGGGCTGATGGCCTCCTCATACAGCAAGAAACCAACGCGCGGAGATTTTAACCAGAGAAAAAAATATATAAACTTAAGACTGTGGATCTGTATGATCAGAATGAGCAGAATTAACTCTCCAGAATACATGAGAAATATTATAAAATACACGAGCAGTTTATTTAATAATCTTTGCATGTATTAAATCACCTTAGTGAGCTTCTATAGATTAATCAGAATCTTATTAATTTTAATGTTGGTTTTACTATTTTTAGTATAGCTATCCTAGTGATGAATAACTAGTTTTCTTTTTTATTTGTTTTTATTTTCTTTTATAAACAGATTTTTAAGCTTTTTTTGTGATTTTGTTTATATTATTTAATTTTTTTGTTTTAATAGGACCGTCATATCCATAGCACTAAGGTTCCTTTAGGTAGTTAATAGGCATCCTCTAGCCAACTTCCTTACGGCTTTGATTGGTCAGAATCATATTATTAACTGTGTAGAAAATTAAAGCAGATCTGCCAACCTTACTCTATTATTCAGAATAATTTTTCTTAAAGTTCTTTTGATGAAAGAAGAAGGAATTTCGTTCTCTAGAAAACTTTCTAATAGTATATTAATGTGGTAATTGAAGTCCAAATTGTTGCTGCAAATTCTTGAAATTCTTAGGACCTGAGAAATTAGTACATTCTCAATTACTTTGGTTGAAATGTTATTATTCCAGTGTAGATATTTAATTACTTTGAAAGGAAAATTAACTCTTTTATCAAAGAGGCTAATAGATGGGTTACCTCTGTTGAGCTTAATGCTTAAGTCTAGGAACTCAAGTTCCTGATTACTGTGGTTGGTTTTACATAAGTTAAGAGAGCTAGGATAGATATTATCAAAATCACTCTCTATAACTTCGGAATTATTGATACACAGCAGATCATCAATATATCTAAAAGTGTAAAGGTAGTTATCTGAGCAGGTGGGGTGATTTTTAATGAATTTATATTCCTTAAAGAACAGGAATAGATTAGCGATATTCGTGGACGTTGATGTTCCCATTGGAATACCGTTCACTTGCTTATAGAGAGTATTATTATATAAGATATGGTTATTTTTTATGCAGCAATTGAGATAAGAGTTCCAAGTTCCTACATCAACAAATTGGTTAAGTTTAAATTCTGCATACAGCTCTTTAAAGGTAGTGATTATATCTGATAGAGGCAGATTAGTATATAGGTTTTCAAAATCATAACTATTAATATCTAGGGGACACACTTTGAGTATAGTAGAAATTACTTCTGCATTATTATTAATTATCCAAAAATCTCTGTACATCAAGTTAGAACAGTTTCTAATGTGTTTCAAAACCTTCTTTAAGACATCTTCAAAAGCAAGATCTATTTTCTTTTTATGACTCCTTACTCCACTAGCTATGAACCTGAACTTCACAGGATCCTTATGAAACTTAACCGTTGCAAAAAGAAATGGAAATTCAGGCCCATATCTTCTAGTTTGCGGAATTTTAAGTTTCTTGAAGAATGCCTTAAACCGATTTTCTAACTGCTTGGTAGAATAACTTACGGGCTCGTATGTTACTCTATTATTGAGTTCCATAGTTAACAATTCAAAATAGAACTTCTTACAGATAATTGCAAAATTATTGCTAGCTTTATCCGTAGTGGTAAAAATAAATTGGTCTTGTAGTTTGGAGAGTGACCTTTTAGCTTCTCCAGAGAAAAAGAGATTTCTGTCGAAACAAAAGTCCAGACCTGCCAACTCACCGGTGAAGCTATTGATTATATTATATTTCCATTCTGCGAAGGCCTCAATAGGCTGATTGTACGTTAAACTGGTTTTTACGATGTACTTATTTACATCTTGAGTGAAGCTCTCAAGAATCCTTTCTTTGGAAATTGTGAAGGAAGGTCTGAAATTAGAGCCATACTCTAATAAATTCCTAAGCTTTTCATTTTCAACAAAACTCAAGTTTCCGGTGATAATATGGTTGTAATTCTTATCATAGTGAACTGTTTCTTTATGTTCATCACAAGAACAAGTAGTAATTACAGGAATGTAGCTCGAAGAGTTAAGTTTGTAGTTTTTAACTATTGACCCTAAGGTCTTAACATATTTAAAACTTACAATAGACTGGTGCCTGTGGATGGGAAAAAAATTGCATTATTGTAGAACAGCTTCCTTACATTGAGATTATCGTAGGCTTTATTTAGGAACCTGATGGTAACAAAATTACTGGAAAATTCTTTAAGAGAAATTTTATCTTTAAGAATATGTTTAAGAATGTCCAGAACCAAAGCAAAAACATGCTTATCAACATGGTCAGCAGTTTCATTCCAGAATTTGAAAAAACATTTAAGGACAGAGTGCTTGAAGGACTTGAGAATTTTGTAAGTATTTTTAACAAAATTAGTGCCAGTTTTAAAGCTTTCCAGAGTTTTTAGCAAGTTAGCAAAATCAACTTTGCTTGATGTGCGAAATAACCTCTGTCCTCTATTACCTCTAGAGCAGCTCTTATTATTAACAAGAAAGAAGAGTTCACGAATTGAAAATTTATGCTGATTATGCTTATTGTCAGATAGAGTGGAATTAAGGCCATAGGGATAAAGAGACTGATGCTGCAAAATTTCAAGGGATTCAGTTTCTAGCCGAGCATAGAGGTCAGGGATAATATGTAGTACCTCTATTTTCACTTTGTCAAAACCATGAGTATGGAAATGCTCTAATTCAAAGGTAGAGTACTGGTTGGCGTTTGTGGAGGGGTTCACTCCTGAATTAGAGAACTTGTTTACTAGAGACCTGTGACCATTAATCCTAAGATGAAGAGGATTTTTACTTTGGCCAATATAGCTAAGGTTGCAGACAGTACAGGTGAGCTTATAGATGGTATTGTAGGCTTTGCAAAACTTGTTGGAGCAATTATCCTCAACAGAAGAATACAGGTTAGGATCTGCAGATTTACATGTCAAACAACGTTTGTCATTTCATAACTTTAGATTACCTTTGCCAGCGAGTTCATACACTATGGGAAAGGGTGCTAGCCTAACCGAGCGGGAGGACTTAAAATATCTGAGCTGACCTCCAATCCTTTCATCGTCCTTAGAACTCCACTTGGGCCAAAACATACAAATTCTGAGCAAACCAACTAGGAAAAACTTTTAGAAATAAGCAGTCCAAGAAAAGACCAAACTCGAGTATAAACTACACTCCAAAAAGCTGCATCCAAAACATACTAAAAAGAAAAATTAGAAAATGAAAAAAACCTCAAGTAAAAAAATAGTAATAAAAAAATAATAATAATAAAAAATAATAAAACATTTCAACTAGAATTTGCGCATGAGCTGCTAAATAATAAATTGAAATTAGTTACTTAAGAGCAAAACTGAAGACTAAGGAAAAAATTTTAGAATTTAAAACGAAGGGTGCAAAATAACCTGAAAATCAAAACGCGCAACGCAGCAGTTTTGAAAATTCAGAATTCACATACTATAAAGATACCTAAGCAAAAAAATACATATATAATTTTGACTCACACCTAGTACAACATAGAAAAGGTTATGTATCTACCTGTGTGAGTAAAAGGAGAAAAGAAAAAAAGAAAATAAAACAACTGAATGTAGAAGGTGTCGAGAATACTGAGCCTTGGCTTTATCAAGGACCAGCAAAAACTCTGCATTTTCTCACTTCCACAAAGACCTAGTTGGAAATGGGTTTCTGCAAGGCCATAGATGCAAGTAACATTCCCACCTAAAATAGTTTAAAAAATATATATATAAGTCATGTCCTCCGTAGAGTAGCATGACCTAGCACTAGTTAACAATTTCGCTTGCATCCATTAACCTTCATGGCCCGACCCATGCTCTTCATCTGTTACTATTAAACAGAGAGAAGAAGATTAAAGAGAACTCAAGCTGTGAGAGTGACATAATAAATAGAAATGATTTTCAGCTATAACGAAATTCCAAGTTCGTTTGAGAGAGAATTTAAACCTGAAAAACAAATTTTACATTGCAATTAAAAAAGGAAATGTTAATTTATAACGAACAGATTTTTGAAAGAAAACTTGAGTCTAAAACCCCCTACTCTACAACTTATGACAGCACGAAAACGAGAATAAGTTAAAGATAATAATTAACTAAAGAAAACTTTGTGAAAGTTATATACCTTAAACAGTTAGTTGCAATATGTACAAAGTATTTCAGCAGTGCTTTAAGTGCATAATTAATTAGTTATTAAGAACTTAACTACTTTGAAAAAACAGCGCATAGACAGCGCATAGAAAAGGAACAAGCTTAGCCATCTTCTGTTCCTAGGTACCACAAAAGACGCTCAAAGTTACAAAGAAAAGTAAGAGTTAAAACCCGCATAAATGTTAACAGACAAACCAATGCTTAAAAGCTGAAAAGCTAAAAAACGACAGAGAAAAGGTACATGAAGTACAAACATTGAACTTATAAAACCTAGAACCCAAAAACAAGGAAGAGAGCTTACCTCTTGAGTTACAAAAACTTTTCTCCTCACAAGAGGAGAACATGGCTGACCTCTTCCGCCACTCCCTAGACGCTGGGGGGCAGTGAGGGTGGGGCTGATGGCCTCCTCATACAGCAAGAAACCAACGCGCGGAGATTTTAACCAGAGAAAAAAATATATAAACTTAAGACTGTGGATCTGTATGATCAGAATGAGCAGAATTAACTCTCCAGAATACATGAGAAATATTATAAAATACACGAGCAGTTTATTTAATAATCTTTGCATGTATTAAATCACCTTAGTGAGCTTCTATAGATTAATCAGAATCTTATTAATTTTAATGTTGGTTTTACTATTTTTAGTATAGCTATCCTAGTGATGAATAACTAGTTTTCTTTTTTATTTGTTTTTATTTTCTTTTATAAACAGATTTTTAAGCTTTTTTTGTGATTTTGTTTATATTATTTAATTTTTTTGTTTTAATAGGACCGTCATATCCATAGCACTAAGGTTCCTTTAGGTAGTTAATAGGCATCCTCTAGCCAACTTCCTTACGGCTTTGATTGGTCAGAATCATATTATTAACTGTGTAGAAAATTAAAGCAGATCTGCCAACCTTACTCTATTATTCAGAATAATTTTTCTTAAAGTTCTTTTGATGAAAGAAGAAGGAATTTCGTTCTCTAGAAAACTTTCTAATAGTATATTAATGTGGTAATTGAAGTCCAAATTGTTGCTGCAAATTCTTGAAATTCTTAGGACCTGAGAAATTAGTACATTCTCAATTACTTTGGTTGAAATGTTATTATTCCAGTGTAGATATTTAATTACTTTGAAAGGAAAATTAACTCTTTTATCAAAGAGGCTAATAGATGGGTTACCTCTGTTGAGCTTAATGCTTAAGTCTAGGAACTCAAGTTCCTGATTACTGTGGTTGGTTTTACATAAGTTAAGAGAGCTAGGATAGATATTATCAAAATCACTCTCTATAACTTCGGAATTATTGATACACAGCAGATCATCAATATATCTAAAAGTGTAAAGGTAGTTATCTGAGCAGGTGGGGTGATTTTTAATGAATTTATATTCCTTAAAGAACAGGAATAGATTAGCGATATTCGTGGACGTTGATGTTCCCATTGGAATACCGTTCACTTGCTTATAGAGAGTATTATTATATAAGATATGGTTATTTTTTATGCAGCAATTGAGATAAGAGTTCCAAGTTCCTACATCAACAAATTGGTTAAGTTTAAATTCTGCATACAGCTCTTTAAAGGTAGTGATTATATCTGATAGAGGCAGATTAGTATATAGGTTTTCAAAATCATAACTATTAATATCTAGGGGACACACTTTGAGTATAGTAGAAATTACTTCTGCATTATTATTAATTATCCAAAAATCTCTGTACATCAAGTTAGAACAGTTTCTAATGTGTTTCAAAACCTTCTTTAAGACATCTTCAAAAGCAAGATCTATTTTCTTTTTATGACTCCTTACTCCACTAGCTATGAACCTGAACTTCACAGGATCCTTATGAAACTTAACCGTTGCAAAAAGAAATGGAAATTCAGGCCCATATCTTCTAGTTTGCGGAATTTTAAGTTTCTTGAAGAATGCCTTAAACCGATTTTCTAACTGCTTGGTAGAATAACTTACGGGCTCGTATGTTACTCTATTATTGAGTTCCATAGTTAACAATTCAAAATAGAACTTCTTACAGATAATTGCAAAATTATTGCTAGCTTTATCCGTAGTGGTAAAAATAAATTGGTCTTGTAGTTTGGAGAGTGACCTTTTAGCTTCTCCAGAGAAAAAGAGATTTCTGTCGAAACAAAAGTCCAGACCTGCCAACTCACCGGTGAAGCTATTGATTATATTATATTTCCATTCTGCGAAGGCCTCAATAGGCTGATTGTACGTTAAACTGGTTTTTACGATGTACTTATTTACATCTTGAGTGAAGCTCTCAAGAATCCTTTCTTTGGAAATTGTGAAGGAAGGTCTGAAATTAGAGCCATACTCTAATAAATTCCTAAGCTTTTCATTTTCAACAAAACTCAAGTTTCCGGTGATAATATGGTTGTAATTCTTATCATAGTGAACTGTTTCTTTATGTTCATCACAAGAACAAGTAGTAATTACAGGAATGTAGCTCGAAGAGTTAAGTTTGTAGTTTTTAACTATTGACCCTAAGGTCTTAACATATTTAAAACTTACAATAGACTGGTGCCTGTGGATGGGAAAAAAAATTGCATTATTGTAGAACAGCTTCCTTACATTGAGATTATCGTAGGCTTTATTTAGGAACCTGATGGTAACAAAATTACTGGAAAATTCTTTAAGAGAAATTTTATCTTTAAGAATATGTTTAAGAATGTCCAGAACCAAAGCAAAAACATGCTTATCAACATGGTCAGCAGTTTCATTCCAGAATTTGAAAAAACATTTAAGGACAGAGTGCTTGAAGGACTTGAGAATTTTGTAAGTATTTTTAACAAAATTAGTGCCAGTTTTAAAGCTTTCCAGAGTTTTTAGCAAGTTAGCAAAATCAACTTTGCTTGATGTGCGAAATAACCTCTGTCCTCTATTACCTCTAGAGCAGCTCTTATTATTAACAAGAAAGAAGAGTTCACGAATTGAAAATTTATGCTGATTATGCTTATTGTCAGATAGAGTGGAATTAAGGCCATAGGGATAAAGAGACTGATGCTGCAAAATTTCAAGGGATTCAGTTTCTAGCCGAGCATAGAGGTCAGGGATAATATGTAGTACCTCTATTTTCACTTTGTCAAAACCATGAGTATGGAAATGCTCTAATTCAAAGGTAGAGTACTGGTTGGCGTTTGTGGAGGGGTTCACTCCTGAATTAGAGAACTTGTTTACTAGAGACCTGTGACCATTAATCCTAAGATGAAGAGGATTTTTACTTTGGCCAATATAGCTAAGGTTGCAGACAGTACAGGTGAGCTTATAGATGGTATTGTAGGCTTTGCAAAACTTGTTGGAGCAATTATCCTCAACAGAAGAATACAGGTTAGGATCTGCAGATTTACATGTCAAACAACGTTTGTCATTTCATAACTTTAGATTACCTTTGCCAGCGAGTTCATACACTATGGGAAAGGGTGCTAGCCTAACCGAGCGGGAGGACTTAAAATATCTGAGCTGACCTCCAATCCTTTCATCGTCCTTAGAACTCCACTTGGGCCAAAACATACAAATTCTGAGCAAACCAACTAGGAAAAACTTTTTAGAAATAAGCAGTCCAAGAAAAGACCAAACTCGAGTATAAACTACACTCCAAAAAGCTGCATCCAAAACATACTAAAAAGAAAAATTAGAAAATGAAAAAAACCTCAAGTAAAAAAATAGTAATAAAAAATAATAATAATAAAAAATAATAAAACATTTCAACTAGAATTTGCGCATGAGCTGCTAAATAATAAATTGAAATTAGTTACTTAAGAGCAAAACTGAAGACTAAGGAAAAAATTTTAGAATTTAAAACGAAGGGTGCAAAATAACCTGAAAATCAAAACGCGCAACGCAGCAGTTTTGAAAATTCAGAATTCACATACTATAAAGATACCTAAGCAAAAAAATACATATATAATTTTGACTCACACCTAGTACAACATAGAAAAGGTTATGTATCTACCTGTGTGAGTAAAAGGAGAAAAGAAAAAAAGAAAATAAAACAACTGAATGTAGAAGGTGTCGAGAATACTGAGCCTTGGCTTTATCAAGGACCAGCAAAAACTCTGCATTTTCTCACTTCCACAAAGACCTAGTTGGAAATGGGTTTCTGCAAGGCCATAGATGCAAGTAACATTCCCACCTAAAATAGTTTAAAAAATATATATATAAGTCATGTCCTCCGTAGAGTAGCATGACCTAGCACTAGTTAACAATTTCGCTTGCATCCATTAACCTTCATGGCCCGACCCATGCTCTTCATCTGTTACTATTAAACAGAGAGAAGAAGATTAAAGAGAACTCAAGCTGTGAGAGTGACATAATAAATAGAAATGATTTTCAGCTATAACGAAATTCCAAGTTCGTTTGAGAGAGAATTTAAACCTGAAAAACAAATTTTACATTGCAATTAAAAAAGGAAATGTTAATTTATAACGAACAGATTTTTGAAAGAAAACTTGAGTCTAAAACCCCCTACTCTACAACTTATGACAGCACGAAAACGAGAATAAGTTAAAGATAATAATTAACTAAAGAAAACTTTGTGAAAGTTATATACCTTAAACAGTTAGTTGCAATATGTACAAAGTATTTCAGCAGTGCTTTAAGTGCATAATTAATTAGTTATTAAGAACTTAACTACTTTGAAAAAACAGCGCATAGACAGCGCATAGAAAAGGAACAAGCTTAGCCATCTTCTGTTCCTAGGTACCACAAAAGACGCTCAAAGTTACAAAGAAAAGTAAGAGTTAAAACCCGCATAAATGTTAACAGACAAACCAATGCTTAAAAGCTGAAAAGCTAAAAAACGACAGAGAAAAGGTACATGAAGTACAAACATTGAACTTATAAAACCTAGAACCCAAAAACAAGGAAGAGAGCTTACCTCTTGAGTTACAAAAACTTTTCTCCTCACAAGAGGAGAACATGGCTGACCTCTTCCGCCACTCCCTAGACGCTGGGGGGCAGTGAGGGTGGGGCTGATGGCCTCCTCATACAGCAAGAAACCAACGCGCGGAGATTTTAACCAGAGAAAAAAATATATAAACTTAAGACTGTGGATCTGTATGATCAGAATGAGCAGAATTAACTCTCCAGAATACATGAGAAATATTATAAAATACACGAGCAGTTTATTTAATAATCTTTGCATGTATTAAATCACCTTAGTGAGCTTCTATAGATTAATCAGAATCTTATTAATTTTAATGTTGGTTTTACTATTTTTAGTATAGCTATCCTAGTGATGAATAACTAGTTTTCTTTTTTATTTGTTTTTATTTTCTTTTATAAACAGATTTTTAAGCTTTTTTGTGATTTTGTTTATATTATTTAATTTTTTTGTTGTTTTAATAGGACCGTCATATCCATAGCACTAAGGTTCCTTTAGGTAGTTAATAGGCATCCTCTAGCCAACTTCCTTACGGCTTTGATTGGTCAGAATCATATTATTAACTGTGTAGAAAATTAAAGCAGATCTGCCAACCTTACTCTATTATTCAGAATAATTTTTCTTAAAGTTCTTTTGATGAAAGAAGAAGGAATTTCGTTCTCTAGAAAACTTTCTAATAGTATATTAATGTGGTAATTGAAGTCCAAATTGTTGCTGCAAATTCTTGAAATTCTTAGGACCTGAGAAATTAGTACATTCTCAATTACTTTGGTTGAAATGTTATTATTCCAGTGTAGATATTTAATTACTTTGAAAGGAAAATTAACTCTTTTATCAAAGAGGCTAATAGATGGGTTACCTCTGTTGAGCTTAATGCTTAAGTCTAGGAACTCAAGTTCCTGATTACTGTGGTTGGTTTTACATAAGTTAAGAGAGCTAGGATAGATATTATCAAAATCACTCTCTATAACTTCGGAATTATTGATACACAGCAGATCATCAATATATCTAAAAGTGTAAAGGTAGTTATCTGAGCAGGTGGGGTGATTTTTAATGAATTTATATTCCTTAAAGAACAGGAATAGATTAGCGATATTCGTGGACGTTGATGTTCCCATTGGAATACCGTTCACTTGCTTATAGAGAGTATTATTATATAAGATATGGTTATTTTTTATGCAGCAATTGAGATAAGAGTTCCAAGTTCCTACATCAACAAATTGGTTAAGTTTAAATTCTGCATACAGCTCTTTAAAGGTAGTGATTATATCTGATAGAGGCAGATTAGTATATAGGTTTTCAAAATCATAACTATTAATATCTAGGGGACACACTTTGAGTATAGTAGAAATTACTTCTGCATTATTATTAATTATCCAAAAATCTCTGTACATCAAGTTAGAACAGTTTCTAATGTGTTTCAAAACCTTCTTTAAGACATCTTCAAAAGCAAGATCTATTTTCTTTTTATGACTCCTTACTCCACTAGCTATGAACCTGAACTTCACAGGATCCTTATGAAACTTAACCGTTGCAAAAAGAAATGGAAATTCAGGCCCATATCTTCTAGTTTGCGGAATTTTAAGTTTCTTGAAGAATGCCTTAAACCGATTTTCTAACTGCTTGGTAGAATAACTTACGGGCTCGTATGTTACTCTATTATTGAGTTCCATAGTTAACAATTCAAAATAGAACTTCTTACAGATAATTGCAAAATTATTGCTAGCTTTATCCGTAGTGGTAAAAATAAATTGGTCTTGTAGTTTGGAGAGTGACCTTTTAGCTTCTCCAGAGAAAAAGAGATTTCTGTCGAAACAAAAGTCCAGACCTGCCAACTCACCGGTGAAGCTATTGATTATATTATATTTCCATTCTGCGAAGGCCTCAATAGGCTGATTGTACGTTAAACTGGTTTTTACGATGTACTTATTTACATCTTGAGTGAAGCTCTCAAGAATCCTTTCTTTGGAAATTGTGAAGGAAGGTCTGAAATTAGAGCCATACTCTAATAAATTCCTAAGCTTTTCATTTTCAACAAAACTCAAGTTTCCGGTGATAATATGGTTGTAATTCTTATCATAGTGAACTGTTTCTTTATGTTCATCACAAGAACAAGTAGTAATTACAGGAATGTAGCTCGAAGAGTTAAGTTTGTAGTTTTTAACTATTGACCCTAAGGTCTTAACATATTTAAAACTTACAATAGACTGGTGCCTGTGGATGGGAAAAAAATTGCATTATTGTAGAACAGCTTCCTTACATTGAGATTATCGTAGGCTTTATTTAGGAACCTGATGGTAACAAAATTACTGGAAAATTCTTTAAGAGAAATTTTATCTTTAAGAATATGTTTAAGAATGTCCAGAACCAAAGCAAAAACATGCTTATCAACATGGTCAGCAGTTTCATTCCAGAATTTGAAAAAACATTTAAGGACAGAGTGCTTGAAGGACTTGAGAATTTTGTAAGTATTTTTAACAAAATTAGTGCCAGTTTTAAAGCTTTCCAGAGTTTTTAGCAAGTTAGCAAAATCAACTTTGCTTGATGTGCGAAATAACCTCTGTCCTCTATTACCTCTAGAGCAGCTCTTATTATTAACAAGAAAGAAGAGTTCACGAATTGAAAATTTATGCTGATTATGCTTATTGTCAGATAGAGTGGAATTAAGGCCATAGGGATAAAGAGACTGATGCTGCAAAATTTCAAGGGATTCAGTTTCTAGCCGAGCATAGAGGTCAGGGATAATATGTAGTACCTCTATTTTCACTTTGTCAAAACCATGAGTATGGAAATGCTCTAATTCAAAGGTAGAGTACTGGTTGGCGTTTGTGGAGGGGTTCACTCCTGAATTAGAGAACTTGTTTACTAGAGACCTGTGACCATTAATCCTAAGATGAAGAGGATTTTTACTTTGGCCAATATAGCTAAGGTTGCAGACAGTACAGGTGAGCTTATAGATGGTATTGTAGGCTTTGCAAAACTTGTTGGAGCAATTATCCTCAACAGAAGAATACAGGTTAGGATCTGCAGATTTACATGTCAAACAACGTTTGTCATTTCATAACTTTAGATTACCTTTGCCAGCGAGTTCATACACTATGGGAAAGGGTGCTAGCCTAACCGAGCGGGAGGACTTAAAATATCTGAGCTGACCTCCAATCCTTTCATCGTCCTTAGAACTCCACTTGGGCCAAAACATACAAATTCTGAGCAAACCAACTAGGAAAAACTTTTTAGAAATAAGCAGTCCAAGAAAAGACCAAACTCGAGTATAAACTACACTCCAAAAAGCTGCATCCAAAACATACTAAAAAGAAAAATTAGAAAATGAAAAAAACCTCAAGTAAAAAAATAGTAATAAAAAATAATAATAATAAAAAATAATAAAACATTTCAACTAGAATTTGCGCATGAGCTGCTAAATAATAAATTGAAATTAGTTACTTAAGAGCAAAACTGAAGACTAAGGAAAAAATTTTAGAATTTAAAACGAAGGGTGCAAAATAACCTGAAAATCAAAACGCGCAACGCAGCAGTTTTGAAAATTCAGAATTCACATACTATAAAGATACCTAAGCAAAAAAATACATATATAATTTTGACTCACACCTAGTACAACATAGAAAAGGTTATGTATCTACCTGTGTGAGTAAAAGGAGAAAAGAAAAAAAGAAAATAAAACAACTGAATGTAGAAGGTGTCGAGAATACTGAGCCTTGGCTTTATCAAGGACCAGCAAAAACTCTGCATTTTCTCACTTCCACAAAGACCTAGTTGGAAATGGGTTTCTGCAAGGCCATAGATGCAAGTAACATTCCCACCTAAAATAGTTTAAAAAATATATATATAAGTCATGTCCTCCGTAGAGTAGCATGACCTAGCACTAGTTAACAATTTCGCTTGCATCCATTAACCTTCATGGCCCGACCCATGCTCTTCATCTGTTACTATTAAACAGAGAGAAGAAGATTAAAGAGAACTCAAGCTGTGAGAGTGACATAATAAATAGAAATGATTTTCAGCTATAACGAAATTCCAAGTTCGTTTGAGAGAGAATTTAAACCTGAAAAACAAATTTTACATTGCAATTAAAAAAGGAAATGTTAATTTATAACGAACAGATTTTTGAAAGAAAACTTGAGTCTAAAACCCCCTACTCTACAACTTATGACAGCACGAAAACGAGAATAAGTTAAAGATAATAATTAACTAAAGAAAACTTTGTGAAAGTTATATACCTTAAACAGTTAGTTGCAATATGTACAAAGTATTTCAGCAGTGCTTTAAGTGCATAATTAATTAGTTATTAAGAACTTAACTACTTTGAAAAAACAGCGCATAGACAGCGCATAGAAAAGGAACAAGCTTAGCCATCTTCTGTTCCTAGGTACCACAAAAGACGCTCAAAGTTACAAAGAAAAGTAAGAGTTAAAACCCGCATAAATGTTAACAGACAAACCAATGCTTAAAAGCTGAAAAGCTAAAAAACGACAGAGAAAAGGTACATGAAGTACAAACATTGAACTTATAAAACCTAGAACCCAAAAACAAGGAAGAGAGCTTACCTCTTGAGTTACAAAAACTTTTCTCCTCACAAGAGGAGAACATGGCTGACCTCTTCCGCCACTCCCTAGACGCTGGGGGGCAGTGAGGGTGGGGCTGATGGCCTCCTCATACAGCAAGAAACCAACGCGCGGAGATTTTAACCAGAGAAAAAAATATATAAACTTAAGACTGTGGATCTGTATGATCAGAATGAGCAGAATTAACTCTCCAGAATACATGAGAAATATTATAAAATACACGAGCAGTTTATTTAATAATCTTTGCATGTATTAAATCACCTTAGTGAGCTTCTATAGATTAATCAGAATCTTATTAATTTTAATGTTGGTTTTACTATTTTTAGTATAGCTATCCTAGTGATGAATAACTAGTTTTCTTTTTTATTTGTTTTTATTTTCTTTTATAAACAGATTTTTAAGCTTTTTTGTGATTTTGTTTATATTATTTAATTTTTTTGTTTTAATAGGACCGTCATATCCATAGCACTAAGGTTCCTTTAGGTAGTTAATAGGCATCCTCTAGCCAACTTCCTTACGGCTTTGATTGGTCAGAATCATATTATTAACTGTGTAGAAAATTAAAGCAGATCTGCCAACCTTACTCTATTATTCAGAATAATTTTTCTTAAAGTTCTTTTGATGAAAGAAGAAGGAATTTCGTTCTCTAGAAAACTTTCTAATAGTATATTAATGTGGTAATTGAAGTCCAAATTGTTGCTGCAAATTCTTGAAATTCTTAGGACCTGAGAAATTAGTACATTCTCAATTACTTTGGTTGAAATGTTATTATTCCAGTGTAGATATTTAATTACTTTGAAAGGAAAATTAACTCTTTTATCAAAGAGGCTAATAGATGGGTTACCTCTGTTGAGCTTAATGCTTAAGTCTAGGAACTCAAGTTCCTGATTACTGTGGTTGGTTTTACATAAGTTAAGAGAGCTAGGATAGATATTATCAAAATCACTCTCTATAACTTCGGAATTATTGATACACAGCAGATCATCAATATATCTAAAAGTGTAAAGGTAGTTATCTGAGCAGGTGGGGTGATTTTTAATGAATTTATATTCCTTAAAGAACAGGAATAGATTAGCGATATTCGTGGACGTTGATGTTCCCATTGGAATACCGTTCACTTGCTTATAGAGAGTATTATTATATAAGATATGGTTATTTTTTATGCAGCAATTGAGATAAGAGTTCCAAGTTCCTACATCAACAAATTGGTTAAGTTTAAATTCTGCATACAGCTCTTTAAAGGTAGTGATTATATCTGATAGAGGCAGATTAGTATATAGGTTTTCAAAATCATAACTATTAATATCTAGGGGACACACTTTGAGTATAGTAGAAATTACTTCTGCATTATTATTAATTATCCAAAAATCTCTGTACATCAAGTTAGAACAGTTTCTAATGTGTTTCAAAACCTTCTTTAAGACATCTTCAAAAGCAAGATCTATTTTCTTTTTATGACTCCTTACTCCACTAGCTATGAACCTGAACTTCACAGGATCCTTATGAAACTTAACCGTTGCAAAAAGAAATGGAAATTCAGGCCCATATCTTCTAGTTTGCGGAATTTTAAGTTTCTTGAAGAATGCCTTAAACCGATTTTCTAACTGCTTGGTAGAATAACTTACGGGCTCGTATGTTACTCTATTATTGAGTTCCATAGTTAACAATTCAAAATAGAACTTCTTACAGATAATTGCAAAATTATTGCTAGCTTTATCCGTAGTGGTAAAAATAAATTGGTCTTGTAGTTTGGAGAGTGACCTTTTAGCTTCTCCAGAGAAAAAGAGATTTCTGTCGAAACAAAAGTCCAGACCTGCCAACTCACCGGTGAAGCTATTGATTATATTATATTTCCATTCTGCGAAGGCCTCAATAGGCTGATTGTACGTTAAACTGGTTTTTACGATGTACTTATTTACATCTTGAGTGAAGCTCTCAAGAATCCTTTCTTTGGAAATTGTGAAGGAAGGTCTGAAATTAGAGCCATACTCTAATAAATTCCTAAGCTTTTCATTTTCAACAAAACTCAAGTTTCCGGTGATAATATGGTTGTAATTCTTATCATAGTGAACTGTTTCTTTATGTTCATCACAAGAACAAGTAGTAATTACAGGAATGTAGCTCGAAGAGTTAAGTTTGTAGTTTTTAACTATTGACCCTAAGGTCTTAACATATTTAAAACTTACAATAGACTGGTGCCTGTGGATGGGAAAAAAAATTGCATTATTGTAGATTGAAGAATTTTATGAGGAAATTCGTCATCTAAATAATAAAGGTAAGCAGCACTTGAAGGTAATTATGGGAGATTTCAATGCAAAAATAGGGCAACGGCAACAGAATGAAACTTCAGTAGGTAAATTCGGTCACGGCAACAGAAACCAGCGTGGAAATACTCTCGTTGAGTTTGCAGAGGCAGAAGGATTTTTCATCTTGAACTCCTTTTTCAAGAAAAAGCCACACAGGAAATGGACATGGAGACATCCAATTGAGACGACAAGTGAAATTGATTTTATTATGTGTAACAAAAAATTCGTCATCGAAGACTGCAGTGTGCTGAACAAGTTCAACACAGGTAGTGACCATAGATTGGTGAGATGTAAGATGCACCTCAACACTAAACTGGAACGTGGCAAGCTCATAAGACAAACAAAATGTATTGACATAACCAACCTTAAAAAACACCATAATACTTTCAAGTTGGAACTGAAGAACAGATTCTCTGCTTTAGAAGGCCTAACATCGGAAGAAGTGGATATTTCGGAAGTTAACAGAAAAGTAACCAAAGCTCTAATGGAAACAGCAACAAAATTAGCTGGGTCTAAGAACAAGTTGGATGTGAACAAATTATCAGGAAAAACCAAAATGTTGATGCAAAAAGAAGAGAGATGAGGGCAACTAAAGAAGATGTGACTTCCAAAGTGGAATATATAGAGCTATGCAAGACAACACGAAAAAGTATCACTGAAGACGTAAGGAAATTCAACTGTGAGCTAGTGAGGAAAGCAATTGAAAACAACCAAAGCCTGAAGATAGCAAAGGGAAATCTCAGTAAGGGAAGAAAACAGATTATGGCTCTGAGAAAAGAAGATGGTTCTATAACAAGAAATAGAGGCGAAATTTTGACAAGAGTGAAAGATTTCTACTCCAAATTATATGAAAGGGATGATACATGTACTCCAGACATCATGAAAGGTACCAGAGTTCTTCCAGTCCTCCCAGCAGAAGTTGCTCATGCAATCAAGAACATGAAGCGGGGGAAAGCTCCAGGAGAAGATGGAATTACTATAGACATCATACAAGAAGCAAGTGGAGAAATTGAAACAGTACTCGCCCAAATTTTCACTCGATGCCTTAATGAAGGGAAGATTCCTGAGGATTGGAACAATGCTACAATGATCCTGCTACATAAAAAAGGTGACATTGAGGATCTCAGGAACTACAGACCTATCAGCCTCCTATCAGTGGTTTATAAAATCTTCACTAAAGTTCTTTCACACCGCTTGAAATTAACACTGGACATGGCTCAACCGAGAGAACAAGCTGGATTCAGGAGTGGCTACAGCACAATAGATCATATCCACGTACTGAGAGAACTAATTGAAAGAGCGAGGGAATATGAACTTCCATTGTGCATGGCTTTTATCGATTATGAAAAAGCCTTTGATTCGGTGAAACCATCAGCAGTTACCACGGCTCTGAAATCCTGCGGTATTGAAGATGCATACATTAATATTATTAATAACATCTATGAAAATGCAAGTGCAAAGATTCGGCTGTTTGAAAATACAACACACATAAAAATTGGAAAGGGAGTGAGACAAGGTGACACCATATCTCCGAAGCTCTTTAATGCCACATTGGAAAATGTCTTTCAATCACTGAACTGGGAAAACAAAGGGATAAAGATTAATGGAGATTATCTAACCCACCTTCGTTTTGCTGATGACGTAGTCATTTTTGCAACTACCCCATCAGAGCTGCAGAGTATGATCCAGGAACTTGCTGACAAGAGTAAAGAAGTGGGATTAAAAATGAACTTTCAGAAGACAAAAGTGATGTTCAATGCTTTTACAAGAAATGAAGATTTATCAATTGATGGAGAAAAACTGGAGATAACAGATACGTATGTTTATCTTGGACAGCAGATATCAAGTGAGGGTCACATTGATGAAGAAATTAATCGGAGTACAAAACTTGCCTGCAGAGCTTTTGGAAGAAACAGCATAATTTTCAAGAGCAATATGCCATTATGTCTTAAAAGAAAAGTGTTTGATCAATGCATCCTTCCAGTGCTTACGTATGGTGCAGAGACTTGGACCTTAACTAAAAGAGACATACAAAGGCTGCAGACAACTCAAAGAGGCATGGAGAGGTGCATGCTTGGTATAACCAGGAGAGATAAGAAGAGGAACTCGTGGATCCGAAAAATGACGAGAGTGGAAGACATCATGATCAGAGTTAAATCCCTGAAATGGCAATGGGCTGGACATACTGCCAGAAGGACAGACCATAGATGGACAGCCGAAATTTTAGATTGGATTCCAAGGGACAGGAAAAGACCCAGAAAAAGACCACATGGGAGATGGGTGGATGAAATTCGTAAATATGCGGGAGTGACATGGAGGAGACTGGCACAAGACAGGCCGTTGTGGAGGAAACTTGGGGAGACTTTCGTCCAGCAGTGGATTAATAATGGTTGACAATGATGATGATATCATCATCATCATCATTGTCAACCATTATCAATCCACTGCTGAACGAAGGTCTCCCCAAGTTTCTCCACAACGGTCTGTCTTGTGCCAGTCGCCTCCATGTCACTCCCGCATACTTTCGAATTTCATCCACCCATCTTCCATGTGGTCTTTTTCTGGGTCTTTTCCTGTCCCTTGGAATCCAATCTAAAATTTCGGCTGTCCATCGATGGTCTGTTCTTCTGGCAGTATGTCCAGCACATTGCCGTTTCAGGGATTTAACTCTGATCATGATGTCTTCCATTCTTGTCATTTTTCGGACCCACGAGTTCCTCTTCTTATCTCTCCTGGTTACACCAAGCATGCTCCTCTTCATTCTTCTTTGAGTTGCCTGCAGCCTTTGAATGTCTCTTTTAGTTAAGGTCCACGTCTCTACACCATACGTAAGCACTGGAAGGATGCATTGATCAAACACTTTTCTTTTAAGACATTATAGCATATTGCTCTTGAAAATTATGCTGTTTCTTCCAAAAGCTCTCCAGGCAAGTTTTGTACGCCGATTAATTTCTTCACCAATGTGACCCTCACTTGATATCTGCTGTCCAAGATAAACGTACGTGTCTGTTATCTCCAGCTTTTCTCCATCAATCAATAAATCTTCATTTTTTGTAAAAGCATTGAACATCACTTTTGTCTTCTGAAAGTTCATTTTTAATCCCACTTCTTTACTCTTGTCAGTAAGTTCCTGGATCATACTCTGTAGCTCTGATGGGGTAGTTGTATAAATGACTACGTCATCAGCAAAACGAAGGTGTGTTAGATAATCTCCATTAATCTTTATCCCTGTGTTTTCCCAGTTCAGTGATTGAAAGACATTTTGCAATGTGGCATTAAAAGCTTCGGAGATATGGTGTCACCTTGTCTCACTCCTTTTCCAATTTTTATGTGTGTTGTATTTTCAAACAGCCGAATCTTTGCCCTTGCATTTTCATAGATGTTATTAATAATATTAATGTACGCATCTTCAATACCGCAGGATTTCAGAGCCATTGTAACTGCTGATGGTTTCACCGAATCAAAGGCTTTTTCATAATCGATAAAAGCCATGCGCAATGGAAGTTCATATTCCCTCGCTCTTTCAATTAGTTCTCTCAGTACGTGGATATGATCTATTGTGCTGTAGACACTCCTGAATCCAGCTTGTTCTCTCGGTTGAGCCATGTCCAGTGTCACCTTCAAGCGGTGTGAAAGAACTTTAGTGAAGATTTTATAAAGCCTTGATAGGAGGCTGATAATTCTGTAGTTCCTGAGATCCTCAATGTCACCTTTTTTATGTAGCAAGATCATTGTAGCGTTATTCCAATCCTCAGAAATCTTCTCTTCATTAAGGCATCCAGTGAAAATTTGGGCGAGTACATTTTCGATTTCTCCACTTGCTTCTTGTATGATGTCTACAGTAATTCCATCTTCTCCTGGAGCTTTTCCACGCTTCGTGTTCTTGATTGCATGTGCAACTTCTGCTGGGAGCCCTGGAAGAACTCTGGTACTGGACCTTTCATGATGTCTGGAGTACATGTATCATCCCCTTCATATAATTTGGAGTAGAAATCTTTCACTCTTGTCAAAATTTGGCCTCTATTTCGTGTTACAGACCCATCTTCTTTTCTCAGTGCCATAATCTGTTTTCTTCCCTTACTGAGATGTCCCTTTGCTATCTTTAGGCTTCGGTTGCTTTCAATTGCTTTCCTCACTAGTTCACAGTTGAATTTCCTTACGTCTTCAGTGATACTTTTTCGTACTGTCTTACATAGCTCTATTTATTCCACTTTGGAAGTCACATCTTCTTTAGTTGTCCTCATCACTCTTCTTTTTTGCATCAGCATTTTGGTTTTTCCTGATAATTTGTTCGCACGCAACTTGTTCTTAGACCCAGCTAATTTTGTTGCTGTTTCCATAAGAGCTTTGGTTACTTTTCTGTTAACTTAAGAAATATCCACATCTTCTGATGTTAGGCTTTCTAAAGCGGAGAATCTGTCCTTCAGTTCCAACTTGAAGGTATTATGGTGTTTTTTAAGGTTGGTTATGTCAATACATTTTGTTTGTCTTATGAGCTTGCCACGTTCACGTTTCGTGTTGAGATGCATCTTACATCTCACCAATCTATGGTCACTACCTGTGTTGAACTTGTTTAGCACACTACAGTCTTCTATGACAAAATGTTTGTTACACATAATAAAATCAATTTCACTTGTCGTTCCATTTGGATGTCTCCATGTCCATTTCCTGTGTGGCTTTTTCTTGAAAAGGAGTTCAAGATGAAAAACCCTTCTGCCTCTGCAAACTCAACGAGAGTATTTCCACGCTGGTTTCTGTTGCCGTGACGGAATTTACCTACTGACGTTTCATTCTGTTGCCGTTTCCCTATTTTTGCATTGAAATCTCGCATAATTATCTTTAAGTGCTGCTTACCTTTGTTATTTAGATGACGAATTTCCTCATAAAATTCTTCAATTTCTTCTTCAGGATGACTTGTGGTGGGTGCATAAGTTTGAATAATCTGAGCCTGGTATCTTCTCGAGAGTTGGATAACAAGTCGTGCAGCTCTGTCAGAGGAACTTTCAACTTCTACAAATTTATCCTTCAGTTTCTTGTTTATTATAAATCCAACACCACTAGTTCTGCCAGTATCTGTCCCACGATAGTAGAAGAGATGTCCACTTTTCAGTTCAATGAGATCTTCTCCTCTTCTCCTTACCTCACTTAGCCCGACGATGTCCCACTTGATCCTTTGTTGTTCCTGTCCCAATTCAAGAAGCCTTGAATCAGAAGATAGGGAGCGTCCATTATACGTAGCCAAGTTCAGCATCAGATGGCAGCCTAGTCCGGTCCTCCGGGGATTCTTAGCACCCTCTGCCTTCATGTCGCACTGGCCGCTGCCTTGGCCAGGTACATTCCAGCTGCCGGAGACTGAGGGCCAAGATTTAAGTTGTGAAGTCATTTTGGAGGTGTTTGGCCATAACTCACCACGCTGGCCAATCGGGTTGGTGAGTGTGGGATAGTTTTTGCTTTGGTTCTAGACATTCTTAAGCATTTTCTTAAAGATAAAATTTCTCTTAAAGAAATTTCCAGTAATTTTGTGACCATCAGGTTTCTAAATAAAACCTATGATCATCTCAATGTTAGGAAGGTGTTCTACAATAATGCAATTTTTTTCCCATCCACAGGCACCAGTCTATTGTAAGTTTTAAATATGTTAAGACCTTAGGGTCAATAGTTAAAAACTACAAACTTAATTATTCGAGTTTCATACCTGTAGTAACTGCATGTTCTTGTGATGAACATAAAGACACAGTTCACTATGTTAAGAATTACAAGCATGTTATCACTGGTAACTTGAGTTTTGTCTAAAATGACAAGCTTAGGAATTTATTAGAGTATGGTTCTAAATTTAGACCTTCCTTCCAAATCTCCAAAGAGAGGATTCTTGAGAGCTTCACTCAAGATGTTAATAGGTACATTATAAAAACCAGTTTAACATACTATCAGCCTATTGAGGCCTTCGCAGAATGGAAATATAATGTAATCAATAGCTTCACTAATGAGTTGGCAGGTCTTGATTTTTGTTTTGATAGAAATCTATTTTTCTCTGGAGATGCTAAAATGTCACTCTCCAAACTACAAGACCTATTTATTTTTACCACTACGGATAAAGCTAGCAATAATTTTGTAATTATCTGTAAGAAATTCTATTTTGAATTATTAACCATGGAACTCAATAATAGAGTAACCTATCGACATTATTCACCATTTATTCTGACTTTATTTTCTCGATTCAAAATCAACATACGTTTCTTCATTATTATTTATTTTTATAAGATGTAACAAAACTTTAAATCTTTGTTTCTCTGTATAGCACATTATATATTCTTACGACCATTGGACCTTAGATGTCAGGATGCCCAATTATTTTCCGGACTGCGATTCGAATCACTGGATCCGCCAATACCTCGTTAGCCAATTAGCCGACACAGTACACCAAAAAACCAATGGAAGCACAGTATAACAATTAAAACATGGATTTAATAGATATATGCATAAATTACACCGGATTCTTCATCTAATAGTAAAAGCTGTAACTTCCAGCAAGCTTTGGCATTCTTCGGTGTTTCATAAAAATATGTCCTAACGAAAAGTCTGTACGTTCACAAAGGGCCGCAAAGAAAATACTGATTAAAGTACTTACATATGTCCTCGAGTATCCAAAGTATTGATGACACCAACAAACACAGACACTCACACGGGTAGTTTGTTCTTAACTTCCATTACTACCCTTTCTTTGTTGTGGCCAAAACGACGTCATCGCTAGTCGCTGAACGCACGTACTCACACGCACACAAAAGTTTTTTCCCCTCTTTGAACACGAAGAGGATAGCGGTTTCTTCAGAGAGTCTCTCTCTCTCTTTCTCTCTCTCTCTCTGCAGGGGAGCCCTCCGTGGTACCTAATAATGTTGGTTATCCCTTCTCTCTCTCTCTCTCACTCTCTCTGTGGGTGTGAGCGAGGCGATGCCGTGATCATTTTCTCTCTCTTTCTCTGCAGGTCACCTGTAATGGCTCATTTATCCGGCAGGTATCCGTGATCCGTCTGGGTGATGAAAGTTTTCACGTAAAGTTCGTGCTGCTTATTCATCAGCTTATGTCTTTAGCTGGCTTCACTTCTTATGCTCATAATGCAGGAGCGGCAGCAGCCGGCAAGCAATTTCGAGCGCGAGGAAAATCAAGGCCTAGTTCTCTCGGCTATCAAACGGATTCTGCTACTCAACAACAATCTCCCGTCTCCAAAAGCTGGTAAGCGGCGAATTCTACTACTTGAAACCGCGACATATTTATTAATAAACGCTCTTCAAGCCCAAGAGCTTTCTAATTGTTTCGCACGTGGCACAGACAAAAGCTTCAAAAGTTTTTGCCGTTTGAATAACTTGTGAGCTATGGGAGAAAGCTCTTAAACTCTGACCTGCCCCATTTCCCGTTTATGGGCTCTTTGTTCTCGTGGCAAACACCTGCAACTCGCCACTTGAATTCAAAGTGCTAGAAGATCTTTTCTTTATATACCGCCCCTCGCAAGTGCTTAAATTATAACTCCCTGTTAATTAAAACCCCCAATCAAGTTTCAATTACCGTCAATTAGCCACGCATCTCGCCAATTAATTATGCGAGGGAGGATCGTCACATCGCCCCCTTCTTAAAATGCAACTCGTCTCGAGTGCATATAAGCTACCTGCGATTCGCAGCGATTCCACCACCCGGAACTGCTTACCCTAGATAAGAACTCATCAGTACCCCTCTTTCCTTGTGCATCGTCGTCTCTGCCCTTACTCAAAACAATCGCCTTGAATTGGTCTTTGGCATTCCCCTGGCACATCCCCTTTTCTAACGAATCTCAGGGAACGCCCACATTCCATGCATACCTGCATAATTATTTACACTGCCACGCCACTGGGCAGTACTCAAAAACGACACTACATAATTAATTTACACTACACAGTTCCACTAGCACGACATACGACATATTGCAATATTAAAATGTTTCCACCAATAGAACACAACACCGAGTACACTATACAAAATTAATACAACCAACAATCTCATTCCATGTTCTCAGGCTCTCCGCTTCTCATCCTTTCACATCACCAAGTCAACCAACGGGAAACTAACCAATCACCTGAGACACTCATCCTTCAAACGTTTATGATTCGGTATTTCCTGCCCTATACGGTCTAAGCCTATCGAGGTGTATGACTCTAACTGGTCTATAATTGTACTGAACTTTGTAAAGAACATCGTTGATTCTTTTCTTTACTACATAAGGACCTTCCCACGGGCGCTGCAATTTGGGTGACTTTCCCTTTGCCCTTCGTGGGTTATATAGCCAGACCAAGTCTTCCTCCTTAAACACTTCCTCAGCAGCCTACACGTCATATCTGGTCTTCATTCTTCAGTAGCTATTCGAATATTCTTCCTAGCAAAACCTTCTAATCTCCTTTGTACCTTCTCTAAATATGTACCTTCTCTAATCTCCTGGTAAGCTCTATGACATACGTGCTCAGGCAAAACCCCGTAAAGATTAAGAAAGCCTCCGAACTGGTCTGTGATGTCAAAGCTAGTGGGCCGACCGACTCGAGCCTCAAGCTCTCCGCTCCTGAAAACGCCGACGAAGTACCGCGGTGTTTACGCAGAGAAATAATTTCTCGAGTGCAATACTAGACAATTTGCGCACACAACAATAAATCGACAGTTTTTTTCTTTCTCTTTATTTTTTGTCCTTAGATAACATCAAAAGATTACATCCTTAGCTTTCATTTTTTTTCTCAGTTTCCAGCGATGATATCCGTAAATCTGGGAATTCCAAAGTTTTGCTGATTTCATGAAATTTTTCCTTTAGTTTTCAATTTGGCTAAAGGAGCAAAAAAATAAGTTTTTTCACGCATAACGTACAAAACCCAGCATTCTCCGTTAAGCATTTTTGCAAGTACGATCTTTTTAATGGCAAATTGGTAGGACTGTATGAACATAATCATTTCACTTAAAACATTTAGAAATTCCCTTCGCGTTCGATTTATTTAAATGAAAGCAAAAAAGAAAAGACTTTTCCGTAATTACATAACGAGCGCGAAAGCAAAATTTCCGATTTAGTGAGTATATTTACTGAAAATACAGTAAAATGTGTGCTCAAATCTTGCAACTATTTCTAGAAGGTAAAAAAATTATAAATTAAAATCATTTAGGAAAAAGTTATTTGTCAAATGAACATGGAATATATTAATTCCGAATTCTTGTTTTAATTAGGACTCTGATACACAGCAATTTTATGAAGAAAAATGACATTTGTTTTACGGAAATGAAATGTTGATTAATAAATAACGTATTTATTTATTGCCAGTTTCTTTGCCTGGTTAACCGTAGTACTTGATGGACTAATAATATATGTACATCTTTTTTCTTTTTTTAATTTCAATTTGAACACTACTTACTACCAATTTTGTAAAGAAAAATAACTATTACTTTATGGGAATGAACTGTTGAATGGTTATTAGTACCATTATTTAAACAACAATAAATAATGAGCTGATAATCGGAAGGCTAGTAAATTTTACTCCGTCATTAACAAAAAAAAGAAAAAAAAACGACTAACAATTTACTAAATTATAATTGTTTTTACAACGAAAGCAGAAAATGCTGTCATTAAAACTTAACTAACCTTTGAAATCACGGTGGGTTCAAACTTTTTCATTGGTACGGAAGAAATCCGCCTTCTAAAGCTTTCACTTTCAGGAATGCTGAAAACAGTGGCTTTTGGATGTGCTTTGTAATTACAAAGCAGATCTATATAAAGGCACTCAATATTTTCCAGGCATGTCGTAAAAAAAATGCTTACTCACGTGCACGGCTACCGAAAGCTCAATGCTGCATGAATGCGAAGCTAATATCGACATTCCCCTTACGTTTGCCCTTTGACCTCTCTGGAGAGAGGGATTGCGATGGCCCTTTGACCGTGACGTCACACCCCTTCGTAGTTCTCGCGCTGGGGCTTTCTCTCCAGGCGGTTTTGGCTCAGGCCCGCCGTGGCCTCCACTGCACGGTCACGCAGATGCTCCGGTACTTCGCAGCTCCCTTCCACGCGCGAGTCGGGTGGGATCCTTACTCTGCTGCTACGCGCCGAAATCGCAGGATCAAGGAATAAAGTGGTAACCCTTCCTTTATCTGCATATCGACGTCACTCAGGTTAATTATTATTCTTACGTTCTTACGGGGATACAATGAGCTGTTTTTACCAGCGCTCTCGCTACAAGTGCATTTTTTCGGTAACAGGCAAATTTCGGACATTTCGCATACTGCGATCGGAAATTCTAGTGAAAGCTCAGGCAAACATCCTGCCAGAATTGTTTCACTTTTTGCTGGTAAAACAAACTTTTCTTTTGCGAGAATTGGGACCCTTTGCGACCTTAGGTACCCATGTTGACTCCTCATGAAAACCATTTCCTCATGTTCCGTCTTCAGGGTTCCATTTTTAAGGTTCAAAACATATCCGTTCTCACTAAGGAAATCGAGACCCAGGATGCATTTTTCAACGATATCAGCTATCACTTCCGTGTGTCTGCAGCATTTATTTCCAATTCGTATGTCGACGCCTGCGGCTCCAAGAGCGACTAAACCCTCACCATTCACAGTTTGAATCTGAACCCGTTGCTCACTCTTCAAACAATCTGCAGGTTCCTTAATTTGCTCGAAAAAATCCTGAAGGACTAGTGTAATATCCACCCCAGTATCCACCACAAATTGGCATTTAGTTTTATTTATCTTCCCCTCAACTCTTAAACCACTGTAATCCCCAGAAAGACCAGTGACGTGCGCTTTCACCGTGCGGGGCTGCTCTTGCCGCGTCAGTTCTCGCCCCTCGACACTGACTTTTGAGGGTTTCCCGAAGCCTGTTCCTTAGACTTTTTTCCACTCTCTCAACCGGTTTCTACACTCGAAACTGCGATGCCCTCTTAAACCACAATACCAGCACTCCATTTTTCTAGACGGCGTATCACTTCTTCCCCGGCCAGGAGACGTAACAGAACGATGTTTAACATCTCTGCGAAGGAGATCCAAAAGCTCTTCGAGTTTAGTTTCGACTGATGCATTGATCGGACTTTCTGCTACAGTCGCCATACGAACTGTTTTTCTAGGACTCCTGGAATGGCGCAAAGAGTCAAATTTCATTACATGCAAGACGGCTGACTTAAGTGAGTCACAATCCGCCGTGCGCGCTGAATGCTGAATGTCTGGTTCAGCAATCGCTTCCACAAAATGTTGCTGCGCCATCGTGTCCTGTATATCCGACGTGCATTGCCCATACGCAAGCCTTGCCATCCGATTGATGTCGGTCGCAAGCTCTTGAAGTGACTCATTGACCTCCTGCCTGCGATTTTTCAACTGAAGAACACGGAGTTGCTTTAAATGTTTCTCCCAAATCTGAGTTCCAGGGCAGCGACGAGACAGGAATATTTTAAACGGCTCTCTTCTGACAAAGTATGTAGGATATCAGCAGCTGCATCCCTCAATGATGCCACAAGCGCGCATGCTTTCTCCTTTTCGCTCCAGCCGTTCACACTCTAAACCATTTCGAACTGGGTCCTGTATATCACCCAGCTAGCCTTTCGTCAAACGAGCCCGGTTTAATTCGGGTCAGCCTACTCAAAGCTTTGCTCATCACTCCCGGTGACTAAAATTCCAACGAACTTATTTTTGCCTCACAATGTTGCACCCTTTTCTCAATATCCCTATCAAATTCAGTTTGTTCTAAATTAGTACCATTAAATTCTCCAGAAAGTTTCTGCTTTACATTTCTACATTGAGTGCCGCACAAGTTACGAACGCTCTCTAAATTTTGGGTACATTGTTCTATTTGGTCTACGCATTTTGCCTGCCCAATTTCCAATTGATCGATACGCAAGTTAGTACCTTTTATTCTTTTATCAAATTTTTCCTCATACCCCCAATTCTAGCTATCAGCTGATTTATGCTGCCCGTCTGCTGCTCAAGACTCTTTCTGCTGTTGTAAGCTTTGCTCAAAACTTTCTTGTTGTTGTTTGAGCTGCTGCTCAAAACTTTCTTTGGAAGTTTTCAGTTCATTTCTGAGTTCATCTTTCAGTTCATCTAATATTTTTGTAATCCCTTCCATTTTTGAAACTTTCAGCCTAACTTATTATGCAAGTTGCAAAAGTTGGCATAAATACTGTGCTCCGGTTGCACGGTGTTTCTAAGGTATATACAATACGGATCCTACTGCTGATCACCACTTTTGTTACGACCTTTGGGCCTTAGATGTCAGGATGCCCAATTATTTTCCGGACTGCGATTCGAATCACTGGATCCGCCAATACCTCGTTAGCCAATTAGCCGACACAGTACATCAATAAACCAATGGAGGCACAGTATAACAATTAAAACAGGGATTTAATAGATATATGCATAAATTACACCGGATTCTTCATCTAATAGTAAAAGCTGTAACTTCCAGCCAGCTTTGGCATTCTTCGGTGTTTCATAAAAATATGTCCGCCGCCCCGGTGGCGCAGTGGTCTAAGGCGTTGGCCTCTGATCATTCGTCCGTAAGGGGTCCGGGTTCGAATCCCGGTCAGGCATGGATGTTGTGTTTGTCTTACGGCACTGGCTCTCTCCCTTCCCTGGAACCAGTGACCCTAAATTAGGGACGGGCGACTGCTTATAGCCCATTTGAGTTGCTCACGGTGGTCGTTAAACCTCCAATCAAAAAAAAAAAAAAAAAAAATGTCCTAACGAAAAGTCTGTACGTTCACAATGGGCCGGAAAGAAAATACTGATTAAAGTACTTACATATGTCCTCGAGTATCCAAAGTATTGATGACACCAACAAACACAGACACTCACACGGGTAGTTTGTTCTTACCTTCCATTACTACCCTTTCTTTGCTGTGGCCAAAACGACGTCGTCCCTAGTCGCTGAACGCACGTACTCAGACACACACACAAAAGTTTTCTCCCCTCTTTGAACACGAAGAGGATAGCGGTTTCTTTAGAGGCTCTCTCTCTCTCTCTCTCTCTCTCTCTCTGCAGAGGGGGTATCCTCCGTGGCTGGTTATCCCTTCTCTCTCTCTCTCTTGCACGAACTTTAGTTTTCACGTAAAGTTCGTGCTGCTTATTCATCAGCTTATGTCTTTAGCTAGCTTCACTTCTTATGCTCATAATGCAGGAGCGGCAGCAGACGGCAAGCAATTTCGAGCGCGAGGAAAATCAAGGCCTAGTTCTCTCGGCTATCAAACGGATTCTGCTACTCAACAAAAATCTCCCGTCTCCGAAAGCTGGTAAGCGGTGAATTCTACCACTTGAAACCGCGACATATTTATTAATAAACTCTCTTCAAGTCCAAGAGCGGCCGCCCCGGTGGCGCAGTGGTCTAAGGCGTTGGCCTCTGATCATTCGTCCGAAGGGGTCCGGGTTCGAATCCCGGTGAGGCATGGATGTTGTGTTTGTCTTACGGCACTGGCTCTCTCCCTTCCCTGGAACCAGTGACCCTAAATTAGGGACGGGCGACTGCTTATAGCCCATTGAGTTGCTCACGGTGGTCGTTAAACCTCCAATCAAAAGAAAAAAATGTCCAAGAGCTTTCCCATTGTTTCGTGCGCGGCACAGACAAAGCTTCAAAAGCTTTTGCCGTTTAAATAACTTGTGAGCTATGGGAAGAAAGCTCTTAAACTCTGACCTGCCCCATTTCCGTTTATGGGCTCTTTGTTCTCGTGGCAAACACCTGCAACTCGCCACTTGAATTCAAAGTGCTAGAAGATCTTTTCTTTATATACAGCCCCTCGCAAGTGTTTAAATTATAACTCCCTGTTAATTAAAACCCCCAATCAAGTTTCAATTACCGTTAATTAGCCACGCATCTCGCCAATTAATTATGCGGGGGGTTGTCACAATATTTTCTTACTTGCTTTTAAGTTTCCCTAAAAGCTTGCAAGCATGTGAAATACACATTTTATATATTCTATCGTACTTTGGTATACCTTTCTTCGCTTAGACACAGTTGAAAGAACATTCATTCTCAAGACATACATTCTAATAAGTTCATATTTACGCTAAAATTTGTATTCTTTGCGATATATTTTCTGTTTATTTTTTCTAAATAGACAGAAAAAAAAACATTCATTCTGAAGACATACCAACTGAGTCCGTAGTTTCACTAAACAAAAGTATTATTTTAAGAAAGACTTACTTCTTTTTCTATATAACGACTTAATCTATTTTTGGAAATTCTATTCTGTGCTTATGTAATTGCTTAACTTTTCTATGTAAACTTTTAAGAAATACTTACTTCTTTTCCCTGTATAACGACTCAATCTATCTTTTCGAAATGCTACTCATGACATATAAATTAAAATTTCATACTTTCACCAAACAATCAGATTCTTAACGAGTTATTTTTACTTTATTTTTTCATGTATTACAAAATATTTTTTGCTAACTCACCTCATCAAAGTCAGTATGAACACACTTAATCACATTCCTTTTTCCCATTTAGTTCCCCTTACTTCGAGATGTATCAAATCTTCGCATATACTTCATGACCAGTTCTAACGTGTCAGACATCACACCTACATGTGAAAACATGTGTTTGCTGCATTTCCGTTAGGCGTTAACTTACGTTTCCCCTTACATTCGTTTTAAATAGTCTATCTCTGTCACATCTGTTTTCTGAGATAAGATCACACCTCATTTATTTAACATATTAATATTGAAAATTGAGAACAGTCAATCGTATTATAAGTATCGTTTCTTTTTATTCTTATAAAGGAACAGACAGCAAGAAGTCTCCCACACTGAAACAAACATAATCAATTCCTTGCTTTCGTGTCTTTTCATCATCAAATTCAATAGTTCCACATCAATGTTATTCTGAACGCTTCGCTTTGTATGCCGACATTTTTCTCTAATCTTAGCAATTATTTCCTCAAAACAATAACTAAACTTCTTACAACAACCCAGTGAACAATGTACATCATGAAGCATACAAATATTATTTTCGCTCCCATCCACTTCGAAGTCGTGCCAGCAAGCTAACAGAAGTCTGTCTCCCTCACGGCACCAGAGATGTCGCCAAGGGGATACAAGGGTGGACACCGCCCACCCAGGTCGAAATGTACCATTTTTCATTGTATTTAACTTTAAAATATAATCTGTACTTTGCCAAGTAATGATTCCTGTGTTTTACTTCCTGTAGCCCAATGTATTTTCCCCTAGGGAGAGCGCTGTTTACGGCTCCGTAGAAAGGTTATGAAAATAGCATCGGGCAGGGTCATGAACATTCAATTGTTCTCCACTCTTCCAATTTCTTGATTTAAGCCACTTTTCAATGTTTGTGTGGCCAGTGGGTTAATGAGGATGGTGGAGGTATTCATCGAGGGGTTACTACTAATTGCTCTTTTTTCTTTACAAAATAAAGGATTCCAACACAGAAAATGATGTCTAAAGCTACACTAACACTCATAAGACCGCATCGGGACAGTGAAAGTGCAGAAAGTGGCTGGCTGCTTTGTAGGAGAGGAGTGCAAGGCAAAGTCGCTGGCTGGAAGGAAGGAAGTTAAGGAGGGAGGAGGTATTGTGTCAGCGTGACACTACTTTAAAATTTGTTTTAGATAAACAAAACCGACATTTTCGTTTAAATAAATTGTTCAAGTACACTATTATTTTCGTAAGCAAAAATGCAAAATTTTGAAATGCATTTTAAGACAATGCCTTCAGAGCAAGTAAAAAGTTGAAGGCAACGTTCTACCAACACTTCTATCTTACACAAGTGGCATAACTAGTCAGATCCATGTGTATGTTTGTCCAGGTGGAGAGGGGGGGGGGATTGCAGGAATTCCTCTGTAGCCGGTACTGAAAAGCATTGCTGGCGTCGTGGTTTAAAAGCGCTGGAGTATAACAGTGTCTTCTTGATTCGCCTATTCTTGTTTGACCTATTCTTAGTACATCGAAAGTTAATGGGGTCCGTCATTTTGGCGAGGAAAGAATTCTTGATTCGCCTATTCCTGTCTCGCCTAAAACTTTCACTTGCAGAGGGGAGGAATTCACCTGAAACAAACTTCTTGATTCGCCTATTCCTTCTACGTCGAAAGTTAATGGGGCGAGATAATACTATTACATTATTTCGCTTACGCTTTGAAGGAAAGATTAAAAAAAAAACAAAAAACATCTTTACCTCTCGTAATTTTTTTTTTTTTTATCGAAACACTAAATCTGTCGTGTGTTAAAAAAAGGAACAATTTTTCTCGCGAAAAAAAAAAAAGCTAGTTTTATCCCTAGGATTTGAAACTAGTTTTATTTTTTTAATAGAAAAAGAAAAAGCCAAGTAGAAAACAAAGTTATGCAAAACATTTATAATTTAAAAAAAAGGGAGGGGGATGATATTACGTTATTTTCCATAAGCTTTGACTGAGTGATTTAAAAAAAGATTCATCTTTGTCTCCCGTGATTTTTTTTTTATCGAAACGCTAAATCTTTCGTGCGTTAATGTAAGAGATATCAAATGCTGAGTAAAAAGTAAAAAGCAAAAGAGACCATGACATAATTGTTTACCTCTTCGGTTCAAAGGTCAAGAGTACAGAACTATATTGGAAAGAAGCTAGTGAAGCTGTGGCTCTACATCTTTAATATTATCTGAGTCTAATGTGCTTGTCCAGCTCTGGTTCGGAGAGTAGGTGGATAGCTAAAATTTTTGTGACACTCATAACAGAATTCAGAAATCACTAAAACAGCCAATGTATGGCAGCCACAGTGTAATTTATGACGACTTAAATGCTTTTTAGCACTTCATGTTGAGTCAAAAGAGACCGTGTACAAGGGGAGTCCAACGTAACGAGTTTGTTACTATCATAATGCTAGTAGGTTCTCAGTAACCTGAGAGGAATATAATAATGTAACTGATGTATCCTCAGATTCTTACAAATATTATTTCCTATGTGCACATACCAAATATTATGCCTAACACTTAAAACCTACAAATAAGACCTAAGCTTATGTCCTTTGTAAGCTGCTCAGAATCAACATGTTGTGTCTAATTCTATCTCATTTTATTTTTAATAGTATCATTTTATTTTTAATTGTCTCAATTTATTTTTAAATTATATACATACTTAATGTGTATAACTTAAAATTCATAGCTTCTAGTTTGCAAAAGTAATTTTCAGCCTAGGTGCCTTGTAAGCAATAGGGCGTAACGTGCTGCCTTTTATTTTCATCTGTGGTTTCAAAAATGGACTCTCAGTGTTACGGCTGGAAAATGGTACCGAGTTGAGAGTTCCTCCATATCCTACTTTCGTTCGTAACAATTTTGTTTTCTTACAAACGGATAGGAATCTTTCCAACATAAGGAATTTTTATGACCAGAAATTTCTACTACTCGGATTTACACATGTGAACATTCAATAGCAATAAAATCCGACCATTTTCAGAAGTGGCTGATGTCCTGTGAGCTCATGTCGTAGTCGGTCAAGGAAGTTGGGCTCGTTTCTCACTCAGCACCCCCTCAAACAACAGCGGTGGTACTTCTCTGACCTTCTGCGTGATAACTTGCGAAGAAATAGTTCGATTGCGGCAAAATTTCAGTATATACTTTCTGAACAATAGTGGATAATTTCTGTTGAAAATGTTCTAAATCGGTACTCAGAACTAGTGTGAATGCGCGAGATTTGTTCGCCAGCACTTTCGCGCTATAACTTCAGTAAAAATTTTCCGATTTTTAAAATAAATTTTTTAATTCATAATAAATGTAGTTTATGGTGAATATAGTTTATGTTACAAACAAGTAGCGCACAAACAGATATGATTCCGATCTCCATCTGCATTGGCCATTTTACCGTCTGCCCGTCAAACCTGCCACAACGCTCAAAGCAAGGCATTTTCCTCAGGCTCCTGATACAATATAATATGATCAGTAATTTTTAATACACAGTTGACGTGGACGAGGAACATCAAATAGAAGTAATCGCTCTTTCCACGTTCATAAGGGAGTCACTTCTCATCATCGGCCGCCACCGAGAATCGAACCCAGTCTTCCAGTTAACGCGCCGGATATTTTTTGGAAGCATATACGGCGCTTAACTGGAAGACCCTGGGTTCGATTCCCTGTGGCGGCCGATAAGAATTTTTCCGTGACTCACTTATAAACGTGGAAAGAGAGATGACTTCTATTTGATTAGTAATAAAATGGAATTTATTGATTACCAGTTCTCTGAACTAAAAAATAAAAACAGCTGGTATGAAATTCTGTGGGCAAAATCATTTGACTGCCCCGAGGCATCGAAATTGAAATTTCCCTTCCCGACGAGAAAACAAGTTCAGTTTAATTGACCTCTAATAGTATAGAAAACGGTTACCGGAAAAAAATCCAAGGAAAAAAGATCCACGGAAAAAAAAGCCAGGAAAAAAAATCCAACGGAAAAATGATCCAGGGAAAAAAAGCCAAAGGAAAGAAAAGCCAAGGGAAAAAAGTCCATGGAAATAAAATCCAACGGCTTCTTTCATGTAGGTTAACCAGTAAGGAACTTAGGGGGTCATATAAAATTTGCATAAAGAAAAAAGTTCTCACTTCTCAAAGATTACAAGGACACCATAATTTGTTTCCATGGACGTTCGAGCAATTGGGGGGGGGGGGGGCTATAAAAATTACATTTTTGTTTCTTGTGTCCACTTTCATGTTGGTTGACCTTGTAAGAAATGTAGGGGTCGTACAAAAATTGCACTTTTGATTTTTTTGTGTCCACTTTCATGTTGGGTGACCTTGTAGGAAATTTAGGGGTCGTATAAAAATTGCATTTCTGATTTCTTTGTGTCACTTCTATGTAGGAAGCTTAAGGGATCGTATAAAAATTTCTTTTCTGATTTCTTTGCGTCACTTCTGTGTAAGAAGCCTAGAGGGTCGTATAAAACTTGTCATTGAATTTTTTCCCTGGCTCTCTGTTTTTTTCCTGTGGATCTTTTTTCCTAGATTGACGCCACAGGGACAGCAGAGTTTGATTAATTAATAACCTACGAATTAATAATAATAAATATTTATAATCTTACAAATGGTAAAGCAAAACCGATTGCGATTTCGAAGTTTGGTAGCAATTTAATAGAAGATTAACACAGGGGTTTTGTGAATATTGAAACTGCTCCTTTTATGAATGCATTGCAGATTGGCCAATAAGAAGGGTGCAATAAAACCCAACATAAATGCCTTCACAGTAATAATAATGAAAGTAATTTCAATAATGATTAGGTCATTTCTAAAAAAAAAAAAGGGGGGGGGCGGGGCCCGGGCTCAGGGGTTATCGGAAACTGCCACACACTTGTCAATAAGGGGTCCGGCACAAATTGCTGTTCCTCCGAAGAACACTTTGAATGTGTGACAATTTTTCCAGTGGGGCAGTTTTCCAAATTTCCGAATTATGTGGGGCAGTTTTCCGAGGTGCCTAACGAGGGAAAGGAACTCTCTTGTTTGTTTGAATTTTCATGCCGGTTCATTTGAGTTTAGGGTAACTGGCCATAAAAGTTCAAGGAGGGGGCTGTAAAGATTACCGTTTTCGGGCCTATATTGAGAACTGAATTGGGAACTCCAAACAAACGAATTTCGAGAAAACGTTCCATGTAAGCCAAGTGAGAATTGTATTTTAATTTGAAGAAATAAATTGACGAGGATCCGAGGTACACTTGGTTTGGCGGGTCTACCCCCAACTTCCGTAATATTATATTCTGGGCCGCTGGAGTCTATCAGTGATGTTCCCCTTGAAGCGTCCGCGAGCGTGGGGAGGGGCTTTCCCCCAAAATGTTAAACTGGACGCAGAGCTGTTAACATTAGAACCATGCTTTATATAATGATTCTGTACACGACCACGAATTTTCAGGATTGTGGGATTAATTCACCCTCCCCCAAGTTTCTAAGAGCGCAGACAAGTGCTCAAGGTAAGAGATTTGCTCGCAATTTCTGTGCTTCATGTTGTGTTTAGTGACAGACTATGTATGCTCTTCCCCCGTCCCCCAGAAATTTAGTGAAGTCTGTAAAAGGGATATGAGGTGCTTGATTTCAAGGGTTTTGGCTCTACCCCTAACTTCCGTAATTTTATACTCTGGACCTCTAGAGTAGGTCAGTGTATTCTCGATGTTACCCTTGAAGAGCTCTTAGAAACCACGAATTTTCAGAAGGGGGGTGAATTCACATCACCCTACTGAAAATTCGTGGTTGTGTACAGAATCATTATGTAAAGCATGGTACTAATGTTTACAGATCTAAGTCCATTTTAACATTTTGGGGGAAAGCCCCTTAAAGCTCACACTTCGCGAACGCTTCAAGGAGAACATCCTGGATACACTGACTAATATTACGGAAGTTGGAGGTAGTGCCCCCCCTCCCTCCCCCCAACCAAGTGTACCTCAGATCCTCGGCAATTTATTTCTTCAAATTAAAGTACAATTCTCGCTTGGCTTACATGGAACGTTTTCTCGAAATTCGTTTGTTTGGAGTTCCGAATTCAGTTCTCAATATAGACCCAGAAACGGCAATCTTTATAGCCCCCCACCCTCCACCTCCTTGAACTTTTGTGGCCAGTTGCCTTACACTCAAATGAACCGGCATGAAAATTCAGATAAACAAAAGAGTTCTTTCCCCTCGTTCGGCTCCTTGGAAAACTGCCCTACTGGAAAAATTGACACACATTGCAAGTATTCTTCGGAGGAACAGCAATTTGTACCTGGCCACCCCTTAATGAAAACCATGTGGCTAGACTCCCCCCACCCCACCCCTCCTTAATCCGGCCCTGTGTCGATCATGTTTTTTACGCTGTTTCGTTAGAATTGGATTTTATTTCCCTGGCTTTTTTTTTCCGTTGGCTTTTTTTTCCGTGGATTTTTTTCCATGGCTTTTTTTTTTCGGTGGCTTTTTTTTCCTGGATTTTTTTCCGTGGATCTTTTTTCCTTGGATTTTTTTTCCGTGGATCTTTTTTCCTTGGATTTTTTTCCTAGGTTTATAGAAAACAGACGTCTACTATTCTTACTTTCTCCCTGCCCCCGCTCCCATAAAACTCCTGTAATTCGCATGCATAATACTATACAATGACAAACCCCTGAGTACAAAAATTACCGCCAGCAACTATGGTAGCCCATAGAATAGACTTGTTTCATCTGTTTGATGGCAGTCCATCGAGTAAATGATTTAAGTTTGAGGTTTTTAGAGCCCATGAAAAAGATTATATATGTTAGTTTGCATTTGGGGGTTAACACCCTCTAAAATTAAACTTTTCCAAATTTTCAAGTGCGTTGTTCGTTTATTGACAGCATTGTCCAAAGATTTAATTTTGAGCTTTTAGAGCCCATGAAAAAGATTATATATGCTAGTTTGCATTTGGAGGATTAGTGCCCCTAAATTTAAACTTTTCCAAATTTTCAAGTGCGTTGTTCGTCTATTGATAGCGTTGTCTTGTGATTTAAGTTTGAGTTTTTTGAACCCATAACAAAGGTAATATATATTAGTTTAGGTTTGGGGGTAATCCACTTAAATGTCAACATTTCTAAAACAAAGTGCAATTTTTATACCGTTGGTAAATATTTATGTGAGCAGTTTTCCTATACTAGACAGGAAGCGTCCTCCGACGTTACGTATTATATACAAATCATCCATAGTGGGTGGGCAAATATCCGGGTAAGCAAGTGTCAGGTGGGCTTTCGTCCGGACATCGCATCAACATCCCTCTACCTTTACTTTTCTTTACCTTTTCATTATCAACGCTTTCTTGAATTCTGCCTTACACCCACATAACCCCTCCCCCGCCCCTCACTATAGTTTCTCACGATTTTGATTTTTTTTTTTTTTTTTTTTTTTTTTTGATTGGAGGTTTACGACCACCGTGAGCAACTCAATGGGCTATAAGCAGTCGCCCGTCCATAATTTATTGTCACTGGTTCCAGGGAAGGGAAAGAGCCAGTGCCGTAAGACAAACACAACATCCATGCCTGACCGGGATTCGAACCCGGACCCCTTACGGACGAATGATCAGAGGCCAGCGCCTTAGACCACTGCGCCACCGGGGCGGCCGATTTTGATTGGAAGACTCATTTAATATCTTAATCCCGCTGACGACTACCTGTGACGATTACTTCCGTTTTTTACTTTTTTACTCATAATTTGATATCTCCTACACTAACACACGAAATATTTAGTGTTTCGATTAAAAAAAAAAAATCACGGGATTTTTTATTAATCGTCAAAGCTTATGCGAAATAATGAAATATTTCCTCTACCTTTTTTAAATTATAAATGCTTTGCACCATTTTGTTTTCTACTTGGCTTTTTTTTTTTCGATTAAAGAAATAAAGCTAGTTTCAAACCCTAAAGATATTTTTTTTTTCACGGGAAAAATTGTCCTTTTTTTGGACGCACAACAGATTCAGTATTTCATAAATAAAATCACGGGAGGTAAAGATGTATCTGTTTTTTTAAATCATTCCGTCAAAGCTTAAGCGAAATAATGTAATAGCATTTCCTCGTCCCATTAACTTTCGACATAGAAGGAACAGGCGAATCAAGAAGTTTGTTCCAGGTGAATCCCTCCCCTCTAGCAGGTGACAGGAATAGGCGAATCAAGAATTCTTTCCTCGCCTAAAATGGCGGAACCCATTAACATTCGATGTAGCAGGAATAGGCCAAACAAGAGTAGGCGAATCAAGAAGTTTGCTCCAGGTGAATCTCTCCCCTCTTGCAGGTGGAAGTTTTAGGCGAGACAGAATAGGCGAATCAAGAATTCTTTGCTCGCCTAAAATGGCGGAACCCATAAACTTTTTTTTTTTTTTTTTTTTTTGGATTGGAGGTTTAACGATCACCGTGAGCAACTCAATGGGCTATAAGCAGTCGACCGTCCCTAATTTTGGGTCCCTGGTTCCAGGGAAGGGTGAGAGCCAGTGCCGTAAGAAAAACACGACATCCATGCCTCACCGGAACTCGAACCCGGACCCCTTACGGACGAATATTCAGAGGCCATCGCCTAAACCACTGCGCCGGGGTTCGGACATTTGGGCACCGGATTTTTGGGCACATTCCCTTTTAAAGCAATGAAATTGCGCTGCGTTAAAAATTATAGTGTTCCTATATTTCACCCTACTTGAGCAAGTGGTGTGCACACAAATTTTTTCACTTATATCTCATAATCATTAAGAAATTCAGACATATTTACGATTTTCTGTGTGAGACGGGGCGGACATTTGGGCACAAATGTTTAAGGGGCCGTATAACAATTGCTGTTTTTTGGCCCAATAGTAAGAGTTTGACCGAGAAAATGTTCGCCGTAAGTTACTTAGACACTAAATATTTACGGGCACGTGCCTACTCAGCAGACCTGGGGGGGGGATACTAAAAGTGTAAAATAGTAAAATATGAAAATTTTCTCGTCCGATCGGGAGATTTTCAGCATTTACAAACTACAACTCGAGACATTAACTCAGGGCATGTGCTTACTCAGTAAACCCAATGGAGGGGGGGGTCAATACCAAAAGTGTAAAATATGATAATTTTCTCGTTCAATCGGGAGATTTTCAGCACTACAACTCGACACATTATTCGAAGGCATGTGCTTACTCAGCAAACCTGTCGGGGGGAGGGGGGGGGTTTCAAAAAGTGTAAAATATGAAAAATTTTGCTTCCTATCCGGAGATTCTCCCGATCGGACGAAAAATTCATTATATTTTACACTTTTGGTATCCCCTCCGGAGCCCCACAGACACAGGTTTGCTGAGTAGGCACATACCCTCAAATAATGTGTCCAGTTGTAAATGCCAAAAATCTGCCGATCGGACGAGAAATTCTTCATATTTTACACTTTTGAAATTACCTTCCCCTTCCCCTTACGGGTATGCTGCGTGGGCACGTGCTCTCAGAACAGAAAATTTGTCGAGCTGCAGCTTGTAAATAGTCAAAATCTCCCGATCGGACGAAATAGTCTTTATATTTTACACTTTTGGTATCCACCATTCACCCCACCCGCTCACATACACAGGATTGCTGAGTAGGCACGTGCCTTCAAAAAATGTGTCGAGTTGTAGCTTGTAAATGCCAAAATTCTCCCGATCGGACGAGGAACTTTTGATATTTTACACTTTTAGTATTAACACCCCCCCCCCCCCATGGCCGACAGGTTTCCAGAGAGTGCACATGCGCTGAGAAAATTTGTCGAGTTGCAGCTTGCAAATGCTGAAGATCTCCCGATCGGAAGAGAAATGAGAAATTCTTGATATTTTACGCTTTTGGTATCCCCCCACCACCACCACTAGTTTCCTGAGGCAGCAGATGTCCTCAGGCAATTCGATGACTTGTAGCTTGTAATGGCTGAAAATCTCCCGCTCAGACCAGAAATTCTTTATATTTCATATTTTAGGTTTTAAGCCCCCCATCCCCCCACCCGACAAGTTTCCTGGGTTTGCTCATACTCGCAGAGAATTTGTTTAGTTATAGTTTATAGAAAAATATCGTAAATAAGAAAATACGAAATTACGGACATGTTATGTGTGCTGGGGTGGGGGGGGGGGTGGGCTAGGAAAAATCCTTACCTCCTTCAAACATTTAAAAAAAGTTTTCGTCTATTTTAGTGTTTTAAATTTATCAAAAAATTGGCTATATTAACGGGGAGGGGCTGTCCCCCATGGGCACCCTTGGTGCTATGTATAATCATGAATTTGATGTAATCCATTTTCATGATTATGAGCTATGTAATCCCAATCCAGGACGACGAAAATCTCCCGATCGGACGAGAAAGTCTTCATAGTTTACACTTTTGGTGCCCCCTTTCCCCCTCACATTCACAGGATTGCTGAGTAGGCACATGCCTTCAAAAAATGTGTCAAGTTGTAGCTTGTAAATGCCAAAATTCTCCCGATCGGACGAGGAATTTTTCATGTTTTACACTTTTGGTATAAACACCCCCCCCAATCCATGGCCCACAGGTTTCCAGAGAGAGTGCACATGCGCTGAGAAAATTTGTCGAGTTGCAGCTTGCAAATGGTGAAGATCTCCCGATCGGAAGAGAAATGAGAAATACTTGATATTTTACGCTTTTAGTAACCCCCCCCCCTCCAGTTTCCTGAAGCAGCAGATGCCCTCAGGCAATTCGTAGCTTGTAATAGCTGCAAATTTCCCGATCGGACCAGAAATTCTTTATATTTCATATTTTAGGTTTTAAGCCCCCCTCCCCACCCGACAAGTTTCCTGGGTTTGCTCATACTCGCAGAGAATTTGTTTAGTTATAGTTTATAGAAAAATATCGTAAATAAGAAAATACGAAATTACGAACATTTTATGTGTGCTGGGGGGTGGGGGGCAAGGGAAAATCTTTAATTCCTTCAAGGCTGTCAAACATTTAAAAAAAGTTTTCGTCTATTTTAGTGTTTTAAATTTATCAAAAATTTGGCTATATTAACGGGGAAGGGGCTCTCTCCCCATGGGCACCCTTGGTGCTATGTAATCATGAATATGATGTAATCCATATTAATGATTATGAGCTATGTAATCCCGATCCAGGACGACGAAATTGTCAAGTTTTCGGATTTTATGCTTGTCATATTTACACCCAAAAGAACGTATTGTCATCTTCAAAATATGTGCATTGTAATATTTTTTTTAATTCAATTATAATTGTCGTTTGTCTTACTGGAAACGTTTTCTCCATTCAATTCCCCTCACAGCGAAAAAAAACCGGCAATTTTTGTACGGCCCCTCAAGATTTGTGCCCAAATGTGCGGTGCCCAAAAGTCCTAAACTCCACTGCGCCACCGGGGCGGCCTATAAACTTTCGACGTACGAAGAATAGGCCAAACAAGAATAGGCGAATCAAAAAGTAACCGAGTACAACCATTCGTCCTATACGGGTCCTGGTTCGAATCCCGTTGAAGTATGGATGTTGTGTTTGTCTTACAGCACGGGTTCTCTACCTTCCCTGGAACCAGTGACCTTAAATTAGGGACGGACGACTGCTTATAGCCCAGTGAGTTGCTCACGCTTGACGTTAAACCTTCGACTAAAAAAAAAAAAAAAGCATTAAAATTCGTTCTTTCATTTCGTAAAAAAAGTTATCAAGCTTGCCCCAGTAAAAATAAAGGTCTCCCACCCGTCTCCCATCCTGATTTCGAAGTCTAGTGACGTCACTGCATGTCATTGGCTCTCTCCCTTCACTGGAACCAGTGAGGCTAAATCAGGGACGGGCGATTGCTTTATAGCCCATTGAGTTGCTCGCAGTTGTTATTACACCCGAATAAAGGAAGGAAGAAAATAAAAACTACAACGATTGGACCTTGTTATTTTTTTATGTGCACAACGGCAGCACATTCCCACACGTATGCCAATGAATAGTTAAATTCGGTGTTTACATTCTCACCCACCGATTTTAAACAAGATGAAGTCAAATGGAGAGAATTTTCTGTATTTATCTGGAAGATAAGACCCTGGATAGGGAATACTGCTCTTGAGAAATAGTGTTGAACTGTATTTGTCCCTTTCTAGAGGGGAAAAAGGTTTGTGTGTGTGTGTGTGAGAGCGAGAGAGAGATCGAAACGTAAGTAGTGCTTAGAATGGGGATAGGAAGTTAGAGCCAGAGATAGAGAGAAAAAAAAGATTGATTGGGAGCAGTAGGGAGGGAGATACGAACATCAGATGGTTTGGGGGTTGGAAAAGTCGGGGTCCGCCGCCCCACAAGGAAATTCGCGGCGAGTGAAGTCCGGAATTAAGCTACGTGCCGTCGGCAAGAGAATTAACGAGCGTCGGCTCCGTGGGTCTCCTATCGATCGCGGGCTCACGGACACACGTGCGGTGCGTGTGTGCGTGCGTGTGTTGGGAAGTTACGTATATTAAAGTCTACGTTCGCTTACTTTGCCGAGGGTGGATTGGTATAGAGTATTTGCAATAATGATGGGAGCGATGATCAGCGCACAGAGATGATTATAGATTAGTGCTCCGCAACCGAAGACTTTAAGCCGGTAATGAAGTTACGAGTGTGTCGTATAGTTTCTTTTTTTTTTTTTTTTTTTTTTTTTCGAATCAATGAACATGGCAAGGAGTGCGTCACACAACTTTGTTGTCAGCACATCCAGACCCGCATGCATTCCGAGAGTAAGCCCAAAAGTCCCGCAGAACTAAGATATGATTGGAGGATACGCATTTGCCTTCTGCCCACCTGCCACAAACAACCACACACACGAAAGGAAAAGAACGGGACGACTTTTACAACATTACATCGAGCTCTCGGTACATGGCAAAAAGCTATTTCACGTTTTACGTAACCAGGCTTATTTCAAAGCAGGCTAGAAATTTCATGCGCTAATTATTAACGTAAAACGGCGGGGTACAATGTCCATATTTATTTATAACTGTATAAACTGGGGTTCGGACATTTGGGCACCGGACTTTTGGGCACCTGACATTTGGGCACATTCCCTTTTAAAGCAGTGAAATTGCGCTGCGTTAAAAATTATAGTGTTCCTATATTTCTCCCTACTTGAGCAAGTGGTGTGCACAAAAATTTTTTCACTTATATGTCATAATCATTAAGAAATTGAGACATATTTACGATTTTCTGTCTGAAAGACGGGGCGGACATTTGGGCACCCGGACATTTTGGCACCCGGACTTTTTTTTTTCTTGATTGGAGGTTTAACGACCACCGTGAGCAACTCAATATGCTATAAGCAGTCGCCCGTCCCTAATTTAGAGTCACTGGTTCCAGGGAAAGGAGAGAGCCAGTGCCGTAAGACAAACACAACATCCATGCCTCACCGGGATTCGAACCCGGATCCCTTACAGACGAATGATCAGAGGCCATCACTTAGACTTTGGGGCACAAATGTTTAAGGGGTCGTATAACAATTGCCGTTTCTTGGCCCAATAGTAAGAGTTTGACCGAGAAAATGTTCACCGTAGGTTACTTGGTATGAGGAAAGAATGCCCACGGAAAAAACGCCCACGGAAAAATCGCCCACGGAAAAAACGCCCACGGAAAAAACGCCCACGGAAAAAACGCCCACTTCGCGAAAGTAGGAAAAAACGCCCACGGAAAAATCGCCCACAGGCAAAATGCTCACGGGAAAAATATGTGATCGACTGATAAGTTTATATGTCTGTTATAAACGGTGTTCGGACAACTGGTCACACATTGCTGGCCAAAAAACCGTTAGGGGTCATATGAAAATTGCGGTTTCTTGGCCACCTCACCTACATAACGAAAATGGGTGTAGGAGAATTGGCCACAAAAGTTCAAGGGGGGGGGGTTGTAAGTATTATTGATTTTTGGCCTACATTGAGAATTGAATTAGGAACTCCAAACAAATTTCGAGAAAACGTTCTATGTAAGCCAAGCGAGAATTACAGCATAATTCATGTATGTTCGGAAAAGGACCCTAAGGTGGGATTTTTTAATAACGCTGCACTTTTACGTAGGTACTAAATATTTACATAACATGTCAAGTTTGCAATATTTTTCTTTTACTTAATTAATTCACAGGCGAAGAAAAAAGTGTTGAATAGGCTTAGGCCTACGGCCTATTAATTAATGTATGGATTGAATGTATGGTGCATAAGTAGAAGCGCAATATTATTGACAATTAATACAGACATTTGACGTGGAATAGGAATAGCTGTGGTGCAGTGGAAGCATATCCGGCGCGTAACTGGAAGACCCTGAGTTCGATTCCTGGTGGCGGCCACTGAGAATTTTTCCGTGACTCACTTATAAACGTGGAAAGAGCGATGACTTCTGTTTGATTATTGACAATACTTGTTATGTAAATTTACGAATATGGGAATGGCGGAACGAAAACTTTTAGAAGGGCCTAAACGTTAGTCCTAATATTATTTTTTGCCTGAGTAATACCGCAATATTAATAATTTGATGTGTTACGTAAACGTTATGAATATAACATCGTTAGAATAAAAACTGTTAAATAGGCCAAGGCCTAGGACTTATGACTTAAGGGCCGCGGGTGGCCTAGTGAAGAACCAAATAAGATTGTTAACTTTCAACTTCCTACTGTAGAGTAGCTACTTTCTTAAAAAATCCAGTTCGGCTTTACTGTAAAAAATTTGTGACTATTCTTATTTTTTAAAGTAAGGTCTTAATTTTTATAAAACTATGCATGTTTGTTATTTAACTATATCAATTAAAAGGGAAATCATTAAAAGTCAGATTATTTTATTTATAAATACTTGTAAAGTATAGCATTTAATTGTAAAAGCGATTTTCGTAAAAGGCGCAATGTACAGATATAACTTTGTGTAATGTGCTTTCTTTGCACTCTTGTCTCTTTTGGAAATCCTCTTTTGTGTACGGCGAGCCGAAGGGGAGGGGGAGCATCTGTCTTTCGTCAAAGTGGTGCTTTGCAGCTGCAGCTGGAACGTTTGCTAGCGACCGCACCCCAAATAACAAGGGATATATTTCATTTAAATTTATCGGTTGGCCACCGGTCAGGGTGTGTTTTCCCCGTGAGTAGTATAATCTCAAGTTACAGGCATACTTCTTTTCTTCCCAGTGTAAAGAAAAAAATACGCACTCATAGCTTCCTGGGAGTTTTCCAAAGGACAACTAAAACAGTTAATTTCTACATGACGGGTGTAGGAGAACTGGCCACCGGAGAACTGGCCACAAAAATTTTAAGGGGCCTCATAAAAATAACGTTTTCGACCGCTTCGTGCCCACGATCCCCAGAGGTTGGTAATCAGAGTCATATAAAGTTTCCGTAATTTCGTCTTTTCTTAATTGCGATAATTAATGTAATTCTTTATAAGAAATGTTTATGATCTACATCTCAGCAAAAGATTTAAGGGTTTTCAAACTACAAGTCTGCAAAATATCTGAGCGCATGTGCTGACTCAGGAAACCTGTCCGGGGGGGATATCAAAACTCTAAGATTTGAAAAATGTATCGTCCCATCGGGAGATTTTCAGCATTTACAAGCTACAGTTGGACAGATTATTTGAGGGTACGTGCCTACTCAGCAAACCTGGGGGTGGGGTGGGGGGGTTATATGATAATTGTGAATTATATAGAATTTCTTGTCCGATCGGGCGATTTTCAGCATTTACAAACTACAACTGGAGACATTATCTCCGGGCATGAACCTACTGAGCAAACCTGTAGGGGGGAGGGGGGGTAATACCAAAAGTGTAGAATATGAAGAATTTCTCTTCCGACCCGGAGATTTTCATCATTCACATGCCTTCAGATAATGTGTCGAGTTGTAGCTGCTAATTGCCGAGAATCTCCCGATCGGACGAGAAATTGTTCATATCTTACACTTTTGGTATTACCCCCCCCCTCTTCGCCGACAGGTTTCCAGAGAGTGACATGCGCTAAGAAAATTTGTCGAGTTGCAGTTTCTAAATACTGAAGATCTCCAGATCGGAAGAGATATTCTTGATATTTTACGATTTTGGTATTACCCCCCCCGACTAGTTTCCTGAGGCAACAGATACCCTCAGATAATTCGACGTGTTGTAGCTTGTAAACACTGGAAATCTCCCGATCGGACCAGAAATTCTTTATATTACATATTTTAGATTTTAAGCACCCCCCCTCCCCAGACAAATTCCCTGGGTTTGCACATACTCGCAGAGAATTTTTTATTTGTAGTTTCTAGAAAAATATCGTATAGCAGTTGGCTTAAAGACAACGGTGAATCATTAGTATGTTTTTAAATAAATGTTGCATAAGACTACCACGGCTTTCAGGCCAACACCATACAACCTCTACAGTCAATCAGTGCAATCCGAACTTTCCTCTCATGTTTGTAAGGTTTGCAGAAAATATTTTACACATCAAATTATTAATATTGCGGTATTACTTAGGCAGAAAATAATATTAGTACTAACGTTTAGGCCCTTCTAAAAGTTTTCATTCCGTCATTCCCATATTCGCGTTATGTAGGTGAGGTGGCCAAGAAACCGCAATTTTTATATGACGCCTAACGATTTTTTGGCCAGCAGTCTGTGACTAGTTGTCCGAACACCGTTTATAACAGACATAAAAACTTATCAGTCGATCACATATTTTTCCCGTGAGCATTTTGTCTGTGGGCGATTTTTCCGTGGGCGTTTTTTCCTACTTTCGAAAAGTGGGCGTTTTTTCCTACTTTCGAAAAGTGGGCGTTTTTTCCGTGGGCGATTTTTCCGTGGGCGTTTTTTCCGTGGGCATTCTTTCATACAATCGGTTACTTAGGCACTAAATATTTACGGGCAAGTGCCTACTCAGCAAACTTGTCGGGGGGGGGGGGGTTAAATCAAAAGTGTAAAATATGAAGAATTTTTCGTCCGATCGGGAGATTTTCAGCATTTACAAGCTATAACTCAACACATCTGAGCGCTCGTGCCTACTCTGAAAACGTGGTGCGGGGAGGGGAGGGGCTAAGAAAAATCCTTACCTCCTTCACGGCTGTCAAACATTTAAAAAAAGGTTTCGTCTATTTTAGTGTTTTAAATTTATCAAAAGTTTGGGTAATTAACGGCGGGGGGGCTCCCCCGACAATGGGCGCCCTTGGTGCTATGTAATCATGAATTTGATGTAATCCATATTCATGAATGAGCTAATCCCGATCCAGGACGACGAAATTGTCAAGTTTTCGGATATTATGCTTGTCATATTTACACCCAAAAAAACGTATTGTCATCTTCAAAATTTGTGCATTGTAATATTTTTTTAAATTCAATTATAATTGTCGTTTGTCTTACTGGAAACGTTTTCTCCATTCAATTCCCACTCACAGCGCTAAGAAACAGCAATTTTTGTACGGCCCCTAAAGATTTGTACCAAAATGTCCGGGTGCCAAAATGTCCGGGTGCCCAAATGTCCTAAACTCGTATAAATTGACTTAGCTTTGCATTAGGAAAACCTACCTAATAACTCGTTGTCCACCTTTCAATATGCAGTCATGGCCCGCAGATGTCTAGGATAGATTCTACAAGGTGTCGAACATACGGTTAAGTGATTATGTTAACTTGCAAAGTTTGGCGTGCTTGAAGAAAATAAACTATCTATAATTAGTAATTTTTTTGCAATCCTTTTAAAGCTTTTATGAAGCACTTTATTCTTTGCTTTGCTTAATCGCAGAAACGTTGTCCATCAGCTCTGTAAATCTTTCCTCGCTGTTTCCCTGAAACTCAAATTTCCTTCCCTAAATCCTGTTATCGATCATTTTCTCCCGTCTTCTTTCTGCCCCTGAGGAGAAAAACTTCATTCCCCGGTCAGCTTGAGACATGCTCCCTAACACCTGACGCCTTTACTCCTCTCCACCTTGCGACCGCTCGCGTTCAAATCCTAGAAGCGACTCTCTTAGCCCCCGCCCTTGTTTCCACCAAACTCACCTCTTTGCCTCACGAAGCTCTATGGAAAAAGCACGCCGGCATCGGCTAATACAAAGCATCAAAGTAAAATTTAAGAGGGCTGCTTGAACTAAAGAAGGCAAAGGATCAAAACGAGCACGACAATACTAACCCGTCTACAAAATACAAAGGTGCGGACTCTAAAATGAGACAAACTGGCGTCTCTAAATAAACCGTGTCTCCGATATTTCATAGAGGAGTGACACAGCGAAATTTCTCTCACGCTTCGTGGAAACAAAGGAAAAGGAGCGCTAAAGCGAAATAAAAGTTGCGAAATGAGATTTAATGTCTATGCCTAATATTCTATTATTAAATCTCCGTAACAATACTCCATGAGTAACTTGAACCACGTTTGCTGCAGCAGCTCCCGCAGTTCACGCTCAATCTGTAGAGGAGGATCAGCAGTTCTCACACCCCGTTCTAGCACATCCCAGAAATGTTCAATTGGGTTATATCGGGGGAGTTGGGGGTGGGGGAGGCGATGTGCCGAATTCGTTGTCGTGTTCATCCAACTATTAGTAGTTATACGAGATCAATGACATGTTGCGTTGGCCTCATAAAATATGGCATTCTGGTCTGCGTAAACCTTCTCCATGGATGGAGATGGTAGACTAACAGGCCCCCTGTAGCGTCCACCATTCAGTGTTTGTGCGATTATAACTACAAGACCTAGGGCTTGCCACAGAAAAAGTTCCCCAGGCTAGTACACCATTTCCACCGCCCTGCTGAACCCCATCTGTCCAACCAGGGGATAGGGTTTCATGCTGTTAACACCCTATCGGAATGGTGCAGAAGGAAACGGGACTTATCGCGCCACACGACCTTCTTGCATCTATCAAGGGTCCATTGCCGACGTTCCTTGGCCCATGAGAGGCATTGTTCCCGATGCCTGGGAGTCATCATGGGACCACGCGTTGTCCCTGGCTGTGGAACCCCAGGTAAACCAAGGTACGGCACATGGTGCATGTAGAAGTAGGTCGACTGCACCACTGTTGTACTGGTTGGTAAGCTGAGTGACTGTCGCGCGTTTTTGCTGAGATATAAGTCGTGACACCCAACGCTGACCTCTAGGATCAACCGCCCGTGGCTGACCAATGTGAGCCCTTCTGCTGGATATCTGTGTATGGTTAATCCAGTCCTGGTACACCCTTGATACAGTAGTACGGGAGCAGCCAACAAGTGTGGCTGACCAATGTGAGCCCTTTTGCTGGATATCTGGGTATGGTTAATTCAATCCTGGTACACCCTTGATACAGTAGTACGGGAGCAGCCAACAAGCGTGGCTGACCAATGTGAGCCCTTCTGCTGGAGATCTGTGTATGGTTAATCCAGTCCTGGTACACTCTTGATACAGTAGTACGGGAGCAGCCAACAAGTGTGGCTGACCACTGTGAGCCCTTCTGCTGGAGATCTGTGTATGGTTAATCCAGTCCTGGTACACTCTTGATACAGTAGTACGGGAGCAGCCAACAAGTGTGGCTGACCACTGTGAGCCCTTCTGCTGGATAGCTGTGTATGGTTAATCCAATCCTGGTACACCCTTGATACAGTAGTACGGGAGCAGCCAACAAGTGTGGCTGACCAACGTGAGCCCTTCTGCTGGATATCTGTGTATGGGTAATCCAGTCCTGGTGCACCCTTGATACAGTAGTACGGGAGCAAACAACAAGTGTGGCTGACCAATGTGAGCCCTTCTGCTGGATATTTGTGTATGGTTAATCCAGTCCTGGTAAACCCTTGATACAGTTGTACGGGAGCAACCAACAATTGCTGTTATTTCCGAAATACTGGGACCTGCCCTCTGGGCCGCAAATATTTGGCAGCAGCCAAACTTGGCGTAAGTAACCACGTTTCCCAATTACTGGCAAACGTTTACTGATTATATCGGATCAGATCACATACAGAAGATTTTAGGAATGGAGTGTCTAACCTCAGGTGGTTTTAAACAACCCTCAGAAATAGGAAGCTAGGAGATTTGGGCTAGAGTGCCCGATAGGAAAGGGCCACTGAAGCGAGGGTGAAAGGAGGAGGAAGACACCCTTATTTATTACCAGGGGCCAGTACCCGTGGTCCGACGCCTTAACGTACCCATCTGACGCACGGCGGATATTTAGTGGTTCGAGAGCTCGTACCTACCTGGGATCGAACCTGAGGTTTCTCCGTGACAGTCACGAACTTTGACCACTAGACCACCCACGGCCCAATAAGTATTACACTGAGAAACATGTTTTGTTAATTCAAAAAATTTTTTTGTCGATATACAGTAAACAAAATTTTTTGTTGAATTTGCAAAATTATTTTGTCGAAAATTATTGTTCATTTAACAAAATTTATTGTTATCAAGACAAAATATTTTGTTCATTTAACAAAATGATTAGGTCGATTTTAGGGAATTTGTTTGATCCAACAAAACCTGTTGTTATCGTGATACAATAAGTTTTGTTGCTATAACAATATGTTTTGTTGCAGGAACAAAACATTTTGTCATGATAACAATATGTTTTGTTGGATCAAACAAATTCCCAAAATTCGGCCTAACCATTTTTAAAAAAAAAAAAAACGTTTTGTTGTGATAACAATAAATTCTGTTAAATGCACAATAATTTTCAACAAAATAATTTTGCAAATTCAACAAAATTTTTTGTTGACTGTATATCGACAAAAAAAAATTGTTGAATTAACAAAACGTTTTTCTCAGTGTACGTACAGAGAATAGGTATGCACAATTTATAGTAACCGCAAGTGACGTTAATATCACGTGGTACCTTGTTATCGCTCCGAATATGTAAAACGGGAGTGTTCCTAATGCAAAACTAACTCAATGTAGTTTACACAGCACTTTAGACAACGAATATTTTTGCTGTAAAGTTACAGACTGGAAGAAGTTGAATTTGTTTCGTAAAGCAAAAGAATAAGTTTAGCAGGTTAATAAATTTTGCTGCTTGGCATACTTTTTCCATTATTTCATTTCCATGAAATGTCTCTGCTTTTAAATCCAGGATATCAGAACATCCAAATCTCTTAATGTGACCTTTTGTAAGTCTACTGCCAGCACATTTTTCATTGCATCTATGTTTTCAAAATCACTAAGGCAATCGAGCTTTTATATAAAGGGAACAAAATAACAATTAGTGCGTGAGTACACATCAGAAGAGTAGGTAGGTGTTATGTGATGGACTGTCCATTTATTTTTATTTTTTGTGTGTTTATGTTGTGTTTTACTTGACCTCCCTGTACTTGTTGGGAAGAAGAAAGCGCTACTTAAAGAACTTGCGTGCTGAGTGGATAGTAAATATAATTGAATAAGTCTGGTGCAACAAAAACATCATAATCACTTAGCCAGATCAAATGACCAACTCTATTTCCACGAGTAGATATGGTTCATAGCACGCAGTAATACGTCACCGAATGGCGCAAAATGCATATTAGCAACACCAACAGGGTGTATCAGTTTGTTGATACGAAGTCTGTGCAATGGAGAAAGGGAATGGCATATCGAAATTTGAACGGAGAATGAATATTCGCGCGAGGCAGGTGGGAGAATCATTTCAATGACAGCAGGCATTGTTGGCTGTCCGAGGATCAATTTAATGAAGGTCTCATGAGAATAGCCAGAAGAGCGATACATATCGATCCAACTTGCTAGCAAGGGGAAATCACCAATAATAATTGATAGCTGAGGGGTGAGCACCGCTACCAAGCACAACAGACGGCTCAAGATTCCTCAGTTAACGTCGGAAAAGGTGCGCAGAGAAACATTTCCGAGCATTTAATAGACGCTCTTGAGTATTCTCATAATTCTTTGGGTTGTGAGCACGCGACCAACACCCTGAATAGGAATAAGTTTATTTGTTGAGGACGACATATGACTTTAATGGTTATATTCGAGTGAGAAAACACTTTTTTCATCGGTGCGAAATTTGACCCATATTCCATGAAAAGCTAGCCAATTAACGAACTCCTTGCGGCCCGTGCGAAAGGTTGAGAAAATGGAAGGACAGTTGATGTTAGTAGCAAGTCGAAGAAGAACACATTTTTTTCTTGGATGTAACTAAAAGGGGGAAGAGTGTGAAACTGTACGCGATGGCAAACAAGTCCTGAATAACCCACTTCCTGCTGGAAACATTAAATGATATAAATATTTCCCCTTTATCCACAAAATAGAGGTTTTGCGCACGATTTAAATTGTTTTTTTTTTCCTGCTCCAATTAGGTGGAGAATCTTCAATCTTCATTGTCTATGGCAGTGTCCCGCAACTTTTTTCTACTCGCGGCACATCATAAATAATCCATGACTCAACACGGCACATCAAAATGTTAATCCCCTCAAAAACGAATGATATGTCACTATTAATATAAATACGTAATATAATCAACCTATTATTATTATTCTATTATTATTCTATTATATTATTATCAAACAGAAATCGATTCGTGCATATTTATTAACAATTTATGAACTTTAATTCACGGTAGAAAATGCAAGAAAATATACTTTTCTATTACTATTAAAGTAAATAATTCTACTCGTATCTTCAATGGGATACTTGCGCCTGCTTAGCTGGACACAAGCGGATGATCCGTAGCGGAATCGCTGACAATGCAAGTTTCATTTCTTCGTCAACAGATTTGAGTCTCTCCCTCTTTGATGTTTTAATTTCAGTCAACGTCGAGAAGCCCAGTTCACACAAATCTCCAGTTGAAAATGGCAATAACACATTAACGGCCATCTCGGAGGTAGACGGATATTCACCCCTTATTGTCAACCAAAATATGTCTAAAGGTACTTCGAGAAGTTTTAATTTCAATGTTCTGTCTGCTTTTAAATCTGTGAGTTCCTCTTGTATATTAATCAGAAGAGGTTTTGAATTCACGACGAATGGATCACGAACCCAGTCGAAATCTTAAGCACTCTCTCCAAAATACTTCTTGAACTTCTGCTGCAAGATTTCTAAATGCTCTTTAATTAAGTTCATCACCACTTTATTACCGTCGGCAAGTGGCCATACAGTCGGGAACATCTCAAACGACCCATTAGTTTAGTAGTAATAGAAAATAGCAAGACTCACTAGCGATCCCAATTTTCGGACTATTTCAGAGCCCAGCTGTGATAGAGCTGAAATAATTGTAAGACGCGGGCGGGATTTATACTCTTCAAAGGGAAAGAGAGACAAATATACCGACTTATTTAAAATAAAGTCTAACAATGGGTGGGTACATCGGTATAGGAAAAAAGTAATAAAGTTGAAGAAGAACTGTTTGTTATTTCAAACAGGGACAAATACCTAAACAACGTAATAAAATAATAGACAGGGAAAGTTTTGCTATTTCCCAGCGCTTTTAAGGAAAAGCGTGCACAGATCATGCTGCAAGTGTAGCAAAGAAGCCGCATAGCACAGCGGTAGAGGCGAGAAAGTGCGCAGAACGTGCAGCAAATGTAACAAAAAAGCCGCATAGCACAGCGGGAGAGGCGAGAAAGTGCGCAGAACGTGCAGCAAATGTAACAAAAAAGCCGCATAGCACAGCGGTACAGGCGAGAAAGTGCGCAGAACGTGCAGCAAATGTAACAAAGAAGTCGCATAGCACAGCGGTGGAGGCGAAAAAGTGCGCAGAACGTGCAGCAAATGTAGCAAAGAAGCCGCATAGCACAGCGGGAGAGGCGAGAAAGTGCGCAGAACGTGCAGCAAATGTAACAAAGAAGCCGCATAGCACAGCGGGAGAGGCGAGAAATTGCGCAGAACGTGCAGCAAATGTAACAAAGAAGCCGCATAGCACAGCGGGAGAGGCGAGAAAGTGCGCAGAACGTGCAGCAAATGTAACTGAGAAGCCGCATAGCACAGCGGTAGAGGCGAAAAATTGCGCAGAACGTGCAGCAAATGTAACAAAGAAGCCGCATAGCACAGAGGTAGAGGCGAGAAAGTGCGCAGAACGTGCAGCAAATGTAACAAAGAAGCCGCATAGCACAGAGGTAGAGGCGAGAAAGTGCGCAGAACGTGCAGCAAATGTAACTGAGAAGCCGCATAGCACAGCGGTAGAGGCGAGAAATTGCGCAGAACGTGCAGCAAATGTAACAAAGAAGCCGCATAGCACAGAGGTAGAGGCGAGAAAGTGCGCAGAACGTGCAGCAAATGTAACAAAGAAGCCGCATAGCACAGCGGTAGAGGCGAGAAATTGCGCAGAACGTGCAGCAAATGTAACAAAGAAGCCGCATAGCACAGCGGTAGAGGCGAGAAAGTGCGCAGAACGTGCAGCAAATGTAACTGAGAAGCCGCATAGCACAGCGGTAGAGGCGAGAAATTGCGCAGAACGTGCAGCAAATGTAACACAGAAGCCGCATAGCACAGCGGTTGAGGCGAGAAATTGCGCAGAACGTGCAGCAAATGTAACAAAGAAGCCGCATAGCACAGCGGTAGAGGCGAGAAAGTGCGCAGAACGTGCAGCAAATGTAACAAAGAAGCCGCATAGCACAGCGGTAGAGGCGAGAAATTGCGCAGAACGTGCAGCAAATGTAACAAAGAAGCCGCATAGCACAGCGGTAGAGGCGAGAAAGTGCGCAGAACGTGCAGCAAATGTAACAAAGAAGCCGCATAGCACAGCGGTAGAGGCGAGAAATTGCGCAGAACGTGCAGCAAATGTAACAAAGAAGCCGCATAGCACAGCGGTAGAGGCGAGAAAGTGCGCAGAACGTGCAGCAAATGTAACAAAGAAGCCGCATAGCACAGCGGTAGAGGCGAGAAAGTTCGCAGAACGTGCAGCAAATGTAACTGAGAAGCCGCATAGCACAGCGGTAGAGGCGAGAAATTGCGCAGAACGTGCAGCAAATGTAACAAAGAAGCCGCATAGCACAGCGGTAGAGGCGAGAAAGTGCGCAGAACGTGCAGCAAATGTAACAAAGAAGCCGCATAGCACAGCGGGAGAGGCCAGAAATACAAATATATCAATAACCAAAACTACGATTTAACAACAACTGTGAGTAAAAAGTTTACATTTAATTTCTTAGAATACATAAAAATGCGCGCATGTAATAAAGAATAAACAAGCATCATCTTTAATCAGTGCAGCGGCAGAGGATGAAAAACAACCATATGAAACTAGGATAAAATTAAAAAATAAAACTCTACAATTAATTTCTTACAATACGATAATAGGTAAAAGTTCGCGTCACACCTTTCACCTGGGGGGGGGGGGGTAACAGTTGCGGAACACTGGTCCATGGTATCTTCACGAACTTTAAGGATTCATACGGTAGGCATTCAGTGTTAGACAAACATATCAATAAATGTTTATAAATGTAACTACACTGAACGAAATAATTATGGCCCTTCATATTTTTGACATATACACTGGCTGAAAGTGAAAAAGAACACCAAGAAGGAATTGGCTGACGATCATGAAATTTACATGTGTTAATGGGGCCGAGATTACGTAGGTGTGATGTTAATTTCGGGACCAACCGGTGAGCGCTTACGCCACTGCACGACATAATATGCAAATTATCGTCGGTGGTATTTAAGGAGTACGGCGAAGTGAATGTAATCAGTCGCCGCGGGTGGCCGAGTGGGCAACGTTCGTGACTGCCACGGGAAGGGCCTCGGGTTCAATCCCTGGCAGGTACGAAAGCTCGATCCACTAAATATCCGCCGTGCGTCGGATGGGCACGTTAAGCCGTCGGACCCCGGGTACTGGCCCCCGGTAATAAATAAGGGCGTCTTCCTCCCCCTTTCTCCTTCGCTTCCGTGTCACTTTACTATGGGGCGCTCTAGCCCAAATCTCCTAGTTTCCTATTTCTGAGGGTTGTTTAAGGCCTGGGGTCAGACATTCTCTTCCTGAAATCCTCTACATATGATCATGATCATGAATGTAATCAGTCGTCGGCGTACGGACACGTGCGAAGACCCTGAAGAAGCTGCAGTGCCTGGACATGGAAGACGTGTACGATTTCAGCAGTTATCGGACTTTGAGCGAGGTCGTCTAGTCGGACTCTGCGTGGCCGGGTGGTCGTATCGTCGTATTGCGCAGCGAATTGGACGAGAAGTATCGGTTGTGGTACCATGGTGGCGTAGATGGTCCGAGGAACATTCCCACACGAGAAGACGTGGAGCCGGGAGTCACAGACGGACTGATGAACGGACCGATCGACGCATAAGAAGAGCGGCGTTGTCAAGCAGAACATCCACTGCGACGCAAATCCGAGCTGCCGTTGCACCTGAGGTGACTGTGCGAACAATCCGCAACCGTCTACTGGATGCAGGACTACGTGCACGTGAGCCTCTGGCATATCTATACCTCTGACTCCAGCCCACCATCAGGAACGGCTGCAGTGGTGTCGCCAACGTCTGCACTGGAGAACGCAATGGCGATCTGTCGTGTTCAGCGATGAAAGCAGATTCTGCTTGAAAGCCTCCGATGGCCGTATGCGTGTTCGCAGACGCACAGGGGAGCGTCTCGAATCTTCTTGTATCCGCCAGCGACACACAGGGCCTACACCTGGTCTCTTGGTGTGGGGAGCGATCAGCTATCACTCCCGTACACAGCAAGTATTTGTACCGGATACGTTAAAAAGCACCTCTTACATCAACAACATCTTTCAGCCCGTTGTTGTTCCATTTCTAAGGTCGGTCCATCGTGGTGTTTTCCAGCAAGATAACGCACGCCCACACACGGCACGTGCAACGCAACATGCACTTCAGAGTGTGAGACAACTTCCATGGCCTGCACGTTCCCCGGATTTGTCCCCCTTTGAGCACGTGTGGGATTTTATGGGACAACGACTTATCCGGTCTCCACGGTCAGCCAAGACCATCCCCGATTTACGCGTCCAGGTTGAGGATGCTTGGAACTCAATGCCCCAAATTTACATCCAACATCTGTACGACAGACTCCATGTCATAATTGCACAGCGTGACTCAGTTCATGGCGGTTCAACCTCGTACTAACCATGTTACATGGAAATGTTATTTTTCAGTTTTCCAGCAAATACAGCTGTATTTTGCCATAATGTTTTGATCATGTTATCCTCTGTATTCCGTTATTATGCTGTATAAATTTCGTTGGTATCAGACGTCTCCTTCTTGGTGTTCTTTTTTCACTTTCCGCCAGTGTATAAAGAGATGTGAAGGACAACTCCTGTGTTATGCACCCCAGTGTCATATGCAAATTCGAAACGCCCTCATTGTGTCCATAACGGTACTTTACGCTAGCGGTGGCGAAAGCTGATTACTGAAATCAGCCTTTAAAAGGCGAAACAAGCTCGGTTGAATTTTCGGCGATACGGGTGCTCTTTGGCAAAAACAGGTGTCAGTGATTTGTCCCGACATTCCGAAGACAGAGTTAACGAAAAAACTTGTTGAAAGTGTTAAGTTTGAAAAATAAGCATGCCGTCCGGCTCTCGTCTGTTTGACATCGATCTGGGAGAAATCGATGTCTTAAGAGCACAAACTGGTTTGAATGCTGCAGATATTGCCCCAGCTATCAATAGGAAATTACCTGAAAAATCCAGCTCGGTACGGTTCTAGGGGTGAGCGTATCGCTCCTGTGTTATATCCTACCTCCACTCAGGAAGGCATCAAATTATTTCATTCAGCACCTACCCACACACCAGCCAACTAAAATGAGATTCGTTCGTACTTAACATTCGTATGCAGAACGAATGCCTCTTCCTAAGCTTTACTATTGTGATCTGCTAATCGAGGAAAGGAGGGAAGGTTTTAAATAAGTAACTTGACAATATTCGAAGTAATCACTCCGTAATACAAACTTACCAATTTTATTGAAGAAAGTTCACGGTCTCAAAGTCTTATTTCGCGCGACTGACGGCTTCGTTGAAAAAGACATACGTGATCGTTGCTCTGACACGAGTTTATTATCATTGTTCGAATCTACACTCCTCTAATCGGCTTAATTCCTCTAGCCACATGAGTTGGAATCTATCTACCTCTTTTGACACGTTCTCCGTTCTTCGCTGCTACTCTTTTAGGGAAACTAAGGTGTATCCGTACACCGACTTATTACGAGTTATCACAACTCAGAGTCATCGATAATGAAGCTCTCTACCTCATTCCTCCTCTCAACATTTTGTACGGGAGCTCCTTCCCCCCACGTCTTAACGCTAGTGCATCGCACTCAACACTCTGACTATAACTCTCTTCTTGCACGCGACCTCCTTCTCACCTCTGGGGAGAGTACCCAGCGTACCTTCCGGCGCGATGCCCGGAGGCACTGCGACCTGACTCTGGGATTTTTGGTTCCTCCCAACTTGCACTTCCGCCGGCCACAACTGCTCCTTACTGGGATGACCACACCCCGGCTGGCCTCCTCTATCACGCACAACTGCCGTCTTTATCTCACGTCGGGATCACCACGCGTCGTTTTCATCTTTGCCGCTTTCGCCGGAAATCAGACTCTTCAAAGATACATCAATAACATATACAAACATTGGCTACAGGCTCTCGTTACAAAGAATAATACAGTCTACCAAACAGACCGGCGATTTCTGCCGTTGATTTTTGTCTAGCTCGATAGGAAAGCATCTAAATGGACTGTCTTATGTAGCCGCTAAGTGCTCTACGTAATTCCGTATTTTCGTCGTGATTGTACGAATCGTGCTTGTTCGCGCCACTCGACCCCTGCTAGACATTTACAGTTTTTTAACAATGGCTTCGAAATGAAAGCTTTTTTCTCCGTGAGAAGGCGAAGTCCTTTCCCGAAGTGTAATTCCATCACTCACATATGAATACGTGGCAAAGTCCATCTCTTGCACATGAAACACGTGACATGATTTTTTACGACTATGCATAAATTATAATAATTACGTAAATTATAGAACACACTTTGAATAATTAATTTTCGCCCTTACAACGGTAAAAAAGAAGAGCACCTGCAGACCATCTAAAATTACAAATCAGGAACTTAGTGTTAGGAGGCGCAAAACATCAAACAGAATATTGTAACAGGTTCGACAACTGCGTGACGAATTAGACTGAAGTGTCGGTGGTGGTACCATGATGCCGTAGATAGTCCGATGAACATTCCCACACGAGAAGACGTGGAGCCGGGAGTCACAGACGGACTGATGAACGGACCGATCGACGCATAAGAAGAACGGCGTTGTCAAGCAGAACATCCACTGCGACGGAAATCCGAGCTGCCGTTGCACCTGAGGTGACTGTGCGAACAATCCGCAACCGTCTACTGGATTCAGGACTACGTGCACGTGAGCCTCTGGCATATCTACCTCTGACTCCAGCCCACCATCAGGAACGGCTGCAGTGGTGTCGCCAACGTCTGCACTGGAGAACGCAATGGCGATCTGTCGTGTTCAGCGATGAAAGCAGATTCTGCTTGGAAGCCTCCGATGGCCGTATGCGTGTTCGCAGACGCACAGGGGAGCGTCTCGAATCTTCTTGTATCCGCCAGTGACACACAGGGCCTACACCTGGTCTCTTGGTGTGGGGAGCGATCAGCTATCACTCCCGTACACAACTAGTGTTTGTACCGGGTACGTTAAACAGCACCTCCTACATCAACAACATCATTCAGCCCGTTGTTGTTCCATTTCTAAGGTCGGTCCATCGTGGTGTTTTCCAGCAAGATAACGCCCGCCCACACACGGCACGGGCAACGCAACATGCACTTCAGGGTGTGAGACAACTTCCATGGCCTGCACGTTCCCCGGATTTGTCCCCCTTTGAGCACGTGTGGGATTTTATGGGACAACGATTTATCCGGTCTCCACGGTCAGCCAAGACCATCCCCGATTTACGCGTCCAGGTTGAGGATGCTTGGAACTCAATGCCCCAAATTTACATCCAACATCTGTACGACAGACTCCATGCCATAATTGCACAGCGTGACTCAGTTCATGGCGGTTCAACCTCGTACTAACCATGTTACATGGAAATGTTATTTTTCAGTTTTCCAGCAAATACAGCTGTATTTTGCCATAATGTTTTGATCATGTTATCCTCTGTATTCCGTTATTATGCTGTATAAATTTCGTTGGTATCAGACGTCTCCTTCTTGGTGTTCTTTTTTCACTTTCCGCCAGTGTATAAAGAGATGTGAAGGACAACTCCTGTGTTATGCACCCCAGTGTCATATGCAAATTCGAAACGCCCTCATTGTGTCCATAACGGTACTTTACGCTAGCGGTGGCGAAAGCTGATTACTGAAATCAGCCTTTAAAAGGCGAAACAAGCTCGGTTGAATTTTCGGCGATACGGGTGCTCTTTGGCAAAAACAGGTGTCAGTGATTTGTCCCGACATTCCGAAGACAGAGTTAACGAAAAAACTTGTTGAAAGTGTTAAGTTTGAAAAATAAGCATGCCGTCCGGCTCTCGCCTGTTTGACATCGATCTGGGAGAAATCGATGTCTTAAGAGCACAAACTGGTTTGAATGCTGCAGATATTGCCCCAGCTATCAATAGGAAATTACCTGAAAAATCCAGCTCGGTACGGTTCTAGGGGTGAGCGTATCGCTCCTGTGTGTTATATCCTACCTCCACTCAGGAAGGCATCAAATTATTTCATTCAGCACCTACCCACACACCAGCCAACTAAAATGAGATTCGTTCGTACTTAACATTCGTATGCAGAACGAATGCCTCTTCCTAAGCTTTACTATTGTGATCTGCTAATCGAGGAAAGGAGGGAAGGTTTTAAATAAGTAACTTGACAATATTCGAAGTAATCACTCCGTAATACAAACTTACCAATTTTATTGAAGAAAGTTCACGGTCTCAAAGTCTGATTTCGCGCGACTGACGGCTTCGTTGAAAAAGACATACGTGATCGTTGCTCTGACACGAGTTTATTATCATTGTTCGAATCTACACTCCTCTAATCGGCTTAATTCCTCTAGCCACATGAGTTGGAATCTATCTACCTCTTTTGACACGTTCTCCGTTCTTCGCTGCTACTCTTTTAGGGAAACTAAGGTGTATCCGTACACCGACTTATTACGAGTTATCACAACTCAGAGTCATCGATAATGAAGCTCTCTACCTCATTCCTCCTCTCAACATTTTGTACGGGAGCTCCTGCCCCCCACGTCTTAACGCTAGTGCATCGCACTCCACACTCTGACTATAACTCTCTTCTTGCACGCGACCTCCTTCTCACCTCTGGGGAGAGTACCCAGCGTACCTTCCGGCGCGATGCCCGGAGGCACTGCGACCTGACTCTGGGATTTTTGGTTCCTCCCAACTTGCACTTCCGCCGGCCACAACTGCACCTTACTGGGATGACCACACCCCGGCTGGCCTCCTCTATCACGCACACCTGCCGTCTTTATCTCACGTCGGGATCACCACGCGTCGTTTTCATCTTTGCCGCTTTCGCCGGAAATCAGACTCTTCAAAGATACATCAATAACATATACAAACATTGGCTACAGGCTCTCGTGACAAAGAAGAATACAGTCTACCAAACAGACCGGCGATTTCTGCCGTTGATTTTTGTCTAGCTCGATAGGAAAGCATCTAAATGGACTGTCTTATGTAGCCGCTAAGTGCTCTACGTAATTCCGTATTTTCGTCGTGATTGTACGAATCGTGCTTGTTCGCGCCACTCGACCCCTGCTAGACATTTACAGTTTTTTAACATTGGCTTCGAAATGAAAGCTTTTTTCTCCGTGAGAAGGCGAAGTCCTTTCCCGAAGTGTAATTCCATCACTCACATATGAATACATGGGAAGTCCATCTCTTGCACATGAAACACGTGACATGATTTTTTTACGACTATGCATAAATTATAATAATTACGTAAATTATAGAACACACTTTGAATAATTAATTTTCTCCCTTACAACGGTAAAAAAAGAAGAGCACCCGCAGACCATCTAAAATTACAAATCAGGAACTTCGTGTTAGGAGGCGCAAAACATCAAACAGAATATTGTAACAGGTTCGACAACTGCGTGACGAATTAGACTCAGCACTTACTGTTCGACGAACACAACATTTGCTGAATCAATCAGGACTTCGCTCGAGAAAACTCCAGAGGAAACTACTGCTGTCTTCAGTCTACAAAGCCAATCGAAAAGAAATCGCTCGCAGCAGCATGTGTAGAATCTCTGAGTGGTGAAAAGTTAATCTGGATGGCCCGGATGGTGTGCATAGCTATTGGAAGGATGACAAACAAGAACCGCTAGTATTTTCGACTCAACACCACAGATGGAAACGGATCAAACGGGTCAACAATTTCTTACGGGTCAAACGGGTCGGGTCAAGGTGTTCCTGACACGGTTTTGTTTCCATTTTTGTTTTGAGAAAAAAAAAACATTTAAAAAAATGCGTAATGTGAAATTCTGTGCTCATTACCAGTGCTAGCGGAGTGAAAAGTGTTTATCATACAAAAATTATTGCCGTCTCTTTCTTAAAGCAACGAAGATTTCCACCGACCGACGACGCCACATCGTAAAATGATACTTCCTTTGCGTTTGTTTTCAGTGTGATTGTCCGGAGCAAGATACAAGCAAACACCTGTCACCTGCTTCTCTGGTGATTCACTCTCTCACACCCCGCGTGTCACATTGTAAGACTGAAAATTACTTTTCACATCGCATCTTTTGCATTGAGCATTCAGAGGTTTTCGTTTGACGTGCTAACATCCCGTTCCATTGCATGTCGTGTGGGAATTAATGCCTTATTTGTTAATATGGATGAGTTTAATGTTAAGTAGATTGGAAAAAGGGAAGAGTGAATGCTGGAAGTTGTTTCATCTCATTAAGAAACCAGAATATGTATCACAACAACACTAATTTTGACTAGATTGGGATTAGTAGAAAGTTTCCAAAATGTGAATGTTGATTTTCTGAGTGTTCCTTCTTGCTGAGGGGCAATGATGACATCAACATCCACATTTTGGAAACTCTCAACGCATCAGAAGCTTGTGGAAATTGGCGTTGCTGTGAAACATATTCTGAAGATTGATATGTTGTCAAGAAAACAGCAAAAACTGAAATTCAACATACAAGTTATTTAATTAGAAAATGTTGGCCATCAAAATTAAGTGCGAACAGGACTTTTTGACTCTCGCAGAAGTGTTTGAAAACATGTGTAAAACAGGACGACAGTTTCAACACTTTTTAAAGTAAAAGAGTAAATTATACGTTTCCGTAATACATTTTTATGATTTCTATATAACCTACCTACGATACCCACTGAGAAGAGACTTTTTGAACACTTGTGTACATATGTATATATATGATTGTGTATAACTATAAATTGAGTTTCGAATTTATAGTTCAAAGCAGATTTATCCGGGTCAGGTCCGGGTCGGGTCCAATTATGTGACGTCCGTGTCCAAAAGTTTCAACACGTTTCCAACTCTGCTCAACACGAGGGAAATGGTTCGGTCGTGATATGGGGTGCAGCTGGCTGGAAAAAGAAAAGCGATGTTGAATTCAATGATGGAAAAATGAACGGTTCTAGCTACCAACAAATGTTGAGCAAACATTTCCCCGAAAGGGACTTAAAATGGCCGATAGAAATTGTTTTTTTTTTTTTTTTCAGCAGAATTAATGTGTCGAAAGTGTCCCAGATTTAATTTAAGTCGAAAAAACCCATAAAATTACTCGAACCTTGGCCGGCTAAATCACCTGATCTGAATGTAATAGAGAATGTGTGGTATATGCTGGCACGGAAGGTGTATGAAAATGGCAGTCATTTCATGAATAAGGACAATTTGAAAACAGCTATTCTTGAATCATGGAATTCTATCGATATAAAGTACCGGGTGATCCAAAAGTCTTGCATATTTTGAAAACGTAATAACTCGCGGAGTTTTGAGAGTAGGGCAACGCAGTTTGCATGGAAATGATCAGAATGACATCGGGTTTTTTATAAAATCACATAAATTTTTACTCTTTTTATTTACATTTTTCATCGCCAGACGGCGCCACAGGCGAACAGGTCTAGAATAGTGGGTATAAAAGCAGCTGCTGGGAAGCAACCACAAGTCACAGCGGTCCGTGTCAGTATGCTGTCATTACCGGACAAAGCGCTCTTGGTGAAATTGTTCTATTGCAACGCTGAATTGCGAGTGCTGCGTTGAGAGCCTACCGGTCACTGAAAGGTGATCGCAGTGGGAAAGGATCGATGGAAAGTGCTGCGCTGCGGCGATTGGTGAAAAAAATTCGAGGAAACGGGATCTTTGGCAGCACGCCCACGAAGCGGTAGACCACGAACACGTGCTGCTGCAGCAGAGACGATTACGCAGGAAATGGATGTGATTGCAATGTCATCCGCACACGGCGACTCCAGTGCTCGCCATGTTTCTCGGCAGACAGGCATTCCATACGGGACTGTATGGCGAACACTACGACGGATTCTGCACAGATACCCGTACAAACTGCAACGGCATCACGAACTGGAAGCTGGAGATTACGTGCAGCGTCAGGAGTTCGCAGCATGGTATTTTCGACAAATGGATGTTGACGAGAACTGGCTGATGAACGTTTTATGGACTTATGAGGCACACTTTTCCCTAAACGGAGCGGTAAACACGCACAACTGCCGCATCTGGGCCACGGAACATCCACGAGCAGTCGTTGTAGCGCCACTTCATCAGCCGAAAGAGACAGTGTGGTGGGGATTCACGGCTTCCTTTATTATCGGTCCTTTTTTTTTTTTTTTTTTGAAGAGGTCCGCGGCACCTCCTTCGAAACCGTTTCAGTGACAGGTGCACGTTATGCGAACATGTTACGAACGTACGTTATCCCTAGCTTGCAAGAGCGGGATGCAGTGAATCTGAGCACATTTATGCAGGATGGAGCACCACCCCACATCGCACCTTCCGTTAAGCAACTGCTGCAAGAAACGTTTGGCGCAAATCGTGTGTTGAGCCGACACTTTCCGAAGGCCTGGCCTGCTCGGTCACCAGACCTGACACCCTACGATTTCTGTCTCTGGGGTTACCTAAAATCACAAGTGTACAGATGTCGCCCCACTTCATTGGCCATGCTGACAGATATCATTCGACACCATGTGGCAGCTATACCACCGGACATGCTCTTCAATGCCGTCTATGGGGTTTTCTCTCGTCTGCAGGCAGTGCTGGAACAGGACGGCCATCACATTGAACACCTGGTACAATGAGGTGTCTACTGGTACAATGAGGTGTCTAACCTGGTACAATGAGGTGTCTAACCTGGTACAATCAGGTGTCTATTTTTCTCGACACTCCCAACCTGTGGTTGCTGCGCCAACTGGCGATGAAAAATGTAAGTAAAATGAGTAAAAATGCATGTGATTTCATTAAAAACCTGATGTCATTCTGATCATTTCTACGCAAACCGCGTTGCTCTACTATCAAAACTCCACGAGTTATTGCGTTTTCAAAATGTGCAAGACTTTTGGATCACCCGGTATATTCAGGACTTGTATGACAACTTATCTCGTCGAATGGAAGCTTGCTGCAATGCTAAAGGTGGGTAGGTATATAAAACATTAAAAATCTCAAGCTTCTAAAAGTCACACATATGAATTAAAATCCCAGAGGGCCATATTTATTTCTCACTTTCTTCATCACTTGAACGTGTACAAAGCCTGTAAAAATAAGTTTTTCAGCATGAGAACTGTTTTTTCTTTTTCTTGTGCGTAATTCAGAGTACAATTTGTTCAATGTCGTCTGTTTTCTTTACATCGTAATGATTTTTTTCTAAATAAATGACACGTGGACCATAATTATTTCGTTTACTGTATAACTTACCTACGTAATACAGCCTTGCAATATAACGTAGGCCCAACGCTGAGCCACCGTCTTTTAGGAATAGAAAACGGTGGCTCAGTGTTGGGCCTACGTTAAGTTGCAAGGATGTGCTGCCTGGGTAACGTCTACTATAGTTTCACTTGGAGACTATGGCGTGTTGATTTCTTGCTTGTGACGACGGACGCTCGTTTCACTTAGTGAATTTTGACGCAGGACTACGTCTAACTCCGCGGATAGTATGGGGCGACTTACGGTCGACCATCTGTGACAAAAATGAGATCATTATAGCGTTAAAAATACGTGCCACTCACTAATCGTGTTAGCATATTCGTAAACAGCATGGAGTCCAATTCGTGTACTGCGCAATATATAAAGCGCGCGACGCTCCCCTCGCTCCCTGTACGCGGGAGAAATGATATTTAATATTTAATCTCCCCCGCGCACAGGAAGCGAGGGAAGCGTCATTTAAAGCGTTTCAGTTGGAGCGGGGGGAGCTATATTTAATATGGGAGATCATATTCAATATTTCTGGGGGTGCCGCCGCGTTTGACTCAGTCTATCGCAGAAACCGTGAGTGCAACACGACTGTGCGCGGTATCGTTTTAAAGCTCTCGACGACATCTATTCAAATATACGAAGAACATTTCGCAGTGGTTTGAACTGAAAAATTTTAAAATTGTTTTCTTGTGAACCGGTGAGCACTTTTCACAATATCGCGGTTTATCTGGACAACCGTGAGTGCAAAACGACTGTAAATGGTATCGTTTTAAAGCTCTCGACGAGATCTATTAAATTATAAAAAAAAACATATTACAGTGGTTCAAATTAAAACTTTTAAAAATTGTTTTCTTGTGAACGGGTTAACATTTTCGACAATGCCGCGGAATTCGCCGAATGAAGACAAACAAAAGTGGAGAAAATCAAAACGAGAGGCAAGAGCAAGTGATAAGGAATTGTAAGAAGCCCAAGAAGACAGAGCACCACGTTGGGTAATTCGTGTATCGATCTGCTTTGTGTTCGCAATGTATACAGCATAATTTTAAAAATTACGTAAGCTACTTTTCTTATCATAGACCTGTGCTGGCTGTAACAAATTAAATAAACGCTTTGAAACCATACTCGACTAGCTCATTTCAACTCTCCGATCTGTAAGTCGTAGTCCTACGTTGAAAACTGACGGCTCAATCAGAACTGAGTCTACCTGTTTTGTTTTGTTTTGTTTTGTTTTTTACATAGTGAAATTTGTTAGCGATTTTTTTTACATAGTGAAATATTATTTAAGGAAAAAAACATGCGTCGTTGCAAGCAAAAAACCAACACACCATAGTCCTGAGGAAGCTTGACCATAGTTCCAAGTGAGACTATAGTAGACGTTTAATTATAATTAATTGCATTAATAAACGTTGTTTCCCTATATTAAAATAAAAAATATATTCATGCAATGCCTATAGTTCGTCATTTGAAATACCAATTAATTGGAATCTAAGCCAACAGACACTATTGGTTGAATACAAAGTTATTCATAAAGTGTTTTTACACAACAATATTTCCTTCCTCAGATCTTAGGTCACCCGTCAGTTGCAAAGCCAAGACCAATATTGCTCTCTCTAAAAAGAAACAAAAAACACACTGTATTTTACTTTTCAGCAGTAAGGCAAGTAAGTTACCCTACCCAGACGTTTGTAGTGCAGCATGTTGTGCAGGAGCATTAGGACTGGATACCTTCGGCATTGCTAAAATTGAGAATTGATCACTTCGATGCACACACATATATATTGATCTGTCTTGCAATTCCCGAAGTAACACTGTGGTTTCGACAAGGATATCGTTTTTCACCTCTTCTCGTAACTGATGACAGATGGCTTGTTTAAAAAGGGCGACTGAAAACATCATTCGATTTCTGCATGTTATCTTTCAGTTGTGTCGCAGGTGTGTTCAGCATTGATAAGTGAGAAATTTACATATGCATGTGCGTGTGCACTTAGAAAGGAGCTTTTCAATTCCTTCTCCCTTCCTATTCCGTTAGACAAACAAGCGAGATGACATTGATTTCGTGGGTTTCTAATGAGCACGACTTTTGAATTCTCCCCAACACAGAAAGAAATTGTCAAAGAACATTTCTTAAAAAAACAGAAAATTAGCGAAATGGGATGTGCTTTTAATCACCCTAGCGCCGGGCGTATTGGTCTAGGCGATGGCCTCGGTTATTAATCCCGGTGAGGCATGGATGTTGTGTTTGTCTTACGGTACTGGCTCTCTCCCTTCCCTAGAACCGGTGACCCTAAATTAGGTACGGGAGACTGCTTATAGCCCACTGAGTTGCTTACGGTGGTCGTTAAAACTCCAATAATTAAAAAAAAAAAAAATCACCCTAGCAGAAAAGTTGCGCTTTAATTAAAATGCACTTTTTTCGCGACAGGGCTTAGCGACGACCGTGAGCAATTCATGGGGTTATGAGCAGTTTCGTGTCCTTAATTTGGGGTCACTGGTTCTAGGAAAAGGAGAGAGCCAGCGCCGTGAGACAAGCACCCCACCCATGCGTCATTCGGGCCTCGAACTCAAGGCCAGAAGCTAGCGCCTCAGGCAACCGGTACAACGAAATACAAAATGTTTTCAGTGCTGTAAATGGAGTCGGTTGTTAAAAGAGAATTTAAACGCATTTTTATAATAGGTAAAAGGTTCACAAATATCTCCTTACACCCACTAGCCGCAGAAATATGCATTACGAGAAATCAGAATTTGCACGCAAAATGTTCCTCATAGTGAAAGGTGTCAGACGCAAAAGGAAATGTACGCACGAGCTTTTATTGCAAATATGGAGGAAAGCATAAAAATTGAGGAAACCATTTTCTTCTTTCGAATAGTGCGCAGTAAAAGAAAATAGGAAAAGCACATTTATCATGGACAAATTTATCTGAGCAAGATAAAATAGATTTAAAAAAAAATTAAATGTAGAATTACTATTAAAAATGCAATCTGATCTACTGGAGTTGTCAGGACTGTGCATTATGGAAAAGTGTAAAGTACCTATAAAATTACCTTAATAAGTGGCGTCATGAGATAGAAAAAAATATGAAGAATAGCTTACAGTGCAAATGAAATCTTTTCAACTGGATATTTTAGAATTGGCAAAACGTTCCCAAGAAGAATGATGAGGTCACACAATTTAGCGGCGGAAATGTTCGATATGAGAAATAGAAGATATAAGCAGCAAAATTTATTTTTCAGATGGATAATGTTGAAACAGATCGGGAGGAAAACATAATTTACTTTGTTATTTACTTACTCTACTTGCTTTACAAACCAAAGTCGGTTCACTGCCTCACCAGTTAGCAATCTCCATCCGAATATGTCCATGTAAGCTCCAAAGTCAATTTCAGCTTCATCCAGATCTCGTTCTGTATCATCTAGCCATCTCAATTTTGGTTTTTCACGTGATATTTTCTTCTACGACTCTTTCCTCAATGATGTCTTTAATTCTCGCACCCTTCGTCTTCTTCACATGTATACCAGAGCAATCTTTATTGCTGTTATTATGTCTGGCTCGGTAAATAATTCTTAAAGTTCTTAATTTTTCTTTCATCTTCATCCGTATTTTACTCTCGCAGTCCCCCCCCCACCAATAAAAAAGAAATAACATACCGATGCACAAGGTTAAAAGCTATCAGATTATTTTCTACCTCCTTTGTCAGTTTGGGCAACTCAACACCATATACACTGAAGAGCAATTGAATTAGAGATACCTGTCTAGTAACGTGTAACACCACCTTTCGCCCTGATGACGGAGGCGATTCGTCTCGGCATGGACTTGACAAGACACCAGAAGCGTTGGGAAGCCATACGGATCCACGACCCCTGAACAAGCTCCCACAGTTCACGAAGATTTGATGGAGAGGGGTCAGAGCGTCGAACATCTCTCTCGGTGGCATCCCAGATGTGCTCGATGGGATTGACGTCAGGTGAACTAGCTGGCGCAGGAAATGAGGACACGTCGGTGGAGTGTTCATCCAACCATTCGGATACAATTCGGGAACGATGGCACGGTGCATTGTTTTGTTGCAGGATGAGGTCCCCAGTGGGATGTTGAAGACGCACAAACGGGAGCAAATGGTCATCCAGGATATCCCGTTAACGTTGACCTGTGAGAGACGATGTCACACGTACCAGGGCTCCCATTTCAGTCCACGTAAACAGTCCCCAGACAAGAATGCCACCCCCACCAGCTTGAAGAGTACCCTGCTGCCAAGAAAGATCCATCGCTTCATGTGGTTTGCGCCGTACTCGTATCCTGCCATCCGCATGCACCAACGTGAATCTCGACTCATTAGTCCAGGCAACATTTTTCCACGTGGCTAGGGACCAGTGGCGGTGTTCCCGCGCCCATGCTAATCTTTGCACCCTGTGATGTGCGGTCAGCAGCGGTATCCTCGTGGGACGATGGCTTCTGTACCCCATAGCGAGGAAATGGTTCTGGATAGTGTGGCTGCTTACACGTTTTTGTGCACCAGCGTTAAATTGCCGAGTGATTTCTTGCACTGTGGTCCGTCTATCCGCTGTTACAATGCGAGCTAGCCGACGATGACCCCGCTCATTCACACACTGTTGTCCACGACAGTTGGTCCTTGCAATGATGGTTTTACCGGGTTCGATGTACTCCCGGTACACCCGTGACACAGTGGCTGGTGAAAATCCCAGTGCCTGCACGACTTCCAAAACGGAGTGACCCATTCGTCAGCCCCCGACAATTTGCCCACGATCAAATGCGATTAGATCCTTCGTCTTACCCATACTGCGTCCGACTCTTACTGATTCCCGTCACATCACTCCTTATATTGTCGGATCGTTGCGTACGTCATGTCGTTTCCCTTTACAGGGCCGCCCACAGCGCCACATTTGCATAACGCCAGCTGTCTCTAATTGAATTGCTCTTCAGTGTATTATGTCCTCAGCGGTGCCTTATTTGAAGAAGAAGAAAGTAGACACAAAATGTTCTTCATAGTGAACAATATAGGACCAAGAAGTGATATTTACATTGGATATTTAGAAAGGTAGATACTTCGGAAATAAAGAGATACGCACTAACGACCTTTGCGGTAAAACTGGGCATTATGAAATAAGAGAAAATGCACACAAAATGTTCTTCCCAGCAAGCTGCGAAATAGGAAGAGAACTTTTCAAGTGAGAAGCTTAAAAACAGCAGGAAAAAAGGTTTATCCATACACAACCCGTATCGAGAAAACTTCTCGTACGGGTACAGTGCAAAAAGATTATTTTGAATCGGATTTTTTAAAAATGAGTTATAGTTGCAAACAGAAATATACATACAAGGTGTAATCAAAAGGTATCCAGAGAGGATTTCATAAAAAAAAAAGTACAAGACTTACAGATCTGAAACTTAATCGCCTTCAAAGGAGTTCCCTTCCGAAGAAGACATCTTCTGAAACAGCAAAGAGCTGCTTCATCGCATTCTGCTGCATCTTCTGAGTATTTCGAAATCTTTCTCCTTTCAAGTGGTACTTGAATTTTGGGAACAGAAAAAATCTCAGGGAGTGAGATCTGGCGAATAGGATGGCTGCCAAATCTGTGCAATGTAGTGCTTACCAAGAAACTTCTGCACACGTTGCGATGCATGGGCAGGTGCGTTGTCATAGTGCAGTTGCCACTCTCATGTAGTGCCGGCCTCTTACGACGAACTGCGTCCCTCAAACGCAGCAAAACTTGACAGTAGTCCTTCTTGTTGATTGTCTGGCGCGACGAAGCTTATTCATGATGCACAACTCCCTCATGATTGAAACAAAAACAGTCAGCATTGTCTTGATATTGCTGCGGCTCTGTCGTGCTTTATTTCTTAATTTTTGTTGCTGTTGCTGTTGTTCTGTCATCGTTTGGGGTCTTCTACTGTGTAACTGGGCCTTAGTTTTGGGGTCATACTCATAAACCCACGTTTCGTCACCAGTTATGATAGTTATCAAAATGTTTTCGTCTTTTTCGGTGCACTCAAGCAGGTCACTAACAGGTGAAACAAGGACCTGCTTTTGACCTGCTGAGACCAATTTTCGCACAAATTTGGCGGAGACGCGTCTGATACCCGAATCGCCTGAACGAATTGACAGAACTGAACCTAAACTAATATTAAGGTCTTCAGATATCTCACGAATAGTGATCTGGAGATTTTTCCCGTGCAGCTGTGCGCACAAAGTTCGACATTGTTTTCACTTTTGCTGATTGTGGGCCTCCCAGACCGTGCATCACTCTCAATACTTTCATGACCATCTTTATAACGTTTATGCCACTCCCAAACTTATACCCAAATGGTCCGTAAAAATTGACTGAACTGAGCTGAAACTAATATTGTATTTCTTCAGATATCTCACGAATAGTGATCAGGCGATTTTCCCGTGCAGCTGTGCGCACAAAGTTCGACATTGTTTTCACTTTTACATACATGAAAAACTACCGAAATGACACGATAACTATTTTAACTCCAATGTTAAAATATTTAATATATAGATTTAAAAAGATGATATAATAAAATATGTACACACATGAGATCTTTCGGTGCCCAAAGTGGGTACCATCTTCAGATGGTGTTTAAATTCACCAAACGAGCGTGACAAACACTGTGTTGTTATTTATATAAGACTGCAGTCGTAATGACGTAATTAGTATAAAATGGGCTTAACCAATGAGAGTATGGTACAACATTTGTTGCTGGTCAAAAATAAATTAAGAGGTATAATTTATTGATTTATTAATATCTAACCCGACAAACCCAAGTATGTTTTCCACGGTATAGGTATAAATTCTGGTAAATTATCATTGCATGCTGTATTCCCATATTTCATAATATACAAACTCTTAACAAATCTTAAAGTTAATCTAGATTTCGGTGTGTTGAGAATTTTAATCTCGTTCCAGGCAGGATGATAATTACCTTCGTTTACAAGTCGTGCTAAAGCTGTGGTTGTATCTCTATTTTTAACATCATATTTATGTTCTTTTAATCTGTCTGATATTGTACTAAAACTGGAGCCTATATAAACTTTTTGTTGTTAATTTTCTTCTATACTGTTAAGAGGGATGACATATACACCATGTTTCACATCAAAAGGCACAGGATCTCTGTCTTTGAGAAGTAAAGAATTAATGGTGGTTGTGTTTATTCCAATATCAAAATCGTATTTATGACATATCGTTTTCATGGAATAGCACAATTTCGGTACAAAGGGAAGAGAACCAATGTCTTTCCTATCATTTTCTTCATACACTGACGGAAAAAAAAATCCAAACACCAAGAAGGGGTTGTGTTAGATAAACGACAGTTGGTAGGCGGTGAGAGTACATCTGTAAGATGACGTCTATGCAAATTTCGCACTCAGCGCATACGTGTGGCGCTAGTAGCGCCCCTCGGAACATTCAAAGCAGGTTTGCTGTAAATACGCGCTCTAACGTTCGTGAGCGTTAGTTATCGTTGCGATTCGGCTTAGTGTGTTGATGTTAGTCAAGAATGCCTTTAAGAAGACGAAGAAGCCATTATCAACAGCTCACGGAGTTTGAACGAGTTCGTGTAATAGGGCTACGAGAAGGTGGATTTTCTTTCCGCAATATTGCAGAACGACCTGGCAGGAATGTAGCCACTGTGCATGATTGTTGGCAGCGGTGGTCAAGGGAAGGTACTGCCTCAAAAAGATCGGGTTCCGGCCGTCCACGTGGCACTACTGAGAGGGAAGACCGCCGTGTACGGCGTATGGCCGTGGCGAATCGTACCGCGTCTGCGGCAGCAATTCGAGCTGCAGTTGCCACCACAGTGACACAACGAACTGTTACAAATCGGTTACTTGAAGGACAGCTCCGAGACATACGCCCTGTAGCGTGCATTCCTCTTACTCCAAACCATTGCCGTTTACGACGTCAGTGGTGTCAAGCTAGAGATCTTTGGAGAACGGAGTGGAGATCTGTTGTGTTTTCTGATGAAAGCCGGTTCTGCCTGGGTGCCAGTGATGGCCGTGTGTTGGTTAGAAGGAGGCCAGGTGAGATCCTGCAACCAACCTGTCTGCGGCCGAGACACACTGGACCTACAGCTGGAGTTATGGTCTGGGGAGCAATTTCCTATGACAGCAGGAGCACTCTTGTGGTTATCCCACGCACCCTGACGGCACAGTTGTATACGTCGGTCTGGTGATTCAACCTGTTGTGCTGCCATTCATGAACAGCATTCCAGGGGGTGTTTTCCAACAGGATAACGCTCACCCGCATACCGCTGTTGTAACCCAACATGCTCTACAGAGTGTCAACATGTTGCCGTGGCCTGCTAGATCACCAAATCTTTCACCAATCGAGCACGTATGGGACATCATTGGACGACAACTCCAGCGTCACCCCAACCAGCATTAACCGTCCCTGTATTGACCGACCAAGTACAACAGGCATGGAACTCCATCCCACAAACTGACATCCAGCACCTGTACGACACAATGCATGAACGTTTGCGTGCTTGCATTCAACATTCTGGCGGTTACACCGGTTATTAATGTACCAGCATTTCACATTTAAAATGGCTCTTCTCGCGCTTACAATAAGCTGTAATCTTGAAACCTTAATCGATTAAATATGTTACCTATGCAAATGTATTGCCGCCATTTCATTCCTCTACAACTATTTTTTCGTGGTGTTGGGATTTTTTTTCCGTCAGTGTATGAAGAAAAAGATAGGAAAGACATTGGTTCTCTTCCCTTTGTACCGAAATTGTGCTATTCCATGAAAACGATATGTCATAAACACGATTTTGATATTGGAATAAACACAACCAACATTAAGTATTTACTTCTAAAAGACAGCAATCCTGTGCCTTTTGATTTGAAACATGGTGTATATGTTAACCCTCTTAACAGTATAGAAGAAAATGAACAACAAAAAGTGTACATAGGCTCCACTTTTCGTTCAATATCAGACAGATTAAAAGAACATAAATATGATGTTAAAAATAGAGATACAACCACAGCTTTAGCACGACTTGTAAACCAAGGTAATTATCATCCTGCCTGGAACGAGATTAAAATTTTTAACACACCAAAATCTAGATCAACTTTAAGATTTGTTGAGAGTTTGTATATTATGAAATATGGGAATACAGCATGTAATGATAATTTACCAGAATTTATACCTATACCGTGGAAAACATACTTGGGTTTGTCGGGTTAGTTATTAATAAATCAATAAATTATACCTCTTAATTTATTTTTGACCAGCAACAAATGTTGTCCCATACTCTCATTGGTTAAGCCCATTTTATACTAATTACGTCATTACGACTGCAGTCTTATATAAATAACAACACAGTGTTTGTCACGCTCGTTTGGTGAATTTAAACACCATCTGAAGATGGTACCCACTTTGGGCACCGAAAGATCTCATGTATGTACATATTTTATTATATCATCTTTTTAAATCTATATATTAAATATTTTAACATTGGAGTTAAAATAGTTATCGTGTCATTTCGGTGGTTTTTCATGTATAAATCTGCACGAGTTAAATTCGCAGTATATATAGTTTTCACTTTTGCTGATTGCGGGCCTCCCAGACCGTTCATCACTCTCAACGCTTTCACGACTATCATTAAAACGATTGTGCCACTCAAACTTACATATGCACGACTCATTCCATTCCCACACAGACTCTGTATGTGTCTTTGCAAGTTTCGCCAAGTTTTTGACAAAATCTTATACAAATTTGGTGATCATTTTTTTCCAACATGACGAATGCGACGAACAGCTTCATACACACGCGTGAAAACAAAACACTGCAATAAAAAAAAAAAAACTAAAAAAAAAACAGGAAGAGCAGGAAAGACGTGACTCACGGCACATGCGTTGTAGGTTTACATGTCAACCTGTGCCAAACCGCATTCTACCGTGTCGCGCGATTCCGAACTTATGCAACCAGTCCAGATACTTTTCGATATGACACCTCGTATACACCAGTGATCTGCAGGCGCCTTTAATTGAAACGCCCTGAACCACACGAACTCGAAATTTAGGGGCCTGACTCGGCTCAGAATTTCCAGTTTCCGGACTGCCCGGCTAATTTTAGACTTTCATTAAGCGTTCTCCGTCACTTATTACAAATAACGCAAAGATTTTTCTGGAGCAGAGACCTTCAACCCATGGTTCACAGAGCACTTTCTAATGGCACACATTTCCTTTGTGGACAACAAGACGTTGTACACAAAAAAAAATTCTAAAATTCTAAATAAAAAAAAAAAAAAAAGGTTTTCGAAAAGGAAAAATGAATATCTAGGTACCTTGGGTACATGGACTTTGAATTCTCAAATCTGCTAAGGGTTATGCTGCGATAAACTTTATAATTGAAATTTTTAAAGGCTGCTAAAAATGTAGGTATATCAGTCTAAGACTACTAAAATTGTTGGTCTAATTTTTCGATTTGTAAAACTGATTTTTCTTCAAATGTCTTCCACCATGAAGAACATCTTGTGACTTTATGTAACGACTATTTCTGCGGCTAGAGGGAGTGAGTAGTATTATACCTGTGGGTGTTTTTTTCTGGTTCTAGAAATCCGATGGAAAAAATTATTTTTGTTAGCGTTTCCATTCACCTGAATTAATTGTTAGTGTTTCCATTCACCTGAACATTATTTAAAATACAAACGCACGTTTTGTATTTTAAATAATGCTCAGGTTTTCCGTCTTGGAGGTAAATGCATTATCATTTTCGCCGATTTTTTTCTTATCCTATAGATGTTGTTTGAAAAATTATTTCTACACTCATAGTCATAAAAATTCCGCGCACCAAGAAGATGGTGTCGGATTGAAATGAGATTTTAGTAGTGAGATGGTACATACCAAGGACAGAAGTGATTACAATATCATAGCAGCAGGACGATTTATCCGCTGACATACGGTACACATTCCGGTCAACGTTAGTACCGCGTAGGACCGCCTCGTGCTCGGATACATGCGGTGATACGGTCCGGCATGGAGTTAAAGAGATGCCGTATGTTATCCTGGGGCAGACTGGCCCACACTTCTTGCAACTGACAGTGTCAAAGCATGACGTAGACAGTCCTGGGAAACCCGAGCCGTGTGTGGACGGGCGGTATCTTGTTGGAAAATTGCTCTGGGCCGCCTCGCTAGGAAAAGCAGCACATGGGGCCGCAGGATCTCCTGTACGTAGCGCTGGGCTGTCAAAGTCCCCCGGATCACTGCGAGATAAGTCCGGCTGTCATACGCGATGGCTCCCCAGACCATCATGCCTGCAGTTCGGGACGTGTGCCGCTGTACAGTGAGGCTAGAATTGTTGCGCTCACCTGCGGTCATCCACTCTCTGACACAGTGGTCGTCCTTTCCCATACAGAAGCGGGATTCGTCGCTGAACACTATACGTCGCCAGTCCGTAGCATTCCACGTTGCTCGCTGCTGACACCACTGCAAGGGACGCCGACAATGGTCAGGTGTTATTGGCAGAAAACGTAAGGACCGTCGAGAGTGCAAATTCGCCTCTGCCAGGCGTCTGGAAATGGTTCTGGTGGACACAGGAATCTCTTGTACAGCCGCCACATGTCTCGGGATATTGGTCAAGGACGCCGTTGCATCTGTGCGTGCAGCTCTCATGATACTACGGTCCTCTCTGCTGGTTGTGTGTCTGGGTGCCTTTCCGTGTCCATTGCTGCCAAAACGATCGCACCGTACTGTTCGACCGGCACAAATGCCGGCCGATTCGGTGCGCCGGCCACCCTTCCTCTCTCATCCAGATGATACGGCCTCGTTCAAACTCGTTCAGTTGCTTGGACGCACATCTACGGCGACTCATCGGCATGTCTTTCGCTCAGGGATCTCACCTGACTCTTACCGTGCACTTTGGCACGCATGCGGAGTCCCCTGCGCGGCACCTTATAAGCCCCAAGGATTGGGATTACAGCACCAATCTTGGACGCGCGTTCATGCGGAATTGCATGAAACTTCAATCATTTGCATGTGTGCCCTCGCCGTAGCTATTCGCCGAGTTTCGCATTAATCGCGCGGATTTTTATAACAATGTGTATATATCAGCATGGATTTTAAAGACGTGCTCATTGCGCTGGAGAAGTCGGTGTCATCTCTTTTTACTTAAATTTGGTATGAAGTGAGTCCTTGTGTCTCCAGATTTACTGTGTCGAAATATAGACTACACGAAGAAAACCGCCGCAGTACCCCTTTATCCTCCGTTCCCTGTCACTCGAAGTTGTATACTTGTTAAACGACCTTACGGACGTGGACCGGACACTTGTTAAACGACCTTATCGACGTGGACCGCGCAAGAAGGTCGGCATCGTTTGCAATCGGAGCCCTGCTAGAGACCAGTGCTGAGTTTGGACTCAATTTAAGGAGTCCAAGGACGTCTGAGACAGAAATATGTATGTCAGCACAAGCCCGAATTTTATTTTGCAAGATAGAACCGGGCCTGAAAACTATGAATAACCCGTTTAGGCATTATTATTAATAATAGTAATAATATCCAATGCATGGCTAAAAAACGGATCACTCTTCCCCGAGATAGGAGGATTCCTGATGCCTATACAAGATCAAGTTGTAAACACCAGAAACTACCGGAAGCATATCCTGAAGGACACGTCAGTGGAAAGTGACACATGTCGGCAATGCCATCAAGCGCCAGAGACCATCCAACATATCACAGCAGGGTGCAGAGTCCTCACGCAAACAGAGTACGCCAACAGCCGCAATCAAGTCGCCAAGATTGTCCATCAGAGATTGGCAAGAAAGCACCACCTCATTACAACTGAGCATGTCCCTTACTACAAGTATGAGGCAACAACGCTTCTAGAGAACAACACCCACAAGATGTACTGGGACAGATCGATCAGAACAGATAAGACAATCCCCCACAATCGTCCCGACATCGTTCTGGTCGACAAAGAGAAGTCTACATACCTCATTGACATAGCCGTGCCCAACACGTGCTGCATCCAGAAGACGCACGGAGAGAAGCTGTCAAGGTATAACGACCTACGATACAAAGTCAAGGAAATGTGGAATATGGAGAACATCACTACCGTCCCCATAGTAATATCAGCCACAAGAGTTGTACCTAAGACCATTCAGTGCTCTATACAAACACTAGACCTTCAACCTAACACCTACATGGAACTGCAGAAGGCAGCTATCCTGAACACTTGTAGGATAGTAAGGAAGTTCCTGGACAACTGAGAGAAAGAAATACCACTTCCCAGACTTGGTACGTCGTACCCGTCATGCAAGGAAGAGAAGAAAAACCTCAGGATGAGGTGGAATCTCATCAAATAATAATAATAATAATAATAATAATAATAAAACAAAGATCTCTACTTCCGCACTTTCACTGCCCCCCCACCCCACCCAATTAAGAGATGTATTTCACAACTAGAGTGTGAGGAAGTGTTCTCTGTCTGTTTCTATAGTACATCAACATTATTTTCTTCGAACATTCGTTTCCTTCTGAAATACTTCTGGTGTCCATCTGAGAAGATCAGGAGGCACTGCAATCTGCATACCTTACTCACCTGAATTAATAGGAAGCTGCCGCGTGGTGGTAATGGAAGAAATTTCTTCGGCGTGCTATCTACAATCTAATATCTGTAGTTCTTGAAGCTTTTCCTTCTCCTCACAATTTCACTAATGCGTGGCCCATGGCATTTGCTACCCAAAACCGATATGAAACCTTATCCCAGAGTCTCCACTGCCCACCCAGACCCAGTTGTCGAAGAGTTATCTTTACCACCTAGAAAGTGTAACAAAAGTCTCGTATCTGAAATCATACATAATCACATTAAAAAAAAAAAAACATTCACTCCTTCACTCAGAACCCGAACCCGCCCTAACCCGAACCGCAGTAAATATTATGCTGCCTGAGCCCGCTCGGCTGCAGGGTTTTGGTCTCGGTCTCGGACTGCTCGCGAGCTCTGTTGTAATGATGCAGAAGTGATTTAGACAAGAAACATGCTATGAAGAATGATCTCAACATTCCATTGCCTGTCGCGCTGCGCCAGCAAGGTTTCAAGGTTTCAAAATCGCTTTATTATTATTCATCAAAAGAAAACATAAGAGGAAGACGTACAGCGTTGGGCGTCTCACTGGGAAATAATACAAACTGTTAAAACATGATGGTATATACACTGCAATGACAATGGGGATGAAAAACAGATGCTGCAAGCAAAGCATATTGCATAAAAATTGCAGAAGTGACAAAGAGAAACACATCGTGTCACATTACATTGGCTGGGCATGATTTACAGGATAACACAGGCGAAACAATAGTACAAAATTAGAAAAAGAACAGCACAAACACCGCCGTGAAGGTAAAACATTACATACATGAGATAAAAACACAGTGTGCACAATTGTACAAGTTATTTAACGAGGGCAACAAAGCAACATAATACAGGCGGGGTGAAGGTAATTAATGTACACGAGTAAGCATGAAAATACACTGAGATGACATTAGCATTCACAATTTAACGGTAGCGTGGATTGCACCAAAAAAAAAAAAAAAAAATGCAGAAGGAACAGTAAGATCACAGAGCAAAATTAGGAATGCACACTGGGATGACAAGAGGAATTAACGCAAAATGAAAGCACTGTACGACGCAATAGATGTAACTGGTACATTAACAAGACATGATGAACCATATTATACACAGGGATGACCAAATAAAGTACACAATGTGAAGACACGATACAGCGCAAGAAATGTTACAAGTACAGTAAAACCCACACGATAAACCACGAGTGCATTCAGGGATGTTATGAGTATATGCATAAAGTGAAAGCACAGGACAAGCCATGGGTTCTGACAGATGACAGAATTTATCATAAATTTGTACGTGCACGATCAAAGCATTAACACAATGTGAAAGCACGGTACAGCACAAGAAATGCAAGAGGTACAAAGGATGCACAAAAACCAACCCCATGAAAGTACACTGGGAGGAAAATCGTATGTACACAATGTGGAAGTATAGAACTGTACAAAAACAAACAGGTGCAATGAAAATGGCTAAACACTAAGAAGGTGTGTGAGTGCGGCAAATATAACAAATGAAAGATAGAGACGTGCACCACATGACATCTCAAAGTAAAACACACTACAGGAACACGGTGTAATACACTAGGTGCATAGACAGAAAGCACTTAGGGTGACCAGGGTACAGCCCCAGGTACATAAAAGTGACGGGAGGTCACGGAATCAGAGGGCACACTGATAACAATGTAAATATGGTAAATCATAGTACGACACGAAGAACAACAATTCAAATGATAAGATCACAATGATATGCACACTGAAAGCGAGAAAACAAAAACTTGGGTATTACAGCACAGGCTGTAGCACGATCACATGATATACATGGAGACGAGTCGTAGAGTGCAGGAGGGGCACCAGGGTGCCACGAAACTCAGCAAAGGAGGTGTAGAATGTCCTAGGGTACTGACAGGTGTAGCAGTCCAGAATCAACCGCGAACCATGGACCGACCGGCGCTCAGGTAGCATAGAAGGTGGCTTCTCGACGACTAGAAGAAGCCGACTGGTACTGAAGGCGGAGTCGAGAAAGCAATCGATCTCAGAAATGGCACAAAAATGCTGTGCTGGCCTGGTGTAAAGAGACCGGCGAGGAAACGCTGCGGAGTTGTTGAAGGTATACGTAAATAACGTGTTTAACCAGCACGAAAAGATAGGCACATACTGACGGAAGAGGCGTAGGTGGATGAGCCCGCAGAAGAAGATGTCTGTAGGCAGTGAACGGAAGATCTTGAGAACAAGAGCGACTGGCAATCCGGAAAGCCTGGTCGAGGAGAGGCATCAGGATGGGACAGTAAAGGTAGACGTCTGCCTCCTGTGCGCAGAAGGAGCAGAGAGGGGAGGAGAGAAGAGACATGCGAAGAGAAAATACGGAACAGGGAGGCGATTATGCAAAAACAGCCAGTGGGTATTAATTTCAAGAGAGGCGGATAAGGGTGAGCGGGCAGCGGCCCAGACAAGAGGAAGAGAAGCAGGGGGAACCTCGAGAATAGAAAGCGGTGAAGGGGTGGCAAGGTGCACTAGAAAACGATAAAGATATTTAGAGGAGAGAGGAAGAACCGAGTCTGAGAGTCGGAGGAGAAACGGCAGCGGAAGAGGGGCAGAAAAGACAGAGACGAGACCGGTGGGGGAGACAAGATCAGGGAAAAGCGAAAGAAGTGCAGTTAGCAGGGAGTCATAAACCAAATGGGCGGATGGGGACGAGAGAATAGCAGGGGGAGGCCACAGAAAGGGCGCCAGGATAGATCCGAGTTAGTGAGGTCTTGTACGGTTACTACACCTGCTCGGAGCCAGGAGGGGAATGAAAAGCAGGGGAGAGGGGGATGAATAAGGGAGTTGAAGAAGAGGGGTTCAGAAAGAAGCTCTAGAGTTGAAGAGGGATGGGAGCGAATGAGGAGGAGAGAGCGAAGGTGAGTAAGGGCTTCAGAATATGCAGGTGGGAGTTTGAAGGGGGGAAGGACAGCAATCCATGAGAACTAAAGAAAGAAAGGGAAAATGTGGGTTACGCAAGGAGGCAAGAACGTCACGTACCTGAACTGCGGAAGCCACTGGAGCCGTGAAAAGGTGAATGAAGTTGAACACTCGGCATGCTTTGTAGCACAACGGGACATCAGGTAGGCCAGCACCAACATAGGAGGGAGGATCACAGAGCTTGTGAACGTTAATCCAGTGATGACCCGCCCACATTACTCGAGTAAGGCAGCGTGTAACCTCCTGGAGACAGAAAAGCGGGGTCGTAGATGCAATCCAAGAATGCTTACAGATGGACAGAATGTATGTCCTGGTGAGATTTGCACGCTGGTAGTAGGACGTATGGAACTGCGCACGACACCAGAACGCAGCTGTGCGGAGGAGGCGAGGATGGAGTTCCGTGCGAGTTGCTCTGGATGTAGCTTGTGGTGCACCTAAGTGCACACCCAGGAAGCGTTGGGTAGTGGATGACCATGTGGCCCCCCATGGAGCATCCATGCGATTGGACCACGACCCGCACCACAATCCAGTGCTCTTGACGCATTCAGTTCAGCTGCAGAACATGAAGCATATGCGGAGAACAAACGACGAAGCAGTTGGAACTGTGAGTCGCTACGAATGCAGACGGTAATGTCATCTGCATAGGCAGAGTAAATGACTGAGTGATGCCGTGAACTAGCAACTGGTGGTGGAAGTTGTGCTAGGAGAGATGTTTGCAGAGAGCGTAGAAAGGGCTCGACGGCAATCGCAAACAGTTGACCAGAAAGCGGGAAGCCCTGACGAACTCCCCGCTTGAAGGGAACATGTGCTGTGAGAAAAGATGCCGTCTTGACATGGAAAACGGCGTCCCGGTGGAGGGAGAGAAGAACAGAGACAAATTGTGGAGGAAAGCCAAAGTGTAGCAGGGTTTGTGTTAAATAGGCGTGTGAGATATTATCGAAAGCAGAACGGAGGTCTAAGGAAAGGAGAGCAAGCGGTTCAGGATGAGTCTTGGCAAGATGAATGAGATCGCGAAGAAGTTGAACATTGGAGGAAAGAGAACGGCCAGGAACAGTATAGGTTTGAGAGTCAGCAAGGATGTGAGGAAGGACAGAGTTTAGTCGACGGGAAAAAAGCTTAGTATAGAGTTTATAATCTTGATTGAGAAGAGAAATGGGGTTCCAATTTCCCAAGTCAAGAGGGTCACCCTTCTTGGGAAATAGGACCACATGTGCGTCCGTGAAACTCCTCGGGAGGGGGGAGCAATTAAATGCAGCAGAAAAAGCGGAGAGGAGAAAAGGCAACAGAAGAGGCAAGAACGCACGCTAAAAAGGAAAAGAGAGGCCGTCCGGACCCGGAGCGGCATGGGGGTTAAGGGAAGAGAAGGTGTCGGACACCTCCGTGGATGTGGGTGAGAGAGACAGGGTGTGAGCAAGATGAGACGGAACTTGAGGCAGGTTATTGAGAAGATGGGGGAGAGCAGAGGGAGAAGGAGGAGGAGTTTCACTGAACTTTGTGGTATAGAACTGACGAACGTGAGAGCAAATCGCTGCCGAATCGGATGTGATTTCGCCAGAGGGGAGGCGAAGATGATGAAGCGAGGTAGAAGACTTACGTGCAGATTCCATTGATGTTAGAAAATCATAGGTGCATTCCTCCGAATTGAGATGTTTAATACGCAGACGTAAAAGTGCTTGCTGCGCAAGTGGTTTCAGCAAAGCCTGGAGCACCGCCTGATATGCTGGAAACAGCGGATCTGACAACCCAATCAGTGCGAGCATCTGCCTGGCGTGATCGAGGCGCATCTGACTAGAAGTCGTCATGGTGAAGGAAAGTTGCTTGATATGTAAAAGGAGCTGATGCTTGACATGAAGCCAATACGTCAAGATACAGGGTGCGGAATGCAACCCTGCGCGACGAGCAGCGAGGAAAGAACGGACAGAGGCACAAAAGTCAGGATCAGTGAGGAGATTGGAGTCAAACGTCCACGGACGTACAGTCCGAGGGAGTGACGCAGCAACAAACACTGTGAGGGTGACCGAGCAGTGGTCTGAGGAAGCAGTAGGCTGATGTCGCAACTCGGTAATAGACGCAAGAAGCGGTGTGGAAACGTAAACCCGATCCAAGCGTGCAGTCGATGGAAGCTGACTCCCAGACGAGCGCCACGTGTGTGAGGTCTCTTGTGGATGTAGGCGCCTATAAACATCGGTGAAGGAGAAATCAGCAACAAGGTCATGGAGTAGTGCGACGAGATCCGTCCGACGCTCTCGTGACGAAGGAGAGAGATCCAGTGCCGGGTCAAGGGTGCAATTGAAGTCTCCACCCAAGAGCACACGATCCGAAGGCGAGACTTTCGAGAGAGCTTGACGGAGTTTGGTGAACAAGATAGATAATTGAATAGAGGTGCACGGAATATACACATTAAAGATGTGAAATCGAGCTCCGCCAATTGTGAAGGAGACTTGCTGGAGTAAATCTCGGCACAAGTTCTGCACTGAGAGTGAAGTGGGGGTGGATCAGAACTGTTGATGTATTCCGATAGCAAGTCCACCATGAGATGAGTAGCGGAAAGCATGATGGAACACATAATCGCTAGCACGCCAGCGAGTAAACAGAGTGGAGGAATGGCAGTTTGTTTCTTGTAGTAGTAACAGATCGGCCCCGAGGGGCGAGAGGTCTTCCATTACAAGAGCATTCGCTAGGGGACTAGCGAACCCTCTGCAATTAAGGGTCGTGACCTTGAATGGACTGGTCAGTCGTTGATTGGAGGAGTCGCGGAGCAACTTTCAGGAGTTGTTGTAATCGGTTTAAGCAGCCAAGGGTCCATGAGTGGTGCAGGGGTTCATGTACAAACCCACGAAGGTACTTAGCAATGCATCCGGCTTGCAGGAGCAGCGCGGGAAGAATGTCTTCGCGCTCTCGGAGGTAGTCATACGTCGACTCCAGGTTCGTGGTGTGAGTGCAAAACTGATAGTAATCTCCAAGATTGAGAGGTTCTGAAGGAGCACCACATTTGGAGAGTACACTTGAAAAGACCTCAAACGAAGGCGGAGGCCCATCATCATCAGTGTCCCTTTCAATTTCTGTTGGCGCAGGAGAAGGAGAAAAATCTCCTGAAGATTTGGTAGCATGGAACGGTTGCCCATCCGCACAGGAAGATTTTTTCTTCTTCTTCTTACGTCGGGTACCTGTACTAGTGCCAGAAATACGTTTTCCAGGGAGCGACGATGCTCGGGAAGCAGACGCAGAGTCAAAGGAGTTATCGGCGCCGCCGTCACACTCAGAGATACCAACAGTGAAGACTGGTGGGAAACCAGCGGCGAGGTCTCCCGATGTTGCCACGGGATGAGGAGTAATAGGTGAGGCGAGCACTGGAAATTGAAGGTGTTAGGTGAGGTCAGCATCAAAAGACGCTCGTTGACGAGAGGCTGTAGATATAATTTTTGTGTAACTCGGCCCTGGGGCAGTTGGCACATTAGAAGACGGTGCAGGTCGAGAGCGAGATGTAGCAGGAGGCTGCTTAGAGGCGGGAGGCGCTCTAGAAGCCGCAGGAGCTGGATACTCGTTGTTGGGGCATCGAGCACGCTGATGCCCAAGTTCTTTACAATTAGCACAGTGTTCTGATGTTAGCATATCAATTCTGTAGGAGAGCTGCCCACATCGGACGTTTAGGATCCGTGGGAACTTACAGAGATGCTCCTCTGATGGAAAGATGAGTCGAACACTCCGGCGAAAACTACGAACATTCTTATTTGCAGGATCCTTGGGCGGAGCTGAATGTGTGATAACAGGACCAACAATCTTACCACACTTACTAAGTGCAGTACATATCATCGCATCCGAGATTTCGGGGGGCACCGGATGCAAGGAGACCTGAACAGGGCGCCTGGCGATCGGTTCAGCTTCAAGGTGGTGGTCTCCCAGGTCAAGACCAAAGTTTAGAAGCGTGTCTGCATGCTCTTTGGATGTGAAATAAACAATCACCGTCCGCGGCCGGCGGGTGAGGTGAGTAATGGCTCCGGCTGGAAGAAAAGCAAGGAGCGTATCACAATAGACCTTCAACGGTGTATTCGGAAGAGCAACTAGGCACACTCCCAACTCGCGGGTGGAGTGAAGTTCCTTCGCAGCCGGTGAGAAGTGCGGAACGTCCAATTGGAGTGAGTCACCATGTATCTGGACATGGGCATCCGCAAGGGGAAGACGAGTCGCTTGCGTCCGTAGGGACGCACCTGAGGAAACGCTAGAATAAGAGCGGGAAGGCAAACCTCCACTGGAAGGCAGAGGTGCAGCGCTGGATGAAGGAGCTGACACAACGCTGGGCAAGGCTACCGAGGGCAGAGAAGCAACGCTCTCAGAGATATCCATTACGTCATCGGCAGCATCAGAAACGAACGACGTAGCCTCACCACCAGGAGGGGTGATGGAGTCAGAGAGTCGAAGCGTAGAAGAAGAAGAGCAATAGGCATCAGGAGGAGGACGATATTCCTTATCATCAAGGACGGACGCTGATTGGTTTGCTCCGTCAGAGATAAGGATCGACGTAGTAGGAGAAGCTGTGACGAAAGCGGGAACGCTGCTCATGTCAGCAGTCGCCATCGCCGATGGCGAGGCCTAATTTAGTAAAAACGACCAACTGGTCGAGAAAATAAAGTGCTGATAGCTAATTGAAAATAGTACTCACCGACTCGGGAGATGTCTTAAATGAAAGATACAACCTTCGTCTTGAAGGCACGCACAAAAGTTAAACGACAGAGCACACAAAACACACTCAGTAGACGGCGAAACACGGAGCTCAAAACAGACACGACTTACGTCCCATAAAGCAAGGACTGTTACTGCAGAAGTTTGGACAATAGCTCCAAGTGAGCATTGGGGACGTCTCCTGACTTGGGATCGCAACCAGGATACAGGCAGTGTGAAGGATAGTCCACACCATGGAAACCTGTCGACGCGGCGTGTTGGCCGTCGACGCGGTGGCGCTGTTTACCGAATTCGGATTCTCGTCCAAGGACAATACCATCGACAACATTATAGGTCTGCGAAACGACTTCCTGTTGGACACTGGATACGCAGTGTTGACAGAAACCATTCTGATACGCTTTGACGACGACCTTTGCTTTAGGAGGTGCCTATGATGATCATCCCGCTCATACCTCTTCACCCGGACGTCCTCTCAAGGGCGGCAAGGCGAACGAATATTAAGAAACTTGTACTGTGTCCCTTGAGACTAACCCCAGGGCTCATCCATGGTAGGAGGAAATCCATCTCCCTACTTGTACACGCTCTGGAGACCCTCGTTGAAGCTTAGGTACCTGGAACAAAAACCTCCTCAAAGACCTTATTTATGGCATGCCATGTAGTGTGCGTGCCTATAACGCAGCTAGATATGACCTGTCCGCCAATGAAGACGGCACAGACAGACGCATTTCACTATTTACTGGTCAGAGACTTTTAGTGCTGAGCAACAGGGAAATACCACTTGATGTTAGTGAATTTTTCTCTACTTTCTGTCACCTCATCGCCATTGCATTCATGCCACAGTTTTTTCTCGACTGTTGCTCACACAAAGGGGCGGGATACCGGGAGAATTCCCGATGGGCCGCCATGTTCTGGGCCGGTAAGCCTTATGCTAACTCAAAAAAAAAAAAGTAAATATATATACTTGTACTTTTGTTTCAGCTACAGCAAAAATACTTTTTCCAGTTGAAATAATTAAATAAAAAATAATTTTCTTTTTCTTTAATTTCGTTCACTTGATAAATTTGCACTGAAATTCGGGACATTTTCAATTTTTTCAAGATATTTTTATGTAATTATTTTATTAATGGTAGGTAAGTCTGAAAAAGAAATTAATTTTTGCACATTTGGAATTGCGTTCTCACTGAAAACTAAGAAACTATTACAAATTCTGAGTTCAGTATCGCAATAAAATTCATACATGAATCGAATAAAATCTTCTACAGTCTCCCTCAGACAACGTCTGTTGCTGCTGCTCAGCAACGAAAGTAATTCATTTCTGGCACTAAATTTAACTACAGAACTGCGGTGTGTGTGGAGAAGAATTGGTAAAATGTTAATATTAAGAATTCCAAGTTATAAAATAAAGCTATTTTGAAAAGATGTTAAAACAGTAAACGGCAATTTTGACATAACGTTTTGAGGGGGGGGGATATAGTTTTCCCCAAAAATGGGCCGGTCAAAAACAACTTCCAGGGCCATTTATGGAGCGCCAGTCCGCCACTGCTCGCACGGTCTCTCTGTCAGAGACTCATATGTTGCAACTTTTTTTTTTTCGAGATGTGTGTTTCAACGTAATAAAGAGCGATGACGTGTTAAATGTTAGTTTTAGAACAGAAGAAATCACAGAGATGATAATAAACGAAAATATGATCAAAGCCGGATTCCAAAAATATTGCATTGTTGAAATAATGAATTTAACGCAGGGAGTGTTTGTTACCGTTAATATTATGAGTGAAACGTATGAACGGGTTTTCTCGCGCTGCTACGGAAATAGCGGAAACTCTGGATTCTTCAGACTGTCATCCGCAGTGTTTAATGATGCAGTATGTGGGATGAAACTGGTTCTTTCTCCTTTGGATGTGTGGATGCTGTAATGCATGGCAGTAATGCAATCTTCTTTGAGACTCCACTGAGGGAAACTTCGAATTTCGGATCTGTGATTTGACCACAAAAAAAATGTCTAAAGAGTTTCGTTGTTATACGTATAGTGTTTCAATAAAGAGATTTAAACAAAAGGGAGAGAGAGAGAGAGAGACTGGTCTTTCGAATACTTTATGGTTAATCCACAAAAGACAGTCTGATTGAGAAAAAAGTATAAAAAACATTAGCCAGTAATCCATCTCTCGATAAAATGCAAGTTTAATGTGAGTACAATGCTCACACTATTAGTAACTGACGTTACGCAGACTTGTTTTTCACGTTATTAAGGACTTTAACTATTGAGAGGAGCTCAGTTATACATTCAAATAGATAACTAGGGGCTGCGCCTCTAGGCCCGCTACGCTCGTTTCCAGAGTAGCGCTCGAGCCCTACAGCCCGATCTCCGAGTATATCACATGAAATAAAAACTGGAAAATTCATATAAATTTCAATTTTTATTGCATGTCTAAGCAAATAAGGCTTGTTATTCCGAAATTTCAGAGTTTTTTTTACTGTCCTTAATTTTTTGGAAGGTCGGACTTTTGTCGTTCAAACTTATAGCACTTACTAAATTTACCACTAAGGAAAACAAAAGTGGTTCAAAAAGCATTTCCGTAAACCGTTATGCTAAACCGTTAAGGTGGATGTCAAGTAATTTTGCTTGCTATACTTCCAATGGAAAAACTTTTGTACACATTTCCTTCACAATCAGTGTGTTTCCAAGGATGAAAATTTGAACATCGATTTAAATAACTTCATATTATAACTTGGAATACTTAATATTTTCTAAAACATAACCATAATTATATAAAAAATCAATAACTTTTCCTTTGGTGGTGTTGCAACCAGAAAAAAGATGGTGCGACCTGTACTTTGTTGACGTCAGTAGACAAACAAATGTTAGATTACATAATTATGGTTATGATTTAGAAAATATTAAGTATTCCAAGTTATTAAATGAAGCTATTTTAATCGATGTTCAAATTTTCATCCTTGGGAACGCATTAATTGTCCAGAAAAAAGATGGCGCTACCTGTACTTTGAAGACGTCAGTAGACAAACAAATGTTGGATTGCATAATTACGGTTATGTTTTAGAAAATATTAAGTATTAAATGAAGCTACTTTACGATGTTCAAATTTTCATCTTTGGAAACGCATTAATTGTCCAGAAAAAAGATGGCGCGACCTGTACTTTGATGACGTCAGTAGACAAACAAATGTTGGATTGCATAATTACGGTTATGTTTTAGAAAATATTAAGTATTCCAAGTTATAAAATGAAGCTATTTTAATCGATGTTCAAATTTTCATCCTTGGGAACGCATTAATTGTAAAGAAAATGTGTACAGAAGTTTTTCCATTGGAAGCAAAATTACTGGACGTTCCCCTTAAACAACTGAGATAGCTTTACCAACAAAGCATATGCATAACAAATTCTCTGCGTCACCATGGCAGCAGGTCACGGGACCAGAACGTTCCTCTGTGGTTATCGTGAAGACAGACGAGCCGTTCTTATTTGCGTCTTTAAAAAATGCTTAAAAATCAGAAAATGACTTTTTCTTAATTTTGTTTATCTAAAAAAGGGATGATAGTTGTAAGTTTATGCTGTTAAAATTGCAATGCGTTATGGTTTATAGTTTGCCATATATTCGTTTTTTTAAATGGATCCCATCGCGAAATAGAAAATTTTGTGAAATTTGGAAAATTTATTTCTCGTAAACTAAATGGAGATTCAAAAAAAGGGCGACGAGGTGCAAAAATTCGGTCATAGCACTACATGCCTACAAAGTTTCGTGGTTCTGTTGCTGTTAGTGGGTCCGGAACGCGACCTCATAGCACTTTTTTTATTGCCTTAACTTTGAAACACAATACCTCTTGAAGTATCGCCAGAATCGAAAAACGGTTTATTTCAGCGTGTTCTCCAAACAATTCTCTACAAACGATGTAAATTTCGTATTTTTGTGTTCAATACGTTTTGCGCTGTGAGCTAGAAAAGCAAGAGTGTCGCGAAATTTCTGAAATAGCGGCAGCAGCAGCAACGGCAGTTACTTTTTTAGAATAGAGAGATATTTCAGTATGACTGTATAATTGAGCTCCTCTCAACAATTAAAGTCCTTAACAACGTGAAGAACAGAAGTTTGTGTAACGTTGGTTACTAATAGTGGAAGAAAAAAGGTTCGCTTGCAGCTCCATGAGCATTTCAACGGCCACGAAGATACCATTTCTTCTTCTAAAAACACGCAGAATGTGCAAACAATGGCATCCACTTCCGGTGTTTCTAGTGTTGCCACACAGGATGAAATAAATTAAAACAAGATGTCTGAAAATTTTATCAAACCTCGTACATTAATTTCTTCACGAAGATTTATGAAGGTGATACAATGCGAGAAGCGATCATACAGTTTTCTAAACATATGATGTATTCTTCTAATACGAAATCAGAGATCCTTTAGATTGGGTAATTAATTTTCTTTCTCGCCACCAGATTTAAATGGAGAAAAAATGGCACATTATTTGCGTAAATATTATGCATGAATTAGTTGCAACAAGATAATGAAGACGGATATAAGTGATATGTCTCTCTAGTTTTAAACAGCTCTTCGCTGTCCGGTGAGCCAAAATTTAGCGCTGTTTGCAAAGTAATGAGGACCCGCTCATTGTTCCCGCAGATTCGTCTTTCTTTGTTGCTATTCGTCGACATCTCACGATGCTCTCCTCCGAATCCTGCCAAGATGACAATTCAAGCTTGTTCAGTGAAACAAAGAGGATTCCAACTCATCTTATACGCATCGCATGATGTGCAAGTTTTCCTCTATTGAAAGTTTTGGCCTCCCACGTGGTGGTGAGGACATGTATTCCCTGACTTCACTGCAGTGTCTGAGAGTAGTTTTATGACGTAAACAGACAATTCCGTGCCAGGAATAATGTTCTGCACAAAATATCATAAAATGAATCTATGCGCAATTTTATGCTTCCTTGATTTTTAGATACAAGGACTGTTCAGAAAAGAGTTGTGGCGTGCCTGATAAAGGCAAGTAGCTGTGAGAGCACATGTTCGCGTAGCTCAGTTGGGAGAGCGACTTACTCCGGAGTGAGGGGAACCCGGATTCGATGGCCGGCGAGGACAAACTTGTACGTTATATATTGAGTCCCTGTTCGGCCGCCAGTATAACGTACAAGTTTGCCCGGCGCTGGCAAAACTTGTACGTTATATTGGCGCTTGAACTTCTAGGAGGACCCGGCTGTTACGTTTCTCGCAATGATGTGATATTCTTTCCACACGGCGAGACAGAAAAAATGAGAATCCCTTCTTCAGTGCTTCGAAAAAATAAATCGGTGTGATGTTACGTTCCACACACCAAATTGTCTCGGATTTCTCAAATGCACGTTCTTCATGGGATGACTGCCTACAACGACTCCCGGCTGATACGTGGGCCATGTCCCCGGCCCTCCTTCGGGAGGGGGGGAGAGATGTGACGTGCCTGCACCGCAGGACGCACATGAGATAAAGGCAGATAGCAGTGAGAGCACATGTCCGCGTAGCTCAGTTGGGAGAGCGGTTTACTCCGGAGTAAGGGGGAATCGGTTTAGATATCCGGCGCGGACAAACGTGTACGTTATAAAGTATAACATATCTCGCTCGGAAGGATTTATGTGTTGAACGGAGTACATAGCACACAAGGACAACTACTTGTGCATTTAAACTCCCATGATCTCACCCTGACGACTTAAAGAAATATCCCATTTTGATGGAAAGCGTGTATGCCAGCAGAGAAGAAACCGTTGTCCTGTTGTTGCTGCCACACTGTAATGGCCTGCCTCACTCTACTGCAGCAAAATGCTTGCGGGTCACGTGTTCCTTGAGTGGGCCAAGCACATGAAAATCACAGTGTGCAAGATTAGAGTGCAAGCAGGATGCTCCAGAAGTTCCAAAGAATTTAGTCGGAACCAGTCTACCGTGCATGTGGTCTGGCTATATCCTGGAAGAGCACAACACCTCTGCTCAGAAGTACAGGTCTTTTGCGGTGAATAGCATTGCACAACATGTCAAGCGTCTGACTGCATAAGCGCCGACTTGAAAAATTATTGATGGTTCCAGAAATTTTTAATTGAATTACCTCTGCATTTTTCAAAGGGTTGAAGTCTAATTTAAATGTCATTTAGTCAGATTATCTGGCACAACATGACGCCTGAAATGCTAAAATGCAGCAAATTATAGTTAACTAGCTTAACTACCCGGCTTTGCCCGGGATTTCGGCTAATTAATTTCATATTCCCTTATGTGTCACTGAAAATATCGAGAAAAAAATTGATGCTTGCAAGAAAAAAAAAAAAAAAGCTGATTTCCCAAATTCGGTCATTACAAATTATTTATTCATAGTGTGATTATTTCAGCACTTGGCCGTACATTGATGTCACAAATATTTGTCGAGAATTAAAGCAACGAAATGTACAGAATGTATGGAATCTGCAGAATCAAACGGACCAAAAGCGTTACGAATTATTTAACACGCGTCCAGGAGACACAGCATTAGAACACTGACTGAACAAAATTCGTTAACAATTTGCTATCGACGATCAAATGCATCACGTGCTTTCAGTTTCAGGCGTCTTTGAGGGGCGAATCTGTGGGATAAAAAAGTTAAAAATTTATCTTTGCGAATATTTTATGAAACTGGCTGAAATTTTAATGAACACCATAAATCGTTAAGAGGAACATGACCTCCAAATTTCGTCTGAATCGGTAAATACATTTTTAAATTAGCCGTCAAAATTTTATTAACCGTTTCTGCGTATATATTTCTGTTTACCGATGAATTAAAAATTCCATGCCTATTTTAAAAAGTTTTAACCGAATTCCGGTGAAATTTTGAGGGACTTCTCTTATTACCAATTCATGGTGTTGATAAAAATTTCAGCCCGTTTCATTAAGATTTCGCAAAGTTCGTGTTTGCATTTTTTTATGCGCAAAGAATAGAAACACCTGTGAATGTGCCGCGGCGATGAATGCAGTCACATGCTTTCAGATTTGGTACGATGACGTACCAAACGACGCTGGGTTTATTGATTAGCTTATTAATTAATTCATAACTCGCGAATGGAACAACGTAAAGATCTTAAACTAGTTGCGTTGACCTAGAAATTCCAGTATTAATAAGCTATGGAAATTTCACGATGCCACAGTTCGGCGTTCGAAAGTTTTTGCTGCTTCAGACAAACAGACGTTTTATGTTTTATATACGGTATAAGATTACAGAAAAATATTTTTTTCTAGATAATTATTTATTTCATTTATGTTGCTTTTGTGGGCACGAGATTATTATATGCAATACACAGATACTCTGTGAATTTCCAACTAAGTTGTTTTTATGAAAGTAACAAACACATGTAAAATTTATTTTTAGGTGTTTTTACCAATTTTAAAAACGCCAACAAATTTTTACTTCAAATGATTTCTGAGTTAAAATAGGTTAAAAGAGAGAGGACATGGAATCAGCCGCACGCCCTGTGTTTTCCATGGGCTCCACTTCGTATCAGATGTGTATGCCCAGTATGCCCAACTTGTGCTGCTTCTGTAATTTTCTATGGGGAGGTTTTTACAGGTTTTTACAGGTACTTGTGCAGCATGTACAGTCAGGAAAAAATTAGACTGAAATTTACATGCACAAAAATACTGTTTAGTATTTTCTAAAAAATCTAAAAAAAATATGCTTCGTCCAGCGGAAGTGCATATTGTGCATTAGCCAATCACGGCCTTGCTAAAGCTATAGGAGCCTCGTGACCTTCAGGGACTGCTGCAGAGATTGACCTTCAGGGACTGCTGCAGAGAACCTTCCCCACCCGGAGGGCTCAAGAAACCAGATCATCAGATTTGGCTTCACCATCGGCGGCTGATGCCATCTCCTGTCTCTTCTAGCCTCATTGGTCTGTTACAGGGCTTGGTGCTGAGTTCTATTACAGCACCCTCTGTGGAGGGTTCGTTGATGCTTCCTTTGCAGTAAGTTCAGTATCGGTGGTTTAATCCGTAATTCTCCCAACTGGAGCAGATAAATACAATACAAAGCATAGAAAAGGGAATCGACTGAGGCTAAATTTTGCAGTGAGGAAAACGTTTATTCAGATGTTACGGGGAAATGCCCTCAAGCTTTTGTTCGTCATTTTCGTGCTTTCATTCTTTTAGTTCTCCCTCAGTATTCTACACCTCCGAAAATCCCTTTATCTCTTTCCGGCCATCCAAACTTCTTCCTTCATCCGTTCCGACCAGCCCCTGAGGTTTTTCTCAGCTTCCTAAAAATATTCACCTCCTCTCTCGACTTTTTGCCACCGAGTCTCCCCTCTCATGCCCGGAGAAAACTCCCTTGGTCCGTCTAATTCCAAGAAAGCATAGCCACGCCTTCACCCTCAAAACTCTTGTTCTTAATTGCTTAGCTTCCCTCTCTGCTGCGACGCGTGGGAAAGGAAAATACTTTGCCTTTCGCTGCGATTCCCATCCAAATGGCTGAAAATGAAAGAAAATGATTCCAATTCACTATCTCTAAAAATGACTACTACAGAATCTCGCTTCTGATAAATATGGAAGGCCCGTTTACAGGTCCCCGACTGTCCGAAGATAGGGTGGGTCAACTAACTGTACAACATATTTCCGCCTTTATCACAATGACCTCGAATAGGTTCTCGTGTCAGTATGGAGAGCTAGACTTTTTTTTTTTTTTTTTTTTTATTGGAGGTTTAACGACCACCGTGAGCAACTCAATGGGCTATAAGCAGTCGCCCGTCCCTAATTTAGGGTCACTGGTTCCAGGGAAGGGAGAGAGCCAGTGCCGTAAGACAAACACAACATCCATGCCTCACCGGGATTCGAACCCGGACCCCGTTCGGACGAATGATCAGAGGCCATCGCTTAGACCACTGCGCCACCGGGGCGGCCTAGACTTTTGTAATTTGTGGGAACGCTGACAAACCGAAGAATTTACTTTTATAGAAGAGGCAGTTTTAAATGCTCTTAAACAACGGTACTTGAGATATTGTCTGTCGCGTCAAATTTGATAAGCGCGAACAAAGAGTAATCCTTTTATGAAGCACAATAAACGGTCTGAGGGATAAATTTATATACACACATTCTATATATATATATATATATATATACAGGTAGTAAACGGGGAGTGAATAATAAAAAACCTGAAGAATTAACAACCAAAAACAAAATTTATGCATATATGCGTACATGTATTTCCCCCCGAAATATGCGCAAAAATATGAGGGGTGCGAGGAACCCACAATAAAATCATTGGGGGTTCAAAAAGTGTCTCAAACCCAAGAAGTCAGCATCTATGCGTCTGGCAATACTGTTGGGCTGTTAAACTTGCATCACGATGCCAGAAATCAATCACATTCTGGCAGTCTCAGAAGACAACTGCCATCATTTTTCGGTTGGATGGTGACGTCTTGGTTTCCTGCCGGGTGGAAATGGCGGATGCTTTCACTTCGTGGACGCTTGCTTGTTCCCTGGTGTCAAATGATGAACCAAAATTTCGTCTCCCGTGCTGATGATAGCGTTATCAAATGTACAAGGAGGGTCCCATTCGGCTTGCGTTATGTTCACTTATGAGACTCTTAGGCACCCCAACTTCACAAACTTTCCGATTCAGTTGGTCATGCTCATCACTGTGGATACTGCCCACTGAAATGTCCAGTTCGCAGGCGAGTTCTTTCAATGTAAGGCGTCTGATGCAATAAATGAAAGCCTCCGCCTGCAGCATAATGTCCTCTCAAACGGCGTTCGTTGGGCGCCTATGTCGTCAACGTTTGTTCTGCCCTTTGCAAAAATGTTACACTGTTTCTACACCTACTTCCAGGACATAACACTTTCGCCGTATACTTCTACTCACTGGCGATGGATTTGCACTGGTGAAACACTCTTTGCATGAAGAAAACGATTTGCTTCGCAGTTCCTCGTGTAACCATGATGTTAACAACTCAGCCGGTGTTTCAACTAGGCCGTCAAAATTATGTTTTTGGTTGTTTGGTCGTGCTCACGCGTTTTGACGCTGGATGCCTTGTTTATTGAATCAGCCTTGCAATTAAAATGCGTCAGTTATCAACATTATTTAGACATTTTATAGCTGATATTATGATGTATACCTCTAATTTAACCTTCCTTTCGGGTTTCTGTGTTCTTATGCAAATTTGGTTCATTCTCGTTAAATATTTTCCCACTTAACGCCACAAACTTTCTCCCAACGAGCTTGTGAAAGCTGTAAACCTCACAGTGGGTCAAAGTGTAACCAAGAGTAAATAAAAAAGCATTAAACGTTCAGAGCTGAGAACATTGCTGAGATGGAAAACGTTCAGAGAGGCAAATGTAAGGAGCGATATTCATGGTGCAGATTATAATGGCGAATTATATGAGCAAATATTGTAGGAACGCATTGAGTGAATTCAATTCAGTGTGTTGCTAAGAGCGAAGTGGTTATTGAATATTGATATTTTTGGGTACTGAATAAAAGGACTTAGGCATTGTAAGTAGCATTCTGTTGTTACTAAATACCGGTCTTTATCTTGAAAATGATTTCCATGGATAACTAAGGTTTCGGCTTCTGCAAGCATCGATACGAACAATTTTATATAATCCGGGTATCAAAGTGAAGCTAATTCACTAAGTTGAAGTGAAGATATGTAGGCTTTAAATGAAGATAACCTTAACCCTTTAACGACCATGACCCTAAAATTTTGTATCACTCTAAATACCATAACACCCAAAACTGTCTGTTGGTTCGCTTCTTTGTTTACTAACAATAATGATGACTGATTGTGATTTCTGATGATCCCTCATAGGTCGTGCAAATTTAAAGAAAAGGTAAAGGTAGGAAATCTGACTTGCTCTAGAGAGGCTATAACGAAGTAAATTTCTCCGTAATTTTTATCCACGCCGGGGATCGAACCCGAGTCCACTTATTCCGGGACAAGTCGCTCTACCAACTGAGCTACGCAGACGTTCGTTCTCGCTGCTATCTGCTTTTATGTCGTGTGCGTCCTGCGGGGCAGATGCATCACATCTCCCCCCCCCAAAAAAAAGAGGGTCGGGGGCATGGCCCACGGGTCAGCCGTGACCATGAATCGTTGCAGGCAGCCATCCGCTGTGGAACGTGCACTTGAGAACTCCCAGTCAATCTGGTGTGTGGAATGCAACATCACACACATTTATTTTTCGAAGCGCTGAAGAAGGGATTCTCTTATTTTTCTTGTCTCGCGGTGTGGAAAGAACATCACACCACCGCGAGATCTTTAACGGCCGGGCCATCCGAGAAGGTCGGGAGCCATTATAACGAAGTAAATTTCTCCGTCATTTTTGTCCAAGCCGGGGATTGAACCCGAGTCCACTTATTCCGGAACAAGTCGCTCTACCAACTGAGCTACGCAGACTTTCGTTCTCGCTGCTATCTGCCTTTATGTCGTGTGCGTCCTGCGGGGCAGGCACGTCTCAAGGCGTTTCGGGCGGCTATGGTTGTTTGCATGTACAGGCCTTTTGGGCGTTATGGACGTTAAAGGGTTAAACGAAACAATTCTACACTCTAAATTAAAAATTGCTGATTTCATAACACTTATACAGAAGAGCTACACACTATGACCAACTGCTTAAAATGATGTTGGCCCTCCACGTGCGGCCAAAACAGTTCTTACCCGGCGAGGATCGAAGCTATGAAATTTCTAAATGTGTCTTGTAGGATGACATACCAACACGTTGCCAGCAGATCCTTTAACTCTTGTAAGTCACGTGGTTGAGCCGACACAGATCAGATTTGCTGTTCCAACACAAACCACAGATGTTCCGTTTGATTGATGTCTGGGGAATTCGAAGACCAGTGAAGTCTTCCTCGTGTTCAGCGAACCATTCACGAACAATCCGGGCAGTGTGGCACGGCGCGTTATCTGCTGAAAACAGAGGGGAATACCGTTAGTTTGAAAGGGTGTAACGCACCTGGTATGCAATGATGTCTAGGTAGGTGGTAGACCTCATAGTTTCCTGCATACAAATGTCTGAACTATTGGTTTCACTGCATAATACTATTCAAAGCATTACAATTCCTCCGCCGGCTTATTCCCACGGTGCATCCTAGTGCCAACACTTCCCCAGGTAAACTACGCACACGTACCCGGCAGTCCATGTGGTGCAACAGGAAGTGAGATTCATCCTACCAGACGACCTTCTTCCAATCATTCAAGGTCCAGTTTTGATGCTTGTGGGAACATTGTAGGCGCTTTCGACGGTGAGCCCGGGTTAGCATGGGCAGTAGGAGCAGCCTGCTGCTACAGAGGCCTATTTTCAGCAGGGTTCGATGTACTGCGTGTTGTGACACATCACTCCCGTCACCAGCATTCAAATAGCAATCGAGTTGCGCCACAGTACCCCTTCCGTTGGCTCGTACCAAACGGAATAGCTTTCACTCACCTCTAGAATGGATGAACCGTGGTGAGCCAGCCCACACTTGCTAGTGGTTCGTGGCTTTTTTCCTCCTCAGACCCCGGACGGTAGCAATCTTTTCTTATCTGGGAGCGCGAGACTTGAAATTACGGCCCTTCGAGTACAAAATTACGTCCCTTCAAGTTCCATTCAAACAATACGTGGTTTTTCTACCATTTCAAACCATAGGTTGAAAAAGCGTGTATGCTCCAGCTTTGTCCATCTGTCTGTCTCTCTGTCTGTCTGTCCGCACGATAACTCGCGTAAAAATGGTTCGATTTCGATGAAATTTTAGTATGTGGTAGGGGACCACCTGGGGACAAACCCTGTTGAAAATGGGCGAAATGGGGTCAAAAGTTAGGACACAACAGCGGGATCCATTCCATCGCTCTTATGCGTCATAACTTACGTAAAAATGCTTTGATTAGGACAAAACTTCATCATGTTGTTCTGGAGATATACCAAACCGGTTGTGTTGAATATAATCGAAATGGGGTCAAAGGTCAGGGCACAGGAGCAAGATTTATTCCACAGCCAACATCGGCCTTTCCTCAAAACTTGACAGAAAATAGCTCTATTGCGACAAATCTTTAGTAAATTGTTCCGGAGGTATACTGAACCACTTCTGTTTAATATCATTGAAATGGGGTCAAATGTCGGGGCATAGGAGCGAGATTTATTCCACAACCATTTTCCTCATAACTTGACTAAAAGTGCTTCTATTGCGATAAAACTTTGGTATGCTGTTCCGGAGGTATACTGAACCAATTCTGTTTAATATCATCCAAATGAGGTCAAAGGTCAGGGTACAGGAGCGACATTTATTCCACAACCATTATCCTCATAACTTGAGTAATGATTCCTGGTACCCCCCCCCGGTGGCGCAGTGGTCTAAGCGATGGCCTCTGATCATTCGTCGGAAAGGAATCCGGGTTCGAATCCCGGTGAGGCATGGATGTTGTGTTTGTCTTATGGCACTGGCTCTTTCCCTTCCCTGGAACCAGTGACCCTAAATTAGGGACGGGCGACTGCTTATAGCCCATTGAGTTGCTCACGGTGGTCGTTAAACCTCCAATAAAAAAAATAAATAAATCCTGGTATGTTGGAAAGCGTATCATAATCAATGCGTTGCATGACTTTACTAATTTGTTACTTTCTCACACACTGCTGTTATAGGAAAGTATTATGATCGTTCAAAAACCTCGCTCCATGTTTTTGATATAATTGTATTAAAAATGTTAAAACTAAGTAAATACCAAAGAACCACACATTGCTAATACCAAGTAAAGCGTAAGTGTTATGTGAACGCCGACAACACAACACTTTTCAGAAATGCGGAACGGAAACCAAAACAGGGCAGAATGAATGAGTATCATTATAGTGAATGTAGCAATAGGAAGAAGCTTTAGGAGTAGGGCTTGGAAAAATTCCATTCAATGTTAAACGCTCAGAGCATTTTCTGTTACAGATTACAAATGATTAGCTTTTCATCCCAACGGCATGTTGGAAAGGTCATGGAGGTTAGGCATATCAGTATATTGCTTTCTATGCCTCCATTCACTGTTTTGGAAAACTCCCTTCATGTACATGAGATGTTCACACCTCATACTGTACGTTACTCTGTACCCTGGTTAACAACATGGAACTGTGTGAGATTAACCAAAATCTTTAAAAAGAAAATACTGAATTGGGTAATTTCGTTTTTTACATCTCCCAGAGCACGAATTTAGTCCCCTGGAATGGCCATTCTGGTAGGGCAACCGCCCTCCCTGTCCTCCCGGTAGCTCAGACCAATTGAAGGTACTAATTGACCAGGGCTGATCGTGAGTACCCCACAAGCTTTGTTGTCTTGGAAATGCTCCAAATTAATCGTCAGGCCAGTATAATTTGGCCTTTGTCAAACTCGCTTAGGTCCACTGCCTTTCCTATTTGAAGAACAAGAATAATACGGATTATTGGAGCCCAGTACAGTTGTAATTTTTACTCTTTCGTGACCTTCACACGCGTCGCGTCGTTTACTTGCAGTTGCTTCGATTGACATAAAGATGCACTGGTTATTATGTTCCGGGTCTTTAGTGTATGAATATCACTGTCCACTAGAGATGAGCTGGGGCCCTGGCTCGGACGGGCTCAGGATTCATTAACTACCGAAAAACCCGGGTCCGAGCTGGGCCCGGGCTCGGAATTACACGTCTTGAATTTCATTGTGGATTTGTTACCATGGTGGAAGGATTTTCAATTTCCTAAGCTAGCTGCCATTGCAAGACAAATTTTGCTTAGCAAGACTTGCATTATGCATTGTCCAAAGCTATGGCCCAAGCAAGGATTAGTTTAAGGAGGTCTGGTATCGAAAAACTGGAAAAATATCACATTCCCATTTTTTGTATTTTATTAAAAATCAAGAATCTTATCTTCAAAATGATGCATTAATTTCCAAAATTGTGCAGTTAGAAATATTGTCATTTATTTTTTAAAATTTCCTCACTCCCGCGATTTTTGGGGTGGCGTTGGTTTTTAGTGCAGCAGGTCGAGTTTTAGAGAAAAGATCAAGTTAAAGCGTTGAGGCATTAGATGCAATTCTCTCTCTCTCTGTTTTCATGATGAACGTGATCTGGAAACTGTACACACATATGATAATATAACGATTATTATACTATTAAGCGCAAAGCTTTGTTAATGTTCCAAAATGCAGGATAATCTGGTCTCGAATGCTTTTACATTCTTTTTTTTTTAATTTTGGGAAATTTCCCTACATTTTTTTTATGTTCTACTACATCACTCTAAACTACTTTTACCAATTAGCATATATGTAAATTACATTGCAAAGATTAGTTTTCTAGAGTCAAAATTTCAAACACTTGCAACTGTCTGTACGGCGTTGTACGTTTTAGAATGCAATTTATTCAAAATAAAAGTAAATTTAGAAATCAAAAAGAAATAACGAATGGAATTTTTTGTTTCTAAACGATTTTCTTTTCTTCAGCTTTTATCAAAATTACTGATTCCCCTGATACGGTCGAAGGGCACGTTGATTATTTATTTATTTTCAAATCCACATTTTAGAACATTTGGCTTTATGCGTAGTATTTCTAAAAACATATTAATATTGTGAAGTGGATTAACTGAGGTAAACTTTTTAAACTAATGATTTTTAAACTAATCCTTCCTTGGGCGATATCTTTGGCCAGTGTATAATGCATAAATGCAAGCCTTGATAAGCAAAATTTTCCAAGAATCCGGGCCCGTGCTCAGCAAACACATGTAATCAAAGAAAGCGGGCCGGGCCGGGCCCGCTCTTAAATTTGAGCTCGAACGCATCTCTACTGTCCACGTTTATGTGCATTAATGGATTAGAAGAAATATCGAGGTAAATGCTTTGCCTCTGAAGATATTAGGTGAACAAATAAGTTTTAAAGCGTTTTTTGTGTGACGTATACCGCTAATTTACATATCCGACATTCCCCCGCGTTGTTGTCATGTGACCGTAACTGGTCCACAGTATAGAATGTGACACAAAGTTTGCCCAACAGTCAAACGCTCTTGCACGTCGGCAGGCGAAAGATGGCAAGCGATACTGCATTCATTCGACGCTGCATTCGTTACGAATTTTATCAAAAAAAAAGTTCTGCAAAAGCATGTGCATCGATCTGTTCTGTTCTGGGGGAGAATATTGTATCGAAAAGCACGTGTGAGTTTTGGTTTAAACGGTTTAAAGCAGATGATTTTGATGTTAGCGATCGAGAACGTAGCGGCGCCCCGCAGAAGGTTGCACATGAGGAACTGCAAGCATTGCTGGATGAAGATTCGTCAGAAAATGCAAGAAGAACTAGCTGAACAACTGGGGGTAACTCAGCAAACCGTTTCCAATCGTCTACGCGCAATGGGAGAGATTCAGAAGGAAGGAAAATGGATGCCACATGACCTGAGCCAGAGGAACAAGGATGAGCGTGTCACGAAGTCTTTAAATCTGTTGAATAAACAACGCAGAACGTCTTTCCTGTTGAAAATCGTTACGGGTGATGAAAAGTGGATATGGTACGACAATCCCGAACGCCAAAAACACTGGGTGGATTCCGGTGAAGCAACGATTTTGACACGGAAACGCAATATTCACTCCAAGAAAATTCTGCTGTACATCTAGTGTGATATGAACTTTTGGAAGAGGGTCAAACTGTTACTGCTGATCACTACAAGCAACAGTTGCTGCGATTGAGCCAGGAAATCTGTCAGAAAAGTCCATTCACAGGCAAAGGATTGCATCCCGTGAAATTACTGCATAACAACGCTAGGCCGCACGTCGCGAAATCGGTCAAGGAAACTTTATTGACGCTTGACTGGGAAGTTTAGGAGCACCCGGCGTATAGTCCCGACATAGCCCCTTCAGACTATCATTTGTTCCGATCGATGCAACATGGTTTGTCTGCTGTACGGTTCCGGACATGGGACGAAGTGAAAAAAATGGGTTGACGACTTCATCGCGTCACACGACGAAATATTCTTCATGGCTGGAATCCGTCAGCTGCCCGACCGATGGTGCAAGGTGATAGATAATGACAGTGTATATTTTGATTTGTAAAGGTATTGTTGTTTTCTCTCAAATTACATGTTGCGTTGTCTTAAAACGCTTTAAAAATTATTTGTACACCTAATATTTCCCCGAAAACATGAAAACAGAGAGAGATGGATGATCAGCGAGCAAGAACGAAAGAGAGATCAGAAAAGGGCATAGACATAACAAAACGGAGTGAGAAACAGTTATATAAAGATAGGGCGACTGAGGAAGATTGAGAGAAAGAAAGAGTTAGAAAGAGTGATAGAATGAAAAAATGGGAAGACAGATATACCTCTTACGAACTAGGAATTTTCAACAATCGTTTTGACATACCCATGTCCGTCCAAGAATGATATGTTTATGGTATAATTCTTAATATTCTTTCACACGATGTCTCCATTTAAAATATTTTCTGGCGAAATCCGTTTTCGATTGATTGGAGACAACTAAGATTTTATCAATATCTTCATTATTTAAGTTTACTTTATCTGCAACAATATTTTTGTTTATAGAAGATGTGCTGAGCGAATTCAGTGTTGTACGGCAGAAGAAACAATGTCAGATATTATCCGCACATTCTGCAGTATTTTCAGAAGCACAGTGTTTCTTTTTGTGTGGAAGAGGGTGCATTATAGGTGAGGTTATCCGTGTTTCTAGAAAGCTGATTTGAAAATTTTATTCTTACAACATATGAAAAAAACTTGACCGATGTCTTCCGTATATCATCCAGCATTTCCTGAACGTCGTATTGGTCACGGTATTTTCTTCAGTAAAGCAAAACGTCTGTTTTATGTGGCATAATGCCATGTACTCCTTAGTGCACTTTTTTTCTTTTTTTTTTTTTTTTTGTTAAAAGGTATGCTTACAACGCTGGTGCAGACTCATCATTTCTGTAGTTTCTTCAGTGATGGAATTTCCTGACAAGCGTGACGAAAACCAATGAGTCGCTTTAAAACTGCTGCCGTGTTAGAACTCCAATACGTGCGGCGAAACTGTATTTTGGAAGCTTGCCAAAGAGAAATAGCTGTTGAAATTAGTAGCACAAAACTTCGTACCACTATGTTAGATGAAACAGCAACTGCTTCTTGAAAACACACACACACACACACACACACATGAAAAATTTATCTTTCATTATGAGAAAGAAGGCCCAATGCACAAGATATTTCGGAGATTTTACAATCCCGGATCACAAATGCTGAGGGTTAGTCAGAAAGTTTCTGGTACGATACGTCCAATGGTACCTAGTCCCATTTTCATTTGACTAATGCAAATTATTTACAGTAGATTACCCCTAACATAATAAGCAAGGGCTGGGTGAATGTGGTTGATCGCCATTGTTGTCTCCCGTCTGAGTGCAATTGACTCATCAGATAAGGAGTAGGTATTAGGGTGAGTGCACTTGACCCCTGCCCCATCAGGTGACACCATTGCAAATACTGTTGACGATGGGCAGCAGTCTGTGGTAATCGACGCAATGGCCGGTATGCACGGAAATGCCCGGCAGCACGTCGGAGTGCATTTTTCGAAGTGATTCGGGGTGACAGACAGCAGAAGCCACTAGTAGAAGGAAACATTTAACATTGGTATATATACCAAATGCTTCCTATGAACTCAAGAACGCACTCAAGAAAATGAACCTCGCTGTCGGCATAAGGTTTCCGACATCTTTACATACCACACTTAAGAGAAATACTGATAAGCTCCTTCTTTCCAGAGAGGCAGGTGTTTATGCCATCCATCTACAACATCAGGACGGCTCCAAGTGATACTACATCGGAATGAAAGTTGTGCTACACCACCTGCATCACTTTTGGGATAAAGGTAAGTCATCGTGTGATTCATGAAATATACAAAAACATAGCGCAATTGGTGCAACTTCGCTCCTTCAAGTTGGATACCATAACATTATGCATAATTGCATCTTGTTTTTGTTTGTTTTATACATTATACAATGTTTTACCTTTGTCCCAAGAGTGGTGCAGCTAGTGTAGTACCGCTTTTTGGTGCAACCTACTAGAAAATGTTTGGCAGTGCAGAGAGCACAGTGTACTGCTAATGCTAAGCATGTTCATAGCTCTCGCAGCTCTCCAAATCTGAGTATGAACTGTTCATGTATAAACTTAAGAGCTTCCTGTTCGAATGCATGCGCTGACACGACTAATGTTTGCTTCAAAAAAGTTTGAACGTATGACTGAGAGAAGTTTTTTTATTCACATTTGATTCAATAAAACGAAAACTTCATTTTGATATATCGGCAGTAAGAAATATGTTTCCCGTTTTTCTAAAGGCGATGGACATAATACATTAGAAAAAACAACAACATCCACTTAATTTTTTAAAGACGTAAAGCAAAATTGTTCGATTGCTTTCGACGAAACAATTGACATTTCCAGTGAAGAAATTCTGCTGTATTCAAAAAGCGGAGTTAAACCGTGTTAGATTTTGCATTATAAAGTTCTTAATCGCATTTTTTCTCCATTAATATTAAGTTTTTGCTTTCCGTCTTAGCGTTAGGCTGACATCGTATTAATTTAGGTATTTTTTAAACAAAGAACAAAATAAACAGCTTTCTAAAAAAAACTGAGTTTTAAAGCTGTTGTTCTAACACATAGCAGTAATAAAAAAAAACTGCGGAGAAAAAATAATGTTTGAATGTTCTGTGTTAAACAACTTTTCTTTCTGGAAGAAATGCAATACACGCAACGGAAAGCGATGTGAAAAAAAATTAGCGGGGAAAAAACTTCAAATCAGAATTTTTTATCGCCGTATAATTATCAAGTGCAGAATAAAAAATGCTAAGATTTTTTTTTTCCGAAGCGCTGAAGTTTGATCAGAATTTTCAAAGGTGAAGACAATGTGACAAAAAATAGCATTTTTGATAGTCGCATAAAAAAAAACAGATTTAAAACCTTAGAGATATGCTGCCATTGGCATAGTGATAAAAACACGCAGATATTTGTAACCGGGTATTGCTTTTGACGTTTTTTCTTTAACCAGATGGAATAACGTAGTCTCAAAGTTTGCTACGAGATTATCCGTCACGAAATGTTATATCATGTCGCTAGTGTTAAGGTTGTTGCAAATGAAATGTCGGAATACTGATGCAAACTTCGTTGCAAAATGAACTTGGTTAATCAAAATAATCACAGTCAGCAGTAACACCCTTTTGCCAACGAGCAGGACCGGCCTTTCGACTGAGCGAGCGGTGCCACCGCACCGGAGCGGAGTGGAACGGTTGACAATTTTGATCCGGTTTTATTTCCGTTTTATTTTTGAAAAAAAAAAAAAAAATTCAAAGAAAAATGCGTACTATGGAATTTTGTGCTTGGTGCTGGTGCCAGTGGAGTGAAAAATGATTTGTGATACAAAACTATTGCTGGTTCTTTCTTGAAGCAAAGATTTCCACCAACCGATTGCATATCGTAACATGATACTTTCTTTGAGTCTTTTTTACGCTTTCCAACCGTAGGTTGGAAAGCGTATATGCTTCAGCTTTGTCCGTCTGTCTGTCTGTCTGTTCGTCCGCACGATAACTCGCGTAAAAATGGTTCGATTTTGATGAAATTTTAATATGTGGTAGGGGGCCACTGGGGATGAACCCTATTGAAAATAGATGAAATGGGGTCAAAGGTCAGGACATAGGAGCGGGATCCATTCCATTGCCCTTATGCCTCATAACTTGCATAAAAATGGTTCGATTTCCACGGAATTGTAGTATGTGGTAGAGGACAACATGGGAATGAACCCTGTTGAAAATGGACGAAATGGGGTCAAAGGTCAGGAGATAGGAGTGGGATCCATTCCATGCCCTTATGCGTCAGAACTTGCGTAAAAATTATTCGATTTCCATGAAATTTTAGAATGTGGTAGAAGACCACCTGGCAATGAACGCTATTAAAAATGGACGAAATGGGTTAAAGGTCAAGACATAGGAGCGGGATCCATTCCATTGCCCTTGTGCGTCATAACTTGCGTTAAAATAGTTCGATTTCGGTGAAATTTTAGTATGTAGTAGGGGACCACCTCACAACGAACCCTATTGAAAATGACAAAATGGGGTCATACGTCAGGACATAGGAGTGGGATCCATTCCATTGCTCTTATGCATCATCATTTATGCAAAAATGCTTCTATTGAGACAAAACTTTAGTATGGTGTTTCCGGAGATATACGGAACCGGTTTTGTTGAATATCATCGAAATGGGGTCAAAGGTCAGGACACAGGAGCGAAATTTATTCCACAGCCATTATCCTCATAACTTGAGGAATAACTTGAATAATGATTTCTGGTATGTTGGAAAGCGTATCACAATCAATGCATTGCATGATTTTACTAACTTGTTGCTTTTTTACGCTTTCCAACCGTAGGTTGAAGAAGCGTATATGCTCCAGCTTTGTCCGTCCGTCTGTTCGTCTGTCCGTCTGTTCGTCTGTCCGTCCGTCCGTTTGTCTGTCGCACGATAACTCGCGTAAAAATGGTTCGATTTCGATGAAATTTTAGTATGTGGTAGGGGACCACCTGGGGACGAACTCAATTGAAAATGGACGAAATGGGGTCAAAGGTCACGGCATAGGAGCGAGATCCATTCTATTGCACTTATGCGTCCTAAATTGCGTAAATATGGTTCGATGTCGATGAAATTTCAGCATATTGTAGGGGACTACCTGGGAATTACCCCTATTGAAAACGTGTGAAATGGGGGTCAAAGGTCACGGCATAGGAGCGGGATCCATTCCATTGCCCTTATGCATGATAACTTGCGTAAATTTAGTTCGATGTCGATGATATTTTAGTATGTTGTAGGGAACCACCTGGGAATGAACCCTATTGAAAATGGGTGAAGTGGGGTCAAAGGTCAGGACATGGTAGCGAGATGCATTCCATAGCCTTTATGCGTCATAACGTGCGTAAAAATGGTTCGATTTCGATGAAATTTTGTTATGTGGTAGGGGACCGACCACCTGGGGACGATCTTATGACGTCACAATCTCGCGCTTGATATGTTAGCGCGCTGTCACGCCATCTGTATCATTACGTCACGCGTTGTGTGTGGATCCTATTAAAGTTTTACGACGTCACACTCTTGCGAGCAGATGGTCGCGATTCCCATCTGCTTCATTACGTCACGCTTTGTGTGCGTATGTTCGTCCGCTCGATAACTTGCGTAAAAATCGTTCGATTTCGATGAACTTTTAGTATGTGAAAGGGGATCACCTGGGAAGGAATACTGTTGAACGTGAACGAAATGGGGTCAAAGGTCAGGACATAGGAGCGGGATCCATTCCACTTCTCTTATGCGTCATAACAAACGTGAAAAAGGTTCGATTTGGATTAAATTTTAGTATTTGGTAGGGGACCACCTGTGGACAAACCCTATTGAAAATGGGCGAAATGGGATCAAAGGTCAGGACATAGGAGCGGAATCACGTCCATCGCCATTATGCGCCATAACTTACGTAAAAATTCTTCGATCTGGATGAAATGTTAGTATGTTGTAGGGGCCTGCCTACTAAATGGTCGAAATGGGGTCAAAGGTTAGGACACAGGAGCGGAATCTATTCCATAGTCCTTATGCATCATAACTTACGTAAAAATGCTTCCATTCCGACAAAACTTCATCATGTTATTTCGGAGGTATACTGAACCGCTTCTGTAGAATATCATCGAAATGGAATCAAAGTTCAGGGCACAAAAGCGAGATTCATTCCACAGCCATTATCCTCATAACTTGAGTGATAACTTGAGTAATGATTTCTGGTATGTTGGAAAGCGTATCATAATCAATGCATTGCATGATTTTACTAACTTGTTAAGCTTTCCAACGTAGGTTGGAGAAGCGTATATGCTCCATATTTGTCCGTCTGTCTGTCCGCACGGTAACTGGCGTAAAAATATTTTTATTTCGATAGAATTTTAGTGGGTGATAGGGGACAACCTTAGAAAGAACCCTATTGAAAATCGGCCAAATGGGGTCAAAGGTCAATACGTAGGAGGGGATCCATTCCATAGCCCTTATGCGTTATAACTTACATTAAAATCTTTCGATTGCGACAAAACTTCATCATGTTGTTTTGGAGATGTACTACACCAGTTGTGTTGAATATAATCAAAATGGGGTAAAAGATCAGGACACAGGAACGAGATTTATTCCACAGTTATTATCCTCATAACTTGACTAAAAATTCTTCTATTGCAACAAAACTTTAGTATGTTGTTTCGGAGGTAAAATGAACCAATTCTGTTTAATATCATCGAAATGGGGTCAAAGGTCAGGGCACAGAAGCGAGATTTATTCCACAGCCATTATCGTCATAACTTGAGTAATAACTTGAGTAATTATTTCTGGTATGTTGGAAAGCGCATCATAATCAATGCATTGCAAGATGCAGGCTAACGCCTGTCGCCTGCTTCTCTAATGATTCATTCTCTCACACCCCGCGTATCACATTGTAAGACTGAGAGTTACTTTTCACATTGCATCTTTTGCATTGAGCATTCAGAAGTTCTCGTTTGACGTGCTAACATTCAGTTCCATTGCATGTCGCGTGGGAATTAATGCCTCATTTGTTACTATGGATGAATTTAATGTTAAGGAGATTTAAAAAAGGCGTTGAGACCAACAAATACGTGCTTGTTGAAAATAAAAAGGGGAAGAGTAAATGCTGGAAGTTGTTACGTCTCATTAAGAAACCAGAATATGTTTCACAGCAACGCCAATTTTCTCAAGCTTGTGATGAGTTGAAAGCTTCCAAAACGTGAACAGAGGCGAGCCAAGGGTTGGTCCTTCGGTCCGGACCTTCCTTGAAGGTCATTGTGTATGAATTCAAAGAGATATACAGCATATATGAAGCTTTCACAATTGAACAAAATCCATGGACCCCGTTCATTAAGAAATTTCTGTCTACGCCACTGAATGATGATGGTTTCATGAGTATTTCTTCCTTCGGAGGGGCAATGAAGAAATCAGCATCGACATTTTGGAAACTTTCAATTCATCAGAAGCTTGTGAAAATTGGTGTTGCTGCGAAACGTATTCTTAAGCATGATATGTTATCAAGAAGACAATAAAAACTGATATTAAACATAAAACAAGTTACGGGTCCTGATTGGGTCCAACTCTGCACTGGACGCCAAGTTCAGAGGGGCACCGAGCTGAACTTTCTTCTTTTGTATTGGTGTAGGTATGTGTAAAATGGTAGGGTTTATAAAAAAGAAAAAATACACCCAAGTGAGTACTGTTATTCGAGAAGTTGTTTGGAGCCGATGAAAGAAAGGTTTCGCTACACACGTACGTAAAAAAAGCTTGTGTGGGCGTTAACAAATATTGATTGTCTCACAAGGCGCCATGCACCGAGACACAAGCTCTTGTACATTGTCGTGAAAAATGTGCAACAGCTTGTGTCTCGCCGGCCTAATCTACAAGAGCTTACGTCTCGTCAGCCCAATCTACAAGAGCTTACGTCTCGTCGGCCCAATCTACAAGAGCTTACGTCTCGTCGGCCCAATCTACAAGAGCTTACGTCTCGTCGGCCCAATCTACAAGAGGTTGTGTCTCGCCGGCCCTGCCAGCGAGACACAAGCTCTTGTACGTTGTCGTTAAAAAATTGTCGAGCTTCGGGATACGATCAATTCGTGAAATGCGGTTTCAATTGATATTTGATTGGGAAACAATTTACTCTGTAGATGCTTGAAGAAGTGATAATCCGTAGGGGACAGATTAGGTGATATGGCGAATTAGCTCAGCTTCCGTACCTTAACTGGTGCAGCTTCTGGATCATCTGCACTGTAAAAAAAAAAAAGAACGATGACACCGAATTTTCGGGTGTAATAAGCACGTCTTTTGAATCCGTTCTGACGCAAATTAAATTTATCAAAGATCTTTAAAGTCAATGGAACCGGTATGGAAAACAATAGTATCTGACGGAAGAAAGAAGTTTTTCAATCGGGTTTCTAATCCCTCAGATATTGCTGTAAACGGAATCGTGAGCTTACGCCCTCTGGTTACAGACTTGTGCGTTAAGAAAAACATGAATTTATGTGAGAAACATTTCGCACCGGAAACGCTCTCCAACACAGAAAGAATTTTTCAAATCGGATTCTTAGAAACAGAGATATCGACAAAAATAAGATGCTACTTTACTCCTCTGGTGGAAAAACCATGTACTATTTTAGGAAGAAAGCATTCTCAAAATGATTTTCCATATGAGCGGCATCGGTCCAAGAAAAAAAAAAAAAAAAAAAAAATTAGTCGAGTTTTCAGGAGCCCAGATTTTGCTACAAATACATCAGAAGCAGAAATTAACACGTATGCCTCCTGGTGGGCAAACCATTCTTTACGAAACATTAGAAATTATGTGAAAATTATTTTCCATTAGGTCTTGTATGCGTTAACGGAAAAAGTTTTCAAATCGGAGTTTTAGAAGCAGAAATAACGCAGAAAACGCAATTTAACTTTGTGCCCCCTAGCGGAAAGTCTATGATTTACTTGAAAATTTTGAAGTTTTAGGAAAAACATGTCGCATCGGAAACACTATATCCAACAAAGAAGGAATTTTCCGAATCGGACTCCTAGAAGTAGAGATATTGACAAAAATAAGATATACATCTACGCTCCTGGCGTAGAAATCTTGCATTATTTTAAGAAGAAAATGTTTCTAAACGGTTTGTCGACATGAGTACTATCGGTCTGCAAACGACGTTTTTTTCAATCGAGATTTTAGAAGCTCATACTTTGCTGCAAATACATCAGAAGCGGAAATTAAGATTTACACCCACTGGTCAATAATCATTTTTTCACAAAAATTAGAAATTATGTGCAAACGATTTCCCACCAGGAACTGTATCCGGTGCAGAAAGAATTTTTCAAATCGGAGATTTAGAAGCAAGATATATTGGGGAAAGCAATTTACCATTACGCCCCCTAGCAGAAATTCTATGAATTACTTGAAAATTTTCAAATCATATGAAAAACATGTCTCACTAGAAACACTATCGAACAAAGAAGGAATTTTTCAAATCGGACTTCTAGACGTAGAGATATTGACGAAAATAAAAGATACTTTACGCCCCCTGGCGGAGAAACTGTGGAATATTTTAAGAAGAAAATATTCCGAAAAGGTTTATCGATGTGAGTGGCATCAGTCCACGAAAGAATTTTTTCAATCGCTATTTTAGAAGCTCAGATTTTATGGTAAATATATCAGAAGAAAAAGTTAACACTTACGTCCCCTGCTGGCAAAAGTAGTCTTTACCAAAAATTGGAAATTATATGCAAAAGATTTTCCATCAGGAGGTGTATCTGCTGAAGAAAAAAATTTTCAAATCGGAGTTTTAGAAGAAGAGTTATCGGGAAAAATGTAATTTACTTTTACGCCCCTAGCGGAAAATCTATGCGTAATTTGAAAAAGTAACTATATCTAAAATACTCTTCGACATAAATGGAATCGAAAGATAAAAGATTTTTTCAATCCGATGTTTAAAAGCAAATATGTGGATTACAACGTATTTCTGAATTCGACATTATCTGCATTTACGCCCTGTAGCGGCGAAATTGTACATCGTAAAAAAAAATACGAAATGAAGGATCATCATTCGCATATTTGAAGTTTCCCAACGCGAAAATTTTTTTCAAATCGGACTTATAGTTGCAGAGATATCGTGGGTACAGACGAACGGACGAACGGACGGACAAACCGATAACATAAGCACGATCATTTTTTACAAAAGACGTGCAATAAGTGGTGCGAATTCATGGAAAATTCATGAAAATAACGTGCAGCAAAGTTGCCGGTAGGTGTCCGTTTTGTGTTTTTTTTAACGAAATTTCCGTTTTTTGAAAGTTTTTTTTTTTTTTTTTTTTTTTTTAACTTCCTTATTTTTACAGATTTTTCGTAGTCAGTAATTCCGTTTATTACAGAAAAGTGCGTTTCGGGTTTTTCCGTATTTATACAGAAATTTTCCTAAATCGAAGACGCTGAATTTCTCAGCCCTTACACCAGTAATCCTTTCCCATGGTTGAATGCGAAACGACTTCGTTTGGGTTGGATCAATATCAACCGCGCGTTTTAACCATTGAGCCAGAAATACTCAGGCACATTCAAGGTAGAACTATAATTGCGCGATGATTATTTTGTGTTTGTGTGTGTGTGTGTTTCATTAATGCGAGTGAATTAGTCATTTTATTTTCTGTTAGATCTTATTATTTTTTTAATAGATTTGTGATAATTTTATTTTTTCTGTAACAGTTGGCTGCCATAAGATCTTTAAAAACGTAACTGGAGACTTTATATTTGGATTGCCTAATTTAATAAACGTTATCCAGTCTGATTTCTATTTAAGCAACATGGCCTATAATTCCTCTTCTAAGTTCTTGTTTATTCCTATTTAAAACAGCATGGTCTGTTCTGAGTTCTTCTAAGCTTTCGTTCACGTATTTATAATACATTATTACCATACATTCGTCTTAAGAGAAACATTTGTGGAATGTTTCTCTTAAGACGAGTCTGCTTGTTCAGGTCGTGCGATAATTTCTTTTCCAACTGTGCGTTTACGTATTCATAATGCACGATTGCTACTTATTTGTAAAGAAATTTCTATTTCTTTTCAGTTCACTGCTTCAGGTTATTCCTGCATCACTCATTGACTTATTGACGATTCTCTCTCTGATGTTTGTGCAAATTATACTTTAAACATTATCTTTGCTCGCATGTAATCTATAGAATTCTAACATTGTAAACGCATTTCTGTGTCCTTTTATTGCTATTTAAGAGCTGAACCATGGGAGAATTGAGCATACCTACTATCTTGTGACGTACCTGCCAGCAGGACGCACACGACATAAAGGCAGATAGCAATCAGAATGAACGTCCGCGTAGCTCAGTTGGTAGAGCGACTTGTTCCGGAATAAGCGGACTCGGGTTCGATTCCCGGCGTAGACCAGAAATGACGGAGAAATTTACTTCGTTATAATGGCGCCCGAACTATCCGGATGACCCGACCGTTCAAAATCTCGCAATGGTGTGATGTTCTTTCCACACCGCGAGCGAGGAAAAATAAGAGAATTCCTTCTTCAGCGCTTCGAAAAAATAAATGTGTGTGACGTTGCATTCCACACACCAGATGGACTGGGAGTTCTCAAGTGCACGTTCTACAGTGGATGGCTGCCTGCAACGATTAATGGTCACGGCTGACCCGTGGGCCATGCCCCCGGCCCTCTTTCGGGGGGGGGGAAGATGTGACGTATCTGCCAGCAGGACGCACACGACATAAAGGCAGATAGCAATCAGAATGAACGTCTGCGTAGCTCAGTTGGTCGAGCGACTTGTTCCGGAATAAGCGGACTCGGGTTCGATTCCCGGCGTAGACCAGAAATGACGGAGAAATTTACTTCGTTATAATCTTCATAATTACGTCTCCACATGCATGTTAAGTATGATAACCAAATGGGAAATTTCCCAGCCACTCTGCATTGAAACGGAAAGGGATGTTAGGGAATAAAGCATTAGTGACAACATACAGGTAAAATGTCTAAGAAACTTTTGTTATGTTTCGAGCTCGTAGTCACTTTAATCATTATATTATATTATATTATAAGCACACCGGACAAAAAATTACGGAATGCTCATTTTATTGGTTAATATGCGGTTACATCACCACGAGCTCGAACTTGATTTTCTTTGGCATGCTGTCAATATGGCAGCGGATGACATTAATGTCCAGTTTGCCCCACGCCGTGAACAACTGGTCCCGCAGAGCAGTCAAATTGGGAAGGTGTTGTTGTCTCTTCTTAACGGCCCGTTCGAGCATGTCCCAAAATTTCTCTATAACATTGAGATCAGGCGAAGTGGTTGGCCAGGTGAAATGTGGGACCTCGACCTCATGTTCTGCAAACCAATCCTGCACAACGGCAGCTCGGTGGACAGTGCAGTTGTCGTCTTGATAACGTGGATTTGAAATGGCGGCATCTTGGAGGAACTGGACATATGGCAACGCCTCGTTATCCAACAGTTTCACGTAGTCCACCGCTTTCATGCCATTAGACACGTGAACTGAGAGACCCACCCCAGCTCTGGATATACACCCCCAAAACATGACACTTCCACCCGCCTTCTGTACAGCCCTTTGCACAAACTCTGCGTTGAAGGCTTCTCCGACATTCCGCATGACCCTGGATCAACCATCATTGGAATACATTCAGAACCTGGATTCGTCCGACCAGATGATGCGTCGTCACTGTTCTGTTCTCCAGTGTCGGTGTTCCGTCGCTCATTCTAGCCGCTTTTTCTTGTGTATGACAAACAGCTTGGGGCGTACCCTAGCTACACGACTGAATATTCCTGCACCATGCAGTTCGCGTCGAAGCGTTCGTTCGGAAACAGGCTGACTGGGTCCCGCATTGTACTCTTGCAGCAATTCCTGCCGGGTTTGAAACCGTTCTGCGGTTGATAATCGCCCCAGACGTCGACGATCACGGTTGCTCATGATGGTTTTTCTGCCGCAGCTGCTCCGACGGGAATTGTCTCTGGCCGACTCCTTCCACACTAAATGAACACAACTGACTGTGGACTTGGACACGCCAACGAACTCCGCCACCTTCTTCAGCAATGACCATGTTCAAGACCAAAGCCGTTAGCTCCCTTTTGTCACTCTGTTACGTCACCTTTTCTATCCATGGTTACTACCTGTAAGCAAAAATAAAACTGATTAGGCATGCACGTCTTACAAGGCTGAAAAAGTAACAAGTAACATACAATACTTTCCATTCTATTATATACACGCATTTTTCTCTGCCTGACCAGTTTTCAACTGTTCCTCCTGATGACAGCATTCCGTAATTTTTTGTCCGGGGTGCTTATAAAACACAAAACGTCTGTTCGTCTGAAGCAGCAAAAACTCTTGAACGCCAAACTGTGGCTTCGTGAAATTTGCATAGCTTATTAATACTGGAATTTTTAGGTCAACACAACTATTTTAAGATTTCTACGTTGTTCCCTTCGCGAGTTATGAATTAATTAATAAGGTAATCAATAAAGTCAGCGTCGTTTGCTACGTCATGGTTCTAAATCTGAAAGCACGTGACTGCATTCATCGACGCGGCATATCCACAGGTGTTTGTATTATTTGAGAATGTGCATAAAAAATGCAAAAACGAACTTTGCGAAGTCTTAACGAAACGGGCAGAAATTTTTATCAAGACCATGAATTGGTAATAAGAGGAGTCCCTCAAAATTTCACTGGAATCCGGTCAAGACTTTTTTAAATTCGCATGGAATTTGTATTCATCGGTAAACAGAAATAGATACGCAGAAACGGTTAATAAAATTTTGACGGCTAATTTAAAAATTTATTCACCGATTCAGGCAAAATATGGAGGTCATGTTCCTATTAACGATTTATGGTGTTCATTAAAATTTCAGCCAGTTTCATAAAATATTCGCAAAGATACGTTGTTAACTTTTTTATCCCAGAGATTCACCCCTCAAAGACGTCTGAAACTGAAAGTACGTGATGCATTTGATCGTCGATAACAAATTGTTAACGAATTTTGTTCAGTCAGTGTTCTAATGCTGTGTCTCCTGGACGTGTGCGGCGTGTTAAATAATTCGTAACGCTTTTGGTGCCGCCCCGGTGGCGCAGTGGTCTAAGGCGTTGGCCTCTGATCATTCGTCCGAAAGGGGTCCGGGTTCGAATCCCGGTGAGGCATGGATGTTGTGTTTGTCTTAAGGCACTGGCTCTCTCCCTTCCCTGGAACCAGTGACCCTAAATTAGGGACGGGCGACTGCTTATAGCCCATTGAGTTGCTCACGGTGGTCGTTAAACCTCCAATCAAAAAAAAAAAAAAAAAACGCTTTTGGTCCATTTGATCCTACATACAGACAGCTGTATGTTGGAATGTCAAGAGCAAAGGATCCAACAAAATTATATGTTGTCGCCGATGAAGGAGAAACCAAAAATGTTGTGTACGGCCAAGTGCTGAAATAATCACACTATGAATAAATTATTTGTAATGACTGAATTTGTGAAATCAGCTTTTTTCTTTCTTGCAAGCATCAATTTTTTTCCCGATTTTTTTAGTGGCATGTAACGGAATATGAAATTAATAAGCCTAAAATCCCGGGCAAAGCCAGGTAGTAAAGCTAGTTATATTATATTATATTCGAATGAGCAAGGTGAGCACAACAAGGATCTTATAACAAATATTTCCTTTTACGTATTGTCTCCGCATGTTTAATATATGTAATAAATAGAATAATAATGTAAAATAATATAATGTAATAAGTTATAATAATTGTTCAAAATATATAGTTCAAAAGCAAAAACGTAAGCATTACTTTGTAAAGATTATGTTAAAGACGGCGAGGAATAATGTTTTCTTCTTTAATTTTATTTGAAGTTGAGCAACAGAATATTTTATTTCCAAATCCACAGCGAAATTCAAATAGTAATGAAGCTTTTTTCTTTTTTTTTTTTTTTTTCCTAGGATCTAAAAGAAAGAAATAATTTCAAACCCAAATATATATGATCTTGGCAGCATTTAAGGAAAAAATCAGGTTTGAGGTGGAAGGTATCATCCCATTCACCCCTTGGTCGATCCGCCTCAGCCTCAGATTTGGTAAGCTTGTCAGTTATCCAAAATTTCCTATGGGCGTGGGAAGATTATGTTATCTAATGCTATCAAGAAAAGATTATGGTACATGACTTGACAACAGGCTGGGTTTTTAATAAAGAATCAATGGTCGAACACAGCGTCCATTTTGCATTAGGAAATGCAATATTTCTGCGGAAAACCGGGTTTCACATCCCTGATTCTAGATCTGTGATACTTTGGTACCAGTGGCGTTCCGGAAAATCTCTAGGCCCCACCGCAGAAACTTCTTCGAGGCCCATTTATGAATATAAACACTATAATGACAACATTCACCGGACACCTAGAAAAGAAACACAACATAGGTGTCAGCCCACCTTTGGCCTCAATGCATGCACTGACCCTTTGAGACATGCTTTCGACAAGGTTTTGTAACACAGCGATAGTATGCACTTCCATTCAATACATAATGCTGCCGCTAACTATTGCTTAGTAGTAGGCCTTGGCTCCAAACTTCTTATGCGGCGCTGTAATTCATCCCATAGGTGTTCTATGGGATTAATATCAGGGCTCTGTGCTGGCCAGTCCACACACGATACGGAATTATCATCAAACCACGCTGTAACAGTCCTTGCTTTATGGGACGTAAGTCGTGTCTGTTTTGAGCTCCGTGTTTCGCCGTCTACTGAGTGTGTTTTGTGTGCTCTGTCGTTTAACTTTTGTGCGTGCCTTCAAGACGAAGGTTGTATCTTTCATTTAAGACATCTCCCGAGTCGGTGAGTACTATTTTCAATTAGCTATCAGCACTTTATTTTCTCGACCAGTTGGTCGTTTTTACTAAATTAGGCATCGCCATCGGCGATGGCGATTGCTGATAAGAGCAGATTTCCCGCTCTCGTCACAGCTTCTCCTACTACGTCGACCCTTATCTCTGACGGAGCAAACCAATCAGCGTCCGTCCTTGATGATAGGGAATATCGTCCTCCTCCTGATGCCTATTGCTCTTCTTCTTCTACGCTTCAACTCTCTGACTCCACCACCCTTCCTGGTGGTGAGGCTATGACGTTCGTTCCTGATGCTACCGATGACGTAATGGATATCTCTGAGGGCGTTGCTTCTCTGCCCTCGGTAGCCTTACCCAGCGTTGTGTCAGCTCCTTCATCCAGCGCTGCACCTCTGCCTTCCAATGGAGGATTGCCTTCCCGCTCTTATTCTAGCGTTACCTCAGGTGCGTCCCTACCGACGCAATCGACTCGCCTTCCCCTTGCAGATGCCCATGTCCAGATACATGGTGACTCACTTCAATTGGACGTTCCGCACTTCTCACCCGCTGCGCAGGAACTTCACTCCACCCGCGAGTTGGGAGTGTGCCTAGATGCTCTTCCGAATACACCGCTGAAAGTCTATTGTGATACGCTCCTTGCTTTTCTTCCAGCCGGAGCCATTACTCACCTCACCCGCCGGCCGCGGACGGTGATTGTTTATTTCACATCCAAAGAGCATGCAGACACGCTTCTAAACTTTGGTCTTGACCTGGGAGACCACCACCTGGAAGCTGAACCGATTGCCAGGCGCCCTGTTCAGGTCTCCTTGCATCCGGTGCCCCCCGAAATCTCAGATGCGATGATATGTACTGCACTTAGCAAGTGTGGTAAGATTGTTGGTCCTGTTATCACACATTCAGCTGCGCCCAAGGATCCTGCAAATTAGAATGTTCGTAGTTTTCGCCGGAGTGTTCGACTCATCTTTCCATCAGAGGAGCATCTCCGTAAGTTCCCACGGATCCTAAACGTCCGATGTGGGCAGCTCTCCTACAGAATTGACATGCTAACATCAGAACACTGTGCTAATTGTAAAGAACTTGGGCATCAGCGTGCTCGATGCCCCAACAACGAGTATCCAGCTCCCACGGCTTCTACAGTGCCTACCGCCTCTAAGCAGCCTCCTGCTACATCTCGCTCTCGACCTGCACCTTCTACAAATGTGCCAACTGCCCCAGGGCCGAGTTACACAAAAAGTATATCTACAGCCTCTCGTCCACGAGCGTCTTTTGATGCTGATCTCACCTCCCACCTTCAATTTCCAGTGCTCACCTCACCTATTACTCCTCATACCGTGGCAACATTGGGAGACTTCGCTGCTGGTTTCCCACCAGTCTTCACTATTGGTGTCTCCGAGTGTGACGGCGGTGCCGATAACTCCTCTGACTCTGCGTCAGCTTCCCGAGCATCGTCGCTCCCTGGAAAACGAATTTCTGGCACTCGTACAGGTACCCGACGTAAGAGGAAGAAGAAGAAGAAATCTTCCTCTGCGGATGGGCAACCGTTCCTTACTACCAAATCTTCAGGAGATATTTCTCCTTCTCCTGCGCCAACAGAAATTGAAAGGGACACTGATGATGATGGGTCTCCGCCTTCGTTTGAGATCTTTTCAAGTGTACTCTCCAAATGTGGTGCTCCTTCAGAACCTCTCAATCTTGGAGATTACTATCAGTTTTGCACCCACACCACGAACCTGGAGTCGACGTATGACTACCTCCGAGAGCGCGAAGACATTCTTCCAGCGCTGCTCCTGCAAGCCGGATGCATTGCTAAGTACCTTCGTGGGTTTGTTCATGACCCCCTGCACCACTCATGGACCCTTGGCTGCGTAAACCGATTACAACAACTCCTGAAAGTTGCTCCGCGACTCCTCCAACCAACGACTGACCAGTCCATTCAAGGTCACGACCCTTAATTGCAGAGGGTTCGCTAGCCCCCTAGCGAATGCTCTTGTAATGGAAGACCTCTCGCCCCTCGGGGCCGATCTGTTACTACTACAAGAAACAAACTGTCATTCCTCCACTCTGTTTACTCGCTGGCGTGCTAGCGATTATGTGTTCCATCATGCTTTCCGCTACTCATCTCATGGTGGACTTGCTATCGGAATACATCAACATTTCCGATCCACCCTCACTGCACTCTCAGTGCAGAACTTATGCCGAGATTTACTCCACCAAGTCTCCTTCACAGTTGGCGGAGCTCGATTTCACATCTTTAATGTGTATATTCCATGCACCTCTATTCATTTATCCATCTTGTTCATCAAACTCCGTAAAGCTCTCTCGAAAGTCTCACCTTCGGATCGTGTGCTCTTGGGTGGAGACTTCAATTGCACCCTTGACCCGGCTCTGGATCGCTCTCCTTCGTCACGAGAGCGTCGGACGGATCTCGTCGCACTACTCCATGACCTTGTTGCTGATTTCTCCTTCACCGATGCTTATAGGCGCCTTCATCCACAAGAGACCTCACACACGTGGCGCTCGTCTGGGAGTCAGCTTCCATCAACTGCACGCTTGGATCGGGTTTACGTTTCCACACCGCTTCTTGCGTCTATTACCGAGTTGCAACATCAACCTACTGCTTCCTCAGACCACTGCACGGTCACCCTCACAGTGTTTGTTGCGGCGTCACTCCCTCGGACTGTACGTCCGTGGACATTTGACTCCAATCTCCTTACTGATCCTGAATTTGGTGCCTCTGTCCGTTCTTTCCTCGCTGCTCGTCGCGCAGGGTTGCATTCCGCACCCTGTACCTTGACGTATTGGCTTCGTGTCAAGCATCAGCTCCTCTTACATATCAAGCAACTTTCCTTCACCATGAAGACTTCTAGTCAGATGCGCCTCGATCACGCCAGGAAGATGCTCACACTGATTGGGTTATCAGATACGCTTTTTCCAGCATATCAGGCGGAGCTCCAGGCTTTGCTGAAACCTCTTGCGCAGAAAGCACTTTTACGTCTGCGCGTTAAACATCTCAATCCGGAGGAATGCACCTATGATTTTCTAACATCAATGGAATCTGCACGTAAGTCTTCTACCTCGCTTCGTCATCTTCGCCTCCCCTCTGGCGAAATCACATCCGATTCGGCAGCGATTTGCTCTCACGTTCGTCAGTTCTATACCACAAAGTTCAGTGAAACTCCTCCCCCTTCTCCCTCTGCTCTCCCCCATCTTCTCAATAACCTGCCTCAAGTTCCGTCTCATCTTGCTCACACCCTGTCTCTTTCACCCACATCCACGGAGGTGTCCAACACCTTCTCTTCCCTTAACCCCCATGCCGCTCCGGGTCCGGACGGCCTCTCTTTTCCTTTTTACCTTGCGTTCTTGCCTCTTTTGTTGCCTTTTCTCCTCTCCGCTTTTTCTGCTGCATTTAACTGCTCCCCCTCCCGAGGAGTTTCACGGACGCACATGTGGTCCTATTTCCCAAGAAGGGTGACCCTCTTGACTTGGGAAATTGGCGCCCCATTTCTCTTCTCAATCAAGATTATAAACTCTATACTAAGCTTCTTTCCCGTCGACTAAACTCTATCCTCCCTCACATCCTTGCTGACTCTCAAACCTATACTGTTCCTGGCCGTTCTCTTTCCTCCAATGTTCAACTTCTTCGCGATCTCATTCATCTTGCCAAGACTCATTCTGAACCTCTTGCTCTCCTTTCCTTAGACCTCCGTTCCGCTTTCGATAATATCTCACACGCCTATTTAACACAAACCCTGCTACACTTTGGCTTTCCTCCACAATTTGTCTCCGTTCTTCTCTAACTCTACCGGGACGCCGTTTTCCATGTCAAGACGGCATCTTTTCTCACAGCAAATGTTCCCTTCAAGCGGGGAGTTCGTCAGGGCTGCACGCTTTCTGGTCAACTGTTTGCGATTGCCGTCGAGCCTTTTCTACGCTCTCTGCAAACATCCATCCTAGCACAACTTCCACCACCAGTTGCCAGCTCACGGCATCACTCAGTCATTTACTCTGCTTATGCAGATGACATCACCGTCTGCATTCGTAGCGACTCACAGTTCCAACTGCTTCGTCGTTTGTTCTCCGCATATGCTTCATGTTCTGCAGCTGAACTGAATACGTCTAAGAGCACTGGATTGTGGTGCTGGTCGTGGTCCAATCGCTTGGATGCTCCATGGGGGGCCACATGGTCATCCACTACCCAATGCTTCCTGGGTGTGCACTTAGGCGCACCACAAGCTACATCCAGTGCAACTCGCTCGGAACTCCATCCTCGCCTCCTCCGCACAGCTGCATTCTGGTGTCGTGCGCAGTTCTGTACGTCCTACTACCAGCGTGCAAATCTCACCAGGACATACCTTCTGTCCATCTGCAAGCATTCTTGGATTGCATCTACGACCCCGCTTTTCTGTCTCCAGGAGGTTACACGCTGCCTTACTCGAGTAATGTGGGCGGGTCATCACTGGATTAACGTCCACAAGCTCTGTGCTCCTCCCTCCTATGGTGGTGCTGGCCTACCTGATGTCCCGCCGTGCTACAAAGCAAGCCGAGTGATCAACTTCATTCACCTTTTCACGGCTCCAGTGGCTTCCGCAGTTCAGGTACGTGACGTTCTTGCCTCCTTGCGTAACCCACATTTTTCCTTTCTTTCTTTAGTTCTCATGGATTGCTGTCCTTTCCCCCCCTCCAAACTCCCACCTGCATATTCTGAAGCCCTCACTCACCTTCGCTCTCTCCCCCTCATTCGCTCCTCTCCCTCTTCAACTCTAGAGCTTCTTTCTGAACCCCTCTTCTTCAACTCCCTTGTTCATCCCCCCATCTCCCCTGTTTTTCATTCCCCTCTTGGCTCCGAGCAGGTGTAGTAACTGTACAAGACCTCACTAACTCGGATCTATCCTGGCGCCCTTTCTCTGGCCTCCACCCTGCTATTCTCTCGTCCCCATCCGCCCATTTGGTCTATGACTCTCTGCTAACTGCACTTCTTTCGCTTTTCCCTGATCTTGTCTCCCCCACCGGTCTCGTCTCTGTCTTTTCTGCCCCTCTTCCGCTGCCGTTTTTCCTCCGACTCACAAACTCGGTTCTTCCTCTCTCCTCTCTCTCCTCTAAATCTCTTTTATCGTTTTCTAGTGCACCTTGCCACCCCTTCACCGCTTTCTATTCTGGAGGTTCCCCCTGCTTCTCTTCCTCTTGTCTGGGCCGGCTGCCCGCTCACCCTTGTCTGCCCTTCTTGAAATTAACACCCACTGGCTCTTTTTGCATAATCGCCTCCCTGTTCCGTATTTTCTCTTTCGCATGTCTCTTCTCTCCTCCCCTCTCTGCTCCTTCTGCGCACAGGAGGCAGACGTTTCTCACGTCTACCTTTACTGTCCCATCCTGATGCCTCTCCTCCACCAGGCTTTCCGGATTGCCAGTCGCTCTTGTTCTCAAGATCTTCCGTTCACTGCCTACAGACATCTTCTTCTGCGGGCTCATCCACCTACGCCTCTTCCGTCAGTATGTGCCTATCTTTTCGTGCTGGTTAAACACGTTATTTACGTATACCTTCAACAACTCCGCAGCGTTTCCTCGCCGGTCTCTTTACACCAGGCCAGCGCAGCCCTTTTGTGCCATTTTCAAGATCGATTGCTTTCTCGACTCCGCCTGGAGTACCAGTCGGCTTCTTCCAGTTGTCGAGAAGCCACCTTCTATGCTACCTGGGCGTCGGCCGCTCCATGGTTTGCGGTTGATTCTGGACTGCTACACCTATCAGTACCCTAGGACATTCTACACCACCTTTGCTGAGTTCCGTGGCACCCTGGTGCCCCTCCTCCACTCTACGACTCGTGCAATCCACACTACCGTTGAATTGTGAATGCTAATGCCATCTCAGTGTATTTTCATGCTTACTCGTGTACATTACTTACTTTCACCCCGCCTGTATTATGTTGCTTTGGTGCCCTCGTTTAAATAACTTGCACAATTGTGCACGCTGTGTTTTTATCTCATGTATGTAATGTTTTACCTTCATGGCGGTGTTTGTGCTGTTCTTTTTCTAATTGTGTACTATTGTTTTGCCTGTGTTATCCTGTAAATCATGCACAGCCAATGTCATGTGACACGATGTGTTTCTCTCTGTCACTTCTGCAATTTTTATTCAATAAGCTTTGCTTGCAGCATTTGTTATTCATCCCCATTGTCATTGCAGTGTATATACCATCATGTTTTAACAGTTTTGTATTATTTTCCCAGTGAGACGCCCAATACTGTACGTCTCCCTCTTATGTTTTCTTATGATAAATTAGAATAAAGCGATTTTGAAACCTTGCTTTATAGTTTGATGAATTATCCTGCTGGTACCAACAAGGCTCGGCTCCATAGTATTGCCACAGAGTTGGTAGGACATAACTGTCCAGAATATCGAGGTAGGCGTACTGGTTAACAGGTTTGTCCACGATAACCAATGGGCCGGGACCATACCACGACCCCCTCCCCACGAGTACATCAGACTGATGGATCGTGTATCTGGATTCATCAGTCCATAGAACCCATTTCCATTGATCTACTGTCCACGACACATGTTCCTTACACCATGCTAAACGACGAGTAGCATTGCGAGTGGAGATGAAAGGCTCATTACCAACCGCACGAATACGGTAACCCATGGAATGAAGTTCCCTGCAAATGATACGTGTACATACCGAGGTTCCAGCATTTTTACTCGCCTGTACACTGAGGTCTTGTGCAGTATTCCGTCGATTAGCTGTAACGACTCTCCTGAGGCTTCGTCGTCCTCTATCACTGATTTTCTTTGGTCCACTAATACGTTTTGCTGCTTCAGGCACGCCATGTGTCTTCCACTTATTCAGTACACCCAAAACAGTTGACCTGGGCATGTTTAAACGCTTCTCAGTTTCTGTTATGGACAACCCACTAATATATAACACCCAACAGTCTTTCCTTTCTCAAAGTCTCCGTCGCGACATTTTCACTCAACCTCACAGTGCGATATGATCGCTGTCAGCGGCAGGCTTGTTTTTATACCGTTTGCAGCTGTATCGCACATCTTAACAACGCAGCGGATCCGTTCATTTGCTTTTGAAGGGGTGTCCGGTAACTTTTGTCAATATAATGTATATTAACACTCAGTTACTTAAAATTTTACTTCCATATTATTAACTAGGTTTTTTAGGCATTTTAATAATTAAAATTATTTGAAACCTATAGGCGTTTTACGCAAAACCAAAATTATTGCACTTAACTGCATGCAACAAATGTGCACGTTGTTACTGAAATAGTTGACCTAATTATTCCAACAGAAAGCGCTACAAAACAGTTACGCCAAAGTTGAATACATCACGCAAATTTTATTTTTTTGAGAACTAAGACCAGCCTCTTTGAAATACCTCACGATCACGCATACAAACATCTAACTTTCATGTGACAGAGTCTAATGACCTTTTCCGATTTATACGAAAATATAGAACATAAGTAAGCAAATAAATAAGTAACGATTAAGAATTGTGGAACAAAAAACACTACTTAAGTATTTACTCTTGAATATAAAAAAAGAACTTAGCATTATGCTACAAGATTTTGCACACAGTAAATATTTTTCAAACGACACAGGTCTCTGCTTTTCCCTGCGAATAACACCATTCAGTCTGAAGCATGCTTAGTTACGAGCAAACTGTAATACGTAATTCCTTATCATCATTGATAAAGACTTTTCACTCATTGAACTGAAGCAGGATTTCTTTCACATTGGCTTGTTAATACACATGTACAGAAATTATTGCTATGACTATGAAAGGGGCTCAGGTTGTCTGAAATAACTGCTTTCCCGTCATCCAGTTTTTAAAAATTTAAATGGCGAAATAACAAATATCCACCAAAAAACATTCCTTTTTTTAAATATTGGGTCGTTTCATAATTATTGGCCGATTCGGACACAAATAGCAGTAAGAAACGACGAAATGCATTTTATTCCGAAAATGTTTTGCCCTCGACAACAATAGACTGCCCAACGTGCTTTCAGTGCAAAAATGCCACGGTGGCAGAAACTGAAAACACCTTGGGCAGTCTATTGTTGTCGAGGGCAAAACATTTTCGGAATAAAATGCATTTCGTTGTTTGTTACTGCTATTTGTGTCCGAATCGGCCAATAATTATGAAACGACCCAATATTTAAAAAAAGGAATGTTTTTGGTGGATATTTGTTTTTGGCATCACAGTGGTCAGAGGAATAGCTAACGGCGGAAATAACTGCATCCTTGTTAGCGAACCGTTTGCCCCTCAAGAAGTGGTCCAAATGGTGAAACATGTGAAAATCTGAGGGGGTCAAATCAGGTGAATAAACAGGGTGAGAGAGGACCTCGTACCCCAAGGCGTTGATCTTTCGCATGCTTCCAATAGACACATGCGGTCGTGCGCCATCCTGAAGCAGTATGGGACACGAACGATTGGCGAGCGATGGTTGTTTGCTGCATAATTTCTGGTGACATTCGTTCGGCTGACGGCAGCACACGTCCGTTGTGATTGTTTGACCTCGCGGCAAAAACTCATAATGAACCAGTCTTGGCAGTCCACCACACAGATATCAGAACCTTCTGTGGGTGCATCTCGGGTTTGGACACGTGTTTGGGTGGTTCCTCTTTATAGAGCCACGGAGGTGTTCGCTTCCTTTTTTCATAAAGCACCCATTTTTTATCACCCGTAAGGATCCGATGCAGAAAGGGAGCACTGGCCTCACGTTTTTGGAGGGCAATGCATGTTTCCACACGCCGTATCTGCTGCTGTTCGGTGAGTTCGTGTGGAACCCAGGTAACTAGTTTTTAACCTTGCCCATAGCTGCCAGGTGTCTGGAAACTGTCGCTGATGATACGACAAGTTCGGCACTGAGCTCATGTACTGTGGACGTTGGTTTTTCTTCCACTTTCTGCCTTAAATGTACAGTGTCACACAGAACCGGACGACAGGCTCCTGGCTTATGGTCGATGGCAACATCACCGGCGTGGAACTTGAAAAAAAAATAATCTACGGACAGTTCTTTCACTCGTCGTTCCGATAACCCACGCTCCATTGACATTTGCGATCGTTTCGGACACATTCCGGCCAAGTTTGAATTCGTGCAAAATCACTGATCTCACGTCGGATTGCTCCATCACGTGCACAACTGCTGAAATCTGTCTAAAATACCGTTTTATACAGGTGGACTGAACCGATTCCATTTGCATGGGCGTTTGGTAGTTCCTCCTAAGACGCGTCCCTTGTAACCGGCTACGCAAATTCGCCTTGTCGGCATCGGCCAATAATTATGAAACGACCCAATACATGCCTTTGTTTCAAAGCTGCCGTAAAAAAATTCTGGCTATTTCTATTTATTCATATAAAGTTTTTTTTTTTTTTTTTTTTTTATTGGAGGTTTAACGACCACCGTGAGCAACTCAATGGGCTATAAGCAGTCGCCCGTCCCTAATTTAGGGTCACTGGTTCCAGGGAAGGGAAAGAGCCAGTGCCGTAAGACAAACACAACATCCATGCCTCACCGGGATTCGAACCCGGACCCCTTTCGGACGAATGATCAGAGGCCATCGCTTAGACCACTGCGCCACCGGGGCGGCATAAAGTTTTCGCAAAAGATATTGCAAAATGTTTTCACTGAAGCTTGAGGCCCTCTCAGCCGTGAGGGCCCCACCCCACAACGCGGGAGTTGCTGGGGCTATCAGTACGCGCCTGTTTGGTACACAGATAAGCAAAAAATTTATACACTATGAGAAACCAAAAAAAAAAAAAAAAAAAAGGAAATTCAACGAGGAGAATTTCTTTGAAATTATATTAAATCACGCAGTCGGACGAGAAGCATTTGATTTTGTAGCTGTTCGGTGGATTGCGAGCAGAGATTTATACACACACAGCCTATGGCGTATACTCTAAATTAACTTTCAGTTTCAGTTTCTTTATCTATGTAAATTTTGAGTTCATTCTCTTTAAGCGTTTCAACTTTAACATTATATCTTCTCACTCACTGAATGTTACGTTGGCAACAGGAGTGAGGTCAGAGTGAGAGACAAATGTCTGTTGAGAAATAAGAACGAGAGGTATAATGTTGAACCAAGCAGCGAAAAGTGGTTGTGGTATGTAGTTAGATGGCACCAAATTGCTGTACCGTATTTTCGCGAGTATAGTCCTCGGACTAACTGGGAATTTTCCCAGCATAAGAGGCTGGCGCGGACGATCTGTTTTTGTTCTTTTTTTGTTTGTTTGTTAGAAATACCGTATTCCAATCTTTTTCACTGTGACAGCGATACGGAAATCGACGATTAAGACTCTCTCTCTCTCTCTTTTGCTGTCAGACAATTTATTAATTGAAAAAACATCTATCTATCGTTTTGTACATGTATTGTACATATTAAATTTGTAATTTGGAACTGTATGCTGTTTTTATTGGCTAAATTCTAAAGACATACGGTACCGTATGTCCTGACAAATTCTTTGCCAGTACGCAGCATTTTTACCAGCATTTATGGATTAAAAGTTGGTGAAATTGTAACGTACCAGGAGATGTGACGTACCTGCCAGAAGGACGTGGAGATGTGACGATGGAGATGTGACGTACCTGCCAGAAGAATTCGTGCAAAATCACTGATCTCACGTCGGATTGCTCCATCACGTGCACAACTGCTGAAATCTGTCTAAAATACCGTTTTATACAGGTGGACACGACATAAACGCAGATAGTAGTCAGAACAAACGTCCGCGTAGCTCAATTGGTAGAGCACCTTTTTCCGGAATGAGGGGACCCGGGTTCGAATCCCGGCGTAGACCAAAAATGACGGAGAAATTTACTTCGTTATGAAATGGAAGAGAAAAACTGGGTAAGTCACAAATTCAAGTTACTTATTTCGTTTAAAGTTTGGAAATGCAGATTATCTGTGGGTGCGGACTATCTGGGAAATTTTGTCGTTTTCAATACGTACTTTTTTCCTTGCGGATTATCTGCGGGGCGGACTATGCGCACGAAAATACGGTAATTAGTATATTAGATGTAAACACACCGTACCTAAGTTGATATAGAATCACTTTTGTGAATTGTGCTCATGAGATCGTTTGTTGATGCGTTGTGTTTCTGAAGTGCTGTGAAGTTACTACAATAAAGACTGTTTTCTTGTAAGTAGTTCCAAAGACTTCTTCTGGCCATTTGGCTGCCTAATTTAGCTTATAGTGTAATTAATGTTATTTTTATACGTAGTAGTTCTCCGAGGCTCATCAGTACGAATGTATAGTGATACAACCGCTGGTACGAAGGTAATGTTTGAGGAGTGACTTATTAGACAACAAATATTATGTAGAATCCAATAAAAATAATACATACAGGATGTACGTGCACACGCACACACACACACACACACACACACACACACACACACACACACACACACACACACACACAGGGTGTCCATAAAAAATGAAGTACACAACTTCGGTATACTATTGAAAAACGAACTACAATAAATAACAAAAAAGATGACACCAAATTTTCGGGTGTAATAAGCACGTCTTTTGAATCCGTTCTGACACAAATTAAATTTATCAAAGCTATTCAAAGGCAATGGAACCGGTATGGAAAACAATAGTATCTGACGGAAGAAAGAAGTTTTTCAATCGGGTCTTTAATCCCTCAGATATTGCTGTAAACGGAATCTTGAGCTTACGAACTCTCAGAAACAGAGTTATCGACAAAAATAAGATGTGACCTTACGTCCCCTGATGGAAAAACCATGCATTATTTTAGGAAGAAAGTATTCCCAAATGGTTTATCCATATGAGCGGTATCGGTCCACGAAAAAAACAAATTTAGTCGAGTTTTCAGGAGCCCAAATTTTGCTACAAATACATCAGAAGCAGAAATTAACACTTATGACCCCTGGTGGCCAAACCATTCTTTACAAAACATTAGAAATTATGTGAAAAATATTTTCCATCAGGTCTTGTATGCGATAGAGGAAGAATTTTTCAAATAGGAGTTTTAGGAGCAGGAAACGCAATTTACCTTTATGCGCCTAGCGGAAAGTCTTAAATGATTTACGTGAAAATTTTGAATATTTAGGAAAAACATGTCACACTAAAAACACTATCCAACAACGAAGGAATTTTTCAAATTGGACTTTTAGAAGTAGAGATATTGACAAAAATAAGATATACATCTACGCCCCTGGCGTAGAAACCATGCATTATTTCAAGAAGAAAATGTTCGTGAATGGTTTGTCGACATGAGTAGCATCGGTCAACAAAAGACTTTTTTTTCAATCGAGATTTTAGAAGCTCATATTTTGCTGCAAATACATCAGAAGCGGAAATTAAGACTTACGCCACCTGGTGGCCATACCTATTTTTTACAAAAAATAGAAATTATGTGCAAACAATTTCCCATTAGGAGCTGTATCCGGTGCAGAAAGAATTTTTCAAATCGGAGGTTTAGAAGCAGAGAAATAGTGGGAAACGCAATTTATCTTTACGCCCCCTAGCGGAAAGTCTATGAAATACTTGAAAATTTTGAATTTATAGGAAAAACATGTCACACTAGAAATACTATCCAACAAAGAAGGAATTTTTTAAATCGGACTCCTAGAAGTCGAGATATTGACAAAAAGAAGATATACGTCTACGCCCCCTGGCGCAGAAACCATGCACTATTTTAAGAAGAAAATGTTTCTAAAAGGTTTGTCGACATGAGTAGTATCGGTCTACAAACGACGTTTTTTTCAATCGATAATTTAGAAGCCTATGTTTTGCTGCAAATACATCAGAAGCGGAAATTAAGATTTACGCCCCCTGGTAGCCAAACCATTTTTTTTTTTACAAGAATTAGAAATTATGTGCAAACGATTTCCCATCAGGAGCTGTATCCGGTGCAGAAAGAATTTTTCAAATCGGAGATTTAGAAGCAGAGATATAGGGAGAAACGCAATTTACCTTTACGCCCCCTAGCGGAAAGTCTATGAATTACTTGAAAATTTTCAAATTATATTAAAAGCATGTCACACGGAAAACACTATCCAACAAAGTAGGAATTTTTCAAATCGGATTCCTAGAAGTAGAATTATCGACAAAAATAAGATATACGTCTACGCCCCCTGGCGGAGAAACTGTGGGATATTTTAGGAAGAAAATATTCCGAAAAGGTTTATCGATGTGAGTGGCATCAGTCCACGAAAGAATTTTTTCAATCGATATTACAGAAGCTCAGATTTTATGGCAAATACATCAGAAGCAAAATTAACACTTATGCCCCCTGGTGGCCAAAGTATTCTATACCAAAACTTTGAAATTATATGCAAAAGATTTTCCATCAGGAGATGTATCTGCTAAAAAAAAATATTTTCAAATCGGAGTTTTAGGAGAAGACTTATCGGGAAAAATGTAATTTACTTTTACGCCCCTTAGCGGAAAATCTATGGGTAATTTGAAAAGGAAATTATATCTAAAACACTCTTCGACATAAATGGAAGCGAAAGATAAAAGAATTTTTTCAAGCGGATGTTTAGAAGCAAATATGTGGATTAAAACGTCATTTTGAATTCGACATCATCTGCATTTACGCCGTCAAGCGGCAAAATTGTACATCGTAAAAAAAACGAAATGAAGGATCATCATTCGCATATTTTAAGCTTCCGAATGCAAAAATAATTTTTCAAATCGGACTAATAGTTGCAGAGATACCGTGGGTACAAACGGACGGACGGACGGACAAACCGATAACAGAAGCATGCTCTTTTTTTACAAAAGACGTGCTAAAAACTTATTTTAATGTCAAAACACAACTGTGAATTTTTTTAAAAAAAAAAAAGCTCAGTAGGTCTCCGTAATGCTCCGTTGGTTGCTCGCAGGATGTCTAAACGATAGTCCAGTTCCACTTACATACGCTGCAGAATGTCAGGTGCAACTAGGAGGAAGGCTGCAGTAAAGAGTTCTTTGAGCTCAGTGATAGATGTAACCTTTTTCTTGTATACAATGTTCAATTTTAAAGCTCCAAAAAAAAATCGCATGGGGTAATATCAGGAGAACAAGGTGGCCATGCCGTCGGACCCCACATCCAATCCAACGCCCTGGAAGATGGTGGTCTAAAGATCTGCGTGCATCCAAAGACCAGTGCGGAGGCTCTCCATCTTGCTGGAAAAGGATGTCTTGAATTTCCTGGAGTTGTGGAATTGCGAATTGTTCTAACATGTCCAGGTACGTTATGCCAATAACGGTTGATTCATCGAAGAAAAGGGGCCCTATCACTCTGTCTTCTATTAGGCCGGCCTAGACATTAACCTTCGGGCTGTCTCGCTCGTTGTCTACGACCACATGGGGATTTTACGTGCCCCAGATTGGGCAGTTATGTTCATTCACTCTGCCAGAAACATGGAATGTGGACTCATCGCTGAAACAGAACCGTGAAGGGAGTGTGGGGTCTCCGTCAATGCGCTTAATCATGTCTACCGCAAATGCTTTTCGACGTGATTGATCATTTGGTCGAAGTTTGTGCACTAACTGCACTTTATATGCATATAGACGCAGACGTTTATGCAGAACCTTGTGAACCGTTGCTCGCGGTATTTCGAGTTCACGACTGGCAACGCGGACGGATTTCTTCGGGCTCCTTCGATAAGCTTTACGCACATCTTCCACTTTTCGTCCGAATTGGAAGATCTCCCACGCCCAGCACAAACCCTAAAATTTGCACTTAACTAATGAGAAAGAAACAAAAAAAACACAGAAAACGTCCATCCTTAGGTCGTGCTCGAGCTCTGGTTTTTCATGTCGGGTCAGTGACGTGCAGACCTCAATTTCAAATAACAATCTTCAATTCCACTTCAATACTGATCTTAACCCTTTAACAACCATAACGCCCGAAACACCTTTACAACAAAACTACCACGACCTCCCGAAAACGTCTTTTTAGAGTGAGTAAGATTTACTACCCCCACCTGTTCTTTGAATTTTCATGGCCTGTGTGGGATTAACAGAAGTCACCCTCGGCCACCATAGCTGTCTCTAAACAAATAACTAAAGCAGGCTTTGGTATTCAAGGGGTCAGTGTTATTTACTCTCATAATGTCGCATGCCTTCTCCGTGGAAGAATGAAGTTATCGCCACCAGAAAACGTCTGAAGGTTAATGCACCTCAAGACTGCATATATCGGAAGTTTCGTGTGGTGGGCGAGCACTAATCAACCTCAACCCTTCAACAACCATAACGCCCGGAACGCCTTTACAACCAAACTACCACGACCGCCCGAAAACGCTCGTCTACAGTGAGTAGGATTTCCTATCCTCACCTATTCTTTGAATTTTTACAGCCTCTACGGAATTAACAGAAGTCACCCTCGATCATAATTGTTGTCTGTAAACAGATAGGTAAAACAGGCGTTGGTATTTCCCGGGTCGACCTTATTCACTTACATGACATCGCATGCCTTCTCAATGGAAGAATGTGGTGATCACCCCTAGAAAATGTCACTGCATAACAAGACTATAGATCATGAGTTCCGTGTGCCGACCGAACACTATTCCTTCTTTTCAGCACGTCTTTTGCAAAAAAAGAAGATCGTGCTTATGGTATCGGTTTTTCCGTCCGTCTGTCTGAAGACACGATATGTCTGCAACTAATAGTCCGATTTTTAAAAATTTATTTTTGCATTACGAAGCTTGAAATGTACGAATGATGATCCTTTATTTCGTTTTCTTTTACAATGCAAAATTTAGCCGCTAGAGGGCGTAAAAGCAGATGATATCGAATTCAAAACACCTTCTAATTGGAAATTTTTTTTTTACTTTTCGCTTCTTTGCTTCTAAACATCCAATTCAAAAAAAAAAATGTTTTAACTTTTTGATTCCATTCAAATCGAAGATTAGTTTAGGCATGGTCACTTTTCCAAGTTGCTCATTTATTCTCCGCTAGAGGGCGTAAAAGTAAATTTCTTTTCCCCAGATATCTCTGCTTCTAAAAACTCCGATTTGAAAAAGTTTTCTTCGGCGGATACAGCTCGTACTGGGAAACATTTTGCATATAATTTCTAATTTTTGGTATAAAATGGTTTGGCCACCACGGGGCGCGTCAGTGTTAATTCCTGCTTCTGATGTATTTGCAGCAAAATCTGATCTTCTAAAATCTCGATTGAAAAAATTATTTCGTAGACCGATACTACTCACGTAGACAGAGCTTTCCGGAATATTTTCTTCTTAAAATAATGCATGATTGGGGCGAACATGTATATCTTATTTGTCAATATCTCTGCTTCTAATGATCCTATTTGAAAAATTTCTTCTCTGTTGGGCAGAATTTCTGGTGCGAGATGTTTCTAACATAATTTCAAACTTTTCAAATAATTCATTGACTTTCCGCTAGGGAGAGTAAAGGTAAATTGCGCTTTCCCCGATATCTCTGCTTCTAAAACTCCGATTTTAAAAATTCTTCCAGCACCGGATCCAGCAAGAAGAATTTTTCAAATCGGAGTTTTAGAAGCAGAGATATCGGAGAAAGCGCGATACCTTTACTTCTAAAACTCCGATTTGAAAAATTCTAAAAAAAAAATCATGCAAATTTTTTTATTGTTCTTTCTAATTTTTTATAAAATATGGTTTTTCCACCAGGCGGCACATACGTTAAATTTCTACTTCGTAGGTATTTGCAGCAAAACTTCAGCTTCTTAAAGCCCGATTGAAAAAAATTCTTTCGTGGACCGATACCGCACCTGTCGATAAACATTTGAAAATATTTTCATCTTAAAATAACGCAATGGTTTCTCCACCAGAGGGCGTAGATGTCTATCTTATTTCTGTCAATATCTGTGCCTCTAAAAGTCGTGTTTCGAAAATTCTTTCTTTCTTAGATAACGTATCCGGTGTAAAATATTTCTAATATAAGTTCAAAATTTCCAAGTAATGTATAGACTTTCCGCTAGGGGCATAAAGGTAAATTGCGTTTCCCTCAATATCTCTGCTTCTAAAACTCCGATTTGAAAAATTCTTTCTGCACCGGATACAGCTCCTGATTGGAAATTCTCAGCATATAATTTCTAATAATTGATAAAGAATGGTTTGGTCCCCAGGAGGTGTAGGAGGTAATTTTCGGTTAGCTTTTCGGTATAAGAGTTAAATTTCTGCGTCTGATATAGTTGCAGCAAAATCTGAGTTTCTGAAAATTGGATTGAAAAATTTCTTTCATGGACCGATACCGCTTACAGCGAAAAACCTTTTGAAATCCGCGCGGGGGGGGGGGGGGGGGGGGTAGATGTATATCTTATATTTGTCAATATCTCTGCTTCTAAGAGCCCGATTTGAAAATTTCTTTCTCTGTCGGAGAGCGCTTCCGCTGCGAAATGTTTCTCACATAATTTCAAAATTTTCTTAACACACAAGTCTGCCACCAGAAGGCGTAAGTTGATGTTTCCGTTTTCGGCAATATCTGCGGGATTAAAAACCCTACTGAAGAACTTCTTTCTTCAGTCAGATACTACTGTTTTCCATACCGGTTCCCTTGATTTTGAATAGCTTCGGTAAATTTAATTCGCATCAGAACGGATTCAAAAGACGTGCTCATTACACCCGAAAATTCGGTGTCATCTTTCTTGTTTTAACTTGTAAATGGTAGGGGGGGGTAGGGATTCTGAAAGGAGCAAGTGACAGTTTCCGGCATTATGGTATTCTGAGTGACACGAGATTTCAGACTCCTGGTAGTTAAAGGGTTAAAAGTATACCAGTGCTTTTTCGGCTCCATCAATAAGTTATACATATTTAGACATTCAAAATTTCATTTTAGTGGATCTCGTTTTATTTTGCTTTTTTTTTTTTTTTTTAAATGACTTCGATGAAATGGAATTTTGAAAAGTGCACACTATGCCACGCAATATGCATGATGCACAAGGAATTCGAAGCTCACCGTGGAACCGTATAAAAAAATTTCTGGCCGCTTGTTAAAAGCGATGATATAAATAAGTTTCATGAAAAGACCACGAAATTTCAAAGTCCACTAAACGTTACCATCTTACTTTTGAAATGTATTGAAAGTAAAAATACGACACGTATTGTCACCACGACTTCACATCTTTACGGAAAATAATGTCAGTTTCAACTCATAGAATGAGTTTCATGCTTTGCTTTTGTTACTGCTCAGCTTTGCATGGTATCTCTGAAGCATAACGACTTCTCATCATTATAAATTGCTTCTACTCTTTTTTTTTTTTTCTGTTCTTGTAACTTTTTTATTTTTACAAAAAAAGAAGGCATTCTTGCTCTGTTTTAATTTGGTTCAAGAAATGCATTGATAATTATCGCTGTAAATGTCGGTTTTTGTTAACGCTACAGCAAAGAGAGAGAAAGAGAAGTCGAAAAAAATTTCACTTCTTTTGATCCAACTAACGTAAAATAGCGATCCTATTTTTGATTTATGACTTCCTGTGATAAAAGGAATGTTTTTAGTTAATATTTTTTTCCTCAACCATATTTTCTGCTCAATTTTTTGCCGATTTTTTTCCCTTTCCTTCCTTCCTTCTCTTTTTATTTTAATTTTATCCCTTTTTTTGTTATCCCCAAATGTATATAACTATCGCACTTAAGCAAAGTTTTTATTTCGAATATTTTTCTTGATATTTTATTTTTTTCATTTATTATTTTTTTTTTTCATTTGAAAAGTGTACAGTTCACATTTTCTATCATTACGACATGAAAAACTCTCGGCATCTTGCTTCTAGAGAGCACCACTGTGGAATATGATAAATCATTATCTTCATACTGTTAAAGGCATGGTTTCAATTTATTGTGTTCTCTCCCTAATGTTTTTATTTAATTTTATATCAGATTTCTTTTCGCTCAGAGAACTCCATGCAAAAAAAGTTTTGACCAAACGCTTCCATTCGATGCAGCTTGCATTCCCTGAACTGAGTGATTCTGAAAATCAAGAGAAATAAAATTTAAAAAAAAAAAAAAAAAAAAGTAGGATTTTTCTGAAAATTGGAAAAAAAAAAAAAAAGTAGGATGTCATTTGGTACTTCTGCGCGAAGGCATTGGAAACATAGATAATTTTGTAAACATTTTCACTGAATACGTCTGAAGAAAATTTAGAATTTTAGCTTGAATGATAAAAGAAATTACAACTTGAGAGCAGACGGGATCGACCACAGTCGTGTGCAGGCTGAGTGAGCAACAGGCAGTCTTTTGGCCGTATCTATTTTGGAGTCTCTGGTTCGGGTGGGGAAAGGAGATGCAAGCGGACAGCTACATCCCACTATCCATCCTTAGTCGGGATTCGGACCCGGACCCAAAGTCAGAGGATTAGACCACTCGGGCACCAGGGCGGTAATTTACGACGACAAAATTTATCAAATACTATGCAGCATGTGTTACTGAATTGCAAGATTGTGCCTGCTGAGATACACGGAATAAATTTTCTGTTCAAAGCATGCCTCACGTGATTACGAATAAGCTATTAAACCCTTGTAATAACCCCTCATTCGCCGCCCCGGTGGCGCAGTGGTCTAAGGCGCTGGCCTCTGATCATTCGTCCGTGAGGGGTCCGGGTTCGAATCCCGGTCAGGCATGGATGTTGTGTTTGTCTTACGGCACTGGCTCTCTCCCTTCCCTGGAACCAGTGACCCTAAATGAGGGACGGGCGACTGCTTATAGCCCATTGAGTTGCTCATGGTGGTCGCTAAACCTCCAATCAAAAAAAAAAAAACCTCATTCACCCCCCCCCCCTTTCCTGAACACTAAAATCAGGAGAATTTAGCAGGGTGCTGGCTGCTTTTAAAACAAAAAGTGATTCCAAGATCGCCGCCCCGGTGGCGCAGTGGTCGTTGAACAGACAAGTCGCATATTTTTTCGGCTCCTGCGTAGAAGTCAACGTTCGTTAGTTTACTTGTTCTTTTTGTGGTATTTCGTCGTTTTGTGTTTTGGTTGCAGTGTTTCGTACCCTCGCTTCTCGAGCAGTGAGGCTGAGTGCCGAGTGGGTGCTCATTTTTTTTTTTTTTTTCATTTTCGTGTGTCGTCAGTTACGACGCATGAGTTTTGGTGGGCCAGTGGTCGAGAATGTCCACTACCACTGTGAATAAGTCACCGTCGTCTACAGCTGCTTCGTCGATTGCTGATATGTCTTCGCTTCTTAGTTCTGTGCCTTCTTCGGGGAATGTTGCGTCGACTAGTGCTGCTGGATTTCCAGAAACTGTGCTTCTGGCCACCCGTGTGCCGGCTGCGTCTAATATTCCTGGTTCTGCTAGTTCTACTTCAACGTCGTTCGCACAAGCTGTGGGAAGTACCTCATATATTTCTAGTGATTCTGCACCACATTTTAAACGTGTAGCTTCGGCGTTGAAAATTATTCTTCCAAGTGATTCGCCGCAAGGTAAGCAGTTGTCGTCTGCCTTATTATTAAGTGTTTTCATTCCTGCTTTGCGTGACACCCCCTCCCCTAGTATCTGCATGCTGTGTCGAAGGTCGTTCCAGCCGAAAGCATTGTGTCCATTATTCGCTTGGGTGGAGGGGTGGTTGTTCACTTCACCCACCAGCAAGCAGTAGATTTAATTATATTTCATGGGGTTGATATTGGGTCCTTTCATCTACAACCTGTCGCTGCAGCCCAAAGACCAGTTACGGTGACCCTCTCTCCTGTACCAACGGCTGTTCCTGATTCTCTGTTGATTGATGCCCTCAACACGATGGGTCGTGTTGTGGGAGTGACCAAGATTCTTCCAGCTACAGCCCGTGATTCCCCCTGAAACATGTGCAGGGTGGGCGCCGCCAGTACCGGGTTATTTTTCCAACTTCTCAGTCAATTGCGGAACGCCCTGCAACTCTGGAATTAGTCACTGATACCCGGACGTACATTTTTAATCTTTTTGCAGGGGTTCAGTGCTTCCGCTGTAAAGGGGAAGGTCATCTCGCTTCTGCTTGTCCTCATGCTACTCCTGGTGCTAGATCTGATTCTTCATTAGCTACTACAGTTCAGGTGGCCGCTGCCCCTGCGGATGTTGTGCAGGCCGCTGAGGCACCTGCTCACATTCTACCTTCATCAATTTTGCCTGCTGTTTCTCCAGTCGTTCCTTCCCTCCCGGTTCCTGTCTTCGTACTGGATGGTTTGGAGCCCTCCAATGAGGATTTTCCATCGCTGGAAGTGTCTGCACGTAAATCACAACGTAAACGCCCCAGCTCACCTGGTGTTTCTACTCGCTCTTCTCGTTCGTCTCAACGTCTTCGGTCCAAGAAACCAGCCCATTCTACCTCGGGTTCACCTAACCATCATGAGCCAAATTCTGAATTACTAGTTTCGAACCGATTCGCATGTTTCCAGGATGATGATATTATGGACACGGTTGCCCCTGATCCTGATGACACTGCAATGGTTGACTCTGACGATGATTCTCCTTCTCCTACACTTCTTGACATTTCTACTATGTTTGAAGAACTTGCGGTGCCTTTGCACCCTCTTACCTTAACTGATCTGTATGCATTGACCACTCGCCCGCGTAAGGCGAAGTTGATCACACTGCCTTGCATTAAGAGTTAGCTTCACTTGCTGCCTGAAATGATTGCACAGCTAAACCAGTTCCATGCATTTATAACTAATGTTACTTTGCCTGGCGGGACTGAGCAATATGCTCGCTGTAGGGGTGAGACATAGACTTTCGTGCTAAGTCCCGCCTTCTTTCCGATAGGCGTCCGTGAGTTAAGTTAACAACTCCCCCCCCCCCCCCAGCAAATAATCTGAGGTTCTCACTCTCGTAATTTATTAATAATAAATTTATCATCCAGGCCCCTCTTCCTCCGCCTTTTGGTGTAATTATCCGCGAATCAAGGAAGGGAGAGAATGGCTACTGTAAGGCACTTCTTCAACTTCAATAAATACTTCGTGAATAAGAAAGATAATAAATTTAATGAATCAAAGCACTAGTGAGAGTCTGGTTCCGGTGCCAATGTCCGCGTCGACGAATTTGTGGCATGCATCGTCCGTCACGAAGTGTTCAATATTAAATCCGTTGCCCTATCGCCACTCTGTAATTCGAAACACTCGGTTTCACGCTAAAAACCAGGAACTGCGTTCCTCGGAGCATAAAATCTCCACAGTCTATCCGTCTTCCAGACACTCGTTGCACTCCTTTACGCTTTCTCCCGAAGCCTCTAGCTTCACGCAAATAACAGGAACTACGTTCCTCGGAGCATAGACGCCGCTCGTCTACCCACCGTTCAAGCGCACCTCGCAATCCTCCTTCTCTCTCCCGAAGCACACGGCTTCACGCAAAAACCAGGAACCGCATTCCTCGGAGTCAAGCTCCCGACGTCTACTCGCCTTCCAAGCGGCTTCGCAAATCTCTCTTCTCCCTCCCGAAGCTATCTCTTATCCCCCTCGCTCTAGAAGACCCTCCTTTCTTTTTTCGGCCCCCTCTACCACGAGGCGCTGACCTCTTACAAGGCGCTGACCTTGTCAGGTCCTGGAGCGAACCTGACCTTTGTCCTCAGGCACCCTTTCTTCGAATCTGCACCCCAGCCGCTCCTGCTTCTGGGGAAATCGCTCTCCCTCGCTTATTGTCTCCGTGCTCGACGACATACCACAAACTCCACCTGACGAGCTTCTGTACCTAGAAACCAGACTCTTTACAAACAGAACAAAACATACAACAATACTGACATTCTTTTACACAAAGGAGGTATTCAGTCTTCTCAGACAGGCTGGCGCCCTTCTAACCTTGGGCATTGTATATGCACACAGTTAATGAAATAAAGTTATTTCCTTGTTTTTATGCACATAAATTAGTACTAGATCATATCTTAAATGATATGCATCTCATTATTAATTTTCGCCCTTACAGGCCTCGGCCCCTGAGACGAAACATGCGGGGTCCTTACTTCGCATGGTGAGTCCTGTTCACTTGAGTTTCTTTATATATATTGTTTTTCAGTTTATCACCTCACATACAGACACAAACAGGCGAAAATAATAATATCACTTCCCCCGTTCCTTTCTCCTTTTTTTTTTTTTTTTCTTTTTGTAACAGTACCACCTTCGAGCCTTACTGAGTCTCTACCTGTGTAGTGATACTCTTGTGTTCATCAGGACGCTGATCACCTGCCTCAAAAGATAACCGAGATAAAGCATCAGCGTGGGGGATTAGCTTGCCTGCTATGTGCGTTATTTTGATGTTGAATTGTGAGATGGCCAAACTCCATCTCTGTAGTTTAGAGCTCTGGGATGCTGCGCTAGTCAAATAAACTAGCGGATTGTGATCGGACATTACTTCTACTGGATGCCCGAAAATCCATCCTTCGAACTTCTGGAGTGCCCATACTATGGCGTAGGCCTCCTTGTGACTGGCGGCCCATCTGGCCTGCCTGCCGTTCAACTTCCGGCTGGCGTAAGCTACCGGTCGGATTTCTCCCCCGTTACTTCTCTGCGCTAAACAGCAGGCTACGGCAAATGAACTCGCATCCGTGTACAATAAGAACGGACGGTCAAAGCTTGGCGTCGCCAGTACTGGTGCGGAACCTAAACATTCCTTTAGCCTTTTGAATGCGATGTCCATCTCTGTCGTCCAACTCACTTTCTCCGCGGCTTTCTTTCCCGTTAAATCGGTTAGCGGTTTCGCGATCTCGGCGAACCCCGGTACGTATTCCCGATAATAACTGCAGAGTCCCAGGAAACTACGTACTTCCTTCTTCGTCTTCGGCGGTAACAGGTCCCTGACCGCCTGTAACTTCTCCGGGTCCGGCTGGTGACTCCCAGAACCGACCACGTGCCCTAAGTAATGCACTTTTTCCTTAGCGAAGCAGCACTTCTCTAGGTTCCCTGTAAACCCCGCTTCCACCAAGCTACCGATTACCTTCTCTAAATGTTGCAAGTGCTCCTCCCAATTCTTGGAGAACACTGCAACGTCATCGAGGTAAGCTACTGCATAATCCAAATGAGGGTTTAACACTTTGTTCATTATCCTCTGGAATGTTGCAGCGGCCCCCGACAATCCAAAAGGCATTACGTTCCACTGGAACAATCCTCGGTGGGTAGCAAACGTAGTGTATTTCTTGCTTCCGGGGTCCATCGGTATTTGATAATATCCCTTCAGCATATCCAAAGTTGTGATGTATTTTGCTGCCCCCACCTTGGCTAAAAGATCCGGGATGTGTGACATGGGAAATGCGTCTGAGACGGTGCGCGCGTTGAGCATTCTAAAGTCACAACACAATCTGACTTCCCCTGTACGTTTAGCAATACAAACAATTGGATGACTATACTCTTCCCCCGACTCTTCTATCATCCCTCTGTCACATAACTCCTGAATCTGATCATCCACCGCCCGCTGCATAGATTGTGGCACTTTGTATCTGTGCAGAGTACGTAGCACACTCCCCGGTTTAACCGTTATCTCGTGGTTACCTAACGTGGTTCTTCCTACTTCCCCCGAAAAAAATACTTTCGAGCGATCTACCAACTCCTGTAGCTCCCAAAGTTGTTGCTGCGTGATCTCTGGACTTTCTACGTTCAGCTGCTTGGGATCCTTCCTCTCTCCATCTTTCGGCTCTATGGGCACCTCCCGAATCTCTCCGAACTCTCCATCTGATTTAAAAATTACCCCCCGTGCGCCTGCCTCTTCGTCTCCTGATTGGCTGTCCGACTTCGCCTCCTCTTCGACCACTCCCTCCTCTATCGGCGGCGGCTCGCTCTTTGCCTTAGGCGCTTCCAGTTCCTCCTCGACCCCTACCTGATTCACCGCGATATTAGCTCGGTGGGTACGGCCTTCCGTACTCTCATTCTCCGCTATCGAATCCTCCCTTTCTTCGTACTTTCGCTCTTCCCTCTCCTGTTTAGGTTCTAGCGCTTTCTGTAAATTAATCGCCCACTCAGGACTACAGTCTCTAACCGTTGACATTTTTACGTAATCTTCTGGAGTAATAATAAACTCATTACTCAAATTAGGTACTATGGCACAAACAATTTCACTGATTCCTATCGTTTTACTCCCCGCCTTTTCTAGACCTGCTTCCATAATCCTAATTCCAACCGTTTTTATGGGAAAAACTGCTGCTCTCCCATCAAACCCTGTCAGTTTTACCTTCCCAATTTCCTCCAATTTTTCTTCTCCCAATAATCCTCTCTTTAAACAATTGAATTCTGCCCCACTATCTACCAGTATATTGGCTTGGAGCCCTGCCTCTGTGGTTACCATCATTTGTTCTCCTACAGGTATTTCTATCTTTTTAATCTCTGCTTGGTTAGATCCGAAAACTCTTCCCACCGTTGCGCTCATCTTTCTCACCTCCTGTTCTACTTTTACTCCGGTGTCCTCTCTAGGTTTCTCTACTTCCTGATTATTCTCCACAGCTACCCTTCCTACTTTTTTCACCCCGTCGTTCCGCCAATAATAGGAATTACTCCGGCCCTCCGGTCTTACGCTACCCTTCTGGGGACATAATGATTGCCGATGACCAGGCTTCCTACAATAAAAACAGATTATGCCTCGATCTAAACTAGGGTTACCCTGACTTCCCATAGGTCGTTCTCCTTCTACCTTACTCCCGAACTTCCTATCAGGCGCTTGGAATTTTTCCTTCTGAAACTGCCCACTACTGTTCCCGCTCTCTCTCTCTTCACGAATCCGCTCCCCGTAGAAATATACTGACTCCCTTTGGCATTGTAATTCGACGAAAAATTATCCTTCACCTTTCCTATCTCTAGTGCTTCCACATGACTCTCATATGAATCACATAACTCCCCCAATTCTTTAGTCAAGACTAGCTTACCCACCGCACCTCTCTGCAGTAAATAGGTTTTTAAGGATGCGGATAGTAATCCTTTAAACTTATCACACACTAGCAGATTTACTAATTGGTCGAACTCGGTTACTCCGCAGTTGGCTACATAATACCTGAGAGACCTGCCAACACGTCCCGCTAGCTGCTGGAAGCTCTCCCCTTTGTTCCGGCGTATCGCCTCGAACTGCTTCAGATATACATCTGGAGTCAAATGACATTCACTGAGAATAGCTTCCTTGACGGTATCATAATTATCATATTGCTCTACGGTCAGACGTCGGAACAAATGGTTTACGCAATCCGCATTGAATAACGCAATCACTAACCGCCCTTGCATGCTCTCTGGTATGTCATGCAGAATAAACGCTCTCTCTAAGGTGTCAAAAAATCCAATATCTCTTCGGGTTTTGTAGGGCTTTTGGGTAAATTCCTCTCTAGAATTCTGATGTAGTCGGCCAGCTTCGTTGACTGTCTCCCTGACGCTGATGCAACGCCCCGTTCTTGTTCTATCTCTAATTTTTTAGCTCATAAGCCCTAGCCTCTTTTCTATCGGCTAGCTCCATCTCAATTCGCTGTTGCTCTAAATGTAATTCTAGCTTTTTCTGTTCCATCTCCAATACCCTAAATTTATATTCCCATTCTAGACTTATCGAATTCCCTTCTATTCCTTTGTCATTAATTATTACTTCATTGCTAGAATTCAATTCATTATCTGTTCCTCCCTCATTTTCTCTTTTGCTTCCCTCGGAATTCCTTTCATCGAGTTCTTCACTAATTTTCCCTTCCAAAAACTGTTCCGCCATTATCATGCAACAATAATATACACTTAATACAAAAATATATATACACTGAAATAAAATAATACAATTCCCCGATGGTTAGCCTTTGCTCTCACACTACTAATTTCTATCTACTTCGCTGAGATACCTAGTTAAATATCATTTTGATCTCTACCTTTTACTTTTCTTTTTATCTAGGCTAGTACCTATCCTTCTCTGTCCGCTATTTTCTTTCTTCACATAAAAAAATATACTTTCACTATTTATGATCTCAAATTCTTCTTACTATATCCTCACAACTCTTAAGTTAAATTTATCTTAGAAAGGTTACCTCTAGTACTCCTAGTGTCCCGATGAAACTTATGCAGCTATTTCTAACTTATACACAGGTATCGACACAGGTAATCAAATTGCGGCTTCAAAAGTAGTACTTACCGGGCTCCTCGGGCCCCCTCAGCTTCTCTGTTGCAGCTAAACTGCGGTCCGCGATGGGACTCCCTAAACAGGGAAAGTCCGGTCCCACTGGTGATGTGAGACGTGGTCTCCCGGAATTCTGTCTTGCACACTGGGTCCGAGCCTCGTCGGCTCTCTCCGTCGTGTATTGGTAACGCGCCTTGCCGGCTCCTCTCGTCCTGAATCCGGTTGCGATCTTCGCAGTTGTCGGTCTCGTCCGTTGATCCTGGTTACGGATCTCCCTGTCACTGCCGTCTGTCGGTCACGTCCGTGGATCCTGGTTACGGATCTCCCTGTCGCTGCCGTCGATGAAATCACCACTTTTCTTTGTGCACAGAGTCCTAGTAGTCGAGGTTGCCTTCCGTTGTTCCTCACAACCAGAATTACTTATTCACTTATTTCTTCGCCTCGCCTTCTCCTCCTCGGGTTTACCTGGTATCAAACATTCATCCTGCCGACTGCGCCATTTATTACTTTGCTGTAGGGGTGAGACATAGACTTTCGTGCTAAGTCCCGCCTTCTTTCCGATAGGCGTCCGTGAGTTAAGTTAACAACTCCCCCCCAGCAAATAATCTGAGGTTCTCACTCTCGTAATTTATTAATAATAAATTTATCATCCAGGCCCCTCTTCCTCCGCCTTTTGGTGTAATTATCCGCGAATCAAGGAAGGGAGAGAATGGCTACTGTAAGGCACTTCTTCAACTTCAATAAATACTTCGTGAATAAGAAAGATAATAAATTTAATGAATCAAAGCACTAGTGAGAGTCTGGTTCCGGTGCCAATGTCCGCGTCGACGAATTTGTGGCATGCATCGTCCGTCACGAAGTGTTCAATATTAAATCCGTTGCCCTATCGCCACTCTGTAATTCGAAACACTCGGTTTCACGCTAAAAACCAGGAACTGCGTTCCTCGGAGCATAAAATCTCCACAGTCTATCCGTCTTCCAGACACTCGTTGCACTCCTTTACGCTTTCTCCCGAAGCCTCTAGCTTCACGCAAATAACAGGAACTACGTTCCTCGGAGCATAGACGCCGCTCGTCTACCCACCGTTCAAGCGCACCTCGCAATCCTCCTTCTCTCTCCCGAAGCACACGGCTTCACGCAAAAACCAGGAACCGCATTCCTCGGAGTCAAGCTCCCGACGTCTACTCGCCTTCCAAGCGGCTTCGCAAATCTCTCTTCTCTCTCCCGAAGCTATCTCTTATCCCCCTCGCTCTAGAAGACCCTCCTTTCTTATTTCGGCCCCCCTCTACCACGAGGCGCTGACCTCTTACAAGGCGCTGACCTTGTCAGGTCCTGGAGCGAACCTGACCTTTGTCCGCAGGCACCCTTTCTTCGAATCTGCACCCCAGCCGCTCCTGCTTCTGGGGAAATCGCTCTCCCTCGCTTATTGTCTCCGTGCTCGACGACATACCACAAACTCCACCTGACGAGCTTCTGTACCTAGAAACCAGACTCTTTACAAACAGAACAAAACATACAACAATACTGACATTCTTTTACACAAAGGACGTATTCAGTCTTCTCAGACAGGCTGGCGCCCTTCTAACCTTGTGCATTGTATATGCACACAGTTAATGAAATAAAGTTATTTCCTTGTTTTTATGCACATAAATTAGTACTAGATCATATCTTAAATGATATGCATCTCATTATTAATTTTCGCCCTTACACTCGCCGTCTGGGATACTTACTCAAGATTTTGAGGGCTGAACTGGAAGGCTGGATGCAACCTACCAGTGATGTCCTTGTTAACACTACTTAGCTTTAATTGTAGAGGGCTTTCGTCTTCTGCGGCGAATGCTTTGGTTTACGAGGACGTTCGTTACCTGGGGGCTAATATCCTCCTTCTCCAGGAGACGAACTGTTCCTTGGATGCCGGGTGTTCCCGCTGGAGACGCCGGCCGTACATTTTTTATCATAATTACCGGACCCATCTCAGGTCTGGTACCGCTATAGCGTTAATTTCATGTGCGTTTTCATTCTTCCCTTTCTGATCTTGTTGAGTCACAGAGTCTGCTGGGTTCTTTTCAACATATTTCTTTTTGTTTTTGTTCTAAACGTATTCATGTTTTCAATATCCATATTCCGCAATCTGCTACGGATGCAGAAACTCTCCTCCAACATCTTTCTTCTATCCTTTTGACCCTCCATCCAATTGATACAGTCATTGTTGCAGGCGATTTCAATTGCACTTTGCAACCCGGTTTTGACCGAGATGGTTCAACCGAAAGCCGTTCCGACCTTGTTTCCAATCTCACTCAACTCGTTGTTAATTTTGATTTGATTGATGCATTCCGTTCCCTCCATCCCCGGTCCAAGGAATTTTCCTGGTTCCCCCCGGCTGCTTCACGCTGTGTTGCAGCACGCCTAGATAGATTCTATGTTTCCAGTTTTCTCCATTCCTCTCTAGTTGAAATTACTCATCATCCTTCCGTTTCGTCAGATCATCGCCCCGTTCTTTTAAAACTTTTTTGCATTCTTCCTCTGTTCCCCTTTCCCCAGTCTGGTCGCTCGACGATTCAGTTTTAACTGATCCTGGTTTCTGTGCTGAAATTCGCTCTATGATCTCGTTTTCTGTGCAACAACTTTCTTCGTCTGACGACCCAGTGGCTCTGTGGCTTTCCACGAAAATTTCGATTATTTCTTTCGCACGTCAGTTTTCTTTCTCTTCCCGTACTTCTCGCTTTCAAGATATTGATGTTCTCCGTCGTAAATTGCAGACTATTTCTCCTTCTGATCCTTCTTTTCCCGTGTTTCAAGCTCAACTTCGTCGTATTCTGTTTACTTTTGCTTCAACAGCCATTACTCGTCTGAAATTCACTCACTTGCGGTTTTACGACGACCCCTTTTCTAGTTTGAAGTCCCTTGAGGAGTATCATGTATAACGAAGTAAATTTCTCCGTCATTTTTGGTCTACGCCGGGATTCGAACCCGAGGCCGCTTATTCCGGAACAAGTCGCTCTACCAACTGAGCTACGCAGACATTTATTCTGATTCCTATCAGCCTTTATGTCGTGTGCGTCCTGCTGGCAGGTACGTCACACATGTTAAAAGCAACACAATTTCCTTTCTTTCACTACCTGACGGATCTAAAGTTACCGACCCTTATCGTATCTGTGAACTTACTTTTTCCCATTATTCGGATCGTTTTCAACACCGACTCCTTTCTCCTGCAGATACCTCCCCTCTTCTTCATGTCCTCCCTCAGGTTCCACATTGTTTTTTTGATTCTCTTGTTTCTCCTATCTCTCCTTCTGAAGTCCGCTCTGCAATTTCCAGTCTGAATGACCGTTCTTCCCCTGGCGCGGACGGTCTTCCGCTCTCATTTTATAAGAAGTTTCTTCCTTCTCTCCTCCCGCTTCTGGTTGCTTGCTTTAATGCCGTTTTTACTTCTTCAAATTTTCAGTCTTCTGATTTCACTTTTGCTCTTCTCCGTCTCATCCCCAAAACCGGAAACCTTGGTCTTTTTTCTAACTGGCGTCCTATCTCTATTCTTAATACTGACTACAAAACCTTTGCTAAAATTCTCGCTTTTCGCCTCAATCCCGTCTTGCAGCATTTAATCCACCCCGATCAAACTTACACTATTCCCTCCCGTTCGATTACTACCAACATTTCCACCATTCGCAACTTATATTTTCTTGCTTCCCAACTTTCCGAACCACTCGCAATTTTTAATATTGATCAGAAACAAGCGTTTGACTCCATTAATCACTCTTATCTCTTTGCTGTTCTTCGTCATTTTGGCTTTCCTACTCTTTTCTGTCAAGCTCTTATTAATCTTTACTCTCACTCTTCTTTCCGTATTCGCACTTCCACATTCATGACAGCTACCATCCCCTTTGACAACGGGATCCGGCAGGGTTGTCCCCTTTCGGGTCAACTTTTTCGCTTGCATTTGAACCTCTCTTAATTTGTCTGCGTTCTCGTTTGTTTTCTGTGATTCCTCGCAGTATTGCTCCTACTCGTCACCACCGCATAGTGTTGTCTGCATATGCTGATGACCTCACTCTCTTTCTTCGCACTGAACGTTCTTTCGGTGTTGTCCTTTCTGCTTATCGTGAGTATTATTAGTTGCAGAGATATCGTGTCTACAGACGGGCGGACAGACGGACGGACGAACAAACCGATAGCATAAGCACGATCTTCTTTTACAAAGGACCTGCTAAAAATGATACAGTACAAATAACTCAAAAGAAATTTCTTCTCGATGAGAATCAGTAGGAACAACTGCGCCAATGATTCTCTGCCACATGGGCACGGGACTTGTTGTTGCCCATAGTGAAGGAAGAGAGTTTTTTTTTTTTTTTTTTTTTTTTCTGCTTTTCGAGAAACGTAAAATTTAAAAGAAGACTACAATCACACACACGCACGCACACGCTCGCGTGTGTATGTGTGTGTGATTTGTAGTCGTCTTCCTCCGCCTCGCCTCTCTCTCTCTCTCTCTCTCTCTCTGTTTGAATACGCGCGTGCGCGCACGCAAAGAGCGAGACAGAGAGAGAGAGAGGCGGAAGTGAAAGTTTAGTTTCGCAAACGATGAAACCTTGTTCATCATGAGATGTTAAGCTGCTGTAAAAAAAAATCCAGGTGGTTAATTGCCTAAAAAGAAGGGTTGTCGTGAGAATGTTTTAGCTAAATATATTCCTTTAGGCGATGTAAAACAGTGCTAAAAAGAAATCTTTGTGCGAGAGAGAGAGAGAGAGAAGCGTAGTTGCCCATACGATTAAATCCTGTTTGTCACTTGGTAAATAACTGTGAGGTGCTAAGCTGCTGTAAAAACCATTTCCAGATGGTTAATTGCCTAAAAAGAAGCGTTGTCGTGGGGACGTTTTAGCTAAATACATTCCTTTAGGCGATGTAAAACAGTGCTAAAGAGAACTCTTTGTGCGAGAGAGAGAGAGAGAGAGAGACAGACAGACAGACATACAGACAGAGAAACCGAGAAAACTTTCAACTTCTTCCTGTTCTTTGTGGGAGAAGTATTTGTTGGAGGGGATTTGAAGGCTTTTGTCTTTTTGAATGGGGAAAAGAGGTTTGTCTGTTGTCTACGGTAAGAAGAAGCTACTCTGAACACCAGCTAATAAGAATGCGCGATTAAAGATGGTGAAGAAACAGCCGAAATTCAGCATCTGTAACTTCTTAATGCTATTGCGTGGATCACGGAAAAGAACCAGAATAGTAAAATAATAAATAAATAACTAGCTTTCCATGCTAGTGGGGAATTATATTTCCTCCAACGATAATGACCGTTGTAACTCAGCCACCGTCAAACAAATTCTCATAATGTGATTTATTTTTATATTTCAAGAGATTTCAGTTCCCTCCCGCCACCTTTCACATTTTGAACTTCATTTATTTATTTATTTACTTATTTCGTTTTTTGGCATGGGGAAATTGTTTGTTTATGAAGAAAATTAACGTAAGGCACGAAAATATAAAACTTGCGTCTGTATCTGTGAGCGAATATAGGTTGCCGTTGAACACTGAGCCTTCCAGATAAATCTCCCCCCCCCTCCCGGTTCTCAGACCTAGGCATGGTCCTGTGTTTCGGGACCTTATTAGCGTGTCATAATTTCAATACTGCTAAAAGCACTGGGAGATATCACAATAATGATACTTCCACTCCTTCTGGATGTGGATTCGGGTTTTAATAACGTAACGCTAATAACAATAATTCTACATTTGGAAATAGTGTCCGTTCAAAAAATAATACTTTCAGGTTCCAGGAAGATAATTGTCGGTACCAGAAGCATAGTTATCGGAGCACAACACCACTGCATACACCAATAAAAGGAATGAATACAATTTTAACTTACGGAAAAGAAAAATATATAAAAAACTTAATAAAAATTAACGTTATTTCTTCCATTCATTTCATTTCCTAGTAGTTTTTCGCATTGCGTTAATTTCGATTATTTATTTTATTTCCATTTTTAGCTGTTACATGAAATATTACTAAAATTAATACAATTATTAACATATCAATCTGTGAAACGATGAAACAGCGGGGAGAATCAAGGAAAAGGTCTACATAGTGACCTCAGCACCAAAGTCATAGTCAAATAGAGCCCGGCGTTTGACAGATCATGAGAACAAAGTCGAAGTATCGGGATGAAGAAGGCAATTTTCATTTTACATTATTCACCCACCCCTTTCGGGTTTGTTGTTTACCACCCCCACCCCTATTTTGGAAATAATAATAAGAATATTAGTGTGCAAGTAAGTAGCTTTTTAGTTTCTTTTTAAATAAATTATAATTGTTAATTATAGTTATTTCAGAAGGTAAATGATTCCAACAGTGTGCGCCCTCATAATTTATGCTTTGTTTAATCAGTTCAGTTTTGGGCTCACTTTTTTCTAGTATCGTATTTATGTGTAACACTATATGGATATCGATTATTTCACAATTGATATTATTCTTTATTCTTTTATACATATTTAGTTAACGGTTATAGTTAATTAGTTGTTTAATATTTAATATACCACATTTATTGGGATTAACGTGCGTATGAATGTGAAGATCAGCATGATATGCCATATTAGTGGTACAATTATATTTAAGATCCATTAGCTTGATATATTTGTTTTGTAGAACTTGAAATTTTTTAATATTGGATTTCGTTGTTTGTCCCCATGATGAAAGACAATAAATTAAATGCGTTTGAACTAATGTATAATACACTGCTGGCCAGCCAAAATGCAACACCAAGAAGGACACGAGATAGCAAAACCAGATTTACTGGACACATAACAACAAATACAAAGATGAAACGATTGAGCTTACAGGTCCGTGCGACTTGCGGAACACGCAGACATCAATAGTTCGTGTGGTCCCCATGGCTGGCAATAACGGCCGCTACACGCCGCAGCATCGAACGGAAGAGGCTTTGGATGTGGGCTTGGGGTATTTCGGTCCAGGCTGCTTCCACACGTTTCCACAGTTCATCAGGCTCAGCCACGGGTGGTGCTTGCCGGGTCACTCGGTTGCCGATCAGCGACCAGACGGGTTCGATGGGCGACATATCGGGAGAACAGGAGGGTTACGACAGCAGTGACACCTCTTGGGCCGTGAAGAATTGTTGCACGATGCGTGCCACGTGCGGGCGCGCACTGTCCTGTTGAAACGTGGCCGCTGGCAGGTCCGGCAGGTAAGGGAGGACTACAGGCTCCAAAACGTCGGAGATGTAGCGGTGGCTGTTGAGTGTACCGGCGATACGTACCAGAGGGGTGCGGGTGTCATATCCAATTGCACCCCAAACCATAACTCCAGGCGACGGACCGGTATGGCGATGCATAATGCAGGCGTCATACAGTCTCTCGCCGAGGGGCCGCCACACGCGGATCCGACCATCGTGGTATTGCAGGCAGAAGCGGGATTCGTCGGAGAAGACAATGTCGTGCCATTCCGTAGTCCAGGTGCGGCGTTCAATAGCCCACTGCCTCCGCACTCGCCGGTGGTGTAACGTCAATGGTAATCGGAGCAACGGGCGCCGTGCGACAAGTCCCCGCTCCTGAAGACGACGTCGAACAGTATGTGCTGACACAGTTTGTTGCGCAACACACCCTAATTCCTGCGCTAACGTTCGTGATGTGGCGTTGTGAGCCGTCAATGCCCGCCGCACAACATGCCGGTCCTCTCGTTCGGTGGTGTGCCGCGGCTGCGACAATCGCTCACGTCGGTCCGTCTGTCCCTTCTGCACCCACCGAATCCATACTGGCCTCACTGTAGCTGGATATCGTCCCACACGGGCGCCGATGTCTCGGTACGATAAACCGCTGTCGAGATAAGCCACTATTCGTCCTCTGTCGAAATCCGAAACGTGCTGGAATGACTGCCGTATTCTGCGACGAGGCATCAGGAAGCTTCCCATGCACAGGTCCGGCAGCACAACGCACTTCCACTACTTACACCCCGCCTTCTGTGCACCCTTCTTATAGTGCTTCTCGGTGGCGTGCCGGGCGCACATGATTTGCATATGCCCTGCAATACTAATCGTTTGCATGTCCTCTCGCGGGTGACGCATGCTGAAAATTTCAGGCCAATCGGATGCTTCCTTCTTGGTGTTGCATTTTGGGTGGCCAGCAGTGTATAATAGAATTAACGTTTTAATAGAAAGGTTAGAAAATATGTGACTAACAATTCCAATATTTCTAGAAATTTTTTCACAGATTAGATCAACGTGTTTGTTCCATTTTAAATCATTCTGCAAGTTAATTCCCAAATATGTAAAGTTATCAGAAATATAATTTTTTATTACCATAATATATCGATAAGTCTTGATCTGCATTCATGCGCTGCCTTGTAAATATCACAGCCTTAGATTTGTTAGTATTGATTAATAGTTCATAAGAGATTATCCAACCATAAAATTTGTGTATTTGATTATTGCAAAGGGATATGATCTGGTGTATATTATCACCCGAAAATAGAATAGTAGTATCATCAGCAAATAGTGTTAGAGATGAGGTGGCTTTAATAGAGAAAATGTCATTAATGTAAATATTGAATAAAATAGGGCCAAGTATTGATCCCTAAGGAACTCCTGCGGTAATATTTCCCATAGTTCATTTATTTTGAGCAATTTGTGTGTATTGCATTCGATTTGTTAAGTAAGTTTTAAGTAAAGTTAAAGAGATGCCTCTAATACCTATATTATTTAACTTTGTGAGGAGAATATCGTGATTAATGATATTAAATGCTTTTGTGAGGTCTAAGAACAAGCCTAATGTTATGTTCTTATTTTCACACTTTGATTAATAAATAGTATATTTCTGTATGATTTCACCTATATTCTCTAGATTTAATACGTAGTAATTATTTTATATTCCTGTTCAACTTTTAAAGATGCTTATTTCAGTAGGTACCTTGGGCACATGTGCTTTAAATTCCCAAATCTGCAATGAGCTATTTAGGGGTAATTTATATATTTTAAACTTTTGAACAGTGCTAAAAATGGAGTAGCATCAGTTAAGTACTTCGAACCTCTTCATAACATGGGTATCATGTCTACATCACTTCTTTATGAAAAAGTTAAGTATTAGGATTCGAAACCTTCTCGGACCCTGTTCGTGTCTAAATATGTGAACAAATTTTAATTTTCGCTTTTGAATAGAAGGTATCTTTGTTTGCGCCATTTTCTGCAGCGTACATGAGGACAGAAATATTCCGGACAGAATTGGTGCCCAGCAACAGGATATTATAAATCCTTGTAAATACACTGCTGGACAATTGCTAAGGACGGATCATAAACGGCTATATAGCGCATAAAAAAGTAAGTGTGGTTGGATGCCAAGTGAAATAAAATAATGTCAGAATAACAGGACATTACAAGAAAGACAATTTATTGTGCTGTGAAATCCAGAAGGCTCTGGAACGTGTTCAAGGGACAAACAGGACATTTTGTGCAGAATACGTAAACATGAAAAAAATGCAATTACTGTCCGCAGGCGTTCCGGCGTAAGATGTCAATACGGGATATGGCCACCATGGAGGGCGATGCAAGATTCCACACGTCGTGTCATGCTTTGCACAACATTATCAAACAGCTGTTGGGGTAATTTATCCCATTCCTCTGTCAGTGCACGGATGAGGGTGTCCTTGTTTATTGGAGGGCATTGGCGACCAGCAAGACTCCTCCCCAAAGCATCCCACACATTTTCAATGGGATTCAGATCTGGAGAACGTGCTGGCTATACGAAGCGTTGAATACCCTCGCTCTCAAGACACTCCTGGACAGCGACTGTTCGATGACATGTTGCGTTGTCGTCCATGAAAATGAATCTATCACCGACAGCACCACAGAACATGCAAACATGAGTTAGCAGAACATCATTAATGTATCGCTGGCCAGTCATAGTCCCAGTTGGAAGCACATAGAGGGACGTACGGCCATTGATCATGATGCCAGCCCATACCATGACACTACATGTCGGATATCGGTCCCTTTCCTGTATGTTTGCTGGACAATATGCAGTGCCACTATCACGCCAGATCAGTTGTCGTCGACAATCAGACGGTAGACTGTATCTACTCTCATCTGAGAAGAGGACAGCAGACCAGTCGTTATCAGTCAAATTGCGATGTTGATGGCACCATTGCAAACGGGCGGTACGGTGACGTCTGGACAATGGGATGCACACAACAGGACGGCGGGCGTATAGTCCTCCTTCATGCAAACGTCTGGCGACAGTTTTTCGGGAGATCCGCTTGCTAGTAGCAGCCATAAACTGATTTGCTACCTCACTAGCTGTGCTGCGCCGGTGTCTTTTTGTTGATAGCACTATGTACCGATCTTCTGCAGGTGTCGTACTGCGAACACGACCTCCCCCGTGACGTTTGCTACACTCTCCATTTGTTTGAAATGATTTCCAAAGCCTTGAAAGAACACTGTGGCTGACGTCGAACTCCCTGGCAACATCTGTTATTTTTCGCCCTTCTTCAATCTTGCCAATAATACGGCCACGCGTAAAATCATCTAGGTGATGTCGGGAAGACATGGTGAAAATTGCAAGTTCGTCAATTGATTCTTTCCCTTTCAAGTTTGCGTTTGAACAACAACGGTCAATACGCGTCAAATCCTTTATATCTCTTATCAGCGCTATGACGTCACGAGCAAGTTCGGCAATCCAAAATTTGCATACGCACAACACGCCTTACTATATCCCCCACTTATGCTAATTTCCACATTTTCCTGCCTTCCATTTTATGGTTGCTATCGTTGCTATTGTCATCTGTCCTTAGCAGTTGTCCGGCAGTGTATGTTAGCAATGTAATCCACCCGATGAAAATGGGCTCGTTAGAATAACGGTATAAGCTAATGTGTATTCCCAAATGTGTTGTATTAATGTGTCGGCGTGTGTTCGTGGTTTTTGTGTCAGTGGATGGGGAACGTAGGGGAAAAGGTAAAAGATTATTGACTTCAAAAACGCATAAGTAGGGATTAACACCGTACCGCCAAAGTCCTCGATGAGGTATATAAGCAATGTTTTGGTAGACATGGGGGCTTTTGATGTTTGGTCCGTGTTAGAGGTCGAATATACGCGCATAGTCCTCAGGCGAGGGGGCCATTTTGTTGACCAGATAAAACATATGGATCATTTATGCGTATCGCATCCGAAGAGCAGAAAGAACAATTATTCGCCTTAACGGTGGACGGAAGCCTATGTGTTAAGAGTTAACGATACTGCAGAGAACGAATAAACTTAAGTTTCTTCATTCTCAGACGAAACGAAAAGCACTGAGGCCAAAATTAATAATATTGGAACTACTATTAAATTTTGCCGCTAAGTCTTTGAAAGAGACTTAGCGTTTTATTATAGACGTACTTTAGAAAATTATTAAGTTTCTCATACTTGTTAAAGAAAGCAGAAATAACGGCGTCCTAGTGCAGAGGAAACGAGGGAACTCATGTGATGTCTCTAGCGGGATTCCGAGACTTATAGAGTCTTACGCAAGATGGCGAAAAGGTGCGAGGGTTGTTACAATTCCCATAACACAATACCGGCAGAGCCCTCCTGTTTCCGTCCAACGGCACAGTCTGGTTGCCACCGTTCACCTTCGCGGCGTCGAGTAGGGACCAGTCCGTCGGCATGTTAAAGCTACCACCCTCACTTTTCAGACCTAGCTACTCCCTTTTCCAGTCGTCCAATGGCCAGTCATGGTGCTCCTATGCACCCCTTTCCCATAACAAGGGCTTCGTACTGGTCGCCAGACAGGCCGTGCTCATATTGTCTATTCACATTCTGCGCGGTCGGTGGCATCTCTGATAAGTGCTGTGGAACTCATCTACTCGAGGAGAGAGCGATGGCCACAATGATCTGTCTCATGAGTGCATTAGAGGTCTGCACAGATCTTAATTTCGAAAGCCCAACCCAGCTCAGATGTTCCAGTTTACAGCCCGGGCCGACCTATTTCATACTTTCATGAAGCGTTCTCCGCCACTTATTGCAAATAATGCAAGTCTTTCTTTAGAGCACTTGTTAATGGCCCGTGAGACGTTTTCCATAAAGGAACTAGAAAAATGGAGAAAATATACATTTTCGCAGTGGAGAAATTAATTTCGAAGTATACTTTTGGTACATGGACTTTAAATTCCATAGATCTGCTATGAGCTCCGGACCTTGGATTCCCAAATCTTCTTTGAGATCTGAATTTTGAATTCCCAAAGTTTCTGAGTTGCGGATTTTGAATTCCCAAATTTCCTATGATATCTGTATTATGAATTCTCAAATCTGCTATGATATCTGTACGATGAATTCCAAAATCTGCTATGAGCCCCGAACTATGAATTCCCAAATGCTCTATGAGGGCTTTTTTTTGAATTCCCAAATGGTCTATGAGGGATTTTCTTTGAATTCCCAAATCTGCTGTGAGCTCTGGATTTTGAATTCTTAAATTGTCTGTGAGTTGTGGGCTTTAAATTCCCAAATCTGCTATGAACTCTGGACATTGGATTCTCAAATCTACCACGAGATTTGGACTTTGAATTCCTAAATTTGTTATGAGATTTGGACTTTGAATTCCTAAATTTGTTATGAGATCTGGACTTTGAATGCCCAAATCTACTATCATCTCTGGGCTATGAATTTTCAAATCTGCTATGAGATCTGGACTTTGAATTCCCAAATTTTCTATGAGATCAGAACTTTGAATTCCCAAATCTGCTATGAGATCTGGACTTTGAATTCCCAAAGCTGTTAGGAAATCTGGACTTTGAATTCCCAAATCTACAATGAGCTTTGGACTCGGAATTTCCGAATCTGCTATGAGATCTGCACTATGAATTCCTAAATCTCCTGTGAGATCTGCACTATGAATTCCTAAATCTCCTATGAGATCTGGAATCAGAAATTCCAAATCTACTGTGAGCTCTGCTGCGATAAATTATATTATTGAAATTTTTATTCCTAAATCTGTAATTTTGAATACCCATATCTGCTAAGAGCTCTGCTGTGATAAATTATATAACTGAAACTTTTAAAAAGTATTGAAACATACATACACTGCTGGCCACCCAAAATGCAACACCAAGAAGGAAGCATCCGATTGGCCTGAAATTCCCAGAATGCGTCGCCCGCGAGAGGACATGCAAACGACTAGCATTGCAAGGCATATGCGAATCATGTGCGTCCGGCACGCCACCGAGAAGCACTATAAGAAGGGTGCACAGAAGGCGGGGTGTAAGTAGTGGAAGTGTGTTGTGCTGCCGGACCTGTGCGCGGGAAGCTTCCTGATGCTTCGTCGCAGAATACGGCAGTCATTCCAGCACCTTTCGGAGTTCGACAGAGGACGAATAGTGGCTTATCGGGACAGCGGTTTATAGTACCGAGACATCGGCGCCCGTGTGGGTCGACATCCAGACACAGTGAGGCGAGTATGGATTCAGTGGATGTAGGAGGGACGAACGGACCGACGTGAGCGATTGCCGCAGCCGCGGCATACCACCGAACTAGAGGACCGGCATGTTGTGCGGCGGGCATTGACTGCTGGCACCGCCACATCACGAACGTTAGCGCAGGAATTAGGTTGCGTTTCGCAAAAACTGTGTGAGCACGTACCGTTCGACGTCGTCTGCAGGAGCGGGGACTTGTCGCACTGCGTCCATTGCTCCGATTATCATTGACGTTACACCACCGGCGAGTGCGGCGGCAGTGAGCCGTTGAACGCCGTACCTGGACTACCGAATGGCACGACATTCTCTTCTCCGACGAATCCCGCTTCTGCCTGCAACACCACGATGGTCGGATACGCGTGTGGCGGCATCGTGGCGAGAGACTGTATGATGCCTGCATTATGCATCGCCATACCGGTCCGTCGCCTGGCGTTATGGTTTGGGGCGCAATTGGATATGCCACCCGCACCCCTCTGGTACACATCGCTGGTACACTCAACAGCCACCGCACCATCTCCGACGTTTTGGAGCCTTTAGTCCTCTGTTACCTGCAGGACTTGCCAGCGGCAACGTTTCAACAGGACAATGTGCGCCAGCACGTGGCACGCATCGTGCAACAATTCTTCACGGCCCACCAGGTGCCACTGCTACCGAGTCCCGCCTGTTCTCCCGATATGGCGCCCATCGAACACGTCTGATCACTGATCGGCAACCGAGTGTCCCGGTAAGCACCACCTGCGGCTACGCCTGATGAACTGTGGCAACGTGTGGAAGCAGCCTGGACCGACATACCCCAAGCCCACATCCAAAGCCTCTTTCGTTCGATGCCGCGGCGTGTAGCGGCCGTTACTGCCAGCCATGGGGGCCACAAGAACATGGGGGCCACAAGAACTATTGATGTCTGCGTGTATCGCAAGTCTCACGGGCCTGTAAACTCAATCGTTTCATCTTTGTATGTGTTGTTACGTGTCCAGTAAATCTGGCTTTGCTATCTCGTGTCCTTCTTGGTGTTGCATTTTGGGTGGCCTTCAGTGTAGATCAGGCACCTACTTCCAAACGTCTTTGTAACAGAAGTTTGAAGTAGGAACCTGATGTACCAAAGGCAAGCATAGGTATATACACTCATCGTCAAAAAAACAGTTGCACCCAGAAGGAAGCAACCGACACGAATGACACTTGGTGGGTAGGTTTAACATCGTGAAACATGCAAATGATTCAAGTATCACGCTCTGGTGCGCATGTGTGACGCCAGCAAGGAAAGGTCGTAACGCTGTGCCTGGACGGCTATTTAAGATCATTACGTTGCGCGTGCTTGCCATTCTGACTCGTGCTGTTTTGTTGGTTGCATCCTTTGAAAGTGAAGTATGCCTCGGAGAAAAGTTCGGAAGCAATTCGAGGAGCCGGAGGAGTTCGAGAGGGACAGCATCGTCGCCGTACTGCACGCCATGCCGGTCGTGCGGATATCACCACAACACGCTGCTGGCGGCAGTGCATAGAACAAGGCACGCAGCAGCGACAGGAAGGGTGTGGGAGACCTAGACGAACCACGAAGAGAGATGACCGACGGGTTGTCCTACATGTGCGGAGTGAACCAACAGCCACGATTGCGGATATTCAGCGAGCAATGGTGCCCTCCATGCATCGTACGATTAGTGCCAGCACCATTGGCAGATGGCTGCACGGCGTAGGACTACACGCTCGCAGACCGTACCGACGACTGCCATTAATACCATAGCATCGTCGCCAAAGACTGCAATGGTGTCGTGCCACACTGCCATGGAGCCACTCACAATGGTAGCGGGTGATCTTCAGTAAATAGTCCGGCTTTTTTCTTGGAGGAGACGATCACGAAATCCGTGTGTGAAGGCACCGTGGTCAGCACCAAGGTGAACGCTTTGTTGTCGAGCATCACACGTCCAGAAGGCCTGGTGTCATGATGGGGTGTGCAATTACTTACAATGCCAGATCGCCTTTGGTGTTCATTACATGCACTTTGACAGATGAACGTTACGTTAATGAGGTCTTGCAACCAGTGGCCCTATCTTTTCTGAACGCTCAATCCTGTGCGATTTTCCAACAGGGCAACGCTCGTCCGCATACCGCTGCTGTCTCGAGAGCTTGCCTTCAAGGCACTGACACTCTGCCATGGCCAGCCGCATCACCAGACCTATCGCCGATTGAAAATGTGTGGTATGCCATCCACACTCCATCCATACCGCACAATCTGCAGGAACTGCTTGAGAAGATTCAAGCTGCATGGGATGGCTTATCGCAGGATACCATTAGTAACCTGTACAACTCCATGCCGAGACGTTTGGCATGCTGTGTGAGCGAACATGGCGACCCGACGCCATACTGAGAGACACTACTTATTAGGCGTGTAGCTCAATAAATATTGCCCATATCAGTCTCAACGTTTAAACATTTATTGTTCCTGGTAAACTTTACATTCCTCCCGAATAGCATTGAATTCCGACATGTCCTTCTGGGTGCAACTATTTTTTTTTTTTTTTTTTTTTTTTTTTTTTTACGATGAGTGTATATATATCATGTTTATCATCATCATCATCATCATTGTCAACCATTATCAATCCACTGCTGGACGAAGGTCTCCCCAAGTTTCCTCCACAACGGTCTGTCTTGTGCCAGTCTCCTCCATGTCACCCCTGCATACTTTCGAATTTCATCCACCCATCTCCCATGTGGTCTTCTTCTGGGTCTTTTCCTGTCCCTTGGAATCCAATCTAAAATTTCGGCTGTCCATCGATGATCTGTCCTTCTGGCAGTATGTCCAGCCCATTGCCATTTCAGGGATTTAACTCTGATCATGATGTCTTCCACTCTTGTCATTTTTCGGATCCACGAGTTCCTCTTCTTATCTCTCCTGGTTATACCAAGCATGCACCTCTCCATGCTACTTTGAGTTGTCTGCAGCCTTTGTATGTCTCTTTTAGTTAAGGTCCACGTCTCTGCACCATATGTAAGCACTGGAAAGATGCATTGATCAAACACTTTTCTTTTAAGACATAATGGCATATTGCTCTTGAAAATTATGCTGTTTCTTCCAAAAGCTCTCCAGGCAAGTTTTGTACGCCGATTAATTTCTTCACCAATGTGACCCTCACTTGATATCTGCTGTCCAAGATAAACGTACGTGTCTGTTATCTCCAGCTTTTCTCCATCAATCGATAAATCTTCATTTCTTGTAAAAGCATTGAACATCACTTTTGTCTTCTGAAAGTTCATTTTTAATCCCACTTCTTTACTCTTGTCAGCAAGTTCCTGGATCATACTCTGCAGCTCTGATGGGGTAGTTGCGAAAATGACTACATCATCAGCAAAACGAAGGTGGGTTAGATAATCTCCATTAATCTTTATCCCCTTGTTTTCCCAGCTCAGCGACTGAAAAACACCCTCCAATGTGGCATTAAAGAGCTTCGGAGATATGGTGTCACCTTTGTCTCACTCCCTTTCCAATTTTTACGTGTGTTGTATTTTCAAACAGCCTAATCTTTGCACTTGCATTTTCATAGATGTTATTAATAATATTAATGTATGCATTTTCAATACCGCAGGTTTTCAGAGCCATTGTAACTGCTGATGGTTTCACCGAATCAAAGGCTTTTTCATAATCAATAAAAGCCATGCACAATGGAAGTTCATATTCCCTCGCTCTTTCAATTAGTTCTCTCAGCACGTGGATATGATCTATTGTGCTGTAGCCACTCCTGAATCCAGCTTGTTCTCTCGGTTGAGCCATGTCTAGTGTTACCTTCAAGCGGTGTGAAAGAACTTTTAGTGAAGATTTTATAAACTACTGATAGGAGGCTGATAGGTCTGTAGTTTCCGAGATCCTCAATGTCACTTTTCTTATGTAGCAGGATCATTGTAGCGGTGTTCCAATCCTCAGGAATCTTTCCTTCATTAAGGCATCGAGTGAAAATTTGGGCGAGTACTGTTTCGATTTCTCCACTTGCTTCTTGTATGATGTCTACAGTAATTCCATCTTCTCCTGGAGCTTTTCCCCGCTTCATGTTCTTGATTGCATGTGCAACTTCTGCTGGAAGGACTGGAGGAACTCTGGTACTGGTATCTTTCATGATGTCTGGAGTACATGTATCATCCCTTTCATATAATTTGGAGTAGAAATCTTTCACTCTTGTCAAAATTTCGCCTCTATTTCTTGTTACAGAACCATCTTCTTTTCTCAGTGCCATAATCTGTTTTCTTCCCTTACTGAGATGTCCCTTTGCTATCTTTAGGCTTTGGTTGTTTTCAATTGCTTTCCTCACTAGTTCACAGTTGAATTTTCTTACGTCTTCAGTGATACTTTTTCTTACTGTCTTGCATAGCTCTATATATTCCACTTTGGAAGTCACATCTTCTTTAGTTGTCCTCATCTCTCTTCTTTTTTGCATCAACATTTTCGTTTTTCCTGATAATTTGTTTACATGCAACTTGTTCTTAGACCCAGCTAATTTTGTTGCTGTTTCCATAAGAGCTTTGGTTACTTTTCTGTTAACTTCAGAGATGTCCACTTCTTCTGATGTTAGGCCTTCTAAAGCAGAGAACCTGTTCTTCAGTTCCAACTTGAAGGTATTATGGTGTTTTTTAAGGTTGGTTATGTCAATAGATTTTGTTTGTCTTATGAGCTTGCCACGTTCAAGTTTAGTGTTGAGGTGCATCTTACATCTCACCAATCTATGGTCACTACCTGTGTTGAACTTGTTTAGCACACTGCAGTCTTCTATGACGAATTTTTTGTTACACATAATAAAATCAATTTCACTTGTCGTCCCGTTTGGATGTCTCCATGTCCATTTCCTGTGTGGCTTTTTCTTGAAGAAGGAGTTCAAGATGAAAAACCCTTCTGCCTCTGCAAACTCAACGAGAGTATTTCCACGCTGGTTTCTGTTGCCGTGACCGAATTTACCTACTGAAGTTTCATTCTGTTGCCGTTGCCCTATTTTTGCATTGAAATCTCCCATAATTATTTTCAAGTGCTGCTTACCTTTATTATTTAGATGACAAATTTCCTCATAAAATTCTTCAATTTCTTCTTCAGGATGACTTGTGGTGGGTGCATAAGTTTGAATAATCTGAGCCTGGTATCTTTTCGAGAGTTGGATAACAAGTCGTGCAGCTCTGTCAGAGGAACTTTCAACTTCTTCAACTTTATCCTTCAGTTTCTTGTTTATTATAAATCCAACCCCACTAGTTCTGCCAGTATCTGTCCCACGATAGTAGAAGAGATGTCCACTTTTCAGTTCGATGAGATCTTCTCCTTTTCTCCTTACCTCACTTAGCCCCACGATGTCCCAGTTGATCCTTTGTAGTTCCTCTTCCAATTCAAGAAGCCTTGAATCAGAAGATAGGGAGCGTCCATTGTACGTAGCCAAGGTCAGCATCAGCCAAAATGATCATGTTTATAAAGTATAGTAAATATCATATTAACTGAACAGTTTCTTTTTCGAAAGTTAAGTTTTAAGATTCAAAACCTCTCTAAAATAATCGAAATTCGTAATAAACATACGCATTTTTACTTCTCTTCTTCATGTGGCCCACGAGTCCTACCCATTTTGTCATGTTGTCAGCTATTTTGAAAATGTCGAAAACCCCTACTGTGGAGAAAAAAGGAGCTGCACTGAACATTACTATCTCAGAAGCAGAGGGAATGTCACACAGAGAGACGAACAATTTCTCGTTGGAATTCCTGCCATGCGTCAGTTTAGACATGATAACATACTTGTATTACAATCGTAAATACTTTAAGTATAAACAAGGTAGCCCCTGATCCCCGAATATGTAAACAAATATTTCGAACGTCCTCATCTCAGCTGTAGCAACGGATATTGCCAGAATCTTGTTTTGGTTTCGTGAAGGTGAAAATTCTGTTAATGGAAACATTTCTCGGAAATATAAACAGGGTGTTCAAGTAGCTGAAACCAACAAAGTAAATACGAAATTTGATTTCAACCTTTAAAGATGTAAACCGTCCCATTTCATACTATTTCTTATAATAGCCTGAAATGGCTTGTCGGTTTCAGCTGTAATTAATGAATGCATTCAGTGGCCGATTGGGTCTTTCGTTTCCCTCAGTGAACTTTGCCATCTGATTATTTAACTAGTCAGTCTTCGTTTTGTAAGACGAAAAAAATTTTTTAATGCAGGAGCAAAATGCTAAATATTCCAGTACAGGCCTGGCAAGAGCCAGGCTACTGCAGACCTCTGGACAAGGACGTCGCTAGTCTTCGAAATCAAGATGGGCGACGGGTGAGCAAGTTTGATAGCAACTTAATTTAAGAAACATTGAAAGAAAGAATTTGCCTTCCTTTTTCTACAGGCTGCAAACGCATTCGTGCTATCCTCTCCCTTCTTCTCCTGGATACATACTCATTAATTTTGGAACTGTCTTTAAGCTTTTCCACTTTTTGGAATACAAAAAGGATCTGAAATTTGAAGTCATTTTGTAGCTAATGTTCCGTCCATACATTTTTAATAATATTAGTTAAACCTAAACAGTTACATACCCGTATAATAAACATGTCACACTGGCACCAGTAACATGCCCTGATTAAAAGAAAATTTTATGCCTAGTAGAAAGGTCTTAAAGCAAATGTTTTCGTGGATTAGGTTTCAGAGGATATAAGGACACGCTGACAATATACCTTTCCTCCTCCTTATCTCCTTTCCTTCAAGCCAGCAGCCTTGTCTTGCACTCATCTTTTCCAAAGTAGTCGTCAGCCTCGTCCTGCTCCAACACGGAAAGTGTTGGAATCCCAGAAATAAACAGTCGCAGAAATAAACAGCAGAGCAATTATTAATGACCTCAGTGAATTCCTATTCACCCTCTTCCTTCGCCTCTAAGTTGAAAAAAGGCTTGAATTGAGGATTTTGACGAGTGGAGAACAATTGAATTTTCATAGTTCTGTCACAATGCTGTTTTAACGCTTTCCTTCCATTACTAAAATCAGTTTGAATCAGAAGATTGCAAGGTTCCTTGAGCACTGTAAACATCAATAGAGTAGTAATAGTCCATTCAACAGGAGCGATTTGACGTTTGATATAATCCTTTACTTTCGTGCGTTAGCTTACTTTTAATTATTACTCCAGGTCACCTGTGATTAGATCATCTCTCATGTTCTATAACTCCTCTCTATACGTTCATGCTTACCGGTCGGGCGCGGAGAAAACGCACCCCTTAGCAAAATATCTCCTTGCTCCGAAACCTCTAACTCCCCTCCTTCGCTCTACTACCCCGTCAGCCGCCTTCTCCCCTAACACACGTCCTCATTCCACCTCTAGAAGCCGCATTCTCTTTTTGTGTCTGTAACTACATCTCAAAACGCTCCTTCCAGCCTCTCGTCTGAAAAACACTCTTTTTCCCTGCGTCCTAATGCCCGCTGCCTAATCATCATCCTGAAGGAAAGCTCTTCTAGAGAATGGAAGTCCTTCCTAATGAGTCGCTTTAAAACTCTAAAAAAAAAAAGCCTTCTTCTACAGTATAATAGTACCTATACACGAAATCCTGTGTTTTGTCCACGCCGATAAACTAATCGTTTTCGGTGACTAACTGGCTCTCACAAATCGAACTCAAAAATCATATCCTTAAGAAGTTTCCCACGATTACTTTTAAAACATTCTGAAACTGCAAGGATTCTTAATTATATTTACATATTCATTAAAATTCAACAACTAAAAAATATTTCCATTACATTACATTTCATAAAATAAATATTCCCGTTCAATTACGCTATTAATAAAGGTTATTTACATTTACCACTATTACAGTTCTGCGGGTGCTGTTTTGATAACCTTTCTACGGAGAAGAAAAACGCACTTCTTAGGGGAAATTTGTAAGGCTGCACGACGAAAAATACAGTTATTATTCCTTGTCCAACTCCAGATTATATTTTGAAGTTAAATTTTCTTTTTTTTAAATATGGCACATCTTGAACTGGGTGGGCGGCATCGTGGGCAAAACAGTTTTCAGCACCGCTTGGTAACGTCACTGCCTCCCGAGTGTATAGAATCGTACTTTTTTACGCTTTCTAAACCGTAGGGGTTTTTTTGTTTTGATTAGAGGTTTAACGACCACCGTGAGCAACTCAATGTGCTATAAGCAGTCGCCCGTCCCTAATTTAGGGTAACTGGTTCCAGGGAAGGGAAAGAGCCAGTGCCGTAAGACAAACACAACATCCATGCCTCACCGGGATTCGAACCCGGACCCCGTTCGGACGAATGATCAGAGGCCATCGCTTAGAACACTGCGCCACCGGGGCGGCAAACCGTAGGTTGAAGAAACGTGTATGATCCAGCTTTGTCTGCCTGTCCGCACGATAACTTGCGTAAATATGGTTCGATTTCGATGAAATTTTAGTATGTGGTAGGGAATCACCTGAAAATGAATCCTATTGAAAATGGGTGAAGTGGGTTCAAAGGTCAGGAAAAGGAGCGGTATGCATTCTATTGCCCTTATGCGTCATAACGTGCGTAAAAATGGTTCGACTTCGATAAAATTTTAGTATGTGGTAGAGGACCACCTGGCGACGAACCCTCTTGAAAATGAACGAAATGGGATGAAAGATCAGGACATAGGATCGGGATCCATTCCATCGCCCATATCCCATACTATTAAAGGAAAAATTCTTGTATATATGTAAATTTTATTTTTAAAACGGCTATAAGGATTTTGATGAAAGTCGTTAACCTACCGTTTTCTGGTACTAGAAATCGATTTAGCTTGATCTCGACTTTAGGAAAATTTGTTTAGTCGGTTAAATAACACCCCGAATTACCACGTTTTTAGTGTCATGGCGTCGTCCATTAATGTTACCCATGCTTAGAAATCTTATGACGTCCCAATCTCGCGACTGAGATGTTGGCGCGCGGTCACGCCATCTGTCTCATTACGTCACGCGTTGTGTGCGTATGTCCGCACGGTAACTCGCGTAAAAATCGTTCAATTTCGATGAAAGTTTGTTATGTGGTAGTGGAATGTCTGGGAAGGAACCCTATTGAAAGTGAAAGAAATGGGGTCAAAGGTCAGGACATAGGAGCGGGATCCATTCCACTGCACTTATGCGTCATAGTTAACGTAAAAAAGGTTCGATTTCGATGAAATTTTAGTATGTGGTAGGGGACCACCTGGGGGCAAATCCTATTGAAAATTGGCGAAATGGGGTCAAAGGTCAGGACATAGGAGCGGAATCACTTCCATCGCCATTATGCGTCACAACGTATGTAAACATGCTTCGATTTCGATGAAATGTTAGTATGTTGTAGGGGCCTGTCTGGGGACGAATCCTATTGAAAATTGGCAAAATGGGGTCCAAGATAAGGACACAGGAGCGGGATCTATTCCATAGCCCTTATGCATCATAACTTACGCAAAAATGCTTCGATTGCGACAAAACTTCATGTTTTTTCGGAGGTATACTGAACCGGTTCTGTTGAATATAATCGAAATGGGATCAAAGTTCAGGGCACAGGACCGAGATTTATTCCACAGCCATTATCCTCATCACTTGACTAATGATTTCTGGTATGTTGGAAAGCGTATAATAATCAATGCATTGCATGATTTTAGTCACTTGTTTGGATCATCATAACGGTCAACATAAGGGAATCTTCTCCACGCATTTTCAGAATGCAATCAGCGAGGCAAAAGAAATTTATCACAGTTATGAATAGTAATTTCTCAGAGCGTTCGGCTTTGTGCTTGGAGAGCTACAGGCGTTGGAGAACTATATTACGCTAATTTTAACTTTGCTTTCAGCCAGCAGCTAACAGAACACGGTCAGAAGAGACGAAGATAGACTATGTAATGAGTTTATAGCTTTTCTTGGCGTCACAGTCCGTTTTCTCCAAAGGGAAAGTCGGCTACAGAAATCTTGGCGTAGGACACAGAGTTCGGGAACAGAAGTCAGGAAACATTAGGAATCAAGCGTTTTTTCGGGGTTCGGACATTTGGGCACCGGACTTTTGGGCACCGGACACATTTGGGCACCCGGACATTTGGGCACATTCATTTTTAAAGCAATGAAATTGCGCTGCGTTGAAAATTATAGTGTTCCTGTATTTCTCCCTACTTGAGCAAGTGGTGTGCACAAAAAAAATTTCACTTATATCTCATTATCATTAAGAAATTGAGACATATTTACGAATTTCTGTCTGAGAGACTGGGCGGACATTTGGGCACCGGACATTTGGGCACCGGACATTTGGGCGCCCGGACATTTGGGCACCCGGACATTTGGGCACAAATGTTTAAGGGGCCGTATAACAATTGCCGATTCTTGGCCCAATGGTAAGAGATTGACCGAGAAAATGTTCGCCGTAAGTTACTTAGGCACTAAATATTTACGGTCACGAGCCTACTCAGCAAACCTGTCGGGGGAGGGGGGGGGGATATATATCAAAAGTGTAAAATATGAACAATTTCTCGTCCGATCGGGAGATTTTCAGCATTTACAAACTACAACTGGAGACATTATCTCAGGGCGTAAACCTACTGAGCACACCTGTCGGGGGGGGGGGGGGGGGGTGTTAATACTAAAACGTGTGAAATATAAAAAATTTCTCGTCCGATCGGGAGATTTTCAGCATTTACAAACTACAACTGGAGACATTATCTCAGGGCGTAAACCTACTGGGCACACCTGTCGGGGGGGGGGGGGGTTAATACTAAAAAGGGTGAAATATAAGAAATTTCTCGTCCGATCGGGAGATTTTCAGCATTTCCAAACTACAACTGGAGACATTATCTCAGGGCGTAAACCTACTAAGCACACCTGTCGGGGGGGGGGTAATACTAAAAAGTGTGAAATATAAAAAATTTCTCGTCCGATCGGGAGATTTTCAGCATTTCCAAACTACAACTGGAGACATTATCTCAGGGCGTAAACCTACTGAGCACACCTGACGGGGGGGGGGGTAATACTAAAAAGTGTGAAATATAAAAAATTTCTCGTCCGATCGGGAGATTTTCAGCATTTACAAACTACAACTGGAGACATTATCTCAGGACGTAAACCTACTGAGCACACCTGTCTGGGGGGGGGGTACTACTAAAACGTGTGAAATATAAAAAAATTATCTTCCGATCGGGAGATTTTCAGCATTTACATCTACAACTGGAGACATTGTCTCAGGGCATGAACCTACTGGGCAAACCTGTCGGGGGGGGGGGGGGCGTTAATACCAAAACTGTAAAATTTGAAAAATGTATCGTCCAATCAGGAGAGTTTCAGCATTTAGAAGCTACAACTCGACAGATTATTTGAGGGCACGTGCCTACTGAGGATTGCATGAAAGAATGCCCACGGAAAAAACGCCCACTTTTCGAAAGTAGGAAAAAACGCCCACGGAAAAATCGCCCACAGACAAAATGCTCACTGGAAAAATATGTGATCGACTGATAAGTTTATATGTCTGTTATAAACGGTGTTCGGACAACTGGTCACAGACTGCTGGCCAAAAAACCGTTAGGGTTCATATAAAAATTGCAGTTTCTTGGCCACCCCACCTACATAACGCATAACGCGAATATGGGAATGACGGAATGAAAACTTTTAGAAGGGCCTAAACATTAGTCCTAATATTATTTTCTGCCTGAGTAATACCGCAATATTAATAATTTGATGAGTAAAATATTTTCTGCAAACCTTACAAATACGAGAGGAAAGTTCGGATTGCACTGATGGACTGTACAGGTTGTATGGTGTTGGCCTGAAAGCCGTGGTAGTCTTATGCAACATTTATTTAAAAACATAGTAATGATTCACCGTTGTCTTCAAGCCAACTGCTATACGATATTTTTCTAGAAACTACAAATAAAAAATTCTCTGCGAGTATGTGCAAACCCAGGGAATTTGTCTTGGGAGGGTGCTTAAAATCTAAAATATGAAATATAAAGCATTTCTGGTCCGATCGGGAGATTTCCAGCGTTTACAAGCTACAACACGTCGAATTATCTGAGGGTATCTGCTGCCTCAGGAAACTAATCGGGGTGGGGGAAGGAGGGGGAGGTAATACCAAAATCGTAAAATATCAAGAATTTCTCTTCCCATCTGGAGATCTTCAGCATTTAGAAACTGCAACTCGACAAATTTTCTTAGCGCATGCCACTCTCTGGAAACCTGTCGGCGAAGTGGGGGAGGGGGGGAACCAAAAGTGTAAAATATTTTACCAAAAGTGTAAAATATGAACAATTTCTCGTCTGATCGGGAGATTCTCGGCAATTAGCAGCTACAACTCGACACATTATCTGAAGGCATGTGAATGATGAAAATCTCCGGGTCGGACAAGAAATTCTATATAATTCACAATTATCATATAACCCCCCCCCAGGTTTACTGAGTAGGCACGTGCCCTCAAATAATCTGTCCAGCTGTAGCTTGTAAATGCTGAATGGGACGATACATTTTTCAAATCCGATGGGACGATACATTTTTCAAATCTTGCAGTTTTGATATTACCCCCCCCCCGCGACAGGTTTCCTGAGTCAGCACATGCGCTCAGATAATTTGCAGATTTGTAGTTTGAAAACCCTTAAATCTTTTACTGAGATGTAGATCATAAACATTTCTTATAAAGAATTACATTAATTATCGCAATTAAGAAAAGACGAAATTACGGAAACTTTATGTGACTCTGATTACCAACCTCTGGGGATCGTGGGCACGAAGCGGTCAAAAACGTTATTTTTATACGGCCCCTTAAAATTTTTGTGGCCAGTTCTCCTACACCCGTCATGTAGAAATTAACTGTTTTAGTTGTCCTTTGGAAAACTTCCAGGAAGCTATGAGTGCGTATTTTTTTCTTTACACTAGGAAGAAAAGAAGTATGTCTGTAACTTGAGATTATACTACTCACGGGGAAGACACACCCTGACCGGTGGCCAACCGATAAATTTAAATGAAATATATCGCTTGTTATTTGGGGTGCGGTCGCTAACAAACGTTCCAGCTGCAGCTGCAAAGCACCACTTTGACGAAAGACAGATGCCCCCCCTTCCGCTCGCCGTACACAAAAGAGACAAGAGTGGAAAGAAAGCACATTACACAAAGTTATATCTGTACATTGCGCCTTTTACGAAAATCGCTTTTACAATTAAATGCATTATACTTTACAAGTATTTATAAATAAAATAATCTGACTTTTAATGATTTCCCGTTTAATTGATATAGTTAAATAACAAACATTCATAGTTTTATAAAAATTAAGACCTTACTTTAAAAAAAAAAATAGTCACAAATTTATTACAGTAAAGCCGAACTGGAATTTTTTTAAGAAAGTAGCTACTCTACAGTAGGAAGTTGAAAGTTAACAATCTTATTTGGTTCTTCACTAGGCCACCCGCGGCCCTTAAGTCATAAGTCCTAGGCCTTGGCCTATTTAACAGTTTTTATTCTAACGATGTTATATTCATAACGTTTACGTAACACATCAAATTATTAATATTGCGGTATTACTCAGGCAGAAAATAATATTAGGACTAACGTTTAGGCCCTTCTAAAAGTTTTCGTTCCGTCATTACCATATTCGTAAAATTTACATAACAAGTATTGTCAATAATCAAACAGAAGTCATCGCTCTTTCCACGTTTATAAGTGAGTCACGGAAAAATTCTCAGTGGCCGCCACCAGGAATCGAACTCAGGGTCTTCCAGTTACGCGCCGGATATGCTTCCACTGCACCACAGCTATTCCTATTCCACGTCAAATGTCTGTATTAATTGTCAATAATATTGCGCTTCTACTTATGCACCATACATTCAATCCATACATTAATTAATGGGCCGTAGGCCTAAGCCTATTCAACACTTTTTTCTTCGCCTGTGAATTAATTAAGTAAAAGAAAAATATTGCAAACTTGACATGTTATGTAAATATTTAGTACCTACGTAAAAGTGCAGCGTTATTAAAAAATCCCACCTTAGGGTCCTTTTCCGAACATACATGAATTATGCTGTAATTCTCGCTTGGCTTACATAGAACGTTTTCTCGAAATTTGTTTAGAGTTCCTAATTCAATTCTCAATGTAGGACAAAAATCGATAATACTTACCCCCCCCCCCTGAACTTTTGTGGCCAATTCTCCTACACCCATTTTCGTTATGTAGGTGAGGTGGCCAAGAAACCGCAATTTTTATATGACCCCTAACGGTTTTTGGCCAGCAGTCTGTGACCAGTTGTCCGAACACCGTTTATAACAGACATATAAACTTATCAGTCGATCACATATTTTTCCAGTGAGCATTTTGTCTGTGGGCGTTTTTTCCTACTTTCGAAAAGTGGGCGTTTTTTCCGTGGGCATTCTTTCCTCATACCCTACTGAGCAAACCTGTCGGTGGGGAGGGGTATACCAATAGTGTAAAATATGAAGAACTTCTCGGGAGATTTTCAGCATTTACAAGCTACAACTCGAAACATTGTCTGAGCGCACGTGCCCACTCTGAAAACGTGTGTGTGTGTGTGTGGGGGGGTTAATACCAAAAGTGTAAAATATGAACAATTTCTCGTCCGATCGGGAGATTTTTAGCATTTACAAGCTACAACTCGATACATATCTGAGGGTATGTGCCTACTCAGCAAACCTGTCGGAGGGGAGGAGGGGGGCGATGCCGAATATGAAATACAAAGAATTTCTGGTCTTCACATCGGAAAATTTTCAGCGTTTACAAAGTACAACTCAACCAATTTTCTGCAGATGTCTGCAGACGGGCGACTGCTTATAACCCATTGAGTTGCTCACGGTGGTCGTTAAACCTTCAATAAAAAAAAAAAAAAGAAAAAAACACCCAACCAAAAAAAAAAAAAAAAAAAAGATGAAAGAAAAAAAGAAACTGCATTGCCCGCCCTGTATTGTGTTTGACTTGTTCTTTTCGTGATATGTGATAACTGTTTAAAATAGTTATCAAGAATAAAATAAATAAAACTACAGGATCGTATAACATCTGGTGCCTTTATTTAGCTTTTTATTCTCTGCGCTTCTTCTTTGTACGTATAAGTAAGCAAACTAATTTCTCATATTTTTTACAAACGTTTGGAAATAACATCTGTCTGGATACATTGACAAAAAATCACAGGCTGAATTTTATTTTTAAAAATATTAATATTCAGCAAAAGAATATTTGTGGGGTTTTTTTGTACATTTCCTGATAAGCAATTACAATTGCCTTTTAAAACATACGTGAAATCTCGTAGTTTATCTTTTTGTCCTTTTTTTTTTAATTTTCCTCCTGACAGTGGGGGAGAGTGCTCTTCCCACGTCAGATCTCTTCACATTTGTGCCCCCCCCCAATAATTTGGTGAAGTCGGCGCTCCTGGTGTGTGTGAGTGTGTGTGTGCGCGCTTTGCTTTTCTTCTGTCACAACGTGCCGGAACTGAAAATTTTCGCTTTGTTTTAGAAAAAGGCTTAAGAAAAATGTTCAAGAAATTTATTTGCTTTTTGTTAGGTCCATCGGCCTTCTTTAGCAACAGCAGCTTGTGTTTTAGAGTAACGGCATCTTTTTCTCCAGAAAAAAAGCACACATTCACACACATATGCAAAACGGTACTGTTTTTTCTGAAGGATAAGCACACACAAACACACACACATCATTATCAATCCACTGCTGGATGAAAGTCTCCCCAAATTTCTTCCAAAACTGTCTTCTTTGAAAACGTTTCTTCCAAAACTGCTGCAGGTCCTAGTGACATAAGACGATATATAGAAGTTTTTCAATTCATGTAATTTTTAGTTATGATTTTAATATTTTGTGTGTAATAACTACAATAAAAAGCTAATAAAAAAAGGATCCAACGGATCGATCTTCAAGTGTTTAAAAAGAACGTAGGCGGGCGGCCTTTCTCGTAAGTTTTGAATTACAACCTAAATATTCGGTGCGTGTAGACATGCCTGAAAGCTAGTGAAATGTACTCAATACATTAGTCGTCAGATATTTACAAGACACCTAGGCCGCGGGCCTTTTAGGAAGACTGAGTTACAACCTAAATATCAGTTTTGTATAAACATGTTACAAGAACTAATAAAAGAGGCTCAATGGAACAGCTTTAAACTGTCTGAAAGATACATAGGCTTCAGGCCTTTTTGGAAGATTTGAAGTTACAATATAAATATTTGATTTGTATAAACATGTTAGAAGGCCTAATAAAAGAGACTCAAAGGAACAGCCTTAAAGTGCATGCTTAGAAGGCGCCTATGCCGGGGGCCATTCGGTTTATAGTAGGTCCTAAATTTTTTTCACAAATTTAAGTTGTTATTGTCGCATGTGAAACTACAATGATTTTAATATTTCGTAAGTCTGAATAGTGAATAAAAAGTTCTCGAGAGCCATTAACGCATTTTATGTCAGATGCATTCAAGGAACCTAGACCTAGGAATTTTAAATGAAATTTAAGCTATGGTCTTGACTTTTATAGTGAGGTGCGTTCAAATGTACAAAAAAACTGATATAGATAAAACAGCACATCAGATCTCATAATGAAATTAAATTTTTTTTCGCAGAATATGTCCAGGTATATTTTATATTTGTAGAAGAAATGAAAAAGAAAGAAAACAAAAAATTCTGTTTGTGCTTCTATGCATGAACTACCATAACATTTTATCATTTGCAACTGCGCAATTCTAAGTTTCCGAAAATGCTGTTACTATTTTAACGCATTTTTGCTATCTGGCAATATCAGGAACAAGAGAACGTAGTTGCTTGTCCTCTGCGTGATCTTTTTTACAGTAAATGAAACAATGCGATTTAGGACCACTATGCATTTTTCGAGGGGTTTTGAAGGACGGGAACCCGACTGAAAAGGCCTGCTTTCAAACGATTTCATGAAAAAAAGAAAAAAAAAAAGAAAAGAAAGAAATCCGAGAAATATTGTGACTGACTGCTGTTATTTGTATTCGATATTTCATCAGCTGCCTATTGAAACATCTAATGTGCGGCGAAGGAACACAGGGAAAATTCGACTTTGTTGTGTCTGATATATTTATGCCTAAGAACTGTCAGCCCTCCATTGCTTAAGCGTAGAAGTACATATCTTATACCAGACCGTGTTTTCTTGTGAGTTTTAGAACTTATGAAGCGCTTTTTCCAGGTAAGTCTTTTATGCAATAAATTCTGTCCTGGTGTTCAGCAAACACGCTCTAAAACAAAATGGCGCAGACATGAATTATTACCGGTTTTCGTGATGCAAATTTCAAGTAAACAATTTAAGTAACAAGTGCAATAACAGATGGCGCGTGTGATGGCCAAAATGCTTCGAGGAGTAGACTATAAAATGGCGCCCAAGTATGCAGATGAATCTCATTCGTAAACAAGTCACCCAAGGGTTAACATGTCAAGCGATGAGCATCACACTTGGCACTGTTTGCTCATATGCGTTCGACAAAGGCAACAATGCAGATGAAGCCTGCAGCAACACTTGTGAGGTATACGGCGAGGATGCTGTAGACAAAAGCACATGTCGCCTTTGGTTCCGGAAAGTTCGGAAACAAGCTGCAGAGATCAACCACGTTCTGCACGTCCATCAGAGGTTTCTGAAGAGGATGTCAACCAAGCCACATCAAATGACCAACATCTAACCGTTGAGGAATTATCAGAAAGGTTGTCTGTGCACAGAACAATAGTAAAAAGAATGAAGTATGCATTTGGGTTTATCACAAAGTTCGACCAGTAGGTACCACATGACCTATCGCAAGAAATCGATCGGACAGAATGACCACATGTCTTTCTTTGCTTGCGCGTCACAGAAATGAACTTTTCTTGGAACGATTAGTTACGGGTGATGAAATGTGTGTCCTCTACAGAAATGTAAAGCGTCATTGGACTGCATGCCGAGTTGGCGAGTCTACTCCATCCGGGAAAGGTCTTGTTAAGTGCATAGTGGGATGTCAAGGAGATAATTCACTGGAAGCTTCTTGCACCTGACTAAACGATAAGTGATTACCTGTACTGGCAACAGTTGGAAAGGCTGAAAGAAAAATTGAAACCTAAGCATACAGTACTGGTTAACCGGAAAGGCGCCAACTTGCAATATGACAAAGCAAGACGCCATACAGCTTTAGCCACTCGGAGAAAATTACTGGACATTGGAGGGGAAGTGTCTACCTTGCACCTACGGACCAGAGACGGTCACGGGTCAACAATTTTTAGCGGGGCAAACGAGTCGGGTCAAGGTGCTTTTGACCTGATTTCGACCTGGTTTATGTCCGTTTTATTTCTGAAAAGAAAAAATTCAAAGAAAAACGCGCACTGTGGAATTTTGTTCTCGATACTGGTGCCGGCAGACTGAAAGATGATTTGTCATGCAATGTGAAGGAAGCGTGTCCTCAGAAGGAAAACTTGGCGTTAGTTTTCTCTTACATAAAATTTCTTCGGGTCAGTTTCTTTCATGAAATTGTCAGGCAAATATTTGAAAAGTTCATTTTTCACAAAGTTCGTTTTTGACTCGAATAAATTTCAGCAAGTCAAAAATGGTTTTGTTATTTTTACAAAGAGGGCGATTTTTTAAATTTTTCTTTTTTTTTATAATCGCAAAAATCTCATAGAATAACACGGGAAATGCCATCCAACTAAAAGTCAATATTTGAATCGTTCATTTTTCCTTAAAGTAAAAAATTTTAAACGATCATTTCTCCAAAAGTCAATATCTGATTTAACAAATTTTTACCAGATCAGTTTTTTCTTTCATAAATTTTCTTCAGGTTATATTTTTCTTTAATAAATTTTCTTCAGTTTAGTTTTTACGATTAAATATTTTACAAGAGGTTAGTTTTATTTATTTTTATTTTTCAATGGTTGTAAATAAAGTGTTTTCAACAAATAGGAAAATCATCTTATAGTTTCTGGATTGAGAGAAAGAGGATTTAATCGTGTCAAAAAAGTTCAGTTTACATGTTTGCTAACCTTTTTTGATGAATTGGTGATGAACCTGAAAAGCACCGTTTTGATTTCCTTTTTTTTTACACCATTTTGTGATTTTTATTTATCGAAGTGGTTCGAACTCCCAGTCCTTTGTTCAGAAATCTTACATTATTTCCGCTAGACCATCGAACCATTGGAAAAAGATGCTTGAAAGAGTAAGATTTATGCTTTTTCATGGTGTTCAAATGTTTTAGGGATTTGGAATTTCTTTTAAAATGGTTTGTGAGGGGGAGTGGACGTTATTTGAGTTGTGATCGAGTTTGTGTGAACATGAGTTTTTCTGTTACGGTGGATCGTCTCTCGTTGAACTGTTGTAATGGAGGAAATGATGAAACAGACGTATATGACAACTCAGAAAGTAGGAAGTTTAGGTGGTCTCGATGCTTTATACCGTGCTGTCAAAAAAGAAGGCGTCAAGAAAAAAGATGTCATGAAATGGTTGAAGGGGAGAAAACGTACACCCTTCACAAGCCGGTGAGACGACATTTTCCGAGAAATAGAGTGATGGTGAATAAAATAGGACAACAGTTCCAAGCAGACCTAGCTGATGTCTCCAGTTTGAGTCAATATAACGATGGATTTCGTTACTTGTTAACATGCATTGACATATTTTCCAAATATGCATGGGCGATTCCCTTAAAGCAAAAGTCAGGGTCCCATATCGTTCAAGCATTTTCCCAGATTTTCCAAGATAGAAAACCAGTATAACTTCAAACAGACAAAGGAACTGAATTTAAGAACAAAGAGTTTCAAAGGTTTTTAACACAACACGGTGTGCATTTCTTTACAACGAACAACGAGACAAAAGCAAGTGTTGTGGAGAGATTCAATCGCACGCTCAAAACTAGCATGTGGCGATACTTTACAAGTCAAAATACATTTAAATTCATAGACGTGCTCAACGATTTAGTTCACAGTTACAATCATTCTCCCCATCGAAGTATAAAAGTGAAACCTGTAGATGTAAACAAAGATAATGAAAAGCAAGTGTTTCTCAATCTGTATGGTGATCTCAAGAAGGAAAAACAGTCCTATAAATTTCAGGTGGGTGATCATGTGAGGATCAGTAAAGCAAAATTGACATTTGAAAAAGGATACGAATCAAATTGGACGGAAGAAGGTTTTGTTGTGAGCGGTCTTGTTCCCAGATCCCCACCCGTCTATAAAGATTTATTGAACGAAGAGCTGGAAGGAACTTTTTACGCCGAAGAGCTTCAAAACGTTACACTGTCCGAGGCCTTTCCTGTGGAACGTGTTCTAAAGAAACGTAAAAGAAAAGGAAAAATGGAATACTTTGTTAAATTTAAAGGGTATCTTGATAAATTTAATGCTTGGATCCCCGCGGAAGACTTGACCTCTCTATAAAACCGACCTTTTTTTTAGATGAAACATCATTCGTCAACATGAGTTGACGAATGATGTAACGTTACCTAGCGACAGCTCTCTCCGCTACTTTTCAGACAATAAAATTTCTCATTTCATCACGCGTCTTCCTTCCCCGATCGAACTCAATGGTGACTGGGAAGTGGGACTCGTCGAACTCATCTACCTTCGTTCCTGGTTTAATGTGAATGTAAATTCAAATTCCTTTGCTTACGGTCTCGGTCCAAGTCAACTGAAAGCAGCAAAAATCCCTGCTGGATATTATGATTCTGTGGGAGACGTGGTAAAAGCCATGTCCCAGCATTGGTCGAAAAAAATTACGATGTTTTTTAATAAAACCACGAGACGTGTCAAAGCAGTTTTAACTCTTGGTTCTCAGCTGGAGTTATTTCCAGGAATAGCTGAAATTCTAGGTTTTCAACCTGGAGTGTATTCGGCCTCAGGAGGAAGCGATGCTACCATTCATGGAAATTTCGTAGCCGATCTGAACACGTCGCTTTCCCTATTGTACGTGTACAGCGATATCGTGGATCCTCAGCCTGTGGGAGACATGTTTGCTCCTCTCCTTCGCATCGTGAAAGTGAGCGGAGAAGACGGAGATGTGGTGAGCGCCTTATACGATCGCCCTCATTATTTGCCTCTAGCAAGAAAACATTTCCAAACCGTAGAAATCGTTATAAGGAATCACTCGGGACAATTAGTACCATTTGAACGTGGGAGAGCGATCGTGAAACTTCATTTTCGTCTCAAGGCTCTGTAGTCATGCATGAACCATACCGCTGTTGTACAAAATCCTTCGAGGAATATTACGTCAATCAAACTGGAAAAGGTTTAGTCTACTATCAAGGAGCACCCCTTCATAAAGGGTATGGACTTGGGGGACTTTTTCGCTCGTTATTTAGAGCGGCGGTACCAATATTCAAACAAGGTGCAAAAACGCTTGGAAAACAAGTCTTTCAAACGGGGGTCGACCTTGCAAATGACTTAATGCAAGGAAAGGATGCAAAAATAGCAGCCAAACAACGAGCTAAAGAAGCAGGACAAATTCTCACCGACAAAGCTGCAAGCAAAATGAAGAAAATGTTAGGAGGAAGCGTTAAAAGGAAGAGAAACACGATGAAGCGCATCATTCGTTCAAAGAAAGCCAAGACGACAGCACACGATATTTTCGATCCGTAAACCATGGCTTTGATTCACAGTCATTCTTCCGTATGTTTAAAGTCGGAACTTGATTTATTTGCTTTACCGCCCACCCAAACGAGCATAGAAAAAGGACAGTGGATCGAATATCACCCCTTGGCCAACATTCGAGATGGAGGACCTCTGGAATTTAATATTTCTGGGAGTGGAGAAGAATACATGGACTTGTCTTCCAGCCAACTCTACGTAAAGATTAAAATTGTGAAAGCTGACAATTCCTACATAGCTGACAAAGAGCCCGTGGGGCCCATAAACTGTTTTCTTCATTCTCTGTTTTCCCAAGTTGATGCTAGTTTAAACGAAAGAGTGATTTCGTCCTCGAGCAACACGTATCCTCACAGAGCATATATTGAAACTCTATTAAATTATAGAGAAGACGCAAAGAAATCCTATTTAGCATGCGAAGGGTTTTACAAGGATACAGCCGGACATCTGAACGAAATTAATCCCACGAATGCTGCAACAAACAAAGGATTACATCAACGCTATGAGCTCGTGAAAGACAGCAAAACGTTTGACATGATTGGAACCTTGCACTGTGATTTATTTTTCCAAAACAGACTGCTTCTCAATTTAGTGGACGTGAAAATTAAACTGGTTCGAAGTAAACCTGATTTGTGCCTCGTTTCCTCCTCAGAGGCCCCCAATTACAGAGTTCTCATCGAACACGCCTCCATTTTTGTGAGAAAATTGAAAGTCAACCCGGGAGTTGCCATCGGCCATGCAAAAGCTTTAGAAAAATCTCCCGCCAAGTATCCTATTGATCGTGTTTTATGCAAAGTGTATTCCGTCTCTCAAGGAAGTATGTCCTTCGTGCAAGACAACGTATTCCTAGGACAAATGCCCAAAAAGACTGATTATTGGATGTGTCGATAACGATGCTTTTAATGGTACATATAAATTTAACCCCTTTGAATTTAAGCATTATGATGTTAACTTTATCGCCGTGTACGTTGACGGACAGTCAGTTCCTCATAAACCTCTAGAACCCAATTTCGAAAAGGGCAGCACAATTCGTTCTTTCCATAGTCTATTTCAAGGAACCGAGAAACTGGGCCAAGATTATGGAATATATATCGATCGAGATGAATTTTCCAAGGGATACACTCTTTATGCATTCAATCTCAGTCCGGACCTGTGTGATGGAGGGCATATGAACCTGATCCAACAAGGAAATTTAAGAGTGGAAATCAAATTTGGAAAAGCTTTAGCAGAAACCATTTCTGTGCTAATCTACGCAGAGTTCCAAAACATTATTGAAATTTCAAAGTCCAGAAACATTCTTTGTGATTTCTCCAATTGAAGAAATGAACAGTGTTCAAATTGTAAAGACCCTAAAGCAAGATCACGTGACACAACGGTCATTCAATAAGCTTTGCTTGCAGCATTTGTTATTCATCCCCATTGTCATTGCAGTGTATATACCATCATGTTTTTACCAGTTTTGTATTTTTTCCCAGTGAGACGCCCAATACTGTACGTCTCCCTCTTATGTTTTCTTATGATAAATTAGAATAAAGCGATTTTGAAACCTTCCTCGGAGTGTTTGCCTGTGACAGACTTCCCAAGAGAATTGTCAAGTTCCCAGCATGTATTGTTGTGAATACGGATCGGATTGTATGAAAGAATGCCCACGGAAAAAACGCCCACGGAAAAATCGCCCACGGAAAAAACGCCCACGGAAAAAACGCCCACGGAAAAAACGCCCACTTTTCGAAAGTAGGAAAAAACGCCCACGGAAAAATCGCCCACAGACAAAATGCTCACGGGAAAAATATGTGATCGACTGATAAGTTTTTATGTCTGTTATAAACGGTGACAGGACAACTGGTCACAGACTGCTGGCCAAAAAATCGTTAGGGGTCATATAAAAATTGCGGTTTCTTCGCCACCTCACCTACATAACGCGAATATGGGAATGACGGAATGAAAACTTTTAGAAGGGCCTAAACGTTAGTACTAACATTATTTTCTGCCTAAGTAATACCGCAATATTAATAATTTGATGTGTAAAATATTTTCTGCAAACCTTACAAATATGAGAGGAAAGTTCGGATTGCACTGATTGACTGTAGAGGTTGTATGGTCTTGGCCTGAAAGCCGTGGTAGTCTTATGCAACATTTATTTAAAAACACACTAATGATTCACCGTTGTCTTCAAGCCAACTGCTATACGATATTTTTCTAGAAACTACAAATAAAAAATTCTCTGCGAGTATGTGCAAACCCAGGGAATTTGTCTGGGGAGGGGGGGGTGCTTAAAATCTAAAATATGAAATATAAAGAATTTCTGGTAAGATCGGGAGATTTCCAGCGTTTACAAGCTACAACACGTCGAATTATCTGAGGGTATCTGCTGCCTCAGGAAAACTAGTCGGGGGGGGGGGGGGGGGTAATACCAAAATCGTGAATATCAAGAATATCTCTTCCGATCTGGAGATCTTCAGCATTTAGAAACTGCAACTCGACAAATTTTCTTAGCGCATGTCACTCTCTGGAAACCTGTCGGCGAAGAGGGGGGGGGGGTAATACCAAAAGTGTAAGATATGAACAATTTCTCGTCCGATCGGGAGATTCTCGGCAATTAGCAGCTACAACTCGACACATTATCTGAAGACATGTGAATGATGAAAATCTCCGGGTCGGAAGAGAAATTCTTCATATTCTACACTTTTGGTATTACCCCCCCCCCCCCGACAGGTTTGCTCAGTAGGTTCATGCCCGGAGATAATATCTCCAGTTGTAGTTTGTAAATGCTGAAAATCGCCCGATCGGACAAGAAATTCTATATAATTCACAATTATCATATAACCCCCCCCCCCCACCCCCAGGTTTGCTGAGTAGGCACGTACCCTCAAATAATCTGTCCAACTGTAGCTTGTAAATGCTGAAAATCTCCCGATGGGACGATACATTTTTCAAATCTTAGAGTTTTGATATATCCCCCCCCCCGACAGGTTTCCTGAGTCAGCACATGCGCTCAGATAATTTGCAGAATTGTAGTTTGAAAACCCTTAAATCTTTTGCTCAGATGTAGATCATAAACATTTCTTATAAAGAATTACATTAATTATCGCAATTAAGAAAAGACGAAATTACGGAAACTATATATGACTCTGATTACCAACCTCTGGTGGTTGTGGGCACGAAGCGGTCAAAAACGTTATTTTTATACGGCCCCTTAAAATTTTTGTGGCCAGTTCTCCTACACCCGTCATGTAGAAATTAACTGTTTCAGTTGTCCTTTGGAAAACTCCCAGGAAGCTATGAGTGCGTATTTTTTTCTTTACACTGGGAAGAAAAGAAGTATGCCTGTAACTTGAGATTATACTACTCACGGGGAAGACACACCCCGACCGGTGGCCAACCGATAAATTTAAATGAATTATATCGCTTGTTATTTGAGGTGCGGTCTCTAGCAAACGTTCAAGCTGCAGCTGCAAAGTACCACTTTGACGAAAGACAGATGCCCCCCCCCCCTTCCGCTCGCCGTACTCAACAGACAACAGTGGAAAGAAAGCACATTACACAAAGTTATATCAGTACACTGCGGCTTTTACGAAAATCGCTTTTACAATTAAATGCATTAAACTTTAAAAGTATTTATAAATAAAATAATCTGACTTTTAATGATTTCTTTTTTAATTGATATAGTTAAATAATAAACATGCATAGTTTTATAAAAATTAAGACCTTACTTTAAAAAAAAAAAAAAAAGAATAGTCACAAATTTATTATAGTACAGCCGAACTGGAATTTTTTAAGAAAGTAGCTACTCTACAGTAGGAAGTTGAAAGTTAACAATCTTATTTGGTTCTTCACTAGGCCACCCGCGGCCCTTAAGTCATAAGTCCTAGGCCTTGCCCTATTTAACAGTTTTTATTCTAACGATGTTATATTCATAACGTTTACGTAACACATCAAATTATTAATATTCCGGTATTACTCAGGCACAAAATAATATTAGGACTAACGTTTAGGCCCTTCTAAAAGTTTTCGTTCCGTCATTCCCATATTCGTAAAATTTACATAACAAGTATACAAGTATTGTCAATAATCAAACAAAAGTCATCGCTCTTTTTTTTTTTTTTTTTTTGATTGGAGGTTTAAAGACCACCGTGAGCAACTCGATGGGCTATAAGCAGTCGCCCGTCCCTAATTTAGTGTCACTGGTTCCAGGGAAGGGAGAGAGCCAGTGCCGTAGGACAAATACAACACCCATGCCTGACCGGGATTCGAACCCGGACCCCTTACGGACGAACGATCATAGGCCAGCGCCTTAGACCACTGCGCCACCGGGGCGGCCTCCAAGTTTGATACTGTTAAATTGAATGAAGTACCTCTTCAAAGTTCGTTTACAGCCGTATGTGGACAATATTGTATTTTCTTCTTGTATTCTAGATGTCGCGGAAAAAGCTTGTACTCTATTGTAAGAAATTTTGGATGGAAATCTGAAACAAACGACCTGCGTGTCTTTCATTTCGTTCGAAATAAATTTCGAATTGAATCAAAATTCAGAATTTAAAATAAAAATTGATTGAAATCTATTTTATGTGTTTTTAAATTATTTTGTACCTTTTTTAATTACTTCAGTTGACAACATGGAAGTGCCCAGACTACAACATCCTTTCACTGCTCTGATAGCGGGCCCTACTGGCTGTGGGAAGACTCAGTTTGTAAAACGTTTACTTCAGCATCAAGCGAAAGTTATATCTCCCCCTCCCGAACATGTGGTGTGGTTCTACGGGGTTCACCAAACATTGTATGATGAAATAGAAAACGTGACATTTGTGGAAGGCCTCCTCCAATTTCCGTGACTATGTGAAAGGAAGAACGCGTGGACAGAAATGACGGAGAAATTTACTTCGTTAGAATGGCGCCCGAACTATCCGGATGACCCGACCGTTCAAAATCTCGCATTGGTGTGATGTTATTTCCACACCGCGAGATAGGAAAAATAAGAGAATCCCTTCTCCAGCACTTCGAAAAAAAAAAAAAAAAAAATAAGGCGGAGATGATGTAACGTACCAGGAGATGTGACGTACCTGCCCGAAGGACGCACACGACATAAAGGCAGATAGGAATCAGAATAAAACGTCCGCGTAGCTCAATTGGTAGAGTGACTTATTCCGGAATGAGGGGATCCGGGTTCGAATCCTGGCGTGGACAGAAATGACGGAGAAATTTGCTTTGTTATAAACAGTCTCGGACTTTTTTTCCGCGTTTTTCAACAGTCTCGGACTTTTTTTCCGCGTTTTTCAACAGTCTCGGACTTTTTTTTCCTAGGACTTTTTACCCTGATTCAAAAAAATCAGTCATTCTGAAAAGAAAGAAAACCTAAGGGAGAGGGGAAGACAGGTATTTTTACTCGTGGCTTTCTTTACAATGATGTCGTATTTTCTTTGCACATTTCTATTCAACCGCGGAGTACCTGTTTGACCTTCTGAGGGAAGCGGTGAAAAATAGCATTTTTTTTTTTTTTTTTGGCATTCCTGTGCCCATTATTGGAAGTACAGGAAACGGTTCAGAGGTATACTTTATCTCCTTCTCAAAAGAAAAAAAACAAACAAAAACTATTTTGTTTGCTTTATGCAATATATATATATATATATGTATGTATATGTATAAAAAAGTAAGAAATATATCTATTTAGCGACAATTTCAGAATCATTACAAAACTCGGTTGCTTAAATGAAACTCAAAACCCACGTCTACCTCATGTCAGACGCCCGATTACGTGCGGGAAGCGACCGTGCGCCAAGCGACCATGTGGAAAATCATGCGCAAAGCGACCCTGTTATATTTGTTCGTGGACGAAGCGACCCTGCTATTCGAATCATTTTACTTATATCATCATTGTCAACCATTTTCAATCCATTGCTGGACGAAGGTTTACCCAAGTTTCCTCCACAACGGTCTGTCTGTCTTGTGCCGGTCTCCTCCATGTCACTCCCGCACACTGTCGAATTTCATCCACCCATCTCCCATGTGGTCTTCTTCTGGGTCTTTTCCTGTCCCTTGGAATCCAATCTAAAATTTCGGCTGTCCATCGATGGTATATATATATAGAAATCGTAGTCAAATTATTTATTTACATCTAATTAATTAATTACTTACATCAAGTTTTTTATACTAAATACAAGTCTGTAATATCATTTTATATGTGTATACTATATATATACAAATCGTAGTCAAATTATTTACATCATTAATAAAGTACCTACATCTGAATTTTGTAGCTTTTGCCCTTAGTCCAACTTGATAACACAGCTTAATGCTTTCAGGCATTTTTTAAGAACTTTAAAATTTCCAAATTCCCCCATGATATTGCGAATGCGTTCGTCTACTTGTATATGCATCTTCTTCCTTTTCCGACCAAGTTCTCCTAATTCTTTTAATTGTTGTTTGTGCATCACACGTCGAATTTGGAAATTCTGAAGAAATTAAAAAAATGCCTTAAAGCATTAAACTATGTTACCAAGTTGGACTAAAGCTACAAAATTCAGAAGATGTAAGTACTTAATTAATTAGATATAAATAATTTCACTACGATTTGTATATATATAAGTAAAATGATTCGATTAGCAGGGTAGCTTCGCCCACGATAAAATATAACAGGGTCGCTTTGCGCACGATTTCCAGAGGGTCGCTTGGCACCAGACCCAGTCTCACCCAGTCTCGTGTAAATAAACTAAACTCCCCCTTCGGCCCTGCTGGGGCTTTGCCGAAGGGGGAGCGGAAGTCCAATATTCTTTGATCTTGTGGTCAGTCAGCGGCGGTGATGATGAGGAGTTTCCGCCCCTTTTTTTCCCTGTGGACAGTAAAGCAATTATACTGAGAAGAGGAAACGTCTTAGCTTTCATTTAATGGGACCATAAAAACAGCAGGAGCAGATGTCAGCTTTGAATAGAAAGTAAACGTTGACAGACGAGATTTCGGGGAAAACAGACAGACAGTCGATCTCAACCAAAATTTATTGCAAATACAATAGGTTGTCATTTAAAATCTTCTAAAAAGACCTCAAGATCAACTGGTTGAGTCCCCGTTGATTACCTTGTATTGCATGTTATGACATGCGAAATATTAAAATCATTGCTGAAGATTTAATGAATCGAAAAGCTTCTGCATAAACCTTGTGTCAATATAATCTTACATACGCATTTCCATATATGCCTAGGAAATAGACGATGTCATCACTCTGTTCAGCGGTGTCCGAACAACAATTTTTCAGTTGCTATGAGTTGTTTATAAAGGAACGTGAACAGAGCGATGTCATCGTCTACTGACATTATTTCGACATATTTGTAATATATTCACCATGCCCAGAAAAACTGGTACATTTCGTTATGGTCAGCTAGGAAAACTTCCACACTCTGACAAGACCTCGGAATGAAACGCAGTTCGTGTACATCCCCTTACATGAGAAGGTGTTCAGAAGTTTTTCGGTGTGCGAGCTTTCCGCCCTTTGCTGAGCAGTACGAGAAAGTGTGGGAGTTTTCGTTGATCCAACTTGAGTTGATACGTAATTGTTATGAATGTGACATGAATAAAACAAAAACTTAAAAAGGCCTAGGCCCTGTGAGAAATTTTTTAGTGAAAAAGAAAGGGCAGGATATTATTGACTTGAGTTGATACGTAATTGTTATGAATGTGACATCGCTCGAACAGAAACTGTAATAAAGGCCTAGGCCCTGTGAAATGATATTTAGTGCTTAAGTAAGAGCAGAATATAATTAACTTGGGTTGATGCGTAATTGTTATGAATGTGACATGAATAGAACAAAAACTTAAAAAGGCCTAGGCCCTGTGAGAAATTTTTTAGTGAAAAAGTAAAGGCAGGATATTATTAACTTGAGTTGATACGTAATTGTTATGAATGCGACATCGATCGAACAGAAACTGTATTAAAGGCCTAGGCCTAGGGCCTGTGAAATGATATTTAATGATTAAGTAAAAGCAGAATATAATTAACTTGAGTTGATACGTAATTGTTATGAATGTGACATGGATAGAACAAAAACTGTTAAAAAACCCTACGCCTAGGCCCTGTGAGAAATTTTTTAGCGAAAAAGTTAAGGCAGGATATTATTAACTTGAGTTGATACGTAACTGTTATGAATGAGACATCGCTCAAACAGAAACTGTTAAAAAGGCCTAGGCCTAGGGCCTATGAAATAATATTTAGTACTTAAGTAAAAACGAAATATTATTAACTTGCTTTGTACGTAATTGTTATGAATGTGACATGGTTAGAATAAAAACTGTTAAAAAGACCAAAGGCTTAAGCCTAGGGCCTGTGAAATCATATTTAGTGTTTAACTAAAAGCAGAATATAATTAACTTGAGTTGATACGTAATTGTTGTGAATGTGACATTGATAGAACAAAAACTGTTAAAAAGGCCTAGGCCCTGTGAGAAAATTTTTAGTGAAAAAGTAAAGGCAGGATATTATTAACTTGAGTTGGTGCGTAATTGTTATGAATGTGACATCGATAGAACAAAAACTGTTAAAAAGGCCTAGGCCTAGGGCCTGTGAAATAATATTTAGTGCTTAAGTAAAAGCGAAATATTATTAACTTGATTTGACAGGTAATTGTTATGAATGTGACATCGATAGAACAAAAGCTGTTAAAAAGGCCTAGGCCTAGGGCCTATGAAATAATATTTAGTGCTTAAGTAAAAGCGGAATATTATTAACTTGAGTTGATACGTAATTGTTATAAATGTGACATCGATAGAACAAAAACTGTTAAAAATGCCTAGGTAGGGTCTATGAATTAATATTTCGTGCTTAAGTGAAAGCGCAATATTATTACCTTGAGTTGATACGTAAACGTTATGAATATGGCATCGGTAGAAATAAAGGCTGACAAAAGGACCTACGAATGAGGCATAGTAATTTAGTGTCTAATTAAGTAAAAGAGAAATATTAATAACTTGACATGTTATGTAAATATTTAGTGCCTAAGTAAAAGTGAGACGTTATAAAAAATCCCTCCTTGTCGTCCTTTTCCGAGCATAGTATGAGTTCTGGTGTAATTGTTTTCTTCCGTTGAAACCTAAGAAATGTGCCATGCAGTGGCACCCGTATGAGTACTTGGGGGAAGGGGGTAAGAAAAACCCTTACCTCCTTCAAGGCTGTCAAACATTTAAAGAAAAGTTTCGTCTAATTTAGTATTTTAAATTTATCAATAATTTGGCTATGTTACAGGCGAGGGGGAGGCTCTCCCCCCTGGGCGCCCTTGGTGCTATGTAATCATGAATATGATGTAATCCATATTCATGATTATGAGCTATGTAATCCCGATCCAGGACGACGAAATTATCCCGTCCGGGGGGTGTAATTTCAAAAGTGTAAAATATTAATAATTTCTCGTCCGATCCGAAGGTTTTCAACATTTACAAGCTACAACCCCCCTCAACCGATAGGTTTCCTGAGTAGGCACATGCCCTCAAATAATGTGTCCAGTTGTAAATGCCGAAAATCTGCCGATCGGACGAGAAATCCTTCATATTTTACACTTTTGAAATTACCCCCCCCCCCGCCCCCCGGACGGGTTTGCTGCGTAGGCACATACGCTCAGAACAGAAAATTTGTCGAGCTGCAGCGTGTAAATACTGAAAATCTCCCGATCGGACGAGAAAGTCTTCATATTTTACACTTTTGGTATCCCCCCCCTCGCATACACACGATTGCTGAGTTGGCACATGCCTTCAAATAATGTGTCGAGTTGTAGCTTGTAAATGCCAAAAATCTCCCGATGGGAGGAGGAATTTTTCATATTTTACACTTTTGGTATTAACCCCCCCCCCCCCCCCCATCGCCGACAGGTTTCCAGAGAGTGCACATGCGCTGAGAAAATTTGTCGAGTTGCAGCTTGTAAATGCTGAAGATCTCCCGAGCGGAAGATTAATGAGAAATCTTGATATTTTACGCTTTTGGTATCCCCCCTAGTTTCTTGAGGCAGCAGATGTCCTCAGACAATTCGATGACTTGCAGCTTGTAATGGCTGAAAATCTCCCGATCGGACCACAATTTTTTTATATTTCATATTTTAGGTTTTAAGCCCCCCCCCCCCGCCCTCCACACACACACTCGACAAGAGACCTGGGTTTCCTCGTACTCGCAGAGAATTTGTTTCGTTATAGTTTATAGAAAAATATCGCTGAAAATCTCCCGATCGGACCAGAAATTTTTTATATTTCATATTTTAGGTTTTAAGCCCCCCCCCACACACACACACTCGACAAGAGTCCTGGGTTTCGTCCTACTCGCAGAGAATTTGTTTCGTTATAGTTTATAGAAAAACATCGCTGAAAATCTCACCATCGGACCATACATTTTTTATATTTCATATTTTAGGTTTTAAGCCCCCCCCCCCCCCCACACACACACCCACTCGACAAGAGTTCTGGGTTTCGTCCTACTCGCAGAGAATTTGTTTCGTTATAGTTAATGAAAAACATGGCTGAAAATCTCACCATCGGACCATACATTTTTTATATTTCATATTTTAGGTTTTAAGCCCCCCCCCACACACACACCCCCACTCGACAAGAGTTCTGGGTTTCGTCCTACTCGCAGAGAATTTGTTTCGTTATAGTTTATAGAAAAACATGGCTGAAAATCTCACCATCGGACCATACATTTTTTATATTTCATATTTTAGGTTTTAAGTCCCCCCCCCCACTCGACAAGAGTCCTGGGTTTCGTCATACTCGCAGAGAAGTTGTTTCGTTATAGTTTATAGAAAAACATGGCTGAAAATCTCACCATCGGACCATACATTTTTTATATTTCATATTTTAGGTTTTAAGCCCCCCCCCCCACTCGACAAGAGTCCTGGGTTTCGTCATACTCGCAGAGAATTTGTTTCGTTATAGTTTATAGAAAAACATGGCTGAAAATCTCACCATCGGACCATACATTTTTTATATTTCATATTTTAGGTTTTAAGCCCCCCCCCCCCCCCCCCCACTCGACAAGAGTCCTGGGTTTCGTCATACTCGCAGAGAATTTGTTTCGTTATAGTTTATAGAAAAACATGGCTGAAAATCTCACCATCGGACCATACATTTTTTATATTTCATATTTTAGGTTTTAAGCCCCCCCCCCCCCCACTCGACAAGAGTCCTGAGTTTCGTCATACTCGCAGAGAATTTGTTTCGTTATAGTTTATAGAAAAACATGGCTGAAAATCTCACCATCGGACCATACATTTCTTATATTTCGTATTTTAGGTTTTAAGCCCCCCCCCACACACACACACACTCGACAAGAGTCCTGGGTTTCGTCATACTCGCAGAGAATTTGTTTCGTTATAGTTTATAGAAAAATATCGCTGAAAATCTCCCGATCGGACCAGAAATTTTTTATATTTCATATTTTAGGTTTTAAGCCCCCCCCCCCTCCACACACACACACACTCGACACGACAAGAGTCCTGGGTTTCCTCATACTAGCAGAGAATTTGTTTAGGTATAGTTTATAGAAAAATATCGTAAATAAGAAAATACGAAATTACGGACATTTTATGTGGGGGGGGCTCTTCCCCCTTGGACACCTAATTGTCGTTTGTCTTACTGGAAACGTTTTCTTCATTCAATCGCCCTCACAGCGAAAAAAAACGGCAATTTTTGTACGGCCCCTCAAGATTTGTGCCCAAATGTCCGGGTGCCCAAATGTCCGGTGCCCAAATGTCCGGGTGCCCAAATGTCCGGTGCCCAAAAGTCCGGTGCCCAAATGTCCTAAACTCGTTTTTTCGGGTCTCCGGAATGTAAGGAGGAGAAGGTTGCGTAGAACCAGGGGAATACGAAAGAGCGATGTGTGTGCTAGGAAAAAGAATGAATGTTGAGATAACTGTAGACGTAAATATCCACTAGCATCAATTTCAGGACAAAACGATAATAGGCATTAAATGATAAAAGGCAGATTCAATACCGCAAGTAGATTTACTGTTTTCTTGTGATATACAGTATTTTTCATTCAGTAAGAGTTGTAACTAGGCCATGATATCGAATTCAAGAGTGAAATAAAACTCTGGTTAACAGTATTACATTCGATATTATGATGAAATATAATTTATTTACGTGTAGACTTATTTGTTCGCATATTTTTGCTATTTGTAATGAACGAATAAATAGAAATAAAGGGATAGATGAATATGCACATGAAATAATTGAGTAAGTACTAAGCAAAAATGAAAATCACCAATAATAAATGTATGAGTAAAATAAAAGTATAAATAAATGAAAAAGGAAACATACATGAATGTAAGTGAAACGAATGTAAAAAGCGAACATGAAATGGAATAAATAAGCAAAGGCCAATAAATAAATAAGTAAATAAATAAGCACCCGGAGTTACTTTTTTATTGATCATATCTCTTAACAAAATGTTAAGTGAAAATGAATAAATAAGTGCGCAATTGAAGTGAATAAGTAAATAAAAGGTAAATACATAAGTAAAAATGAATAAATAAATAAAGCACGCCACAGAAATGAAGGCTAAATTGCTCCTTAGCGCAATTTCTGTCAGATTTCACACCCGGGTTTTACGTCCGTCTATTCTCCTTTGGCTCCAAAGCATCGGAACAAAGAATCCTCGAATAAAGGCTTTTCGCCGCACGCGTAACTGACGTCACAGGTGCGCGGTGACAGGTCGTTATTAATAGCTCAGTTCCATTTCATCCCCCAATTTCAGATTCTTTTTTTGTTTCTTTTTCTTCTGTGCTGGAGTAATACTCATTAGCAGGAGCGACGGGGATGGGGTGGGAGTGCGGCGGCTCGCAGTCAGCAGCAGCAGCACGTGTGCGTGACCTGTCAGTGTGATCTCCCTCCTCATCCCCTGTAACCCGAAGTGCAAGCCCGGCTGCTCCGACATTTACACTCATTCCGTCTGCTGGCCAACCATAGAGGTTGTCACCCCCCACGTCCACACTCCCGATTTCTTCCCCCAGTGGTTTCACTTCGCTTTTCCGAAGGCGGTCACGTATACTTCAGACGATGCTTTTCTTTTTCTTTTTTTTTTTTTTTCTCCCGCTTTTGAACACGCTCACTCTGCTGTGCTGTCTACTTCTGAAACTCTAGTGAACGGACTCCGACGGACATACCTCACTTCCTTTCTTTCTGCTTGCCTCAACCCAGGAGCGCGGCCAGGGTGCTCGTAAGGAGCTGGCTGGCAGATATGGCGCTCGATTTCAATCCAAGTAAAAAACCACCTAATAATTTTAAAAATAACAGGGGCAAACCACAAAAAATTGCGCCCCCATCTGTCTTATATATATCATCATCGTTCACCATTATCAATTCGCTGCTGGACGAAGGTCTCCCCAAGTTTCTTTCACAACGGTCTGTCTTGTGCCAGTCTCCTCCATGTTACTCCCACATACTTTCGAATTTCATCCACCCATCTCCCATGTGGTCTTCTATTCATGTCCCTTGGAATCCAGTCCAAAATTTCAGCTGTCCATCGGTGTTCTGTCCTTCTAGCAATATGTCCAGCCCATTGCCATTTCAGGGATTTTACTCTGATCATGATGTCTTCCACTCTTGTCATTTTTCGGATCCACGAGTTCCTCTTCTTATCTCTCCTGGTTACACCAAGCATGCACCTCTCCATGCTGCTTTGAGTTGTCTGCAGTCTCTGTATGTCTCTTTTAGTTAAGGTCCACGTCTCTGCACCATACGTAAGCACTGGAAGGATGCATTGATCAAACACTTTTCTTTTAAGAAATAATGGCCTATTGCTCTTGAAAATTGTACTGTTTCTTCCAAAAGCTCTCCAGGTAAGTTTTATACACCGATTAATTTCTTCATCAATGTGACCTTCACTTGATATCTGCTGTCCAAGATAAATGTAGTTATTGGTTATCTCCAGCTTTTCCCCATCAATCGCTAAATTTTCATTTCTTGTAAAAGCATTGTACATCACTTTTGTCTTCTGAAAGTTCATTTTTAATCCCACTTCTTTACTCTTGTCAGCAAGTTCCTGGATCATACTCTGCAGTTCTGACGGGTACTTGCCAAAATGATTACGTCATCAGCAAAACGAAGGAGAGTTAGATAATCTCCATTAATCTTTATCCCTTTGCTTTCCCAGTTCAATGATTGAAAGACATTTTGCAGTGTGGTATTAGAGTTTGGGAGACATGGTGTCATCTCCCTCCAAAATGACTCCAGAACTTAAACTTATATTAATATATACATATAAATTTCTCTCTTTATAAAAATGTATGTGGTGTATATTTTAAAAATACCCTGAAAAAAGACATACGTTTATGCATTTTTTTAGCACGTCTTTTGTAAAAAAAGATCGTGTTTATGTTACCGGTTTGTCCGTCCGTCCGTCTGTACCCACGATATCTCTGCAACTATTAGACCAATTTGAAAAATTCTTTTTGCATTGGGAAGCTTGAAATATGCGAATGATGATCCCTTATTTCGTTTTTTTTTTTTTTTTTTACGATGTACAATTTCGCCGCTAGGGGGCGTAAATGCTGTGATGTCGAATTCAAAAATACGTTTTACTCCACATATTTGCTTCTAAACATCACATTGAAAAAACTATTTTATCTTTCGATTCCATTTATGTCGAAGAGTATTGGATATAGTTACTTTTTTCAAATTACGTATAGATTTTCCGCTAGGGGGCGTAAAATTAAATTACATTTTTCCCGGTAACTCTTCTTCTAAAACTCCGATTTGAAAATGTTTTTCTTCAGCGGATACATCTCCTGATGGAAAATCTTTTGCATATAATTTCAAATTTTTGGTAAAGAATACGTTAGCCACCAGGGGGCGTAAGCGTTAATTTTTGCTTCTGACGTATTTGCCATAAAATCTGAGCTTCTAAAATATCGATTGAAAATATTCTTTCGTGGACTGATGCCACTCACATCGATAAACATTTTCGGAATATTTTCTTCTTAAAATATTCCACAGGTTCTCCGCCAGGGGGCGTAGATGTATATCTTTATTTTGTCAATATCTCTACTTCCAAGAGTCCGATTTGAAAAATCCCTTCTTTGTTGGATAGTGTTTCTAATGTGACATGTTTTTCATATAATTTAAAAATTTTCAAGTAATTTATAGACTTTCCGCTAGGGGGCGTAGAGGTAAATTGTGTTTCTTCCTATATCTCTGCTTCTAAATCTCCGATTTAAAAAATTCTTTCTGCACCAGATACAGCTCCTGATGGGAAATCGTTTGCACAAAATTTTTAATTTTTGTAAAAAATGGTTTGGCCACCAGGGGGCGTAAATCTTAATTTCCGCTTCTGATGTATTTGCAGCAAAATATGAGCTTCTAAATTCATGATTGAAAAATTCGTCGTTTGTAGACAGATAGTACTCATGTCGACAAACCTTTTAGAAACATTTTCTTTTTAAAATAATGCGTGGTTTCTACGCCAGGGGGCGTAGAGGCATATCGTATTTTTGTTAATATCTCTACTTCTAGGAGTTCGTTTTGAAAAATTCCTTCTTTTTGGATAGTGTTTCCAGTGTGACATATTTTTCATATAATTTCAAAATTTTCAATTTATTCATAGACTTTCCGCTAGGGGGCGTAATGGTAAATTGCTTTCCCCCTATATCTCTGCTTCTAAATCTCCGATTTGAAAAATTCTTTTTGCACCGGATACAGCTCTTCATGGGAAATCCTTTGCACATAATTTCTAATTTTTGAAAAAAATGATTTGGCCCCCAGATGGCGTAAGTCTCAATTTCCGCTTCTGATGTATTTGCAGCAAAATATGAGCTTCTAAAATCTCGATTGAAGAAAAAGTGGTTTGTTCATCGATACTACTCAAGTCGACAAACCTTTTAGGAATATTTTCTTCTAGAAATAATGCATGACTTCTACGGCAGGGGGCATAGATGTATATCTTATTTTTGTCAATATCTCTACTTCTAACAGTCCGATTTGAAAAATCCCTTCTTTATTACATAGCGTTTTCGATGCGAAATGTTTTTCCTATAAATTCAAAATTTTCAAGTAAATCCTTGACTTTCTGCTAGGGGCACAAATGTAAATTGCGTTTTCTGCATTATTTCTACTACTACAACTCCGATTTGAAAAAATTCTTCCTGTATTGCGTACAAGACCTGATGAAAAATATTTTTCACATAATTTCTAATGTTTGGTAAAGAATGGTTTGGCCACCAGGGGAATAAGTGTTCATTTCTGCTTCTGATGTATTTGTAGCAAAATCTGGGCTCCTGAAAACTCGACTAAATTTTTTTTTCTTGGATCGATACCGCTCATATGGAAAAACCTTTTAAGAATACTTTCTTCCTAAAATAATGCATGGTTTTTCCAACAGGGGACGTAAAGTGACATCTTAGTTTTGTCGATATCTCTGTTTCTAAGAGTCCGATTTGAAAAATTATTTTTATGTTGGACAACGTTTCCGGTGCGAAATGTTTCTCATATAAATTCATGTTTTTTTTTTAACGCACAAGTCTGCAACCAAAGGGCGTAAGCTCACAATTCCGTTTAGAGCAATATCTGAGGGATTAAGAACCCGATTGGAAAACTTCTTTCTTCCGTCAGATACTATTGTTTTCCATACCGGTTCCATTGACTTTGAATAGCTTTGATAAATTTAATTTTTGTCAGAACGGAATCAAAAGATGTGCACCCGAAAATTCGGTGTCATCTTTCTTGTTAACTACTATATTTAAAAAATTAAATTTTGAAATTGAAAACTAATACATATATCATCACCATCATAGTCAACCATTATCAATCCACGGCTGGATGAAGGTCTCCCCGCCGCCCCGGTGGTGCAGTGGTTTAAGGCGCTGGCCTCTGATCATTCGTCCGTAAGGGGTCCGGGTTCGAATCCCGGTGAGGCATGGATGTTGTGTTTGTCTTACGGCACTGGCTCTCTCCCTTCCCTGGAACCAGTGACCCTAAATTAGGGACGGGCGACTGCTTATAGCCCATTGAGTTGCTCACGGTGGTTGTTAAACCTCCCATAAAAAAAAAAAAAAAAAAAAAAGTTCTCTCCAAGTTTCCTTCACAACTGTGTCTTAAGCCACTCTAATACATGTTACTCCGACATGTTTTCGAATTTCATCCATCCATCTCATATGTGGTCTTTTTCTGTGTTTCTGTCCCTTGGTATCTAGTCTGGAATTTCGGTTATCAATCGGTGGTCCGTCCTTCTGGCAACGTATATAAGCATACACTGCTCGACATAACCTAGTGTTAACTCTATACCGATGGTACAATCAAACTGACTGTTTGAACAGCCTTCCGTAACTGCTTAGGGCAGGGGGTCAGCAACTCGGCACTTAAGAAGGACCAAAAAGTCGTACAATACACGTTCTTTACTTTTAGAAGAATGAATGCCGGCAATGTGACCTGTGGCGTCCACTGTAACCCCCAGTCGACACAGGCCAAATTTGCTAAAATGTATGCACAATATTTAATACAGATCTTGATTATACATATTTAATATTATTTCACTTTGAATTAAAATATATAGCAGAATCGAAGTTTCTCAAAATCTCCACTTTAAAGCAGGATCAAGCCGACCTACGTAGTTAACAGAGTACCAATAGCAACTGTCTTTTGAAAGAAAAAACACAGCAAGCAAGCAAGAAAAAAAAAAAAAAAAAAAAAACGAAGTTAGAAGAAATATTCAGAGTTCGTTTCTTTGCTGACGCCGGATTTTCAGCTCGTTCGTGACAAACATATCGCAAGTGAAAACTAAAGACAAGTTACAATTTTAACGAACTTTAGTTTTAGTGACTACTGCTAATCTGTCCCCGCATCTCGCTTTCTAGGTTTTCAAGGTCCGGTTGGTACTGCGTTATTTTCATCTTCAGACAAGCCTGGAGACTCTCATATGTGAGTGAACTTCTCAATGCACATTTCTCCAGCCGAACAATGACCCTCCGACCGGCGAGCAGACGCTCTGTTGCTCCTACGAACTGAACTTTGAACCAAGCCGTGGAGTTGCTCAGAGGGGTGACGGGTACGTAGCCGTCCGCACCGGAGAGAGAGATAGAGAGAGAGAACGAGCTTGAACGATGAGTCGCAATCACTCACAAATACATAAACACTGGAAAATTAGATTTTCGGTAATCGTCAAGGGTTTAATATTTTTAGGTTCCTGTTTCTCACGTTGGAGAATAAATGGGATTTTTCGTTGAAGCAGAATTACGTCGAAGTAGAAGCTGAAACTTTGCAAATTTTCCCATTCCTTCAAGTATCAAAAGAGCCATATTTAGATTCCCAACGAGCCATATCTGGCTCGCGAAGCATATGTTGTCGACCCCGGTCTTAGGAGTTCGGAAATTCAGTGCCTCATCAAACGGGCCAAATGCGGCTCGCAATCAGGCTCACAGTCTCAGTAATGATCGAATAGCCCCCAGAGAACCTTCAATAATGTGAACGACATTCTCATCCAACAATAAAAAAATCGCATTCTTATCCATCGAATTAAAGAAAAATCGCTGGCCACATTGTCGAAAAAGGTCACGTTTCTTCTTTAATTGAATGAACTCTACAACCCCTTCATTTCTGAATGTGAGCAACTAGCAACTCCTGAACATTTTGAGGAGGAAATGTGAATTTTAAGTGTACCAGATACTGGTGAAAAAGTTTCAATTCCAATTGAATTCATGTTGTAAGCAGTGGTTTATGCGGCCTCTCTTAGGCGTAAATAGAGCGGGGCTGCGCCGAGGGCAGCCCCGCCTTATTTACGCCTCTGAATAATAATGGCAGATTATTAACATTATTACTGTATTATTCTCACACGTATTAATAAAGGAAGAATTTATGTCGAAAACTGGAAGCGAAAAATACAAATCTTGAAGATCTTGAAACATTTTGTATTTCATTTTAGAAATACGTATTACATTTACCGTATTTTTCGGCTTATAAGTCGATATACTGTATAAGTCAAATGGGTTAAATTTCTCATTTTCCTTATCTTTGTTACAGGGCTTGGTGCTGACTTATATTACAGCGCCCTGTGTGGACAGTTCATTTGATGTTTGCTCTGCAGTAAGTTCTGTATCGAGGGTTTAACCCGTAATTCTCCCGACTGGAGCAGATAAATAAAATACAAGGTATCAAAAAGCGACTCTAGTTAAACTCTTTTCGTGCAGTGAGGAAGAGTTTTATTCAGATGTTGCGGGAAATGTCACCAAGCTTTTGTCCGTCATTTTCGTGCTTTCATTTTTTTATTAACACCTCGGTGTCTTTCTCGCTCTAGATGTCAGCACGCCGAATTCTGCCTATCTCTCCCCGGCCGGTCTCATTCCTCTTACTTCCTTCGTTGGACGAACCCGCGATACCTTTTTACCTCGCTAAAAATCCCCCTCCTTTGTCGACTTTTTGCCACCGAGTCTCTCCCGCTCTTTCTTGCTTCGATAACCGACCCCCGAACGAAAAATCTCCCTGCCCTGGTGTCTGACGGATTCCTAGAAAACGCAGCCACGCCTTCACTCTCAAAACTCGGTGGGCAACGTACGTGATTGCCGCGGAAGGGACCTCAGGTTCGATCCCAGGCAGGTACAAACGCACGTGTAGGGGTGAGACCTAGACTTTCGTGCTAAGTCCTGCCTTCTTTCCGATAGGCGTCCGTGAGTTAAGTTAACAACTCCCCCCCCCACAGCAAATAATCTGAGGTTCTCGCTCTCGTAATTTATTAATAATAAATTTATCATCCAGGCCCCTCTTCCTCCGCCTTTTTGTGTAATTATCCGCGAATCAAGGAAGGGAGAGAATGGCTACTGTAAGGCACTTCTTCAACTTCAATAAATACTTCGTGAATAAGAAAGATAATAAATTTAATGAATCAAAGTACTAGTGAGAGTCTGGTTCCGGTGCCAATGTCCGCGTCGACGAATTTGTGGCATGCGTCGTCCGTCACGAAGTGTTCAATATTAAATCCGTTGCCCTATCGCCACTCTAATTTCCGAGTCGTTCCGACTCCACGCTGTCTCTTGACACTCTGTTTCACGCAAAAAATCAGGAACTGCGTTCCTCGGAGCATAAAATCTCCACCGTCTATCCGTCTTCCAGACACTCGTTGCAAATCCTTTTCACTTTCTCCCGAAGCCTCCAGCTTCACGCAAATAACAGTAACTACGTTCCTCGGAGCATAAAATCTCCACCGTCTATCCGTCTTCCAGACGCTCGTTGCAATCTTTTACGCTTTCTCCCGAAGCCTCTAGCTTCACGCAAATAACAGGAACTACGTTCCTCGGAGCATAGACGCCGCACGTCTACCCGCCGTTCAAGCGCACCTCGCAATCTTTCTTCTCTCTCCCGAAGCACACGGCTTCACGCAAAAACCAGGAACCGCATTCCTCGGAGTCAAGCTCCCGACGTCTACTCGCCTTCGAAGCGGCTTCGCAATCTTTCTTCTCTCTCCGAGGCTATCCCTTATCCCCCTCGCTCCAGAGGACCCCTCCCTTCTTTTTTCGGCCCCCTCTACCACGAGGCGCTGACCTTGTCAGGTCCTGGAGCGAACCTGACCTTTGTCCGCAGCACCCCTTTCTTCGAATCTGCACCCCAGCCGCTCCTGCTTCTGGGGAAATCGCTCTCCCTCGCTTATTGTCTCCGTGCTCGACGACATACCACACATTCCACCTAACGGACTACTGTACGTGGAAACCAGACTCTATACAAACAGAACAAAACATACAACAATACTGACATTCTTTTACACAAAGGACGTATTCAGTCTTCCCAGACAGGCTGGCGCCCTTCTAACCTTGGGCATTGTATATGCACACAGTTAATGAAATAAAGTTATTTCCTTGTTTTCATGTACATAAATTAGCACTAGATCATATCTTAATTGACATGCATCTCATTATTACTTTTCGCCCTTACAACACGATCCACTAAATATACCCCGTGCGTCGGATGGGCACGTTAAGCCGTCGGACCCCGGGTACTGGCCCCCGGTAATAAATAAGGGCGTCTTCCTCCCCTTTCTACTTCGCTTCCGTGTCACTTTCCTATCGGGCACTCTAGCCCAAATATCCTAGCTTCTTATTTCTAAGGGTTGTTTAAGACCTGGGGTCAGACACTCCCTTCCTAAAATCCTCTACATATGAAAAAAAAAAAAACTCAAAACTCAATGTTCTTAATTGCTTCGCTGCCCCTCTCCTGGCTTGGTCGTGCTGCTTGGGACAGAAGAAAAGCAATAAAGTCCAGTTTCATTCTTCTCACATCGAGGAAACTATAAATCTGACACCCCCTCTGCTGCGACGCGTGGGAAAAGAAGAACTTTGCCTGTTCGCTGCCCAGCCCATCCAAATGGCGGGAATAGAAGGAAAATGATTCTAATTATTTATCCCGCAGAATGGCTGCTGAAATTCACTTCTGATAAATATGGAAGCCCCGGTTACATCTTCATTCTTAGATAAGTCGATCCTGAGTTTATATAAGATGAGGCTAGAACAACTACAGTTAATGTTCTGAAATTCTGAAACTATAATTTAACATCTCAGTAAATATTAAAAGCAAGAGAAAGTGAGGTAAATTCTGCAGTTTTTGTTTCGGCAAAAAGTTGAATTTTGTAAGTTTATTTTTTTTTTCTTACTGACATGCTACTGTATTTTTTCCCTCTGACCGACCAGTCAGTGAAGCCGCTGCCCAAAGGTGAAAAAAAGAAAAAAAAGGTCACACATATGTGCCTAATCAGAGTGATGCTTCCGGCGTATGCTTTTTCAGAGTCCGATTGAAATCAGAAACCAAAAGAGCTTTTTTGTTTTTTTTAAATCGGAAATATGAAATAAATTCAGATAAGCATAACAAATGGAAGCAATAATTTAATTCATTTGAGAGATCGGCACAGCGAACTGCCTTCGTTAACATCTGGTCATTGCTGTAATTAAATCGTTTGCGCCGCTGGCTGTTTGACACAATTATCACGAGCCAATCAACGGAGTGGCGGAGATGTGTTTCAGAGATTTATTAATTGCGAGATAAATAAGATGCACCCATTGTAGTTTTGGCGGGTTTGAAAAGCCAGGGGTGAATGGCCACCCACGAGGTCTTCGAGGGGTCGCGAAGGGGGTGCAATTAACACACGACAGCTGTTCACCCTAAATTGGTCACTGCGATTTTAATGATGTTTTTCTGGAACGGTTGAATTGATGTTTATCAATTTCGGGTGCTTTACGACCGAATTTAAGGCACAATATTTTTCTTTTTGTCAGTCAGAAATTTTAATAGATAAGTCGATGTGGGGTATAAGTCGAGGCCCGGACTTCTGAATAAAAAAACGTCTCGTCTCATATGCCGAAAAATACGGTACTTTTACTTCTTTTCTTTTCACTCATATAGGTACCTGCATCTCAAAAATCAGGGAGGAAGTGTTCAATAAAAAATATTTTTCTTGTGCAAACTTGTAATTTTATTTGAGGTTTTCCATTTTTATTACTCAGGAGAATGCACTACAGATAGTTTCTTTTCGAAAGTAGCACGAGAATCAAGGGAAGAGGAATTCACACCACACTGCTCCTGCGTGTGTTCACAGTGTGATTACTAAGTAAGGCATCTGAGCTAAATAACCAAAAATTCGAGAGTTTCCACGAGCAGTTGGCTTATCGGCGCACATACCTTTATTGTAAAACAATAAAATGCCAAACCTCATTGTTCTTTCGCTGTAGCAGCCCACAAACGACAAACAATGTACTCACCTTTAATTAAAATCTGCAGGCAATTATCAACTTGTTATCTTGCGAATTGGGAGGCATTCACTTCTATTTTATAGAATAGCAGCTGGAGCTTGCAGCTATTTTATTGAATGCTAGGGACAAAGATTAGCACAAAATAGTGCCCTGGGAGGATCTCAAGTCTGATGAGCGCCAACAAGTGGCCTCAATCAGTGGACAGTGGCGCGCTCAATGTGGTGGCTCAAGGGTACGAGCCCTCCCGATGAGGCATTACTTGATTCTTTGTTACTGGCAGCTTGTTTTTAAATATTGTGACCGGATGGATGTATTACTTACAGTCAGTGATGGTTGCTTGGTTGCGCAGTGGTATGTTAGAGGGATGGTAAATCGTATTATTTTTTATTGCTGTGATATAACCAAAGAACTACTGCACCTTGAAATACCTATTACAATCAGATTAGAAAACACAACAATTTATTAATGACATGACATGATGAACTCTTCGCTTCACAATTCACCACAACCTTTCTCTACGGGCGCAAATCCCGAAGTCGCGCTGTTGACGTCATACACAGATAGTCTGCAGTGCGGTGCGCACCTGGCGCAATCTGTTAATCAAAACTGTATGTAAAATGATTGAGAATTACCAAAAATGTACAACAGTACGGAACCATCACGACTTCTGACACCAAATTGTTACCAGATGTAAATCCGAACGAGGGGTACGAATTCGGTTAGCAGATCGCCCTAATGTCCAGGCAATTTTGCAGCTAACTCTAAATATTACTATGTAGAAAAGGATGCAAATTCTATGTACATCGTTTCATTTAGAAGCTAGCCATTTATGTGCATTACAATTTACACAGAGAGCTTTATACGTGCCGATCAGTTTGTATAGTCTTTCTTGCCCAGGAATAGGAATAAGAGAAAGACTCCTTACGTAGTCCTGAGGGAAACATTATCGAAGAAAAAAGTGAAGCATAAGAAAAAATCATTATAATTTGCTCTTTTAGAAGCATCCGAAGAAGCTATCACGATCACATAAGCTGTTGGTTCTCTTTGCTAGAAAGAGGGTGTAACATATACACGGCCAGCGGCACAGCAACTTTCAGCAAACTGCCAAACGGTGCGCTCTCTCTCTTAGGCGATGTCCGTCCAAAGCTCCATACACGGGAGCCTCCCAACAACAGGCCCGTTTTCTTCGGAGGATTTTTGCCAACTCCTGCACGGTATGAGGAAAGAATGCCCACGGAAAAAACGCCCACGGAAAAATCGCCCACGGAAAAAATCGCCCACAGACAAAATGCTCACGGGAAAAATATGTGATCGACTGATAAGTTTATATGTCTGTTATAAACGGTGTTCGGACAACTGGTCACAGACTGCTGGCCAAAAAACCGTTAGGGGTCATATAAAAATTGCGGTTTCTTGGCCACCTCACCTACATAACGAAAATGGGTGTAGGAGAATTGGCCACAGGACAATTGGCCACAAAAGTTCAAGGGTGGGGTGGGGGGTTGTAAGTATTATCGATTTTTGGCCTACATTGAGAATTGAATTAGGAACTCCAAACAAATTTCGAGAAAACGTTCTATGTAAGCCAAGCGAGAATTACAGCATAATTCATGTATGTTCGGAAAAGGACCCTAAGGTGGGATTTTTTTAATAACGCTGCACTTTTACGTAGATACTAAATATTTACATAACATGTCAAGTTTGCAATATTTTTCTTTTACTTAATTAATTCACAGGCGAAGAAAAAAGTGTTGAATAGGCTTAGGCCTACGGCCTATTAATTAATGTATGGATAGAATGTATGGTGCATAAGTAGAAGCGCAATATTATTGACAATTAATACAGACATTTGACGTGGAATAGGAATAGCTGTGGTGCAGTGGAAGCATATCCGGCGCGTAACTGGAAGACCCTGAGTTCGATTCCTGGTGGCGGCGACTGAGAATTTTTCCGTGACTCACTTATAAACGTAAAAAGAGCGATGACTTCTGTTTGATTATTGACAATACTTGTTATGTAAATTTTACGAATATGGGAATGACGGAACGAAAACTTTTAGGAAAGCCTAAACGTTTGTCCTAATATTATTTTCTGCCTGAGTAATACCGCAATATTAATAATTTGATGTGTTACGTAAACGTTATGAATATAACATCGTTAGAATAAAAACTGTTAAATAGGCCAAGGCCTAGGACTTATGACTTAAGGTCCGCGGGTGGCCTAGTGAAGAACCAAATAAGATTGTTAACTTTCAACTTCCTACTGTAGAGTAGCTACTTTCTTAAAAAATTCCAGTTCGGCCTTACTGTAATAAATTTGTGACTATTCTTATTTTTTAAAGTAAGGTTTTAATTTTTATAAAACTATGCATGTTTGTTATTTAACTATATCAATTAAAAGGGAAATAATTAAAAGTCAGATTATTTTATTTATAAATACTTTTAAAGTATAATGCATTTAATTGTAAAAGTGATTTTCGTAAAAGGCGCAATGTACAGATATAACTTTGTGTAATGTGCTTTCTTACCACTCTTGTCTCTTTTGGAAATCCTCTTTTGTATACGGCGAGCGGAAGGGGGGGGGCATCTGTCTTTCGTCAAAGTGGTGCTTTGCAGCTGCAGCTGGAACATTTGCTAGCGACCGCACCCCAAATAACAAGCGATCTGTAAATTTATCGGTTGGCCACCGGTCGGGGTGTGTCTTCCCCGTGAGTAGTATAATCTCAAGTTACAGGCATACTTCTTTTCTTCCCAGTGTAAAGAAAAAAATACGCACTCATAGCTTCCTGGGAGTTTTCCAAAGGACAACTAAAACAGTTAATTTCTACATGACGGGTGTAGGAGAACTGGCCACAAAAATTTTAAGGGGCCGTATAAAAATAACGTTTTTGACCGCTTCGTGCCCACGATCCCCAGAGGTTGGTAATCAGACTCATATATAGTTTCCGTAATTTCGTCTTTTCTTAATTGCGATAATTAATGTAATTCTTTATAAGAAATGTTTATGATCTACATCTCAGCAAAAGATTTAAGGGGTTTAAAACTGCAAGTCTGCAACAAATTATCTGAGCGCATGTGCTGACTCAGGAAACCTGTCGGGGGGGGGGGGTAATATCAAAACTGTAAGATTTGAAAAATGTATCGTCCCATCGGAAGATTTTCAGCATTTACAAGCTACAGCTGGACAGATTTTTTGAGGGCACGTGCCTACTCAGCAAACCTGGGGGGTCGGGGGGGTTATATGATAATTGTGAATTATACAGAATTTCTTGTCCGACCCGGAGATTTTCATCATTCACATGCCTTCAGATAATGTGTCGAGTTGTAGCTGCTAATTGCCGAGAATCTCCCGATCGGACGAAAAATTGTTCATATTTTACACTTTTAGTATTACCCCCACCTCCCACCCCCTCTTCGCCGACAGGTTTCCAGAGAGTGACATGCGCTGAGAAAATTTGTCGAGTTGCAGTTTCTAAATGCTGAAGAACTCCAGATCGGAAGAGAAATCTTGATATTTTACGATTTTGGTATTACCTCCCCCTCCTCCTCCCCCTTACCCCGACTAGTTTCCTGAGGCAGCGGATACCCTCAGATAATTCGACGTGTTGTAGCTTGTAAACGCTGGAAATCTCCCGATCGGACCAGAAATGCTTTATATTTCATATTTTAGATTTTAAGCACCCCCTCCCCAGGCAAATTCCCTGGGTTTGCACATACTCGCAGGGAATTTTTTTATTTGTAGTTTCTAGAAAAATATTGTACAGCAGTTGGCTTGAAGACAACGGTGAATCATTAGTATGTTTTTAAATAAATGTTGCATAAGACTACCACGGCTTTCAGGCCAACATCATACAACCTGTACAGCCATCAGTGCAATCCGAACTTTCCTCTCGTATTTGTAAGGTTTGCAGAAAATATTTTACACATCAAGTTATTAATATTGCGGTATTACTCAGGCAGAAAATAATATTAGGACTAACGTTTAGGCCCTTCTAAAAGTAAACTGCAATTTTTATATGACCCCTAACGGTTTTTTGGCCAGCAGTCTGTGACCAGTTGTCCGAACACCGTTTATAACAGACATATAAACTTATCAGTCGATCACATATTTTTCCCGTGAGCATTTTGTCTGTGGGCGATTTTTCCGTGGGCGTTTTTTCCTACTTTCGAAAAGTGGGCGTTTTTTCCGTGGGCGTTTTTTCCGTGGGCATTCTTTCATGCAATCTCCTGCACAGTTTTTTCCGAATTCAATGCACTTTTAGTTCATGATGAATCTCTCTTTCTTTCTCACCCGTTGTGGAATTGCAACAGACAGTAGAAATGAGCTCCGGCCCGGACGAGCTCAGAATTCATTAACTACCGAAAATCCCGGGCCCGGGCTCGGAATTACACATCTTGAATTTCATTACTGTAATTAATTCAACACGTGTAATTCCGAGCCCGGTTGAATTACACGTGTTGAGTTTCATTGTGGATTTGTTGCCATGATGGAAGGATTTTCAATTTCCTAAGCTAGCTGCCATTGCAAGACAAATTTAGCTTAGCAAGACTTGCATTATGCATTGTCCAAAGCTATGGCCCAAGCAAGGATTAGCTTAAGGAGGTCTGGTATCGAAAAACTGGGAAAAAATCACATTCCCATTTTTTGTATTTTATTAAAAATCAAGAACCTTATCTTTAAAATGAAGTATTGATTTCCAAAATTGTGCAGTCAGAAGTATTGTTACTTAATTTATTTATTTTTTTAATTTCCTCACTCCCGCGATTTTCGGGGTGACGTTGGTTTTTAGTGCAGCAGGTCGAGTTTTAGAGAAAAGAAGATCAGGTTGAAGCGCTGAGGCATTAGATGCAATTCTCTCTCTCTCTTTTTTCATGATGAACGTGATCTGGAAACTGTACACACATATGATATTATTACGATTATTATACTATTAAGCGCAAAGCTTTGTTAATGCTACGAAATGCAGAATAACCTGGTCTCGAATGCTTTTACGTTCTTTTTTTTTTTAATTTTGGAAATTTCCCTACATGCTTTTTATTTTATATTCTACTACATCGCTCTAAACTACCTTTACCAGTTAGCATATATGTAAATTATATTGCAAAGATTAGTTTTCTAGAGTCAAAATTTCAAACACTTGCAACTGTCTGTACGGCGTTGTACGGTTTAGAATGCAATTTATTCAAAATAAAAGTAAATTTAGAAATCAAAAAGAAATAACGAATGGAATTTTTTGTTTCTAAATGATTTTTTTTTCTTCAGCTTTTACCAAAATTACTGATTCCCCTGATACGGTCGAAGGGCACGTTGATTATTTATTTATTTTCAAATCCACATTTTAGAACATTTGGCTTTATGCGTAGTATTTCTAAAAACATATTAATATTGTGAAGTGGATTAACTGAACTAAACTTTTTAAACTAATGATTTTTAAATTAATCCTTGCTTGGGCCATATCTTTGGCCAGTGTATAATGCATAAATGCAAGCCTTGATAAGCAAAATTTTCCAAGAATCCGGGCCCGGGCTCAGCAAACACATGTAATCAAAGAAAGCGGGCCGGGCCTGGGATCCTAAAATTGAGCCCGAACTTATTTCTAACAGACTTGCCTCTTAACCGCTTGCCTCTTAACCGCTTCTTGCGTCTTTTCCCCCTTTTGTCTAAAGTGCCGGCCTGTTTACTCCCTCAGAATCAATGTCGTTCCATCTCGGGCCACTCAAATTAAAGAAATACATGCCCTTAAGAAGGACTCAGGTCCTTATGCCAATGAAAGCATCTGGCTTCAATTTTTGCACCCAACATCTGCAACGTTATATTTGTATATATTTTTAAATATATATGTTACAAATCATTGAAAAAGCACTTTAATGTGGCGGAGATATTTTTATCCCTTCTCTAATATTCTGTGAGATGTTTCCTCCGGTGTATTTTTATTCGCATCTTCAATATTTTGGACCACCCCATAAAAAATTCCTGAGTGCGCCACTGAATGAGGATATCATCATCATTGTTGTCAAATGCCGCCTGTAATGATGATTGCTACATCGTCGTGCGGGATATCAGAGTTACAAACCCCAAAAATTATATTGTTACGTGGACTCCATTCTGGGGCACAAATTAAAAAAATAAACAGAACTGCTTGCGTCCTGGAGCCGAAAATGTTTAGTCCCGATTGTGGACGCCTAATCTCCGCAGATTACCCCGCTACTCTGTCAGAGAGAGGATTCCGAGTACTGGATCTCAATGAGATTGAACAAGGCAAAAGACAAGCAAACTGTTCAATCAGTGACATGCTCAGGACTTGGGACAACACAGGCACACTTAATTATCTACAGTATTTGTATATTATTTACAGTAGGGGGAAAGTACACCTATCTACAAGTGCTTTTCGGGAGGGACGAGGCAGTATTCTCGCCCACTGCAAAAAATAAGCAGTTCAACGAATCACTTCTAAGCTCCGTTATCATGAGTGTTCGACTGAGCGCAACAGTTCTCAGGTAGAAAACTGCATTGCAAAAGTAAAGAAAATCACTTACGCCCTTAATGTCTTTTCTGTTGTAACGCACGGTTGTTCAATATCGAATCCAAGCACAAACGTGTTCCTAGAGGACCAGGCGCAACAACAGTCTGTCTTTCAAAGAAAAACTCACAGAAACACCCACATTCTTGCGAAAAACGCTCTTCCGCACGAGATAGATAGATAGAGAGAGAGAGAGAGAGAGAGGAAGGTAAGATGAAGAGGTTTGCACTTTCCCCTCGGTCACGTAGTCTTCCAGAGATGGAAACGGGTCGCAGGTCAACGGGTCGACAATTTCTTGCTGTCCAACGGGTCCTCCCAAGGTGTTCCTGACCCGGTTTTATTCCCGTTTTATTTTTGAAAAGAGAAAAATATATTCCAAAGAAAAATGCGCGTTGTGGAATTCTGTAGTCGATACTGGTGCTCACGGAGTGAATAATGATTTGCCATGCAAAAATATTGTCGTCCCTTTCTTAAAGCAACGAAGATTTCCACCGACCGACGTCAAACACACCGACACCATATCGTAAAGAGATACTTCCTTTGCGTTCTTTTACAGTGCGATTGTCCAGGGCAAGGTACAGGCAAACGCCATTCGCCTGCTTCTCAGCTGATTCACTCTCTCCGTGCGAAGTTCATTGTATGACTAAGAATTGCTTTTCACGTCAAATCCTTTACATTGAGCATTCAGAGGTTTTCGATTGATTGATTTTTTTTTTTTTTGATTGGAGGTTTAACGACCACCGTGAGCAACTCAAATGGGCTATAAGCAGTCGCCCGTCCCTAATTTAGCGTCACTGGTTCCAGGGAAGGGAGAGAGCCAGTGCCGTAAGACAAACACAACATCCATGCCTGACCGGGATTCGAACCCGGACCCCTTCCGGACGAATGATCAGAGGCCAACGCCTTAGACCACTGCGCCACCGGGGCGGCGGTTTTCGATTGATGTGCTAACATCCCGTTCCCATGACATGTCATGTCGAAATTAACTCCTTATTTGTTAATATGAATGGATTTTATATTAAGGAGGTTGAGAAAGGTGTCAAGGCCAACAAATACGTGCTTGTTCAAAACCACAAGGGGAGAGTGAATGCTGGAAATTGTTTCGTCTCACTAAGGAACCGGTGAATAGTTCTGTGTTGTTTGGTTTTGCGTGTTGTTCAAAATGTGGAAAGTGTATAATTACAAAGAAAGATGTCGACGGTGTAATCAAAGATTATGGAACCAAAAATCTAACGGACCATATGAAAGTATGCGCATCTCCATCAAAGCGTTGAAAGGGTGAACAATCTAAATACATTTGTGTAATCGTAAATAATTATTCCCATTTGTAATATACTTCATGGTCACGGTCATAGTCAGCCATTACTTTTGGATTACGCAAAACGGTGGCACTAAAAATGGCACTAAAATTTAGCAAGTAACCAAATTTTATTATCAAAAAAGGATTTCAGTTATTAAATATCAAGCAGTTATTGGGATGAATATACTGTATATATTACGTTTATATGTATATATATACAGGCTGCATAGGAAAGTTCCTTTAGCCTGAAATAACTTGCGAACGGAGAGAGGTATAGTTATGCAAGTGAGATAACGTTATAGTAAAGCGACTACGCCCAATCGAATGCATTCAATAGCAGCGCCCCTAGTGACAAAATGCGGAAGTTAGCCATTGAAAATCGAAAACGAAAAGAGATAGGGCAAAATTTCTAATTACAAAGTTATAGAGCATCAATTAATTAGTACAAAACGACATTTGTTTCACATGAATAAGATAAACTGTCTCCTGAATACCCTAAAATGTCCGAAATTCGATGCGCGACGATTCGAATCTGCATATTCACATTTCGCAAATGTAGTCGCATGCAAATGCAAATTGTGACGTTGTACCGTACCTACGATATAAAAACCAGTAGCAGGATGTACCTTGATCAGAAGTTTAGGTCTACGTACGCCGTGTGAGAATGGTGAGCTTCACTCACTCCCAATATTGCGAGATATTGCTTATTTACGGCGAATGCCAACGAAACGCGGCGCTAGCTGCACGGGAATATGCCGTTCGTTTTCCAGCTGGGCCACATCCAAATGCGGTTACCATCGCAAGTGTAGTGAGACGGCTCAGGGAGACAGGAAGCACTAAAAGTCGTTCTCGTTCTGGCAGACCAGTGGGTGCAGGTATGCGTATAATGGCAGAGGATATTTTGGCATATGCACTAGTACGCATTTATGCAATAAATAACTATGCCTGTTCCCTTCAAACGTTCACCCAAAAGGTCGTGCATCGATTTCGGACATTTTAGGGTATTTAGGCGACAATTTATCTTATCCGTGTGAAACAAATGTCGTTTTGTACTAATTAATTGATGCTCTACAACTTTGTAATTGAAAATTTTGCTCTATCTGTTTTTGTTTTCGATTTGCAATGGCTAACTTCCGCATTTCGCCGCTAAGGGCGCTGCTATTGGTTGCATTCGATCGGGCGTAGTCGCTTTAGTAGACCGTTATCTCACTTGCATAACTGTACGTTCGCAAGTTATTTCAGGCTAAAGTGACTTTCCTATGTACCCTGTATATATGAATTGAGTTTCGAATTTATAGTTCAAAGCTGATTTGTCCGGGTCAGTAGGCCGCGGGTGGCCGAGTGGGCAACGTTCGTGACTGCCACGGGAAGGGCCTCAGGTTCGATCCCAGGCAGGTACGAACGCTCGATCCACTAAATACCCGCCGTGCGTCGGATGGGCACGTTAAGCCGTCGGACTCCGGGTACTCCCCCCCCCGGTAATAAATAAGGGCGTTTTCCTCCCCCTTTCTACTTCGCTTCCGTGTCACTTTCCTATAGGGCGCTCTAGCCCAAATCTCCTAGTTTCCTATTTCTAAGGGTTGTTTAAGACCTGGGGTCAGACACTCCCTTCCTAAAAATCCTCTATATATGATCATGTTCGGGTCAGTTACGGGTCCGGTCCGAAATTTTTGACCTGTTTCCAACTCTGCTTCCAGTAGCCAAACATTGACATTTCCAGGCGCGGCAACCACGCATTGACATTTCCTAGCCAGGCTACCGAAGATGCACTTATAGAAACACACACTCTTACGGAAAACGCTCTCCAGCAAGGGAGGGAGCTCTAGAGGGGGGGGGGTAGTATGAAGCGGTGCCACGTTTTCCTTGATCACGCTACTTTCTGGTAGTCAGGCACTGACATTTCCCAGCTCTGCTACCAAGCATTGACATTTCCTAGCCAGGATTCCGAAGAGACACTCATAGAAACACACACTCCAAAAGAAAATGCTCTCCTTCTTGAGAGAAAGAGCGAAAGAAAGGTAGGATGTATGGGGTTTCCACTTTCTCCTCGGTCACGTTGCCTTCCAGTAGCCGTACATTGACATTTCCCCTCTCGGCTAACAGGCATTGACATTTTCTAGCCAGGCTTCCGAAAACCAAAGATTCACTTTATAGAAACACACACACACTTACGGAAAACGCTCTCCAGCAAGGGGGAGAGAGGGGGGGGGGTGTTAGGATGAAATGAAGGGGTATTCCACATTTCCCTCGCCCACGCTACCTTCCAGTAGTAAGGCTTTGACATTCCCCAGATCGACTTGGGTGCCCCCACTTGGCCATCCTCATAGCCGGATAGCAGGACACCGTCGATTCTATCAGTTGGATACTTTTAGTCTGCTGCAGAATAACTGTTCCCGTCAGGTGGAGGAAATCACCACGACTAATCTCCCAGCCCTCAGATCACCGCTGTAAAACAAGCTAAGGGTGCTGTTCTCCACCTCTTTACTGGTAAAACTCTTCTTTTTTCTTTCGCAATCTTCTTCTTATGATTCACTTCCTGACCTCTAGTGATTTTGAGGTCCTTACGTGCTCTGGTTCTTATAATTTACTTCTTGACTCCTGAGCGGCACACATTCCAGACAGTCAGAAAATGGCTTATCTCGGCCAGTGATGGAAACGGGTCACCGGTCAACGGATCACTGGGTACACAATTTCTTGTGGGTCAAACGGGTCAGGTCAAGGTGTTTCTGACACGATTTCGGCCCGATTTTATTTCCGTTTCATTTTTTGAAAAGAAAAAAATATTTCAAAGAACCCTTCAGAGATCTTTGAAATAATACTTCAGAGCTACAGAGTATGATCCAGGAACTTGCTGAGAAGGCTAAAGAAATAGGATTACAAGTGAACATCAAGAAGACAAAAGTGATGTACAATGCTTTTACAAGGAATGAAGATTTATCAATTGATGGGGAAAGCTGGAGATAACCAATACCTACATTTATCTTGGACAGCGGATATCAAGCAAAGGTCACATTGATGAAGAAATTAATCAACATATAAAACTTGGTTGGAGAGCTTCTGGAAGAAACAATACCATTTTTAAGAACAATGTGCCATTATGTCTTAAAAGAAAAGTGTTTAATCAATGCATCCATTCTTCCTGTGCATACGTACGAAGTAGAACGCTGACCTTAACTAAAAAAGACATACAAAGGCTGCGGATGCAGACAGCTGAAAGAAGCTTGCAGAAATGCATGCTTGGTGCAAACAGGAAAGATGAAAAGAGGAACTCGTGGATAAGGAAAATGTAAAGAGTAGAATGCATCATGGTCAGAATAAAAACCGTGAAATGGCAATGGGCTGGACATATTTCCAGAAGAACGGACCGCCGATGAATAACCGAAATTTTAGAATGGATTCCAAGGGACAGGAAAAACCCCAGGATAAAAAACCACGTGGGAGATGGGTGGATGGAAGAGACTGGCACAAGGCAGTCCGTTGTGGAAGAAACTTGGGAGACCTTCATCCAGCAGAAACTTGGGGAAACCTTCATCCAGCAGAAACTTGGGAAGACATTCATCCAGCAGTAACTTGGGGAGACCTTCATCCAGTAGTAACGTGGGGAAACCTTCATCCATCAGAAACTTGGGGAGACCTTCATCCAGCAGCGAATTGATAATGATTGACAACGATGATATAATCGAATTTTATACTTCAAAGCAGTTTTGCCCGGGTCTGGTCCACGTCGGCTCCAATGATCTGATGGCCGGGTACAAAATTTTTGACCCGTTTCCAACTCTGATCACGGCCTTGCTTTAAACACAACATTTTAGTAGGCTTTCTCCATTTTAGTCGTTCCTGGGAAGCTTTGTTACAGGGCTGTTCACTGAGTCTCTTTCAGTGCCTTGTCACGTGGGTTCGTCAGAACTTCTCTTGTAAGGAAGTTTAGAAGTTCCGGGGTTTTTACTATATTTTCCCCTGGTATAAGACTGGCTCTTTTGCAGTGATGAGTAACTTTATTCAGTGATGTATAAGGGGAAAGTCACTTTTGTGAGCTTTGTGTTAATTCCTTTGTACGTAGTCGAGTCACATTATTGGGACCACCTCCTACTTTTGACGTCAACAGCACGTAGCCAATAAAAAAAGGCAAGTGTCGTGAGCTGGCTTGGAGGGCATATAAGGTGTGCTGTAGGCAATCTGAAAACATATCACTCGTTGCTGTCATGGATAAGAGGAGCGATTTCTCAGATTTGCAAAAAAGGATGATTATCGGCTTTCGGGCCAAGGGTGGCAGTATTTTTGAAACAGCTCAGCTTGTGAACTGTTAGCGTGCTGATGTGGTTAAAGTATATCTTGATTGGAGAAATGGCACCATTGCGAATAAGCGACATGAAGACTGAGGAGCACCACGTGCCATTGATGTGAGAAGTGAACGTTGGCTTCGAAGATGCGTGAGAGCCGATCGACACGTTACAGTGGAGCAACTCACTGGCTCAATGAACGAGGGGGTTACTGGATGAACCAGGGTGCTACCGAAAGTAAAACGACAGTTCAGCGAACCCTGCTGCATATGGGGCTCCGATGCAGACAGATGGTCACTGCACCTATGCTAATGAAGTATCAGCAGTATAGTATATGCAACTGCATTATCGGAATTGGACCTCCTCTGATTGGCAAAGGATTGCCTTCTCCGATGAGTCACGTTTTCTGCTTCATCGAACGGATGGACGTTGGCGTATAAGGCGAGAAACATCGGAGAACAAATACTCTTCAACCATTGTTGACAGAACACAAGCTGGTGGGGGCAGCGTTATGGTCTGGGGAATGTTTTCGTGGCATTCTCTGGGTCCACTCATATCTGTGGAAGGCACTATGGACCGAATTCGTTATGAATTTATCCTTGCAGACCACATACACCCATACATGCTGATTGTCTTCCCTGTGGCGGATGGGATTTTCCAGCACAAAAATGCGACGTGTCACACAGGTAGAAATGTCCTAGAGTGATTGGAAGAGCACGAGGAAGACTTCAAAGTACTTCTATGGCCCCCTAATTCTCCAGACTTAAACCCAATTGAGCATCTGTGGGACCACCTCGATCGTGTTGTTCGCTCTATGGATCCTCCACCACGCAGCATCCAGCAGCTGTCAGATGCACTGCAGTCAGCATGGCTCTACATACCAATGAACACCTTCCAGCTCCTTGTTGAGTCACTCCCAGCTCCTTGTTGAGTCACTCCCAGCTCGTCTAGCTGGTGGTCACAGAATGTGACTTGACCGTGTATAAGATGTTCAGAATCGTTATTGTTACAGTGGACACCCCCCCCCCCCATCCTAAAACCTGAAGAAAACTTTAAAATTTGTCCGCCATGTCGCGTATTGTATGAGGCAGCTAGGAATCACAGTTCGGCAGGCTCACATGTTCTTTTACAGTTCAGTTTTTTTTATTTATTTCTCATTTACGTTGTTTTTTCTTTCGGATGTTCTCTAAATTAATTAACAAAATTGCGGGATAATTGGGAAGTCGCTCCAATGCTCTTGAAGGCATGAAACGCAATATTTTTGCCATTTTAAATTGTTTCTACCTGTGGGAAAATGTAGCACTCAATGGTTGCTCTGGAAATTGATAAGAGCAAAGCGATAGGCCCAGAAGAGGGCTTCTGGATTTCTTGATTAGGGGCCGATGTTACGACCCACCCCCGCCATTAATTTAGTAATTAATGGGCGTGGTTGATGTGTGAAATTAATTAAGTATTAATTATGTTCGAGGCTTGATTGGAGTTTAAAAGTGTAAACAGCAGATAAAGTTTTATCTGGGGGTTTGGAAAGAAAAGAGGCGACGAATTCTCTCTCTGGCTGGGTGGTCTCAGAATAGCTCTGTTAGGTCATAAATATCAGGGCGCAGCTGACGGGAAACTAAGCAACACGGAATGGTACCTTTCGAAGAGGGGTCCACTTGAGTAAATGAATGAAGATGGGGACAAAAGGTTTAGCGAATAATCGTAAATTAGTCGATTGTTTGGGGCATTTTCGAGAACAATTGCTCTCTGTGTGGTCCGTGCAGAAAAATAAGAGTTCGCACTTGGCATGAACATAAGGAAGAAAGTTCAGTTGTCTGTGCGCTCTCCGATGTGAAAGGCTGGATGCCTTGGATCTGCAAAAAATGAATTGGGAAAAATGAAGCAGCAAACCTCCCCGCATTTGGTAAGAAATGGAGACAACTCGAGGCAGCTGGAGATGCCAGTTTGCCATAAAGACAGCAGAATGCCTAAATCCGCAGGATAAAGCAGAAATTTCTAGGCTGGAGCGTAATGGAACTCAGCGACTGTTTGGCCTAATGAAAGCCAAGTTACAGGGGAATTAAGAAGTCTGCGAGTGGACAGTGGTCATTCCAATGAGAAGCGAAGCCAAGCAAAAGTCGGGTTCGGATGCCAACCACTGCAGTGTGGAATCGTCACCCCCATTCATCCCCTACTGTGGAGGAAGTGAAGAGATGCGCTTGTCTTACGGGGCGAAGCGAGGCCCCATGTGTGCGTGTGTGTGGTCGCGTAAGCAGCGAAGCCACTACGTGTAAGTGCGACGGGATAAAAACATGTCGAAAGAAAAATATGAGCGTAAGAGCGGTGGCTTCGATACCTAACAAATATACAGGTGAAATGTTGAGTTGCCGATATACGCTTAAGGTAAAAGCACGTCTGATTTCGCTCGGCCGAGAAAATTAATCTTGGAAACCGCAACATCAGATGTGAGAGGGCCTATTTTGCTTAACGGCCACCTTCAAATCGTCACGAGAATAGATCAGTGTGCACTCTAATCATTGCAACAAAGTGCGGCGTGATATTACCATTTTTAATTGTGTGCTTCATTTACATCAAGCGTCAAAGTGAAGTGTTGAATCATCGGTGCTGCCACATGGTGCAAGTGTCTGTGTGTGTGTGTTTTTTTTTTGTGTCGTGTGATATTATGTGATGCACAACGGATTTGCACAGCAAAGTCACGTAACTGTAAGTAGATGAATATTTCCTTTTTCTTTCTTCGCACATCTGCGAACTTGTGCCATCCCGACACCCAAAGCTGCATGGACATAGATGCAGTAATGCTGAGTGACTGAACCTCAGAGGAAATACCTGCACATACAGATTTCAATTTCTTACAGGGCCCATTTCCTGATTACTTTTTTTTACATGAATAAGGGAGAGGGTGTGGCCACAAATTCCGCTGGGCGGGACAGTTTCTTTTAACTTTGGTTCAGGACCAACGTCAGCGGGGCAGGGTTCTGCATGTGCATGCTTATTAGATTTAGTTAATTAACTTTGGCAGTATTTCGCACCTATAATCTTATACCGCAAATTAACGTGCTTGTGTATTTTGTGTCGCGAGTATTTTTAATGTGATCGTTTGCATATAATTTTTTTTTTATTCTCTAAGCAATTGTATATGAATATCACCTGCAGCTCTATTTAGTGTGTAAACGAGTAGTATCTCTTGTTCAGATAGTCCGGTGGAGACTCAGTCGGCTGCGTTATCCGACAGTAAAGTGTGACACCGTATGCTGCCCACATAAGAGGGGCAATTGTCTATTACGCCCAGAGAGCGCCGGATCTGTTTAAATCTCGCAGAACGTTATTAAATGTTGTGTTGTGTATTTGAGAATCATGTGTTATTTGCGAAAGTGAGTGTTGTACTGGCTGGTTGGGGATTGAATGTACCGGAGTAAGATCCGGACCACTACACTCAGTCACGAATTGGTGATTGCGGGTGAACCTCATCACAACTCTGATCCCAAAGTATCATTTTTTTTAGATTATTTTATTGTTTATTTGTTGTTGTTATTTTGTTCACAAGGTGGATTCACCCAAGCCTTATGCTTCGGGTCATTCTTCAACTTTTCATTTTTTATGTTCTGGTGTGAATCTTTGAGTGCAGCAGTGCACCTGAGATTCTCACCTGGTGCCGTGGCCAACTAAATTGTACTTCAGGTCTCAAGCACCGTTACCGGCAGACTAGGCAGGAACACTGCTAGTGCCGTGTAACATTATTAATGAAAACTCTTGGAAAACCAATACTCACAGGGTTACAGCTTCAGCTTGCGCGACTGGCACAGAGGCAAAGGGGTGTCCAATTAGAATTTGGGGACTTCAGATCTTCATCCGTAACTTCTACAAAAACTTCCTGTAAAATCTAGCACACATTTCCGAATATTCGAGGTCTCACTGTAACAATGTTTTTACAGAGCCGCACTCTCACTTCCTTTTTTCCAACGCATAGACGCCGTTTTACTGCAAGAATAGACAGTTAATTTTGAGTTTTACTTCTGTTATTTGCAGACTTTTTTTCTGTTTTACGGACACTCCACTATTTCAGGAATTTTCACTAACAGCAGGTAAATTTATCCTGATCCTCAAAAAAGGCGGGTTCCTGTATTCAATTTAAAGAGACACGTGACATCAACCCATGCCTCGTTGAATACTGGTGAGGTACTGCTATCAGCTCTGAAAGAATCTTCTGAAATTTTAAATAAATTACATTTTTTTTTTTTTTTTTTTTTTTTTTTTGCATTTTTTTAAGCTCACAACGTAGTAATTTTGTCACTGTCCACAATGTGGCAATTGTCTCTGTAGTGCTTTGGTGAATGCTGGACTCTAAAGCTTAGGCATTGAGCTGCAGAAACTTGTATCTGTATTCTTGGATGAATATAACTTGTCGTTGAACGCAGACCTCCCTCCCCCTCCCCCCGATTCTGAAATTTTTCTACGGCCCTGCCTACGTTCCCCAGGAGACGCTGTGAGCAGCGGTTACCCTACCTTCCACAACAGTACCCTCTTAAGTTGACTTGAAGAGTAGGGTTGCAGAGTTTTTTTTCTTAAGCAATGGAGGTGGGTAATGTCTGAAGAGAAAGATGGGGATTCAGCATCTATGCTTTTTCACCAGTCTTGTATTCTTATTTTCCATGTTACAGGATCACAGTAAACCCCATATTTTCAACACCAGTTATCGTACTAGTCCCTAGAAAAGATCGCTAGTCTTATTACTTCCACTACTCCCTTCTCTCTCTCTCTCTAATTCTCTCTCTTTGTGTGTTCGTACGGTATTTCTCCCGGCAGGGCGTGCATTACCGTTGCGTATATTACCCACGAACTACGTAGACCTCCGTTAGAAATCTACTGGGAACTTCTTCCTCGTTTGTCCGATCCTCTTCCCCTTCTGTGCCTTTGCATAAGGGAAAGTGATGCAAGGAAGATCGGCGGAATCGGGAAGGGGCACGGACACATTAGATAAAAGCCGAAGTGGGAGGGATGAGGCCAGTAGGAGGGAACATGATGAGAAGTAGAAGAGAGAATGGGCTGCGGCATACATTACTAGGATTACATAGGGGTGAAGTACAGATTCAGATGGATAGAAGTAGAGAGCGAGGGAGAGAGAGAGAGAGAGAGAGAGAGAGAGGAGAGAAAATTCTGCATTCTAGAGCGAAACACTTTGTTCGGTCTCCACGCTGCTCCTAACTTGGGTGGAATTACTGAAACTAGAATCGCCCATCCAAACAGCATCTCTCTCACTCGCTCTCTCTTTCTTTCTCTTCTGCCTACTCACGCACACTCTCTCTTTCCCGTTCGTTACCAAGGGAGATACGGCGTAATCCTGCCATGCCTCAGGAGTGGTGTTAACGGCAGGTTCTGCACTTTGCGACAAAACGACCGGCCCCACGCAACTCTCCCTCCCCCCTTTCCACTAGGCACAAAGCCCTTTTCTCTTCTTTTTTTCTTTTCCTTTCCTCTTTTTTTTTTTTTTTTTTTTTTCGTCGGATTTTCCTCTCTTCCAATGCCACAGAGATGGAAAGAGAACTTTTGCTCTCGGATTACTGCGCCCGCGATAAAAATACACCAGCACTGGTCGATGCGTTGATAAAAAATAAATAAATAAATAAAAGTTAAAAAAGAAAGACGTCCGAAAAAGAAAAAGAAAAAAAAGACCATATGGAGTACATCACTGGATTAGGTGAAAGACGACAAAAAACCAAAAACATAAGCTTAAGCTAATTAAAACAATCTGCAGAAAAGGACTACCAACAAAACTCCTTCACTGCTAATCAACGAAAAGAACTGTTCGTTAGTTAAAGGCAGCAAAAACACCACCACACACTTTTAAAGCGCGTACAGTTATGAAAATGGGAAATATTTTATCATTTATGGTCGCCATGTCGTTTGAAAAACTGAAATGAAATTCTTGGTTTTAAATCAAGTTTTAAGTTCACTAGAATATTTCAGGATACTCGCGTTTTAAAACTTAATGAGCGTTCCTTATCCGTCAAAATAATAACTTTATATATTGCAGTTGCATTAAAGTGAAATCATAGCGAAGAGTCAGTACTATTATGCGACCGAAATCGCGGTATGAGGAAAGAATGCCCACGGAAAAAACGCCCACGGAAAAATTGCCCACGGAAAAAACGCCCACGAAAAATATGCCCACAGACAAAATGCTCACGGGAAAAATATGTGGTCGACTGATAAGTTTTTATGTCTGTTATAAACGGTGTTCTGACAACTGGTACAGACTGCTGGCCAAAAAAGCGTTAGGGGCCATATAAAAATTGCGGTTTCTTGGCCACCTCACCTACATAACGCGAATATGGGAATGACGGAATGAAAACTTTCAGAAGGGCCTAAACGTTAGTCCTAATATTATTTTCTCCCTGAGTAATACCGCAATATTAATAATTTGATGTGTAAAATATTTTCTGCAAACCTTACAAATACGAGAGGAAAGTTCGGATTGCACTGATGGACTGTTTTAAGGGGCCGTATAAAAATTGCGTTCTGGGCTGCTCCGTGGCTACGTCTCCCCGAGATTGGTTATCTGACACACATAAAATGTCCGTAATTTCGTATTTTCTTATTTACGATATTTTTCTAGAAACTACAACTAAACAAATTCTCTGCGAGTATGTGCAAACCCAGGAAACTTGTCGGGGGAGGGGGTGGGTGCTTAAAACCTAAAATATAAAGCAGTTCTGGTCCGATCGGGAGATTTCCAGCGTTTACAAGCTACAACTCGTCGAATTATCTGAGGGTATCTGCTGCCTCAGGAAACTAGTCGGGAGGGGGGGGGGTGAATACCAAAATCGTAAAATATCAAGAATTTCTCTTCCGATCGGGAGATCTTCTGCATTTACAAACTGCAACTCGACAAATTTTCTTAGCGCATGTCCACTCTCTGGAAACCTGTCGGCGAGGGGGGGGGGTAGGTGTAATACCAAAAGTGAAGAGTTTCGAGTTGTAGCTTGTAAATTCTGAAAATATCCCGATCGGACGAGAAATTTTTCATATTTTACACTCCCGATCGGACGAGAAATTTCATATTTTACACTTTTGATATACCCCCCCCCCCCCCCGACAGGTTTGCTGAGTAGGCTCGTGCCCGTAAATATTTAGTGCCTAAGTAACTTACGGCGAACATTTTCTCGGTCAATCTCTTACTATTGTGCCAAGAAACGGCAATTGTTATACGGCCCCTTAAACATTTGTGCCCAAATGTCCGGGTGCCCAAATGTCCGCCCAGTCTTTCAGACAGAAATTCGTAAATATGTCTCAATTTCTTAATGATTATGAGATATAAGTGAAAAATTTTTTGTGCACACCACTTGCTCAAGTAGGGAGAAATATAGGAACACTATAATTTTTAACGCATCGCAATTTCATTGCTTTAAAAGGGAATGTGCCCAAATGCCCGGGTGCCCAAATGCCCGGGTTCCCAAATGTCCGGTGCCCAAATGTTCGGTGCCCAAATGTCCGGTGCCCAAATGTCCGAACCCCCTTAAGAGTTAAATCTTTTGCTGAGATGTAGATCATAAACATTTGTTATAAAGAATTACATTAATTGGAAAAAATCAGAATACAGCAGCTGGTGAACAAGCATATACTGACCGCAACTCCGCATTATCCACGAGTGACTGTTTATCAGTCAAATTAAAAATGTAGCAACTATTGAAAAATATGCATTCTATATGTATGGGTGTGCAGATCCTTCTTGCTGACCACCGAACTGATTTTATGAAAGCAATCACCGAACAAGGCCGCTCCCTCTCTCTCTCTCTTTTCTACAGCCGGGAGAGCCATCTGCTTTTCGTCAAAGTCCTTTGCTTTCCAGCTCCGCAGGTGCGAGATAGATAATTCAACGGAGCTCACAAAGCGACAAGACCCCACCCACCCCAAGTAACAAGCCATATATGTCATCAAAATCTATCGGTTGCTTCGAAACTTGCGGCAGTATCAAGTTACTTCTTGCACCCAGAACCAGAATTTAACCCCCCCCCCCCAGAGGTTGGTAATCTGAGCCATATAAAGTTTCCGTGATTTCGTCTTTTCTTAATTGCGATAATTAATGTAATTCTTTATAACAATACATCTCAGCAAAAGATTTAAGAGTTTCAAACTACAAGTCTGGAAATTATCTGAGCGCACGTGCCTGCTCAGCAAACCTGGGGGGGGGGGGTATATGATAATTGTGAAATATATAGAATTTCTTTTCCGATTGGGAGATTTTCAGCATTTACAAACTACAACTGGAGACATAATCTCCCGGCATGAACATACTGAGCAAACCTGTCGGGGGAGGGGAGGGGGGGGGGGGGTTAATACCAAAAGTGTAGAATATGAAGTATTTCTCTTCCGACCCGGAGATTTTCATCATTCACATGCCTTCAGATAATGTGTCGAGTTGTAGCTGCTAATTGCTGAGAATCTCCCGATCGGACGAGAAATTGTTCATATTTTACACTTTTGGCATTACACCCCCCCCCCCCCCCACACACACACACACACCCCGCCTCACCGACGGGTTTCCAGAGAGTGGACATGCGCTAAGAAAATTTGTCGAATTCTTGATATTTTGCGATTTTGGTATCCCCCCCACCCGGCTAGTTTCCTGAGGCAGCAGATACCCTCAGATAATTCGACGAGTTGTAGCTTGTAAACCCTGGAAATCTCCCGATCGGAGCAGAAATGCTTTATATTTTAGGTTTTAAGCACCCAACCCCTCCCCCGACGAGTTTCCTGGGTTTGTACATACTCGCAGAGAAGTTGTTTAGTTGTAGTTTCTAGAAAAATACCGTAAATAAGAAAATACGAAATTACCGACATTTTATGTGTGTCAGATAACCAATCTCGGGGAGACGTAGCCACGGAGCAGCCCAGAACGCAATTTTTATACGGCCCCTTAAAATTTTTGTGGCCAGTTCTCCGCTTAGTCTTAGCTCCGAAAATCATGGAAATGTCTAAATTTCTTACTGAAAATGAAATATTAAAAAAAAAAATATGAACAACAGTTGCTGAAGTAGTGGGGAATATAGCCACACGAAATTTGTTTATGCAGAACAATTTTATGGCACTGAAATTGCAATGTGTCCAGTTCTACGTACCCGCTACATGACAACACAAAATGGCATCACATTTTGTATTTTTTTGGTCCTTACAAAATACATACACAACTTCTGCTGTGAGAATCGCAGTTCATTTTGGGTGTTTAAGTCGTAAGGAGTTGTTGATTCAAAGTGCATGTTGTTCGCAAATATAACAAACAGATGTCAGAACTACAGCGATATTGATGTATAGCAGTTGGCTTGAAGACAACGGTGAATCATTAGTATGTTTTTAAATAAATGTTGCATAAGACTACCACTGCTTTCAGGCCAACACCATACAACCTCTACAGTCCATCAGTTCAATCCGAACTTTCCTCTCGTATTTGTAAGGTTTGCAGAAAATATTTTACACATCAAATTATTAATATTGCGGTATTACTCAGTCAGAAAATAATATTAGTACTAACGTTTAGGCCCTTCTGAAAGTTTTCATTCCGTCATTCCCATATTCGCGTTATGTAGGTGAGGTGGCCTAGAAACCGCAATTTTTATATGACCCCTGACGGTTTTTTGGCCAGCAGTCTGTGACTAGTTGTCCGAACACCGTTTATAACAGACATAAAAACTTATCAGTCAACCATATATTTTTCCCGTGAGCATTTTTTTCTGTGGGCGATTTTTCCGTGGGCGTTTTTTCATATTTTCGAGAAGTGGGCATTTTTTCCGTGGGCATTCTTTCATACAATCGAAATCGCGGTACCATACGAACAATCAGCCTTCGGCAGCGCAAAAAATATGCGTGATTCTATCTAGTTATCTATCTGCTTATACACTATATTGACAAAAATCACCGGACACCCCTTAAAAAGCAAATGAACGGATCCGCTGCGTTGTTAAGATGACCGGTGCAGCTGCAAACGGTATAAAAAAGAGCTTGCAGCTGACCGCGATCATGTCACACTGTGAGGTTGAGTGAAAATGTCGCGGCTCGAGAGAACTGACTTTGTGAGAGAGAAAGATTGTTGGGTGTTATATCAGTGGGTTGTCCATAAGAGACACCGAGAGGCGTTTAAACGTACCTAAGTCAACTGTTCTGGATGTAGTGAATAAGTGGAAGACACGTGGCGTGTCTGAAGCAACAAAACTTACCCGCAGACCAAAGAAAATCAGTGATAGAGGACGTCGAAACCTCAGGAGAGTCGTTCCAGCTAACCGACGGAGTACTGCACAAGACCTCAGTGTACAAGTGAGTAAAAAGTGATGGTTATTTACACTGAAAAACCTGTAAACAATACAGACTTGTTTCAAGCAGGTTAAAATAGGATATCTCTCTGTTTTTGTTACTTTAACCATTAGAAGCGATATGGTGTTTTACATCATACATTGTAATACCCCCTTCCCTCCCTGAAGGTAAGCTAGCTACTTACGTAGTAGAACTACAAAGGTCTGAGTGGTGGAGTAACGTAAAAAGACCGCTTTGGGAGTTTTCCTTAAATGGAGGGGAGAGGGGGTCCTATTAACTTAGGAGATACGTCTACAGACGTTTAAGTACAACAGTGTTTTCTAGATATATCTTAAATGGAAGGGGTGGGGGTGGGGTCTCACTGCTATAGTATTATAATCGGACAAAGAACTTGATGTACCTTTGTTCTTAACGTGTTACTGAGCGTCTTGGTTACAACAACACCTAGCAGGCTTGAAAAGGGGGTGGCTACTTAAGGGGGATTTGAAGAGGTTTAACAGCAACATTGTTTTCTTGAAATTCTTTCCATAGGATTTCACTACCACAGTTGTACCATGGGAAAACAGCCATCTCATCTTTGTCCTAAAATAGCTGTGTGTCTTGCTTACAACACCGCTCCCGTAGGCACAGGTAAACCGTGAGAGCAAATAGATTATCCTTTGTTTGTTTTACGAACACTGTAAACTTAGAAATCGTCTCGCACAATTGCTTTATACAAGATGCATGTTCTTCTTAGGATAATGGGAAAGGTGTCATCAACATTCTGTTCTTTTCAAACAATGTAGCCAGGTGACAAAGAGCCACCTGATGACATTGTAAAATCAGCGTCTGTGTTAAATACGGATACAGTGAGAGAGTTAAATGCTTTTGTATAAACTTTTGTTGAACATAATTAATTCAGAGATTTCATACTTTTTAACGTATGTTATTTTTATTGCTTGTATCCTTACTCACAAATGTATTATTTTTATTAGACACACACACACGCACACACCAGAAAAATTAAGCACAAATACTTTAGGAACTTCTTTTTTAAAGTAAACTATGTGTACGATAATGGTGAACCTCTTTGCAAAATTTGGAAGTCCTCAAAAGGACTGGGTTTGTTTTATTTGATAAAATATAAGCTCGATCATGGTTAACCTTTTTGCAAATTTTGGTAGTCCTGAAAAGGACTTTTTTTTTCTAATTTCATTTTCTTGCTCTATTCAGTCCATACCATCATGCTGTATTTCTGCTTTGATTAGGCTGAAAATGTTTTCTACTTTTACGGAATTGAGAAAAGCTTCGTTTGCATATTTCATCAAATTTCTTCTTTCCAAACATTCAACGAATTTTTCAATAATCTGAGCAAGTTCGATCGCTAAAACAGCTTTATAGAAATACTCATCTTCACATACTACTTCGGAAAGGGTAATCGGTAAAAAAGTCTGAGGAAAAAAAGTCCAGGTAAAAAAGTCCGAGGAAAAAAAGTCCAGGTAAAAAAGTCCGAGGAAAAAAAGTCCGAGACTGTTGATAAACGCGGAAAAAAGTCCAGGTAAAAAAGTCCGAGGAAAAAAAGTCCGAGACTGTTGATAAACGCGGAAAAAAAGTCCAGGAAAAAAAGTCCGAGATGGGCGTTTTGATTGTCATCCTGGGCTAACTAATAAGTCGATTTGACATACTGTTTGAATGTTGGGGGTCGGGCTGGGCGGGACATACTTTTATTATTTACCTAGTGTGGTGGGGTTGCCGGAAAACCGCCACACAGGAAAACTGCCACACCTTCTTCATTAAGGGGCCGGGCACAAAGTGCTATTCCTTCCAGGAACACTTTGAATGTGCGGCAGTTTTCCAAGTTTCCTAATTATGTTTTAGTTTTCCAAGGCGCCTAACGACGGGAAGGAGCTCCTTTGTTTGTCTGAATTTTCACGCCGGTTCATACCAGTTTAGGGTGACTGGCCACAAAAGTTTAACATGAGGGAGGGGAGTATAAAGATCGCCATACATTTCTTAAAACTACAGTGTTCGACGAAACAACAGAATTACACATGACTCATGCTGTGTTCAAAAAGGACGATAAAGGGGGGATTTTTTAATAACGCTGCACTTGTGCTTAGGCACTAAATATTTACATAACATGTCAAGTTTGTATACTTTTTTTACTTAATTAATTCATAGGGCCCATACCTTGGCCTTTTTTAGAGCTTTTAATCCGCCGACTTTATATTCATAACGTATTACGTATCAAATAAAATCAATAGCATTGCGCTTTTGCTTAGGCACTAAATATTAATTTATAGGCCCTAGGCCTAGGCCTTTTTAAAAGTTTTTATTCTACCAATGTAATATTGACAACGTTTACACGTCAACTCAAGTTAATAATAATGCGCCTTTACTTAGGCACGAAATATTAATTCAAGAGCCTAGGCCCTTTTACTAATTTTTTATTTAACCAATGTTATATTCACAACGTTTACACAGCAAATCAAGTTAATAATATTGGGCGTTTACTTAGGCCCGAAATATTAATTTATAGGCCCTAGGCCTTTTCAGTGGTTTTTATTCTACGGATTCCATATTCATAACGTTTACATATCAACTCAAGTTAATAATCCGCTTTTACTTAAGCACTAAATATTGCTTCATTAATTAAGTAAAAGAAAAGTATTACAAACTTGACATGTTATGTAAATATTTAGTGCCTAAGCACAAGTGCAGCGTTATTAAAAAAATCCCACCTTATCGTCCTTTTTTGAACACAGCATGAGTCATGTGTAATTCTGTTGTTTCGTCGAACACTGTAGTTAAGAAATGTACGGCGATCTTTATACCCCCTCCCTCCTGTTAAACTTTTGTGGCCAGTCACCCTAAACTGGTATGAACCGGCGTGAAAATTCAGACAAACAAAGGAGCTCCTTCCCGTTGTTAGGCGCCTTGAAAAACTAAAACATAATTAGGAAACTTGGAAAACTGCCGCACATTCAAAGTGTTCCGGGAAGGAATAGCACTTTGTGCCCGGCCCCTTAATGAAGAAGGTGTGGCAGTTTTCCTGTGTGGCGGTTTTCCGGCAACCCCACCACACTAGGTAAATAATAAAAGTATGTCCCGCCCAGCCCGACCCCCAACATTCAAACAGTATGTCAAATCGACTTATTAGTATGCCCATGATGACAATCAAAACGCCCACCTCGCACTTTTTTACCTGGCCTTTTTTCCCTCGGACTTTATATCCTCGGACTTTTTTTCCTCGGACTTTTTTACCTAGATTCGATTTCGTGTATTATTATAGAAGAAGGCTAATTTTAGAGTTTTAAAGCGACTCATTAGGAAGGACTTCAGGTGATTAGGAATGGAGACGGAATAAGAAGGTGTACGGACAGAGGCTTCAAGCTGGTTTTTGAAAGTAGTGCGGAAGACAATAGGAGAACGAAACTTCGAGGGTAGGAATGATGACGTGTGTTAGGGGAGAATGTGTCTGACTGGAGAGAGCGAAGCGGCGAGACGTAGAAGAAAAAGGAATAAGTTTTTGAATAGAGAAGGAGTAAAATTTTGAGAGGGGAGGTTGTCTTTGCGTACGAGTGGTGACCATGGATGAATAGCGAGAGTTATGGAGCATGAGAGATGGTCTAATCACAAGTGACCAGGAGTAATAATTACATTAAGCAAAATCACGACAATAAAGGAATTTATCAAATGTCAACTCTCTTCTGTTAAATGATCTAACAGATCTCTACTAATGTGTACAGTGCTCAAGGAACCTATCAATCTTCTGATTCAAACCCATTTCGGTAATATAAGGAAAGAGATAAAACAGCACTGCTACACAACAACAATACAAAGATTGAGCATTTTTTGACGTAGAACTACGTAATCGTGTTAGTATATTCGTAAACAGCATAGAGTCCAATTCACGTACTGCGCAATACATCGGGCGCGCGACGCTCCCCTCGCTCTCGGTGCACAGGGGAGACGATGATGAGATGATGATTTCTAGGTATGTTGCTGCGTTTAACTCAGTCTATCTCGGCAAATGTGAGCGCAACACGACTGTGCATGGTATCGTTTTAAAGCTCTCGACGAGATCTATTCAAATATATGAAGAACATTTCGCAGTGGTTTGAACTGAACATTTTAAAAATTGTTTTCTTGTGAACCGGTGAACATTTTTCACAATATCGCGGTTTATCTGGACAACCGTGAGTGCAAAACGACTGTACGTGGTATCGTTTTAAAGCTCTGGACGAGATCTATTCAAATATATAAAGAGCACATCGCAGTGGTTTAAACTAAAATTTAAAAAAATGTTTTCGTGTGAAGGGGTTAACATTTTCGACAATGCCGCGGAATGCGCAGAATGAACGCAAGCGAAAGTGGAGAAAATCAAAACGAGAGGCAAAAGCGACTGATGAGGAATGTAAGAAGCCCAAGAAGACTGCAGCCCAACGAACTAGAGATTATGGAGAACGCCTGAAAGCAGCTGCCGCCAAACAAAAATCCAGCACACCGATCGTATAGTCCTACGTTCCAAACTGACGGCTCAATCAGAAGTGAACCTACTTGTTTTTGTTTTTTTTTAATATTCTGGTGATTACAGTGCATGGTTTTAAATGATACTGTATACTCCAAATCATCCCAAGAGTGTACGATTGTGGAAGGTAGAGTCGCCAACTCACAGTCTCCGTGAAACTCAAGAACCTCATAAATCCGCGTCACACTACCTTGCCGTTGCTGTCAAGCATTACTCCCCGTCGCCCCCCTCCGTTATTTATGGCTTCATGACCTAACCGAAACTCATTACATAGACTGTTTCGCCCTCCTTGTCTCTCTCTCTCTCTCTCTCTTTTACTCTTCCCATACAGCTGCTTAAGCAATTCCCCTCGCATTTCCCTGACTCTCAATTGATTGTCTCTGTGCTCATACCGTGAGAAGCCTGTTGTTCTTTCCACGTCGTCTTCCTCTTCAAGTTTCATACATTTTCCAGCTGGACAATCTGCAGTTGGGAGCGCGAGGCTCATTATTGAATAACTTCTCACATCAAATCAATTTCTAAAACGTTCTACTAGTTTGAAAAATTGTCTTTAATAATTATTTTACCCGATCAACTTCAGAGCAAAAGAAAATGAATTCTGAGCAATAAATCTATTGCTTTTCGCTCAAAACGCTAAGGACTACCGCCTTTTTCGGCTTATGAGTCGACACTTTTTCCTTCATAAGTCCAGATTTCAACTAATACGCCACATCGGTTTATTTATTGAAATCTCTGAATGAAATATATATATATATATCATCATCATCATCATCATTGTCAACCATTATCAATCCACTGCTGGACGAAGGTCTCCCCAAGTTTCCTCCACAACGGTCTGTCTTGTGCCAGTCTCCTCCATGTCACCCCTGCATACTTTCGAATTTCATCCACCCATCTCCCATGTGGTCTTCTTCTGGGTCTTTTCCTGTCCCTTGGAATCCAATCTAAAATTTCGGCTGTCCATCGATGGTCTATCCTTCTGGCAGTATGTCCAGCCCATTGCCATTTCAGGGATTTAACTCTGATCATGATGTCTTCCACTCTTGTCATTTTTCGGATCCACGAGTTCCTCTTCTTATCTCTCCTGGTTACACCAAGCATGCACCTCTCCATGCTGCTTTGAGTTGTCTGCAGTCTTTGTATATCTCTTTTAGTTAAGGTCCACGTCTCTGCACCATACGTAAGCACTGGAAGGATGCATTGATCAAACACTTTTCTTTTAAGACATAATGGCATATTGCTCTTGAAAATTATGCTGTTTCTTCCAAAAGCTCTCCAGGCAAGTTTTGTACGCCGATTAATTTCTTCATCAATGTGACCCTCACTTGATATCTGCTGTCCAAGATAAACGTACGTTTCTGTTATCTCCAGCTTTTCTCCATCAATCGATAAATCTTCATTTCTTGTAAAAGCATTGAACATCACTTTTGTCTTCTGAAAGTTCATTTTTAATCCCACTTCTTTACTCTTGTCAGCAAGTTCCTGGATCATACTCTGCAGCTCTGATGGGGTAGTTGCAAAAATGACTACGTCATCAGCAAAACGAAGGTGGGTTAGATAATCTCCATTAATCTTTATCCCTTTGTTTTCCCAGCTCAGCGACTGAAAAACACCCTCCAATGTGGCATTAAGAGCTTCGGAGATATGGTGTCACCTTGTCTCACTCCCTTTCCAATTTTTATGTGTGTTGTATTTTCAAACAGCCGAATCTTTGCACTTGCATTTTCATAGATGTTATTAATAATATTAATGTATGCATCTTCAATACCGCAGGTTTTCAGAGCCATTGTAACTGCTGATGGTTTCACCGAATCAAAGGCTTTTTCATAATATATTGTGCCTTAAATTCTGTCGTGATTGAAGCACCCTGAAGGGCAATATTAGTTTCCTATGAAACGATTCCAAAAGCGTACAAAACGTAATATTCCGTTCTCTAAGAACTTGTATAAAAGCTAAAACGGATGTTTCCGTTTGACAGAAACATTAAAATTGCCATGACCGATTTGAAATGGTAGCTATGATAAGTTTATTGCATCCCCCTTGCGATCTCTCCAAGGTCCTGTGGGCAGTAGCATTCACCTCCGAACTTCAAAGGGGGCATCTTACTTAGCTCGCAATCATTAAACCTCTAAAACACGTTACTTCACGCAATAGATTGCTTGGTAACAATTTTGTCCATAGCCGGCGGCACATGCGCTTTAAGAGTAACAATGACAAGCTGCTAGCGAAGGCAGTCTTTTCTCGCTCTGCCAATCTCTCAGTTGTATCTCTCGACTGAATTAAAATCAGCTATTGCTTTCATGTTATGCTTATCTTAATTTTTTTTCACGTTTTCTTTTGGTTTAGGACTGAGAGCAGCGAACCCTAACTCACGCTGCAAGTATCACTCTTATTTGGTACACTTGTGCGACTCTCTCTTTTTTTTTTTTTTTTTTTTTTTTTTACTTTTGCGAGGCGGCTTTTCCTACTGTTCTGCCGCGGGGAAAGGATAATGTAGTGCCTATTCACAAGAAAAAAAAATCTACGAAATTCAAACTTTTTTCCGAAAAAAAAAAAAAAAATGCCGAAGTTTCTTCACTTTGTCTTCCTTTTAGTATGTGCTGCAACATTAGAAATATAGTTACAGAATTTTGGAACAATAACAGTATTTGTTCTAGCCTCGTCTTATATTCAATGATCTACTTATCTATGAATGAAGATAAGGAAATAGAGAAATGTAACCCATTCGACTTACACTGAACAGCAATTGAATTAGAGATACCTGTCTAGTAACGTGTAGCACCACCTTTTGCCCTGATGGCGGCGGCGATTCGTTTTGGCATGGACTCGACAAGACACCGGAAGCGTTGGGAAGCCATACGGATCCACGACCCGTGAAAAAGCTCCCACAGTTCACGAAGATTTAATTGGAGGGGGTCAGAGTCTCTCTGGATTGCATCCCAGATGTGCTCGATGGGATTGAGGTCAGGTGACCTAGCTGGCCAAGGAAGCGAGGTCACGTCGGTAAAGTCTTCATCCAACCATTCGGATACAATTCGGGAGTGATGGCACGGTGCATTGTCTTGTTGCAGGATGAGGTCCCCAGTGGGATGCTGAAGACGCACAAACGGGAGCAAATGGTCGTCCAGGATATCCCGGTAACGTTGACCTGTGAGGGAGGATGTCACACGTACCAGGGGCCCCATTTCAGTAAACGTAAACATTCCCCAGACGAGAATGCCACCCCCACCAGCTTGAAGAGTACCCTGCTGGCAAGAAGGATCCATCTCTTCATGTGGTTTGCGCCGTACTCGTATCCTGCCATCCGCATGTACCAACGTGAATCTCGACTCATCAGTCCAGGCAACATTTTCCCACATGTCTAGGGTCCAGTGGCGATGTTCCCGCGCCCATTCTAATCTTTGCACCCTGTGACGTGCGGTCAGCAGCGGTACCCTCGTGGACGATGGCTTCTGTACCCCATGGCAGGGAGATCGTTCTGAATGGTGTAACTACTTACACGTTTTTGTGCACCAGCGTTAAATTTCCGAGTGATTTCTTGCACTGTGGCCCGTCTATTCGCTGTTACAATGCGAGCTAGCCGACGATGACCCCGCTCATCCACACACTGCTGACCACGGCAGTTGGCCCTTGCAGGGATGGTTTTACCGGATTCGATGTACTCACGGTGCACCCGTGACACAGTGGCTCCTGAACATCCCAGTGCCTGCACGGCTTCCGAGATGGAGTGACCCATTCGTCGGGCCCCGACAATTTGCCCACGATCAAATGCGCTTAGATCCTTCGTCTTACCCGTACTGCGTCCGAGTCTTACTGATTCCCGTCGCATCACTCCTTATATTGTCGGAACGCCAGCTGTCTCTAATTCAATTGCTCTTCAGTGTATACTCCATATCGACTTATAAGCCAAAAATTACAGCCTTTATGGCAGCGGAGGTAGATGTTCCGTACCTGGTGTACACGTGGATGGGTAAATGATTATCCGCATTACAGTTGTATTAGTGTTTCTGTTGGCAGTACTGTCGTTTTCGCGCGCATCTCTACGCGTGTTTGCCGTCTCATCCCTGCTGCCTACATTTGAAGTTGGTAGGTCTATTCCATTGTCGGTGCTGTGAGGTTAATCATGTCCGCTCCGCTTTCCATTTGCACCAAAGAAAAGCAGCGTTCAGTGATCCCTTTTTTATGGCCTGAAGGTGTGTTAGGAGCCGAAATCCATAGGCGTAACCACTGAGGGTCAGGACCCCCTGATTTTCAGAGTCGGAGATCCCCAATGTAAAGGACCCCCCCCCAATCTTTCGGGAATATAATGATATTATGCACACTTTTTATGATGTGAACACCTAAATTTAATAATATAAAATTGTAATCTTTCGTAGAATGCAAACACGTGTGTAATGTGTATTTAATAAAACGGCGATATCGATTAAGTTACCAACATCGTTGACATATATATATAACGTAACCGCATATATATACATTGTATATACACTGAGTGGCCACTTTATTATGACCACCTGACAGTTTTAAGCAAATCAGCTATGGCTGTACGCTGTTGCCGCCAGAGGGAGAGGCTAGTATAAAAAGGGAAAGCTTAGTGCTTGCGACAGTAGTAGAAGTGATTTTTGGGTGACAAGATGGGTAAAAAATGCGATTTGACGGACTTTCAACGTGGGATGATTGTAGGAGTTCGGAGCCATGGAGCGAGTAACCCCGAAACCGCTGCATTTGTGAAATGTTTCAGAGCAGCTGTTATTAAAGTGCTTACTGACTGGGCTGTCAGCCAAAAAACTGGGTCTCTACGTGCAACGTGTGGTCGTCATCGACTAGTGACTGCTCGGGCGGAACGGAGAGTGTCCAAACTGGTAACAGACAACAGAAGGGCAACAGTGCAGCAGATTACAGACCATCTTATGATCTCTGCATGCACTGTTCGCCGTACACTACATCGGATGGGATATGGCAGCCGAAGACCTGTTCGAACACATTTGCTGTCTGCAGTTAAGAAGAGAAAACGTCTCCAGTTCGCACAGGAGCACAAGGATTGGGCAGTCGATAATTGGAAACAAATTATGTGGTCCGATGAATCACGTTTTCAGTTGCATCATACCAATGGCCGAGTGACAATTTGGCGAAAAAAGCACGAAATCATGGACCCCAAATGCTTTGCTACAACCCTTCAAGCATTATGGTTTGGGGAATGTTTTTCTGGCATGCTTTGGGCCCTTTAATTCGTGTTGATCAACGTCTGATTGGCACGTCATATCTAAACATCGTTGCGGACCAAGTGCATCCTGTCATGTGGATGGTTTATCCCAATGGTGATGGCTACTTTCAACAAGATAATATGTCCTGCCGTAGTGCTTGTATTGTACAGGATTGGTTTCAGGAAAATGCCGGTGAGGTTACTTTGCTTAGGTGGCCCCAACAATCTCCAGATCTCAACCCCATTGAGAATTTGTGGGATGAAGTTGAACGAGCCATCAGACAGCTGGATCCACAACCCTGCAATCTCACACTCCTGGAAAGTGCTATTCATCAAGCATGGTCTCAGATTCCAGAAACCACCTATCAACATCTCGTGGAGTCCATGCCACGAAGAATCGACGCAGTATTAAAGGCAAAAGGTGGCCCAACGAAGTACTGAGGGGGTGGTCATAATAAAGTGGCCACTTAGTGTATACGTGGTAAGGTGACTGTAATAAATATAAATACTCAGGTAGATTTTAATAGTAATTGAACATACCGGCACTAATTACATACCGGCACTAATTTTGATAGTGGGAACTGCAGAAATGTTTTTTTTTTTATCCCTGGCTTACGAGCGCACATTCTTAAACATAGAAACCTTATCTGCCTATGTTCAGAAACATGTTTGTGGGAATCGTAAAGGGTAGGGAGTAGGGTACACATGAACGGTAAGTCCAATCCTTCAAAGGATGGAAATGAAGATACCCATTGCGCATGATCACATCTCGCCCAAACCCCAGATCATCCTACTAAAGATGTCTGTAATTTTTATTACATCATTTATTTAATATATTCAATTTGAAGAGATTCTTCATAGAATGAAAAATTTCAGTTTTGATGCAATGAGTACAAACTTTTTCCACAATTCGGACCAGTGGCGTACCAACCCCCCCCCCCGCAAAAATTGTAAAAATCTGTTAGCTTTTAATTACTCAAAATTTTTATTTCCATATTATTAACGGGTGTTAATAATATGGGTTATATATATATATATATATATGTCAATATATGTATGTATATTAATTATGGGTGTTTTAATAAATCAAATTCTTTGGAACCTACGAGAATTTTTCGTAAAATCAATGGGAGATGGGTGGATGAAATTCGAAAGTATGCAGGGGTGACATGGAGGAGACTGGCACAAGACAGACCGTTGTGGAGGAAACTTGGGGAGACCTTCGTCCAGCAGTGGATTGATAATGGTTGACGATGATGATGATGATGATATATATATATATGTCAATATATGTATGTATATTAATTATGGGTGTTTTAATAAATCAAATTCTTTGGAACCTACGAGAATTTTTCGTAAAATCAAAATTATTTCACTTTATTGCACGAAACACAAATGTGTACATTGTAATCCAAATGATTGCCCTGGATTTATACCGATACAAATTACTACGAAAATCTTTCGTCAAAGTTAATCATATTATGCAAAATTTACTATTTTAAAGAATTAAGGGCATCTTTTTGAAATGCCTCATACAAAACATGCAACTCCGTGTGACAGTGTCTAATGAATTTTCCGATTTATACGAAATGTCACAACATAAGTAAACAAGAAAGATGACACCGAATTTGCGGGGGGTAATAAGCACGTCTTTTGAATCCGTTCTGACGCAAATTAAATTTATCAAAGCTATTCAAAGTCAATGGAACCGGTATGGAAAACAATAATATCTGACGGAAGAAAGAAGTTTTTCAATCGGGTTTTTAATCCCTCAGATATTGCTGTAAACGGAAACGTGAGTTTACGCCCTCTGGTTGAAGACTTGTGCGTTAAAAAAACCATGAATTTATATAAGAAATATTTCGCACCGGAAACGCTCTCAACACAGAAATAATTTTTCAAATCGGACTTTTAGAAACAGAGATATCGACAAAAATAAGATCGACTTTACGTCCCATGGTGGGAAAAGCATGCATTTTTTAAGGAAGAAAGTATTCCAAAAGGTTTTTTCCGTTTGAGCGGTATCGGTTCAAGAATAAAAATTTAGTCGAGTTTTCTGGAGCCCAGATTTTGCTGCAAATACATCAGAAGCAGAAATTAACACTGATGCCCCCTAGTGGCCAAACCATTCGTTACCAAACATTAGAAATTATGTGAAAAATATTTTCCATCAGGTCTTGTATGCGATACAGGAAGAATTTTTCAAATCGGAGTTTTAGAAGCAGAAATAACGCAGAAAACGCAATTTACCTTTGTGCCCCCTAGCGGAAAGTCTATGATTTACTTTAAAATTTTGAATTTATGGGGAAAACATTTCGCATTTGAAACACCATCCAACAAAGAAGGAATTTTTCAAATCGGTCTCTTAGAAGTAGAGATATTGACAAAAATAAGGTATACATCTTCGCCCCCTGGAGTAGAAACCATGCGTTATTTCAAGAAGAAAATGTTCCTAAAAGGTTTGTTGACATGAGTAGTGTCGGTCAGCAAATGACTTTTTTTTTCAATCGAGATTTTAGAAGCTCATATTTTGCTGCAAATGCATCAGAAGTGGAAATTAACAGTTATGCCCCCTGGTGGCCAAACCATTGTTTACCAAACATTAGAAATTATGTGAAAAGTATTTTCCATCAGGTCTTGTATGCGATACAGGAAGAATTTTTCAAATCGGAGCAGAAATAAAGCGGCAAAACGCAATTTACCTTTGTACGCCCTAGCGGAATGTCTATGATTTACTTGAAAATTTTGAATTTATAGGAAAAGCATTTCGCATTGGAAACACTATCCAACAAAGAAGGAATTTTCCAAATCGGACTCCCAAAAGTAGAGATATTGACAAAAATAAGATATACATCTACGCCCCTGGCGTGGAAACCATGCATTATTTCAAGAAGAAAAGTTCGTAAATGGTTTGTGGACATGAGTAGTATCGGTGAGCAAATGACTTTTTTTTCAATCGAGATTTTAGAAGCTCATATTTTGCTGCGAATGCATCAGAAGCAGAAATTAAGGCTTACGCCAACTGGTGGCCAAACCAATTTTCACAAAAATTAGAAATTATGTGCGAACGATTTCCCATCATGAGGTGTAGCTGGCGTAGAAAGATTTTTTCAAATAGGAGAATTAGAAGCTGAGATATAGGGGGAAACGCAATTTACCTCTACGCCCCTTAGCGGAAAGTCTATGAATTACTTGAAAATTTTTAAATTATATGAAAAACGTGTCACACTGGAAACACTATCCAACAAAGAAGGAATTTTTCAAATCGGACTCCTAGAAGTAGAGATATTGACAAAAATAAGATATACATCCACGTTCCCTGGCGTAGAAACCATGCATTATTTCAGGAAGAAAATGCTCCTAAACGGTTTGTCGACATGAGTACTATAGGTCTACAAACGACGTTTTTTTCAATCGAGATTTTATAAGCTCATATTTTGCTGCAAATACATCAGAAGCTGAAATTAAGACTTACGCCACCTAGTGGCCAAGCCATTTTTTTACAAAAATTAGAAATTATGTGCAAACGATTTCCCATCAGGAGCTGTATCCGGTGCAGAAAGAATTTTTCAAATCGGAGATTCAGAAGCAGAGATATAGGGAGAAAGCAATTTGCCTTTACGCTCCGTAGCGGAAATTCTATGAATTACTTGAAAATTTTTAAATTATATGAAAAACATGTCACACGGAAAACACTATCGAACAAAGAAGGAATTTTTCAAATCGGAATCCTTGAAGTAGATATAGTGACAAAAATAGGATATACATCTACGCGCCCTGGCGTAGAAACCATGCATTATTTCAAGAAGAAAATGTTCCTAAACGGTTTGTCGACATGAGTACTATAGGTCTACAAACGACGTTTTTTTCAATCGAGATTTTATAAGCTCATATTTTGCTGCAAATACGTCAGAAGCGGAAATTTTGGCTTACGCCCCTGGTGGCCAAAGTATTCTTTACCAACAATTTTAAATTATATGCAGAAGATTTTCCAGCAGGAGATGTATCCACTGAATTTTTTTTTTTTTTTAAATCGGAGTTTTAGAAGAAGAGTTATCGGGAAAAATTTAATTTACTTTTACGTCCCCTAACAGAAAATCTATGCGTAATTTGAAAAAGTAACTATATCTAAAATACTCTTCGACATAAATGGCATCGAAAGATAAAATAATTTTTTTCAATCGGATGTTTAGAAGCAAATATGTGGAATAAAACGTATTTTTGAATTCGACATCATCTGCATTTACGCCCTCTAGCGGTGAAATTGTACATCTTAAAAACAAAACGAAATAAAGGATCATCATTCGCATATTTCAAGCTTCCGAATGCAAAAATAATTTTTCAAATCGGACTAATAGTTGCAGAGATATCGCGGGTACAGACGGACGGACAAACCGATAACATAAGCACGATCTTTTTTTACGAAAGGCGTGCTAAAAAATAGCTTTTCGTCTTAATTCTTCATTCAAAGCTGACTTAATTCTTGGCTATTTCTTTAACCAGTTTCATACGAAGTTTTCGCAAAAAATTTGTAAAATTTTAAATTTTTTTTGCTCAGGTTAGAGGCCCTTTTAACCATAAGGGGCCCATCCCTTCCCCACTGCGGAGGTTGCGGGGGCTATCAGTACGCTCCTGCTTCGGACTATTTTCTTTTTTTTTTCATTCACGGTCGTGGTGAGATTGCTATATTTAATTTAAGACTGAATATTCATTCTGATTACGGAGATTCTAATTGCCCGACCTTCTACTTCACGAAAGTCCCTATTGAAAGAAGGCTGCCTTTTCGGATCAGGGCCCTAAAGTTCTGGATTCAAGTCCAGCTGAATCATTAATGAGTAGACGAGGTTCGAAAGTCTCGTTAATCCGATGTTCCCGGGGTAGAGATTCCTTGTTATAAAAGAGTCTAACCCCACTCCCTGGTGTAGCCTAAGTAGCGCCCGCTGGATCCACAAAATAACCAACTGAAATCGACCACTATCCTTTCTGACTTATGGTGCAATAATATTCCACGGAATTGTTAATTACATTTTCACACAAAGAAGTTTTTCTTCCAGGGATTTTTTTTTTTCTTTTTCTGTTTGGAGATTTTCTGGCGAAAGCATTTTTCCAGATGATTTTTACCCTATGTGTGTAAGGTGACGGAGTCGGGCCTCCCACTAATTATTTTCATGTAGTAATGTTTTCTGTAACTATTTCTCATTTCGAAGGCAATGTAATGTAAATTCAAACGCACGTGTTAGACACGTGGCACATTTCCTTCGTATGCCCGATTATGTAACGCCGAAAGAGGCATGTGGCTAGAGATATCCGTTGACCTTGACCTGGTCGACGGGGTCTGATGTATAGGACAAAGGTCACCACTTTCAGAGAACGTTAGAGCCGCGGATGGCCTAGTGGTTAGCGTTCGTGACTGCGTTGGAGAAGACTTCAAGTTCGATCCCAGGCAGGTACAAACGTTTGAACCACTAAATATCCGCCGTGCGTTGGATGGGCACGTTAAGCCGTCGCACCCCGGGTACTGGACCCCGGTAATAAATAAGGGCGTCTTCCTACCCCTTTCTACCTCGCTTCCGTGTGACTTTCCTATCGCGCACTCTAGTCCATATCTCCTAGCTTCCTACTTCTAAGGGTTGGTTAAGACCTGGGGTCAGACACTCCCTTCCTAAAATCCTCTACATATGATCTGATCTGATTTTTCAGGGAACGGCTAACCCCACACCAATAGGATTTCCAGAGGCGGAAGTGGGGGGGGGGGAGGGATAAAGATATAAAAGAAAGCGACACGTTTGCTGGGGAGGCAGCTACCTCACGAATAAAGCTAGACAATGCCTTGGGCAGCTAGCTCCACTACTCCACCGGAGAAGATTTCTTACAACACGACACAATGTACTGCTGTATAAGGCGGTCGTCAGGCCGGTGCTTACCTATGCCTCCTCCACCTGGATTGGTATTAGTAGGAATCAGCGAGAGAAAATCGAGAGGGTACAGAGCCGAGTACTGCGAATGATCACTGGGGCTCCCCCCCCTCTTGGTCCCCACTTCGGAACCTGAGGAACAGACTTGGAATCGAGAAGGTACATGAGTTTTCCACCAGACTCGCTAAGAAGTTCTTCTAGAAAGCGGAAACCCACCCTAATGAACTTGTTAGGGACGCGGTTGACTACAATCCCAGCGAATTCTTTAGGTATCCCAGAACTAAGGCAGCGATCGTTGACCCCCTTGACGGTGAGAGTAAGTATGCGAACACTGGTGGGTGTTAGATAGACCAACACACCCTTCTTTCTCAGATTGGCATCGAGACGTTGAAAATGAATTCTGCTCGGGCATTTGGATTTGGTCTCGTTGAGTTGCAGTGACCCCCTGGTGTGTCGGCGGCCGGGTGGTGGTGTGGTTCTCTGTGATGTTGTGTGGTGCTTGGTTCCCCTTACCCCTTTCCCACTAGACTGGTGTTACGGTTCACAGTATGAAAGATGTATCACCCTCTCCTTTCACTCAATTTTTCTGTTTATCTTTCCTATTGAGTTCACTTACTCAGATCTCATAGATTCCTATTTCTAAGAGTAGTTTTAGACCTGGGGTCAGACACTCCCTTCCTAAAACTTCTTCAAATATCGTGCTGGGGAGGCTTTTCGTATTTCGCCTTCCACGGAGCATGACGTCGTGTTTTAAGCTGAGAGTGTCGGTTAGACCTCTCAGGGTTTTACGTTTTCACTGACGGAATAGTCAGGGTTTTTCGGCGATAAGAGATCGGCCGGGCTTTAGACGGAACGACTCAAGTCAACGTGGCGGAGGGTCTTCCGGGATATCGGTGAGATAGTAAAGTGTTCGCTATCTGGAAACCTGTTGGCACGTGGAGATAGCCAATCGAACGGAACTTATTCTTTCATCTATTAAATTTTGTGACGTCTAACCAAGGACTTGTTACTGGAGTTACTCATTCTCGTAGATCTGAAATAATTGCTAACTACACGTTCCAGTAATTCAGCGATCGAGTTCAACCCGATGGCACTCAAAAGAACCTACGTCAGGCCCGTTTGAGATATTCGGATTCAGTAAGGCCTGGTGTTAGATCGAACTCAGCGGGACCTGACAATGAGCATAACGGCACTTCAAATTTTCCATTTCGAGCACTGGTAGACAGGAGTCAAAATCAGTAGATCTACTGATAAATCAGTAGAGTGGCTACACAGCACAGAGCCCAAATCGATTCTCCCGCTGAGATGCTCCGATACCAGTGTCCCGCTTACTTTATAAGAAACAACGATTTGTCAGCATTGGTTCTTGGGTAAAACTAATGGGTAGACTCTAAAGGGCGTCTACTCAAGGAGGAACTGTCAACACCATTGCGCAGCAGGTGATCAGTGATCAAATAAATATAAAACTTAACTGTGTAGAAAATTGCCTTGTGGCATGTGTACATTTCAACTTTCAGAATTACCTTTGTGGTGATTTAATCCGAAATGGGGTTTTCAAGAGATTCGAGATTTTCTTTTATTTTTATTTATTATTATTATTATTATTATTATTATTACAGTATCGTTATTATCTTCTTTATTTGAAATATTCGAAACACAGCCTATAACCAATAAATATAAACAACAAAATTATCATTGACTGGTGTTGTTGAGCTGATACGAGTTTCCATCGGAGACCAAAGTATCAGTCAAGATTTGGCGTAAAATATATGATGTCCCAAGTAAAGCAATACTCTAGGTGGTGTATCAAAAAGCTGCAATTTTTTTAAATGATTCATAAATTTTTTGGCATTGTTCCAAGTGCCCCAATGATAATGGGGACTACCGTTGTGTGTTTAGTCCGTTATCGGGTAACTTCTATCGCAAAGTCTCTATATTTAGTCATTTTTTCCAGTTCTTTTTCATCGACTCTGGCTTCTCCAGGAATCGCTATATCAATTATCCAGATTTTCCGATTTTCTGTGACTGTTGTGTCTGGTGTATTTATTATGTTCTAGGTGCCGATCGGTTTGAATTCGAAAATCCTACAAGATCTGGAACTGCTCATTTTCTACGACTTTCTCAGCCTGATGTTCCCATGAGTTTTTTGATGCTGGCAAATTGTGTTTTCTGCATAATGAGCAGTGAATCAATTTTGCAACCCTGTCATATCTAGCTTTGTAATCTGTTTGTGCAATTTTGCTACATTCACATATAAAATGAGACACAGTTTCATCTTTTTTCTTGACAAAGTCAACATTTTCGATTATCAATGACTTTCTGGATTTTAGCCTTCATAATATTTGTTTGCAATGCCTGTTCTTGTGGAGCAAATATCAGGCCTTCTCTTTCTTTTTTGATGTAGCCCAATTTCAGCCATGCCCAAGTCAAGTTATTGTCACTTTTCCCTTCAATATTCTTTAGAAATTGTCAATGCATTGGCTCGTTCTTCCAGCCATCTAATCTGCTTTCAAGCTGCTTTCTCTTGTATTCAGCCTTGCTTTCTGTTGTTTTTAATATATTTTCATTATTCACAGCCTGAAGTAGCTTTTTCCTGTTAATAATCATTCAGCATTTTTTTTCTTCCCCTACTACCTGTATTATTATTATAAAAATATTTGATGAGATTCCACCTCTTCCTGAGGGGTTTCTTCTCTTTCTTCCGGAACGGGTACGACGTACCAAGTCTGGGAAGTGGTATTTCTGTCGCTCAGTTGTCCAGGAACTACCTTACTATCCTACAGGTGTTCAGGATAGCTGCCTTCTGTAGTTTCATGTAGGTGTTAGGTTGAAGGTCAAGTGCCTGTATAGAGCTGTGAATGGTCTTTGGTACAACTCCTGTGGCTGATATTACTATGGGCACGGTGGTGACGTTCTCCATATGCCACTCTTCTTTGACTTCTAATCGTAGGTCGTTATACCTTGACAGCTTCTCTACGTGCATCTTCTGGATGTTGCACGTGTTGGGCACGGCTATGTCAATGAGTTATGTTGACTTCTTCTCCTTCTCGACCAGGACAATGTCGAGTCGATTGTGAGGGATGGTCTTATCTGTTCTGATCGATCTGTCCCAGTACATCTTGTGGGTGTTGTTCTGTAGAAGCGTTGTTGGCTCATACTTGTAGTAGGGGACAGGCTCAGTTGTAATGAGGTGGTGCTTTCTTGTCAATTTCTGATGAACAATCTTGGCGACTTGATTGTGCCTGTTGGTGTACTCTGTTTGTGTGAGGACTGTGCACCCTGCTGTGATATGTTGGATGGTCTCTGGCGCTTGATGGCATAGCCGATATGTGTCGCTTTCCACTGACATGTCCTTCAGGATATGCTTCCAGTAGTTTCTGGTGTTTACAACTTGATCTTGTATAGCCATTGGGAACCCTTCGGTCTCGTGGAAGAGTGATCCGTTTGTTAGCCATGCATTAGATGCAGTCTTACCCACATGGTCCAATTGCAGATCGTTGTAGTGCATTCCGTGTAGGACTTTCTAGCCCCAAGCTTCTTCTTTTGGCTCCCTCATTCCAATCTTGATGTTCTGAGTAGAGAGGTCTAGGGCTGTGTACTTCTTGTCACTCTGGTTTATCGCTTGGTGAGCTTGTAGTAGGGGACACTCTCAGTTGTAATGAGGTGCTCTAATGGAAGAATTTTCTGAGGTTACTGATTTCTTTGTCTCGGTGTTCCAGGAGATTAATCATTCCCCGTCCTCCTTCTGCCAGTCCAATAGTCAGCTTTTCTGTTGCTGACTTCGGGTGGTGCTGGAGATGTTTAGTGAGGGTTGTCCTGGTATTGCGCATTATTTCTTCAAGCTCTGCTGTTGTCCAATTTTTTTTTTTTTTTTGTCAAACCCAAAATGTTTAGAGGGATACAATTATTTGGTGAAACACCCCGTTTTGAGCCTGGTTTGATGCTACATCGTTAAAAATTTTGTGATGGGTTGCACCAAAAAATGGCACTGCAGGAGCTGCACCATTTTCTGGGAAAAGATACACCATTCTGTTGAGTGCAAACAAAAACGAACAACATGCTGCAACCTTGTATTACAAGTATAACGCAGTGCAAAGTTGCACCCTGTTGTTGGGTTTCGTTCGCACTTCACAATAGTGTATCTTTTCTCAGAAAGTTGTGAAGCTGGTGAAATACCACTCTTTGGTACAACCTACCACAAAATTTTTCATAGAGTGCATTCAATCGTGAGAGGATTTTTCTTTAAAAAATCACCGTTAAATTATTAAAATTTGTTCAGGACTGAATTCGTTTCACGATGCATGTTCCAGCAGTTCCCTTTCATCCGAGATATATCGGAGTTTTCTTCACGAGAGAATTCATGAGCTATTATTCCCCTGTAGATACATGTGCTTTTACAGTTGATCACAAGGCTAGAATCCCCGGCCTCGTTATCTTTTAAATATTCCTCATCCTTTAGGTAACATGAATTATTCTCTATCTCTCTCTCTCTTTTTTTTTCTTTTTTTTTTTATCGAATCACAGTCTTGCCAGTAGGAGTCGTAAACGTACATGGTGCTGTACGTCGATATATATTTGTTTTACTGTTTCTAAAAATCCGATTGAAAAGATAATTCTTTTCCTATTGACGAAGAACACTTTGCCACGCTTTTTGCTTCAAATAATGAAGTTTTTTTTAGCCCTAGGGCATAAATTCATATTTAATTTGTCTAAGGACATGCACTTCTAAAAAGCTAATTAAACAAATAATAGTTCATCTAATTTCAAATTCTACTAGTGTTACGCATTTTGCAATTTTCTTAGATGTTTTGTTCTTTTCAGTGAAATTTCCTATGCACACGACGTTGCAGTTCATTTTATGATTATTTGAAGTGCATAATTTTGATTCCATATGAAAACAAATGATTTCATTTTTGCGATTGTCAAGTAATATACATATTGATGTTTACCATCGTGCATTAAAGCTATTTTTTTTTAATTTGCCCACGTTTCCTTATGCTCTGAAAAGCGAGTTTTTAAATTTCTTTTCGTGCTGCCGATATACAGTAGTAAATGGTGGATTTATTATGGTTCTCTTGCATTAAACAAACTACAGCTTTTTCAAACTTTTTTTAGTGCTATGTTCTGTGATCGTTACTTTTCTTTTTTATCTCTGTATGCTTTTGACCGATGTTAAAATTTTGCTTTTTCGCAGAAGCTTTTGAGAGCACTCTCAATAAAATCAAATGGAAGCCTATGTCTTTTTAAACATTCATAACTTGGTTGTTCTGCATCATTAGAATTAAAGTGCTTTTTATGAGCTATTTTTATTTGCTTGTCAAACGGGGAATGAATATAGCAACAAGGAAGATCGATCAATTAAGCAAAAAAGTGAAGAAGTAGATCAAAAAGATGTAGTTTTGGGGAAAATCCCAAAACTACATCTTCTAGAAAAAAGCTTGTGACACTCGGAAGAACTCTTGTCTTCCAGAATCTTGTAATAATGCTCGACGATATATCTTATACTAAAATAATAATTGTTATATGTTACTCCCGACATAACTTATATTATACTTGTTGCAAAAATATACAGAACAATAAAATAAATTTCTTGGTTTTTAACTCGGGAAAAAGAAACTTGACAATATCGGATGGAAGACATAAATTATTTTTAATAACATTTATTTTGTCTAATATAACTGACTGAAGGTCTTACTCCGTTAACATAAAATCCTGTTTTCACGTTTATAACCTTTATTTATTTCTATATTTCTTACGCGTGCTTTCCTAAAATCTTTCACTTCCCGGTGATTAGACAACTCGTTCCTTGGTTACTTCAAATGCATATCTCCTCGACGTAGGCTGAACTCCTGTTTTCGGAGCTCAGGACACCTACTTCACGCTCTTCCCAAGTTCCACTTCTTTCTCTCTCGCTTCTTCACGTTGACTCCCTTTCTGACCGACAAAATGCCTTCGCCTCCTCTAAAACCTGCTCAGCCCTCGAGCGAAAGTAAAAAACTCTCCCACCCTCTGCAAGCAATCCTTCTGTGACCTCCTGTCTCCCGGGTCTGAGAAAGACGGGCCCACTAATAAAAGCTAAGTGCTCGGAAGGGCTTCTAAAATGCGCCCTCCTTTTCGGATGCGCGATCAAAAGACCCGAGAATCTAAAAATGGCTCTCGACCACCAAAGGTGTTTATACGGAAAAAAAGGAGAATCCTGCTGAATGCTCGTCTCATTGTTAAATCCCTAAGAAAAGTGTCTGCATATGGGACAACGAGGTGCCTACCCAAAGATTGCTTTATAAAGATAAGGGAAACGAAAGCGTTGCTCCCATGCACGGTGAAACAAGGAAAAATAAATGGCGAGATGGAAGATGTGTTACGAGGATGAGTTTAATACTACTAGTTAAACTTCCTATATTAAATAAATCATCGTAACACTGTCCTCTTCGTCTCCAATACTTTCATATAACTGTCCAAAAGAGTCAAAAGAGTTTTCCTCTCAAAGAGAGAGAGAGAGAGGGAGAAAGAAAGGAAGAGACTCCCTCAACAAGACTTTGAATATGAACCGTTATCAAAAATCACGTGACGCAACATTCTTTGTACTCTTTAGTTGATAATAACTATGCCATATCTTTTTTTTTTTTGGAGGGGGTGATGTTTGTATAGTGCCAAGTAGGTCAGATGAAACAAATTCATTACGTGACTACTTTTAAAACAATTTACTTGTTTCCCAACAATGACAAGGAAGAACTGAGAATGCTAAAATATGTGATGAGAAAGAAATCCTTTTCAATATTTCAATATCACTTCCGTAAACGGAGTTATATTTTCCATAGACGCGAAGGTAAACACAAAACGGTAACACTGGGACGTAATTCTAATTATGCACGTATATTTATGTCGAAATTCTTTGGGAGATCGATAAAGAAATTAATAGGCGTACAAAGTTTGGCTGGAGCGCATTTGAATAAAAACAGTACAATTTTCAAGAGCTATTTACAATTATCTCTTAAACGAAAAGAGTTAGATCAATGTGCAGTCAATCTTTGATACATCGTTACCGTTTGTTACATTACGTTGTGGCGTTACATCAAGGGTGGCGTAATATTAAATTTATTAAATTTGACAATTATGTTTAAATATCCCACATTTCGCTAATTGCGGTTCATCAAAAATCGTAATTACCATTAAGCTAGAAACATGTTAATAAAAAAAATGCAGTTATACATATATGTATTATGCACTTAGTGCGCACTATAGTTCAAAGTACCAATTTCCATCTCGAAAGCTTCCTGGTATGCATTAAATGCGGAAATTTATTTTGCATAGTAGGAAGACAAAGTTGCATGTTTATTATAAGGAAATGAATAAAAAAATCATGTTACATTACTAAAACTTTATCACGTAAAAATTAACTGCATTACACAAAATCATTTTACATATCTTAATTTCTTTTGAAAAAAACCTGTTTATTTTTATTTTTGCTTTAGATTTCAACCCAGTTTCTTTCCAAAGCACAGTCTAAATTAAGAAGTTCGCTTGAAATATTACCATCCTGCGAGTAAAAATTTTCTTAATGTTAAAACACACTGACTCGGATTTTTGAATCAGTGTCTTTAACATTAACGTCCGTCACAATCGAATCATGGTCCGAAAAAAGCAGAAGGGAATTCTCACACAGCTTGCAAGTGGCAGTAGATCAAGCATGTTTTATTTTGGGAAAGGCAGGTTGGTGCAGTAATGTACACTATATTGACAAAAGTCACCGGACACCTAGAAGTAAACACAACATAGCATTTATTGACATATACACTATCTACCAACAAGTAATTGGACACCCCTGCAATCAAAGATATCAGCGGTCCTGATACACGTCACGGCCACCGCCGTTAAATATCCTGTGGGAAACAACAAAGCAACCAGTTGCATGCAAGATGCCACGCAGTTCGGAGCTCTCTGATTTCGAGAAAGGTGTAATCGTCGGATATCACAGAAGTGGCCGATCCATACGTGACATATCCAGTGAGTTGAAGTACCCAAAAATCGTCAGTAGCCTACGTAATTGGCTAGTGGAAGATGAGAGGTGACGGTCAGAATGTGGCCCGACACGGCAGACCCACAAAACTGGGAGTTAGAGACCGACGGGTGCTGGCCAGAGAAATTCCTATGAACCGCACCAAATCGATGGGCCACATCCGCAAGGAGTTTCAACAGGCAGCCGGGAGTGTTCTTTCGATAAATACCATCCGTAAGGAAGCCCATCTTCTCGGTTATCATGGACGTGCTGCTGCCTACAAGCCTTTGATCACCAAGCTCAATAGCGCTGCTCGGCTAACGTGGTGCAAAGAACGTCGACAGTGGACCGTTTAACAGTTGAAACAAGTTCCCTGGAGCGACGAATCAAGGTTTACCCTCTACCGTTCGGATGGCAGGGTCTGGGTTTGGCGTCTGCCTGGAGAACGCCTCCTGCCCGAATGTATTGTGCCAACTGTGAAGTTCGGTGGTGGTGGAATTATGCTGTGGGGGTGTTTCTCCTGGTATGGCACGGGATTATTGGTCGCAATTCCTGGTAGACTCAACGCCGAGACCTACTGCACCATTTTGGATGACCATGTGCTTCCTACGTTGTGTCAGTTTTACGGGGTGGACCCATGTTACTTTCAGGATGACATACCAAGCCATGGTGACAATGGGGTTAATCGAATCGTCTGGCCCGCGCAGAACCCGGATGTTAATCCTATCGAGCACGTCTGGGACGAGTTGGAGCGTCGACTTAAGGTGCGCCCCCACCGTCCGAAATCGGTGAAGGAACTGAGCAGTCTTCTCCAAGCCGAGTGGAAGAAAATATCGCTAGCCGTCGTACAACGCCAAGTTGAGAGTATGCCCCGGAGGGTCGCAGCTGTAATCGCCGCTCGTCGAGGCTCCACTAACTATTGAAGGTGAATAAACTTCGTTTTCTTTTGCTATCACAGGTGTCCAATTACTTGTTGGTAGATAGTGTATTAGTACGGTGTCGGTCCACGTTTGACCTTAATGCATGCACTGACCCTTTCAGACATGCTTTCGACAAGGTTTTAGAACACAGCGATAGGTATGCGCTCCCATTCAGTACATAATGCTGCCGCTAACTGTTACTTAGTAGTAGGCCTTGGATCCAAACTTCTTATGCGGCGCTCTAATTCATCACATAGGTGCTCTATGGAATTGAGATCAGGGCTCTGTGCTGGACAGTCCACACACTATACGGAATTATCGTCAAACCACGCCGTAACAGTCCTTGCTTTATGGCTCCGTGCATTATCCTGCTGGTACCAACATGGCTCGGTTCCATAGTATTACTACACAGTTGGTAAGGCATAATTGTCCAGAATATCGATGTAGACGTGCTGGTTAACAGGTTTATCCACGATAACCAATAGATTGGGACCATACCTTGACGAACACCCCGACACGAGTACACTGCCAGCTCCAAACTTGACCGTAGGAACTGTACACTGTGGTAAATAGCGTTCCCCCGGCTGCCGCCATACCCACACACGGCCATCAGACTGATGGATCGTCTTCCTGGATTAATAAGTATACAGGATTGGTTTCCGTTGATTTACGGTCTACGATAAATGTTCTTTACACGATGCTAAACGACGAGTAGCATTCCGAGTTGAGATTAAGGGCTTATGATTAAGGGCCACGGTAACCCAAGGGATGAAGTTCTCTGCGAATGGTACGTGTACATACCGAGGCTCCAGCATTTTTACTCACCTGTACACTGAGGGCTTGTACAGTACTCCGTCGATTAGCTGTAACCACTCCCCTGAGTCTTCGAAGTCCTCTACCGCTTATTTTCTTTGGTCTGCCGGTACGTTTTGCTACTTCAGGCACGCCATATGTCTTCCACTTAATCAGTACATCCAAAACAGTTGACTTGGGTATGTTTAAACGCCTCTCGGTTTCTCTTATGGACAACCCACTAATATAACACCCAACAATCGTTCTCCCTCTCAAAGTCAGTTCTCTTCCGCCGCGACATTTTTATTCAACCTTACAGTGCGATATGATCGAGGTCAGCTGCAGGCATGTTTTTATACCGTTTGCAGCTGTACCGCGCATCTTAACCAATGCAGCGGATCCGTTCATTTGCTTTTGAAGGGGTGTGTGGTAACTTTTATCAATAGTGTATATACAGGGTATCTATAAATGAAATATACAACTTCAGTATGCTATTAAAAATACAACAGAAAAAACTTACTTTAAACGTCAAGAGACGTTGCAAGTGTTAAAGTTCGTTCTGTCAGACGATAGATGGCGCCAGGCGTCTCATGTAATGAAAAATCTCGTCAAACATGGAATATAACAGACATGGCTTCCCCAGCAGAGTAAGCAGCTTTCGTGTTCTGGTTTGCGGAGTCAAAATCTTTAACAACAGTTCAGCGTAAGTTCAGAACAGGCTACAAGAGACAGCCATCGACACAAAGGAGCATCGAACAATGAGTAAATAAGTTTAAAGTAACAGGAAGTGTCTTGAAAAGCAATCGCACCGGGAACCCTTCCATTTCGGACGAAAAGGTGGAAGATGTGCGTAAGGCTTATCTAAGGATCAAGAAGAAATCCGTCCGCGTTGCCAGTCGTGAACTCGAAATACCGCGAGCAACGGTTCACAAGGTTCTGCATAAATGTCTGCATCTATATGCATATAAAGTGCAGTTAGTGCACAAACTTCGACCAAATGATCAGTCACGTCGAAAAGCATTTGTGGTAGACATGATTAATCGCATTGACGAAGACCCCACACTTCCTTCACGGTTCTGTTTCAGCGATGAGTCCATATTCCATGTTTCTGGCAGAGTGAATAAACATAAATGCCCAATCTGGGGCACGGAAAATCCCCATGTGGTCGTAGCACACGAGCGAGACAGTCAGAAGGTTAATGTCTGGGCTGGCCTAGTGGAAGACAGAGTGATAGGGCCATTTTTCTTCGCTGATAGAATCGTTACTGGCATAACTTACCAGGACAAGTTAGAACAATTCGAGATTCCACAACCCCAAGATATTCAAGACATCGTTAACTAGCAAGATGGTGCACCTCCGCACTGGCCTTTGGATGTACGCAGATCTTTAGACCACCATTTTCCAGGACACTGAATTGGACGTGGGGGTCCAACGGCATGGCCACCCTGTTCTCTTGATATTACCCTATGCGATATTTGGTGGGGGGAGGGCTGGAGGGCTTTATTAAGGTCATTGCATACAAGAAAGGGATGTAAGGTCAGGTGATGCGTAACATCACAACCTCTTCTTGACAAATGTCAACCCCGCCTTCTCGTGGTACATCCTGTTCCCACTAAAGCGGCTCTGACGACCGCCAATAGCGGTATAACTATACCATCCGGATTAGAGGAAATGCTATCCCACACTCACCAACCCGCTTGGCCAGCGTGGTGGGTTATAGCCAAACCGCTCCAAAATGACTCCACAACTTAAATCTTGGCCCTCAGTCTCCGACAGCTGGAATGTAACTGGCCAAGGCAGCAGCCAGTGCGACATGAAGGCAGAGGGTGCTAAGAATCCCCGGAGGACCGGACTAGGCTGCCATCTGATGCTGACCTTGGCTACGTATAATGGACGCTCCCTATCTTCTGATTCAAGGCTTCTTGAATTGGAAGAGGAACTACAAAGGATCAAGTGGGACATCGTCGGGCTAAGTGAGGTAAGGAGAAAAGGAGAAGATCTCATTGAACTGAAAAGTGGACATCTCTTCTACTATCGTGGGACAGATACTGGCAGAACTAGTGGTGTTGGATTTATAATAAACAAGAAACTGAAGGGTAAAGTTGTAGAAGTTGAAAGTTCCTCTGACAGAGCTGCACGACTCGTTATCCAACTCTCGAAAAGATACCAGGTGCAGATTATTCAAACTTATGCACCCACCACAAGTCATCCTGAAGAAGAAATTGAAGAATTTTACGAGGAAATTCGTCATCTAAATAATAAAGGTAAGCAGCACTTGAAGATAATTATGGGAGATTTCAATGCAAAAATAGGACAACGGCAACACAATGAAACTTCAGTAGGTAAATTCGGTCACGGCAACAGAAACCAGCGTGGAAATACTCTCGTAGAGTTTGCAGAGGCTGAAGGGTTTTTCATCTTGAACTCCTTTTTCAAGAAAAAGCCACAGTAGAAATGGACATGGAAACATCCAAATGGGACGACAAGTGAAATTGATTTTATTATGTGTAACAAAAAATTCGTCATAGAAGACTGCAGTGTGCTAAACAAGTTCAACTCAGGTAGTGACCATAGACTGGTGAGATGTAAGATGCACCTCAACACTAAACTCGAACGTGGCAAGCTCGTAAGACAAACAAAATGTATTGACATAACCATCCTTAAAAAACACCATAATACCTTCAAGTTGGAACTGAAGAACAGATTCTCTGCTTTAGAAGGCCTAACATCGGAAGAAGTAAATATTTCTGAAGTTAACAGAAAAGTAGCCAAAGCTCTTAAGGAAATAGCAACAAAATTAGCTGGGTCTAAGAACAAGTTGCATGTGAACAAATTATCAGGAATAACCAAAATGTTGATGCAAAAAAGAAGAGAGATGAGGACAACTAAAGAAGATGTGACTTCCAAAGTGGAATATATAGAGCTATGCAAGACAGTACGAAAAAGTATCACTGAAGACGTAAGGAAATTCAACTGTGAACTAGTAAGGAAAGCAATTGAAAACAACCAAAGCCTTAAGATAGCAAAGGGGCATCTCAGTAAGGGAAGAAAACAGATTATGGCACTGAGAAAAGAAGATGGTTTTGTAACAAGAAATAGAGGCGAAATTTTGACAAGAGTGAAAGATTTCTACTCCAAATTATATGAAAGGGATGATACATGTACTGCAGACATCATGAAAGGTACCAGTACCACAGTTCTTCCAGTCCTCCCAGCAGAAGTTGCACATGCAATCAAGAACATGAAGCAGGGAAAAGCTCCAGGAGAAGATGGAATTACTGTAGACATCATACAAGAAGCAAGTGGAGAAATCGAAACAGTACTCGCCCAAATTTTCACTCGATGCCTTAATGAAGGGAAGATTCCTGAGGATTGGAACACCGCTACAATGATCCTGCTACATAAAAGGGTGGCATTGAGGATCTCAGGAACTACAGACCTATCAGCCTCCTATCAGTGGTTTATAAAATCTTCACTAAAGTTCTTTCACACCGCTTGAAGGTGACACTGGACATGGCTCAAGCGAGAGAACAAGCTGGATTCAGGAGTGGCTACAGCACAATAGATCATATCCACGTACTGAGAGAACTAATTGAAAGAGCGAGGGAATATGAACTTCCATTGTGCATGGCTTTTATCGATTATGAAAAAGCCTTCGATTCGGTGAAACCATCAGCAGTTACAATGGCTCTGAAATCCTACGGTTTTGAAGATGCGTACATTAATATTATTAATAACATCTATGAAAATGCAAGTGCAAAGATTCGGCTGTTTGAAAATACAACACACATAAAAATTGGAAAAGGAGTGCGACAAGGTGACACCATATCTCCGAAGCTCTTTAATGCCACATTGGAAAATGTCTTTCAATCACTGAACTGGGAAAACAAAGGGATAAAGATTAATAGAGATTATCTAACCCACCTTCGTTTTGCTGATGACGTTGTCATTTTTGCAACTACCCCATCAGAGCTGCAGCGTATGATCCAGGAACTTGCTGACAAGAGTAAAGAAGTGGGATTAAAAATGAACTCTCAGAAGACAAAAGTGATGTTCAATGCTTTTACAAGAAATGAAGATTTATCGATTGATGCAGAAAAGCTGGAGATAACAGACACGTACGTTTATCTTGGACAGCAGATATCAAGTGAGGGTCACATTGATGAAGAAATTAAGCGGCGTACAAAACTTGCCTGGAGAGCTTTTGGAAGAAACAGCATAATTTTCAAGAGCAATATGCCATTATGTCTTAAAAGAAAAGTGTTTGATCAATGCATCCTTCCTGTGCTTACGTATGGTGCAGAGACGTGGACCCTAACTAAGAAAGACATACAAAGGCTGCAGACAACTCAAAGTAGCATAGAGAGGTGCATGCTTGGTGTAACCAGGAGAGATAAGAAGAGGAACTCGTGGATCCGAAAAATGACAAGAGTGAAAGACATCGTGATCAGAGTTAAATCCCTGAAATGGCAATGGGCTGGACATACTGCCAGAAGGACAGACCATCGATGGACAGCCGAAATTTTAGATTGGATTCCAAGGGACAGGAGAAGACCCAGAAGAAGACCACATGGAAGATGGGTGGATGAAATTCGAAAGTATGCGGGAGTGACATGGAGGAGACTGGCACAAGACAGACCGTTGTGGAGGAAACTTGGGGAGACCTTCGTCCAGCAGTGGATTGATAATGGATGATGATGATGATGATGATGATGATACAAGAAAAGGGTTACATCGATCACTGAGCTCAAAGAACGCATTACTGTTGTAGCCTTCCTCCTTGTTATACCTGACATTCTACAGTGTTCGTGGGTGGGACGGGACTTGCCTTTCCGGTGGCGCAGTGGTCTAAGCGATGAACTCTGGTCATTCGTCCGAAAGGAGTCTGGGTTCGAATCCCGGTGAGGCATGGATGTTGTGTTTGTCTTACGGCACAGGCTCTCTCCCTTCCCTGGAACCAGTGACCCTAACTTAGGGACGGGCGAATGCTTATAGCCCATTGAGTGGCTCACGGTTTGAAGCATGGTTTTTGAAACTCCATTCGTTTTCAGTTCGGGTGTTTAATGTTCGTTTACAAGGCCAAATCAAACACATCTTTATTAACACAAAAACACACAATACGAACAGCACACAAACATTTCAATATTTACAAAAGTATATACATACGTATATGCATTATCAAGTCATCGAAAATTTTGAACGACCTCGTACACCCGCTGCAGTTGCGATGAGTACTCATTCAGTAGTCACTCACTCAGTCAGTGAGTACTCAGTCCCGATGTTTTTCACCGATTTGTAAGGTCAACCGTACTCAATTGTATTATCAATCAGTAGTTACATGTACACTGGCGTGTAAAAATTAAGGACGAGACTGTTTTTCGGATGTAACGTCGTGCAGAAGTGCTCCACATCGACTCAAATCATACCATAAGATCCCCAAGATGTAAGAATATGGGACAAGTGAACAAAACCGTGGAAACAAGGAATCCAAAGGATGCAAAGGCACTTTATTAAAAAGGTAGCTTCGAGCACAATTGGACAGAAACGTCCATGTGACAGGCGGCTGCCAAGAAAAATCCAGTCTTTAGTAGCGGATATGATCACCCCTGACTGCGTTGCAGGATTTACAACATCCGTCCATGCTGAGAACAAGGTTGTCTGGGAGCTGTTGAGGCATCGCGGCCCATTCCTCTTGTAGCGCCAATCGCAGCTGCGGAATCGCTACTGGCGGCTGGTGACGTGCTGCCAAGCGTCTCCCGAGAAGGTCGATTGGATTTAGGTCCGGGGACCTTGTGAGTCAATCCATGCGTTGAATATCTTCACTCTCCAACAGCTCTGCGACAGCCACTGCACGATGAGGTGTAGCGTTGTCGTCCAAATCCAGTCTTTAGTAGCGGATATGATCACCCCTGACTGCTTTGCAGGATTTACAACATCTGTCCATGCTGAGAACAAGGTTGTCAAGGAGCTGTTGAGACATAGCGGCCCATTCTTCCTGTAGCGCCAATCGCAGCTGCGGAATCGCTGCTGGCGGCTGGTGACGTGCTGCCAAGCGTCTCCCGAGAAGGTCCCACACGTGTTCGATTGGATTTAGGTCAGGGGACCTTGTGAGTCAATCCATGCGTTGAATATCTTCACTCTCCAACAGCTCTGCGACAGCCACTGTACGATGAGGTGTAGCGTTGTCGTCCATGAAGAGGAACTCGGGACCCACAGCACCTCTAAACAGACGCACGTGAGGCAGGAGAACCTCGGTACAATAGTGGACACCAGTGACTGCACCTCCTTGGAAGATGTGGAGGTCAGTACGGCTACCAAGCATGATACCGCCCCAAACGAGAACTCCGCCACCTCTAAACCGGTCCTTTTCGATTATGTTGGAGGTGTGATTGCGTATTCCCTGCTCTCTCCAGATGTGTATACGTCCAGAATCGCTCGTCAGACTAAATCGGCTCTTATCCGTAAAGAGAACTCGACCCCATTGCTGATGTGTCCAGTTTTTGTGTTCCTGGCACCACAGAAACCGCCGTCTCCGATGAGCAGGCGTTAATGGCACACTCCGTACTGGTCGTCGTGCAAATAGACCACCTTTGTGCACCCTCCTAGCCACGGTAAAACGCGATAACGGACGTCCAGTTGTCTTTTGCATGTGGCCTGCTATTTCTCCCGCTGCCTGCCGTCTGTCTTTTCTCGCCCGTAGGACAATATACCGGTCGTCCGCCGCCGTGGTTGCTCGTGGACGACCACTGCTAAACTCTCGGACAGCTGTTCCTGTCGTTTGAAATGCTCTCCAAGCTCATGAAACGATGCTGTGAGCGATCCTAAACTCCTCGGCCACACTAGTCACACTTCGACCTACTTCCAACTTCCCAATGACGCGACCTCGGGCAAAGTCATCCAGATGTCGTCTACTGGATTGCCTGTTGGCCATATCACACGGTGGCAGCAACTAGACGTCGTTCAAACCGATGTACACCATGCATTAGCTTTCACCGAATTGCTGAGCGCCGCAGGATTTGTCATTTTTATGTAGGACTTCCGTCCACAGGGAGTATAGTTTAGGTCCCAGCCACCTACAGCGAGATCGCCTGTTGGGCAGGACACAGAAACGGAATGAATGAGAGCAAGTCTAGCGACTTTGACAGAACAGTTTGTAGTGAGATTACAGTACAGTAGATGGCGCCACCGTACAAGTACGATATTGCACATAGATGGGTGAGAGAATTTCAGGGGGGACATAGGAAAGGATACCCATTTTACCAGTGGGTCCAGCCTGGGGGCCGTCACTTTACGTGCTCGTCCGATGCACGGCGGATATTCAGCGATTGTTAGTAAATCACATTATCTCTGAAAGATCAGCCTAGGCTTGAACCTGGGGACCCAGCATCGACAGTCTGAAACACTAACCACTAAACCATCCGCGGCCTCGAATTGCTGAGCGTACACCACCCGTGTGCTTTATACCCTTCCGACACTCCCCTTTCCCACCCCACGTCATGCTGCATATATGCGCATGCCCTACCGTGCCGGACCCTAGTCTATCTCCTGAGTGGTCTTTCATTCCGTTCTGCCTGCTCGTTCCGCTGTTATGCTAATTTCTCCTCTTCGTCCTTAATTTTTGCACACCAGTGTATTATTAAGACTCTCTTTACACTGGAAGAATATGTAAATTCACAGCCTTCCCTTCCTACGTTAGCACTTTTATTAATAAGAATGAAAAACATCGATTTTTCCACCGATACATTGAAAATTTGGACCGATAACATCGAATACTCGATTCATTTGCAATGAGTAATCATCGATGTTTAACATCGATGTTTTTAACAGATGTGCCCATCCTTATACTACTGTCTCCAGCATTGAATTGCGTTGTGATTTATGGCAACGTTGCACCCTGGGCGGATGTTACGATGCGTGCCAGATGCCGATGTCCTGGGCTTTTCTACGGCCACACTGGTCTCGCACTCTGGATGTTTTCCCTGAGTTTGTGTAGTCCAGGTACACCCTTAAAATTTTTGACCATGTAAATTCAAATTACGTGGTAATTTCCGAGATGGAATGACCCATCTCCAGGGCGTCGACTATCAAACCACGTTCGAAATCACCTAAATCCTGATAATCTGTCATCTGAACTGCGAATGCTACTACTTGAACTTGTGGAGGTATCTGCGTCTCTATACAGGGTCATTGCAAACTCCTTCAACAAAACAAGAGGGGTGATAGTACATATCAAGACGAACAATATTTGAAGTGGAACCCTGGGCCGCATTCCACTCCTAGTGCCAGAAAAGAGCACGTTCAGAAAACGTCCAGCAGGCACACGGAGTTCCAACCAGTGCATGAGAAGTACAAGATGCTAATCAGGTGCGCTGAACACGGATGCTAATCAGGTGCGCTGTAGGCGATGAGGAGCATACATTTAAAAGCGCAGCCGAAACCCGTTCAGCGATATTACCGTGCGAACATCACATGGGAATTGACATATTCGTGAAGGGCATGGAGGACTACACATACGACATATCCCAGGCGGTGGAATGGTCGCGGTGGACCTGTGGCTTGGCCTCCACGCTGCCCGGACCTTAATGCACTGGACTTCTTCTTCTGGGGGCACGTGAAAACATTGGTGTATGACACACCTGTGGACTTCCCGGAAGATCTCGTCGCGCGAATCGCTGTTGCTGCGGACAAGATCAACACCACACCGAGAGACTACGAGAGGGTACGACAGTCCTTCATTCACCGGTGTGAGCTGTGCAACGACGCCCTTGGGCGCCAGTTTGAGCAGCTCCTTTGAGTCTTTCTCTGATGCGATTAAAATTGTGAAACTCATAAATTAGGTATGTCTCTTTGTTTTCACATTTGAATGCTCAACGTGGATATGTAACTTTACTCTTTTCTGGCACTAGGGTTGGAATGCGGCCTAGGTTCCATTGCAAATATTGCTCGTCTTGATGTGTACTATCACCTCTCTTGTTTTGTTGAAGCAGTTTACAATCACCTTGTATAAAGGATGATCAGAATCGACTGCACAATAAACCTACCGAACGATTCATCGTGGATAAAAAAGTAGAAAACTGTTGTCTGTTGTCCGATCGGACGTCGCATTCCGGAGATATACGGGCCGAAAGTTCGCGACGTCACATCCGGTAAGAATACACACACTAGAAATAACTTACCCAATCACTTTGACAGAAAACATGTAATTTATTGATGTGTACCACTACAACACAAATGATTAAACACGTGGCTTCGTGTCAGATTACAACATGTGTTCAAAATGACTACCTTGTAGTGCTAAACAGGTAGCAGCCCGCCGAGGAATGGATATCTGCACGCGTTGCAGCATAGCAGGGGTTACAGTTGTGAGGGCCGGGTGTAAGATGGCCACTAGGTCGTGCAGGGTGTTGACAGGCCGTCGATATACCAGTTCCTTTAGATGACCCCAGAGGAAGAAGTCCAATGTGTTAAGATCCGGCGATCTAGCGGGCCATGCGACAGGACCACCACGGCCAAGCCATCGACCGGAATATTCCGTATCCAGCCAATGGCGAACATTTGCAACGCAATGCGCCGGTGCTCTATCATGCTGGAACCATAAATTGCTGAGAACAGCCAATGGTACGTTTTCCAGTAAGTCCGGCAGAACATCACGTAGGAACACCATGTAGTTGGCAGCTGTGAAACGTTCGGGAAGAAGATATGGTCCCACTAGGATATCACCCACAATACCACACCAGATATTAACACCCCACCGGACCATGTGAGCGTGTTCACGTATTGCGTACGGATTTTCCAATACCCAAATATGGCTATTATGGGTGTTGCAGATACTCTGCCGTGTAAACCTTGCTTTATCAGTCCACAAGATCCGGCGAATGAAACCATTATCGGCAGCATGTTGCTGTAGCAGCCACTCACAGTATGCCTGTCTTTGAGGATAATCCTGTGGTAATAGGTCTTGCACACGTGTGATGTGATATGGATGCAGGTCTTCGTCCTGTAGAACGGCAAGTATACGGTACTTTGGTGCACACCGAACTGTCGCGCGATCGCACGGCTGCTGGTCGTTGGCTCCTTCTCTATGAACTCTAGTATGGCGTCCTCGGGGGATGGTGTTCTCACAGAAGGTCCAGCGCCACTGTCTACACTTGGACGTGGTGCGACATTGCCTGTGTCGCGCATTCGAGCGTCAAGCCGCCGTATGACCTGGGCGTCCGGATGCCGTCGTGCTGGGTATCGCTCGCTGTAGACCCTTGCTGCACGCAATGCTGAACCATGGCATTTCCTCAATAGGAGATACATGTCACAATACTCTCTCAAACTGTACGACATATCGCTACCCACACTACTGTCAAATGTATCAACGCAGTACGAGCTTACCTGCTACCGTCGCCAACCCTTTTTATCCCTACCTGCCGTATCGCGCAGGCGTACAACTGATGGTTTCACGCCACCATGTCCTTCGAATTTGCATACTCACCCCGTGCCTCATTTTAAAATGTTGATTGCCTTTTTCTTTTGTTTTTTTTAATTGGAGGTTTAACGACCACAGTGAGAAACTCAGTGGGCTATAAGTAGATGCCCATCGTGAATTTAGGACCACTAGTTCCAGGGAAGGGCGAGAGTCAGTGCCGTAGGACAAACACAACATCCATACTTCACCAGGATTCGAATCCGGACCCCTTTCGGACAAATGATCAGAAGCCATCGCCTTAGACCAATGCACCACCATGGCTTGATTGCCTTGTGATACGTGCGTTTGTATAACTATTTTTTTTTTTTTTTTTTGATTGGAGGTTTAACGACCACCGTGAGCAACTCAATGGGCTATAAGCAGTCGCCCGTCCCTAATTTAGGGTCACTGGTTCCAGGGAAGGGAGAGAGCCAGTGCCGTAAGACAAACACAACATCCATGCCTGACCGGGATTCGAACCCGGACCCCTTACGGACGAATGATCAGAGGCCAGCGCCTTAGACCACTGCGCCACCGGGGCGGCCCTGTATAACTATCCACGTCGCTTTTCAACGAGCATGTGCGTTACCGGATGTGACGTCACGAAACTTTCGGCGCGTATATCTCCGGAATGCGACATCCGATCGTACAACGGACAACGTCTTTCGGCTTCTTTCTCCACGAGGAATCGTCCGGTAGGTTTATTGTGAGGTCGATTCTGATCCCCCTGTATATACGTCGTCTGCGGACGATAGCATTTACTGTACCATTGGTGCGGTAGCATGCAATAGAGATGGTAACACCCTTCCCAGAATTTTTTTTTCTTTTTTTTTTTTTTGTGTCTCAGTGCTTTATTACAGATTTTAAAATTAATTTTTTTTCAAACTGGCATATCTTGAACTGGGTGAACGGCAGGGTGGACACCCATTCCCTTGGTGATGTCCTTGCTCGTAACTGATATTTTAATTTTTTCAGAGCTCGTGATTTTGATCAGGAAAATTCCTGCTTTTTTACCCCTCCAACAGACTTAATACGAGTAGTTCAAAAGCGAAAATACACCATTTACAGATATGTTTAGGAAAAATAGACGTTTTCACCCGTTTTTAATTTTAATAGTGTGATAAACATATACATACACGCTAAGAACCTTGAAAAAGCAGTCCGGTCGCCATACAAAAGCTCGGTGTTGTATGTATATGTGTATTACACTATTCAAATTAAAAGAGGATTGAAACTTCTAGTTTTCCTAAGCATACCTTAATACGAGTTTTTTTCACCGTCGTTGGTCTTTCCCCATCTTCCCTTAAGGGACATCACATCTTAATTTGACCGAGTGCACAGTTGTGATCTTGAATCCAGCAGCAGTCTTTCAGCCTTTCTTTGTGTCATTCATATAACCTAAGTCTTTCAGCCTTTCTTTGTGTCATTCATATAACCTAAGTCTTTCAGCCTTTCTTTGTGTCATTCATATAACCTAAGTCTTTCAGCCTTTCTTTGTGTCATTCATATAACCTAAGTCTTTCAGCCTTTTTTTGTGTCATTCATATAACCTAAGTCTTTCAGCCTTTCTTTGTGTCATTCATATAACCTAAGTCTTTCAGCCTTTCTTTGTGTCATTCATATAACCTAAGTCTTTCAGCCTTTCTTTGTGTCATTCATATAACCTAAGTCTTTCAGCCTTTCTTTGTGTCATTCATATAACCTAAGTCTTTCAGCCTTTCTTTGTGTCATTCATATAACCTAAGTATGTTGCGAGCTGCGATGTATTTAATCCGTGCTGTCCGCGTTTCTTTTATTTCATTTTTTTCTAAGGAGGCCTTTTTACTTGCATTCCAGGTAGTTGAATTTCTTCTTTTGTATTTTTTTCTCCTTTGGCCTTTCTTTGTTTTAATGTGTTGACATTCTTTTACGTGTCGTATTTTGTTTTCACTCCTTTTAGTTTGAAATCTACTTGGTTATCTCTCTTCTCATTCTGTAAAATAATCATATGTGTTGGGAATTTCTTCCTTGGAATTATTTCATTTCTGCATTAATTTCAATTCAAGTGAACGTGCTTCTTATTTTTTGTTCTATATATTTTATTTCTTCTTTATCGTCTTGCTGTTTCTAAATCATTGTGAGCTATCGCGTATTTTTATTGTATTAGTATTTGTAAATTTCAATTTTTTTTTTTCGTCTCATGCTTTTTTCAACTTTGCGTAGCTGATGTCTGATCGAAAATCTTCGGATCGATATATTACTTATCAACGTATTCCTCATTGTTTTCTCTTTGTTATTTGTTCAGTACTGTTTACTGCTCCTTGTTTTCTTTTTTTCTCTCTTTCGGTGCTTTGAAAGGACTCCGAGATTTAGTTTTCCAGAGGCAGGGGTTAAAAATATATTTGAATTTTTGTTGTTCATTTTCTCCTTGGCTCCAACCTCTGTCATACGAATTAAATCTCTGCTATTTTAAAGTCACCAGAAGAGCGGTGATTAATTCATTCCAAAATAAGTCAACATTTATCTGCAGTGTACAGTCCTTTTAACAGACACTCATTTATCTGAAAATCTCTGTTAACCTAAGACTCCCGTTCTAGGCGTTATTTTTTTATTTCTGTAATTTTCGGCAAGAGCTCGACTTTTGATCAAGTGTCAAAGTCGTGTATTAATCTTATTACCCTGTGTACCTCTTCAACATCCGGATACTAACCAATCAGAAATCAGAAAGAAAACAAACACCAGCCAATAGTAGGATAACTTCCAGCACAGCCTACAAACATTCAGCTGACTGTGCCTACTGTCTAGACCACTGCCCCGGTTGGTGCAGTGCTCTAAGCGATGGCTTCTGATCATTCGTCCGAGATGGGTTCGGGTTCGAATCCCGGTGAGGCATGGATGTTGTGCTTGTCTTACAGCGCTGGCTCTCTCCCTTCCATGGAACCAGTGACCCTAAATTAGGGACTGGCGACTGCTTATAGCCCACTGAGTTGCTCACTGTGGTCGTTAAACCTCCAATATAATAATAATAATAATAACTGTCTAGACAGGTGTTCGTAAATTGCGGCGAGAGCCACGGGTGGTTTCCAACCCCATAGGAAAATTGTGGCTATAGCCTAAGGGAAGGGTAGGTGACAGCGGCTTAGGATTTACCCACGTCTTCATAGGTAAATTGCGGCTAAAGCTTATGGAAAGGGAAGACAACACAAAACATAATATACTACATCTTTATAGCAATGAAAATCAACTAATATGTCCAAGGTAAATATCTATTTATATGGTTGCTATAATAGAAATAAAAAAAAACTTTTGCCTTACCGATACTGAAGAGAGAAAGACGAAGTAATACTGTCATCACATATACAGAATTTGAATATACACACTTTATTATGCTTTTGAGGAAAGTTGAATACAGATAATTCCATTTCTCTTCCAGGAGTCAAGCTTAGCGTACCCGAAAATTAATATTTTGAAAATCATGATGCAAATTTCATCAATTTAAGTCTGGTTGTACATTTACCTCCATAATTGCTTATTTTCTTATACAACATTTCTTTCTATTGCATGGCAGTTTTAGATTGCCTTCTCCCAGTGACATCACTTGAGCTTTGGATTTTAATATATGTTTGAGTTTGAAAAAGTTTCAGAACTTCCTTAAAGTTATATAAGCTTGGATGGGGATGATGAAAGTGAGTATTAAACCGAGCCTGAAAAGACTCGCATGCATTCGTCGTGTGTTCTGTTGATGCTTGGCATTCAGCATCTTTTTTATTTTTTTTAATGCAAGAAATATCCTTTTCCGTGAGGGTCTCCGAAGCGCCAGAATTTTCTTCCACAGCATGCGTTTATTATCTTTGATGAACGTTCAGAAATATCTTCTTCAGCTTTTCGCCGCAATTTTCTTGTATGGTTGCAATGACCTAGAAAGTCTAAGGATTAAAGATGATTAGTTAGCTACAATTTACCTACACCCGTCTAGACACAGTGAGATGAGGATTTGTCAGTTATATCTCACGGCCGCTTCTGAAAATGGCGCAAATCAAGAACCTTAGCGACTGTTCGAATATGAATATTAAAGCATATTCACAGCAACTGCACCTGAACTAAGTCTGATCGCCGCCCCGTTGGCGCAATGGTCTAAGCGATGACCTCTGATCATTCGTCCGAAAGGGGTGTGGGTTCGAATCCCGCTGAGGCATGGAGTTGTGTTTGTCTTACGGCACTGGCTCTCTCCCTTCCCTGGAGTCAGTGACCCTAAATTAGGGACGGGCAACTGCTTGTAGCCCATTGAGTTTGTGACGTATATTCTAAATTAACTTTCTTTTTTAGTTTCTTTCCCTATGAAAATATCGAGTTTATTCTGTTATTCTTCACTCTTAACGTGATATCTTTCTCTTAAACGAATACGTTTGGCAAAACAATTGAAAATTGAAGTTGAATGAACGTGACGTATGCCTGAGTTTTGATAAGAACAAGAGATAAAAACGAAGACTAATCTATTGCTTGCGAGCGTTGGGTTGTAAACTGATTATTATTGAAAGGAGCATTATTGAAAAGAGCGTTGTGTGGTGTGTGTAGAGTTTAGTGCAATATGCTATGCTACGATGTGTTTGTTACATCCTGAATAAAGCACCTTTTCCGTAAGTTTGACTTCTGTTGTTTACATGTTTCGTCTGGCCGTTAAGGTTTCTTTCATTTGGGAACTATTTCTTAGTATGTTGATGTTTTAAATTAACGTAGAAGTAACACAAGACTTATACGTCATAAGTTGTTCATGGTGGTCGTTAAACATCCAATTAAAAAAAAAAAGAAAAGGTCTGTAATCTTAAAAGAATATTATGTGTTTTAATTTCAAATATGAAATTTAACATGACACAGCAGTTTATAATTGCCTTGTATTTGCATGATGCAAAAACGACTTACATTTTCCTTTTAAGTTGTCCAAAATAGTCGATATCACAACGAAGAGCTGAAATTTACTTGTATGTCTAGGATGAAGTTGCTAGACAAATTTAAGTGACAAGTGATTGCTTTTAAGAGTGTTATATATTAAAACCAGATTAGTTGCGTCTTCGACCAAACTAATGTTTTCTGTGTGTGTGTGTGTGTGCAGTGTTTCTTTCAGGACTTTTTGGGCAGTGTTTCTTTCAGGACTTTTTGGAACCCTAGAGGGGGGCAAGTTTTCCATTTGGTATGTATCATCATCATCATCATCATTGTCAACCATTATCAATCCACTGCTGGACGAAGGTCTCCCCAAGTTTCCTCCACAAAGGTCTGTCATGTGCCAGTCTCCTCCATATCACTCCCGCATACTTTCGAATTTCATCCACCCATCTTCCATGTGGTCTTCTTCTGGGTCTTTTCCTGTCCCTTGGAATCCAATCTAAAATTTCGGCTGTCCATCAATGGTCTGTTCTTCTGGCAGTATGTCCAGCCCATTGCCATTTCAGGGATTTAACTCTGATCATGATGTCTTCCACTCTTGTCATTTTTTCGGATCCACGTGTTCCTCTTCTTATCTCTCCTGGTTACACCAAGCATGCACCTCTCCATGCTGCTTTGAGTTGTCTGCAGCCTTTGTATGTCTCTTTTAGCTAAGGTCCACGTCTCTGCACCATACGTAAGCACTGAAAGGATGCATTGATCAAACACTTTTCTTTTAAGACATAATGGCATATTGCTCTTGAAAATTATGCTGTTTCTTCCAAAAGCTCTCCAGGCAAGTTTTGTACGCCGATTTTTTCTTCACCAATGTGACCCTCACTTGATATCTGCTGTCCAAGATAAACGTACGTGTCTGTTATCTCCAGCTTTTCTCCATCAATCGATAAATCTTCATTTCTTGTAAAAGCATTGTACATCACTTTTGTCTTCTGAAAGTTCATTTTTAATCCCACTTCTTTACTCTTGTCAGCAAGTTCCTGGATCATACTCTGTAGCTCTGATGGGGTAGTTGCAAAAATGACTATGTCATCAGCAAAACGAAGGTGGGTTAGATAATCTCCATTAATTTTTATCCCTTTGTTTTCCCAGTTCAGTGATTGAAAGACATTTTCCAATGTGGCATTAAAGAGCTTCGGAGATATGGTGTCACCTTGTCTCACTCCTTTTCCAATTTTTATGTATGTTGTATTTTCAAACAGCCGAATCTTTGCACGTGCATTTTCATAGATGTTATTAATAATATTAATGTATGCATCTTCAATACCGCAGGATTTCAGAGCCATTGCAACTGCTGATGGTTTCACCGAATCAAAGGCTTTTTCATAATCAATAAAAGCCATGCACAATGGAAGTTCATATTCCCTCGCTCTTTCAATTAGTTCTCTCAGTACGTGGATATGATCTATTGTGCTGTAGCCACTCCTGAATCCAGCTTGTTCTCTCGGTTGAGCCATGTCCAGTGTTACCTTCAAGCGGTGTGAAAGAACTTTAGTGAAGATTTTATAAACCACTGATAGGAAGCTGATAGGTCTGTAGTTCCTGAGATCCTCAATGTCACCTTTTTTATGTAGCAAAATCATTGTAGCGTTGTTCCAATCCTCAGGAATTTTCCCTTCATTAAGGCATCGAGTGAAAATTTGGGCGAGTACTGTTTCGATTTCTCCACTTGCTTCTTGTATGATGTCTACAGTAATTCCATCTTCTCCTGGAGCTTTTCCCCGCTTCATGTTCTTGATTGCATGTGCAACTTCTGCTGGAAGGACTGGAAGAACTGTGGTACTGGTACCTTTCATGATGTCTGGAGTACATGTATCATCCCTTTCATATAATTTGGAGTAGAAATCTTTCACTCTTGTCAAAATTTCGCCTCTATTTCTTGTTACAGAACCATCTTCTTTTCTCAGTGCCATAATCTGTTTTTTCCCCTTACTGAGATGTCCCTTTGCTATCTTTAGGCTTTGGTTGTTTTCAATTGCTTTCCTTACTAGTTCACAGTTGAATTTCCTTACGTCTTCAGTGATACTTTTTCGTACTGTCTTGCATAGCTCTATATATTCCACTTTGGAAGTCACATCTTCTTTAGTTGTCCTCATCACTCTTCTTTTTTGCATCAACATTTTGGTTTTTCCTGATAATTTGTTCACATGCAATTTGTTCTTAGACCCAGCTAATTTTGTTACTGTTTCCATAAGAGCTTTGGTTACTTTTCTGTTAACTTCAGAAATATCTACTTCTTCCAATGTTAGGCCTTCTAAAGCAGAGAATCTGTTCTTCAGTTCCAATTTGAAGGTATTATGGTGTTTTTTAAGGTTGGTTATGTCAATACATTTTGTTTGTCTTATGAGCTTGCTACGTTCGAGTTTAGTGTTGAGGTGCATCTTACATCTCACCAATCTATGGTCACTACCTGTGTTGAACTTGTTTAGCACACTGCAGTCTTGTATGACGAATTTTTGTTACACATAATAAAATCAATTTCACTTGTCGTCCCATTTGGATGTCTCCATGTCCATTTCCTGTGTGGCTTTTTCTTGAAAAAGGAGTTCAAGATGAAAAACCCTTCTGCCTCTGCAAACTCTACGAGAGTATTTCCATGCTGGTTTCTGTTGCCGTGACCGAAGTTACCTACTGAAGTTTCATTCTGTTGCCGTTGCCCTATTTTTGCATTGAAATCTCCCATAATTATCTTCAAGTGCTGCTTACCTTTATTATTTAGATCACGAATTTCCTCATAAAATTCTTCAATTTCTTCTTCAGCATGACTTGTGGTGGGTGCATAGGTTTGAATAATCTGAGCCTGGTATCTTCTCGAGAGTTGGATAACGAGTCGTGCAGCTCTGTCAGAGGAACTTTCAACTTCTACAACTTTATCCTTCAGTTTCTTGTTTATTATAAATCCAACATCACTAGTTCTGCCAGTATCTGTCCCACGATAGTAGAAGAGATGTCCACTTTTCAGTTCAATGAGATCTTCTCCTTTTCTCCTTACCTCACTTAGCCCGACGATGTCCCACTTGATCCTTTGTAGTTCCTCTTCCAATTCTAGTAGCCTTGAATCAGAAGATAGGGAGCGTCCGTTATACGAAGCTAAGGTAAGCATCAGATGGCAGCCTAGTCCTGTCCTCCGGGGATTCTTAGCACCCTCTGCCTTCATGTCGCTCTGGCCGCAGCCTTGGCCAGGTACATTCCAGCTGCCGGAGACTGAGGGCCAAGATTTAAGTTGTGGAGTCATTTTGGAGGGGTTTGGCCATAACTCACCACGCTGGCCAAGCGGGTTGGTGAGTGTGGGATAGCATTTCCTCTAATCCCGATGGTATAGTTATACCGCTATTGGCGGTCGTCAGAGCCCCTTTAGTGGGAACAGGATGTACCACGAGAAGGCGGGGTTGACATTTGTCAAGGAGAGGCTGTGATGTTACGCATCACGTGACCTTACATCCCTTGGTATGTATATACGTATATATATATATACATATATATAATTTTTACTACTATATTTTTATATATAGAAGGAATTACTATATATCTAGCACAGGAGCACATTTTGAGAGGGCCTTGCCTCCGCCCCCGGAAAATGTGTCTCTTTTTGTTTAAAATGAGACTTACATTAGTAAAAAAAATGTCTGAATTTAATAAAAGTGTATCGACTTACATTGAAAAAAAAATACTTTAAGTTTTCTTCAATTTTTCATTAACTTTGATTTTGTTCTGGTGGATTATATAAAACTTCAATTTTTACCCCCCCCCAAGAAAAATTCTATATACATCTCTGATGTAGTTATTACTTCTTCAAACATTTCAGTAATAACAAACTTTCCTCAGCTAAAGGAGGGGGGGGTCCGCAGGCTTGAAATTTTCATCTATTAAAATGCATTCAACACACTCTTGATCCTGAATCATGATTCCCAGGGTATGATTAGTCTACTTATATTTTGAAGAATACCATGCGTCGTAATACACTTTTTAATAAAATAAACTATAACTGGTACCATTTGAGCAAATATTTAAAATAATATAATTGGAGAAATATTTGTAGCATAAAAAGAAACGAAACTTCCATTTTCATCAGAGACTGAATTTATTAAAATTTGGCTCGGTATCCTAAAAGATATCCGAGAGGGGAGGGGATGGTCGTTTCCGGGAGGGCTTTGCCCTCCTGGATGTATACCTGAAAGAAACACTGTGTGTGTGTGTGTGTGTGTGTGTGTGTGTGTGTGTTTTCTTTCTTTCTTTCTTTCCCATTCTTATTTTGTTTTGTAGGTCTCTTGAGTTTATCAGTTCTTCTCGTGTGGTCTGAAACTCTGTTATGCTTTGTAGTTCACGCAGCCGGTGATATCAACAGTGATGGATTATTCAGTTCATGAGTGCAATGACCACATTGAGTCTGCTCAGCCGAGAGTAGTCTCTTTAATCTCCCTTATCTCTTTCTCTCTCTTCCCTCCGCAGTAGACCTCCCCGTTAAAGGGGCATTGATTTCCCGGTGGGTTTATTAGCATTCATATATATATATATATATATACACGCCCTACCTTCCCCACTGTCTATAGATAATTCCTCCAGATGTTAATTCACAGCAAAGGAACCAATTGAGGATAACATGCGTGTACAAAAGGATTTAGAATATCATAAAAAGGATTTAAACATTTAAAAAACGACCAGATCAGATTCATTTCTACCGCGAGTAGTTTCTGAGCGTTGCTAAGTATTATATGAACATGCAGAAAATTTAGTTTGGTCAGTAATGTAACCAATGAGGTTTTTCCTGTGGCCCCTCACCCCTTAAGAATTCAGTAGTATTCCCAGGCCAGTAAACATACATCGCCATACAAGTTCTTTCCGAGCAATGTTTTTCTTTCAATTGAAATAATTGCATTTCATTAAAAAATATTGGTTAAACAGATAGAGACAGTGGAAAGATTTGACAATTTCGCTTTACTGGTTTAAAGAGGGGGGGGGGCACTTACCCCGCTTTAAAAATTTTTAGGAGTATTTCCATTTGGACTATTTTTCCCGGGAAGTTTTCCCCGATGACGCGAAACCATGAATCCTTCCTTCCTAAAGAAATTTCTAACTACGCATCTGAGTTTCGTTAACTATATCGGGGTCTGCATTCAGAAACCGAATTGAATAACGTACTTGTATCTCTTTTTGCAGAGAGAGAAGTAAATTTGAGAATTTCATGGCAGAATGGAAGTTACTCTTCAATATTGAGTATTTGCTATATGAGAAACGAAAGCAATTGACTTAGTGGATTGTAATATGGAAGAATTCGGAGTCGTTAACACATACCATTGTGAAAAATCATCAGTTGGTTTCGTTTACAAATCAAACGTCTATGTGGTGTGACGGAAGAAATTGTTCCTTTAATAATATGCAGAGTTACATACAAAGTGCGAATGCAGCCATTTGTATGTAGCAAATTTTTAGGGAAAAATGTAAATTTAATGCTGGGGAAAGAAAATGCCGCGTTACCAAACAGTGTAAGTGCAGTTCTCAAAAGAGCGATTTTATTTAATGTGTGCTCCCAGTTCAATAGTACATGTGTGTGTGTGTGTGTGTGTGTGTGTGTTCCGGAAATTTCTATCATTCTTTGTTTCAGACAAAAGCCACCAGAGACACAGTTCTCATTTTTTTGGGAATTCTGCATCACCTGCTTAATCATTAAAAATATGTGATTTACCACCTGCTTTTTTATTTCCCCCTTCTTATTGAAATACAATTTCTGTAACCGAATGTAAAACGAAACTAAATGTGGTTCTGTAAAAATCTTTGCTTTAGTAAATGGAATTGAAACACAAAACCACTTAAAAAAAAAAAAAACAGTTGTTGCTTGCAGCACATATTTCCTGGAAGCGTAAAATCACATACATTTTCAGAAGTTAGTTATGTGTACCAAATCGTTTTCTCGATTTCCAAAGCTATGTCACTCAGCAATTCTGTTCAGGCTCTCACATACTGTAAGGCAACTGTAGATCTGTGGTTTTCTGAACACTTTTAGGGTCTTTAAATTGTTAATACCATTACCTCTCTCATCCAAAGTTTTCCCACCGTATTACAAGAAACAATGTTTTGTGTCTTTAATTTGCTACTTAAAATTGTAAAACTATACTAGTAATACGAATTTATTGGGGCGTAAAATAGAACTCAAAGTTTCCAAGCTTTCACACATCAACCATCTCTTCAGATCAACCAGATGTTTTCTCAAGGAAGGTAGGCAGCAAACTGAATGATAGAATGCTTTAATAACTCGAATGCGCTGGTTTGATTTGACAGTAAACGAAGAAATGCGAATGTAATTATTCATTCAACGACACGAATGTCATGTTCATTTAGCACGCGCAATCATGGAAGGAAAACAAAAAGCTTTTACTATTTGAAGAACTGGTTCCATATTCGTAGCAACTCTAGCGAGGCGCTATCATTGCAGGACTCACTGTTAGTAATTATCTTCAGCGTTTCTCGAATTGCAGTAGATTTAGCGGTAGAGTAGGAAGCTAATTTATTTATGTCATCCCAAATAAGAGCAACGAACTTGAAGTTGACTTCTCTGGATAGGGCTGTGGTTACTTTACCTTTAGCTGTGACCGGCCGTTGTCAGAGGCTGGTTGAGTGAGTACCGTGTGATTGATTGCGAATCAAATCGACTGCTGTTCCAATAGACTCTGCTAGCAGAGCGAGGGGAGTGAATTGCTCCCCTCAAAATTTTTTTTTAATTCGATCCCTGAATATACAATAGGGTTTCGAGGCAGTGGGTTTGGACATAGTTAAAACTGCCCTTGTAAGGGCAAAGTCCAAACCTCGGTCAAAGCAAGGTGCGCAACTCTGACAAACGAGCGGGTACGTCGTCGCCGTGCTGGTCCCACTGATCTACGGATCAGTCCAAATCCCGCACTCAACCAGGGTCAGGTGCAGGTTACAGCGGAAGAACCCCAGGGTACCGCTGAGCACCTGACTTTCGAACGACGTAAGTCTGACCGACCAGGGACACAGGTCCCAGGGCTTACACTCGGTTAGCAACCCGAGTAGAGAGATGGCAGAGGATGCGGGGGCTTCAACCCCCGGTCCAAGTGAGCCCGTTGAGGCAGACTGCGGCTTAGAAATTCCGTCGGAATTCGCAAGCGCAGTCAACTCCTTCTTTCAAGAGTTGGAGAGGATTCTAGAGAATCCATCAAATAAGGTTCTGGTTAACACCAGAACCAAGATAAGAAAGGTAGCGAACTCGCTACAGGCAGCTTGCACCAAGCAAGTGATAGAAATGAGTCTCATCCAAGGGAGACTACAGGAAAGAAGTGAGCACGCTAGCGCGGCTCCAAAAACATATGCCGAAGCGGCTCGAGCGAAGCCCGGCAAGGGGAACACGGCCCCTAAGCAAAAAACGGCTAAGAAGGAAGTAGCCAAGAAGGTGGTAGCCAAGAGGGTCGAGAAGAGGCACGTGCTTCTCGTTTACCCCGCAACAGACAAGGGTACTCCCACGTCAGAAGACGTTAAGGCGGTTCTGCAAACTCAGATTTGCCCCGCCAAACTCCAGATTGGGGTTAAGGGAGTTAGAAAGGTCAATGGGGGAGGAGTAATGGTGGAATGCTCCTCCGCCAAAGAAATAGAGAAACTGGATTCGGAGCTAAAGAGCAATGCAGTGACGAAGGAGAACCTTCGGTCCAGATTGCCAGCTAAAAGGAATCCAAGGTTTATCGTCTACGGGATAGACGGAAACCTGTCAAGGGAAGAGGTCAAGCAATGTCTCGCGGAACAGAACCCAGAGTTGGAGGAGAGCAGCCTCCAGCTCAAGTTCTCATTGAAGGTGAAGGGTGGGAAACGCCACTGGGTAGCAGAGGCGGACCCCCTGACCTTCAAAAAAGTGATGAAGCGAGGCAAGCTCGGAGTGGGATGGACCGTCCACTCAGTAAGGGAATATCTGAGGGAGGTCCGTTGCTACAGGTGTAACGGGTTCGGGCACTTTAGGTCAAGGTGCACCGAAGAGCAGGATAGGTGTGCCCGGTGTGGGGAAACTGGGCACAAGCGCCAGGAGTGCAGCAATAGCCCGGTCTGCACTAACTGCTTGGCAAACAACAAGAGATTCAGGCGTCGAGTGGATGTAGGCCACTCGAGTCTAGACAAGGAATGCCCAAGCCTTGTCAGAGAACTGGCTCTGCTAAAAGAACGCACTCATTATGGATAATAAACCAAAGAGAGGCGTTAAGGTGCTTCAAATCAATCTGCACCACGCACGGGCAGCAACAACACAGGCCCTGGTGACAGCCACTGAGCAAAAAGCTCATATTCTGCTATTGCAGGAACCATTCGAACAGGGGGGAAGAGTGGTGGGCTTCCCTAACTCCTACCGGATCTACCACCCTAGGGTAGCAAAGCCCAGGGTGGCCACGGTCGTGAAAGACCCGTCCCTAGCGGTTCTCGAGATAAAATGCTCCGAGAACGTGGTCGCCCTGGGCGTGGAATGTGGTGATGCGAAATTTTTAATGGTGAACGTATACAGTTCTCCAGCAGGCAATTTGAGAGAAACGCTGAATGAGCTAATGGCTCTATTAGGGGAATTCCCCAGTCATGAGATAATAATAGCAGGCGACTTCAACGCGAAGAGTCCTCTCTGGGGCAATCAGAACGAGGACGAACGCGGCCAGCTACTAGTGGACTTTGCCAACGCTGCAGACCTGAGTGTCTTGAACGATCCAGAGAGCACCCCGACCTTCCAAGGGGCGAGGGGCTCCTCTTGGATCGACGTGACTCTCGTCAGAGTCTCTAAGCGCAGCCTTGTCCAGGATTGGCAAGTACTGGACGACGAGAGCTGCAGTGACCACCTAGCGCTATCTTTCGTTTTGGGATCGGAAAAGCCCATCCGACCCAAGCGCAAAAGGTTCTTAATGAAGAATCTAGACTGGTGGGCTTTTAAAGCCAAGTTAACTACCTTGTTGGGGGTAGGAGGGAAGAAGAGGCCGCAGAAGTGTCGGACCTCAACTCCCTCCTTGAAGAACTTACCAGTCAAATAACAACGCTATGCGAGAGTAGTAGGGGAAATAAAAGGGGAGCCAAGGACCCCAACCCCTGGTGGTCGGAGAAACTAAAAGCTCTAAGGGCGAGAGCTAGGCGGAGTAGGAAAGCTCTGCAAAGAGCAAAAGCTACTCCGCAAGACAGGGAGTGCACAGAAGTGCATAAAAAGGGTCGTTCAGCATACAGGAGAGAACTGAATCTCTCGAAAATCTCCTACTGGAGAAAACTGTGTGAGTTTCAAACTCCGGCTGACCCTTTCGGGATCCCCTATAAGATCTCGAGGGGATCCATAACCGAACCGCTAAAACTGGCAGCGGTAGAAAGGGCAGACGGTAGCCTATCAAAGACTCTTGATAGTACCGCAGAAAGTCTCTTGGATTACCACTTCCAAGGAGACGAGGGAGAAGGGGACTCCCCTCAACAAAAAGAAATAAGGGAAGAAAGTCGGATCCCGCCGGACACTGGTGAGGACCCCCCCCCCCCTTCACGAGAGACGAAGTGGAGAATGCCCTCTCCAGTCTAAACACGGGCAAAGCACCAGGCAAGGATGGGTTCGACCTCAGCATAGTCAGAGAAATCTACTATGCAAATCCCGGGTATTTTGTGGCGCTCCTCAACGAATGCCTCGGGAGGGGAATCTTCCCAGACTTGTGGAAAACAGCGGTTGCTAGTTCTTTTCAACAAGACCGGAAAGAACAAAAATGATCCCGCAGCCTATAGGCCCATCTGCCTCCTCTCGGCGTGGAGCAAGGTGCTGGATAAGCTCATAACGAACAGAGCGCTTGGCTTTCTCATGGAGCAGGGAAAGCTAAACAGGAACCAATTTGGTTTCCTTCCGGGGCGTTGCGCAACGCAGGCAATTCGCAGCCTCCGAGAGAGGGCAGAGAGGAACAAAGCGGAGGGGCTTGTACGCCGATTAATTTCTTCATCAATGTGACCCTCACTTGATATTTGCTGTCCAAGATAAATGTAGGTATTGGTTATCTCCAGCTTTTCCCCATCAATCACTAAATCTTCATTTCTTGTAAAAGCATTGTACATCACTTTTGTCTTCTGAAAGTTCATTTTTAATCTCACTTCTTTACTCTTGTCAGCAAGTTCTTGGATCATACTCTGCACCTCTGATGGGGTAGTTGCAAAAATGACTACGCCATCAGCAAAACGAAGGTGAGTTAGATAATCTCCATTAATCTTTATCCCTTTGTTTTCCCAGTTCAGTGATTGAAAGACATTTTCCAATGTGGCATTAAAGAGCTTCGGAGATATGGTGTCACCTTGTCTCACTCCCTTTCCAATTTTTATGGATGATGTATTTTCAAATAGCCGAATCTTTGCACTTGGATTTTCATAGATGTTATTAATAATATTAATGTATGCATCTTCCATACCGCAGGATTTCAAAGCCATTGTAACTGCTGTTGGTTTCACCGAATCAAAGGCCTTTTCATAATCGATAAAAGCCGTGCATAATGGAAGTTCATATTCCCTCACTCTATCAATTAGTTCTCTCAATACGTAGATATGATTTATAGTGCTGTAGCCACTCCTGAATCCAGTTTGTTCAAAGATATATATATAATCATCGTCATTGTCAACTATTATCAACCTACTGCTGGGGAGACCTTCATCCAGCAGTGGATTGATAATGGTTGACAATGATGATGATGATATATATATATTTATATATTATGTGTATATAATGATTATGATGATACATATATTTATATATTATGTGTATGTGTGTGTGTGTGTGTAGGGAGAGTAAAATCCCTGAAATGGCAAAGGGCAGGACATGTTGCTAGAAGAACATACCAAAGATGGATAACCTAAATTTTAGACTGAATTCCAAGGGACAGAAAAAGACCCAGAAGAAGACCACACGGGAGATGGATAGATGAAGTTCGAAGCATGCAGGAGTAACATGGAGGAGACTGGCTCAAGACAGGCAGTTGTGGAAGAAACTTGGGGAGACCCTCATCCAGCAGTACGGTTGACAATGATGATGACGATATATATATATATATATATCACGTCCGAGTCACATTATTGTGTCCACCAGCTAATATCCAGAGTAACCGCCGTGTTCAGCGCGTACAGCAGCTAGACGGGCTGGGAGTGTCTCAATGAGGTGCTGGAAGGTGTTCACAGGTGTGTGGATCTATACTGACTGCAGTGCATTGGACAGCTGCTGGAGGGTACGTGGTGGAGGATACGTAGAGGGAATAACACGATCGATATGGTCCCACAGATGTTCAATTAGGTTTAATTCTGGGGAGTTAGGGGTCCAGGGAAGTACTTTGAAGTCTTCATCGTGCTCTTCCAACCACTCTCGGACATTTCTAGCTGTGTGACACGTCGCATTGCAGTGTGGAAGATCCCATCAGCCCCAGGGAAGACAATTAGCATGTATGGGTGTACGTGGTCTGTAAGGATGGATTCATAATGAATTCGGTCCATAGTGCCTTCCACAGGTATGAGTGGACCCAGAGAATGCCACGAAAACATTCCCCAGACCCTAACGCTGCCCCCACCAGCTTGTGTCCTTCCAGAAATAGTTGAAGACTATTTGTTCTCCGATGTTTCTCACCTTATACGTCAACGTCCATCCGTTCGATGAAGCAGAAAACGTGACTCATCGGAGAAGGGAATCTTTTGCCAATCAGCGGGGGTCCAATTCCGATACTGTCGTGCAAATGTATGCCTTTTCTGCCGATGCACCTTCGTTAGCATGGGTGCAGTGACCATCCGCATTGGAGCCCCATACGCAGCAGGGTTCGCTGAATTCAGACACACTTCCGGTAGCCCCCTGGTTCATTCGGCCAGTGAGTTGCTCCGCTGTAGCTTGTCGTTCGTCCCTCACGCACCTTCGCATCCGACGTTCACCTCTCGCATCAATGGCGTGTGGTGGTGCTCCGCAGTTTTCACGTACCTTATTCGCAATGGTGCCATTTCTCCAATCACGATACACTTTAACCACAGCAGCACGCGAGCACTTCACAAACTGCGCTGTTTCAGAAATACTGCCACCCTTGGCCCGAAAGCCGATGTTCATCCCTTTTTGTAAATCTAATGAATCGTTCCTTTTATCCATGACAGCAACGAGTGATATGTTTTCAGATCGCCTACAGCACACCTTAAACACCCTCCAAGCCAGCTCATGAGACGTGTCTTCTTTCATTGGCTACGCGCTGTTGACGTCAAAAGTAGGAAGTGGTCACAATAATGTGACTGGGCTGTGTATGTATATATACAGGGTCCAAAGAAAAGTACATATCCACCCCTGCCATGGCTGAAGGAACAGTTCCTGACTATAAACGTTATAATAATTAGCACAGCAATCAGAAATCTATGTATTTATAGTTTCACACGTAATATCAATCACATAACAAAACTTGAAAATTTTAATCGCCCTGGAACAAGATGATGAAAATTTTCAAGTAAAAATAATAATGGGTGGTGTAACGGATAGCATACTCGAACGGTAATCGAGAGATGCGGGTTCGGTTCCCGCTCCAGGGCGATGAAAATGTTTAAGTTTTCTGATGTGATTGATGTGGAACAGTAAATACAGTCAATTCAGAGATTTCTGATTGCTGTGTTAATTATTATGACATAATTTCCACGTATGAAAGGAATATTTCTTCCACATTATATATAAACGTTAGGTCTGTCTTTAAAAAAGTGGACGTGCCCGATTGATTAAAATCAATTGCAGTGCCCCTGGTGACGAAGTGTGGAAGTTAGCAGATCTAACTCGGCAACGAAGCAAGATAGACGCAAAAGGTCAATTACGAAGTTGTAAAGCATCGTCGAATTACGAAAGAAACGGCAAAACGCGCAAGAATAACCAGTTAGACGTCATATGAATGGTTACAGATGCATTTAATCGGCACAAAAATGGTTACAGGCGATAAGCTGATATACATACGACGTAAAACAACACGTCGAAGCGCTGAAAGCTATTGGAGATATTGTTCAAAACGTCCGCCATTGGTGGCGATGCACATCTGAATGCGGGACAGTACGTCACTGCGTAGTGTAACGGGCAGTGCTAGTGTCACAGGGTTACATGGCCTGACGATACGCTGTTTCAAATCATCCGGACTTGTAGATGCTGTAATATACACCTAGTCCTTTTAGTACCCCCAGAGGAAGAAGTCCATAGGGGTTAAGTCCGGTGACCCCTATGAATTCCGATGACACTCGCCATACATAATGACCATCTCGCAATACTGCTCGGACATGTAGCACGCCATCAGAAGCTTTGCGGAGAAGCGCTTATCCCCTCCAGCACAGGCTACCTTTTATCCCCAGTGGGATCGCATCGTACTTGCATACTCTCGTGCGTCGTTCACCACCGTTCCACTGGATGGGGCATGGTTGAGCCTCTAGCTTTCGTTGACATCTAATTGGCTATTCTTGCGCGTTCTGCCGTCTTTTTGTGTCGATTCTTCGTATTGTGACGATGTTCTACAACTTTGTAACTGACCTTTTGGGTCTATCTTGCTTCGTTGCCGCGTTAGATCTGCTAACTTCCACACTTCGCCACCAGGGGCACTGCAATCGCTTTTAATCGATCGAGCATGTCCGCTTTACTGGAGACAGACCTAACGTTTTTAGTCGGGAACCGTTCCTTCAGCCATGACATGGGTCGATATCGACTTTCCTTTGGACCTGTATATATAGTACAGGTATATACATATACTGTACATATACACGGGTTAGTTAAAAGTGTGTTCTCCTTGCAGATAAAATGCTTAATAATGCAGAATGAGGTGAGGTGAGCGCTATACGCGCTCACTTCATTCTGCAAATTACAGGCTTCTGTTCAACCAAAGTCACGATCCCAGGGCGGTACCACTCAGCAGGTTTCGAGGACAGAAAATAAATGATGCCAGATTCCACATGCATCACTGAATCGAAGTGCCGTCCTTGTACGAAGTGAGCCATGTAGCGAAACAGGTAACAATGGGATGCGCCGAGCTCTAGATTGTACAGATGATGGGACAGAATCTCAGCCACTTCCAATTCCTGTAGTTTTTGGCGGACTACTTTGGAGTTGTGACTTGGGACATTATCCACTGTCGATATTGACACCCGCTTCCTATTCGCAGCCGCTGGGTAGAATTGGAGCTGAGCATCATGGATCTACTGCAGTTGCTCGGCATAGAAGTTCCCGTCCACAGCTTAACCGTCTGGCACGATCTCCTAGTGCACACGACCCTCAAAATTCCATCAAATGCACAGCATGAATATCCTCTCGAACCACCCACTTTGTACCACGGGCTATGTATGCTTCCTGATATGGCTCAGCCACTGGTTCCCAGTAGTAGAAAAACGAAGAAATAGCCACTTTTCATCTCTTGAGACGATAAGACGGCAAAACCTATCGTCACACAAATCTGAGCAAATTGGATGTTGGCTTTCCTGCAGAGTAATGCCGGACATATCTATTACGCAGTCGTATGCTAATAAAAAAAAAGAAAAAAAAAAGATGCAGGGGTGTGGTTATTATTTTCCGCGTACGAAATGGAAAGAAAACATCGACTATCTTTATGAAAAAAATAAAACGAAAAAAACATTCTCATGCAAAAACATTGCGTAAGACAAGTGCGTCCCTTTTCGTAAATACGTAGTTACACAATTATTTATTTCCAGGTTTTTACTTCAAAGTGTTTACATTTTGTGATGTACTACAGAGGTGAAAACATGTGTCAAGACGACAAATCTGCAGTGAGGTACGCTGGCCACGTAGCTCAGTGGGGAGAGCGACTAACTCCCGAATGAAGGGCCCCGGGTTCGATACCCGGCACGGACAAACTTGTTCATCCCAATTTATATATTTTTATGCGGTGTACTTGTATTTTATTTACGTATTTGTAGGTTAAATGGAAGGTCTCCATTACTACTCCTCACAGTTAGGTAAAAATTCGGAGTCCAGATATTTCGAAGCCTCAGCCAATTCGTTTTCTGATCTTTAGTTTTTGTATGAAAGGAAATTTGCCATAGCGCAAACGTGTTTTTCGTTGCACAGATTCTAGGAGTTTCCTAGCCATAATGTTCCATAAAACGAGGGAAGAAGAGGAGCGCAAAAGGTGCTGATGGGGGCGTGGCTTTCTTATTTCGTGCTTAACCATCTGTTCACAGAAGAACGACAAGAAACGATGACGCAGTTAATTGAAGATCTCCATTGCTGTGTTTTGAGTTCTTTTTTTTTTTTTTTATTGGAGGTTTAACGACCACCGTGAGCAACTCAATGGGCTATAAGCAGTCGCCCGTCCCTAATTTAGGGTCACTGGTTCCAGGGAAGGGATAGAGCCAGTGCCGTAAGACAAACACAACATCCATGCCTCACCGGGATTCGAACCCGGACCCCGTTCGGACGAATGATCAGAGGCCATCGCTTAGACCACTGCGCCACCGGGGCGGCGTGTTTTGAGCTCTGTGAAAAAGAAAAACTGTTGGAGAAAATTCGGCCTTTAATTCTTGGTTAACATGTTGTAACCGATTTCTTTATATTCTTCATATTTGTAATATCTACAATGAATTTTCAGTACAAAAAAAATTAGATAGTTATATATGTATATGGTACAAATTTTTTTTTTGTTAGACTGTTGCAGACCTTTCTTTCAGTGGGAGATCTGAACCGTTACTGTAGACATTTGCTTGTTATTATTTGTAATCAACATTCTGAAAGTAATTGAGATGAGAATGACAATTTTAACTTTCGTCGGCTAGCCTTCGGATTATCAGTGCATCAAGTAGTTTCGTTAACGGGGTTAAGAAACTAGAAATAAATAATGTGTTACTTTTTTTATTCAACATTTATTTCCAGAAAACAAATCTCACAATTCTTACAGAATTCTGCTTATTAGCTTTCCAATTAAAACAAATATTTTCACATACTGTATGGAACTATTTGATGCGCCGACAATCGAAATGCTAGCAGCCCACTCGCCCTCATTGCTTCTTTGTCCATAACCAGTGACGCCCCCCTCACCACCACCACAACCACACACACACACACACACACACACACACACACACTCGTGAAACGGCATATTACACAACCTGGACTAGTGGACATCGTGAGAAATTCTGATGTCCACGAATGTTGTGCGTCACACCTTTTCTCAGGGGCTGACTGAGACGAACGACAGAGTCATGTAATTTTAGTCTTGAGGTGCCTTATAAAAACGTACGTACTACAAGAGTACACACCTCATAAATTCTCTCATGAAAAAAAATCTGTTAGATCCCGGATGAAAGAGAACAGTTGAAACATGCACTGTAAAATGATTCAGTCATGAGTAAATTTTAACAATTTAACGGTGAAAGACTTTTAAAAACCCACTCCAACCATGCTCAAAACGGGGTGTTGTATCAGATAATTATTTTCCTTTGAAAAATTAAGATTTGACAAAATCACCAAACTCTTGAAGACCCCTTTTCCAACTAAATCACCAGAAAATTCATTCTGGAAGCTCAAATGTACACCTGCCACATGGCAAATTTTTCAAAGCAATTAATTTTTATGTTTATTTGGTTACTGATTTCCTACTGGTCAATAGTGTTTATATTTCCTCCTTGAATATACGGCTGCTTTAGGTCTACTCATTGGATAAATCTTTCTTACGCTTTCCAACCGTAGGTTGAAGGAGCGTATATGCTCCAGCTTTGTCCGTCCGTCTGTCGGCACGATAACTCACGTAAAAATGGTTCGATTTCAATGAAATTTTAGTATGTGGTAGGGGACCACCTGGGGACGAACCCTATTGAAAATGGGTGAAGTATGGTCAAAGGTCTCGACATAAGAGCGGAATTCATTCAATTGTCCTTATACGTCATAACTTGCGTAAATACGGTTCTATTTCAATGAAATTTTAGTATGCGGTAGGGGACCACGTGGAGAGGAACCCTATTGAAAATGGGACAAATAGAGTCACAGGTCAGGACATTAGGATCGGGATCCATTCCATCGCCCTTATCCCACACTATTAAGGTGGACGTCAAGTAATTTTGCTTTTTATAATTTCAATGGCAAACCTTTTGTACACATTTCCTTCACAATTAGTGTGTTCCCAAGGATGGAAATTTGAACATCGATTAAAATAACTTCATACTATAACTTGGAATACTTAACATTTTCCAAAACATAAGCATAATTATATTAAAAAACAATAACGTTTCCTTTAGTGGTGTTGAAAACAGAGAAAAGATGGCGCGACCTGTGCTATGATGACGTCAGTGGACAAATAAATGGTGAATTGCATAATTCCGGTTATGGCTTAGAAAATATTAAGTATTCCAAGTTATGAAATGAAGCTATTTTAATCGATGCTCAAATTTTCATCCTTGGGAACGCATTGATTGTGTAGAAAATGTGTACAGAAGTCTTTCCTTTGGAAGTATAGGAAGCAAAATTACTTGGCGTCCACCTTAAAGTAGCAATTCTTGTATGTATGTATGTACATTTTATTTTGAAAACGGCTCTAAGTATTTTGATGAAAGTCGTTAACCTACAGTTTTCTGGTACTAGAAATCGATTTAGCTTGATCTCGACTTTAGGAGAATTCGTTTAGTGGGTTAAATAACCACCCCGAATTATAACGTTTTTAATGCCATGGCGTCGTTCCATTAATGTTACCAATGCTTAGAAATCTTATGACGTCACAATCTCGTGTTTGAGAATGTTGGCTCGCGGTCACGCCATCTGTCTCATTACGTCACGCGTTTTGTGTGGATCCTATTAAAGTTTTATGACGTCACACTCTTGCGGCGAGTAGATAGTCGCGATTCCCATCTGCCTCATTACGTCACGCGTTTTTTTTTTTTTTGATTGGAGGTTTAACGACCACCGTGAGTAACTCAATGGGCTATAAGCAGTCGCCCGTCCCTAATTTAGGGTGACTAGTAGTAGAAAAGGACTGATTCTGGCTTAAACCGCAGCCCATAGACTTAACATTAGGCTGCGGCCGGGCGGACGCAGCCAGCCGCAGCCAGCTGCAGCCGAGCAAACGGAGGGGTGTGTGGTCAGTAGCAGCCTCCTATTCCCGGCTGCAATTTTCCCCCTCGACCGAAGTGTGTGCTTATCTCCGAAGATAGTAGTATTTATTGGACTTTGTCGAATTTTGGGGGAAATCAATGAAGGCTTATTCCTTTTTTTTTTAATTTAATGAAGGTTTATTCATTATTTATTTTCCCCTCTCTCGACCCCATCCCCTTAGATTATTGTTATGTAAAACGTTTTTTCCCTCGTAATTTGTTGATGTATTTTTTTTTCAATTAATTTTCATGAATTCCTCATGTGTCTTCCCTAATGAAAATTATGTAGGGTAAGTATTAATTAATCATTTCTCTTTTTTTCTCGAATAATACGGTCATGTCCTCATCTCAAGAAATGTTATTATGATATCTTATTTTTGTTCATAAATGTTTGATTTTGAGGGATGGCAACGCCCGAGTGGGAAAGGGGTTGGATATAGGGGGATGGCAACTCGATGTGTTGCCCCCTAGCGGTGCTTCTTGGAACTTTCGATTGATCTTTGATTTTGAGGGATGGCAACGCCCGAGTGGGAAAGGGGTTGGATATAGGAGGATGTCAACTCGATGTGCTGCCCCCTAGCGGTGCTTCTTGGAACTTTCGATTGATCTTTGATTTTGAGGGATGGCAACGGCCGAGTGGGAAAGGGGTTGGATATAGGGGGATGTGAACTCGATGTGCTGCCCCCTAGCGGTGCTTCTTGGAACTTTCGATTGATCTTTGATTTTGAGGGATGGCAACGGCCGAGTGGGAAAGGTGTTGGATCTAGGGGGATGCCAACTCGATGTACTACCCCCTAGCGATGCTTCTTGGAACTTTCGATGGATCTTTGATTTTGGGGGATGGCAACGACCGAGTGGGGAAAGAGCACTGCGTAGGTGTTAGATATGATGATGCTTCTTGGAACTTTATTATTTCGATGGATCTTTGATTTTGAGGGATGGCAACGACTGAGTGGGGTCCGTTGGGAATTTCTGCATTTATTCCTGTGTTTTGCAAGCAAGATTTCTCCCCCTCTTCAATACTATTTTTCCCCCGGAGGAAATTTTTACGTAACGATGCTGTGGAATTTTCTTTCCAAGGGAATAAAAATGCTCCTAAGGTCTTAGCGAGGTTCTAACTCACGATGATTTGGTTTCCAAAAATAGTCAGGGGGTCAAATGATTTTCGTGTACTACGTATTCCCTATATATATATTTTTAAATTTCTTTTACGTTATTTCTTCATGTGTTTTCATATATTTTTTGTATGTTTTGAGGGAGTTTTTTCGTGTAGATGTAATGAATTTTCTGGGGAACTTTTCTTTTTCCTCCATTCAATTTTATTTCAGACCATGAGACGAGGAAATGCTTCTTTAGAAATGATTTCGTTCTTGTTCGCAGTAATTACTGGACATAGACTTCATGTTAATTCTGAGTCTTTCACCCCTGCAATAATATTTTCTCGTAATTTTTTCGTATGTTCAAGAACTCTACAGATCTTTCCCAGTTAAAATTCTGCTCAAACAATATTTTCGGTCTTTATTTCCTTATAGCTTCCCAATTTCCGATATTTTTCTTCCTCTATCTTTGAAATTTCATTAAACTTCTGAATAGGTCAGGACTCTTTTTTTTTCTTGGACAAACTTACGAGTCCTTTTATTCACACTATCTTTTTTTTTTTTCATTTCATTTCAGCAAACGATTATTTTAGATGCAACAAATCGTCAGATTTTGGTTTCCTTATAAAGCATATTTTCCAACCTGCTTAAAAATATTCCTCAAAGCTTGCATGTATGTCAAATATACATTTTTTTTATTCTTTCGTAGTTAGCCATACTTTTCGTGGACTGCCTCGACAGGAAAGCATTCAATGTCAAGACATACAATCAAAAACCTTTTTCTTTCGATGAAATTTGTATTCTTTGGGCTGAATAATTTTTTGTCTCGTCCGAAAAAACATTCATTCTAGAGGCAAAGCGACTAATTCCGTTCTTCCCATAAACATTATTTTTTTATTTATTTGATATTCAGAGTTGTATACATTTACTATCCAAAAAAGAGATATATTTAATGTAAAGGTATATTCTTCCAAGCTGGGGAAATATATGTATATATTAGTTCATTTCCAGTTAAAGGAAATGCATCTTTATATTTCAATATGAAAAAGAAGGCCTATAAGTGAAAGCTCAACCTAAAGACGGATAGATTGTTCACACTCTCTCTACTCTATGACATTTCTTTACTGAATGAACCATGACCTTTTTTTTTCATGAACTGCTTTAAAATCTTCGTTCTCACTTTACTATTGTCAGATTCCATGTCCCTCCAGTTCTTTACTTATTCAATTTTAATCGAGGTAGTTGCCTTCAATGCACGATCTTAAATTTAAGATCGTGCATTGAAGGCAACTACCTCGATTACTTTGGACTATTTCTGCACGAATTCGAATTCTCCTAATATTCAATTTTAATTTATTAAGAGAGTAGAACTCTTTTAGGCTTTCGAAGTACTTTCAAGTCTTTCATTACGAAAATGTTCATTGTCATGAAAGAAGCCATAATCGAGATGATTTACTATCGTTTCAATGAAAGTGTTTACGCATTCATTGCTATGATGTCAGATTTCATTTTCTTATACTTCGAACAGAAATGAGTTTGAATCATTCGTCGAGAAAACATTTCTTTCATATATATATATATATTTTTGCCTCCGAATCAAACGTACTCAACAAATAAGAGACGCACTTTAATAATTTTTTTTCCTCTTATGAGAGGAATACGGGAATATGATACCAAAATTAAAGAATAAAGAATATCGACTTTCTTCTCAACACCTTACATCTACGATTTTTTTTATTTTTTTTATTTTCAATAAGCTATTTCTATATTTTTACAACTGAATAGAATTATTTATTGAAAAATTCTAAGTAAGACGAAAAATGGTTTTGTTGATTTCCTAAGAGGATGATTTTGGAAATTTTCGTTTTCTGGTAATTGTAAAAACCTCATAGAATAACATGGGAAAACTAGCATGCATAAAAGACTGTTTTGGATCGAGTAAATTGAAAGAAGTTTACAAAGTTCATTTCAGAAAAGTACATTCCTTCCTAGTGTCAAAAACGAATCACTTCGTTTTTTCTAAGATACACTTTGGAATCTTATAAAAGTGCATAGGGTCAAAAACGATTTTGATGATTTTACTAAGATGACAGATTTCGGATTTCTTATGATAGAAAATACAGTGAATTTCCCATTGAATAACATGGGAAACTGCGAAATTTAAGAAGCACGTTTTCGTTCAAGTAAAATATTTTAAAAGTCTTTTTCGAATCAGTTGAAAACAGACAGGGTGTGTTTCTGAACAGTTCATTATTTCCTAAAATCAAAACGAATCACTTCGTTTTTTTTGTTTTTGTTTTTTTTCTTTCCTAATGTAAGTTTCTGAAAGAAGTAAAAATAGTTTAGGTAGAAAATTGGAAAGATATTTTTATGAATCCTAGACTGTTTATTTACGTATAGCTAGAGGGGTCTTCAGTGAGAGCACTTATTCTCTTTTCAAACTAAGAGAATGAAGTGTAGTCAGTTTGAAAAAAAAAATTCAAACTCCCCTAAATTTAGCCTTTTGTCCTGGTTTCGACTCAATACTGTAAAGCATTGCTCTCAGACCAGTTGAATTCCTGGCCCTTAATGAAATACATTAAGATTTTCCCTTAAAAATAAGCAATCTCTCTTTCAATACCAGATCCCCAATAAATTTCTTTAAGAGTTATTCATTCACCCTTTTACTTTTAAAAACTTGAAATTCATTGTTATTTAACTCATTACAAAAAATGAAACTCATTCATACAGAAAAAATATAAATGAATAAAAATAAATAAAGTAGTCCTAAAAAGGACTGTTTTTCTGGGTCCCCTTCATACAGCTGCTCGCTCCATGGTCGGTATATGGAATTTTTTTGCCTGCTAATATCTCAGCACATTGACTTCACAGTCTCTAGCAAGTTCTTTACAATTATGCTTTCCAAGAACGCTTTGGACGGGACATGGTCTCCAGTGACTGCAACAAAAGATTCTGCTAGAATCTTGGGGTTAAGCAATGCAACGGCATCATCGAAATACTTTTGCCACTTGGATTCGGGAGTGGCATATGCACAGCTGTGGGCCGTGATGTTTGCGAATATGCGATTTGGTGGCACTCCATACAATAATCTAAGTTATTGACATGTTTCTGAAGGCGATCCCTTACCATGTCAGCAAGCATGATGAAAAACTATTCATCTGAGATGGAAGCAACAGGGGAAGAAGTCCTTGGATGGTGCAAAACAGCCTTTCTAAAGACAGGTCCAAATAGTAGTTGAGTAATGCTGTCCCATATTTTTCCACATTGATCAATAAGAGTTCCAAATTGTTGACAAGTCAGCTTTATCGGAACAGGATTCAATCGACGAAAACCATGAATTCTGGGGGAAAGCACTTCTAACGTGTAACTGCCAGAAGCATCTAAGAGGGAAGGACAGCAGGAAACGATAAGTTCACGATTAATCAAGATGTCACAATTCATGCCTTGAATCCAGTGTGATTTTCCCATGAATTTTCGGAACGTTGAAGCTGACATTGTTATTCCATTCTTAGAAGGGTAGAAAGATTCCCCATCTTTCCTATAACTTCGAATATGAACTCGGACCGTGTTGTTAAAATCGCATACTCTTGCAAACGTGTTTTCACCTAAATGAAAATGATGAGGTGCAAGATTTTTCATAGAAATTCTTGGGAGGATAACTTCTCCACACGATTTGGGCTTTAAAGTAACGGACTCACATACCTTCTTAGCGAGAGTAGCAGAAATTTCAGCACTTTGCTTCATCGTGGAAATGGAATCGGTAGCGCTCAAAGCAACAGACAAAAATGAAATGACTCGTTTGAAGACTAAAGACAAACTGAAGGAACAGCTCTTATTCTAAGTCAAAACTGAGAAGAGGTTGGAGTTCGTCACTTGTTTACTGCTTGAGAGGGAAAGAGCAGAGTCATGGGGTAAAGAACACTCGGTTATCTTCTTTCTAAAGGGCAAATTCAATCTAATGTTTGGAGCATTCTTTTGTCGAGGCAGACCATGACTCCAATACGATTTAGTTGGTGGCAGGATCTGTAGTAACGTTCCAGATCTCAAAGATAAGGAAACTGGTTTAAACCCGTTTCGCTTGAAAACAAGAGTCTCTTTCCTGTCCGAGAGATACTGGTGTAATACAAGACAAAGGATCTAATTCAGCTTCGTCATCACGGTGATCACCGATTTGGTTATCACCATTTCTTATAAAAGTGCATGGGGATCAAAAAACGATTTTGATGATTTTACTAAGATGACAGATTTCGAATTTCTTATGATAGAAAATACAGTGAATTTCCCATTGAATAACATGGGAAACTACGAAATTTAAGAAGCACGTTTTCGTTCAAGTAAAATATTTTAAAAGGTAATCAGTTGAAAACAGACAGGGTGTGTTTCTGAACAGATCATTATTTCCTAAAATCAAAACGAGTCACTTCGTTTTTTCCTAACGTACGTTTCTGAAAGAAGTAAAAATAGTTTAGCTAGAAAATTGGAAAGAATTTTTTATGAATCCTAGACTGTTTATTTTTTTTATAACTAGAGGGGTCGTCAGTGAGAGCACTTATTCTCTTTACAAACTAAGAGAATGAAGTGTAGTCAGTTTGAAAAAAATAAACAGTCTGGGATTCATAAAAAATTCTTTCCAATTTTCTAGCTAAACTATTTTTACTTCTTTCAGAAACGTACGTTAGGAAAAAACGAAGTGACTCGTTTTGATTTTAGGAAATAATGATCTGTTCAGAAACACACCCTGTCTGTTTTCAACTGATTACCTTTTAAAATATTTTACTTGAACGAAAACGTGCTTCTTAAATTTCGTAGCTTCCCATGTTATTCAATGGGAAATTCACTGTATTTTCTATCATAAGAAATTCGAAATCTGTCATATTAGTAAAATCATCAAAATCGTTTTTTGATCCCCATGCACTTTTGTAAGAAATGGTGATAACCAAATCGGTGATCACCGTGATGACGAAGCTGAATTAGATCCTTTGTCTTGTATTACACCAGTATCTCTCGGACAGGAAAGAGACTCTTGTTTTCAAGCGAAACGGGTTTAAACCAGTTTCCTTATCTTTGAGATCTGGAACTTTACTACAGATCCTGCCACCAACTAAATCGTATTGGAGTCATGGTCTGCCTCGACAAAAGAATGCTCCAAACATTAGATTGAATTTGACCTTTAGAAAGAAGATAACCGAGTGTTCTTTACCCCATGACTCTGCTCTTTCCCTCTCAAGCAGTAAACAAGTGACGAACTCCAACCTCTTCTCAGTTTTGACTTAGAATAAGAGCTGTTCCTTCAGTTTGTCTTTAGTCTTCAAACGAGTCATTTCATTTTTGTCTGTTGCTTTGAGCGCTACCGATTCCATTTCCACGATGAAGCAAAGTGCTGAAATTTCTGCTACTCTCGCTAAGAAGGTATGTGAGTCCGTTCCTTTAAAGCCCAAATCGTGTGGAGAAGTTATCCTCCCAAGAATTTCTATGAAAAATCTTGCACCTCATCATTTTCATTTAGGCGAAAACACGTTTGCAAGAGTATGCGATTTTAACAACACGGTCCGAGTTCATATTCGAAGTTATAGGAAAGATGGGGAATCTTTCTACCCTTCTAAGAATGGAATAACAATGTCAGCTTCAACGTTCCGAAAATTCATGGGAAAATCACACTGGATTTAAGGCATGAATTGTGACATCTTGATTAATCGTGAACTTATCGTTTCCTGCTGTCCTTCCCTCTTAGATGCTTCTGGCAGTTACACGTTAGAAGTGCTTTCCCCCAGAATTCATGGTTTTCGTCGATTGAATCCTGTTCCGATAAAGCTGACTTGTCAACAATTTGGAACTCTTATTGATCAATGTGGAAAAATATGGGACAGCATTACTCAACTACTATTTGGACCTGTCTTTAGAAAGGCTGTTTTGCACCATCCAAGGACTTCTTCCCCTGTTGCTTCCATCTCAGATGACATGATGACATGCTTGCTGACATGGTAAGGGATCGCCTTCAGGAACATGTCAATAACTTAGATTATTGTATGGAGTGCCACCAAATCGCATATTCGCAAACATCACGGCCCACAGCTGTGCATATGCCACCCCCGAATCCAAGTGGCAAAAGTATTTCGATGATGCCGTTGCATTGCTTAACCCCAAGATTCTAGCAGAATCTTTTGTTGCAGTCACTGGAGACCATGTCCCGTCCAAAGCGTTCTTGGAAAGCATAATTGTAAAGAACTTCCTAGAGACTGTGAAGTCAATGTGCTGAGATATTAGCAGGCAAAAAAAAAAAATTCCTTATACCGACCATGGAGCAGCTGTATGAAGGGGACCCAGAAAAACAGTCCTTTTTTAGGACTACTTTATTTATTTTTATTCATTTATATTTTTTCTGTATGAATGAGTTTCATTTTTTGTAATGAGTTAAATAATAATGAATTTCAAGTTTTTAAAAGTAAAAGGGTGAATGAATAACTCTTAAAGAAATTTATTGGGGATCTGGTATTGAAGAAGAGATTGCTTATTTTTAAGGGAAAGGCTTAATGTATTTCATTAAGGGCCAGGAATTCAACTGGTCTGAGAGCAATGCTTTACAGTATTGAGTCGAAACCAGGACAAAAGGCTAAATTTAGGGGAGTTTGAATTTTTTTTCAAACTGACTACACTTCATTCTCTTAGTTTGAAAAGAGAATAAGTGCTCTCACTGAAGACCCCTCTAGCTATACGTAAATAAACAGTCTAGGATTCATAAAAATATCTTTCCAATTGTCTACCTAAACTATTTTTACTTCTTTCAGAAACTTACATTAGGAAAGAAAAAAAACAAAAAACAAAAAAAAACGAAGTGATTCGTTTTGATTTTAGGAAATAATGAACTGTTCAGAAACACACCCTGTCTGTTTTCAACTGATTCGAAAAAGACTTTTAAAATATTTTACTTGAACGAAAACGTGCTTCTTAAATTTCGCAGTTTCCCATGTTATTCAATGGAAAATTCACTGTATTTTCTATCATAAGAAATCCGAAATCTTCTTAGTAAAAAAAGAAATCCGTCATCTTAGTAAAATCATCAAAATCGTTTTTGACCCTATGCACTTTTATAAGATTCCAAAGTGTATCTTAGAAAAAACGAAGTGATTCGTTTTTGACACTAGGAAGGAATGTACTTTTCTGAAATGAACTTTGTAAAATTCTTTCAATTTACTCGATCCAAAACAGTCTTTTATGCATGCTAGTTTTCCCATGTTATTCTATGAGATTTTTACAATTACCAGAAAACGAAAATTTCCAAAATCATCCTCTTAGGAAATCAACAAAACCATTTTTCGTCTTACTTAGAATTTTTCAATAAATAATTCTATTCAGTTGTAAAAATATAGAAATAGCTTATTGAAAATAAAAAAATAAAAAAAAACGTAGATGTAAGGTGTTGAGAAGAAAGTCGATATTCTTTATTCTTTAATTTTGGTATCATATTCCCGTATTCCTCTCATAAGAGGAAAAAAAAATATTAAAGTGCGTCTCTTATTTTTTGAGTTAGTTTGATTCGGAGGCAAATATATATATATATATGAAATTCGTCATAGAAGACTGCAGTGTGCTAAACAAGTTCAACACAGGTAGTGACCATAGATTGGTGAGATGTAAGATGCACCTCAACACTAAACTTGAACGTGGCAAGCTCATAAGACAAACAAAACCTATTGACATAACCAACCTTAAAAAACACCATAATACGTTCAAGTTGGAACTGAAGAACAGGTTCTCTGCTTTGGAAGGTCTAACATCGGAAGAAGTGGACATCTCTGAAGTTAACAGAAAAGTAACCAAAGCTCTTATGGAAACAGCAACAAAATTAGCTGGGTCTAAGAACAAGTTGCATGTAAACAAATTATCAGGAAAAACGAAAATGTTGATGCAAAAAAGAAGAGTGATGAGGACAACTAAAGAAGATGTGACTTCCAAAGTGGAATATATAGAGCTATGCAAAACAGTAAGAAAAAGTATCACTGAAGACGTAAGAAAATTCAACTGTGAACTAGTGAGGAAAGCAATTGAAAACAACCAAAGCCTAAAGATAGCAAAGGGACATCTCAGTAAGGGAAGAAAACAGATTATGGCACTGAGAAAAGAAGATGGTTCTGTAACAAGAAATAGAGGCGAAATTTTGACAAGAGTGAAAGATTTCTACTCCAAATTATATGAAAGGGATGATACATGCACTCCAGACATCATGAAAGATACCAGTACCAGAGTTCCTCCAGTCCTTCCAGCAGAAGTTGCACATGCAATCAAGAACATGAAGCTGGGAAAAGCTCCAGGAGAAGATGGAATTACTGTAGACATCATACAAGAAGCAAGTGGAGAAATCGAAACAGTACTCGCCCAAATTTTCACTCGATGCCTTACTGAAGGAAAGATTCCTGAGGATTGGAACACCGCTACAATGATCCTGCTACATAAGAAAGGTGACATTGAGGATCTCGGAAACTACAGACCTATCAGCCTCCTATCAGTAGTTTATAAAATCTTCACTAAAGTTCTTTCACACCGCTTGAAGGTAACACTGGACATGGCTCAACCGAGAGAACAAGCTGGATTCAGGAGTGGCTACAGCACAATAGATCATATCCACGTACTGAGAGAACTAATTGAAAGAGCGAGGGAATATGAACTTCCATTGTGCATGGCTTTTATCGATTATGAAAAAGCCTTTGATTCGGTGAAACCATCAGCAGTTACAATGGCTCTGAAAACCTGCGGTATTGAAGATGCATACATTAATATTATTAATAACATCTATGAAAATGCAAGTGCAAAGATTCGGCTGTTTGAAAATACAACACACATAAAAATTGGAAAGGGAGTGAGACAAGGTGACACCATATCTCCGAAGCTCTTTAATGCCACATTGGAGGGTGTTTTTCAGTCGCTGAACTGGGAAAACTAAGGGATAAAGATTAATGGAGATTATCTAACCCACCTTCCTTTTGCTGATGACGTAGTCATTTTTGCAACTACCCCATCAGAGCTGCAGAGTATGATCCAGGAACTTGCTGACAAGAGTAAAGAAGTGGGATTAAAAATGAACTTTCAGAAGACAAAAGTGATGTTCAATGCTTTTACAAGAAATGAAGATTTATCGATTGATGGAGAAAAGCTGGAGATAACAGACACGTACGTTTATCTTGGACAGCAGATATCAAGTGAGGGTCACATTGATGAAGAAATTAATCGGCGTACAAAACTTGCCTGGAGAGCTTTTGGAAGAAACAGCATAATTTTCAAGAGCAATATGCCATTATGTCTTAAAAGAAAAGTGTTTGATCAATGCATCCTTCCAGTGCTTACGTATGGTGCAGAGACGTGGACCTTAACTAAAAGAGACATACAAAGGCTGCAGACAACTCAAAGTAGCATGGAGAGGTGCATGCTTGGTGTAACCAGGAGAGATAAGAAGAGGAACTCGTGGATTCGAAAAATGACAAGAGTGGAAGACATCATGATCAGAGTTAAATCCCTGAAATGGCAATGGGCTGGACATACTGCCAGAAGGACAGATCATCGATGGACAGCTGAAATTTTAGATTGGATTCCAAGGGACAGGAAAAGACCCAGAAGAAGACCACATGGGAGATGGGTGGATGAAATTCGAAAGTATGCAGGGGTGACATGGAGGAGACTGGCACAAGACAGACCGTTGTGGAGGAAACTTGGGGAGACCTTCGTCCAGCAGTGGATTGATAATGATTGACAATGATGATGATGATGATGATGATGAAAGAAATGTTTTCTCGACGAATGATTCAAACTCATTTCTGTTCGAAGTATAAGAAAATGAAATCTGACATCATAGCAATGAATGCGTAAACACTTTCATTGAAACGATAGTAAATCATCTCGATTATGGCTTCTTTCATGACAATGAACATTTTCGTAATGAAAGACTTGAAAGTACTTCGAAAGCCTAAAAGAGTTCTACTCTCTTAATAAATTAAAATTGAATAAGTAAAGAACTGGAGGGACATGGAATCTGACAATAGTAAAGTGAGAACGAAGATTTTAAAGCAGTTCATGAAAAAAAAAAAGGTCATGGTTCATTCAGTAAAGAAATGTCATAGAGTAGAGAGAGTGTGAACAATCTATCCGTCTTTAGGTTGAGCTTTCACTTATAGGGCTTCTTTTTTCATATATTGAAATATAAAGATGCATTTCCTTTAACTGGAAATGAACTAATATATACATATATTTCCCCAGCTTGGAAGAATATACCTTTACATTAAATATATCTCTTTTTTGGATAGTAAATGTATACAACTCTGAATATCAAATAAATAAAAAAATAATGTTTATGGGAAGAACGGAATTAGTCGCTTTGCCTCTAGAATGAATGTTTTTTCGGACGAGACAGAAAATTATTCAGCCCAAAGAATACAAATTTCATCGAAAGAAAAAGGTTTTAGATTGTATGTCTTGACATTGAATGCTTTCCTGTCGAGGCAGTCCACGAAAAGTATGGCTAACTACGAAAGAATAAAAAAATGTATATTTGACATACATGCAAGCTTTGAGGAATATTTTTAAGCAGGTTGGAAAATATGCTATATAAGGAAACCAAAATCTGACGATTTGTTGCATCTAAAATAATCGTTTGCTGAAATGAAATGAAAAAAAAAAAAAAGATAGTGTGAATAAAAGGACTCATAAGTTTGTGCAAGAAAAAAAAAGAGTCCTGACCTATTCAGAAGTTTAATGAAATTTCAAAGATAGAGGAAGAAAAAATATCGGAAATTGGGAAGCTATAAGGAAATAAAGACCGAAAATATTGTTTGAGCAGAATTTTAACTGGGAAAGATCTGTAGAGTTCTTGAACATACGAAAAAATTACGAGAAAATATTATTGCAGGGGTGAAAGACTCAGAATTAACATGAAGTCTATGTCCAGTAATTACTGCGAACAAGAACGAAATCATTTCTAAAGAAGCATTTCCTCGTCTCATGGTCTGAAATAAAATTGAATGGAGGAAAAAGAAAAGTTCCCCAGAAAATTCATTACATCTACACGAAAAAACTCCCTCAAAACATACAAAAAATATATAAAAACACATGAAGAAATAACGTAAAAGAAATTTAAAAATATATATATAGGGAATACGTAGTACACGAAAACCATTTGACCCCCTGACTATTTTTGTAAACCAAATCATCGTGAGTTAGAACCTCGCTAAGACCTTAGGAGCATTTTTATTCCCTTGGAAAGAAAATTCCCCAGCATCGTTACGTAAAAATTTTCTCCGGGGTAAAAATAGTATTGAAGAGGGGGAGAAATCTTGCTTGCAAAACACAGGAATAAATGCAGAAATTCCCAACGGACTCCACTCAGTCGTTGCCATCCCTCAAAATCAAAGATCCATCGAAATAATAAAGTTCCAAGAAGCATCATCATATCTAACACCTACGCAGTGCTCTTTCCCCACTCGGTCGTTGCCATCCCCCAAAATCAAAGATCCATCGAAAGTTCCAAGAAGCATCGCTAGGGGGTAGTACATCGAGTTGGCATCCCCCTATATCCAACACCTTTCCCACTCGGCCGTTGCCATCCCTCAAAATCAAAGATCAATCGAAAGTTCCAAGAAGCACCGCTAGGGGGCAGCACATCGAGTTGACATCCCCCTATATCCAACCCCTTTCCCACTCGGCCGTTGCCATCCCTCAAAATCAAAGATCAATCGAAAGTTCCAAGAAGCACCGCTAGGGGGCAGCACATCGAGTTGACATCCCCCTATATCCAACCCCTTTCCCACTCGGGCGTTGCCATCCCTCAAAATCAAACATTTATGAACAAAAATAAGATATCATAATAACATTTCTTGAGATGAGGACATGACCGTATTATTCGAGAAAAAAAGAGAAATGATTAATTAATACTTACCCTACATAATTTTCATTAGGGAAGACACATGAGGAATTCATGAAAATTAATTGAAAAAAATACATCAACAAATTACGAGGGAAAAAACGTTTTACATAACAATAATCTAAGGGGATGGGGTCGAGAGAGGGGAAAATAAATAATGAATAAACCTTCATTAAATTAAAAAAAAAGGAATAAGCCTTCATTGATTTCCCCCAAAATTCGACAAAGTCCAATAAATACTACTATCTTCGGAGATAAGCACACACTTCGGTCGAGGGGGAAAAATTGCAGCGGGGAATAGGAGGCTGCTACTGACCACACACCCCTCCGTTTGCTCGGCTGCAGCTGGCTGCGGCTGGCTGCGTCCGCCCGGCCGCAGCCTAATGTTAAGTCTATGGGCTGCGGTTTAAGCCAGAATCGGTCCTTTTCTACTACTGTCACTGGTTCCAGGGAAGGGAGAGAGCCAGTGCCGTAAGACAAACACAACATCCATGCCTCACCGGGATTCGAACCCGGACCCCTTACGGACGAATGATCAGAGGCCAACGTCTTAGACCACTGCGCCACCGGGGCGGCCGTCACGCGTTGTGTGCGTATGTCCGTCCGCACGATAACTGACGTAACAATCGTTCGATTTCGATGAAATTTTAGTATCTGGTAGGGGATGACCTGGGAAGGAACCCTGTTTAAAGTGAACGAAATGGGGTCAAAGGTCAGTACACAGGAGCGGAATCCATTCCACTGCTGTTAGGCATCATAACTAACGTAAAAAATGTTCGATTTCGATGAAACTTTAGTATGTGGTAGGAGACCACCTGGCTACAAACCCTGTTGAAAATGGGCTAAATGTGGGCAAAGATCAGGACATAGGAGCGGAATCACTTCCATCGCCATTATGCGTCATAACTTACGTAAAAATGCTTCGATTTGGATGAAATGTTAGTATGTTGTAGGAGCCTGTCTGGGGACGAATTCTATTGAGAATGGGCGAAATGATGTCAAAGATTAAGACACAGGAGCGGGATCTATTCCATAGCCCTTATGCATCATTACTTACGTAAAAATGCTTCGATTGCGACAAAACTTTATCATGTTATTTCGGAGGTATACCGAACCGGTTCTGTTGAATATAATCGAAATGGGATCAAAGGTCAGGGCACAGGACCGAGATTTATTCCAAGAGTGATAACTTGAGTAATGATTTCTGGTATGTTGGAAAGCGTATCATAAGCAATGCATTGCATGATTTTACTAACTTGTTTTCTTTTAAGATAAATGTGTATGAGACTCGAATTTAGGAATATCTCTGTGAGAAAATCGCTTTGTGGTCTGTATCTCAGTCTGTGGCAAAGGGAGTAGAATTAATGTACCACCACAATGGTCACTACTATCGCGTTCAAGATTACCAAAGTAAGCTAGAGCACAGGAATGACTCTGGACTCCAAGTGCAACGAATGGGCACTACTATCACCTTCAAGATTACCAAAGTAAGGTAGGGCACACCAATGACTCCAACGAATGGGCACTACTATCGCGTTCAAGATTACCAAAGTAAGCTAGAGCACAGCAATGACTCTGGACTCCAAGTGCAACGAATGGGCACTACTATCACCTTCAAGATTACCAAAGTAAGGTAGGGCACACCAATGACTCCAACGAATGGGCACTACTATCGCCTTCAAGATTACAAAAGTGAGGTAGAGCACAGCAATGGCTCTGGATTCCAAGCCCAACGAATGGGCTCTGCTATCACCTTCAAGATTCCCAAAGTAAGGTAGGGCACAGCAATGGCTCTGGGCTCCAAGTCCAACGAATGGGCACTACTATCATCTTCAAGATTACTAAAGGACGGTAGGGCATGCCAATGACTCTGGGCTCCAAGTCCAACGACCTGCGTCGAACTGTTGTCACAGGTTTAGCTTAATTAATTTATCACAGTGTGTTTGGTCCAGCGGCACTTTTCTCACATAAGTGCGAGGAGTTTTGTTACGTCATTTCACAGCAGTTGCTCAACAAACAGACAGAATGAAATAATTTTTTTAAGGCAATAACGTGTCACGCATATATAAAGCTGAAATGAAGTTGATGATTATTATTCATAAGTACCAAAATAATTATTCGTTCGTTCAAAACAAATCGGACAAAGAGAATACGAGAAACTAGACGATTTCTCGTAAAATCTGGAAAAATAATCAAACTCAATGAGAGAGTCGCTGCAGCGTGCCAACAATCATTGTACAAGCTGTGACGTATACTCTAATATTACTTTCCTTTTTAGTTCTAGTATCTACATAAATTTCGGTTCGTTCTTAAACGGTTTCTAAATTTAGCGCAACACTTTCTCTCTCAACTGAATGTTTTGTGGCAACTTGAATTGAGGTCGGGAGGTGAGTGCCGTATATGTGAAACAGATAAGAAGATTGTTTAACGATGCGTCGGGACTAATTGGTTGGTTGGCTCTGCTTTCGATAGAATTTAGCTAGGGATTCTTATAATTAAAGTGGAAACGGATTTGTTATTCGAACGTAAAAATCTTAGGTAAATCAAACGCGATTGAAGCGCATGTATAGAAACCTACGTTCGCTATTTGTTGAAGTGTGATTTGCTGTTAGTGCGACCTGGATATTATTGTGTGTTATGATCTTTCGCTTACTCCACTATTTAAGTAACAGTTAAAATGACTACTGTTTTGCTTACTTGAACAAAAGGCTGAAATTCTAAGTAGATCTCTTGACGTATACGGGCGTATCAGAATAATATGAGCACCCCCGATATCACAGTGTACCCATTCAGGCGCGTCACAGAGTGCACGTGACAAGGTTGACCACTCGGAGATATAAGCAGCGGGCCAAGACAGATGAGCCATAGTGCGTAACGTGAGAACAATGGGCAGAGGTAGTAATTTGACCTACGTTCGAAAAGGAATGATCATCGGCTACAACGCCAAGGTGGAAGCATCTCAGAAACAGCAGACTTCGTGGGCTGTGTTGCGAGGTGCTGTAGTAAGGGTGTACCGAGAATGGACCTTTGGCACACCAAATACCTGCCGACGTCATAGCTGTGGAGCCCCAGATGCCCTCAACCCCAGAGGAGAACGTCTCCTCCGTCGACTGGTAAAGGCAATCGACTCGCAACAGTGCAGCAATTAACCACTCAAATGAACGCTTGGGCACCCAAGTACGTGTCCCCGATAACAGTAGAGCGAACCCTGTTACGCATGGGTTTCAGGAGTCGACGCTGCGGCAAGATGCTCATGTTAACTCAGGTCCATCGGAAACGACGCCTGTAGTGTTCGCATGGACTACCGTCATTAGACAGTGATAGAGTGAAAAAAGGTAGCCTTCTCCGACGAATCGAGGCTTCTACTCCACAGAAGTGACGGGCGATGGCGGATATGACGTCAGGCACACGAGAACCAACACCCGGACACGCTTGTCGGTCATGTACAGGACAGCGGTGGCAGTGTGCATGTCTGGGGGGATGTTTTCCTGGTATGACCTGGGACAGGTGGTATTACTGGATGGGTCTTTGAATGCCAATGGCTACTTGCCCATCCTCGCTGACCACAGGCATACCTTCATGTTGGACGTTTACCCTGATGGTGTCTACCAACAGGAGAATGCGCCGTGCCACGTCGCTAAGGGTTCCGGGAACACGACTGTGGTGTCTGATTTCTCCCTTGACCTGCGAAATCGCCCGACCACAATCCCATAGAGCACTTGTGGGACTATTTCGATCGACAGGCTCGACGTGCCGACCCACAACCACTTCATCTCCGGGACCTCCGTGCTCTGCTGCAGTACGTATGGGCACGTGTGCTTCGGACAACCTTCCAGGTCCTCATTGCTTCCACGCCACGCCGTCTCGCCGCTGTCATCCGGGACAAGGGTGGTTATTCTCATTATTAGGTAGGTGGTCATATTATTCTGATACGACTGTTTATACTTGAAGTGACATTTCTGTTTTGAATTAAGAACATTTCCAGCTCTTAAATTAAGTATAACGAAGTAAATTTCTCCGTCATTTTTGTCCATGCCGGGCTCGAACCTGGGTCCCCTCATTCCGGAATAAGTCACTCTACCAATTGAGCTACGCGGACGTTCGTTATCGCTGCTATCTGCCTTTATGTCGTGCGCGTCCTGCTAGGCAGGCACGTCACATCTCCTCCCCCCCCGAAAGAGGGCCGGGGGCATGGCCCATGGGTCAGCCGTGACCATGAATCGTCGCAGGCAGCCATCCGCTGTAGCACGTGCACTTGAGAACTCACAGTCAATCTGGTGTGTGGAATGCAACGTCACACACATTTATTTTTCGAAGCGCTGGATAAAGGATTCTCTTATTTTTCCTATCTCGCGGTGTGGAAAGAACATCACACCATTGCGAGATCTTTAACGGCCGGGTCATCCGGGAAGTTCGGGCGCCATTATAACGAAGTAAATTTCTCCGTCAGTTTTGCCCACGCCGGCGCTCGAACCCGGGTTCCCTCATTCCGGAATAAGTCACTCTACCAATTGAGCTACGCGGACGTTCGTTATCGCTGCTATCTGCCTTTATGTCGTGTGTGTCCAGCTAGGCAGGCACGTCACATAAGCTATCTGGGATTAAGCTAAAGCTAATGAGTTACGATAATTCATGAATGATGGTCTTGAAGAGGAACTATCTTTTCACATGTATTTTATATTCTTAAAACCAGAGAACACCATAAAGCCGCTCCGAGAATACGCAAGAAGGGTTACTTTCATACGGGGTACATTTAGTTGGCACAGGTACTGTTTTTTCGCACTGTTAGCTGGTTATGTAAATGCATAGAATGTTTTGTTCTGAAAAATCACGTGAGTTCTGCACTCTTTATCACACACCATATCGGGATGCTTTCGGAACAACTTTCCCATTCATCGCTTGATCAACATAAGAAATGGCTCGATGAGCAGATCTACAGATCTCGGACTACGGTCACCTTTCTCCACGCTCTTTATCCCCAGATCTCAACCCTATCGAGAACGTGCTGTAACTAGCAGTCCTCCTCTGTTCTAAATTCATCATGTCTAAGACCAGGTAGAAAGATCTTCATGCCATTTGGCATTTCATGAAGTACAGGCCCCGCTGTTTTACGGGTTTTATCCGGCGAAAGGGGATCCTATTCATTACTGGGTAAGATTTGTAATTTTTTGACCAGGGTGTACATATATCATCGTTACGGACATTTATTAATCTCTATGCCACCATTTCTAATTAACGTACACTAGCGATTAAATTTTCCTCGTATATCTTCATTACTTGACACTTAAGATATCCTATGTCTCTGTTAAAACTTGTGACACCCAGTGGGGCCAAGTTAATGAAACTTATCTCTCTGTTTTCAAATTCAATTCCACCATGATGGATTGCTCTTGTAATTTGCTTCTTACAATCTTCATCAGTGCAAATTTTCAGTATGAGAATCAACAGCTTCAAAAACTTCTCCTTGTAACGCAACTGTTTTGTCTATCAACATGCTATATAGAATGTTCGCTTCAACTTCATTCCTTCTTAGGCTTAATATTTCCCCCTCTTTGATCGTTCATTTCGACTTTACAGCTGAGACCTCTAGAAGAATTAGAAAATTTAAAAGGCTTCCTATGTCGATAAGTTTCTGATTTGTTTCAGTGTTTTGAGAAATTCCTCGTGAAATGTTGCAAATAATGTGGGAGAAAGAGGTTATCCTTATTTAATTACTTTTTTTTTTTTTTTTTTTTTTTTTGACAGGGTAACTTTCTGTCTCTAACATGAAAAAAAAAGAAAAAGAAAGGTGCTCCATCTAAATATACTGTGGATTATAAGCATAGGTTTCCTGTTTTCCGTTGTTCTGCAGTGACTCTACGAAATTATAAGAGAAGGTAACAATTCTTCAGTTAGCGTGCATGTAGGTATATGTTTCGCCCTTTTCCGAACATAGTATGAGTTTTGCTGTAATTGCTTTGTTTCGTTGAAACCTGTAGATTTAAGTAATGCCATGTAATTTTTTTTTTTTTGTAATCACGAATGTACTTTTGTTTCCCCAAATTCAATTATAATTGTCGTTTGTCTTACTGGGAACGTTTTCTTGATTCAGTTCTCATCAGAGTACTGAGAAACGGCAATTTTTATACGACCCCTAAACTTTTGTGCCCAAACGTCCGGGTGCCCAAATGTCCAGGTGCCCAAAAGTCCGTGTGCCCAAATGTCCGGGTGCCCAAAAGTCCGGGTGTCCGAATGTCCGGTGCCCAAATGTCCGAACGCCGAACGAACCCCATTTCGGCAACCAGCGGCTAAAATCTTGGTATTATCAGCGATTACCAGCTGAAATCTGTGGTGCTACCGCCAGTAGCGGCCGAAAACTGTGAGACTTTCAGCCACTAACGGTGTGCACAAAATATTTCGTATAACTAAATATATCTAAGTCAAGGAAGATTTTTCTAATCGGGTTTGTTGAAAAGAAGAAATGGTTCTTCTACGTATAGTACAAATAGACTTTCACACCCTAGTGGCAAAACTATGTGGAACATAAATTGGCCAATATATGAAAATAATTCCTTGTTAAAATCGCTATCAGTAGCAGAAAGAATTTTTTAAATCGGAATTTTAAGAGTGGAGATATCATCATTACAGATATATACATTAGCGCCCCTTAACGGGAAAACTAAGCATTATTTTAAGAAAAAAGTACACAAAAATGTTTTTCTCGGTGTGTGGTATCTGACTGAAAAATAATTTTTTTAGGATAGCTTTACAAATATAAAGATACGATTGCAAAGATATTAAAAACGGAAAAATGCACTTATGCCCTCTAGTGGTAAAACGTTTCTTCACGCAGTATTGTAAAAGGCATGCAAAATATTCATCGCGCGACAAAAGAAAAAAAGAAAAGAAAACGATTTTTAGAAACATAGTTCCAGAAAATTGCAATAGCGGCCCCGGTGGCACAGTGGTTCAAGCGCTGACTTATGACCATTCGTCCGTGAAGAGTCCGGGTTCGAATCGCGGTGAGGCATGCATGTTGCGTTTGTCTTACGGCACTGGCTCTCTTCCTTTCCTAGAACCAGTGGTTCTAAATTAGGGACGGGCGACTGCTTATAGCCCATTGAGTTGCTCACGGTGGTCGTTAAGCCCCCAATAAAAGAAATACAATATGCATTTACGCCCCATACCGGCGACAACAAGAATTATTTAAAATAGAATCTGTATGTAGAGTAGCTTTCTTTCGTGATAAAAGCGGCGAGGTTATTTATCACCCCCCCCAATGTAGGGATCGTCATTCTCACAGTGCAAGCTTTCGACTGAAAAAATGTTTTTTCAAATCGGACTAATAGTTCCAGAGATATAGTGCCCGCAGAAGGACATGCATCATTTTTGTTTTTTTGGAAGATGTGCTAAAAATTTAACTGTTCTCCATTTTTTTTTTCTTTTTTGAAGTTTACTCCATTTTCAGTTAGAGGTTTAAAGCCTAAATTAGACGAAACCCGTCGTAATCGACGGTTAGTTTTTTCGTCTTTTTTTTTTTTTTTTTTTTTTGAAAAGAATAAACTCATATGAAACTGAAACAACAAATGTAAACTTTATTAGATTGACAAGAAGCCACTTCAGTAAAGACAATAGTCCAGGTTCGTGATTATTTGTTTTGTTTTTGTTTGACTGAAGGTTTAACAACCGCCGTGAGCAACTCAATAGGCAGTGAGCAACTCATATAGCAGTCGCCCGTCCCCCTAGTTTAGGGTCACTGGGAGAGAGCCAGTGCCGTAAGACAAACACAACATCCATGCCTCACCAGGATTCAAACCCGGACCCTTCACGAACGAATCATCATAAGCCAGCGTATAGACCACCGCGACACCGGGACGGCCAGGTTCGTGATGAGCATCGCGACTGCACCCTTTTTCAGTCGTAAAACGTGATGCGGAAGTCCACTTATCTCGATCGTGTGCAAAAATTCAGCTGGATAGCGCACTCCTTCACTCTCATCTTTAGTCACAACTGTGTTTGTAAATGTTGTGGGAATGAGATTCGCGTTACGAGTACTCTTCACCCGTCGGAATCAACGGTTAGTTTGTGAGTGTTTTTTTTTTGAAAAGAATAAACTCATATGAAACAACAAATGTAAACTTTATTTGATTGACAAATTCATTCAACCACTTCAGTAAAGACAATAGTCCAAGTTCGTGATTTTTTTTTTTTTTTTTTTTGACTGAAGTTTTAACGACTACCGTGAGCAAATATAAGCAGTCGCCCGTAATATTTTCACTAACAATGGTCAACGGAATGTTTATTTACATCTTTACATAATGGGAAACGCCTTACCTACGGGAATAAACAGGATCGAATGAAAATTAAATTGTATATATACATCACACAGTCCAACGGCATAACGCAATCAGGTTTTCGAGAGTGTTCGCTATTCCTTCCTGTGAGAAGAACTTTGATACCAATGCATGCTAGCGTTGTTTTGCGCAACGGTTGGTTCAGAAGAGAGACTTCGGACTTTGGACTATCTCAATCCTTCAACAGCGCGTCAGTCAACCGCAGGTGACCAAATGTCAATCGTACCCTTCTCCCATAGACTTTACATGGGAAATTTGCCGCCTCACAACGCCCTAACCGTTTCCCCAATCTCATTTTTCTCTTCGACTGGCACATCTACATAGTGATTGTATGAAAGAATGCCCACGGAAAAAACGCCCACGGAAAAATCGCCCACGGAAAAAACGCCCACGGAAAAAACGCCCACTTTTCGAAAGTAGGAAAAAACGCCCACGGAAAAATCGCCCACAGACAAAATGCTCACGGGAAAAATATGTGATCGACTGATAAGTTTTTATGTCTGTTATAAACGGTGACAGGACAACTGGTCACAGACTGCTGGCCAAAAAATCGTTAGGGGTCATATAAAAATTGCGGTTTCTTCGCCACCTCACCTACATAACGCGAATATGGGAATGACGGAATGAAAACTTTTAGAAGGGCCTAAACGTTAGTACTAACATTATTTTCTGCCTAAGTAATACCGCAATATTAATAATTTGATGTGTAAAATATTTTCTGCAAACCTTACAAATATGAGAGGAAAGTTCGGATTGCACTGATTGACTGTAGAGGTTGTATGGTCTTGGCCTGAAAGCCGTGGTAGTCTTATGCAACATTTATTTAAAAACACACTAATGATTCACCGTTGTCTTCAAGCCAACTGCTATACGATATTTTTCTAGAAACTACAAATAAAAAATTCTCTGCGAGTATGTGCAAACCCAGGGAATTTGTCTGGGGAGGGGGGTGCTTAAAATCTAAAATATGAAATATAAAGAATTTCTGGTAAGATCGGGAGATTTCCAGCGTTTACAAGCTACAACACGTCGAATTATCTGAGGGTATCTGCTGCCTCAGGAAACTAGTCGGGGGGAGGGGGTATACCAAAATCGTGAATATCAAGAATATCTCTTCCGATCTGGAGATCTTCAGCATTTAGAAACTGCAACTCGACAAATTTTCTTAGCGCATGTCACTCTCTGGAAACCTGTCGGCGAAGAGGGGGGGGGTAATACCAAAAGTGTAGGATATGAACAATTTCTCGTCCGATCGGGAGATTCTCGGCAATTAGCAGCTACAACTCGACACATTATCTGAAGACATGTGAATGATGAAAATCTCCGGGTCGGAAGAGAAATTCTTCATATTCTACACTTTTGGTATTACCCCCCCTCCCCCCCCCCCGACAGGTTTGCTCAGTAGGTTCATGCCCGGAGATAATGTCTTCAGTTGTGGTTTGTAAATGCTGAAAATCGCCCGATCGGACAAGAAATTCTATATAATTCACAATTATCATATAACCCCCCAACCCCACCCCCAGGTTTGCTGAGTAGGCACGTACCCTCAAATAATCTGTCCAACTGTAGCTTGTAAATGCTGAAAATCTCCCGATGGGACGATACATTTTTCAAATCAAGTTTTGATATATCCCCCCCCCCCCCCCCCCGACAGGTTTCCTGAGTCAGCACATGCGCTCAGATAATTTGCAGACTTGTAGTTTGAAAACCCTTAAATCTTTTGCTCAGATGTAGATCATAAACATTTCTTATAAAGAATTACATTAATTATCGCAATTAAGAAAAGACGAAATTACGGAAACTATATATGACTCTGATTACCAACCTCTGGGGATTGTGGGCACGAAGCGGTCAAAAACGTTATTTTTATACGGCCCCTTAAAATTTTTGTGGCCAGTTCTCCTACACCCGTCATGTAGAAATTAACTGTTTTAGTTGTCCTTTGGAAAACTCCCAGGAAGCTATGAGTGCGTATTTTTTTCTTTACACTGGGAAGAAAAGAAGTATGCCTGTAACTTGAGATTATACTACTCACGGGGAAGACACACCCCGACCGGTGGCCAACCGATAAATTTAAATGAAATATATCGCTTGTTATTTGAGGTGCGGTCTCTAGCAAACGTTCAAGCTGCAGCTGCAAAGTACCACTTTGACGAAAGACAGATGTCCCCCTCCCCCTTCCGCTCGCCGTACTCAACAGACAACAGTGGAAAGAAAGCACATTACACAAAGTTATATCAGTACACTGCGGCTTTTACGAAAATCGCTTTTACAATTAAATGCATTAAACTTTAAAAGTATTTATAAATAAAATAATCTGACTTTTAATGATTTCTTTTTTAATTGATATAGTTAAATAATAAACATGCATAGTTTTATAAAAATTAAGACCTTACTTTAAAAAATAAGAATAGTCACAAATTTATTATAGTAAAGCCGAACTGGAATTTTTTAAGAAACTAGCTACTCTACAGTAGGAAGTTGAAAGTTAACAATCTTATTTGGTTCTTCACTAGGCCACCCGCGGCCCTTAAGTCATAAGTCCTAGGCCTTGGCCTATTTAACAGTTTTTATTCTAACGATGTTATATTCATAACGTTTACGTAACACATAAAATTATTAATATTGCGGTATTACTCAGGCACAAAATAATATTAGGACTAACGTTTAGGCCCTTCTAAAAGTTTTCGTTCCGTCATTCCCATATTCGTAAAATTTACATAACAAGTATACAAGTATTGTCAATAATCAAACAAAAGTCATCGCTCTTTTTTTTTTTTTTTTTGGATTGGAGGTTTAACGACCACCGTGAGCAACTCAATGGGCTATAAGCAGTCGCCCGTCCCTAATTTAGTGTCACTGGTTCCAGGGAAGGGAGAGAGCCAGTGCCGTAAGACAAACACAACATCCATGCCTGACCGGGATTCGAACCCGGACCCCTTACGGACGAATGATCAGAGGCCAACGCCTTAGACCACTGCGCCACCGGGGCGGCAAGTCATCGCTCTTTCCACGTTTATAAGTGAGTCACTGAAAAATTCTCAGTGGCCGCCTCCAGGAATCGAACTCAGGGTCTTCCAGTTACGCGCCGGATATGCTTCCACGGCACCACAGCTATTCCTATTCCACGTCAAATGTCTGTATTAATTGTCAATAATATTGCGCTTCTACTTATGCACCATACATTCAATCCATATATTAATTAATAGGCCGTAGGCCTAAGCCATAGTCAACACTTTTTTCTTCGCCTGTGAATTAATTAAGTGCCGCCCCGGTGGCGCTGGCCTCTGATCATTCGTCCGTAAGGGTCCGGGTTCGAATCCCGGTGAGGCATGGATGTTGTGTTTGTCTTACGGCACTGGCTCTCTCCCTTCCCTGGAACCAGTGACCCTAAATTAGGGACGGGCGACTGCTTATAGCCCATTGAGTTGCTCACGGTGGTCGTTAAACCTCCAATCAAAAAAAAAAAAAAAAGAATTAATTAAGTAAAAGAAAAATATTGCAAACTTGACATGTTATGTAAATATTTAGTACCTACGTAAAAGTGCAGCGTTATTAAAAAATCCCACCCCTTAGGGTCCTTTTCCGAACATACATGAATTATGCTGTAATTCTCGCTTGGCTTACATAGAACGTTTTCTCGAAATTTGTTTGGAGTTCCTAATTCAATTCTCAATGTAGGCCAAAAATAGATAATACTTACCCCCCCCCCCCCCCGCACACACACCCTTGAACTTTTGTGGCCAATTCTCCTACACCCATTTTCGTTATGTAGGTGAGGTGGCCAAGAAACCGCAATTTTTATATGACCCCTAACGATTTTTTGGCCAGCAGTCTGTGACCAGTTGTCCTGTCACCGTTTATAACAGACATATAAACTTATCAGTCGATCACATATTTTTCCCGTGAGCATTTTGTCTGTGGGCGATTTTTCCGTGGGCGTTTTTCCTACTTTCGAGAAGTGGGCGTTTTTTCCGTGGGCGTTTTTTCCGTGGGCGTTTTTTCCGTGGGCGATTTTCCGTGGGCGTTTTTTCCGTGGGCATTCTTTCCTCATACCCTACATAGTAAGACCTTTATTTTGCTACCTCAATCATATCTTTACGTTCAGCTGTTCTCTCAAAATAGGACTCACAGTAAAAAACCTCATAGAATTAATATATAGATGTATCACGAAAAAAATGTTCAGTCTCCGAAAAATTTGCTTTTAGCCGACATTACCCATTTTTTTTTTTTTTCAGAGCTCTCCAAATTTTTTTCACCACCCCATCAATTCGAAATTTGGGGATAAACCCCTGGGCCTACATCTCCGTTACAAGGCTCACTTCTGCGTTGCAGGGCAATAACGACCACGCCCGGTGGCTCTTTTACTGGACAGCTCTGGTGCAGCTCATGTATTTTGAAAACCGTGGTCCTGTCAGCTCTTTAGCACGGACGAGCAGCCTTTTTACATTACGGACTGTTCCCAAAGCACAAGAAGGATGATGACGGTAGGTGGTGGTACGGGGAGGGAATGATGATTCTGTGAGGAGGGGGAGGGGAACAGCGGAGGATGTCTGGGAATTCTTTTTTCTTTTGGAAGTACAACGGCGCAGGTGTCGTAGGCCTAGCGAGTCGAGGAGGCGGATAAATACGTATTCCCTGCTCTTGTCACGCCGCGCCGGCTCTTTTGCTCTGAGTACTGATGCTCTTTTTAACCGCTCCTGCTACTGGACTGAGCTCTCAGCCACCCGAATCACACGAAAGAAAAATGACTGCGGGAGGGTTGAGAAGGTGGGTAGCAAGACTACGACGGTATATCAGCTTTCAAGAACGGCCTCCACAAGAGAAGATCTCTCGCTGCTCCGACCGCTTCCCACTAAAAACAGCGGTTCATAAATCGGTGAAACACCAGCTACTTCAACAAAGAACGAGGGAACTGCTTGATATTCTCTACCCGTATCAAACACACTTCATAAAATTAATGTGTTTACATCACACGAAATGTCTGGAGATCGAAGAGTAGGCGTACACCTTCCAAACTTCAAGCACCTTTTGAAAATAGGAATTTGTCAGTGAAGAGGATCGAAACCGCGTCTGCTCTTTCCGGAGTGAGTTGCTCTAACCGACTAAGCTACACCGAAAGAATGTATAGCTGAAAATTTGTCGTCTTGACACGTGTTTCACCTCTTTAGGACCCCACATCATCTCCCTCTTAATTTTTGTTTAAAGGGAAGAAGGAATTTTCATTAATTCCAGACGATGTGTGCATTGACAGATTTCCAAATCACTAGGCGCGGGCTCCAGAGTTTGAGGGGCCCAGAAAACGTATAATTGGATTTTTTTTTTTTTATTGAAGGTTTAACGACCACCGTGAGCAACTCAATGGGCGATAAGCAGTCGCCCGTCCCTAATTTAGGGTCACTGGTTCCAGGGAAGGGAGAGAGCCAGTGCCGTAAGACAAACACAACATCCATGCCTCACCGGGATTCGAACCCGGACCCCTTTCGAACGAATGATCAGAAACCATCGCTTAGACCACTGCGCCACCGGGGCGGCATAATTGGATTGTCAGTGATGTTTTGGTTTTCAGGGACCGAAACATGAATAAAAATTAAATAAATCCTTAAAGCGACCATTTTATTTTCATTGCGAATCAGGGGCGCCGACTTCACTAAATTATTGGGGGGGGGGGCGTGACAAGATCAGACGTGTTAGGGGCACATTTCTTCAATTGTTAGGAGGAAAATTAAAAAAAAAGAGGGCTAAAAGATAGACCACGAGATTCGACGTATATTTTTAAACGCAATTTTAATTACTCATCAAACGAACAAGAAATAAAATATTCTTTTGAATAATATTAATATTTCTAAAAATAAAATTCAGCCTGTGATTTTCTAAAAATATCCACAGAGATTTTATTTCCAAACTTATATAAAAAATATGAGAAATTAGCGGGTTACTCAAGCAAAGAACTAGAAGCGCAAAAAATAAATAGATAAATAAAGGCGCTATAGAGATTATAGGTTTCTGTTTTTTTTTTTTTTGCAGTTTTATTTTTGATATTTTTTTAAAATATTTACCACATATCACGAGAACATGTCAAACAAATTACGGGGCTGACAATCGGATTTCTTACCAAATGAGCAATGTTGAAAATGGGAAAACATTTTTACTTATTTTGCTATTTATTAATTTTTTTGGAGATAAATCGTTCTATCCTCGTAAGGTGGAGCCTGGTCCACCTTACGAGGCAAAAGTGATTATTTAATAAAAAATATTGGGTGGGCACTGCCCCTCACCCAGTAAAGTTATTGGAGGGACAAGATTCGACTTGCCCCCCTTTTTTGCGAATTGATAATTTACTGTCTCATATTAGTAACATACATTTTTCTTGCTGTTGTTGATACTCCAAATTTTCGAGTTATTATCGATGTCCTTGTTTTTTGAAAAGAACAGTTAAAAATAATTTAGCCTTCCATTTAGTCGTAGGTGAAAGAATTCACGCTTTACGCCCTTTTATTGTGTAAGGCGAATACTTGACTGGTCTGCTGTTGCATAAATTACTTTCATGCTACTTCGAGCCAAAGGAAAACATCTGTGTTCGAACCTCCTTTCCCCCTTAGTTGCAATGAGGAGTGCTTGTAGAAACTGCTTTGATGATCCGGAGTGTTTGCAGCTCATTGCCTTTTCCCTTTTGGGGCAGGGTAATCAAGTTCTTCCTCAGCCCTAATCCCCCTAAACCAGCCTAAACCAAAAGAATTAATATTTAGTCTGAAAAAGAAAAAGAAATTCGAGAATGTCACAGTATTTATCTTTTTCTTATGTAATAGTATTAAAAGAAATTCCTATTGTATTGCAACAACATTTTCTTATTTCTTTCTCCTCCCTTAGATATTTCAAGCAATCTCACTTTTTCTATTCCTTAATCCACATAAAATTAACTTTTAAAAAAGCAATAAAAGTTTCAATGATACGCTTATTCGAAAAGCTCTGGTTCCTACTTTTCCATTTTCAAACCGCATCTTTTGCATTTAATCCTTATGCGTACTTGAAAATCCTCCACTGAAAGTGCCAAACTTGGATTTCCTATTTGCCGCAAGAATAATTTTTGTAATATCTCTAAAAACAAAAAGGTTCAATGTGCACGGACAGACAAAGTGAGTGCACTAACACCGTTTCTTACAAAACGTTCTAATAACAGGAAGAATGGTATTTTAAAAAATGTAAAAACTTTTTTTTTTTACTTTTTTTTTTTTTTTTTTTTTTGTTAATCTGACAAATTAAAATTTCTGAGGCGATAAGAAGGGGAAGGAGGGAGGTAGGCTGTCCCTGAATCTTTTAGCGCCTAGGTCCCCAAAAGATCTAAAATCGCATCTGGATGTGTGGAGCAAACATCATACATTTTTCTAAGAAACGAACGGCCAGCAGATCCATTGTTACGTTTGGGCGCCAATGTGAAAACAGGAAATTGTTGAATACGCGTCTCCACGCTCCGGAGTGAGTTGCTCTAACCGACAAAGCTACACTGACGGAATGTTTCGCTACAGAGTTGTCGTCTTGACCTCTGTATTACGTCACAACCTTGCACATTTGAGGGCAAAGTACCTCGCAAAAATTAAAAGTGTTTTGCTAAAAACGTAAGAAAAGGAGTTTGCATTTTATGGAAAGTACGTTGCAAATTAATATCGCAGTTTCACTTTCCGACATTGCAAGGCTCGACTAAAGATATTTATATGTTTAGGTTGCATCAATAAAACCTAAAATATTTTAATCTCAGTTATTGGCGGATTATGAAGGGGGACAAGAGAAAAGTTATAATTATTGATCCGAAAGTTTTCACTTTTTCAAATAATCAATCGTTTATTACTTTCAAATTATACATTTCATTACATGTTAATTCGATTATGTAATAGACATAATTGAGACGAACGTTGTTGTTCAGTCAAGAATTTTCACAAAGTAAAAAAGAAACATGTGGACGAAATGCTTTGCATCATTTTGCAAAGGTCATACTAATTTGCTAGGGACGTAGCCTAGGGGAGGGCTCTGGAGGAGCCCCGGACTCTTACCCGATGCACTTACCAAAGAATTAGCTGAGAAGAAGTTAAGGCTCGGAGAGACGTCACTAGCGCCGACGTTTCCTAAGATACAAGATGCAGTGCGCAGAAATTAATATAAAGGCTGATGCCGGCGTAGACTGCGCATGCGTATTTCTGTTGACTTCAATTCTGGTAAAGAATAAGTCAGCCGAGCTACTCACAGCACGTGATTGTTACCTTCTCGGTAGCATAATCACTTCGCAAATCGGATATGTTAGTTTTGTTGCGCCAATCGGGTTAGTTACGGCTTTTGTTTGGTCTTCAGTTTTTTAGAAACATTTTCAGTAATGCCAAATACTAGGGATTGTCGGCATTTTGTACGGATCCTTAGGCCTAACTATAATATTTGCTAAAATTTAATTTAAATAGTAATACTAATGTTATTGTATATTTGTTTCACCGGGATATCAGAAAACAACAACAAAAAACAAAACAAAAACTGCTCTAAGCAAATAGTAAACAGATCGAAGGAAACCATCGTGGATCAAAGAAAAGCTTCACTGCCGTAGTCCCCTAACGTCTTTTGCTCCTGAATGTTTGCATTCCGGCAGAGCACATAATCTCTTAGCTTGTGGTGGCGCTGTTGTCGCATGTTTTACGTTATCTTTACGAAAGTTGACGTTCTTCACGCGAAGCTTTATATTCTTTGCTCTTACTAACTTGCAAGGGGCGTACGTAGCCTTTGGGGAGGGGTCTGGGAGTCTGGACTCACCGGAAATTTTTCACATGCAGTACAGTACAACGCTGATTATCCGGGGCTCAGTTACCGGTGGGGTCGGATTAGCGTGGTCCCTGAGGTTCATACAAATTTAACTTTTTTTTTTTTAATTATCTATGCAAATGGATTCGTAAAATAGCAGAAGTCATTGCTCCTTATTAAGTAATATTGCATCATAATTAAACAATATTGCATCATCCTTGCAGCAGAATTTATTTGTCATCACTGTTGCGATTTCCCGTTCTTCCGCCAGAGTGCGCAGTTATTACGAATTCAATCTAGTTTCTTCTGTCTGTTAAACATTACGAACGCTTGTTCGTGTGCTCCTCTTGTGTAAAGAAAAAAAGCGTTAGAAGAACTAAAAAAAAAAACGAAAAAAAAACGTGTCGACTTGTGTCTTTGAATGAAAATTACACTCGTGAAATCGGTTTTAGCTTATCATTAAAGATTTTAAAATGTCATTTTCGTCATTTTTATCGTGTACTAGAGGAGATACCCCGGCGTTGCCCGGGATAGACATAAAGTTTGTTTTCAAGTAACAATGTAAATCGCACTATAAAAAAAATCCTACCATGATGAACAACGCTCAAGTCGGGCCTCACGCTGTTCCAAGGTCTCTGCCGCCCTAGATGCACTGGCTCTTTCCCGCTGATCCATAAGTCTTCGATCACATTGCTCGGTTGTCTCACTCTCTCGAAGTAATTTTACTTTCTTTGCTTTCGGCTGAACTTGTCCGATGGTCTTGAGTTTTTTTTTTTTTTTTTTTTTTGGAGGCATTTCACCACACCTGATGAAAATTTTATTGTAAAAATAACAATTTATAATGGCCGTTCTGAGCCCTAAACACTCGAAATAGCAAACATGCACAATAATGCACTTCCTGCACTCCGCATTCAGCTTTCTAGAGTGTAGATATACAACCTGATCACACCCAACGTGAAAGAAAGTAGTTCACGATAATATACGTATTTTTTTTTACTAATCTCGAAAACAAAACCGATTCGGATAATTCTTTCACCGTTGGGAAGTTTTCCGGAGGACATAGGCTATTTCGTCTATTTATTATTATTATTATTATTATTATTATTATTATTATTATTATTATTTATTTATTATTATTTGGCTGTACTATTGAATAACATCGCTTTCAAGTAGTTTCCAATTTCCCATGTATCGTTCCGCTTTGTTAACATACAACCTGATCACACCCAACGTGAAAGAAAGTAGTTCGCGATAATATACGGAATTTTTTTACTAATCTCGAAAACTAAACCCATTCGGATCACCGTTGGGAAGCTTACTTCGTTCCGGTGGACATAGGCTATTTCTTTTATCTATACTAATACCAATACTAATCTTGTATTTAAATTTTATGTATGGAGAAGACCGTCTGTTTTAACTTCAACTTAACCGTGATGTTATTTGAGAGGATCACGTCTATTGATGGGAATCTGTAGCTCCACCCATATTTGAGACTCCTGCGCTAATTGTTGGGAGTCTAATGAAACCTAATCCTTACAAAGAAAATGCCATGGTAACATAAACAACAACAACAACAAAAAAATACTTATGACAATATGTTCCGCCGGTGCATTGTGTTTTCAAAAATCGGACTCTTCCCCGTATGTCTGAACCGCGTTAGCTTGCGAGGGGGAGGCGTTACCTGACGACCGTTTCTATGACACGCGGAGTAATACCGCAGCAGCCGACTTGCACCCAGTCTATAGAGGGCCTTGTAAAAACACATTTGACCCCCTTAAAGATGGAATTTCAAAAAATCGTTCCCCTTGTATTTTAATCTGGATGATGAAGAGTATGTATGGCAATTTTGGTGCAAATCTATCAAACCGTTTCGGAGCGTATACGGAACAAACATACAAACTTTCACTTTTATATATCATCATCATCATCATTGTCAACCATTATCAATCCACTGCTGGACGAAGGTCTCCCCAAGTTTCCTCCACAACGGTCTGTCTTGTGCCAGTCTCCTCCATGTCACCCCTGCATACTTTCGAATTTCATCCACCCATCTCCCATGTGGTCTTCTTCTGGGTCTTTTCCTGTCCCTTGGAATCCAATCTAAAATTTCGGCTGTCCATCGATGATCTGTCCTTCTGGCAGTATGTGCCAGCCCATTGCCATTTTAAGGGATTTAACTCTGATCATGATGTCTTCCACTCTTGTCATTTTTCGGATCCACGAGTTCCTCTTCTTATCTCTCCTGGTTACACCAAGTATGCACCTCTCCATGCTGCTTTGAGTTGTCTGCAGCCTTTGTATGTCTCTTTTAGTTAAGGTCCACGTCTCTGCACCATACGTAAGCACTGGAAGGATGCATTGATTAAACACTTTTCTTTTAAGACATATTGGCATATTGCTCTTGAAAATTATGCTGTTTCTTCCAAAAGCTCTCCAGGCAAGTTTTGTACGCCGATTAATTTCTTCATCAATGTGACACTCACTTGATATCTTCTGTCCAAGATAAACATACGTCTCTGTTATCTCCAGCTTTTCTCCATCAATCGATAAATCTTCATTTCTTGTAAAAGCATTGAACATCACTTTTGTCTTCTGAAAGTTCATTTTTAATCCCACTTCTTTACTCTTGTCAGCTAGTTCCTGGATCATACTCTGCAGCTCTGATGGGGTAGTTGCAAAAATGACTACGTCATCAGCAAAACGAAGGTGGGTTAGATAATCTCCATTAATCTTTATCCCCTTGTTTTCCCAGCTCAGTGACTCAAAAACACCCTCCAATGTGGCATTAAAGAGCTTCGGAGATATGGTGTCACTTTGTCTCACTCCCTTTCCAATTTTTATGTGTGTTGTATTTTCAAACAGCCGAATCTTTGCACTTGCATTTTCATAGATGTTATTAATAATATTAATGTATGCATCTTCAATACCGCAGGTTTTCAGAGCCATTGTAACTGCTGATGGTTTCACCGAATCAAAGGCTTTTTCATAATCGATAAAAGCCATGCACAATGGAAGTTCATATTCCCTCGCTCTTTCAATTAGTTCTCTCATCACATGGATATGATCTATTGTGCTGTAGCCACTCCTGAATCCAGCTTGTTCTCTCGGTTGAGCCATGTCCAGTGTTACCTTCAAGCGGTGTGAAAGAACTTTAGTGAAGATTTTATAAACTACTGATAGGAGGCTGATAGGTCTGTAGTTTCCGAGATCCTCAATGTCACCTTTCTTATGTAGCAGGATCATTGTAGCGGTGTTCCAATCCTCAGGAATCTTTCCTTCACTAAGGCATCGAGTGAAAATTTGGGCGAGTACTGTTTCGATTTCTCCACTTGCTTCTTGTATGATGTCTACAGTAATTCCATCTTCTCCTGGAGCTTTTCCCCGCTTCATGTTCTTGATTGCATGTGCAACTTCTGCTGGAAGGACTGGAGGAACTCTGGTACTGGTATCTTTCATGATGTCTGGAGTGCATGTATCATCCCTTTCATATAATTTGGAGTAGAAATCTTTCACTCTTGTCAAAATTTCGCCTCTATTTCTTGTTACAGAACCATCTTCTTTTCTCAGTGCCATAATCTGTTTTCTTCCCTTACTGAGATGTCCCTTTGCTATCTTTAGGCTTTGGTTGTTTTCAATTGCTTTCCTCGCTAGTTCACAGTTGAATTTTCTTACGTCTTCAGTGATACTTTTTCGTACTGTCTTGCATAGCTCTATATATTCCACTTTGGAAGTCACATCTTCTTTAGTTGTCCTCATCTCTCCTCTTTTTTGCATCAACATTTTCGTTTTTCCTGATAATTTATTTACATGCAACTTGTTCTTAGACCCAGCTAATTTTGTTGCTGTTTCCATAAGAGCTTTGGTTATTTTTCTGTTAACTTCAGAGATGTCCACTTCTTCCGATGTTAGGCCTTCTAAAGCAGAGAACCTGTTCTTCAGTTCCAACTTGAAGGTATTATGGTGTTTTTTAAGGTTGGTTATGTCAATACATTTTGTTTGTCTTATGAGCTTGCCACGTTCAAGTTTAGTGTTGAGGTGCATCTTACATCTCACCAATCTATGGTCACTACCTGTGTTGAACTTGTTTAGCACACTGCAGTCTTCTATGACGAATTTTTTGTTACACATAATAAAATCAATTTCACTTGTCGTCCCATTTGGATGTCTCCATGTCCCATTTTCTGTGTGGCTTTTTCTTGAAGAAGGAGTTCAAGATGAAAAACCCTTCTGCCTCTGCAAACTCAACGAGAGTATTTCCACGCTGGTTTCTGTTGCCGTGACCGAATTTACCTACTGAAGTTTCATTCTGTTGCCGTTGCCCTATTTTTGCATTGAAATCTCCCATAATTATTTTCAAGTGCTGCTTACCTTTATTATTTAGATGACAAATTTCCTCATAAAATTCTTCAATTTCTTCTTCAGGATGACTTGTGGTGGGTGCATAAGTTTTAATAATCTGAGCCTGGTATCTTCTCGAGAGTTGGATAACGAGTCGTGCAGCTCTGTCAGAGGAACTTTCAACTTCTACCACTTTATCCTTCAGTTTCTTGTTTATTATAAATCCAACACCACTAGTTCTGCCAGTATCTGTCCCACGATAGTAGAAGAGATGTCCACTTTTCAGTTCGATGAGATCTTCTCCTTTTCTCCTTACCTCACTTAGCCCCACGATGTCCCACTTGATCCTTTGTAGTTCCTCTTCCAATTCAAGAAGCCTTGAATCAGAAGATAGGGAGCGTCCATTGTACGTTGCCAAGGTCAGCATCAGATGGCAGCCTAGTCCGGTCCTCCGGGGATTCTTAGCACAATCTGCCTTCATGTCGCACTGGCCGCTGCCTTGGCCAGGTACATTCCAGCTGCCGGAGACTGAGGGCCAAGATTTAAGTTGTGGAGTCATTTTGGAGGGGTTTGGCCATAACTCACCACGCTGGCCAAGCGAGTTGGTGAGTGTGGGCTAGAATTTCCTCTAATCCCGATGGTATAGTTATACCGCTATTGGCGGTCGTCAGAGCCCCTTTAGTGGGAACAGGATGCACCACGAGAAGGCAGGGTTGACATTTGTCAAGGAGAGGCTGTGATGTTACGCGTATATATAGAGAGAGATAAAACGTCATGTTCATAGTTTAGTGGTACATTCGTATCCGTTTGTTTTTAGTCAAGACAAGTCACCCCTTTCAGATTAGTGAAGCATTCTATTGCACATATCGCAGTTTTCTGTCTGCCTTTCTCGAAAAAGCCATCTGGTTGATGTGCAAAAACTTGGAGATGTTGATTTATATTCTTACGCCAATAAATCGGATTATTAGTACGGTTTTACTATTAATGCATAGTTGGTGTAAGTTCCAGGTTATTAACTGGTTTACTCTTCCTTCAGTACATTCAGATGTTCCTCGCAGTGCGGACGAATTCTTAGATGCAATATCTGTCACTGACGCTAACTACGGGGGTGCTCAGGGGCTTGAGCACCCTTGAAATCATTTTAGGTGGTGCTCCGCAGCCTTCCAAATTTTTGTTATATGTACTGAATCTATACTTAAATATTTAGTTCCACTTTACGTAAAATTAAATAAGATAATCTGAATACAGCGCAAATATTCGGTTTCTATAAAAACAATCAATATCTTCAAAAAATCGTGTTTAAGCTACCGATACCGAATAAACACTTAAAAAATAAGACAGCCAAGCAAGCGAAAAATCGGGAGTGTGGGATGTGGCTTGTACCCTACCTTACTAATTGTTTAAAGCTACAAATTTTTTTTCGCAATCACGTTCCTTGCATATCAGAAAGTTGTCAGCAGCTCACCATGCACGCATTGAGCTTCGGTAGGGTCATAAAGCCATAAATGTCAGAGCGGGAGTAAAGAATGACCGTCCGAGAGCAGAAGACACACAGCGAGACTGCGACAGATTGTGGGTGACGCGGAATGATACCGCCATTGTATTCCCCACCGGGCGGGGAGGGCACAAAGGCTGAGCAACCATTTCCTCTTACTTGGGAAGAAGAAATAGCTGTTGGCACCAGTTTTCGATCCTGAGTCGGAAACATCAGTTTCAATTAAATATTGGGTTTCTTTGCTGCAATCTGTTTTTGTTAATTAATTAAAGTGGCCGACATTTTCGTTAATGAGAATGGGATCAGAGAGAGATCTTTACTTTGCGGCTTATGTTTGAGTGGATGTGAGGAAGAATTTTTTTCAGGAGAGGAGGCAGTGAGTCGGTTCTAAAGTGTCTATGATCTTCCCAGATCCTGTGTTGTAGGCGCTATGGGGGAGGGGGAAGGGAGCCCATAGGGATATTTTAATGAAAGCAGAGGGCCAGGCATTGACGGGTGTTGAAAGTAATAAAGTAGTGAACGTTTAGAAGCCAGCAAAAGAACCCTCTAGCTCCGCCCTGTTTCTTTGCCAAGGCATGCTAAGTAAAGACACTGATGATGCGATTGATATGTAGTTTTCATTCGTCTATTCTATTCGGCTCTTTATTTTTCAGTTCTTAGTTTAGAGAGCTAATTCTTTTTTTTTTTAAGCATTATTTTGGTCTACGAACTACGGTTACGATGGAGAAATTCCTTATTCGATTAAAAGCACCGCCATATAATTTCGAAGACAGAGCTAACAAACCTACTAGTTCCTCTTCTGCGTCTTCCGTCCAATCTCATCCGTTTTCAACAGGTTTGGTTTTCTAGTAGTAGTCCCCACAAAATGCTCAAATTTTGTCGAAAAGAAAAAAAAATTTAAAGGAGCTCTTGTGCACACATTACAGAAAATTAAATCGGAAGAATTAAAACTGGGTTCAAGAATACGGTTCCTATAAAAAAATGTAATACCTTTTTCATGAAATAGTGTATCGGTTTGTTTGCATTTACACTGAAGACAAGGTCCATCTAAACATCTAAAATTTCAACACTGGAAACGGTACCTGCCTTTTGAATTTCAGCACCCCTCGAAATTTTCAGAAGTCGGCGCCTATAATATCTATTCAACCATGTTGTCTCCTTTTTGCTCTCCAATAAAATACTTAGGTAATGATGAAAAGTTTCCAAATAGTATTTACAGAATAAAACACAGCAAATGCACACGTGTCATGGGGTACAGAATTAACAGACAGAACTTCAATCTATATTTTGGATTTCCATTCTATCCAACCATTACAGCCATCTCTGAAGCCCGTTCAATTGGCAAAGTAACTTTTTGGCCACCCTATGCAGTTATCTGGCATATAAATGTATATAATTAAATGTATGTATTTTAAATGACTTAAAGTTCATACAACACATTCCGGTTAACTGGACCATCGATTAATCGGAGCAGTTTATATGGGACAATTCTTGAAGATTATCCCAAATTAGCTCCTTGGGATAAAGCTTCGCATAATTGGGGCAGCCGCTTAATTAGGTCACAGTGTTCTAGCCCCAATGTGTCCTAATTACCCGGAATCTACAGTATTTATATTTATTTAATACACACACATATGTGCACTAGGCGTGTGAGATTGGATCCCAGAATTCCTCGCCTCTTCACGCCCGCCAGAAATGGAATCCCGGCTGCGTCACTGGAACTTACTAATTTGATCAAAGTTTCTTTGTGTTTCGTATTCATGAAATGCAAGTCTGCTGGAAATAGTAGCTTTGTAGTTCTCCCTCCCAAATTTGCAGTATCTTTACTGCAACCCCAGTAAAAGATTGGTTTAACTTACGTCTGTATTTAAACGATCAGAATATACACTATCTACCAACAAGTAATTGAACACCTGTGATAGCACAGGAAAACGAAGTTCATTCACCTTCAATAGTTGGTGGAACCTCCACGAGCTGCGATTACAGCTACGACCCTCTGGGGCATACTCTCAACCAGGCGTTGTACGACGGCTAGCGGTATTTTCTTCCACTCGGCTTGGAGAAGACAGGTCAGTTCCTTCACCGATTTCGGACAGTAGGGGAACCCCTTAAGTCGACGCTCCAAATCGTCCCAGAGGTGCTCGATAGGGTTAAGGTCCGGGCTCTGCGCAGGCCAGTCCATTCGATTAACCCCATTGTCACCATACCAAGCCATGGTGGACCTCGCAACATGACAGGTGGCATTGTCATCCTGAAAATAACATGGGTCCACCCCGTAAAACTGCCACAACGTAGGAAGCGCATGGTCATCCAAAATGATGCAGTAGGTCTCGGCGTTGAGTCTACCAGGAATTCGACCAAGGGTCCTATGCTATACCAGGAGAAACACCCCGATATCATAATTCCATCGCCACCGAACTTCACAGTTGGCACAATACATTCCGGCAGGAGGCGTTCTCCAGGCAGACGCCAAACCCAGACCCTGCCATCCGAACAGTAGAGGGTGAACCTTAATTCGTCGCTCCATAGAACCTGTTTTCACTGTTCAACTGTCCACTGTCGACGTTCTTTGCACCACGTTAGCCGAGCAGCGCTATTGGACTTAGTGATCAAAGGCTTGTAGGCGGCAGCACGTCCATGATAACCGAGCAGATGGGTTTCCTTACGGATGGTATTCATCGAAAGAACACTCCCGGATGCCTGTTGAAACTCCTCGCTGCCGTGGCCTATCGATTTGATGCGGTTCTTTCGAATTTCTCTGGCCAGCACCCGTCGGTCTCTAACTCCCAGTTCTGTGGGTCTGCCGGGTCGGGGCACATTCCGACAGTCACCTCTCATCTTCCACTTGCCAATCACGTAGGCCACTGTCGATTTTGGTACTTCAATTTGCTGGATATGTCACGTATGGATCTGCCATTTCTGTGATACCCGACGATTACACCTTTCTCGAAATCAGAGAGCTCCGAACTGCGTGGCATCTTGCATGCGACTGGTTGTGTTGTTGTTTCCGACAGGATATTTAACGGCGGCGGCCGTGACGTGTATCAGGAACGCAGATATCGTCGATTGCAGGGGTGTCCAATTACTTGTTGGTAGATAGTGTATGTAGTGTTTTTCATTCAATGTCTTACGACCTGTGACTATCTATTCACTTATTTGAAGTGAAGCAGGGTCACTCAAACAAAGTTCAAGAAAGATTTGCTTAAAGTTCGCATATGCAGTGGTCTAAGGCGCTGGCCTATGATCATTCGTCCGTAAGGGGTCCGGGTTCGAATCCCGGTGAGGCATGGATGTTGTGTTTGTCTTACGGCACTGGCTCTCTCCCTTCCCTGGAACCAGTGACCCTAAATTAGGGACGGGTGACTGCTTATAGCCCAATGAGTTGCTCACGGTGGTCGTTAAACCTCCAATCTAAATAAAAAAAAAAGTTCGCCTTCTGTTCACCCACACTTCACTAATGAAGAGACTTTTAAATCATAGCTACGATAGCAATAGGCATTTAGTCGAATTACCGTGAATTAGTAAACACAATAGTAGTTTGAAAAAACTAACACGGGCGCGCATGTAAATCAGGTCGGACAGTATGAACAAGGAACCGGTGTGTTTGCTCACCCTACCTGGTCACGAACAGCTGCAGCGTGCCCCGTCGAAGACAATGGCAGCCTACCAGTAGGTTTCGGACTTCGAGCGCGGGAGAATTGAGGCATTTCGTGATTGCGGATTATCACTTGGAGACATCGGTGCTCGTGTGGGACGGCATGCGGCCATGGTGGGCAGAATATGGCGTCAGTGGGTGGCACACCGACGTGCGGGATCTTTAGCCCCGTCACAGCACCAAACAAGAGGACCGATATCCGGTGCGCATGGCTCTGACGGATCGCACAGCCACATCAACCACCATAGCTCAATAGTTCGGGTGTGTGGCACAACATGATTCGACGTCGTGTGCAGCAGCGTGACATTCTTGCACGGCGCCCATTACTTCGGCTTCCTTTGACTGTACAACACCGGCGTCAGCGACTGCAATGGTGCCAAGAACGCCATGCACGGAGGAGCGAATGGCAAAGCATCGTGTTTTCCGACGTATTCCACTTCAGTTTGTAGCACCATGATAGACAAATCCGTGTCTGGCGGTCCCGCGGCGACCAGCTGAGTGAGTCTTGCATTATGCTGCGCCAAACAAGCCCGGCACCCGGCGTTATAGTATGAGGTGCCATTCGATTCCACTCCCGCACTCGCCTCGTCCGCGTCACCGGTACTTTGAACAGTAGTCGTGACGTCACTGAGGTGTTGGAGCCTGTTTTGTACCATATCTTCAGAGACTGTCAGGTACCATTTATCAACAGGATAATGCGCGACCGAATGTGGCCCGCAACGTCCAAGATTTCCTGGATCGCCACCATGTGCCACGTTCTCCTTGGCCTGCGGGGTCCCCGGATATGGCGCCTATTGAACAAGTGAGGTCAATGATCGCCGGACAACTGGCACGCCAGCGACCACCCCTGGCTAAAACGGAGGAAATGTGGCATTGTATCGAAGCTGCGTGGACGGACATACCTCAAACACATATCCAACGTCTTTTCCTTTCGATGCTGGGCCGTGTAGCAGCTGTAATTGCCGCCCATAGTGACTACACAAGATACTGATTGTTATGTGTTCCCCTCGTCTCACTGTGCTGTATTTGTAATCGATTCACCCTTGTGGCATCTGCTTTCTGTACAATAAAAATGGCTTTGATATCCATTGTCTTTCGTGGTGTTGTACTTTTAATGGCGAGCAGTGTATATACGCCACAGATCGACAGACACTACAGCTTTCACACCTGGATAGCTTCCACGACAACCATTAACGCTAAATGGACGCCCATAGCTTAGTTTTCAGGAGAGTGCAAACAGAAATCGTAACTAAGAATATGAATATTCCCACTGTGTCTTCTTTTTATTTAACCGCATTTACCACCCTCTCAACACATTTACACTATATTGACAAAAGTCACCAGACACCCTTCAAAAGCAAATGAACGGATCCGCTGCGTTGTTAAGATGAGCGGTACAGCTGCAAACGTTATAAAAACAAGCCTGCAGCTGACCGCGATCATATCGCAGTGTTAGGGTGAGTGAAATGTCGGGGCGGGAGAGAACTGACGGAGAAAGAGAGAGATTGTTGGGTATTATATTAGTGGGTTGTCCATAAGAGAAACCGAGAGGCGATTAAACATACCCAAGTCAACTGTTTTGGATGTACTGAATAAGTGGAAGACACATGGCACGCCTGAAGCAGCAAAACGTCCGGCAGACCAAAGAAAATCAGTGATAGAGGACGTCGAAGCCTCAGGAGAGTCGTTACAGCTAATCGACGGAGTACTGCATAAGACCTCAGTGTACAGGTGAGTAAAAATTTTGGAACTTCGGTATGTACACGTATCATTCGCAGAGAACTTCATTCCATGGGTTACCGTGGTCGTGCGGCTGCTCATAAGCCTTTCATCTCCACTCGCAATGCTACTCGTCGTTTAGCATGGTGTAAGGAACATGTGTCGTGGACAGTAGATCAATGGAAATGGGTTCTATGGACTGATGAATCCAGATACGCGATCCATCAGTCTGATGGCTGTGTGTGGGTATGGCGGCAACCGGAGGAACGCTATTTACCACAGTGTACTGTTCCTACGGTCAAGTTTGGAACGGGCAGTGTACTCGTGTTTGGGTGATTTTCGTGGTATGGTCTCGGCCAATTGGTTATCGTGGACAAACCGGTTAACCAGCACGTCATACCTCGATATTCTGGACAATTATGCCATACCAACTCTGTGGCAATACTGTGAAGCCGAGCCTTGTTGGTGCCAGCAGGATAATGCACCGAACTATAAAGCAAGGATTGTTATGGCGTGGTTTGATGATAATTCCGTATCGTGTGTGGATTGGCCAGTAATGAGCCCTGATCTTAATCCCATAAAACACCTATGGGATGAATTAGAGCGCCGCATAAGAAGTTTGGGACCAAGGCCTAGTACTAAGCAACAGTTAGTGGCAGCATTATGTACTGAATGGAAACGCATACCTATCGCTGTGTTCCAAAACCTTGTTGAAAGCATGTCTCGAGGGGTCAGTGCATGCATTAAGGCCAAAGGTGGATCGACACCGTACTAATGTATGTCAATAAATGATATGTTGTGTTTCTCTTCTAGGTGTCCGGTGACTTTTGTCAATATAATGTATTTAATTGACAACCGGAAGACATGCAACGTGCTACAGAGGCAGCCATAATTTCCATCGGTGTAGCTTAATTGGGAAAGCGTTCGTCCTCAGAGTAGAAGGATACGGTTTCCATTCCTGTCACCGGCAAATTTGGGTTTTCGCAGTAGCTCCTGATTGTGGAAATGGATTTACTGGCCGTTGGATTCTTCGAAAAATATGCGTCTGGAGTTAATGAGAATTCCTTCTTCGCTTCCAAAATGTGTGATGCTTCTTTAACACATCGTCTGGAATTAGTTAGAATTCTTCTTCTACAGAGAGTTACTTGAAGCATGGTACAGCGGACCAGAAACCTGCGCTTTCGTGCCTCCGGCTTTCTCAGTGGGGGGGATATATGTGGCGTACCACAGAGGTAAAGCACATGTCAAGACTGCAGTGTTGCAGCTATAAATTCCGTCGGCATAGCTTCATTGGAAAATCATTCGGCTCCGGAACAGAAGTATGCGGTTTCGATCTCCGCCACCGGCAAATTTGGATTTTCACAAGCACAAGAACTACATAAAAAAGATGGACATATGAAATGAGACAAAATGTTAGAACAATAAGGAAATTTCTTTGTCGTCCTTTTGATCTTTTTGGCCACTTGTATCACATGTGATACGAAGCGCCAGAGATCCCTCAGTTAGTTACAAAGAATGAGAAAGCACCCTCGAGACCAATTTCTGGGAAAAAATTTGGAGAGATCTTTGTCAAGCAGTAAATAACTGCTGCAGATGACAATTTTGTTTTCATTGTTTCGCCTTTCATGCTTTCCCATACTGTATACGTATGTAAGTTGTTCTCCAACTTGCAATAGGAAATTTCATTATTACTTTCTACTCTAAATTTCCGTTTTTTTTACTGGAAATTCCCAACTTTTTTTTTTCCGATTTTTACTGCATACACAAACACATCGAGAAATTCCACAGAAAAATTAACAATCAGAATTAGTTTTATCGAGAAAATCTCTGTAGTACCTTCCAAGAACAGAAAGAACATTTTCCCAGGGGAGGGCAAATGCCTCCTCTTGCACCCCCCCCCTTGCAGGCGTCCACCGCACCACACTTTTCTCTGTTTGCTCCAACATTATACAGCTTTCTCTTATGTCCTCACACACACGCCACACACCCTGACCTCAACACTGCTGCCAACATAACATCCAGTGAGTGGAAAAATTTAACTTTAAGGTTGAAACGCTAAAAGAGGACAAACTCTAAATTTACGTGGAAGAAGACAACTAAAAGTGAAAGTTAAATTAGAGTATACATCATAGATAGTAATGTTCTACGAAACAGACAAATCCAAAACTACGAAAACTTACGTAATCACACTTTGCAATGCTAATTTAGAAGTAACACTCAAACTCAGTATTTAAAATAATCCACAAATGATGCCTTCAATTTCATTCAGCTGTTTTCGCATCGCCAGAAAGTTTCGAGTTTTAATGTATGCATTATAATAGATGAACAACTTGCCGTCTTACGCACGATACCATAAAATACTTTAATATAGATTTAAGATATACAACATACCTTTAATATTTACAAGTTAAAATCAATTTAAGTAATAAAGTAGTTAAAATCATGAGCACTTTCGAATTAACTTTGAATTCATCATCAGATGGAATAAAACCCGAAGCTCCGCGGAAGTCAACATCAGTATTTGTAACTGCGCATGTGTTAAGTTTTGCAGCCAATCCGGTTCACAATGAGGCACAGGGTGGCAGTTTTCATAGTCCATGAGGTGTTTCCATTGTGTTGGAACGACGTCCTTACAACAAAAGTTATTAGACCTGTAAATTAATAAGCTCTCAGTCAGTAAGAGTTGGGAATTTGTCCTTGGGATACAAAGAATAACTGGGGGTGTAGGTGCCTTGTCTGCATAATCTTGACAATGCCGTGAACGCCAAAGCCATCCGGATACTATATTGGTGTTCAGAAAGTCTGCAGCGTTAAGGTCCGGGAAGTGGATCCGATGTACATTTTATGAGTCAAATCTTATTCGTTAGGCCAAATCTTGTACCTTGAATAAATTTGGAGTACACCCCAAATTTAACACATTGTATGAGATGGTGTATCAACATTATCTCGGTCATTTTTCACCACTGAAAAAATATTAATAGTTCTTTCGCCAGAACCTAGGCCATTCTTCTTACAAATAGTTCTTAAGGAGTTCGTAATACGTGGTAGGAATGGAATTGACCCCACGTATCTAATAACTCTACGTTCACGCTGGAGAGTAGAAGTATTTGCTACTTTTAGTCTTCGTACATGTTTTTTCACTATATTAGATGGATAGCCAAAATCAGCTGCTAGTTTTGTAATAAATGAAATCTCCTTTTTCCTATCAGTTTCATAAGAGGAATGCGTATTAGGCTCTTTCTACCAAGAACCTCAAGGCAGATAGTTTGTGGTTTGTAGGATGGTAAGAATTATAAGGAATTAAAGTTGAAATGGAATTATGGGTATGTAACGATTGGTCGACAAACGGTTGGGCGACATAACGATTGGCCGACACACGATTGACCGACAGTAACGATTGATCGACATAACGATTGATCGGCATAACGATTGGTCGACAAAAATGATTGGTCGACATAACGAATGGTCGACATAACGATTGGCCGACACACGATTGGCCGACAGTAACGATTGGTTTGCATAACGATTGGTCGACAAAAATGATTGGCCGACAGTGACGATTGGTCGACATAACGATTGGTCGACAGCACGTTTGATCGACATAACGATTGGTCGACAGTAGCGACTGGTCGATATAACGATTAGTCGACAGTTGTCGACATAAAATGGTCAACGGAACTTGGTATTTTTTTTTTAATAAGTGCAAACAGTTTGGTGGTAAATTGCCCCACCGGAAGATTGCCACACATCTTTCAGCAACCCGGAAAATTGCCACACACAGAAAAATTGCCCCACCGGAAAATTTTCACATGGTTTTCATTAAGGGGACGAGCACAAATCGCCGTTGGTCCGAGAAACGCTTTGAATGTGTGGCAATTTTCCGGTGGGGCAATTTTCCGGTGGGGCAATTTTCCGAGTTTCCGAACTATGTGTGACAGTTTCCCCAAGGTGCCTATACCTAAAGTGCCCCGGGGCCCTTTCGGAAATAACATCGTTCAGAAGGCCCTCTATATAGATTTCACTTAGAATGCAAAAAATGACACGGGGGCCTATTTGAAAATAATATGTTATAATGCTGTACGTTCTGAGGACTACAGTCTAAAATATATTATTTCCAAAAAGGAACGTTACGTTTTGAGAGGTCAGTACGTTCTGAGAGGTACCGCTGCGAATGTAAACCATAATCCTTTGAACCAATGATTATCTCGACCAATCGTTGTGTTGACCAGTCGTTACTGTCGACTAGTCGCTACGTTCGGCTGATCGTTATGTCGACAAATCGTGCTGCCGACCAATCGTTACTGTCGACTAATCGGGTGTCAACCAATCGTTATGTCGACCAATCGTGCGATACCGGGAATTATATTTCCGATAGACTGAAAATGAATCAGTATTAGATACGGGTTGGCGGTGAAGTAGGAGGTCAAGGAAAGGGAGTTTTTTTTATCACACTCAAGTTCAATCGTGAAGTTTGTATGTTGTACATCTTAAATCTAAATTAAAGTATTTTATGGTAACGCACATAAGACGGCAATTTGCCCATCTATTATAATAATATCCCGCACGAGAACTTCCTTCATTTTCGAGTTTTAATGTGGTTCTTTTTTTATTTTGAAATTTTGGGGAATACAGAAATATCACAAAAGGCGTGCGCTTATGATGTGTTCTGAAAATTTTCGTCTTTGGCCTTCATCGGTTTCTGCACTTGGTCTCCAGAGGTTTTATTTTTAACGCGTCGTACCAACATCGGCATAACAAAATTGCAATACGTGATATCCGCAAATCATCAGTTTATTTCAGTGTTGTAGGGAGCAGAATTCCCTCTTCGGTATTGCTATGTTTTGACTTCAACGTCGTAGACGTTAAGTTTAACTCTCAAGCGATGGCTTCTCCAGTTTCCTGGAACCAGTGGATGTAAATTAGAAGTGCTGTACGACACAGTTCAGAAATTGGTAGGGGCCATTATGAAAAAAAAGTGAATATCTAGTTTAGTGACAGCTGAAGTGATTTTCAATAAGTAGCAAGAAATGTCAGCCTCTTCAGAAAACACGCTTACAGTCAGCTATCTGTCAGTTCTCATTATATTACACATTTTAGTTTCTGACTCGTTACTTTCATTAATTGTCAAGGATCCGAATATTCTCTTTCCAATGATATTCTATCTCTCATAACCACAACATCAGTAAAACATTGGTGCTCTGTTCAAAGACGCTTGCGTTCGACGCAGGGTACACTCGGGGCCGGATTAAGGCTTTAGTGGGTCTCTAGGCTAACACAATTGAGTGGGCCCCAAGGCTAAGACATCTGAGTGGACCACCAAAGAACTTACGACGGGGAATCATTATGTGAATTTCATTAAAATACGAAATTGTAGCAATATGCTTGTGATAATTAACACGTATAGTGCATTCTTCAAACTAATAAATTATCAGCAGAGTTTTTATAATAAGTCACTGTATTTTTCATTGTTCTCTTCAGAACATGACTTAAGATTCCTAGATTTTGTCTTGGATTTTCTAATGGTTTTGCATTGTATTCTTTTCTTAGTGGATCTTTTTTTTTTTTTTTTGTTGTTGTTATGCAATGTGAAGCCACAGGAGACTCGATTAACGGTTCTAAGTGCAAATCGGTAGTTGTGGGTGGATGGTAGTGAAAAGTCGAAATTCTGTCGGTCTTGCCAACCCCACTGTACACAGCAACATGAAACCTTTACCCTTAGTGAGTCACTGCCTTGAAATCTGTTCCTTTTTCAGCCTTTGTTTTAGCCACGTGGATATCATACGAGACCAAAGTGAAACTATTTTATGAACCTCTGTGTCTCTCTCTCTCTCTCTCTCTCTCTCTCTCTCTCTCTCTCTCTCTCTCTCTCTCTCTCTCTTTGTGATTTGCCCAGCCATGCGTCCTGGGCCCTTGGTCATGGTGGTCCCCAAGACAGTGTACCCAGGGACATATTAAGGGGGGGCCTATAGACCCCTTAATATGTCCCTGGGTACACTGGAGAGCCAAAACATTATGACCACCTGCACAAAATGATGTTGGTTCTCTACTCTACGTGCCGCCAAAACAGTTCTTATCCGACAAGGCATGGACGCTACAAGATTCCCGAAGGTGTCTTGTGGGTTTGGTACTAATACATTACCAGAAGATCCTTTAAAAGTGGCAACAGACACGCACTTTTGAATGACACGTTTGAGTGTCTCGCCAGCAAATGGGGTAGTTTTGTGCCTGGGGAGGCATGTAGCGTGGAGTGAACCAGGAGTAAAGCTCTTCAACGCCTGCTTGAAATCCTTTTCACTCCACGCTGCATGCAGCCCCAGGCACAAAACACCTCCGTTAGCTGGCGTGACACTCAAATGTGACATTCAAAATTGCACCACCTTCAGTTACGTAGAATCGAATTTATTGTTCGAACACAAACCACAAATGTTCGATTGGATTGATGTCAGGGAAATTTGGGTACAAGGGCAATAACGGGAAGTCTTCCTGTTCCGCAAATTATTCTCAAACCTCCGGAGCAGTGTAGCATGTCGCATTATCTTGATGAAAGAAGGAACAACTAGAGGTTAATACCGTTGGCATATAAAATTACCTAGGCTGCAATGATGTTTAGGTAAATGGTAGACGTCATAGTTTTTCGCGCACGAAAGTGTTACGTAGATGTAGTACTTTAAAGCATTTATTTAGGTATCAATTTATTTTTCCAAGCAGGAAATTTTCTAGCGGTGAACTCGGAATAGGCTGTCTTAGTGTGTTTCGGTAATTAGACATGTGAGAGTGAGTTTCAAACGGAATCGTTTCTTTTGTGTGGAAAGTCGTTTTACAAAATTTAAAGTACCTAATCGTTTTATGGCATACGCAGAAGTCAGGGCTATTGCATTAGCAAACGATTCCAGATTGCTTAATTAGTTTACTGCATCAGAGACACCATAGACCTCTAAGCTAGGGACAGGTAGCAGAGGACAAGCTAAGGAGTCGGGAGGGGTCAGAACTCAGGGGATGATGCTTTGAGAAAGAAGGATTTTGGGGAAGGGAGAAAAAAGGATTTTGCGAAGAGAGCGAGGAGGCAGTAATCGACCAAGGGGACATCGAGCGCGAACGAGAAAGAGGATGGCCTCCGTCGGAATCTGGAGGCAATAGAAATAAGTAAAGGAAATAAAAAGAAGTTAGGTAGAACGTGCGGATGACGAACAGAAAGTAGAGCTGAGTTCGAGCCCGTGGTATATCAGCCCGAGCCTACCCGAGTCCGAAAATTTTATACTGCAAGATAGAGCTCGGGTTCTCAAATCGGGGTGGGCTCAATTTATTTTTACAGTGCAACTGTACAATTTTCTTTGACTGTTCGTTTCCACCTGAAGTGCTTAGGGCGGCCGGACTTCCAAAATGATCGGGCGGTGCTGCAATTGTATGTTGCTCAAATAATGCTAATATTTTCGCTCCATAATGCGATGTAATATGTACGTTGCTAAATAGAATTAGTAGGGAGCTACTGCGTGGAGATAGGTGCTAAATTATCATCGGCATGCTATCGACTATCCAATATCTATAGTTCTCGGAAAAGCTTTTTCTTCTCTATAGAAACGCACTAATGGGAGGCCTATGGCAATTTGTACCCAAACCTGGAATAAATAGCTATCTCGAATGCTCGCTTCCCAAGCAGAACCAGTTGCTGAAGAATTCCCTTTCCCAACTATAAAGTGCCTCATTTGCTAAATCATATAAAATCATATTTATATAAAAAAAAAACATTTCTCTCGCTCTCCCTCTCTCTAAGAGCCCGAGCCCGAACCGCAGTAAATATTCTACAGCCCGAGCCCGATTCGGCCCGGGATCTGTTTCGATCTTTCGGGTTCGGGCTTAGCCGTCTTAGCTCTGACAGAAAGTAAAGCAACCGTAATTAATTCAGTAATTAATATAACTTCACGACATACCCAATAAGCAAATTAAATATTAATAAAGGAGTAATTCAATAAAGCAAATGATCTTGATACTTTCGTGAAGTATAATTCTCTTATTATTATCCGCAAAGAGTTGCTATATGGAACAGATTTCGAACCCCGTAGCAACTATATTCTTTCATGCGACGAACCCGTTAACTAATGTCTGGACCCATGGTTTCTCAGCAGAACATTTTCCAAAGCATTACACTTCCACCACATGCTTGTTTTCGTCCCACAATGCATCCTGGTGCTAACACTTCCACAGATAAACAACGCTCATGTACCCGGTCGTGCACATGGTGCAACAGGAAACGAGATTCATCAGACCAGACGGCTTTCTAGCAATCATTCAAAATTCAGTTTTGACGTTCGCGTGTCAATTATAGGTGACTTCGACGGTGAATCGAGTTTACAACGAACAGTCGGAGTGGCCTGCTGCTGAGCAGGCCCATTTTCAGTAGGGATCGATGTGTGTTTTGTGACACATTACACTCGTCACCAGCATTCAAATCACCCTGGACAACGCGCAATTTGTGTCTGAAATAAAAATAGCGAAATCGTACGTTAATGGATTGAGGTTCACCAACTGTAAAATTTTCAGGATGCTGCTTTTCATCACATGTCATGTGTATTTACTGCTTTTGGGCCTTACGTTTACACGAATTTTTGAACTGCGGCTCTAGAAAGTATTTCAGCTACAGCAAAAAAAAAAAAAAAAAAAAAAAAACTTTTTCTACTTCAAAGTGATTAAAGAAAAATAATTTTGGCATTCTTTAATTTCTTCGACTTTATAAATTTGCACTGAAATTCTTGCAATTCTGGACATTTTCCGTTTTCTCGAGAGAGATTTTTCGTGGTTATTTTATTAACGATAGGTAAGTTTCGAAAGTAAAAGAAAGTAAGTTTCGGCTCATTTGAATTTCCATTCTCACTAATAGCGGAGAAACGATTACAAATTATGAATTCAGTTATCGTAATAAAGTTAATGAAAAGGGAATAAAGTGTTCAACAGTTCCTTTCAGAGAACGGAAGTTGTCTGTTGCTTCTCAGCAACGGTAGTAATTTTGCTTTTGCGTTAAATTTTTCTAGGGATCTTTGGTCCAGAAAAATGGGTGAAATGCTGTCAATCTTTGCCTCCATACAAAAAAATGCGTTGATTCGTAGATTTGTGTTGAAAAGATGTTTAAGCAGTAAATGGTGACGCTGACATACGTTTTTCTAGAGATGGGATGGGATACCTTGTTAATTTTTCCCAAAACTGGGCCGCACAAAATAGCTTTCAGGGTTGTTCATCAATCGCCAGTCCGTTGCCTCTGATCCGTCAGATGTTTCACCAGTCTGCTGCCTCTGATCCACCAGATGTTTCTCCTGTCCGCTGCCTCTGATGAATGAGATGTTGTGCCAGTCCTCTCCATCTGATCCACCAGATATTTCGCCAGTCCGCTGCCTCTGATCCACCAGACATCTTGCCAATCCACGCCGTCCGACTCACCAGATATCTCCCCAATCCGCGCCGTCTGACCCACCAGATGTTTCGCCAGTCCACTGCCTCTGATCCACCAGATGTTTCGCCAGTCCACTGCCTCTGATCCACCATATGTTTTGCTTTACAGGGTTGCAGATTGCTGGAAGTTTTTTGCGCGTCGCAGGATTCGTGGTAAACCCTTGTTAAGTTTCAGCGACATGTTCGGTGTGTAGCTAACCCCCCCAATCCGAAAAAAATTCCAGCGCCACTCTAAAATTCTGAAATTTCTTTTTGAATTACAAAAATTTATGAATCTACTTTGTCCTATTCCTATCCAGTTGTGATAGATCGAAAGTTGTTGAAGAGTGTCTGTCAGTAGAGGAAATATGAGAGTTCTGGAACATGCCGCAACCCTGTTGATCGATATGTGGTATATGCCGCATGCCGCGTGTGCCAGAACGGGTTCTGGAACATGCCGCGACCTTCCTGAATGTGTTATTGAGAGCTCTAGCACATGCCGCATGGTGCATGTGCTGGATCTCTCAATGTAAGTTTTGGAAAAGCCTTTTGTGTAGGCTGATGAAGAAACTTTTTAGCGGTGGCAACACTGCTAATATAGGAATGTTCAGAACTTCTACGTTTTAGCCTTACTTTTAAAAAAAATATATTTCCGCGTGAGATTGTCCATGCCATCAAACGGGAAAATTTACTTTTTTTTTTTTGAGGATAAAAAAATGTCTTGTTGGCCAACAATGGGATTTGAACACTCCATCCTCTGTGTGAGAGGACGGAACCTTAACCACTGGACCAACAAGACATTGCTTGTGTTAGTTTTATTGTGGACCCCTTTCCTGATTCTGGCATCGGAACAGCTGGTTAATACACTCCAAATGATCATATTAAACTGTAATAATAATAATAACAATAAAATAAAAATAATAAAATGGGAAAACAGTTTTTATACACGGAAAAATTAGGTGGTAACACTACTAATATGTGTTTACTCTTTTGTGTTTCGGGAGTTTGACGATGTCACATGGCCAGCATTGTGGATTAAAACATTGCTATGCGTGTTTATACTTGAATTTACTCATGCCAACACATGTCAACACATGAATCTTTTGAGACATTTAACTTAGGAAGTCTACTGATCATGTGAAATTTTCCCATTCAGCAATTGGCTGTTCATCTTTTTACCGCAACCTCTCGAATTTCGTTGTTGTTGTATAACTCCAAATTTTCACCACTCACATGATCTATTCGTGTTACCGGGATTCGCTGATAATTTTATGATCCCCTCCTGTTCTGGATTTGTAGGTCAGCGAGCACCTCACTTTTGATTGTATCTGCGATCTGTTAACGCCTTCCATCTCAGTGAGGATCAGTTGCTTAGCTTACTGACCTATGATGGCTACTTTAAGTCACAGTGGAAGCTCTTCAGGAATGATTCATATGGATAACCTACCTGATAATTTTTTCCATTTAGGGAATATCTTTGCCTACATATCCTCTTTCAATCAAAGTTTGTATGTAAATCAGACAATTCAAGCCCTATGGAAAGAAGTGCTATCCTTCAAAAGTTGGAATAACCATTTTTACAAATCAGTGGATCGAGCTCATGAACGAAAAGGATACTATTTCAAGGCATCTCGGATATGGAATTTCCTCAATTGATTTCCCATTCACTGGGTTTCTAAAGGTGCATATCAATCCAGAAAACCATGAAATTTCTATTAATAATTGGAAATCAAGCATTACTCTTACGGAGAAAATGTAGTCAGAACTGGTACGCAACTTCTCCAATGTGTTAAATCAAATAGCTGTTGAATTTTTGTTAAATCATGTCCTTTCGCAACACGTTTGAAGAAACTTTAGCATCCAAAGGTGAAACTTTAGTAGAGGATTTTCCAAATGGAAAGCAAAGAGAATCATTTCAAGAATTAATATTTATGAAGCAAACAGAAATGTTACAAGAACTTAAGGACATTCTTAGAGGTGATGTAGTTTCACATTTGACAGTAACAGCACGGCAGAAGAAATGGGATCTTTCCGAAGAATCTAGGTAAAAAAGTCCGAGGAAAAAAGTCCAGGAAAAAAATCCGGGTAAAAAAGTCCGAGGAAAAAAAAGTCCGAGACTGTTGATAAACGCGGAAAAAAAGCCTAGGAAAAAAAGTCCAGGAAAAAAAGTCTAGGAAAAAAAGTCCGAGGAAATAAAGTCCGAGGAAAAAAAGACCAGGAAAAAAAGTCTGAGATGGGCGTTTTGATTGTCATCATGGGCTAACTAATAAGTCAATTTGACATACTGTTTGAATGTTGGGGGTGGGGGGACATACTTTCATTATTAACCTAGTGTGATGGGGTTGCCGGAAAACCGCCACACAGGAAAACTGCCACACGTTTTTCATTAAAAGGTCAGGCACAAAGTGCTATTCTTCCGAGCAATACTTTGAATGTGTGGCAGTTTTTCAAGTTTCCTAATTATGTTTTAGTTTTCCAAGGCGCCTAACGACGGGAAGGAGCTCCTTTGTTTGTCTGAATTTTCACGCTGGTTCATACCAGTTTAGGGTGACTGGCCGCAAAAGTTCAACAGGAGGGAGGGGTATAAAGATCGCCGTACATTTCTTAAAACTACAGTGTTCGACGAAACAACATAATTACACATGACTCATGCTGTGTTCAGAAAAGGACGATAAGGTGGGATTTTTTAATAACGCTGCACTTCTGCTTAGGCACTAAATATTTACCTAACACGTCAAGTTTGCAATACCTTTTTTTACTTAATTAATTTATAGGGCTTACGATAACTTGGCCTTTTGAACAGCTTTTAATCCGCCGACTTCATATTCATAACGTTTACGTATGAAATAAAATCAATAGCATTGCGCTTTTGCTTAGGCACTAAATATTAATTTATAGGCCCTAGACCTAGGCCTTTTTAACAGTTTTTATTCTACCAATAAAATACTGACAGCGTTTACACGTGAAATCAAGTTAATAATAATGCGCCTTTATTTAGGCACGAAATATTAATTCAAGAGCCTAGGCCCTTTTACTAGTTTTTTATTTAACCAATGTTATATTCACAACGTTTACACAGCAAATCAAGTTAATAATATTGGGCGTTTACTGAGGCACGAAATATTAATTTATAGACCCTACGCCTAGGCTTTTTTATTTGTTTTTACTCATCAAATAAAGTTAATAATATTGCGCTTTTACTTGGGCAAAAAATTTTAATTTATAGGCCCTAGGCCTAGGCCTTTTTGACGGTTTTTAATCCGTGGACTCCATATCATAACGTTTATTTATCAACTTCAGTTAATAGCATTGCGCTTTTACTCAGGCACTAAGTATTAATTCATAGGCCCTAGGCCTAGCCTTCTTTAATACTTTTTATTCTACCGATGTCATATTCATAAAGTTTATGTACCAAGTCAGGTTAATAGCATTCGCTTTTATTTAGGCACTCGATATTAATTATACAAGGCATAGGGCCAATAAATTAATAACTAGTGCCTAAGTAAAAGTGTAATATGGTTAACTTCAGTTCATACATAAACGTTATGAATATGACATCGTTAGAATAAAAATTGTTAAAAAGGCCTAAGCCAAGGGCCAATGAAACAATATTTAGTGCTTAAGTAAAAGCGGAATATTATTAACTTGAGTTGATATGTCAACGTTTTGAATATGGCATCCGTAGAATAAAAACCACTAAAAAGGCTTAGGCCTAGGGCTCATAAATTAATATTTCGTGCCTAAGTAAACGCCTAATATTATTAACTTGATTTGCTGTGTAAACGTTGTGAACATGACATTGGTTAAATAAAAAACTAGTAAAAGGGCCAAGGCTCTTGAATTACTTTTTCGTGCCTAAGTAAAGTCGCATTACTATTAACTTGATTTGACGTGTAAACGCTGTCAATATTGCATTGGTAGAATAAAAACTGTTTAAAAGGCCTAGGCCCTATACATTAATATTTAGTGCCTAAGCAAAAGCGCAAAGCTATTGATTTTATTTTATACGTAAACGTTATGAATATGAAGTCGGCGGATTAAAAGCTGTTCAAAAGGCCAAGGTATAGTAAGCCCTATGAATTAATTAAGTAAAAGAAGAGTATTACAAACTTGACATGTTATGTAAATATTTAGTGCCTAAGCACAAGTGCAGCTTTATTAAAAAATCCCACCTTATCGTCCTTTTCTGAACACAGCATGAGCCATGTGCAATTCTGTTGTTTCGTCGAACACTGTAGTTTTAAGAAATGTACGGCGATCTTTATACCCCTCCCTCCTGTTGAACTTTTGCGGCCAGTCACCCTAAACTGGTATGAACCAGCGTGAAAATTCAGACAAACAAAGGAGCTCCTTCCCGTCGTTAAGCGCCTTGGAAAACTAAAACATAATTAGGAAACTTGGAAAACTGCCACACATTCAAAGTGTTCCTCTGAGGAATAGCACTTTGTGCCCGGCCCCTTAATGAAAAACGTGTTGCAGTTTTCCTGTGTGGCGGTTTTCCGGCAACCCCACCACACTAGGTAAATAATGAAAGTACCCCACCCCACCCCCAACATTCAAACAGTATGTCAAATCGACTTATTAGTTAGCCCATGATGACAATCAAAACGCCCATCTCGGACTTTTTTTCCTGGCCTTTTTTCCTCGGACTTTATTTCCTCGGACTTTTTTACCCGGACTTTTTTCCTGGACTTTTTTTCTTCGGACTTTTTTACCGATTACCCGAGCCAGCTGGTTAAAAATTGAGCATGCGAATTGCTAAAGTTCGTGTTGATTATTAAAAAAATAAAACAATTGTGTTTTCTATAATGTGCTGTTACAATTGGATTTTCTTGGCAATGAAATGAACATTCGCTGATACTTGTATTCTAATACACCCAGTATCATGCATTATGCCAGAAACTACTGGCTTTATTACATATTTACAAAATTATTCGCTTATAACAAAAATGTTAGCTGTCTTTGATGTAGTGTCATACACATACTCGTCTTAAGAAAGTAATTAACGGCGGTACAAGAATTCAGCGTGCTCTCAGTGAAGCGGATGAGCGCTATATGCATTAAAATCTCTATAAATACCATTGATTTCTGAGTTCAATAGGGAACTTTCTTAACCCAACCCTTCAATCTCCACCTTTGTTTCGGTATAGCAATTTGACTTGCAAATAGGTCGCAGTTCCTTGAAAGCATGGCATTTGAAACTAATGTCTCTCTGCTCTTATGCCCTCGCGACTCATGTTGCAATCGTGCGACGCTGCTCTATGCTCTAAGATTGGAAAAAAACAAAAAAAAACATTTCGGTAAAATGGGAATCCGCTTGAGGGGCAGAGTTGTGTACGTGACGCCTGCGAGTTTTCCCAGACTATCTTTGTTCGAATTGTCTTCTCCCTTACCAGTTGTGTAGCAACCCCAACCTGTAGCGAATTATTATTCTCCGTTAAAGCATTATACAAACTACAACCCAGTAGAAGAAAAATAAAATAAAAATAAACGTGGATATAGGTACAACGCTTTCGTTGATAAAACGTTTTAATTGATTGAATTACATTCCATTTTCAACATATGGTGAAATTCTTTTACGGATTCTTTGGACTGTATGATGAAATAATTCCGTCGCTCTGTGGATCAACTGTTCTCTTCAAAACCCTTTGGTAGGCGTGAAGAGCCGATTTTGTAGAGTCGTAGTTACGTAATTCTTCAGAACATGGAGGACATCTTTCTTATTCTGACACTCTTACAGTCGAAAATGGGGAACACGTGATGTCTTTAGTTTGCTTTTGTGAAATACTTTACATTTCCCTAATAGATGGACACATAAAATTATAGTTGTCGGGCCTCATTCGACTTCGACTGCAACTGCGCTGCTGCCATCGAGCTAAAAAGACCGTACAACACAGTCACGAACCAGGTAAAACTCTAATCACGAATTGGTGATATTTTTTTTCGTTTTGCTATAAAAAGGATGAATTAATCATTTTATTTTTCGTAACAGGTTTTGAATATGTGGTGTACTACAGAGATAAATCATGTGTCAAGACGACAAATCTGCAGCGATACATTCCGTCTATGTAGCTTAGTTGGAAGAGCAACTTACTCCGGGGTGAGGGCGCATCTTCGATCTCCGTCACGGACAAATTTGTGTTTTCACAAATAATTCTAATCTTTTCTGTAGAAGACGTAGTACAAATTACTTATTTTTTCATCGTGATTTTGCGGAGCAATAGAACGTTTTGGAACTATAGATCTTATTAAAATGAAAATGACTTTCAATTATTTTAAAGAAAAGGTGCATTGAACTGCTTTACAGTAATATTTAACAATCTCCCAAATATGAAATTTACTTTTGATAGCTATCATAGCTTTTGTCTGAAAAAGTTGATTGCTATAATAGCTTTTGTTATAAGGGGTCCACAAACTGAAACACAGACGTCATACAATCACCTATACAATAATTTAAGTACCTATTTCTTACGGTAAGACACGATTTGCAACACACGATTTTCCCCAGTCAAACGAGGACCGAAACGCAAGAGGTGCACGTGCACACCGAAAGCGAATCGGAATGAGGGCAAAAGTCTGTGGGCAAGCAGGCAAAGTAACTACCATTGTAAATACCTTGTAAATACTCTTATTTCAATCTCTCAATGTTGTGATTCCTAAGCATGAGGACAGTGTATAGATGTGTGTAGATTTTTGTTCTAGAAAATAAAGGGAAATTATTCCCCCAGTGAACCCTAAATTAATAAACGACCTATCCCGCCAGACAGAGTGGGAACCCAGATAAGGTACGCTAGGTCGCCGGCCAGCACGACATCGCGGGTTGGTTTCTGGGCCACGGGGGTGTATAATGAATAACGGTTTTTACTGTTTGTTGTGGTATGGTAATTATAATGAATAAAGTTTTATGCCTGGACTTAATGAAGACACTTAATGAAAGAGACCTAACTGCCAGACAGAGGTCTGACAATAATATGAACAGAGAAAAATGTACTCACTTTAAACCTTTTATTGGAAAACTCCTGGTATCATCCAACACACACTCTACTAATCACACTACTACTGAATATCCGAACTTTCGTAGAATCGCATCACAATAATGAAGAAGAACCTAATCACATAGAACGAAGCTCTCTGCACAAAATAACGTAGCTCTTTTCACATCAAACAAAACCTCTCCACATATAAACAAAAGCTCTCTCACATAACACAAAAGCTCTCCCTGGTATCGTTGAACGCGCCTATTTATACTGCCTACCATCACGTCATGACTTACACTCATTGCCACATATCATTCAGCGGGAGAAATAACATCTCGTTAAGTAAGAAGATAATTTACATAGGAAAATAAAATAACCAGAGAAAGTAAAATCAAAAGGAAACTGAATCTAGAGTATACGTTACATCATCTACCCCTTAATTTTTTTTTTTTTTGTCCGAAAAACCTATCAAATTTTGAGTGTAAGTATTACATTTCGTTGATTGACGTTTATCGTCCTTTTTTTTTTTGTTTTGGTGGCAGCAGTATGTACAACATCAAACTTGGCATGACAAAATCAGGAAACCTGTGTCCGCAGCAATTGTCTGTGAAACAGGAAACACTTTTTATACTTGAACAGAACAAACCTGCATCGGCATACCTTATTTTTATTCTGCCTAGCAGGAATCACTTTTTTGATTTCAAATTACGTCCTCATATTATCGCTGATTACAAACCAACTGTATCAGCAGCGAAGATTGCCTGTAGCTGCCTAACAGTAACAATTTTCATTATTTTACCCCTACGCACATATATATATATATAAAAATTGGATTAGTAGACGGACATAGAAGATATATATAAAAAAAAACACATATACACAAAAAGAATGCATAGGCCCACACGAAAAAAAAAAAAAAATTCTGACACGCCAACTGGTCGTGCAGGAAAAACAACAGAACGAGAAAAGAACCTGTCCACGAGAACTTACTTATCTCGAGGACGCATAAAAAACTCTAGTACGATAACGTTTTCCAGGCCTAATCGGACTGGTAAATTCAGGTGGCGTCGATCTTTTCAGAGACTTGAATGGATCTGGAACATCTGTAGTCTGTCGGTCAAGAAATCCCTGCGGCTGACAGGAACGGTCAGGAACGGCTGAAGTCCGTCGGTCAGGAACGGCTGAAGTCCGTCGGTCAGGAAATCCCTGCGGCTGACAGGAAGGGGCTCCCCCAGGCTTTTGATATGATGTCTCTTTGTGCTGGGGCCCGTGTTGTCCGTCCAGCATTCTTTTGAAGGGACGTGGCTCCGGCCACATTGCTTGTTTTCGCTTTCTACCTCTGGGCATGACAGTAGAAGCAGGCATCGGCCCTGTTTGCCCTGAACGTAAGTTCCAAGGGCGAAACCCGGACGGATGCAAAGATCTCTGCCTTCGTCGCTGTTGCGGCGAAGCAGATTGGGGAGAAAAGTTGCGTTTTCGCCCAGCTTTTGGTGTTGCTGGACGGTTTGTAATTTGTGTCTGACGTTTAGGAATCATCAAACTATTTTCTATATCTGATAAATCAGAAATATTTGATGACTCTGAGTCGCTGCTGTAAGTTAGTGGTCGTGCAGGACGATGTTTATTTCTGCCTATAGGAATACTTTCTGACGAGGTATTCAAGGAAGTAGGAGCTTGTGTTGGTGCAGAGTTATTAGGGAATGGTGCAGCAATAGTCTTGGCAATGGTTGGAGGGAAAGGAAAGATACTAGAATTTGAAGAACTTGATTCGAGCCTTCGTCTTATGGTAGAATCAGGTTGCGTTCTTGGAAGCCCGTCTTGTGGAGGGCAGGGTGAAGAAAAAATCACTGGAGATTCTTCAAAGAGGTTTGTCGGTTCGTCCAAAATTTCTGGAGGTTGATCGTGAGATATAGACTTTTGAGTCTGTGGAACAGAAGGTTGAGTAGGGTTGATTATAAAATCTATATTTCGTTCATGATACTTGCGACACTGAGCAACGTGTACGTATTGAAATTGATTGTCAGGGTTTTCAAGAATAATGTTATTTTCAAACACATTTGCCACCCGATATGGACCTTCGTAGCTGGGTGCAAATTTCTTTACTAAAGTATGAGAAACAGAAGACTGGAAGTGCGTTTCCACGAGAGTGAGATCTCCAACGACAAGATCTGGTTCCCTACGCCTAGTATTATAATATCTTGCTTGAGCCGCTTGTGCTCCTAGCATTGCAAAACGAGCTTTTTCTGCCATGATTCGTACTGATTGCGGAGTTGGTCGCTGGTTTAGTTCGTCGATAATCCCCGTTAAATTTTCAAAAGGGGTCTTAATTTTTCGACCCAAAAAAAGTTCCGCAGGAGTAAATTTAGTAGATTCGTGAACAGACGAGCGGAGGGCGAACGAAAAAAGCTCAAGATGTTCGCCCCACCGCTCGTGATGATCCATGACAAATGTAGCAATAATTTTAACTAGCGTGCGGTTAACTCGTTCCGCAGGATCACTCTGGGGATGATATGGGGAAATGAATTTATGCTTTATGTGTAGTCTCGCACACATTCTTTCAAAAATGTCAGAAATAAATTGGGGACCATCATCCGAAACTACTTTATTAGGTGCACCATATCTAGAGAATGCTTCATTAATTAATACATTACAAATAACTTCCGCCGTAGCGGCTTTAATGGGAAAAACTTCGAATCATTTAAAGAAATTATCAGTTAATACTAAATCGTAACGAGCTTTGTTTTTAACAAATAAAGGATAAGGTCCCAATAAATCTATTGAAATAATATCAAAAACATGAGAACTTGAACTAGATTTCAAGTGACCGGCCGGTCTTACATTACGGTAATTATAAATCTGACACAAGTGACATGATTGAACGTATGCGAGCACACTTTGGTACATGCCAGGCCAATAGGCAACATCCCGCAATTTACAACGGGTCTTGCGAATACCTAAATGGCCTGCAATAGGTTTGTCATGAAATTCGTTTAAAAGGGCCATTCTAAGGGTTCGCGGAATACATGGGCGAAACTCTGCCCTAGTAGTCCTAGATTTCGTATAGTAAAGAAGACCCTCTATGACTTCAAAATGCTGTGACCTCCCAGCCAGAGAAGGATCACTTTGTTGTGGTGAACCCGCAAGCAAAAAATTATAGATATCCCCAAAATCTAAATCATTTACTAATTCTGCCATTATCTGCTCTCTGGATGTTATATCAGCTATTAAAAGTAAAGGCTGACATCCAGGAGTAGTTTCTGTGGGAACCCCACTAATCGGGACACGAGACAAAGCGTCCGGTAATTGATTCTTATGACCTGGTTGGTACGAAATTTTGATATTGCTCTCTTGTAACTTAAGAGCCCACTTCATAAGTCTTTGAGAGAGGTGCTTAGCAGAATTCAAATACTGAAGGGCAGAATGATCCGCAATTATATTAACTGTCAATTCGTTAAGATAACATTGAAATTTGTCAAGAGCATACACTACAGCAAGACATTCACGTTCCGTAGCTGAATAATTGCGTTCAGCTTTGGCTAAAGTACGGGACGCAAAAGCTATTGGATGCCCAGCTTGTGACAAAACGCAACCAAGACCAACTCCGGATGCGTCAGTGTAAATATCAAATTCCTTAGTATGATCTGGGAAAGCCAACACAGGAGGCTGAGTCAACGCAGACTTTAGTGCTTTAAATGCAGCGTTAGCCTCAGGTGTCCAAACAAACTTCTTGTATTTACGTTTCAAAGCATACAATGGCTCACAGATTGTATCATAAGCGGAGACGAACTGCTGATACCATCCGGTCATTCCCAGAAAGCGTGATAGTTCTTTGGCTGTTTTAGGCCGTGGAAAGTCAACAATAGGCCTGATTTTTTCATTATCCCTAAATAAGCCGTGGGGAGTGATTTTCAACCCCAGATATACAATCTCGTCCCTCGCTATCTGGCATTTACTAGGTTTTATAGTTAAGCCAGCATTGTATATGAGTTGGAACACCTGTTTGAGCAGAGAAAGGTGCTCGTTAAAAGTCTCGGATGTAATAATAATGTCATCCAAATATACATGCACATGGGGACCTAGAACAGGTCTGATAACCGTATCCATAAGCTTTTGGAAAGTAGCAGGTGCAGAGGCTAGTCCAAAGGGCATACGCAGGTATTCATAAGCCCCAAAAGGAGTCACAAAACCTGTTTTATCGACGGAGTCTGGATGTACCGCCACCTGCCAATATCCACTCGCCAAATCCAAGGTTGACATCCATTTAGTTGACGACAGGTCATGCAAAATATGCGACATGACAGGTAGTGGATAATTTATCGCTTTCGTGACTTGGTTTAGCTTGCGGAAATCTGTCACGAAACGAAATTCGTTGGGTTCTTTCTTTGGAACAAGAAAAGCAGGTGCGGCCCAGGCGCTTGTTGATTCCCTTATTATGCCCTGTTTAATCATCTCGGAAATTTGACGTTGCATTTCCTGTTTCTTATGTGGAGCACAAGGATAAGGTTTCGTCGCTATCGGTTTCGAACCATCAGTGTCAATGACGTGATAAACCACCTGTGTGAAACCAGATTGATCGGAAAATAAACCAGGGCTTTCCTGCAAAAGTAGAGAACGCTGGTTTCGTTGCCTCTCATTTAGTTGGTTACTCAGTAACAAACTCGTTATGTCTATAGGATCCGTAGGAATCACTTCGACAGGTTCCGGAAAGGAAATAACATGTTGTATAAAATCCAGGGTAACTTGAAAAGTATTGATAAAGTCCATGCCCATTAGACATTTAACAGGTAGTTCGTCTATGAGCAGGAAAGAATGCGTAAAACGAGCCTTTCCCAGCCCTAGAGATAATGTGACAGTTCCTGTGATACTAAAGATTTCGTTATTTGCACCTCGCAAATACTGCGTCGCAGGCTGAATGTGGATTGCAGGAAAACTTTCAGTGCAAAACCTCGTATTTAGGGCTGATATTTCAGAACCAGTGTCGAACTTTGTCTCGACCATAATATCTTCAATTGTCAATAACACATCAGGCAACTGAGGAGTTTGGACAGTCACTAATACTGTTTTAGGGTCACAATGCTTGGTATCAGGAAGCAGTACCGACCCTTGGTCTGCTTCCTTCGGAAGTTTAAAGGATTCCTGGTTGTATTATCATGCGGTCTGAAACCTCGGCCCTGCCGGGTATCGGGAAAGTTTTCACGCTTAGGAAAACTTCGTGAAAACTGCTGCGGGAACTCCGCATGTCTGTTGAAATTTTCATTTCTATTACTTCTTCCCTCAGCACGGGCAGAAAAATCATCATTGCCCTGAGCATGAAAACGTTCCGAATTCTGCGGATTGGAACGGGGTCCAGCATACTGTGCATTTGTACTGTACTCAGAAAATTGATTAGAAACTCGCGGTTGGTGTACCACTCTTCTATGAGGTGGAACGTATGATGCTTGGACTTGCACCTGTGTACGCTCGCGTTGAAAGTCATTAGGCCTATTATGCCGCTGAGGATGTTCATGATAAGCCTCCCGGGGTACCCGAGCATGGTGAGTTGGACCATGTTTGCCGTGTCGCTCCTCATACGTTCGTATGAGGCGAAGGCATTCATTAATTGTAGCAGGGTGTCGGACCTCAAGAAAATCCTGTAGAAATGGGTCGAGCTGTTGCAATAGGGTGCCCAACATGTCGACATGACTGGCATGTGGATCCCATAATTTATACAAGAGTGTTGTTTCTAAAGCAAACGCAACAGGGCTATCGTTGGGTCCTTGCTGACGAGAAAAAAGTTGTTGTGCAAGGCCAGCTCGACTGAGGCCGAAAGGAAAGACTTCCAAAAATTCCGCTCGGAAATTCTCATACTGAGAATCCGGGTTCGATACTCTCCACTGCCGTTACCAGGTCTTAGCGGTATTTTTCAAGCAAGTGCCTGCTATTTGCACTTTGCAATCTTGAGGAATATTGTATAAATCGAAATGATCCTCCAAATCCTCGAGAAATTTTAAGGACCCCTCCAAACCATTGAAAATAACTGTTCCTTCATGCGGCACGAAATGTGCAAGCATTTTGCTTCTGTGAGAATATTGAAATACCTCAGGTACGACCCGCGACTCAGAGTGATAGGAAGCTGGTGAATGACGAAATTGTGAAGAATGCCTGGGTACTTGGAAATCATTATCGTTAAAGTGAGCCCCACAGGCTTCTTGCAAATGGTCGAAATTAATCCCATCACCACCACCGAAACTTGCCTTAGGGTGAAATAGTGAAGTTGTCTCAGGTAATGAAGACATGGGTAATAATTGTCAAGACCTCGTGTTCAAGAAATGTTCGGGCGCCAATTATAATGAATAACGGTTTTTACTGTTTGTTGTGGTATGGTAATTATAATGAATAAAGTTTTATGCCTGGACTTAATGAAGACACTTAATGAAAGAGACCTAACTGCCAGACAGAGGTCTGACAATAATATGAACAGAGAAAAATGTACTCACTTTAAACCTTTTATTGGAAAACTCCTGGTATCATCCAACACACACTCTACTAATCACACTACTACTGAATATCCGAACTTTCGTAGAATCGCATCACAATAATGAAGAAGAACCTAATCACATAGAACGAAGCTCTCTGCACAAAATAACGTAGCTCTTTTCACATCAAACAAAACCTCTCCACATATAAACAAAAGCTCTCTCACATAACACAAAAGCTCTCCCTGGTATCGTTGAACGCGCCTATTTATACTGCCTACCATCACGTCATGACTTACACTCATTGCCACATATCATTCAGCGGGAGAAATAACATCTCGTTAAGTAAGAAGATAATTTGCATAGGAAAATAAAATAACCAGAGATAGTAAAATCAAAAGGAAACTGAATCTAGAGTATACGTTACAGGTGGCCAGGGTCCGAACCAGCGTCTCAAGGCAGGATAACTGTCGCAACATTTCAAAACAAAATCCAAGGTGTTCATTAGTCCCCGTGTAGCCAAGCAACATTGGCGGAACGGGACAAAGAAATCAGTATTCTTACGGTAATGCTATATATAATAAATAGCTGGTGCACAAAATGTGGGAGAGGGGAAGGAATGTCGGATGCCATCCCACACAGCACAAAACGTTTCAGATATGTATCAATAATGTTGCAATCTCTCATTTTCGTTACACTTTCAGAGATGTCTTACAATTACGTTTCTATTTTGGAACATAACTTACTTATGTTCCAAAATAGAAATAGTACATTACGGTTACGTTAAAAATAGCATTTACCGATACTACTGTTTTATAGTTTCCATTGTACATAATTGCTACTTTGATGTTACATTCCGGCGATGTTTAAGATTTTTGGTTTAGCAACTGCGTCGATGCGCATGCGCATTTACGCCATTTTACCGAAGTGCTCTCGTAGTCGTATTTCCACGTGCTACTGGGATATTTTATGGTGATAGTGTCGTGCTCGAGTTAGCTAATTAGTTGATTTAGTATTTCACCTATTTTTTTTTTTTTTTGTGTGATTTAATATCATCTGAAAGTAAGTAATTGTTTTGATTATTATAATTTTTAAATTCTAAAAAGCATTTTATAAAATCTAAGTAGATGGCTGTGTTGTATTAGTATACTATACCAGCATGGTTTTTTTTTTTTGTTTTTGTTTTTTTTTTACTTGAAACTGAGAAATTTCATATTGGTAGGTATTTAGAGAAATGACGAATTTGATTTTCTTTCTTTTTTTCGCTGAAATATAGTCTATTCCACATGTATAATAGAAATTCGACACCCTCATTTGGGACCGATTTTTATTTTTTTTGTTATAAATATATAAACGCCGCCATTGTTTCCAACGGACAGCGGACTGTGTTGAACCTCTGAAAACGTAAACAGCTCGTAATACGACTGTTGTTGCTTTTGAAACAGCTGTCGAGTGTAATATTTTTTATTGTGATTTTACAAAGTTTATTAAAACCATAATGTTCAACGTAGTACATACGTAACAGTAATATGATGATGTCACAAATATCTTTCAAATACGCAACGGTAATGTAACGAAATTACAAATATATTTCAAATACGTAACAGTAACATGAAGTTGGTATGCTGAAGTTACAAAGACTTTTCCCTGTAACGTATCGTATATGTTTCAAAGTTATGTAACGTTTGAGGACATTTTGACGTAACCGTAAGGTTTCTGAAACATTACTGTTGCATCGCGCAACGTATCTGAAAAGTCTCAATGTTTCAGTGCTACGTACTTGTAACATATACGAAATATTCTGTGCTGTGTGGGATAATATACAAAATTCCATGTGATATGCTATCCACAATATCCGATCCCGCTACAGAATTTCAAAATGAGATCCCCCGACAGATAGACAACTGAAATTTAATAATTATACTTTAAGTATACCGCGAATCGCACCGATTACCAGAAAATTTACATCTGCCGAAATGTTTCTGAAAATTCATAATTTTCCTGGCTTACAAAAAATCTGTGAAATTCGGATGCGAGTGGTGGGAGGAGGGGGGGGTCGTCATTTTACGGAAAGGTGTTGTCAGAAATATGCTTTGTAAATTCACGAAATGAATCACGGAAAATAGTTTGTGAAAAAAGTTTACAGTAGAAGTAACAATATTTTAAAGAATTTTAGCAGATGTTGCATTGTCGTTCATTCTTTTCTTTCCGGGATGGACTATGATTAGCAGTCGTCGAAGAATTTCAAGATTTTCCTTGATGTTGCGTCGCAACAAGCGAAACAAAAGAAACAAATATGAGATGCATTTTGGAGTTATGAATCGACTCTGTTCTTCAAACAGCAAAATCACTCCAGGCAAATCTTTAAACCTGCTCAGATGACTCGGACTTAGTGATTTATTGTGCTGCACTTTTGTGATGATCACCATTCGCTACAATGCGTTGTTACCGAAGGCTGGAGTGAAATTGGTTTTCGAACACCGGCGAATTTGAAGTGGTTCGATTGTATACTTCAATAAAACAAGCAATTCGAGAGTAACATTTATTTAGGAACAACACATTGCACTTATTCGCGTCACAAACGACCACACAGAACCACAGTCCCGTACGTACTAAGTGGAGTAAAATCCCAACAAACAATGGAAATGACTAATGCCTGACACTGAGCGGTTCTTACGAGGATTAATTAGTGTTATTTTTGTAAAACCAATGAAAGAAGATATGTGAGTCATAAAGTAAATATTTACTAAACTATGGCGTTGGTAATAGTAAGTATTTCGAATGTTTAGTTTTTCATAAACAATATTTATTATCAGGTAATCCCCAAAATACTGTCGTTTCTTCAACGTGTGAAGAAAAGAAAGAAAAACGTACCTGGAACAGATGTTTTAATCCATATAAAAAGTACCCCCGGTAGTTACAACCTTCTCCCATCGATCGACAAGGTTTTGAATCCCAGATTTGTAGAATTCCATGGGTGTCGATCCAAAAAAAAAGGCAGAAAGGGTTCGCCGTACCTCCTCCACATTTCGAAGTGTAGTCCCAGCAAGATGGTTTTGCAGGCTGCGAAATAGGTGGTAGTCGGATGGGGCGATGTCAGGGGAATATGATGGATGCGGAAGTGTTTCCCATCCGAAGTCCTGCAACGTGGCACTGGTCATTTTCGCTGTGTGGGGTTTTGCGTTGTCCTGCTGAGCGCGCCTATACGATTCACGAGTGCTGGACGTTTATCCTGCAAAGCAGTGCGTAGACGCTGTAGCTGCTGACAGTAGACTTTCCGTGTAATGGTTTTGTTAGGTGGCAGCAGCTCGTAATGGATTTTGCTTTGCATATCCCACCACACAGACAGCAAAACCTTTTGTGGGAAACGTCCTGGTTTCACCACTACTGCAGGCACATTCCCTTTGGGAAGCCACCGCCGTTTACGCTTAATGTTCTGATAAACAATCCATTTTTCATCGCCCGTGACAGTTCTTTGCAACACCGGCTTCCTATTTTCACGGCAGAGCAAAGAAGTGCAAATGTCCACACGCTGTTGCAGCTGTTGTGGAGTGAGATCATGGGGTACCCACTTATCCAGTTTCGATACACAACCGAGGTCCTGCAGATGAACAGTGGAATGGGTTGAATGAACAAGTGTGGCCAATTTCTCGACTGTTGCCTGCGGATTTCCCTCAACAGCGGCTTTTATCCCGTAGTTATCCAGCTCAACAGGCCATCCGGGTCGCTACATATCCTTGAGGCTGGTGTCCCCCCTCCCTTCGAAATTTCTGGAACCACCGTTGACATTTCTTGACCTATAGCGTAACCCAGTCTATATACGGCATTGATGTTTCGTGTTGCTTCCGTCGCTGAATGTCGATGGTGGAACTCATAGAGCATAATGTGCCTAATGTGGTCTTCTGACATTGCCATTTCCTATGCGGTTTAAGTACACAACGATTGCACCTAGAACTCCCGTTTGCGGTCTCAAGTGACTTGAGGGTCTTTTTTTTTTTTTTTTTTTTCATATGTAGAGGATTTTAGGAAGGTAGTGTCTGACCCTAGGTCTTAAACAACCCGTAAAAATAGGAAGCTAGGAGATTTGGGCTACAGTGCCCGATAGGAAAGTGACACGGAAGCGAAGTAGAAAGGGGGAGGAAGACGCCCTTATTTATTACCAGGGGGCCAGTACCCGGAGGCCAGATCCGACGCACGGCGGATATTTAGTGGATCGAGCGTTCGTACCTGCCTGGGATCGAACCTGAGGTCCCTTTCGCGACAGTCACGAACGTTGCCCACTAGGCCACCCGCGGCCCGTGACTTGAGGGTCTACTCGCTTGATCCCTCTTATACTCACCATGGTCGACGTCATAGTCTGGGCACCAGGGGAATCACTACTGTTGGGCTTGCGCAAAAACGACATTACTTCTGGGATGACCTGATATTATTGTTATTCAGATTAAGCCGAACGTTAAGAAACGACCTCGACATCGATGAAATGTGATGTAGCTACGAAAGTCCATCTGCGCATGCGCAAGCTAAAATATATAATATATATTCGATAGAAAGAAAAGCTGAATCGCAAGTGTGTCAGTGAGGGGGGGGGGGGAAGGGTTGGTAACTTTTGGTCTAGGATATCTACAAGTTATACTCTTCATCATGTTATACATCATTTTAAAGCTCTCGTCAATAGCAGGTAATCAACCCCCCTTGGGTGGTCGAGAGGAAGCCAAATTTCGCTACGATGTATAATTTACTACTGTTAGGAAAGATGCATAGCGTCAAAATGCATTTTTGTAATGGCTTTTATCACATTTAGCATCACGTTCTCGTAATTTACGCAGTCTGCAATTAGATATTGTTACGCTTATGTAAAACGTGATGAAATAATGTTCGACGATAGTTTAGTAAAATATACTGTTGGTAACAATGAAATTAACCATTGTTGCGTCACTTCATGAGATATCATTCAACAATAGTTTTGATTACTTCCGTTACCCATTTTCGTTACATCGATTTTTTTACTTGTGGTTTACTTTACAACTGTCGGGAAAGATGCATTTGAACATTAAGTTGCATGGAAAGTTTCTTCATATGAAAAAGTAATTATCATTCCATAGTATAAAATTGCTTGCCGCGGTGCATTTCAACTTTTCGGCGTCCCCCTCGTCCCGCCCCCGCGACTTCAGTCTCTACGGCTCTGCCTTTACCTTACTGAAAATTATGTCCTTCGTTGACTATTTGTATATCATAAGCAGTGACCAGTGTTTCTTTCAGGACTTGGCCGGGGGGGGGCAAATGGAACCTTAGAGGGGCAAGTTTTTCATTTGCTATATATATATATATATATACACTGACGGAAAAAAAAATCCCAACACCAAGAAGGGGTTGTGTTAGATAAACGACAGTTGGTAGGCGGTGAGAGTACATCTGTAAGATGACGTCTATGCAAATTTCGCGCTCGGCACATACGTGTGGTGCTAGTAGCGCCCCTCGGAACATGCAAAGCAGGTTTGCTGTAAATACGCGCTGTAACGTTCGTGAGCGTTAGTTATCGTTGAGATTCGACGTAGTGTGTTGATGTTAGTCAAGAATGCCTTTAAGAAGACGAAGAAGCCATTATCAACAGCTCACGGAGTTTGAACGAGGTCGTGTAATAGGGCTACGAGAAGGTGGATTTTCTTTCCGCAATATTGCAGAACGACTTGGCAGGAATGTAGCCACCGAGCACGATTGTTGGCAGCGGTGGTCGAGGGAAGGTACTGCCTCAAGAAGACCGGGTTCCGGCCAGCCACGTGACACTACTGAGAGGGAAGACCGCCGTGTACGGCGTATGGCCGTGGCGCATCGTAGCGCGTCTGCGACAGCAATTCCAGCTGCAGTTGCCACCACAGTGACACAACGAACTGTTACAGATCGGTTACTTGAAGGACAGCTCCGAGCCATACGCCCTGTAGCGTGCATTCCTCTTACTCCAAACCATTGCCGTTTGCGACGTCAGTGGTGTCAAGCTAGAGCTCATTGGAGGACGGAGTGGAGATCTGTTGTGTTTTCTGATGAAAGCCGGTTCTGCCTGGGTGCCAGTGATGGCCGTGTGTTGGTTAGAAGGAGGCCAGGTGAGCGCCTGCAACCAACCTGTCTGCGGCCGAGACACACTGGACCTACACCTGGAGTTATGGTCTGGGGAGCAATTTCCTATGACAGCAGGAGCACTCTCGTGGTTACCCCACGCACCCTGACGGCACAGTTGTACGTCGGTCTGGTGATTCAACCTATTGTGCTGCCATTCATGAACAGCATTCCAGGGGGTGTTTTCCAACAGGATAACGCTCACCCGCATACCGCTGTTGTAACCCAACATGCTCTACAGAGTGTCGACATGTTGCCGTGGCCTGCTAGATCACCAGATCTTTCACCAATCGAGCACGTATGGGACATCATTGGATGACAACTCCAGCGTCACCCCCAACCAGCATTAACCGTCCCTGTATTGACCGACCAAGTGCAACAGGCATGGAACTCCATCAGACAAACTGACATCCAGCACCTGTACGACACAATGCATGAACGTTTGCGTGCATGCATTCAACATTCTGGCGGTTACACCGGTTATTAATGTACCAGCATTTCACATTTAAAATGGCTCTGCTCGCGCTTACAATAAGCTGTGATCTTGAAACCTTAATCGATTAAATATGTTACCTATACAAATGTATTGCCGCCATTTCATTCCTCTACAACTATTTTTTCGTGGTGTTGGGATTTTTTTTTTCCGTCAGTGTATATATATAATTTTAACTACTATATTTATATATATAGAAGTAATTACTGTATATCTAGCACAGGGGCGCATTTAGAGGGGCCTTGCCCCCCTGGAAAATGTTTTAATTTTTTGTTTTTAGTCAAAATGCGACTTATATTAGAAAAAAAGGGCCTTAATTTAATAAAAATGTATCAACTTACATTACAAAAAAAATGCTTTAATTTTTCTTAAATTTTTCATTAACTTTAATTTTGTTCCAGATGGTGGATTTCGAAAAAACTTCCTTTTTTCGTCGCCCCCCCCCCCCCTGCCCCGAAGAAAAATGCTATATACATCCCTCATATAGTAATTACTTCTTCAAACATTTCAGGAATAACAAACTTTTTTCAGCTAAAGGAGAGGGGGGGGGGATTCCGCATGCTTGAAATTTTTTTATTTATTAAAATGCATTAAACGCACTCCTGATCCTGAATCACGATTCCCAGACAATATTAGGTATGATTAGTCTACTTATTATACATAAAAAGAAACGAAACTTCCTTTTTCATCACAGCCTGAATTTATTAAAATTTTGTTCGGTAACCTAAAATGTCTCGGGGGGTCGTTTCCGGGAGGGCTTCGCCCCCCTGGATCTATGCCTGAAAGAAACACTGGCAGTGACTGCCTTGGATCCAGGTAAACTCCCACTCCAGTAAGCTCCTACACCTTATCATACTATTAAGGGAATGCATACAAATTGCGTATCGTTCGGAGATCTTGTCAAAGTGCGAGAGTTTTCCTAGTTGACTAAAAAGAAATGTAAGAGTTCTCCTAGTGATATAAATGCGTATGCGAGATCATAATGACACAGGGTTTTTAACTTAAGATCGTTTAAAAAAGCCCGCGGCCTAGATGTATTGTAAACAGCTGAGAAATGATCCGTTGAGCGACTTATTAACATTAATAAAATATTTATAAATATAAAACAATTAGGTTCTTTTTTTTTATTGGAGGTTTAACGACCACCGAGAGCAACTCAATGGGCTTAAAGCAGTCGCCCGTCCCTAATTTAGGGTCACTGGTTCCAGGGAAGGGAGAGAGCCAGTGCCGTAAGACAAACACAACGTCCATGCCTGACCGGGATTCGAACCCGGACCCCTTACGGACGAATGATCAAAGGCCAACGCCTTAGACCACTGCGCCACCGGTGCGGCAGATATTTAGGTTCTAACTTAAGATCTTCCAAAAAGGCCCCTGCAGCCTAAGTGCCTTGCCAGCAACTGAAGACCGGTTCGTTCAGTCTCTTATGATTAGTTTTTATTGCATATTATCAGATGCCAAATATTACTCAAGATTTAGTGAGTTCAGAAAGCTTTTACATAAACCTTGTGTCATTATGATTTTGCGTACGTATTTATATCATTAGGAAAACTCGTAATTTCGGTTTATTCCACTAGGAAAACTCGTACAATCCGTTTTGTTTTACTAGGGAAAATATCCCTCTTCTCTGAGCACTCCGAACGAAACGCAGTTTGTGTACATCCCCTTATATGAGAAGATGTAGAAGTCTAGCAGTTTTATCAGCAGCAGAAGAAAGTGTGAGAATTTACAGCCACTCGTCTGCCTTAGCTAAACAGAAACAACTGTTGATTCTAAGCTAACAGGACGTCGCCACATTGGCGGATTGGCAATCCATAAACGGCCTTGAAAGTTAATTTTGAGCAGCCCACTTGTAGGAAAATTTATCAAGGTACCCCTCTTCCCCTCCCAATGGTATGTCCGTATCACCGTTTACTGTTCGAGTATCTTTTCAACACAAGTCCACGAATCATTGAGGTTTTCTGTGTCGAAACAATAACATTAAGCAGCATTTTACCCATTTTCCTGGACACACCTCTATTAAAATTCAGTGCAAGAAAAAAATTACTTCTATTGCTGAGAAGCGACGGGCGTTCTCTGAGAGAGACTGTAGAAGACTTTATTCCATTCTTATGAATTTTAATGCGATAACTGAATTCAGAATTTGTAATAGTTTCTTCGCTTTTTAGTGAGAATGCAAATCCATATGTGACAAAAGTTAATTTCTTTTTTAAGACTTAGCTATCATTAGTAAAATAATTACGAAAAGAAATCTCTTAAGAAAAGTGATAATGTCCAGAATTTCAGTGAAAATTTATAAAGTGAGAGAAATTAAAGAATGCGGATAGTTAATTTTTATTTAATTACTTTCAGCTGGAAAAAGTCTTTTTGATGAAACTGAAACAGGTTTCCCAGAACTGAAGTTCGAGAATTCGTGTAACTGCTAGAGTCGAAGTGTAGTAAATCTGATGTACATCTCGTACAAAAAAAGAAAAATCATGTACTTATATAAAAAGCAGCAACCCAAACATTTTACCGTACATGAACCTCAATGCATTAACGTACACAATGAATTTAGATTTTCTAACAAAGACTATTGATATCATATTTGATTAGATTGTACGGATTATTCAGCTGCAGTCGGAAAAAGCAAAATGAGATAGATGATATCAGCCCAAAAAGGGAGGAGGCTCAAATTAGAAGTTCTTCAAAGGGGTGTTTTTTTTTTTTTTTTAATGATTTATTGGACTTGGTGGTACAAAGACATACAGACAGACATCAACAGGAGACAGAAATTACACAGCAACAAGTACAAATCATACATCATACACCATGCCAAATGCCATCATACAGCATGCCAAATGATCAATTTTCAAAGATATAGACAGCGTTGATCATATAACACATTGTGAACAAGTATACATCAAACATGGGATTTATAGTATGCTAAATGACCAATGTACACAGATAACCAGTGTTGGACAAGGAACATACTGAGAGCCAGTGCCGAAAGACAAACACAAACATCCATGCCTCACCGGAATTCGAACCCTGACCCAACTAGAAAGGGGTGTACCAAAACAGAGGTTGGCTCAATAGAACATTTGACACGTAAGTTTCTTTCTTTATCTCTTTTTTTTTGAAAAAGTGGTACACAAACTTTGTCATTTTAGCATTACTTTCTTTCCTTCTACAAGAATACTGAATTCCAAGTAAATACGAGTACTTACATTTTCTTTAGGTTTACCGGCCCAGAATATGGCGGCCCATTAGAAATTTCCCAGGTACCCCAGCGCCCCAGTCCACACTTGCGTCGTTAGACACTGAGGCTGGGCCGTAGGGCCGGATTAGGGGGAGGTCTCAATGCGCTATAACCTAGGGGCCCACCATTACAAAGGGCCCAGGAGGTATGCAGCTACACCGCAAATAATACACAGCTCATAATTGCGTATTTATGCATACGAATTAAAATAGTTTTAGTTTTGTCTCGTATGATTTCCACTCGATTATGAAACTTTGCTAGAAGACGAACAGATTTCTAGGTTGTGACTCACTAAAGGCAAACGTTTCAAGTCGCTGTGTACGGCCGGTCGACGAGACAGTTTTAGCTATTTCACTACCATCCACCCACACTTCCCTGTTTGCACTTGGAACCGTTAATGAGCGAATTACACTGTGATATCACATTGAATAACAAAAAAGGCGCCCCAAAAGAGTGTGTAATGCTAAATTATAAAAAAATTCCAAGAATATAGGAATCTTAAGTTTTTAACTCATGTTCTTTTGATACCAGTAGAAAATGCAGTGACTTTTTTATGAAAATTCTACAGGTAATTTATTAATTTGAAGAATGCACTACGCGTTAATTTTCACAAACATGTTGCTATAGTTTCGTATTTTAACGAACTTCAATAATGATTTTCCGCTATATGTTATTTCCACTGAGATGTCTTAGCCCAGGGGCCCACTATGGCCTTAATCCGGCCCTGAGGGGAGGGGGCAGAACAGGGGCTTAATTTTTTAACATTGGAGCTGAAAACTGATTAACTTTCTCACTACCTTGTAATCACCCCGTTTCCTCTATTCTATATTTAAAAAAAAAAAGGACCCTGCAAAATTTTAAAATTGATAGCTGCCACTTTTAACTTAATTGCATTTTAAACTTAAAATAATTAAATTAATTAATTTAATTGAACTTACAACCAATGTGTAACTCATCGAGATTTTAGGAATAATTTTAGCGCAGCATTGATATTTAAATGCTGACCCTTTCTCCATCTTCGATGGGTTTTTTGAGAATATGGAGATGGTCCCCAGTTGCTTCGCTGCGCCGAGGAGTATTGAGCGTGCTGTGGTGGAGTTAAAAGCACAAGAAAGAGGGAGGGGGAGACCCACCGTAGGACAAGAAAACTAACACTGTAACACCAAATTCAGCGTACGAACCCTAAAATCTCTGACCGTCCAATTGATCTACACGTCGCCGTCCCGGTGGCTGAGTGGTCTAAGCGATGGCCTCTGATCATTCGTCCGAACGGGGTCCGGGTTCGAATCCCGGTGAGGCATGGATGTTGTGTTTGTCTTTCGGCACTGGCTCTATCCCTTCCCTGGAACCAGTGACCCTAAATTAGGGACGGGCGACTGCTTATAGCCCATTGAGTTGCTCACGGTGGTCGTTAAACCTCCAATCAAAAAAAAAAAAAAAAAAGATCTACACGTCCACACAACAGTTGGCATACAGAGCTGCCAACTCTTGAAAAGAATCTAAGACCAAATAGTAAAATAATATAGTTGCCGCCTTTGCTTAACCACACACCGCCGCCCTGGTGGCGCAGTGGTCTAAGCAATGGCTTCTGATCATTCGTTCGTGAAGGGACCGGGTTCGAATCCCGGTGAGGCATGGATGTTGTGTTTGTCGGTTCACTGTAAACCGCCACACAGAAAAACTGCCACACAAGAAAACTGCCACACAGGAAGATTGCCACACAGGAAAACTGCCACACGCTTTTCATTAAGGGGCCGGGCACAAATCGCTATTCCTCCGAGGAACACTTTGAATGTGTGGCAGTTTTCTGGTGTGGCAGTTTTCCAAGTTTCCGAATTATGTGTGGCAGTTTCCCAAGGTGCCTAACGATGGGAAGGAGCTCTTGTGTTTGTCTGAATTTTCATGTCGGTTCATACTTAGGGCAACTGGCCACAGAAGTTCGAGGGGTATAAAGTTTGCCGTTTCCTGGCCTATATTGAGAATTCAATTGGGAACTCCAAACAAATTCCGAGAAAACGTTCTATGTAAGTCAAGCGAAAATTTCTGTGTTCAGGAAAGGGCAATTAGGTGGGATTTTTTAATAACGCTGCACTTTTACTTAGGCACTAAATATTTACATAACATGTCAAATTTGTAATATTTTTCTTTTACTTAATTAATTCATAGGCCCTAGACCTCACCCTTTTTAACAGCTTTTAATTCGCTGACTTTATATTCATAAATCTTAAGTATCAAATCAAGTAATCAAGTGAATAGCATTGCTCTTTTACTTAGGCACTAAATAGTCATCTTTTTAGCAGGTTTTATTCTACCAGTGTCATATTCACAACGTTTGCACATCAAACCAAGTTAATAATATTGCGCTTTTATTTAGGCACGAAATATTTATTCACAGGCCCTAGGCCTAGTCTTAGGCCCTTTTACCAGTTTTTATCCCACCAATACCATATTCACAACGTTTACACAGAAAATCAAGTTAATAATATAGGGCGTTTTCTTAGGCACGAAATATTTATTCATAGGCCCTAGGCCTAGGCCTTTTTAATAGTTTTTACTTTATCAATGCCGTATTCACAACGTTTACACAACAAATAATTGTAATAATATTGCGCTTTTACTTAGGCACGAAATATTAATTCATTGGCTAGGCCTAGGCCTTGTTAATAGTTTTTACTCTATCAATGCCATATTCACACCGTTTACACACAAAAAAAAATGTAATTGTATTGCTCTTTTACTTAGGCACGAAATATTCGTTCATAGGCCCTAGGTCTGGGATTATGAATTAATATTTCGTGCCCAATAAGCGTAATATTATTACAATTGATTTGTTGTGTAAACGTTATGAATATGGTATTGATAAAGTCAAAATTATTAAAAAAAGCCTAGGGCCTATGAATTAATATTTCGTGCCTCAGTAGACGCCCAATATTATTAACATGATTCGCTGTGTAAACGTTGTGAATATGACATTGGTAAAATAAAAATTAGTAAAAGGGCCTAGGCCTAGGGCCTGTGAATAAATATATCGTGCCTAAATAAAAGCGTAATATTATTAACTTAATTTGGTGTGTAAACCTTGTGAATATGGCATTGGTAGAATAAAAACTGTCAAAAAGACCTAGGCCTAGGGCCTATGAATTAATATTTCCTGCCTAAGTAAAAGCGCAATATTATTACATTTATTTGTTGTGCAAATGTTGTGAATATGGTAGTGATAAAGTAAAAACTATTAAAAAGGCCTAGCCCTAAGGGCCTATGAATTAATATTTCGTGCCTAAGTAAATGCCCAATATTATTAACTTGATTTTCTGTTAAACGTTGTGAATATGGCATTGGTTGAATAAAAACTGGTAAAAGGGCCTAAGCCTAGGGCCTGGAGCCTGTGAATAAATATTTCGTGCCTAAATAAAAGCGCAATATTATTAACTTGATTTGATGTGTAAACGTTGTGAATATGACACTGGTAGAATAAAACCTGCTAAAAAGATGACTATTTAGTGCCTAAGTAAAAGAGCAATGCTATTTATTGACTTGATTACTTGATTTGATACTTAAGATTTATGAATATAAAGTCGGCGAATTAAAAGCTGTTAAAAAGGCCGAGGTGTAGGGCCTATGAATTAATTAAGTAAAAGAAAAATATTACAAATTTGACATGTTATGTAAATATTTAGTGCCTAAGTAAAAGTGCAGCGTTATTAAAAAATCCCACCTAATTGCCCTTTCCTGAACACAGAAATTTTCGCTTGACTTACATAGAACGTTTTCTCTGAATTTGTTTGGAGTTCCCAATTCAATTCTCAATATAGGCCAGAAAACGGCAAACTTTATACCCCCTCGAACTTCTGTGGCCAGTTGCCCTAAGTATGAACCGACATGAAAATTCAGACAAACAAAAGAGCTCCTTCCCATCGTTAGGCACCTTGGAAAACTGCCACACATAATTCGGAAACTTGGAAAACTGTCACACATTCAAAGTGTTCCTCGGAGGAATAGCAATTTGTGCCCAGTCCCTGAATGAAAATCGTGTGGCAGTTTTCCTGTGTGGCGGTTTTCCGATGTGTGGCAGTTTTCCTGTGTGGCGGTTTTCTGATGTGTGGCAGTTTTCTAAGTTGCTGAAAAATGTGTGGCAGTTTTCTAAGTTGCTGAAAAATGTGTGGCCGTTTTCTAAGTTGCTGAAAAATGTGTGGCCGTTTTCTAAATTGCTGAAAAATGTGTGGCAGTTTTCCTGTGTGGCAGTCTTCCTGTGTGGCGGTCTTTCTCCAACCGTGTTGGTCTTACGGGTCTTACGGCACTGGCTCTCTCCCTTCCCTGGAAGCAGTGACCCTAAATTAGGACGGGCGATTGCTCATGGTGGTCGTAAATTAAACCTACAATAAAAATTAAAAAAAAAATAGCCACACACCCAAGGCGGTACGTGCACTTAAGCAAGAAACGGCACCATTACGCTTCCTTCGGTAGCATATAATGACAAATGTAAATTTGCCATTGTCTTCTCTTTTAGTTATTGATAGTTGATCGTGATTTTTAAATAATTTCAAACTTAGCAGTGATTTAGAAATTTATTTATTATTTATTTATTTAAATAACTTAATTTTTTTATTTAAATAACATTCCAAACTTAGTAGTGATTTAGAAATTTATTTTGTAACGAAAAACTTATTTAGAGTTTCTTGTAAGATTATTGGGGGTGGGGTTCAGATACGATTGGAGGAAATTCAGCACCCCTCCCCCGATAGTCTAGCTACGCCCCTGTAAACTGCTTGCTATACGTAATTTTTTCTGTCTATTTGCTTTACACGACCAAAACCATTTTTATTTGGCAATCTGTAATCTTCCTTCGATGTAAAACGAAAAAAAAAGAAAAGAAAACAAGTTAGGAAAATCATGCAATGCACTGATTATTGTACGCTTTCCAACATACCAAAGATCATTACTCAAGTTATTACTCAAGTTATGAGGATAATCGCTGTGGAATAAATCTCGCCCCTGTGTCCTGACCTTCGATCCCATTTCGATGATATTCAACAGAACCGGTTAAGTAGACTTCCGGAACAACATGATAAAGTTTTGTCTCAATTGAAGCATTTTTAGTCAAGTTATGACGCATAAGGGCAATTGAATGGATCGCGATCCTCTGTTCTGACCTTTGACCCCATTTCGACCATTTACAATACGGTTCCTCCCCAGCTGGTCCCCTACCACATAATAAAATTTCATAGAAATCGAACCATTTTTACGCGAGTTATGACGCATAAAGGCAGTCGAATTGATCCCGCTCCTATGTCCTGACATTTGACCCCATTTCGCCCATTTTCAAAAGGGTTCGTCCCCAGGTCGTCCCCTACCACATACTAAAATTTCATCGAAATCGACCAATTTTTACAAAAGTTTGCGTGCGGACAGATGGACAGTAAAACAGACAGACAAAGCTGGAGCATATACGCGTCTTCAACCTACGTTTGGAAAGCGTAAAAAAGATGAGAAATAAAAGTTTGAGCAGGAGTGTAACTATTGAAGTCGCTAAAAATAAACGGCGAATCATGTTTATTGTTTCATAGATAGATAGATACTTGAGCATCAGCAGTCCTTAATCACCATAGCACGATCCCCTTCCTTCCCTCCCGCTTCCCTGTTAAGCAGGCAGCGGTTCCGAGTCTCCTCCCAGCGTGCCGCCTGTCCGCTCCGTTCGTCCTCTGGAGGTTCGACTTCCGTCTGAGCAAGGCCGCGGATGGAAGTGCAGCTGGGATCCCACGGCTTTTGTCGTTGATTGATCGAGCGACCGTAAACCCGAAGAGCGCCCGCCGCTGAGTCGAACACACGAGACGCACGCACGAGAACGACGATCGTTAACGGCCGCTGCCCTTAAGGACCGGCCGACGCCCCATAATGCGACGCAGTCGTTTCGTCCGCTATCAGGCTTCGCCTATGCTGCTTCCTTTCTCTCGCCTCCGGCTTCTCCTTCATCTTCTTCTCCACGGAACACAAATGGCGAGGAGAAGCACTCACGTATACGATCTTGTTTCTTTTTCTTTCTTCTTCTTTTTTTTTTTAAGATAGTTTGTTCCTCGAGCTCCGCAAATCGCTTTATTTCTTTTATTTCATTTTTTTGCTTCGCAGTTACTTTCCGTTTTTTTATCTTGCTTTTTTTTTTTTAGTTGGTTTCAGTCGTACTCGCGAGATCTGTGCTTGCAGCTTGAAGCTACGAATCACTGAAAGACACGCAAACGCAGTTACGATCGAACGGCGAAGTTAGGTTTTGTACCTCTGACCTTCCGAACTAAATGAAGAGAAATCTAAAATGCGATGACTAATAACAAAATCTGCCTGGACTGAATTCGTACCTACGATATATATTACGGGTATGCAAAAGTTTCTGCCGTTTTAAAGAGAAAGGAGACAGGAACAATCAGGAAACCAGTACACATTTATTCAACGAAATATTGGCCGTTAGCATCAATGACCTTTTGCCATTTTTCAGGCAACAAATGAATGCCCTGTGATAGGACTCAGGTTTTGAGCTAATAAATAATAATAAAAGAGGCGGAAATTGGTGGTGGATTTTTGGTGGAATAATAATAAATCTAAATAACAGAGGCGGAAATTTCAGTGACGAAATTTTCCACCTCTGGAACTGTGGTGAACCGCTGTTGGGCTAGGGCATGTTGCATAGAGCGAAACAGATGAAAATCTGAAGGTGTTATGTCCGGAGAGTAAGCCGGGTGCGATAAAACCTCCCAGTGTAATTGTTCAAGGGCTGATTTCGTGGTGGCACCGACATGTGGTCTGGCATTATCGTGTAACAGGATGACTGGACTGCGTCCTTTACCTGTCCATGGGCGTTTTTGCTCAATTGCGGCATTCAGTTTCATCAACTGATCGTTATATCGGTGTGCAGTGATTGCCTCGCCCGGTTTCAGCAGTTCGAAGTACAGCACTCCATCATATCCCACAACACGCACAACAGCACCTTTTCCCCGTGGATATCCTGTTTCACAGTGAATGTTGATGGCTGGCCTGGGTTGACCCAGGATCGCCTGCGTCATCCTCTTGCAACAGCGATTCCAGCTTCTCGTCTGCGAGTTCTTGCGGTCTACCTGCACGTGGCTTGCCTTCCAAGCTTAGATCACCTTTCTTAAACCTGGTAAACCATTCTCGACACGTCCGCTCACCCATAACCGTTTCGCCATACGCTTGACATATTGAACCGTATGCTTCACTCGCACTTTCCCCTAAATTAAACATGAATAACAAACAGTGCCGCAAATGAACTTTATCGACCGCCATGCTTGGCTTCATGTACGAACTGACAGCACGGGTCGCTTACCGGTTAGATCCCTACGACGTCCGCTAGAGGAGCGGCGGAGACTTTTGCATACCCCTAATAGAATGGGGGGCGAGCATGCGAGTATTCCAACGTGTACCAGTAACACATTCCCTGTACAACTGAAAAGGAAGAAGTTGTGACTTCTTCCTTTTCTGCAGTACTTCTTGATTCACTATTAAGTTCAGCATTTTTCTCGCGTTGCCAACTTAGAACAAGGGAAGTACATATCCATAAGCAAAAACGAACAAGTTAGTAAAATCATGCAATGCATTGATTATGATACGCTTTCCAACATACCAGAAATCGTTACTCAAGTTATGAGGATAACGGCTGTGGAATAAATCTCGCTCCTGTGCCTAACTTTTGACTCCATTTCGATGATATTAAACAGAATTGGTTCACTATACCTCCGGAACAACATACTAAAGTTTTGTCTTTCAAATTCGTTTTATTGGGACAACTTAAAGAAATACAGAAAGTATAGGGAACATACAATAAATGGGTAGGGAGGTAATTTGAGGAACCTCAAAATGCAGGACACAAATAGATGGGCATAAATATGGAGACGTCTATAGGCTTCTAGGCCGGAAAATACTGGAATGATAAGGAACTTGAGGATCCAAATTTCTAAACATGTAGAACGCACGTTTTTCCCAACGCGCAAAGTCTTGGGCGTAGACGCCATAAGAGTCACAGTCATGTTGTGAAGGAGGATCAGGAGAGAGCCATTTACGCCGCTTTTGAGGACGTCGAGACCATTGAATGGAACAGTCCAGGGAAGCACCAGCAGAGGAAGGCGGAAAATGAGACGACGAAGCATCGGTGTTGGGAAGAGCAGGCGATGAAACAGGAACAGTTGCAGAAGATGATGCGCCAACAGCAGAAGAAGCAACGGTAAAAGATGACACTGATGGAGATGGAGGAGCACACTGGGGACTGGTGGACACAGGCTCAATAGGCATGGTAGCTGGCACAGCGAGCTCAGAACTAGGAAAGATGGCTGGTGTGGTAGAAGTCGTGTGATAGAATCCCTTCTCCAGCTTTTCGAAAAATAAATGTGTGGTGACGTTGCACTCCATACACAAGATTGACTGGGAGTTCCCAAGTGCACGTTCTACTTCTACAGCGGATGGCTGCCTGCGACGATTCATGGTCACGGCTGACCCGTGGGCCATGCCCCCGGCCCACTTCCGGGGGTGGGGGAGATGTGACGTGCCTTCCCAGGAGGACGCACATGACATAAAGGCAGATAGCAGCGGTAACGAACGTCCGCGTAGCTCAATTGGTAGAGTGACTTATTCCTGAATGAGGGGGACCAGGGTTCGAGCCCCGGCGTGGACAAAAATGACGGAGAAATTTACTTCGTTATAATATGTCCAGTGTGGCACCTTCAATAGAAGCCAATTAAACTAATGCGCGCCATACAAGGTTCCAGATAAATAAATAAACAGTAATTAGTAACTCTAAGGTTTAAAATACAGCATCGGGAGCATGAACTGCCGACATATTTGCATATGCTTGATTATTTTTACATATGTTTGAATTTTGAATTTTAGCAGCAGCATTTCTCCAAAGGTTGACCTCAAGTATTTCGGGCACAGGTACAAGAAAAAAATGTTAATCATTTTTCTGACTGTCGGACCAAATTGATGTAGCTCTGGATTTTAACCACGGGGCGAGCATGTACTTTGCCTTACGACAAGGGGTGCTTCTTTGGTGCAAAACCATGCTCTGAGTGGTAAATCAACCTAAACGATTTTGTAAGGCATGGCGTGGGTGAGTTGTTCTTGTGACAAAAATAGATGGAGGAGTTTTGATGATCCCGAAAATAATCTGTGGACAGAGGCAGATTTTGACGATGTCATTGACGAATCTGTAAATAAGAAGATACGAAAAGTCAAGTTAGTTTAATTCGTAGATATGTTAGACCCTTATTTGTCTTGTGATGCACACTAAAAAATGCAATAAAATATGACTGTATTTTTATTTTTCATAAGAAAAATGTGATTTTGATTTTTATATAGGAGTAACTCTCAATAAAGGACATCCGTGGGACCGGACGTTTTGTCTCTTAAATAGAGGTGTCTCTTATTCGGGGGTTCCTAACGAAACACACCTAACGATATACGTATTAAATAAATACGCAACAGATATTTCATTTTAATAAAGAATGTGAATTTTATATGTAAATAACAGTAAATCTTAAATACGATAAAAATATAAAATACATATGTATAAAACAGAAATATAGTACATGTATAAAAGCGCAGTAGTTGTATATGAAACAATAGAAAGTATGTGTAGCGCGTATTTATTTGAAATAATCCGACACAAGGGCTTGTTTTGAAGCTTTCAATTTACAGGCATCTTTCTTCATTTGAATATTAAGTTTACTGATTAAATTGAGTCCTCACTGTCACCATTGAAAAAACCTATCCAACTGTTCGGCGTATTTTAAGACTATTTCAAAGTTTTTGATATCACAGCTTTCCTCCTCTTCTTCCTCATCACTTTCCTGATCCTCCAAGCACTTTAGTGGTATGCCTTCATTATTAACTACAGGACTAAAAGCTCTGATGCCTTCATTCGTATCATCGTTACACAACTGTTCATCGATCGCAATATATTCCTCTATGGCAACATTACTTACCACTGTCTTTGACAAGTTCAAATAATTCTGTATTTTTTTCAGTGTACTCACTCAGTGCACTTTCACTGGAAATTGAAATGGTGAATCCTGCCTTCTTAAAAGACTGTTTAACACACCTTAGTGGTATTGGTTTGACAGACGTAGTTATCCACTGTATTTCATTCAATAGATTCTTAGAATTGGCAAGCTGTTCATTGTTTTAACAAAAAGAAATTTGAGAAAAGACATGCCATAGAAACAGTCTTCTACTTTATATGCGGTACCAAAGTTTCTGATGGTACCTTGCTTGGTCCATAGGCTGCAATACTGAAATTGTATTAGGTGGAAAGAACGCCAATTTCCCAGATTTAAATTTTAAATTTCTGATTTTTGAGTGGAACAGTTTCTTTCTAAGGAAATTTTTGTTTTCTGTAAGTGTTCCTAAAATAGAGTGTCCCTTTTTCGGAGGTAAATACATTAGGTTCCCTATACCAAGGGATTAAGACTAGGAGAATTGTCCCTTAAATAGAGGTGTCCCTTAAAGGAGGTAGCACCGTATAAGTACAGGGTGTCCTAAAAAGATGCAATTAATTTCAAATCATGAGAACCATGCATACAAAACTAATACCAGCATTCTTTTTGTTGCAGGTGATAAGGAATACCCTAAAGTTTTCTAGAAATGTACCTAATGGATCCTGCGACGAAAGCACAGATTGTGGAGTGGTTTATTGAAACCCGATCCGAAACGCATTTTCAGCAGAATTTCAGAACAAAATATCTGAGCAAACCGCCTATACGTAACAGCATCAGAAAGTGGTAGAAGTCACTCAAGGAAACTGGTAGCGTCATTACAGAGAAAAGCCTTGGACGCTGGTTCCAGAAAGGAAGGAGGTTGGAACCATCAGAAACTGGTTCAACTTACTCAAGGAAACTGGTAGCGTCATTACAGAGAAAAGCCTTGGACGCTGGTTCCAGAAAGGGAGGAGGTTGGAACCATCAGAAAGTGGTTCAACTTACTCAAGGAAACTGGAAGCGTCATTACAGACGAAAGCCTTGGACGCTGGTTCCAGAAAGGGAGGAGGTTGGAACCATCAGAAAGTGGTTCAACTTACTCAAGGAAACTGGAAGCGTCATTACAGACGAAAGCCGTGGACGCTGGTTCCAGAAAGGGAGGAGGTTGGAACCATCAGAAAGTGGTGCAACTTACTCAAGGAAACTGGAAGCGTCATTACAGAGAAAAGCCTTGGACGCTGGTTCCAGAAAGGGAGGAGGTTGGAACCATCAGAAAGTGGTTCAACTTACTCAAGAAAACTGGTAGCGTCATTACAGAGAAAAGCCCGGTTACAAAGCACCAGGTCAATGTTGCAGTACATACAGAAATTAATAAAAATTGGGGAAGGTCAACTATGTACTAAATTATTACTGATAACGTATTTGGGAAAGAAATTCGCAAAAAAAAAAAAAAAAAAAAGAGAAAAGAAAAAATGTTAATAATACTACTACAGTCTATATTTAGTGTGGTTTTAACAACTTAGCCTCTCCCCCTCCCCTAGTCTATTTTGAAATTGAAGGAATTAGAGATATAATCTTACTATTTATCTGCAAAATGTTACAGGTCATACAGATATACATAAAAAAAGTTTTGAGGCTGCCAAGTGGACTAAATTGATACTGAGAATGCGTAACTGTCAGCACAATGTACACGCAGAAATAAATAAATGAAAAATAAACTTACCTTGTACTTGATTTCGCCCCCCCCCCCCCGGTACGAACATGTGTTAGAACATGCATACTTGTAATTTTTCCCGCACATGAAACGAAGATTGAAAATATATAAAAACGAAAATTGAAATATAGTTATTTGCATGGGGTTTAGGGTAGTTAAACTGGGGTTAGGATTTAGTTCTCCTGTAATGATGATTATCAAATGTCTTTGCCAAAATTTCGAGATCTATATTCCCATTGTTAGTGAGGCACACAGGAAGAACAGATTCATTAAGTAGCTCCTACAAACATAGCATATTTTCTTTTCCCTGACTTGTTTTTAAGCAGTGATTTTTCAACTTGGTGAGTAGTTATTTTAAAAATATCATTAAAAATACAGAAGCGCATTTTAGTCCCAGTTCAAATTTGTTTTGATTCCACTTTGAACATTTTCCGTTTGCTACATTAAAAAAAACTTCTTTGTCGCTAATTTTTTTAACACAAATTTTACATTTTGTACATGGAGTAACTGCTCACAATCATTAGTCAAAAGGATTTAAATAATTTGAAGCAAATGATCAATATTTTCACACTGTCTTAAGTTACCTATGGACGGTGCCCGTTGCTTAGCTTGACGTCACAAGCAAGTTCTGGTGGCCAGGCCCGTAAACATAGAGAGGAGGAGGAGGAGGAGTCCCGGGGGCCCCGCCTCAGCACGTAGTTGCGCAAGGTTGCAGTGGTACCGTACCAAACATGCATAGCGGGACGAATGAAACCATGTTGTATTCAGCAATCGGTTTCGCGTCTATGTATCAGTGCTAACGATCGTCAATTGAGAATCTTGTGATGCTATTTCGGGGTCCAATTGTTCATGCATTGTTGCAACTCAATGCGGAAAATACGAAGCAAATGAATAGTTGAGAAAGTTACAGCCTCAAATTGTTTATTGACTCATACGTCATACGTGCAGGTTGCCCTGGATTGATCTCAGGTCATTAGTAAAGCATTCGCTTTTTCTCATTCATTCTACGATCCCGCCTAATTTCTCTTGTACTTCACTTTCTTAATACCTACTCGCCCTTCCCAGTTTCGAAGCCATCTTCCACTCCACCACTTTCCTCGCTCGCCCCTCGAAGTCGTCTCCTCTCCTCTTAGAGTTCGTAGCTTCTTCTCTGCTTGTGTGTCCGCCCTGGCTCCAAGGGCAAAGCCTCTGATGCAAGAAAACAATCACGCCCGTGCCGAATCGCCTTGGATCACAATGCAGGTGATCCTAGCGTAGGCTAATAAAACGATTTAAGTACTTAAGGTTTTCTAAACCGGCTCTGCCATACAAAAGAACGATTCCCTGTGAAAAACATTTTTACGACCTCTAATTACCGATGTCGCCTTAGACAGCTCCTTTCGAGTTTCTTGCTTGGAAATTAATTAATAGTAAAATCCTTTAAAATCTCCAAAATCCATGTAACAGTCTACAGACGGTGTGGTCATAGGACTGATCTTGTTGGCCTCCGTAGCGTGGTGTCTTGGTTCGGGGCGCTATCAGTTTCAACAGCAGTTCACAGCTCGTACGCATAGTGTATACAATGACATCACGATGACATGTCGATGAGGTGATGCTGTCCACTTTATTGCCATATCTCCGTGGTTGCCTGATGCCCACTTTTAGTAGAATAACGCCCGTTCGCACTCTGCTAACATCAGCAGACAGTGCCTGCTTGGTGTCCAGGTGCTGCGCTGTCCGGTGTTACCCCCAGACTTCTCTCCAATACAGTGCGTGAGGGCGATGAATTGTGGTCACAGATCGATGACGCATGGTGAGCGACACCTCGGGACATCATCCGGGAACTTTTCCACTCTATGCCATGCTGAGTTCTCGAATGTGTCGCCCAGCATCGCGGTCATACGACCTACTGACTCAGTGCTAAATAACACTGTCTCCCCGCCCATCGCTTCATTGTATCCCTCAAAAATCAAATAATTTTTTCCTCACCTACAAGTGCGGCAAGTTTCGTTTCATTTCGTGCACTCCTTCTTGATGTGGCATTTTCTATCTTGAGCAATGTACAACAAAGGCAACAGACACATTTATAGTTCTACTTTGTGCTTATTTGCAGAAGGTTTATTGTTAGGCATTCAGGTATTGTTCGAAATGGCATGGCCGAATTTGTACTTGGAAATAAATTTTTAGTTGGAAGCGCACTGATGTCTATACTTTCTATTACAGTTACGTGTTATTATTTTTTGAGCTAGGGGTATACACGGTCGTATTAGAGTAATATGACCACCTACCTAATAATGGGAAAAACCACCCTTGGCCCGAATGACAGCGGCGAGACGGCGTGGCATGGACGCAATGAGGACGTGGAAGATTGCCCGAGGCACACGTGCCCATTTGGACTGCAGCAGAGCACGAAGGTCCCGGAGATGACGCGGTTGTGGGTCGGCACGTCGAACCTGTCCATCCAAATAATCTGGGATTGAAGTCAGGCGATCTGGCAGCCTATTGGAGAACGGGGACATCGCTGTCGTGTTCCTGGAACCAGTCACTCACCCCTTTAGCGACATGCCACGTCGCAGTGTCCTGTTCGTAGACACCATCACCACCAGGGTAAACGTCCAACATGAAGGGATGCATGTGGTCAGCGAGGATGGACAAGTAGCCATTGGTGTTCAGAGACCCGTCCAGTGGTGCCAGCGATCCCAGGATATAGCAGAAATACATCCCCCTATACATACATACATACACACAGCCTCCACTTGCCTGTAGTTGAACGACAAGCGTGTCCGAGTGTTGGTTCTCGTGTGTCCGAAGCCGTATCCGCCACCGCCCGTCATTTCTGTGGAGTAGAAACCTCGATTCGTCGGAGAAGGTTACCTTTTTCCACTCTTCAACTGTCCAATGACGGTAGTCCCATGCGAACTGCAGGCGTAGTTGTCGATGGACCTGGGTTAACATGGGCGCCTTGACGCATTGTCGACTCCGGAAACCCATGCGTAAGAGGGCACGCTCTACTGTTATCGGGGACGCATACCTAGGTGCTCCAGCGTTCATTTGCATGGTCAATTGCTGCACTGTTGCGCGTCGATTGCCCTTTACCAGTCGACGAAGACGACGTTCTCCTCTGGGGTCGATGGCTTTTGGGGCTTCACAGTTATAACATCGGGAGGTACTCGGTGTGCCAGCGGTCCATTCTTGGTACACCCTTACTACAACACCTCGCGAACAGCCCACGAAGTCTCCTGTTTCTGAGATTCTTCCACCCTTGGCGCGGTAGTCGAGGATCATTCCTTTTTGCTCGTCGGCCAGATCACTACCTCTGCCCATTGTGCTCACGTTACGCACTATGGCTCATCTGTCCTGGCAGAACGCTTATATCTCCGTGAGGTGGACCTTGTCACATGCTCTCTGTGACGCACCTGGGCGTTTATACACTGTGATTCCCGGGTGGTCATATTATTCTGATAACGACTGTGTATTCTTTGTACATAGGAGTAACCACAATGCCTGTTCTCCTAGTCAGTCTTTAAATATACTTTGAGATAGTAGACAGACTGAAGGCCAGAAGATTACTGACATCAATTTTTGAGGAGGTGTATTTTCTTATATATAGAAGCAGCAGAGGCGTATCTTGGGTCCGAGACCTGGGCTATCTCACCCTCCCCCTCCCTCCCCTAGTACTGATTTTTTTTTAATTGCGAAGTTTAATTTTTAATTGTTAAGTAATGGAAGTAACTTTTTTTCTAAATTTTAGGTACATCATGTCATTGCTAACGTGATACCAAATAATTATGAGGATTAGGATTTGAACACTTATTTGTACATGAACTCCATTCTTCTTTCCTTTTGTGTGAACTTGAGTGTTACGTTTTCATAAAAATGTTTCTTCTGAGTACTTTTGCATATCTAAAAAGAATGTTTTTCTCTACTGACAAAACAGCCGCTTTTTCGAATGTGCATGTCCTTGTGTGGCATTAAGATATATCTTGATTCTTTTTAATGCAGAAAAACTTCTTTCGGCAGTTGTAGTTGTTGATGGAAGAAAGCTTAATATGAGGTCTGCTAATTTGTACACCTCACTAAACACTATGTCCAATTTATTCAACTTTATGTAACACGTAACATCTCTTACTGATTTGTTTTTGAATTCATCAAGGGAATAAAACACCTTCAGTTCATTTTTTAGTAGATCTGTATCAAAATTTGAAGCATAGAGTTTTTTTAGTTCTGACAGTAGATGTTCAGGGAAGCTTTCACAAAATTTACCAAAACAGTTCGAATCCAACAAGGCCACGAAAATAAGATATAATATCTCTGATTTCAATTCATTGACACTTCACAAAAAACTGAAAGAACTCTTGCGAAACCCTCTTATGGGAAGGAGTATAGTATGCGTGTGACTGAAATAGTCTAAGTCTTCTTTTTTCTGTGCGAACCGTTGCCCAAAGCAATGGCCCATTCCCTTCTACCAGCTGATTCATGTTGTCATGGAAACGCTAGCAGGCGATCGTACAGAAGGTTTTCGAATCAGAACTGCGAAGCCTCTGAAAGAGTTGCTTGCGTTATGCCGTTGGTTTTCGTTCGCCAGACTGAGTCAAAGAAGTGAAATCCGCAAGCGCTTTTTTTTTCGCACCGAAAGCATCGACATATTTTAATATCGTTGATAATTGACTTTTATTTGTGTATATTAAATTAACTTTTATGTATGCATTCTCTGGGCTTCGCAGCTAGCCTAGCTAGCCTCGAATATACGCCACTGAGGAGCAGTTATGATATTTTGCTGCAGGACCTGCAAATTCACGCTACGCCGTTAACAGCAGCCGTTCCACTAAATAAGTAGATCACAAAATTTCGGATGACTTGCCTTTAATCATAGGCGTAATAACAGGGATTGCCAGCACTCCCTAATGTTTCAGTAAACATTTCTTTATTGCCCTGATGACCATGTATGTCAAATGTCTCCATTGTTTATTTAACAGTTCTTCTCGAAGTTAACGCATGTTAAATGCAAATTATGCTCAACAATGACGCAAGTCCCGTCTCCTAAACTTGATGTTACCGTATGTAAAACAGAATCTCGCAGCATTGATCGATATCAACGCTGTTACTGATGTATTTAAAGTGACCATTTCTTTCATAAAACAAGTTTATACGCATTTCCTTTAAAAACAAATTCTAAATCGTGATTCCTTTCACTGAGTCCGTTAAATACACACAAAGAAAACTTTTGATTTTTTAGTATTTTTTTTAATTAATTGCTTTATAGATTAAAATCGATGCGTGAAACATTCTTGTTTTCGTTCAAATAAATAATGAAAAGCGTGTTAGTCTTTTCCCCCTTGTGCCAGGAAGTCCCTAATGATTTACTCAAGTATCACCAAGCTCTTAATCTTAGACTAGCAGCTGCTCCGGCTGCTGAGTGTTAAGAGGCGCGGATCTTTGGCTGATTGCCAGTGCTAAGCCTGGACCCAAACTCCGGATGAGGCATTTGTTTTGGAGCACTGACGTTGTCTTTTTCCCAAAACTAGTGGCCTCAAATTAGGAACGGGCAACTCCTCATAGCACTATGTCACGAGTGCAGAAACAATGGCACCGGCCAAGGTGGCACTCAAAATAATATTGTTGGAACGCGGCATGTAGTACAGTCCATTGATTCTTTAAACCACATCCAAATAAATAAATATACATGCACCGAGTGATAAGTTAATTATGAAAACACCTATCAAAAGTGGATGCAGCCCGTTGACTTCGTAATTTCCGAGAGGGCGCAATTAGTCGATCGACGTAGCATATATAAGGTGTGAATGGAGCAGTAGGTAGTAAAATTCGGAGCGTGATGGGTAAACGAAAGCACTTACCGGACTTTGAGAAATGACAAATTGGGAGAGCTCGGAGAGCGGTTGTCTCTATATTTCCCAAATGGCTGAAATGGTGATTTGTTCGAGAGCAGCTCTAGTTAAAGTATATCAGGACTGGCGTGAAAATGGTCAAACAACGACCCGGAGGTAAAACTGCGCAGGACAAGGAAAGGTTGATCGAAGAGGTAAGCTCCTGGTCTGGCGACACGTACAGTCCAACAGACGCAGCATTGTACAGCAGTTGACTATCCAATACAACAGAGTCCAACCCGGAACAGTATCTGTCATGACCACGCTTGCACGCATGCGCTATAACAGCAGACGACCCCGACGTCATCCTCTCCTAACCTCGGTTCATCGCCGCAAAAGACTCTCCTGGTGCAAAGATCATGCAACTTGGACGTCGGATGATTGGATAAAAGTGTGCTAGTCTTTATCCAATCATCCGACGTCCAAGTTGCATGATCCGGTGGAGGCGGTTCTATGGTGTGGGACATATTTACCTGGCAGGAACTTGGACTCTTGTTGCATGTAGAACAACGTATGACTGGTTTCCACTATCGTTTAATTACTTGCTGACTTCGTACAGCCAGCAATGGTGCTCATTTTTCCCGAATGGTGGCGCTGTGTTCCAAGATGACAATACGCCGAGCCATAGGTCCAATGTTTTGCAGGAATGGTTTGAGGAACACAGTTCAGACTTTCATCATATCGACTGGCTTTCGAATTCTCCTGATGTCAATCTCATAGAGTACTTGTGGGGCACTATCGAACGGCATATCGGGCGTCTGGATACAGCAATCACCTCCCTACCAGCATTGAAGGCCGCATTACACACAGCGTGGTTGGCCATACATCCCAACTGCTTCTGGCATCTTATTGAATCGATCATCGATGCAAAGTCGGATAGTTGCTGAACTGAGGGCGAAAGGAAGATTACTAAGTATTAGGCAGGTGGTCATAATACATTGATAACTGAGTGTATATACACTGACGGAAAAAAATCCCAACATCACGAAAAAATAATTGTAGAGGAATGAAATGGCGGCATTACATTTGTATAGGTAACATATTTAATCGATTAAGGTTTCAAGATCACAGCTTAATGTAAGCGCAAGAAGAGCCATTTTAAATGTGAAATGCTGGTACATTAATAACCGGTGTAACCGCCAGAATGTTGAATGCAAGCACGCAAACGTTCATGCATTGTGTCGTACAGGTGCTGGATGTCAGTTTGTGGGATGGAGTTTCATGCCTGTTGCACTTGGTCGGTCAATACAGGGACGGTAAATGCTGGTTGGAGGTGACGCTGGAGTTGTCGTCCAATGATGTCCCATAGGTGCTCGATTGGTGAAAGATCTAGTGATCTAGCAGGCCATGGCAACATGTCGATACTCTGTAGAGCATGTTGAGTTACAACAGCGGTATGCGGGCGAGCGTTATCCTGTTGGAAAACACCCTCTGGAATGCTGTTCATGAATTGCAGCACAACAGGTTGAATCACCAGACCGACATACAACTGTGCCATCAGGGTGCGTCGGATAACAACGAGAGTGCTCCTGCTGTCATAGGAAATTGCTCCCCAGACCATAACTCCAGGTGTAGGTCCAGTGTGTCTCCACCGCAGACAGGTTGGTTGCAGGAGCTCACCTGGCCTCCTTCTAACCAACACACGGCCATCACTGGCACCCAGGCAGAACCGGCTTTCATCAGAAAACACAACAGATCTCCACTCCGTCCTCCAATGAGCTCTAGCTTGACACCACTGACGTCGCAAACGGCAGTGGTTTGGAGTAAGTGGAATGCACGCTACAGGGCGTCTGGCTCGGAGCTGTCCTTCAAGTAACCGATTTGTAACAGTTCGTTGTGTCACTATTGGGGGCAACTGCAGCTCGAATTGCTGCCGCAGACGCGGTACAATGCGCCACGGCCATACGCCGTACACGGCGGTCTTCCCTCTCAGTAGTGCCACGTGGCCTGCCGGAACCCGGTCTTCTTGAGGCAGTACCTTCCCTTGACCACCGCTGCCAACAATCATGCACAGTGGCTACATTCCTGCCAAGTTGTTCTGCAATATTGCGGAACGAAAATCCACCTTCTCGTAGCCCTATTACACGAATTCGTTCAAACTCCGTGAGCTGTTGATAATGACTTCTTCGTCTTCTTAAAGGCATTCTTGACTAACATCAACACACTACGTCGAATCTCAACGATAACTAACGCTCCCGAACGTTAGAGCGCGTATTTACAGCAAACCTGCTTTGCATGTTCCGAGGGGCGCCACTAGCGCCACACGTATGGGCCGAGCGCTAAATTTGCATAGACGTCATCTTACAGATGTACTCTCACCGCCTACCAACTGTCGTTTATCTAACACAACCCCATCTTGGTGTTGGGATTTTTTTCCGTCAGTGTATATAAGCATACACTGTTCGTAAAAAAAACAAAATTAACCTCATACCCTAATGTTATTTCTATGCTGGAGGCACAATCAGATTGAATGTTTATACAGCTTTTCGCAACTTCTTCGGAGTTCGGAAAGCTGTACAACGCCAAACGGATCGAATTTAGCTGAAAGTAGTGTCTTGCAAAAAGTGAAATAGTCGAATATCTCCAGGTAATCTTCAACAATGTGAACGAATCCATAGCTTATTTTATCATTTTAATAGTTGAATAGCTCCAGGTAATCTTCAGTAATGTGAACGACAGCCATCTTCTTTTTCATGCAGCCAAAGAAAATCGACATGCTTATCCATGCAGCCAAAGAAAAACGACATGCTTATCCATGCAGCCAAAGAAAAACGACATGCTTATCCATGCAGCCAAAGAAAAACGACATCCTTATCCATGCAGCCAAAGAAAAACGACATCCTTATACATGCAGCCAAAGAAAAACGACATCCATGCAGCCAAAGAAAAACGACATGCTTTTCCATGCAGCCAAAGAAAAACGACATCCATGCAGCCAAAGAAAAACGACATCCTTATACATGCAGCCAAAGAAAAACGATATCGTTATCCATGCAGCCAAAGAAACACGCCATGCTTTTCCATGCAGCCAAAGAAACACGACATGCTTTTCCATGCAGCCAAAGAAACACGACATGCTTTTCCATGCAGCCAAAGAAACACGACATGCTTTTCCATGCAGCCAAAGAAAAACGACATCCATGCAGCCAAAACAAAAACGACATCCTTATTCATCCAACGGAGGAAAAACAGCAGGCTCCATTGCTATCGAAAAGGACCGTGGTTCTCTTTTAGTTGAACGGGCTATAGAACCATTCCTTCACTTCTGAAAGTGCGCAACTAACATAGCCTGAACGTTTTCAGGAAGAAATGCGAATTTTAAATATGCCAGAAACTGGTGTAAAACTTTCAATTTCAATTTTAATCGGATTGCAAGCAGTGACTTTTGCGCCCTCTCTTGAGCAGCGCCCCGGGCAGGCAGTTTTTTTCGCCCTAGTTACTCCTCTGTTCTAAACATTCGTCCGAAATGGGTACGGGTTCGAATCTCTGTAAGGTATGGATGTTGTGATTGTCTTACAGCACTAGCTCTCTTCTTTTCCGGGAACCAGTGGCCCTAAATTAGAGACGGGCGACTGCTTAAAGCCCACTGAGTTGCTCACGGTGGTTGTTAAACCCCCAAACAGAAAAAGCAACAATAAAACAAAGACAGAGAGGGGGGGGCAGAAAGAGAGAGAGAGAAATAGAAAAAACAGTAAGCTCTGGGTTTGTCTGCTTCGTTCCACTTATGGCTGGTGTTTCTTACCTTTCTGATTAGTTGGTGTCTGCGAGGTTGAACAGGGAGACGGGGAAATGAGAACGCTATACGACCTTTTTACCTTTCAACACACGCGGAAAATTGGAAAAATAGAAAATTATACCTAATACGGGATACGTCGGTTAACATCGAGTTCCGGATAAACGACCTTTGGTTAAAAGAAATTTTACTGCATTGATACTTGAAAAAATTTATTCCAGGCATGCGCAGTGTTCACTGGTAGAGGCATTATCCTGAACCCGAGAACCAGAGATCGCGAATACACTAGAATCGGCCCCAAAGCATCCTAACTAATAATACATTCACATCAAACAAATAAGCGAGCTAATTACAAGAAGAAAAACCGTGTTTTGCTTTTATATATCTATTTTGTTTTTACTGTTGTTGCGTTTCCTTTGAATCTTTGACGAACATAAAACTGCGTGCAAGACAAAATGAATACGATTCACTAGATCCTGTCGCTCATTTTGTATTTTTCAATACCTACCTTGACGAAAGCCAAGACATCTCATTGGATATGCAGTTGTTCCTTGTTTGTATTTAGATCTAGTTGGCTCGTCATCATCATCAACAACAACAACATCATCATCGTTGGGCGACCTCACAGATACGGATCTACAACGAATAACACTGATTTATCGTATGTTATTCCAGACGCGTATATCTCGTGCACACGAAAAACAGGCGTCTACCCCAAAACGACAATTCTATCCGAGAGAGGCAAAAACCAAAACAAAGTTCTTCATTGATGCATGAAAACTTCCTCATGAAAAAATTAATACAGCGAAAGAGAGCAGAGTTAGAAACGGGGGAGGGAGAATCGTTAGAATCGGGAGGAGGTACTTCAGCAGCCTAAATACAAAAGAGTAGGGATGAAAAAAAAAAAAAAAAAAAAAGAGGAGGGACACCAAAAAAAAAAAAAGAAAGAAATGGGGAATAAAGGACAAAACGCTCAATGCCCAGATATTGCTGCCTTAATGAGGTCATTAATATTGACTGCTCGAGTATTGATCTCCCCTAAACACTGACGCTGGTACCATTAGAACAACTCCCCCCCTTTCCCCACCCACCCCTCGACCAGGCCATCACACCCACAGTTGCACGCAACAAACCATCAGCAACGTTCTCTCCTTATGCGCCCCCCTCCCTTTCTCCCTCCTCTCCACAGTGAGAACATAAGTTCAATACTTTGGGACAAGTAGCATAGGGGGCTACCGCGAAACATGATGTCGGGGGGAGCACTAAAAATAAAAGGAAGAATAAAAAGATATACATAATCTAAGCTGGGAGCGGGTGTGGTGTATAAAGAGCGAAACCGACCTGCGTCGACTGTTCAATTGCCCATTAGAACACCTTCCCCTCCTTCATCTCCTCCTCACAGCTCCACAAGATCTTGTTATTCTTTTTATTTATTGCTCGCACCTAATTTTTCAGGCCTTCCCTTCTAATGCTGTTACTCTTCAGCCCATGTCAATAGGTATTTTATCAGATTTTCTTTTTTTTACTTTATTTTTCGAGGAGAACGTCTCTCTTCGCTTTCGTTGCGCAGCGGCGGTCGATATGGTTTTTAAAATTTCATGCAGCGGCAGTGTGTGCGTGTGTGTTCCGTGTTTAATATGCATCAGGAGTTAACGTTTGTTGGTTATGATTCCTACGACAGCAAGAAATTTAATTATTGTTTAATTATTTGGGTTCAGTTGTAGGCTCCGTGATTACGCCTGCAAAGTGAAATTTGCAATGCGTTAATTTCAATAAGTGTGCTATGCTGATTTCAAAACGAACATCTGTTTCCATGTCATATCCTATTTAATTCTAGAAGATATTTCCTAACTTAGAGATGCCTAAATTTTTTGTAAATAATGTTTAAAATTTCAGGAAAGGAATCCTTTCCAATGGCGAGGGAGCCTTTCTTGAAAAAAAAAACTCGTGGTTGGTATACTTAAAATTTTATGAGAAAAGTAGAATTAAGAGAACTCTGAAATCACAACGCTGAATCTATTGCGATAGGTTAAAAAGAAATGTTTCATATGTTGCGAATGAAGCTATCGCAACACATTAAACATTATTGTTTTTACCTCTTAGAAAATAAAACAATAACATGAAAATGAAAACCACATATGCTGGACATAATATTAGACAGAAAGCTTTAAAATGAGTCTTTATAAATATTTAAGGCTTTTGGGGAAGTTTCATGCTCGGAGTGTTGTATTTAAAATTGATCATTAAAGACCTTCTGAAGTTTGATTCGTGCGTGTAGTAACTGAAATTGATTACTAAAGGCTTTGTGCAGTTTGGTGATTTGATGTGTAAGTGTAGCAATTTAAACGGATTGTTAAATGCTTTGCCCAATTTGATAGCCTGGTGTGTACGTGAAATAATCAAAAGTAATTATTAAAGGACTAATATATTCGAAATTTGCCGTATTTGCACGATCTATATTGTAGGGAGTTTCTTGGGGGGGGGGGTGAGAAGGAGAGGGATGGTAAGAAATTCCTTGTTTTACTCACGCCCATGTGTTCTGCTCAGAATTACCTATGCCTCACACTTGTATTTACATCACTTAAACTCTTATCTAGACAGTATTTATAACGAAGTTCCTTGTATATATCTTTCAACGGTGCCTCCATCTGAAGATGACCTTAATGTGTAATATTGAAAGATCTAATAGTTTTAATTGTAAATATGTTTTTAACCTATCATTTTTACGAAATAAACATCTCATTTAAGATCACTTAGTGCCTTCATCTTGTGTTTAGATCGTGCAAATACGGCAAATTTTGAATATATTAGTTACTAACAGCACGAAAATCAAACTCGTGTACTTATTAAAGGCTGTATGCGGTTTGTTAAATTCAACTGTAAGCACGTAGTAGTTAAAATTGATTAATAAAGGACTTGTGGAGTTTGATTCGTGCGTGTAGCAACTGAAATTGATTACTAAAGGCTTTGTGCAGTTTGGTGATTTGATGTGTAAGTGTAGCAATTAAAACTGATTATTAAATACTTTGTACAATTTAATAGTTTGGTGTGTACATGTAGTAATAAAAAGTTATTATTAAAGGCTTTGTGTGGTTCGTTAATTTTCAGTGTACGTGCGTAGCAATTAAAATTGATTATTAAAGGCCTTGTGGAGATTCATGCGTGCGTGTCATAACTGAAATTGATTTTTAAAGGCTTTGTGCAATTTGGTAAATTGTTGTGTAACCATAACAATTAAAATTGATTTCAATAAGTAGGAACTGTACACCAAATTATACTCAAAACAGTATAACTATACCAAAAATCCGAAATTTCTTGGCGTAGAATACAAATAAAATTTTCCAAGCTTTCGCAGATCAACCAGATGGCCTTCTCAAGGAAGGTGGACAGCTAAGTGCAAACTGGATAATAGAACGTTTCAACACTTTAAACGCGGTGACTTATTCCGTTCCCGAATTAGAAGAGCCTTCTGACTCATACGATGTCCGCTCTAGACAATCCGAACTAAGAAACATCGTCGAATCGGCCACTTGGACAGGATATACTTCGAACCAGATGCATGACTTTATCGAGAAAGCCAGAACCAGCCGTGCTAATAATATTTCTATGCCGCAACTTCGCTATCTGGGCTCTATTGCCTACATACCAAATGTTTCCTATCAACTCAAAAACGCGCTCAGGAGGATGAACTTCGGTGTCGGGATAAGGTCTCCGGCATCTTTATATATGATGCCTAAGAGAAATATTGACAAGCCCCCTCATCTCAATGAGGCAGGTGTTTACGCCATCCCACTAAAATATCCGGACGGCTCCAGGCGATACTCCATCGGAATGACCAAACGTTCATTTGGAATTAGAATCAGCGAACATAAAAGGGATACAAGAGGCGGAAAAATGAGCACTGCTCTATCAAGAGAAGTCAAGTTCATGTCCGCCGATCCTATATGGAGTGATTGTAAAGAAATTAGCTTCATACTCAAATCTACCGCCATTCGCGGAACCTTGGAAATCTTGACCAGCTGCGAGGCTTTGCAATGATAGCGTCTCTCTGGAGTTGCCACGTATTTGGAATTAATTCTTCAAATAATGCTGAGTTCTCTACCATAGTACCGCGTGCCCAACCAACGTGACCTCGTTTCTTCGATATATCACGTTTGCTCCTAATCATTTATTGTCTAGTCAAGTCACCGCGTTCAAAGTGTTGAAACGTTCTATTATCCAGTTTGCAGTTAGCTATCTACCTTCCTTGAAAAAGCCATCTTAAGGCTAATTTGCGAAAGTTCGGAAAATTTTATTTGTATTCTACGCCAGGAAATTTCGGATTTTCAGCACAGTTAGGCCTATATTATTTTGAGTAAAATTGATAATTAAGTGCTTTGTGAAATTTGATAGTTTGAAGGGTTACGCGTAGTAATTAAAATTGATTATATAATGCTTTTTGAAGTTTTCCGTTCAAGGCTTTGTGCAATTTGATTTATACGAGTAGACATCAAAAGTGATTTTTAAAGGCTTTGTGCAGTCTGTTGTTCGAGGTTTTATGCGATTTGGATCTACATGCAGTTAATAAAACTGATTAAAAGCTTTATGAAGTTTGGTGTCTTTGTTACGAGGGTGTAGAAGATTTTACAAGATTTTTGAATTAATTACTTTCCAAGTAGGGATCTTTCCACCGTAGGTTTTTATTTTTGTCAGTCTTCGTCGCGGCGGTCAGCAATGAATATTCGATGTTACCTGTCAGGACGGCAATCAGAATTAGTAGGTGTTTTTACGCAAACCAAGTGCTTTTATTGGCCTACGCGGCAATCATGTACATTGTGATGCAAAAGCTCATCGAGAGCGCTAAATGATTTTATTGCCGTTGTAACCGGGGAAACGCTCTCCCCTTAAGCTAGGGGTCGAGAGAGGCTCGAACGACACAGAGGTCAAGCTAGGAAATCAGTAAGTACAAGGAGAGGTCGGGCGGTGATAGTCTGAGAAGGAGCAGCTTTTCTGGTCTCCGAAATGGACAGCGCAAAAATATGAAAAGCTATACATAGAACTGGAATAAGCACAAAAGAGCAAATAACAGGGAAACAGAATAAGTAGCGAGAGGACGGAAAACTCTAAATACAGGGTGATTCAGAACTCATGGGACAAACTTTAAGGGTGGTAGAGCACACTGCAACAAACATTTTTTGTATAGGAATGTATGGGCGCAAGTGACGCGTTGAGGGACAAACACAAGAAATAGACATGAAAGGAAATATAAATTGTTTACTTACAGCATCGTTGACAAGTGCTTCTTTACAGCAATGTTTACAATTATTGCTCAAAATTGCGTCCACTAACAGTAATACATGCGTGGCAGCGTCGATGGAGTGATTAGAGTACAGTTTCAAAGATGCCAGGTATTTCTTGCACACGTGCTGCCGCAACGGATATTTGAGTGACTAGGTCCTCAACAGAGTCAACTGGAGTCTCGTAAACGAGGTCCACAACAGAGTCAACTGGAGTCCCGTAAACGAGGTCCACAACAGAGTCAACTGGAGTCTCGTAAACGAGGTCCACAACAGAATCAACTGGAGTCTTGTAAACGAGGTCCACAACAGAGTCAACTGGAGTCTCGTAAACGAGGTCCACAACAGAGTCAACTGGAGTCTCGTAAACGAGGTCCACAACAGAATCAACTGGAGTCTTGTAAACGAGGTCCACAACAGAGTCAACTGGAGTCTCGTAAACGAGGTCCCCAACAGATTCAACTGAAGTCTCGTAAACGAGGTTCACAACAGAGTCAACTGGAGTCTCGTAAACGAGGTCCACAACAGAGTAAACTGGAGTCTCGTAAACGAGGGCCTTCAGATGTCCCTATAAGAAGTAATTGAGGCTCGATAAATCGGGTGATCGGGGTGGCCAATGGACTGGTCCACCACGGCCAATCCATCGCGCCCCAAAAGTGGCATCCAGGTAATTGCGCACATTAATGCTGAAATGGGCTGGCGCCCCATCATGCTGAAACCACAGTCCTTGTCGGACGGCCAGTGGTACATCTTGAAGCAATTCTGGTAAAACCTCTTCCAGAAAAATAAGATAACATCTGCCATCGAGTCGCGTTGGTAGTAGATACGGGCCAATCAGGAAGTCGTTCACAATACCCGCCCACACATTCACAGAGAATCGTTCTTGGTACGTCGACGCTGCCACGCATGCGTCGACGTACATGGTGGACGCAATTTTGAGCAATTATTGTAAACATTGCTGTAAAGAAGCACTTGTCAACGATGCTGTAAGTACACAATTTATGTTTCCTTTCATGTCTATTTCTTGTGTTTGTGCCTCAACGCGTCACTTGCTCCCATACATTCCTATACAAAAATTGTTTGTTGCAGTGTGCTCTACCACCCCTTAAAGTTTGTCCCATGAGTTTTGAATCACCCTGTATAATAATTTATTATACTAAGACTAATATCCCGGACAACTTCCACTACAAGTTTAAACAAATAATAAATTAATTGAAACTGTAATTTTCTCAACTATTCCTTTGCTATATATTTTCTGCAACTAGTTGCAATTGGGCTTAAATATCGAACACGAAGGGGACTTATAATAGTACAGCAATAAAGCCCTCTTACAACTTCGTGTCGTCATTAAAATTATTAAAGGCTTTGTGCAATTTGATAGTTGCCTGTGTACGTGTAGTGATTAAAATCGATTATTAAAGTCGTATTGCAATTTGCTGTTCAAGGATATGTGCAGTTTGATTGTCGTGCAGTCATGAAACTAATTATTAAAATTTTTGTGAGGTTTGATATCTTCATTCGGTCTTTAAATTTTATTTTTAAAAGCTTTGTACTTTTGATCTGTACGTGTAGTAATTAAAATTGATTATTAAAGGCTCTGAGCAATGAAAGTTTGATATTCAAGTCTGTTTGAAGTTTGGTGTGTACTTGTAATCATTAAAATTGATTAGTAAAATATTTGTGTAGTTCACTGTCCAAGGCTTTGTGCAGTTTGAGTGTATCTGCAGTTATTGAAAATAATTAATAAAAGTTTTTTGCGGTATGATGTCTTTGTTTGGTCATTAAAATTGATTATCAAAGTTTCCTTGCAATTTGATGTGAACGTGGTAGAAATTAAAATTGGTCGTCAAGTTTCAGTTTGGTTTTAAGTTTGCTTTTCAAAGCTTTGTACAGTTTGATTGCACAGGCAGTCATTAAAATTGATTATAAAAACTTTGCGGTTATAAATTGATTTCCAAGTTACAGCACTTGAAAAAGCCATTAAAAAATATTAGCAAAAACTAAACTGTTTTTTTAGATTAAATTACAGATTTACACCAGGTTTTCTTTCATGCCTTACGATTTTGTTTTGCTAAAAAGATTTTCTGCCCGAAACTTTAAAAAAATGCATTCTTATTTAAATGTTTTATCACAAATATTTCGGGGTGCACAAGGTATGCTATTTTGGAAAAGTATGAAACCTAAATCCAGAATCCAGTTTGTTTTCGGCAGAATTTGAATCTGGCTTTGAGGGTTAAGGTGGAAGTGATAACTTGGCCGTTGATCTACGTATTTGAGACGTTAGGGTTTCGCTAGGTAAGTGGATATGCATACATTTTTTTGCTTGTAGTTCAATAAATTTTCGAATAGTAAATGATCACTGTTTTTTTAGTGCTTTTTGCTCATAGCAGTCGTTAAACTCAGATACCAAAAAAAAAAAAAAAAGGGGGGGGGAGGTGAATATTCAGCTGCAAGGGAGTTTTCTACATGTGAAAAGCATACTTCCGTACTATAAAGTTGCTCTCTGCGTCGCATTTCCACCTTTCCATGAATATTCACCCATCCCAACCTTTCTGGCGCTCTACATGAACTGGCGCCTGGGAGGCAAATGCTCCACTCTGCCCCCTACCCTCCGCAGCTACGCCTCTGCCTCCTGAAACAAATATCAGCTTAACACTTCAGACACAAATATCAATCGTGTGTTGTGTAACGCAACATGACTTGACCTCTGCGATATTCTTAGTAGTGTGCTTTTAACTGCCTTGCTAAAAGGGTTGCAACATGTTTTCGTATAACTGCGACTGTAATAATCAAAATAATGATTGTTGTGATAAGTAGTAGTAAATGACCGATTCTGGCTTAAACCGGAGCCATAGACTTAACATTAGGTGTCGGCCGGAGCAGCCGGAGCCAGCCGGAGCAAGCTGCAGCCGAGCGAACGGAGGGGGGCGTGGTCAGTAGCAGCCTCCAATTCCCCGCTGCAATTTTCCCCCTCCGACCGAAGGGTGTGCTTATCTCCGAAGATAATAGTATTTATTGGACTTTGTCGAATTTTGGGGGAAATCAATGAAGGCTTATTCCTTTTTTTTTTTAATTTAATGAAGGTTGTTTCTTTATTTATTTTTCCCCTCTCTCGACCCCATCCCCTTAGGTTATTGTTATGTAAAACGTTTTTTCCCTCGTAATTTGTTGATTTTTCAATTAATTTTCATGAATTCCTCATGTGTCTTCCCTAATGAAAATTATGTAGGGTAAGTATTAATTAATCATTTCTCTTTTTTTCTCGAATAATACGGTCATGTCCTCATCTCAAGAAATGTTATTATGATATCTTATTTTTGTTCATAAATGTTTGATTTTGAGGGATGGCAACGCCCGAGTGGGAAAGGGGTTGGATATAGGGGGATGGCAACTCGATGTGTTGCCCCCTAGCGGTGCTTCTTGGAACTTTCGATTGATCTTTGATTTTGAGGGATGGCAACACCCGAGTGGAAAAGGGGTTGGATATAAGGGGATGGCAACTCGATGTGTTGCCCCCTAGCGGTGCTTCTTGGAACTTTCGATTGATCTTTGATTTTGAGGGATGGCAACGCCCTTGGTGGAAAAGGGGTTGGATATAGGGGGATGGCAACTCGATGTGTTGCCCCTAGCGGTGCTTCTTGGAACTTTCGATTGATCTTTGATTTTGAGGGATGGCAACGCCCGAGTGGAAAAGGGGTTGGATATAGGGGATGGCAACTCGATGTGTTGCCCCCTAGCGGTGCTTCTTGGAACTTTCGATTGATCTTTGATTTTGAGGGATGGCAACGCCCGAGTGGGAAAGGGGTTGGATATAGGGGGATGTCAACTCGATGTGCTGCCCCCTAGCGGTGCTTCTTGGAACTTTCGATTGATCTTTGATTTTGGGGGATGGCAACGACCGAGTGGGGAAAAGGGCACTGCGTAGGTGTTAGATATGATGATGCTTCTTGGAACTTTCGATGGATCTTTGATTTTGAGGGATGGCAACGACTGAGTGGGGTCCGTTGGGAATTTCTGCATTTATTCCTGTGTTTTGCAAGCAAGATTTCCCCCCTCTTCAATACTATTTTTCCCCCGCAGGAAATGTTTGCGTAACGATGCTGGGGAATTTTCTTTCCAAAGGAATAAAAATGCTCTAAGGTCTTAGCGAGGTTCTAACTGACGATGATTTGGTTTCCAAAAATAGTCAGGGGTCAAAATGGTTTTCGTGTACTACGTATTCCCTATATATATATTTTTAAATTACTTTTACGTTATTTCTTCATGTGTTTTTATATATTTTTTGTATGTTTTGAGGAGTTTTTCGTGTAGATGTAATGAATTTTCTGGGGAACTTTTCTTTTTCCTCCATTCAATTTTATTTCAGACCATGAGACGAGGAAATGCTTCTTTAGAAATTATTTCGTTCTTGTTCGCAGTAATTACTGGACATAGACTTCATGTTAATTCTGAGTCTTTAACCCCTGCAATAATATTTTCTCGTAATTTTTCCGTATGTTCAAGAACTCTACAGATCTTTCCCAGTTAAAAATTCTGCTCAAACAATATTTTCGGTCTTTATTTCCTTATAGCTTCCCAATTTCCGATATTTTTCTTCCTCTATCTTTGAAATTTCATTAAACTTCTCAATAGGTCAGGATTCTTTTTTCTTGGACAAACTTATGAGTCCTTTTATTCACACTATCTTTTTTTTTTCATTTCATTTCAGCAAACGATTATTTTAGATGCAACAAATCGTCAGATTTTGGTTTCCTTATATAGCATATTTTCCAACTTGCTTAAAAATATTCCTCAAAGCTTGCATGTATGTCAAATATACATTTTTTTTATTCTTTCGTAGTTAGCCATACTTTTCGTGGACTGCCTTGACAGGAAAGCATTCAATGTCAAGACATACAATCTAAAACCTTTTTTCTTTCGATAAAATTTGTATTCTTTGAGCTGAATATTAGTCCCGCGTGTTCCCTCATTAACCTAATCTCAGTCAGATGCTGAAGGATTTCCTTTTGCTTGTCAGCATATTGACATAAGATTAGTCACATTTTCCTTTGTTCGTTGTTGTGAATAGTTAGAAAGATTACAAAGTTTAAAGTAGTCTATGACTAAAAGGATGCTATTTACAGCCTAACGTGCTGCAGTATTGACTTTAGATAATTGTCCTTCTTGTTTCTTCTGGATCTTTGATTTTGAGGGATGGCAACGACTGAGTGGGGTCCGTTGGGAGTTTTTGCATTTATTCCTGTGGTTTGCAAGCAAGATTCCCCCCACCCCCCTCTTCAATACTATTTTTCCCCGGAGAATTTTTACGTAACGATGCTGGGAATTTTCTTTCCAAGGGAATAAAAATGCTCCTAAGGTCTTAGCGAGGTTCTAACTCACGATGATTTGGTTTCCAAAAATAGTCAGGGGGTCAAATGGTTTTCGTGTACTACGTATTCCCTATATATATATTTTTAAATTACTTTTACGTTATTTCTTCATGTGTTTTTATATATTTTTTGTATGTTTTGAGGGAGTTTTTTCGTGTAGATGTAATGAATTTTCTGGGGAACTTTTCTTTTTCCTCCATTCAATTTTATTTCAGACCATGAGACGAGGAAATGCTTCTTTAGAAATTATTTCGTTCTTGTTCGCAGTAATTACTGGACATAGACTTCATGTTAATTCTGAGTCTTTCACCCCTGCAATAATATTTTCTCGTAATTTTTTCGTATGTTCAAGAACTCTACAGATCTTTCCCAGTTAAAATTCTGCTCAAACAATATTTTTCGGTCTTTATTTCCTTATAACTTCCCAATTTCCGATATTTTCTTCCTCTATCTTTGAAATTTCATTAAACTTCTCAATAGGTCAGGATTCTTTTTTCTTGGACAAACTTATGAGGCCTTTTATTCAGACTATCTTTTTTTTTCCATTTCATTTCAGCAAACGATTATTTTAGATGCAACAAATCGTCAGATTTTGGTTTCCTTATATAGCATATTTTCCAACTAGCTTAAAAATATTCCTCAAAGCTTGCATGTATGTCAAATATACATTTTTTTATTCTTTCGTAGTTAGCCATACTTTTCGTGGACTGCCTCGACAGGGAAAGCATTCAATGTCAAGACATACAATCTAAAACCTTTTTCTTTCGATAAAATTTGTATTCTTTGGGCTGAATATTTTTTCTGTCTCGTCGAAAAAAACATTCATTCTAGAGGCAAAGCGACTAATTCCGTTCTTCCCATAAACATTATTTTTTTATTATATTTGATATTCAGAGTTGTATACATTTACTATCCAAAAAAGAGATATATTTAATGTAAAGGTATATTCTTCCAAGCTGAAATATATGTATATCTTAGTTCATTTCCAGTTAAAGGAAATGCATCTTTATATTTCAATATGAAAAAAAGAAACCCTATAAGGTGAAAGCTCAACCTAAAGACGGATAGATTGTTCACACTCTCTCTACTCTATGACATTTCTTTACTGAATATACCATGGCCTTTTTTTTCATGAACTGCTTTAAAATCTTCGTTCTCACTTTACTATTGTCAGATTCCATGTCCCTCCAGTTCTTTACTGAGAAACAGAAGCATTTATTCAATTTTAATTTATTAAGAGAGTAGAACTCTTTTAGGCTTTCGAAGTACTTTCAAGTCTTTCATTACGAAAATTTTCATTGTCATGAAAGAAGCCATAATCGAGATGATTTACTATCGTTTCAATGAAAGTGTTTACGCATTCATTGCTATGATGTCAGATTTCATTTTCTTATACTTCGAACAGAAATGAGTTTGAATCATTCGTCGAGAAAACATTTCTTTCATATATATATATATATATATATATTTTTTGCCTCCGAATCAAACGAACTCAAAAAATAAGAGACGCACTTTAATATTTTTTTCCTCTTATGAGAGGAATACGGGAATATGATACCAAAATTAAAGAATAAAGAATATCGACTTTCCTCTCAACACCGTACATCTACGTTTTTTTTTTTTTTTTATTTTCAATAAGCTATTTCTATATTTTTACAACTGAATAGAATTATTTATTGAAAAAAAGTCTAAGTAAGACGAAAAATGGTTTTGTTGATTGCCTAAGAGGATGATTTTGGAAATTTTCGTTTTCTGGTAATTGTAAAAATCTCATAGAATAACATGGGAAAACTAGCATGCATAAAAGACTGTTTTGGATCGAGTAAATTGAAAGAATTTTACAAAGTTCATTTCAGAAAAGTACATTCCTTCCTAGTGTCAAAAACGAATCACTTCGTTTTTCTAAGATACACTTTGGAATCTTATAAAAGTGCATAGGGTCAAAAACGATTTTGATGATTTTACTAAGATGACAGATTTCGGATTTCTTGTGATAGAAAATACAGTGAATTTCCCATTGAATAACATGGGAAACTGCGAAATTTAAGAAGCACGTTTTCGTTCAAGTAAAATATTTTAAAAAGTCTTTTTCGAATCAGTTGAAAACAGACAGGGTGTGTTTCTGAACAGTTCATTATTTCCTAAAATCAAAACGAATCACTTCGTTTATTTTTTTTTCTAATGTGCGTTTCTGAAAGAAGTAAAAATAGTTTAGGTAGAAAATTGGAAATATATTTTTTATGAATCCTAGACTGTTTATTTACGTATAGCTAGAGGGGTCTTCAGTGAGAGCACTTATTCTCTTTTCAAACTAAGAGAATGAAGTGTAGTCAGTTTGAAAAAAAAATGCAAACTCCCCTAAATTTAGCCTTTTGTCCTGGTTTCGACTCAATACTGTAAAGCATTGCTCTCAGACCAGTTGAATTCCTGGCCCTTAATGAAATACATTAAGCCTTTCCCTTAAAAATAAGCAATCTCTTCTTCAATACCAGATCCCCAATAAATTTCTTTAAGAGTTATTCATTCACACTTTTACTTTTAAAAACTTGAAATTCATTATTATTTAACTCATTACAAAAAATGAAACTCATTCATACAGAAAAAATATAAATGAATAAAAATAAATAAAGCAGTCCTAAAAAAGGACTGTTTTTCTGAGTCCCCTTCATACAGCTGCTCCATGGTCGGTATAAGGAATTTTTTTTTACCTGCTAATATCTCAGCACATTGACTTCACAGTCTCTAGCAAGTTCTTTACAATTATGCTTTCCAAGAACGCTTTGGACGGGACATGGTCTCCAGTGACTGCAACAAAAGATTCTGCTAGAATCTTGGGGTTAAGCAATGCAACGGCATCATCGAAATACTTTTGCCACTTGGATTCGGGGTGGCATATGCACAACTGTGGGCCGTGATGTTTGCGAATATGCGATTTGGGGGTTGGTGGCACTCCATACAATAATATAGTTATTGACATGTTCCTGAAGGCGATCCTTACCATGTCAGCAAGCATGATGAAAAACTCTTCATCTGAGATGGAAGCAACAGGGGAAGAAGTCCTTGGATGGTGCAAAACAGCCTTTCTAAAGACAGGTCCAAATAGTAGTTGAGTAATGCTGTCCCATATTTTCCACATTGATCAATAAGAGTTCCAAATTGTTGACAAGTCAGCTTTATCGGAACAGGATTCAATCGACGAAAACCATGAATTCTGGGGAAAGCACTTCTAACGTGTAACTGCCAGAAGCATCTAAGAGGGAAGGACAGCAGGAAACAATAAGTTCACGATTAATCAAGATGTCACAATTCATGCCTTGAATCCAGTGTGATTTTCCCATGAATTTTCGGAACGTTGAAGCTGACATTGTTATTCCATTCTTAGAAGGGTAGAAAGATTCCCCATCTTTCCTATAACTTCGAATATGAACTCGGACCGTGTTGTTAAAATCGCATACTTTTGCAAATGTGTTTTCACCTAAATGAAAATGATGAGGTGCAAGATTTTTCATAGAAATTCTTGGGAGGATAACTTCTCCACACGATTTGGGCTTTAAGGGAACGGACTCACATACCTTCTTAGCGAGAGTAGCAGAAATTTCAGCACTTTGCTTCATCGTGGAAATGGAATCGGTAGCACTCAAAGCAACAGACAAAAATGAAGTGACTCGTTTGAAGACTAAAGACAAACTGAAGGAACAGCTCTTATTCTAAGTCAAAACTGAGAAGAGGTTGGAGTTCGTCACTTGTTTACTGCTTGAGAGGGAAAGAGCAGAGTCATGGGGTTTAAGAACACTCGGTTATCTTCTTTCTAAAGGTCAAATTCAATCTAATGTTTGGAGCATTCTTTTGACGAGGCAGACCATGACTCCAATACGAATTAGTTGGTGGCAGGATCTGTAGTAAAGTTCCAGATCTCAAAGATAAGGAAACTGGTTTAAACCCGTTTCGCTTGAAAACAAAAGTCTCTTTCCTGTCAGAGAGATACTGATGTAATACAAGACAAAGGATCTAATTCAGCTTCGTCATCACGGTGATAACCGATTTGGTTATCACCATTTCTTATAAAAGTGCATGGGGATCAAAAAACGATTTTGATGATTTTACTAAGATGACAGATTTCGGATTTCTTATGATAGAAAATACAGTGAATTTCCCATTGAATAACATGGGAAACTACGAAATTTAAGAAGCACGTTTTCGTTCAAGTAAAATATTTTAAAAGGTAATCAGTTGAAAACAGACAGGGTGTGTTTCTGAACAGATCATTATTTCCTAAAATCAAAACGAGTCACTTCGTTTTTTCCTAACGTACGTTTCTGAAAGAAGTAAAAATAGTTTAGCTAGAAAATTGGAAAGAATTTTTTATGAATCCTAGACTGTTTATTTTTTTATAACTAGAGGGGTCGTCAGTGAGAGCACTTATTCTCTTTACAAACTAAGAGAATGAAGTGTAGTCAGTTTGAAAAAAAATTTCAAACTCCCTAAATTTAGCCTTTTGTCCTGGTTTCGACTCAATACTGTAAAGCATTGCTCTCAGACCAGTTGAATTCCTGGCCCTTAATGAAATACATTAAGCCTTTCCCTTAAAAATAAGCAATCTCTTCTTCAATACCAGACCCCCAATAAATTTCTTTAAGAGTTATTAATTCATCCTTTTACTTTTAAAACTTGAAATTCATTATTATTTAACTCCTTATAAAAATGAAACACATTCACCCTTTTACTTTAAAAAACTTGAAATAACTTCATACAAAAATGAAACCCATTCACTTTTTTACTTTTAAAATTATAGAAAAATAGATGATACAGAACATAGGTTCACTTTCTCATTCACACTCATGCATACACTAAACAAAATTAAATAGTACTATTTGAGCTGCATGGAGGAGCTAGTGAGAATAGCTCACATCCTTCAACAGTTTTAGTCCAATTGAATGATAGATGGAGGTTTTTCCCACCCATCTTGACACCTCCATGCAGCTCAAATAGTACTATTTAATTTTGTTTAGTGTATGCATGAGTGTGAATGAGAAAGTGAACCTATGTTCTGTATCATCTATTTTTCTATAATTTTAAAAGTAAAAAAGTGAATGGGTTTCATTTTTGTATGAAGTTATTTCAAGTTTTTTAAAGTAAAAGGGTGAATGTGTTTCATTTTTATAAGGAGTTAAATAATAATGAATTTCAAGTTTTAAAAGTAAAAGGATGAATTAATAACTCTTAAAGAAATTTATTGGGGGTCTGGTATTGAAGAAGAGATTGCTTATTTTTAAGGGAAAGGCTTAATGTATTTCATTAAGGGCCAGGAATTCAACTGGTCTGAGAGCAATGCTTTACAGTATTGAGTCGAAACCAGGACAAAAGGCTAAATTTAGGGGAGTTTGAAATTTTTTTTCAAACTGACTACACTTCATTCTCTTAGTTTGTAAAGAGAATAAGTGCTCTCACTGACGACCCCTCTAGTTATAAAAAATAAACAGTCTAGGATTCATAAAAAATTCTTTCCAATTTTCTAGCTAAACTATTTTTACTTCTTTCAGAAACGTACGTTAGGAAAAAACGAAGTGACTCGTTTTGATTTTAGGAAATAATGATCTGTTCAGAAACACACCCTGTCTGTTTTCAACTGATTACCTTTTAAAATATTTTACTTGAACGAAAACGTGCTTCTTAAATTTCGTAGTTTCCCATGTTATTCAATGGGAAATTCACTGTATTTTCTATCATAAGAAATCCGAAATCTGTCATCTTAGTAAAATCATCAAAATCGTTTTTTGATCCCCATGCACTTTTATAAGAAATGGTGATAACCAAATCGGTTATCACCGTGATGACGAAGCTGAATTAGATCCTTTGTCTTGTATTACATCAGTATCTCTCTGACAGGAAAGAGACTTTTGTTTTCAAGCGAAACGGGTTTAAACCAGTTTCCTTATCTTTGAGATCTGGAACTTTACTACAGATCCTGCCACCAACTAATTCGTATTGGAGTCATGGTCTGCCTCGTCAAAAGAATGCTCCAAACATTAGATTGAATTTGACCTTTAGAAAGAAGATAACCGAGTGTTCTTAAACCCCATGACTCTGCTCTTTTCCTCTCAAGCAGTAAACAAGTGACGAACTCCAACCTCTTCTCAGTTTTGACTTAGAATAAGAGCTGTTCCTTCAGTTTGTCTTTAGTCTTCAAACGAGTCACTTCATTTTTGTCTGTTGCTTTGAGTGCTACCGATTCCATTTCCACGATGAAGCAAAGTGCTGAAATTTCTGCTACTCTCGCTAAGAAGGTATGTGAGTCCGTTCCCTTAAAGCCCAAATCGTGTGGAGAAGTTATCCTCCCAAGAATTTCTATGAAAAATCTTGCACCTCATCATTTTCATTTAGGTGAAAACACATTTGCAAAAGTATGCGATTTTAACAACACGGTCCGAGTTCATATTCGAAGTTATAGGAAAGATGGGGAATCTTTCTACCCTTCTAAGAATGGAATAACAATGTCAGCTTCAACGTTCCGAAAATTCATGGGAAAATCACACTGGATTCAAGGCATGAATTGTGACATCTTGATTAATCGTGAACTTATTGTTTCCTGCTGTCCTTCCCTCTTAGATGCTTCTGGCAGTTACACGTTAGAAGTGCTTTCCCCCAGAATTCATGGTTTTCGTCGATTGAATCCTGTTCCGATAAAGCTGACTTGTCAACAATTTGGAACTCTTATTGATCAATGTGGAAAAATATGGGACAGCATTACTCAACTACTATTTGGACCTGTCTTTAGAAAGGCTGTTTTGCACCATCCAAGGACTTCTTCCCCTGTTGCTTCCATCTCAGATGAAGAGTTTTTCATCATGCTTGCTGACATGGTAAGGGATCGCCTTCAGGAACATGTCAATAACTTATATTATTGTATGGAGTGCCACCAACCCCCAAATCGCATATTCGCAAACATCACGGCCCACAGCTTGTGCATATGCCACCCCCGAATCCAAGTGGCAAAAGTATTTCGATGATGCCGTTGCATTGCTTAACCCCAAGATTCTAGCAGAATCTTTTGTTGCAGTCACTGGAGACCATGTCCCGTCCAAAGCGTTCTTGGAAAGCATAATTGTAAAGAACTTGCTAGAGACTGTGAAGTCAATGTGCTGAGATATTAGCAGGTAAAAAAAATTCCTTATACCGACCATGGAGCAGCTGTATGAAGGGGACCCAGAAAAACAGTCCTTTTTTAGGACTGCTTTATTTATTTTTATTCATTTATATTTTTTCTGTATGAATGAGTTTCATTTTTTGTAATGAGTTAAATAATAATGAATTTCAAGTTTTTAAAAGTAAAAGTGTGAATGAATAACTCTTAAAGAAATTTATTGGGGATCTGGTATTGAAGAAGAGATTGCTTATTTTTAAGGGAAAGGCTTAATGTATTTCATTAAGGGCCAGGAATTCAACTGGTCTGAGAGCAATGCTTTACAGTATTGAGTCGAAACCAGGACAAAAGGCTAAATTTAGGGGAGTTTGCATTTTTTTTTCAAACTGACTACACTTCATTCTCTTAGTTTGAAAAGAGAATAAGTGCTCTCACTGAAGACCCCTCTAGCTATACGTAAATAAACAGTCTAGGATTCATAAAAATATATTTCCAATTTTCTACCTAAACTATTTTTACTTCTTTCAGAAACGCACATTAGGAAAAAAAAATAAACGAAGTGATTCGTTTTGATTTTAGGAAATAATGAACTGTTCAGAAACACACCCTGTCTGTTTTCAACTGATTCGAAAAAAGACTTTTAAAATATTTTACTTGAACGAAAACGTGCTTCTTAAATTTCGCAGTTTCCCATGTTATTCAATGGGAAATTCACTGTATTTTCTATCACAAGAAATCCGAAATCTGTCATCTTAGTAAAATCATCAAAATCGTTTTTGACCCTATGCACTTTTATAAGATTCCAAAGTGTATCTTAGAAAAACGAAGTGATTCGTTTTTGACACTAGGAAGGAATGTACTTTTCTGAAATGAACTTTGTAAAATTCTTTCAATTTACTCGATCCAAAACAGTCTTTTATGCATGCTAGTTTTCCCATGTTATTCTATGAGATTTTTACAATTACCAGAAAACGAAAATTTCCAAAATCATCCTCTTAGGCAATCAACAAAACCATTTTTCGTCTTACTTAGACTTTTTCAATAAATAATTCTATTCAGTTGTAAAAATATAGAAATAGCTTATTGAAAATAAAAAAAAAAAAAAAAAAACGTAGATGTACGGTGTTGAGAGGAAAGTCGATATTCTTTATTCTTTAATTTTGGTATCATATTCCCGTATTCCTCTCATAAGAGGAAAAAAAAATATTAAAGTGCGTCTCTTATTTTTTGAGTTCGTTTGATTCGGAGGCAAAAAAAAAAAATATATATATATATATATATATGAAAGAAATGTTTTCTCGACGAATGATTCAAACTCATTTCTGTTCGAAGTATAAGAAAATGAAATCTGACATCATAGCAATGAATGCGTAAACACTTTCATTGAAACGATAGTAAATCATCTCGATTATGGCTTCTTTCATGACAATGAAAATTTTCGTAATGAAAGACTTGAAAGTACTTCGAAAGCCTAAAAGAGTTCTACTCTCTTAATAAATTAAAATTGAATAAATGCTTCTGTTTCTCAGTAAAGAACTGGAGGGACATGGAATCTGACAATAGTAAAGTGAGAACGAAGATTTTAAAGCAGTTCATGAAAAAAAGGCCATGGTATATTCAGTAAAGAAATGTCATAGAGTAGAGAGAGTGTGAACAATCTATCCGTCTTTAGGTTGAGCTTTCACTTATAGGGCTTCTTTTTTCATATTGAAATATAAAGATGCATTTCCTTTAACTGGAAATGAACTAAGATATACATATATTTCCCCAGCTTGGAAGAATATACCTTTACATTAAATATATCTCTTTTTTGGATAGTAAATGTATACAACTCTGAATATCAAATATAATAAAAAAATAATGTTTATGGGAAGAACGGAATTAGTCGCTTTGCCTCTAGAATGAATGTTTTTTCGGACGAGACAGAAAAAATATTCAGCCCAAAGAATACAAATTTTATCGAAAGAAAAAGGTTTTAGATTGTATGTCTTGACATTGAATGCTTTCCTGTCGAGGCAGTCCACGAAAAGTATGGCTAACTACGAAAGAATAAAAAAAATGTATATTTGACATACATGCAAGCTTTGAGGAATATTTTTAAGCTAGTTGGAAAATATGCTATATAAGGAAACCAAAATCTGACGATTTGTTGCATCTAAAATAATCGTTTGCTGAAATGAAATGGAAAAAAAAAAGATAGTCTGAATAAAAGGCCTCATAAGTTTGTCCAAGAAAAAAAGAATCCTGACCTATTGAGAAGTTTAATGAAATTTCAAAGATAGAGGAAGAAAAATATCGGAAATTGGGAAGCTATAAGGAAATAAAGACCGAAAATATTGTTTGAGCAGAATTTTAACTGGGAAAGATCTGTAGAGTTCTTGAACATACGAAAAAATTACGAGAAAATATTATTGCAGGGGTGAAAGACTCAGAATTAACATGAAGTCTATGTCCAGTAATTACTGCGAACAAGAACGAAATAATTTCTAAAGAAGCATTTCCTCGTCTCATGGTCTGAAATAAAATTGAATGGAGGAAAAGAAAAGTTCCCCAGAAAATTCATTACATCTACACGAAAAACTCCCTCAAAACATACAAAAAATATATAAAAACACATGAAGAAATAACGTAAAAGTAATTTAAAAATATATATATAGGGAATACGTAGTACACGAAAACCATTTGACCCCCTGACTATTTTTGGAAACCAAATCATCGTGAGTTAGAACCTCGCTAAGACCTTAGGAGCATTTTTATTCCCTTGGAAAGAAAATTCCCCAGCATCGTTACGTAAAAATTTCCTCCGGGGGAAAAATAGTATTGAAGAGGGGGGTGGGGAATCTTGCTTGCAAACCACAGGAATAAATGCAAAAACTCCCAACGGACCCCACTCAGTCGTTGCCATCCCTCAAAATCAAAGATCCAGAAGAAACAAGAAGGACAATTATCTAAAGTCAATACCGCAGCACGTTAGGCTGTAAATAGCATCCTTTTAGTCATAGACTACTTTAAACTTTGTAATCTTTCTAACTATTCACAACAACGAACAAAGGGAAAATGTGACTAATCTTATGTCAATATGCTGACAAGCAAAAGGAAATCCTTCAGCATCTGACTGAGATTAGGTTAATGAGGGAACACGCGGGACTAATATTCAGCTCAAAGAATACAAATTTTATCGAAAGAAAAAGGTTTTAGATTGTATGTCTTGACATTGAATGCTTTCCTGTCAAGGCAGTCCACGAAAAGTATGGCTAACTACGAAAGAATAAAAAAAATGTATATTTGACATACATGCAAGCTTTGAGGAATATTTTTAAGCAAGTTGGAAAATATGCTATATAAGGAAACCAAAATCTGACGATTTGTTGCATCTAAAATAATCGTTTGCTGAAATGAAATGAAAAAAAAAAAGATAGTGTGAATAAAAGGACTCATAAGTTTGTCCAAGAAAAAAAGAATCCTGACCTATTGAGAAGTTTAATGAAATTTCAAAGATAGAGGAAGAAAATATCGGAAATTGGGAAGCTATAAGGAAATAAAGACCGAAAATATTGTTTGAGCAGAATTTTAACTGGGAAAGATCTGTAGAGTTCTTGAACATACGGAAAAATTACGAGAAAATATTATTGCAGGGGTTAAAGACTCAGAATTAACATGAAGTCTATGTCCAGTAATTACTGCGAACAAGAACGAAATAATTTCTAAAGAAGCATTTCCTCGTCTCATGGTCTGAAATAAAATTGAATGGAGGAAAAAGAAAAGTTCCCCAGAAAATTCATTACATCTACACGAAAAAACTCCCTCAAAACATACAAAAAATATATAAAAACACATGAAGAAATAACGTAAAAGTAATTTAAAAATATATATATAGGGAATACGTAGTACACGAAAACCATTTGACCCCCTGACTATTTTTGGAAACCAAATCATCGTCAGTTAGAACCTCGCTAAGACCTTAGGAGCATTTTTATTCCCTTGGAAAGAAAATTCCCCAGCATCGTTACGCAAACATTTCCTGCGGGGGAAAAATAGTATTGAAGAGGGGGGAAATCTTGCTTGCAAAACACAGGAATAAATGCAGAAATTCCCAACGGACCCCACTCAGTCGTTGCCATCCCTCAAAATCAAAGATCCATCGAAAGTTCCAAGAAGCATCATCATATCTAACACCTACGCAGTGCCCTTTCCCCACTCGGTCGTTGCCATCCCCCAAAATCAAAGATCAATCGAAAGTTCCAAGAAGCACCGCTAGGGGGCAGCACATCGAGTTGACATCCCCCTATATCCAACCCCTTTCCCACTCGGGCGTTGCCATCCCTCAAAATCAAAGATCAATCGAAAGTTCCAAGAAGCACCGCTAGGGGGCAACACATCGAGTTGCCATCCCCCTATATCCAACCCCTTTTCCACTCGGGCGTTGCCATCCCTCAAAATCAAAGATCAATCGAAAGTTCCAAGAAGCACCGCTAGGGGGCAACACATCGAGTTGCCATCCCCCTATATCCAACCCCTTTCCCACTCGGGCGTTGCCATCCCTCAAAATCAAAGATCAATCGAAAGTTCCAAGAAGCACCGCTAGGGGGCAACACATCGAGTTGCCATCCCCTTATATCCAACCCCTTTTCCACTCGGGTGTTGCCATCCCTCAAAATCAAAGATCAATCGAAAGTTCCAAGAAGCACCGCTAGGGGGCAACACATCGAGTTGCCATCCCCCTATATCCAACCCCTTTCCCACTCGGGCGTTGCCATCCCTCAAAATCAAACATTTATGAACAAAAATAAGATATCATAATAACATTTCTTGAGATGAGGACATGACCGTATTATTCGAGAAAAAAAGAGAAATGATTAATTAATACTTACCCTACATAATTTTCATTAGGGAAGACACATGAGGAATTCATGAAAATTAATTGAAAAATCAACAAATTACGAGGGAAAAAACGTTTTACATAACAATAACCTAAGGGGATGGGGTCGAGAGAGGGGAAAATAAATAAAGAAACAACCTTCATTAAATTAAAAAAAAAAAAGGAATAAGCCTTCATTGATTTCCCCCCAAAATTCGACAAAGTCCAATAAATACTATTATCTTCGGAGATAAGCACACCCTTCGGTCGGAGGGGGAAAAATTGCAGCGGGGAATTGGAGGCTGCTACTGACCACGCCCCCTCCGTTCGCTCGGCTGCAGCTTGCTCCGGCTGGCTCCGGCTGCTCCGGCCGACACCTAATGTTAAGTCTATGGCTCCGGTTTAAGCCAGAATCGGTCATTTACTACTACTGTGATAAGTACACAGTTTGAACAACACAGTTAACTCAAAACTGCTCTCGAACATTCCTCAATAAGCAGCGGTGAGCGCGGATAACGAAATTTATGGCTTTAGTCTGATGATGAACGTATCCAACTTACGTTCACGAAATAAACCTCTAACGCTAAGAACACCGAAAGCCGTAGATAAAAGAGAAGGGAACAAGTAGCAACGGCCTTTAGGCTGTCTACAATAAAAAAAAAAAAAGTGGAAGTCGCAATTAAGATTTCCAATTTTATTTTCTGTGGTCTATGAACATTTTTTTTTTTTGGTATTTGACTTCCCGCGTAGCTACGTTATCTTCAACAGTACAACCTATGTCTTAAAAGAAAAGTGTTTAATCACAGCAAACTTCAAGTTCTTACTTGCGTATCAGAGATATTTCCATTAACAAAAAGAGACATACAGAGGCTGATGATAACTCAAAGAACCATTTGAAGATGCATTCTTGATGCAATCAAGAAAGTGTTAGGTGGTTTATGTTAACCACCTAACAAAAGGTAGAAAAAAAAGCTCATGGATCAGGAAAATGAGAAGATAACATGATGAAAGTAACAAATAAGTTAGTCTGTATTCATAAAATATATCATCATCATTATCATTGTCAACCATTATCAATCCACTTCTGGACGAAGGTCTCCCCAAGTTTCTTCCACAACGGTCTGTCTTGTGGTAGTCTCCTCCACGTTACTCCCGCATACTTTCGAATTTCATCCACCCATCTGCCATGTGGTCTTCTTCTGGGTCTTTTCCTGTCCCTTGGAATCCAATCTAAAATTTCGGCTGTCCATCGATGGTCTGTTCTTCTGGCAGTATGTCCAGCCCATTGCCATTTCAGGGATTTAACTCTGATCATGATGTCTTCCACTCTTGTCATTTTTTGGATCCACGAGTTCCTCTTCTTATCTCTCCTGGTTACACCAAGCATGCACCTCTCCATGCTACTTTTAGTTGTCTGCAGCCTTTGTATGTCTCTTTTAGTTAATGTCCACGTCTCTACACCATACGTAAGCACTGGAAGGATGCATTGATCAAACACTTTTCTTTTTTGGCATACTGCTCTTGAAAATTATGCTGTTTCTTCCAAACGCTCTCCAGGCAAGTTTTGTACGCCGATTAATTTCTTCATCAATGTGACCCTCACTTGATATCTGCTGTCCAAGATAAACGTACGTGTCTGTTATCTCCAGCTTTTCTCCATCAATCGATAAATCTTCATTTTTTGAAAAAGCATTGAACATCACTTTTGTCTTCTGAAAATTCATTTTTAATCCCACTTCTTTACTCTTGTCAGCAAGTTCCTGGATCATACTCTGTAGCTCTGATGGGGTAGTTGCAAAAATGACTACGTAATCAGCAAAATGAAGGTGAGTTAGATAATCTCCATTAATCTTTATCCCCTTGTTTTCCCAGCTCAGCGACTGAGAGACAATCTCCAATGTAGCAATAAAGAGCTTCGGAGATATGGTGTCACCTTGTCTCACTCCCTTTCCTACTTACTTTTGTGCTGTATTCTCAAACAGCCGAATCTTTGCACTTGCATTTTCATAGATGTTATTAATAATATTAATGTATGCATCTTCAATACCGTAGGATTTCAGAGCTATTGTAATTGCTGATGGTTTCACCGAATCAAAAGCTTTTTCATAATCGATAAAAGCCATGCACAATGGAAGTTCATATTCCTTCGCTCTTTCAATTAGTTCTCTCAGTACGTGGATATGATCTATTGTGCTGTAGCCACTCCTGAATCCAGCTTGTTCTCTCGGTTGAGCCATGTCCATTGTTACCTTCAAGCGGTGTGAAAAAACTTTAGTGAAGATTTTTTAAACCACTGATAGGAGGCTGATAGGTCTGTAGTTCCTAAGATCCTCAATGTCACCTTTTTTATGTAGCAGGATCATTATAGCGTTGTTCCAATCCTCAGGAATCTTCCCTTTATTAAGGCATCCAGTGAAAATTTGGGTCAGTACTATTTCGATTTCTCCACTTGTTTCTTGTATGATGTCTACAGTAATTCCATCTTCTCCTGGAGCTTTTCCCCGCTTCATGTTCTTGATTGCATGTGCAACTTCGGCTGGGAGGACTGGAAGAACTCTGGTACCTTTCATGATGTCTGGAGTACATGTATCATCCCTTTCATATAATTTGGAGTAGAAATCTTTCAGTCTTGTCAAAATTTCGCCTCTATTTCTTGTTACAGAACCATCTTCTCTTCTGAGTGCCATAATCTGTTTTCTTCCCTTTCTGAGATGTCCCTTTGCTATCTTTAGGCTTTGGTTGTTTTCAATTGCTTTCCTCACTAGTTCGCAGTTGAATTTCCTTACGTCTTCAGTGATACTTTTTCGTTTTCGTACTGTCTTACATAGCTCTATATATTCCACTTTGGAAGTCACATCTCCTTTAGTTGTCCTCATCACTCTTCTTTTTGCATCAAAATTTTGGTTTTTTCCGATAATTTGTTCACATGCAACTTGTTCTTAGACCCAACTAATTTTGTTGCTGTTTCCATAAGAGCTTTGGTTACTTTTCTGTTAACTTCAGAAATATCCACTTCTTCCGATGTTAGGCCTTCTAAAGCAGAGAATCTGTTCTTCAATTCCAACTTGAAGGTATTATGGTGTTTTTTAAAGTTGGTTATGTCAATACATTTTGTTTGTCTTATGAGCTTGCCACGTTCAAGTTTCGTGTTGAGATGCATCTTACATCTCGCCAATCTATGGTCACTACCTGTGTTGAACTTGTTTAGCACACTACAGTCTTCTACGACGAATGTTTTGTTACACATAATAAAATCAATTTCACTTGTCGTTCCATTTGGATGTCTCCATGTATATTTCCAGTGTGGCTTTTTCTTGAAAAAGGAGTTCAAGATGAAAAACCTTTCTGCCTCTGCAAACTCAACGAGAGTATTTCCAAGCTGGTTTCTGTTGCCGTGACCGAATTTATCTACTGAAGTTTCATTCTGTTGCCGTTGCCCTACTTTTGCATTGAAATCTCCCATAATTATCTTCAAATGCTGCTTACCTTTATTATTTAGATCACGAATTTCCTCATAAAATTCTTCAATTTCTTCTTCAGGATGACTTGTGGTGGGTGCATAAGTTTGAATAATCTGAGCCTGGTATCTTCTCGAGAGTTGGATAACGAGTCGTGCAGCTCTGTCAGAGGAACTTTCAACTTCTACAACTTTATCCTTCAGTTTCTTGTTTATTATAAATCCAACACCACTAGTTCTGCCAGTATCTGTACCACGATAGTAGAAGAGATGTCCACTTTTCAGTTCAATGAGATCTTCTCCTTTTCTCCTTACCTCACTTAGCCCGATGATGTCCCACTTGATCCTTTGTAGTTCCTCTTCCAATTCAAGAAGCCTTGAATCAGAAGATAGGGAGCGTCCGTTATACGTAGCCAAGGTCAGCATCAGATGGCAGCCTAATCCGGTCCTCCGGGGATTCTTAGCACCCTCTGTCTTCATGTCGCACTGGTCGCTGCCTTGGCCAGGTACATTCCATCTGCCGGAGACTGAGGACCAAGATTTAAGTTGTGGAGTCATTTTGGAGGGGTTTGGCCATAACTCACCACACTGGCCAAGCGGGTTGGTGAGTGTGGGATAGCATTTCCTCTAATCCCGATGGTATAGTTATAGCGCTATTGGCGGTCGTCAGAGCCCCTTTAGTGGGAACAGGATGCACCACGAGAAGGCGGGGTTGACATTTGTCAAGAAGGAGATGCTGTGATGTTACGCATCACCTGACCTTACATCCCATATATATATATATAGCAAAAGCAAATTTCTATTATTTTTATTTCTCTTGTTCAAGATATATATATATATAGTACAGAGGCAGAAGGGTTTTTCATCTTGAACTCCTTTTTCAAGAAAAAGGCACACAGGAAATGGACATGGAGACATCCAAATGGGACGACAAGTGAAATTGATTTTATTATGTGTAACAAAAAATTCGTCATAGAAGACTGCAGTGTGCTAAACAAGTTCAACACAGGTAGTGACCATAGATTGGTGAGATGTAAGATGCACCTCAACACTAAACTCGAACGTAGCAAGCTCATAAGACAAACAAAATGTATTGACATAACCAACCTTAAAAAACGCCATAATACCTTCAAATTGGAACTGAAGAACAGATTCTCTGCTTTAGAAGGCCTAACATCGGAAGAAGTGGATATTTCTGAAGTTAACAGAAAAGTAACCAAAGCTCTTATGGAAACAGCAACAAAATTAGCTGGGTCTAAGAACAAATTGCATGTGAACAAATTATCAGGAAAAACCAAAATGTTGATGCAAAAAAGAAGAGTGATGAGGACAACTAAAGAAGATGTGACTTCCAAAGTGGAATATATAGAGCTATGCAAGACAGTACGAAAAAGTATCACTGAAGACGTAAGGAAATTCAACTGTGAACTAGTAAGGAAAGCAATTGAAAACAACCCAAGCCTAAAGATAGCAAAGGGACATCTCAGTAAGGGGAAAATACAGATTATGGCACTGAGAAAAGAAGATGGTTCTGTAACAAGAAATAGAGGCGAAATTTTGACAAGAGTGAAAGATTTCTACTCCAAATTATATGAAAGGGATGATACATATACTCCAGACATCATGAAAGGTACCAGTACCAGAGTTCTTCCAGTCCTTCCAGCAGAAGTTCCACATGCAATCAAGAACATGAAGCGGGGAAAAGCTCCAGGAGAAGATGGAATTACTGTAGACATCATACAAGAAGCAAGTGGAGAAATCGAAACAGTACTCGCCCAAATTTTTACTCGATGCCTTAATGAAGGGAAAATTCCTGAGAATTGGAACAACGCTACAATGATCTTGCTACATAAAAAAGGTGACATTGAGGATCTCAAGAACTACAGACCTATCAGCCTCCTATCAGTGGTTTATAAAATCTTCACTAAAGTTCTTTCACACCGCTTGAAGGTGACACTGGACATGGCTCAACCAAGAGAACAAGCTGGATTCAGGAGTGGCTACAGCACAATAGATCATATCCACGTACTGAGAGAACTAATTGAAACAGCGAGGGAATATGAACTTCCATTGTGCATGGCTTTTATCGATTATGAAAAAGCCTTTGATTCGGTGAAACCATCAGCAGTTGCAATGGCTCTGAAATCCTGCGGTATTGAAGATGCATACATTAATATTATTAATAACATCTATGAAAATGCAAGTGCAAAGATTCGGCTGTTTGAAAATACAACACACATAAAAATTGGAAAAGGAATGAGACAAGGTGACACCATATCTCCGAAGCTCTTTAATGCCACATTGGAAAATGTCTTTCAATCACTGAACTGGAAAAACAAAGGGATATAGATTAATGGAGATTATCTAACCCACCTTCGTTTTGCTGATGACATAGTCATTTTTGCAACTACCCCATCAGAGCTACAGAGTATGATCCAGGAACTTGCTGACAAGAGTAAAGAAGTGGGATTAAAAATGAACTTTCAGAAGACAAAAGTGATGTACAATGCTTTTACAAGAAATGAAGATTTATCGATTGATGGAGAAAAGCTGGAGATAACAGACACGTACGTTTATCTTGGACAGCAGATATCAAGTGAGGGTCACATTGGTGAAGAAATTAATCAGCGTACAAAACTTGCCTGGTGAGCTTTTGGAAGAAACAGCATAATTTTCAAGAGCAATATGCCATTATGTCTTAAAAGAAAAGTGTTTGATCAATGCATCCTTCCAGTGCTTACGTATGGTGCAGAGACGTGGACCTTAGCTAAAAGAGACATACAAAGGCTGCAGACAACTAAAAGTAGCATGGAGAGGTGCATGCTTGGTGTAGCCAGGAGAGATAAGAAGAGGAACACGTGGATCCGAAAAATGACAAGAGTGGAAGACATCATGATCAGAGTTAAATCCCTGAAATGGCAATGGGCTGGACATACTGCCAGAAGAACAGACCATCGATGGACAGCCGAAATTTTAGATTGGATTCCAAGGGACAGGAAAAGACCCAGAAGAAGACCACATGGAAGATGGGTGGATGAAATTCGAAAGTATGCGGGAGTGACATGGAGGAGACTGGCACAAGACAAACCGTTGTGGAGGAAACTTGGGGAGACCTTTGTCCAACAGTGGATTGATAATGGTTGACAATGATGATGATGATGATGATATAGTACATAAATAAAACAAAAAATAAGTTTATAAATAAATTATTTAACACAAGAAAAATAGACCAAAAAGGCTAATACCATGAGAAGCGCCGAAGGCAGCTAAACCTCGTGTAGTAGCTTATATAGAATGAAAATATTACAGAACAAAAATACAAAATTTCAAAACAAGTAAAATACTGGAACAGGTTGCCGTCATCAGGAGAGCATCAACCTGTAGGAGTGGCCTTTCTAGTACCAACAAAACGACAAGGCAAGCCAAAATTGTCGGTTGGTCATGCTCCCTAGGCCACAAAACCAAATTCTAATAAGCACAAAAAATTACAAAAATCAAGTTTAAAAAAGAAGAATTAAAAGCTTACCGGCAGAACAGAAACCGCCATGACAAAGAGTCAAACAAGACTGAACAGAGCACCCACAAGAACCCAAATATATACACTGATAAGAAAGGTGGTCACGGTTAAACAACTACCTGGTAAGCCAAAAATGTGTGAGTAGACAAGATGCAAAACTGTGTATGTAGATAAGATCTTCAGCTATTAGGGACCCACCAAATAGCACTTTATGTTACCTATATATTTAAAATTGTTATTTCCTAGGTTAGTAAAGCATGTCAATGTGTAATTTGAAACTTTTGGACACAGAATTAAAGTTCAAAATTAAATGGTTAAAATGATGCCTTAAAAAATTTTAAGAAAGTTGTTAAATTGCAATTTAGAAAAAAGAGCTTTCAGATTTTTTGCAAGTAAGAGCTGTGTAGAGCAAATTTTAGCCATTCTATGAAACTGGGAGATGAGTAGATTACGATGTATAACTTTTGAAATATTGGATGACCAGTGAGTGTAGTGAATGATATCAAACTCAAAAGAGTTTCTTTTATCAAATAAATTCACCACACCTCTTCCCTCCTCGTCTACCTAAACCTCTAAATCGAGGTAACAAACACAAGTAGACGATCTGTTGGTATTTTCTAGGGTAAGGTCGTCAGGATACAAGTCAGCGGCCCAACGTAAAAAGTCCGGAATGTTAATGACAATAATGTCATCAACATATCTTAGAGCAATCCCAGCTAAAGGATGATTGGCAACATATGTATCCTCAAAAAAATGTAGATAGAGATTAGCCAAACTGCTAGAAAAGCGACTGCCCATCGGTATACCACGAGTTTGGAGGTAGAGCCCATCGCCAACGGTAACAAAATTGTTATTGATACAGAAATCCAGTAGGAAATGCCAATACTGTTCTGTAGTCCCGGGCTCGAACTTCGTATGTATATTTAGGGCTACCGCCACAGACCCTTCAATGAAATTCAGGTGAAGAGGTTTTTAAAAACCTCTTCACCTCAATTTCATTGAATGTATTTGTATTTCTTGGGTTTGCATTTGGCGTTTTTTTTTTTTTTTTTGATTGGAGGTTTAACGACCACCGTGAGGAACTCAATGGGCTATAAGCAGTCGCCCGTCCCTAATTTAGGGTGACTGGTTCCAGGGAAGGGAGAGAGCCAGTGCCGTAAGACAAACACAACATCCATGCCTCACCGGGATTCAAACCCAGACCCCTTTCGGACGAATGATGAGAGGCCATCGCTTAGACCACTGCGCCACCGGGGCGGCATTTTGGTGAATTAAAGAAACATATTGCTGTTTCAACCTTTTTCGTGAAATGATGGAAAATTCCTGATTTCCCAGAATTACTTTCTTTGGTTAATGACGGAAAACTCTGTTTTTAAGAGGTATAACGAAGTAAATTTCTCCGCCATTTTTGTCCACGCCGGGCATCGAACCCGGGTCTCATTATTCCGGAATAAGTCGCTCTACCAACTGAGCTACGCAAAACGTCTGCGTAGCTCAGTTGGTAGAGCGACTGCTATTTGCCTTTATCTCATGTGCGTCCTGCGGGGCAGGCACTTCACAGTGGTTATCGAAAAAACCTGAGTTTTCAAGGAACCATTCCTTTCGTATGTTAACCGAAAAATTTTGTTCTCACTTTTCCCGTTTCCATATGACGGAAAATTACCTGTATTAAGAGCACTTCGCCGGAAAACTCGGGCACCTGAAGTGCCGTACAGGCAAAAGATTAATTCTCGTCTCCGTATGGCAGAAAATTACCCGCATGGTTAGCGATTCGGAGTTAATCTAGTGAGCTTTAATCAGGCACGGATTGGGCCGCCGGAACACCCTGGAAAAATCCCAGTGGGCCGCTCTATTCGGGGCCTGTAGGACTTGTACTAACTGCCCAAAATTATATATTAGTACTTCATCAATGATTGTAGAAGACAGTCGAGTTATGTTGAAAAGGCTAAGTTGGTTTTACCAACTTAGCCGTTTCAAGTTGGTTTTGATGGCTTCGGGAAAAAAACAAAAAAAAAAAAAAACAAGGAAAGAAACAATTTAAGTACCTAATGTTTCGTTGAGCCAAACACTGCTGCACTGTTTTTCAAGTAACTCACTCCCCTGACTTTCTGATTTTAAAACTACCCCCTTCGGCTGATTTCCAGTAACTTATCGCGCTTTCCCTAATTGCAATTGAATAATCGATATCCTATCGATATTGTAACATGAAATCAACAAAAGGGTTAAATTTTCCTTTAGTAATCTCACTAATGTTTTATGAAAATTTGAGATCCAAGCTAAAAAATTCGTTGTATACGTTAAGGCATTCAAGTTAATCTACTGTAAAAAATTTGGGGTGCTTTAAAATGTATACGAAATCAGTAGCGCATACACGGGGAGGGTCCGCCTAGTCCGGATTCCTCAAAAAAAAAAAAAAAACAGCTGTCCGTCATTTATCAGATGAAGGAAACAAATGATGTTATTTTAAAATTCATTATTCTGATTGCGGCTAAGTTGGAAAAAAATCTTTCCGCAAATGGGTTTTACAAATTCAATATTTTCATTATGATCTATTATATTCCGGTATGCTTTAGTTCTAGTTTTCGTAATGACCGTTATTTTTTTTGTACGTTTTATGGTCTTAAAATGATTATAAAATTCATCTTACTTTTTTGTGAAAGACCTCATCACAGTGATCAGCTGTGATGAGGTCTTTCACTCGTTGCCTGTTGGCATCTGTCACTGCAGTTGCAGGTCTTCCACTCCGTTGCTTGACCGACACCTAACTTTTTCCCTCTCGAAACCTGTTCATCCATCTTCAGACATTACTGATATCGAAATTATGGCAGCAGCCCCATACACCGCCAGGAATCTTCTGTGGATTTCTGGAGCCTCACATCCCTCTTTTTACAGGAATTCAATTACGGCTCACTGCTTTTCTCTGTCGTTCAAGATATCTTTATTTCCGATTCTGAGAAAAATGTGTTCCCACATTGGTAACTTATACAGTTTCATTAAAATCACTTCAAAATTTCAAAAGCTATTAAGAAGGAGACATTACTTTCAAAATGCCCCTTGTGTATATGCTACACGTTTGCTTTTCATTTATTTACTTTTTTTTATTGTTTAACGGAATTTACAATTGATTTACTAGTTTTGAGGCCTTAACCGTATAACTGAACTGCAGTTTTGAAAAGTCTATTTCAGCTTCAGCAAGAATGTTTTCCCATTTGAAAGTAATTAATAAAACGTCCATTTCCGCACACTTTCATTTTGTCTCACTTTATAAACATTCGCAAAAATTCTTGTAGTCCTCGAAATTTTCAATTTATTGAAGAGAATTCTTCATTGTCATTTTGTCTTCATTGTCATCTCAAATTATATTTATTTCATTTTATTTTATTTTATTTTTTGGCACATTCGGGTTTCCCTTTCCTCTAAAATCGAAGAAACAATTACAATTGTGAATTCAGCTATCGCAATAAAATTCGTAAGAGTGAAATAAAATCTTCAAAAGTATCCTTCTCAGGCACCATACCCTGTCTATTGTTGCAGCAACGGAAGAGTGTAATTTATCTTTTTACATTAAATTTATTGGGATGTCTTATGCTGCAGTCCAGAAGAATAAGTAAAATGCTAATTAATTGTTACTTCAGTAAAAATACTGCCGTAATTCGTAGATTTGTGTTGAAAAGAAAAGTCTACGAATGACGGCTCTTCTTTTAAAGTGAAAATGCTGACATGTTTTTACTCTTAAGGTTGGGTGCGACCAATGGCATTGCGCAGTTGGTTAATGCGCTGTCTGCAGTATGGGAGGCAGACGTTTGTGTTGGGTGTTCGAATCGTGGGCCTACCCGTCATCTAGTCAGCGGTTTTTCCGGGGATTTCCGCTGACTCCTCGGGCTCCACGACGCGAATGCGTAGATGGTTCGTCGGCCCCGGACGCCCTTTACACTTTACCCACATGCAGCAGATGAATGGCACGCCGGCTGCTTTAATTTGCCAGTAATCTCCTCAAATGCTCATAGTCGTCTTTCCGACACTCAACCCGCCATGGACGGACGAGATAAAGAATGAGAGAGAGTCCCTTCATAAGTTTTAAACAGTGGGCAGCAAAAACAAGTTAGTAAAAGCATACAATGCATTAATTATGATACGCTTTTCAACATACCAGAAATCATTACTCAAGTTATTACTCAAGTTATGAGGACAATTGCTTTGGAATAAATCTCGCTCCTGCGTCCTGACCTTTGATCCCATTTCGATTATATTCAACAGAATTGGTTCAGTATAACTTCGGAAAAACATGATAAAGTTTTGTCTCAATCGAAGCTTTTTTACGTAAGTTATGACGCATAAGGGCAAGGCAATGTATCCAGCTCCAATGCCCTAACCTTTGACCCCATTTCGCCCCTTTTCAATAGGGTCCCGTCCCCAGGTGGTCCCCTACCACATACTAAAATTTCATTGAAATCGAACCATATTTACGGAAGTTCTGACGCATAAGAACAATAAATATAATGGATCCCGCTCCTATGTCGTGACCTTTGGCCCCATTTCGACCATTCTCAATAGCGTTAGTCCCCAAGTAGTCCTCTACCACATAATAAAATTTCATCGAAATCGAACCATTTTTACACGACTTATCGTGCGGACAGACGCTCAGACAGACAGACAGGCAGACGGACAAAACTTGGAGCATATACGTTTCTTCAACCTACAGTTGGAAAGCGTAAAAAAAGGTTCCAGAGCCGTTTATGGATGTCAGTCCTCCACTGACAGATTTCTTTCTGCATTAGACCTGGGGCGCGCGAAGCCACTCCCGGTAGACTGAGAACTTTAGGCTTTGACGTGTGAGAACTTGGGGGACAGCGGAGTATCCGCACGGAGTGTTTAACTTCGGAATGCGAGGTAGATTTTCCTGCGACATGAGTCAGTGGATTTAAGAGTTTAACGAGACCACGGGTATGGCATAAGCTTAACTTTTCTCGATTCGCTGACGAAACGAAAAGCACTAAAGCTGTAACTACCATTTTTGGAGCAACAATTGAATTGTTTTTTAAGCTTTAAACACATTTGAGTATTCATATAGACTGCTCCTCCTTTGTGCACAATTGGTTGTTTTCTCAAATACATTTAAAAAATGAGGAACCAACAACGCAAGCGAAAGGAGCCGAAAGCACCTATGATGGCTCTTGTGGGATTAGAAGGCTTACGCGTAAGGTGGCAGCGGAGAAGCGAGGGATAGAACAATGGCCATGTTTAGTTTTCGATGAAGATTACAATAGTGTTTGTGGCCCTAATTTCCATGGGGAAATAAAAGGAAGAAAACTATGTAAAATCAGAAATGAAAAAATTTCGGATAGAAATGATGCTAAAAATAGCCGATTTAACACTCAAGAGGTATAGCGTATTAAATCTGTTTATTTTTGTGGCGTATTAAGTTCAAAGATTCTCCGAGCTTTCGAACTCCATTGCGAGGCTTTTTCAAGGCAATGGTAGACATAAAAATGCATTTTTATACGCTGCAAACAGAAACACTCGAAGACCTACTAGCGACAGAGATGTCAACTACGAAAAAAACTTCCCAAGTACAAGCTTGAGTGTAACCACACTCTAAATGTTATCTGGCGCTGAAATAATTTATTAAATCGGACTTTTACGTAGAAGCAGGGATACCGAGAGCAAGTTAGTAAAATCATGCAGTGCATTGAATATGATACGCTTTCCAACATAACAAAAATAATGATTTCTGTTACGCTGGAAAGCGTATATAATCAATGATTTCTGTTATGTTGGAATTATATTACACAAGTTATGAGGATAATGGCTGTAGAATAAATTTCGCTCCTATGACCTGACCTTTGACCCCATTTCGATTATATTTAACAGAACCAGTAAAGTATACTTCCGGAACAACATGATAAAGTTTTGTCTCAATCGAAGCATTCTTACGTAAGTTATGACGCATAAGGGCGACGGATTGGATCCTGCTCCTATGTCCTGACCTTTGCCTCAATTTCGTCCATTTTCATTAGGGTTCGTCCCGAGGTGGTCCCCTACCACATACTGAAATTTCATTGAAATCGAACCATTTTCCCGTAAGATATGACGCATAAGAGTAACAGAATGCATCCCTCTCCTATGTCCTGCCCTTCACCCGATTTCGCCCATTTTCAATAGGGTTCGTCCCGAGGTGGTCCCTTACCACATACTGAAATTTCATTGAAATCGAACCATTTTTACGTAAGTTATGACGCATAAGGGCAATGGAATGCGTCCCACTCCTATGTCCTGACCTTCGACCCAATTTCGCCCATTTTCAATAGGGTTCGTCCCCAGGTGTTCCCCTACTACATACTAAAATTTCATCGAAATCGAACCATCTTTACGCGAGTTATCGTGCGGACGGACAAAAGGACAAAGGTGGAGCTTATACGTTTCTCCAACCTACGGTTGGAAAGCGTAAAAAACAGATCACATTATTGCACGCCCCAGCGGAGAAGTTATGCATTATTTTCAGAAGAAAATATGCACATTTTCCCATAGTTATTAGTATCTGAGCGAAAAAGAATTTTTTCAATCGTTTTTTTTTTTTTTTTTTGTTCCGCAGATATTGCTGCAAACATGCTGCAAACGAAACATCAACTTACGCCCTCTGGTGGAACACTTGTGTGTTAAGAAATAATTAAAATTATATGCAGTACATTTCACATTGGAAACAATAATTTTCCCAATAGGGCTCTTAAAAGCAGAGACATCGACAAAAATCAAATATATATTTATGTCCCTGGCGGAAAAAGTATGCAATAATTTAAGTAGAAGGTATTTTCAAATATTTTTCTGTAGTGGGCGTTATAGGTCCACGAAAAAAATTTAAATTTAACTTTTAGAAGCGCAGATTTTGCTGAAAATACATCTTAAAGAGAAATAAACACTTACACCGCTTAATGGCAAAGCCATTCTTTATCAAACATTAGAAATTATTTGCAGAACGAGTTTAGGACATTTGGGCACCGGACTTTTGGGCACCCGGACTTTTGGGCACCCGGACTTTTGGGCACCGGACATTTGGGCACCCGGACATTTGGGCACAAATCTTGAGGGGCGTTACAAAAATTGCCGTTTTTTTTTGAATGGAGAAAACGTTTCAAGTAAGACAAACGACAATTATAATTGAATTTAAAAAAATATTACAATGCACAAATTTTGAAGATGACAATACGTTTCTTTTGGGTGTAAATATGACAAGCATAATATCCGAAAACTTGACAATTTCGTCGCCCTGGATCGGGATTACATGGCTTATAATCATGAATACGGATTACATCATATTCATGATTACATAGCACCAATTGTGTCCATGGGTGGACAGCCACCCCCGTTAATATAGCCAAATTTTTGATAAATTTAAAACACTACAGCAGACGAAACCTTTTTTTAAATGTTTGACAGCCTTAAAGGAGGTAAGGGCTTTTTTAGCCCCCCCCCCGCACACATAAAATGTCCGTAATTTCGTATTTTCTTATTTACGATATTTTTCTGTAAACTATAACTATACAAATTCTCCGCGAGTATGAGCAAACCCAGGAAAACTTGTCGGGGTGGGGGGGTGGGGCTTAAAACCTAAAATATGAAATATAAAAAATTTCTGGTCCGATCAGGAGATTTTCAGCCATTACAAGCTACAAGTCATCGAATTGCCTGAGCGCGTCTGCTGCCTCAGGAAACTAGTGGGGGGGGGGTTGATATCAAAAGCGTAAAATATCAAGTATTTCTCATTTCTCTTCCGATCGGGAGATCTTCAGCATTTGCAAGCTGCAACTCGACAAATTTTCTCAGCGCATGTGCACTCTCTGGAAACCTGTCGGCGATGGGGTTAATACCAAAAGTGTAAAAATGAAAAAACTCCTCGTCCGATCGGGAGATTTTTGGCATTTACAAGCTACAATTCGACACATTATTTGAAGGCATGTGCCTACTCAGCAATCCTGTGTATGTGAGGGGGTGTGGGGGTGGGCGTGGTGGATAGCAAAAGTGTAAAATATGATGACTTTCTCGTCCGATCTGGAGATTTTCAGTATTTACAAGCTGCAGCTCGACAAATTTTCTGTTCTGAGCGCATGTGCCTACGCAGCTAAACCGTCGGGGGGTGGGGGGGGATTTCAAAAGTGTAAAATATGAAGAATTTCTCGTCCGCTCGGCAGATTTTTGGCATTTACAACTGGACACATTATTTGAGGGTATGTGCCTACTCAGCAAACCTGTGTGTGTGGGGGGGGAATACCAAAAGTGTAAAATATGATGAATTTCTCATCCGATCGGGAGATTTTCAGCATTTAGCAGCTATAAATCGACACATTATCTGAAGGCATGTGAATGATGAAAATCTCCGGGTAGGAAGAGAAATGCTTCATATTTTACACTTTTGGCAATCCCCCCCCCCCGACAGGTTTGCTGAGTAAGCACATGCCTTCAAATAATGTGCCGAGTTGTAGTGCTGAAAATCTCCCGATTGAACGAGAAAATTTTCATATTTTACACTTTTGGTATTAACACCCCTCCCCCCCTTCCCCATAGGGTTTACTGAGTAAGCACATGCCCTGAGTTAATGCCTCGAGTTGTAGCTTGTAAATGCTGAAAATCTGATTGGACGATACATTTTTCAAATTTTACAGTTTTGGTATTAACCCCCCCCCTCCCCACGTTTTCAGAGTAGGCACGTGCGCTCAGAAAATGTGTCGAGTTGTAGTTTGTAAATGCTGAAAATCTCCCGATCGGACGAGAAATGTTTCATATTTTACACTTTTAGTATTAACCCCCCCCTCGACAGGTTTGCTCAGCAGGTTCATGCCGTGAGATAATGTTTCCAGTTGTAGTTTGTAAATGCTGAAAATCTCCCGATCTGACGAGAAAATGTTCATATCTAACACTTTTAGTATCCCCCCCTCCCCCAACAGGTTTGCTGAGTAGGCACGTGCCCGTACATATTTAGTGCTTAAGTAACTTACGGCGAACATTTTCTCGTTCAAACTCTTACTATTGGGCCAAGAAACGGCAATTGTTATATACGGCCCCTTAAACATTTGTGCCCAAAAGTCCGGGTGCCAAAATGTCCGGTGCCCAAACGTCCCATCTTTCAGACAGAAAATCGTAAATATGTCTCAATTTCTTAATGATTATGAGATATAAGTGAAAAAAAATTTGTGCACACCACTTGCTCAAGTAAGGAGAAATATAGGAAAACTATAATTTTTAACGCAGCGCAATTTCATTGCTTTAAAAGGGAATGTGCCCAGATGTCCGGGTGCCCAAATGTCCGGTGCCCAAATGTCCGAATCCCGTGCAGAACATTTAACACATGGAGCCTGTATCCGATGCAGAAAGAATGTTTCAAATAAGACTTTTAAAAATAGAGATAGACACATAAAAATGCATTTTTATGTCTACCATTGCCTTGAAAAAGCCTCCCAGTGGAGTGCGAAAGCTTGGCGAATCTTTGTACTTACTACGCCACAAAAATAAACGGATTTAATACGCTATATGCGTCTCTTGAGTGTTCACAGTGTGGTGTATTTATAGTTATGTCAGCCGATTTAAATTATCTACCAAAAGGTGACAGGGAACGTCGTTACACCGTTTTTCGATGCAGATGTTCCGGGCTTATGTCTTAAAAGGTAAAGAATGGAATTGTCTTACGATAGAGCAGTGGATAATGTACAAATCATGTAGATAGCTGAAGCGGTAGATTGTGTTATTTTTCACTGATCTGTACTACTCCGAGCGAAGAAAAGAGGACTCCAACTGCTTCCCCTCTCAATACGGAAACAAATGAATACCCAGTAATCCACTGAATATCCAGCAACTCGTCTATTTGACAATCCTGCACGCTCTGTGGTTGGCAGACTGTCAACCGCCACTAATCCGCGTTCGGGGCTCTCCTGAGCAAACATATTATGCACACTTTGCGCGTTCAGATAGCTCAGCGGCTGATGGCAAGTCGCAGATCGACGCCAGCAAAAATAATAAATAATTGAACGAAAGGAGGAATTAATTGATAAACAAAAGTCGTGCAACGGGAGGAACATGGTGAACAAACATGGCGACACCTGGAATTACAATAAAAAGAACCTAACAACATTTGTATTTTATGATATTTGTTCTTCCGCCGAATGAGAGAGAGCTTTATTCCCAGCAGGCAGTCACGTGCGGGTTGGCAACCGCGTAACGTAGTAGGCTCCCTAAAACACCATCACGAAATACATGAACGACACCTGCTCAAACAAAGACGGGAAACTTCCCATGCACGATATGACAGATACGGGTGATGGAGAGAATGGAGCGAAGCAGAGAGAGAGAGAGAGAGAGAGAGAGAATCGGGGGAGAAAGAGAAAGAATGAGAGGGAGAGAATACGAATCATAGCTGGCGTGAGTGAGGAATGGAAGATATGATTCCGCATTACGGAAGCGGCATGTCATCCCCTCTTCTTCCCCCGGCATGAAAGCCCAGGAGAGCGCACGCAACCTGTCCAAGGCGCCTCACAGTTACTACTGCTGTTCACGTGACCCAGTTTCCGATCTAGGAAGTGGAATGCTAATAATGATTACGACTTCAGTTATGAATTGAGATGAAAGGAAGATGAAATTGGGGCCTCATTCACATGCAGTAAGTAAAATACAACTCATATCAAGCAAAAGGCGTCGTGCCTTTGCTTGATATGAGTTGTATTTTGACAGATGCTGAATTTCATGAACAGATGTACTTAAAGGAATAAAATATATACTTTTTTTAGCTACCGTGTTACGCGACGGTGTAATACAAAATTATGTTTGCATCATGATTGCACGAAAATACAGTATCTATCGGAAATGTGTGTGAAATTATATTTTCATGTTTTCCAGTATAAGAACCACATCATGATACTCACGTCTTAAACATAGGAAACAGAGACGTAACTAGGACGGGAAAAAGGGGCGCAGCTCAAGAGATGGCCAAAACTCACTGCTTGCAATCTGATTAAAATTGGAACTGAAGCTTTTACACCAATTTCTGATTTACATAAAAATATAATTTGTTCCTCAAATTTTTAAAGGACTGCTAGTTACATTCGGAATTCAAGGATCAGTGCTAGAGTCCGTCCAGGTAAAGAACAACGGTCTTTGTCTAGAAGAACATGTCCCGCGCTTTTTCTTTACTTGGATGGATAAGAATGTCGTTTTTCTTTAGTTGGACGAATAATAAGGATGTCGTTCACATTATTGAAGATTCTCTAGGGGCTATTTGAACATTACTGTAACTGCGAGCCACAGCTGTCAGCTACATTCGGTCTATTTGACATCGTCGACTTCGAAGGTGCGTGAGTGCCGATCGACACGCTACAGTGGAGCAACTCACTGGCTGAATGTACCAGGGGACTACTGAAAATATGTCTAAAACCACAGTTCAGCAAATCCTGCTGCGTATGGGGCCCCGATGCAGACGGATGGTCACTGCTCCTATGCTAACGAAGGTGCAGCGGCCGAAAAGGATTACATTTGCACGGCAGTATCGGAATCGGACCTCCGCTGATTGGCTGGCAAAGGATTGCCTTCTCTGATGAGTCACGTTTTCTGTTTCATCGAACGGATGGACGTTGGCGTATAAAAGGCGAGAAACATCGGAGAACAAACAGTCTTCAACAATTGCTGGAAGAACACAAATTGGTGGGGGAAGCGTTATGGTCTGGGGAATGTTTTCGTGGCATTCTCTGGGTCCACTCATACCTGTGGAAGGCATTATGGACCGAATTGTTATGAATTCATCCTTGCAGACTACGTACAGTGAGTACACCCATACATGCTGATTGTCTTCCCTGGGGCGGATGGCATCTTCCAGCACGACAATACAGCATGTTACACAGCTAGAAACGCCTGAGTGTGTTTGGAAGACACGATGAAGACTTCAAAGTACTTCCCTGGACCCCCTAATTCCCGAGACTTAAACCCAATTGAACATCTGCGGGACCACCTCGATCGTGTTGTTCGCTCTGTGGATCCTCGACCACGCACCCTCCAACAGCTGTCAGATGCATGGCAGGCAGCATGGCTCCACATACCTGTGAACACCTTCCAGCACCTTATTGAGTCACTCCCAGCCCGTGCAGATGCTGTCCGTACTGCACACGGCGGTTACTCTGGATATCAGCTGGTAGTCACAATAATGTGACTCGACCGTGTATATCTGTCTGTAGATAGCAAGGTCAGGTGATGCGAAAACATATAGCTTCTTCTTGACAAATACCAAGCGCGCCTTCTAGCGGTGCATCCTGTTCCTATTGAAGGAACTCTGACGACCAACAAATAGCGGTATAACTATACAACTGGGATTAGAGGAAATGCTATCCCCACACTCACCAACCCGCTTGGTCAGCGTGGTGAGTTACACCCCCCCCCCCCAAAAAAAGAAATTCGAAAGCATGCGGGAGTATATATAAAGACAAATGGGGCGAAATATTTTAATAATTTGTGGTTTGCACCAGAAGCGAAAAAAACTAGTTACGCCTCTGGTAGGAACTATATCATTCTCAATCGTGTTCCGTAAGATGGCACCGAATCTATGTCGAGCATGTATCACGGAATAAGTTTCCTAAATATGAATAAAAGGTCATTATAAGAATTCCAAATTGTCTAGTTAATGTTTTTTTTTTAAAGAAACAACCGAAATGCGAGAGGAATTTGTCTTTCTACTCTGAAGGAAATAGTCTTCTAAGCTGCTCAACAAGCTTGGGACTAATCTATTTTCATTACGTAGCACTAACCGAATTTGTTAATTTTGTTTTGCTCTCTTCTGTATCTAAATTCTCCGCTGCATACCGTTAGCCTCTTAGTGAAACGCGATTCTGCTGACTATTATATCAAGCTCTTCTGTCTTATTCTCACTCAAACAATAAAATCTGAGAGAATTGGGTGCAAAGTTTGTTCGTTTGTTTGTAGATAGTTTCTTACCAACGAGCGCTGTAACACTCTATATACACCACGTTGGCAAAAGTATGTGGACATCTTGCTAAAACGGAAACCAAAGCATTTATTAGCCGAAATAGGTACAGAGACGGTCCCCCTTGGACTGTCATGACTGCAGTTACTAGGGGTGTTCAAATGAAAAGGTACGAAACGACACTGTGGGTATAAATGAAGACTTTATTCAAAGTATACACCATAGGCCGTAGCACAACGATCCCATTGATTAACGAGCCGAAGGATTCCTTGTTCCCAGAATACCTGTGGCCGTGACGAGACCCAGTCCTGCACAGCGTCCTTGAGTTCGTCGTCCGAGTGGAAGCGCTTCCCTTTCAGATGTTTTTTCAGGGGAGCAAACACATGGAAATCGCAGGGCGACATGTCCGGGCTGTAGGACGGATGGTCAAGCTGCTCCCACTGGAACTTGACCAGTTCCACGTGTGTGACCCTGGAGACGTGTGGACGCGCGTTATCATGAAGCAGAACCACACCCTCCGTGAGCAGCCCTGGTCTTTTGTTCTTGATGGACCTGCGTAGGCTTCGGAGTGTCTCACAGTACACATCGGAGTTAATGGCTCGTCTGTGCTGGAGGAATTCAACAAGTAGTCAATTGGACGGCGCTCTTTATAAGAGCCTCTGCTCTCTTTTGCGCATGCGGGCGCCCGCGCATGCTCCGATCCACGCGGGCGACTCCAATCGCATCCCTAGATGTGTCGCTACGTTCTCCCATAGCGGCATAGGTAAATATGTTAAGGGTTACGTTCTTATGAAGTTTCGTACCTTTTCATTTGAACACCCCTAGTACCTTCTAGGCATGCTTTCCGCGAGATGCCGGTAGTTCTGTTCAGGAATTTTCCTGCATTTCTGCTGCGAAACTTGTGCCAGAATTTCCGTAGAGGAAGGTCTTACAGCCGAGATAGGGTTCGGTGGTCCAGCTCGTCCCACAGATGATCTATTGGATTTAAATCGGGACTGTGGCCAAGCCGGTTCAACATTTGAATGTCTTTTCTCTCAAACCACACCTAGACAGACAGACAGACAGTGCGGAATTGTTCAGAAAGTCTTCATACCTGGCGGTAGAGGCCTTCACGGGCCTGACATTTCCCCCCCCCCCCGATCCAACCCTATAACATCCGGCTAAGAGTTCGGTTCGGCCAGCCCTCAAAACTAGGAGTCGTTGTCCGACACAACCAAGCCCGAAACCACTCGAAAACTAAACCCGACCAGACCCGAGCCAGAAGAAATTTTGTTAGAAAGCCCTATTTTTCTGTACCCTCCTTTGTCAATTACGATTTCACCGAACTAAATTATTATCATTATTATTATTATTATTATTATATTTAAAGACGACTCCACCTCTGCCTTAGGTTTTTCTCTTCTTTCCAGGACGAGTACGACGTCCCAAGTCTGGGAAGTGGTATTTCTTTATCTCAGTTGTCCAGAAACTTCCTTACTACCCTAAAATATTTATTAGCTGGTGCACAAAGTGGGGGAGAGGGGAGGAAATATCATGTACCGCAATGATAGGATAGATGCCTTTATCCTTTATCCTTTCTTATGCACAAATAGGATAGATGCCACAGGACAGCTGCCTTCTGTAGCCCCATGTACCGGTAGGTGTTAGGTTGAAGGTCTAGTGTGTATAGAGCTGTGAATGGTTTTAGGAACAATTACTGTAGTTGATATTACAATGGGGAAAGTGGTGACGTTCTCCATATGCCACTTTTTCTTGACTTCCTAACGTTGGTCGTTATACTTTGACAATTTCTCTCCGTGCGTCTTCTGGATGTTGCACGTATTCGGCACGGTTATGTCAATGAGATATGTTAAATTCTTCTCATTGTCAACCAGGACGATGTCGGGCCGATTGTGGGGGGGGTCTTGTCTTTTCTGATCGATCTGTCCCAGTACTTCTTGTGGGTGTTGTTCTGTTGAAGCGTTGTTGGCTCATACTTGTAGTAGGGGACAGTCTCAGTTGTAATGAGGTGGTGCTTTCTTGCCAATTTCTGATACAGGATCTTGGCGACTTGATTTTGCCTGTTTGTGTACAGACGCTGCACCCTGCTATGATATGGTATGTTGGATGGTCTCTGGCGCTTCATGGCATTGCCGATATGTGTCGTTTTCCACTGACATGTCATTCAGGATATGCTCCCGATAGTTTCTGGTGTTTACAACTTGATCTTGTATAGCCATCAGGAACCCTTCGGTCTCGATGAAGAGTGATCCGTTTGTTAGCCATGCATTGGAGGCAGTCTTATCCAAATGGTCGGATTGCAGATCGTTATAGTGCTTTCCGTGTAAGACTTTCTTGCCCCAAGCTTCTTCTTTCGGCTCCCTCGTTCCAATCTCGATGTTCTGAGTAGAGTGGTCTAGGGCTGTGTACTTCTTGTCACTTTGGTTTATCGCTTGGTGAAGGGGACCCTTGCTCTGACGGAAGTATTTTTTGAGTCTGGTGATTTCTTTGTCTCCGTGTTCCAGGAGATCAATCGTTCCCCGTCTTCCTTCTGTCTGTCCAATGGTCAGCCTTCCTACTGCTGACTTCGGGTGGTGCTGGGGATGTTTAGAGAGGGTTGTCCTAGTATTGTCCATTATTGCCTCAAACTCTGTGGTGGTCCACTTGATGATTCCGAAGGAATACGTGAGGACTGGAACTGCATATGCGTTTAATAGCCCTAGTGATGTTGCGAGCATTCAGCTTGGTCTTCATTAGTCTCCTCAGCCTTAGGCTGTATTTGGCGGCTAGATTGTTTTTGATTTATTTTCGTTCTAGGTATCGTGCCTGAAGCATACCAAGGTACGTATAGGCTTCTACTTTCTTCATAGCTGCGATCTGTTCTCCGGTCCTCAGTTAGTAGCTACGTGTATCATGCTTTCCTTGGCTCATACCTTATGTCTTGCATTTCTGTAGGCCGAATTCTATCCCGATGTCATTGCTGAAGACTCAGTGATCCGGATTAGATGCTGGAGTTGGTTCTGCGACGATGCATGCAGCTTGATGTCATCCATGCACATGAGGTTGGAGAGCTTGTACTTGTTGGGTTTGTTGTACTTGATGGTAAACCCATACTTGCTTTCTTTGAGCATGGTCTACAGCGGGTTGAGTGCTAGACAGAACTATAGTGGGCTAAGTGAATCTCCCTAGAAGATGCCTCTCCTTATGTTAATAAGCATGGTCGTTATGTTCTCGACTTTATTATTACACTATCTACCAACAAGTAATTGGACACCCCTGCAATCGACGATGTCTGCGGTCCTGATACACGTCACGACCGCTGCCGTTAAATATCGTGTGGGAAATAACAACGCAACCAGTCGCATGCAAGATGCCACGCAGTTCGGAGCTCTCTGATTTCGAGAAAGGTGTAATCGTCGGGTATCACAGAAATGGCAGATCCATACGTGACATATCCAGCGAGTTGAAGTACCCAAAATCGACAGTGGCCTACGTGAATGGCAATTGGAAGATGAGAAGTGACTGTCGGAATGTGCCCCAACCATGCAGACCCACAAAACTGGGAGTTAAAGACCGACGGGTGCTGGCCAGAGAAATTCGGAAGAACTGCACCAAATCGATGGGCCACATCCGCGAGGAGTTTCAACAGGCATCCGGGAGTGTTCTTTGGATGAATACCATCCGTAAGGAAGCCCATCTGTTCGGTTATCATTGACGTGTTGCCACCCACAAGCCTTTGATCACCAAGTCCAATAGCGCTGCTCGGGTAACGTGGTGCAAAGAACGTCGACAGTGGATCGTTGAACAGTAGAGACAGGTTCTCTGGTGCAACGATTCAAGGTTCACCCACTACCGTTCGGATGGCAGGGTCTGGGTTTGGCGTCTGCCTGGACAACGCATCCTGCCGGAATGTATTGTGCCAACTGTGAAGTTTGGCGGCGGTGGAATTATGCTATGGGGGTGTTTCTCCTGGTATGGCACGGGACCCTTGGTCGCAATTCCTGGTAGACTCAACGCACCATTTGGATGACCATGCACCATTTTGGATGACCATGCGCTTCCTACTTTGTGGCAGTTTTACGGGGTGGACACATGTTACTTTCACGATGACAATGCCACCTGTCATGTTGCGAGGTCCACCATGTCTTGGTATGGTGACAATGGGGTTAGTCGAATGGACTGGCCTGCGCAGAGCCCGGACCTTAACCCTATCGAGCACCTCTGGGACGAGTTGGAGCGTCGACTTAAGGGGTGTCCCCACCGTCCGAAATCGGTGAAGGAACTGACCTGTCTTCTCCAAGCCGAGTGGAAGAAAATACCGCTAGCCGTCGTACAACTGCCACAAAGTATGCCCCGGAGGGTCGCAGCTGTAATCGCCGCTCGTGGAGGCTCCAATAACTATTGAAGGTGAATAAACTTCGTTTTCCTTTGCTATCACAGGTGTCCAATTTCTTGTTGGTAGATAGTATATTATTGTTATTGCAAATTCCTCCGCTTTCATGGGGGATAGCATGAAAAGAAAATAGATTTGGGAATTATTGTGTAGAAAAATTCAAATTAATATGAGCATAAAATTCATCTTGATAAATTCAGGACCAGATAAAGGGGGGTCTATAGGGGCTATAGCCTTGGGGCCAACCATGACCAAAGGCCCAGGAGACATGCCTGGGAAAATAATAGACAGATAGGTAGGTAGAGAGAGAGAGAGAGAGAGAGAGAGAGAGAGAGATTTATAAAACAGTTTTGCTTTTGTCTCGTATGATTTCCATTTGGTCAGAAACAAGGTATGGCAGAAGAACAGATTTCAAGGCACTAATTTACAAAGAATAAAGGTTTCTTGTCACTGTGTACGGCGGGGTCGGCGAAACAGTTTCAACTGTTTCACTACCATACACCCACACCTCTCACTTTGCTCTTGGAACCGTTAATGGTCAAAGTCCCCTGTGGTTTCACATTGCATAACAAAAAAGATGCACCAAGAAAAGTATACAGCTGTAAACCACTGAAAACTTTCAAGGCAAAATCTAGGAATCTTAAGCTTTTCACTCATGTTCTTATGAGAACAATAGACAATTCAGTGACTATGAAAATTCTGCAGATTATTTATTGGTTTGGAGAATGCACTACGTAATAATTATCACAAGCTTATAGCTACAGTTTCGTGTTTCAACGGATTTCATAATGATTCCCCGTCATAACTCTTTCAGGGCCCATTCAAATATCTTGGGATTGGGGCCCACTCAAATGTCTTAACCTAAAGGCCCACTGAGACCTTAATCCTGCCATGGGTAAATTTTCGCAAAAAAAGAAAATGCTATCTACAATCTCAGGATTCAAATTACTTCTTTCTTCGAATGTCCTCTATATTTACCAAAATTTCTTTCCCTGTTTGCACGTTTGAGGTAGGGATTGAGATAACAATCTTAGTGACCATAGCATCTGTGGAAATTGGCTTGAATTTAACTTCCACCATAATGACAGATCAGTATGACTTTTTTCATATGGTAAAGTCATGTAATAAGCCAATTCAGCGAATTTTTCCTGTTTTGTTCTGATATCCTCCCAGTCACTGAAATTATTTTTACTTTTCTCCACAAGTTGTTGCTGTACAGATTCCTACTGGTGCACTTTTTTTATGCAATAAACCTATCTTTTGCGCAGGTCTTCACTTCAGTTGCCTCCTCAGGTGACAACATTCTCAGCTGTCAGAAATATAGTAAAGATAATTAATTGCTGTTAAAATCAATAACTAATAATGCCCAAGACGTGTATCAGGGATCAGCACCGGACTTTGGGACATATTTCCTTTCCAATATTCTACAATATCTTACAAAAAATGATATTTTACGTTCAACAACGTCAGAAGCACATGATTTTCTTTAAAATATCCCTTGCTCCCTTAATTCTTTTGAGCAGAGTATATATATATACGTATGTATGATTTTGTATAACATTAAGTTACACTAATATTTCAACAATATTCATAGTCATGAAAGAAATACGGGATTACGCCATATAATACAAATTTTGAAGATGACAATCCGATTTTTGGCGTAAATGTGACAAGGATGGTAAGTCAGATAATATTTGAAAACTTGAAAATTTTCATCGTCCTGGAGCGGGACTCGAACCCGCGTCTCCCAGAAAACGCCTAGGTATATTCAAATAAATTCAAATTGATCGGAAACTTGAAACTTGGTCGTTCTGGGTTGTGTAGTGGTTAGCATACCTAGGCGTTTTCTGGGAGACGCGGGTTCGAGTCCCGCTCCAGGACGATGAAAATTTTCAAGTTTTCAAATATTATCTGACTTACCATCCTTGTCACATTTACGCCAAAAATCGGATTGTCATCTTCAAAATTTGTAATATTCATAGTGTTGAAAATTTTTCTTCATGAAAATAATTGTTGAACACTGAGTTCTAAACACACAGCTAACATATGCGAGTTTTTGGCAAAATGTTAACCTATCTACTTAAGGGAGACTTCCTGTAAAATCTATCCTGTACCAGTAATGTTAATTTGTTCGATACATATTTTCTCAAAAACGATTGCTTTCTGGACTTCAAAATTTTCAGCGAAAATGAATGAAGTTCTTAGCTGTAATATGCTCTGTCTGGCTGTGATTTTTTTTTAATTCTCAGATTTAAAAAAAAAATGCATTTATTTCACTCGAGAAATATTCCGATTTGTCATCGATTGAGGTTAACTGAATTTAAAAAATCGGACAAATTTTTCGAAATCACAACTGGAGCATAATTATAGGGTAGCTAAAGATTTTATTTATTTGCCCTCAAAATTTTGAAGGCCAAAAGTCTTTGAGAAAATGTGTGTACAACGAATTATCATTGCAGGTATAGACAGGCGCTGGGGGTGGGATTCAGTCCACTCAACTTTTCTTTGAGCCCAACCTTTAGCCCCCCCCCCCCCCGCAATATTTAAAGTGTTGAAGCATATGGCGCGTGCGACCAACTAAAATTTTACAGAACTTGCGTAAACGTAGGTGAATTTATCAAATTCACAGAAATTCTGTTATATAAAATGAATGTTTTCTTAAATTTATTGTTTGTATTTCTGGGGAATTGAGTCCTCTGAGCGAATGTCTAAGAGAGTAGTAGAAAAACACCATTTTTGTTATTATAGTTTAAAAAGATGAGAGAAAGAGAGATATAGGAATTCCTTGTCGGGTTACAACCTAAAATCCATACACAGTCTTACGACAGAAAAAAAAAAAAGAAAAGAAAAAACGACGTAGGTAAGCTAAAATTGCGAAGAAGGAAGAAATAGTAACCTGTTAAAGGATATGAAGATTCGTATCCATGGTTCCCATACTACACAGAGTGAATAAATACTAAATACAGTATAAATTTGAAAACTTTTTTTTTACTAGGATAACATTTTTAGCTAGAGTAAATCAGCAACATTAAGTCACAATTAAATATTTTATTTTAATATCTACTATAGTTTCCCTGGGCTTTTGGCTCGGCTTCATGAGGACAAATGGCATTTGTCCTTATATCAAACAGAATTAATCGCTCTTTCCACGTTTATAAGTGAGTCACAGATGAATCCTCATCGTCCGCCACGGGAATCGAACCCAAGTCTTCCAGTTACGCGCCGGACATGCTACCACTGCACCACAGCGGCCTCAAATTCCCGAGAATCACATACGACTGACTGCCAAACCACATGGCAGGTTCCTTCTTGGAGCCCCGCACAATCCTTGGGATTCATCAAAGATGGTAAACAGCTACTGAACAAATAACTAGAAGGCGGATGAATAATTAATACATATAATTGACGTGGAGCAGGAACACCAAACGGAATTCATGGCTCTTTCCACCTTTATAAGTGAGTCACAGAAAAATTATCATCGGCCTCCACTGGAATCGAACGCTCCTTAAGAAGCATTGGCCGCCACCTGGAATCGAACGCTCCCTAAGAAGCATTGGCCACCACCTGGAATCGAACGCTCCTTAAGAAGCATTGGCCGCCACCGGGAATTGGTCCTCCTTAAGAAGCATTGTGCGGGGCTCCAAGAAGCAATCTGTCATATGGTTTGGCAGTGAGTCGTATGTGAGTCTCGGAAATTCAAAGTTCTCTGTGGTGTAGTGGTAGCATGTCCGGCGGTCAACTGGAAGACCTGGGTTCGATTCCCGGTGGCGGCCGATGAGAACTTTTCTGTGACTCACTTATAAACGTGGAAAGAGCGATGAATTCTGTTTGATATTCCTGGTCCACGTCAATTATGTGCATTAATTTGTCCTTATGAAGACGAGCCAAAGGCTCAGCGAAACTATGGTAGATTTCAATGTTGCTGATTTTTCTATATCAACATCACAAGTATTGTTGTTTTTTTCATAATTTCTGCCAAGCGCTTCGCATTTGTGCCTCCCCCTGCCCCCCCCCCCATTCCATCATGCTTAGCCCACCCAGTTCTAAGCGGCTGGTGTCGCCGCTGGGTATAAAATAGGTTTTCTCTTGCGGTCCTCCTTAAAAAACAAATATAATTGCAAATGACCTTCTGGTTGGTGCAGGATTGAAAATTTTGAATAAATTATAAACGTCATGCCGCAGCAATAATATTAGTTTAACGCTGATTTTTCGGCACGTCGGTAGAGACCTATATTGGAGCATGCCAAAAGTTACGTGATTCTAATAGTCGACATTCCGCCAATTTTGCCAACGTTCGAATAACAAGCTAGCACGCGAGCACACACACACACACACACACACGCACACACAGGTATTGTCACAAATGACATTTAGTTCAGTTACATCAATCTTAGAAAAATATGGACAGTCCAAAGATAGTACTAATTGCTTAAATTACGCACGCTCTTACTACGCGATTTATTTTTAAGTAACATATTACTTTAAGGGCACTATCTGCATCAAAGCGCATGCTACTTTGCTAGGTTTAAAAGCATCTCTCCATCAACCCATCAACCGGCAACCAATGACTCTAATGCTGGTAACTCATTTACGTGCCAAGAAAGAAAAAAAAAAAAAACTGATCTCCCTTTTTCTTCAGCACAGTAATCTCCATCATCGTCTCATGTTGACAACCCATCTCAAAGAAGCAGGAAAAAAGAAGAAAAAGAAACAAACTGATTACTCCACCATTACTTTTTTAAACTGTTTCTCAGAACAGTGTACAGTTACTTCAGCAAAAATGCCACTTTGAAAGATTTTTTTATCTTTTTCATGACTTACGCTATTATTTAACTTTTGTCATCTTTGTCAGACATAGTTGTCTGATGAAACCCACTCATGTGTGCGTGGCAATAAACATATAAACGGGTGTTGATACATGAATAAAAATACGAAACATTCATGCCACTTGTCTGTGGCGTCAGAAAACGTCTTGCCCCCCACCCCCCACCCCACCCCCACCCCAAGAAAACCCCTTTGAGGCCCTTATCGGAAAACCTATTAGCTTTCAATTACTGAAGTTTCTAAAGTCCACCACATTATTAGCTAGGTTTTACGGGCGTTTTAATAATGAAAATTCTTTGGACCCTACAGGTATTTTCCGTAAAACCAAAATTATAGTGTTTTATTGCGTGTACCATAAATGTGCAAATTGCAATTAAAATGATTGCTCTTATTTTTTTATCAATAAAAAGTGCTACGAAACACTTTCGCTGAAGTTCATGCAAATTTTATTAGAGAATTAAGGCCAACATCGTTGAAATGTCTCACAACCACACGCACAAAACACTTAACTGGCGTGTGTCAGTGTCAGATCAGATCATCAATAGAGGATTTTAAGAAAGGAGTGTCTGACCCTAGCTCTTAAACAACTCTTAGGAGCAGGAAGATAGGACATTTGGGCCAGACTGCCCGATAGGAAAGTCACACGGAAGCGAGGTAGAAAGGCGCCCTTTTATTACCGGGGGACCAGTATCCGGGATCCCACGGCTTAACGTGCCCATCCAACGCGCAGCGGATATTTAATAGTCCGAGCGCTCGTACCTACTGGGATCGAACTTTCTCCGTGGCAATCACGAACGCTGACCACTAGGCCATCCGCTGCCCATGTGTGTCAGTGTCTAATTTACCTTTCAGATTTATACGAAAGTACGTATGTCATTCAGAAAGTAAAGAACGTTTGAGCATAGCTTCTGCGCAGATTCGTGGCAGGCGCACAGTCAAGGCCATCCGGGCCCAGTGCGCTGTTGGCTATCTCGTGGCACCATTGTTGGGTGTGTATTATCCGTTTGTGGTTAGTTCCGATCTTTTGAAGTGAGCGCTAACATTGAAAATCCCGCGGAATACGAAGTTCGACCAGTTATCCGTTTTCTGATTGCTGAAAGTACCAGGCCTAGTGACAATCATCGGAGACTTGTTCAAGTGTACGCAGAAGATGTTAATGAATCCAGTGTCAGAAAGTGGTGCATAATGTTTAAAAACGGAAGAACAAACGTTCATGACGAGAAGCAGTCAGGGCGCCTCTCTTATTACGGGGAAATGCCATAAGCGCCCGCCCGCACACTGCCAGGAAGACAAAGGATATAATGAACTGAAAGGTGCTTGATGAGTTTCACTGGGAAGTTTTTGAGCATCCACCTTACAGCCCAGACTTGGTATAATCGGTCTACCAGTTGTTCCCCAATTTAAAGCAGGCCGCCCCGGTGGCGCAGTGGTCTAAGCAATGGCTTCTGATCGTTCGTTCGAAAGGGGTCTGGGTTCGAATCACGGTGACGCATGGGTGTTGTGTTTGTCTTACGGCACTGGCTCTCTCCCTTCCCTGGAACCAGTGATATTAAAATTAGGGACGGGCGACTGCTTACAGCCCTATGAGTTGCTCACGGTAGTCATTAAACCTCCAATCAAAAAAAAAAAAAAAATTTTAAGCAGTTCCTTGGTGGACAACGTTTGGTTCTGACGATGCGCTAAAGCAGGCTGTTATGGAGTGAATGAAAGGACAGGCGGCAGAGTTTTATGAGCACGAGATACTTAAACTTATCCCAAGATATGACAAGTGCGTAAATGTCCAGCGCGACTATGTAGAAAAATTGCTAAGGTATGAGTTAAAATTTGTAAATGAAATATTTGATAATTTTTAAAGTGTATAGCTTTTACAACCAAAAGTTCTTTACTTTGTGAATGGCCCTCGTACACCACATAAGCAAATAAATATGTAGTAATTAAGAATACTTAATTACTACTTGAATTATCTACTCTAGAATATAGAAAACGCGCTTTACATAATGCCATAATGTTTTGCACTTAGTTATTTTTCTTTCTCTTGACTCTCTTATAAAAAAAGTTAGCAAAACCACGCAATGCATTGATTATGATACGCTTTCCAACATACCAGAAATTATTACTCAAGCTATGAAGATAATGGCTGTGGAATAAATCTCGCTCCCGTGCCCTGACCCCTCACCCCCTTTCGTCCATTTTCAATAGGGTTCGTCCCCAGTGGTCCCCTATCACATGCTAAAATTTCATCGAAATCGAACCATTTTTACGCGAGTTATTGTGCGGACGGATGGACGGACAGACAGACGGACAAAGCTGGAGCATATATGCTTCTTCAACCTACGGTTGGAAAGCGTAAAAAATGGCACAAGTTTCTGTTTCTTCGTCCCCGCGAAGAACACCTTTCAGTTCATTATATCCTAAACGATGCGTAGTTATGTGAAAACAACTGTTTGCATAGCACCTTATCCTCATTGCTATAAAAATTCCCTTTTTGGACTGATGTTCCTTTCGCATTCTCTAATTAATTTACATGTATACAGAGGTCCTAACAAAAATTCTGCACAGTACTCATGAAACGCATATCGCGTATTAAATCCGTTTATTTTTGTGGTGTAGTAAGCACAAAGATTCGCCAAGCTTTCGTACTCCACTGGGAGGCTTTTTCAAGGCAATAATAGATATAATGTCTACCAATGGTAGACATTATGTCTAGGCTTTATCTACCAATGTAAGACATTATGTCTAGACTTTTTCAAGGCAATGGCTTTTTCTACCTATGGAAGACATTATGTCTAGGCTTTTTCTACCAATGGAAGACATTATGTCTAGGCTTTTTCAAGGCTATGGTAGACATTATGTCTAGGCTTTTTCTACCAATGGAAGACATTATGTCTAGGCTTTTTCAAGGCAATGGTAGACATTATGTCTAGGCCTTTTCTACCAATGGAAGACATTATGTCTAGGCTTTTTCTACCAATGGAAGACATTATGTCTAGGCTTTTTCTACCAATGGAAGACATTATGTCTAGGCTTTTTCTGCCAATGGAAGACATTATGTCTAGGCTTTTTCAAGGCAATGGTAGACATTATGCAATATAAATATGACAATGGTGGCATTATGTCTAGGCTTTTTCTACCAATGGTAGGCAATATGCCCACGCTTCTTTTTACCAATAGTAGACATTATGTCTAGGCTTTTTCTACCAATGGTAGACATAATGACAACGGTCGACATTATGTCTACTATTGCCTTGAAAAAGCCTCCCAGTGGAGTACGAAAGCTTGGCGAATCTTTGTGCTTACTACACCACAAAAATAAACGGATTTAATACGCTATATGCGTTTCATGAGTATCCACTGTCTGTTGTATTTAAAATAAAGTTCTGCACACCATCCATTTTGAGAAAAATGTGAAGTAATGGAGAAAACTTACCTTATTGCCGTTCAATGTACTCCTCTCCGCTGCTAATGACAGCTTGCCGTCAGTGAGGTAGGTCCTGGATGCCCCGTAGTACGCCATCTTTGTTCAGCTGTCGTATTACTCGGATCACGTCCAATGACAGTTCATCCAGCGATTCGTAGCGGATGCCACGGAGCTGATTTTTTAACTCTGGGAAAAGATCAAAGTCGGGTGGTCTGAGATCAGGGTCGTATGGTAGGTTGGATAAAGTTTCCCAGCAGCCATATTTCGACAAAAGTCTCCGTACCGGCGCCGCACAGTGACACGATGCGTTGTCATGCAGCAAGATCGCTCCCGCTTCCAACAAGTTGACGAATTTTCGGTCTCAACTTTGTCATCAGAAAGTCACGATAATATTGTGCGTTGAAATTTTGCTCTTCCGGCAGTCGATCAGTGACCACAACACCCTGGGCATCGTACGCAAAAATGATCATTTGCTTCACTTTGGATTGTTGCCGACGACACTTTGAGGTGCGTGGGGAACTTGGATGCCTCCATTCTGCTGATTGTGGCTTCAGTTCGGGCTCAAGATAAAAAAGGGTCCAAGTCTCATCAATTGCGACAATTCTGTTCAGGAAGGTGTCGCCCTCCCTTTCGAACCAGTGGAGGTGATTCTGTGCAATGCTCATTCTGGATGCCTTTTGCTCGGGGGTGAGTTGATGGGGCCCCCAGCGCGAGGCGATTTCTCTTTTTTCCAGTGAGTCAGTCAAAATCCGGTGAACAGGCATGGTGGACAAATTTGCCTGATGAGCAATCTCCTCGACTGTTAAACGGCGATTCTCGTCCAGAAGTGTTGCAACCATAGCGACAGATGTTTTGTCTGTCGCCGTGTCGGCCTGAGCGATGATCATCTTAGATGCTGCTTCGAAGCCCGATGCCCAGTGAGAAATTGTGCTTCGATCGAGTTCCCTCCCCATAAACTTCTTGCAAGGCAGTATGGATCTGTGTCGGAGTTTTCCCCCGCAGAGTTTCTATTTTTACGTACTAGCGTTTGTCTAATGCCGTGACTCGACCTGAGCAGCTGCACGCTTCCATTTCCAAACCCTCCCACGTCCACATAGCAAATGGTAGCACGCCGTTCTGACACCACTGCGTTGCTGGGATTGTGGCCTTGACATGACGCAATCATGCTCCCGATTTCATCATCCGCTTCCGTTTTAGATTAATGTGTGCAGGATTTCTGTTATTACCTTCGTAGGAACTCTTTCAGGCTGTCGTTCTGAAAGAGGCCCTCGAGGCCTGTGGAGCAAATGCTTTCCTGTCATCCAGTTTCCATAAACTGCAAAATTGATTTCTAAAGATTTTACTTGCTCACTGAAGGAGAAGCCTATTAAAAATCGCTTCTCTTTTTTAGTTCTTCATTCAAAGCTACTAATTCAAGGCTATTTCTTTAACCAGTTTCATACGAAGTTTTTGCAAAAAAGGGAATTTGAAATTTTTTACTGAGGCCAAAGGGCCTTAGCTGTGAGACCTGCAATGCGTGGGTGGCAGGAGTTATCACTACGCCCCTGCCACGCCAACACAGATAGAACAAATAAACAACTTAATCATCTGCGTATAACAAATATGAAAATAGCAAATGCGAAATGAAATGAAAGTGTAAACGTCTTCTTTTTCACAGTTTCTAAATGGGAAATCGTTTCTGTATCTAGTGGCCCGATGGCAGAGGTTTCAAAACCATAAATCTCGTGACGTGTACAATTTCGTGACAACACTGGCTCTTCGATGAATTGTTTAATAAATATATATGCTTTTTATAAACCCTTCAAGTTTGTTACCGTTCTTTTTGCTCGTGTAATATGAGAATGGATTATTAGAGGAGGTTAATTCGCACTCTATCCAAGTCAGTGAGAAGCGTAAAGGAGTGAAGATGCACGCGCATTCACCAGTACTACTGAAATTATGCTAGGCAATCCAAGAACTCCTCTCTCACAAGACGGTTCTCTGTATGACGCCGCTACTTTTCGCTACAAAAAGTGCCTTATTGCTCAATTGCATTGGGTCATTCCATGCCAAATCAATAAATCCCGATACTGAGCGATAAACATTACGGTTAGGGCCAGCTTAGGGTGGTGTGAGTGGTGCCGCCGTACAGGTCTCACCAAGAATCGCAGACATTTCGTCTGCAAAAACCTAATCAATATATTTCCAACTAATATACTCTCATCGTCAAAAAAAAAAAATAGTTGCACCCAGAAGCAAGCAACCGACAGCAATGAAACTTGGTGGGTAGGTTTTACATCGTGAGACATGCAAATAATTCAAGTATCACGCTTGGCCGCGCATATGACGCAAGCAAGGAGGGGTCGTAGCGCTGTGCCTGACCGGCTATATGAGATCGTCCCGTTGCGTGTGCTTGCCATTCTGACTCGTGCTGTTGTGTAGTTGCATCATTTTCAGGTGAAGTATGCCTTGGAGAAAAGTTCGGAAGCAATTCGAGCAGTAGGAGGAGTTCAAGAGGGGCCGCATCGTCGGGCTCCGGGAAGGGGATGGTCTTATCACCGTATTGCGCGCCATACCGGTCATGCGGATATCACCATAGCACGCTGTTGGCGGCAGTGGATACAAAAAGGCACGCAGCTGCGACAGGAAGAGTCTGGGACACCTAGACGAACCACGAAGAGAGATGACCGGCGGGTTGTCCGACATGCGCGGAGTGAACCAACAGCCACGATTGCGGATATTCAGCGAGCAGTGGTGTCCGCCATACATCGTCCGATTACAACCAGCACCATAGGCAGATGGCTACACGACGTAGGACAACACGCACGCAGACCGTTACGACGACTGCCCTTAACAACAGTGTATCGTCGCCAAAGATTGCAATGGTGTCGTGCCAGAGTGTCATGTCTTTTGTCTTGGAGGAGACGACCACGGAATACGTGTGTGGAAGCACCGTGGTCAGCGCCAAATGAAGTGTTTGTAATCGAGCGTCACACGTCCAGAAGGCCTGGTGTCATGGGGTGGGATGCAATTGCCTACGATGCCAGATCGCCTTTAGTGTTCATTACAGGAACTTTGATAGCCCAACGTTACGTTAATGAGGTCCTGAAACCAGTGGCCCTACCTTTAATGAACGCTCACTCCGGTGCGATTTTCCAACAGGACAACATTCGTCCGCATACTGATGTTGTCTCCAGAGCTTGTCTTCAAGGCACTGGCATTCTGCAATGGACAGCCGCATCGCCAGACCTATTGTCGATTGAATATGTGTGGGATGCTATTGGACGCGCTATACACACTCCACCCCTACCGCACAATCTGCCGGAACTGCGTGAGAAGATTCAAGCTGCATGGAATGGCTTATCGCAGGATACCATTGGGAACCTGTACAACTCTATGCCGAGACATCTGGCATGCATTGTGAGCAAACATGGCTGCTCGACGCCATACTAAGTGACACTACTTATTGGTGTGTAGCTCAATAAATATTGCGCATATCCGTCTCAATGTTTAGGCATTTATTGTTCCTGGTAACTTTTACCTTCCTCCTGAATAGCATTGCAATCCGACACGTCATTCTAGGTGCAACTATTTTTTTGACGATAAGTGTGCTTTTCTGATCACTGTTATTTTTATTCTTTAATATTTCTTTGTCGTAGATATTTTTTAACACAAATCTGATAACTGTTATATTTCGGACCCCCGTTAAACATGAAAAGTGTTTGCCGAACTAATTCCCTCATGCCAATACGAATTCGATTAAAATCTGCGTGCTGGATTTTGTAGAGTACACTGCGCAACCATTTCCATTATTAAGTGAAGAAGATGGATAAATAGGTCCCTCATGAGTTGACGGAACTATACAAAACATAGCGATCTGATGTCTGCTCTCCTCGGATTATCCGCAACCAACCGTGCGACATTTTGAGGCACCTCGTCACGTGTGAGAAATGGGCTGTATGACAATCGCTAACTTTCGGTGCGATGGTGGCTCGGTGAAGCCCCACCGTTCCGTTTTAAGAAGATGATGGTCAGTGTTTTGTGCTCTGCTGCTGGTGTCATCCACTACTCCTTCTTGCAACTGGGTCAAGCCATCACGGCAGACAGCTGTTGCCAAAGATTTGGCATTGTACATGGAAAACTCTTAACCAAATAGCCGGCATGAGTCGATCGCCTTTGGCCCATACTTCTCCATGATAATACAAGGCCCCATGTTGAACAGCGGACGATTCAGAACTCTACTAGTTGACGTACGATACCTTAGCTCAACCCCCTTACTCGCCTGATCTGTCTCCTACGGATTATCACTTCTTCAAGCACCAAGGACAGCTTTATACGTGCTAAATTGTTTCTCAATCAAACATCTGTTAAAGCCGCATTCCATGAGTTTGTCGCATCCCGAAGCTCGACGTTTTTATACAACGGCGTACAGACGATGGCATGTATCTCGGCTCAGAGTGATTATTTTGATTAAAAAAATTGTTTTGCCCAGTATTTTGGGTGCTTGAAGTTTCCATCAATATTCCGACATTTTGTCAGCAACAACTAGGTATCTCGCTATGCTTGGACGTTAAAATAGGTAAAGGTGTGTCAGTCATATTTCAATTAACTAGCTTCTCTGTGCCTCTGATATCCACTGGAATGACATATTTTTCCATCTTAGACCTGAGAGCTTCAGTTTAGACATTAATGTAAATCTTGTATTTGAGTTTTGGTTTTGCTGTTTCCCTGGAGATAGTTGCCTTTAATTGCAGATGAGACGAAGATCGTTAGACACACAAATGCGCTGTATGCTTTAACCTCTGACTTTAAGAGAACAAAGAAAGTTTTTTTCTGATTTATCAAGCGCATTGATTCGTCAATCTCAACCCAACATAGCTTTTATCAAACTGAGTCTTTAAAGAAACAGCGTTTTTAAAATCGCAGAATTTTTAGTGTGGGCTTCCACACAGAGTTTTCTTTAAGATCCATAAACAATGCGAGAAGCTAAAATCGCACACACACTGGCCGTTGAATTCGAAAGCTTTATGCAGATGTACGTAAACGTCACATACGCAGTGTAAATGCAAAATATTTGATCATTTTCGTCACCGCGTGATCTAGGTAACGTGTTGCTCTTCAGAAGTAATTGTCAAGTAGTGCTGATCACAATGCTAAAAAGAAAGGATCTTTAGAAGTTCGATAAAGGGCTCATTGTGGGTGCTCGCCTGGCTGGAACGACGATTTTGAAAACAGATCCGACTGGTTCCTCAAAAAGTGAGATATTCCTCGTCTTTTATCAATGGAAAAATAACCCACATTGCTTGTCTATGAGGCGTAACTGTAGCGCGGCGATTATCTGCCAGGAGCGAGATCGCCGTCGCCTGAGAAAGCCTGTACGGAGAAACAGGAATTCTTGTGTGCAGCAGTTTCCCAAAGAATCCAATGAAGGCTATTCCCGACCCATATCTCTGCAAACTATGCGCAGGGAATTGAATGGGGTCGGTATTGCGCGGCGCAATTACCACCCCCACAGGCTCCGTTATAAAAAAATCCGAACACGCACAAAGTCAAACAAACAAATATTTAACTCAAAGATTCATACTTTTCTTTAAGATATCATATATTTAGCTTTGCCTAAATAAATGTGGAGTTTCACCTCTAAAACGCTGGATGTCTTACAAATTGAAGCTATTCTGGCTCGGGGTTGTAATACGATCTCTCTGCAACGGGTTGTAATACTATCGTCCTAAAATGGGTTCTAATACGATAGCTCTGAAATGGGTTGCAATACGAAAGCTCTGCAACGGGTTGTAATACTACTGTCTTTCTGAAATGGGTTGTAATACGACAGATCTGAAATGGGTTGCAATACGAAAGCTCTGAAATGGGTTGTAATACGACAGCTCTGAAATGGGTTGCAATATGAAAGCTCTGAAATGGGTTGCAATTCGAAAGCTCTGCAACGGGTTGTAATACTATCGTTCTGAAATGGGTAGTAATACGATAGCTCTGAAATGGGTTGCAATACGAAAGCTCTGCAACGGGTTGTAATACTACTGTCTTTCTGAAATGGGTTGCAATACGACAGATCTGAAATGGGTTGCAATACGAAAGCTCTGCAACGGGTTGTAATACTACTGTCTTTCTGAAATGGGTTGTAATACGACAGATCTGAAATGGGTTGCAATACGAAAGCTCTGAAATGGGTTGTAATACGACAGCTCTGAAATGGGTTGCAATACGAAAGCTCTGAAATGGGTTGTAATACGACAGCTCTGAAATGGGTTGCAATATGAAAGCTCTGAAATGGGTTGCAATTCGAAAGCTCTGCAACGGGTTGTAATACTACTGTCTTTCTGAAATGGGTTGCAATACGACAGATCTGAAATGGGTTGCAATACGAAAGCTCTGAAATGGGTTGTAATACGACAGCTCTGAAATGGGTTGCAATACGAAAGCTCTGAAATGGGTTGCAATATGAAAGCTCTGAAATGGGTTGCAATTCGAAAGCTCTGCAACGGGTTGTAATACTACTGTCTTTCTGAAATGGGTTGTAATACGACAGATCTGAAATGGGTTGCAATACGAAAGCTCTGAAATGGGTTGTAATACGACAGCTCTGAAATGGGTTGCAATATGAAAGCTCTGAAATGGGTTGCAATTCGAAAGCTCTGCAACGGGTTGTAATACTACTGTCTTTCTGAAATGGGTTGCAATACGACAGATCTGAAATGGGTTGCAATACGAAAGCTCTGAAATGGGTTGTAATACGACAGCTCTGAAATGGGTAGTAATACGACAGCTCTGAAATGGGTTGGAATACGAAAGCTTTGAAATGGGTTGTAATACTACTGTCTTTTCTGAAATGGGCTGTAATACGACAGCTCTGAAATGGGTTGCAATACGAAAGCAATGAAATGGGTTGTAAACTGTCATTCTGAAAAGGGTTGTAATACGACAACTCTGAAATGGGTTTCAATACAAAAGATCTGCAATGGGTTTCAATACGAAAGCTCTGCAATGGGTTGTAATATGATCGCTCTCCAACATTTATTCACAGCCGCCACAGATCTGCTGTGTATAAGACGGTGATTTCTTCAAGTGATTTATTTTAGTTTGGGACAAAGGAATTACATGTTGTCATTGCTTTAGCTCTTCCTTAGAGTAAGTACGTCTATTTAATTCACTGTTTGGAAACTAATGTAAAAGCGAACGACATCCATTCATCCAAATGTCACAAAATCGTCCAAAAGTAGCAAAGTATCGGGGAAAGGAAAAAGGACAGGGCTCGAAGAAACTTCCAAAACTCGACCAGTTCTTTTTGCCGCAGAGTCAGTTAAACTCAAGTTCCGTCGTTTCTGATGAAAACAAAAGTTATTTGTTTGTCACGTCAACTGTTCAAAGTTTAAAAGCAGACATTTTATAAAAACCAAACACTTCAGAAACAAGCGAAAGTAAAATGGATGATTATGAAGTATTATATAGTTATTAACGTTAACCACTTAAATATATGTTTTACCAAATTCGTTTCTTGCGATAAAATGTATATTCATATTCATGCATCGGTCCGTGCATCATGTGAATACCGATTGGCTGACTGATAACCTTGCATTCGTACTTCTGTCCCAAAAATTACTTAATGTTGAAACTACAGGGCTCCTGTCTCCCCTTACTTTCCCAGACACACGCACCGTGAAAAACACATCCTTCCTTGTATTAAGAGCAACGTGGCTTGTCATAAATATATATATATTTTTTTTCAAGTCGACTATGATTTCACTGGGTATTGACCTAGCTTCATCATGATGAATGGCACGTAGATATTTAAATTTTATATGACATCATAAATGGTGTTTACAGTCACGTGTTTTGGTTAGATGCTTCCACGCAATTGATAGAAATGGGGTGGATGCCATGCCATTAACAAGTAACGAAGACTTCTGATATATATGGAAAGCTTCCAAAATATCAAGTTTGGTGTTTGAATCTGGCTTGTCAATTAGTTTTGCTTCTTCAAAGAGAAATTTATGGTCCTTTTCGTAACAGTGTTTAGCCATCGATGACTTCTTTGGGTCACAGTTCCGAATGCAAGTTTTGTGCTCCTTCAATCGAAAACGCAAGGCTCTACGGGTCTGTCCTATATACGAAGTGCCACATTCACATGAAATTTGATAAATTCCCCACGAGTTTTTGTCTTCAACATAGTCCTTTGATCCTAAAAAGTTCATTTTGTTTATGGGTTTAAGAATTGCTTTAAAATTAAAGGTTTTGAGAATTTTTGAAATTTTGAAAGCAATGTCACGGGAAGATGGAATAATGGCAAATTTTTCCCGAATTGGGCGCATTACAGAAGTTAACGTATAGATAGGCTTCGGTTTCCGAAATTTTGTTCGAGCCTTGTCTCTAATGGAAGGGTTGTATCCTCGTTGTACTGGAACATGTTTAAGGAAATAAGGGTTTTTTTTTTCAAACTGTCTTTATCTGAACATATATGTATCGCGCGATATAAGCAACTGTAAAAGGCCCTGAGTTTTTGTTGAAAAGGGTGATTGGACTTGGCATTTAGAGGTGAGAAAACAGCGAAAGGTTTCCGATAAATTGTGGTTGCGAGAGATCCATTTGAGCGAGTAACCAGGACGTCAAGGAATGGTAGGAATCCGTTATTTTCAGTTTCGTAGCTGAATTGAATGTGAGGATCAATAGAATTTATAAGTTTGACTGATTCCGGAATTTCAGAATTTTTTCCTTTCCGTAGAACGAAAGTATCGTCTATATATCGCATCCATAAGTCAAACTTCACGAGTTTGAAAAGTTTTTTCTCAAATCGAGGCATGTAGATTTCACATAATATAGGTGATAGTGGGCTTCCGATGGCTAGACCTTCCGTCTGTTCATAAAACGTTCCACGGAAAGTAAAACTGTTCTGTTTTATGCAAATATCCACTAAACTTGTTATTTCTTCCACTTCAGGTTGGCTGTAATGATGCTCTATACGACTTGGTTTTAGGGATTTCAGAGCTCCTTTTACTGGAACATTGGTGAACATAGATACCACATCAAAGCATAGCATAAGTTGATCTACGCAGGGGTGTAGTACAGCCTAGGTCAACTTATGCTATATGCTATAAGTTGATCCCCTACGTAGATCAGCTTATGCTATCCTTTGATGTGGTATCTATGTTCACTAATGTTCCAGTAAAAGGAGATCTGGAATCCCTAAAAGTAAGTCTTACATAGCATCATTACAACCAACCTGAAGTCGTCACAAAACCGAAGTCTTTGAAATCAAGACATCCTTTTTCGTGTTCGAAATCCTATAAAATTACTGTGCTTCGGGGTGCTGAAGTAAACCTTGCTGGAGGTCGCACGTTGTACTGGTTACGCCACTGTATTGACATTCACATGTCAATAGAAAACCACTGATTTCTGCAAAGAACCAGAAAGTTCGTCTACAGCGGTGTCAAGAACACTGTGACCGAAGACTAGAAAAGAGTCATTTGGTCCGTCGAGTCGGGACACACTTTGTTCTGTACCGATACGGTAGGCAGAGAGTTTGGCGATAGCTGCATGAAGCAATGGACCTAGCTTTAGACATTACTGGAAGGTCTGTTGTTCTTCGAGGATTATGTCTGTCTGGAGAACGCCTAATATTCTCAAGACGTAGATGCACTCCAAAACCTTGTGGAATCTATGCCAAATCGCATACGTGCTGTACTTCGGAATAAAAGAAGTCCAACCCGGTATTGAGTGTAAGTTTCTAACTTAGTGACCTATATGTGTAACTTTCTGCTGAACGACAGAAGGTTTATGTTTTCACACGAAACTCTCGTGGATTTGGCTGACAGTCGGAATTCCTTAAGCCGAAGTTTGCGATGTTGTTAGCTTTATGCATCGGAGATCTAGGAAAGGTAAGCCTTCGTACTGATTCTTTGGTTCAAGCTCCCTATCCAAAAAGCTAGTGATCTTTAGTTGAGAACCGAAGTCTCCTGCATCAGTGTTCGGATAAGGAAGAAACTTATTCTTTACCCAGGTAACTCGCGTAGAGAGAGAGAGATCAGATGCTTATTCTAATGAACTTTCGTTGTGGTAAAAATGAAATGTTAACTGAAACTGTGTGCACTATAATGTGTTCAGAATTAATAATAAAAAAGGTAAATACAAATATTGGCTTGCCGGGCCACTGGCTACAGTGGTTGTACATCGCGAATGAAGTTCCACTTTCGCTCAGCTGTTCCTGCCTGAATGATGAAGACGAAGAATGAGGACCGGGAAGACTTAAAAATGACATGGGACAAACACGAAAGATGTATGAAACAATTAATCTTTCGACAAAAGCTCACTTCAAAGCATGCTTGACAAGTTTTGATAACATATCGGCAGAGCCTGTTTGTAATGGCAATCACTCTTCATTCAACGACCAGAGAAGACGGCACAATAATTTTCAGGAAGCATATGCGCAGTTTCCTCTTCTGACCGACCTTAAGGTAATTATAAAAAAAAATTAAAGAAAGAAGGCTGATGTAACAAATATTAGAGTTTTCATCATATTTGCAATAATGCGGTAAAAACTAAGTCTAATTATATTCAATCCACGTTAAATAATTGGGAAACTGCGTATATGCGATATTTTATTTAATCATGCCTCAAATGAAAAGCTTTCAATCAGTGCATCTTTTTTAATCATGCCTTAAATAGAAAGTATTTAATCTGTTTATCTTATTGAACCATGCCTCAAACGGATATTTAATATGTTCATCTTCATGTCTTAAACGGAAAGTATCTTAGATTAATCACATGGAGTCTGTTACTTAATCAGTCATAAAAATAATTATTAACCACCGATATTGTCATACTGTAGTAACTGAACGTATGAATAAAACGCCCAATGCAATAATAAAAGTTTTTTTCTCGGTTTTAGTTTCGGAACGGGTAAAATAATATCATGTCTCAAACGAAAGCATTAAATCAGTACATCTATTAATCATGCCCTAAATGTAAAATGTTTAATCCTACCCCAAATGAACAGTATTTAACTAGTGCATCTTATTTAATCACATCTCAAGCAGAAAGTATTTAATTTGCTCATCGTATTTATTCATGTCACGAATGGAAAGCTTTAATCATCCAAATAAAAGTTATTCAATAATTGCATCTTGTTAATCCTATCTCCGGGTATGTTATCAGTCACATTCTACATGAAATGGGATCATGTATCAAATGGAAACTATGCAGTGAATTCATTTTACTGAATCATATTTCTGAAAGAAAGTACGGGGTGTCCCACTCACTAACGAACCCAGCATTTCTTTAATAATATTAACACCAATGAAGATATTGCAACGAAATTTGAAGTGAATTTACCTCATTTCGTGAGAAATGTGATGACATCACAACATGTGCAGGAAGTGGCTACCATTTGCGTCAAGACAGCATTGAATTTGCGTCCATTTGCGTCCAGACAGCATTATATCTATCTATCTATCTATCTATATATATATATATAATGAAAATAATACCAGATTTTTCCTCTGTATCACAAGACAATTGTCTGAAACTAAATTTGAATAAAATCGACAATAAATAGAGCATTTTTGTCTAAAATGCATTTTTTGTTTATTAGAGAGCTCGTGCACACAGTGACTACTTGGGTTTTTAAAGACAGCTGTTTGACGCTGTTTTCCAAAGAGAAGTATTTTGCGGTACTACTTTAAAAAAAATTTCCATCCTAGTGACTCTGAAAGTATAGCTTGCAGAGGACAAAAAAATCAACTGCACTTAATTGAGAAGAATACGTAGCAACACTGTTCTGTAAAAAGGAATCTATCATACGACAGTTCTCCACTCCCAATACCCTTATTCTATTTCCCGCCCGATAGCCAAATGCATCCACCAATAAACTATCGTAACGAGAAATGCGCTAATACCCCACCGAAATCCCTTTACTCCGGGAAGCAAACGCCCTCACTTAGTGGAAACTGCTGTTCCCTTTAATGCTATTTTTTATTACCCTAGTAAAGATACCGCCTTTTCACATGAATATTACCGTTTTCGACAAACTGTTGCAGTTGCTGTCGTACATCGTTCCTTCAGTCTTTTGGCCTACGGCTGATTCTCAGGGTTTGGGCTTTTGTAAGCTTGTGACTGATGGTACGTGCCTCCCCGATACTCTCATTCCGTAAATCATTAAGTTGTTTGACGTATTGTTCCCTAAAGGCCTAACCCCTGCAGAGACCAGGCGAGAGATTACCCCAACTAAAGTAATGTTATCTTAATGCTGTTGCTGTGACACCTGACCCTTCATCGAAAAAAAAAAAAAGGAAATCGAAGGAAGAGGTATTTTTGCTTTGAAAACAATATATTTAAAAAAATGCCATCGGCCTTATTTATTTTTTTAAGTGAAAAAATATTACGTAGGTAGAGGTAAGCTGATACAAGAAAAGGTTTATTTCGATTGGGAGGGCTCGAGCTCCGAAAAATTGGTCTAACGACGCCAAAATTCAATGGAAAATTTCATTGTTGCTTTCTACTGTAAATTTTCATTGTTTTCTACTAGAAATTCCCAACTTTATTTTTACTGCATGCATTAAACATCCAGAAATTCTACAGAAAAATTTGCAATTGAAATTAGTGACATCACGACAAACTTTGTAGTACTGAACAACAACAGAAAGGGCGTGATCCAATTTTCCAGGGCAGGGAGAATACCACCCTTGCCCTCCCTATATAGGCGCTCATGGTTTCGTTCCTTTCTGCTGATTTTCTGTATCTCAACCCACTTTTGCTAATTGTAGTTGAAGTTGAAAACTCAATACAGTGCAATCAAATAGACTATCAATAATCTAGGATCAAAGCTTGAAATTCGTAGGATAGACGAGGTTCACCTTCTGATCATTCGTCCGCACTCGGACGAATGATCAGAAGGTGAACCTCATCTATCCAACTTTGGATGTTGTGTTTGTCTTACAGCACTGGCTCTCTCTCTTCCTTGGAACCAGTGGCCCTAAATTAGGGACGGGCGACTGCTTATAGCTCATTGAGTTGCCCACGGAGGTCATTAAATCTCCAATAAAAAACAAAACAAAAAAACCTACGGTAAAATTTTTGAGTTGCTTTACCTGCACGTATATGTACATGTTTTACTCTATAAGAAGATCTGCATTTGATTTACGACCTTTTTTATCTTTACATTACGCGAATTCTTGAACTACAGTTTTGGAAAGTCTGTTTAGGCTACAGCAAAAATGCTTCTTTCGCTTGAAAATAATTAAATAAACACTAATGTTCGCATTCTTCACTTTCTCTCACTGTATAAATTTGCACCGGAATTCTTACAATTCCAGAAATTTTCAAATATTTTAAGATAGTTTTCCTTGAATGTTTTATTAATGACCGGTAAGTTCTCCAAAAAAAAAAAAAATAGAAAAATAATAAAGAGAGATAAACATTTTGGCATGCTTGTTGGATCCTTCTCACTAAAAGCGAAGAAACTAATAAAACTATGAATACAGCAATCGCAATAGAGTGTGTAAGAATGAAATAAATTTTTCAACAGTCTCTCTCAGAAAACTTACCGTGTCTGTTGATTCAACATCGGAAGTGATTTTTCTTAGATTAAATTTAACTTGGAATATCACCTTACGCTGCGCTCAAAAAAATCAGTAAAATATTAGTTAAACATTGCCTCAATATCATACAAACACTGCAGTTATTCATAGACTTGTGTTGAACTCTTAATGTTGACATACCTTGTAACGTACCAGGAGATGTGACGTACCTGCCCGAAGGACGCACACGACATAAAGGCAGATAGGAATCAGAATAAAAAGTCCGCGTAGCTCAATTGGTAGAGCAACTTATTCCGGAATGAGGGGACCCGGGTTCGAATCCTGGCGCGGATAGAAATGACGGAGAAATTTGCTTCGTTATAACCTTTAATTTTAGGGTTGGGTACTTTGATAATTTTTTCCATATAAGTGGGCCGCAAAAACTCCACTTCTAGGGCCGTTTATGAATCTCCAGTCCGCTACTGTGGGTGTGTGTGTGTTTTCTTAGACTCATCCTTTAAAATATTTTCTCATCAAAATGATCACGCTAAGTCATTGTACCCAAATTTTAATAAAATATTTTAATTATATTATGCACTTAGGCGGATAATTCTGCCACAAAGTGTTCTTTTATGCTTTCAACTGTATGATTGCCTCTTGTTTCAAAAGGAACTTCCAATTTGTGTTTTCTTCAGCGGTTCTTCAAGTCATTCATGCATCATTACTGACTTATTGGTGACATTCCCATATATGTTTATGGAAATGCGACGTTTGATATCTTCTGTGTTGCATAAATATGCAGCTACTAACTTCTAAATTCAATCAGCGTCAGGAGCACCCCATTTCAACCCGAACCAAGGCCGCCTGGATAACACAGGTCCATGACATTAGAGAGATGAGTTCCTTCCATTTGTGACGTCACTCTCATGCTAAACGGCCTGACGCGTCGGTGTCGTCTTTCACGTCATACATAACAGCGTTGGAAACCAATCAGAAGCTTTGGTTTCCGGGTGACGTCACTAAAAGAGCGAAATCGTCTCTTTAATGTCAACCACAGTTGGAAACAGGTCAAAAATTTTGAACCCGGATCTGACCCGGAAAAATCTGCTTTTGAGCTATAAAGTCGAATACATCATCATCATTGTCAATCATTATCAATCATTATCAATGCTGGATGCAGGTCTCCCCCAAGTTTCTTCCACAACGGACTGTCTGCGGCCAGTCTCCTCCATCCACCCATCTTCCACGTGGTCTTTTTCTGGGTCTTTTCCTGTCTCTTGGAATCCAGTCTAAAATTTCGGTTGTCCATCAGTGGCCCGTTCTTCTGGCAATATAACCAGCCTATTGCCATTTCAGGGATTTTACTCTGATCACGGTGTCTTTCACTCTTCCCATTTTCTTTATTAACAAGTTCCTGTTCTTATCTCTCCTGGTTACAACAAGCATGCATCTCTCCGTGCTTTTTTTCAGTTGTCTGCAGTTTTTGTATGTCTTTTTTAGTTAAGGTCAACGCCTCTGCACCATACGTAAGCACTGGAAGGATACACTGATTAAAAACATTTTTTTAAGACATAATGGTTCGTTGCTCTTAAAAATTGTACTGTTTCTTCCAAAAGTTCTCTAACCAAATTTTTTACGCCAATTAATTGCTTCATCAATGTGACCCTCGCTTGATATCTGCTGCCCAAGTAAATGTAAGAATTGGCTATCTCTAGCTTTTCCCCATCAATTCATAAATCTTCATTCCTTGTAAAAGTTTTGTACATCAGTTTTGTTTTCTGAAAGTTCTTTTTAATCCCATTTCTTTGCCCTTCTCAGTAATTTCCTGGATAATACATATTCCGTAACTCTGAGGTATTATTTCAAAGACCTCTGAAAGTTTCTTTGAAATATTTTTTTTCTATTAAAAAAACAAAACGGAATTAAAACCGGGTCGAAATCGGGTCAGGGCATCACCCCCTAATAGCTTAGAAGGCCCGCGCACCGAACGCCGGAACCTGCGTGACGTAGGGGAGAGTAGGCTGATGTCCGTGGTGGGTGGTCGAGCATGCATGAGCTTGCTCACTGTGTGTAAGCGTGACTGCGGATGTGCGTGGTTGTTGTTGTCAAATTGTCAACTAAATTTATTTTCATAGAGGAATATTAAAAGTATTCAAATTCCCTACTAATGGGGAGGTTCTCAAAATGGATTACAGCAATAAAGCGTGAAAATTTTCAACTCTAAGGTACGTGGAAACCTTTTGTTAACCTTATTTTAAACTACTCGTAAAATAAAAATTTTGAACTAGAAAATTTAAATTTGGCTGATTTTATAATCTAATGCATCTCACAGCGGGAAGTCAAAGCACTGAAAAGATTTTTGAAAAATGAAATTTATGTTTGTAATGGAAAGAATAGATTACTTGTGTTGTTATAGTAACCCATAACATGTTTTTGCCAATGTATCAAATAAGTTCAAAGTAAAATATGTATATTTAGGAAGGGATTTTAAACTTTTTTTTATTATGGACACAGAATAATAAGGGTTGCATGTTTTTGATCCCAAGAGTAATATGTTGATACATTCGTACTTAGTTATTTAAGTGTTTAGGCAGCGTCAGATTAACTTTTTTGGGGTCCCTATTTCTGGGCACAAATGCTTGTAAAATACTTATATCCTATACGAAATATATGTATGTCATGTACACATCTAACATGCCTATGTCCTTTATATAAATGCTAAGGCCTTGTTGCCTGTGAAATACATCTTTGTGTTTGCAGACATGGAGAGTTACATTGAATTATCATTTTTAATATTTATTACTAAAGGAACACAAACACTGAATCAAGTATAGACAGCAAAAATTAGATATGAATGCACAAAAACAGAAGTTCACACATAGTTCAGGAGTAAGTTTGCCTTTAAAATGTCCGTTTAAAGATTTTGAAGCATTTTTCTACAAACCAACACATTGAAGAACTCTCGTGTGAGCAGTGTGTATGCTTTATCTGTGGTAGGATGGGAATTTATCAAAACCATTCAATTTCTTAAAAATTAGGTGAAATTTATCAGTACTACCTGGGCAAGAAATTATTTACTTGCCCAGGTAGTAAAAGCTGGATGCGCAGGAAAATGTATCTCTTAAGATAACAAACCAGAACCCTATTTTCTTTAAGTTAAAAATTTGAACTGTTTTTACATGTTTGCACTTCCATTTTAAGGGTCTGTATTACAAATGTTCAATGTACAAACGTGTGTATATCAATTTTTAAGATGCTGATGCTAAAATTGGTATGAAATGGTACGATGATGAAACTGGTGTTTCGGAAATTTAGTGATTCTGCCATGTTCCTTTTGTTAAAGTTTTCTCCCTTTGTCACTAAACATGAGAGGTCAGTTACATCAGAGGCATGCATACTGTTGTTGATTCTAAACAAAATTTGGAGCAAAACTAGGTTTCCGATTTCTGGGCGTAGAGCATAACATAATTAAAGATGTGATATTACTCTTTCCTTGGTACTTCGTAACAATAATACAACTTCCATTAATTAACAATGACATGAAACACGACATGTGATGACTGTCTTTTTTTTCTTGTGTAGTAGGAAATTTTATTACAAACTTTTTTATTTTAAAATTTAGTTACCATGCACAGGCAATTAGATGTTTTATTTACCTGCCCAGACGAATGATTTACATGCTCTGTGCATCTCGGGCATGGTATTTTTAAGCCTTGGATATTGTTATTTTTAAGAGAAAGAAAAGTACGTGGATCGACATGAATCCACATATTGTGGAAACTATGTTCTAAACAAACAAGATTTTTAAAATACAAGTAGAAATATATACTCGCTTCTTTTTTTTTTTTTTTTTTTTTTTGAAAATATTTGCTTAAAATGAGAGATCAACTTTTTATTCATTTATCTAGACTTATCTGTTTCCAGACTTCCTGCACTGTGTCTTCACAAGCTACAGCAATAATAACTGGAACTAATATATCTCATATTATCCGATAACTACTGGAAAGTGTGCTTCCAAACGTGAGGGTGGGTGTCAATTTTTGTATAGGGAAAAACTTCTTCAATCCTTCATAGAATTTATTTTGAAACCAAAATCATAAAAAGGAAAAAACAATCTTTTTCAATAGCTTTAGCAAAGACAAAACATTTGTGCAAAATTTTATACCATTGCTTTTTATAGTTTCTGAGAAAATGGTACATCAAGTTAGTCAATTTATAATGAAACATGTACATCTTTTAAAATACATCCTATAGTACCAAAACAATCGCTTAGATTTATTCAGTACAATAACTACTGCATGTGCATTTGTCAGGTTCTCAAAAAATATAATAATTATCTGAAAAAATACTTTAAGAAATTATTGGAACAAATTTCAGATTTTCTTAGAAACGTGTCTTTGAAATTCTTCAAGGAACAGCTAACGGACACATAATCAAATTGTGCTTGTGATACACAAAGAACTACACAACCATAATTATATGTACATTGGCAGTTTTGCTGAATAGTTCTTGAAAATCAAATTTCAGGAAATTTCTGCCAATAAGTTACTTGTATTTTTCCAGATAAAAAGAAATGCTTATATTGTGGATCCAAATAGTTTTGCTTAATGCTACTAATATACTTAATACAGATGTGTTGAACTTTGACAAGGTAACTTTTTTGAAATAGTGCTTAATATACCAGGGTTTTTTTAGTTAGGATTTGGCCGCGGGCATTCCTTGGTAGTTTACTTTAGATTTCCATTCGCAGCCAAAAATTTGTTACTGAAGTGAAAATAAGGGTTTGCTTTAAAAGCTAACTCGACAATTATTACTTTTTTCCTGTTCTACGCAGCTGGGCGCTAGTAAGAAGCGAGAGCTAATTGAAATACACTGCAACAGTAGCGGAGTGAAGGGTGATGGATACATCAATGAGGGGGGGGGGTCATTGGAATTAGGGTAGGCATTGTCCTCCCAAATTTGATTTCTTTCAAAAACAGCCAAGATCGTCAATTATTAATTCCACAAGCATATTATTTTCAGAGCAAATTGCAAAGGATAAGTTTGCTATAGATTTCAAAATAAAATATTCAGTTGATGTAGATCCAGGCGAAAGAAGAAAAGAGCAATAAATTAGGATACACCTTCTTCGGAATGAATTGTTTTCAATTCTTCACTTGCAAATTCAATGCTGTCTTGACACAAATGGTAGCCACTTCCTGCACATGTTGTGATGTCATCACATTTCTCACAAAATGAGGTAAATTCACTTCAAATTCCGTTGCAATATCTTCATTGGTGTTAATATTATTAAAGAAATGCTGGGTTCGTTAGTGAGTGGGACACCCCGTACTTTCTTTCAGAAATATGATTCAGTAAAATGAATTCACTGCATAGTTTCCATTTGATACATGATCCCATTTCATGTAGAATGTGACTGATAACATACCCGGAGATAGGATTAACAAGATGCAATTATTGAATAACTTTTATTTGGATGATTAAAACTTTCCATTCGTGACATGAATAAATACGATGAGCAAATTAAATACTTTCTGCTTGAGATGTGATTAAATAAGATGCACTAGTTAAATACTGTTCATTTGGGGTAGGATTAAACATTTTACATTTAGGGCATGATTAATAGATGTACTGATTTAATGCTTTCGTTTGAGACATGATATTATTTTACCCGTTCCGAAACTAAAACCGAGAAAAAATTTTTTATGATTGCATTGGGCGTTTTATTCATACGTTCAGTTACTACAGTATGACAATATCGGTGGTTGACAAGGTAACTTTTTTGAAATAGTCCAAACACGTAACTAGATGGTACTAAAATTAGGAAAACTTGTTATGTCATTATTGTACGTTTAATAATGTAGCAATGGCATAATTTTCTTGAAATCTTAATTTATTTGATGCAATCAGTGGATCAAGCAGCAATTCCCTGTATGTATGTTAAAACGTGTTTTATTGAGCCTTTGGTAATAATTAAAAAACACAGAAAAAAATTCAGTTTTTCTTGACCTTTTTATATATATTAGTGATCACGGATTGCATATAAAATACATTTTCACTAAAGGAATTATTTCATTATTAAAATTTTCATAGTCATAAGTTTGCAATGAATGAAAAATCTGATTCCTTAAATATGTCAATCGACATCTTTTGAAACGACGGCGATACTTCGTAATGGACCCTCAAACTAATCTTTCAAGTACAAGAACGATTTGTTCACAAGTACAGGAATCGTTCGGTTAACTATAAAGATACTATAACTTCAAGTGAAACTACGACAACAGTTTATAATTTCGATTATAGGAATGGTTTATCACTTCCAGTGAAATGACAGGGATGCTTTCATTAAACTGACGAATCTGTGTTGCTTACCCTTTCAAGTCGAAATTATTGCTACGCTAAATTTTACGCTGTAATTTCTTTTTCTTCTGTATTTTAAAAGATTATTAAACAAACTTGTTAACTCTGCAGTTATTTGAAAACTAACACACAAGTTCTTATTTAAATGCAGTGAAAGTCTAAAAGAACGCACGACCTGGTTAGTTGGTGTACGTAAAGACGCGTTCGTTCGCACATCGCCGTAATGCTCCTCTCCGAGGCTACGGACTACTCTAGTGACGTCAGAAATCGGTGCGCGGGCTTGCTAAGCTATTAGGAGGTGATGGTCAGGGACACCTTGACCCGACACGTCTGACCCGCAAGAAATTGTCGACCCGTTGAACCGCTGACCCGCGACCTGTTTCCATCTCTGATGTCAACCATGCGTAAGGATTTAAAGATATTGAATATTGGATGTCGTATGCCCATTCGGATGCCATATGTCTCAGCAAAAAACAAAAAGGAATGTTTTACTGAGTACGTGGAGGACTTCCATCATCTCCCGTAGCTTCCATGGCCTCTAGAGAAAACGTATGCTTTTCAATCTTCTTGAAAGCATACGTTACATGCTGAAACTACCTACTTGGCATTTTTGTGCTTTTCAGTCAACATTTACAGAGTTCAGCAATATTTTGCTACAGGATCTTTAAACCAAGGTGTGCTCGGTCGCTGTTAAACTCTGTGCCGCGTCGCATAGTTACTATCACTTTCAACAAAAGTAACCTTACTGGGTACTAAACGAAAGTTCGTATTGTTTTGACCTAGTGTGTATGTATATATGAATATGTGTTCATGTAGCCTAATACAAAATTTACTATCTACTCGGTATCAGCACGCCTGGGAGATTTCGAAATACGACATGAATGACAACATTCGAAGAAAATTTCATTATTTTTTTTTTTTTTTTTTTTTGATTGGAGGTTTAACGACCACAGTGAGCAACTCAATGGGCTATAAGCAGTCGCCCGTCCCTAATTTAGGGTCACTGGTTCCAGGGAAGGGAGAGAGCCAGTGCCGTAAGACAAACACAACATCCATGCCTGACCGGGATTCGAACCCGGACCCCGTTCGGACGAATGATCAGAGGCCATCGCTTAGACCACTGCGCCACCCGGCAAAATTTCATTATGTCATGCCATCCTTGATATGGTCGTCTTAATCTTCTAAATACACTCAATTATGATAAATGCATTCTTTTTTTACGCTTTCCAACCGTAGGTTGAAGAAGCGTATACGCTCCAGCTTTTTCCGTCCGTCTGTCGGCACGATAACTCACGTAAAAATGGTTCGATTTCGATGAAATTTTAGTACGTGGTAGGGGACCACCAGGGGACGAACCCTATTGAAAATGGGTGAAGTGGGGTCAAAGGTCACGTAAATATGGTTCGATTTCAATGAAATTTTAGTAAGTGGTACGGGACCACCTGAAGACCAACCCTGTTGAAAATAGGTGAAGTGGGGTGAAAGCTCACGCCAGAAGAGAGGGATCCATTCAATTGCCCTTATGCGTCATAACTTGCGTAAACATGGTTCGATTTCAATGAAATTTTAGTATGTGGTAGGGGACTACCTGGGGACGAACCCTATTGAAAATGGGTGAAGTGGAATCAAAGGTCAGGACATAGGAGCGGGATGCATTCCATTTCCCTTATGCGTCATAAGGTGCGTAAAAATGGTTCGATTTCGATGAAATTTTAGTATGTGGTTGGGGACCACCTGGAGAGAAACCCTGTTGAAAATGGTACAAATGGAGTCAAAGGTCAGGACATAGATCGGGATCCATTCCATCGCCCTTATCCCATACTATTAAGGAGTCAAGTAATTTTGCTTTCTATATTTCCAATGGAAAACCTTTTGTACACATTTCCTTCACAATTAGTGTGTTCCCAAGGATGGAAATTTGAACATCGATTAAAATAACTTCATACTATAACTTGGAATACTTAACATTTTCTAAAATATAAGCATAATTTTATTAAAAAACAATAACGTTTCCTTTGGTGGTGTTGAAACCAGAAAAAGATGGCGCGACCTGTACTTTGATGACGTCAGTGGACAAATAAATATTGGATTGCATAATTACGGTTATGGTTTAGAAAATATTATTACGATAATGGTTTAGAAAATATTAAGTATTCCAAGTCATTGAAGCTATTTTAATCGATGTTCAAATTTTCAATCTTGGGAACGCATTAATTGCAAGGAAAATGTGTACAAAAGTTTTTCCATTGGAATTATAGGAAGAAAAATTACTTGACGTCCACCTTAAAGTAGCAATTCTTGTGTATATGTATGTACATTTTATTTTGAAAACGGCTTTAAGAATTTTGGTGAAAGTCGTCAACCTACCGTTTTCTGGTACTAGAAATCGATTTAGCTTGATCTCGACTTTAGGAGAATTCGTTTGGTGGGTGAAGTAACCACCCCGAATTATAACGTTTTTAGTGTCACGGCGTCGTTCCATTAATATTTCTAATGCTTAGAAATCTTATGACGTCACAATCTCGCGTTTGAGAATGTTGGCGCGGTCACGCGCCAACATTCATTACGTCACGCATTTCATTACATTTCATTACGTCACGCGTTGTTGTTTTTCATTACATTTCATTACGTCACGCGTTGTGTGCGTATGTCCGTCCGCACGATAACTCGCGTAACAATCGTTCGATTTCGATGAAATTTTAGTATCTGGTAGGGTATCACCTGGGAAGGAACCTTATTTAAAGTGAACGAAATGGGGTGAAAGGTCAGTACATAGGAGCGGGATCCATTCCACTGCTCTTGTGCGTCATAACTAACGTAAAAAAGGTTCGATTTCGATGAAATTTTAGTATGTGGTAGGGGACCACCTGGCCACAAACCATATTGAAAATGGGCGAAATGGGGTCAAAGGTCAGGACATAGGAACGGAATCACTTCCATCGCCATTATGCGTCATAACGTACGTACAAATGCTTCGATTTGGATGAAACGTTAGTATGTTGTAGGGGCCTGATTGAGGACGAATTCTATTGAAAATGGGCAAAATGGGTAAAAGGTTAGGACACAGGAGCGGGATCTATTCCATAGCCCTTATGCATCATAACTTACGTAAAAATGCTTCGATTGCGACAAAACTTTATCATGTTATTTCGGAGGTATACCGAACTGGTTATGTTGAATATCATCGATATGGGATCAAGGGTTAGGGCACAGGACCGAGATTTATTCCACAGCCATTATTCTCATAACTTGAGTAATAATTTCTGGTATGTTGGAAAGCGTATTGTAATCAATGCATTGCATGATTTTACAAGTTTTATACAGAACTGAAAAAAAAAGAAAAATGTTGTCCACCGAAGAGAAAACTTTCTTTTGCTCAAATTGCAAGTGAAGAATTGAAAACAATTCATTCCGAAGAAGGTGTATCCTAATTTATTGCTCTTTTCTTCTTTCGCCTGGATCTACATCAACTGAATATTTTATTTTGAAATCTATAGCAAACTTATCCTTTGCAATTTGCTCTGAAAATAATATGCTTGTGGAATTAATAATTGACGATCTTGGCTGTTTTTGAAAGAAATCAAATTTGGGAGGACAATGCCTACCCTAATTCCAATGACCCCCCCCCCCCATCCTCATTGATGTATCCATCACCCTTCACTCCGCTACTGTTGCAGTGTATTTCAATTAGCTCTCGCTTCTTACTAGCGCCCAGCTGCGTAGAACAGGAAAAAAGTAATAATTGTCGAGTTAGCTTTTAAAGCAAACCCTTATTTTCACTTCAGTAACAAATTTTTGGCTGCGAATGGAAATCTAAAGTAAACTACCAAGGAATGCCCGCGGCCAAATCCTAACTAAAAGAAACCCTGGTATATTAAGAAAGCAAAAATCAAAGACTAGTTCATTTCATTGGTCTTAAGAAGAGGAAACTTTGCCGTGTACATTATCAGTTTTTTCAAACGATCCGAAAAAAAAAATGAAGTTAAAGAAAAGGTTACATCCAAATGTGCACTTATTCTGCTTCGAATAAGGCCAAGATATGCGAACCCTCCATGCCGCAGCATTCTTTTATGTACCTAAATTTAGAGTCCTTAATGGAGGACTTGTCACGATCTGTTATTGGAAAATCTTTTGCGTCTTAGCGAAATTCGATGACTTCGCTCCTTTGCCGATTATTGTTTCTACGGTTGTCATTTTACGCGTGTATCTACCAGCTACTATATTTGTCTTCTTTTTACAACCCTCTCTTTATAAGTACTGAAGTTTTTTCTCTTTCTCACCATTTCTCTCTATAGATATATACATCATCATCATCATTGTCAACCATTATCAATCCACTGCTGGACGAAGGTCTCCCCAAGTTTCCTCCACAACGGTCTGTCTTGTGCCAGTCTCCTCCATGTCACCCCTGCATACTTTCGAATTTCATCCACCCATCTCCCATGTGGTCTTCTTCTGGGTCTTTTCCTGTCCCTTGGAATCCAATCTAAAATTTCAGCTGTCCATCGATGGTCTGTCCTTCTGGCAGTATGTCCAGCCCATTGCCATTTCAGGGATTTAACTCTGATCATGATGTCTTCCACTCTTGTCATTTTTCGGATCCACGAGTTCCTCTTCTTATCTCTCCTGGTTACACACATACCTATAAGTTTAGTCTCGCAGAATTTTTGTATTTCAGCTAATTTCTTTTGTTTCTTTTCGTTGGCTTCGGAAAAGTGCATGATCAAGGGGAGGAAATTTCTACGAGGATGCAACTAATCACTTCATTGGTACAATGGATGAATTTTAACGTACTACCAAGGCCGGATTAAGACCTTAGTGGGCCTCAAGGCTATGACATTTGAGTGGGCCCCCCAAAATCTTATGACGGGGAATAATTATGAAGATCATTAAACCACGAAACTCGAACTACTAAACTAAATTATCTGCCGAGTTTTCATAAGTCACTGTATTTTTCATTGTTCTCACAAGAACATGAGTTAAAAGGTTAAGATACCTAGATTTTGTCACTGATTTTCTAATGATTTAGCATTGCATACTTTCCTTAGTGCACCGCTTTTGTTATGCAATGTGAAGCCACAGGGGTCTTAGCCCATTAGCGGCTCCAAGTGCAAACTGGGAGGTGTGGATGGATGGATGGTAGTGAAAAAGCTGAATCTGTCTCACCGACAGCAAAGAATATAAACGCTTCGAGTGAAGAAGCTCAACTCTCGTAGAGATAATGTAAAACAGGCGACAGCAGCGCCACCATGTAATGCGGCCGTAGATGCTCTGCGGGAAAGTTAACATTCAGGCGCAAAAAGCGTAGGACGGGAAGCCTATTTCACGGAAAGGAAGCGAAGCTTTGATCTGCGACTGTTTCCTTCGGTCTCATTGGGTCTATCTACTAAAGCATTTTTTTTTTTTTGTTCTTTTCTGAGTATCCCTCCTGTCCCTTCTTTTGGTGAAACAAATATATACATTAGCGATTAATATTATTTTAAGGAAATTTTAGCAGTTTTATTCTCACTTTAAGCACCGTAGTAATACCAGGTTGCTTGGCATGAATTTCATATTTACAATATACCTTAAATGTCAAAAATGCTGAGGCTGGTTTTGAATTTCCATGGGATTCGTGGTACTTCGTATTAAAAATTGTTTACATGGAATTTTCAGTAGCAAAACAAAGGAATGGGTTCCCACAAAACGTAAACATTAGGTACCCAGCAAAAACAGTCTTGCTGGGCCAGCACTGTCCGCCAATTTCCCAGTAGTAGCCATAATAATAAAAAAGAAAAAAAAAAAAAAGAAAAAAGACAACCGCAGTTTCCCAAAGCTAGAATTTTTTTTTCTACCCTTCCGAAGTTTGTAAATTAAACGCACTGCGCTGGGGAAATTTTCTCAACAGATCGGCAAAACATTCGTTCGTATCTGAGCCGTTGGCGTAATAGCTGAGCTCTCTACCGACCGGACTAACTCGTCACGTTCGAGTGTATGCTTAAAGCTGTCTCTTTGGCATGCAATGTGTAATCGAATGCTTCCCTCTTTCATTTTACAATATTGCGAGGTATTTTTCATAAAAGTCAGTTTCATATAATTGATAAATTAAGTTTTTCAACGTAACGGTAGTTTTTTTTTTTTTTTTTAACCTTAAGGGAACTTCACTCATTTTCAAGGCGTGTACATACTTAGAGTCGCTTTCCAAAGTTTTGTACTGTCTTGCCGTTTTGAAAAGAGATTGTTGAATAAATATATATTTACCCGGGTTCATGTCACATTCTGTTATATTTTTAACGTTGTGTCTTTCCTCTCCGTTGTCCGAAGCTACATTTGTTTTAAAGAGTAAAAGATATTTTATTTTACTTCTCGTTATTTTTAGAAGCGAATTCCTCCCAGTCTTGTGTATTCAACCCATGGATGAGTACACCACATAGCGTTGCTTTTTTTTTTTTCTAATAATTAATGAATTTTGTACGCATATAATTCTTTTCTTTTTTTCAGCAAACGTTGTTTTAATGGTTTTCCAGGATATTTGTTTCAAGCGGTTTCAAATTTGTTCTTGTTATTCATCCACTCCATTCCATGAATTGTTATTCATCGGAATAGAGTGGGTGTATTTCATGGCTGTAATATAAACGCAGATCTAGATGAGAACAACAAAACCTTTGAACAAAACGCCAACACAAACAAGCGTTTATATTCTTTGAACACAAACACGCATGCTCAGTCCAACTCAGTCTGCTCCGGCATCCTGCGGCATCAGCCTGTAATGTTGGCTTCTGTGTAGTAATTCTTTGCCGCATAATATAGTGGCGCTAGTTACGTCTCGCTGAGCCTTACCTTCTTATCAGTTAGATATTCTTTCTTTGCCGACACCACTGCACACAGCGACATAGAACATTTACCCTAGGTGAGTCCCTCCCTTGAAATCTGTTCGTCTTCCAGCCTCTGTTCCTGACCAAGTGGAAATCCCTCGAGACAAAAGCAAAGCTATTTTATAAACCTCTCTCTCTATCTCTAACTATCTATCTGTTATTTGCCCAGACATGTCTCCTGGGCCCCATGGTGTGGGCCCCATTCGTCCCTATAGACCCCCCCCCTTAATTCGGCCCTGCGTGTTACCATGGTCGAAGACGGTACTACACTGTAAAAAAAATCAGAAATTCATGGGCCACTTTCCGTGATTTCTTTCGTGAATTAACAAAACATATTTATGATACAACGTTTTGCGAGAAATGACGGAACGAAACTTGATTTTCACGGATCTTTCGTACGCCAGGAAAATTCTGAAGTTTCAGAGAACTTTCCACAATTCGTTTCTTTTATTGACGTTAAATTGTCGTTTTTAAGATGTGTTAACAGAAAATTCTGAATTTTCAAATATCTTTCCGCAATTTCTTTGTATATTAACGGAACAATTCTGTCCTCACTTTTTTCGTATCCATGTCACTAAACATTTCCGGTAATTGGAGCGATTCGCGGGAATACTTGAGGTTGGATTAACTGTTAAATTTCAATCGCCTGTCGAAGGATCTGATTTTAAAGATTTGTTGCGAGATTGGATATTATGGATAGCATATCGAATTAAATTTTCTCTATTGTTGCACCGGACATTCCTTTTCCTCTCACCCATTTTGTGCCAGCCATTGTATATTCTGCTACCGTAAGAAACGGAGTACTTAAATTATTGCACAGGTTATTATACTGTACGATGTCTATATATCAGTTTGTGAGGTCCTTAAAGCTAAAGTTATTATTGCTATCAAGAGTAAATTTTATATTTAGGAGTTTCGTGGAATAATACTATAAAGCAGTGCATTTCACCTTTTGTTAAATATCAGTTTACAAAGATCTCAAGTTCCAAAGCATTTTGTTGCTTCGAAAAATCACTTGCTCCACCTTTTGTATATCGTGTGACCGTGAGAAACCGGGTACCTAAATTATTGTACAGGTGATTGTACGAAGTCAATATATCAGTCTGTGGAGTGCTTAAGACAAAGGTTATTATACACAGTCGAGGCACATTATTGTGACCAGCAGCTAATATCCAGAGCAACCGCAATGTGCATCACGGACAGCAGCTAGACGGGCTGAGAGTGACTCAATAATGTGCTGGAAGATGTTCCCAGGTATGTGGAGCTATGCTGATTGCAGTGCATCTGGCAGCTGCTGGAGGGTGCGTGGTGGGATTCATAGAGCGAACAACACAATCGAGGTGATCCCACAGATGCTCAAGTGCGTTTAAGACTGGGGAATTAGGGGGCCAGGGGAGTACTTTGAAGTCTTCATCGTACTCTTCCAACCAATCTCGGACATTTCTAGCTGTGCGACACGTCGCATTACCATGCTGGGAGATCCCATCCGCCCCAGGGAAGAGAATCAGCATGTATGGATGTACGTGGTCTTCAAGGATGGATTCATAACGAATTCTGTCCATAGTGCCTTCCATAGGCATGGGTGGACCCAGGGAATGCCACGAAAACATTCCCCAGACCATAACGCTGCCCCCACCTGCTTCTGTTCTTCCAGCAATGGTAGATGAGTGTTTGTTCTCCGATGTTTCTCGCCTTAGACGCCAACGTCCACCCGTTCGATGAAGCAGAAAATGTGACTCATCGGAGAAGGCAATCCTTTGTCGATCAACGGAGGTCCGATTCCGATACTGCCGTGCAAATGTAAGCCTTTTCTGCCGATGCACCTTCGTTAGCATAGGTGCAGTGACCATCCGTCTGTATCGGTGCCCCATACGCAGCAGGGATTGTTGAACTGACGTTTTGGACACACTTCCGGTAGCCCCCCTGGTTCATTCGGCCACTGAGTTGCTCCACTGTAGCTTGCCGATCAGCACTCACGCACCTTCGCCGCCGACGACCTCTCACATCAATGGCACGTGATGCTCCGCAGTTTACACGCTGCTTATTCGCAGTGGTGTCATTTCTTCAATCACGATACACTTTAACCACAGCAGCACGCGAACAGTTCACAAACTGCGCTGTTTCAGATATACTGCCACCCTTGTCCCGAAAGCAGATAATCTTCTCTTTTTGCAAATCTGATAAATGGCTCCTTTTATCCATGTCAGCAACAAGGGATATGTTTTCAGAATGCCTACAGCACACCTTATATACCTTCCAAGCTCACGATACGTGCCTTCTTTCATTGGCTACGCGCTGTTGACGTCAACAGCAGGGGGTGGTTACAATAATGTGACTCGAATGTGTAGCTATCACGAGTGAATTTTATATTTTAGAGTTTCGTGAAATAATATCATAAAATAGTAAATTTCACCTTTTGTTAAAATCAGTTTATAAAGATCTGAAGTTCCAAAGCATTTTGTTTCTTCGAAAAATGACGCTGAAAAAAGTACTTAATTTGTAATAAGCCATCCTACAGAGAAAATAAAATTATTACAAACCTATTCAAAAAAATAATAAGCTCCAACAGAAAATAAAATGGCTAATTCACTCGCATTAATGACAAAAAAACATTTTAGCATCACGTTATTAGAGTTCTACCTTGAACGAGACTGTGACTTCTGAGTCTTTCTGGCTCAGAGGTTAAGACACGCGGTTTCTATTGAGCCTACCCAAACTACTTGAAATTAAACTCCATCAAGGAGAAAGGGAAGGGATTCTCTAGTGTAAGGGCTTAAAATTTAAGGATCTTCGATTTTATGAAAACTCTGTATAAATACAAAAAAAAAAAAAAAAAAAAAAAAACATATCCAGTTTCGTTGGAACAAGTTACAAGCCATAGCAGAAAGAACACAGACTTAACACGGACTGGTCGGGTCGCCGAAAGAATCCTCATCATTGAAAGCTACACTGTTAAAATTTTTGTGGTAGGTTGCACAAAAAAGTGGTACTATACCTGCTGCATCACTTTCTGTGAAACGATACACCGTTGTGTGGTACACGCGAAAACTCAACAACATGGTGCAACTTCGTATCATGTTATGGCGCAAGGTAGCACCATGCTGTTGGTTTTGTTTGCATTACACAATGGTGTATCTTTCCTCAGAAAGTGGTGCAGCTAGAACAGTACCACTTTTCGGTGCAACCTACCGTAAAAGTTCTTATAGTGTAGTGAGCTGAAGAGTACCAAGAGTACAAACAGTAGTTACATTCTGTTAAAATCCGATAACTGAGGTCTCAAGTCTCGTAAAAGCTTATTAGTGGACTAGAGTTATTGACTAATTTAAAAAAATGTGTTATGTTTGCAAAAAACAACACATATCTTTCAGTTATATTCGGTATGAAACGCCTTTGGCAACTTCCACAGAAAATTTAACAAGAAATATGACACCGAATTTTCGGTTGTAATGGGCACGTCTTTTGAATCCGTTTTGTCGTGAATTAAATTTATCAGAGCCATTCAAAGTCAATGGAGCCGGTTAGGAGAACAATCAACCGGTTACTACAATCGATAAAACATCCACAAGTAGAAACATCTATTTAGTTCCACAGCGATTAAAAAGCATATAACGAAATTTAACAATGACGCACAAAAAGTTTTTATGATGCACAAAAAGTTTTTTTATGATGCACAAAAAGTTTCATAGCACAAGGAAGGTATCAGAGACAAAGAGATTTCCAAATCGGACAGTTAAAAGAAGAAATATAGAAAAGGAAACATGATATAAGTCTACGTCTGCCAACGTATGAATTTTGCATGGTGGAAAAGCTGACAACAGGCGAAAAATATTCTTCATGGAAAAAGCTATGCTAAGGAAAAAAAAAGTTTCAGTCTTTACCCATACCGGAAAGTCTTTGCATTATTTAGAGATGAAAATGTTACCCATCTCTATTGCAGCAAATGACATTCAGTAAAAAAGAAAAATTTCAATAGTGTTCTTAGAAGCTGTGATTCAGCTACAAACTGAAGTACCTACCGACAGAAATGTGAACCTAAGAAGTACCTAATAAGTAGAAATGTGAACCAACTGGAGTACCTACCGCCACCTACCGACAGAAATGTGAACAACAAAATTCCTCACATATCAGCTTAAAGTGTTCTATAAAGTAATTGGTATCCGGTGTTGAAAGGATTTTTTAAATCGAACATGTAGAAGCAGAGACATTGAGAAAAACAGATTAAGCTTTCGCCTCAATTAGCAACGAAATGATGCATTATTTCGGGAAGAAAATACCCACACGGAGTTTGCTTGCTTAGTAGTATCTGACCGATGAAAGCAGTTTTTCAATCCGGCTTTTCGTCCCGCAGATATTGCTATAAACGAAAACGTGATCTTACGCCCTCTGATGGCAGACTTGTGCGTTAAGAAAAATTTTAAATTATATGAGAAACATTTTTCTGCGGAAACGCTTTTAACAAAGAAAGAATTTTTCAAATCGGACTCTTAGAAGCAAAGCTATGGACAAAAATAAGCTATGAATCTACGCCCCTGAAGGAAAAAACCATGCATTATTATTTTAAGATGCGAGCGGTATCAGTCCACGAGAGAAGTTTTTCAATCGAGTTTTTAGGAGCTCAGATTTTGCTGCAAATACATTAGAAGCAGAAACAAACGCTTACGCCCTCTGGTGGACAAACCATTTTTTACCAAATATTAGAAATATATGCAAAACATTTCCCATCAGGAGCTGTATGCGATACAGGAAGAATTTTTCAAATCGGAGTTTTAGAAGCAGAGATATCGCGGAAAACGCAATTTAGATTTACTCCATCAAGTGAAAAGTCTGTGAATTACTTGAAAATTTTGAAAATATGAAAAACATTTCGCACCGGAAACTTCATCCAACAAAGGAGAATTTTTTCAAGTCGGACTCTTAGAAGCAGAGATATTGACAAAAATAAGATATATATTTACGCCATCTGGCGGAGAAACCATACATTATTTGAAGATGAAAATATTCCAAAAAGGTTTTTCGACGTGAGTTGATATTTCAATCGAGTTTATTGAAATTCAGATATATATATTTTTTTTTCATTTGATTGTAGGTTTAACGACCACCGGTGAGCTTAGGGAGGAGCGAAAAGTCAAAATGTCGACTAAAGAATCGGCAAGGGGCGCAAAAGTTGTCTTTCGTATTCATTAGCATACATGCAAAATCATTTGCATTTCAATTCATATCTTCCGGTGCCCCAAGACCCATGAAAATTTGGGAAAAGTCGATTTTTATGACAATTAAACTTTAAAAATTAAAATTAAACAACAGATAGTTAGAGACTCGGCTGGAGTGCCGAAATGTTTGCGTATGTTTCTTGAAATGCTTGTGCAATTATTTTTAAATTGGCTTCATATCTTCATGTAGCACACGGACCTTTAAAAATCTACCCTCCCCCCCCCCATTTTTATGTTTTTTAAGACCAAAATGCTTCATAGAATAACGATTCCAAACAACTGAATAACCATTTAAAGCTATGCGACAGCCGATCTGTGATGTGTTGCAACCCCTCTGCCGTAGTAGGACATCAATCTATTCTGACGCAATCGCATGCAAAATTTCGTAATGAAATGACTTCTCGCCTTTTTGATATCGCTTCTTGCAAATGCACATGCAGATTTTGATTCATGCAAATGTGAGAAAAATGTGAAGATTCCAATTTCTGAACGGTTATTCATGAAGGAGCAACGGTCGGAAAGAAAAGTGATGATTGGCTGGGTTGATGCAATTATGACAGAAGAGATAGAAAAAAGGGAGAAAGGAAAGCAGAAGAAAGACTTAAAAATAAAATGTTCAAACAAGACGACGTGACTCAACTTTTATCACCAGCTAATGCAAATTCAGAAACGGCTGAATATGAGCTGCCCGAGCGTCCTATGCCTTCGTCTTCTACAAGTAAAGGTTCGTCGCTGCAACAAACGCAAAATCCTTTAAGTTTCCCTACTTGAACAATGGAATGCGATAGGCCCGGAGTTTCCGACCGATGTGCTGTTTGAATTGCCAATGCTGTACTAGGAGACGTTAGAATTCTGCACGAAGGAGACATTTCATGCGTAAGGTTCGAAGAAGAGACATATCATACGTAAGGCTCGCAGTACGGTTCGAAGAGAGCGTAAGAAAGTTTAAAATGAAGAGGCGGTCAATTCACCAATGCCTGTTATAACAGGGTTGTATTTTGACGGAAGAATAGATAATACTAGAGTGCCAGGCAAAGGAAGGATCAAAGTATTATCCAAGCTTTAAGAAGGAAGTAAGGAAGAGCATTTTACTCTCGTCCGGGAGCCAAGCTCGCAATACATCGGCCACGTTACTGTTCAACGGAGAAGCCAAAACCATAAAGAAATCCATAGTCGAATCTCTTTAGGCAAGTGGGAGAGAAGTGAATGACCTAACTGTAATTGGATGCGACTGCACAAACGTCAATATTGGACACAAAGCAGGCGGGATTCGGATGCTGGAGACCGAGCTCGAGAGACCGTTGCAGTGATACATTTGTTTGCTCCATGCAAACGAGTTACTGTTGCGACACATCCTATATGGATTACACGTTTCAACCAGTGGTCCCAATGCCTTTTCTGGGCCAATTGGCAAAGCAATTAAAACTTGCGAAGAGTTAGTTACCTATAGCACAATTTACTCCAATCTATCTACAGAATATGCCGGATAGTGTAGATAGAGAGGTTCTGAGTAATGAAAAGAAATATGTATACGACATTTGCCTGGCTATCTCACTTGGTGTGTGTTCTTCCGACCTAACAGCAAAGAAACCCAGACCCGTTGCACACTCAAGGTGGCTAACAACTGCGAGCCGTATTTTGAGGTTGTACTTATGTGGCTACAGAATATCCGTCTGAGAATCTTACAATCATTGTCACCTGCATCATAAAAGTATATGCCCCATTATGGTTCCATGTCAAGACAAAGAGCAATTTTACTGATGGGGGCGCGCCACATTTGGAGACTAATCTCATTTTCTAGGCCCTTGGCACCTAATCTAAGAACGATAGTAGATGATGCTATTCAAAGAAACTGTCTCTTCTGCCATCCTGAGAATCTGTTAGTGTCGATGCTGACAGATGACAGAGAGCATATCAGGTCCCTCGCTAATCGAAGAATACAACTTGCAAGAAGCGAGAGAACAGAAAAGTCAGAAAGTTAGAACTTTTCAAGTGCCTAAACTAAACTTCAAAGGAAATGAATATACAGAACTTATTAACTGGTAACAAGTTGGCCGCTTTGAGTCACCTGCTATGAGGAATGTACAAATCGAAGACATTGAGGCTATATGGTGAAGGACGGAGCAATAGGAGAATTGTCCAAATATCAGTGTCACACTCAATCAGTGGAACGATGTGTTCGTCTCGTCTCTGAAGCGTCGGAGAATATGTGCGGGTAACAGAAGCGACATAGTTTTATTTTGACCTGACTGAAATCGCGATGTCCCAGAAAAACTTTCGACACTAAGTCAGAATATAAGATATAAAATTTCTTCTAATACCGTTTACCCGAACTGGATAGTGGCTACTCTATTTCAGTAATAGAAACGAACAGTAACATTGAACAATGAACATTTAACAATTGAATATAATGAGATTGAAAATGTAGATACAAATTTTGAAGATGACAATCCGATTTTGGGCGTAAATGTGACAAGGATGGTAAATCAGATAATATGCGAAAACTTGAAAATTTTCATCGTCCTGGAGCGGGACTCGAACCCGCGTCTCCCAGAAAACGCCTAGGTATGCTAACCACTACACCACCCAGAACGACCAAGTTTCAAGTTTCCGATCAATTTGAATTTAACCATCACAGGATTCGCTAGTCGAAGCAACCGGCATTCATGTTTAGCGAATCTGGAGGTTAACAATCCTATCCCGTGATTGCCCGGAGAAGCAGATAAATCATGAAAGAAATACGGGATTACGCCATATAATACAAATTTTGAAGATGACAATCCGATTTTGGGCGTAAATGTGACAAGGATGGTACATTTACGCCCAAAATCGGATTGTCATCTTCAAAATTTGTATTATATGGCGTAATCCCGTATTTCTTTCATGAAAATGTAGATATTGTAAACAACTGAAGAATAATTAGGTAAGATTACATTTCATATAGGTTTTTCAGGTTAATTTCTTTGACTTCAAAAGGCGTTGTTTTCTTTAAAAGTTGATTTTTATTCAACTTTTCAGAGGCCTTGGGGCACCGGAAGATGTGAATGGACAATTAAATTATTTTGCAAATATTTAATAAACCTCATACGCTAACATGCGAACACTATGCCAAATATGCAATAGCTTTTCTTAATTTTTTTTATTTTTTCAAGTCAGATTTTCATAAAAATCAATTTGTTGTAGATTTCAAGGGTCTTGGTGCACCGGAACATGTGAATCAATTCTGAAAAAAAAAAGAACGTGTGTGACCTAACAAACCGAAAAAACAATTTTTTCGCCCCCTGCCAAGTAGAATTTCTAATAAAAAAAAAATTCCTATACTATTCGCTCCACCCTAATAAGCAGTCGCCCGTCCTTAATTTAATGTCACTGGTTCCAGGGAAGAGAGAGAGAGAGAGCCAGCGCCTTAAGACAAACACAACATTCATGCCTGACCGAGATTCGAACCCGGACCCATCTCTGACGAATGATCAGAAGCCATCGCTTAGACCACGCGCCCCAGACAGGGGCGGCAAAGTTCAGATTTTGCTGCAAATGCATCAGAAGCAGGAATTAACTCTGACGCGCCCCGTGGTGGCCAAATCATTTTTTACCAATAATTGGAAATTATATGCAAACGATTTCCCATCAGGAGCTGTATCCGCTAGAGAAATAATTTTTTCAAATCGGAGTTTAAGAAGCAGAGATACTGGGAGAAACGCAATTGACTTTTTCGCTCCCTAGAGGAAAATCTATGCGTAACTTGAAAAAGTGATTATACCTAAAACGGTCTTCAACATAAATGGATTCGAAAGGTAAAGTAATTTTTTCAATCGGATGTTTAGAAGCAAATATATGGAATAAATTGTATTTTGAATTCGACATCATCTGCATTTATGCCCCCTAGCGGCGAAATTGTGCATCGTATCAAAAACTAAATAAAGGATCATCATTCAAACATTTTAAGCTTCCCAACGAAAAACGAATTTTTGAAATTTGACAAATAGTTGCAGAGATATGGTGTCTACAGACGGAGGGGCAAACCGATAAGATAAGCACGATCTTTTTTACAAAAGACTTGCTAAAAAACGTGCGTTGTGCTCTATTTTTGTTCAGTTTCATTTTTCGGATTCTATGAAGCCTTCACATTAGTGTCATAACGTAGGCCCTGCAGTTCCCATGGTACGAGGCTGGTGGAGGCGGTGATGAAACATCCTTGGGATTTTAAAGAAAACAACTACGGGATTGAAAAAAAATATTTACTCTACATATTCTTCCCTGAGCTTCACACACTTATGACTTCGTTGTTCTAATTTCTTTTTAATTCATCAAAAAAAAAAAAAATCTTCTGTTTGCTTTGCAAACCACTCGTCCGCAGCTGCTGTGCGAACGAGTGGTTTGAAAAAAATAAATTCCTTTGAGGTGTTTTTTTCAGATTAGGAAAGAGGTAGTAGTCCGACGGTGCCAAATCAGGTGAGTATGCCGGGTGTTTAAGAAATTCATTGTGAAAATCAGCCAATTTCTGTTCCGTAATGGCCGCTGACTGAGGTTATTGTCTTGAAAAAACAAGATCCCTTTCGAAAGCTTGCCTCGACGTGAGACTAGTTGCCGCTTCAGTTTGTCGAGAAGCGCAACGTAGTGCTTTGCCGTGATGGTTGCACCCTTTTCCAGATAATCTACAAGCAAAAGTTTAGAAGCTCAAAGTATGAAATACAGCTTTTCTCTGGCTTAGTATTCCAGCATTGGCAATTTCATTGCTTTTCCTTTATACTCTCCTATTTGAACATCTGTTTTAATTTCTCCTTTCAAGGCCTACGAAGTCACGTCTTCCACGACCCTGTCGGGAAGACGTGACTTCGTCTTAATTTTGAAAAACTCCTGCAATTATGTACTAATCTTTTAAGGGATTAGTACATAATTGCAGGAGTTTTTCAAAATTATTGAAGTATGTGCTTCAAAATTTTGAACTTTCGGTTCTTGAAAGAGACGTTCATCGCCGGTCACGCTTTCTACTATTCTCTGCCAACCATGGTCCGAAAATATTGAATGGAAAATTCCAGAAATAAACAATTCACAAGTTTTAAGTTGCGCTCCGTTCTGAGTAGCGTGAGGAAATCTCACGCAGTCCCGTTCCGTCCCTCCCTGGATGTGAATCATTCATTCAGGGCCACGGGTGGTCTAGTGGGCAACGTTCGTGACTGCCGCGGAAAGGGCTTCAGGTTCGATCCCAGGCAGGTACGAACACTCGATCCACTAAATATCCGCCGTGCGTCGGATGGGCACGTTAAGCCGTCGGATCCCGGGTACTGCCCCCCGGTAATAAATAAGGGCGTCTTCCTCCCCTTTCTACTTCGCTTCCGTGACACTTTCCTATCGGGCGCTCTAGTCCAAATCTCCTAGTTTCCTATTTCTAAGGGTTGTTTTAGACCCTTAGGTCAGACACTCCCTTCCTAAAATCCTCTACATTTGATCATTGTATCATTCATTCATTTGTCCAGCGTATCCTTGCTGTATACGCTACCTGCCCGTTAGTCACTTAGTAACCGTCTCGGTTATCAGAATGACTGTCGCGGTATCGCACTGCTTATATGAAAGTAACCCTTACTTTACTTAACGATGGCCCAAAGCGAATCAGTAGTGATGTTGGCAATTCGGATATGCTAAAGAGAAGCTTCCTTTTAGAAAAAGTAAAAGTTCTCGGCTTAATAAGGAAAGAAAAATAATCGTATGCTGAGGTTGCTAAGATCTACGGCAAGAACGAATATTCTGTCCATGAAATTGTGGAGAAGGAATATGAAATTCGTTCTAGCTTCACATTTATAAAACGTTTATTAGAATATTCTTATAATTGTTCTATTTTATTGTTAACTAGAATTGTTAATTTCTTATTGTGCATAATTTATAAATTGAACTTTATCATCGGTATGTGAGTATAGGAAAAAAACATACCCAGCAAAAACAGTATTGTTGGGCTAGCACTCAAGCCAGCACTGGCAACCAGCAGTGGCCCAGTACTATGTTGCCACTGCCCAACAGTCGATGAAATATCCCGGCGACACCACACAGTTCAGGCCATCAGCTGGCCAACAGTTGCCGCCTCCATCAGTTGTCATATACCAGAACAGGGCCAGCAATTATCCGTCACTGGCAGTGGTCCTTAAGCGGTCCTGCAAGCATGTGCCATAAATTATGGCTAGCCTAATGTGATCCGCCAGTTTCCCGGCAATCACGTGACGTAACTGATGGCTTGCAGAATCTTGTCCGCCTATTTCCCAGTAGTAGCCATAAAAACAACAAAAATGCTGATATCCACAGTTTCCTAAAGACACAATTTCTCTTTCTTTCCCAAAGGAAATCAACTGCATGGCGTCACAGAGCTGAGGAAATTTCCTCAACAAGTCCGGAAAAATGCCCGGTGAATCCGGCTGGCATCGAACTACCCACATCTTGCTTACTAAGCCGACGCCTTAGCCACTGCACTAGTTCGCCACGTACGTGAGCTTACTACAAGGTAAGCCTCTTCCCTGAGCGATCTGAAACGAAGAGTTCTCTTTTTAATTTTGCAGTATTACGAGTTAGTTTTCCTAAATGTCAGTTTTATATAATTCATGAATTTATTTTTTCAACGTAACGAATTTTTTTATTTACCTTAAAGGAACTTCACTCACTTTGAACAAGTGTATCAACTTAAAAATGTTTTCCAAAGTTTTGTGATGCCCTTGTGATCTTGATAATAATTAATATATTTACCAGTTTATGTCGCATTGTTACATTTTTTAACGTTGTGTATCTATTGTTTTTTTCCACGGTCCGCAGCTGCATTTATTCTAAATAGGAATTTATTTTACTTACGATTATTTTTAGCAGCGAATTCCTCTAATCTTTTGTATTCAATCCATGGAAAAGTACATCACATTAGCATAACTCATTGCCGTTTTTTTTTTTTTTAAATACTTGATCATTTCATGCTGAAAATACCCATTTTGTACGCGTATAATTCTAATTTTTTTACCAACATGACGATATTTCAGTGTCTTTCCCGGACTTCTGTTTGAACTCCGGAATTTCTTGTTATTCATGGGAATGGAGTGGGTATGTTCCATGGCTGTTTATATTTTCGATTCATCGTGTGTTAGTGCAGGAATTTTGCTACGAAATGAGTTTCTATAAATACATGGGAATAATTGACTATTTCCTACAGTTCATTGATTATTTTTATAATTTCCCTCCGACGGTAATCTTTGCTGACGCGGCATTTCATTAGGAAATTAATTCGTCTTTCTACATAGGACATTTTTTTTTCTTAACATCCACTAAAATAACACGACGGCGATCAACTAACTGGTACCACGAGAGACTGTGCACGTGTTGCTTCTGAGCATGCGCTCTCCCGCTGCTTCAACCTCGCGTTGGTATTTCTTCGGTTGCCAGCTACGGGCCACTAGTGGCGCTTGCTTGGAGGCCCGTAATTCACGGCGATGCTACAGGGCAATGAATGGCTGCCAACTGATGGCGCTGCCACCAACGGACCGCTACCGGGCCGTGAGTGTCTGATTTCAGCCAGCAGTGTCCCATCACTGCCAGCTGATGGCCAGCAGTTTCCTAACACTTGTGATTTTGCTGGGTGGTATATACAGTATAGGGTTCGGTAGTATTCGCGGTTTCCGGCATCGACTGGGGATCTTGGAACGTATCCTCTCGGTTAAGCAGGGGAATAGTGTATTCCATATATTTTTTTTAATATACCAATACGCATTGCCTATGTGTGATTAGAAGTTATCACGCTTTTATTTATTTTTTTGATTGGAGGTTTAACGACCACCGTGAGCAACTCAATGGGCTATAAGCAGTCATCCGTCCCTAATTTAGTGTCACTGGTTCCTGGGAAGGGAGAGAGCCAGTGCCATAAGACAAGCACAACATCCATTCCTCACCGGGATTCGAACCCGGACCCCTTTTGAACGACATGATCAGAGGCCATCGCTTAGACCACTGCGCCACCGGGGCAGCGTTATCACGCTTAATTCAAAATGAGCGAAAGTGCTCAAAACTAGTTTTTGTTGGGGTACTTTAACAATGTTTCGCTGGGGGATCTCGATGTTTTGCGTACGCCTTTCCTCCACACGAACAAGAGTTAGTAAATACATTTTGCAAACCTAAAATAACGATATAAAAATTTTTCGTTTAGAAAATGAAAAATTTATTTATTGCTGTGTGATATTTCGTGTACCCATTCGTAAATTTTAAATTTTATTTTGCAGCATTGAAAAGTTGCAAATTGAAAAAAAAAAAAAAAGAAGACAGAGAGAGAGAGCCAAGAAGCTGGTGCTAAGACTACCGTGCAGAACTTCAGGTGCGCATCGACAACTTTATTTCCTCTACTTCCTCTCATTTTCTCTTTTTTTAGAGGCAGGGTGGGGGAGCATTGCTTAATGACCTCCACGATCATAATTACAAAATTTCATAACTTGTAATCTCGTTTCTCCGCGAATCAGGAGATTCTGTCCGAAAATCTAGTTTCCGAGAGGGAGCCTTAGCGAAAGAGGTTTGGTAGCTATTTCAGCAATGCACGTCGTTTGCGAACCTGAGATTAATTTTAACGGAAGCTTTATATATGCGATTCAATTCCACGAGCCCATCTCATTTCCTTTGCCTTTTACCTCTCTTACCCCGCGCATCGGAAATGCCCTGGACCCTAGCAACCATTGATCAGCTGTTGTCTGCGTCCGCGAGTGCGTGTGGACGGTGGAGGTCTCCACACGTATGGTTGCCCTGTCTCTTCGTCTTCAAACCCAGCCTCCCTCGTCAACTGCACCCCCCCCTCCTGCCCCCAACAGCAACCCTCCCCTTCTTTTCTCTGGCCGACGAACGACCACTTACAGAACCCCCGTCGACTTCCCTCCCCAGAGCTCTCCCACTGCGCCAAGAATCTTTAAAAACTTTGCTTTTATCTTTTTCCCCTGTTTCATACGGAGCCCTTTGCCAGTTGAAGCCACCCTTCCTGTATACCACGTGACTGCTATGATTGCCTTCACTCCCGGCTGTGTCAAACTTAGCGTAAGGACAATAGGAGCAAGAAGTTTTGATGCAGGCAGGTTGCCGACATGTGTTGTTCCCGTGTTTCGCCAAAAGGAAACGTTATCTGGCCTTTCACGGCGCAGTTTTAATAAAGGGAAAAATTCCGGAGTGTCTGCATGTTCGGAAGTTTAAAACAGTCGCTGCATTTTAAACGAGGGGCTTCAAGCTTGAATGGCACCTGCGGTCCCTCAGGCATAACAAAGATATGCAAAGTAGTTACCGGCTGTGGTATTTTCGTAAACTGCCCTAATGTTCACCCCTAAAAGAATGTTAGTGTTCTCACACAGATAGAACCATACTCTGGCTTCTGTCTGAGATATAGACTATGCGTTACAATAGTCACTTTCCGCACTTCACATTAGAAGTTCTTTCTGAGATGTACAGATGGCTGGCGGGAATTATTTCGCGCCTATCCGAAGAAAATTATTGTTATAACATCTGGGCTGAAGATCCAGTGTTTAAATATTACTAATAACGCCACCAATACCGAATTGGAGCAAAGGGGTGTTTCAGAAAAAACGTTTTATCGCAGAAGAATCAGGAATTACATGTTGTTTTTGCTTGAAATCAGGTCTAAAAAGGGAATTTACGTCCACGTTTTTGTTTGCGAATTGAATTTGGATATCTTATTTACGGTGTAGGAGAATTGGCCACCGGAGAAGTGGTCACCCGGAGAACTGGCCACAAAACTTTTAAGGAGCCGTATAAAAATCGCATTTTTGACCGCTTCGTGACCACGATCTCCAGAGGTTGGTTATCTGAGTCATATAAAGTTTCCGTAATTTCGGCTTTTCTTAATTGCGATAATTAATGTAATCTCTCTATATATAAATGTTAAGTTGGTTTGTGTACGCTTCAAAAACTCAAAAAGTTCTGCACCGATTGAGCTCAAATTTTGACACGATATACAACCCGCTTCAAAGATTGTTTTTATCTATTTTTCGCGTCAGTAACATACCCGCGATCGCGAGAAAACAGCTTTTTCCTTCGACCATATATACTAATGGACTGCGCACTGGCAATAGCTGCATCAGAGCGTAATAAATGTATTCACGAATGAAAAGTCGTAATGGAATTCTAAAAAAGAAACTCCTAAAATTCATGATGAGCACAGCACGAGTTAACCATCTTTTTGCCCGAAGTCACGTGATTTCGTGGCTTGCGATGTTGGAGCCAGAAATTTTGATGCCATGCGCAGTCTATCAGTATATATGGTATGAGGAAAGAATGCCCACGGAAAAAACGCCCACGGAAAAATTGCCCACGGAAAAAACGCCCACTTTTCGAAAATAGGAAAAAACGCCCACGGAAAAATCGCCCACAGACAAAATGCTCACGGGAAAAATATGTGATCGACTGATAAGTTTATATGTCTGTTATAAACGGTGTTCGGACAACTGGTCACAGACTGCTGGCCAAAAAAGCGTTAGGAGTCATATAAAAATTGCGGTTTCTTGGCCACCTCACCTACATAACGCGAATATGGGAATGACGGAATGAAAACTTTTAGAAGGGCCTAAACGATAGTTCTAATATTATTTTCTGCCTGAGTAATACCGCAATATTAATAATTTGATGTGTAAAATATTTTCTGCAAACCTTACAAATACGAGAGGAAAGTTCGGATTGCCCTGATGAACTGTTTTAAGGGGCCGTATAAAAATTGCGTTCTGGGCTGCTCCGTGGCTACGTTTCCCCGAGATTGGTTATCTGACACACATAAAATGTCCGTAATTTCGTATTTTCTTATTTACGATATTTTCTAGAAACTACAACTAAACAAATTCTCTGCGAGTATGTGCAAACCCAGGAAACTTATCGGGAGAGGGGTGGGTGCTTAAAACCTAAAATATAAAGAATTTCTGGTCCGATCTGGAGATTTCCAGCGTTTACAAGCTACAACTCGTCGAATTATCTGAGGGTATCTTCTGCCTCAGGAAACTAGTCGGGGAGGGGGGGGTAATACCAAAATCGTAAAATATCAAGAATTTCTCTTCCGATCGGGAGATCTTCAGCATTTACAAACTGCAACTCGACAAATTTTCTTAGCGCATGTCCACTCTCTGGAAATCTGTCGGCGAGGGTGTAATACCAAAAGTGTAGAATATGAACAATTTCGTCCGATCAGGAGATTCTCAGCAATTAGCAGCTACAACTCGACACATTATCTGAAGGCATGTGAATGATGAAACTCTCTCTCCGGGTCGGAAGAGAAATACTTCATATTTTACACTTTTGGTATTAACCCCCCCCCTCCCCTCCGACAGGTTTGCTGAGTAGGCACGTGTCCTCAAATAATCTGTCGAGTTGTAGCTTGTAAATGCTGATAATCTCCCGATCGGATTAGAAACTCTTCATATTTTTCACTTTTAGTATTAACCCCCCCCTCCCTCCGACAGGTTTCCTGAGGCAGCACATGCGCTCAGATAATTTGCAGACTTGTAGTCTGAAAACCCTTAAATCTTTTGCTGAGATGTAGATCATAAACATTTGTTATAAAGAATTACATTAATTGGAAAAAATCAGAATACAGCAGCTGGTGAACAAGCATATACTGACCCGCAACTCCGCATTATCCACGAGTGACTGTTTATCAGTCAAATTAAAAATGTAGCAACTATTGAAAAATATATATTCTATATGTATGGGTGTACAGATCCTTCTTGCTGACCACCGAACTGATTGTATGAAATCAGTCACCGAACAAGGCCGCTCCTTCTCTCTCTCTCTCTTTTCTACAGCGGGTAGAGAGAGCCATCTGCTTTTCGTCACAGTCGTTTGCTGTCCAGCGCTCCGCAGGTGCGAGATAGATAATTCAACGGAGCTCACAAAGCGACAAGACCCCACCCACCCCAAGAAACAAACCATATATGTCATCTAAATTTATCGGTTGCTTCGAAACTTGCGGCAGTATCAAGTTACTTCTTGCGCCCAGAACCAGAATTTGCCCCCCCTCCCAGAGGTTGGTAATCTGAGTCATATAAAGTTTCCGTGATTTCGTCTTTTCTTAATTGGTACGATAATTAATGTAATTCTTTATAACAAATGTTTATGATCTACAACTCAGCAAAAGATTTAAGGGTTTTCAAACTACAAGTCGGCAAATTATCTGAGCGCACGTGCCTACTCAGCAAACCCGGAGGGGGTATATGATATTTGTGAAATATATAGAATTTCTTGTCCGATCGGGAGATTTTCAGCATTTACAAACTACAACTGGAGACATTATCTCCCGGCATGAACATACTGAGCAAACCTGTCGGGGGAGGGGTTAATTCCAAAAGTGTAGAATATGAAGAATTTTGTCCCTAATTTTTTGGTGCCTAATTTTTTTGGTTCCTTTCTCTTCCGACCCGGAGATTTTCATCATTCACATGCCTTCAGATAATGTGTCGAGTTGTAGCTGCTAATTTCTGAGAATCTCCCGATCGGACGAGAAATCGTTCATATTTTACACTTTTGGTATTACACTCCCCCCCAACCCCTGCCTCACCGACAGGTTTCCAGAGAGTGGACATGCGCTAAGAAAATTTGTCGAATTCTTGATATTTTACGATTTTGGTATCCCCCCACCCCCGACTAGTTTCCTGAGGCAGCAGATACCCTCAGATAATTCGACGAGTTGTAGCTTGTAAACGCTGGAAATCTCCCGATCGGACCAGAAATTCTTTATATTTTAGGTTTTAAGCACCCCCCCCTCTCCCCCGACAAGTTTCCTGGGTTTGCACATACTCTCAGAGAATTTGTTTAGTTGTAGTTTCTAGAAAATACCGTAAATAAGAAAATACGAAATTACGGACATTTTATGTATGTCATATAACCAATCTCGGGGAGACGTAGCCACGGAGCAGCCCAGAACGCAATTTTTATACGGCCCCTTAAAATTTTTGTGGCCAATTCTCCACCTAGTCTTAGCTCCGAAAATCATGGAAATGTCTAAATTTCTTACTGAAAATGAAATATTAAAAGAAAAAAATTATGAACAATAGTTGCTGAAGTAGTGGGGAATATAGCCACACGAAATTTGTTTATGCAGAACAATTTTATGGCACTGAAATTGCAATGTGTCCAGTTCTACGTACCCGCCACATCACAACACAAATGGCACCACATTTTTAATTTTTGGTCCCTACAAAATACATACACAACTTCTGCTGTGAGAATCGCAGTTCATTTTAGGTGTTTAAGTCGTGAGGAGTTGTTGATCCAAAGTGCATGTTGTTCGCAAATATAACAAACAGATGTCAGAACTACAGAGGTATTGATGTATAGCAGTTGGCTTGAAGACAACGGTGAATCATTAGTATGTTTTTAAATAAATGTTGCATAAGACTACCACTGCTTTCAGGCCAACACCATACAACCTCTACAGTTCATCAGTGCAATCTGAACTTTCCTCTCGTATTTGTAAGGTTTGCAGAAAATATTTTACGCATCAAATTATTAATATTGCGGTATTACTCAGGCAGAAAATAATATTAGAACTAACGTTTAGGCCCTTCTAAAAGTTTTCATTCCGTCATTCCCATATTCGCGTTATGTAGGTGAGGTGGCCAAGAAACTGCAATTTTTATATGACCCCTAACGGTTTTTTGGCCAGCAGTCTGTGACCAGTTGTCCGAACACCGTTTATAACAGACATATAAACTTATCAGTCGATCACATATTTTTCCCGTGAGCATTTTGTCTGTGGGCAATTTTTCCGTGGGCGTTTTCCTACTTTCGAAAAGTGGGCGTTTTTCCCGTGGGCGTTTTTTTCCGTGGGCGTTTTTTCCGTGGGCGATTTTTCCGTGGGCGTTTTTTCCGTGGGCATTCTTTCATGCAATCGTATATATGGTCGAAGGCTTTTTCAACGGTCAGCTGTGTACCAGCAAACGCGCCATCTGCCGGAAGCGAGGGGAACACTCTCCATACTAGGTGATCGTGTTGTTTTTATCTATTTTTCGCGTCAGTTACATACCCGCGACCGCGAGAAAACAGCTTCTTCAACGGTCAGCTGTGTCAAAAACCCCCTAAAGATTAAGAAAGCGTCCGAACTGGTCTGTGATGTCAAAGCTAGTGGGCCGACCGACTCGAGCCTCAAGCTCTCCGCTCCTGAAAACGCCGACGAAGTACCGCGGTGTTTACGCAGAGAAATAATTTCTCGAGTGCAATACTAGACAATTTGCGCACACAACAATAAATCGACAGTTTTTTTCTTTCTCTTTATTTTTTGTCCTTAGATAACATAAAAAGATTACATCCTTAGCTTTCATTTTTTTTTCTCAGTTTCTAGCGATGATATCCGTAAATCTGGGAATTCCAAAGTTTTGCTCTTGTGCTGGGAAATGATTTCATGAAAATTTTCCTTTAGTTTTCAATTTGGCTAAAGGAGCAAAAAAATAAGTTTTTTCACGCATAACGTACAAAACCCAACATTTTACGTTAAGCATTTTTGCAAGTACGATCTTTTTAATGGCAAATTGGTAGGACTGTATGAACATAATCATTTCACTTAAAACATTTAGAAATTCCCTTCGCGTTCGATTTATTTAAATGAAAGCAAAAAAGAAAAGACTTTTCCGTAATTACATAACGAGCGCGAAAGCAAAATTTCCTATTTAGTGAGTATATTTACTGAAAATACGGTAAAATGTGTGCTCAAATCTTGCAACTATTTCTAGAAGGTAAAAAAAAAAAATTATAAATTAAACTCATTTAGGAAAAAGTTATTTGTCAAATGAACATGGAATATAGTAATTCTGAATTCTTGTTTTAATTAGGACTCTGATGCACAGCAATTTTATGAAGAAAAATAACATTTGTTTTACGGAAATGAAATGTTGATTAATAAATAACGTAATTATTTATTGCCAGTTTCTTTGCCTGGTTAACCTTAGTACTTGATGCGCTGATAATATATGTACATCTTTTTTTTTTTTTTTTTTTTTTCAATTTGAACACTATTAACTACGAATTTTGTAAATAAAAATAACTGTTACTTTATGGAAATGAAATGTTGAATGGTTATTAATACCATTATTTAAACGACAATAAATAATGAGCTGATAATCGGAAGGCTAGCCTTTAAATTTTACTCCGTCAATAAAAAAAACAACAAAAAAAAACGACTAACAATTCACTAAATTATATATGTATTTACAACGAAAGCAGAAAATGCTGTCATGAAAACTTAACTAACCTTTGAATTCACGGTGGGTTCAAAAATTTTCATTGGTACGGAAGAAATCCGCCTTCTTCTAAAGCTTTCACTTACAGGAAAGCTGAAAACAGTGGCTTTTGGATGTGATTTGTAATTAGATCTATATAAATGCCCTCAATATTTTCCAGGTATGTTGTAAAAAAAAAATGCTCACTCACGTGCACGACTACCGAAAGCTCAATACTGATCAATGCTGCATGAACGCGAAGCTAATATCGGCATTTCCCTTACGTTTGCCCTTTGACCTCTCTGGAGAGATGGATTGTGATGGCCCTCTAACCGTGACGTCACACCCCTTCGTAGTTCGAGCGCTGGGCTTTCTCTCCAGGGGGTTTTGGCTGTGTACCAGCAAACGCGCCATCTGCTGGAAGCGAGGAACACTCTCCGTACTAGGTGATCGTGTCGTGATTGAGCTGCGCCGTTCGCCAAATCGTGGTATGAGGAAAGAATGCCCACGGAAAAAACGCCCACGGAAAAATCGCCCACGGAAAAAACGCCCACGGAAAAAACGCCCACTTCGCGAAAGTAGGAAAAAACGCCCACGGAAAAATCGCCCACAGACAAAATGCTCACGGGAAAAATATGTGATCGACTGATAAGTTTATATGTCTGTTATAAACGGTGACAGGACAACTGGTCACAGACTGCTGGCCAAAAAATCGTTAGGGGTCATATAAAAATTGCGGTTTCTTGGCCACCTCACCTACATAACGAAAATGGGTGTAGGAGAATTGGCCACAAAAGTTCAAGGGTGTGTGTGCGGGGGGGGGGGTAAGTATTATCGATTTTTGGCCTACATTGAGAATTGAATTAGGAACTCCAAACAAATTTCGAGAAAACGTTCTATGTAAGCCAAGCGAGAATTACAGCATAATTCATGTATGTTCGGAAAAGGACCCTAAGGGGTGGGATTTTTTAATAACGCTGCACTTTTACGTAGGTACTAAATATTTACATAACATGTCAAGTTTGCAATATTTTTCTTTTACTTAATTAATTCTTTTTTTTTTTTTTTTTTTTTTGATTGGAGGTTTAACGACCACCGTGAGCAACTCAATGGGCTATAAGCAGTCGCCCGTCCCTAATTTAGGGTCACTGGTTCCAGGGAAGGGAGAGAGCCAGTGCCGTAAGACAAACACAACATCCATGCCTGACCGGAATTCGAACCCGGACCCCTTACGGACGAATGATCAGAGGCCAGCGCCACCGGGGCGGCACTTAATTAATTCACAGGCGAAGAAAAAAGTGTTGAATTGGCTTAGGCCTACGGTCTATTAATTAATGTATGGATTGAATGTATGGTGCATAAGTAGAAGCGCAATATTATTGACAATTAATACAGACATTTGACGTGGAATAGGAATAGCTGTGGTGCCGTGGAAGCATATCCGGCGCGTAACTGGAAGACCCTGAGTTCGATTCCTGGAGGCGGCCACTGAGAATTTTTCAGTGACTCACTTATAAACGTGGAAAGAGCGATGACTTGCCGCCCCGGTGGCGCAGTGGTCTAAGGCGTTGGCCTCTGATCATTCGTCCGTAAGGGGTCCGGGTTCGAATCCCGGTCAGGCATGGATGTTGTGTTTGTCTTACGGCACTGGCTCTCTCCCTTCCCTGGAACCAGTGACACTAAATTAGGGACGGGCGACTGCTTATAGCCCATTGAGTTGCTCACGGTGGTCGTTAAACCTCCAATCAAAAAAAAAAGAAAAAAGAGCGATGACTTTTGTTTGATTATTGACAATACTTGTATACTTGTTATGTAAATTTTACGAATATGGGAATGACGGAACGAAAACTTTTAGAAGGGCCTAAACGTTAGTCCTAATATTATTTTGTGCCTGAGTAATACCGCAATATTAATAATTTGATGTGTTACGTAAACGTTATGAATATAACATCGTTAGAATAAAAACTGTTAAATAGGCCAAGGCCTAGGACTTATGACTTAAGGGCCGCGGGTGGCCTAGTGAAGAACCAAATAAGATTGTTAACTTTCAACTTCCTACTGTAGAGTAGCTACTTTCTTAAAAAATTCCAGTTCGGCTGTACTATAATAAATTTGTGACTATTCTTATTTTTTAAAGTAAGGTCTTAATTTTTATAAAACTATGCAGGTTTATTATTTAACTATATCAATTAAAAAAGAAATCATTAAAAGTCAGATTATTGTATTTATAAATACTTTTAAAGTTTAATGCATTTAATTGTAAAAGCGATTTTCGTAAAAGCCGCAGTGTACTGATATAACTTTGTGTAATGTGCTTTCTTTCCACTGTTGTCTGTTGAGTACGGCGAGCGGAAGGGGGGGACATCTGTCTTTCGTCAAAGTGGTACTTTGCAGCTGCAGCTTGAACGTTTGCTAGAGACCGCACCTCAAATAACAAGCGATATATTTCATTTAAATTTATCGGTTGGCCACCGGTCGGGGTGTGTCTTCCCCGTGAGTAGTATAATCTCAAGTTACAGGCATACTTCTTTTCTTCCCAGTGTAAAGAAAAAAATACGCACTCATAGCTTCCTGGGAGTTTTCCAAAGGACAACTAAAACAGTTAATTTCTACATGACGGGTGTAGGAGAACTGGCCACAAAAATTTTAAGGGGCCGTATAAAAATAACGTTTTTGACCGCTTCGTGCCCACAAACCCCAGAGGTTGGTAATCAGAGTCATATATAGTTTCCGTAATTTCGTCTTTTCTTAATTGCGATAATTAATGTAATTCTTTATAAGAAATGTTTATGATCTACATCTGAGCAAAAGATTTAAGGGTTTTCAAACTACAAGTCTGCAAATTATCTGAGCGCATGTGCTGACTCAGGAAACCTGTCGGGGGGGGGGATATATCAAAACTCTAAGATTTGAAAAATGTATCGTCCCATCGGGAGATTTTCAGCATTTACAAGCTACAGTTGGACAGATTATTTGAGGGTACGTGCCTACTCAGCAAACCTGGGGGGGGGGGGGTATATGATAATTGTGAATTATATAGAATTTCTTGTCCGATCGGGCGATTTTCAGCATTTACAAACTACAACTGGAGACATTATCTCCGGGCATGAACCTACTGAGCAAACCTGTCGGGGGAGGGGGGGAGTAATACCAAAAGTGTAGAATATGAAGAATTTCTCTTCCGACCCGGAGATTTTCATCATTCACATGTCTTCAGATAATGTGTCGAGTTGTTGCTGCTAATTGCCGAGAATCTCCCGATCGGACGAGAAATTGTTCATATCTTACACTTTTGGTATTCCCCCCCCCCTCTTCGCCGACAGGTTTCCAGAGAGTGACATGCGCTAAGAAAATTTGTCGAGTTGCAGTTTCTAAATGCTGAAGATCTCCAGATCGGAAGAGATATTCTTGATGTTCACGATTTTGGTATTACCCCCCCCCGACTAGTTTCCTGAGGCAGCAGATACCCTCAGATAATTCGACGTGTTGTAGCTTGTAAACGCTGGAAATCTCCCGATCTTACCAGAAATTCTTTATATTTCATATTTTAGATTTTAAGCACCCCCCCCCCTCCCCAGACAAATTCCCTGGGTTTGCACATACTCGCAGAGAATTTTTTATTTGTAGTTTCTAGAAAAATATCGTATAGCAGTTGGCTTGAAGACAACGGTGAATCATTAGTGTGTTTTTAAATAAATGTTGCATAAGACTACCACGGCTTTCAGGCCAAGACCATACAACCTCTACAGTCAATCAGTGCAATCCGAACTTTCCTCTCATATTTGTAAGGTTTGCAGAAAATATTTTACACATCAAATTATTAATATTGCGGTATTACTTAGGCAGAAAATAATGTTAGTACTAACGTTTAGGCCCTTCTAAAAGTTTTCATTCCGTCATTCCCATATTCGCGTTAGGTAGGTGAGGTGGCGAAGAAACCGCAATTTTTATATGACCCCTAACGATTTTTTGGCCAGCAGTCTGTGACCAGTTGTCCTGTCACCGTTTATAACAGACATAAAAACTTATCAGTCGATCACATATTTTTCCCGTGAGCATTTTGTCTGTGGGCGATTTTTCCGTGGGCGTTTTTTCCTACTTTCGAAAAGTGGGCGTTTTTTCCGTGGGCGTTTTTTCCGTGGGCGTTTTTTCCGTGGGCGTTTTTTCCGTGGGCGATTTTTCCGTGGGCGTTTTTTCCGTGGGCATTCTTTCATACAATCCAAATCGTAAGTAGAGGTTATGTTTTGTCTCTTATCTCTCATGGTTTTCAACCTAGAGCTGTGAGAGCCATAAGAGGTTATAATCTTATCCCTTCCTCTGTTCCAGTGAAAACCGAAATAATGCCTCGCAAAAAAACGAATTTGGGTCGTCGCACTCGCCACACAGAAGAATCGGGAAGACGGCTTTCGAATATGACTGAGGAAGAGCGGGCATACGTACGAGAGAGGAACAGACTAAGCACCATCCAGATGCGTAACACGGAACCAGCAGAAAGCCGAGCAGCCAGGCTTGAGGATGCACGATTGCGAGCACGGGAGTCGCGTTCTGCAGCAACAGATTTGGTTCGTTCTCAACGGATTGAACGCGAGGCGTCGAGGATAGCTGAAACACGTACCCAAAGAACAGCAGATCTGATTCTGCAATACAATCGTCTTGCATTCCGGTACAATCCAGCTGTTGATTATAGTTCAAGTCCGCATGTTGTCATTGGCCAGATGAGTCATGTCTGTACCTACTGCCAGGCTCTAAAGTTCAATAATGAAACGAATGGGATGTGTTGCGCTGGCGGAAAAATTAAATTGCCTCAACTTGAAGCACCACCAGAGCCGTTGAAAACTCTACTTGCTGGATCTACCGCTGAATCGAAGCATTTCCTATCGAACATCAGGAAATATAACTCTTGCTTCCAAATGACGTCATTTGGTGCGGAAATTGTGACTGCTCAATTCATGACAACTTTTAAAATCAAAGGACAAATATATCACAAAGCTGGCTCCCTGCTCCCGTTCCGAGATAGTGACCATAAATTCCTTCAAATGTACTTAATCGGTGATGATAGAGTCGATGCACGTTGCGGAATACATACCTCGCTAAGAAGATCCATCATTTCGCAACTACAGGAGCCCCTTCACGAAAAGAACAATTTGGTGCGTTTGTTCAAAACGGCAATGGATATGATGCCATCAGATACCCGCAAGATTGTCATTCACGCCGACAAAACGCCCTCTGGAGAACATGTCCGAAGGTATAATGCTCCAACTATAGACGAAGTAGCAATTGTCATAGTCGGAGATCAGTTCCAACCTAGAGATATTGTTCTCCATCGAAGAAACGATCAATTGATAAACGTCGCAGAAACTCACCGTTGTTACGATGCTTTGCAATATCCAGTTATCTTCTGGGAGGGTGCCGATGGATATCATTTCAATGTGAAGATGATAAACCCAGTGAATGGTGCAGAAATTAATAAAAAGTGCAGCGCAATGAACTTTTACGCCTACCGCTTAATGATTCGGAGGAACGAGGACAATTATATTTTGAAATGCCGTCAGTTGTTTCACCAGTACATTGTGGATATGTATGCAAAAATTGAAACGGAACGTTTGCTATTTCTTCGTTTGAATCAGACCAAACTCCGCTCCGAAGAATACATTCATTTGCGAGATGCAGTTGTGAATGACGGTAATACAACCAACGTTGGAAAGCTTACTATTTTGCCATCTTCATACATAGGCAGTCCACGTCACATGCAGGAATATGCTCAAGATTCAATGGCATATGTTCGTCATTACGGGCGTCCAGACTTATTTATCACCTTCACGTGCAATCCAGCTTGGGACGAGATACAGCAGCTGTTACTTCCTGGGCAATCACCCGTGGATAGGCATGACATCACAGCACGTGTTTTCAGACAAAAGCTTAAGTCGCTGATGGATTTCATTGTGAAACATGAAGTGTTTGAATCTGTGCGCTGCTGGATGTATTCAGTAGAATGGCAAAAGAGAGGATTGCCACATGCGCATATACTAATCTGGCTACACGATAAAATAACTTCAGACGAAATCGACGATGTGATATGCGCTGAGATTCCACGGGCCGACGTCGATAAGGATTTGCATGCAGTTGTTATCAAATATATGATACATGGACCATGCGGTACACTAAATCCGAATTCACCATGCATGGTAGACGGGAAATGTTCTAAGCAATATCCTCGAGCATTCGCAGCCTACACAGTAACAGGAGACGATGGATATCCTCAGTATAGGAGACGATCAACTGAAGATGGCGGGAATTCGCCAACTATACACATGCGAAATGGTGATATTGATGTAGACAACCGTTGGGTGGTCCCATATTCGCCTCTGTTGTCAAAAACATACAAAGCGCACATAAACGCAGAATATTGCAATTCGGTCAAATCGATTAAATACATCTGTAAGTATGTGAATAAAGGCAGCGATATGGCAGTTTTTGGTGTGCAACCAGAAAATAGTGACAGAAATGCAGTACGAGTTATCGATGAAATTGCACAATACCAGGCTGGAAGATACATAAGCAGCAATGAGGCTGCATGGCGAATTTTTTCATTTCCCATGTATGAACGCAATCCAGCTGTGGTTCACTTAGCAGTACATTTAGAGAATGGACAGCGTGTTTATTTCACAGATGCAAATGTGCAACAAAGAGCCCTTAATCCACCTGGTACAACTCTGACTGCTTTCTTCACCTTATGTCAGGAAAACGCTTTCGCCAGAACACTGATGTACACAGAAGTGCCCTCTTTATTACACGTGGAATGTAACTAAAAAAGCATTCGTACGACGCAGACGAGGGAGCCAGTCGACGGTCAACCTGGCATTTTCAGAGAAAATACAATTGGTAGACTTTATACAGTGCATCCTAATCAAGATGAATGTTTTTCCTTCGCATGCTGTTGGTAAATGAGCCTGGTCCTAGATCTTTCCAGCAATTGAAAATTGTTGACGGCGTCACATATGCCACTTTCTGCAGTGCGTGTCAAGCTCTTAATTTATTAGAAAACGACCAACAGTGGGATATATGTATTAGTGACGCGTGCAACACTGCACATCCAAACCAAATTCCAGCACTATTCGCAATTATATTGACCGCTTGCTTCCCTTCATCTCCCACAGAGTTATGGGAAAGATATCGATCGCATATGGCTGAGGATATTTTGCATAGAGTACGCCTAAAAAATGCCAATATGACCATGGAATTTACAGAAGGCATTTACAACGAAACATTGATAAATATTGAAGACAAGTGCTTAGCTATTGCAAATAAAGTTCTTAGTCAATTGGGAATGCCAGCACCCAACCGAACTACAACACCGGTGATCTCCAGTCAGAGTTACAACACCGGTGATCTCCAGTCACGTCCGTAAGGGGTCCGGGTTCGAATCCCGGTCAGGCATGGATGTTGTGTTTGTCTTACGGCACTGGCTCTCTCCCTTCCCTGGAACCAGTGACCATAAATTAGGGACGGGCGACTGCTTATAGCCCATTGAGTTGCTCACGGTGGTCGTTAAACCTCCAATCAAAAAAAAAAAAAAATCTCCAGTCATATGTCCAATCAAACATTCCCAAATTAACGTGTGAACAGAAGGGCATTTATGATCGCATAATGCAAATGATAAATGACGGAGTTGGGGGCCTTCTTCTTGGATGCGCCAGGAGGAACTGGGAAAACATTCCTTATCAGATTGATTCTGGCAACGGTTCGATCAAAAAATGACATAGCCTTAGCTCTCGCTTCGTCTGGAATAGCTGCGACATTGTTACCAGGTGGAAGGACTGCTCATTCAGCTCTGAAGTTGCCATTAAACATGCGAATCATCAAGACTCCCACGTGCAATATTTCCAAAGCATCCGGTATGGGAAAAGTATTACAAAAATGTAAACTCATTGTTTGGGATGAATGCACGATGGCACATAAAAAATCGCTTGAAGCTCTTGATTGATCGTTGCGAGATTTGCGTGGAAACGTTCAACCATTTGGGAATGCATTGATATTGCTCGCAGGAGATTTTAGGCAAACATTGCCTGTAATTTCTCGATCGACACCAGCAGACGAAAAAAATGCTTGCCTGAAATATTCAACATTGTGGCGACACGTACGTACATTGCAGTTGACTACGAATATGCGTGTCCAGCTGCAGAACGATCAATCAGCCGAGGTATTCTCACGACAGTTACTGGACATTGGGAACGGACAACTGCCAGTCGATGAGACGTCAAGACGAATATCATTTCCTGATAATTTTTGTAATTTAGTAACATCGAAAGAAGAACTGATCGAAAAAGTATTTCCTAATATTCAAATTAATTATAAGAATCACGATTGGCTCAGTGAACGAGCTATCCTTGCCGCGAAAAATAAAGATGTCTATCAAATTAATAATGTTATTCAATCCAGCATTCAAAGTGAGGAAATTACATACAAGTCGATAGATACAGTTGTGGAAGCAGATGAAGTAGTTAATTATCGAACGGAATTTTTGAACTCACTTGATCTGCCAGGGATGCCACCACATATATTAAAATTGAAAATAGGTGTGCCAATTATCATGTTGCGGAATATTAATCAGCCAAAACTCTGCAACGGCACGCGACTCGCAGTTAAAAAACTGATGAAAAATGTAGTGGAAGCAACGATTTTAACGGGGCCTTTCGAAGGTGAAGATGTCCTCATCCCTCGAATTCCCATGATCCCGATCGATACAAAATTTCAATTTAAAGATTGCAATTCCCAATTCGATTGGCGTTCGCAATCCCAATCAATAAAGCTCAAGGTCAATCTTTAGAATTGTGTGGTTTAGATTTAGATGCGGATTGCTTCTCACATGGACAACTGTATGTTGCGTGTTCCCGCGTCGGCAAACCAGATAGCCTTTATATCTACGCAGAGAATGGAAAAACAAAAAATATTGTATACCCACAAGTATTGCAAAATTAAACTTCTATGAAACGTATGCTTTGTTTTGTTCCTCATTTCTCATCCATGCAACCACAATGTGCCACAGCTACGCGTGGCCGGGTATAGCTAGTTCTTTATAAAAATGTTTATGATCTACAACTCAATAAAAGATTTCAGGGTTTACAAACTACAAGTCGGCAAATTATCTGAGGGCATGTGCTGACACAGGAAACTTGTCGGGGGAGGGGGGTACCACATGTGTAAAATATAATGGATTTCAGGTCCGATTGGAAGATATTCATTTACAAGCTACAACTTGCCAGATTATCTGAGGGCATGTGCCTACTCAGAAAACCAGTGTGTGTGTGTGTGGGGGGGGGTGATTACCTGTAGTGCAAAATATGAAGTATTTCTGGTCCGATCCGGAGATTTTCAGCATTTACAACCTACATCTCAACAAACTCTCTGAGGGCATGTGCTGACTCAGGAAGCCTGTCGGGGGGGGGGGGTACCATAAGTGTAAATTGTAAAGAATTTCTGGTCACGTGTGATTTTCAGTGTTTCTCAGCGTTTACAAATTACATCTCAACAAACTCTCTGCGGACATGTGCTAACACAGAAAACCTGTCTCTCGTGGGGGGGGGATTCCAAAAGTGTAAAATGTAAAGAGTTTCTGGTCCGATCGGGAAATTTTTAGCTTTTACAATCAGAAATACTTTATGTTTTATATTTTAGGTGTTACTATTCCCCCCCCCCCCCCCCGGACAGGTTTTCTGCGTTAGCACATGTCCGTAGAGAGTTTGTTGAAATGTAGTTTGCAAACGCTCAAAATCTCCCGGTCTGACCATAAATCTTTACATTTTACACTATTGGCATTACCCTTCCCCCTCCTTGACAGGTTTCCTGAGGCAGTACATGCCCTCAGATAATTTGTTGAGTTGTAACTTGTAAATGCTGAAAATCTCCCGATCGGATGATTATTTTTTTATATTTCATACTTTTGCCCCCCCCCCCCCCGACAAGTTTCCTGGGTAGGCACATGCACTCAAAGAATTTGTTTAGTCGCAGCTTGTAAACGCTGAAAATCTCCCGATCGGACCGGAAATTCTTTATATTTCTTTATATTTCATATTTTAGGTTCTAAAATCCCCCACCTCCCCCCGACACCCCCGACAAGTTTCCAGGGTTTGCGCATACCCGCAGAGAATTTGTTTAGCTGTACTTTATAAACCTTGAAAAATATCGTAAATAAGAAAATACGAAATTACGGACATTTTATGGGTGTCAGATAACCGATCTCGGGAGACGTAGCCACGGAGCAGTCCAGAACGCAATTTTTATACGGCCCCTTAAAATTTTTGTGGCTAGTTCTCCGGCGGTCAGTTCTCCGCTTTATCTTTGGCACGAAAATAATGGAAATGTCTAAATTTCTTACTGAAAATGAAATATTAAAAAAATATATTTTATGAATAATAACAGTTGCTCAATTAGTATGTAATACAGCCACATGAAATTTGTTTATGTAGAACAATTTTGTAGCACTGAAATTCCAATGTGTCCAGTTCATCGTGTGGCTAGTTCTCCGGTGACCACTTCGCGTTCCCTCTTATTTGTGGGATCACGCTCTTTTTTCTTCCATCTTTTTTTTTTTTCAACAGGCAAAAATTAATGTGAAACTCGTTAAATTTACTTGAAAAAGGATAACTATACTATTTTATATAGTATAACTATAGGTATTTATTTATTTCCATTTTTAGCTGTTACATGAAATATTACTAAAATTAATACAATTATCAACATATCAATCTGGGAAACGATGAAACAGCAAAGAGAATCAAGGAAAAGGTCGACATAGTGACCTGACTTAGCACCGAAGTCATAGTCAAATAGTCAAATAGAGCCCAACGTCTGACAGATCACGAGAAGAAAATCGAAGTATCAGGATGAAGAAGGCAATGTTCATTTTACATTATTCACATACCCCTTTCGGGTTTGTTGTTTACTCACCCCCCCCTTTTTTTGGAATAATAATAAGATTATTAGTGTGCAAGTAAGTAGCTTTTTAGTTTCTTCTTAAATAAATTATAATTGTTAATTATAGTTATTTCAGAAGGTAAATGATTCCAGCAGTGTGGGCCCTGATAATTATGCTTTGCTTAATCAGTTCAGTTTTTGGCTTACATGTTTTAATAAGTCTTTTTTCTGGTATCGTATTTATGTGTAACATTATGGATATCGATTATTTCACAATTGATATTATTCTTTATTCTTTTATACATATTTAGTCCAAGGTTATAGTTAGTTGTTTAATATTTAATATACTTATTGTTTAATCGTTAAATTTATTTTATTCACTTTCATTGTCAAAACTGATATAATTGCAAATGCATATATTTGAAACAAATTTCTGAAGACCAAGCAGATGCCCCAGTTCTAGTCTTTTGTCTTGCTTCAGAACAAATTCTGATGATGATTCAGCATAAAACTGTTTACACTTATTAAAGCCATGAAATACATTGTCACCTTTCTCGGCGAATTGAAGACAGCGATATATTGTATGAAACGCTGCCAACATTTCTTTTTTAGAAGGTGTAGGGGGTTCTTTGAGTCATTCTCTACAGTCTCAAAATGGTAAATATATATCAAATACGTGGAGATAATGAAAATGGACGATGTCATCGCTCTGTCCACGTTATTTTATAAACAACGCATAGCGACTGAAAAATTGTGGTCCGACACCGCTGGGATCGAACCCCAGATCTCTCGATAACTAGTCGAGTGCATTCGCATTTACGCTACGGCGTCAACAATTCTCAGCGCCACGCGTTGTTTATCAGTCAGCATCTGACTACACGAATCCGTATTGATGATCTCAGCAACTGAAATGTCGTCATCTGGTGGCATTTAACGGAACAGCTATTTAATTCTAGCTAATAAATTCAAAGGGCGATAGAAATGGTAAATATATATCAAATACGTGGAGATAATGAAAATGGACGATGTCATCGCTCTGTCCACGTTGTTTTATAAACAACGTGGACAGAGCGATGACATCGTCCATTTTCATTTTCTCTACAGTCTCTTCGATGTCAGTGTGTTTTGTCTGAAGTAAACTTACTATGTCGTCGTCCGTCGAGTATTCTGAAACAAATACGCCTTCGTCGATGTCAAGGAACTCATCAAGGAAAATATTTTCCCTGAAAAGACCTTTGGTCTGCAAGTCTTTCCAACTTTGCTCGACTTGAGGCAACACATTTTCTTCGATCTGAGGTGATTCCATGACTTTTGCAAAGCAATTTTTTAATCTCAATTCTAAACCATGGTTTCTTCACACCTTAGCTAATTCAGCTGTACAAATCCCAGATCTATCACCTTATCTATAGATTATTCATTTTCTAAAGCCCGGATGTCTTCTGTGATTGGGTTTCCAATAATAAATTTTCAGATTTTTTACAACTCCCTTGTCCATTGGCTGCAATTTTGAAGTTGTGTTTCGGGAAGAAAATCAAATTCACATTTGATAGTTTTGATGCTGCGTTAGGATGGGCCGGGCCATTGTCTACAAAGAGAACAATTTTTCTTTTCTGTCTAATCTTTTTTTTTTAATTGAAATTTAAAATCCACTCCTTAAAATTATCACTTGTCATTCATTCTTTTCTATTATAACGGTAGTCATCTAGGTTACTTACTTTTTCCAATCACCAATGAGCTCAGTTTTTCTTTGCCATTCATGTTAGTTCCCATCAAAACTGTTATCCTCCCTTTGCTGTTTTTACCTCCATGACAATCGTCGTTTTCAAAATAAGAGTCTTGTTTGACAAACATTTAAAAAAAAGTCCTGTTTCGTCGACATTAAAAATGTTATCTCAGGAGTGTATTCTTCTAAAATATTCTTCAAGACCATGTTTTTCCATTTGTCGCAGTCAGCGTCAAACACGCTTCCATTTTCCTCCGCAACAATCTATTCTTTTATGTCAAGTCGCTTCTTATTTATCCAAACAACCCGAACTAGCTTGGAAATCCACTTGTCACAAACGATTTGCAAACTCTAATGACTTTTATAAGAAAACCTGAGTTTGGCAAGATTTTGTCACAAATAATTTTAATCCATTGTAAAATATCATTGTCCACTTTTTCCAAATGACACGTTTTGAGAACGTTTCCTGTCAGGTCCGACATTTTCAAAGGTTTTCATAACGAATTCCCGACTTTTTATAATTTCGACAATTATAGACACTGTAATAGATCATATCCACGTACTGAGAGAACTAATTGAAAGAGCGAGGGAATATGAACTTTCGTTGTGCATGGCTTTTATCGATTATGAAAAAGCCTTTGATTCGGTGAAACCATCAGCAGTTACAATGGCTCTGAAATCCTGCGGTATTGAAGATGCATACATTAATATTATTAATAACATCTATGAAAATGCAAGTGCAAAGATTCGGCTGTTTGAAAATACAACACACATAAAAATTGGAAAGGGAGTGAGACAAGGTGACACCATATCTCCGAAGCTCTTTAATGCCACATTGGAAAATGTCTTTCAATCACTGAACTGGGAAAACAAAGGGATAAATATTAATGGAGATTATCTAACCCACCTTCGTTTTGCTGATGACGTAGTCATTTTTGCAACTATCCCACCAGAGCTGCAGAGTATGATGCAGGAACTTGCTGACAAGAGTAAACAAGTGGGATTAAAAATGAACTTTCAGGAGACAAAAGTGATGTTCAATGCTTTTACAAGAAATGAAGATTTATCGATTGATGGAGAAAAGCTGGAGATAACAGATACGTACGTTTATCTTGGACAGCAGATATCAAGTGAGGGTCACATTGATGAAGAAATTAATCGGCGTACAAAACTTGCCTGGAGAGCTTTTGGAAGAAACAGCATAATTTTCAAGAGCAATATGCCATTATGTCTTAAAAGAAAAGTGTTTGATCAATGCATCCTTCCAGTGCTTACGTAAGGTGCAGAAACCTGGACCTTAACTAAAAGAGACATACAAAGGCTGCAGACAACTCAAAGTAGCATGGAGAGGTGCATGCTTGGTATAACCAGGAGAGATAAGAAGAGGAACTCGTGGATCCGAAAAATGACGAGAGTGGAAGACATCATGATCAGAGTTAAATCCCTGAAATGGCAATGGGCTGGACATACTGTCAGAAGGACAGACCATCGATGGACAACCGAAATTTTAGATTGGATTCCAAGGGACAGGAAAAGACCCAGAAGAAGACCACATGGGAGATGGGTGGATGAAATTCGAAAATATGTGGGAGTGACATGGAGGAGACTGGCACAAGACAGACCGTTGTGGAGGAAACTTGGGGAGACCTTCGTCCAGCAGTGGATTGATAATGGTTGACAATGATGATGATGATGATGATGATGATGAATTGGGAGAACACCAAATTTAACTGCAACATCTGTTTTGCGCGTTCCACTGTTCACGTTCTTCAACAATCCCACTTTTTGCACAACACTGAGAGATTTCCTATTTTAAATCGCGAGCACACACCGTCGGTAAGAGAGACTGAAACAAACAAAACCTGTTTTACAGAGGTAGGTTACTTGAGGAGAGGGATGAGGGAAATGTGGAGACAATACTACCTCCTGCTCAGGTAACCTGTCAGCGTCGCAACGACCTTAACCACCGTTTCCTTCTTCCTCTCGCGACATCTCCGTTCTATTTTTCCTAATAATTTTTTCTTATAACACCATCTCTACTGGGCCGAAATCCCGATTTGTTTTAAAAAATTCGATATATAGAAATTTTTTTCGATATATGGAAGCATTTTTTTCTATGAAATGATTACGGGAATTCACAAAACTTCGATATATAGAAAATTTCGATTTATGGAGGTCCGACTGTACTTACGTAGAAAATCCTTTGTTGAGCCAAACACTGTTTTTCATGCATTTCCTCCTCCTGGAATATCAAACTTAAGCTCTGTCCCGTTCGCCTGATTTCCCGTATCTCATTCGCCTTCGCTAATTTCAGTTTCAGTTGAATAATCAGCATTAGGAGATACACCGATCACCAGAAGTATTAAAACCACCTACCTAGTAAGATGCAGGTCCCCTTCCCCCTCTCGCCCTCGCCGCCGAATGAGTTCTCACCCAGTGGCGAAGCGTGACTTTGTAAGTTAGGGAAGCAATGCAGTTAATATGCGATAAATAGATTTATATGAATGAAAATAAATATTATTTATATGGATGAAACTTTATAATAATTAAAAACAGCAAGTGACCCATAGTTTATATGCTACGTTGACAGTACGGCATGGCAGAAAGCATCGTATGACCCCGCACCCACCCACCCAAACGCGACCATGCGCGGTACCACTAAAAAGAGATGTCTATGTAGAAGTTCAAATGCAAAGATTTATAAGAAAAATGTTCAGTGAAAATGTTGAAAGGGAAAGAAACTTGTCTACCCACACAACGAAAAGAATTGGAGGTTGCTTCTAGCAGACCCGAGAAGGGCTGAGTCCGTGCCGGACAGCCCGAAGCAGAGCCCGGGCCCGAATCGGGCTCGGGCTGTAGAATATTTACTGCGGTTCGGGCTCGGGCTGTTAGAGAGAGGGAGAGCGAGAGATTTTTTTTTAAATATTAAAAGTGATTTTATATTATTTATATATAAAATCCCATATAAATTATCATATAAAATCACATTTATATAAATGTGATGTTATATGATTTTTATAGATATTTTTTTTATTTATAAATGTGATTTTATATGATTATGAAAATGATCCAGAAGACAGAGAAAGTATTTTTTCTAGAATGCAGTCTTCGGAGTTATAACGAAGTTAATTTCTCCGTCATTTTTATTAACGCCGGGGCTCGAACCCGGATCCCCTCATTCCGGAATAAGTTGCTCTACCAATTGAGCTACGCGGACGTTCGTCTGACTGCTATCTGCCTTTATGTCGTACCATGAATCGTCGTAGACAGCCATCCGCTGAAGCACGTACTTGAGAACTCCCAGTCAATCTGGTGTGTGGAATGCAACGTCACACACATTTATTTTTCGAACCGCTGGAGAAGGGATTCTCTTATTTTTCTTATCTCGTGGTGTGGAAAGAACATCACACCATTGCGAGATTTTGAACGGCCGGGTCATCCGGAAAATTTGGGCACCATTATAACGAATAAGTTGCTCTACCAATTGAGCTACGCGGACGTTCGTTCTGACTGCTATCTGCCTTTATGTCGTGTGCGTCCTGCTGGCAGGTACGTCACCCCCCCCCCCAAAAAAGAGGGCCGGGCCCAGGGGTCAGCCGTGACCATGAATCGTCGTAGACAGCCATCCGCTGAAGCACGTACTTGAGAACTCCCAGTCAATCTGGTGTGCGGAATGCAACGTCACACACATTTATTTTTCGAAGCGCTGGAGAAGGGATTCTCTTATTTTTCCTATCTCGTGGTGTGGAAAGAACATCACACCATTGCGAGATTTTGAACGGCCGGGTCATCCGGAAAATTCGGGCGCCATTATAACGAAGTTTTAATTTCTCCGCCATTTTTATCCACGCCGGGGCTCAAATCCAGGTCCCCTCATTCCGGAATAAGTTGCTCTACCAATTGAGCAACGCGAATGTTCGTTCTGACTGTTATCTGCCTTTATGTCATGTGCGTCCTGCTGGTAGGTACGTCACAGAGTTTTGGAAGTTCACGTGGCCGTGTACTGTAGATGTGTCAGAGTCCATTGCTTCCATAGCGCTTACATTCCTCAGAAGAGTCACAAAAACAAATAGCTAATCTAATAAAAGTAACGCTTACTTTTATATTCCTAAAATAATGGCATGTCACCACTAAAGAACGTGCGACATGAAACTACTGAAAGTTCAAACCATAAGCCAATAATGGAACTGAATCAACTAATTACACTAACACAGAAAACTTTTGACAAATTGCAACTTCAAACTATTCCTCTGAGTGCTGAATCTGAATGAACGTTTAGAATCAAGTTAGTGTCTTTATCCTTGTAACTCTCTTGTGTGGTTCTGCCTTCGGCGACGTTGAAGCGTTTGGGAGAATGCTTCCCCACGCTCTATGCTTAGCATAGTATTACTGACTGTGGCTGGTCACGCTGCGTGTGGGCATGCCATGCCGTGTTACTGAGGCTCAGCTGGATGCATTATCTGCGTTGCTTCCAACGAGCGACTTACGTACGAGACATTTGTTCTTGTTTTCGTAGAAATACAAATATGAATTTGCTTTCTTAAAAATAAAAGATACTGAAAAAAATGCCCGCTGCGTTATGTTGGTGTGATATTTTTATTTTACTCTAATGCTACATATTTTCAATTCACGCAAAAGAAAGCGCATGAACCAAAGGGAAGCAATGCTTCCCTTGCTTCCATTGACGCTTCGCCACTGTTCTCACCCGATGCGCATAGATTTAATGAGATGTTGGTAGGTGTTTCTTGATATCTTTATGTAACAACAACAGTGGGAGGATGGACTGTCTGGGGCGGGGTGTCTGAACAAGGATTAATTTTTTCTATACCTTGTGAACCACCCCATCCTGCCTCTTCCATAATGAAAAAAATATTACTGCAGATTTTTAAAATTGGCAGGTCTCACGTTTAATTTAATTGGATTTTAAATTTAAAGTATAAGTAATTTAAATTTCACTTACAACGAATGTAACCCTGTGGAATCTTCAGTTTTAAGACTAATTTTAGCGCACCATTAATACTATTTAAACGTTGATCTTTTCCCCATCTTCGATCAGTTTTTTGAGAATATCGAGAAGGTTCCCAGTTGTTTTGCTCAGGTGAGAAGTATTGGGCAATGCTGCAGTGGAGTTAAGGGTGATTACGAGCATTACAAAGAAAAAGAGAGACCCACAGCAGTGCAAGAAAATTAACCCTGTAACACGATATTCAGCGTGAGAGGCCCCAAATCTCTGGGTGTCCAATTAATCTACTCATACACGAGGCCTACACAGTGTTGTCAGCTCTTGGAAATAAACCTACGGCTAAAAAGTAAAGTTTTTTTTTATCAAGAGCTGGCAAATATACGAACTGCTTTACACCCCCGACGATCCGCGGGACGCGTCCTTAAGCAAAAAGCGGCGTCCATTACCCCCCCCTCCCTGGTAGCATACAATGGCCAAACGAAAATTTACCATTAACTTTCATGCCTTCCTTCTTTTTTTATTTTTTGATGATTGATCATTCATTTAAAATAATAATATTCCGAACTTAAAGGTAACGAATTTATTTTTTGGTTTAGAAATTTATTTTTTTAAGTTAGAAATTTATTTGGAGATTGTTGTAAGATTATGAGAGGGGTGGGCTTCAGATACATTTGGACGAGTTCCAGCCCCCTCTGAAATGGTCTAGTGCAGTGTTTCTTTCAGGACTTTTTCGCCGGGGCGGGGGAGGCAAATGGAACCTTAGAGGGGGTAAGTTTTCCATTTGCTTTATATATATATACACTCAGTGGCCACTTTATTATGATCCTCCCTCAGAACTTCGTTGGGCCAACTTTTTGCCATTAATACTGCGTCGATTATTCGTGGCATGGATTCCACGAGATGTTGATAGGTGGTTTGTGGAATCTGAGACCATGCTTGATGAATAGCACTTTCCAGGAGTGTGAGATTGCAGGGTTGTGGATCCAGCTGTCTGATTGCTCGTTCAACTTCATCCCACAAATTCTCAATGGGGTTGAGATCTGGAGATTGTGGGGGCCCTCTAAGAAAAGTAAACTCACCGGCATGTTCCTGAAACCAATCCTGTACAATACGAGAACTATGGCAGGACGCATTATCTAGTTGAAAGTAGCCATCGCCATTGGGATAAAGCATCCACATGACAGGATGCACTTGGTCTGCAACGATGTTTAGATATGATGTGCCAGTCAGACGTTGATCAACACGAATTAAAGGGCCCAAAGCATGCCAGGAAAACATTCCCCAAACCATAACGTTGCCTCCATCAGCTTGAAGGGTTGTAGCAATGCGTTTGGGGTCCATACTTTCGTGCTGTTTCCGCCAAATTCTCACTCGGCCGTCGGCATGGTGCAACTGAAAACGTGATTCATCGGTATAAAATATTCACCGTTGCTATCGCACGTACGGTCATTCACAAACGTAATTTCCAAATTGCAAGTCAAGATTAAAACACCTTATTCGCAACTAAAAATTAATATTTACACGAGGGATCTTTCGGGGCTGTACATAGCACCCATCATCAGGCCCCAAGTGCCACGAAACACAGGAGCAGACATTATATATTGTCAACTCGACCCACAATGCACTCGGTCTTCTCAATCACCGGTCATGCCATCAACAAATCGTTAAAGTCCAAAAATCAAGTCTTAATTTCTTATCAGATATAGTCCTCTTCTTCAGAGTTGTGAGTGGAGGGGCAAACATCTTTCTCCACTGTCTTGGAACCAATGTCGGGAGTTCAATGTTACAGCATGTTTCCTTATATGCAATAATGAAAAGGCTTTCCGTAAGGAAGACAGTACGTTTATTAACACTTGAGTCAAGTACTCTAACATTTGTCCAATCTGGGGAGTAACCTCCCTGGTTAAGAGCATTAGTGAAAGCTGTGGAAACTGTTCCAGAACGAAGAGCGTATTTATGTTCACCCATTCTGACATTTACGGTTCTTAGGATAGAACCTATATAGTATTTTACTGCACTGTCTGGGTCTTCATAAATGAATGGTATGCAGTAGATTCCTGGTTTGTTAAGAGCTGGGACTCTATCTCTATCATTTCTTATCAAGGAAAAAATGTTTTTGTGGACACTCCAAACGTTAGATTGTGTTTGTGACAGACTTTTCTTAAGATAGACACTAGAGGTGGAATGAAATAAACTTTGCCAATGTACTTAGTAGGTTTTGTCTCAGTGGACAAAGTCATGAATCTCAGTCTTTGAAATTGTTGTAATAATCCCTGAAAGAAGTTGACAGAGAACTCAAACAATAAGGCCAAGTTTTGGACTCTAGAAAATACCTCACGTCGAGTTCTACTTGTTGAGGAATAGGTGAATGCACGTCTTATCAGGAAGCGTAGAGCTGAAGCTTTATGTGCGAGAGGGTGATAAGAAGTGAATGGGATCGTACAAGGTATGAACGTCGGTTTTCGGAAAACACAATGTTTGATTTTATTGGAATTCAAATCTCGAGAGAGTAAAATGTCTAGGAAAGGCAATTTTCCCTCTTTCTCAAGGTCTTTTGTAAGCTTTATAGTTGGAAACTGGGTAGAAAGACAATCTAGAAATTCGTCCAGTAAAGGTAAAGAATGGGGCCAAAAAACCAACATGTGATCTACGTACCTAATCAACAATAACGGTTGAAAAAAGAAGTCCAACATGACCTTGTTTTCTAGATACTGCATGAGAATCTCAGCTAAAACGGGGGCGAGGGGGAACCTATTGGTGCCCCTTCCTTTTGCTGATAGAACTTGCCATGAAATCTAAAGTAAATTCTCTTTGCTACAAGTTTGAGAGCAGAAATTATTGCATTAGCTTCAAGTGGAGAGATGGAATTGTCTTCTTGTAATTTGTCCTCAATAATTGAGTGAACGGTGTTCAGTGGTACACTTGGAAATAGTGACACTACATCCAGCGAAGCCATTATGAAATCAGTTCCTCCAGAGTCAAAGGTTTTGAAACGAGATATAGCCTGCATAGAACTTTTAATGGATCCAGGGGAATTTGAGGTGAGAGGTTTTAGAAATGAAGTCAACGCTGTCTCGAGGTTGCGAGTCGGGTTAGGATATCCTGAAACAAGTGACCTAAGAGGTTGATCCGGTTTATGAATTTTCATTTTTCCGAAGACCTCGGGGACGCCAGGTCCTACTGGAGGTCTCATTTTTGTAGAAATAGATTTGGGGAGGAAAGCTTGTTTTCTTAGTTTACTTAATTCTACAATAGTTACTAAAGTCGGGTCGAACCTGAGAACACGGTGGGGAACTAAATTGATGGCCTTTTTCATCCTAGCGTAATAGTCATCACGGTCAAGAATAATGATTTGTTGTGTTTTATCTGCAGAAATGATTGACAGGTTTGGGTTTTTTGCTTGCTGTAGTAACTGTTCTCGTTCGTATTTCAGAGCTGGTGATGTTTTATTTGGCCCTGCAAGAGTTTTGGCCAAAGTGTAACAAGTAGAATCACGTTCCTCTTCGGGGAGTGCACTGATAATGTTTTCAACCTGTGGGATGGCATGTAGAGGTCGAAAAGAAGACACTGGAAAGCTAAATTTAAATCCTCGACTTAGGGCTGAACGTTGACTGTCCGAGAGTTCTACAGAATTATAGTTAAAGTATGGTTCTTGTAGCGAATATTCATCAGCATGTTTAACATTTTGACTCGGTAGCTGAATCTGTAATGGTCGGTTTGATAACAGGGCCAGGTCACAGAGTTTCCGTATATGTCGTTGATTAACAACATCCACCTCTTTTTGTAAGTTAGAAAAGAAAATCATTAAACGCTTACCCAAGATAATTTGGTGAGTATGTCTCGCCAGGTAAGCATATGCATTGAATGACTTGGGGCTTGATGATGAGTGCTATGTACAGCCCCGAAAAATCTCGCGTGTAATTATTAATTTTTAGTTGTAAATAAAGTGTTTTAATCTTGACTTGCAATTTGGAAATTATATTTGTGAATGACCGTACGTGCTACAGCAACGGCGAATATTTTATAGTGATCTTTCGTACGATAGACTTTTAGCATTAATCATATCTTAGCTGCTAATTTCTTATACTTTGTAAGGAACCTTTTCAAGTGACTACCTTACATAAAGTGCACGAGACATGGAGAAAGCTTTTAAGATCTATGTTTTTCGCAGAAAATTATTTGTCAACGAGGCCCACTTGAGCTTTCTAATTAATTGTCGCTCATTGAAAGTGATGCCAAAGTTTCTTAGAATCAGATGTTTCGCAATCTCTCAAAGAGATGCCCGGGTCATCGCCAATGCACAACAAATAAGATAAACAGCTCAAAAAAGGAGGAAAAGAAGCTATGTTGACATGCTCAACCGTAAGTCATATAATGCATATGCTTACCTGACGAGATATACTCACCAAATTATCTTGGGAAAGCGCTTAATGATTTTCTTTTCTAATTTACAAAAAGAGGTGAATGGTGTTGATCAACGACATATACGGAAACTCTGTGACCTGGTCCTGGTATACAACCGATCATTACAGATTCAGCAACCGAGTCAAAATGTTGAACATGCTGAAGAGTTCTCGCTACAAGAACCATACCTTAACTATAGTTCTGTAGAACTCTCGGGCAGTCAACGTTCAGCTCTAAGTCGATGATTTAAATTTAGCTTTCCAGTGTCTTCTTTTCGACCACTACATGCCATCCCACAGGTTGAAAATATTATCAGTGCACTTCCCGAAGAAAAACGTAATTCTACTCGTTACACTTTGGCCAAAACTCTTGCAGGGCCAAATAAAACATCACCAGCTCTGAAATACGTACGAGAACAGTTACTACAGCTAGCAAAAAACCCAAACCTGCCAATCATTTGTGCAGATAAAACCCAACAAATCATTATTCTGGACAGTGATTACTATTACGCTAGGATAAAAAAGGCGATCAATTTAGTTCCCTACCGTGTTATCAGGTCCGACCCAAAAATTCATAAACCGGATCAACCTCTTAGGTCACTTGTTTCAGGATATGCTAACCCGACTCGCAACCTTGAGACAGCGTTGACTTCATTTCTAAAACCTCTCACCTCAAATTCCCCTGGATCCATTAAAAGTTCTATGCAGGCTATATCTCGTTTCAAAACCTTTGACTCTGGAGGAACTGATTTCATAATGGCTTCGCTGGAGGTAGTGTCACTATTTCCAAGTGTACCACTGAACACCGTTCACTCAATTATTGAGGACAAATTACAAGAAGACAATTCCATCTCTCCACTTGAAGCTAATGCAATAATTTCTGCTCTCAAACTTGTAGCAAAGAGAATTTACTTTAGATTTCATGGCAAGTTCTATCAGCAAAAGGAAGGGGCACCAATAGGTTCCCCCCTCGCCCCCGTTTTAGCTGAGATTCTCATGCAGTATCTAGAAAACAAGGTCATGTTGGACTTCCCTTTTCAACCGTTATTGTGCACCATTCTTTACCTTTACTGGACGAATTTATAGATTGTCTTTCTATCCAGTTTCCAACTATAAAGCTTACAAAAGACCTCGAGAAAGAGGGAAATTGCCTTTCCTAGACATTTTACTGTCTCAAGATTTGAATTCCAATGAAATCAAACATTGTGTTTTCCGAAAACCAACGTTCATACCTTGTATGATCCCATTCACTTCTTATCACCCTCTCGCACATAAAGCTTCAGCTCTACGCTTCCTGATAAGACGTGCATTCACCTATTCCTCAACAAGTAGAACTCGACGTGAGGAACTTTCTAGAGTCCAAAATTTGGCCTTATTGTTTGAGTTCTCTGTCAACTTCTTTCAGGGATTATTACAACAATTTCAAAGACTGAGATTCACGACTTTGCCCACTGAGACAAAACCTACTAAGTACATTGGCAAAGTTTATTTCATTCCACCTCTAGTGTCTATCTTAAGGAAAGCCTGTCACAAACACAATATAACGTTTGGAGTGTCCACAAGAAACCTTTTTTCCTTGATAAGAAATGATAGATATAGAGTCCCAGCTCTGAACAAACCAGGCATCTACTGCATACGAATCATTCATGAAGACCCAGACAGTGCAGTAAAATACTATATAGGTTATATCCTAAGAACCGTGATTTCAGAATGGGTGAACATAAATACGCTCTTCGTTCTGGAACAGTTTCCACAGCTTTCACTAATGCTTTTAACCAGGAGGTTACTCCCCAGATTGGACAAATGTTAGAGTACTTGACTCAAGTGTTAATAAACGTACTGTCTTCCTTACGGAAAGCCTTTTCATTATTGCATATAAGGAAACATGCTGTAACATTGAACTCCCGACATTGGTTCCAAGACAGTGGAGAAAGATGTTTGCCCCTCCACTCACAACTCTGAAGAAGAGGACTATATCTGATAAGAAATTAAGACTTGATTTTTGGACTTTAACGATTTGTTGATGGCATCACCGGTGATTGAGAAGACCGAGTGAATTGTGGGTCGAGTTGACAATATATAATGTCTGCTCCTGTGTTTCGTGGCGCTTGGGATCTGATGATGGGTGCTACCTACAGCCCCGAAAGATCTCGCGTGTAAATATTAATTTTTAACTGTAAATAAAGTGTTTTAATCTTGTTTTGCAATTTGGAAATTATGTTTGTGAATGACCGTACGTGCAACAGCAACGGTGAGTATTTTATTGTGATCTTTCGTACGATAGACTTTTAACATTAGTGGTTCATCGGGCCACATAATTTGTTTCCAATTATCGACTGTCCCATCCTTGTGCTCCTGTGCGAACTGGAGACGTTTTCTCTTGTTAACTGCAGACAGCAAAGGTGTTCGAACAGGCCTTCGGCTGCCATATGCCATCCGATGCAGTGTATGGCGAACAGTGTGTGCAGAGATCACTTGAGGGGGATCCTTGATTAAGATGGTCTGTAATTTGCTGCACTGTTGCGCTTCTGTTTTTTGTTACTAGTTTAGACACTCCGTTTCCCCCGAGCAGTCACTAGTCGATGACCACCACACGTTGCACGTAGAGACCCAGTTTTTTGGCTGACAGTCCAGTCTTTAAAAACTTTAAGAACAGCTGCTCTGGAACATTTCACAAATGCGGCGGTTTCGGTTGTACTCGCTCTCTGGCTCCGAGCTCCTACAATCATCCCACGCTGAAAGTCCGTCAAATCGCATTTTTTACCCATCTCGTAGCCCAAAAATCATTTCTACTACTGTCGCAAGGAACAGAGGCCCAGTATTTGTCATTTTCTTCTAGGACTTCCGTCCACAGTGAGTAGAGTTTAGGTCCCAACCACCTACAGCGAGATCGCCTTTTGGGCAGGACACAGAAACGGAAGGAAGGAATGAGAGCAAGTCTAGCGACTTTGACAGAACAGTTTGTAGTGAGATTAGAGTACACTAGATGGCGCCACCGTACAAGTACGATGTTGCACACAGAGGGGTGAGAAAATTTCAGGGGGCATAGGAAGGGATACCTATTTAACCAGTGGGTCCAGCCTGGGGGCCGTCACTTAACGTGCTCGTCCGATGCACGGCGGATATTCAGCGATTGTTAGTAAATCACTCCATCTCTGAAAGATCCACCCAGGTTCGAACCTGAGGACCTTACATCGATAGTCTGACTCGCTAACCACTAAACCATCCGCGGCTCATACTGTCGCAAGCGTTAAGCTTTCCCTTTTATACTAGCCTCGCCCTCTGGCGTCAACAGCGTGCAGCCATAGCTCATTTGCTTAAAACTGTCAGGTGGTCATAATAAAGTGGCCACTCAGTGTATATATATATATATGAAAAACTCGGTATGGCTGAAAACTTCTCAGAGACTGTTCATTGCTCAATATTGTAAATAGGCTTCTTAATATTCGCATTCAATAGCAAAGTTTTTTGTTTGCACCATATTCAGCAGCCTCCGTGAGACATGAAATGTGTCCAGACAAGGTTGGCGCCAGGCAGCAACGAATTAAAAAACCCGGTCAACAAGTGAAAAATGTTGAATAACGTAAGAATAGTGGTATACGTTGCTATTTACTTTCTAATGTATTGTGCTGATATCGTCGGCGTATTTTGTCGTTTTGCGTCAGTGAATGGAGAACAGGGATAGATTAGATCTTAAGTAGGCTAGGTGAAAGAATTAACTATTGGGAATTTGGCTAGTCAAAAAGATTAACTTCTCTCAAGGCTTGTGTAACGTACAAAAGCATTGTTTGGCGGAGTTAGAAGGACTCTTGAGGTTTGATCAGCGCTCGAAGTCGAAAGTACGTGCGTCGTCTGAAGCCAGAGACGCGCTAATGTGTCTTTGTTAACGGGTCTTTTCCTTCCTGTTCGGGTTCGATATCTGCCTATTTGTAGCTCGTTATGAATGTTACGAAGAAAGTATGTCACGAAGAACGTGTTAAATGCACTTGCGGTATTAAATCTGTTCATTACTATCTAATGCTCATTGTTGGTTTGTCGTGGAATAATCTTAGATTTCTCCTTAAAGCTCTAACTCCTCTCGCTATTTCTTCTCTTTCTTAATTATTCTCTCTTTGGTACTCATCTTAATTGTACGTAACTTTTAATTCTGTCTCCTACCGGAGGCCAGGAAGCATCCTGCTTTCCAAATATCTTTCCCTGTTTCATGTCTCTTGAACTCTGTGTCTGACTGCTTCCTCTCTGTGACCTCCTGTTCTTTATTAGTTATGCTTTTTCTCGCGTTCTTCTGTGGCAGTTAAGAACAATAAACTCATTGCGTTGTCTGAGTACGTTATTCTATCACGATATATTGAAGGCAAAAAGAAAAAAAAAAGGTTATAAAACACTTATCCAACGTACTGAACTCGATTGTCTGGGAAATGATGCTTTATAACTCTCCCAATGACTGTTGCCAACGATAAGCATCTTGAATGTGTCCTCAAATGTTTCCACGTTGACTGCCACGGTGATGACAAAGAAAGATCTACAGATGAAAATTGCATACTACACTTCGAAACGAATGATTTGTAAAATTTCCGTAACAGACTGGGCTGTCTCTCTCTCTCTCTATCTCACGATTGATAGGCTACAGATAGCTGGAAGGCATTTCCTTAACGCTCGGTAGTGGAGCGCGGGGGAATAATTGTCATCACCCAAAGGATAGATCGAGGCTCTTTGTATTAAGAGCTAATGCGCCCGCGAAGAAGGGATCAGCGGAAGTTTTCTCCATTCGCGGATGGAACGAGAAGCAGTGTAGACGAAATCATTGTGCTTGGAACTACACTAAACTACTTTATTAAGTTTTTAAGTACCGGGTTTTGACTCTTATTTTACCGTGTATGGTTAGTTATTCAGATACATTTGAAAATAAAGAGGATCTAACGGTGTCCTGCTGAAAACAAAATGTGATGGCTCTCACTGGATTCCAAGTTCTTTATAGGTGGAGCAAAGGTGCGAGGAACGTTACATTAACATTTGCGAAAAATGGATCTTCGCAACTTCTTCCTCGTAAACTAAGCAGAAATCTTCTTTAATAATTCAGTAATACCTAGTGTAGAACTTCACTGACAACGAAGAGTATGCTTCACAAATAATGTTTCATAAATTGAAATGTAAGTCTTCAGAATCTTTTCTGAATAGTTGCAGTAATATTCAGTATAGAGTCTTTTTTATTTTCGTTTGGTATTTTGTCTTAAAGCAGCATTCAAAACGTGAACTTCTCGCTAATACCATCATCACGAAGAGAACATCACTTTCTGAATTTTCAGAAGAACAAGGGCCCTATTGGAAGCAGGGTTGACCATGTCACATAGCAGATCCATGCTGCTCCAGCACATTCAATACATCATGTAGAGCCTTCCTGATGAAGACACGTCGGAATCACATCGGAATTAACAAATCATGATTTGATCGTGGGAAGAATCCGCTCATTCGGTTACCAGGTGGTTTGGTTTCTGATCACTGGTCCGAGATGTGCCTGGGTTCTAGCCCAGATCGGGCATGGGTAGTGTGTGCTGTCCCACGCTACTGGTTATGTCCTTCCCTGGAGCCAATAGCCCTAAATCCAGTGGCTACTTATAGAGCCGCGGATGGCCTAATGGTTGTGACTTCCACGGAAAAGTCTCAGGATAGATCCCAGGTAGGTACGAACGCTCTAACTACTGAATATCCGCCCTGTTTTGGATGGGCACGTTGAGCCGTAGGACCCTGAGTACTAGCTTCCCGGTTATAAATAAGGATCCTCTCCATCCCTTCTACCTCGCTTGCGTGTGACTTTCCTGTCGGCCACTCTAATCCGAACTTCTTAGCTGCCTACTTCTAACGGTTGTTTAAGACCCGGGGTCAGACACCCCTTCCTAAAACAATTTACTCTCTGTAAAACATTTAAATAAGGAAGAAAAGAGATGCGGGTGACCTGATGGTCAACGCTTGTGACTACCACGGAAAAGTCAAAATCTAAGTATCAATCCCTGGCAATTACGAACGCTCGAACCGCTAAATATCCGCCGTGCGGCGGATGGGCACGCTAAGCCGTCCGACCCCCGGTTTCTTCCCCTCCCCGGTTATAAATAAGGACGTCTAGAGAGTTTTAGCCATCACTGAGAACAGGGTCATCACATAACTCCCCCTGCTGCTTCAGGAACCGGAAAAAAAAGAAAGAAACAAAGAATGAGAGATATACCAACATCACCCAAAGAAAATTGAGGTGCATTCTCCTGAATTTCATATTTGTGTGTGGCCTTATTGCTAAACACCGTTGTGAGAGCGGGAGCATTATTTATGCACGAGAAATTATTAATTGAACATTATGCCAGTATAATCAGGAAAGTCATACATAATGGACTGTATGATAAGAACGGGATGTAAGGTCAGGTGATGCGTAACATCACAGCCTCTCCTTGACAAATGTCAACCCCGCCTTCTCGTGGTGCATCCTGTTCCCACTAAAGGGGCTCTGACGACCGCAAATAGCGGTATAACTATACCATCGGGATTAGAGGAAATGCTATCCCACACTCACCAACCCGCTTGGCCAGCGTGGTGAGTTATGGCCAAACACCTCCAAAATGACTCTACAACTTAAATCTTGGCCCTCAGTCTCCGGCAGCTGGAATGTACCTGGCCAAGGCAGCGGCCAGTGCGACATGAAGGCAGAGGGTGCTAAGAATCCCCGGAGGACCGGACTAGGCTGCCATTTGATGCTGACCTTGGGTACCTACAACGGACGCTCCCTATCTTCTGATTCAAGGCTTCTTGAATTGGAAGAGGAACTACAAAGGATCAAGTGGGACATCGTCGGGCTGAGTGAGGTAAGGAGAAAAGGAGAAGATCTCATTGAACTGAAAAGTGGACATCTCTTCTATTATCGTGGGACAGATACTGGCAGAACTAGTGGTGTTGGATTTATAATAAACAAGAAACTGAAGGATAAAGTGGTAGAAGTTGAAAGTTCCTCTGACAGAGCTGCACGACTCGTTATCCAACTATCGAGAAGATACCAGGCTCAGATTATTCAAACTTATGCACCCACCACAAGTCATCCTGAAGAAGAAATTGAAGAATTTTATGAGGAAATTCGTCATCTAAATAATAAAGGTAAGCAGCACTTGAAGATAATTATGGGAGATTTCAATGCAAAAATAGGGCACCGGCAACAGAATGAAACTTCAGTAGGTAAATTCGGTCACGGCAACAGAAACCAGCGTGGAAATACTCTCGTTGAGTTTGCAGAGGCAGAAGGATTTTTCATCTTGAATTCCTTTTTCAAGAAAAAGCCACACAGGAAATGGACATGGAGACATCCAATTGGGACGACAAGTGAAATTGATTTTATTATGTGTAACAAAAAATTCGTCATAGAAGACTGCAGTGTGCTAAACAAGTTCAACACAGGTAGTGACCATAGATTGGTGAGATGTAAGATACACCTCAACACTAAACTGGAACGTGGCAAGCTCATAAGACAAACAAAGTGTATTGACATAACCAACCTTAAAAAACATAATAATACTTTCAAGTTGGAACTGAAGAACAGATTCTCTGCTTTAGAAGGCCTAACATCGGAAGAAGTGGATATTTCTGAAGTTAACAGAAAAGTAACCAAAGCTCTTATGGAAACAGCAACAAAATTAGCTGGGTCTAAGAACAAGTTGCATGTAAACAAATTATCAGGAAAAACCAAAATGTTGATGCAAAAAGAAGAGAGATGAGGACAACTAAAGAAGATGTGACTTCCAAAGTGGAATATATAGAGCTATGCAAGACAGCACGAAAAAGTATCACTGAAGACGTAAGGAAATTCAACTGTGAGCTAGTGAGGAAAGCAATTGAAAACAACCAAAGCCTAAAGATAGCAAAGGGACATCTCAGTAAGGGAAGAAAACAGATTATGGCTCTGAGAAAAGAAGATGGTTCTATAACAAGAAATAGAGGCGAAATTTTGACAAGAGTGAAAGATTTCTACTCCAAACTATATGAAAGGGATGATACATGTACTCCAGACATCATGAAAGGTACCAGAGTTCTTCCAGTCCTCCCAGCAGAAGTTGCTCATGCAATCAAGAACATGAAGCGGGGAAAGCTCCAGGAGAAGATGGAATTACTATAGACATCATACAAGAAGCAAGTGGAGAAATTGAAACAGTACTCGCCCAAATTTTCACTCGATGCCTTAATGAAGGGAAGATTCTGAGGATTGGAACAATGCTACAATGATCCTGCTACATAAAAAAGGTGACATTGAGGATCTCAGGAACTACAGACCTATCAGCCTCCTATCAGTGGTTTATAAAATCTTCACTAAAGTTCTTTCACACCGCTTGAAGGTAACACTGGACATGGCTCAACCGAGAGAACAAGCTGGATTCAGGAGTGGCTACAGCACAATAGATCATATCCACGTACTGAGAGAACTAATTGAAAGAGCGAGGGAATATGAACTTCCATTGTGCATGGCTTTTATCGATTATGAAAAAGCCTTTGATTCGGTGAAACCATCAGCAGTTACCACGGCTCTGAAATCCTGCGGTATTGAAGATGCATACATTAATATTATTAATAACATCTATGAAAATGCAAGTGCAAAGATTCGGCTGTTTGAAAATACAACACACATAAAAATTGGAAAGGGAGTGAGACAAGGTGACACCATATCTCCGAAGCTCTTTAATGCCACATTGGAAAATGTCTTTCAAGCACTGAACTGGGAAAACAAAGGGATAAAGATTAATGGAGATTATCTAACCCACCTTCGTTTTGCTGATGACGTAGTCATTTTTGCAACTACCCCATCAGAGCTGCAGAGTATGATCCAGGAACTTGCTGACAAGAGTAAAGAAGTGGGATTAAAAATGAACTTTCAGAAGACAAAAGTGATGTTCAATGCTTTTACAAGAAATGAAGATTTATCGATTGATGGAGAAAAACTGGAGATAACAGATACGTATGTTTATCTTGGACAGCAGATATCAAGTGAGGGTCACATTGATGAAGAAATTAATCGGCGTACAAAACTTGCCTGGAGAGCTTTTGGAAGAAACAGCATAATTTTCAAGAGCAATATGCCATTATGTCTTAAAAGAAAAGTGTTTGATCAATGCATCCTTCCAGTGCTTACGTATGGTGCAGAGACGTGGACCTTAACTAAAAGAGACATACAAAGGCTGCAGACAACTCAAAGCAGCATGGAGAGGTGCATGCTTGGTATAACCAGGAGAGATAAGAAGAGGAACTCGTGGATCCGAAAAATGACAAGAGTGGAAGACATCATGATCAGAGTTAAATCCCTGAAATGGCAATGGGCTGGACATACTGCCAGAAGGACAGACCATAGATGGACAGCCGAAATTTTAGATTGGATTCCAAGGGACAGGAAAAGACCCAGAAAAAGACCACATGGGAGATGGGTGGATGAAATTCGTAAATATGCGGGAGTGACATGGAGGAGACTGGCACAAGACAGACCGTTGTGGAGGAAACTTGGGGAGACCTTCGTCCAGCAGTGGATTGATAATGGTTGACAATGATGATGATGATGATGATGATAAGAACATTATGTTTACATAATATCAAATTAATGTGTGTTAGATGGACTTATGATGAGAACATTCATATATATATATAATTATTAACAGAATTTAAAACGTGGTCCAGGTGAACAAAGAAGCAATAGATTGTTCTAGAAAATTTTTTGAAGTTATTTGGATGTTACAAAGAAGTCCTGGAAGTCACACGCTCGGGAAAGGGAGATTGCCTTTCTCAAGCAAGATAACCATCAGCCATTAAGCAAACGACATCCGCCAAGTATTGTCCGCAGAGAGCAGACGCCAAGATGTCCAGAAGTCTGAAAATTACTTTTTATATACATGTAGCAGTGTGCATTGTACTCGATGCGTTTCTGTACTTGGCGGTAAGTTAAGTCTGTCAAAAGAGAGCCGCCAATGGAGGTGAATCAAACGCGCCGACTATCTAGTGAAGGACCGAGAGGTCGGTAAGCCGGATGGGCGCGGCCGAACGATCGCGAAGAGCAAAACTGACTGGTCATTGTGACGTAGGTACCAGCAACAGAGAGAGAGAAGTACTCGAGGCCCGAGGGCAAGAAAGCGGATGTGACGGAAGCGCGGCGCAGGCCAAAGAAGAAGAGAGGCGCACGAGAGAGTTGGTTAGTGAGTCTGTTTTCGTGAAGCGGAGAGGTAGGTTCTCCGGCAGGTGTGACTCGAAGTGTTTCGAGTGCGTGCGGACACCAAGCGGTAAGGGGTTCGATAGTTCAGACGAGTACTGAACGGTAGTGAGATGTTTTTGGAATTTAACGTTACTCGTGATATAGGTCTCAGAGCCAGAGACTCTCACGGAGTACTATTACTAGTCGGAAGGAGATAGCTTCCGGGACATGAAAGACGAAGGTCGGAGCTGAGTTTGATACGACTCAGAAATAGAAGTTCATCAGAGATACAGGTCTTATCTCATACGGGAAAAACTCTCTCCCAAGTTCAGGAAAATATCGTTAGTACAGAGACGCCAAGCTTACGTTGACGATTTACGAGTTTTTCACCGGATGGCGGACGTTTGATCTGCGATCAGAAGGCGGCGACTTGACGGACAGACTGAGTTTCCAACTTCAGATCTTTTTCAAAATAAATTTGTTAAGTTTGATCAAATCCTCCTGTATTATTTTAGGACATTAGCAATTCCTATTTTGAGTTATTCAGCGGTCTGGATCTGTCTTCCTGATTCGGGGATAATTACGTATAGAAAAGCGGGGAGAATTTCGTCCATTCACCCAGTATTAGTTTTGGGAGAAATTCTTAGGAACGAACCTTGTGCTTCTATTGGCTGTGAGGGGGGCCTATAACGTGGACGCCACGGAAACATAATTTTGGGCGTGTCCACATGATGAGATGAGCTCGCTCGCCCTTACAACCGTTACATATTCTTTTTTTTGCGTAAGGAACTGCCGCCAGTAATATTCTCTGCTTTTGTTTTCCACTGGCTTTTCCTACAATTTTTATTTTCGAAAGACAAGCTGTTTCAACTTTTGTCTAAAAACAGGACTCTGGTCACTTTTAGTTTTCTTTTTTTTTAATTTTCCATTCCGGCAGCTGTAAAATAACCGTTACAACACCTGTAAAGAGAGAGAGATGTAAAAATTACTGCCATATAAAAATCTCTTTAATGATGTCTGCATCGCTCCAACCCTCGTATTCTTGGTGCCATAACACTAAGGTCACGGTGTCACGTATAAAGAAAAATAAAGGAGTGAAAGAGCCACTCAAGGAATACCTCATTAGTGAGATAGTTCGAAGTTCTCACAGGTGTTCAGAAATACATAGTACGATATCTGGTATCGGGTTATGAAATGCGACCACGAGCACTTAGAGGGATGCATTTTGATCTAACCAGGAAAATTCTCATCGATAACGAACTGTTCCTCTGTGCGAAGTGTTTGCTCAACAGAAGGGGAAAGCGAATTTTTCAAGGAAATGAAGATCGATCAACACCGGTGCTCAGGACATTAACTCATTGCTTGCGCGGTAATTCTAGACCTTTACAGTCAGTTAAAAGATAACGGCTAACGTTCTTGAAGTCTCCTGATCACAGAAAATATGGTCTTTACCATGGACTGGAAGAGTGCTTTACCAAGTATCGTCAGATTACAGGATTGCACGCAATATGTAGATTTGTTGTTCCTAACATATGTGACGCGAGCCTCACAAAGTTATTTCGTGTTAACTTTTCCCTCTCCTTTTTTTTTTTTTCGCCCCTCAAACCTTGGTCGATACGGAGACCGTCGGACTTCTTGCGTAAATAGTTTTCCGTCATTACTTGGAAAGGGTAAAGTCAGGAAGAAATTTCTCGCTAGCTAAATCGGGAGAGCTCGCCTTCTCAGACGTCTTTCCTGACAACCTCCTCCGTTTTCCCGGCAGATAATCCTGCGACTCCGCTCGTCTGCACGACCCGTTGGCTGATTGCTCTCCTCGTCCCCGCGGTGGCAGGCCGCCCACGCCGTGCTGACACTAATGGCCTCACCGCAGCATCGCCACCCGTCGATCCATGCTCCTGTTACTCCTTTCCCTCCTTCCCTGGTGCGTTCCCCCCATCACAAACACACACGCACTCATCTCTCCTCCATCTCCTTCCTCCCCGCATCCCCTCTTACTCCATCCAACCAATCGATCGCGCCAGTAAGGTTCTTCCTCGGGATATAATAAATCAGCCAACGTTGGCTGGATAAGTTCGCCTTGATGACGTGCGGGCCGAAATGACAACAAGCGGGAAATTCGTGTTCCCTAACAAAAAAGTGCAAGTGATTGGTGTGGATAAGCTATGCACGAATTTCTTTCTTTTTTTCTCTCTTAATCTTCGACTCTTGATCTGCGGCCTTCGCGGAGGACGACAACTGATTCGTGGAGTGAAATATGTCCGGAGGCAGATAAGGGGGAAAACCGTCTGCGACCAACCTCAAGTGTCATAAATTTTTAATATTCAATGAATTTTATTCAGAATTATGGGTGTGTGTGTGTGTTTCGTGAGCGACGGTACCACCAGATTGCTTCAAACATGCTGCAAAGAACAACAAGGAAAGCTGATGCGAAGTTCACTACTAATATTGTTCTTCATTGTATTTCTAAAAATTTCACCATTCGCTGCTTTTAAAATATCACAGTTTAAATTTGGTGGTTCCTTCTAAAAATTATTTTTGTCCTCTAGGATAAATGAATTTCTGTGAACTCTTAAATACGTTGATGATCGGCGCAAGGACATTGTTGAGATGCTAAAATTTGTTTTCAATAAACATTCTTCCGTTAATACTGCTATGTTTCAACGATGAGAGCGTATGACGTCCTTTCCGCTGCACTTACCGTGTGGATTTTTGAGAATGAGTTGTGAAACCCAAATTTGAAATAAGTTGTGAATGAGGAAATTTGAGAATGAGTTCTGACACCCAAATTTGAAACAAGTTGTGAATGAGGAAGTTTGAGAATAAGCTGTGAAACCCAAGAATGAGCTGTGAAACTCAAGAATGAATTGTGAAACCCAACAGCTGATCACTGCTACTTGCCACCTCTGTAGAACGTCACATATATGACGTACTACATGTGTGGCACCTCTGTAGAACGTCACATATATGACGTACTACATGTGCGTCACCTCTGTAGAATGTCACATATATGACGTACACGTGCGACACCTTTGTAGAACGTCATATATATATATATATATATACTGAAGAGCAAAACTGAAGACTAAGGAAAAACTTTAGAATTTAAAACGAAAGTTGCAAAAAAACCCGAAGATCAAAACGCGCAACGCAGCAGTTTTGAAAATTCAGAATTCACATTCTATTAAGAAGATACCTAAGCAAAAAAATACATATATAATTTTGACTCACACCAAGTACAACATAGAAAAGGTTATGTATCTACCTGTGTGAGTAAAAGGAGAAAAGATAAAAAAAATAAAATAAAACAACTGAATGTAGAAGGTGTCGAGAATACTGAGCCTTGGCTTTATCAAGGACCAGCAAAAACTCACATTTTCTCACTTCCACAAAGACCTAGTTGGAAATGGGTTTCTGCAAGGCCATAGATGCAAGTAACATTCCCACCTAAAATTGTTTTAAAAAAATATATATATGTCATGTCCTCCGCAGAGTTGTATGACCTAGCACTAGTTAACAATTTCGCTTGCATCCATGAACCTTCCTGGCCCGACCCATGCTCTTCATCTGTTACTATTAAACAGAGAGAAGAAGATTAAAGAGAACTCAAGCTGTGAGAGTGACATAATAATTAGAAATAATTTTCAGCTATAACGAAATGCCAAGTTCGTTTGAGAGAGAATTTAAACCTGAAAAACAATGCAAAAGAAATCCAAATTTTTTCATTGCAATTAAAAAAGGAAATATTAATTTTTAAAAAACAGATTTTTGAAAGAAAACTTGAGTCTAAAACCCCTACTCTACAACTTATGACAGCACGAAAACGAGAATAAGTTAAAGACAATAATTAACTAAAGAAAACTTTGTGAAAGTTATATGACTTAAACAGTTAGTTGCAATATGTACAAAGTATTTCAGCAGTGCTTTAAGTGCATAATTAATTAGTTATTAAGTACTTAACTACTTTGAAAATACAGCGCAGAGAAAAGGAACAAGCTTAGCCATCTGCTGTTCCTAGGTTCCCCAAAAGACGCGCAAAGTTACAAAGAAAAGAAAGAGTTAAAACCCGCAAAAAAGTTAACAGACAAGCCAGTGCCTAAAAGCTGAAAAGCAAAAAATCAACAGAGAAAAAGTACATGAAGTACAAACATTGAACTTATAAGACCTAAAACCCAAATACAAGGAAGAGAGCTTACCTCGTGTGCGACGAAACTTTCTCCTCACAAGATTAAAACATGGCTGACCTCTTCCGCCACTCCCTAGTCGCTGGGGGGCAGTGTGGGTGGGGCTGATGGCCTCCTCATACAGAAAGAAACCAACTCGCGGAGATTTTAACCAGAGAAAAAATATATAAACTTAAGACTGTGGATCTGTATGATCAGAAAGAGCAGAATTAACTCTCCAGAATACATGAGAAATATTATAAAATACACGAGTAGTGTATTTAATAATCTTTGCATGTATTAAATCACCTTAGTGAGCTTCTATAGATTAATCAGAATCTTATTAATTTTAATGTTGGTTTTACTATTTTTAGTATAGCTATCCTAGTGATGAATAACTAGTTTTCTTTTTTATTTGTTTTTATTTTCTTTTATAAACAGATTTTTAAAAGCTTTTTTTTTGTGATTTTGTTTATATTATTTAATTTTTTGTTTTAATAGGACCTTCATATCCATAGCACTAAGGTTCCTTTAGGTAGTTAATAGGCATCCTCTAGCCAACTTCCTTACGGCTTTGATTGGTCAGAATCATATTATTAACTGTGTAGAAAATTAAAGCAGATCTGCCAACCTTACTCTATTATTCAGAATAATTTTTCTTAAAGTTCTTTTGATGAAAGAAGAAGGAATTTCGTTCTCTAGAAAACTATCTAATAGTATATTAATGTGGTAATTGAAGTCCAAATTGTTGCTGCAAATTCTTGAAATTCTTAGGACCTGAGAAATTAGTACATTCTCAATTACTTTGGTTGATATGTTATTATTCCAGTGTAGATACTTAATTACTTTGAAAGGAAAATTAACTCTTTTATCAAAGAGGCTAATAGATGGGTTACCTCTGTTGAGCTTAATGCTTAAGTCTAGGAACTCAAGTTCTGATTACAGTGGTTGGTTTTACATAAGTTAAGAGAGCTAGGATAGATATTATCAAAATCACTCTCTATAACTTCTGAAATATTGATACACAGCAGATCATCAATATATCTAAAAGTGTAAAGGTAGTTATCTGAGCAGGTGGGGTGATTTTTAATGAATTTATATTCCTTAAAGAACAGGAATAGATTAGCGATATTCGTGGATGTTGATGTTCCCATGGGAATACCGTTCACTTGCTTATAGAGAGTATTATTATATAGGATATGGTTATTTTTTATGCAGCAATTGAGATAAGAGTTCCAAGTTCCTACATTAACAAATTGGTTAAGTTTAAATTCTGCATACAGCTCTTTAAAGGTAGTGATTATATCTGATAGAGGCAGATTAGTATATAGGTTTTCAAAATCATAACTATTAATATCTAGGGGACAAACTTTGAGTATAGTAGAAATTACTTCTGCATTATTGTTAATTATCCAAAAATCTCTGTACATCAAGTTAGTACAGTTTCTAATGTGTTTCAAAACTTTCTTTAAGACATCTTCAAAAGCAAGATCTATTTTCTTTTTATGACTCCTTACTCCACTAGCTATGAACCTGAACTTCACAGGATCCTTATGAAACTTAACCGTTGCAAAAAGAAATGGAAATTCAGGCTCATATCTTCTAGTTTGTGGAATTTTAAGTTTCTTGAAGAATGCCTTAAACCGATTTTCTAACTGCTTGGTAGAATAACTTACGGGCTCGTATGTTATTCTATTATTGAGTTCCATAGTTAACAATTCAAAATAGAACTTCTTACAGATAATTGCAAAATTATTGCTAGCTTTATCCGTAGTGGTAAAAATAAATTGGTCTTGTAGATTGGAGAGTGACCTTTTAGCTTCTCCAGAGAAAATGAGATTTCTGTCGAAACAAAAAGTCCAGACCTGCCAACTCACCGGTGAAGCTATTGATTAGATTATATTTCCATTCTGCGAAGGCCTCAATAGGCTGATTGTACGTTAAACTGGTTTTTACGATGTACCTATTAACATCTTGAGTGAAGCTCTCAAGAATCCTTTCTTTGGAAATTGTGAAGGAAGGTCTGAATTTAGAGCCATACTCTAATAAATTCCTAAGCTTTTCATTTTCAACAAAACTCAAGTTTCCGGTGATAATATGGTTGTAATTCTTATCATAGTGAACTGTTTCTCTATGTTCATCACAAGAACATGTAGTAATTACAGGAATGTAGCTCGAAGAGTTAAGTTTGTAGTTTTTAACTATTGACCCTAAGGTCTTAACATATTTAAAACTTACAATAGACTGGTGCCTGTGGATCGGAAAAAAATTGCATTATTGTAGAACAGCTTCCTTACATTGAGATTATCGTAGGCTTTATTTGGAAACCTGATGGTTACAAAATTACTGGAAAATTCTTTAAGAGAAATTTTATCTTTAAGAATATGTTTAAGAATGTCCAGAACCAAAGCAAAAACATGCTTATCAACATGGTCAGCAGTTTCATTCCAGAATTTGAAAAAAACTTTTAAGGACAGAGTGCTTGAAGGACTTAAGAATTTTGTAAGTATTTTTAACAAAATTAGTGCCAGTTTTAAAGCTTTCCAGAGTTATTAGCAAGTTAGCAAAATCAACTTTGCTTGATGTGCGAAATAACCTCTGTCCTCTATTACCTCTAGTGCAGCTCTTATTATTAACAAGAAAGAAGAGTTCACGAATTGAAAATTTATGCTGATTATGCTTATTGTCAGATAGAGTGGAATTAAGACCATAGGGATAAAGAGACTGATGCTGCAAAATTTCAAGGGATTCAGTTTCTAGCCGAGCATAGAGGTCAGGGATAATATGTAGTACCTCTATTTTCACTTTGTCAAAACCATGAGTATGGAAATGCTCTAATTCAAAGGTAGAGTACTGGTTGGCGTTTGTGGAGGGGTTCACTCCTGAATTAGAGAACTTGTTAACTAGAGACCTGTGTCCATTAATCCTAAGATGAAGAGGATTTTTACTTTGGCCAATATAGCTAAGGTTGCAGACAGTACAGGTGAGCTTATAGATGGTATTGTAGGCTTTGCAAAACTTGTTGGAGCAATTATCCTCAACAGAAGAATACAGGTTAGGATCTGCAGATTTACATGTCAAACAACGTTTGTCATTTCATAACTTTAGATTACCTTTGCCAGCGAGTTCATACACTATGGGAAAGGGTGCTAGCCTAACCGAGCGGGAGGACTTAAAATATCTGAGCTTACCTCCAATCCTTTCATCGTCCTTAGAACTCCACTTGGGCCAAAACATACAAATTCTGAGCAAACCAACTAGGAAAAACTTTTACAAATAAGCAGTCCAAGAAAATACCAAACTCGAGTATAAACTACACTCCAAAAGGCTGCACCCAAAACATACTAAAAATAAAAATTTGAAATAAAAATAAGAGTGAATTGTAAATAAATAGAAAATGAAAGAAACCTCAAATAAAAAAAAAAAAATAATAAAACATTTCAACTAGAATTTGCGCATGAGCTGCTAAATAATAAATTGAAATTAGTTACTGAAGAGCAAAACTGAAGACTAAGGAAAAACTTTAGAATTTAAAACGAAAGTTGCAAAAAAACGAAAGTTGCAAAAAAACGAAAGTTGCAAAAAAACCCGAAGATCAAAACGCGCAACGCAGCAGTTTTGAAAATTCAGAATTCACATTCTATTAAGAAGATACCTAAGCAAAAAAATACATATATAATTTTGACTCACACCAAGTACAACATAGAAAAGGTTATGTATCTACCTGTGTGAGTAAAAGGAGAAAAGATAAAAAAATAAAATAAAACAACTGAATGTAGAAGGTGTCGAGAATACTGAGCCTTGGCTTTATCAAGGACCAGCAAAAACTCTGCATTTTCTCACTTCCACAAAGACCTAGTTGGAAATGGGTTTCTGCAAGGCCATAGATGCAAGTAACATTCCCACCTAAAATTGTTTTTTAAAAATATATATATGTCATGTCCTCCGCAGAGTTGTATGACCTAGCACTAGTTAACAATTTCGCTTGCATCCATGAACCTTCCTGGCCCGACCCATGCTCTTCATCTGTTACTATTAAACAGAGAGAAGAAGATTAAAGAGAACTCAAGCTGTGAGAGTGACATAATAATTAGAAATAATTTTCAGCTATAACGAAATGCCAAGTTCGTTTGAGAGAGAATTTAAACCTGAAAAACAATGCAAAAGAAATCCAAATTTTTTCATTGCAATTAAAAAAGGAAATATTAATTTTTAAAAAACAGATTTTTGAAAGAAAACTTGAGTCTAAAACCCCCTACTCTACAACTTATGACAGCACGAAAACGAGAATAAGTTAAAGACAATAATTAACTAAAGAAAACTTTGTGAAAGTTATATGACTTAAACAGTTAGTTGCAATATGTACAAAGTATTTCAGCAGTGCTTTAAGTGCATAATTAATTAGTTATTAAGTACTTAACTACTTTGAAAATACAGCGCAGAGAAAAGGAACAAGCTTAGCCATCTGCTGTTCCTAGGTTCCCCAAAAGACGCGCAAAGTTACAAAGAAAAGAAAGAGTTAAAACCCGCAAAAAGTTAACAGACAAGCCAGTGCCTAAAAGCTGAAAAGCAAAAAATCAACAGAGAAAAAGTACATGAAGTACAAACATTGAACTTATAAGACCTAAAACCCAAATACAAGGAAGAGAGCTTACCTCTTGTGCGACGAAACTTTCTCCTCACAAGATTAAAACATGGCTGACCTCTTCCGCCACTCCCTAGTCGCTGGGGGGCAGTGTGGGTGGGGCTGATGGCCTCCTCATACAGAAAGAAACCAACTCGCGGAGATTTTAACCAGAGAAAAAATATATAAACTTAAGACTGTGGATCTGTATGATCAGAAAGAGCAGAATTAACTCTCCAGAATACATGAGAAATATTATAAAATACACGAGTAGTGTATTTAATAATCTTTGCATGTATTAAATCACCTTAGTGAGCTTCTATAGATTAATCAGAATCTTATTAATTTTAATGTTGGTTTTACTATTTTTAGTATAGCTATCCTAGTGATGAATAACTAGTTTTCTTTTTTTATTTGTTTTTATTTTCTTTTATAAACAGATTTTTAAGCTTTTTTTTTTGTGATTTTGTTTATATTATTTAATTTTTTGTTTTAATAGGACCTTCATATCCATAGCACAAAGGTTCCTTTAGGTAGTTAATAGGCATCCTCTAGCCAACTTCCTTACGGCTTTGATTGGTCAGAATCATATTATTAACTGTGTAGAAAATTAAAGCAGATCTGCCAACCTTACTCTATTATTCAGAATGTCATAAGTTGTAGAGTAGGGTGTTTTAGACTCAAGTTTTCTTTCAAAAATCTGTTTTTAAAAATTAATATTTCCTTTTTTAATTGCAATGAAAAAATTTGGATTTCTTTTGCATTGTTTTTCAGGTTTAAATTCTCTCTCAAACGAACTTGGCATTTCGTTATAGCTGAAAATTATTTCTAATTATTATGTCACTCTCACAGCTTGAGTTCTCTTTAATCTTCTTCTCTCTGTTTAATAGTAACAGATGAAGAGCATGGGTCAGGCCAGGAAGGTTCATGGATGCAAGCGAAATTGTTAACCTAGTGCTAGGTCATACAACTCTGCGGAGGACATGACATATATATATTTTTTTAAAACAATTTTAGGTGGGAATGTTACTTGCATCTATGGCCTTGCAGAAACCCATTTCCAACTAGGTCTTTGTGGAAGTGAGAAAATGCAGAGTTTTTGCTGGTCCTTGATAAAGCCAAGGCTCAGTATTCTCGACACCTTCTACATTCAGTTGTTTTATTTTATTTTTTTATCTTTTCTCCTTTTACTCACACAGGTAGATACATAACCTTTTCTATGTTGTACTTGGTGTGAGTCAAAATTATATATGTATTTTTTTGCTTAGGTATCTTCTTAATAGAATATATATATATATATATATATATATATATATATATATATATATGTGTGGCGCACTTCATGTGCGTCGTCTGTTGAACGTTGCACACATGACGCACTTCATGTGAGTCATATCTGTAGAACGTCACAACTGTGACGCACTACGTTTGCGTCACCTCTGAAGAACTTTACAAATATGACGCACTACGTGTGCGTCACCTCTGTAGAACGTTACAAATATGACATACTACAGACAAAAGAGGACGCATGAAATGCAGGTTTCGGGTCCGTCGGAAACCATGCTTGAAGTAACTCTCTGTCGAAGAAGAAATTCTCCCTAATTCCAGATGATGTGTGAAAGGAATGTTACACATTTTTCGAAGAACCCAACAGCAAGGAGGTCCATTTTTACGATCTGGCCCAATGTGAAACCTAAATTTGCCCCTAAATTCCCAGCCGAATATTTTCCTAATTTAGCTACGTCGGCAAGGTCTTACCACCACTACTTGCCATCTTGACATGTGCGTCACCTCTGTAGTACGTCACAGAATTTACAACTTGAATATCCAGCATCACCTTGGTATCAGACACAATGGACGTTTTAATCAGCTGTCGGACTGCTTAACATAAAATTGAATAACAAACGGGTATTTAAATGCTGAGCCTAGAATGACGCAATTATTTAAAGATTTAACCAAAATCAGCTGTGCTCTGAGAGTTCACAGTGCTTGACAGATCAGTAGGTAGAAAGCATAGGGTACATTACAGCTGGAGGCCGGCAGGTTGTAGTACAGCCATCGCGTTGGAAAACAGTCCGAGAATGATGAACCACACAGCTGTTTTTGTGAACGAATTTCTCTCCAGATGTTGTTGTGAAACCCAGCACTCTTGTTCTACACAGGTTAGGGGAAACACTTCACATGGTGTCATTAGTAACATAGATTAACGGAGTTTTCAGTTATTTCCTATTTTTAATCTTTTTCTATCACTTAGTTTTTCTCAGCCTTTGTAAGATAGAAATTTGGAGTGTTATGTTTAAAAATAGGTATGGAACTCGAAACGTAAACTCAGGGGTTTATTAAGGAATTTAAAATTGGTGGTGTGCTGAAAAGATTTTATTTTGGAGGGGGTTGGGTTGGTGAAAAAGTCTTGGGGTGGATGAAAGTAAATTTTTGAATGCTGAATTTTTTTATAGTGAATAATTTAGCCTTTTTACGTCAAGTATTAAATATTGGGAAAACTTTAAAAAATTGAGAACTGTTGATTTTTTTGGGCAGTTAACAATGGTAAGACCATGAATTTTTTTCCAAAACTAGACATGATTACTTTTTTTTGTGTGCTGTTTTTATTTATTATCTCCCGTATCTAAATGCTTCCCTAAACACAAGGCAAAAGCAATTAAGTATTACTATGGTTTGCTGTAACACTGGACACTGATGTTTTCATAAACAACATTTTGCATGGTAAAGTGATTCAGAAGCAGAGGCGCATGTACGGGGGGGGGGGAGGGAGGCTCCCCATGAGGTACCACTTGGTCTTTGGTTCTTTGTTATTTGCTGCTTATTTTTAAAATTATATTTGTATGATTTTAAATATATATATTTTGAATAATTGGAAACGCACTTTAACATAGCGGAGATATTTTTTTTATCGTTTCCCAATATTTTAGAAGATGTTTTTTCTGGGATATCTTTATTTGCATCTCAAATATTTTGGGACTCTCCACCATATAAATACTGGGTGCGCCACTGTAGAGAAATGCACCTGCAAAATATTTAGCAGACCAAAGTGAAGATATACGTATGCACGTTTTGTAAAATGCAATAAATGACTTTAAACATGTACTTTAAACAAGAAAATTAAAAAAAAAAACAATAGACTTTTATAAACAAACAGTTCAAATTGAAAATAAAATATTCCAATATGGAGCAAAGTAGAGCCGAGGAATTCATGGAAATGCAACTGCTATTGAAAACTACTGTACCATAGATTTTTTTATATTAATTTTTGTAAAGTGGGAAAGACTTTATGGACACCCTGTATATTTCATTCTATTATATATGGCTGTGTGTATGTTACATACTTTCAAATGGAGGGGGTTGAGCCTTTTTTTTTTATAGGATGTGTTGAAGAAAGTGGGGCCGTGGCGCAGTGGTCTAAGCGATGGCCTCTGATCATTCGTCCGTAAGGGGTCCGGGTTCGAATCCCGGTGAGGCATGGATATTGTGTTTGTCTTACGGCACTGTCTCTCTCCCTTCCCTGGAACCAGTGACCCTAAATTAGGGACGGGCGACTGCTTATAGCCCATTGAGTTGCTCACGGTGGTCGTTAAACCTCCAATCAAAAAAAAGAAAAAAAAAGAAGAAAGTGGGGGATGTTGGGAGGGTGTGTGAATCCTTGTATCAATGTCGCACTGTACCAACATTATAATTACACGGTATGAACAACTCTTTTCTCCTTAATAATTTACGACCCGCTGAAAAACAAAGATAGACATATACATGCATACACTCCTAGCCTTACGCACGTGATCGTCGTCAATAAATGGAAATATATCTTATATATGCAAGGAACATACAAAAACACCTTGTGTTTCACTCTTTCTCCGGCACTGGTGTGGGGAGATAAGGGCGCCTGTGAATAGAACTGAAAACGGAGTTGTAATTTGAATTTTGTATTTTCTTATTCAGTTATATCTAACTTGAAGAAAATACACTTCGTCCAAAAAATAAATTCATAACTCATGTGTTTAACAAATATTAACTTTTTATTATCAATTGTGGCAAAAAAGAGAATACTTCATTAATTATCTGTGGATTAAACCGAACATTGACTTATCATCCTATTTTTGACAATAACTATTTATTATGGGGATTTCCGTGCATTTCAGAATTCATTCGTTTCTACAGGAATAGTAAGCAACATTCAGCAATAGGTCTTTCTTTGCATGAGAAACTTCGACGGCGTCCTAGAGATGTTATCCGTCAGGATGACAATAAGGTTTAGTAGGTGTTGTAAGACAACATTTTCCAAGCAAGCGAGCTTGTTACATTGGCTAAGTGCTTTTATCATTTTATTGCCAGTACGCTGCGATCGGAAGAGGAATTCAGGCAACGTAATGAATTTATTGTTCTTCACGGAGACAGATGACGTGGTAAAAGAGTTGTGGAGAACTGGGGTTCACGGAGAGAGGGCAGTGGAACAAGGAGGTCATAAGATTCTTCATCTCAAAAACTACAGTCTTGTGACGATTATATATGTTATAGATAATAAATACAGCGTAGTTTGTCACAAATATTTATTTCTTCAAGTCGACCATGGTTTCGCTGGGTATTGACCTAGCTTCATCAGAACGAACGGCACGTAAATATTCAAATTGTATATGATATCATAAACGGTGTTTACAGTCACGGGTTTTGGTTAGTTGCTTCCACGCGCTTGATGGAAATGGGGTCGATGATATGTCATTAACAAGTTGCGAAGACTTCTGATATACACTGACGGAAAAAAAATCCCAACACCACGAAAAAATAGTTGTAGAGGAATGAAATGGCGGCAATACATTTGTATAGGTAACATATTTAATCGATTAAGGTTTCAAGATTACAGCTTATTGTAAGCGCGAGAAGAGCCATTTGAAATGTGAAATGCTGGTACATTAATAACCGGTGTAACCGCCAGAATGTTGAATGCAAGCACGCAAACGTTCATGCATTGTGTCGTACAGGTGCTGGATGTCAGTTTGTGGGATGGAGTTCCATGCCTGTTGCACTTGGTCTGTCAATACAGGGACGGTTAATGCTGGCTGGGGGTGACGCTGGTGTTGTCGTCCAATGATGTCCCATACGTGCTCGATTGTGAAAGATCTGGTGATCTAGCAGGCCACGGCAACATGTCGACACTCTGTAGAGCATGTTGGGTTACAACAGCGGTATGCGGGCGAGCGTTATCCTGTTGGAAAACACCCCTGGAATGCTGTTCATGAATTGCAGCACAACAGGTTGAATCACCAGACCGACGTACAACTGTGCCGTCAGGGTGCATGGGATAACCACGAGAGTGCTCCTGCTGTCATAGGAAATTGCTCCCCAGACCATAACTCCAGGTGTAGGTCCAGTGTGTCTCGGCCGCAGACAGGTTGGTTGCAGGCGCTCACCTGGCCTCCTTCTAACCATCACACGGCCATCACTGGCACCCAGGCAGAACCGGCTTTCATCAGAAATCACAACAGATCTCCACTCCGTCCTCCAATGAGCTCTAGCTTGACACCACTGACGACGCAAACGGCAGTGGTTTGGAGTAAGTGGAATGCACGCTACAGGGCGTCTGGCTCGGAGCTGTCCCTCAAGTAACCGATTTGTAACAGTTCGTTGTATCACTGTGGTGGCAACTGCAGCTCGTATTGCTGCCGCAGACGCGGTACGATACGCCACGGCCATACGCCGTACACGGCGGTCTTCCCTCTCAGTAGTGCCACGTGGCCGGCCGGAACACGGTCTTCTTGAGGCAGTACCTTCCCTTGACCACCGCTGCCAACAATCATGCACAGTGGCTACATTCCTGCCAAGTCGTTCTGCAATATTGCGGAAAGAAAATCCACCTTCTCGTAGCCCTATTACACGACCTCGTTCAAACTCCGTGAGCTGCTGATATTGGCTTCTTCGTCTTCTTAAAGGCATTCTTGACTAACATCAACACCCTACGTCGAATCTCAACGATAACTAACGCTCACGAACGTTACAGCGCGTATTTACAGCAAACCTGCTTTGCATGTTCCGAGGGGGCTACTAGCGCCACACGTATGCGCCGAGCGCGAAATTTGCATAGACGTCATCTTACGATGTACTCTCACCGCCTACCAACTGTCGTTTATCTAACACAACCCCTTCTTGGTGTTGGGATTTTTTTTTCCGTCAGTGCATATAGAAAGCATCCAAAATATCATCGTCCTGATGAAGCTAGGTCAATACTCAACGAAACCATGGTCGGCTTGAAACAATAAATATTTGTGACAATCTACGTTGTATTATCTTAATATATAAGGAGGTCATACGTTAGAAGACAGAGGTCGGTATATACCGGACCGAGAAGGATAGGTAATTCTGAATGGCCACTGCGAAACAATAAAAGTATGTAGAATTGGAGTTAGTACAAAAGAAGAGCAATTGAGCAGCAGGATAAGTAGCGAGAGGATTGAAAGCTTTAAGAAATAAATAACTAAGACTGTTCCTGAACAACCAGCATAACAAGCTTTAGCTAATTATAAAGTAATTGCAACTGCAGCTTTTCTCATCTGTTCCTTCGTTATGTACTTTATACAACGAAGTACAATTAGGCTTAAATATCGAATCCGAATGGGAAGCATCCATCCCGCTTACAACCGCAAGCTTACAGACTACCACCTTGTCTTACTAAGAACTCAGATTACTCCTTAACCCTTTAACGACCATAACGCCCGAAACGCCCTTACACCTAAACTACCACACCCGCCCAAAACGCCCGTCTAAAGTGAGCAGGATTTTCTATCACCAACTGTTTTTTGAATTTACACGGCCTCTACGGGTTTCGCAGAAGTAACGTTCAGTTACCATTGTTGTCGCTAAACAAATAAGTAAAGCAGGCGTTGGTATAAAGTAGGCATTGACTCAAGATTTCAGGAACCTGGTCGTTAAAGGGTTAATCAACAATAAAATCAAGAATCAACAAAACACGCTTGCTGTTACATTACACAGAAATTACGTACAGCACCATCATCAACCCTTCACTTCGTATAATAAAATCCTATTGTAATAGTGGTAAATGTAAATAACGTTTACTAATAGCGTAATGGAACGGGAATGTTTATTTTATGAAATGTAATGTAATGTAAATATCTTTTAATTGGGGAATTTTAATGAATATGTAAATAATTAAGGATCCTTGCAGTTTTAGAATGTTTTAAAAGTAATCGTGGGAAACTTCTTAAGGATATGATTTTTGAGTTCGATTTGGGAGAGCCAGTAGGTCACCGGAAACGGTTAGTTTATCGGCGGACTTCCTGAGATGAACAACACACAGGATTTCGTGTGTAGATAGCGACAATAGAAGAAGTCTTTTTTTTTTTTTTTTAGTGTTTTAAAGCGACTCATTAGGAAGGCCTTCCATTCTCGGGTGAGGGGTTTCCTTCGGGTGATGATTAGGCAGCGGACATTAGGACGCAGGGAAAAAGAGTGTTTTTCGGACAGAGGCTGGAGGCGCCTTTTGAGAAGGAGTTACGGAGACAACAGGAGAACGAGACTTCTGGAGGTGGAATGATGACGTGTCTTAGGGGAGAAGGTGACTGACGGTAGTAGAGCAAAGGAGGAAGTTAGAATTAGATGTTTCGGAGCAAGGAGTAATTTCGAGAAGGGGTTGAGGTTGTCTCCGCGTACGAGCGGTAGAATGAATGTAGCGAGGAGTTAGGACATGCATTGGAGGTAACCGCACGGGGACCCGGAGTAATCATAAATTAAGCAAAAGCCCGAAAATAAAGGATTTCATCAAACGTCACATCGCTTCTGTTACTTGGGCGGCGGAACCTAATATTTTCAGGAGGGGGGGGGTCCAATTTCGCCGAGAGCGAAAACAATTTAAAAAAGGAGAGATATCTAGAGAGAAATAAAACAACGTTTGGTAGATGAGTATATGCTTGTACATATCATCTTCATCAACAATTTTCAGCCGCCCCGGTGGCGCAGTGGTCTAAGGCGTTGGCCTCTGATCATTCGTCCGTAAGGGGTCCGGGTTCGAATCCCGGTGAGGCATGGATGTTGTGTTTGTCTTACGGCACTGGCTCTCTCCCTTCCCTGGAACCAGTGACCCTAAATTAGGGACGGGCGACTGCTTATAGCCCATTGAGTTGCTCACGGTGGTCGTTAAACCTCCAACCCCCCCCCCCCCCCAAAAAAAAAAGAAAAAACAATTTTCAATCCACTGCGTGGTGCAGGTCTCCCCAAGTACCTTCCATAACTTTCTGTCTTGAACCTATCTCTTCCAAGTCACTCCAGCAGGTTTTCGCATTTCATCCACATAGTGCAAAGACATCAATCTATCTGCTTCATCTTTCGCATGGTCTTGCTCTGGGTCTTTTCCTGCCCCTTGATATTAGGTCTAATATTTCAGTTGCTCAAACACGGCCAGTTTTTCTAGCGATAAATAAATAAATACATCGCTCTTAACCACGTTCTAGAAACTGTGTGTTTCTAGAACGTGGTTAAGAGCGATGTATTTATTTATTTACTGTCGCCACGTATTTGGAGTTTTTTCTAGCGATATAGTGCTCAAGAAGTAAATACTCACTGCTTAATTTGAGTTCGAGTTCATTTGTTCAGTTATTTATTTCTCAGATGTAAATATTTAATGGGTTTCCTGACCTCGAGTAAAACAGATTCGGACTCGGAAAAAAAAAGTAAGAACTCATAGAGAGAAGGTGAGAGACACCTTCTCCTCCCTGGTTATTTTTTTAAAGGAATTTAAAGAATTCTTTAACGATCTTTTTTAAGGAGAAAAATAGAGCATTGAATTAAGTTTTCAGTATTATTTGTGCTAAATCAATTTTCAAAAGTGTACGTAAAGAGTTTTCCAAAAAACTGCGAAGCACGGTGACGGTATCCAGGAAATCGTTAAAAAACAACAACTGTGCATTATATGTGAACCACATATTTTTTAGATATTTCCTGCGCGGAACCCTCAGTGAGGGGGACCGTAAAATTCCAGAGGGGGTCCAGACCCCCTCGTCCCCTTCCTTCCGCCGCCCATGCTTCTGTTGAATGATCTATTACTACTCTATTGATGTTTACACTGCTCCTGGAACCTTGCAATCTTCTGATTATAACATATTTCGGTAATTAAGGAAAGAGTTAAAATAGCATTGTGACACTATACTTCACTCTGAATTCTAAATATTTCCTGAAACATTTACTGAATTAAATTGATTTTATTTTTAGGTTTTAATTTATTTAAAAATTCAGATCTTTCCAACTAGGATCCGACACTCTTTGCAGTGATGGACGCATCCCTGCTAGTGAAAAGTGGTATAATACTGTCATAGCACAACAGCTTTTGGCGAAGGAAGAAAATAAAGTTTGCTGCTTCTTTGAGGACCTGGGGATTCCAACGTTCCTTGGTTTCGTTCCCGGTGGTCATCTAATAATTCATCGGCTCCTAACGAAACTCGTTGTTTGTCTTCTCAGGTGGAGGCCTCGAATTCTTTCTCCCGCATTATTGCTCTCTTCGGGGATGTAGCTGTTATCAATTCTGATTTCCCTTTACTGCTTAATCATTCTTGTCTGTCGTTGTGCCTCATGTTTTTCTAAAAACCCTCGCGTACAGTAAAAGGGGCGCAAATTACCATTAACCTATTCGGACACCGTTTCTATTTCATTATTGGTCCTATCCCATTGAGGAAAGATAAATGGCATTGTTTATAAGCTCGTTCAGAAACCCGCCGCCTCAAGCCTGGGTACACAATCCATACGATGCATCAAAACTTTACTGCGCCGATACAGAGAGGTGGGAAAATTGTGTAAAGATTTAGCGGTATTAATCCTTTGCTGAGAAACTTAGCTCAGTGCCACATCGTCTGGGCCTCTGTGGGTCGTCGGGCGTTCATTTCATTCTGAAAAAAATTTGCCCGCTTTGCTCCCTTTGTGCAACGGTATTACTGGGTTGTATCTGGAAAACACCAAAACGGCTTTGCGACCAAACAGATCCAAACTGGTATGAAAATATCTTTTTGTAACAAAGCGCTTTCTCAAAAAATAAATTCAAATACATGTTGTGCAGATTTGTCTCAATAATTTTGCATACAATAGGAGCGTCGGTTATTTTCTAGGGAAACCACCCAACCTCTCTTCTCTTGGTTAGCTACCAGCTCTTAACAACAGTCTTATTTCTCTCTGTCCTTTTGCCTACAATTCTGAGCTGTTGCCTTTCACTTCAGTGTCTTTGAAATGAAGTTTTGTACGGGTGATTTTGCTTCACTTAATCGTAGAAGAAGGGGTTTTACAATTTCGTGAACTTAAAAGGTTCGCCCCTGATGACTTCAGGCGTCCCCTTCATCTAATTTTCAGCAGGATTCTTCACCACTTTGAATAAATTTTGTCAGCACGAGTTCCTCCTTTAGTCTTTACGCATTATAATTTGCCGCAGTCTCTACGTTATGATAGCTGGGAAAAGATTAAATAAAATTGACGTTAACTAACTCAGGAGAGACCTACACTCCTGGGAATCAAGTAAAGGAGAGACCTTCAACGAGGAAGGTCTCTCCTCAAGTCTCCTCAAGTAAAGGAGAGAGACCTTCCTCGTTGAAGTAAGGACCTTCAACGAGGAAGGTCTCTCCTCAAGTCTCCTCAAGTAAAGGAGAGACCTTCAACAAGGAATCAAGAAAGCTTGTCCTTCTCACACATCGTACTTGCGTCTCCTGAAATCATCTCTTCATGCCTGCTTCTCCTCTTTCTCGACGTAAGTATTTTGGAGGGAACACGCGTGCGAGGTGTCATTCAATTGGCTGCATTTTTAGTTTCAATAAATTGGCTGCATTTTTAGTTGCATTAAATTGGCTGCATTTTTAGTTTGTACGTGTCACACTTGCGAAGGAAAGCGTTTTTCCATGCTGAGGTTCCTTGTATTGGTCACCGATAAAGGAGACGTAAAACAATCTTTTTTAAATTAGGTTTTTGCTGTCGTGCTCTACGCTCTTTTCCTGCTTCAATCCTTTAACGACCATGACCCAAAAATATTGCTTCACTCTAAATAACAAAATGCTCGGAACTGTCTGTTGTGTCACTTCTTTCTTTAATAACAACAATAGTGACTGAGGGTGATTCCTGCTGATCCCCCATATGTCGAGAAAATTGAAGAATCAGTAAGAATAAGGAATCTGACTCATTCTAGGCAGGCGTTTCGGGCGACTATGGCCGTTTGTACATACGGGCGTTGTTATGGTCATTTAAGGGTTAAGCGCGAGAATCGTTGTTGCTTCGTTGCCTTGGAGTGGAGTAAAGGTCTGCCAGACATTTTTCACTGATAAGGAAGTTTTTGTTTAATTAAATGTTTGGCGTGCTCATGTGCCAGGTTCATAACTTCAATTAATATGAAGATATTTGAAGATACCGGTGCCACAATTTATGATGACACTGCCGCTTAAACTAAGCGACAAATTACTTGGACCAATATAGCCTCTTAGTTATGCAGTCTGAAACGACATACGTTTTCGTTATGTCACTGCAGCTGCACAATCAAGTGGACGGGTACACTCCTGGGAATGCCTTATTGAAAGTGTAACGTAGGAAAATGACGTATTTTTTATGGATTTTGAGCGTGGGACGATAGTGGAGTGTTGCGAATATAGCAAAACAGCTGCATTTTTGGAATGTGGAAAAGCTATAGCAGCAGAGGTATAGAGGGAATGAGTGGCGAGGCAGCAACAAATGTGTAGCGAATGAATAACCTATGTCCACAAACGGTTAGTCTTCACACGACGTGAAGCATAGCCAGAGGGATCAACGGATGCGAAATAGTGAGTCAAATAACGATATGAATCAGGGACAATGAGTCGTACGTTGTACTGCTTGTTTTACAACTGTGCAGGACCTGTTTGAATAGCATTGCTGTCTGCAGCGAACAGAAGGTTCTCCAATGGACTGCCTAAATGATTGGTAGAGTGCCGTATATATGGAGGAAGGCGTTTTCAGCTGTATCATATTGATAAGTGGGATGAGAATTTGAAGACAACAGAGACAGAGCACATATCTACACTCCTGGCCACCCAAAATGCAACACCAAGAATGAAGCGTCCAATTAGCCTGAAATTCGCAGCATGCGTCGCCCGCGAGAGGACATGCAAACGATTAGCATTGCAGGGCATATGCAAATCATGTGCTCCCGGCACGCCACCGAGAGGCACTATAAGAAGGATGCACAGAAGGCGGGGTGTAAGTAGTGGAAATGTGTTGTGCTGCCGGATCTGTGCGTGGGAAGCTTCCTGATGCCTCGTCGCAGAATACGGAAGTCATTCCAGCACGTTTCAGAGTTCGACAGAGGACGAATAGTGGATTATCTCGACAGCGGTTTATCGTACAGAGACATCGGCGCCCGTGTGGGACGACATCCAGCCACAGTGAGGCGAGTATGGATTCGGTGGGTGCAGGATGGATGGACGGACCAACGTGAGCTATTGCCGCAGCCGCGGTACACCACCGTATGAGAGGACTGGCATGTTGTGCGGCGGGCATTGACGGACCGCACCGCCACATCACGAACGTTAGCGCAGGAATTAGGGTGTGTTGCGCAAAAACCTGTGTCAGCACGTACCGTTTGACAGCGTCTGCAGGAGCGGGGACTTGTCGCACGGCGCCCATTGCTCCAATTATCATTGACGTTACACCACCGGCGAGTGCGGCGGCAGTGAGCCGTTGAACGCCGCACCTCGACTACGGAATGGCACGATATTGTCTTTCTCCGACGAATCCCGCTTCTGCCTGCAACACCACGATGGTCGGATTCGCGTGTGGTGGCACCGCGGCAAAAGACTGTGTGACGCCTGCATTATGCATCGCCATACCGGTCCGTCGCCTCGCATTATGGTTTGGGGCGCAATCGGAAAAGACACCCGCACCCCTCTGGTACGCATCGCCGGTACCCTCAACAGCCACCGCTCCATCTCCTACGTTTTGGAGCCTGTAGTCCTCTCTTACCTGCCAGCGGCCACGTTTCAACAGGACAATTCGCGCCCGCACGCGGCGCGCGTCACGCAACAATACTTCACGGCCCACCAGGTGTCATTGCTGCCATGACCCCCCTGTTCTCCAGATATGTAGCACATCGAACACGTCTGGTTGCTGATCCGCAACCTAGTGGCCCGGCAAGCATCATCCGCGGCTATGCCTGATGAACTGTGGCAACGTGTGGAAGCAGACTGGACCGCCATACACCAAGCTCACATCCAAAGCCTCTTTCGTTCAATGCCGCGGCGTGTAGCGGCCGTTATTGCCAGCCATGTGGGCCACACGAACTACTGATATCTGCGTGTTCCGCAAGTCGCACGGGCCTGTAAGCTCAATCGTTTCATCTTTGTATCTGTTGTTATGTGTCCAGTAAATCTGGCGTTGCTGTCTCGTGTCCTTCTTGGTGTTGCATTTTGGGTGGCCAGAAGTGCACGGGCACGAAACTCCAGGCTGGAGAAGGCAGTGTGTACTAGAAATTTCATATGTTTCCACGGGTGACTTCTAGTTTGCGGTTTCTAATGTACTCACATTTCAACACCTCACCGTGTTTAAACATCGTTGCTGATCAAGTTCATCCAATCGTGGTCATTCGTTATTTCAGTGGTAGTGGATACTTCTAGAAGAACAATGTTCCATGCCATAATGCCTACACTGTGTCGGGATGGTTTCAGTAACGTGATAGAGACTTTTCTTCTTCGCTGACCACTTAAGTTTCCAAACCTCAATACTTACAAACCTCAGCCAAGCTGATAATCTGCATGATCTTGAAGATGCTATTCGACATTCGTGGAACAATGCTTCACACGAACTTGATCAAAATTTAGCCCGATTAATGGCGAGGAGAATTTCTGTTCTGAACGCCAAAGATGGTCCAACAAATTACACTCATCGTTAAGAAAATAGTTGCACCCAGAAGGACGGGTCGGATTGCAATGCTATTCGGGAGGAAGGTAAAGGTTACCAGGAACAATAAATCATTAAACATTGAGACTGATATGGGCAATATGTTTTGAGTTACACGCCAATAAGAAACATCTCTGCGTATGGCGTCGGGCAGCCATGTTTGCTCACAATGCATGCCAGATGTATCGGCATGGAGTTTTACAGGTTCCTAATATTGACCTGCGATAAGTCATCCCATGCAGCTTGAATCTTCTCACGCAGTTCCTGCAGATTGTGCGGTAGGGGTGGAGTGTGGATAGCGCATCCAATAGCATCCCACACCTATTCATTCGACGATAGGTCTGGCGATGCGGCTGGCCATCGCAGAGTGTCAGGGCCTTGAAGACAAGCGCTGGAGACAGCAGCAGTAAGCGGAAGAGTGTTGTCCTGTTTGAAAATCGCACCGGAGTGAGCGTTCAGAAAAGGTAGGGCCACTGGTTGCAGGACCTCATTAATGTAACGTTGGGCTATCAAAGTTCCTGTAATGAACACCAAAGGCGATCTGGCATCGTAGGCAATTGCACCCCACACCATGATACCTGGCATCCTAGAGGTCTAACGCTCGATAACAAACCGTTCATCTTGGCGCTGACTACGAAGCCTCCACACACACGGATTCGTTGGTCGTCTCCTCCAAGAAAAAAGCGGCCCTCGTCCCTGAAGATCACCCGCTGCCATTCTGCGTGGCTCCATGGCAGTCTGGCACGACACCATGGCAATCTTTGGCGACGATGCAATGGTGTTAAGGGCAGCTGTCGTTACGATCTGCGTGTGTGTAGTCCTACGTCGTGTATCCATCTGCCAATGGTGCTGGCTGTAATCGGACGATGCATGGCGGACACCACTGCTCGCTGAATATCCGCAATCGTGGCTGTAGGTTCACTCCGCACATGTCGGACAACCCGTCGGTCCTCTCTCACCGTGCTTCGTCTAGGCCTTCCAGACCCTTCCTGTCGCTTCTGCCTGCCTTGTTCTATCCACTTTCGCCAACAGCGTGCTATGGTGATATCTGCACGACCGGTATGGCGCGCAATACGGCGATAAGACCATCCCGCTACACGGAGCACGACGACGACGCCCCTCTCGAACTCCTCCAACTGCTCGAATTGCTTCCAAACTTTTCTGCAAGGCATACTTCACTTTCAAAGGATGCAACCAGCACAACAGCACGAGTCAGAATGGCAAGCACGCGCAACGCGATGACCTTATATAGCCGGTCAGGCACAATGCTACGACCCCTCCTTGCTTGCGTCACATGTGCGGCCGAGCTTGATACTTGAATCATTTGCATGTCTCACGATGTCGAACCTACCCACCAAGTTTTATTCCTGTAGGTTGCTTCCTTCTGGGTGAAGCTATTTTTTTGACGATGAGTGTATTAAGTATGATGTCCTACGCATTATTTAGTAGGAGCTCGTACGCATTACATTATAAGCTTATACACTGAGCGGCCACTTTATTATGACCACCTGACAGTTTTAAGCAAATGAGCTATGGCTGAGCGCTGTTGCCACCAGAGGGCGAGGCTAGTATAAAAAGGTAACGTTTAATGCTTGCGACAGTAGTAGAAGTGATTTTTGGGTGACGAGATGGGTAAAAAATGCGATTTGACGGACTTTCAACGTGGGGTGATTGTAGGAGCTCGGAGCCATGGAGCGAGCATCACCGAAACCGCCGCATTCGTGAAATGTTCCAGAGCAGCTGTTGTTAAAATGTTTAAAGACTGGACTGTCAGCCAAAAAACTGTGTCTCTACATGCAACGTGTGGTCGTCATCGACTAGTGACTTCTCGGGCGGAACGGAGAGTGTCCAGACTGGTAACAGACAACAGAAGGGCAACAGTGCAGCAAATTACAGACCATCTTAATCAATGATCCCCTCAAGTGATCTCTGCACGCACTGTTCGCCGTACACTGCATCGGATGGGATATGCCAGCCGAAGGCCTGTTCGAACACCTTTGCTGTCTGCAGTTAACAAGAGAAAGCGTCTCCAGTTCGCATAGGAGCACAAGGATTGGACAGTCGATAATTGGAAACAAATTATGAGGTCCGATGAAGCATGTTTTCAGTTCAACCCTTCAAGCTGGTGGAGGCAACGTTATGGTTTGAGGAATATTTTCCTGGCATGCTTTGGGCCCTTCAATTCGTGTTGATCAACGTCTGACTGGCACATCATATCTAAACATCGTTGAGGACCAAGTGCATCGTGTCATGTGGATGGCTTATTCCAATGGCGGTGGCTACTTTCAACAAGATAATGCGTCCTGCCATAGTGCTCCTATTGTACAGGATTGGTTTCAGGAACATGCCGGTGAGTTTACTTTGCTTAGGTGGCCCCCACAATCTCCAGATCTCAACCCCATTGAGAATTTGTGGGATGAAATTGAGCGAGCCTTTAGACAGCTGGATCCACAACCCTGCAATCTCACACTCCTGGAAAGTGCTATTTCATCAAGCATGATCTCAGATACCACAAACCACCTATCAACATCTCGTGGAGTCCATACCACGACGAATCGACGCAGTATTAAAGGCAAAAGGTGGCCCAACGAAGTACTGAGGGGGTGGTCATAATAAAGTGGCCACTCAGTGTATACTGTTTTTTTGTTGTTGTTTTTTCCTCCAGCTTTTTATTATTATTATTATTATTATTATTTCTTTTTTTTAATTTCTTAGTGTTTTGCATTTTTTAGTATCGTGGTTTGATCTTCCTTTTATGCAGCCTAGGGCGCTTTAGAATTTCAAAGTTTTTATTGGTTTCAACTTCTAGTTGGTTTTTTGCTATATATATATATATATATATCATCATCATCATCATTGTCAACCATTATCAATCCACTGCTGGACGAAGGTCTCCCCAAGTTTCCTCCACAACGGTCTGTCTTGTGCCAGTCTCCTCCATGTCACCCCTGCATACTTTCGAATTTCATCCACCCATCTCCCATGTGGTCTTCTTCTGGGTCTTTTCCTGTCCCTTGGAATCCAATCTAAAATTTCGGCTGTCCATCGATGATCTGTCCTTCTGGCAGTATGTCCAGCCCATTGCCATTTCAGGGATTTAACTCTGATCATGATGTCTTCCACTCTTGTCATTTTTCGGATCCACGAGTTCCTCTTCTTATCTCTCCTGGTTACACCAAGCATGCACCTCTCCATGCTGCTTTGAGTTGTCTGCAGCCTTTGTATGTCTCTTTTAGTTAAGGTCCACGTCTCCGCACCATACGTAAGCACTGGAAGGATGCATTGATCAAACACTTTTCTTTTAAGACATAATGGCATATTGCTCTTGAAAATTATGCTGTTTCTTCCAAAAGCTCTCCAGGCAAGTTTTGTACGCCGATTAATTTCTTCATCAATGTGACCCTCACTTGATATCTGCTGTCCAAGATAAACGTACGTGTCTGTTATCTCCAGCTTTTCTCCATCAATCGATAAATCTTCATTTCTTGTAAAAGCATTGAACATCACTTTTGTCTCCTGAAACTTCATTTTTAATCCCACTTCTTTACTCTTGTCAGCAAGTTCCTGGATCATACTCTGCAGCTCTGATGGGGTAGTTGCAAAAATGACTACGTCATCAGCAAAACGAAGGTGGGTTAGATAATCTCCATTAATCTTTATCCCCTTGTTTTCCCAGCTCAGTGACTGAAAAACACCCTCCAATGTGGCATTAAAGAGCTTCTGAGATATGGCTTCTGATGCTGACCTTGGCTACTTACAATGGACGCTCCATATCTTCTGATTCAAGGCTTCTTGAATTGGAAGAGGAACTACAAAGGATCAAGTGGGACATCGTGGGGCTAAGTGAGGTAAGGAGAAAAGGAGAAGATCTCATCGAACTGAAAAGTGGACATCTCTTCTACTATCGTGGGACAGATACTGGCAGAACTAGTGGTGTTGGATTAATAATAAACAAGAAACTGAAGGACAAAGTTGTAGAAGTTGAAAGTTCCTCTGACAGAGCTGCACGACTTGTTATCCAACTCTCGAAAAGATACCAGGCTCAGATTATTCAAACTTATGCACCCACCACAAGTCATCCTGAAGAAGAAATTGAAGAATTTTATGAGGAAATTTGTCATCTAAATAATAAAGGTAAGCAGCATTTGAAGATAATTATGGGAGATTTCAATGCAAAAATAGGGCAACGGCAACAGAATGAAACTTCAGTAGGTAAATTCGGTCATGGCAACAGAAACCAGCGTGGAAATACTCTCGTTGAGTTTGCAGAGGCAGAAGGGTTTTTCATCTTGAACTCCTTCTTCAAGAAAAAGCCACACAGGAAATGGACATGGAGACATCCAAATGGGACGACAAGTGAAATTGATTTTATTATGTGTAACAAAAAATTCGTCATACAAGACTGCAGTGTGCTAAACAAGTTCAACACAGGTAGTGACCATAGATTGGTGAGATGTAAGATGCACCTCAACACTAAACTTGAACGTGGCAAGCTCATAGGACAAACAAAATCTATTGACATAACCAACCTTAAAAAACACCATAATACCTTCAAGTTAGAACTGAAGAACAGGTTCTCTGCTTTAGAAGGCCTAACATCGGAAGAAGTGGACATCTCTGAAGTTAACAGAAAAGTAACCAAAGCTCTTATGGAAACAGCAACAAAATTAGCTGGGTCTAAGAACAAGTTGCATGTGAACAAATTATCAGGAAAAACCAAAATGTTGATGCAAAAAAGAAGAGAGATGAGGACAACTAAAGAAGATGTGACTTCCAAAGTGGAATATATAGAGCTATGCAAGACAGTAAGAAAAAGTATCACTGAAGACGTAAGGAAATTCAACTGTGAACTAGTGAGGAAAGCAATTGAAAACAACCAAAGCCTAAAGATAGCAAAGGGACATCTCAGTAAGGGAAGAAAACAGATTATGGCACTGAGAAAAGAAGATGGTTCTGTAACAAGAAATAGAGGCGAAATTTTGACAAGAGTGAAAGATTTCTACTCCAAATTATATGAAAGGGATGATATATGCACTCCAGACATCATGAAAGGTACCAGTACCAGAGTTCCTCCAGTCCTTCCAGCAGAAGTTGCACATGCAATCAAGAACATGAAGCGGGGAAAAGCTCCAGGAGAAGATGGAATTACTGTAGACATCATACAAGAAGCAAGTGGAGAAATCGAAACAGTACTCGCCCAAATTTTCACTCGATGCCTTAATGAAGGAAAGATTCCTGAGGATTGGAACACCGCTACAATGATCCTGCTACATAAGAAAGGTGACATTGAGGATCTCGGAAACTACAGACCTATCAGCCTCCTATCAGTAGTTTATAAAATCTTCACTAAAGTTCTTTCACACCGCTTGAAGGTAACACTGGACATGGCTCAACCGAGAGAACAAGCTGGATTCAGGAGTGGCTACAGCACAATAGATCATATCCACGTGCTGAGAGAACTAATATATATATATATATATATATATATATATATATATATATATAGTGTCCTGGCAGGGTCTGCCGCAGTCACAAGCCACGCGTGGAATACACACTAATACCTGAAAAAATGCAGATTTTAATCGGTTGTCATTGTCAGAATTCTTCTCACCTCAATAACAAGAAAACAAACGCTCCTGTGAATCCACAGAGTACATGATCATATAAAATTTAACATTCTGTGAGTCTTTATCTGCATATGGATTTTTATAGTTGAAGGTTTGTCATAACAAAGTACTCGTCCTAGGGAATGCAATCCGATGCAAAAAGAAACTTTAAAGTGGGTCTTTTAAGAGCGGAGAAACTGTTGCAAATAAAAATATTCATTTTCTCCCCCTAAATTGCGGAAATGAAAATGCTTGCAAAATGTTCAGAAATCCTAGTTGAACAGCGGTGGTCTGTGATATGCCCAGCTCGCCTGATAATCTCCAAGTGCTGGTTGTCGGATTTGCCACTACCGCCTGGCGCTTGGCCTCCGAATCCACGGTTCGCAGCCTACCTGACATTAGCTGATCATCAAGGCTTCTGTCACTGAGCGGAATTTCTTGAACTATCTGGTTGCGATGCTGTGGCCCAGGGAACCTTCTCCTTTCGCATGACAAATGTTTCGTATTGCTTGAGCAGCGTTATGGCCGAGTTCAAACCCGTAAGCATAAGTTCCCTAATTAGCCGGTTGTGGCTCTTCATCTTTAGGCGTCCCAACCGCAGACAGAATAACGACATGCAATGCTGTTCATAGCAACAACTACCACTTTATATCCTTTTTGACTGAATGCAGTGCGCGTCTTGAACTAGTTTAAACACGTGGCATAACCGCTGCAGGCCATGCGTTTATGCAAATATTGCAAAACTTTCGACTCACTCGCTGTATTTTGGTAGAAAGAATTTTTGGCATTATTATGCCATAAACTAGAAATCCTAGGCCGGGCCATAAAATAGAAATCCTGGGTAGGGCCATAAACTAGAAATCCTAGGCTGGGCCATAAAATAGAAATCCTGGGTAGGGCCATAAACTAGAAATCCTAGGCCGGGCCATAAAATAGAAATCCTGGGTAGGGCCACAAACTAGAAATCCTAGGCCGGGCCATAAAATAGAAATCCTGGGTAGGGCCATAAACTAGTCTTGGGCCGGGCCATAAAATAGAAATCCTGGGTAGGGCCATAAACTAGAAATCCTAGGCCGGGCCATAAAACAGAAATCCTGGGTAGGGCCATAAACTAGAAATTCTAGGCCGGGCCATAAAATAGAAATCCTGGGTAGGGCCACAAACTAGAAATCCTAAGCCGGGCCATAAAATAGAAATCCTGGGTAGGGCCACAAACTAGAAATCCTGGGTAGGGCCATAAACTAGTCTTGGGCCGGTCCATAAAATAGAAATCCTGGGTAGGGCCACAAACTAGAAATCCTGGGTAGGGCCATAAACTAGAAATCCTAGCCCGGGCCATAAAACAGAAATCCAGGGTAGGGCCATAAACTAGAAATCCTGGGTAAGGCCATAAACTAGAAATCCTGGGCCGGGCGATGAACTGGAAATCCTGGGTGGGGCCATAAACTAGAAATCCTAGGCCGGGCGGTAAACCAGAAATCCTGGGTAGGTCCATAAACTAGAAATCCTAGGCATGGGCCATAAAATAGAAATCTTGGGTAAGGCCATAAACTAGAAATCCTGGGACGGGCGATGAACTAGAAATCCTGGGTGGGGCCATAAACTAGAAATCCTGGGCCGGGCGATAAACAAGAAATCTTGGGTGGGGCCATAAACTAGAAATCCTAGGTCGGGCGATAAACTAGAAATCCTGGGTAGGGCCATAAAATAGAAATCGTAGGCCAGGCCATAAAATAGAAATCGTAGGCCAGGCCATAAAATAGAAATCGTAGGCCAGGCCATAAAATAGAAATCCTGGACTGGACAATAAGCTAGAAATCCAGTTTTGACTTCTTTTTTCTTTCTTTCTTCCTTTTTTTTTATTTTTTCAAAAAATAAGATGTCAGTTTTAAGAGCTCAAAACAGTGGTCAGCTTTGAGCAGATCCGTTTGACCGCTGACCGTTTCACGTGTATGCTAGTTACATCCGACTTTTAGTTGGCATCAGTTTCGTTTCAAATATGGTGCACTTGTTGTGATTAGTATGCTCGAAACTAATCATGTAAAAGTTATTTAAATGTATTAGGTCTGACATCAGGTTTTTTTACTGACTTCTTTCTTGAACGCAGCCTTGTTTTGTATACAATACAACAATCGTTACCCAAAAAAAAAAAAAATCTGGAAAAACAAAAACGAAAAAATAACTGTACTACACGACAGGATTTCTTTAGCTGGAGAAGCGAAAAAGTGCGCGCTTCGGAACATAGGAACGGACGTCTTTGATCTTTCCCAGCAGCGCGTGTATGATACCTTCATCATTTTCATGAAAAGGTTTATCAACGAAATTTCAAAAAAACACAGGAACTTTTTCTCTTTCAATCTTTTTTCTTTTCCTTTTTTTCCCTATATTTTTTCAGAAAAAGCAGGAGGTCTGAACAAAGAAGTATGTTTTTTTTTAGTCTTTTGTATCTCTCGTGAATATATGGAATAAAGAAATATTTCAGGCTAAAGTTGTTCACTCGCCCCCGAAGGTTTTAGGCGTGATAAATCTAGGCAACACTTCTTGAAAAGGAAAAAAACTAACGATAAATAAAGGTAAATACAGGGAAAAAAGAACTCACCTTCATTCAGTAACAGTTCTGAGCTTTGCAAATAAGTTGGGATCATACAGCTTTAGGGAAAGAAATTCTTTTTCTTTCCTATTTGCAGTGAAAAAGAATAAGGTTTTGCTCAGCAGGTGGAAGTTTTTTTTTCTTTTGTTTTTTTTTTAAGAATAACACAACTTCAATTCTAAGTCTGATACAAAAGGAAAACGCCTTCCACGTTAAGTGAAAAGCAGATCATCCCGTAAGTAGTTAGGAACATAGAATTATGAAATTTGATATACACTGTGTTGTCAAAGATCATGGGATACTTACCTAGTAACGGGTAGGCCCACTTTTCTCCCGGATAAGGGCAGTTACACGATGATGCATTACGTCCATTAGGTCACGAAAGCTTTCCACAGGTATCTCCATCTATGTTTGTTGCGCCGTAGCCCGTAAATCCGTAGCTTTTCTGATTGGAGGATCAAAATCGAAAGAACCTTTTCACAAAATCCCAGAGATTTCCGGCAGGGTTCATATCCGGCGAACGGGAAAGACATTCAAAAGTGGGAACTTCTGCGGAATGCTCGTCTAATTATACTCCGAGTCAACCTAAGAGTGTACCACTATGAAGGGTACGAAACAGCTACTTCCGCTACGAAAAATAGTCCTTAGCGTTTAGAGCGAAAAGCAACGGAACTGTTGCTTAGAATCCATTTTTGTTTGCACAGCAGTTTAGCAGGCAAAATTGCTATTTAAAAAATTCCAGAAGTTAGAGCGCTTTTAGAAATAAATTTGATATGAGAAGTTCCTCAATCAAGAGCTTCGCACTCTTGGCTGTTTCTGTCCATTTGGGATACAACTAACCCGGGGTGGGGGATGGAAGACCTCTTCCAACATTCACTACACTGTTAGGAATTTTGTGGTAGGTTGCACCAAAAATTGGTGCTACTCCAGTTGCACCAGTTTCTGAGAAAAGATACACCATCGCGTGGTGTATCTTTTCTCAGAAAGTGGTGCAAATGGAGTAGCACCAATTTTTGGATTAACCTACCACAGAATTTTTAACAGTGTACACAGAGGCAATAAATTGACGATCGCGGAACCTCGGAGGCTAGGTTACTTAAACAGGCAGTAGAGGAACAAGTTTGAACTCCACCAGACCCCCTCCCCCCATTCACAATCCCCACTGTTGTGTAATCTGCAGGTGGGTGGGGGGATCAGAAAAGAAACAGCAGGAGGGCACATTAACGTGGATGGATACCGTTCTTGCTTTCCACGACGAGTCGCGATAAGGCTCTCCACCCTTTAACAACAGTACACTTTTAGGGTGACTAGTATTATAGCTTCTAGTGACCACAGTTTTCAGATGATACGCCAACGTATGGAATACCGTGGTGCAACTTACAGGTAATTTGAATGCTGGTGACGAGAGTAATGTGTCACAACACACAGTACATCGAGCCCTGTGGAAAATGGGGCTGCGTAGCCCCAGGCCGCTGCTAGTGCCCACGCTAACCTCCGTTCACTGGCGAAAGCATCTACAACTGACACGTGATCATCAAAACTGGAAATTCAATGATTGGAAGAAGATGGTCGAGTCCAATAAATCTGCATTCCTGTTGCACCACGTAGACGGCCGGGTATGTGTGTATACTTTCGAACACAATGAAGCAGGTGGGAGAAGTGTAATAACGTTTTGGGCAATGTTCTGCTGGGAAACCCTGAGTTCAGTCATTCATGTGCAGGAAACTATGGCGTCTATTGCCTACATTGGTGTACAGAAATTAAGGACGAAGAGGAGAAATTAGCATAACAGCGGAACGAGCAAGCAGAACGGACTGAAAGACCACTCAGGAGATAGACTAGGGTCCGGCACGGTAGAACTTGCGCATTTATGCAACATGACGTAGGAAGGGGGTCGGAAGGGTATAAAGCACACGGGCTGTGTACGCTCAACAATTCGGTGAAAGCTATTGCACGGTGTACAACGGTTTGGACGACGTCGAGTTGCTGCCACCGTGAAATATGGCCAACAGGCAATGCAGTAGGCGACATCTGGATGAATTTACCCGAGGTCGCGTCATTGGGAAGTTGGAAGAACGTCGAAGTGTGACTAGTGTGGCCGAGGAGTTCAGGATCGCTCACAGCATCGTTTCACTAACTTGGAGAGCATTTCAAACGACAGGAACAGGTGTCCGAGAGTTTAGCAGTGGTCGTCCACGAGCAACCACGGTGGCGGACGACCAGTATATTTTCCTACAGGCGAGAAGAGACAGACGGCAGACAGCGGGAGAAATCGCAAGGCACATGCAACAGACAACTGGACGTCCGTTATCGCGTTTTACCGTAGCCAGGAGGCTGCACAAAGGTGGTCTATTTGTACGACGACCAGTTCGGTGTGTGCTATTAACGCATGCTCATCGGAGACAGCGGTTTCTGTGGTACCAGGAACACAAGAACTAGACACATCAGCAATGGGGTCGAGTTCTCTTTACGGATGGGAGCCGATTTAGTCTGACGAGCGATTCTGGACGTATACACATCTGGAGAGAGCAGGAAACACGCAATCACACCTCCAACATCATCGAAAGGGACCGGTTTGGAGGTGGAGGAGTTCTCGTTTGGGGCGGTATCATGCTTGGCAGCCGTACTGACCTCCACATCTTCCAAGGAGGTTCAGTCACTGGTGTTCGCTATTGTACCGAGGTTCTCCTGCCTCACGTGCGTCTGTTTAGAGGTGCTGTGGGTCCCGAGTTCCTCTTCATGGACGACAACGCTACACCTCATCGTACAGTGGCTGTCGCAGTGCTGTTGGAGAGTGAAGATATTCAACGCATGGATTGGCCCGCAAGGTCCCCGGACCTAAATCCAATCGAACACGCGTGGGACCTTCTTGGCAGCACGTCACCAGCCACCAGCAAACGATTCCGCAGCTGCGATTGGAGCTACAAGAGGAATGGGCCCCAATGCCTCAACAGCTCCTTGATTACCTCGTCCTCAGCATGGACATACGTTGTAAATCCTGCAACGCAGTCAGGGGTGATCATATCCCCTACTAAAGACTGGATTTTTCTTGGAAGCCGCCTGTCACATGGACGTTTCTGTCTTCTGTCCAGTTGTGCTCGAAGCTACCTTTTCAATAAAGCGCCTTTGTATCCTTTGGATTCCTTGTTTGGACGGTTTTGCTCACTTGTCCCACATTCTTACATCTTGGGGATCTTATGGTACGTTACATTCGAAAAACCGTCTCCTCCTTCATTTTTGCACGCCAGTGTTTTTAAACATTATTGCAAACCAGGTACATCATCAAATGGCAACGGTATTCACCTCCAGTAGTACCTTCTTTCACAGTGTAATGCGCCATACCACATTGCAGGCGGGACGTTACAGGTGAGCTGGAGTGGGCTCATCCAGCTTTTTTATCCTAATCGTAGCTTTTATCCCCCAAAATATTTAAGCTGTTAGAACACATGGCTGGTGCACCCGCCAAACATTTTAGGGAACTTGGGTAAACATACCTGGATTTTTCGAATTCACAGAAATTTTACTGTATCAAATGATTTTTTTTTTCTTAATTTAGTGTTTGTGCTTCTGTGAAATGGAGGAGTCCTCTGAGCGAAAATCTAACATAGTAGTAGAAGCACATCATTTTTAGCACGTCTTTTCTAAACAAGTTAGTAAAATCATGCAATGCATTGATTATGATACGCTTTCCAACATACCAGGAATCATTACTCAACTTATTACTCAAGTAATAAGGATAATGGCTGTGGAATATATCTCGCTCCTGTGCCTTTACCTTTGACCCCCTTTCGATGATATTAAACATATTTGGTTCAGTATACCTCTGGAACAACATACTAAAGTTTTGTCGCAATCGAAGCATTTTTAGTCAAGTTATGAGGATAATGACTGTGGAATAAATCACGCTCCTGTGCCCTGGCCTTTGGTCCCATTTCGATTATATTAAACAGAATTGGTTCAGTATACCTCCGGAACAACATACTAAATTTTTGTCGCAATCGAAGCATTTTTAGTCAAGTTATGAGGATAATGACTGTGGAATAAATCACGCTCCTGTGCCCTGGCCTTTGGTCCCATTTCGATTATATTAAACAGAATTGGTTCAGTATACCTCCGGAACAACATACTAAATTTTTGTCGTAATCGAAGCATTTTTAGTCAAGTTATGAGGATAATGACTGTGGAATAAATCACGCTCCTGTGCCCTGGCCTTTGGTCCCATTTCGATTATATTAAACAGAATTGGTTCAGTATACCTCCGGAACAACATAGTAAATTTTTGTCGCAATCGAAGCATTTTTAGTCAAGTTATGAGGATAATGACTGTGGAATAAATCACGCTCCTGTGCCCTGGCCTTTGGTCCCATTTCGATTATATTAAACAGAATTGGTTCAGTATACCTCCGGAACAACATACTAAATTTTTGTCGCAATCGAAGCATTTTTAGTCAAGTTATGAGGATAATGACTGTGGAATAAATCACGCTCCTGTGCCCTGGCCTTTGGTCCCATTTCGATTATATTAAACAGAATTGGTTCAGTATACCTCCGGAACAACATACTAAATTTTTGTCGCAATCGAAGCATTTTTAGTCAAGTTATGAGGATAATGACTGTGGAATAAATCACGCTCCTGTGCCCTGGCCTTTGGTCCCATTTCGATTATATTAAACAGAATTGGTTCAGTATACCTCCGGAACAACATACTAAATTTTTGTCGTAATCGAAGCATTTTTAGTCAAGTTATGAAGATAATGACTGTGGAATAAATCACGCTCCTGTGCCCTGGCCTTTGGTCCCATTTCGATTATATTAAACAGAATTGGTTCAGTATACCTCCGGAACAACATACTAAATTTTTGTCGCAATCGAAGCATTTTTTAGTCAAGTTATGAGGATAATGACTGTGGAATAAATCACGCTCCTGTGCCCTGGCCTTTGGTCCCATTTCGATTATATTAAACAGAATTGGTTCAGTATACCTCCGGAACAACATACTAAATTTTTGTCGTAATCGAAGCATTTTTAGTCAAGTTATGAGGATAATGACTGTGGAATAAATCACGCTCCTGTGCCCTGGCCTTTGGTCCCATTTCGATTATATTAAACAGAATTGGTTCAGTATACCTCCGGAACAACATACTAAATTTTTGTCGCAATCGAAGCATTTTAGTCAAGTTATGATGATAATGACTGTGGAATAAATCACGCTCCTGTGCCCTGGCCTTTGGTCCCATTTCGATTATATTAAACAGAATTGGTTCAGTATACCTCCGGAACAACATACTAAATTTTTGTCGTAATCGAAGCATTTTTAGTCAAGTTATGAGGATAATGACTGTGGAATAAATCACGCTCCTGTGCCCTGGCCTTTGGTCCCATTTCGATTATATTAAACAGAATTGGTTCAGTATACCTCCGGAACAACATACTAAATTTTTGTCGCAATCGAAGCATTTTTAGTCAAGTTATGAGGATAATGACTGTGGAATAAATCACGCTCCTGTGCCCTGGCCTTTGGTCCCATTTCGATTATATTAAACAGAATTGGTTCAGTATACCTCCGGAACAACATACTAAATTTTTGTCGCAATCGAAGCATTTTTAGTCAAGTTATGAGGATAATGACTGTGGAATAAATCACGCTCCTGTGCCCTGGCCTTTGGTCCCATTTCGATTATATTAAACAGAATTGGTTCAGTATACCTCCGGAACAACATACTAAATTTTTGTCGCAATCGAAGCATTTTTAGTCAAGTTATGAGGATAATGACTGTGGAATAAATCACGCTCCTGTGCCCTGGCCTTTGGTCCCATTTCGATTATATTAAACAGAATTGGTTCAGTATACCTCCGGAACAACATACTAAATTTTTGTCGTAATCGAAGCATTTTTAGTCAAGTTATGAGGATAATGACTGTGGAATAAATCACGCTCCTGTGCCCTGGCCTTTGGTCCCATTTCGATTATATTAAACAGAATTGGTTCAGTATACCTCCGGAACAACATACTAAATTTTTGTCGCAATCGAAGCATTTTTAGTCAAGTTATGAGGATAATGACTGTGGAATAAATCACGCTCCTGTGCCCTGGCCTTTGGTCCCATTTCGATTATATTAAACAGAATTGGTTCAGTATACCTCCGGAACAACATACTAAATTTTTGTCGCAATCGAAGCATTTTTAGTCAAGTTATGAGGATAATGACTGTGGAATAAATCACGCTCCTGTGCCCTGGCCTTTGGTCCCATTTCGATTATATTAAACAGAATTGGTTCAGTATACCTCCGGAACAACATACTAAATTTTTGTCGTAATCGAAGCATTTTTAGTCAAGTTATGAGGATAATGACTGTGGAATAAATCACGCTCCTGTGCCCTGGCCTTTGGTCCCATTTCGATTATATTAAACAGAATTGGTTCAGTATACCTCCGGAACAACATACTAAATTTTTGTCGCAATCGAAGCATTTTTAGTCAAGTTATGAGGATAATGACTGTGGAATAAATCACGCTCCTGTGCCCTGGCCTTTGGTCCCATTTCGATTATATTAAACAGAATTGGTTCAGTATACCTCCGGAACAACATACTAAATTTTTGTCGCAATCGAAGCATTTTTAGTCAAGTTATGAGGATAATGACTGTGGAATAAATCACGCTCCTGTGCCCTGGCCTTTGGTCCCATTTCGATTATATTAAACAGAATTGGTTCAGTATACCTCCGGAACAACATACTAAATTTTTGTCGCAATCGAAGCATTTTCCCGTAAGTTATAACGCATAAGGGCTATGGAATGGATCCCGCTCCTATGTCCTGACCTTAGACCCCATTTCCAATAGGGTGCGCCCCCAGTTGTCCCGGTCCCCTACCGCATACTAAAATTCATCGAAATCGAACTGTTTTTACGCGAGTTATCGTGCGGACGGACGGACAAACAGACAGTCAGACAGACGGACAAAGCTGGAGCTTATGCGCTTCTTCAACCTACGGTTGGAAAACGTAAAAAATCATGCTTATGTTACCCATTTGCCCATCCGTTTGTGGACATCATATCTGTGTAACTATTAGTCAATTCTGGAAAATTATATCTGCATTGGAAAGCCTTAAATGGGCGAATGATGATCCTTCATTTCTTCTTCTTCTTTTTTCTTTTTAACGATGCTCGATTTCGCCCGCCAGAGGGCGTGAATGCAGATGATATCAAATTCAAAATACATTTTATTCCAAATATGTATTTCCTTCTAAACACCCGATTGAAAAAAATTCTTTTACGTTTCGATTCCATTTATGTCGAAAACTATCTTAGGTGTAGTCACTTTTTCTAGTAATTCTTAGATTTCCCGCTAGGGGCCTTAAGCTAAATTGAGTTTTCCCCGATATCTCTGCTCCTAACACTCCACTTTCGAAAAATTCTTTCTGTGCCGGATACAGCTCCTAATGGGAAATGTTTTGCATATAATTTTGAATATTTGGTAAAGAATGGTTTGGCCACCAGGGGCCTTTGGTGTTCATTTCTGCTTCTGACGTATTAGCAGCAAAATCTAAGTTTTTAAAATCTCGATTGAAAAATTCTTCGTGGACCGATACCACTCACATCGATAAACCTTTTCGGAATATTTTCTTCTTAAAATAATGCATGGTTTCACCGCCAGGAGCGTGGATGTATATCTGATTTTTGTCAATATCTGTGCTTCTAAGCGTCTAATTTGAAAAATTCCTCCTTTGTTGGATAGCGTTTCCAGTGCAAAATGTTTATCACATAATTTCAAAGTATTCAAGTAATTCATAGACTTTTAGCTTGGAGGCGTTAAGGTAAATTCTTTTTTCCCCGATATCTCTGCTTCTAAAACTTCGATTTGAAGTTTCTTTCCGGTAACGCATACAGCTCTTGATGGGTAAACGTTTTTCATATAATTTCTAATATTTGGGAAAAAATAGTTTGGCCACCAGGGGGCGTAAGTGTTAATTTCTGCTTCTGATGTATTTGCATCAAAATCTGAACTCCTGAAAACTCGATTGAAAAAATTATTTCGTGGACTAATACCGCTCACATCGAAAAACCTTTTGAGAATACTTTCTTCTTAAAATAATGCATGGTTTTTCCGCCAGGTGGCGTATATGCATATCTTATTTTTGCCGATATCTCTGCTTCTAAGAGTCCGATTTGAAAAGTTCTTCCTCTCTTGGTTGGAGAGCGTTTCCGCTGCGAACTGTTTCTCATATAATTTCAAATTTTTCTTAACTCTCAAGTTTTTCACTAGACGGCGTAAGTTCACGCTTCCGTTTACAGCCATATCTGCGGAACTAAAAACCCGATTGAAAAACTTCTTTCTTTGGTCAGATACTACAAACTATGCAAACCCTGCGGGCGTATTTTCTTGCCAAAATAATGCACAGTTTTGCCGCTAGGGGCGCAAATGCTTAATCTGTTTTCCTGAATATCACTGCTTCTAGATGTACGATTTCAAAAATTCTTTCAACATCCGGATGCCGTGTACCTTGTAGAACGCTTTAGGCTGGTATATGAGGAATTCTGTGTCATCTTTCTTGTTATAATTATAGTTGAAAAGGAAAGAGAGAAAGAGAGAGAGAATAGATATTCCTTGCAGGTTACAAACTAAAATTCATAAACCGTAAATTAACAGCCTTGTGACAACGAAAAAAAAAAAAAAAAGAGAGAAGAAAATAAAGAAAGAAAAGAGAAAGACTAAAGAAAAAAACGACGAAAAAATGGTAACTTTCCATAAAGATTCGTATCCATGGTTTCCATACTACATACGTTTAATAAATACTACGTACAGTATGCGCCTGAAAACGTTTTTTAGACTAGGGATGACATCAGTAGCGGGTAAAATCCGCACGAATGGAATTTTTATCGCAATTTCCGCCCAGCACTTCAAAATTTCTGCCCTCCCCGATCACGCTTAGCCCCCTAATAGCCCACCCAGTACTGAGTGTCTGGCATTGCCACTACCTCACTGCTGGGATCATTCGAGAATGGTTCACGGAACATGAGAAACAAAGACTTCCGGTATTGACTTTTTTGTTTAGCTTTATAACTACGTAAAATACTTTTTGCTTTAACCTGTAGTACATTAACTCAAGCCGTTTAACGTGAAATTGATGTAGGAACCCGGCATCCCGAAAAGGTCGTCTCTTTCGAGCTTTGAACCTTCCGATTCATTTAGGTCCCTTGAGCAATTAAATTTGGTAGCTGACTCAATCGAATACTTTAGTTTAATCTTATTTAGCACTTTTTAGTGAATTTTGGTTGCACTAGGTTGCTTAAAAATTTTCTAATTTAAATTTTAAAGTTTTAATTAAAATATATTTCTTTGGTTCAAATATTTGAAAATCTAATTATTTGAGTTAAAAGGACATTTTCTGTAATTTTATTGGATAAATTAATGTGCCAATGAACATATTGTATGGATGCAAAGTTCAATAATTTTCTTTTATTAAACAGATTAATGGAAGGAAGCCATGAGTTAAGAGAAAGTTGAAGGTCCAGGTATTTTAGCTCTTGATCTGAGTGGTTGGTTTTATTTAATTATGAGGCGATTTGGATAACTATTATTAAAGTGTACTTCCATTTTGACAAAATTGTTTATACAGAGGAGATCGTGTATATATCTGAAAGTCTAACGGTAGGCATCTCTGTCTAGCAGAGCTGACTGGTTTCTCAAAAGGTAAAATATCCCGGGTCATTAATCTGCGGCAAAATACTCCATATTGCTTCCCTGAGAGGTGTAACTGTGGCACGACGACAATCTGCCAGGAAGAAGATCGCCGTCATCTGAGAAGGAATTTACAGATAAATCAGACCTCCTGTGCACAGCAATTGACCGAAACATTCAATGAAGGCCGCTCTCGACCCATGTCTCAACTACGCGCAAGAAATTGAAAAGGATCAGCGTTAGCAGTTGCACGCCTATACAGAAACTACTGATTTCTGCGAAGAACCGGAAAATTCGTCTTTAGTGGTGTCAAAAAACTGTGACTGGAAGACTGCAAAGAAGTCATGTGGTCTTACTATAATTTACACCTTGTTCTGTACCGACGTTATGCTGAGAGTTTGAAAGGGAGTCAAAACAATGGACCTAGCTTGTTTTGTAAACACAACTTGAGGTTCTAGAGGTGCTGTCATGGTGTGGGGCAAGTTCTGTTGGCACGAAACGGCTCCCGTGATGTTACTAAAAGATCCGGTGTCTCTATATGAATTATCTGAACATTGTTGCTAATCCAGTCTATCCTGCAATGCTGACTTTTTAACCAGCATGTGACGGCTGTTCCATGGACGACAATGCTACTGTCCATCGCGCAAGATTTTTTTAGCAGTGGTTCAGCGAACATGACAGCGACGTTCACCATCTTCCATGGCTGCTACGAAGATCAGACCTGAACCTTCCTAGGAGCATGTATGCGACATGTTAGGAAAACAGATCCGGCAGCAAAGTCGTCTTCCGCCAAATCTGAGGACTGTCTGGTGAACTCCTGGTATGCTGTGGTGCTCGTAGATTCCCTCTAACACGTGCGAAATCTATGCCAAACTGCATTCGTGCTGTAATTCAGGCTAAAGGAGGTCCAACCCGTTATTGAATAAAAGTTTCTTATTCAGGGATTGGTTCCTGTAGAAGGTTCTTCCCACCAGGGTGAACTCCAGAGGAGAAGATAATACATCATGACACCTAAAGCAACCTGGCAGTTTCGTATGAATGCGGAGGGAAATTTGCCAACACTGTACTCTGAGTCAACCTAAGAGTGAACCACTATGAAGGGTACGAAACAGCTACCTCCGCTACGAAAAATAGTCCCTAGCATTTCGAGCGAAAAGCATCAGAATTATTGCTTAGAATCCATTTTTTTTTTTTTTTTTGCTCAACAGTTCATCATATAAAATTGCTATCTAAAAAAAATTCTGGAAGTTAGAGCGGTTTTAGAAATAAATTTGTTCTGAGAAGTTGCTGAATTAAGAACTTCGCACTTTCGGCTATTTCTGCCCACTTGAGATACAACTCGGACAGGGGGAATAAATTGACAATCGGGGAAACTCGAAGGCAGTAGGGAAAGCAGTTCGGCTTCCACCAGATCCCCACTGACACAATCCCCACTGTTTGTAAGATGTGTGGGTGGGTGGGGGTGATCAGAAAGGAAACAGTAGAAGAGCACATTAACGCGGATGGATACCGTTCTTGCGTTCCACGACGAGATGTGATAAGGCACTCCCGCCTTTCCCAGTAGTACACTTTTAGGGTGAATTGGAGTATAGGCAGCAATCCAATGATTTTGCACCTCCTAGAAGTGCCCTAGGATAATTTTGGCTCTTCAGAGTACAGGTTAAATTCTCCATTGACCCCCACTTTTTGTTACCGATTCGTAGCAAGCAAAAGATTGTATGAAAGAATGCCCACGGAAAAAACGCCCACAGTCTCTCAAATGTACACGCATATACTGACATTTTTAAGTTATTTTATATTATTAAAATTTTTTTGTCTTTCATACCTAGGCACGAATATGTTTACTAGTGGAATTCTGAAGACTAGGGCGCCCCGGTGGCGCAGTGGTCTAAGCGATGGCCTCTGATCATTGGTCCGGTGAGGCATGGATGTTGTGTTTGTCTTACGGCACTGGCTCTCTCTCTTCCCTGGAACCAGTGACCCTAAATTAGGGACGGGCTACTGCTTATAACCCATTGAGTTGCTCACGGTGGTCGTTAAACCTCCAATCAAAAAAAAAAAAAAAAAAAATAGATTTTAGGCTCCGGAGATACGTTTGCACTAAGAAAAAGCAACTATGACCCTCCGATTATTCACCCTAATGGCTTCCATCTCAGTTAAGCCGGAAATGGCTGTAGGGCATCTTTTATGCGGAAATTGCTTTGTACTATAGACCCTCTGAGATCATAACTCAAAGGTAGCGTTTTTGTGAATTACGAAGTAAGCTACCTTAAGCATTGTTCAAGTATCGTATATTTGTGTACTTTCTTCCGATGATCATGTTCCCAAAGACAATCCAGGGTCTTCTCCGAAGCACGGGATATTTTCATACAAAGAAAGAATTATCTATGCAATCGGTTGGAAAGTGGGCGCAGAGCTTTTTGAGGAGGGGATGGGAGCCGAAAGCGAGCAGAGCACCCGAAAGTCGTATTTGTCGGAGCCGAACTGCGAAGAGCCTGATCAGGTGAGGCTCTCTAAAAATAGGTTCACGAGTTTGGGAGTCTACGTTTTAGAGTTGAGAGCCGCAGTGTCGTCGACGGGAAATGACAATCGCTCCAAGATACAATGATAGCGTTTATTTTTATTTATTTATTTATTTTATTTGTATTTATTTATTTATTTATTTTACTTTTATTTATTTATTTTATTTTTATTTATTTTTATTTATTTACTTAGTTTATTTTTATTATTATCATTTTTTTTTAGATAAAGCCTGTTTGAATTATATGCAGATAGCATTAACTCTTACATGTTATCTCGATCCCAGATCCCATATAATAAAGTTGAGGTAGGAGAATTCTCAATATCACCGATAAAGAACCTAAACAGAGGCGTGGAAGTGGATTATTCATAATCGTCGTTAGTTAGAACTCCCTGCCTCTTACATATGCTCTCCAACTTTGTAATTTGCATTTGCGTTCCATCTATCAAATTTTCGGGATTTGTCCAGCTATGTTCGCAATTTGCTGCTAGGGGCACTGAAGTTGAGCCGATGGGATAGGTCTTCTAGCACTTACACAAATCGTACTGATTTCGCATCGCTACGAGCCATCATTTGTCTGTGTAGTGGTAGGCACAAAATTTTATTGTACACCCTGTACGTCTCTATATATGAAAGCGTTTCTTTTCAAAAGAGAGAATGTAGCAATTCTATTCGTAGCTGACAATACTTCAACTAACCAAGTTTCACAAAACTTAGTTTTTATAAGGATTTTTCAGACATATTAAAAAAAAAAAATATGTTCTTCCTGATCAAAAGACTCCGGGTAGCATTCATTAGGAGTAATTCGCTAAATTTCATGTCGTTGTTTATCATATGCAGGGCGCACCAACAGAGCCTTAAGAATCCATTCAAAGGTTCATAAAAAAAAAAAATCCAGTATTTTAAAAGCTGTTCACGCTAGCCAAATTATTTTACAACTGATCAGTAATGCAATTTCGACTCCGTGCGAAGAAATTGCTTGCTAAAACGCATAACTAACAGAAGATACCCATTTTTTTTAACGGCAAAGAATACGAAATAACTTTTGCTCTTAAGAAGCTGAGCTATTTGCGTAAAGTAACTACAACAGACATAAAAATGAAATTATTGTGCCCAAAACCTTGTTGTTAAATTTTGTATTTATAAAGCTGTTTCTTCGAAATGATGGACAAGTATGTAAATAAGTAGCTAATGCCGTTCTTGGTGTCATCATAAAGCGAATCAACACGCACTGTTCTATTCAGTTCCAACATAATCTGAAATGGGACGATGAAAATGTTTGTTGAAGCTCAAGTTCCGATACTTGGTGTTTCAAAAGCTTTTCATGCAGTCTGGAAAAACTATGGTCACATGGCCTCCGCATGTGTGCGTGCTGGTGTCGAGGATACGTGTTGAGATACACTTCTCTTGTCTCATAACGTAGGTAGGCGTTCAACAGGGATCTCTGTGTTACGCCTCCTCTTAGTATCAATGGCATTCCTTTTATTACAGTTAATCCAGTATCCAGAGATACTAATGACTTGACTCATTTTTATTTCCTTCGTTAGTCACGCGCTGCTAATTAACGAACATAATCGATCGAGCTACAGTGTCACTCCTATGTTTAGGAGATAATCTTATGGCGTTGAATTCTTGCAAAATCTAGTCCTTTATTGCAAACAGTAAATGAACTCAGTGTTCTTCCAGACCAGGAAGAACATTTGAGTTCATTTCCAGACCAGGCAATGTTTTATCAAGACCACTTTCTTCCTGCACTTGTTCTAAATATTTCTTCCAAGTTAACGTGCTACAAACACATTTTGTTTTTGTACTTGGTCAGACTACCTATAGAACAATGACGTTATTAGGCTTAACCTGCAGAGGTATGTTCAGACCACAAGAAATTTCTCAAGGTGGACTTTTTATTTGTTCGGTTTTGTTATTCAAATAAGAGTCGTAAAAAATCATATGTGATCTCACATCTGTAATCTAAATGCTGAGTGTTAATGAGACAGTTTACACTATAAAGAGGATTCTTTTCATCTCAGAAAATAAATGTGCAACGACCCTTTCCTCCACTTTACGCATGGAGTAAATTACTTTTGGAATCCAGCGGAAGACACCTCATTTTTATTAGGTTCGCTCCTTCACCGACAGGATGCCGTTAGTCCCTCTTTTTTCTAAGTGTATCTGAGGAAACTAACTGCTTTCAACCAAACAGGAACACGCACATAAAATAGGAATCGAGACTCCTGACGTCCAAAACTTGATAAAAACAATTTAATGGATTTTCCAAGTACAATTTGTTTGGCTTCAGTGCTTATTGTTCTGCTAGCGAACGGCAAAAGTTCTGCTGATTTCTTTCGTGAAGAAAGTCCGCTACCGACTACTCCTTAGCACAAGCTTAATCGTTCTTACCCGCCCTTCGCTGCAAAGTGCCCACAAAATACCCACCGCCTACCTCTGGCCGGTAATCATAAGCGAGAGAGAGTCCGGTGTTGGCTTCAGGAGGAGACATGTACTTTCATCTCAAACGACGACCGGAACTCAGAAAGCCCTTCAAACCCGCCAAACAGTATTCTTATACCTTCCTGAAGTCCTAGGAGTTTTTTTTTTTTTTTCCTTTTGACAAGCCCTCTTAAAAAGTTAATCCTTTCGCCGGTCTTTCTTTTGAACATCTCAAATTAGCCCGTTCTTTCCATTCGCTGACACATAACGATAAACATCTGCCTGCAACATTAGCACAATCACATTAGAAGATAGGCGTTAGCGTATACCGCTATTCGTATCGTGATACTCAAGTATTGTTCACCTGTTTACCAACATTTTTAATCTTTGCTGTTTGACGCCAACACACATAGCCTTTTCTCACGAATGCTGCTGAAAATAATGCAAAAAAAGTTTCGCGAGTGTACGTGAATATTACAACATATTTACAATATTTGGTCTTAAAGGGGGGGGTCGAATTATCCTACAAAATGATTAGCTTTTGTTGCACGGAATTATTTTATTTTTTTACTAAGTAATTAAGAATTTAGTGAAATCATTTTAGAATCTCATTACGTAGAATATTACATAAATGCGCATATTGCCAATTCAGAAGAGATTCAGCTAAAACCATTACCTGCTTATGGGTAGTTCAGAAATTTGCTTTTATTTGATAATCCTTTAATGACACTTTAATACCATTATGGCACTTTATTACCTAATGGGATTTAGAAATAACAGTTTTTCTTTTTTCTTTTTTTTCAAAATCTTGTTGTTTGGATTGTAGAGTGGTTTAAAGATTTTAGCCCAGTGCATTTCGGAGTGCTTTAATTAAGATTTGTTTATAGCTGACAAGAGTTTGCAGGAAGGGCTGCCCACCGAGAGGCATGTTGACCAGAAAAGAGATGAAGTCCATCTTCTTCTGTTTGTTACTTTGCGGTCACTTTCGATCACTTCTGCGTGTCAAAGACATGCATTTTCACTGTGGGTTGTAAATCTGTATGTTTTGTGAGTAAAACATAGAGAGTAATTACCAACAGCAAACTAGCGTTTTTGTTTTTGAAATGAAAGTGAAGGACGAATGATGAACACATTCAAGCAGAGAGGTAAAAGGCCGGATTCGAGCTGGTAAAAAAGACAAAACCCAAGTAATAAAGTAGACAAGTTAGTAACACGTGGCACTATGTAATTGTTCAATTATGCTGCACACGTTAGTTATATGCTGATCGAATCTTAGAAACCAAAGAACTGCAATCAAGGAACACATATCTTTCGTCCGTGCTATTTGGTGGAACATATCTGTCATCCAGAGCAAAGAACCCGCTATTGAACCAAGCGAAAGCTGCTATGTTTTTAAATTAATTCCTCAATACATGATAAAACATAAAACAAATAAGCTAACAAAAACTCATGGTTACTATTCGGTAACGAAATAAGATCTCTCAAAATAAACGACAAATGCAAATGTCAGAAGACCATATTCAACATCAGTATAGACATAATATATAGTAATTAACACAAAATATACACTGAGTGACCAAATTATTATGACCACCTGGTTAGAACGTTGTTGGACCATCTTTTGCCCTTTGAATTCGTTTTGGTATGGACTCTATTAAATGTCGGTAAGTGGCTTGGGGTATATTAGCCCATTAGCCCAAGTGCGATGAATTACACCCTCCAGCTGTTGAAGATTTGATGGTAGTGGGTCCAGCTGTCTGATGGCCTTTCGGCTGCATCAAATGCTCAAATGCTCTATTGGATTGAGATCCGGTGATTGAGGAGGCCAATGTAGCAGGGAAAAGTATCTATGATGTTTCTCAAACCATTTGCGTACAATGTGAGCACTATGACATACATAGAGCCCTGTCCTGCTGGAAGTATTCGCTTCTGTTGGGATAACATAACAGAGTGGACTTGTCCGGCAACGATATTTAAATACTTTGGGGCGGTTAGACGTTACTCCACGCGAATCAAAAGTCCCAAACACTCCCATGAAAACATGCCCATAATGTTGCTTCTGCCACACTGACAAAGACGTTTTGTTAATTGAGCAAAAAAATTGTTGAATCAACAAAAGCATTTTCTCCATAGGCAGTCAACAAAAATGCTTGTGGAATTTACAAATGTATTTTTCTGAAAATTATTGTTGATTCTACAAAATTTATTGTTATCATGACAAAATGTTTTGTTCATTTAACAAAATGCCTAGGTCAATTTTTGGGAATTTGTTTGATCCAACGATATGTATTGTTATCGTGATACAACGTTTTGTTGGTGCCAACAAGCATTGTTATCGTGACACAGTAATTTCTTGCTCCAACAAAATTTAGAGTTATGCAGCTGGGCCACTTTGACCCTAAACTTTTTTTCCGATGGCAACACTTTGCCGGTGCAGTAATTTTAGACGGGGCCCTTCGACCCTGGGTGGCCGCCATTTTTTTCCCATTGGTGGTTAAATGAATTTGGACGGTGTTACTTCACCAGGAAACTTTTTCAGATCCAGCGAAAAACCTCCCACCAAGCGGATTCGAACCTGAGACCTTTAGTTTAGAAACTAGGCGTGCTAACACTTGGCTATACCTGTTCTTACGAATCAGTTCTTATCTGCGAATACAGCATTTGAAGGTCGGTTTATTACCTTCTGGAATCTTCACGGACGATTTATACTTGGCATAACGATATATTGACACTATTTCGGTGCGTGTATAACATATTTCTAAATCCGATTTCTTTTTAAATGTTTTCCTTAGCTTTTGATGAAACAAATTATTGATATTTTTGGTTAGAGAAAAAAAATCGTAATATTTTTCTTAACGTTTTATATGTTCACCGTGCAATCTTTGGTTGTCGCATGAATTTTGAAACACCCTGTATGTATAGCCTATACATGAAATCAAGCACTGTTCATACATTACAACTCTTATCAGCCGGCCCGGTGGCGCAGTCGTCTAAGCGATGGCCTCTGATCATTCGTCCGAAAGGGGTCCGGGTTCGAATCCCGGTGAGGCATGGATGTTGTGTTGTTTGTCTTACGGCTCTGGCTCTCTCCCTTCCCTGGAAACAGTGACTCCAAATTAGGGACGGGCGACTGCTTATTGCTCATTGAGTTGCTCAAGGTGGTCGTTAAACCTCCAATCAAAAAAAAAAAAAACTGTTATCATTACCTCATGCGCAAATTTTTATTTCCGATCAAGAACCGCAAGCCGTCATCAGAAATGTATTATTGCTTCATCAGAAATCTAGATTTAAATTTAATACGTGCCTCTGTGCATCTATTATGAGCCTACAAAGTTAGGATATTGTGATTATTAAGATATATTAGAAATTCTTACCTCTGAATGTCTCTATCATAGTTGACAGCTCCCAAATGCACTCACTTCGCAGTCAACCATAATTCAAAACGAAATCTTAAGCGCATACGAGATTTTTCTGGTCAGTGTTAGTCTGGTAGTGCCCGTATGGAGTAGCTAGTAATCATGTGCTCTTTGGCGTAAGGTCGTTGCCACCTCCATATACTTGAATTAACCAAATACACTGAAGAGCAATTGAATTTGAGACAGCTGGCGTTATGCAAATGTGACGCTGTGGGCGCCCTGTAAACGGAAACGACATGACGTATGCAGCGATCCGACAAAATAAGAAGTGATGCGACGGGAATCAGTAAGAGTCGGACGCAGTATGGGTAAGACGAAGGATCTAAGCGCATTTGATCGTGGACAAATTGTCGGGGCCTGACGAATGGGTCACTCCATCTCGGAAGTCGTGCAGGCACTAGGATTTTCACGAGCCACTGTGTCACGGGTGTGCCGTGAGTACATCGAAGCCAGTAAAACCACTCCTGCAAGGGCCAACTGCCGTGGACAAAAGCGTGTGGATGAGCGGGGTCATCGTCGGCTAGCTCGCATTGTAACAGCGCATAGACGGGCCACAGTGCAAGAAATCACTCGGCAATTTAACGCTGGTGCACAAAAATGTGTAAGCAGCCATACCATCCAGAACCATCTCCTCGCTATGGGGTACAGAAGCCATCGTCCCACGAGAGTACCGCTGCTGACCGCACATCACAGGATGCAAAGACTAGCATGGGCGCGGGAACATCGCCACTGGACCCCAGACATGTGGGAAAATGTTGCCTGGACTGATGAGTCGAGATTCACGTTGGTAAATGCGGATGACAGGATACGAGTACGGCGCAAACCACATGAAGCGATAGATCCTTCTTGCCAGCAGGGTACTCTTCAAGCTGGTGGGGGTGGCATTCTCGTCTGGGGACTGTTTACGTGGACTGAAATGGGACCCCTGGTACGTGTGACATCGTCCCTCACAGGTCAACGTTACCGGGACATCCTGGACGACCATTTGTTCCCGTTTGTGCGTCTGCAACATCCCACTGGGGACCTCATCCTGCAACAAGACAATGCACCGTGTCATCGCTCCCGAATTGTATCCGAATGGTTGGATGAACACTCCACCGACGTGACCTCGTTTCCTTGGCCAGCTAGGTCACCTACCTCAATCCCATCGAGCACATCTGGGATGCCATCGGGAGAGATGTTCGAGGCTGTGACCCCCTCCATCAAATCTTCGTGAACTGTGGGAGCTTGTTCAGGGTTCGTGGATCCGTATGGCTTCCCAACGCTTCCGGTGTCCTGCCGAGTCCATGCCGAGACGAATCGCCGCCGTCATCAGGGCGAAAGGTGGTGCTACACGTTACTAGACAGGTATCTCTAATTCAATTGCTCTTCAGTGTATAGCCAAAGAAATAATTTTGTGTTGCCAACAAAACAATTCCGATGGAGTTCGGCTAAAGCAACAAAATAAATCGACAAAACAGCTCAACAAAACTATTTTGTTGTTTCAAACAAACTTTTTTCTCAGTGCAGCTTGAAGAGTAGTGACGATGCAAGATGGATACATGCCTTCGTGCTGCTGTCTCCATATCTTCACCCTTCCATCTGCATGGTGTAGTTGAACACGTGATTCGTCGGACCAAGTTACCGTTTTCCACTCATTTACTGTCCAATTCTTGTGTTCCCGAACGAACTGCAGGCATTTCTTCTTGTTCAATTGGGCTTACGGACAGGCCATCTGCTTCTGTAGCCCAGAAGATGTTCAACGAACTGTATGTTGAGAGGCCATTGGACTTGGTGCTGATTCAGATTATCTGTAATTTGATGAAGTGTTGCCCGCTGGTTGGACGAAACAAGTTTGCTTGCTTTCTTTTTTTTTATTGGGGATTTGACGACCACCGTTAGCAACTCAATGGGCTATAAGCAGTCGTCCGTCCCTAATTTAGGGTCATTGGTTCCAGGGAAGGGAGAGAGTCAGTGAAGTAAGAGAAACACAACATCCATGCTTCACCCGAATTCGAATGCCTACTTTCCGCTCAGCTCGAGCATTCAGTAGCTGTTAACGACCACACGACATGCGGTTAGACCCGGTTTTTTGACTGATGTTCCTCTCTCTGTAAACTTTAATAACGGCTGCTGTCGAACATTACATAGGTGCAGCCGTTTGGCCAACGCTCTCACCAATGCTTCGAGCACCCACGACCATTCCGCGTTTCAAGTCCGTCAGACCGCGTGTGAAAACACAAATTTGTCCGAAACGGATATCGAAGCCGTGTCCTCTCACTCCTGAGTACGTTGCTCTTCCAACTGAGCTACGCTGGTCGAGTGGACATATGTTTCCACCTCTGTAATACGTCACACGCGTTTTATACCCATTATTTCTTGCGCAATGCACTTCATTAGTCTCAGCAGCAGGCCTTCCCTTTTTATACCGATTCACCATCTTGCGATAGTAGCATCTGCGGGATAGTTACTTTGCATAAAATGGTCTGGTGGTCATAATAATTTGGCCACTCGGTGTATATACGTATCGTGACCTTTCACCTGTCAACTTTACTAAACGTAACAAAGAAACTGGAGGTTCAGAACGCGACGTTTAAAAATGAAGAACGCAACCAAGAGGAAACACAACTTGTACAGGAATGGAAAATCAAGGTGAAATTTTGATCTATAAATATATTCGTTACGAATGATAATGTTGTAAAATAAGAAAATAAATGTAGAAAAAGAAACGATTGCATTCTAATAGTTTTTTTAAATGAGGACACTATGAAGAAATAAACGCAACACCTATGAAAGACTGTACCAGCCAAAATTTGGTGACAATCATAATAAATGAACAAAGAACTGAACACATGAATCAAAAATATCGAGTCGTTAAAATATATTAGATACGATATAGGAAGGCCTTCTCCCAGCAGTGGGTAGTAAGAAACTGTTCATTTATTGATTTATGCCAACTGAGATATGAGAAATTAAGGTAATGATTTCAGTGTGTTTTAATTAAGCTCTTAGCCCCCAATTAAATGAGTCCATGGATGTAATTATGCTGCCGAGGATTTATTCTATTTCATTTTTTTTCTTCTTCTTAAAATTACGTGCTTGAAATTAATATCCAGTTTATCTATTTCAACAGGGTTCTCCGAGTTGATTAATGCAAGTTATTTTGCGCAATTTTCTTCCCGTTTATTACACTCACTCTTGAGAAATAAGTTTCATTTATATTTTGTCCAACGTAGAGCAGTGAAATCCTAATCTCCGAGCAGTATTCTCTATCCCAAGTGTTTAATCAATTTCATTCGTGCATTTCCCCGGACATTAGCTAGGTGAAAGAAAAACTGAATCTTTCTGAGGGTATTTAATTGAATTTCAATTTATTATTTAATGTCCGCAGTTTGAATTAGTGACAGTGTTAATTATTGCAATGCATTTTTTTTACTTCATTTGTGTAAGTTATTTTGTGAGATTTCTTTCATTTCTATTCACTATTTTTGCTTTTGCAAAATTTTACGAGCTTCAGCATTTTTCCTTTGGTAAAGCGTTCCATTCTGCATTTTTCTTGTAAGATTTCTCTTATTCTAAAAATTCAAGTAAAATGAGCCGTCATTGCATGATCCAAGAAATATGAGGTCAAAGTCGAACCCTCCTTTAAATTATTTAATATTATACATTAAAATACATACATACATTAAGACATATGAGATCTTTCGAGCGGGCAGCCCTTTCATCTTCAGTTAAAACATTAACAAGCAAGGTACGTGGAGGCAAAGCATTATATACAAGACTGGTGGGCAGTGAAGCACAAGTCTCTCACGGCGCAGTCGCGTGGGCTAAACGTACCAAAAATTAAAGCATGATGAACTTCCATGTTAGGTTAAAAAAATTGCTATGGGTGGCCAATAGTCTGTTAGTCGGTGGTTGGACTAGGGTCCTCCAGGCCGATGGAACCGCACGTGGCAAATCGTCATTACAGCAATGGTCACCGTAATGGTATGCACGGTCGAGTCACATTATTGTGACCACCAGCTAATATCCAGAGTAACCGCCGTGTGCAGCGCGGACAGCAGCTGGAAGGGCTGGGAGTGACTCAATAAGGTGCTGAAAGGTGTTCACAGGTATGTGGAGCCATGCTGACTGCAGCGTATCTGACAGCTGTTGGAGGGTGCGTGGTGGAGGATTCATAGAGCGAACAACACGATGGAGATGGTCCCACAGATACTCAATTGGGTATAAATCTGGGGAATTAGGGGGCCAGGGAAGTACTTTGAAGTCTTCATCGTGCTTTTCGAACCACTCTCGGACATTTCTAGCTGTGTGACACGTCGCATTGTCGTGCTCGAAGATCCCATCCACCCCAGGGAAGACAATCAACATATATGGTTGTACGTGGTCTGCAAGGATGGATTCATAACGAATTCGGTCCATAGTGCCTTCCACATGGGTGAGTGGACCAAGGGAATGCCACGAAAACATTCCCCAGACTATAAAGCTGCACCCACCAGCTTGTGTTCTGCCAGTAATGGTTGAAAAGTGTTTGTTCTCCAATGTTTCTTGCCTTATACGCCAAAGTCCACCCGTTCGATGAAGCAGAACACGTGACTCATAGGAGAAGGCAATCCTTTGCCAATCAGCGGAGGCCCAATTCCGATACTGCCGTGCAAATGTAAGCCTTTTCTGCCGATGATGCACCTTCGTTAGCATAGATGCAGTGACCATCCGTGTGCATCGGAGTCCCATACGCAGCAGGGTTCGCTGATCTGCCGTTTTAGACACACTTCCGGTAGCTCCCCCCTGGTTCATTCGGCCAGTGAGTTGTTTCACTGCTGCGTGTCGATCGGCCCTCACGCACCTTCGAAACCGTTCACCTTTCGCATCAATGACATGTGGTGCTCCGCAGTTTCCACATCTCTTATTCGCAATGGTGCCATTTCTCCAATCACGATGCACTTTAACCACAGGAGCACGCGAACAATTCACAAAATGCGCTGTTTCGAAAATACTGCCATCCTTGGCCCGAATGCCGATAATCATCCCTTTTTGGAAATCTGAAAAATCGCTCGTTTTATCCATGACGGCAACGAGTGATATGTTTTCAGATTGCCTACAGCACACCTTGTATGCCCTACAAGCCAGCTCATTACACGTGCCTTCTTTCATTGGCTACCTGACGTCAAAAGTAGGAGGTGGTCACAGTAATGTGACTTGACTGTTTATAAGCAGATTCTCAGCTAACACAGTTATTCTTTTAGTTTTTAGAGTCAATAATACGTGAGCGTCATCCCAAATGGGAAAATGCGATCCATATTCGGTCAGCCGGGCTAAGGCTCTAGCAGAAGAGTTGCATCTGACGTTGTATTTATGTTCGGAGAGTCTAACCCGTAAAGTTCGCAATGTGGCGTCGATATTCACCTGGTTTCCGATAGCGGGGTCACGGCTTTTAATGTGGATGGAATAAACACAGCTCTTATTGATTTCAGACACCAGGTCCTTATCTTTTCTAATTAACTGAAAGATGTTGGTTGTAGTTTCACCAAATCCCATATTGTGCCTTCTACAGGCGTTCTTCAGGATTGCACTCACTAAAGGGAGGTGTGACACGGATCCAACAAATTTCGTTACGCGAGTTTCACGTAACAAGTGGTAAAGTTCAAACGCTGGATATGTTTATTTAATTTGCTGACACAGTCAATGGGGAAGCCATACATCAAGGCAATGTCCGAAATTTTCTTCAGCTCTATTTGGCGAGATCGTGCCGCAGACGAGTGTGAGTATGCATGCACGGCGGATCGTAAATAGTATGGCTGTTAGTTTTTACTTCATAGGATGGGTAGATTGCATTGGAATTGTGACAGGAGTGTATGTCGGTTTACGGGAAACAGAAAATGAAAGTTCTTGGCTGACGGAGTCACGTTTTATGAGAAGATCCAAGAAAGGTATTTAGCATACATTCTCGACTTCTGTTGTAAACTTAAGGCTAGCAAACTTCTGTCTCTTATTCTGGAACGAAGCTGGAAGTCTAGAATTTGTCTTCCTATACTGTGGAGCAACTTGATGGGACTAGTACTGTATCAGAAAAGTAGAGCATTCAACACTTATTTATTCATTTACAGAAGCACAGGTGCATCATGAAATGGAAATAAAATCAAAACATGATTATCAATAATTCGATCATGTTGGTTTTATTCTATGATTTTTAATTAATACTTTTCGTAACTTGAAAAATTTTGATGCCATGAATCGGTAACATACACTCAGTCTCAAAAAAAAAAAAAAAAAAAAAAAAAAATGCAGCACCGGAAAGGAATGCACGAAAATGTGTGCGAATTAGCGAGCAGTTAAATACGTAAATGATAAACAAATGATAAAAAAATCAAAGAATAGGACCAATCGACATGGATTTAAACCTTTTAATGTTTAAACTTAACTTACATTGGTATAAAGTACTGTCACCACCATGTGCAATGCGTTCGACAATGGCACTGAGCCATACAGATGTCGAATATCCTCCTGCTTTACTGCTGACCAAACGGCTTGCACCTGTTGTCTCAGCGCAACCACTTTTTTGAGCTGGTTGGGGATGATTGTGAAGCTGACGAGCAACCAGGTTTCATACATGTTCAATCAGAGACCAGCACGGCGATCATGCTGGCCAATGTAGAACTTGAGAGTTTGTAGCCGCATGCGGTATGTACACGTGCAGTATCGTGCTGTAGTATAGCCTCAGGCACATAGAATACTGTAGAACTTCTCTCTCTCTCTCTCTCTCTCTCTCTCTCTATTTATCTATCTATCTGTCAGCACGTAGAGTGTACGACACAGTCGGTTATGGGGAACTACAGGGTGATCGAAAAGTTGCGCTACTCAAAGTTTGCATTTGTACAAATTGTAGCAAAAACGTTATGATCATTCTTTTAGGTACTAGATGTCACCACCTACATATTACAAAGTATCGCCGAGCTTACTGTGGCATGCACAGGTTAATTATTCTCAGTCAAAGAATGATAAAGCTGCGCGTGAAGAACATTAACTTCCGTTGAGATAAGGTAAAACAAGCGATACCAGGGCCCCCACATCCTGGTAGCTTATGTGCTCTGTCGGAAAGTAAACATTCAGGAACAAAAAGCTTTAGGGTACTACTGCTTTTCTTTGATCCACGATTGTTTCCTTCGATCTGATTACTATTTGCTTAGTGCAGTTTGTTGTTGTTGTTTTTGATATCGTGGTCGTCCCTTATTTTGGTGAAACAAATATGCAATAGCAATTAATATTACTATTTAGATTAAATTTTAACAACTATTATAGCTAGACCTAGGAATCCGCACAAAATACAGACAATCCGTAGTATTTGGCATTTCTGAAAATGTTTCTCAAAAACTGAAGAGTAAACAAAAGCCTTAAATAACGCGATTGGCGCAACAAAACTAACATATCCGATTTGCAAAGTGATTATACTATTGAGAAGGCAACAGTCACGTGATGTGAATAGCTCTGCTGGCTTCCTATAGCACATAGCAGAGGCCGAGTAAAGGCCTTAGTGGGCCCAAAGGCTAAGACATCTGAGTGGGCCCCGAAAGAACTTATGACGAGAACTATTATGAAGTCCGTTGAAACACAAAATTGTAACTACTAAATTATCTGCAGAGTTTTCATAATAAGTCACTGTATCTTTCATTGTTCTCAGAAGAACATTATTTAAAAGCATAAGATTCCTAGATTTTGTCTTGGATTTTCTAATGATTTAGCATTCTATATCTTTCTTAGTTTACCTTTTTTGTTAAAATACAATATGAAGCCAAAGCGGACTTTGACAATTAACAGTTTCAAGTACAAGTTGGGAGGTGTGGGTGGATGGTAGTGGAAAAGATGAAACTGTCCCGCCGACTCCTCTGTCCACAGCGGCATGAAACCTTTACCCTTTATGAGTCCCTGTCTTGAAATCTGTTTGTCTTCCAGCCTCTGTTTCTTACCAAGTGGAAATCATACGCGACAAAAGTAAAACGAAAGCACTCGTAAGGCCAACGCACTCGGCTAGTTGTCGAGAGATCTTGGGTTTGATCCCAGCGGTGTACGGATAATAATTTTTCGGTTGCTGTGTGTTAATTAAAGAAAACGTGGAAAGAGCAATCACTTTGTCTATTCACATTGTCTCTTCGTATTTGGAAGATTTTCCCTAAAAGTAAAACTATTTTATAAACCTCTCCCTCTCTCTCTCACTCTTTCTTACTTGCCCAAACATGCCTCCTGGGCCTTTATTAATAATGGGCCTATAGACCCTTCCCCTTAATCCGGCCTTGCCTGTAACACCGAACTAAAGCACCTATAGACCCTGTAACACCGAACTACAATTGAAATCAACAAAACAACGCAAATACGCATGCGCACTCTACTCCGGCATCAGCCTGTATGTTGGTTTCTGTGCACAGCATCTTGTTATCCATGATATGTGGGCGATAGTTACTTCTCGTTGAGCCTTAACTTTTTCTGAGTTAGATATTCTTTGCCTCAGAGTACCTTTTTTTCCTTGAGGAAGTAAAATATTTTTTTCCCAGCCGCAACGAATTTTCATTTTGTAAAATTATTTCGCTAATCGTTCGTACGCATGTGCAGCCGAGGAATTTTGCAAAAAAATATCGGGGTACAGCAGTCAAACAGAAGTCAACGACAGCGAGATTTCGGAAAATTCGATCTTGTGAAGATAAGAAACCCTCCATTTGGACTGACGATAAATTGGATGAAGTACAGAGAGCACTGCAGCATTCCCCAACGAAAAGCCTCAGGAAACTCGCAGTGCGATCATCAATCTCATACAGTAGTGCTCATAAATCTGCAAGATCGTTACACATTCATCCATATCCGATTCACTCAGTCCATGAACTGAAGGACCCAGATCAAGGTAAATGAATAAACTTCTGCAAATGGTTACGATTATTCGTTGACAGAGGCGTCTTTAGACCTTTTGAGGCCCTAGGCGCTAATGATTCAGGGCCCTCCCCCGTCCTTCCTTCTTATCGCCTCAAAAATTTTCATCCGTGAGATTAAAAAAAAAAGGAAATCCAAGAAAATAGTGTTTTCACTTTTTAAAATGCCATTCTCTCTTCTTATTTTTAGAAAATTTTGTAAGAAACCGTACTAATATAATCATCCGTGATTACATTAGTACTGTTTCTTACAAAAAGTCTGTCCGTGCGTATCAATCTTTTTTGGTTTTAGAATTATCTCAAAAGTTATTTTAGCGGTTAATAGGAATTCAAAGGATATTAAGTTTGACACTCTAAACATCCCATATACTCGTACTTCATGAATTCACCGTTAAGGGCTATTAAAGTCGAAAATTCAAAAATTAAAGCTCTGTTGTGAAGAAACTATTCAACTTAAAGAAAAGAAAATATTTTTCTGCCTCTCAGATTAAGCTCAACTGTTCCTTCTCGAATATTTAAATTTTCCGATTAGTTCGTTAGTTTTCTGCTAGAGGCGCTCAAGGTCAAAAGATTTGGTTTTCACAGATTTTTCAAAAAAAATTGCGAATGAGAGAGCATACAAATTCATGAAATTTTGCCCATTTTAAATTTCACTACTAGTTCATAAATTTCCTGGAATTAGAGCTGAGGAAGATCTTGATTACCCTACTCCAAAGGGAAAAAGCAATAAACAGCAAAATCTCCTATCATCAGGGCAGCACTCCTCATTGCAGTTGAGGGAGAAAGGTTCCAATACAAATGGCTGAAAGTAGCATGAAAGTAATTTATAGCACAGCAGACCAGTTAAATATTCGCTTTAAACAATGAAAAGTGTGGGAAGCATGAATCCTTCCTTCAGCAATTCCTAAACGGAAAGCTAAATTACTTTAGCTTTCCGTTCCTTACAAAACAAAATAGATAAGAACTCGAAAATTTGGAGCACCAACAAAGCAAGAAAAAATGTGTTGCTAATATCAGAAAGTGAAATATCAATTGACAATACAAACCAAGTGGTCGCTTTAAGGATTGATTTGTTTCGGTCCATGAAAACCAAAATAATATGGGCAATCCATTTATACGTTTTCGGGGCCCTTTAAGCTGTGGGGCTCTAGGCGTGCGCTTAGTCGGAAATCCGCCCCTGTTCGTTGAAGAACACGGAATACAGATTCTTGATACAGCTTTTTTTTTTCAGTGACGAGGCCTGGTTTCACGTCGGTGTCTATGCGAATAGTCAGAACAATAGGATTTGGTCATATGAAAATCCACATGTTTTTCATGAAAAAGTTTTGCATTCTCAAAAACTTGGAGTTTGGTGTGCGATATCACATAGTGGGACCAATTTTCTTTGAAACGACAGTGAATAGTTCCATCTACCAAGACATCATCACACAGTTCGTGCACTCTTCCATCGATGTCAGCGAACGACATTATTGGTTCCAGCAAAAAGCTGCCACGGGCCACACGTCGGCTAGTATCGTACGTTTTTTGCAATAATGTTTTCGGTGACCGTCTCATCTCGAAAGAATTGTGGCCCCCACGATCACCCGATTTATCACCACCGGATTTTTTCCTTTCCGGGGTATCTCAAAGATGTTGTTTGTAAGAATGATCCTGGGTGAACTCAAAATGAGCATTGCAACTGCCATTGAAAACATCAGGGTGCAGGTGCTTTACAAGATGGCATCAAATCCTGGCAAAAAGGGCGCGCGTTTGCATCCACGGAAGAGGTGGCTACTTTCAACATATATTAAAATGAGGTTCCTATTCTAGTTTCATTATAAAGGAGAGATTATAGCCTGTAATTGTAAGTGTTTCATTTTTCATACACTGTACTTGTAAATAACCTTGAAACAGATATGTATTATGTCTGTGTTACGTGACTTTTTGATCACTCTGTATATGTATCTGTTGCTATCTCTTTTTCTTTTTCTAAGTTTCGTCGGTTTCTGGAATACCATGGAATGTTCTATTAATAAATTTGAGCGTATTCTTTTTCATTAAAATACATTTTTTTAAATTTCTTTTGGTTAAAATATAGTCATCATGACATAACAGACGTCAGCTTCTTCTGGGTGAGACACCAACTTGCTTGGACCAAACTTTGGTAAACTGAGCAAAGCAAAAAGTAAGTTATTTCATTATGCATAGAAGTCCCCCCCCCTTCCCCCCCAAATCACCGTTCGCCTGCTTTTTCCATGCTCATTCCTAGTTTCCAGCACTTAAAATAATGCAACAATCTTCCGTCGGATGCCCAAAATGTAAGATAAATCAACGAGAGTTCTACGAGAACACCAGTTTGTTTGATTCTGCCAATTAATCTTCTATGGCTCTCTCCTGTGAGGCTCGTCCTAACGACCCCGTTGCCTTTACTAAGGCTCAAAATACTTAACGTTGTGGCTGATCTTAGTAACTTGCCGGTGAGACAGTTAGAACGAGTAACTAAAATTAAGCCGTTTGTTTGAGTTTTCTTTTTCCATTTATTTTCCTTTTCTTTTCTTTTCACTTACTTACCCCTTGCTCGTTTTCTTTTTTTTTTTTTTTTTTTTTTTTTTTGCTTTTACATTCCCAAAAATAGTTTCAGAAAGTTTTCTTAAGCAGAACCATTGCGTTTCATACATCATCCCGCCTTTTCTTAGATGACGGAAATCCGTGTTATTAATTGCATTCGCTAAGATATCACTAATTCTGGAAGCAGGACTGTAAAAATTAAAAATTCTAGCAGTCCCTCTTTAAGAAACAAGTTAGTAAAATCATGCAGCGCATTGATTATAATACGCTTTCCAACATACCAGAAATCATTACTCAAGTTATGAAGGATAATGGCTGTGGAATACATCTCGCTCCTGTGCCCTGACCTTCGATCCAATTTCGATGATATTCAACAAAACCGGTTCAGTGTACCTCCGAAATAACATGATAAAGTTTTGTCGTAATAGAAGCATTTTTACGAAAGTTATGAGGATAATAGCTATGGAATAGATCCCGCTCCTGTGTCCTAACCTTTGACTCCATTTCGCCCATTTTCAATAGGATTCGTCCCCTACAACGTACTGAGATTTCATCCAAATCGAAGCATAATGGCGATGGAAGTGAGTTCACTCCTATGTCCTGACCTTTGACCCCATTTCGCTCATTTTCCATAGGGGTTGTCCCCCAGGTGGTGCCCTACCACATACTAAAATTTCATCGAAATCGAACCTGTTTTACGTTAGTTATGACGTATAAGAGCAGTGGAATAGATCACGCTCCTATGTCCTGACCTTTGACCCCATTTCGTTCACTTTCAATAGCGTTCCTTCCCAGGTGGCCTCCTACCACATACTAAAATTTCATCGAAATCGAACGACTGTTACGCAAGCTATCGTGCGGACGGGCATACGAACACACAACGCGTGATGTAATGAGGCAGATGGGAATCGCGACCATCTGCTCGAAAGAGTGTGACGTCATAAAACTCTAATAGGATCCACACACAACGCATGACGCAATGAGACAGATGGTGTGACCGCGCGTCATAAAACTTTAATAGGATCCACACTCAAAGCATGACGCAATGAGACAGATGGTGTGACCGCGCGTCATAAAACTTTAATAAGATCGACACACAAAGCATGACGCAATGAGACAGATGGTGTGACCGCACGTCATAATCTCAATCGCGAGCTTGGGACGTCAAAAGATTTCTAAGCATAGGCAACATTAATGGAACGACGCCATAACACTGAAAACGTGGTAATTCGGGGTGGTTATTTAACCCACTAAACGAATTTTCCTAAAGTAGAGATCAAGCTAAATCGATTTTTAGTACCAGAAAACGGTAGGTTAACTACTTTCATCAAAATCCTTAGGAGCCGTTTTCAAAATAAAATTTTCATGTATATGCAAGAATTGCTTATTTAAGGTGGACGTCAAGTAATTTTGCTTCCTATACTTCCAATGGAAAAACTTCTGTACACATTTTCTTCACAATTAATGCGTTCCCAAGGATGAAAATTTTAACATCAATTAAAATAGCTTCATTTTACAATTTGGAATACTTAATATTTTCAAAAACATAACCATTATTATGCAATCCAACATCTATTGGTCTACTGACGTCATCAAAGTACAGGTTGCGCCATCTTTTTTCTGGTTTCAACACCACCAAAGGAAACGTTATTGTTTTTAATATAATTATGGTTATGTTTTAGAAAATGTTAAGTATTCCAAGTCATAATATGAAGTTATTTTAATCGATGTTCAAATTTCCATCCTTGGGAACACACTAATTGTGAAGGAAATGTGTACACAAGTTTTTCCGTTGGAAATATAGGAAGCAAAATTACTTGACGTCCACCGTAATAGTATGGGATAAAGGCGATGGAATGGATCCCGATCCTATGTCCTGACCTAGGACGCCATTGTCTTATTTTCAATAGGGTTCTTCTCCAGGTGGTCCATTACCACATACTATAATTTCATCGAAATCGAACCATTTTTACTCACGTTTTGATGCATAAGGCATTGGAATGAATCCTGCTCCTATGTCCTGACCTTTAACCTCACTTCACCCATTTTCAATAGGGTTCGTCCCCAGGCGGTACCCTACCACATACTAAAAGTTTCATAGAAATCGAACCATATTTACGCAAGTCATGAGGCATAAAAGCAATGAAATGGATCCTGCGCCTATGTCGGGACCTTTAACCCCATTTCTCCCATTTTCAATAGGGTTCGTCCCCAGGTGGTCCCCTACCACATACTAAAATTTCATCGAAATCGAACCATTTTTACGTGTGTTTTCGTGCCGACAGACGAACGGACGGACGGAAAAAGCTGGAGCATATTCGCTTCTTCAACCTACGGTTGGAAAGCGTAAAAAAACGCGATCTATGTGTATATGACTTCCGTAAATTTTTCATAGTACTATGCATTAACCTTTAAATGGAATTATTTTTGCAGGTTCTATTATTTACTTTCATTCCTGCATTATTAAATTGTAGGTTACATGCAATTTAAAAAAAAGAAATCGAGAGGCTATGCTGGTACTCTTTGTAGATCATATATGCTATGCATCTTTCGAATGCGAAGATCTTTGTGGGTGTGAAATAAAATGAGTGATTCGACGGTATACATTTACGTACAACACATTGCATTTATTTGCGTCCCTCACGACCACACCGAGCTATAGTACGGTACATACTAAATGGATTTAAATCATAACAACCAACAGTGGCTCACGGAGGATTTCTTTATGAGGTGGCCTAAAATATTATAGATGCAAATGAAACTACACTGCAAAAGCATCTCCTAAAATACTGGGAAGCGATAAAAATATTCCAGCCTCATTTAGGTGTATTTTTAATGATTCGTAAAATATACATTTAAAAACATACGCAAATATTTGGTTGTTGCAGGCGAAACGTTGGATTTCAGGATGACGTCATTTCGAGCCGTACAAACACCGGCAGATGACGCTAGTGTGTTTGATCGGGAAGGTTAAATATCCCAGCCCGTCGGCTACGGAATCATACAGCCGCGGATGGCTTAGTGGTTAGCAGTTCAGACTATCGATGCTAGGTCCCCAGGTTCGAACCTGGGCTGATCTTTCAGAGATGGTGTGATTCACTAACAATCGCTGAATATCGGACGAGCCCGTTAAGTGACGGCCCCCAGGCTGGACCCACTGGTTAAATGGGTATCCGTTCCTATGCCCCCCCCCCCCGAAATTCTCTCACCATCTATGTGCAGTATCGTACTTGTACGGTGGCGCCATCTACTGTACTCTAATCTCACTACAAACTGTTCTGTCAAAGTCGCTACACTTGCTCTCATACCTTCCGTTTCTGTGTCCTGCCCCAAAAGCGATCTCGCTGTAAGTGGCTGGGACCTAAACTCTACTCATTGTGGACGGAAGTCCTACAAGAAAAAAAAATGCTACGGAATTATTTCGGGGATAGCTCGTAGTGTGATCGTGTAGCCAGAACATGGAAGGAGGCCAATTACGGATACCTTTTCTGTATGAGTTCAAACTGGGCCACAAAGCCGCAGAAGCAGCAAGGAATAGCAACACATCATTTGGAAATGACACAGTAAATGAACGGACCATGCAGTGATGGTTCAAAAAATGCCCAGCCAGTGATATGGAACTTGCAAATGCACCGTGCGGGCACTCAGCGCCAGCCATCGACAACGACGAATTGCAAACTTTAGTTGAGAATGACCCGAGCCAAACTGTGCAAGACATGGCAGAGAAATTAGGCGTCCACTATCGACAGTTTCCAATCACTTGCAAGAACTTAATAAAGTCAAGAAGCTGGATAAATGGGTTTCCCTTGAGCTGACTGAGAACAACATGAAGCATCGACTGGAGGTTTGCACTTCGCTGCTCTCCCGGAACAGAAACGCTCCGTTTTTGCACAGAGTAGTGACTTGTGACAAAAAATGGATAATGCACGACAATCGTCCCAGATCTGCACAATAGCTAGATGTCGGAGCGGACCCAAAACACATGCCGAAACCAGAACTTCATCTGGAGAAGATAATGATGACTGTTTGGTGGTGTGCAACCGGTATTCTGCACTATTCATTCATGAAATATGGCGAAACCATTAATACAGAGAAATGCCGCAACCAGCTGGATGCAATGCATCAAAAGTTACGCGTCAAGCGGCCGAGATTGGTCGACAGAGATGGCGTTGTTCTGCTTGATTACAACGCAAGACCCCACGTTTCAAGAACAACGATCCAAAAATTACACAACCTGGACCATGAGGCTCTTTCGCACCCAGCTTACTCTCCCGAACTCTCGCCCACTGACTGCCACTTGTTCAAGCATTTGGACCATTTTTTGGGGCTGGGAAACGATTCACCAATGAAGCAGCGGTCGAAACACGCCTTTGAACAGTTTCTGCAGTCCACAACGGTTGACTTCTATGCAACTGGTATCAATGCACTGGTATCGCAATGGGAGAAATATATTGCAGCTAATGGTGCCTATTTTAACTGATACAGGTCGGTTTCCACCGTGTAACTGCAGATGGCAGTTTCATTCCTAAAACCGACATTTCATGTGCAACAACCTAATATATTTAAAAGTAAGCAGTTAATAAAAAAGAAGAACCAAGTGATACCCCGGGCCCATGGACCATCCCCAATGAGTGCGCCACTGACAATAAACAATAAGTTTTAATAATTCCTGACATTCAGCGGTACTTAGGCAGGTGGATTAATCAATGTTATTGTAATAAAACCAATCAAAGCAGATGAGTGAGTCATAAACGTAAATATTTACAAAACTATGGCGGCGGTAATAGTTAGCATTTCGACTGTTTAGGGGCACCGGAAAGTAATGTCGTTTTTGGAAAAGAAAAGAAACACTATTTTTAACACAAGAAATTTATTTCTTAATCAGTTATATAATCGCCATCATTATCGATCGCACTCGCCCATCGTGAAACCAAACTTTCAATGCTGTCTTTATAAAAAGATGTTGGCTGTGATGCAAAGAAGTCTGAGAGCCCCGTTTTGACATCATCAATATTGTGGAATCTTTTTCCATTAAGAATGTGCTGCAGAGATCTGAAAAAATGGTAATCAGATGGCGCAATGTCCGAGGAATAAGGGGAATCGGACAGAACTTCCCAACCAAAATCTCTGATCGTCTTCTGGGTCCGTATCGCCGTGTGAGGTCTCGCGTTGTCATGCTGGAGGATGTCACCTTCTCTGTTGACCAGTGCTGAATGTTTTACAAAACTTTTAGCTTGTTTCAAACGGTCCAGTTGTTGACAATAGAGGTCTGACGTTACGGTCATTCCGCGTTCCAAGAGCTGAAAGTCATCTATGCCTGCTGTAGTCCACCAAACGTAGAGCAAAACCTTTTTGGGGTGTAGGCCTGGTTTTGACGTAGGAACTGGTGTCTGACCTGGAAAAAGCCACTGGTTTTTGCCTTTGTTGTTCACGTAAAGAGCCCACTTTTCATCTCCAGTGACAAATCGATGAAGAATTGGATCCTTTTCCTGTCGGCTGAGCAAAGAGTAGCAGATGGTGAAATGCTTGGCTTTGTTGTCAGGTAAAAGTTGGTGTGGGACCCAAACTCCTTGTCTATAGACCTTCCCTATTTGTTGCAGGTGCTCTTGAAGAGTAGACCATGATGCATTAGGAAGTTGAGATAATTAATCAATGGTTTGACGAGGATCTGCCTCAACGGTTGCACGCAGCAGGTCATTGTCCAGCTCCGTGGGCCTTCCTGCAAGAGGGACTTCAGAGAGGTCAAAATTACCCGACCGGCATTGGGCGAACCAACGGGACATTTAACGTATTCTTGGGGACATTTAACGTATTCGGATAAGCAGCTCAAATGTTATTGGTGGCCACTGTTGCATTGTTACCCTTGTGAAATTCATAAAGCATACAGTGACGAACATGGATCTCCTCGGGTTTTATGTCACTCATTTTGTTCTGCAAATCTCGAAGACAAAAACGCCTACATAAGTTAAAGGCGAATAGTTCATTCACTTGTACATACACTTATTTTACGTTGAACGTATATAAACACCTCTCAACTGCTTCCTAAACTTAGCCCGCCCAAAAATTACATTACCGTATTTTTCCGGGAATAAGACGGTCCCGATGTATAAGACGATCCATACTTTTTCGAACTGAAAATTAAGAAATCAATATTTTTATTACAAAAACGGACACATTTGATATTTTTTAGAAATTAGGTAATATCACAGACTAGTCTGTGATGATTTATAAAAAGAAAAGAAGTTTGGAAATTTATATTATTTAGAAATTAGGTAATATTTTTAAGATACAAACTATGAAATTATGCATCACTTTCTTCAGCGCTATTAGTTCCAGACATATCACTTTCTTCAGCGCTATTAGTTCCATACATATCACTTTCTTCAGCGCTATTCCAGTCATAGCACTTTCTTCAGCACTATTAGATCCAGACATATCTCTTTCTTCAGCGCTATTTGTTCTAGTCATATCACTTTCTTCAGCGCTATTAGTTCCATACATATCACTTTCTTCAGCGCTATTAGTTCCAGTCATATTATTTTCTTCAGCGCTATTTGTTCTAGTCATATCCCTTTCTTCAGCGCTATTAGTTCCATACATATCACTTTCTTCAGCGCTATTAGTTCCAGTCATATTACTTTCTTCAGCGCTATTAGTTCCAGTCATATCACTTTCTTCAGCGCTATTAGTTCCAGTCATATCACTTTCTTCAGCGCTATACCAGTCATAGCACTTTCTTCAGCACTATTAGATCCAGACATATCTCTTTCTTCAGCGCTATTTGTTCTAGTCATATCCCTTTCTTCAGCGCTATTAGTTCCATACATATCCCTTTCTTCAGCGCTATTAGTTCCATACATATCCCTTTCTTCAGCGCTATTAGTTCCAGTCATATTATTTTCTTCAGTACTATTTGTTCTAGTCATATCACTTTCTTCAGCGCTATTAGTTCCATACATATCACTTTCTTCAGCGCTATTAGTTCCAGTTATATTATTTTCTTCAGCGCTATTAGTTCCAGTCATATCACTTTCTTCAGCGCTGTTAGTTCCAGACGTATAAATTTTTTAGCGCTATTAGTTCCATTCATATCACTTTCTTCAGCGCTATTAGTTCCAGTCATATAACTTTCTTCAGCGCTATTAGTTCCAGACATATCACTTTCTTCAGCGCTATTAGTTCCAGTCATATCACTTTCTTCAGCGCTATTAGTTCTAGACATATTACTTTCTTCAGCGCTTTTACTTCCAGTCATATCACTTTCTTCAGCGCTATTAGTTCCAGACATATCACTTTTTTCAGCGCTATTAGTTACAGACATCAATTTCTTCAACCTCAACTGCATCACTTCTGTCATCTGAGTCACTGTCTATGTATATATATTAGAACATCCTGAGTTCCATCCATGGCATTGCTGATTCCACATTTCTTGAGGGATTTCACAACCACCTCTTGCTTGACTCCATTCCACGAGTTTAGGACCCAGTCGCAGACCTCAGTGATGGTTGTTTTTTTCACTCTCTCCCTGTCGCTGTAAATTTATTACCTGCTTTTTGCATTCATTTATTCCATTCTTCTTTTTTTTTTTTTTTTTATTGGAGGTTTAACGACCACCGTGAGCAACTCAATGGGCTATAAGCAGTCGCCCGTCCCTAATTTAGGGTCACTGGTTCCAGGGAAGGAGAGAGCCAGTACCGTAAGACAAACACAACATCCATGCCTGACCGGGATTCGAACCCGGACCCCTTACGGACGAATGATCAGAGGCCAGATCCTTAGACCACTGCGCCACCGGGGCGGCACCATTCTTCTTTCATCGGGGCTTTGTAGGGTTTGTTGATATAAACATTATGAGGCTGTAGCTGACCTGTAAGTCCACCAGGAATAATTGCTTGTAAGTCGCAGTGGGGAGGATTGCATGAAAGAATGCCCACGGAAAAAACGCCCACGGAAAAAACGCCCACTTTTCGAAAGTAGGAAAAAACGCCCACGGAAAAATCGCCCACAGACAAAATGCTCACGGGAAAAATATGTGATCGACTGATAAGTTTATATGTCTGTTATAAACGGTGTTCGGACAACTGGTCACAGACTGCTGGCCAAAAAACCGTTAGGGGCCATATAAAAATTGCAGTTTCTTGGCCACCTCACCTACATAACGCGAATATGGGAATGACGGAATGAAAACTTTTAGAAGGGCCTAAACGTTAGTCCTAATATTATTTTCTGCCTGAGTAATACCGCAATATTAATAACTTGATGTGTAAAATATTTTCTGCAAACCTTACAAATACGAGAGGAAAGTTCGGATTGCACTGATGGACGTACAGGTTGTATGATGTTGGCCTGAAAGCCGTGGTAGTCTTATGCAACATTTATTTAAAAACATACTAATGATTCACCGTTGTCTTCAAGCCAACTGCTGTACAATATTTTTCTAGAAACTACAAATAAAAAAATTATCTGCGAGTATGTGCAAACCCAGGGAATTTGTCTGGGGAGGGGGTGCTTAAAACTAAAATATGAAATATAAAGCATTTCTGGTCCGATCGGGAGATTTCCAGCGTTTACAAGCTACAACACGTCGAATTATCTGAGGGCATCTGCTGCCTCAGGAAACTAGTCGGGGTGGGGAGGGGGAGGTAATACCAAAATCGTAAAATATCAAGATTTCTCTTCCGATCTGGAGATCTTCAGCATTTAGAAACTGCAACTCGACAAATTTTCTTAGCGCATGTCACTCTCTGAAACCTGTCGGCGAAGAGGGGGGGGGGAATACCAAAAGTGTAAAATATGAACAATTTCTCGTCCGATCGGGAGATTCTCGGCAATTAGCAGCTACAACTCGACACATTATCTGAAGGCATGTGAATGATGAAAATCTCCGGGTCGGACAAGAAATTATATATAATTCACAATTATCATATAACCCCCCCCCCACCCCACCCCACCCCACCCCCAGGTTTGCTGAGTAGGCACGTGCCCTCAAATAATCAGTCCAGCTGTAGCTTGTAAATGCTGAAAATCTCCCGATGGGACGATACATTTTTCAAATCTTACAGTTTTGATATTACCCCCTCCCCGACAGGTTTCCTGAGTCAGCACATGCGCTCAGATAATTTGCAGACTTGTAGTTTGAAAACCCTTAAATCTTTTGCTGAGATGTAGATCATAAACATTTCTTATAAAGAATTACATTAATTATCGCAATTAAGAAAAGACGAAATTACGGAAACTATATATGACTCTGATTACCAACCTCTGGGGGTCGTGGGCACGAAGCGGTCAAAAACGTTATTTTTATACGGCCCCTTAAAATTTTTGTGGCCAGTTCTCCGGTGGCCAGTTCTCCTACACCCGTCATGTAGAAATTAACTGTTTTAGTTGTCCTTTGGAAAACTCCCAGGAAGCTATGAGTGCGTATTTTTTTCTTTACACTGGGAAGAAAAGAAGTATGCCTGTAACTTGAAATTATACTACTCACGGGGAAGACACACCCCGACCGGTGGCCAACCGATAAATTTAAATGAAATATATCGCTTGTTATTTGGGGTGCGGTCGCTAGCAAACGTTCCAGCTGCAGCTGCAAAGCACCACTTTGACGAAAGACAGATGCCCCCCCCCCCTTCCGCTCGCCGTATACAAAAGAGGATTTCCAAAAGAGACAAGAGTGGTAAGAAAGCACATTACACAAAGTTATATCTGTACATTGCGCCTTTTACGAAAATCGCTTTTACAATTAAATGCATTATACTTTAAAAGTATTTATAAAAAAAATAATCTGACTTTTAATTATTTCCCTTTTAATTGATATAGTTAAATAACAAACATGCATAGTTTTATAAAAATTAAGACCTTACTTTAAAAAATAAGAATAGTCACAAATTTATTACAGTAAAGCCGAACTGGAATTTTTTAAGAAAGTAGCTACTCTACAGTAGTAAGTTGAAAGTTAACAATCTTATTTGGTTCTTCACTAGGCCACCCGCGGCCCTTAAGTCATAAGTCCTAGGCCTTGGCCTATTTAACAGTTTTTATTCTAACGATGTTATATTCATAACGTTTACGTAACACATCAAATTATTAGTATTGCGGTATTACTCAGGCAGAAAATAATATTAGCACTAACGTTTAGGCCCTCCTAAAAGTTTTCGTTCCGTCATTCCCATATTCGTAAAATTTACATAACAAGTATTGTCAATAATCAAACAGAAGTCATCGCTCTTTCCACGTTTATAAGTGAGTCACGGAAAAATTCTCAGTGGCCGCCACCAGGAATCGAACTTAGGGTCTTCCAGTTACGCGCCGGATATGCTTCCACTGCACCACAGCTATTCCTATTCCACGTCAAATGTCTGTATTAATTGTCAATAATATTGCGCTTCTACTTATGCACCATACATTCAATCCATACATTAATTAATAGGCCGTAGGCCTAAGCCTATTCAACACTTTTTTTTTTCGCCTGTGAATTAATTAAGTAAAAGAAAAATATTGCAAACTTGACATGTTATGTAAATATTTAGTACCTACGTAAAAGTGCAGCGTTATTAAAAAATCCCACCTTAGGGTCCTTTTCGGAACATACATGAATTATGCTGTAATTCTCGCTTGGCTTACATAGAACGTTTTCTCGAAATTTGTTTGGAGTTCCTAATTCAATTCTCAATGTAGGCCAAAAATCGATAATACTTACAACCCCCCTGGAACTTTTGTGGCCAATTCTCCTACACCCATTTTCGTTATGTAGGTGAGGTGGCCAAGAAACCGCAATTTTTATATGACCCCTAACGGTTTTTTGGCCAGCAGTCTGTGACCAGATGTCCGAACACCGTTTATAACAGACATATAAACTTATCAGTCGATCACATATTTTTCCCGTGAGCATTTTGTCTGTGGGCGATTTTTCCGTGGGCGTTTTTTCCTACTTTCGAAAAGTGGGCGTTTTTTCCGTGGGCGTTTTTTCCGTGGGCATTCTTTCCTCATACCGTGGGGAGAGGGGCTAATGGTAAACACAGGGTTCTCCCAACCGGTTGGCCCCCGTGTATAAGACGACCCCCAATTTTTGGTCTAAAAATTTTGGAAAAAAATATCGTTTTATACACGGAAAAATACGGTACTTTCCGGTACTCCCAATAATTTAATGCTAATCATGATTTTCGACGAACCTTAATTAACAAAAATTGGGTTACTTGAAAGTAATTGGTAAATTTTTGATATAATGCTGTCCTTGATGAAACGTCACAATGTAATGAAACAAACCGCGGCGTTACGTCAGGGGTTGGTGGCATGTAAAACATGATTAAAAAAAAAAAAAAAAAGAACCATAGAAAGCCATCAAAGAGAAAATGCAGAGGGTCGAAGGACTAGATTTTTGCGTTTAATAAAGATAAGGAAAATTAAAGCTTGCGAACCCGTCAGTAATTTAAAGTACAGTTATCCGGAAAGTGCAGCTTTATTATACAGTTCGTGTTCCATCTTCTCTTTATCTTTCTTTCTTTCTTTTTTTCCCCGTAAAAATTTTGTTTTGTGGTTCCTAAGCAACTCCGCCTCCTCTCCTGATCTTCCCAAGTCAGCGTTGCTTTGCATGAATAAATAGCCTTCACATACGCGAGCCGTGGTTTTTGCAGGAGGTGCTGCTGACCATGCGAACGGCGTACTCGCCTGAGGTCCTTCCATCCACCCAAACGGTTGAACAAATAAACCGGTCTTGGTGCTTCCAGTGATGCCAGCCAGCTGCTCCCACTACTACATACGTGACGTGCAGCACAGCAATCACTCGTTTCGGTTGACTGTTCGGCAGGAAGCTCTCCAAACGATAGGGAGTGAGAGAGGGGGGGGGGGGGGGGGAAGAGAGTGAGAGAGAGAACGAAAATCATGCAGATCCCACATGCTTAAGGAGAAACATTTTTTACAGAAGAAATTCTCGTATTTAGTCCACTTTCGCTTCGTGATCACTGCTATACAGTAACTGCACACAACGCAATCATCTGCTATTGCTCAAATAACTTCATTTGAAACAATCGTCAGTTTTTTTTTTGTGCTATATATTAAGAAGTTTGTAGAAATCAGTGTAGTGGCGCAAAGCAGAGAGTCCCCCGTGAAAATTTATTTAAGGCCTTCCCTAACAATCTCCAAGCAGTAGCGCCTAACTACAATTTTCTGTGTAGGGGCAAAAGCTTCCAAATATACATATACATATGACTTTGTAGTGTTGGCTTGGTTTAATTTCATGTATTGTGCTTAAGCTAGGTTCTATGATACAGTATTACATATGCAAAATTAAATTACTCGATGAATAGGAGGCAATCGATGAATATACATGAACTTTTCTCGCTGCATTTCGTTTCGGGTATCGTTCACTTGATCGAAAGATCACTTGACCGAAAATCACTTGATCGAAAGGTACGTTTCACCGAAGGGTCACATGACCGAAACGTTCATTTCACCGAAAGGTCACTTCACCTAAAAATTCATTTCATCGAAAGGTCATTTGATCGAAAAGTTCATTTCACCGAAGGATTACTTCACCCAAAAGTTCGTTAGATCGAAAGATCATTTCACCGAATGGTAAGTTTATCGATTTTCCGTAAGAAATAGCAATACAATATCCGTTTATTGCCATAGACTTACAAATATTTAAATAAATAAATATCGCCAATAAACGGATATTGCATTGCTATTTCTTACTGATTATTTTTTTCTTTTTTGGCGTAATCTACACGAAGTTTCATTTTATGACTTAGAATTTTGTTGTTAGATTTGCATGCGGATTTTTGAAAAACTGGCCACCTAAACGTTATGGTATTGCATAAAAAATGTACTTTCGATTTCTACAAAGCACCTCGCCGTAGGTAAGTCTTTTGAAATATAACATTAATTATAAGGCCTAGGTCTGGGACTTTTTAGTAAATTTCAATCGTCCGAGCTCATATTCACAAGAAAATAATGTTCCACTTTTACACAACACAAAATATTAATTTTTTGACCATAGGCCTAGATATAGACTTTTCCAGCAGATTTTAACATTCAGAACTCATATTCATAAGCGTTACATAAAATTTAAAGTAAAATGTGTTGCACTTTTACTCAAGCCCAAAACATTAATTTTAAGGCATTAGGACGGGACCTGGGCATTTTTAACAAATTTTAGTCCTCCGTGCTCATTTATATAAGGTTTCCTTAAGGAATCAAGTTATTAAAAATGTTCCCCCTACTACTCAACCAAAATCGATAATTTTTAGGCCCTAGGCCTAGATATAGGATTTGTTGAAATTTTAGTCCTCCATGCTCATGTTCATCGCTGATTTTAAAGCTGATTTTTTTGTGTCCGAGTAAATGTACAGTAGTATTAACATGACTTGTTATGTAAACCTTATCCTGGATTGGGGGCCGTTAGTGCTGAAACACGGATGATTTTAATTACCTCCCAGCAAAAACAGTCTTGCTGGCCCAGCACTATGTTGCCGCTGCCAAAACGTCAACAAAATGTCCGGGCGGCCAACAGAAGGGCCAGCACTTCAGGCCCACAGTTGGCACCCCATCAGTTGTCATATGCCACAACAGGGCCATCAGTGGTCCATCACAGGCAGTACTTGCCACATGTGACCCTTCAGTGGCCCTGCAAGCACGTGCCAGAAATGATGGCTAGCCTAATGTGGTCCGCTAGTGTGCCGTTAGTGGCAGCCAGCAACCACTTGACGTAACTGGTGGCTTGCCGAATCTTGTCCGCCAATTTCCCAGTAGTAGCCATAATAATAAAAAAAAAAAAAAGCAAGGATAGCCGCAGTTTCCCAAAGCTACAATTTTTTTTCCTACCCTTACGAAGCTTGTGAATTAACGCACTGCGCTGGGGAAATTTTCTCAACAGGACCGAAAAAACGCCTGTTTGCATCTGACTAGATTTAAACCAGGGCCGTTGGCGTGGCAGCAGAGCTCTCTACCGACCGGACTAATTTGCCACGCTCAAGCGTATGCTTAAAGCTGTCTGTTTGGTATGCAATGTGTAATCGACTGTTTCTCTCTTTCATTTTACAGTATTGCGAGGTATTTTTCATAAAAGTCAGTTTCATATAATTGATAAATTAATTTTTTCAACGTAACGATAGTTTTTTGTTTTTTTTTACCTTAAGGGAACTTCACTTATTTTCAAGGCGTGTACATACTTAGAGTCGCTTCCAAAGTTTTATACTGTCCTTGCCGTCTTGAAAAGAGATTGTTGAATAAATATATATTTACCCGGGTTCATGTCACGTTCTGTTACATTTTTAACGTTGTGTCTTTCCTTTCCGTTGTCCGAAGCTACATTTGTTTTAAAGAGTAAAAGATATTTTATTTTACTTCTCGTTATTTTTAGAAGCGAATTCCTCCCAGTCTTGTGTATTCAACCCATGAATGAGTACACCACATAGCGTTGCTTTTTTTTTCTTTCAAATAATTAATAAATTTTGTACGCGTATAATTCTTCTTTTTTTTTCCAACAAACGTTGTTTTAATGGTTTTCCAGGATATTTGTTTCAAGCGGTTTCAAATTTTTCTTGTTATTCATCCACTCCATTCCATGAATTGTTATTCATGGGAATGGAGTGGGTGTATTTCATGGCTGTAATCTAGTATTTCACGGCTTAATCTGATATCTTCGTCGACGTAAAATTTCATTAAGAAATTAATTCGCCTCTCCACATATGGATTTTTTTCTTAACATCCACTAAAATAACACGATGGCGATAGCGTCGTCTTCAACTAACTGGTACCATGAGAGACACAGCTGGTGTTGCTTCTGCGCATGCGCTGTTCCGTTGCTTCCACCTGCTGTTGGGGTTGCATTGGTTGCCAGCAACGGGCCAATAGTGGCACTTGCTTAGAGGCCCACAATTCACGGCGATGCTGCAGGGCCATCAATGGCTTGCCAACTGATAGCGCTGCCACCAACGGACCACTACCAGGCCGTGAGCTGCAGATTTCAGCCAGCAGTGACCCATCACTGCCAGCTGGTGGCCAGCAGTTTCCCAGCACTTGTGTTTTTGCTGGGCTGAAAAGGCCTAAACCGTGGCGTAGGGACTTAAAATTAATTATTTTTGTTTTATAATTAATTCTTCGCGTTCTTCGGGACACGGAGAAACCAAAAGTGTAATTTGAGTATGATCCCCTAAAGTTTCAGTGGTCTGTCTTCCGAATTGGCACCACGCTTCAGCATATCCTGTAAAGAAATTCAAAGTTTTCGATAAACTGACCCTTCGGTGAAATGACCTTTCGATGAAATGAACTTTTAGGTAAAGGGACCTTTCGGTGAAACGAACTTTTCGATCAAGTGACGCTTCGGTGGAATGTTACCTTTCGATCAAGTGACTTTTCGGTGAAATGAACTTTTAGGTAAAGAGACCTTTCGGTGAAAATGAACTTTTCGATCAAGTGACCCTTCGGTGGAATGCACCTTTCGATCAAGTGACCCTTCGGTGGAATGTACATTTCGATCAAGTAACTTTTCGATGAAATGAACTTTTAGGTAAAGTGACCTTTCGGTGAAATGAACTGTTCGATCAAGTGACCCTTCGGTGAAATGTACCTTTCGATCAAGTGACTTTTCGGTGAAATGAACTTTTAGGTAAAGAGACCTTTCGGTGAAATGAACTTTTCGATCAAGTGACCCTTCGGTGGAATGTACATTTGGATCAAGTGACCCTTCGGTGAAATGAACTTTTAGGTAAAGAGACCTTTCGGTGAAATGAACTTTTCGATCAAGTGACCCTTCGGCGAAATGTACCTTTCGATCAAGTGACTTTTCGGTGAAATGAACTTTTAGGTAAAGAGACCTTTCGGTGAAATGAACTTTTCGATCAAGTGACCCTTCGGTGGAATGCACCTTTCGATCAAGTGACTTTTCGGTAAAATGAACGTTTCGATCAAGTGATCTTTCGACGAAACAATCTTTTCGGTGAAGTGATTTTCGGTCAAGTGACCCTTCGATGAAGTAATCGTCGGGCAAATGAACCAGACCCTTTCGTTTCATACGTGCATATTATTTTCACATTTCGCTGAAATCCTGGCATTATAAACATTTCGCTGTGGTGGCTTGGTTTAATTTCATGTATTGTGGAGGAGGCCAACTTATCAGAAGAATCGTTGTTTTCAGGTTCCTGTCATTCGAGCAGGGAAACGAATAAATAAGTAGTTAAACAAATTGAATGTTATGACAGATGATTTCTTTCACACGTATCTTTATTCGTCAGATCGGAGGAAAAGGGAAAATATTGGAATATTAGTTGGTGTGATTGAATAGTAAATACTTCCAGCGGGAGTTGGATGTTATGGACGGCCTTCTCTACGTCCCCCCCCCCCCCCAATCTGTTCCTATCTTTGCGTGGCTACATGGCCGAGTGAAACCTCTTCTCCTTCCCACCGAAGATCTCCAACTGGACCCACCGTTTCTGACTGCTACGTCCAAATCCCCTTTACGATCTGTCCTCTTTCACGTAAGAAGTTGTACCCTTGATTGCTTACTCGGATTGTCAGTAGCGGATTCTCTCTGTGAGGGTGAGTCGTGTCCAACAACAGGGGTGGGGGCGGTATCCTTTTGCTCGTGGGAGGTCCCAGTCCGTGAAAAAATGCATTCCCCAAAATGAATCTGTGCTAAGTGCCTTTTTAACTGAGGATGTCCTTCGCGCACAAAATAACAAAGTTACAATTTAAATAAAGTCAAATTTTTCCATATAACAGTAGCAATATTCTCTCTAAGCGGCCGTGGGCACTGCGTGCCTAACCCAATAAGCTAGGCAGGCATCAAAACCATTTAAAAGATTATTTCCTCAGCTTCGCTTACTAATATAGTAGAAGTTGGAATTTGGATTGGAACCATTATTTTTTCTAATCCCCGCATTTTTATCACCGTTCTTTCAGCAATTGATTTTAAATAAAAAAAAAAAAAAAAAAAAAAAAGGCATCTTTGATCACGAATGGCCTAAATCTACCTTATTTTCTGACAAAATTTTGAGCAAAACTCTTTTTGCCAGAGGCTTGCAATTTAACTGACCGGAATGCCTTTTTCCCGCCAACTAGCATGGGTGCATTAGTTAGTACAATGAACTTGGTTACGGTTTGCTGTGATTGGCTGGCGCTTATGTGTTGTTTTGAGAAAACACTCAACATCTGCCTCTTTCTCGGAGTGGAAAAATCACTAATCCGCATTCGCGCGTTCACTATTTGCTCGCACGAGGCTACTTTGCAAGAAGCCTTTGTGAATGAAGAGGACAATGAGACGAACTTAGAAGGAACCGAACGGCATTTAAGAAAAGTGTTGTTTTGTCCTTTGGGCGCCCGAATTTTTTTACTTATTATTGTTTCTTCAGGTAATTGATTTTCGATTTATGAAAATTAATTTGGGATTTGGGAATTTTATTCTAAAATGCTTACAAAAGGAGGAAGTTAAGTCGCTGCGCTGCCGTGCGTAGCTTAGGGGGAACATTACTTTCTAGGATCCAGGTAAACTCCCACACCGGTAAACTCCTACACCTTATGTTACTATAAAGGGGATGCATACAAATTGCGTTTCTTTCGGAGATCTTGTCAATGTGTGGGAGTTTCCCTAGTTGAGTAAAACCAAATGTGTGAGTTCTCCTAGTGATATAAATGCGTATGTAAGATCATAATGACAGAAGGTTTTTAACTTAAGGTCGTCTACAATGACACGCGGCCTAAGTGCCTTGTAAACAGCTGAGAAATGACCCGTTGAGTGACTTTTATTAACGTTAATAAAATGTTTATAAATATAAAATATTTAAATTGTAACTTAAGATCTTCCAAAAAGGCTCCTCTCAGCTTAGGTGCCTTGTCAGCAACTGAAGACCGATTCGTTGAGTCTCTTTTGATTAGCTTTTATCGCATGTTATCACATGCGAAATATTAAAATCACAACTCAACATTTAGTGAGTCGGAAAGCTTCTACATAAAACGCGTAATTATGATTGTACGTACGTATTTATATCACTAGGAAAACTCATGCATTTCGCTTTATTACACTAGGAAAACTCGCAGATTTCGTTTTCATTTCAGTGCTCCGAACAAAACGCAAGTGTGTGTATCCCTTATATGAGAAGGCATAGGACAACTGGTATGGAAGTTTTCCGTCGTGTAGCATTTTTCTTAGCAGCAGAAGAAAGTGTGGGAGTTCACCGGTGTGGGAGTTTACCAGTGTGGGAGTTTCCAGTGTGGGAGTTTTCCGGTGTGCGATTTTTCCGGTGTGGGAGTTTACCAGTGTGGGAGTTTCCAGTGTGGGAGTTTTCCGGTGTGGGAGTTCACCGGTGTGGGAGTTCACCGGTGTGGGAGTTTCCAGTGTGGGAGTTTCCAGTGTGGGAGTTTCCAGTGTGGGAGTTTCCAGTGTGGGAGTTTTCCAGTGTGGGAGTTCACCGGTGTGTGGGAGTTCACCGGTGTGTGGGAGTTTACTAGTGTGGGAGTTTCCAGTGTGGGAGTTTCCAGTGTGGGAGTTTTCCAGTGTGGGAGCTTTCAGGTGTGGGAGTTTGCCGTCACCCTGCGTTTTAATTTCAACTTCTCTTGATTGGAAAAAATACTGTTTTGTCAAGTAGAAATTTAAATATTTTAGTTCATGTGCTTCTTACCTGTATGAAAAGCAGTGGCTAACCAGAAGAACTTAAAACTCTACCGCGAAAATGATTTTCGAGGTTCTTTTGCAAAAATCTATTAGATTTCCATTACGGAGAAGTTTAACCCTTTAACGACTATAACGCCCAAAACGCCCGTACGCACAAACGACCATAGACGCCCGAAACGCCTGTCTAGAGTGAGTCAGATTTCCTACCCTTACCTGCTCTTCAAATTTGCATTGCCCACAAGGGATCAGCAGGTGTCACCTTCAGTCACCATTGTTGTTACTAAGCAAAGAAGTGAAACAAGAAACTGTTTCGGGCGTTATAGTATATAGAGTGATACCAGATTTTAGGGTAATGGTCGTTAAAGCGTTAACTTCCATATTAATAATTACGTTTTGCTAGCGTTTTAATAAATTAAATTCTTTGGAATCTGCAAATATTTTTCGTAAAACCAAAAATTGTTACACTTTATTGCATGAAACACAAATGTGCTCATTGTTATTAAAATGAGTGCCCCAGTTTTATACATTGGCGTACCCGTTTTATAGCACTAGAAAACAGGTACGCCAAAGTTAATCATGTCATCCAAATTTTATCTTTTTAGAGAACTAAGGCCAGTCTCTTTAAAATGCCTCACGATCGCACACAAAAAATGTAACTGACGTGTCCCAATGACCTTTTCCGGTTTATATGAAAATTGAGAACATAAATCATCATCATGATTATCAACCCTTATCAATCCACTGCTGGATGAAGGTCTCCCCAATTTTCTTTCACAGCGGTCTGTCTGGTGCTAGTTTCCTCCATGTTACTTTCCCATACTTTCGAATTTCTTCCACCCATCTCTCATGTGGTCTTCTTTTGAGTCTTTTCCTGTCCCTTGGAATCCAGTCTAGAATTTCGGTTGTCCATCGATGGTCCGTCCTTCTGGAAATATGTCCAGCCCATTGCCATTTCAGGGATTTTACTTTGATCATGATGTCTTCCACTCTTGTCATGTTCCTGATCCATGAGTTCCTCTTCTTATCTCTTCTGGTTACACCAAGCATGCGCGTCTCCATACTTCTTTCAGTTGTCTGCAGTCTTTGCATGTCTTTTTTAGTTAAGGTCCACATCTCTGCACCATACGTAAGCACTGGAAGAATACATTGATTGAACACATTTCTTTTAAGACATAATGGCATATTGCTCTTTAAAATTGTACTGTTTCTTCCAAAAGCTCTCCAACCAAGTTTTATACGTCGATTAATTTCTTCATCAATAAGACCTCGTTTTCCCCCATCAATCAATAAATCTTCATTTCTTGTAAAAGCATTGTACATCACTTTTGTCTTCTGAAAGTTCATTTTTAGTCCCACTTCTTTACTCTTGTCAGCAAGTTCCTGGATCATACATACTCTGCAGCTCTGAAGGGGTAGTTGCAAAAGTCACTACGGCATGAGCAAAACAATGATGAGTTAAATAATCTCCATTAATCCTTATCCCTTTGACTCCACATAACATAAGTAAAAGCAAATAAATAAGTAATAATTAAAAACTGTAGAACAAACAAAGAAAAACTACTTAAATTATTTCACACTCAACATAATGCAGCAATATTTTTGCACATAGCAAAATTTTTCACGTGACTTTGTTACAAAATCAAAAGATGCAAGTCTTGGCTCCTTCGTTAGCGCGAAGAAAACCTTTTAGTTCAGTATATTCTGAAAGATGCGTAGTTATGGGCAAACAACTGTGTAATACATAACATATTATCCTCATTGGTATAAAAAGTCCACTCACTGAATTGATGATATTTCGTCCAAATTTCGTTGTTAATTAATGCACATGCATAGAAACTGTTGCTATGGTTGTGAAAAGGGTCGTCTAGTACTCTGGAATAGCTGCTTCCCTATCGTCTAATTTTTACGAACTAAAGCAACGAAGGTGATTTCTAAAAATTTTACTAATTTGCTGCAAAAAAATTTCTTTTCTTTTTAATAATTTATTCAAAGCTGCCTGTATTACTGACTATTTCTTTAACCATATAAAGTTTCTGTAGAAAATTTTGTAAAATCTTTCCGCTGAGGCCCTTAGCCGTGACCCCCCCCCCCATCCCCACCCGGCAATGCGCGGGTTGGGCGTTGCCCCCGCAACCCGTACATTTTTCATCACTGATGAAAAGAATGAAAGTATCTTATCTGAATTATGAGAATTATATAATGTAGCTCTTACCGCATGGATGCTACAAATAGAATATTATAATTTTCTGAAGACACTTTTCGATTAAACAGTTCATGACACAGAAGTCCTGACTATATGATCCAGTTCTGTTTCATCAGTTCGGTCTTGGTAGGTGTACAGCAAGTGTTCGGATTTGCGGCACGATGCGACAAATGTAAAATAAGCGAAATGCTTTCCGTCTATTTTTAGTGGTTTCAGTGACTGCGCAAAATCTCCATCAGACGGGTGAAGTCATTCTAATATATCCTGCCCCCTCGAAAAATGTTCAAATGTTCGGACTTAGGAACCTTCTCATCCTCTAAGAAGAAGAAAATATACCACACGAAAAGCAATATGTTTTGCGTGGCATGTGTTAGTCAATTAACGATACTTTTGGTTGATTGAATCATTTCATGACTTTTCGGCACTTCTTAGTCTCAATGTAACAGATATAAAAGAGTGTCTCCGCTCTCTATGAGAGAAAAATTTACCGTTCTCTTAGAGTGCGGTAAGCTGTTTTCTTGAGTTTTAGTTGAAAGTGTAGGAAACGGATAATAAATTCATGGTCATGTGAAGCGTTAGAGCATAGAAAAGAACGTTAGGCTCATAACTAAGTACTCGTATGTCAACGTGGAAGAAAAGGTTGGTAACATCAAGAGAATTCCTAAAGCATGTTGACGTAATGACGTTCATTTGGTGCGAACATAAGAAACAGAGAAAGAAATCATAGAAACATGATCCTGGGGGGACCGTGAGAGCAACACCCACACAGCCTCTGATCTGTGGGGGCATGTAATCCTACCAGTACCGACGCCAGACGCTTGGAACTAGGTAGGCTATTAGGGGGGGGGCTTAGCATGATGGGAGGGGGCACAAATTTGGAAGTGTTTGGCAGAAAGTTTCGCAAAAATTCAGTTTGTGTGCATTTTCCCCGAGGCTAATAATGTTATCCCTAGTAAAAAAATATTTTCAAGTGAATACTGTACGTAGTATTTGTTCAAGGTATGTACAGTAATATGGGAACCATAGGTACGAATCTCTATGGCAAATTACTATTTCTTCGGAATTTTAGCCTACATAGGTCGTTTTTTTTTATTTTGTTTGTTTTTGATTTGCTTGTTTTGCCTTCATAAGGCTGTTTATGAATTTATTAATTCTCTCTGTTTCTTTGTCTGTCTGTCTCTCTCTCTCCCTCTCTAAAACAAAAAAAAATAAAAATAAAAAAAAAAACCATGATATAGAAGACTTCCCGCAACATTCGCAGCACAGAGACAATAAACTGATGATCGGGAAAATACGAGGAGAGTGTATTTAAGCATGGAACGCCATTCTTGCGTTCCATGGAAACGCTCTGAGCTGCCTACCCAAACTTCCACAATAGTATCCTCTCAGGTTGACTTGGCCTATGGTGTTGCATACTTTTGATGATTTTGAATAGATCGTGAAAACTTCTAATCACACACAGTCACTGCGTATTAGTATATTAAAATATATGTAATTATACTGTATATAATATCCTATAAGCTATATAAAATAAAAAAAATTTAGTCCTGGGGGAAAGTCACGCCGAAAAGAAGATCAAAGGAGTAAGTGTTAAATGGAAGAGATCGATTGCTGAAGGGGAAATTTTTTTACTAGCAGATTTCTCTGTTATGGAAACCTACAGATGATCTTTACTCAGAAACAGTAAGCATTGAGATGTCATCTAGAGCAGGACAGGGCCGTAGCTAACAGGGGGGATGGAGAGGCTCATCCCCTCCCCTCCGAAGGGCAAACAAGTCTCACTGAAAGATGGACGTCCTTATAAATTCTCTGAACTTTTATTTTCGGTGGTTTATAAAAATTACTCAAGGGGATGTCGTTTGAATTTTTTCCTTACTGGAGAAGACGGTTGTTCCCACTGCATGCTTCGTCTCTTGCTTTGCAGTGATTAACCCATGTCTCATCGCCGGTAACAATCCGCTCCGAAATACTCGACTCTTCTTCACAACGTTTCAGCAATTGTGCCGCAACCTCCACGCGGCGTTGCTTGTGCAGATTAATAAGTTGTTTAGGTACCTATCTTGTGTAAACTTTACGGCACCCAAAGTCATCATACTATGGCGTGTGCTGATCCATAGCTGATATCCAAATGTGCAGCAACAACGGACAACGTAATTTGTCGGATTTCTTTGATCAAGTCATTCGCCCTGGTTGATTTGAGCTGGTGTGCGCGATGCTGATGGCCGACCAGATCCAGCTTCGCGTCGGTTAAACTTATTCTTCCCGCTTTAAACCTTTCACTCATTCATACTCTCTTTGATGAGCCATGCCGCTTTAACTTCCGTACTGAGCCAACATTCTTCGGTGAATTTCAGAAGGTTTCACTGTCTCTGCTAAAAGAAATCTCACTAAGGCCCGTTGTTCAACAATGGTGCAATCGCGCAGCAGAGCATCCATGTTCAGTTTAGCTTTGCCTCAACTAGACTAAACTATCTAACGGCAGAGCGCTGCGCTGGATGTGTTCAAACTACCTATAAGCCATTGCGAACGTTTTACATTGCGTCAACTTCTATCCGTTGCGATTACCGGGTAATTTTCAAATCGCCTTTCCTTTTTTATATATCTACGTATGCATCCCTCTAGTTGGTAGAAAATAGTTCTAAAACGAAATGTTATGAGAGAGAGAGAGAGAGAGAGAGAAAGAGAGAGCTTTCAACTTCTTCCCATTCATTGTTTTGGGGTCACTAGAAGTGGTTTTACGATGGTATGTGTCGGGAAAAAAGCTTTGTTGGCGTGAATCTGAGAGCTCTTGGTTTTTGAATAGGGAAGAGAGGGGGTTTGGTTGTTTACCACGGTAAGAAGAGGCTATTTCGGAGCGGCAGCGTAGAAGAGGAGTGATATGGAGAAAAATTAGAATCGAAGAAAGGAGTTTAAAGATTAAAAATACGATATCAGTAACTCCTCGACGCTGTTACACGGATCAACAGAAAACACCAGAAGAGTAAACTAAGAAATTAAATACATTGCTCAAAAGAATTAGGGAGCAGGAGATATTGTAAGGAAAGTCATGTGCGACTACACGTTGTTGAACGTAAAATATTATTTTTATGTAAGATACAGTAGAACATTCTGTAATATGGGTAAGGAAAAACACGTAACGAATTTTATGCAACATTGTCATTTAATGCATATGATGGGATGTGATGTACAATAACACGCATAGCTCTATAACAAGAAAAAATGACTTTTTGAATTGTTGTAACTGACCTCTAGTAAGGTGTGAGATCGTCTCGAACGGCTAAGACCACTGCACACCTGTGTGGCATGAAATTGATAAGGTTTTGAGGGGTATCTTCGCTATTCCTTAACAAGGGAAGTCTCGAGTCGACGAAGAGTCAAGGGTGGTACTGACCAAGCTGCAATGCGCCTTCCAAGTACGTCCCAGGCATGCTCGATTGGATCTAAGTTCGGGAAGTATGTTGGCCATTTCGAACACACGATTCCTTTCTCTTGAAGTGTGTTGTCTACTAGTCAAGCCGTATGAGATTGAGCGTTACCGTCTATGAAAAGGAGCGAACCACCGACGGCTGCAACATACGGCATAACAGGTATGAGAACCTCGTTTCGTTATCACTGGGCAGTAAGACTGCCGTTTCGGATGAAGTACAGGTGCGTACATCCACCAATAATTATGCATTCCCAGACATTCAATCCATTCCACTGTAATGTGATGTTTTCTGCACAAAAGCTGGGTTCTTTCATGTGCCGGGTTCCCTCCAGATAAGGACGCGTCGATTGTCAGATTCCAGACTGAATCTCAACTTGTCGGAGAAGAAAAATTGACCCCACTTGTCGTGACCCCAACCACGATGTTCCGCAGCCCTGTTTCTACGGGCCATAAGGTGTCGTACGGTTAAAGGGACACACACACCATTGGTCTACGTGCATAAAGGACACCTTGGTGAAGGCGATTAAGGCTAGTCTTAGTTTACAACCTGCGTCCTGTTGACACGAGAAGCTCTCGCTGGAGCTGAGTACCATTTTTTCCGCCTGTTCCAAAGGGCTGTTAGCAATAGATAACGGTCGTCCCTTGCTGTAGTTGTTCGTGGAAGGCCTTGCCTCTGTCTTCCTCGCACACTTTCTCTATTTTGGAATCGGGTTCACAGTCGGGAAAAGGCACTACGTAGCACACCTATGGCTTCTGCTACCACTCTCTGTGTCTGCCCTGCTTTCAGCCTGCCATTAGCTCTCCACGCCGTTGATTCCGGGAAATCATGCTGCTGAGACATCGTTCGAGCCTAAGACTTCAAGAAGAGAAATTCCACGATAAATGCGGAAGAATAAGGCAACTCTTCCGGAAAACCTTCGTTTTTATCTCAGTCTGTGATTTATGTATTTTGGTGTCACAGGTTCTAATTTGCATAAGAATGCTCATCATTCGGCTGTCCCCGTCACATTCGACTTGCGTTTTCCACGTTTCAGCAAGATATCACGCGACTGGCTTGCATAATGTAACCAAAGTCACCTGATCCCCTAATTATTTTGAGCAGTGTGGTTTATACCACAATAAGGAACCTGCAACTCAACCACAATCAAATAAAAATCAGAGAACGTGATGTATTTATTTAATGTTTCAAGAGAGTTCCGTTTTCTTTCAGACCTTCTTTTTTTTTATTTAACATTTTGTTTTGTTGTTTTTATTTTTTTGGCGTGGAAAAAATAACAAACATAGCGAAAAAACATAGCAAATTAACAAACATAGCGAAAAAACAAGGAAACATTTGAGTCTGTATTCATGGAAAAGGTTAGTTTGTAGTGCAACATCGTGCCCCTTTTCCCCAGATAACCCCTCAGCATTCCCTTAGTCTGGGACCCAGCTACGGCCCTGGAGCAGGTGTGGGGATATCCCCTTATCCTGTATCTTGGATTTAAGAGGAACCAAGTGAATCCTGTGCAGCCTGCTATGTGTGCGAGGGTCATAACAAACACACGTTAATCTAAAACAGAAGCAGGTGATGCAATCGGGAAAATGATTGCGTCATGTCAAGGTCAGGCTCTCTCAGCAACGCAGTGGTGTCAGAACGACGCGATATTATCATTTGCTGTGTGGACGTGGGAGGGTTTGGAAATGGAAGCGTGCATCTCCTCAGGTCGAGTCACGGCGTTAGACCAGCGCTCGTACGCGAAAATAGAAACTCTCTGGGGAACTCCGACACAGATCCACACCGGGCAAATTTGTCCACCATGTCGTTTCACCGGATTTTGACCGACTCACTGGATAAAAGAAAAATCGCCGCGCGCTGCGGGCCCCATCAACTCACACCCGAGCAGAAGGTAGCCAGCGTGAGCATCGCACAGGATCACCTCCACAGGTTCGAAAGGAAGGGCGACACCTTCCTGAACAGAATTGTCGCAATTGATGAAGCTTGGACCCTTTATCTTGAGCCGGAACTGAAGCCACAATCAGCAGAATGGAGGCATCCAAGTTCCCCACGCCTCTCAAAGTGTCGTCGGCAACAATCCGAAGTAAAGCAAATGATGATTTTTGCGTACGATGCCACGGATGTTGTGTCTCTGATCGAGTACCGGTAGGGCCAAATGTCAACGCACAATATTATCGTGACTTTCTGAAGACAAAGTTGAGACCGAAAATTCGTCAAAATCGCCCCTACTTGTTGGAAGTGAGAGCGATCATGCTGCATGACAAAGCATCGTGTCATGATGCAGCGCCGGTACGGAGATTTTTGTCGAAATATGGCTGGGAAATACAGCTCTGATCTCAGTCCACTCGACTGTGATCTTTTCCCCAAAGTTAAAAATTCGGCTCCGTGGCAGCCGACACGAATCGCTGGACGAACTGTCATTGGACGTGACTCGAGTAATACAACAGCTGAACAAAGATGGCGTACTACGGGGCATCCAGGACTTACCCCACCGCTGGAAAGGTGTCATTAGCAGCGGAGAGGAGTACATTGCTACTCCCCTCATAAGCTAAATTTTCTCCGTTCAAAAATGGACAGTGTGGTGAACTTTTGTTAGGATTCCCGGTAATAAAAATGTGAAAGGAAACTTAGTTATGGAGCTTTACGTACATGTGATTTTCTCCGAAATAAAACTTTAAGTGCCGCCCCGGTGGCGCAGTGGTCTAAGCGATGGCCTCTGATCATTCGTCCGAAAGGGGTCCGGGTTCAAATCCCGGTGAGGCATGGATGTCGTGTTTGTCTTACGGCACTGGCTCTCTCCCATTCCTAGAACCAGTGACCCTAAACTAGGGACGGGCGACTGCTTATAGCTCATTGAGTTGCTCACGGTGGTCGTTAAACCTTCAATAAAAAAAAAAAAAAAAAAACTTTATGTATTAAGCAACGATAAAACACAGCGGTTTTTCTTTGAAATAAAACTTTACGTGTTACGCAACGATAAAGCAAAGTATGGAAAAATTGCAACGAATGCTAACGAAAATATTCTCTACAGGTATCTCGAGACCAGGCGCGACGCTACTGGTGGGCTGCAGCCAAACCAAATTTCCGTTGGGCCACCCATTAGCCCCCTCCTCCCCCAATTATATATTTAAGCATTTATAACACATGGCGAATTCACCCACCTACAGGTTTTGGGGAACTTAAATAAATTCTTGTGAATTTTACGAATTCACAGGAATTTCGTTAAACAAAAAGAATTTGGTCTTAAATTTAATGTTCGACTATTCGGTGAAAATGGAGGAAGTGCCTTGAGTAAACATCTAAGAATGTAGTAGAAAGATACATTTTCGTGATTATAGTTTAAAAAGATGAGAGAGAGGGGGGAGGAATACCCGTTAGGTTACAAACTAAAATTCATGAACAGCTTTATGAATGCAAATACTTAAAAAAATCAGTAAGTAAAATTGCGAAGTTATAGTAACATGTGTAAAGTCGCGCAAGTTCGTATCCATGGTTCCCAGTACTAAAATATACACTGTACATTGAGTAAATACTATGTACAAGTACACTGAAATGCCAGAAAAACTGGTACACCAGTCTAATACGGGAGCACAGTACTGCAAAAATACGACGAGGCATGGACTCCACCAGCTTTTGGAAATATGCTGTAGGCAATGAACACCATACTTCCTGCAGAGCGTTCCACCATTCGGGTGTATTCCGAGGTCTCGGATCCCTGTGTTCGATAGCGCGTTGCATGGCATCCCAAATATGTTCTATCACGTTCAGATCTGGAGACTTGGGTGGGAATGTCAACACCCCAAACTCAGATGAATGCTCCTTTAACCATAATGCGGCCTCCCGACACTAGTGTGGAGGTGCATTGTCCTGTTGGAACAGGCCCAAACCATCAGCATGAATGCAGGACATCAACGGGTGTACCTCGTCAGAAAGGATGCGCACAAAGCGTTGGCCGGTCACAGAGGTTTGTAGATGTGCCATGGGTCCCAGTGAAGTCCAGATAAACACAACCCCATACCATTACGGAACCCCCACCAGCCGGTACATTTCCCTGTTGACAGGCGGGATCCATGGCTTCATGGGGTTTGCGCCACACACGAACCCTCGTATCTGCCCGACACAGTTGGAAACGGGACTCGTCACACCAGGCTACTTGTTTCCAGTCATCAAGTATCCAGTGGCCGTGTTGCCGTGCCCAAGCGAGGCGCATAGCTCTGTGTCGTTCACCCATCAAGGGGACTCAAGTTGGGCGTCGGCTCCCAAAGCCCATATCGTGCAGGGTACGTTGCACAGTCCGGACGCTAATGCTTGTTGAGGCTCCAGCATTGAATTCCGATGATACCTGCGAGAGTGTTGCACGCCTATCGCGTGAAACGATTCTTGACAGCCGACGATGGTCACGTTCACTCAATGTCTTTTACGGCCACAGTGGTATCGTAGGTTGGAGGTTTTGCCGGAATTCTTGTAGTCACGGTACACCCTTGCAATGGTCGTCCATGAAAATCCGAACTTCGTTTCTACCTCCGAAATACTATGGCTCATCTCACGAGCGCCAACTATGACACCGCGTTGAAAATCGCTTAAATCGTTATTACTTGTCATTCTCATGCCGAGAACAGCTCTGACAGCTGGGCAAGGATGTCTATCGCTTTATATACGCACTAGCGGACGCAACCGAGTACGCGCATAGGTGACGTTGCTATGTATTTTGCATAAGCTCGTCTGTACCAGTTTTTCTGGCATTTCAGTGTACATTATATACCTGTAAACGCTTTTTTTTTTTTTTACTTCGGGATTAATAACATTATCAGCCACGGGCCAAATCCACATGTACGGAATTCTTTGGCAAAATTTCTGCCAAGTACTTAAAGATTTCTGATCCACCGTACAATAATCAGTCCCCCTAATATCCCCCCAGTTTTGAAATGACGTTGTCGCCATTTCTCCAGATTCATGTCCGTAGCGGATGGTTCGCAACCTCACACAATGGAACTAGATTCTGACTTTGGTCTTCTGCCACAGCCCTATAAATCAGAATAAAACAGTGGCGAATTGCCGAGAGATTTGTTCCGGGCAGAGATTTATGTGAAGAATTTATCAGTTTCTCTACCAACTAACGAAAAGTAAAATAATTTTCACACACGTACTCGCACACACAAATAAGTTTCCTAATTTCCTTAATTTTAGACGATAGACACAAGCAAACAAAAATCGTTACTAAAAATCTCCTTAAATTCATTTGTAGCTTCTGCGGCGTCTCAGTTTTGAAGAAGACCGAATGAAACAAATCCGCTTTGGGATCTAGCTGAGATAAATGTAATCACTGTTTTCTAATTATTTTGGGGAAATTAAAGAAATTATTTTCAGTAAATGATTGAATACAATTTTTCTGCCCCAAGTAAAAATACGTACCTGCATAATGCATTCTGTAGCTTTTCTTACAAACAGCATACGACCGGTTAATGATAAATTGAGAACGGAAACGAATATCGTGCCAAGCATTTTGTTCCAAGTTTTTCATTAATTTAAAAATTTTAGCCGCCCCGGTGGCGCAGTGGTCTAAGCGATGGCCTCTGATCATTCGTCCAAACGGGGTCCGGGTTCGAATCCCGGCGAGGCATGGATGTTGTGTTTGTCTTACGGCACTGGCTCTCTCCCTTCCCTGGAACCAGTGACCCTAAATTAGGGACGGGCGACTGCTTATAGCCCATTGAGTTGCTCACGGTGGTCGTTAAACTTCCAATCAAAAAAAAAAAAAATTACTTTGTTTTCACACACACACATGCACACATACACAGTCGAGTCACATTTTTGTGACCACCTCCAACTTTTTTGACGTCAACAGCACATAGCCAATGAAAGAAGGCGCGTGGCGTGAGCTGGCTTTGAGGGTATATACAGCACACTTTATATAAAGTGTGCTGTATGCAATCTGAAAACATATCACTCGTTGCTGTCATGGATAAAATGAGCGATCTATCAGAATTGTCAAAGGGGATGATTATCGGCTTTCGGGACAAGGGTGGCAGTATTTCCGAAACAGCGCCGTTTGGGAACTGCTCACGTGCTGCTGTGGTTAAAATGTATCGTGATTGGAGAAATGGCACCATTGCGAATAAGCGACGTGGAAACTGCGGAGCACCACGTACCATTGATGTGAGAGGTGAACGTCGGATGTGAAGGTGCGTGAGGGCCGATCGACACGCTACAGTTTAACAACTCATTGGTCGAATGAACCAGGGGGCTACCATAAGTGTGTTTAAAACGACAGTTCAGCAAACCCTGCTGTGTATGGGGCCCCGATGCAGACGGATGGTCACTGCACCTATGCTAACGAAGGTGCATCGGGAGAAAAGGCCTACATTTGCACGGCAATATCGGAATTGGACCTTCGCTGATTGGCAAAGGATTACCTTCTCCGATGAGTCACGTATTCTGCTTCATCGAACGGATGGACGTTGGCGTATGAGGCGAGAAACATCGGAGAACAAACACTCTTCAACCATCGCTGGAAGAACACAAGCTGGTGGGTCTGGGGAATGTTTCGTGGCATTCTCTGGGTCCATTCATACCTGTGGAAGGCACTATGGACCGAATCCGTTATGAATCAAACCTTGCAGACCACGTACTCCCAGTACATGCGGATTGTCTTCCCTGGGGCGAATGGGATCTCCCACCACGACAATGCGACGTTTCACACCGTTAGAAATGTCCGAGAGTGATTGGAAGAGCACGATGAAGACTTCAAAGTACTTCCTTGATCCCTAATTCCCCAAACGTAAACCCAATTAAACATCTGTGGGACCACCTCAATCGTGTTGTTCGCCCTACGGATCCTCCACTAAGCACCCTCCAGCAGCTGTCAGATGTACTGCAGTCAGCATGGCTTCGCATACCTGTGAACACCTTCCAGCACTTTATTTCCTTATTGAGTCACTCCCAGTCCGTCTAGCTGCTGTCCGCGCTGCACACGGCGCTTGCTCTAGATGTTAGCTGGTGGTCACAATATTGGGTCACGACTGTGTGTGTGTATATATATATACTAAAGAGCAAAGTCGAAAACATAAGAAAAACTTTAGAATTTAAAACGAAAGTTGCAAAATAACCTGAAGATCAAAACGCGCAACGCAGCAGTTATGAAAATTCAGAATTCACATTCTATTAAGAAGAGACTGAAGCAAAAAAAATTTTTTTGACTCATACCAAGTACAACATAGAAAAGGTTATGTATTGACCGGTGTGAATAAAAAGAAAAAAAAATAGAACAACTGAATGTAGAAAGTGTCGAGAATACTGAGCCTTGGCTTTATCAAGGACCAGCAAAACTCTGCATTTTCTCACTTCCACACAGACCTATTTGGAAATGGGTTTCTGCAAAGTCATAGATGCAAGTAATAAGCCCACCAAAAATATATAAATGTGTCATGACCTCCGCAGAGTTGTATGACCAAGCTTTAGTTAACAATTTAGCTTGCATCCATAACTTTCCTGGCCTGACCCATGCTCTTCATCTGTTACTATTAAACAGAAAGAAGATGATTATAGAAAGCTCAAGTTGTAAGAGTGACATAATGAAACAGAAATAATGTTCAGCAACAACAGTCTGCCAAGTTCGCCTGAGAGAGAATTTAAACCTGAATAGTAATACAAAAGTATTACAAATTCTTAAACATTGCAATAAAAAAGGAAATATTAATTTTTTTCTAAAGCACAGATTCTTGAAAGAAAACTCGATTATAAAAACCTATATATATATATATATATATATATATATATTTCTTCATTTTTCTTCTCTCCAGTGGACATAGAGTATTTGGACTGACGTGACGGCTAGTGCGAGTCTACCATCTGGTGAGTAAAGTTATTAATAAACGAGTTAAAAGTTCGTTTTTCATTTGTGTATTCTGATCATCAAAGAGTAGTTCAGTATGTGAAACAAAAAGTCGTTGACAAATACCTTTTAATTTATCTAGTTTCCATTATTCCACCTGGCTTTCGTACAGGACATGTTTCTTAATAAGTGTATGCACATGAAGATAAAGAGGTTTGTCTCGAGGAGAATATATGCCAAAATCATTAAAACAAACGGAGCAGGAAACGGAACGGGATAAAGCTGATGACCAATAACCGTAGCAGCTGCTCGTAGCAGAAAATTAGAGGTATGACGCAAGAGACAGATATATTGTTGTTGACTTCATTTTCAGGAGATGATGTGTTTGCAGGAAATCATGACTTTGTTTAAGTCACCTGCTTGCGTTCATTTCGGGCTTTTATAAAATCAGATCTGGATCAGAGAGTAAAAAAACGACAGATTTCAAGTACCATTTTTTGAGTTTCATATTCTTCATTGTTTTAAACATTTTAGAATACACAAAGGAAAAATAAGTCTTTAATGTGTATTTTTAGCACGTCTTTTGTTAAAAAAGGATATCGTGCGTATGTTATCTATTTGTACACCCGTACGTCTGTGGACACCATATCTCTGCAGTTATGGTTTTGAAAAATGCTTTTTGTGTCGTGAAGCTTCTAATGGGAGAAATTATGATCTTTGCATTCCGGCATTTTCTACGTTGCACAGTTTCGCAGCTAGAGGGCGCGAATACAGATGATATCGAATTCAAAATACATTCTATTGCAAATATTTGCTTCTAAATGTCCGATTGAAAAAAAATTCTTCCTTTCGCTGGCATTTATAACGAAGACTATTTTAAGAACAATTTCTTTTTCAAGTAATGCGTAGATTTTCCGCTAGGGGTCGTAAAGGAAAATATCGTTTTGCCCAATATCTCTGTTTCTGAAAGTCCGATTTGAAAAATTCTTCCTGCATCGGAAACAGCTCCTCATGGGAAATGTTTTGCTCGTAATTTCTAATTTATGGTAAGGAATGGTTTGGCCACGAGGGTTGTAAGCCTTTGTTTCTGCTTCTGATGCCTTTGCAGCAACATCTGAGCTTCTGAAAACTCGATCGAAAAAATCTTTCGTGGACCGACACTGCACACCTTGGAACAACTTTTGAGAATAAATCCTTCTTAAAATAGCCCACAGTTTTCCCTCCAGGGGCTGTAGATGTGTATCCTATTTTTGTCAGTATCTCTGCTTCGAAGAGTCAGATTTGTAAAAAAAAAAAATTCTTTGTTGGAAAGCGTTTCCAGCAAGGACCGAATTAGACAGTTTGAGGCCCTGGGAAAGAGGCCTTCGGAGGGCCCCCCGGCATCCCGTGTGAATCAGTTTGATGCAAAGCAAGTAATATATAACTATATTTTACGCCCCCTCAATGATTGGGCCCCTGGGCACGTGTCCCGAATGCAATCCATTAATTCAGGCCCTGGCTTCCGGTGTGCAAAGTTTCTCATATAGTGTTAAATTTTTCAAGTAATGCATAGATTTTCCGCTAGGGAGCGTAAAGGTAAACTGCATTTTCCCGATATCTCTGCTCCTAAAACTCCGATTTGAAAAATTCTTCATGCGTCGGATTTTCCGCACCTGCTGGAAAATGTTTTGCATATAATTTCCAATCATTGATAAAGAATGGTTTGGCCACCAGGGGATGTAAGTGTTTATTATCTTCTGATGATTTGCAGCAAAGTCTAAGCTCCTGAAAACTCGACTGAACAAAGTATTTCTTGGGCCGATACAGCTCATTTAGTAAAATCCTTTCAGAATACTTTCTTCGTAAAATAATGCACAGTAATGCACAGTTTTTCCACCAGGGGGCGTGGCGGTATTTCTCAGTTTTGTCGATATCTGTACTTGTAAGACTCCGATTTGAAAAATTCTTTTTTTCTTGAAGGAGAGCATTTTTGCTGCGAAATGTTTGTCATATATATTTTTAAAAAATTCTTAACGCACCAGTTTGCCACTAGAGGGCGTAAGTTTACGCTTGAGTTCACAGCAATATGTGAGGAACTAAAAACCCGATTGAAAAAGTTCCTTTTCGATGAGATCTCTCGAATTCTTTTTGATGAGATCTGTGAAAGCCCTTGTGTGCATTTTCTTCTCAAAATAATGCACAATTTCGCCGCTAGGGGACGCCAAGGTTTAACTTTTTTTCTTAATATTGCTGCTTTTAAATGTGCGATTTAAAAAATTCTGTCAACACCGGATGCCATTAACATTGTAGAACACTTTAGGTTAGTATTTAAGGAGTTTTACAGTTCAAAGCTCTGCCGCTAGGTGATGTTTGTGTACTTCTGTTTGCAACTGTATCACCGCATCTAAAAACCCTATTGAGAAATTTAATTTTTAATGCATGCCATTCGCTACAATGAAGATGGGGAACATTATCTCTTTAAATAATGAATACCTTCACCGCTAGGGGGCGTAAAGGTCAATATCTTTTCTTCCGCTATCTATGCTTCCGGGAGACGTATTTGAAAAGTTTTTTCAAGCATAGCTTTTTTCATGAAGAATACTTTTTGCCTATTTTTTGACTTTGCCATTATGCAAAATTCTTCCGCTAGAAGACGTAGAGTTGTGTCATGTTTCCTCCTATATCTCTTCTTTTAACTGTTCGATTTGAAAATCTGTTAGTCTCTGCTATGAAAATCTGTTAGTCTTCTGTTATGAGAAACTTTTTGTGTGCTATTTCTTAAATTAACTTTGAATGATTTTGAAAAATTTAATTAGCGTCAGAAAGGATTAAAAAGCCGTGCTCATTACAACAGAAAATTCGGTGTCATCTTTCTTATTTATATTTTTACTGTTGGTGGACACACCGCACTGATTGTTACGTTATTCCAAACAGTGGTGTCTGTCATTTTCATGTTAAACCGAAACACTGAATATCATCAGTAACGTGTTTGCTTTTCACACGTCTGTTACATCGAAAAGCGGTACACATTGCTATTGGCTGTTTCATTGACCACGAGGTACGAAAAGTTGGCATCTAATCATTCGTCTGAGATGACCCAGCGTTCGAATCCCGCTAGGGTGAGTATGGTATGTTTGTCTTACGGCATTGGCTCACTCTCTCTCCTGGAACCAGTGACTCTAAATTCGGAATGGGAGACTGCTTACAATCCATTTTGTTGCTCGTGGCGGTCGCTAAATCCCTCCCAAAACACGTTGTCGTTTCCGTCTGCCAAAGGAAAGCAGTTAGTAAAACCATGCAATACATTGATTATGATACGCTTTCCAACATACCAGAAATCATTACTCAAGTTATGATGATAATGGCTGTGGAATAAATCTCGCTCCTGTGCCTTGACCTTTGATCCCATTTCGATGTTATTCAACAGAACCAGTTCAATATACCTCAGGAACGACATACTAAAGTTTTGTCGCAATAGAAGCATTTTTAGTCAAGTTATGTGGATAATGGCTGTGGAATAAATCTCGCTCCTGTGCCCTGACCTTTGACCCCATTTCGTCCATTTTCAATAGGGTTCGTCCCCAGATGGTCCCCTACCAGATACTAACATTTCATCGAAATCGAACAATTTTTACGTGAATTATCGTGCGGACAGACAGACGGACGGACAGAATGACAAAGCTGGAGCTTTATCTTTCTCGTGTCATTTACGTAATACGAAACATTCGCAACTAATTAGCGTGTGTGTATGTGTTGGGAAGGCGTGCTAACAACCGCTGTGAACTCAGTGACCTACAATGAGGTTCGAATAAGGCTTCTGCATATGCCCTGGGTCTCTTCCCGTGAAGCTGGAAAGTATGGGAATTTTGATGTTGTTTACATTATACCCATGCAGTTTCAGCTGAGTTTTTGGTTGAGACGATCATGTTAATATCAAACCGAAATGAATCATGCTTCACAGACGAGTGAAGTTTTAAATTTTAAAGTTACACAAGGGAGAGTCAAATGAAAACTTTAAATAACTTTTTTTCTCACAATTGATGGAGCGAGCAAAAGTGGTACACACCTGCATCATTTTTCAATGTAATCTCCATTTTGTACAACACAAATCCTCCAGCGCTTACAAAGTGCATAGATTCCTGTAGAAAAAAATCCTTTCGGTCGTGTGTTCAGCCACTCATGCACCACCTGCTCCACCTCTTCATCGGACTTGACAGTCTACCTTCCCATCGCATCTTTGAGTGGTCCAAAGATGGGGTAATCACTTGGAGCAAGGTCTGATGAATACAGCGGATGCGGACGAGACACTCGAAGTGCAGATCTTGTATGGTTGCAACCGTTGCACGGGCTGTATGGCTTCGAGCTTTGTCATGTTGCAATAGACACCAGTACTCAGATGTCTACTCGTTTGGATTTGACGACAGGTGAAAGATGATTCCTGATCAAATCTGCATACGTGTCTCTGGTTGCAGTGTTCCCCCGGGTGAAAGAAAGTCAGGATAACCTTCCCTTCAGTTGGCTGCGTGTAGAACTTCTTTGGTTTTAGTAAGGAGGGATGGTGCCATTCCCTGCTCGCTCTCTTGGTTTCTTGCTGATGAGAGTGAATCGTTACTGGAGATGATCCAGGTTTTACCTCCAGTAACAATTCCCCTTAGGAAGCCATCACTTTTTGCTTCAAAGCGCCGCAAAATTTCTTGACAGGCGTCAACAGGTCGTTGTTTCAATTCTGGAGTTTGCAAGGTGGAATCCACATTGCAGACACTTTGTTGAACTGGAGCACATCATGGGTGATGTGGTGCGCTGAACTATGACTGATATTCAAAAGTGCGACTATTTCATCCACTGTAACTCGGCAGTTTCCCATCACAATGCCTTCAACTGTTGTAATGGACTCTGACGTCACTACTCTGGGTGCTTGACCCGGTCGAGGAGAATCAGTCACAGAACTCACGCCGTTTCGGAACTTTCTGGTCTATTCGTACATTTGCTGGAGTGACAGATATCCATCACCATACTGCAATTTCATTCTACGGTGAATTTCAATAGGTTTTACGCCGCTTTCACTACTGAAACAAGTTATTAAAATTATGCAATGTACTGATTATGATAAGCTTTCCAACATACCGGAAATAATTACTCAAGTTATGAGGATAATGACTGTAGAACAAATCTCGCTCCTGTGTCCTGACCTTTGACTCCATTTTGATGATATTCAACTGAACCGGTAAAGTATACTTCCGGAACAACATGATAAAGTTTTGTATTAATCGAAACAATTTTACGTAAGTTATAACGCATAAAGGCGATGGAATGGATACCGATCCTATGTCCTGACCTTTGACTCAACTTAACCCATTTTCAATAGGGTTCGTCCCCAGGTAGTCCCATAAGACATACTAAACTTTCATTGAAACCTAACTATATTAATGCAAGTTATGACGCATAAGGGCAGTAGAATGGATCTTGCTCCTATGTCGTGACCTTTGACCCCATTTCGTCCATTTTCAACATGATTTGTCCCCAGGTGGTTCCCTACCACATACTAAAATTTCATCAAAATCGAACCATTTTTACGCAAGTCATGACGCATAAGGGCAATGGAATGCATCCCGCTCCTATGTCCTGACCTTTGACCCCACTTCAACCATTTTCAATAGGGTTCGTCCCCAGGTGGTCCCCTACCACATACTAAAATTTTTTTCATTGAAATCGAACTATATTTACGCAAGTTATGAGGCATAAGGGCCATCGAATTGATCCCGTTCCTATGTCGTGACCTTTGACCCATTTCGTCCATTTTCAATAGTTTTCGTCCCCAGGTGGTCCCCTATTACATACTAAAATTTCATCGAAATCGAACCATTTTTACGCGAGTTATCGTGCGGAAAGATGGACGGACGGACAAAGCTGAAGCATATACGCTTCTTCAGCCTACGGTTGGGAAGCGTAAAAAATGGATGGCAGAACGTTGCTCCTCTTTGGTGCATGTCTCAAATGGCGTGGCCACCTTTACACTGCTACTGTGACGTCACTAAGTTGTCTGCACCGTGCTTTCACCTGTAAAGAAATCTTTTAGTCATTGGTAAAAATATTGCCAAGTTGCAGGACTTTCAATATTTTTTGCCAAGTTGCAGTTTTTCAAGATAAACATTTCTCGAAGAATCCAGATTTACCAGATAGCGACATCTAATCGTGAATGAAATTCGGGATTACACACTGTATTTTGAATTTTTTATCGCACCTTTAAAGTTTTCATTTGACTCATGTGATATTTTGTTTTGAACTTGCACTAACGTTTCATGAATTTCAATTTAAAATAGAAATGGGAAGGCGCCTCAAAATAATTTTGAATATTATAAATCCAGCCTTTTCTCACACATCAGCAGGAAGTTACGGTGCAAAATTAGAATCATTTGTGACGGAAGAATGCATTGCAGTAGCTTTAGAAACCACCAACTTTACCACACTTTCAATGGCCCCCGCTGGCGGTTATAGGCTTCACGCAAAATGGTACTGCTCCATTGACGAGGGCATCTCCAGATATCTATTTTAACCGCCTTGGTGTCCTATAAGCAGTCGCCCGCTCCTGATTTGCAGCCACTGGTTCCAGGGAAGAGAGAGAGAGAGAGAGAGAGAGAGAGAGAGTCAGTGCCGTAAGCGACAAAAACGTCATCCATGCCCCAACCTGGATTCAAAAGCAGACCTACTTTTTTATTTATTTATTTTGGGAGGTTTAACGACCACCGTGAGCAACTCGATGGGCTATAACAGTCGCCCGGTTCTAATTTAGAGTCACTGCTTCCAGGCATGGGAGAGGGCAAGTGCCGTAAGACAAACAAAACATCCATGCTTCACCGGGATTCGAACCCGGACCCGTCTGGGATGAATGGCCAGTAGCCAACGTTTAGACCACTGTGCCACCCGGAGCGGCAGACCCGTCTTTGCTGAATTATTTGATACCAATACTTCGCGCCACTGTGCCACCAGGGGCGGAACAATTCAGTGTAACATTACGAAATGCCTGGAACGACTTTTCGATTTGATTCTAAGTTTTGAACAAATGTTGTCACGTTTTGTATTCGTAGTTCACAGGCTTACGCATCAGCAATTTCCCTTGAATTATGATGCATAGATTATGCTGAGTATTGTTATTTATTTATTTTTTAAACTCAGTTTTTCAAGATCAACATTTCTCGAAGAATCCATATTTACCAGATAGCGACATTTAATCGTGAAGGAAATACGGGACTACACCGTATAATACAAATTTCGTAGATGACAATCCGTTTTTTACGCTTTCCAACAGTAGGTTGAAGAAGTGTATACTCTCCAGCTTTGTCCGTCTGTCTGTCTGTCCGTCGGCACGATAACTCGAGTAAAAATGGTTGAATTTCGATGAAATTTTGGTATGTGGTAGGGAACCACTTGAATATGAACCCTATTGAAAATGGACGAAATGGAGTCAAATGTCCGGACATAGGAGAGGGAATCCATTCCATTGCCCTTACGCGTCATAACTCGCGTAAAAATGGTTCGATTTCGATGGAATTTTAGTATGTGGTAGGGGACCACCAGGGGATGCATCCTGTTGAAAATGGATGTAATGGGGTCAAAGGTCAGGACGTAGGAGCCGGATCCATTCCATTGCGCTTATGCGTCATAACTTATGTAAAAATGCTTCGACTGCGACAAAACTGTAGTATGTTAATATCATCGAAATGGGGTCAAAGGTAAGGGCACGGGAGTGACGTTTATTCCACAGCCATTATCCTCATAACTTGAATACGAATGCTTCTATTGCGACAAAACGTTAGTATGTTGTTCCGGAAGTATACTGAACCAATTCTGTTTGATATCATCGAAATGGGGTCAAAGGTCAGATCACAAGAGCGAGATTTATTCCACAGCCATTTTCCTCATAACTTGAGTGATAGCTTGGGTAATGATTTCTGGTATGTTGGAAAGCGTATCATAATCAATGCATTACATGATTTTACTAACTTGTTTGGTGTAAATATGACAAGGATGGTAAGTCAGATAATATCAGAAAACTTAAAAATTTCTTCGTCCTGGAGCGGAAATCGAACCCGCGTCTCCCAGATGGCGCACTGGTATGCTAATTAATACATCACCCAGAACGACCAAAGGAATGCCGTTTGCTTCGAGTAGCGAATTCTGTGATGGCTATATTCAAATTATCCGGAATCTTGAGACTAGGTCGTTCTGGGTGGTGGTGTAGTTAGTATATCCGGCCGATGTCTGGGCAACGCGGATTTGATGCCCGCTCCTGGGCGACGAAATTTTCAAGTTTTCGGATGTTATCTGACTTACCATCCTTCTCATATTTACACCAAAAAAAACGGATTGATATCTTGGAAATTTGTAGCAACATCTAAATTTTGGTGATTCAGACCATAACTTCACTATTTCGTTACCGCAGGTGCAGATCTAGTCGAAATTGTTTTGAGCATCATTCATTATTGATGCTAAATTTTGGCGCTTCAGACAGATTTTCAAGTGCCAAAATTGCTGTCCAGATTGGAGATGAGTTTCATTATGCGCACGTCTGTAGTTCTGCAATTAAAACAAAAGAAAAGATTGAGAGTCTGTTAGTCTTTTTGGATAATTTACGCTATGCATCTTTAGCATGCCAAGATCGTTGTCGGGTGTAAAATAAAACGTGCGATTCGGAAGCATCAATTAATTTGCGCACAGCACATTGCATTCCTTCATTCGCTTCACTCACCAACACATCGAGCCACAGTCCGATGCATACTAAGTGGAAATTAATTGATAACAACAAACAATAAGGTTTACTAATTCCTGACGCTGAGCGATACTGAGGTGCGTGGATTAATGAATGCTATTGCCGTAAAACAAATGAGAGTAGATATGTGAGTCATAAAAGTAAATATCTACTAAACTAAAGTATTGCGACTGTTTAGTTTTTCAAAAGCAATATTTATTGTTATTATATACACGATATTGACAAAAGTCACCGGGCACCTAGAAGAGAAACACAACACTGCATTTGTTGACATACATTAGTACGGTGCCGGTCTACCTTAGGCCTTAATGCATGCACTGACCCTTCGAGACATGCTTTCGACAAGGTTCTGGAACACAGCGATAGGTATGCGCTTCCATTCAGTACATAATGCTGTCGCTAACTATTGCTTAGTAGTAGGTCTTGGTTCCAGACTTCTTATGCAGCGCTCTAATTCATCCCATAGGTGCTCTATGGGATTAAGGACAGGGCTCTGTGCTGGCCAGTCCACACACGATATGGAATTATCGTCAAACCACGCTGCAACAGTCCTTGCTTCATGGCTCGGTGCATTATCCTGTTGGTACTAACAAGGCTCGGTTCCATAGTATTGCCACAGAGTTGGTAGGGCATAATTGTCCAGAATATCGAGGTAAACGTGCTGGTTAACAGGCTTGTCCACGATCATCAATGGAACAGGACCATACCACGAAAAACACCCTCACACTAGACCACTGCCAGCTCCAAACTTGACCGTACGAACAGTACACTGTGGTAAAATGCGTTCCCCCGGCTGCCGCCATATCCACACACGGCCATCAGACTGATGGATCGTGTATCTGTATTCATCAGTCCATACGACCAGTTTCCATTGATCTACGGTCAACGATAAATGTTCTATACATCATGCTAAACGACGAGTAGCATTCCGAGTGGTGATGAAAGACTTATGAGCAACCGCACGACCACGATAACCCATGGACTGAAGTTCTCTGCGAATGGTACTTGTACACACCGAGGTTCCAGCATTGTTGCTCACCTGTACACTAAGGTATTGTTCAGTACTCCGTCAATTAGCTGTAACGACACTCCTGAGGTTTCGACGTCCTCTATCACTGATTTTCTTTGGTCTGCCGGTACGTTTTGCTGCTTCAGGCACACCATGTGTCTTCCACTTATTCAGTACATCAAAAACAGTTGACTTGGGAATGTTTAAACGCCTCTCGATTTTTCTTATGGACAACCAACTAATATAACACCCAACAATCTTTCCTTTCTTAAAGTCAGTTCTCTCTCGTCACGACATTTCACTCAACCTGACAGTGCGATATGATCTTGGTCAGCTGCATGCTTGTTTTTATACCGTTTGCAGCAGTACCACGCATCTTAACAATGCAGCGGATCCGTTCATTTGCTTTTGAAAGGGTGTCTGGTGGCTTTTGTCAATATAGTGTATTATTCAGATTTGACGAAAGTAAGAATCGACCCTGACATCGATGAAATATGATGTTGCTATGAAAGTCCGTCTGCGCATGCGCAAGCTAAAATCTGACATCAAGATAAACTCAATCACAGGTGTGTTAGTGAGAGAGACTGGTAACGGAGTAGAAATCGAAAATTTCAATACGATGCATACTTAACTTATGTCGGGAAAGATGCATAGCATCAAAATACATTTTTGTAATGGCTTTTATGACATTCAGCATTAGGTTTTCGTAATTTACGAAGATTGCAATGAGATATTGTTACGTTTATGTAAAATGTAATAATATCTTATTGCAATGTTGCTCGATAGTTTAGTAAAATATATATTGTTTAGTAATAATAAAATCAATTATTGTTGCGTCACTTCATGGAAGGGCATTTCAAAAATCAGATTCCAACAATGGTTTGGAATACTTGCGTTACCCATTTTCGTTACCTCGAATTTTTTTACTTATTTACTACTTTACTGCTGCAAGAAAGATGAATGGCATGAAAATGTGTGAAACCACTGTGCTATCAAATTTATTTCAAACGAAGAGTAAGTCAGCGTGTGGCCACATCGTCGAATCCTTGCCTTGAAGAACGTGTAGTTTAGAAATGACGTGCTGGAGCTAGGGTATTCAGTTGCAGCGTTCTTACTACTGGTCACGGTTTGTGGTTGCTTTTAACATCAGCAAGCACTGCATTACATAGAAGCAGCTCTTTGGTTCAAGTTAAGGAACGGAAATGGCAAACAAGTTCCCGTTGTGCACATGGTATGGTGTGAAAGATAAATGCTGTAGCGGATGTTTTCCAGCTGTAACAAATCCACAGCTTCATTACAAAATAATGGCACACTCGCTCATTTAGCAGACTTTCTTTTTTAAACTCAGAACTTCTTTCTTTCATTCTCTTTTCAAAGTCCAGCTGCAGAACAAAAAAGAAAAGGACATGAAATCCGTGGTATCGAATATCTTAGCTGCTGCTGCTGCTATGTGTAATCACCAAAATGTTTAAAGAAATTGTAACACACGCCAGTAAATGAAAAAGTGTTTCTCGTTGGTTTTCATCTGACGAGTAGCATTCTTACGAACATTTCAAAATGTTTTTTTTTTTGTTCTTTTTTTACAGATGACACCAGCGCGTTTCGTGTTACTCATCAGGAACCAGGTTTCTAGACATCGTCCGTCCACTATTTAACGTACCCAGCCTAAATATTTCGAGCAGGTCTCAGGACAAACGGGAAGATTACTTACCTCAAAAAAAAAAAAAACGCTTCCCGACATTTCTTTTGAAAAGAGATGCACCATTTGCGACCGGTCTGTTCTAAAACACCCAGTGGGCAAAGTGAACGAAAATACCCATTCAGCAGTTGCATGAAATCCACTCATCGCTATTTCCGACGGAGATTGGTGAGGAAGTTAACCAAGATAGAATTCCGTTTCTTGCTTCTTGATTTTACTGATGAAAGTGCTGCGCCCTCGAGGAACTGTTACAAAATAAAATAAAATGAAAGTACCAATTTCCAAGCTTGTTGGAGTTTTACCCTTGGCTTTCCGTGCAAAGTCATGTCTTGTAAACTGAAGTGCCAAAAGTCTTGGGGTACGTACCTGGTATCCAGTAGGATCTCCTCTAGCCCCGTGAAGTGCAGCAACTAGATGTGGCATCGGTTCCATAAGTGGCCGGAGGACTTCTGGAGATATGTTGAGCCATGCCGTCTGAACAGCCGCCACAGTTGCCTGGTATTTGTAGGTGCAGGATCTTGGGTGCGAATAGACCTTTCCATCACGTCCCATGAGTGCTCTATTGTGTTCATGTTGGGAGAACATGGATGCCACACCAACAGTCGGAAATGTCCAGAATGCTCCTCGAGCCAATTTTGGACAACTTGGGACCGATGACATGGTGTATTGTCCGCCTGGAAAATCCCATCCTTCTTGGGGTACATGAAGTCCACGAAGGGCTGTAAATGGTCACCCAGCAAAGCAACAAAACGATTACCTGTTAATGACGTGTTTACGAGGACCAGAGGACTCAAACGGTGCCACGCAAAGACACCCCACACATGCATGGAACCACTACCAAGCTTGCACAGTGCCTTGTTGACAGCTTGGGTCCATGGCCTCATGGGGTCTGTGCCACACCCGAACCCTACCATCAGCTCGTAACAAATGGTAGTGTGACTCATCGGACCACGCCACATGTTGCCAGTCTTCCAGGGTCCAATTGCCATGTTCATGAGCCCAGGTGAGGCGCTGTGTCCGATGTCGTGGTGTCAACAAAGGCACTGTGGTGGGTCTTCTGCTTCCACACCCCATGGACGCGAAATTACGCTGCATTTACCTGATGGATATGTCTCTGGTACCTCCTGCATTGAATGTGTATGTCATTTGAGCCAGTGTTGCTTGTCTGTTAAGGTGGACAATCCTGGTCAGACGCCGCTGGTCACGGTCATTCAGCACCCGTGGTCGGCCACTGCGCTGTCCACGGTGGGTGATAATGCTCGCACAACACACACGTGACACATGTTGAATGATCCTTCCATTAGGACTTCTCGGTACGCACGTGACATCGTGAAAATATTCGCACAACACACACACGTGACACCGTGGGTCGAGGAATGTAGAATGTTCGCACAACTTCGGAAATTGAATGTCCCATCTGTCTGGCTCCCACTACCATGCCTCATTCAAACTCCGATAATTCACGTCGGCTTGCCATAATCCTACTAGCGGTTGTTCAACCTGACTCACGAGCTTACACCTCGCAACTGATAAAAACAGTGGCGTGTTTCGAAGCCTTTATAAGAAGGCAGCACCAGTTTAAAATTTGCATACTGCTATCCCATGACTTTTGGCACTTCAGTGTACAGTCTAGCGGTACACATTCTGGTACACACCTAAGTAGTACACATTCCGCTAACAATCCTTAAAAGCGTTGCATACCGAATTTTTAAGAATATAAGACACACTTTATTTTTCAAAAAAAATTGGTGTGAAAAATCCCCTTGCGTCTCATGTGCAGAAGGTAGGGCCGCGGATGGCCTAGTGGTCAACGTTCGTGACTGCCACTGAGAAATCTCAGGTTAGATACCGGGCAGGTACGAACGCTCGAACCACCAAATATCCGCTGTGCGTCGAATGGGCACGTTAAGCCGTCGGGCCCCGGGTAATAAATAAGGGCGTCTTTCTCCCCCTTTCTACCTCGCTTCCTTTTCACTTTCCTGTCGGGCACTCTAGCCCAAATTTCGTAGCTTCCTATTTCTAAGGGTTGTTTAAGACCTGGGGTCAGGACTATAGTAACTTCCTAAAATCTCCTACATATGATCGGATATACAGAAGGTCGTTACTATAGTCATGAATGCCCGCCCCGGTGGCTCAGTGGTCTAAGCGATGGCCTCTGATCATTCGTGCGAATGGGGCCCGGGTTCGAATCCCGGCGAGGCATGAATGTTGTGTTTGTCTGACGGCACTGGCTCTCTCCCTTCCTTGGAACCAGTGACCCTAAATTAGGGACGGGCGCATGCTTATAGCCCATTGAGTTGCTCTCGGCGGTCGTTAAACCTTCAATAAAAAAATAGTCATGAATGTATATGCATGTATTGTGCTGTAAACTGCGAAATGAGTGTAAACATCATCGCTTTATCTTAGGTGAAGTAATTGATATTCTTTTGCGCTTTTTCTGCAAAGTAATTGTATCGTGAGCATGGGCGCCCATAGCTTAGTTTTAAAGAGGGGGCAAAAATAGGAACTGTAAACACAATTAGCATAAACAACTTAAACTTCCACAGTGCAATATTTATCCTCGAACGATTTTTACCACACACACACCTAGATAAATTTAATTGAAAACTAGACGATCCAAAAACTGCATAAAAAAGATTGATAGTTGAAATTCGACAGTATATTGGAACAATAAAAAAAATAACTTTGTTTGAATTATGAACACAGTAGTCGAATATCTCTGAGTTGCGTGTATTTTATTGTTTCTCACTTAATATTAATCACATCAGAAAACCTGACAATTACATCACCATGGAGCGGAAATCGAACCCGCAGCATGCTCAAACGGAAATCGGGAGATGCGGGTTCGATTTCCGCTCCAGGGCGATGTCATTTTCAAGTTTTCTGATGTGATTAATATTACGTGAGAAACAATTAAAAACACACAACTCAGAGATGTCTGATTGCTGTGTTAATAACTGCCTGACAGAGAAAATGTCACACCACGAAGACATGAACGCAGTACCATGCAAATTTGGGGTGGGCGCACACGTACAAATTATGCAAATGATTGCATTTGCAGGCCAATCGCACGAACGGCGTGAGGGATGTAAATGGACAACCAGCCCGTGAGGCCATCAGTCCAGACATCGTCACGGCAGCGAGAAGTGAGTGGTTCTGCTGTAACCGTGTCTGGAGAACGAATAAGGGGTGCTGATGCCGTTAAGACGCCATCGTACGCGATTTCGTCAAACGGATGGATTCATGAGAGGTGTCATCGTAGGCCTTCGTACCACCGGATGGTCCTTGCGTCGTATTGTGAAAGGAACGCAACATGATGTCTATTCGTCGGTCGCATTTGGAGACAGTGGTCCCAGGAAGGATCTGTGTAACGTCGTAGAAGGACCAGAGCACGGAGACAGGCGTCCGAGCTCACCGATCGTCGTATCCGAGGTCATGCCTTAGCGGACCGACAGGCCACAACAGGTGACATTTTGCGGAATGTACTGGGAGGCTTGGATGCTCCGATTTCGACGCGGACAGTGTCGCGCCGATTGGCTGCGTCTGGTTTGCTGTCCAGCCGTCCATTGAGAAGGATACCCTTAACAGAGACCCATCGTCGTTACCGCTAGGCGTGATGTCGCCTCAGAGCTACGTGGAGTCCCGAATGGAACAGTGTGGTGTTCAGCGACGAGTCGCGGTTCTGTCTCACCACGGATGATCGCCATGTGAGAGACTGGATGCGACGTGGCCAACGAACGGATTCCTCCGCCATTCTGGAGCATCACACGGCCCGGCAACGTGGAATCATGGTGCGGGGTGCTACCAGCGCCAACAGCCGCTCACCGCTGGCATGCATAACCGGAACATTGACTTCACGCCGCTACATTGACGAAGTGCTGCGGCCCGTGGCACTACCGTATCTGCAGGTTATTCCAAACGCCGTTTCTCAACAGGATAACGCCCGGCTGAATACCGCTCGAATCAGCCAGAATGCTTTACACTGTTTGCGGATGCTTCCGTGGCCAGCACGATCCCCCGATCTCTCGCCCATCGAGCATCTGTGGGGCACAATTGGACTTTGGTTGAGTACCCTCCCACCCCAGCAAAATGAAGATGAACTGTGAACTCAGAGCAAAACCACATGGCCCACAATACCCAAAGACTCTTTTCGGACTCATTGCGTCGATGCCACGTCGTATTCAACGCTGTATCGCCCAAAATGAGGGCCACACTCCTTATTGATTATCCTGTATATTCGGCCACTGGAGCCTAGTTTGTATGTCACAATTAAATCATTTGTTCAGGACCTATTTGGCAATCTGCGTGTGTAGTTTGGTCTGTTTTCGAGCATTCCTTCATAGTGTGGCATTTTCTCTGTCAATTCAGATGCATTTTCATGTGTTATGTGAAGAATATTTCTTCCACACTAATGTCTTTGTTGTTCTTCTGAGCTTTGCGCAATTTGGTTATATGTGTCGCATACACCACAAAACTCCAGTGATCGTTCAACTGATCATCAAAAAGGGGAAAAAAAAAAAAAACTACTTCCAAGATAAAGTTTGGGAAAAAATCTTGCGGAACTCTTTGCCCAGCAACAAATGCGGTCGTTGTAGAGGATGATATGTTTTTCATTTCTTTGCCTTTAATAATGTCCTGCATTGTACTCGCAGTCATGTGTGCTGTGCTCTAACCCGCAGTAGCGAATTTCAATATTATTACTTTCTACTGCAAATTCCCAATGTTTCTACTAAAAGCACACCAACCACCAGCAGGAGTTCAACGTATAGCAGTCAGAATTAATGATATGGCGAAAATTCTTATAGTGCCTCCCAAGAACTGAAATTACAGATGTCCAGGGGAGGGAAGGGCCTCCTCTTGCCCTTCCCTATAAGCGCCCATGATCGTGTGTGCTTGTATGCACTATAGTTTTATGTTTTGTGGAAACATAAGGTTGTCTGTGTCCCCTCACTCCGAAGTAAGTCGCTCTCCCAACTGAGCTACGCAGACAGAATGTCTCGCTGCAGATTTGTCGTCTTGACACATGTTTTCACCTCTGTAGTACGTCACAGTTTATCTATTATATACTGCGTGTGTGTTCTATGAGCCGGGCCTGCAAGCATACTAGACATGTGTATTTGTGCCAGTGCCTTTGTAAGTTAACGATGTCAAATACAATTTAAGCGCATACCTCCCATGTTATACATAGCGATCTAAAAGGGACATAAAAGGGCTATCATAATCCTTTTAAAAAGCAGGACAGGACCGCATCTGATCATCACAACGGACGCTTAAGACACCCACCAGCAAACTGGGGGTGCATTATGGCCGCTGAAAATTCTTTTGACGTAGAAGTACGACTTTCTCCTCGCTGGGTAGGGGGCTAACATCAGGAGCACGAATGCAACGAAAACACGTCACACTTTGAACGTTTATATCATCAAAACTAATAATCGTCAAGTAATAAATAATACATAATTAGGTAGCTTATAGTGTTTGTTTATAATAAAACAGGTTTGAACCCTCCACCCCTTAACCCTTTCGATACAGTAGTGTTAGAAATTTAAGCTGAATTTCGCGTAATTTTGTTTCGCCTCACGCCGTTTTAAGGTTGATAACTAGTGAATAGATAATGCCAGCTATGACCTCAGTCCCGCATTCCGTAGCTGACGGTCAGAGCTAACGGACGTATGTGGCAAACCGGAATAAAGTGGATTTAAAATTTATTTATGTTTTAGATAAAAAAAGAAATTCGTGACGAAAATTCAGAAATGTTGCAAAAATCCACGGAAAATTACTATAAGAACCGACGAAAGTTGAAGAAAAAGCTAAAGGAGAGCGAGGGGAATCCGAAAAGGCCCGCTTAGTCATCAACCAAAAGGTCGCGGGAATGTAGGGAGGGTCAAAAGTTCGCACGCCAGGATGTGTTTCACCCGAGTTCGACTCTAATCCACAACCTTCCACTTCAACTGCGTTAAGTTGAGCCAGAACAGCAAGAGCAGATGGAGATGGATGTCATCGATCCAAATTTTCAAATTTTCACACCGAGCATGGAATATCAATGTACATCGCCAGTCTTCACGACTTCGCTGGATAATGAATGTATTAATATATCTCAAACCTTTACACCCCCTATGCATTCTGAATCTAGACAAGAATAAGAGGACCAAGAGGAAGAGTACATTAGCTCCAAGAAGAAGAGTACAGTATCGCCAAATTTATAACAAGGCAACTAAGGAGTTTGAAAAATTGTTTCTGAAGAACTATTTCTTCAGAAACAATTTTAGCAATAACTACTAACAACGATGATAATACGCCTTCTATTTCTACTAAGATTAAATTATAATCAGCATAAGTTACTATGAATTGTATGTACACTGAAGAGCAATTGAATTAGAGATACCTGTCTAGTAAAGTGTAGCACCACCTTTCATCCTGATGACGGCGGCGATTCGTCTCGGCATGGACTCGACAACACACTGGAAGCGTTGGGAAGCCATACGGATCCACGACCCCTGAACAAGCTCCCACAGTTCACGAAGATTTGATGGAGAGGGTCAGAGCCTCGAACATCTCTCTCTCTCGATGGCATCCCAGATTTGCTCGATGGTATTGCGGTCAGGTGACCTATAGCTGGCCAAGGAAGCAAGGTCACGTCGGTGGAGTGTTCATCCAACCATTCGGATACAATTCGGGAGCGATGGCACGGTGCATTGTCTTCTTGCGGGATGAGGTCCCCAGTGGGATGTTGAAGACACACAAACGAGAGCAAATGGTCGTCCAGGATATCCCGGTAACGTTGACCTGTGAGGGACGATGTCACACGTACCAGGAGTCCCATTTCAGTCCACGTAAACAGTCCCCAGACGAGAATGCCACCCCCACCAGCTTGAAGATTACCCTGCTGGCAAGAAGGATCCATCGCTTCATGTGGTTTGCGCCGTACTCCTATCCTGCCATCCGCATGTACTAACGTGAATCTCGACTCATAAGTCCAGGCAACATTTTCCCACATATCTAGGGTCCAGTGGTGACGTTCCCGCACTCGTGCTAACCTTTGCACCCTGTGATGGGCGGTCAGCAGCGGTACCCTCGTGGCACGATGGCTTCTGTACCCCATAGCGAGGAGATGGTTCTGGATGGTGTGGCTGCGTACACGCTTTTGGACACAGCGTTAAATTGCCGAGTGATTTCTTGCACTGTGGCCCGCCTATCCGCTGTTACAATGCGAGCTAGCCGACGATGACCCCGCTCATCCACATGCTGCTGTCCACGGCAGTTGGCCCTTGCAGGGACGATTTTACCGGATTCGATGTACTCACGGTGCACCCGTGACACAGTGGCTCGTAAAAATCCTAGTGCCTGCACGACTTCCGGGATGGAGTGACCCATTCTTTGGGCCCCGACAATTTCCTCACGATCGAGTGCGCTTAGATCTTTCGTCTTACCCATACTGCATCCGACTCTTACTGATTCACGTGGCATCACTCCTTATATTGTCGGATCACTGCGTACGTCATGTCGTTTCCGTTTACAGGGCCACCCACAGCACCACATTTGCATAACGCCAGCTGTCTCTAATTCAGTTGCTCTTCAGTGTAGTGTAAGTTGTTTTTAAGTAAATAAAGTAAAACATTTCTTTTGTTTTATTTTTTTAAAATTTTATGTCTGAAAGAAATCAAAGGGGAGCAGTAGCAACTATGCCTCAACCTACAACGTAGGGCTACATCAACTGTCTTTCGCTGAATACTTTAACGAACTAGAACTAGTGAGATAGTGCTATGAAATAGTGACAGTTAACGTAGTTCTGCTTTGCAGGTTACAGCACAGTTGCCACTGTGCCCTTTCATTTCTCATTTTTTTTTCATAGATCGGCAACTGTATGCGCTTTTGTAGATTATCCTTTAATTTTGAGCTTCATTGTAGACATGCAACCGCACTCTAGGAACAATACAGGATTTTCAACACTTCGTTATATCCGTAACCGGAAATTTTGACTTCGTTACAAATATATTGCTTATCATGAAGTTTTCTTCCAAAATCAACGGGAATGGCAGCTTCTTCGCTATATCCGTAAATTGTCTGTAAATGACTTCGTTACAAACTGGTACGACACTACGAACTGGCGCTGTGTAAAATATAAGTGGTGTGAATTCAGGGAAAATTTCTGAAAATAACGTGCAGCAAAGTTGCCGGCAGATGTATGTCCGTCTTTTAACGAAATTTCCGTTTCTTCTAACTTCAGTAGTTTGACAGAATTTCAGTACTCAGTATTTCTGTTTATTTTAGAAAAACAAAATTGGATTTTTCCGTATGTTTACTGAAATTTTGCAAAATCTCGGATCTTAACTTTCTTCAGTCCTTTTCCTTCCAGCGGTACGAACCTTTTCTGATTCGTCCCTGGTGGGATTTGAACCAGCAACCTTCTGAGCGGGAAGTGAGTGTTTTTCCGCTGAGCCAGTAATTCGCGTGGAGTTTTCTCACGAATAAGGTAGCATTCTAATTGCTCGATGATGAAATGTTTTTTGTGATTAATGTGGGGGAATTAGTCATTTCATTTTGTGTTGGAGGTTATTATTTTTCTGAATACGTTTGTAATAATTTAATTTTTTTCTCTAGAAGTACTTATTACAAATTTCGTATTTTCATCATCTTGAATTTTTGAAGCAACATAATGCTTCAGAGCTTAAAATCTTATTAAACTGATAATGACTTCCAATTTTCTTTAAGATAAGATGAAATATACTGTTTTATAGTATTATTTCACCAAACTCCTAAACGTAAAATTTACACTTGATGGCTAAAATAGCTTTCGTCTTAAAGGGTCCACAGACTGTTACATTGACATCGTACAATCAGTCTGTTAGCGTTTTTCCCTGGTTCCCTTGCCACATTGCATTGGGGCGATTTGTTTTACAGAATCTGTTGCAGTGCTTCAAATTATTTAAACTAAAACTAAAAACTAAACTATTCATATTATCATACGTGTTTTGTATTACTATTACTTCATTTGTACTTTGCATTACAGGTATATTATTTTTGTATAATATTTGAATTTGCATGTTTGATGGTTTATGTGTTTGTATTAGTTGTATTATTATTCGTATTTTTGCATTTATGTGTTGTATCAATGCTTTTCTTACATACTGTATATGTACTGTATTTCTTTTGTGTTTGCATTTGGTGCGATTTGTATTTGGCCAATCTTTTTTTGGCACAGAAATTTGCATGTGCGATTTGATTGTGTGGTGGATGGTGTAATATGGCAAAATTAAATTCAAATTCAAATTCAATTCAATTTAATAGGTAATCAAACCTCAAAGCATTCCCGCGAATCGCTAAACACTGGAAATTTTCCTTCATACGGATAGGGAGAAAATGAGAATAGAATTTTTCTATTAGTATACGAAAGGAATTGTTGACAGGTTTCTGAGAATTCAAAATTTTCCGGTAATATCTCTTAAAAACAGCATTTTACGTTAATATAAGAAAGGAATTGGGGAAAAGTTTCTGAAAATTCAGAATTTTCCTGGGGTACGAAAAATTCATGATATTCGCCCCCCCCCTCATTTCACGGAAAAGGTTATATTAAAAACATGCCTCGTTGATTTACGAAAGGAACCACCAAAAATGGCTAGTGAATTTCAGAAAATTTTTACAGTGTATAAACGTGCGCGAATAAGACAGAGTACTGCCTTATGTCTCTTTGCTTATGCCTATAGAAAATCGGGGTAAAATACTCGTAATTATGATAACAATAGTAAATAGTAACGCTGTACTAGTGATCCGATTTATTGGCGTATAAAATAAACACATAAGCGTTTCCAAGCTTTCGCACATCAACCAGATGGCTTTTTCAAGGAAGTTAGACAGAAACTGCGAAAAACTAACTTCTGTCTAACTTCCTTGAAAAAGCCATCTGGTTGATGTGCGAAAGCTTGGAAACGCTTATGTGTTTATTTTATACGCCAATAAATCGGATCACTAGTACAGCGTTACTATTTACTACTTAATTGGTGTATTGTTCCTCGTTATAAATATGATAACAATAATTGTGGTAACAATAATTATGGTAATGATAATTATGATGATATTACATTGTCACATTTCTTTCACTGCAAAATATTACAACTCAAGCCCTCTCTCTTTTCCTTTTTTAAGTTTTGGAGATAAGAACGCCCAAAAATTTGGAAATTACGATATTCATCGCAGAGTAAGCGTGCGCAGAGCTTACAGGGACATCTTCAAGGGTTTCAAGTGGTATTGGCAGTGATATACCTGCTTCATGAGCAGCATGTCTTATAACAGACGGAGTTTGGACTCAGAAACTTCTGTTTTACTTTTGGCGTTGTATCCTTGTACATCACAAGAGCAAAAGTAGCAGTCTTCTGTGATTTTTGGTTCTCTCCAGATCTTTGGCACTCCAATACAAATGGATCTTTTTCTTACCTTTTGTTCACTGCCTCAGTTCTTTAACGTAAGTGCAAAGCAATCAGACATACGGTACTGCATGAAGTGATACAATCCTCTAAGGATGTCCTAAGGTATTTGGGACTACGCAACGTTTTCGTCCTCTCATAATTCAGCGATGTTCTGGGCCGGTCAAGAAGATGCTTACAAGCTTCGTTCAATGAGGTACCATATATGCTCGATATGTGGTAGAGCTGGAGATTTCGCTGACCAGGGAATCATATGTACCACTTGTAAGCATGCTCTGGAGATTCTGCGGGGTTATCTTGCTGGAAAATGGCCTCCAGTATACCACTCAGAAATGGCAGCAACACGGTCTGTAAACCATCATCCACATACCCTACTGGTTGTCACCGTGTCCCTGGTGCGTATCAGAGGGAACTGGCCATGGTAACTAATCGCACCCCATACAGTGATTCCCAGTAAGCTAACAGGTTCACCGTTCTAATCCATAATCGCCGCTACAACCTGTTGAATGCTCTCTGCAATAGCTGAGGGCTCCTCAATTACCTGGCGACGAATATGTCGACTCATGCGTGCTGGCGTCCGGCTGACTACACCGGTCCCGCAACGGCGATTAGCGGTGCTTTCTTGCACCACCGTCGCTTACAGCGCCAACTGTTCTGGTATTCCGATGCGCATGGCCACAATTCAGGAAATCGGGCAATCATCTTCATAGCAACCTGCGCTCTTGGCTCTCTCAAACGCGTCCAGTTGCACTGTAAAAAAATAAATAGTGTGAGTTCACGGAAAATTACTGAAAATAACGTGCAGCATGTTGCTGATAGGTGTCCGTCTTTTCACAAAATTTCCGTTTTTAAAAGTTCCCATGTTTTTAACTTCCGTATGTTTAGATTTTTCGTAGTTACTAATTTCGTTTATTTCAGAAAAGTTCGTTTTGAACTCTTCGATATTTACACAGAATTTTTTCAAAATCGAAGACCCTGAATTTTTCATCCCTTACACCAGAGAATCTTCCTCCTTTTTCCTCTCATGAGTTTCGAACAGAGGTCGTTTGGACTGACTCAACAGAAACCGCGCATCTTAACCATTGAATCAGAAAGACTCAGAGGCTACAGTCACATGCAAGTTAGAACTCTAATTGCGCAATGATTCAATGCGTTCTGTCATTAATGCGAGTGAATTAGCCATTTTATCTTCTGTTGGAGCTCATTATCTTTTTAATAGGTTTGTAATAGTTTTATTTTTCCTGAACGATGACTCATCACAATTTCAGTATTTTCTTCATCGTGATTTTTCGAAACAACAGAATGCTTTGAACTTGAGATCTTCTTAAACTGACAATGACTTTCAGTTATCTTTAAGAAATTATGAAATGTACTGCTTTACCATATTATTTCACAAAACTCCTAAATATAAATTTTACTATTGATAGCTATAATACCATTTTCCTTAAGGATTCTACAGACTGACACATAGAATATGATACAATCACCGGTACAAAAATTTTAGTACCCGGTTTCTTGATGTAGCAGTATGTCCAATAGGTAGCGCACAAAATGGGTGAGATGGGAAAAAAATATCCTGAGCCACAATAACCAAAATTCATCGATATGCTATGCACAATATCCGATCTCGCTGCAGAACTTCAAATCAGATCTCCCGACAGACGATTGAAATTAAATACTTAATCAAACCTCAAGTATTTTCGCGAATCGCTCCTATTACCGGAAATTTTTCGTCATATGCAGACCTGCAAAAATTGAAATCCGTAGAAAAAAGATAGAAAAAAATTCAGAGGATGTTTAATCGATATGTTCCATTGGCAGAATACGAACCATATCGATAAAATGTTTTGAACATATCGATGAAAATTCGCTTCATCATGTCGACTGTCTGTTTTAATCGATTTCATTTCTCATAATGAACATATTTGGCCCTGCTTTACAGTTACAGCGATTAAAATGCAATCAATGTACAAGTGTATTTATATCATCAGTACACTATCTTTAGGCTGCATACACAGATAAAAAATTTCATTTGTAATGGCGAAAATATTATAATATATCGCAGTAACTTTTTACTTTAGAATTGAGATTTTGACTTTACATTTTTGTACCAACATGTTGGAATACCTTTAAAAAACATAATTTTATGTCTTATGTGAGGCCGATGTTCTTAAATTATCTCTCTATTTTAGAAATTATCTCTAATCCTAATCCTACAGAGTTTTTACGCAGTCTTTCCCGCTAGGCTGCCAGTTCCAGTAGAGAAGTTCGGGAACGCAGAATTGGGTGAGACTGTGATCAGGTAAATCAGAATACACTGGCGCGAAGGCCCTTGGGAACACTTATTCTCACCTCGGCATTGTACGTAGAGCGATCAAAAAGTTCCGAGACTAGGTACGTAGCACGCCAACAGATGGTAGTACGCGGATGTCCGAGCAGCGGTCGAGAGCAGTGACCTTCATGAGTCATTGTGCCGAGTGGCGTCGTCCTGTGAACATCGGGAGCTGTGTACATGATATTTGGTGACCACATGCAGAACACCGCTGGAATTTCGGTATGGACTGCAAACTAGAGCAGCGAGCAAACATCAAATTCTGCGTCAAACTCGGCAAATCGGGAACGGAGATGCATGAAATGTTCCTGTCGCGAGTCATCACTAGAGACGAGGCTTGGGTCTACGGTTACGACCCGGAGACCAAACAACAGTCGTCTTAGTGGAAGAGCCCGGCATCTCCACGACCGAAGAAGGCCCGATAGGTCCGGAGTGCAGCCAAAAGCATGCTCATCGTGTTCTTCGACATTTGTGGGGTTGTGCACCGTGAATTCGTCTCCCAGGGACAGACCGTCACCGCCCTTTTTTACTGCAATGTTCTGCGGCGTCTTAGGGAGAACATTCGCCGCAATTTGCACCTTCAATATTTTGGGCCACTCTCAGAAAGAAACCCTCTGCGCGCCGTTTTTGGACGAAAAGATGTAGAATTTATTTTAACGGCACCCATACTTAAAATCATCATCATCATCATCATTGTCAACCATTATCAATCCACTGCTGGACGAAGGTCTCCCCAAGTTTCCTCCACAACGGTCTGTCTTGTGCCAGTCTCCTCCATGTCACTCCCGCATATTTACGAATTTCATCCACCCATCTCCCATGTGGTCTTTTTCTGGGTCTTTTCCTGTCCCTTGGAATCCAATCTAAAATTTCGGCTGTCCATCTATGGTCTGTCCTTCTGGCAGTATGTCCAGCCCATTGCCATTTCAGGGATTTAAAATCATAATATTTTAAATGACAAGATCAGAAAGGTCAAGATCCGGGCACTTTATTTCCATGATAAGAGGCTTTGTTGTTAATATTTTGTATAATAAGTTAAACGTTTCCAATACATCGACATCGAAATGATTCGGTACATCAATATAGAAAGGATTCAGTACATCGATATAGAAATGATTCATTACATCGATATAGAAAGGATTCAGTACATCGATATCGAAAGAATTCAGTTGGGTGAAGACTGACATTTTGTATAGCGACTTGAGATTCGGCTTCGTTTCGGCCATAGTAGAGTAAACTTTAAGCAGTATTGCAATCGAAAATCTCTCGATTACCTAAAAGTTTAAAAGAAAAATTCTTGTTCGTTGGCTTAAGTTACTGCAGCTTATTAAAGCAGAGTGGATTCTGAAATAAAGACAAGCATTCGCAAACCCCATATTACACCAACACGAAATTGTGCAATATGAGCAAGAAGATAACCTAACTATGAGCTTAAGACGCAGTGGAAAGTCAATCAAAAAAAAAAAAAAAAAAAAAGATGAGTTAGAATTCTAGACCAGAAAATATCGAATCAGAAAGCGGTTGTGCATACAGAAGGGTAAAAAAGAATTAGGAAAAATATCAGGAGGATACTTTTCTTAAAGCCTATATAAAGTCATCACTGCATCCATTTTTTTTAGGCTTAAGTTTTTCCTCGAGTTCCTGATTTCATCGAGTGATTCCCACTATTTTGATTTCCTGTTCAGTTAAAAGTTCCCCTTTGAGTCCTTCCCTTAGTTTCCCATGCCCACAAGTCAAAGAAAGAGGAATCTCTCTGCACCGATGTTACGCAAATTTTCTTACCCATTGTGAATAGCAGCCTTGTTTCTAAATATTTGCTGTCGGTTCAAATATACTCTTCGTATAGCTTCCTGTTCGAAAACAGTCAGTTATCGCGCTTGCTACGCATCGTTCTGCGACATTCACGTCACCGCTGGGTTGTCACGGGTTTCATTAGCGATTGGCACGCATCACAATAGTTACAATGGGTGATGCGGAACATCCCAATCAAATTTGCTCAGATGAACTGGGCGAGTTCTGAATGCAGGAGGGGGATTTACAGAAAATGGCTCTCTTTGCCTTTCTCTTGCATTATTCTCCATGTACCTGTCCCTGAATAATTTATTCCCATCTTTTACTTTCTTTCTTCCATTTTTTCGTCTCGCTCTCTCACTATATATCAATCTATACCGTGAAAGTCTCTGAATTTTTTATTTCTAACCCCTACGCGTTGCGGCGCACACTATGAAACATTCTGTTTGTTGATCATCTGGCAATTACATCGACTGAAGGTGCCCAGGCAAACTTCATGGTTGACTGGAATGCCCTCAAAACAGACTGTCTGAAGATAAGAGAAAAACAAAGACGATGATCAGCTCAACAGATGAATTGTTAGCGCACGGTAAACGACTAATAAAAGTGCAGCAGTATAAAATCCGGGTATTAGCCATGAAAAAATATTGCAGATGGGAGAAAGCGGTGAAAGAACCAGAGGTGTAACTAGAACCTTGAGAGGGGGGGGATCAACCCCCCATATCCGAATAAGCCCCCAATACAATTTACAGGAAATAGATCATTACAAATGAGATTTTACAAAATTGTAATGTGAAAGAAATAAAAAAAGTGCAATAAAAACCAACATTTGTATATTGTAATTTACGCTGTGGTATGATGTTAGAGAGCGGATTTTTTATTTCCCTATTTACTAGAGAACTGCAGTGCAACAACTAATATTAAATTCTTTGTTTTCCCTTTTTCGCGATTCTTGTACCACCCACGACTCCACTTCATTGGCATGAGGTGGGTGGAAGGGGAACAATGTAGTACCGCAGTGACTACGAATACTTGTGCTGCGTTGCCTTTTTCCGTTTCTCCCAATATGGTCTTCTTCGTGTTGTTTACTCTTTATCTTTTTCCATTTCTCAAACACCACCACCCCACGCCTCAACTCATTTACCAGGAGCTTGTTTCAAACTTACCCTAGTCTCCAGGATTCTTGCTGTTTGCCTTGCACTGTGACTGAAGTGGACACGGAGCGGCGCCTGGCGGCCTGGGACAGGAGGAAAAAAACCGGATATCCGTGGTATTACTAGAATGTTCTTAGATGACATAAATATGGGAGAGTTATTCATTTTACAATGAGTTGAAACGTTTCCTCCGAGAATTGAGCCACGTTTTAGCTTAGGTGTTCGTGTTTTGGAAAGCGATAGCGTAGCTTTAGGTTTGTAAACGCGTATTTGTGATCTGTAAAAACGGTCAGTAGTTTTTGTAACAGTACATATCCTTCGAATATGAGCGTTTATTTTTTATCTCCGGTGGTTTTGCTTTCCGCAAAGTTTTACATCCAAAATGGATATACGATCGTATTTTAATTTCAGAGATGAAGATCGCTGGGTCCAATATGAATGTGAAGATCTCGAACAGTCCAACAAAACTAGTGAAAGTAGGTCTACGCCTAGCGCTTTTTCCGTGTCAGCGCAAAGTGTGCGAAAACAAGCAAGTGATCTTGGTTCAAAGGAAGAGAGACCACATCAGCCACGAATTATTCAATTAGTGCTTTGATATATTTTATTTATTTTCTTGAAGCTAATCAGTGTTGATAATGATATATTTTATTACAGTAAAAGATGAGGTGCTTAATTTTTACTCATTTCTTGAAGATAAAGTACGAACCGTGAGCAAATATTGATGAAAGATGTTTTTCGTTAAGCCCCCCCCCCCTCCCCTCCCAATGTGACATTTCTAGTTACGAAGGAACGTGTGAAAAAAGGCTGGAGTAAATAAAGAGAGCTATCGGGGCTGTTTTGTGTCAAAAAAGTTCCAACAATAGTGAAGTCACAAACATACGAGACAGTTGTAGGACTTTTGTGTGCGTCAGAGACTTCAGCTAAAAGAAAGTGAACAACTGAAAAGAGCAAAAATAAGGAATAATAAAAGTATGGAAATAGAAAATTAGGGAAAAATTTGAAAAAACGATCGGTCTGAGATGAGGTGAATATGTCTGGAAATGGAAACAGACTGGGGAGAGAAAATACCTCGTGGGTTATGCTGAAGGGAAAAATGGGAGATGTGCTCTGAAGTTAGAGAGATAAAGAAGGAGAAAAATGTATCTCTCTCTCTCTCCCTCTATCTCCCTCTCTCTCCAAATTAGACAGAGAGAAGAAGTTTGGATGTCTAAGATTGGAGATCGGCGTAGTAAATAAGTTGAAGTAGTAATGATGGAACTTGGCAGTTTTGTAGCCCAGAAAGACACCTGAAGGAATAAGTTGGAATTGAACAATGTGAGATAGCAAGAAGAGTAGAATAAAATTATTAGAGAAACCCAGGACAAATTAATCCCTAATCGTCACGAGCTATCTGCTAGGAAGAATTCCGCGGTTTTAGAAGAGTGTATTGTCATATAGCGAGTAACTCATTTGTTCCACCTTCGAAGGGAAATAGCGAAAATCCAGCGATCTTCATCTTCTAGCGAATGTCTGAAGTACGAATCCACTCTAGTGAAGTAACGAAACTCTGCGAAAGCAGCCGGTTAACAACTAGATCCGCTGATTATACAGCGTACATTGTACATTTTACATAATGGGCAAGTATTTATTCACCGAGTGTAAATGCATATCTTTTTATGTTGATTTTGTCAGTTTGTAAAAGTAAGCTTTGCAAATTATTTTTGCGTCGGAAAGCATTCCAAAGGCGTGCTAATTTGCACTCGAGAATTCGGTGTCATTTTTCTTGTTATGTCTGCTTTCTAGTTCGTTTGCTCTGTATTCCTACAAATAATCTGTTAAAAATTTGTTGCTTATTTCTTGTCTAAGCAGCATGAGTTTTGTAGAATATGTCATACCATTGAAAATAGTATCCCAATGCTATATTTACACATTTCGGTGTACTAAGAGTTTTACTCATGGCGTTTTCCGGTAAAACGACATTTCGATTCGGACATAACTTTTATGGGCAACAATTCGCTAAGAAATGGTAGGCTATAGAAATCTTTTGTCCCCACTGGGAACGATTTAACGCTGCTGCGCGGTTAGTTTTTGGAGAAGTCTCTGGAACTCTTCGTACAAAAACACATTATTAGACATTTCTCACGGACAGCGTCTATTCATGACCTCTTCTTTTAACTGTATCGGTTTTTTATGTGTCTCTTTTCTCAAAGTGTAAAGATTTCTAATAACGGCGATCTCAGTAATTCTTTCATTGGCAGTACGTATTTCACGTTGAACTGGAGAGAATTGCTCGTTATTCTCGTAATTTTTTTTCTAATTTAGGTTAGTACGAGGGGTGTGAATTCAGAAATTTGCTCGTGATCGGCTCCTCGCTCATCGCTCCGAAGCAGGTGCGACGCTACGGATGAGCCAGGGTGGGCTTCAGCTCACTCAACTTTTCTTTGGCCTCTCTGAAATGTTTAAGCTGTTCGAACATATGGCTGATGCTACCGTCGAATATTTTAGGGAACTTGGATAAATGCACCTGAATTTTTCTAATTTACACAAATTTTGTTATATAAAATGACGATTTTGTTAAATTTAGTGTTTTCATTTCTGGGAAATGGAGGGAGTCCTATGAGCGAATTTTTAACGCTCTCCAGCCCATTGTTGTTCAGAAACAACATATATTCTTTGAATTTTCGCAGTCTTTCTAACACAAGAAATTTTCACTAAACCCATTATAGCTCGTAGACAACTATGCAAAACCACATTGTAAAAACCGCAAGACAGGCTATGTTGTGAGGCAAACATGTGGTATGATTTTGTGTTTCACAAAAAAAAAAAAAAAAAAAAAAAAAAAAAAGAAGAAGAAAGAAACTGCTTTGTCGATTTCCATGTGAAGTTAAAAATATTCCGTTGAACATTTTCCTATATTCAGAGATGGGAGATCAAAACAGAATTTCCTTTTAAAAAGAACGATGTGGTTTCATGTTTACGGAGGAAACAAAATAAGGAAAAGGAAGTCAAATGATCAGAAATTTGAACTTTCGTATCCCAACGTTTCTCACAAACAATATTTTGCATTTGGGGAATAGAATGTTATGAAATGTTTTCAGGGGTATTTTTATTTATTACAAGCCCAAAACATTACAAAAACACGGAAAACAAGTTTCTATTTTAAAAACTAAAATTTTGGGCTGGAAAGAGTTAAGACAGTAGTAGAAACACACCATTTTCATAATTGTAGTTTAAAAGATAAAAGAGGGAGATGGATATATATATCCCTTATCAGGTTACAAACTAAACTTCATAAATTGCCTCATGACAGAAAAAAAAAAAAAACAAGAAAGAAAGACAAAAAAAAAAAAAAAAATACGACGTTATTAAGCTAAAATTGCGAAGAAATAGTAACTTGCCAAACTGTATGTACGTAGTATTTATGCATACGTTGAATAAATATTATGTACATACAGTCTGAAAACTTTTTTGTCTAGGGATAGCATTATCAGCGTGGCGGGTAAAATCCGCATGAACAGAATTTTTTGCCAAAATTTCTGCTTAGCACTTCAACATTTATGCCCACCCATCATGCTGAACATTCCTAAAAGACCACTCAGTTCTCAGCTGTTGGCGTCGCCACTGCTCCGGAGCCAGTTATTCTGACCGACTAAACTATACCGACGGAATGTATTGCTGCAGATTTATTGTCTTGACGCGTGCTTCATCTCTGCAGTACGTCACATCATCTCCCCATTAATTTTTTTTTTTTTTGAAGCGAAGAAGGAATTTTTCTTCGATGTGTAGAACAATCATCACACCTTGATCCATTTTCCACACTGAGGCGCGCCATTGTAAATTTCACAAATTGGCAGGTGGTGGAGATCGAATCCACTTCTCTTCGCACCGGAGCCAATTGTCCTAACCGACTAAACTACACCGACGGAATATATCGCCGCAGGTTTGTCGTCTTGACACGTGCACGTCACGAGGAGAGGGAATATTTCCATTCTGGAACAGAACATCTAGCAGAATAATTATTAATAAGGCACATAGAAAAAATCCACAGTCTAAAACTGGCAGTAAGTATGGTACGTAGACAAATGTGCTTTTCATTAACAGTGTCTCCTACAAAAATCTAACCATGCCATTACCGCTAAAGCTTTCACTGTGGAGATAGAATATTTCAGAAGCCTACTTTTCCTTAACATTTTAACCGACAGGAGTTAGCAAAGTGGGCTGGAATCAGCCCGAACGAGTATGTTCACTGTCTAAGAAGTGTGCCGAACGCAGCAGGAGTGAGTGAACCTCTGCATCAAGAAAGCGTTTCTTTCTCCTTAGTTCCAAGTGGTCGTTTAAGGAGATTATTGACACTTATGTCCATTCTGACTGATTACCCGCAAAATGGGTTACAGCAATGGCGACGAACCTTAAAACAGAGATAGAAGATGTTTGTGTCACTTTTTTTTTTATACACTGGCATGATGTCCGTGTCAGAGGAAATATCTCTTCCCCATCAAGGCCTTGGATCATGGAGCAGACACTAAAGGACTAGGAAGGAGTGCTTCTCCCCTGTGACAGGTTTATGGTCGGAACTGCTGAGATATAAGAGGAATGGAATTGTTTTGCCTTAGCTTTCGTAAATCCCGGCCGCTATGTGAACATTTCTGTTTGGGGGAACATTTGGTTCAGATACATCGGCCTCTTAGAGGGTTAATCATTGTGGTCCGTAAAGTAAAGGGTTCCGAATGAAAAAATGACGCTTCTCTAAAAATGGCCTTATCGGTAAAACTTCCCGTTATGCCAAGTGTATAAAAGTAGTGCCTTTTAATCTGTTCGTTCTTCTAGTTTCAGTCTGTACGTTATTCTAAGAATAAATAGATCTATCTATGATTTTCAGTTAGCTGTACGTTTTGCTAAGGATAAACAGGATTTATTTATGCTTTTCAGTTTTATTCTCAATTATTGTTAGTCTTAGCTGTAATTTATTCCGTTTTGCATTCACTGACACATGAACATACGCCGAAAACGAAAACATCAGTGCAATATATTACACGAATCTCATTAGCGTATACCGGTATTCTTATCGTAATACTTAACGTTATTCACTTGTTTACCGAGATTTTTAAACCTTGTAAACAAATGACTGGAAATGGTTTCAGAAAGGTGGCTACGCAGCGCCGACCTTTCTGAAACCTTTTTTTTTTTTTTTTTTGTTGGAGGTAGGTTTAACGACCATCGTGAGCAACTCAATGGGCTATAAGCAGTCGCCGGTCCCTAATTTAGTGTCACTGGTTCCAAGGAAGGGAGAGAGCTAGAGCCGTAAGACAAACACAACATCCATGCCTCAACGGGATGTAAACCCGGACCCCTTTCGGACGAATGATCAGAGGCTCACTGCGCCACTGGGCCGGAGAAACTATTTTCCCGTCTCGTTGGCTGAGAATGGTACAAACGAGGGAACTTTACTACTGAACGTGAATGTTAGAGCATATTTGCATATTTAGCCCTGAACGGATTCGGAAAATTTTGCATTACTTGTCGTGCACATTTATTATTTTTCGAAGTGCTGTTAAAATATCATGCCAATTCATCACTCGGCTTTCATATGGATTTACACTGCTGGCCACCGAAAATGCAACACCAAGAAGGATACGAGATAGCAAAGCCAGATTTACTGGACACATAACAACAGATACAAAGATGAAACGATTGAGCTTACAGGCCCGTGCGACTTGCGGAACACGGTCATCAATAGTTCGTGTGGCAACCATGGCTGGCAATAACGGCCGCTACACGCCGCGGCATCGAACGAAAGAGGCTTTCGATGTGGGCTTGGGGTATATCGGTCCAGGCTGCTTCCACACGTTGCCACAGTTCATCAGGCGTAGCCACGGGTGGTTCTTGCCAGGCCACTCGGTTGCCGATCAGCGACCAGACGTGTTCGATGGGCAACATATCAAGAGAACAGGTAGGTCACGACAGCAGTGACACCTGGTGGGCCCTGAAGAGTTGTTGCACGATACGTGCCACGTGCGGGCGCGCATTGTCCTGTTGAAACGTGGCCGCTGGCAGGTCCTGCAGGTAAGGGAGGACTACAGGCTCCAAAACGTCGGAGATTTAGTGGTGGCTGTTGAATGAACCGGCGATGCGTACCAGAGGGGTGCGGGTGTCATATCCAATTTCGCCCCAAACCATAACGCCAGGCGACGGACCGGTATGGCGATGCATAATGCAGGCGTCATACAGTCTATCGCCGTGATGTCGCCACACGCGGATTTGACCATCGTGGTGTTGCACGCAGAAACGGGATTCGTCGGGGAAGACAATGTCGTGCCATTCCGTAGTCCAGGTGCGGCGTTCAACGGCCCACTGCCGCCGCACTCGCCGGTGGTGTAACGTGAATGGTAATCGGAGCAATGGGCGCCGTGCGACAAGTCCCCGCTCCTGCAGACGACGTCGAACGGTACGTGCTGACACAGGTTATTGCACAACATACCCTAATTCCTGCGCTAACGTTCGTGATGTGGCGGTGCGAGCCGTCAATGCCCGCCGTACAATATGCCGGCCCTCTCGTTCGGTGGTGTGTCGCGGCTGCGGCAATCGCTCACGTCGGTTCGTCCGTCCCTCCTGCACCCACCGAATCCATACTCGCCCCATTGTGGCTGGATGTCGTCCCCCACGGGCGCCGATGTCTCGGCACAATAAACCGCTGTCGCGATAAGTCGCTATTCGTCCTCTGTCGAACTCCCAAACGTGCTGGAATAACAGCCGTATTCTGCGACGAGACATCAGGAAGCTTCCCGCGCACAGGTCTGGCAGCACAACACACTTCCACTACTTACACCCCGCCTTCTGTGCACCCTTCTTATAGTGCTTTTCGGTCGCGTGCCGGGCGCACATGATTTGCATATGCCCTGCAATGCTAATCGTTTGCATGGCCTCTCGCGGGCGACGCGTGCTGTGAATTTCAGGCCAATCCGATGCGTCCTTCTTGGTGTTGCATTTTGGGTGGCCAGCAATGTATAAAAACGCAAAGTACTAGTTGGAGGAAATTTTAATTTTTTGCTGGAAGAAATAGGAAAATTTCTCTTAAAATTGGCCTATTCCGACAGCGATCAATATCTTCTATAAGACTTCTGTTTTCTCGCAAGAGAGTGTAACAAACGTATTCACGTTGACACTATACAAGTTCTTTTAAAAGTCTTATTTTTAATTCTTTCTTCACCCGACAGTCGCCAAGCTCATGGATCTCCGTTTACTTATTAACGGTTTAGGATGCAAACATTTCCTGTTAGATGACATAAAAATAACTGCCAAAAAAAAAAAAAAAACACGAAATACGTGCTCACTGTGTCCGAGAATTCGGTGTAATTCATCTATATTGCATTTCTCCTGATCTGGTGGTCTCTAGGAAATTTACACTTTAACCCCGGCAAAGTTGTCTGGAAGCATTATATTTTGGAGTCCTAGTGCCTCCAGTAATGTGGGAAGAAATAAATCATTAGTGAACTGGAAAGGAAGTTCTAGCTTTATTTGAATGGACTTGAACGCGCATGTTTTGATTTTATATTGATAAACATGGAGAGGACACAGGTTCCCAAAGTAACTTTGTTCTGTTTGTGATTTTCAACGCTTCAGAAGATGATACTGGAGAGGTAACAACACTTAAAGGTTTAGATATGCATTTATGAAACACTCGGAGTACAGAATGAGAATGAGAGTCATGAAATGATTATGTGCAAATGATGGCTAGAACAAATAGGCAAAGAAATAAAACTATATACACTTCCTGAGGGTAAGATAGAAGGGGAAATTAAACAGGTTAAATAACGATGTAGGTGTCAATAAACGGATAGAGTTGCGACGTACCTGCCAGCAGGACGCACACGACATAAAGGCACATAGCAATCAGAATGAACGTCTGCGTAGCTCAGTTGGTAGAGCGACTTGTTCCGGAATAAGCGGACTCGGGTTCGAATCCCGGCGTAGACCAAAAATGACGGAGAAATTTACTTCGTTATAATGGCGCCCGAACTATGCGGATGACCCGACCGTTAAATATCTCGCAATGGTGTGATGTTATTTCCACACCGCGAGATAGGAAAAATCAGAGAATCCCTTCTTCAGCGCTTCGAAAAATAAATGTGTGTGACGTTGCATTCCACACACCAGATTGACTGGGAGTTCTCAAGTGCTCGTTCTTCAGCGGATGGCTGCCTGCAACGATTCATGGTCACGGCTGACCCGAAGGCCATGCCCCCGGCCCTCTTTCGGGGGGGGATGTGACGTACCTGCCAGCAGGACGCACACGACATAAAGGCACATAGCAATCAGAATGAACGTCTGCGTAGCTCAGTTGGTAGAGCGACTTATTCCGGAATAAGCGGTCTCGGGTTCGATTACCGGCGTAGACCAAAAATGACGGAGAAATTTACTTCGTTATAGAGTATTCATAATAGTTCAAGCTGTAAAGAAAACTCTTAGGCCATCAATCTGGAACCAGCTGAGGTATGGTCTCCAGAGTTTGTAGAAGTTGGGAAGAGTTTTTGTATTGACAGCGTGTTGATGCGCTGACTGTAGACGGAACTTTAGTCGAGCTGTGAAGTGACTGACAAGCTTTTCGCTTGCCTCCGTAAGAGTAGGTACAGTGGAGTTTTCCTCATGCATCAGTTGATGGGAGTAAATTACTATTTTTACAAGCGTGAAAATATAAGCACACACTGTTGGGAGAGGAGAAGCAGGAAGAATATCTTGAAGTAGGGTAAAATATGAGACATCACTCAGATTTCCTGGGCAAAGATGGTGTGTAATACGGAACATGAGATTTAACACAGATAGCAAGACTGGACAAAACCAGTAGACATGTTCAATTTTTGCCGGGACGTCACAGTAGGCACATTGTGGAGAAATAACAAGAGTCATTCGGTGTAATAATTGAGGAACGGGGAGGCGGCGATGTAGAAATAGCCAATGAACATTCTTCTCATGAGGTGCAGCAAGGAGAGGGTGTGCAGCAGACCAAGCAGCTGTCAAGGAGGCAGACGGAACAGTAGGGATAGGCATTGTTTGCTGAGGTGCACATGTGCGAAGAATTTCACTCAAAATCTTCTGTGAGTATGCCTCAAGCGTAAAAGATTTCATACGGAGTTGCACAAAAAACGAGAAGAGTCACGGTGCTGCTGCAACCTGTAGAATTCCTTCAGGAGAGGCCAAATATGGGTGTAAACGGATGATCGACTATTTTATCGACGTGTAAAGTGCCCGGGAGGAGACAGAATCATGAAGATGAGTAGATAGGCGAGGAAAGCCTTTCCAAGTAAGGTTGAGGTTCACAAGGTCTTGTACAGTAATAATGCCTGCACGCATCCATTCTGGAGAGGCAAAGAATGGTCGGTCAGAGAGACGAAGAGCTGATGGGTAAAAGAGTGGTTCGTTTAGTGTCTCCGTAGTGGAGGAGGGGGTGCTCTCTGTAATGGGAGAGACCTCAGGATTTATATGGTCTCCTAGTAAACGGCTGGGAGGCTTTGTCGTAAAAGTCTTAGTAGGGACTGAAAGAAGCCAGTATTTAGCGAGATTCCGGATTTGACGAACAAAAGTTAATAAAGTCCTCAGATTTAACGTGGGAGGGAAAAGCTAAGGTCACCACTTTTATCAAGCAAAGTACCGTATTTCAATGAAATTCCTTATTTAAAGAGGCGTAGAAAATCTTCTGCGCACTATCCGGGAATAGAGGAATAGAAACGGTGGCATATAGGACGAAATTGCAACAGCACAAGGAAAATCCTTGCGTGCAAGTGGAAGAATATCGATAGAAAAGCAACGGCGAGGCAATACGTCAAATGCTCCAGAACTAAGTTGTGAAAGACTCTCCCCGCCACCTTCTTTATGGTTTAGGAGCAACGCATTAACATATTTGAAAACAGGCGATGTGCCCCTACACAAAAAGAGGATGAGTAGGTTTCAACTCATGTAAGTATATTTTTGGGCGACGATTGCAGAGCGGGATAGGGAAGTATTAGAATGGAAATGCCCCTGGAGGGGAAACAGGATATATAACAATTCCTGAAATTGTGTCCATTTATCCCTCCAAGTGATCGTTTCATTTAGAGAATCGGCGCTGCTTTTGCTTCATTTCGGTAGTTAAACAGCGTTCAGCCTCAATTTGTTGTCAAGTAAGAAATTCTAAACTTTTATGTTTGACAAAATGTCTGGGGGCAAAACTGTTATCCGTAAATGACAAAGCAGCAATCATTAGGGAGCCAGGAAATGATGAAAAAAATGTTGCAATATGCAAAACAACATGGACTAATCTTCAATTGTTTCTAAACTTTAAAAATAAGAAAATATTCATTCAGGCTTTCGACGCTGTGGTACTATTAATAATAAGTGAAATGCGAAAAAGTACATTTGGATTAGGCGTTATTGAAACGGTTCATAGTTCAATGGAATTTCGGCTTACCCATGAATGGGCCGATAATGAAACTTTAAGCCAAAAAATTCGATGTTTTACTTGGCTATGAAGTAGTAGTGGCTCATGGGTAAAATCATGGTTAGGCGAAGACCCAGCCCATAACTTATACATATGTTATCACAGATAAAGAAAGTATAGAAGATACAGAAAACAAAATTTTGTAATGAAGCGATTTGATGTTTATGTATACTAATGAATCTGTACATGTAAAATTGAAAGCCCTCACTGACTTACTCACTGACTTACTCACTGACTCATCACCGAATCTCAGAAACTACTGAACTTAGAACTTTCATATTTGGCAGGAATGTTCCTTTTACAACATACGGGCGCACTAAGAAAGGATTTTTTTCCTATGATAATTTTAAGTGGGTCGAAATGGGTTTTTTAAATAACCCAGCTTTGATAACTCTAGGACGTTTTGCAATAATCGAGCCATTGTTGCCCAGCAACTGAAGCCCCGCCCTAAGCTTTGAATGACTTGAGTTGACTTGCTCAGTATATATTTTGTTCTAAATTTATTTGTTCTGAATTTATTTAACAAAAAAACCCCCTTAAAAATCACGTAAAAAGCGCCTAATCATAATATGCTTTGCATTTAAACATTTATATTATCGTTTGACATATCGAATGTCAAGGTTTTTTGAGTCAAAATCAAATTACCAACATTCTTTTTCACCAAAGCAAAGTTGAAGTCATATACGTGGTAAGGTGACTGCAATAAATATAAATATTCGGGTAGATTTTCATAGTAATTGAAATTTGAAAAAGACAGTTTCCCCCTTGAGATACATATTAGCAATGGCAACATAATTTTGCTCACGCTTCCAAAAGCATCTGACTTGCTAGCTTTTGTGTACAGTTTCGAACGAAATTGTTTACAAAATTGTTTATAAGCAAGGTTCTTTTTACATTTATGCTGAAAGTAACAACGTATTTTGTCTATTATTATTTTGTTCTGTTGCCTTTTAATATTTTAACGATGAAAGTGAAGAGTAACGACGTATTTTGATTTGTTTCTTGTAGGCTTGAAGTTTTAAATTTACAGTTACGAACGAAATTGCTTATGTGTCGTCTGGCAGAATATTTTTCCACTCGTTGATCGCTATAAAAATGTTTAGTTACAAATGACAACACTCCGCATGTTATAAGGATGCAAAACTTCATGATATAAACATTATGTATTTGAACCCATTTCATTACCGATATGATTTCATAAAGTTATAGAACAAACCGATCAAGTGTATTATCAGTATATAAATTTATGGTACACATTATACTTATGGTACACATTATATGGTATGAAATCCTGTATTATACAAATATTTTTAATATCATCACCTTATAAAAACGGGTATTTAGCTAGTCTCTATAAATTATTAGACGATAAACAAAATTATAGCATGAAGCACGGTGGAATGGGAAGTCTTGAAAAATTGCAAACGATTCCAGAGGGAGAAACGCATATTTCATGGAAAAAACAGTAGAGGGAGAAATGGTTCACCTGTTTTCTATTATGTTGTCCCTCCGGTCGGAAACGCACATTTTGCGCTCAATTTCGTCATCTAGCGATAGTTAATGAGTGGTCATTGTATCACGCACAACACCAATCGATTGTCCGTCCCTCAAAAACTTTAAAGTAAATATTTTTAATAAAAAAAGTACTTTATCACAAAGTGTTTCTGGAGTCCAGAATAAAAATCACAGGCCTGTCGGCGAATATGCATCGTGCATGCAACGCTGGTCACAAATTAAGACCCTGGCCTGTGGTAAAGGTGTGTGCAGGAGAAGTCAAGCTGAAAGTACATTTCTGATATACACTTTATTGACAAAACTCACCGGACGTCCTCTTCAAAAGCAAAGGAACGGATCCGCTGCGTTGTTAAGATGCGCGATACAGCTGCAAACGGTATAAAAACAAGCCGGCAGCTGACCGCGATCATATCGCACTGTGAGGTTGAGTAAAAATATCGCGGCGGGAGAGAACTTACTTTGAGAAGGGAAACATTGTTGGGTGTTATATTAGTGAGTTGTCCATAAGAGAAACCGAGAGGCATTTAAACATACTCAAGATAACTGTTTTAGATGTACTGAATACGTGGAAGACACATGGCGTGCCTGAAGCAGCAAAACGTACCGGCAGACCAAAGAAAATCAGTAATAGAGGACGTCGAAGCCTCAGGAGAGTCGTTACAGCTAATCGACGGAGTACTGCACAAGACCTCAGTGTACAGGTGAGTAAAAATGCTAGAACCTTGGTATGTACACGCATCATTCGCAGAGAACTTCATTCCATGGGTTACCGTGGTCGTGCGGCTGCTCATAAGCCCTTCATCTCCACTCGGGATGTTACTCGTCGTTTAGCATGGGGCAAAGAACATCTATCGTGGACCGTAGATCAATGGAAACGGGTCCTGTGGACTGATGAATCAAGCTACACGATCCATTAGTTTGATGGCCGTGTGTGGGTATGGCGGCAGCCGGGGAACACTATTTATCCCAGAGTGCTGTTCCTATGGTCAAGTTTGATGCTGACAGTGTACTTGTGGGGGGTGTTTTTCGTGGTATGGTCCCGGCCCATTGGTTATCGTGGACAAACCTGTTAACCAGCACGTCTACCTCGATATTCTGGACAATTATGCCCTACCAACTCGTTGGTGATACTATGGAACCCAGCTGCGTTGGTACCAGCAGGATAATGCACCGAGCCATAAAGCAAGGACTGTTTCAGCGTAGTTTGATGATAATTCCGTATCGTGTGTGGACTGGCCAGCACAGGACCCTGATCTTAAACTTATAGAGCACCTATGGGATGAATTAGAGCGCCGCATAAGAAGTTTGAAACCAAGGCCTACTACTAAGCAACAGTTAGCGGCAGCATTATGTACTGAAAGGAATCGCATACCTATGGCTGTGTTCTAAAACCTTGCCGAAAGCATGTCTCGAAATGTCAGTGCATACATTAAGGTCAAAGGTGGACCAACACCGTACTAATGTATGTCAATAATGGCTATGTAGTGTTTCTCTTCTAGGTGTCCGGTGATTTTTGTCAATATTGTGTATCTCGTAAAAACAGATCAAGTAACTGAAGCAGGAAGAAATGAGAACAGATTATCACTGGTGAGAATTTGTTTTTTTCCGATCAGAGTGCATTCAGTTTATTTTTCATAAATGAGCTCAATTCTGAAAATAATGTCTTCTTATCGTTACAAATTACTTTCAATTTATTAATAATAATAAAAAAAGGAAAATTTCAGCGCATTTCTCACTTAACTATCTAGTATCGAAGATACACGCTCCAAAAAGTCAATTTACAAAATACACAGTACAGTTGACGGAAAATCTTTTTGGGCATGTAGTAGTAACGTGCGTACTCGCAGCGTGCTGAGACGAAATATTGTGTCGCCTCAAAGAGCGATTTAGCCAACGTCATCAGCACAGGTCTGTCCGCTTCGATTGGATTGCATCCTCCAATAGAAACAAAGATGCCAGCCGACTTTAAGTAGCGTGAACTGTCGCCTCCGTACCTCACTAGAAGTCCTGAGTTTGGAACACGCTTATCCCATGTTTGCTCGGTTTGCTGCGATCGCATCTCATGCGCTCAAAGCATGCTCATTTCAACTTCTTAGTAAAATCAGTATTGAAACTTTATAAATTTAATGTTCATAAATTAAGGATTCATTCTCCGGTTGAATCTTTTTTTACGCAAATTCATGAATCACAATAGGAATTTCAATGTTTCCTTTAGATGTATAATTAAAGGCGCAATATATTTTACAGATGTGAAATTTTCTTCATCAGAGAAAAATTTCTAAAGAGGCGGCGCCAAATGAGGCAATGGTGAGGCGACGCCAGAGCGAGGCGGCGTCAGATGAGGCAATGGTGAGGCGACGCCATAGTGAGGCGGCGTCAGATGAGGCAATGGTGAGGCAACGCCAGGGTGATGCGGCGCAGATGAGGTAATGGTGAGGCGGCGTCAGATGAGGCAATGGTGAGGCGACGCCAGTGTGAGTCGGCGTCAGATGAGGTAATGGTGAGGCGACGCCAGAGTGAGGCGGCGTCAGATGAGGCAATGGTGAGGCAACGCCAGGGTGAAGCGGCGTCAGACGAGGCAATGGTGAGGCGACGCCAGGGTGAGACGGCGTCAGATGAGGCAATGGTGATGCTACGCCAGAATGAGGCGGCGTCAGATGAAGCAATGGTGAGGCGACGCCAGGGTGAGGCGGTGTCAGATGAGGCAATGGTAATGCGACGCCAGATTGAGGCTGCGTCACATGAGGCAATGGTGAGGCGACGCCAGGGTGAGAGGGCGAGGCGGCGTCAGACGAGGCAATGGTGAGGCGGCGTCAGATGAGGCAATGGTGAGGCGACGCTAGAGTGAGGTGGCGTCAGATGAGACAATGGTGAGGCAAAGCCAGGGTGAAGCGGCGTCAGACGAGGCAATGGTGATGCGACGCCAGAGTGAGGCGGCGTCAGATGAGGCAATGGTGAGGCAACGCCAGGGTGAGGCAGCGTCAGATGAGGCAATGGTGAGGCGACGCCAGAGTGAGGCGGCGTCAGATGAGGCAATGGTGAGGCGACGCCAGGGTGAGGCGGTGTCAGATGAGGCCATGGTGAGGCGATGCCAGGGTGAGGCAGCGTCAGATGAGGCAATGGTGATGCGACGCCAGAGTGAGGCGGGGTCAGATGAGGCAATGGTGAGGCGACGCCAGAGTGAGGCGTCGTCAGATGAGGCAATGGTGAGGCAATGCTAGGTGAGGCGGCGTCAGATGAGGCAATGGTGAGACGACGCCAGAGTGAGGAGGCGTCTGATGAGGCAAGGTGAGGCGATGCCAAGGTGAGAAGGCGTCAGATGAGGCAATGGTGAGGCGACATCAGATGAGGCAAGTGAGGCGACATCAGATGAGGCAAGTGAGGCGCCGCCTCAGTTGCCTCATCTGACGAGCCGCCCATGCTATGAAGATTTTCCATGTTCAAATGAGTGGCTTCACTGTTTTGAAACACGATTCAACGCCCGCTCAAGAAAAATCAGGGGAAAAGCATCATCAATGGGTATGCAGGAAAACTCAACGTGGTTGTATACAGCGTGGTCGGATATTCGGAAAAACTAGAGTAACGATATATATTGTTACTGGAATTTTGGAGATTTTAAAGGATTATAGTTTTAAGTCAATTTCAAGCAAGCTCAAACGGCATGGTGGTATTCGGGAAGCAGGAGGCGGCAATCAGCAATCAGACATTGTAAAGCAGTATTCACAGGAAGGTTTTTTTAAAGTGCTTTAATCGTTTTATTAGCGTACGCTGCGATCATGAGCATTTTCATCAGCAAAGCGATCGAGAAGGCTAAATTGGTTTATTGCATCAGAGGAGTCCCGTACTTCTGCCCTTCAGGCTAGGAGAGAGACAGAAGGATTTGGAGAGAGAGAGAGAGAGAGAGAGAGAGAGGTCTAAGGACAGGACACAGGTCTGTGAAGGAGTGCTGGCTGTGTGATAAGTTGAAGAGGAATGTTGTCCGGAACTTCCGAAGGGGACAGTGAAAGAGAATGCACAGCGGGTAATTACATTGGAGATGAATAAGAAACAAGGAAAACGAAAGTGCGAACACACACACACATCTGGGAAACAAACCAGGCAGCGAGAGGAGATAAATGATGAGACACAATTTTCATCTAAATTCAATCCGGGACAACTTGAACGTATAACGTATGAGTTAACAAAGAATTCTAGAGTACTACTTTTTCAACTAGTCATTTGCTACGTATTTTCCGCAAAGAGTTGCTACAAGGCATAAATAATCTGACTCCATAACAATACATTTCTAACTACATAACAATACATTTCTGACTCCATAACAATACATTTATATGCTGATAAAGCATGTGTAAATAACTGTCTGACAGTGTCAGTACACTCCAATGTCTGGGAAAGAGAAAAGAATTTTTTTAGTGAGACAGTAAAATCTGCAATATCACGGTGTTTTAAAAAATATATTGTTTTGATTGAGTGAAATTCGATCTGATTTTTTTCTATGATATAGCCCTGTTAAAGAGCACTTTTCCGTTACACTGTAGAATAACTTTAGAAGATATCGGTTCTTCTTACAAATCCCGCTGCTAATGGAGTTTATCTCAGCCCATAGCAATAAAAGCGATCTTCACATAAAAAAAAAAAAAAAATGGAAGGCCGTTTACCGGCATTTCGCCGAAAAAGTGCGTTGATGGAAACAAATAAACGAAAAAAGAAATGACGGGATGGGAGGAAGACGGAAGACATCGGAGTCAAAAACGAGAGACGCCGATGAAAAGTTGCTGAAAGCCACTAGAGCGCTTCGTGTACCACGGGCAACTTAAACCCCAAGCCAGTCGACTACAGGAATCTCAAAATCGAAGAGCAAAGTAGTTAAGACTTTCAAAGAAAAGTAAAACAAACAAGGAGACTGAGTACGTGAGGTTGCTACGCAGAAAGCAGAGCAAACTAACATCCATCCCATGGTGTACCTCTATCTTTCAGCGTCATCTGGAAAAGAAGCAAGGAACGCCTCAAAGAGAGAAATGTTTGGTTTATGTTACAAAAATGACGAGACTCCTGTTTATTTCAGACCTTTTCCGGCACGAGATTTCTTTTTTTGCAACTTTCTTTTTTCACCTTTTTTTTTCCCCTGTTTACTTTCCCATTTTTTTTTCTTTTTCTGACACGTAACCACGATATCGTTTTCTTCCCGAACTTCTTCGATTTCCTTTTTCTCAATTTCTGGTCTTTTGCTCTTCTGCTCAGTTAGGATTTTATTGATTTGTTGACTGAAAAACTCCAGCAAAAAGAAGAGATTATATTTGTTTATCATTAATACATGAACACAACGACGGCTGTACTTTCTAAATGGTCCGTTTTTGAAAGAGTTGTTCTCAAATTTCACCATATTAATTATACATACAATCTTGTGTACAATTCCTTTTCCAACAGTATGCCAGCAATGTGTTAACTTATTTTTTGTTTCGGGAGTTCGGGAGGTATTTGATGGCAGTATACTTACGAATATCATCATCATTATCAATTCACAGCCGGATGAAGGTCTCCCCGCCGCCCCGGTGCCACAGTGGTCTAAGCAATGGCCTCTGATCATTCGTCCAAAAGGGGTTCGGGTTCGGATCCCGGTGAGGCATGGATGTTGTTTTTGCCTTACGACACCGGCTCTCTCCCGTTCCCTGGAACCAGTGACCCTAAATTAGAGCCGGGGCGACTGCTTATAGCCCATTGAGTTGCTCACGGAGGTCGTTAAACCTCCAATAATAAAAAAAAAAAAAGCTCCCCAAGTTTCTACACAACGGTCTGTCTTGAGCCAGTCTCCTCCATGTTACTCCAGCGTACTTTAGAATTTCATCCACCCATTTCCCACGTGGTCTTCTTCTGGGTTTTTTCCTGTTCCTTCGTATTCAGTCTGATATTTCAGTTACCCATCGCTAGTCAATTCTTCTAGCAACATGTCCAACCCATTGCCATTTTATGGATCTGCTCTGATCATGATGTCTCCCATTCTTGTCATTTTCCTGATTCATGAGTTCCTCTTTTTATCTTTCCTGGTTATACAAAGCATGCATACATATCCATGCTTCTTTCAGTTGTCTGCTGCCTTTGCATGTCTTTTTTTAGTTAAAGTGTATGTCTCTATTCCGTACGTAAGAACTGGAGGGATGCATTGATTAAACAGTTTTCTTTTAAGACATAATGGCACATTACCCTTGAAAATTGTACTGTTTCTTCCAAAAGCTCTCCAACCAAGTTTTATACGACGATTGATTTTTTTATCAATATGGCCGTCGCTTGATATCTGTGCCCAAGGTAACGGTTATCTCCAGCTTTTCCCCAATAATCTATAAACCTTCATTTCTTGTAAAAGCATTGTACATCAATATTGTTTCCTGAAAGTTTATACTTTTAATCCCACGTCTTTACTGTTGTCAGCAAGTTCCTGTATCACAATGTGCAGCTTTGAGGGGGTAGTTTCAAAAATGGCTATGTCATCAGCAAAACAAAGGTGAGTTAAATAACCTCTATTAATCTTTATTCCCTTTCTTCCCCAGTTCAATATTTGAAAGACATTTTGCAATGTGGCATTGAAGAGTTTGGGAGATATAACATAATCTTGTCTTCGTCCCTTTCTAATGTGTATTTGTGCTGTGTTCTCAAATAACCTATTTATTGCACTTGCTTATCACAGATGTTATTAATAATGTAAATTTATGCATCTTCTATACCTCATTATTTCAAAGACATCATAAATGCTGATGGCTTCACAGCAATTAAAGGCTTTTTGATAATCAATAAAAGCTATAAAAAATGGGAGTTCATCTCCCTCGTTCTTGCAATAAGTTCTCTCACTACATAGATATGATCTATAATGTTGTAGCTACGCCTGAATCTAACTTGTTTTCTCGTTTAAGCCATACCCTATGTTACCTTAAAGCGATGTAAAGAAAACTTAAAAAACACTGATTTAGAAGTGAAGGTTTTATAAAACACTCGTAAGAGGCTGATGGGTTTGTAGTTCCTGAGATTCTGAATGTCGCCTTTTTGTGTAGCAAGGCCATTGTAGTTATTGTTCCAATCATAAGGAATCTAGGAATCTTTCCTTTATTGAGAGAGATATAGAAAACTTACTTAGGCGAGTATAGCTTCTATTTTCCCAATGGCTTCTTCTTCTTCTTCTCTCTCTCTCTCTCTCTCTCTCTCTCTCTCTCAAACGTTAAAGATACTTACCTAATAGCGTATTGGTCCTTCTCTAGAGCGAACAACATCCTGTACACGCACAGGAATCGACTTCACCAGATGATGCACGAGTTAATGCCAGACATGCCTGTTGCAGGATGTCCACAGCTCCTCCCGAAACGCCTGCCTAGGATCCGTGGATCAGATGTTCCGCTCCAGGATATCCCAGAGACTTTCACAGGGTTTAAATCCGGGGACCATGGGACCAATGGATGGTTCCAAGCCCAGATGAGAGTTCCTCGAGCCATACCTGGGTGGTTGCGGTCCGATGGGGCAGCGCGTTGTCCTGAAAGACCATCAGCCACAAGATGCGCGAAACCTGAATCACGAAAAATCCGTGATGCAGGTTTCATTCTGTCATTTCACGGAAAAGGCTGAAATATGCTTCGTTAATTCACGAAAAAAATGACGGAAATGGCTCGTGAATTTCAGAATTTTTTTTACAGTGTAGGAAACCCAATGTCATTGTTGCCACATTTAAACGATATAAATTGATTAGCAAATTTATGCCTTTAAATTCCCAATCGGGGTTTGGCGGGGGAATAACCTCATTTCCAATGTTTCATCGAATGTGTGTGTGTGTGTGTGTGTGTGTGTGTGTGTGTGTGTGTGGATAGATAGCTAGGAGCAGTGTGATTCAGAAAGGACTGTACAACGTTGCTTCGAAAGCGTGTAGAAATGTATTCAGAATACTTACAGGATTTTTGAGGATTTAATCTGTAGCAAAGCACATCAAGTTTTATCCCGTACCGTAATTTTGGTTCGATGTGACTGCCATGGGTGCTACGGCAGACATCCCACCAGAAATCAGTTCCTTCTCAAACTCGAAGCAGCATATCTGTTGTCACTTCTGCAACTACGGCAGTGATTTGAATTTGGAGTTCAGCAAGATTTGAGTGTAATCTTAGAACAGGCACTCGTTCCTTAGTAAAACCCCATAGGTAAAAATCGAGAGGTGTCATCTCAGGAGAATGAGGTGGTCATGCTATTGGCCCTGCTCAACCAATCCACCGGTCTCGGGAACGTTTATTGAGGAAATCCCGGACATCTTGCAGAAAGTGAATGCATTCTTCTTGGTCATCATTGTCCAACTGTGGAACGAAATAATTTTCGAGCATATCCAGATACACGATGCCGTCGATGGTTTTCTCATGAAAAAGGAGAGGGTAGTAAACCTTATGCTTGCTAAGTGCACAAAACACATTCACCTTTGGGCTGTCACGAACAATGTTCCAGAGATTTGGGTGGATTTTTGGCGCCCGAAAAACTGCAGTTGTGAGTGTTAACCTTACCACTGAAATATCGACTCATCATAGAAGATTGCGTAGTCCAAAAGTGTCCCATCTTCCTTTATCCGATGCAACATTTCCGCACAGCATTCCTGACGAGCCACACAATCTGCGCTGCTAATGTCTTGAACCATGGCAAATCTACATGGGTTTTAAATGCGATCATTTTCGTAACACTCGCCGAACCGTCGGTTGTGAAACACCCATTTCACGAGACGCACGTCGCGTTGATTTCGTGGGACTACGAACGAAGCTCTCCCTTACATGTTCCACGACAGCAGCAGGAAACACGCTGGCGACCAGGCGATTTCTTATGGCGAACAGAGCAACCAGTCTCAACAAAATTCCTATGCCAAGATATGTCTAGTGGAGGATCACTACGATACTGGTTGCGAAATTTCTATTAAACAGTTGTCACACAATACAAAGCGAGCACGCTCCGCACCTGTGAAAGCAGCCATTTTGAAATGCACGCCGCTGCGGTCGTGGTTACGAAATTCGGTGCTATGGCACTACATGAGGTAAAACTCGGTGTGTTCTGCTCCAGATTAATGCCTCCAAACATTTTATTACTATTCTGAATAAATTTCTATGCGTTTTGAGAGTTGTAAAGTCCTTTATGAATCACCCTGTATGATGACGGACTCTACTCTTCTTGATCTGTTCCGTCATTCTGCCTTTAAATCCGTGACCAGTTCAGCTTTGTTTGTTGGTCGATGTCTATTGCCATCCACTCGACAATATGATTTGCCCCAGAGTTCCTCTACAGGGTTCCGGTCAGGATCCTGAGCTGGCCAGTCCAACGTTTCGTGTGCTCAAATCACTCTGCAATAACGGAAGAAGTAAGACAGGTGCGTTGTCCAGTGTGAAAAAGTATGACATGGGCCTTCATTAAGGAACTGCCGCAATGTTGGTTGTACATAATTGTCCAGGACGTTTCGGTGGAGTTCAGCATTCACGGTTTTGTCCAAAGCGAATAATGGTCTCAATCCGGGCCACGAAAAACAGCTCCATACCATCACGATGTCTCCATCAAACTTTACTCTCAGAAGGACACACTCTGGAAGTACCTTTCTTCCGACTTTCGTCTCACCCAGGAAGGACTATCAGACTGATAGACTGTGTGCCCAAAGCACAGTTTTCCATTGGTCTACAGTCCAATATCAATTTTCCTTTGGTGTACAGTCCAAGGCCTACTTTTCTTTGGTCTGCTTATTTTTGTCACAGGCGGTCGGCCGTAAGTTCTACAGTCGAAGATCGACTGTTCTGTGGTCTACAGTCCAAAACCGACTGTCCTTTGGTCTACAGTCGAAGATCGACTTTCTTTTATTCTACAGGCCAAAACCAACTTTCCTTTGGCCTGCAGTCCAAAACCGACTTTTCTTTGGTCTACAGTGCACAATAGACTTTCCTTTGGCCTACAGTCCAAGACTGACTTTCCTTTGGTCTACAGTCCAAGATCGACTTTCCTTTGGTCTACAGTCAAAGATCGACTTTTCTTTGTTCTACAATCCAAGATCGACTCTCTTTTGGTCTACCGTCCAAGACCGACTTTCCTTTGGTATACAGCCCAATATCGACTTTCCTTTGGTATACAATCAAAAAGCGACTTTTCTTTGGTCTACTGTGTAAAACCGATTTTTCTTTGGTCTGCAGTCCAAGATCGGCTTCACTTTAGTCTACAGTCCAAGATCGACGATTCTTATAAAATGCTAATCTGCGTGTGGATTTAGTCGAAGGGATTTGCGACTTGTGAATAGCTGCTCTACCGTGGTAACTCAAATCGTACAGCCAAAGACGAACTGATAAACTCCGCATTGCGATGGTGTCGAATAAGCAGACCTAATAAGACGGCTAACAGAAAGCAGGGAAAAACACACACACACAAAAAAAAAAAAAAAAACTGGTTGGCTCAGTTTCGGACTGAGCCGTCAGTTTGGAACGTAGGCTCAGTTTCGGACTGAGCCGTCAGTTTGGAACGACTTGCAGATCTGAGAGTTGAAATGAGCTAGTCGATTATGGTTTCAAAACGTTTATTTAATTTGTTATAGCCAACACAGGTCTATGATATGAAAGGTAGCTTACATAATTTTTACAAATACTGCTGGATATCTTGCGAACACAAAGCAGATCGATACACGAATTACCCAACGTGGTTTTCTGTCCTCTTGGGCTTCTTACATTCCTCATCACTTGCTCTTGCCTCTCGTTTTGATTTCCCCCACTTTTTCTGGAGTTAATTCTGCGAATTCCGCGGCATTGTCGAAAATGTTAACTAGTTCACATGAAAACAATTTGTAAAATTTTTGGTTTAAACCACTGCGATATGTTCTTCCTTCCTATATTTGAATAGATCTCGTCAAGAGCTTTAAAACGATATCACGCACGGTCGTTTTGCACTCACGGTTGTCTGTTATCAGCAAGTTCCAGGAAGACAGCGGTCTGAACTTGTACAGTTGCTCCTTGATAGAGAGAAAGGAGTGAGGTGATGAAGGATATAGGTAAACCAAATGCTTGAAGTGTTGCAGAAAGATAGACTTGGGATATATTGTCAAATGTTGCTTTTTGATCAATATTAAGGAGAGCCAATGGCTCGGACTGAGTGTCAGCAAGGAAGATTAAGTCATGTAGGAGTGTAAGATTGTCAGTGATCGAACGTCTAGGTACAGTATAAGATTGTTGAGGGGAAACGATATAACGTAGAATGGTATTGAGGCGGTGCAAAAGCAGCTTTGTGTAGAGCTTGTAGTCGAGGTTTAATAATGAAATTGGGCGCCAGTGTGCAAGATCCAGGAGGTCTCCTTGTTTTGGGAATAAAGCAACGTAAGCTTGCTTGAAGCATTGTGGAAGACTGGAGGAGGTGAACGCATCGTTGAAAGCCGGGAGCAGGAGCTGGAGTAGGTGTGTGAAAAGAAGACATCAAAGAATGCATGAGGAAGGCCATTAGGTCCCGGTACCGCATTCCGATTGAAAAATTTAAATGAGGTTTGGAGTTCCGGCAAGGTGAAAGGAAACGTGAGATTGTTTCATAGATGATTTGAAACTTGAGGAAAACACGTAAGAAGTGGGGAGTCAGGTGTTGAGCCGTTAACGTCAGTGGTCCAGTATTTTCGCTTAAAAAAATCGTGTACTAAGGAACACATGACGTTAGGATCTGAAGTGATCTCCCCAGAGGGGAGTCGTAGATGTCGAATCGTATTGGATTCCCGACGAATTTTTTTGAGAGAGTGGAGGTACTCATCATCATCACCATCATCATCATCATCGTCAACCATTATCAATCCACTGCTGGACGAAGGTCTCCCCAAGTTTCCTCCACAACGGGCCAGTCTCCTCCATGTCACTCCCGCATACTTTCGAATTTCATTCACCCATCTCCCATGTGGTCTTCTTCGGGGTCTTTTCCTGTCCCTTGGAATCCAATCTAAAATTTCGGCTGTCCATCGATGTTCTGTCCTTCTGAGTTGTTAATTGGAGTAAGATGAAGAAGACGCAATCGTTGGATCGCCTGAGCAGCCATGGGAGTGAGGAGGGTTATTGACTCGGCTTTTATAACCGGGAACATCGGATTATTCAGCGTGAGAACAGCCAGCTCGGACCGAATATTTTGCAACTTCGTGTTACGGATGAGAGTTAAGAGTTGATGTTTCGTATCAAACCAATACTGAAGGGTCTTCTGATTGGGATCGAGGTTGTCGATTTTTGTTTGTAAGAAACTGCGAACTATGCTGCAGAAGGTGGAATCATGTAAGAAGGTACTGTCAAACGTCCAACGTCGGTGTCGAGAAGGACGAGATATTCTTCCTCCAATTTGGAGAGTCGCCGCACAGTGATCGGAACAGGCTGTTACATGATGGTGACTTCCTTGGAGTGCCGGCAAGAGAACAGAGGAGACATAAAATATATCTAATCTTGCTACTGATGATGAAGCAGGGTTGCTGGAACGCCAAGTATAAGAGTGATGGTCTGGGCGAAGCAAACGAAAGGGTCCATGAGAGTGAAGTCAGCTAGCAAACACTGTAGACCTTCGATAAAGCGAGGACGATGTTCTTGTTGATTCGAAGCTCGGTCCATCTGAGGATCAGAAGTGCAGTTGAAGTCTCCTCCCAAGATTACATTAGAGGATTCCGAAATTATTAGAAGAGCATTATTGAGGGAGGTTAAGAGATGCTTAATTGGAGAATCATCGCAATGAATATAAATATTGAAAATATGATATGCTTTATCGTCGAGCATGAAGGGAAGGTTCTGAAGATAATTTAGGTAAGTATTGTGGATAGTGACTGAAGAGATGTTTTGTAGAAATCACCGATTTAATCCGATGGCAATACCGCGACAAGATGAGGTGCGAAACGAGTGGTGAAAAGTATACTCCCAGTCTCTCCACTGAGAGTAAGGAGAGTCAGGAGAGCAATCTGTTTCTTGTAAAAGGAGCACTTCTGCCGAACGATAAGCAATGTATTCATGCACTAACGCATTTGCAAGGGAATTAGAGAAACCCCTACAATTGAATGTTTAGATCTGGAAGAAGAGGATCTGAATTAGAGTCATGAAGCTATGTTTCTTGAAAACGACGGAAGTTTTTTGAAGGATACGAACATCATCTGGCCCATGAGTAAGGGTTTGGAGCTGTAGTTTCGAAAAGGCCTTCAGTTTCTGAATTTGCTGAAGTATCTCAACAAATGATCCTTTCGCATTGATTGATTAGCTTTTAAAGCAGTTGGGCTTATTGCGATAGCAGAGTACCGCTTTTAAGGAATCTAAGGGCAAGGGGTGTCTTGGAACACTAGATTTCTCACGAGCTTTTAACAGTTCCTCCCTTATAGAGACCTCTGAGGAAGAGTTTGAACTAGAGTGCTCTTCAGACTCCATTCTTGCAGTAGTGCAGTCAGATTTGAAAGCGGGAGATGTAGCTCTGCGAGTATTTCCTCAATACGTGGAAGAATCATCACTTAAAGGAGATTCTTGGTCACTACGAGAATGGTCCGTCTGCTGGAACGTCGTTGACACTCAGCGATGGTCGACTGGGAGGTCGGAGTCATCGACGATCTTGATGCTTCTTGAGAAGGAGGTATGGAAGTTTCATGGGGAACAGGAGAGACGATCGTTTTCTGTGGATCTTTTTCCAGAGAAGTCGAGTTAGAGTGGGAGTCAACGTAGTGAGGTGTAGCATGACAGCAGGACTCACTACTCTCTTTCTGATTCGGGAGATCTGGTCGTGAAGTGCATGAAGTTGGAGTCAGAAAAGGTGCACGTCCATTTCCGGAGTTGGTTGAACTTGTATGATGTTTAATGCAGTAGTAGAAGGCACGTTCTGCTCAGGCATGTTAGACACCAATGGGTCAAAATTCTTGCCATCAAGTTGAGTACACTACAAAGAGCCAGAATTCAGCAAGACAGGAGTTGTAGCTTCTCTCCGTAGGAGCCCGGAGGAAGAGACCGTCATCTGTTCATCGGCTGGCGATGATTCTTTAGACAATTTGTGTGTAGTTTTCTGGGAGGGAATTGGCATGGCTGTCAATTGACTCGATTCAGAGTGAGGAGGACGATTCCTGGTGGTTTCTTTAGCAGGTCTGGCCAGTGTTAAGTCAGAGGTTGAGGTTTGGAGAAGTGATGATTGTTTCTTCAATGAGGAAGGTCTGAGAGGTGCTGGATTTTCAATATTTTGCTGACGGAGGTGTGGGCATGTTCGACGTGCGTGTCCAGATGCTTTGCAGTGACTACAGAGTAAATCTGCGTCAATGCATATATCGTAAGAACGAGAACCTACACATAATTTCAGCCAGGCGGGGCAGTTTTGAAGATCTGCAGGAGTGGGAAAACGCATTTTCACTTGTCTCCGAAAGCTCAAAATTTCGGAGGCATCAGGGTCAAGAGGCGCAGCAGAGAGCGTACGAAAGTCACCTATCACTTCTTCGCAGGTGTTGAGGGCAGCCCGTAGAAGTGAGTTCTTTACAGGTTATGATGTAAGATCAAGCAGAGTCGTCGGTTCATTGAGCTTGAAAACCGGCTTGCTGATTGCAGCCGGGAGAAATCTCTGACGTCACTAGAATAGCCAGAGAGGTGTCAGCTGCTTTGGTGGACGGGGCATCGAGTGAGCCAACGGAATGGGAGCCCAATATGAGATCCGCCATTACCAAAAATCAAGTCCTACATCGGGCAGCCCAGCCGTACACAAAAAGAAAGAAATAACGATAATGCGGTACTCACCCGACTTGGGATTGTACTAGAAGAAGTGACACACCTTTAACTAAAAGGTAAGTTGGAAAAAAATAACTCACAACAATCGATGAACTTCTTAAAAAGACAGAAAATCGGAGCGATCGGATAGCTCGTGCGTGCTAAGAATCACCGGAGGACCGGGCTAGGCTGCCATTTGATGCTGACCTTGGCTACTTACAACGGACGCTCTCTATCTTCTGATTCAAGGCTTCTTGAATTGGAAGAGGAATTACAAAGGATCAATTGGGACATCGTCGGGCTAAGTGAGGTAAGGAGAAAAGGAGAAGATCTCATTGAACTGAAAAGTGGACATCTCTTCTACTATCGTGGGACAGATACTGGCAGAACTAGTGGTGTTGGATTTATAATAAACAAGAAACTGAAGGATAAAGTTGTAGAAGTTGAAAGTTCCTCTGACAGAGCTGCACGACTCGTTATCCAACTCTCGAGAAGATATTAGGCCCAGATTATTCAAGCATATGCACCCCCACAAGTCACCCTGAAGAAGAAATAGAAGAATTTTAAGAGGAAATATGGAATTTAAATAACAAAGGCAAACAGCACTTGAAGATCATTATGGGCGATTTCAATGCAAAAGTAGGGTAACAGCAACAGAATGAAACTTCGATTGGTAAATTCGGTTACGGGAACAGAAATCAACGTGGTAATACTCCCGTAGAATTTGCAGAGCAGAAAGGTTTTTCATCATGAACTCGTTTTTCAAGAAAAAGCCACACAGGAAATAGACATGGAGACATCCGAATGGGACGGCAAGTGAAATTGATTTTATTATGTGTAACAAACAAATCGTCATCGAAGATTGCAGTGTGCTAAACAAGTTCAACACAGGTAGTGACCATAGATTGGTGAGATGTAAGATGCACCTCAACACTAAACTCGAACGTGGCAAGATCATAAGACAAACAAAATGTATTGACATACTAACCTTAAAAAACACCATAATACCTTTAAGTTGGAACTGAGGAACAGATTCTCTGCTTCAGAAGGCCTAACATCGGAAGAAGTAGATATTTCTGAAGTTAACAGAGAACTCACTAAGACTCCTATGGAAACAGCAACAAAAGTAGGTGGTACTAAGAACAAGTTACACATGAAGAAAATTTCAGGAAAAACAAAAATGTTGATGCAAAAGAGAAGGGAGATGAGGACAAATAAAGACGTAACTTCCAACTTGGAATATATAGAGCTATGTAAGACAGTGCGAAAAAGTATCACTGAAGACATAAGGAAATTCAATTGTGAACTAGCGAGGAAAGCAATTGAAAACAACCAGAGCCTGAACACAACAAAAGGACATCCGAGTAAGGGAAGAAAACAGATTATGGCTCTGAGAAAAGAAGATGGTACTGTAACAAGAAACAGAAGCGAAACTTTGATAAGGGTGAAAGATTTCTATTCAAAATATATGAAAGGGATGATACATCTATTCCAGACATTACGACAGGTACCAGTGCCAAAGCCCCTCCAATCCTCCCTGCAGAAGTTACATATGCAATTAAGATCATGAAATGGGGAAGAGCTCCAGGAGAAGATGGAATTACCGTGGACATTATACAAGAAGCAAGTGGAGAAATTGAAACTACTCTCGCCCAAGTTTTCACCAGATGTTTTAATGAAAGGAAGGCTCCTGAGGACTGGAACAATGCTATAATGATCCTGCTCCATAAAAAAAGGTGACGTTGAGGATCTCAGGAACTACAGGCCCATCAGCCTCCTATCAGTGGTTTATAAAATTTTCACTAAGGTTCTTTCACATCAAGGTAGCACTAGACATGGTTCAACCAAAAGAACAAGCTGGATTCAGGAGTGGCTACAGCACTATGGATCATATCCATGTACTGAGACAACCAATTGAAAGAACAAGAGAATATGAACTCCCATTATGCATTGCTTTTATTGACTACGAAAAGGCCTTCGATTCCGTGAAACCGTCAGCAGTAACAATGGCTTTGAAATCCTGCGGTATTGAAGATGCATACATTAACATTATTAATAGCATCTATGAAAATGCAAGTGCAAAGGTTCGGACATTTGGGGATACAGCACAAGTAAGAATTAGAAAGGGAGTGAAACTAGGTGACACCATATCTCCCAAGCTCTTTAACGCCACATTGCAAAATGTCTTTCAATCATTGAACTGGGAAAACAAAGGGTTAAAGATTAATAGAGATTACTTAACTCACCTTCGTTTTGCTGATGACGTAGTCATCTTTGCAACTACCCCTTCAGAGCTGCAGAGTATGATCTAAGAACTTGCTGACAAGAGTAAAGAAGTGGGATTAAAAATGAACTTTCAGAAGACAAAAGTGATGTACAATGCTTTAACAGGGAACGAAGATTTATCGATTGATGGAGAAAAGCTTGAGACAACCGATTCCTACATTTATCTTGGGCAGCAAATATCAAGTGAGGGTCACATTGATGAAGAAATTGATCGGCGTGTAAAACTTGGATGGAGAGCTTTTGGAAGAAACAGTACAATTTTTAAGAGCAATATGCCATTATGTCTCAGAAGAAAAATGTTTAATCAATGCATCCTGCCAGTGCTTACGTATGGAGCAGAAACATAGACCTTAACCAAACAAGTTAGTAAAATCATGCAATGCATTGATTATGATACACTTTCCAATACACTAGAAATCATTACTCAAGCTATTACTCAAGCTATGAGGAAAATAGCTGCGGAATAAATCTCACCCCTGTGCCCTGACCTTTGATCCATTTGGACGATATTCAACAGAACTGGTTCAGTATATCTCCGAAATAACATAATAAAGTTTTGTCGCAATCGAAGCAATTTTACGTACGTTATTATGCATAAGCGCTATGGAATAGATCCCGCTCCTGTGTCCTAACCTTTCACCCCATTTCGCCCATTTTCAATAGGATTTGTCACCAGGAAAGTCCCTGCAACATACCAACATTTCATCCAAATCAAAACATTTGGTTGGTTGGTTGGTTGTTGGATTTTATTGGCGCAAGGGCCAGGTTTGGCCAAAGAGCGCCAGACAAAGAACTATCAGCCACAGATTTTTAAAAACGTGGAAAATGATTAAGAACAGACAGGCTTGGTAAAAGTTGAAAAAGAGTATCATGAAAGCTGTGAAGACAAGGTAGTTAATTAGGTTTATATAAAAATTTATTAATTTACTATTATAATTATATATATATATTTTTTTTTCTTTAAACACAACTACACAAAGGATGAGTCACTCTCCTCCCCCCACACTCCTCTGCAATGCTGGCAGAGGGCGGGGACGAACTGTCACTCTCTTCCCCCCATGTTCCTCTGCAATGTTGTTTGAGGCTGGGGACGAACTGTCACTCTCCTCCCCCTATGTTCCTCTATAATGTTGGTTGAGGGTGGGGACCTCGCTGAGGCCGAGACAGTTGGATGGACACTGCACACCTTTGCGGATTGAGGGCCGGGTCTTCCGCACGTGCAGGCTTTCGACTGGAAACTGGAAGAGACGGTCGGCAGCAAAAGAGAAGGCCCAGAATCAGGTATTCGAAAAATCTCGAGCTCGGGGAAAAACACCTGTGTCGCTTGGTCAGCTGTAGATCGCTTGGCAAGGGCGGCGAGAGCTACAGGGCGCGGAACAAAGGGCTGCACGGGTTGTGGCAGAGACTGAACTACTGCGGCAAAAGTACGCTGTCGGGTGGTGGGTATACCCAACTTGGCCTTGGCAGCAGGGTACGAGAGGCCTTCCAGGGTCTTGAGCCGCTGGATCGCCATCTCGTCCTTCCATTTCATACAGTTGCGGGAGTAAGCTGCATGGGCCTCACCGCAGTTAACACAGCAGGCCGCAGAAGAGCAACCTTCCCCGTCATGTTCACTGGAGCCACAATTTGCGCAACGAGCGGAACTCTTACAGAAACGTTGTGAATGCCCGTACCTCTGGCACCTGAAACAGCGCAGAGGACTGGGAATGTACGGGCGAACTCCACAGACCAAGTAGCCAGCCTTGATTTCGGTCGGAACTTTCGGGGAGTTAAAAGTCAAGATGACATTTTTTGACTTAATCATGGAACCATCACGCCGGAACATCATACGACGTGCAGCAATAACACCTTGATCAGCAAGTTCAGTCACGAATTCGTCTTCACTGCATGGCAAGAGATCAAACTCCGAAATAACACCCCGAGAGGTGTTAAGAAACGGGTGAGGTGTCACTTTTACAGGAATGCCTTGAAGACTAGTGAGGTTCAGAAAAGTGTTACTCTGAGAAACACTGCAAGTTTGGACAAGCAGGTCCCCATAGCGAAGCTTCCTCACAGACTTCAAGGGGCCAACCGCAGCGTCCAAAGCTTTAGAAATGAAAAAGGGAGATCTGGTGGACAGTCTCTCATGCGGATCGATGGATTCTACAAGCAAGTGAGTAGCATGCGTAGTCACAGCAATCGAGGGGAGACGACGCTTCGGAGCGACTGGTACAGCTGCCGAAGAAGAGGTTCCACATTCTTGGTCCAGGTCAAGGTCTAAAGACCGTTTAAGGGTATGAGACTTGGTAGGTTGAGAAGACGAAGGACAGTCGTTGTCAACTATCATTTTGTCAGGTGACTTAAATTTGGAGTTTTTGTTCTTTTTACCCATGGAAAAAAAGGAGGAAGATTCGTCTGCAGACTACTCCACCCACCACCGAGCCCTACAAGGGAGAACTGGAGGTCTGCAAGCCAAGAAAATGACGCTGGACACAGTTCTGGAGCTTATACGTTGCAGATATAGTCCGTTGGCTGTGATCACACGCACTCGGCGGACACTTCGGCCTCCGGGTACCGTCATGCCAACGCCTTTGGCATGATCCCACAGCCCCCGGGCTCACCCTGCCGTGCTATACGACAAAAAGCCGCTAAAGCCGTGTACACAACTTGGTACAAGACTTCTGACTAGAGGTGGGTTAGTCTCTAGCCTCCCGTTTACAGCGAAGCCGGGGTCGAAGAGGAGTGTTGGTACACAGGAGGCACTTATCCGGTCTCCTGCGACCTCAGCCGCCAGACATCCCATTTCCGCCTCACGGGTCTCCGCACGCGGCAAACATGCAGGTAGGTCTAGCACCCAAACCAGCTAAAAGGAAAAAAGAAATCCAAAGAAGACAAATCCTGGAAGGGAACCTAAACGGAATCTCAGCAACCTACGAACTGAGCGGTTAATATAATACAGTTAGTGGTGGAGGGTAACAAAACCACAAGACCGGGGTGTTAGTGCATAACGTGGTAGCGATTAGGTAAAGTATACAACACGGGCAACTAGCCAGTGGAGAAACTAAATAAAAACGAAAAAGCGAGACACAAGACCAGCTCGGGATCGTGGGGCCGCGACTCCCCAACAGCTGGATGAACAGCCGTCCCTGCAAACACCGACAGCAAAGCGGTGGCATGACATCAGATGTTGACCAGTCACAAGGTCAGCTCGGGCCGTGGGGGCGCCGCTCCCCAAATAACTGGAAAACCAGTTATCCCCGTGCGGGGTCAAAACATTTTTACGTAAGTTATGACTCATAATGGCGATGGAAGTGATTCCGCTCCTATGTCCTGACCTTTGACCCCCATTTCGCCAATTTCCAATAGGGTTTGTCCCCAGGTCGTCTCATACCACATACTAAACTTTAATCGAAATCGAACCTTTTTTACGTTAGTTATGACGCATAAGAGCAGTGGAATGGATCCCGCTCTTATGTCCTGACTTTTGACCCCATTTCGTTCACTTTCAATAGGGTTCCTTCCCAGGTGTTCCCCTACCACATAACAAAATTTTATCGAAATAGAACGATTTTTACGCAAGTTATCGTGCGGACGATCATACGCACACAACGCGTGACGTAATGAGGCAGATGGGAATCGCGACCATCTGCTAGCAAGGTGTGACGTCATAAAACTTTAATAGGATCCACAAACAACGCGTGACGTAATGAGATAGAATGGCATGACCACGCGCCAACATCTAATGGGGCGACGTCATGACACCTCACTACAAACTTGGTAATTCGGGGTGGTTATTTAACCCACTAAACAAATTTTCTTAAAGTCGAGATCAAGCTAAATCGATTTCTAGTAATAGAAAACGGTAGGTCAACGACTGTCATCAAAATCCTTAGAGCCGTTTTCAAAATAAAATTTACATACATACAAGAATTGCTCCTTTAGGTGAACGTCAGGTAATTTTGCTTCCTGTACTTCGAATGGAAAAATTTCTGTACACATTTTCTTCCCAATTAATGCGTTCCCAAGGATGAAAATTTGAACATCGATTAACATATCTTCATTTTATAACTTGGAATACTTAATATTTTCTAAAACATAACCATAATTATGCAATCCGACATTTTTTTGTCTGCTGACGTCATGAAAATACAGGTCGCGCCATCTTTTTTCTGGACAATTAATACGTTCACAAGTATGAAAATTTGAACATCGATTAAAATAGCTTCATTTTATAACTTGGAATACTTAATATTTTCTAAAACATAACCATAATTATGCAATCCGACATTTGTTTGTCTACTGACGTCATCAAAGTACAGGTCGCGCCATCCTTTTTCTGGTTTCAACACCACCAAAGGAAAAGTTATTGATTTTTAATATAATTATGGTTATGTTTTAGAAAATATCAAGTATTCCAAGTTATAATAAAGTTATTTTAATCGATGTTCAAATTTTCATCCTTGGTAACACATTAATTGTGAAGGAAATGTGTACAAAAGTTTTTCCTTTGGAAGTATAGGAAGCAAAATTACTTGACGTCCACCTTAATAATATGGCATAAGAGCGATGGAATGGATCCATCCTATGTCCTGACCTTTGACCCCATTTCGTCCACATTCAATAGGGTTCGTTCCCAGGTGGTCCCCTACCACATACTGAAATTTCATCGAAATCGAACCATTTTTAGGCACGTTATGACGCATAAGGGCAATGGAATGCATCCCGCTCTTATGTCCTGACCTTTGACCCCACTTCACCCATTTTGAATAAGATTCGTCCCCGGGTGGTCCCCTACCTCATAGTAAAATTTCATTGAAATCGAACCATATTTACGCAAGTTATGACGCATAAGGGCAATGGAATGATCCCGCTCCTACGTCGTGACCTTTGACCCCATTTGTCCCATTTTCAATAGGGTTCGTCCCCAGGTGGTCCCCTACCACATAGTAAACTTTCATTGAAATCAAACCATATTTACGCAAGTTATGACGCATAAGGGCAATGGAAGGATCCCGCTCCTACGTCGTGACCTTTGACCCCATTTGTCCCATTTTCAATAGGGTTCGTCCCCAGGTGGTCCCCTACCACATACTAAAATTTCATCGAAATCGAACCTTTTTTACGCCAGTTATCGTGCGGACGGACGGACGAAGCTGGAGCACATACGCTTCTTCAACTTACGGTTGGAAAGCGTAAAAAAGACATACAAAGTCTGCAGACAACTCAAAGTAACATGGGGAGATGTATGCTTGGTGTAACCAGGAAAAATAACAAGAGGAACTTGTGGATAAGGAAAATGACAGGAGTGGACGACATCATGACCAGAGTGAAATCACTGAAATGGCAATGGGCTGGATATGTTGCCAGAAGAACGGACCACCGATGGACAACTGAAATTTTAGACTGGATTCCGAGGGACAAGAAAAGACCCAGAAGAACACCACATGGGAGATGGATGGATGAAATTCGAAAGTATGCTGGAGTGACATAGAGGAGACAGGCCCAAGACAGACAATTGTGGAAGAAATTTGGGGAGACCTTCATCCAGCAGTGGATTGATAATGGTTGATGATCATGATGATTTAAAAAGTAAGGGATTTCTTTTTCATATATCCAAAATATGAATAATAGATAATATCTCAACCTAGTTACGCTTTCCAACCGTAGGTTGAAGAAGCGTATATGCTCCAACTTTGTCCGTCTGTCTCTCTGTATGTCTGTCTGCCTGTCCGCACGATAACTCGCGTAAAAACGGTTCGACTTCGATTAAATTTTAGTATGACATAGGGAACAATCTGGGGACAAATCCTATTGAAAATGGAAGAAATGGAGTCAAAGGTCAGGAATAGGAGCGGGATCCATTCCATCGCCCTTATGCGTCATACTTACGTAAAAATACTTCGATTGCGACAAAACTTCAGTATGTTGTTCCGGAAGTATACTGAACCGGTTCTGTTTAATATAATCGAAATGGGGTCAATGGTTTGGGCACAGGAGTGAGATTTATTCCACAGCCATGAGCCTTGTAACTTGACTAAAACTGCTTTTATTGTGACAAAACTTTAGTATGTTGTTCAGGAGATGTACTGAACCAATTGTTTTTAATAACATCAAAATGGGGCACAGGAGCGAGATTTATTCCACAGCCATCGTCCTCATAACTTGACTAAAAGTCTTCTGTTGCGACAAAACTTTAGTATGTTGTTCCGGAGGTATGCTGAACCAATTCTGTTGAATATCATCGAAATGGGGTCAAAGGTCAGGGCACAGGAGCGAGATTTAATCCAGAACCATTATCCTCATAACTTGAGTAATGATTTCGGGTATGTTGGAAAGCGTATCATAATCAATACATTGCATGATTTTACTAACTTGTTCTTATAATGAAATTAGAATAAAATAATTAATTTAGACACAGGCTAACAAGGTATTCATGTATGTATATTTATTATAAGTTAACATAATATAAATTTATGTGGTTCCTTTTTCCTTTTTTATCTTTCTCGAAGAATTCAAAATTTTACGACAGTATTTAACTTTTTGAAATTTTCTTTATACATTTTTTAAAACCATCTCATAGAAAAACGTATAACTGACGTTCCACTGTATTTTACGGCGGAACTTTAGAAATGCAGACACAGTAAGTTGCTATTCCAAACACACCACAGGGATCCTGCGGGAAAATGACGCATATGGAACGGCAGAGACGACAAAGATGTTTTTTTTTTTTTTTTTTTTTTTTGTAGTTATAGCCATCGGGTACGAAAAAAGTTTTTCAAATCGGAGCTTTGCGCAACGGAGATGTGGTTCGGCGTTGAAATAGTCATTTGCGTCACATCCCATTAGTATGCATTTGCGCCATCTAGTGGTGCAGCGAATAATAATAGCGAATAACAATTTCGCTCATAGTTTCAGCTATCGAACGAACGAAAAAAAAAATCAATCCTGCTGTTGAAACGGAACAAATAGAAAATAATTTCACATCCACTAGCGAGACTACTGAACATCACAGAAATCCGGGAATGTGTAATTCATTATCGGAGTAAATCAATAAGTGCGGAGACATGAAAAAAATTATACAACAGGAAACACCCCCTCCCCCCTCACTCACACACACACTTTTTTTTTTTCAAAATACACAAAAGTATATGCTATAAACGAAAATTATAACGTTTCAAATGTTTCAAAAACCGTGACGGTGGGTCTATGGCGTTGATGTCTGACCAACCACCATTTGCTAAAATGGCGGTTGGTCTATTCTGGCTGCGAATATCTCGTTATCTGCACTGCTGGACAATTGCTAAGGACGGATCATAAACGGCTATATAGCGCATAAAAAAGTAAGTGTGGTTGGATGCCAAGTGAAATAAAATAATGTCAGAATGCCAGGACATTACAAGAAAGACAATTTATTGTGCTCTGAAATCCAGAAGGCTTTGGAACGTGTTCAAGGGACAAACAGGCCATTTTGAGCAGAATACGTAAACGTTAAAAACGTAATTACCGTCCGCAGGCGTTCCGGCGTATGATGTCAACACGGGGTATGGCCACCATGGAGGGCGATGCAAGATTCCACACGTCGTGCCATGCTTTGCACAACATTATCAAGCAGCTGTTGTGGTAATTTATCCCATTCCTCTGTCAGTGCACGGATGAAGGTGTCCTTGTTTATTGGAGGGCATTGGCGACCAGCAAGACTCCTCCCCAAAGCATCCCACACATTTTCAATGGGATTCCGATCTGGAGAACGTGCTGGCCATACGAGGCGTTGAATATCCTCGCTCTCAAGACACTTCTGGACAGCGACTGTTCGATGACATGTTGCGTTGTCGTCCATGAAAATGAATCTATCACCGACAGCACCACGGAACATGCGAACATGAGGTAGCAGAACATCATTAATGTATCGTTGGCCAGTCATAGTCCCAGTTGGAAGCACATAGAGGGACGTACGGCCATTGATCATGATGCCAGCCCATACCATGACACTACATGTCGGATATCGGTCCCTTTCCTGTATGTTTGCTGGACAATATGCAGTACCACTATCACGCCAGATCAGTTGCCGTCGACAATCAGACGATAGACTGTATCTACTCTCATCTGAGAAGAGGACAGCAGACCAGTCGTTATCAGTCCAATTGCGATGTTGATGGCACCATTGCAAACGGGCGGTACGGTGACGTCTGGACAATGAGATGCACACAACAGGACGGCGGGCGTATAGTCCTCCTTCATGCAAACGTCTGGCGACAGTTTTTCGGGAGATCCGCTTGCCAGTAGCAGCCATAAACTGATTTGCTACCTCACTAGCTGTGCTTCGCCGGTGTCTTTTGTTGATAGCACTATGTACCGATCTTCTGCAGGTGTCGTACTGCGAACATGACCTCCCCAGTGACGTTTGCTACACTCTCCATTTGTTTGAAATGATTTCCAAAGCCTTGAAACAACACTGTATCTGACGTCGAACTCCCTGGCAACATCTGTTATTTTTCGCCCTTCTTCAATCTTGCCAATAATACGGCCACGCGTAAAATCATCTAGGTGATGTCGGGAAGACATACTGAAAAGTGCAAGTTCGTCAATTGATTCTTTCCCTTTCAACTTTGCGTTTGAACAACAACGGTCAATACGCGTCAAATCCTTTATATCTCTTATCAGCGCTATGACGTCACGAACAAGTTCGGCAATCCAAAATTTGCATACGCGCAACACGTCTTACTGTATCCCGCACTTATGCTAATTTCCACATTTTCCTGACTTCCATTTTATGGTTGCTATCGTTGCTATTGTCATCCGTCCTTAGAAATTGTCCGGCAGTGTAATTGTCAGTCTTGAATTTCCAGTAATAAAATTGTATTCATAATATGCTAGACTTAGGGGAAAATTAAATAAAACGTTCAGTTAGAGAACAAAGAGTTCTAATGCTCCTTCTTACACTCAAATTAAAAAAAAAGAAAATTAAAGAAGATAACGAATGGAAACTTCGGTAAAAATTGGGGAAAGTTCTAAATGCCAGTGATTGTGTAGGAATTTTAATGTTATGTTATAATATGCGCCCAGAATTGCTTAAGTAGAATATTCGTGAAGCGATGGGAAGTGGTCATTCATCATGTATAATACTTAGCTGCTCTGCTGCCCTTAGGACAACGGAAAGAGGTTACTTGGGAAATTGCAGACCATTTATGTGGACGATATGAACGGGCTGATTGTGGTGGAAAGAGAAGTAATTATTTGAGGACCAGGGTGGCCTATTTGTGTCGGGGATGAGAACCAGATCTTTGTAGTGTGATATGAAGTGGCAATTTGAGAAATAGACAGGCTTTTCTGTGAAACTGCGAATTAGTTACTCATTAATTAGTTGGCTATTCTTGTGATAATACGAATGTATCATCTCTGAACTTATTTATGTAGCAGTGTACATCATTTACTTAAGTAAAACGAATTTGGAAGTGAAGAAAAGCGTTTTAAGAAAAAAACGAAACCTCATTTGGTATTGGTACATTTCTTATTGGTGACGTCTGTGAACTCCATCAGGAACTCGATTACATAAACCCTCTTGACAAACCTTACAATGATGTTTTAATTTTCTGAAGCATTTATTTTAGTCTTAAAGAATCGGAAGCTAGTATGAAAAATGAGGTATTTGCCAATAAAAAAAAATAAAAAAAATTCTATTTACTTTAGGATTGTTTTGTAAGCGCTGAGTATTTTCTTTGACAAGTGGCAACATCTCAGCTTCCCAAAATTGACGTATGCCCAATACTTGCCTGCGTCAGAGAAACAGCGAGCTGGTCCAGAAACTTAGGAAAAGAGTTTTAATTTTTTTTAGCTCAATATACATCCCGAAGGTTTTGGGAAAAAACAGTATTGCCAATCTGCGCTGTGTCTTTTTCTGCGTGTTCACAGAAAATATCAAGTTTATAACTATCTCTTTTACAAAGGCCGTTCTAAAAAAATTAAAAGTATTTTTTTTTGAGATGGCAACGGTGCGAATTGTAAAAACTACCACGCAGATGACTAATTGAATTAAAGAAGTAACTATGGCGACACGTATTAGCCGTCAGAGACGATTCTGGTTTTGTTATTGCGTAGTTGTTTAAGGTACGTCTGCATTTCGCCATACAACTGTGGAAGTGAGTGATTCAGAGTTAAGAAGTGAAATGCGCTGTGCGATATAATTTTGCTAACGTTTGGGTAAAACGGCTCCACAAACAGTTGATTTAATGAAAAAAGCTTACAAAGATAAATGTTTGGGTGAGTCAACAATGTTTAGATGGCACCATGATTTCAAAAAAGGGCGTTTGACGGTAAAACTCGCTCCTATGCCTGGTCGACCTGAAAGTGTTGTTACGGAGCGTATTGTTAACACTGTTTGGGCAATCCTGCAAGAAAATCGACGAATGACGTGTGAAGACATAGCGGCGTCAACAAATATTTTAAAAACGTCGGCACTCGGCATCCTACAAGACAAATTACTGCTACATCGTCTGTGTTCCAGATGGGTACCTCATCGCTTGACGAGAGGACAATTGTTAGCCAGAGTTCAGGTGTGTCATGAGTGGAAACAAATGATTTCAAAAGATCCGAACTTTCTAAACACAGTGATAACTTCAAACAGAAGTCATCGCTCTTTTCACGTTTATAAGTGAGTCACGGGAAAATTATCATCGGCCGCCACCGGGAATCAAACCCAGGGTCTTTCACTTACGCGCTGGACATGCCAGCACTGCACCACAGTGGTAGCATGTCCGGCGCGTAACTGGAAGACCCTGGGTTCGATTCCCGGTGGCGGCCGATGTGATTTTTCCGTGACTCGCTTATAAACATGGAAAGAGCAATGACTTCTGTTTGACGTTACTAATCCATATCAGTTGTGGGTATTAATTACAGTAATAACTGCCGATGAAACATGGGTCCACTATTCCGACCCCCTCACGAAGCGCGCAACGAGTGTCTGGAGACACACAGGCTCGCCACCTTCGAAAAAAAGTCCGCCAAACCAAATTAGCTGGGAAGAGGATGATGATAATTTCCTGTGATCATAAAGGTGTAGTCTACCAGCATGCCGTTCCTCCACAAATTACTGTCAATGATGAGTATTACATTTCAGTCTTGAAGTGTCTGCGACGACACATATGTATTAAGCGACCGGAACTGGTGGACAATTGGACCCTACACCATGATAACGCCCGCCAAATGTGGCTGCTTGTCTTCAACAGTTTCTTACGAAATGCAATATTGAAATCATGCCAAAGATAAATGTTTGGGTGAGTCATAGCCTGCCTATCATTCTGACCTCTCGCCCCGTGCAATTTCTGGTTATTTCCAACAATGAAGAAGAAGTTCCGTTGCGCAATATTCAACACAGATGCTGACGTTATTCAAGCTGTACATTAGTCGCTAAAGCAGCTTCCACAAAATGCCTTCACCGCATGCTTCAAAAAGTGGACTCAACGATTGGACCGTTGCGTATCATCCGAGGAAAGATACTTTGAGAAAGAATAACATATATTTTTCTGTATCTATATTTCTTCATTTTTATTTTTATTTTTTTTTTTTTGTGATTGATTCACTCAGCAGACAAATATTTCTTCATTTTGTCTGCTGAGTGAATCAAGCATCGGGTGATCGTTGAGTATAACAGGTTTCGTATAGGAAAAGTTGAGCCTTCCTACTCAGCTTTTTCTTAAGTAGAGACCGTCCCTTCAATTTCTGGCTTTATTTTGTCACTCAACGTACTATGCTTCCCTATAATTTTTCAATTTCAAAAGCTCATTACAGTAGAACCTCGTTTATACGTTTCTCACTCATACGTTTTTTCAATTATCCATTAATTTTACTTGACCCCTTGGAAAACGTATAAAAGGGGTTCGAACGGAAGGAGCTCCTTGTATACGTAGTTTTTAGAAATTAGATTTAAATTCACAATAATGAAGTACGACATTTTTCGAATACCAAATGTACCGTTGTGAGGTTATTTCTGCTATTTTCCCAGATAGTGTCATATAATCGCATAGGAACGGATTTTCTAGATGACGTGGGTGGGCATGGCATGGCCAGAGTTATGAGCCTCCAGCATCATACCCCTCATAATGCTCCTTATTCGCTTCAGGTATCTTAAGCAATCTGCAGACCTATTTCATGGCTTGTCATTCGACTAGCCCCTCCATTCGATGATCTTTTCACTGTTAACCGCAGCGAGAATGAATTCAGGCAAAAGTGGTCATTTTCAAACTCTTTAGAGGTGGTAACATTTTAAGCCATGAGATATTGCTTTTGCTACATCTTTTACTTTATGGCATGTCAGCCATTCGATCGCCTCTTCGTTCTCTTTTCTAGTGAAAAACTTTCAAACATGTGGAGACAATGTAAATAAACAAAGTCACCGCTGTTTCCCCGTTTTCTTTAAAACACAGCAACCGAAAAATTGTATTTCGACACCACTTGGATCGAACCCCAGATCTCTCTGTCAGGTGATTTTCTCGGCTAGTTATCGAGAGATCTGGGATTCGATCCCAGTGGTGTCGAAATACAATTTTTCGGTTGCTGTGTGTTAATTAAAGAAAAATGTGGAAGGAGCGATGACTTTGTCTATTTACGTTCTCTGATCTTCTAATCGGTAATTTAATAATTGCACCAAAACTATTCGAGTTCTATCGGATTTTGGTTCCCCGCCACCGCCTTTAGCCCGCAAAACAGCGGCTGCTCAGCGAGGCATCGATTCGTTGAGGTGACGATAGGTATTCTGAGGTATCTGGTACCATAATGTCAGCAGCAGGTCCTTCAGTTCCCGCACATTTATTTCGGGGTGGTGGTGATTCAGCGCGAACCCGCTTTTCCAAGTGGAACCCTAAATTTTGGTTCATGTCGGATGGATTTGGAGGCCAGGGCATTAACAGAAAGTCGCCGGCATATTCCTCGGACCGCTCCTTGATGATTCGGGCAGTATGGCATGGCGCATTATCCTGTTGGTAATGGCCATCACCAGCAGGAAACACAGTTGCCATCAATGGGTTAATTTGATCCCCAACGATGTTCAGATACCTGATAGCTGTCAGGGATTGTGCTTTTGAGATAATGGAGCCTAAAGTGTCCCATGAAAACATCGCCCACAGCGTAACGCCGCTCCCGCAGTCCTGTTACAGCCCAACAGTGCATCCAAGTGCCATAGCTTCCGTTGGTAATCGACGTATACGCGCTCGACCATCTACGTGATGCACCAGGAATCTTGATTCGTCAGAGCAGGCCACTTTCTTCCAATCATCCACGGTCCAATCTCGATGATCTTGGGCCCATTTCATGCGTTGTTGGCGATGACGGGCAGTGAACATGGAGGACCCGGCTGGATCCTCGGCAACGCAGGCCCAGAAGGCTGCTACTGTGTGCTGTCATACATTGCCCTGCCCACCACTGTTGCAGCTGCGGGGGATTTGTCGCAATGTGGACCTTTGGTCGCTGTGAACAATGCGCGACAGTCTCCGCTCCCAATCTGGCATCAATGAGCTGCGGACCACACACGGCTAGACGACGGTTCGTCGTTTGGCCATCTGTGCACCACTTTTGATACGTACTCACTACAGCGGCACGTGAACAACCCACAAGCCGTGCTGTTTCAGAGATCGTAGTTCCAAGGCGCCTTAACATCACACTCAAACTCCAATAAATCGGAAGCTTTTCCTATTCTGACTCCAAACACTGTACTGACAGAAAGCCGGTCCTCCTGTGTATATTCTGCTCTGTGACCTTAACCTATCCCCGAGAAAAGACACAGGAAGCATCACATGGGAGAAATTCCATCATTGTCAACCATTATCAATCCACTGCTGGACGAAGGTCTCCCCAAGTTTCCTCCACAACGGTCTGTCTTGTGCCAGTCTCCTCCATGTCACTCCCGCATACTTTCGAATTTCATCCACCCATCTCCCATGTGGTCTTCTTCTGGGTCTTTTGCTGTCCCTTGGAATCCAATCTAAAAGTTCGGCTGTCCATCGATGGTCTGTCCTTCTGGCAGTATGTCCAGCCCATTGCCATTTCAGATATTTAACTCTGATCATGATGTCTTCCACTCTTGTCATTTTTCGGATCCACGAGTTCCTCTTCTTATCTCTCCTGGTTACACCAAGCATGCACCTCTCCATGCTGCTTTCAGTTGTCTGCAGCCTTTGTATGTCTCTTTTAGTTAAGGTCCACGTCTCTGCACCATACGTAAGCACTGGAAGGATGCACTGATCAAACACTTTTCTTTTAAGACATAATAGCATATTGCTCTTGAAAATTATGCTGTTTCTTCCAAAAGCTCTCCAGGCAAGTTTTGTACGCCGATTAATTTCTTCATCAATGTGACCCTCACTTGATATCTGGTGTCCAAGATAAACGTACGTGTCTGTTATCTCCAGCTTTTCTCCATCAATCGATAAATCTTCATTTCTTGTAAAAGCATTGTACAACACTTTTGTCTTCTGAAAGTTCATTTTTATTCCCATTTCTTTACTCTTGTCAGCAAGTTCCTGGATCATACTCTGTAGCTCTGATGGGGTAGTTGTAAAAATGACTACGTCATCAGCAAAACGAAGGTGGGTTAGATAATCTCCATTAATCTTTATCCCCTTGTTTTCCCAGTTCAGTGATTGAAAGACATTTTCCAATGTGGCATTAAAGAGCTTCGGAGATATGGTGTCACCTTGTCTCACTCCTTTTCCAATTTTTATGTGTGTTGTATTTTCAAACAGCCGAATCTTTGCACTTGCATTTTCATAGATGTTATTAATAATATTAATGTATGCATCTTCAATACCGCAGGATTTCAGAGCCATTGCAACTGCTGATGGTTTCACCGAATCAAAGGCTTTTTCATAATGGATAAAAGCCGTGCACAATGGAAGTTCATATTCCCTCGCTCTTTCAATTAGTTCTCTCAGTACGTGGATATGATCTATTGTGCTGTAGCCGCTCCTGAATCCAGCTTGTTCTGTCGGTTGAGCCATGTCCAGTGTTACCTTCAAACGGTGAGAAAGAACTTTAGTGAAGATTTTATAAACCACTGATAGGAGGCTGATAGGTCTGTAGTTCCTGAGATCCTCAATGTCACCTTTTTTATGTAGCAAGATCATTGTAGCGTTGTTCCAATCCTCAGGAATCTTTCCCTTCATTAAGGCATCGAGTGAAAATTTGGGCGAGTACTGTTTCGATTTCTCCACTTGCTTCTTGTATGATGTCTACAGTAATTCCATCTTCTCCTGGAGCTTTTCCCCGCTTCATGTTCTTGATTGCATGTGCAACTTCTGCTGGAAGGACTGGAAGAACTCTGGTACTGGTACCTTTCATGATATCTGGAGTACACGTATCATCCCTTTCATATAATTTGGAGTAGAAATCTTTCACTCTTGTCAAAATTTCGCCTCTAATTCTTGTTACAGAACCATCTTCTTTTCTCAGCGCCATAATCTGTTTTCTTCCCTTACTGAGATGTCCCTTTGTTATCTTTAGACTTTGGTTGTTTTCAATTGCTTTCCTTACTAGTTCACAGTTGAATTTCCTTACGTCTTCAGTGATATGTTTTCGTACTGTCTTGCATAGCTCTATATATTCCACTTTGGAAGTCACATCTTCTTTAGTTGTCCTCATCCCTCTTCTTTTTTGCATCAACATTTTCGTTTTTCCTGATAATTTGTTCACATGCAACTTGTTCTTAGACCCAGCTAATTTTGTTGCCGTTTTCCATAAGAGCTTTGGTTACTTTTCTGTTAACTTCAGAAATATCCACTTCTTCCGATGTTAGGCCTTCTAAAGCAGAGAATCTGTTCTTCAGTTCCAACTTGAAGGTATTATGGTGTTTTTTAAGGTTGGTTATGTCAATACATTTTGTTTGTCCTATGAGCTTGCTACGTTCGAGTATAGTGTTGAGGTGCATCTTACATATCACCAGTCTATGGTCACTATCTGTGTTGAACTTGTTTAGCACACTGCAGTCTTCTATGACGAATTTTTTGTTACACATAATAAAATCAATTTCACTTGTAGTTCCATTTGTATGTCCCTATGTCCATTTCCCGTGTGGCTTTTTCTTGAAAAATGAGTTCACGATGAAAAACCCTTATGCCTCTGCAAACTCAACGAAAGTATTTCCACGCTGGTTTCTGTTGCCGTGACCGAATTTACCTACTTAAGTTTCATTCTGTTGCCGTTGCCCTATTTTTGCATTGAAATCTCCCATAATTATCTTTAAGTGCTGCTTACCATTATTATTTAGATCACAAATTTCCTCATAAAATTCTTCAATTTCTTCTTCAGGATGGCTTGTGGAGGGTGCATAAGTTTGAATATAATGAGCCTGGTATCTTCTCGAGAGTTGGATAACGAGTCGTGCAGCTCTGTCAGAGGAACTTTCAACTTCTACAACTTTATCCTTCAGTTTCTTGTTTATTATAACTCCAACACCACTAGTTCTGCCAGTATCAGTCCCACGATAGTAGAAGAGATGTCCACTTTTCAGTTCAATGAGATCTTCTCCTTTTTCTCCTTATCTCACTTAGCCCGACGATGTCCCACTTGATCCTTTGCAGTTCCTCTTCCAATTCAAGAAGCCTTGAATCAGAAGATAGGGATCGTCCATTATACGTAGCCAAGGTCAGCATCAGATGGCAGCCTAGTCCGGTCCTCCGGGGATTCTTAGCACCCTCTGCCTTCATGTCGCACTGGCCGCTGCCTTGGCCAGGTACATTCCAGCTGCCGGAGACTGAGGTCCAATATTTAAGTTGTGGAGTCATTTTAGAGGGGTTTGGCCATAACTCACCACGCTGGCCAAGCGGGTTGGTGAGTGTGAGATAGCATTTCCTCTAATCCCGATGGTATAGTTATACCGCTATTGGCGGTCGTCCGATATATATATATATATTTACATATATATACCTGTACGTTATATGTATAAATTCATGGGATCATACTGTAAACATTAAAGGAACCTTGTAATGCATAACCCTACGGTCAAAATCTGGGTTGGCCGCTTTGTGTACGGAAGCACGGAGGGGACAGCAGAACAACATTAAAGCACATTGAAACAACATTCTGGAACTCCCAGTAGAAAAACTCACGGTATTGTTGCGAACGTTTTTGGAGTGAAACAGGCTTTTTCGAGGTGCTTCCCCAAAGCACTGAATGGAAAAAAGAGGGAAAGAGTAAAGTGTTGTCACAAGATTTGGTAGCATTCTGGAGCTAATGAAGCTCAGTATTTTGGGGGAGGTATATCACTATGGACGAAACATGTTAGTTAGTTCGGTTGGTGTTTTATGGCGCAAAGGCCTCAAAGGGCCAAAGAGCGCCAAGTCGAATAATGTCAGAATTGTATAAAATAAAATTAAAAGGAAACGACGTGAAACAGAACAAGTTAGTAAAATCATGCAGTGGATTGATTATGATACGCTTTCCAACATACCAGAAATCATTACTCAAGTTATGACGATAATGGCTGTAGAATAAATCTCACTCCTATGCCCTGACCTTTATCCCTATTTCTATGATATTCAACAGAACTGGTTAAGTATACTTCCGGAACAACATGTGAAAGTTTTGTCTCAATCGAAGCATTTTTACGTAAGTTATAATGCATAAGGGCGATGGAATTGATCCCGCTCCTATGTCCTGACCTTTAGCCCCATTTCGTCGATTTTCAATAGCGTTCGTCCCCAGGTGGTCTCCTACGACATACTAAAATTTCAGCGAAATCGAACCATTTTTTATGCAGGTTATGACGCATAAGGGCTATGGAATGGATCCCGCTCCTATGTCCTGATCGTTGGCCCCATTTTGTCCATTTTCAATAGGGTGCGTCCTTTGGTGGTCTCCTACCACGTACTAAAATGTCATCGAAATCGAACTATTTTTACGTAAGTTGTAACGCATAAGGGCAATGGAATGGATTCTGCTCCTGTGTCCTGTCCTTTGACTCCATTTCGTCCATTTTCAATAGGGTTCGTCCCCAGGTGGTCCCCTACGACATACTAAAATTTCTTCGAAATTGAACTATTTTTACGCGAGTTATCGTGCGAACGGACAGACAGACGGACAGAGTTGGAGCATATACGCTTCTTCAACCTACGGTTCAAAAGCGTAAACAAGCGGTGTAAAAGGCCAATAAAACAACAACGTACTAAAAAAACAACAACACCGGGACAAGGAATCATATATAGCGTAACAGAAACAATATAAAAATTAACAAATTATGATTGGATAAAAACAGAACAACATAAAAGGTGTAACAATCATGGTGCAAAACAGACCAATATAAAAGGCGTAACAATGATGGTACAAAACAGACCAATACAAAAGGTGCAAATGGCCGATGAAACAGAAACTATACAAAACGAAAAACACCCGTAAAACGAAGAAATGACAACATACATACAAGACACACAACAATGATAATTTAAAAGACGACTCAGGGTTTCTGAGTCGTCTGATAAAGTAGGTAAAAGGAAATGACTAACACGATTACGAACAAAATGACGACATGAACATAAAATATGAACAACTGTTAAAGTTACATCACACGTCCCACACATCGGGACAGTGTCGCCACACAGCAAATACCGGTGAGTGCAACGACAATGCCCAATGCAGATACGTGTGAGTACAACTTCCTCTATACGATTTCGGCGGCATGAGGAATTACAGACACCAAGAACTGGTTTGATCCGATGCAGTTTATTGTCAACCTGTTGGACCCATTGCCCCTGCCACATTCGCTTCACATAATCACGGAAGAGAAAACGCAAATCCCGGTGAAACAGTTGCAGACACGTGCGATTAAAGAGGAAGCAGATCTAGCAGTTACATCAGCAGACTCGTTACCCGAGATTCCAACATGCCCAAGAATCCAGCAAAAGAGAACCCGGAAACTGGCCTCGAGCAAACAACGAAGCAACCTTCTCACGTCCAAGAGCAAAGGGTGGTCACGGCAATCCGCAGATGACAAAGACTGCAAGAAACTTAAGGGATCCGTATAGACCATGGCACGATGATAAGAAGACGGCTGAACATAAAGAAGGGCGAGATACATAGCATGCATCTCCGCCGAAAACACCGTGGCCTCAGCTGGTATCCGCGCTACAGAAACGTGATCAACACAGGCTTCAGCGGATCCGACAATACCACTCATCTTGGATCCGTCGGTGAAAACTGGAACATACTCAGAATTGAGGGACGTTGTTCAGCAAAGAGCTGCTGATACACAGACGCAGGCGTTGAGAACTTATCAAAAGAAGTAAAGCTGAGATCAGCGACGACTTCAAAAGTAGGCCACGGCGGGTCCTCAACGACCCTGGTCTCTCCAACAAGCGACAAGTCGAGTCCTGCATCACGAACTACGGCCGCCATACGAAGACAGAAGGTTGGAATGCACGAGGGCCGGTTCTCAAATAAATGAGTATGCTGGGGATGAAAAACGGCATCGTACAAAGGATGGTCTGGAAGTGATAGAAGTTTGAAGTAAAATTGAAGAGATAGTTGCAGACGGCATAATTCAAGCGATGGTTCGTTCGCGTCAGCATAAATGTTGGTAGTCGGGGATGTTCGAAATGCCCCCGTACAAAGATGCAGCGTTGGATGATGAATAGTATCCAAGGGCCGGAGAACGGAATGACGAGCAGAGCCATACACGATACAACCATAATCCAGTTTCGACCGTATCTGAGAATGGCAAATGCGAAATAAAGACCTCCGGTCTGCACCCCACGAGACCACCGAAGGAATCTTAAGTATCGACATGGCCCACAGGCAGGAAGACTTTAGTCGTTGGACGTATGCATGGAACGTAAGACACGGTCGACGGTCAGTGCGAGGAACCTGGTCTCTGGCAAAACTGATATGGCTGCACGATCTAAATGGAGATCACACCTCCGGCAAAAATGGACACACGCTGTCTTGTCGGAAGAAAGAACGAAACCAATATTGTTCGCCGCCTTAACGATCTGGTTTAATGGAGACTGCAACTACCTTTTAATAAAATGCATACTTGATGAAGAACAGAAAATGTGCAAGTCATCTACATAAACAGGAGCCGAAACCAAAGGAGGAAGATTTTTGAGAAGACAATTAATGCGTAGGATGAACAATGTGACAAATAAAATGCTACGTTGAGGAACACCTTGTTCTTGATGGAACAGTGCGAGAGCGTCGTACCCAGGCGCACCTGGAACACCCGATTGCGAAGAAAATTGGCGATGAATGTTGAATGGTTTCTTCTCAATCCACTCTCGTGGAGGTCACGAAGAATACCATAAAGCTACGCTCGATTGTACGCTTTCTGAACGTCAAAGAAAACAGAAACCAGGTTCTGCCTACGCACGAACGCCTCTCGCACAGATGTCTCAATGCGCACGAGATGATCGTGAGATGAACGATGCCGGCGAAAGCCGCTTTGTGATGGTGAAAGCACTTGATGTTGTTCTAAAAAATGAAGTAACAGGGAATTAACCATGCGTTCGAGAACTTTACACAGCCAGCCAGTGAGAGCAATTGGACGATAACTAGAGCAAGACAGGATCTTTTCCAGGCTTGGGTAAAGATGGAACAAAAGCTTTTCGCCAAGATTCCGGGAAATCGTGCTGCAACCAAATGCGATTGAAGAGAACTAAAAGATTCTCGAGAGACGACTGCGAGAGATGACGGATCATATTATAGTGGATGCCATCGGGATCGAGAAAGATGTCGCGCTGGACTGATACAGAGTCACCCTGAGCTCAACCATGCTGAAGGGGGAGTTATTGTCACTGTTATTAAAAGGCTCAAAGGTGGTTCTCTGGCGTTCCGCAGTTGACTTAATCCTCTGAAAGGAGGAAGGATACGCTAGATCACTGGACACAGAGGCAAATGCCTCACCCAAATGATCCGCAATCTCACCGACTTCAGCGTATAGGCAGCCGTTACTCTCGAGAATGAAAATCTGGTGAGAACTATAGTTACCCCGGATCTTATGAATCTTTTCCCACACACTTTTAGAACTGGCACGTGAATTGATAGAGGAAACATACTGAATTCAAGAGTCCCTCTCGCTACGTCGATGCACCAGCCAAGCGTAGGATTTTGCTCGTTTAAATGCAACGAGATTAGCATCGGTTGGATAACGCCGAAACGTAGACCAGGCCTTATGTTGAGCTCTCCTAGCCGCTGCGCATTCAGGAGTGCACCAAGGCTTCCGACATCTTGGGAGCGTCGTAGATGTCTTTGGTATTGAAAGATCAGCCGCCTGAATAATACAAGTTGTAACATCGAAAAGAGCTGCGTCCATTGGTTCTTGGGTCACCATGGCAGAAGATATCACTGCGGACGATGCGAAGACCTCCCATCGGGCACAATCCATCCTCCATCGAGGAGGGCGGGAGGCATAAGATGGCATACTCACTTTATGCAAGAGCACAACTGGGAAATGGTCGTTCCTTGGAGGTTGTTACACACCGTACACGACCAATCAGCAATTATTGATGGTGATCCCAAGCTCAAATCGATTGCACTGAAAGATCTGGTTGGCTCATGGAATTAAGTGTCAGCACCGGTGTTAAAAAAGCCCAAAGACAACGAGGACCGAAGAGACTCGATTCTACGGCTTCTCGTGCTGATCTGATACTACCCCTAAAAGGATTATGGGCATTGATGTCACCCATTAGAAGGACGAGTGAAGGCGGCTGATCAACCAAGCTCTCCAGAACGGAGACGGTCACGTCTACATCCGGCTTCAGATAGACACTGCAGACTGTAAGAGGCACAGGCACTGAAATGCGGACCACCACGGCTTGTAATGAGGTTGACATTGTAAGCGGAGAAACCAGAACACTGTCAGAGACAAGAATAGCAACTCCCCCACAGGCTATATCGCCTGATACGTTATCTTTCCGATACGCACTGTACCCTCGAACTAAAAGCAGGTCTGATGGTTTATGTTTTCTCTCCTGTAGACAAAGGCACCCTGGAGAGTACGACGAAAGCAGATGTTTCGCGTCGTCATGTCTTGTCCGAAAACCTCGGCAGTTCCATTGAACGATTGAAGCAATAGTTAGAAGTGAAGTGAGATGAGAGTGAAAGAAAATAAAATGAACTAAACTGACCGCTCAAACGGCGTCAGCGTCCATCTCCTCTGATGAGTGGTTCCCCAGATGTGGGGACAATATAGGACGATACTTTGTCCCATGGGTCTTACCTGGATTCGCTCGGCCTTGAGTATTAGTCTGACATGTTGGAGAGAAAACGCTCTTCTTCTTGTCTTTGGTTTTCTTGCCAGAAGAAGTGGCCTGAGTTCCGGTGCTGGCGGTGATGTTAGCACACTTCGGCGAAATGATGGGTGCCGCTTTCAGACTCCTAGCACGATATTGGAGTGCCTCCAGCCCAGCAGCGATGATAACGTTCAGCTTGTAGAGACATTTAGGGGGGTTGACTTCCAGTTTGAATAGCAACTGTAGACTTGGCAACCACCACTGATGCATACGATCGCCGAGCAGATTGAACAGGAACCATCTTCCTTTTGGCCTCTGGATAAGAAATATTCCCAACCGTTTTTAGCCGTTGGATTTATTTTTCCTCCATTCATTTCTGGCACTCTTTGTCTGATGCTGAATGTGAACCCTTGCAGTTCACACAAAACTGGACCTCGGCCACACAGTCTTGTAAACGATGATCTGTGACACCACAGCGTCCACACCGAAGAGTGCTCCTGCACGAATAAAGAGAGTGGCCATACGTCTGACACCTAAAACATCTCCGAGGGTTAGGGAATGTTCGGACGTACCTCAAGGTGAAGATACCCTGCCTTGATGGACGTAGGCAGGCACGGGCTGTCAAATGTTAAAATGATGTTGTGGGATGGGACTGAGTGCCCATTCTGCCTGAAGAGATTACGCCGCACACCCGTAACGTGTTGACTCCTCAGTTTTTCCAGACACTCATCCTCGGTACATTCAAGTAAATCCCGAGAGGAGACAACACCTCGAGATGTATTAAGGTAGCCATGGGGTGTTATTTTGACAGGAGTCTCAAGCAGTAAGGTAGTGTGAAGAAGTGTGAAACTGTAGGCCACAGTGAACATCTATACAAAAAGATCTCTAAACTGCAGTTTTTTGAAGTTCTTAGGAGAGCTTGCAATGAATTGAAGTGCTTTGTTTATCCAAAGTGGACTTTTGGCACTCAAAGGCTTTGAAGGTTCCAATGAGTGCACAAAGAGAAAAGAAGCATTCAAAGAATCAGGGACATGCTTCTTGAAGAAAGGGGCTGAGCCGTCCTCAATACGTCGTTTGCTGTTAGCCTCTTGGGAAACCTTGTTGGAAGTCATAAAGAACAAGAAAGAATTTGTCCGCCGACTTCCCTGTCCAGCCAACAGGGGAAAGCCGGAGGTCCGCAAGCCCAAATGGACGCACGACACGGTTCTAGGGTTGAGCGGTGGATACAGCAAGTTGATAGGGCACACATGCGCTTGGCGAATACCGCGACTTCCCCGTGTCTTGGTAACACCCCTTTGGTGCCCACTCTATCCTCAGACTCACCCGGGCGTACGCAGAGACAAGCTGTTAGAAGTCTGGACCTCCACTTGGCCACAGACTTCGTTGACTAAGAAGTGGGTTAATTTCTAGCCGCCCATTTAGGATGAAGCAGGAAGCAAAGATGAGATTGTTGGTGGCTGGCGACAACTACACCCTGTCCCCCAGAAACCTCAGCCACTAACATCCCCTTTTCCATCTTACGGGTCATCGCACACGGCAAACGTGCAGGTAGGTCTAGCTAACCAGCTCGGAAAAACAAAGATGGGAACATAAAATGGAGAAGAAAGGAAATAGGACGATAAACTAAACTCCGGCGTTGGCGTATAATCACAACCTCAGCAACTTGTAACTGAGGCGGTTGCGTGTCAAGAGAACAACAAAAAGTGTAAAAATTTGAAAAGCATGAGACATTATGTCGGCTTGGACTGTGGGTTCGCCACCCCCATCAGCTGGATGAACAGCTGTCCCTGAGGTGATGTAATCACACAAAGACGAGAAAGGAAGATAATTTATCACAAGGTCAGCTAAGGCCGTGGGGGCGCTACTCTCCAAATAACTGGAAAACCAGTTATCCCCGTGCGGGGGACAAAACATGAGTGCAACACTTAGACCTTGAAACAAAAGACTAATAGAAACATGGAAGGTATCCATTTTTTTTTTTTTTTTTACTATTCTGAAAGGTTTCAAGTGCAGAAGGCGGCCTGAAATGTCATGGCATCCCTTCCGGGTAGAAGAAATCATCACATAAAATATTATTTTAACCTGCTAAGACGTTTCACGAGAAATTGAAGCTCAAAGGGTTGTGCAAAACTTTGGCCAAAGGGGTCATCTTTTCTCGCTACAATGCACCTGCGCACGGAGCGTTTGTGATTCAATGCTGCGTGACTGTGAGGTCAAGCTCGTACGTCATCAGCCCTAGTCACCAGATTTTGCTCCATCGGACTAATTTCTATTTCTGAATCTCCAAAAGGACTTGAAAGGGTAGATGCTTTATCTTATTGATCACAAAGCGCAGGAATTTAAACAGATTAATTCGTTTAATTCCTGAATGGATTGATCCACTGATTATAGATTGAAACACTAATTACAGGAAATAGGGACAATGAAACAAATTCTGTGATTTCTGGCAACATTCAGTGCTATATTAGGAAGAAAGCCGGTGTGAGATAACATGCAGAGTAACGCATCAAGATGCCATCAGTGTGTTTACCAGAAAACACTTTAACACTTTCAGGAACCTTTCAGGATTCAGAACATTGGATAATTTGCACCATTAACTGATACACTCTACCTAACAAGCGATGTGCCAAAATTTCATCTACTTTTCTCTCAGTGAATTAATGGAATTTTATAGTGTAAGTGATGCGCTTGGTCAAAGACCATTAAGAATAAGACGGACTATATGCCTCTCGACTGTGTGCAAAGAGGAACAATGCGAATACGAATAAATTCTTGGTAATGGTATACAAAATTAAAATGAGATTCTTATTCATGCATATTTAAAGATGACGAAAGCGTACCAAGAAGGATGTTTCTTTAGCAACCGTTTTTCACTTGGGAAACAAAAATTATCTTTTCAATTTTAATTTTGGAAGACAACGAAATTAAATCTAAGAAACTCAACGATAAGTTCAGCTGAATTTCTCGTACTATACGCAGGGACATCGCTAGACTTCGAAATTAGGATGGGCGAGTATTATTTTTTGCTGGGGCAAATTTGATAGCTACTTTATTTACAAAACACTAAAAGAAAGAATTTGTTTTCCTTTTCCTACAGGCTGCATAGGTATTTGTCCAATATCCCCTTCCCCTCCTGGATGCGTACTCATTCATTTTGGGATTGTCTTGAAGTTTTTACACTTTTTGGAATACAAAATAATCTAGAGTTTAGAGTCATTAATTCAAGCACTCGACGTGGATTAGAAACACCGAACAGAAATAATCGCTCTTTCCATGTGAATAAGTGAGTCTCGGTAAAATTATCATTGCCGCCACCGGAAATCGAATCCAGGTTCTTCCAGTTACGCGCAGGACATGCTACCACTGCACCACAGCAGCCTCGAATTCTCCAGACTCACATATGATTAACTGCCAAACTACATGGCAGGTTGCAATGTTCTGAATCCTCAAAGGTTCCTGAAAATGTTAACTTGTCCATGTAGTTTGGCAGTTAATCACATGTGAGTCTGGAGAATTCGAGGCCGCTGTGGGGAATGTCCGGCGCGTATCCGGAAAGATCCTGGGTTCGATTCTCGGTGGTCGCCGATGAGAATTTTTCCGAGACTCATTATTAACGTGGAAAGAGCGATGATTTCTGTTCGGTGTTTGGAGTCATTTTTTGGTAATGTTCCGTCCATCCATTTTTAATGAAATTAGTAAAATCTAAAGAGTTACATACCCGTATAATAAACGTGGCACACTGCCACCAGCACTAGTATGATGCCCTGATTAAAGAAAATTTCATGCCTAGGAGAAAGATCTTAAAGCAAATGTTTTCGTGAATAATGGTTGAGGAGAAATGTTCAAGTTAATATGATTAACTTGCACATTTCCCCTCAACAGTTCGAGTTAGTATGTTTCCAACACGCAGACAATACCTTTCCTTCCTTAACCACTTTCCTTCAAGCCACTAACCTTGTCTTGCACTCATCTCTTCCAAAGTAATCGTTAGCTACGACCTGCTCTCTCATTACCTCAGGGCACGCTTCAGAACGCTGGTATAGCTTTAGTTTCCGCTTTCCGTGTTGGAATCCCCTGCTTAGTAGCACAAACGAACAGCAGAGCAATTACCAACGACCTCCGTGAATTCCAATTCACCCTCTTCATTCTCCCCGGGTCATACTAACTTGAAAAAAAAGGCTTAAATTGAGGATTTGGTGGAATGAAGAACAACTGAATTTTCATGGTCCTGCGAATGCTATGTTGATAACAGTTCTACAGAGAAAGAAAAATGCACTTTCGAGGGAGAACAATGTAGGGCTACACGACGAAAAACACGGGAGTCCATTATTCCTTGGCATATTCCAGATTATATTTTAAAGTTAAAAAAATATTAAAATACGGCACATCTTAAACTGGGTGGCCGATACAATTTTCAGGGTGGGTTGTAGCCCACCCTCGCACCGTCTTGGCGACGTCCTTGACCCTACAACACCACATCATAGAACATGCCGGAGTTTCTAACATAGGCTTCAGCATTCTACGTCCCTTTCTCTCTATCTCTAGAAATTGCGTCTTCCTTGTACTCTCTTAGGCATAGCTCAGAGGATTCCCTCCATTTCACAGAATAGCACAAAACAAAATAATATTATGTAAGGAAAATTAACAGACGTTTATCCAAATTCCCTAAAATCTCAAATACTGGTTTGGTGCGAATGAAATGTCCGACGCGAACGACCAGTGGAAACAGGCCTCCACCACAGCAGCGGAATGGAACCAGCCACAGGTTTTGCGGGTATTACGTCACAGAATTGCTATAAATAGCTAGAACGTGTTCACACACGTGCTAACTATAGTATTATAGAACAAGGTTTAGGCATGGTTTGCTTGGACGTAACGTGGCTTGCAAAGGAAAACATCCAGACGCCGGATTTGAGAGTCATCTTCGTGTATGAATTTAAACTGGAAAATTCTGCAGGAATTGCCCCTCGAAACGTTAACAAAGCGTTTGGGAAGAATGCAACCAACGAACGAACCATTCGGCGATGGTTTGTGAAGCTTCGAAGCGAAGATACGGACCCGCAAAACGAAGCACATAGTCACCGACATGTTGCTTTTTTTGACGATGCTCTATTACGTGTGGTTGAAGCGGACCTCCGAAAAACGTGTCGTGAGATAGTGGCCGAGGTAGGTGACGACCACGCGTCAGTTGTTCGGCGTTTGGCTTCGCTGGGTAAAGTAAAAAAGCTGCTGGACATGTGGCTGCCGCATGAGTTGACAACTGCCAACAAGAATAGGCGTTCGGAAGTCTGCACGTCGCTGCTTGTCAGGAATTAACAGGAACCTCTACTGCATCGAATAGTTACCTGCAACGAGAAGTGGGTCCTTTATGATAATCAGAAACGATCTACACAATGGTTAAGCAAGGTACAGCCTGCTGGTTGGCTTCTTAAGCCATCCCTACACACCAAGAAGATGATGCTCCTTGTCTGGTGGTCCACAGCCGAGATGATTAATCGGAGTTTCTTGTTAAAAGGCCTAACCATCACTGCAGAACGTTATTGTGCTGAATTGCACGAGATGCACCGGAAATTACTGAAGAAACAACCGGCTTTGGTTAACGGACATTGTGTTCTTCTGCTCCAGGACAACGTCCGCCCTCATGTCGCACAACGAACGATGCTGACACTAAGTGCCTTGGGCTATGCAGCACCGCCTCATTCTGCCTATTACCCGGACGTCTCCGACAGACTATCATCTGTTTCATCACCTGGATCACTTCCTGTCCGGGAAACAGTTCACGACAGACAACGTGGCTCAACGTGCAGTTCGGGTCCCAGTCGCAAGACATTTTTGGTTCCGGAATCATGTCCTTGCTGGACAGATGGCAGCAATGTGTCAACGCCGAGGGTGATTATTTTGCCTAGGTAAGTTGTCCTATTTTCCGTTCTCGCCGTCCACGTGAGGTGGTCTTTTTGCAGACATTTCATTCGCACCAACCCAATGATTGCATTCGCCATGTGTCTTAACTGCTTAACCCTTGAATAACCAGACCGCCCGAAACGCCCTTACACCTGAACAACCACGACCACCCGAAACGCCCGTCTAGAGTGAGTAGGATTTCCTATCCCCAACTGTTCTTTGACTTTACACAGCCTCCGCAAAAGTAACATTCAGTCACCATTGTTTTCGCTAAACAAATAAGTAAAGCAGTCGTTGGCATAAGGTAGGCGTTGCCACAATATTTCAGGAACCTGATCGTTAAAGGGTTAAATATCTTTTTGGAGAAGGGAAGGCAAAGGGTGGACTCAAACACAAGTTGGGTGGGCTCTCCACCCGTAGCATCGCGCCTGAACCCAAACAGCAATAAGAAATCCCGTCTGCAAAAGCAAGCCTACGAACGATTGTATTTCATCAACTAGGAAGCAAATACATCGTTATAAGTTATATTTCTTGAAATTTCTTTCCTATCGATGTCTCAGACTTTGATGATAATATAACAGTTGGTTTAACATTTTATTGTTATTTCAATAACAAGAATCTAATACGCGCAAAAGTGCAGTAAAACATTATCAACCTTCATTGCAATACAAGAAATATCTTCACAGCGAATTCGAGCTTGACTAGAGACTAAGTTTGAAATCAACGGGGCGAAAACCGAGTTCGCTGTAATTGAATGTGGGAACAATAAATAACACCCAGTCCATTTTTGGCTCTGCAAGGGAAGTTTTGCAAATCACTTCCCAGGCGACGCAACCGTGTGAGGTAGTGAAATAGCGAGCGTGCGGCTGCCATGCTTAAAAGGTTGTAACTTAAGCCAGAATTTTGAGAAGGTCTAAATGGCAGAGCCACAGAAGCGCCAGAGAGAGAAACGTGACGGAAGGATCATCCAGAGAGAGAAAGAGAGAGAGAGAGAGAGAGAGATGAGAGCGGGAGAGCCGCTATCCCAAGTCCCTTGTAATCCCTGCACCGGGTCGAATCTAATGAAGCACGTCAGCCGGACTGACATGTCAGGCAGTCCTGGCGCCACACTCATTCACTCTCACCCTCCCCAATCCGTCCTTCGAACACCATTACCTCCTAAGCTTCCATCACTCCCAGCTGAAACCTCCCCTCTTCCCACTCCCCCTCTTTTCTACTCTCTTATCCAGTGACACACGTGGTGGTGGTGGTGGTCTGCCCGTTGTCTGCCTTTTTTCATGATTGCCACATGTTCGGAATATTTCGAATCTTTGCTCCCAGCTTCGCCTGCTCCTACGTTCCCCTCGCATTATTATTATTATTATTTCGTTGGAGAGGTGGAAGCAGCGACGGAACTGGACGAATTCATAGAGATTATTTTTTTTAAGAATTCCTTGCATAAAAAAAATTAAAAGCTTGAAAGGACATAGCATGGTACCTGACAGCTGCTGCCGAAGACAAAAAAAAAAAAAAAAAAAAAAAACAACAACAACCGAGATACTGTTCTAAAAGATGTGTAAAACTACACTATTTGTCAGTTTGAAATCATTCGATTTACCTTGTCAATAAAAGAGACAAACTCGTTGCATTAGGAGTTTCTCTTTCTCTGAGAAGTATTTATTTACTAAACAACAAGAGCAACTCAGAAATTGCTAGAATATCATTTTCAGAAATGACAACATATAATGTTTTTTGTGCTCTTTTAAAAAACGAAATAAAAGAAGAAAAAAACAAAACAAGAATAAAAGCATTTAGCAGAGAGCGTTGCCACCGCGGATGTAGCGGGGTAGCTGCTCCTCACGAGTTTAGGACATTTGGGCACAAATCTTTAGGGGCCGTACAAAAATTGCCGTTTCTCGGCGCTCTGAGGGAATTGAATGGAGAAAACGTTTCCAGTAAGACAAACGACAATTATAATTGAATTTAAAAAAATATTACAATGCACAAATTTTGAAGTTGACAATACGTTTTTTTTGGGTGTAAATATGACAAGCATAATATCCGAAAACTTGACAATTTCGTCATCCTGGATCGGGATTACATAGCTCGTAATCATGAATATGGATTATATCATATTCATAATTACATAGCACCAAGGGTGCCCGTTGGGGAAAGCCCTCCCTCAGCCGTTAATATAGCCAAATTTTTGATAAATTTAAAACACTAAATAAAATAGACGAAACCTTTTTTTAAATGTTTGACAGCCTTGAAGGAGGTAAGGATTTTTCTTAGCACCCCCCCCCCCCCCCCCGCAGCACACATAAAATGTCCGTAATTTCGTATTTTCTTATTTACGATATTTTTCTATAAACTATAACTAAACAGATTCTCTGCGAATATGAGCAAACCCAGGAAACTTGTCGGGGGGGGGGGGGCTTAAAACCTAAAATATGAAATATAAAGAATTTCTGGTCCGATCGGGAGATTTTCAGCCATTACAAGCTACAAGTCATCGAATTGTCTGAGGGCATCTGCTGCCTCAGGAAACTAGTGGTGGTGGTGGTGGTGGGGGGGGGGGGGTTACCAAAAGCGTAAAATATCAAGAATTTCTCATTACTCTTCCGATCGGGAGATCTTCAGCATTTACAAGCTGCAACTCGACAAATTTTCTCAGCGCATGTGCACTCTCTGGAACCCTGTCGGCGATGGGGGGGGGGGGGGGGGGTTAATACCAAAAGTGTAAAATATGAAAAACTCCTCGTCCGATCGGGAAATTTTTGGTATTTACAAGCTACAACTCGACACATTATTTGAAGGCATGTGCCTACTCATCAATCCTGTGTATGTGAGGGAGGGGGGGGGGTAAAAAAAGTGTAAAATATGAAGACTTTCTCTTCCCATCGGGAGATTTTCAGTATTTACAAGCTGCAGCTCGACAAATTTTCTGTGCCGCGGAGAAGCATCAACCCCCCCCCCTCATTTTTCTTCCTTTAAGCTAAAATCGGACAAATATTCGGATTTGTTTTATTTCCTGCCATTGAAAATGTTTTCTGATAAAGCTAAATATGGTAAATATACACTGAAGCGCTAAAAGTCATGAGATACGTATCTAGTATCGTGTAGGACCTTCGCTAACCCTGCGAAGTGCAGCAACTCGACGTGGCATCGCTTCCACAAGTGGCCGGAAGACTTCTGGAGAGATATTGAGCTATGCCTTTTGAACAGCCGCCCACAGTTCCCTGGTATTTGTATGTGCAGGATCTTGGGTGCGAATGGACCTTTTACCACGTCCCATAAGTGCTCTATTGGGTTCAGGTCGGAAGAACGTGGTGGCCACATCATCCGGCGTAACTGTCCAGAATGATTCTAGAACTAATTTTGGACAACTTGGGCCCGATGACAGGGTGCATTGTCTGCCTGGAAAATCCCATTGTTGTTGGGGTACATGAAGTCCATGAAGTTCTGTAAATGGTTACCCAGCAGAGCAACAAAGCAATTACCGGTTAATGGAGTGTTTACGAGGACCAGCATAAACCATGCCACGTAAAGACACCCTACAGTAATGTCGAATTAAGGAGGGGGTGGGTCTTTAGGGGCTATAGCCTTGGGGTCCACCATTACCAAGGGCCCAGGAGGCATGTCTGAACAAATAAGAGAGAGAAAGAGAGGTTTATGAAATTTTTTAACTTTTTGTTTCGTATGATTTCCACTTGTTCAAAAACAGTAACTGGAAGACGTACAGATTTCAAAGCAGTAATTCACCAAGGGTAAAGGCCCGTGAGATAGTTTCAACTTTTTCACTACCAACCACCCACACCTCCCAATTTTCACTTGGACCTGTTAATGGTCGAAGTCTTTTGTGGCTTCACAATGTATAGCAAAGAAAAGATGCACTAAGAAAAGTTTACAATGCTAAATCATTAGAAAATCCAAGATAAAATCTAAGAATCTTAAGCTTTTAAGTCATGTTTTTATGAGAGCAATGGGAAATAGTGACTTTTATGAAAACTCTGCAGATAATTTATTAGTTTGAAGAATGAACTACGTATTAATTATCACAAGCATTTGCTACAGTTTCGTCTTTGAATGGACTTCGTAATGCTTCCCCTTCATAAGTTCTTTGGGGGCCCACTCAGATGTCCGGCCCAGGCTCAAACGGGCTCAGATATCATTAACTACCGAAAAATCCGGGCCCGGGCTCGGAATTACACGTCTTGAATTTCATAACTGTAATTAATTCAACACGTGTAATTCCGAGCCCGGTTGAATTACACGTGTTGAATTTCATTCTGGATTTGTTACCATGGTGCAAGGTTTTTTAATTTCCTAAGCTAGCTGCCATTGCAAGACAAATTGTGCTTAGCAAGACTTGCATTATGCACTGTCCAAAGCCCAAGCAAGGATTACTTTAAGGAGGTCTGGCTGGCATCGAAAAACTGGGAAAAAATCACATTCCCATTTTTTGTATTTTATTAAAAATCAAGAATCTTATCTTTAAAATGATGTATTGATTTCCAAAATTATGCAGTTAGAAGTATTGTTATTTACTTTTTTAAATTTCTTCACTCCCGCGATTTTTGGGGTGACGTTGGTTTTTAGTACAGCAGGTCGAGTTTTAGAGAAAAGAAGATCAAGTTGAAGCGCTGAGGCATTAGATGCAATTCTCTCTCTCTCTTCTTTTACGATCAACTTGATCTGGAAACTGCACACACATATGATAATATTGTGATTATTATACTATTAAGCGCAAAGCTTTGTTAATGTTACAAAATGCAGAATAATCTAGTCTGGAATGTTTTTACGTTCTTTTTTTTTTTTTTTTTTTTTTTTGGAAATTTCCCTACATGCTTTTTTTATATTCTACTACATCACTCTAAACTACCTTTACCAATTAGCATATATGTGAATTATTTTGCAAAGATTAGTTTCCTAGAGTCAAAATTTCAAACACTTGCAACTATCTGTACGGCGTTGTATGTTTTATAATGCAATTTATTCAAAATAAAAGTAAATTTAGAAATCAAAAAGAAATAACGAATGGAATTTTTTGTTTCTAAACGATTTTCTTTTCTTCAGCTTTTACCAAAATTACTGATTTACGGTCGAAGGGCACGTTGATTATTTATTTATTTTCAAATCCACATTTTAGAACGTTTGGCTTTATGCGTAGTATTTCTAAAAACATATTAATATTGTGAAGTGGATAAACTGAACTAAACTTTTTAAACTAATGATTTTTAAACTAATCCTTGCTTGGGTCATATCTTTGGCCAGTGTGTAATGCATAAATGCAAGCCTTGATAAGCAAAATTTTCTAAGAATCCGGGCACCTAAAATTGAGCCCGAACTCATCTGTAGTCTGCGCTACACCCGAACCCTACCATCAGCTCGTAACAACTGGTAACATGACTCATCGGACAACGTCACATGTTGTCAGTCTTCCAGGGTCCAATTATCGTGTTCAGCAGCCCAGGTGAGGAGCAGTGTCAATGTCGTGGTGTTAACAAAGGCACTCTGGTGAGTTTTCTGCTCCCATATCCCACGGACGCTAAATTACGCTGCACTGTCCTGATGGATATGTCTCTGCTACCTCCTGCATTGAATGTGGATGTTATTTGAGCCAGTGTCCCTTGTCTGTTAGCATGGACAATTCTGGTCAGGCACCGCTCATTCAACACCCGTGGTCGGCCACTACGCTGTCCACGGTGGGTAATAATGCCTTCCATGAGGTATTCTCGGTACACACGTGACACCGTGGATCGAGAAATGTTGAATGTTCGCACAACTTCGGAAATTGAATGTCGTATCCGTCTGGCTCCCACTACCATGCCTCGTTCAAACTCCGATAATTCACGTCCGCTTGCTGTAATCCTACTGGCGGTTGTTCAACCTGACTCACGAGATTACACCTCGCAACTGATAAAAATCGTAGCGTGCGTCGAAGCCTTTGTACGACGGTAGCGCCACCTAAAAACTTGCACACTGCCGTCCCATGATTTTTGGTACTTCAGTGTAGTTGATCATCTGGAACACTGAATTTGGAATTGCAACGGAATTGAATTTTGCAGCCAAAAATTGTATGATCGGCAGAGCAGTGTGACTTGGCTCGTTTGCGTGGTAAGCATCCACCCACTGGTCTTCTTCTCCGGTCTCTTGCGATGGACTTCAGTCCTCGGGAGTTTCATGATCTCCAAGTAACGCGCGGCATTAACAGTGGAGTCACATGGTAGGAATTTCCAATGCACCAATCTTTCGGTATCGAAAAATGACACAATCAGGACTTTAACGAGCGATCGAGACTGACGTGCTTTCTTGGGTCTTGAGGGAAAAGGGGTTTTCTCTGAGAGCTGTGTATATTTGTTTCAGGGTCGTATCCATGGACTCAGGTTTTATCACCCGCCACAATTGTCCATAAAAAGTTTGCGTCGGCTATTGCCCGTTGAAACCACTCAGGCGAAATTGTAACTCACACAATTGCTTCTGGTCGTCGGTCAGAAGACGAGGAATGAACTTGGCATTGAGACGTTTCACGTTCAATTTGTCAGTGAGAATGGCTTGAACAGGACCAAACGATAGACCAGTCTCTGCTGCAGTTTCTCTGATGGTGAGGCGTCAGTCTCCCTAATCATAGCGCGAATGTTCATGTCGTGGTCGTCGGTTACTCCCGTTGATGATCTTCCACGACGAGATTCATCTTCGATGGAAGAAGCGCTCTCTTTGAACCTGAAAAATCCGTTAAACACTGTCTTTTGGATTACAACACTTTCAGCATAAACGGTTGTCAGTTTTTCATGTTTTTCTCTCACCGTATATCCAATGCGGAAACAAAATTCCCTGTTTATGCGTTGCTAGAACTTCGACATCCCGATAACGTTGAACAAATGAAAAACACGAGTCTGAACTCTTTGACGTCTGGAGGACTACTGGCACTTGCTGCAAACCCGGTTTCTGGACAGGCGACATGTGCGAGAGTTGAAAATCAGACACCTCTCTTTTGCTTCCGCAGCAAGTGCGGAAGCTTTACTGTCCACAGTATTTGTCATTTTCTTGTAGGACTTCCGTCCACAGTGAGTAAAGTTTAGGTCCCAGCCACCTACAGCGAGATAGCCTTTTGGGCAGGACACAGAAACAGAAGGAATGATAGCAAGTCTAGCGACTTTGACAGAGCAGTTTGTAGTGAGATTAGAGTACAGTAGATAGCGCCACCGTACAAGTACGATGTTGCACACACAGAGGGGTGAGAGAATTTCAGAGGGTCATAGGAAAGGATACCCATTTAACCAGTGGGTCCAGCCTGGGGGCCGTCACTTAACGTGCTTGTCCGATGCACGGCGGATATTCAGCGATTGTTAGTAAATCACACCATCTCTGAAAGATCAGCCCAGGTTCGAATTACTTTTTGATCATCCCTCGTATATTGATTTAATCTTTATCGATGTAATCGTTTTATTTGTGTATACTTCCTATCCGGTCTTCGGATCCTGCAAGACATTGACCGTATGCAAAGTTCCATCACTTCCAATTCTTGTAATTTAAAGCTCCATTTTGATAATTTTCTTCGAATCTACATGCCATAATCGACATCAAGACTTTTAATTCATATGGGTTCAAAAAGAATTTTCGAAGTTAAGCTTTAAGACACACAGTCATACTGTAAAATTGAAATATGTTTTTACCTCTCATAATTGAAAAATCAGACGAGATGTGCACAATATTAGTAATGGTTTCAAATGAGCATTTTAAAAGGAATTTTTAGTGCTACTTTCAGAGGCTGCGGCAGCCTGGAACTAAAACCCATGTTTAACCCTTTAACGACCATAACGCCCAAAACGCCAGCACTTACAAACGGGCATAGCCGCCCTAAACGCCAGTCTAGAGTGAGTCAGATTTCCTACCCTTACCTGTTCTTCAAATTTTCTCGACCAATGAAGGATCAGCTGGAATCACCCTCAGTTACTACTGTTGTTATTAAACAAAGAAGTGAAACAACAGACAGTTTCGGGCGTTATGGTATTAAGAGTGATACAAGATTTTTGGGTCATGGTCGTTAAAGGGTTAAGCCAGCGGGAAAAAATTTCTCAGAAAAGCTCAAAAAGACAAGAAAAATAATTGCCATTTATAATTTAAAACTACACACTTATGATGTTGAGATAGAATAAGTTATCTCTTATGATCAAATATGATCACACAAAAATAAATCATCTCCACACTTACGGCATGATCAGGACTAATGTCCTGTTCATGCCAAGCCAAACGCTCTGCCAAACTATAATCAATGTTAAATAAATATTTAATTGTGAATAAACGTTGATAATTTATTCTATTATTATCATTGCTACAGCATGGACCAGACATTCCTCTTTAATGCATTGGTTTTGAGATTTTTCCCAAAAGACAAGCTCATTTTCTCAGAAAATTTTGTGGATTCCAATTATTTTAAGTATCCGCAAGTACAACCTTGTTCACTTATAAAATTATTTAATAAAACACTAAAAACCGGAAACGGAGACAAAAAATGATGAAAATGAAAAAAATGGCACATTTAGTACTCCGATGAAATTTGAATGGCTTGAAACGCTTTCAAGGAAACGGGGAAGTCTTTGGGCCAGCAAAAAAATAACTTGCGTTCATGTTCCCATGACTGAAACGAAGTGCTTTGTGGCAAACTAATTCACGATAGTCACAAATATGCTACCGTTGTTGCACGCACTTGCCGAGGAGAAGACAGAGAGTGGGAACTTTTAAATGACAGACCGAACGAAATATTTGTCATGAGTATTTTCTTTAATTTTAGCTTATTTCCATGCAGAGGCGAAATTAGACATTTCTGCGCCCGGGGCGAATCTCTAAACATTACGCCCCCTTTGTCATTCTATCCTAAACATAAAATTAACGTCACATCCCAATGTTATCTCTATAGGAAATACAAAATCAATCAAACTGTGACTGTTTGTACAGCTCTTCCCGAGTATTTCAGAGTTTGGACCGGCGGTACCATACCAAACGGACCATTATAAGCAATGCCGATACAAGCTCTTGTCAGCAATGCAGCTATAAGCAATTGTAATCAATGTCGCTGTAAGCAAGCTATTAGATGCTTGAATTAATTCCCGCTGTTTTTTGCCCCACAAACACCTGTGTTTTGCAACAGAACGGTACAGGATTGTCTATTCAAAGTAGTGTCAGTTGGCAGCTATGACCCTTTCCCACCGTTGGGCTAACAAATAAATTCTGCGGTAGAAAAATGCAGGTTCTTTCGAGGCGAACCATTCATCGAGCCATTTTTGGATATCCGCGACAGAAAGGAAGTGCTGCTCTGATAGGCCATGTTGTAGCGACTGGAACAAATGGAAGTCCGAGGGAGCAATGCCCGGGGAATAAGGCGGATGGGGTAAGAAGTCCCAGCCAAGTGCCTCCAAGAGTTCCTTCACGGATTTGGCGGCATGAGGTCTAGCGTTGTCGTGGAGAAGAATAACCTCGTCATTTGGGATCCAGTTTCCAAGCTTCTGGATCCTTCCCATTGCCTTTAAACGTTTGCTAACCGTTGACTCATCGACCCGTAGTATTTCGGACAACTCGTGGAGCGTCTGACATGAATCCTCGTCCAATAAGGCCTCCAATGCGTCATCTTTAAACATTTTCGGCTGCCTAGGGCGCTCTTTGTCCTTCACGTCATATTCGTTGGCTTTGAAGCGTCGGAATAACTCTTTGCATGTTGTTTACGATATGACATGTTCCCCATACGCTCTTGCACTAGCAAACGATGACTTTCTGTTACAGATTTCTTGAGATGAAAGCAGAAGAGTAATGCTTCCCGCAAATGCTCCTTTTTTGGTACGAGACTCGACATCGTGAATGCGATACAAACTCGTGTACTGTGCCCTCCGATCGCGTGTCACACACTGCTTCCCAGACTACGGACGGTACGTGCATGCGCAAGGGAGGTCACGTGTGGCCCGGGTCACAGCGCACCAATGCTGCGCTCTATTGGGCAACAGCGAGAATTAATTCAAGCACCTTAATATAAACAGTTGTGAGCAATGCAGCTATAAGCAATTGTAAGCAATGCAACTATAAGCAATTGTAAGCAATGCAGCTGGCAGTCGCGGCTCCGGCTCCCAGTTGCAGTAATGATTGATATCCACCAGAGAATCAACAACAATGTGAATCACTTCCTTATTTTGCAACGTACGCATGCGCGCCAACTTATATGGGCCCGTGGGGCCCGAGTCCACCAATAATTTACCGTGTTTTATTACGATTACTCAGATCAGATCATATGTAGAGGATTTTAGGAAGGGAGTGTCTGATCCCAGATCTTAAACAACCCTTAGAAATAGGAAGCTAGGAGATTTGGGCTAGAGTGCCCGATTAGGAAAGTGATACGGAAGCGAGGTAGAAAGGGGAAGGAAGAAGCCCTTATTTTTTACCGGGGGGGGGCTAGTACCCGGGGTCAAACGGCTTAACGTGCCCATCCGACGCACGGCGGATATTTAGCGGTTCGAGCGTTTGTACCTGCCCGGGATCGAACCTGAGGTTTCTCCGTGGCAGTCACGAACGCTGACAACTAGGCATTATTACGATTACTACTATATTACGTACGACTATACTAGAATTTTTTAGAGAAATTATTTTATGATAATATTTAATCTTGTGTTGTGGAAAACATAAGTATAGAATGTATGTTTCAAGTAACAAGGCTAAACGAGTTTCAAATATCTATTGTATTTCATCCTTTTTGAGTTCAAATATAATTAATTACATATAATTTACAACACTTAGGTGATTCAAAGCAACATGAACCATTGTTGGTTCTCCTCGTTCGAAACCCAAATTTTTTCTCCGAGTTCTCAAACGAAGTCTAAAAAAATCTCTTATTTTCACACGTTGTGCTTCTTTTTGTATTTCCTCTTGCAGCGTTGTGAGAAATATTTGCAATACCCCTTCTAACCGCTCTCCCCTGGGCAAGATAGCCGACAGGTGGTCTGACGTCTCGTCGGGCAGTAAATGGGGTGGGGCCTGGTGGTAGAAAATCCCAGTTCCAATGCCGATATTCACGCGTGGGAATTGAAGAGAATGAAGGGTCATTTGGAAAGTGGGAGTTCTGGTGAGTGTAGGTGCAGACAGTTCGCGGCTTGCGGGCTGTAAGGATTTGTATTTTCCAGGTATATACACTCACGGACAATGACATTTGCGCACCTAGAGGAAACCATGCTACAACCGCAAAACTTTGCAAATAGCTAGAGTGCGTGCTGGTATGCAAATGATCCACGTTTGGTGCGAGTGCGCATGACCGCACACGCTGTGGTGATGCTGCAAGCACGAACCGGCAGCTTTATAAACCGGCGTGTAGTCGATGCCTCATGAAAGCAAGAGTACAGAGTGGCAAGAATGCCGGGTAGACGCCAGAGACGTCGATTTACGCAAACTTACGGACTTTGAGAGAGGCCTTATCATCTGACTGAAAACCGCAGGCTGTCGGCGCGCCGTATAGCCCGCCACATGGATCGTTCTGACCACACCGTCCGACTGTGTTGGAAGCAGTGAACACGTGACGGCATTGCCACACGACGGAGCGGCTGCGGATGGACCAGGAGGACCACCGGTGGAGTGGATCGACGGATCGTGCGCCAGGCACGAACCGATCCCATGGGGAGCCGATCCACTGTACAGGCAGATGTAGGGGGCTCCTGTGTGCCCACGAACCATTTTCCAACGCCTCAAGGAAGCGAATCGGCGATCCCAGAGCCCCTTACGTGTGCTGTGGTGCCAGGCCAGAGCAACGTGGTACGCCACAGTCTGGCGACGTGTGGTGTTTAGCGATGAATGTCGCTCCGTTTTGGAGACAGATGATCATCGTGTCAAGGTGTGGAGGTCCCTGGGTCAACGGCACAATCCCAACCCCACTATCGAGCGCCAAATCTCCCCCACAGCAGGCATTATGGTCTGGTGAGCCATTGCCTACGATAGCCGATCAGCTCTAGTAGTGGTACGTGGATCATTGACGGGCCAGCGGTATATGGATGAGGTCCTACGGGCCCCATGTGCTCCCATTCCTGGCCGGTATTCCAGGTGCGCTATACCAGCAGGATAATGCCCGCCCGCACACGGCTCGGGTTGCCCAGGACTGCCTACGTCATGTCCAGACACTTCAATGGCTTGCCCGCTCGCCGGACATGTCCCCTATTGAGTATGTATGGGACCAGTTGAAACGTCGGCTGCCGTCGTGCCGCACTGTCCGGCATTTGGAGCCCATCGTCCAACACGTGTGGGCCAGTCTGCAGCAAGACAACATCAGGCGTCTGTTCGCTTCCATGCCGGACCGTATTGCAGCATGTATCGCCGCACGAGGCGGTGCGACGTGTATTGAAGATGACCAGACTGCGTGCTACAGATCCCTCTGAAATTGTCCGGCAGCTCTGTTTTTGCCATCATGTGCATCGTCCATCTGTATCATCACGTCCATAGACTTTCAATTCAATCCGATGCTTCCTTCTTGGTGAGCAAATTTCATTGTCCGTAAGTGTAATTCCCGTGTATTCACCCAAAAAGAATCTGTTGAAGTTCATTTGTGTTTGCGCTAATATTGCACTGGTGTAGTGTGGTTTTCTTAACATGATTGTCAATCATGTCAAGATTATAAGATATAAGATTGATCATGGATAAATTTGTAATCAAGCGGCCCCGGCTGGACAATACAGCCCAGAGTTCCGATACTATAGATTCAATTTCGGTTCGGGAACCGGCTATTACTGAATTATCAAGTTCGTCTTCAAGTAATTCCGGATGTTGTGATTCTACAATATCAAGTGAATGCAAGAGTGCTGGTAGAACTTTTCAAAAATTAATGGCAGGGAAAACATCCATGGATTTTTTACGATGAAAACAAAAAGGTGGTATTTTGTTAAGTATGCAAGGAAGCTCATGATGAAAATCTATTAAGTTTTTTCACCAAAGCGAATCTTTGCTTCATTTCTTCTGGCTTTTACAATTTTTTTTTTTGATTGGAGGTTTAACGACCACCGTGAGCAACTCAATGGGCTATAAGCAGTCGCCCGTCCCTAATTTAGGGTCACTGGCTCCAGGGAAGGGAGAGAGCCAGTGCCGTTAGACAAACACAACATCCATGCCTCACCGGGATTCGAACCCGTACCGCGTTCGGACGAATGATCAGAGGCCATCGCTTAGACCACTGCGCCACCGGGGCGGCCTTTTCCAATTGGAAGCATGCTTTAAAGAAATTCTATTCTCATGAAACCTCCTCGTGTCACAAAGAATCGTGTTCCAAATTTGAATCAGTGCAGAGTGGAGTGAATGGTGCATCTAGATTGAATTTTTCAAAATTGCAAGACCTTCAAAATTCCCGTATTGCTTTATATAAATTATTTGCATCATTGTTACTCTTATCAAAGCAGGGACTGGCAATCCGGGAACATAAAGACAAAATTAGTAATTTTCACCAGCTTCTGAACTCGGATGTGAAGATTCTCCAGAACTTAAGCGATATATTGAAAGAGAATCCTATGAGTGTCAGACAACGTGGAAGACGAAATGCTTAAAATCCTTGCAATGAAACTGCTCCTTTTGTTGGCTAATGAAATCCAAAAAGCGGGTTAGTTTGACCTTTTTATGGATGAAACTACTGATGCGGCAAAGAAAGACCAAGTGTCAATATGTTTGCGTGTCGTTTCTAAAGAACTTGAGACGCAAGAGCTCTTCGTCGGGTTCTATACGAAACGTCAGCAACAGATGCAATCAGTCTCTTCAATATTGTAAGTGACGGTTTATGCTTTCGCATCGTACTTAACATAGACTGAAGAGCAATTGTATTAGAGACAGCTGGCGTTATGCAAATATGGGCGCTGTGGGAGGCCCTGTAAACGGAAACGACATGAGGTATGCAGCGATCCGACAATATAAGGAGTGATGCGACGGGAATCAGTAAGAGCCGGTCGCAGTATGGGTAAGACGAAGGATCTAAGCACATTTGATCGTGGGCAAATTGTCGGGGCCCGACGAATGGGTCACTCCATCTCGGAAGTCGTGCAGACACTGGGATTTTCACGAGCCACTGTGTCACGGGTGCACCGTGAGTACATCGAATCCGGTAAAACCATCCCTGCAAGGGCCAACTGCCGTGGAGAACAGCGTGTGGATGAGCGGGGTCATCGTCTGCCAGCTCACATTGTAGCAGCGGATAGGCGGGCCACAGTGCAAGAAATCACTCGGCAATTTAACGCTGGTGCACAAAACCGTGTGAGCAGCTACACCATCCAGGACCACCTCCTCGCTATGTGGTACTGAAGCCATCGTCCCACGAGGGTACCGCTACTGACCGCACATCACAGGGTGCAAAGACTAGCATGGGCGTGGGAACATCGCCACTGGACCCTAGACATGTGGGAAAATGTTGCCTAGACTGATAAGTCGAGATTCAGGTTGGTGTAATATGCGGATGGCAGGATACTAGTACGGCGCAAACCACATGAAGCGATGGATCCTTCTTGCCAGCAGGGTACTCTTCAAGCTGGTGGGGGTAGCATTCTCGTCTGGGGACTGTTTATGTGGACTGAAATGGGACTCCTGGTATGTGTGACATCGTCCCTCACAGGTCAACGTTACCGGGACATCCTGGACGACCATTTGCTCCCGTTTGTGCGTCTTCAACATCCCACTGGGGACCTCATCCTGCAACAAGACAATGCACCGTGCCATCGCTCCCGAATTGTATCCGAATGGTTGGATGACACTCCACCGACGTGACCTCGCTTCCTTGGCCAGCTAGGTCACCTGACCTCAATCCCATCGAGCACATCTGGGATGCCATCGAGAGAGATGTTCGAGGCTCTGACCCCCTCCATCAAATCTTCGTGAACTGTGGGAGCTTGTTTAGGGGTCTTGGATCCGTATGGCTTCTCAACGCTTCCGATGTCTTGTCGAGTCCATGCCGAGACTAATCGCCGCCGTCATCAGGGCGAAAGGTGGTGCTACACGTTACTATACAGGTATCTCTAATTTAATTGCTCTTCAATGTATATATTTGGCAAAATATCCTCATCCTTACTAAATACCCCTGACTTTCATAAAGCAAATTGTATCATTCAGGATTTGATACAAACATTCCAAGCCATTCGTGGTAATTTTGAAACGTTCTGGGAGAAAACTACATGAAAAGCGTGTGAGCTTGAATTGTCAGAAGCAACGGCCCCCAATCAAAGGAAGTTGTCTCGCCGCCAAGACGACCGTAAACACACACGGCATGAATTTACTGGTGTGAAAAAGTATTTGGAGTGCAAATTCTACGAATTTATAGATTGTGTGAATGTATCCCTCGAAGAACGTTTCCAGGAGAGCGAAATTCTAGACACAGTGGAAAATTTTGTTATCGGAAAAGTAGACGATGTCAGGTGTGTTTTCAAAGATGGCATTCGCGACTATGATATCTTACGCTCGCGGAGGAACATGGTGCGTAAGAGTGCAGCAATGTTGTGTATAGAATCAAGAACTTTGGGCGATGTTAAGAAATTTCTGAAGTCGAATGTTATTCGTAACATTGTGCTTAAATTCATGAAATTTATACGTCTAACTCAGACAATGCCAGTTTCCACAGCAGTTGAAAGATCTTTTCCCACTTTTTTTTTTTTTTTTTTTGAAAATACTAAAGATATTTTTGCGTTCCACAATGTCCCAGAAAATACTTAATCACATTGCTGTTTTAATTGTACATAGGGACAGCGCTGCAAAGTTGGATTTAGAAGATGTTTGCGATTAATTTTAAGTGCAGTCAGGAGAATCACATTTGCAACACGTCGTGCTAAATAATGGTGATTGGTGAATCAACACTCTGTTTTATTTTAGAAAGACGTCAAGTCTCCAAGTTTAAAAAATATTTACATAATTACAAACTTTCAAGAATTTGTGTTAATTATGCTATACACCCTTGTAACGATTTAACCCTACAATGCATGAATTTTGTTTTGAAAAAACTTATTTTCAAAGTATTATTTGGTATTTATATTCTTGCAAGTATTTTTTTTAATTATTAGTATAAATATATTCTTATACAAATAAGTAATTTTATTTATTTTTAATTTTCTTAACATGAAACATAATTGTAGGGTTAAAGTACGCATTGTAGGGTTGATTGCTAAGAGTATATATTTTAGATTATTGTTATTACCAACATTTCAGAATCTTTGTGTTAGATCTCCAATTTTTGCTATTTTTTAGCTTTCTATATTATATACTATCCGTAGTCATATCGATGGTATGAAAGTAAATATCAGGTCTATGTAAAGGAGGGTTTATGATATTTTTTTATATAAAATCATAATTCAAGTCAAAGCCCACCCAATATTTTTCAAACGTTGGCTCCACTGAACGTACGAACAGCCGCGCCTTCATTTCGGCATGTGAGCAACTAACAGCTACCGAACTTTCCTGGAAGAAATGCAAATTTTTAGCTGCCAAAGCTACCGAAACTGGCACTACATATTATAAACAAAAAGTCCGCAACCTGTGCCATGCACGGTGGAAAAAACATTTTTTGTTGTCATATAACACGAATCGTAATAAAATGCATAACTATAATAAACGGTTGAATTATTAATATGCCGCCCCAGTGGCGCAGTGGTCTAAGGCGCTGGCCTCTGATCATTCGTCCGAACGGGGTCCGGGTTCGAATCCCGGTCAGGCATGGATGTTGTGTTTGTCTTACGGCACTGGCTCTCTCCCTTCCCTGGAACCAGTGACCCTAAATTAGGGACGGGCAACTGCTTATAGCCCATTGAGTTGCTCACGGTCGTCGTTAAACCTCCAATCAAAAAAAAAAAAATTATTAATGAAAAATGTATAAGATGGGTCACCAACAACAAAATTTTCGTAATATTCCAATTAATTTTTAATTTTTCAAACTAATCGTATACGAATTTAAAGATGACGTTACTCATTATTGTATAAACATTGTGACGTATATTCTAGATTAACTTTCCTTTTTTTAGTTTCTTTCCCTATGTAAATCTTGAGTTTATTCTCAGTATTCTTCACGCTTAACGGAATATCTTTTCCTTCAAACGAATACGTTTGGCAACACAATTGAGGTTGAATGCACGTGACGTATGCATGTAATAAAATAAGAACAAGAGATAAAAAGCGACGACTGATCTGTTGAATGAGAGAGGTGTTGATATTATTGAGAGCGATTATTGAGGTGTGTTGATATTATTGAGAGCGATTATTGAGGTGTGTTGATAAGAGCGATTATTGAGGTGTGTTGATAAGAGCGATTATTGAGGTGTGTTGATAAGAGCGATTATTGAGGTGTGTTGATAAGAGCGATTATTGAGAGCTATTATTGTGAGCGATTATGATGAGCTTTTGTTAAGAAAGTGCTGTACGAAAGAATTGAATAGTGTTGAGCTAAATGTGTGGAGAGTGTTGTGATTCCATTCCGAATAAAGGACTGTTTCCGTAAGTTGACTTCTGGTTATATGTTTTGTCTGGCCGTTAAGGTTTGTTTCATTTAGGAACAATTTATCAGTATATGTTGATATTTTAAGTTATCGTAAAGGTCAAGACTTCCTTTACGCCACAACATGTTCTTACCCGTCGTTGACGGGCTTACATTGGAGTACGGAGTTTTTCTTTCAATGACCCGAAAATATATCGTGTCTACAAAACTACACAATGGGGTTAAAAATGTGGTTTTTTTTTTGTCAGTTTGGCCTTTTTTAACAGTTTTTTTTTTGTATCGTTATACACAGTCAAGTCACATTATTGTGACCGCCTCCTACTTTTGACGTCAACAGCGCGTAGCCAATGAATGAAGGCGCGTGTAGTGAGTTGGCTTGGAGGGAATATAAGGTGCGGTGTAGGTATTCTGAAAACATGGGCCGCGGGCAGCTTAGTGGGCAACGTTCGTGACTGCCACGAAAAGGACCTCAGGTTCGATCCCAGACAGGTACAAACGCTCGATCCACTAAATATTCGCCGTGCGTCGGATGGGCACGTTAAGCCGTCGGACCCCGGGTACTGGCCCCCGGTAATAAATAAGGGCATCTTCCTCCCCTTTCTACTTCGCTTCCGTGTCACTTCCCTATTGGGCACTCTAGCCCAAGTCTCCTAGCTTCCTATTTCTAAGGGTTGTTTAAGACTTGGGGTCAGACACTTCTAAAATCCTCTACATATGATCATGATCATTTGATCTGAAAACATATCACTCGTTGCTGTCATGGATAAAAGGAGCGATTTATCAGATTTGCAAAATGGGATGATTATCGGCTTTCGGGCCACGGGTGGCAGTATTTCTGAAAAGGCGCAGTTTGTGAACTGTTCGCGTGCTGCTCTGGTTAAAGTGTATCGTGATTGGAGAAATGGCACCATTGCGAATTAGCGACTTGGAAACTGTGGAGCACCACGTGCCATTAATGTGAGAAGTGAACGTTGGCTGCGAAGGTGCGTCAGGCCCGATCGACACGCTACAGTGGAGCAACTCACTGGCCGAATGAACCAGGGGGCTACCGGAAGTGTGTCTAAAACGACAGTTGAGCGAACTCTGCTGCGTATGAGACTCCGATGCAGACGGATGGTCACTGCACCTATGCTAACGAATGCATCGGCGGAAAAGGCTTACATTTGCAAGACAGTATCGGAATTGGACCTCCGCTGATTGTCAACGATTGCCTTCTCCGATGAGAAGAAGGCCATCCTTGGTAACACCTTTATTTTGATACCTCAAATATATCTTTATGTTCAGCTGTTCTTTTAAAATAGGACTCACAGTAAAAAAATAACCTTATAGAATTAATATATAGATTGTTTATTGCAGTTACTGCATTTCGTTGCAGTTTATGTATGTGTGTGATGGACAAAACTAGTAATTACATTAAAAACGTTCTCGATGTGCCCGGTTTAAGGTGAACCTATAGTTTTGTGGAGCACTCTATGTCTCCGAGAATTATTTTAGATGATTCAATGCTGTAGGGAAATTAGAAACAGGACAGTCTCAGACTGAAGTGGCCAGATGGTTAAATGTGGATCGATGCGTTGTCTGCAGCCTGTGGAGACAATTTGAGAACACTGAAAACATCTCGAGAAGATCCGGGCAAGGACGTCAGAGGGTTACTTCTGATATACTAGACCTCTTGCTGGTGTTAGCGGCTAAGGCGCAATCTAAGCAGCACGTGAGGTCAATTGGCCCAGAAGCTCACAAACGCAACTGAGCCTTATAGATCAAGCGTTGCCAAACTGTGCAAATTGCATAACAGTGGTCTGGACGGAAGACAGCCCGTTGTGTGGGTTCCCTTGAATATATCGCAGAGAAGAGCTAGCTTCGAGTGACGTCGTCAACATGCTCATTGGACTCACCAACAATGGGCAAGTGTACTCTTTACCGATGAGAGCAGATTCTGCTTGCAACCAGGTTCACGGAGATCATTCGTATGGCGTGAACGTAGGACACGATATAAGCCGAAGAACGTTGGGAAACGGGCGATCTCGGAGAGTTTGGTATACTGGTTTGGGCCAGAATATGTACCAACTGCCTTTCGCCTCTCCACGCAATAACCAATGAAAACCGTCCAAGTCTAATGGCTGGCCGATATCGCAACAACATCCTGGATCTTTACATTTTAATGGGTGACAACGCTTGATCTATAAATTTTTGCTGTTCAATGAGTATCTTGAAAGCAAAGATATTGCAGGTATGGATATACCGGTACAGTCACCAGATCTTAATCCAATTGGGCACATTTGAGACACTTCAGGTTGACGAATTACTGCTAGCTGCCCTCCTCCTACAGCTCTACTGGATTTACTGTGTGCGCTTCTCGAAGAATGGGACTCGATCCCACAATCTCTTGAGAGCACTCGCATTCAAAGCATGGTTCAATACTGTGAAGTTTGCATTGCTGTCCGTGGTGATCATATTGCGCATTGAAAACTGTTTTGCTGATTTATGCGATATCGTTTTATACCTTATTTCAGTGTTTTTTTTATTTTTTTCGCAAGCCCATAATTTGGGAGCATTTGAATGCGTCTAGTTCTTTTGGGTTCACAAGTGTTAAACACTGTACCATACAGTATGCATGAAGTTCCTTTCTCTATGTAATGAATACTTAGCAATAAAGTTCCTTTCTATAATAAAGTTCCTTTCTCTATGTAATGAATACAAAATAATGAATTACTTTGTCAGTTATTGTCGGTCAACTAGGTTTTCGTCATTGTTGCTTTATTCTTGAGCCCCACTACAGATTCGGTACTTTTTCTTCATTCTTCACATTAGCGGTTATCTGCATATCAGGACATTTGATACAAAGTGAAAATCCTCCAAATAGGTGGCGTCAGCGAAAAACAAAGACATCGCTCTTTCCGCGTTTTACCAACACATAGCAACCGAAAAATTGTTATTCGGCCACTGCTGGGGCATTTGATTTGATACCAACACTTTTTTCTTCCCCTTCTTCTCAATAACGCACCTGGACGTCTGTTAATAATAGACAGCTATTAATGAGTTTACTTGGTATCTAACTATTCACTTGGCTTATGAAAATAATTCCTTAACTTTTGGGAATGCTTCTTTCGGCTTCGTCATCTATCTACGTATAACATGGGGATGTAGTTTTGAACCCAGTAAAAGGCAGAAGGTTTTATCAGCGTCATCCTTCTTTTTTAGCACGTCTTTTGTAAAACAAGTTAGTAAAATCGTGCAATGCATTGATTATAATACGCTTTCCAACATACCAGAAATCATTACTCAAGTTATGAGGATAATGGCTGTGGAATAAATCTCGGTCCTGTGCCCTGAGCTTTGATCGCATTTCGATGATATTGAACCGAACCGGTTTGGTATACCTCCGAAATAACATGATAAATTTTTGTCGCAATCGAAGCATTTTTACGTAAGTTATGATGCATAAGGGCTATGGAATAGATCCCGCTCCTGTGTCTTAACCTTTGACCCCATTTCGCCCATTTTCAACAGAATTCGTCCCTAGGCAAGACCCTACAACATACTAACTTTTCATCCAAATCGAAGCATTTTTACGTAAATTATGACGCATAATGGCGATGGAAGTAATTCCGCTTCTATGTCCTGACCTTTGACCCCATTTCGCCCATTTTCAATAAAGTTTGTCGCCAGGTGGTTCCCTACCACATACTAAAATTTCATCGAAATCGAACCTTTTTTACCTTAGTTATGACGCATAAGAGCAGTGGAATGGATCCCGCTCCTATGTACTGACCTTTGACCTAATTTCGTTCACTTTAAATAGGGTTCCTTCCCAGGTGATCCCCTACCAGATACTAAAATTTCATCGAAATCGAACGATTTTTACGCGAGTTATCGTGCGGACGGACATACGCACACAACGCGTGACGTAATGAGGCAGATGGGAATCGCGACCATCTGCTTGCCGCAAGAGTGTGCCGTCATAAAACTTTAATAGGATCCACACACAACGCGGGACGTAATGAGACAGATGGCGTGACCGCGCGCCAACATTCTCAAATGCGAGATTGTGACGTCATAAGATTTCTAAGCATTGGTAACATTAATGGAACAACGCCATCACTAAAAACGTTATAATTCGGGGTGGTTATTTAACCCACTAAACGAATTCTCCTAAAGTCGAGATCAAGCTAAATCGATTTCTAGTACCAGAAAACGGTAGGTTAACGACTTTCATCAAAATCCTTATAGCCGTTTTCAAAATAAAATTTATATATATACAAGAATTGTTCCTTTAATAGTGTAGGATCACATACTAAAATTTCATCGAAATCGAACCATATTTACGCAAGTTATGACGCATAAGGGCAATGGAATGATTCCGCTCCTACGTCGTGACATTTGACCCCATTTCTCCCATATTCAATACGGTTTGTCCCCAAGTGGTCCCCTACCACATACTAAAATTTCATCGAAATCGAACCATTTTTACGCCAGTTATCGTGCGGACGGACGGACGGACGGACAAAGCTGGAGCATATACGCTTCTGCAACCTACGGTTGGAAAGCGTAAAAAAGATCGTGCTTATGTTACCGGTTTGTCCGTCTGTACCCACGAAATCTCTGCAATTATTAGTCTGATTTGAAAAATTCTTTTTGCATTGGGAAGCTTGAAATATGCGAATGATGATCCTTTATTTCGTTTTTTTTTTTATCATGTTCAATTTTACCGCTAGATGGAGTAAATGCAGATGATGTCGAATTTAAAAATACCTTTTATTCCACTTATTTCCTTCTAAACATCCGAAATTCTGTTATCTTTCGATTCCATTTATGTCGAAGAGTATTTTAGATATAGCTACTTTTCCAAACTACGCATAGATTTTCCGCTAGGGGGCGTATTAGTAAATTACATTTTTCCCGATAACTCTTCTTCTAAAACTCCAATTTGAAAAACATTTTCTTCAGCGAATACACCTCCTAATGGAACATATTTTGAATATAATTCCTATTTTTGGTAAAGAATACTTTGGCCACCAGGGGGCGGGAGCGTTAATTTTTGCTTCTGATGTATTTGCCATAAAATCTGAGCTTCTAAAACATCGATTGAAAAAACTCTTTCGTGAACTGATGCCACTCACATCGATAACCTTTTTCAGATATTTTCTTCTTAAAATATTCCACAGTTTCTCCGCCAGGGGGCGTAGATATATATCTTATTTTTCTCAATATCTCTACTTCTAGGAGTCCGATTTGAAAAAATTCTTCTTTGTGGATAATGTTTCCAGTGTGACATGTTTTTCATTTAATTTCAAAATTTTCAAGTAATTCATAGACTTTACGCTAGGGGGCGTAAAGGTAAATTGCTTTCCCCCTATATCTCTGCTTCTAAATCTCCGATTTGAAAAATTCTTTCTGCACCGGATACAGATCCTGATGGGAAATCCTTTGCACATAATTTCTAATCTTTGTAAAAAATGGTTTAGCCACCAGGTGGCGTAAGTCTTAATTTCCGCTTTATAATGAAGTAAATTTCTCCGTCCTTTTTGGTCTACGCAGGGATTCGAACCAGAGACCGCTTATTTCGGAACAAGTCGCTCTACCAAGAGAGCTACGCAGACGTTCATTCTGACTCCTATCTGCCTTTATGTCGTGTACGTCCTGCTGGCAGTGCGTCCTTCTATCTGCCTTTATGTCGTGTGCGTCCTGCTGGCAGGTACGTCACATCTCCCCCCCCCCAAAGAGGGCCGGGGGCATGGCACACGGGTCATGCCGTGACCATGAATCGTTGCAGGCAGCCATCCACTGTAGAACGTACACTTGAGAACTCCCAGTCAATCTGGTGTGTGGAATGCAACGTCACACACATTTATTTTTCGAAGCGCTGGAGAAGGGATTCTCTGATTTTTCCTATCTCGCGGTGTGGAAAGAACATCACGCCATTGCGAGATTTTGAACGGTCGGGTCATCCGGATAGTTCGGGCGCCATTGTAACGAAGTAAATTTCTCCGTCATTTCTGTCCACGCCAGGATTCGAACTCGGATCCCCTCATTTCGGAATAAGTCACTCTACCAATTGAGCTACGCGGACGTTTGTTCTGACTGCAATCTGCCTTTATGTCGTGTGCGTCCTGCTGGCAGGTACGTCACAGCTTCTGATATATTTGCAGCAAAATATGAGCTTCTGAAATCTCGATTGAATAAAAAGTGGCTTGTTGATCGATACTACTCATGTCGACAAACCTTTTAGGAACGTTTTCTTCTTGAAATAATGTATGGTTTCTACGCCAGGGGGCGTAGATGTGTATCTTGTCAATATCTCTACTTCTAGGAGTCCGATTTGAAAAATTCCTTCTTTGTTGGATAGCGTTACCGATGTGAAGTGTTTTTCCTAAAAATTCAAAATTTTCAAGTAAATCATAGACTTTCCGCCAAGGGTACAAAGGTAAATTGCGTTTTCTGCGTTCTTTCTGCTTCTAAAACTCCGATTTGAAAAATTCTTCCTTTATCGCATAGAAGACCTGATGGAAAATATTTTTCACATAATTTCTATTCTTTGGTAAAGAATGGTTTGGCCACCATGGGGCGTAAGTGTTAGTTTCTGCTGCTGGTGTATTTGTAGCAAAATATGGGCTCCTGAAAACTTGACTATTTTTCTTTTTCTTGGACCGATACCGCTCATATTGAAAAACCTTTTGAAAATACTTTCTTCGTAAAATATTGCATGATGGTTTTCCCACCAGGGGACGTAAAGTCACATCTTATTTTTGTCGATATCTCTGTCGAAATGTTTCTCATATAGATTCATGTTTTTCTTAACGCACAAGTCTGCAACCAGAGAGCGTAAGCTCACGATTCCGTTTACAGCAATATCTGAGGGATTAAAAACCCTATTGAAAAACTTCTTTCTTCCGTCAGATACTATTGCTTTCCATACCGGTTCCATTGACTTTGAATAGCTTTGATAAATTTATTTTGCGTCAGAACGGATTCAAAAGACGTGTTTATTTCACCCGAAAATTCGGCGTCATCTTTCTTGTTAAAAGATATAGCTACATTTTTACGCGATTGAAACAAACGAAATGGAAACTGGAACACTCTCACAGAGTAATCAGATTTTGAAGATAATTAATAAGTATGTTAAGAAGGATTATTGTAATAAAAGGGTTTTTAATTTAGCTGCGTTAAATGAAGCATAAAGAATAACTCCTGGAAACGAAATGAGCGTTATTTATAACAAAAAACTGAAATTCATGGTCTAAATTTTTTTAGTTTACACCACTGCCAAGAAAAGGACAGATGTATGTGCACATCTGTCTCGCAGACTGCGAGACAGGACGGAGAATTTGCTGACGAAACGGCGCCGTTTCGTTCGTAATAGTTCTGAAAGAATTGAAGTTCTACAATCCACCGATGTTGGACATAAAGGAAAACAGAAGGAAATCGTATTCGAATACCAGCCTCGGGACCAGGGACGTCACCAATGGGGTGCGAGGGTGGGCTTACCAACCCAGTCGCCCACCCAATTCACGATATGCCATTTTTAAATTGTTTTAAACTTTAAAATGCAATATGGACTTTGCCGAGTAATAATAAGTGTCGTGTTTCTCGTCATGTAGCACTACGATTTACCCATAGAAAGTGCTTTGTTTACATCTGCGTAGAAAGCTCATCAAAATAGCATCCCCAGTGCGATGAAAATGCGCTTATTCTCCACTTTTCCAAATCCTTAGTTTAAGCCCTTTTCATTTTAGTATGGCCAGGGGCGAATGGACACGGTGGATAGGAATTCATTGAGGGCTGTTATTACTAATTCCTCTGCCGTTTGCTTGTGCTACTAAGTAGGATATCCCAACAAGAAAAGTGGAGTCCACTATACCATGCGGCCCTGATGGCGAAGTGGTCTAAACGCTGGTTCTTGACAATTCTTCCGAGATGGGTATGGGTTTGAATCCCGGTATGGCATGGATGTTATGTTTACCATGAGAAATAGGCCCTCTCCTTTCCCTGGAGCCCGTGGCCCTAAATTAAGAACGCGAGACTGCTTATAGCCCATCCAGGAGTTGCTCACGGTGGTCGTTAAGACCGTAAAGAAAGAAAGGAAAAAGATGTACTAGCGCTCCTAAACCTTTCTCGGGGCAGTGAGGCAGCAGGATGTGGCTGACGACAACTTTGGCAGTAAGGTCGCTGGCTTTGAGGAAGGAAGGTAGGGAAGAGTTGGGTGTTGTGCCTGCGTGTCACGACGTTAAGATTTGATTTAAATAAACAGAAAGGGCATTTCCCTTGAAAAATATTGTTCAAGTACAGTACTAAGCAAAAATGCAAAATTTTGAAATCAATTAAGACAATGCTTCCACAGCAAGAAAAAACGTTAAAACAGACATTCTACCAACACTTGCATCTTACACTAATGGCATAACAAGGCAGATCCGTGTGTGTGTGTGTGTGTGTGTGTGTCTCCAGAGGAAGTGGTGGGGATTGCAAGAATTCCTTTGCAGCCAGTAGTGAAAAAAGTTACAAATTTTTGCTTCAAGCGTCCTTGTAAATTTTCAAACTTGCCCCACCAGAAATAATACCCACCCGCTCGTCGCCCACCCCGACTTAGAAGTCTAGCGACGTCCCTGCTGAGGACCTTCCAGAATCACCAACAAAAGAAATGGGCTTCCGGCGAATGGGAACACTTCAGCCACTTCTGTCCAGATGAGCAGCGTTATTGTGCCCCCATGCGTTTGTTCGTACAGATAGCAATTGCTTTCTGGAAACAAGGCTGAGATCTCGAGTCGCATGGAACAGTTTGCACCTGACTTTTCCTCGCTTGCGAACGTCTTTAGTGCTGTAGTGCACAGACTGGTTACAATCTCGAATGATGTTCAGTAATGTCAGATGCAACTGTTTAGTGATGCGAGCAAACCTCTGCTCCGGTGTGAGTGATGTACGAATGAGGGTCAGATGTCTCGGATGGAAAGATAAGCAGTAGAATGAATAAAAGAAAGTCACACATCATAAATTCCTGGTGTAACGGTTTATGTCACAATCATGTTCGATAGGATATGGTAAGAAAATTACGCTTTTGTGAAGGCACGACGATCACAGGCGGCGGAACCTAATATTTTCAGAGGGGGTCGTACATCTCACAGAGCGAAAACAATTTAATAAAAAGTAAGGGGAGAGAGAGAGAAAGAGAAATAAAACAACGAAGGGTAGATGAGGGTGCTCGTACATATCATCATCATCGTCAACCATTGTCAATCCACTGCTGGATGAAGGTCTCCCCAATTGCCTTCCACAACTTTCAACTTCAACCTGTGTCTTCCAAGTCACTCCAGCAGGCTTTCGCATTTCATTAACCAATCTTTCACGTGGTCTTGTTCTGGGTCTTTTCCTGCCCATTGGTATTATACACTGCCGGACAATTGCTAAGGACGGATGACAATAGCAACGATAGCAACCATAAAATGGAAGGCAGGAAAATGTGGAAATTAGCATAAGTGCGGGATACAGTAAGACGTGTTGTGCGTATGCAAATTTTGGATTGCCGAACTTGTTCGTGACGTCATAGCGCTGATAAGAGATATAAAGAATTTGACGCGTATTGACCGTTGTTGTTCAAACGCAAAGTTGAAAAGGAAAGAATAAATTGACGAACTTGCAATTTTCATTATTTCTTCCCGACATCACCTAGATGATTTTACGCGTGGCCGTATTACTGGCAAGATTGAAGAAGGGCGAAAAATAACAGATGTTGCCAGAGAATCCGACGTCAGCCAAAGTGTTATTTCAAGGCTTTGGAAATCATTTCAAACAAATGGAGAGTGTAGCAAACGTCACGGGGGAGGTCGTGTTCTCAGTACGACACCTGCAGAAGATCGGTACATAGTACTATCAACAAAAAGACACCGGCGCAGCACAGCTAGTGAGGTAACAAGTCAGTTTATGGCTGCTACTGGCAAGCGGATCTCCCGAAAAACTGTCGCCAGACGTTTGCATGAAGGAGGACTATACGCCCGCCGTCCTGTTGTGTGCATCCCATTGTCCAGACGTCGCCGTACTGCCCGTTTGCAATGGTGCCATCAACATCGCAATTGGACTGATAACGACTGGTCTGCTGTCCTCTTCTCAGATGAGAGTAGATACAGTCTATCGTCTGATTGTCGACGACAACTGATCTGGCGTGATAGTGGTACTGCATATTGTCCAGCAAACATACAGGAAAGGGACCGATATCCGACATGTAGTGTCATGGTATGGGCTGGCATCATGATCAATGGCCGTACGTCCCTCTATGTGCTTCCAACTGGGACTATGACTGGCCAACGATACATTAATGATGTTCTGCTACCTTATGTTCACATGTTCCGTGGTGCTGTCGGTGATAGATTCATTTTCATGGACGACAACGCAACAAGTCATCGAACAGTCGCTGTCCAGGAGTGTCTTGAGAGCGAGGATATTCAACGCTTCGTATGGCCAGCCCGTTCTCCAGATCTGAATCCCATTGAAAATGTGTGGGATGCTTTGGGGAGGAGTCTTGCTGGTCGCCAATGCCCCCAATAAACAAGGATACCATCATCCGTGCACTGACAGAGGAATGGGATAAATTACCCCAACAGCTGCTTCATAATGTTGTGCAAAGCATGACACAACGTGTGGAATCTTGCATCGCCCTCCATGGTGGCCATATCCCGTATTGACATCTTACTGTTACACGGCACTAGCAGTGTTCCTGCCGAGTCTGCCGGTAACGGTGCTTGAGACCTGAAGTACAATTTCGTTGGCCACGGCACCAGGTGAGAATCTCAGGTGCACTGCTGCACTCAAAGATTCACACCAGAACATAAAAATGAAAAGTTGAAGAATGACCCGAAGCATAAGGCTTGGGTGAATCCACCTTGTGAACAAAATAACAACAACAAATAAAAAATAAAATAATCTAAAAAAAAATGATACTTTGGGATCAGAGTTGTGATGAGGTTCACCCGCAATCACCAATTCGTGACTGAGTGTAGTGGTCCGGATCTTACTCCGGTACATTCAATCCCCAACCAGCCAGTACAACACTCACTTTCGCAAATAACACATGATTCTCAAATACACAACACAACATTTAATAACGTTCTGCGAGATTTAAACAGATCCGGCGCTCTCTAGGCGCATAGACAATTGCCCCTCATATGTGGGCAGCATACGGTGTCACACTTTACTGTCGGATAACGCAGCCGACTGAGTCTCCACCGGACTATCTGAACAAGAGATACTACTCGTTTACACACTAAATAGAGCTGCAGGTGATATTCATATACAATTGCTTAGAGAATGAAAAAAAAAATTATATGCAAACGATCACATTAAAAATACTCGCGACACAAAATACACAAGCACGTTAATTTGCGGTATAAGATTATAGGTGCGAAATACTGCCAAAGTTAATTAACTAAATCTAATTAGCATGCACATGCAGAACCCTGCCCGCAGACGTTGGTCCTGAACCAAAGTTAAAAGAAACTGTCCCGCCCAGCGGAATTTGTGGCCACACCTTCTCCCTTATTCATGAAAAAAATAATCAGGAAATGGGCCCGGTAAGAAATTGAAATCTGTATGTGCAGGTATTTCCTCTGAGGTTCAGTCACTCAGCATTACTGCATCTATGTCCATGCAGCTTTGGGTGTCGGGATGGCACAAGTTCGCAGATGTGCGAAGAAAGAAAAAGGAAATATTCATCTACTTACAGTTTCGTGACTTTGCTGTGCAAATCCGTTGTGCATCACATAATATCACTCGACAAAAAAAAACACGCACACAGACACTTGCACCATGTGGCAGCACCGATGATTCAACACTTCACTTTGACGCTTGATGTAAATGAAGCACACAATTAAAAATGGTAATATCACGCCGCACTTTGTTGCAATGATTAGAGTGCACACTGATCTATTCTCGTGACGATTTGAAGGTGGGCGTTAAGCAAAATAGGCCCTCTCACATCTGATGTTGCGGTTTCCAAGATTAATTTTCTCGGCCGAGCGAAATCAGACGTGCTTTTACCTTAAGCGTATATCGGCAACTCAACATTTCACCTGTATATTTGTTAGGTATCGAAGCCACCGCTCTTACGCTCATATTTTTCTTTCGACATGTTTTTATCCCGTCGCACTTACACGTAGTGGCTTCGCTGCTTACGCGACCACACACACGCACACATGGGGCCTCGCTTCGCCCCGTAAGACAAGCGCATCTCTTCACTTCCTCCACAGTAGGGGATGAATGGGGGTGACGATTCCACACTGCAGTGGTTGGCATCCGAACCCGACTTTTGCTTGGCTTCGCTTCTCATTGGAATGACCACTGTCCACTCGCAGACTTCTTAATTTGCCTGTAACTCGGCTTTCATTATAGGCCAAACAGTCGCTGAGTTCCATTACGCTCCAGCCTAGAAATTTCTGCTTTATCCCGCGGATTCAGGCATTCTGCTGTCTTTATGGCAAACTGGCATCTCCATCAGCCGCCTCGAGTTGTCTCCATTTCTTACCAAATGCGGGGAGGTTTGCTGCTTCATTTTCCCAATTCATTTTTTGCAGATCCAAGGCATCCAGCCTTTCACATCGGAGAGCGCACAGACAACTAAACTTTCTTCCTTATTTTCATGCCAAGTGCGAACTCTTATTTTTCTGCACGGACCACACAGAGAGCAATTGTTCTCGAAAATGCCCCAAACAATCGACGAATTTACGATTATTCGCTAAACCTTTCGTCCCCATCTTCATTCATTTACTCAAGTGGACCCCTCTTCGAAAGGTACCATTCCGTGTTGCTTAGTTTCCCGTCAGCTGCGCCCTGATATTTATGACCTAACAGAGCTATTCTGAGACCACCCAGCCAGAGAGAGAATTCTTCGCCTCTTTTTCTTTCCAAACCCCCAGATAAAACTTTATCTGCTGTTTACACTTTTAAACTCCAATCAAGCCTCGAACAATTAATACTTAATTAATTTCACACATCAACCACGCCCATTAATTACTAAATTAATGGCGGGGGTGGGTCATAACATCGGCCCCTCCTCAAGAAATCTAGAAGTCCTCTTCTGGGCCTATCGCTTTGCTCTTATCAATTTCCAGAGCAACCATTGAGTGCTACCTTTTCCCACAGGTAGAAATAATTCAAAATGGCAAAAATATTGCGTTTCTTGCCTTCAAGAGCATTGGAGCGACTTCCCAATTATCCCGCAATTTTGTTAATTAATTTAGAGAACATCCGAAAGAAAAAACAACGTAAATGAGAAATAAATAAAAAAAACTGAACTGTAAAAGAACATGTGAGCCTGCCGAACTGTGATTCCTAGCTACCTCATACCATACGCGACATGGCGGACAAATTTTAGAGTTTTCTTCAGGTTTTAGGATGGGGGGGGGGGGGGGGGTGTCCACTGTAACATTCCATCCCCCCATGAAAGAAAAAAAAAAGGGATGACTGGATGAAGTTTATTCATCCAATCATTCCATTTTTTTTTTTTTAACTGTAAACACTCAACCCTTTCCCACCGTCGCAAGGCACCTAATTCCGGATTTAAGTGCCCGGAGTGGAAGGAAAGTTTAAGGATTTCATCACACGTTCATTGCTACCCGTCGAGATAGGCGGAAAGAAAATTTAAATATGAGGCATAGCTTCGAGAATCCACGAGTTCCACAGATCTCTCACGTTCGATGCTCCTACGCCCGCTTTTATCTACGCTCGATGCCAAATTCTTGCGTTCCACTGTCTTCGTGTTAGCCATTTTGTTTTTCTTACCCACTAAAATTATGGCAGTTCTTACAAAACAGCTTAAGGCTTACTTAATGCTAAATTATACAAAATTCGCACCGAACAACACTAAATAAAAATAGTAATGGCAGTCAATTCGCACTTATTTTACGAACATGAGTGTTGTTCCGCTAGCTGCAAAATATAGGTATCGATCCTGGGACAACGGCATCATTAATGTTACACGGCACTAGCAGTGTTCCTGCCGAAGTCTGCCGGTAACGGTGCTTGAGACCTGAAGTACAATTTCGTTGGCCACGGCACCGGGTGAGAATCTCAGGTGCACTGCTGCACTCAAAGATTCACACCAGAACATAAAAAATGAAAAGTTGAAGAATGACCCGAAGCATAAGGCTTGGGTGAATCCACCTTGTGAACAAAATAACAACAACAAATAAAAAATAAAATAATCTAAAAAAAAATGATACTTTGGGATCAGAGTTGTGATGAGGTTCACCCGCAATCACCAATTCGTGACTGAGTGTAGTGGTCCGGATCTTACTCCGGTACATTCAATCCCCAACCAGCCAGTACAACACTCACTTTCGCAAATAACACATGATTCTCAAATACACAACACAACATTTAATAACGTTCTGCGAGATTTAAACAGATCCGGCGCTCTCTAGGCGCATAGACAATTACCCCTCATATGTGGGCAGCATACGCAGTGTCACACTTTACTGTCGGATAACGCAGCCGACTGAGTCTCCACCGGACTATCTGAACAAGAGATACTACTCGTTTACACTAAATAGAGCTGCAGGTGATATTCATATACAATTGCTTAGAGAATGAAAAAAAAATTATATGCAAACGATCACATTAAAAATACTCGCGACACAAAATACACAAGCACGTTAATTTGCGGTATAAGATTATAGGTGCGAAATACTGCCAAAGTTAATTAACTAAATCTAATTAGCATGCACATGCAGAACCCTGCCCCGCAGACGTTGGTCCTGAACCAAAGTTAAAAGAAACTGTCCCGCCCAGCGGAATTTGGCAGCCACACCTTCTCCCTTATTCATGAAAAAAAAAATAATCGAAATGGGCCCGGTAAGAAATTGAAATCTGTATGTGCAGGTATTTCCTCTGAGGTTCAGTCACTCAGCATTACTGCATCTATGTCCATGCAGCTTTGGGTGTCGGGATGGCACAAGTTCGCAGATGTGCGAAGAAAGAAAAAGGAAATATTCATCTACTTACAGTTTCGTGACTTTGCTGTGCAAATCCGTTGTGCATCACATAATATCACTCGACAAAAAAAAACACGCACACAGACACTTGCACCATGTGGCAGCACCGATGATTCAACACTTCACTTTGACGCTTGATGTAAATGAAGCACACAATTAAAAATGGTAATATCACGCCGCACTTTGTTGCAATGATTAGAGTGCACACTGATCTATTCTCGTGACGATTTGAAGGTGGGCGTTAAGCAAAATAGGCCCTCTCACATCTGATGTTGCGGTTTCCAAGATTAATTTTCTCGGCCGAGCGAAATCAGACGTGCTTTTACCTTAAGCGTATATCGGCAACTCAACATTTCACCTGTATATTTGTTAGGTATCGAAGCCACCGCTCTTACGCTCATATTTTCTTTCGACATGTTTTTATCCCGTCGCACTTACACGTAGTGGCTTCGCTGCTTACGCGACCACACACACACGCACACATGGGGCCTCGCTTCGCCCCGTAAGACAAGCGCATCTCTTCACTTCCTCCACAGTAGGGGATGAATGGGGGTGACGATTCCACACTGCAGTGGTTGGCATCCGAACCCGACTTTTGCTTGGCTTCGCTTCTCATTGGAATGACCACTGTCCACTCGCAGACTTCTTAATTTGCCTGTAACTCGGCTTTCATTATAGGCCAAACAGTCGCTGAGTTCCATTACGCTCCAGCCTAGAAATTTCTGCTTTATCCCGCGGATTCAGGCATTCTGCTGTCTTTATGGCAAACTGGCATCTCCATCAGCCGCCTCGAGTTGTCTCCATTTCTTACCAAATGCGGGGAGGTTTGCTGCTTCATTTTCCCCAATTCATTTTGCTGCAGATCCAAGGCATCCAGCCTTTCACATCGGAGAGCATACAGACAACTAAACTTTTCTTCCTTATTTTCATGCCAAGTGCGAACTCTTATTTTTCTGCACGGACCACACAGAGAGCAATTGTTCTCGAAAATGCCCCAAACAATCGACGAATTTACGATTATTCGCTAAACCTTTCGTCCCCATCTTCATTCATTTACTCAAGTGGACCCCTCTTCGAAAGGTACCATTCCGTGTTGCTTAGTTTCCCGTCAGCTGCGCCCTGATATTTATGACCTAACAGAGCTATTCTGAGACCACCCAGCCAGAGAGAGAATTCTTCGCCTCTTTTCTTTCCAAACCCCAGATAAAACTTTATCTGCTGTTTACACTTTTAAACTCCAATCAAGCCTCGAACAATTAATACTTAATTAATTTCACACATCAACCACGCCCATTAATTACTAAATTAATGGCGGGGGTGGAGTCGTAACATCGGCCCCTCCTCAAGAAATCTAGAAGTCCTCTTCTGGGCCTATCGCTTTGCTCTTATCAATTTCCAGAGCAACCATTGAGTGCTACCTTTTCCCACAGGTAGAAATAATTCAAAATGGCAAAAATATTGCGTTTCTTGCCTTCAAGAGCATTGGAGCGACTTCCCAATTATCCCGCAATTTTGTTAATTAATTTAGAGAACATCCGAAAGAAAAAACAACGTAAATGAGAAATAAATAAAAAAAACTGAACTGTAAAAGAACATGTGAGCCTGCCGAACTGTGATTCCTAGCTACCTCATACCATACGCGACATGGCGGACAAATTTTAGAGTTTTCTTCAGGTTTTAGGATGGGGGGGGGGGGGGGGGTGTCCACTGTAACATTACGCCGGAACGCCTGCGGACGGTAATTGCATTTTTTTCATGTTTACGTATTCTGCACAAAATGGCCTGTTTGTCCCTTGAACACGTTCCAAAGCCTTCTGGATTTCAGAGCACAATAAATTGTCTTTCTTGTAATGTCCTGGCATTCTGACATTATTTTATTTCACTTGGCATCCAACCACACTTACTCTTTTATGCGCTATATAGCCGTTTATGATCCGTCCTTAGCAATTGTCCAGCAGTGTTTTTAATATTTCAGTTGCTCAAGCACGGACAGTTTTTCTAGCAATATACTTTGCCGCAGTAGTTCATATATACTTTTGCCGCAGTAGTTCAGTCTCTGCCACAACCCGTGCAGCCCTTTGTTCCGCGCCCTGTAGCTCTCGCCGCACTTGCCAAGAGATCTACAGCTGAACAAGCGACACAGGTGGATTTCTCCGAGCTCCAGCTTATTCGACCAGCTGACTCTGCGCCTTCTCTTTTGAAGACGACCGACTCTTCCAGTTCCCAGCAGAAAGCTTGCACGTGTGGAAGACCCGGCCCTAAATCCGCAAAGGTGTGCAGTGTCCATCCAACTGTCGCGGTGCAACTGACCAACATTGCAACTGTCTCAGACTCAGCGAGGTTCCCACCCTCAACCAACATTATAGAGAAACATAAGGGGGAGGAGAGTGACAGTTCGTCCCTCTCCTGTGACTCATCTTATGTGTAGTTGTGTTCGTTTTCGTGATGTGTTTTATCATTCTCATTCCTCAGTTTTACTTAATCGGCTAGTTTCTAACCATTGTACCATGTTTTTAATACTGTTTGTTTCATTGTCTTTTTTGGCCCTTCCATCATTCTCATGGTTCGGTTTTACTTGGTCAGCCAGATTTTGGGATTTATGCCACGTTTTTTAATACTGTTTGTTTATCTTGTGTCTGGCGCTCTTTGGCCAAACATGGCCCTTGCGCCATAAAAATCAACCAACCAACCAACCAACCTACTTAACGGGCTGCAGCAGTCTTAAATAGTTGCCTAGATCTCCTGGTGACGCACTTCGCATATACATGTACTTCGCATATACGCCGCGTAAGTGACATTTGCGTACATCTGTTTCTAATTCAGTAGCCCGTGTGTGTATATGTTCGATCACCTGCGACATATAAATCTATTTTACCTTCCTTTTGATTTTCTGCTTTCTTATGTAAACGTCGCTACTTCTTGGTTAAGATTTTCTTACTGAGCAGTACACTACTTCCACGAGCAACTTGTACATTTTGGCAACGCTGACTGTGATTCAAAGCAAAATAAATAACGATGTTGAATGCGAGTTGTGTGTGGACTGTATATATATATGCACTGCTGGCCACCCAAAATGCAACACCAAGAAGGAAGCATCCGATTGGCCTGAAATTCGCAGCATGCGCGAGAGGACATGCAAACGATTAGCATTGCAGGGCATATGCAAATAATGTACGCCCGGCACGCCACCGAGAAGCACTATAAGAAGAGTGCACAGAAGGCTGGGTGTAAGTAGTGGAAGTGTGCTGTGCTACCGGACCTGTGCGTGGGAAGCTTCCTGATGCCTCGTCGCAGAATACGGCAGTCATTCTAGCACGTTTCGGAGTTTGACAGAGGACGAATAGTGGCTTATCGCGACAGCGATTTATCGTACTAAGACATCGGCTCCCGTGTGGGACGACATCCAGCCACAGCGAGACGATTATGGATTCGGTGGGTGCAGGAGGGACGGACGGACCGACGTGAGCGATTGCCGCAGCCGCGACACACCACCGAACGAGAGGGACGGCATATTGTGCGGCGGGTATTGACGGCTCGAACCGCCACATCACGAACGTTAGCGCAGGAATTAGGGTGTCTTGCGCAACAACATTTGTCAGCATGCACCGTTCGACGTCGTCTGCAGGAGAGGGGACTTGTCGCACGGCGCCCATTGCTCCGATTACCATTGACGTTACACAACCGGCGAGTGCGGAGGCAGTGTGCCGTTGAACGCCGCACCTGGACTACGGAATGACACGGCATTGTCTTTTCCGACGAATCCCGCTTCTGCCTGCAACACCACGATGGTCAGATCCGCGTTTGGCGGCACCGCGGTTGGAGACCGTATGACGCCTGCATTATGCATCGCCATACCGGTTCGTCGCCTGTCGTTATGGTTTGGGACGCAATTGGGTATGACATCCGCACTCCTTAGGTACGCATCGCCAGTACACTCAACATCCACCGCTACATCTCCGACGTTTTGGAGCCTGTAGTCCTCCCTTACCTGCAGGACCTGCCAGCGGCCATGTTTCAAAAGGACAATGCGCGCCCGCACGTGGTACGCATCGTGCAACAATTCTTCACGGCCAACCAGGTGTCACTGCTGCGGTGGCCAGCCTGTTCTCCCGATATGTCGCCCATCGAACACGTCTGGTCGCTGATGGGCAACCGAGCGGCCCGGCAAGCACCACCCGCGACTACGCCTGATGAACTGTGGCAACGTGTGGAAGCAGCCTGGACCCACATACTCCAAGCCCACATCCAAAGCCTCTTTCGTTCGATGTCGCCGCTTGTAGCGGACGTTATTGCCAGCCATGGGGGCCACACGAACTAATGATGTCTGCGTGTTCCGCAAGTCACACGGGCCTGTAAGCTCAATCGTTTCATCTTTGTATCTGTTGTTATGTGTCCAGTAAATTTTTCTTTACTATCTCGTGTCCTTCTTGGTGGTGCATTTTTGGAGCCCAGCAGTGTATATATACACTATCGCCAACAAGTAATTGGACACCTGTGATAGCAAAGGTAAGCGAAGTTTATTCACTTTCAATAGTTGGTGGAGCCTCCACGAGCGGCGATTACAGCTGCTACCCTCCGGGGCATACTTTCAACCAGGCGTTGTACGACGGCTAGCGGTATTTTCTTCCACTTTGCTTGGAGAAGACAGGTCAGTTCCATCGCCGATTTCGGACGGTGGGGGCACCCCTTAAGTCGACGCTCCAACTCGTCCCAGAAGTGCTCGATAGGGTTAAGGTCCGGTCTCTGCGCAGGCCAGTCCATTCGATTAACCCCATTGTCACCATACCGAGCCATGGTGGACCTCGCAACCTGACAGGTGGCATTGTCATCCTGAAAGTAGCATGGGTCCACCCCGTAAAACTGCCACAACGTAGGAAGAGCATGGTCATCCAAACTGGCGCAGTAGTTCTCGGCGTTAAGTCTACCAGATATTGCGACCAACGGTCCCGTGCCATACCAGGAGAAGCACCCACATAGCATAATTCCACCGCCGCCGAACTTCACAGTTGGAAAAATACATTCCGGCAAGAGGCGTTCTCCACGCAGACGCCAAACCCAGACCCTGCCATCGGAACAGCAGAGGGTGAACCTTAATTCGTCGCTCCAGAGAACCTGTTTCCACTGTTCAACGGTCCACTGGCGAAGTTATTTGCACCACGTTAGCTGAGCAGCGCTATTGGACTTGGTGATCAAAGGCTTCTGGGCGGCAGCTCGTCCATGATAACAGAGCAGATGGGCTTCCTTATGGATGGTATTCATCGAAAGAACTCTCCCGGATGCCTGTTAAAACTCCTCGCGGATGTGGCCCATCGATTTGGTGCGGTTCTTCCGAATTTCTCTGGCCAGCACCCGTCGGTCTCTAAGTTCCAGTTTTGTGGGTCTGCCGGGTCGGGGCACATTCCGACAGTCACCTCTTATCTTCCACTTGCCAATCACGTAAACCACTGTCGATTTTGGGTACTTCAACTCGCTGGAGATGTCACGCATGGATCGGCCATTTCTGTGAAACCCGACGATTACACCTTTCTCGAAATCAGAGAGCTCCAAACTGCGTGGCATCTTGCATGCGACTGGTTGCGTTATTGTTTCCCACACGATATTTAACGACGGCGGCCGTGACGTGTATCAGGACTGCAGATATCGTCGACTGCAGGGGTGTCCAATTACTTGTTGGTAGATAATGTATATAGAAAGAGTGATTGCGTACATATTGTGATAGAAGTGTATAGAAAGAGATTGAAGCTTGTTACATGTGTGTGTGTGTGAATCGACGATGGACTGGTACGTACTGTTGTTGTGTGATTGAGATCTATGTTGATACAACTTGACGATTATATGGATGACTTGAATTGTGCCCGTGAGTAGAACAATAAAAGGGCAAGTTGCTTGTGCTGATTCTTTTATCCTGGGCGTCAGTAACATTATTCACATAATTATTGCAGAAGTGAAATACACTATACGATCGAAAGTATCCGTACACTTCTTTTGAATAGTGGATTTCCCCATGTACGTACGTCACAGTCGTGGCCCATACATTTTTAAAAAGACACACGTAGCATGGAAAACATCATACAAGAATGAACAGTACACTGTTAAAATTTTTGAGGTACCTTGCACCAAAACGTGGTGCTATACCTGCTACACCACTTTCTGAAAAAAGATACACCATATGTGTGGTGCAAACTGTTCGAATTATACTGCCGCTCCAGATAGATTACGACATCACTTCGCGGCAGGCACAGCCGTTATTCGCCCAACGAGAGGAACTACGTGTACCTTGAAAGCACACATCTGGGTCTTTCTCCCGCTCTCTACTGTGAGCGCGGTTGTTAAGAAAACCTGTCTTTGTGCTCTGGTCAATTCTTGTGAAGGTCGTGTGTTCGATAATGTCGGTGTGTGCTGTTCATTAATAGAACTAACTGCTCCTGAATAAAAGAAGCAACTTCATTAAATGTAATGTTCCCGATTATTAGACTCAATTACGTTACACTATTTCAACGATGTGTATTTCCTATTATTAAGTAAGTGTTTTTCTCCAACAGTGACACAGTTATGTGGAAAGACTGAAGCCAACTTCTACAACAAACATGGCGTCAGTTGGCGTCTGTAAAAAATGTGTTATTGTATTATCGTGGAGTAACTACGTGTTGTGAACATACTACCTCAAGTTTGGTATCACTGTGTCTACGTATCATCCTTTGTATTATTATTAAAAGAGTTTTCTATTTGCATGCAACTCAGGTCGGTATGTGATTTTAGTATTACTATTAATAGTATGAAGTGCTCTTTGTTCTACTATAGTTAAGCACACATTCTTCCGCCTTGAATGAAGGTCTAGCGAAAAACTTTTTCCTTTTCTATTGCGTACCGAACCGATTGGAGTGTTGATGTTAACCATTAAACTACACATCCAATTTAAGAATTAAATTCAACACAAACAATATGGTGCACTATAATGTGGTACAAAGTTGCACCATGTTTTGTCGGTTTGTTTACACCACACAATGGTGTATCTTTTCTCAGAAACTGGTGCAGCTGGTGTAGCAACACTTTTTGGTGCATCCTACCACAAAACTTTTGACAGTGCAGAATAGACCGTATGGCAGAGCTCAGTGGCTTTCGACCAGACACGGTTATAGGATGACATTTTAGCAACAAGTGATTTCGGGATATTTCCGCTATGCTGCATCTGCCCCGACCAGACCAGACCAGATGTAGAGGATTTTAGGAAGGGAGTGTCTGACCCCAGGTCTTAAACAACCCTTAGAAATCGGAAGCTAGGAGATTTGGGCTAGAGTGCCCGATAGGAAAGTGACACGTAAGCGAAGTAGAACGGGGAGGAAGCTCCCTTATTTATTACCGGGGGCCAGTAACCGAGGTCCGACGGCTTAACGTGCCCATCCGACGCACGGCGGATATTTAGTGGTTCGAGCGCTCGTACCTGCTGGGATCGAACCTGAGGTCTACTCCGTGGCAGTCACGAACGTTGACCACTAGGCCACCCGCGGCCCAAAATCAACTGCATGTGATGCTATCGTGAAGTGGAAACTCCTAGGAGCAACAATATCACAATCGCGACCTAGTAGGCCAGCCAAAATGACAAAGAGGGACCACCAGGGCCGGATTAAGGGGTGTCTAGCAGGACTATAGCATAGGGACCCACCATTATCAAGGGCCCAGGGTATTATTTCCGCTACACTGCAAATAATACCCAGCTTATATATTTACATAGAGAGAGAAGTAAAATGATTTTAGTTTTGGTTCCTATGATTTTCATTCGATCAAAAACGGCTAAAAGACGAACAGATTTCAAGGCAGTGACTCACTAAAACCAAACGTTCCATGTCGCTGTGTACATCAGGGCCGGCGAGACAGTATTATCTTTATCACTACCATCCACCCACACCTCGTAATTTGCCCCCGGAAGGGTTAATGGTCGAAATCCCCTGTGGCTTCACATTGCGTAACAAAAAAGACGCAATGAGAAAAGCATGCAGTGCTAAATTATTGAAATTTCCAAGATTTAAGCTTTCTGCAGGTAATTTATTAGTTTGAAGAATGCACTACGTAATAATTATCACAAGCATATTGCTAGAGTACCGTGTTTTAACGGACTTCAATAATGATTTTCGGGGCCTACTCAGATGCCTTAGCCTTGGTAGCCCACAGAGATGCATTAGCCTAGGGGCTCATTTAGGCCTTAACCCGGCCCTGGGGACCACGTGGCCAGGTTAAGGCCTAAGTGAGCCCCTAGACTAATGATGAAGCAAAGGGTGAGACGAAATTGCCTGTCCTTGGTTGCAACACTCACTACCGAGTTTCGAAATGCCTCTGGAAGCAGTGCCAAAGGTTTCTTCGGGAGCTGAAGCGAATGGGTATCGATGGCCGACCAGCCGCACACAAGCCTGACATCAGCAAGATCAAAGCCAAACGTCGGTTGGAGTGACCTAAAGACCGGCGCCAGTGAGCCATGGAGCAGTGGAGCTGAAGCGAATGGGTATCGATGGCCGACCCGCGGCACACAAGCCTGACATCAGCAAGATCAAAGCCAAACGTCGGTTGGACTGGTCTAAAAACCGGCGCCAGTGAGCCGTGGAGCAGTGGAGCTGAAGCGAATGGGTATCGATGGCCGACCAGCCGCACACAAGCCTGACATCAGCAAGATCAAAGCCAAACGTCGGTTGGAGTGGTCTAAAGACCGGCGCCAGTGAGCCGTGGAGCAGTGGAGCTGAAGCGAATGGGTTTCGATGGCCGACCAGCCGCACACAAGCCTGACATCAGCAAGATCAAAGCCAAACGTCGGTTGGAGTGGTCTAAAGATAGGCGCCAGTGAGCCGTGGAGCAGTGGAAACGCGTTCTTGGAGTTTTGAATCACACCTCACCATCTGGCAATCCGATGGACGAGTCTGGGTTTGGAGGATGCCTGGTAAACGCTATCTGCCCGACTGTATTGTGCCAAGTGTCAAGTTGGGTGGAAGAGTGATGATGCTCTGGGGCATATTTTTATAGTTTGAAATGGGCCCCCTTAGTTCCATTGCCTGGGAATCTTAACGCTTCGGACTATAGCGGAGTTTTCGATAATACTGTGCTATCCGGGCAAGAAAGGTTTGATAAGATGAACGTGGAAAAACTTGACTGCCTCCACAACTCCTGGGTCGCAACCCTATGGAACACTTTTGGTAGTAATCGGAGCTCAGAATGCAAGCCAGGCAGCATCTTCTGACATCGGTGACCTACCTAACTAATGTTCTTCAGGCAGAAGGGAAGGCAATTCCCGTAGCAACAGGAAGGCTTTCTCTATATTTTAGGGAAAGCCTTCCTAGCAGAGTGGTTGCTCTGATAGCAACAAAGATTGGACCAATTCGATATTAATTCCTTTCCTATTACAGGGATTTTGCGGATAGGCAAGTGTCCGGAAACTTTTAGTCAGATAGCATTTATAAAACGAAGATATCTAAAAACATTATCTACTTAGTTAGTCACATAAGCTACAGCATTCAAATAATTAAAATGCTACACGCCTTATACAGATTTCTTCTACCATTTACACAACAAATTTATTAAAATTTCTACTACTTCCCATCAGGACCGTAGCAAGTTTTTCTTATCTAGGAGGGCGATAGTTGAAATTACTTCCGTTCGAGTTCCACTCAAATGATACGTGGTTTTTACTTTCTTACATACCGCCGTTATAGGGAAGTATTATGATCGTTAAAAAATCGCATTTCAGGTTTTTGACACAATTTTATTCAACAAAAACTGTATAAATATCTAAGAACCACAAGTTGTAAGTACCAAATAATACGTAAAATTTATGTGAACGCCGACAATACAGCACTCCACAGAAATGCAGAACGAAAAACAAACCAGCGCAGAACGAATGAATATACACTATCTACCAACAAGTAATTGGACACCCCTGCAATCGACTGATACACGTCACGGCCGCCGCCGTTAAATATCGTGTGGGAAACAACAACGCAACCAGTCGCATGCAAGATGCCACGCAGTTCGGAGCTGTCTGATTTCGAGAAAGGTGTAATCGTCGGGTATCACAGAAATGGCCAATCCATATGTGACATATCCAGCGAGTTGAAGTACCCAAAATCGACAGTGGCCTACGTGATTGGCAAGTGGAAGATGAGAGGTGACTGTCGGAATGTGCCCCTACCCGGCAGAGCCACAAAACTGGGAGTTAGAGACAGACGGGTGCTAGCCAGAAAAATTCGAAAGAACCGCACTAAATCGATGGGCCACATCCGCGAGGAGTTACAACAGGCATCCGGGAGTGTTCTTTCGATGAATACCATCCGTAAAGAAGCCCTTCTTCTCGGTTATCACGGACGTGCTGCCGCCCACAAGCCTTTGATCACCAAGTCCAATAGCGCTGCTCGGCTAACGTGGTACAAAGAACGTCGACAGTGGACCGTTGAACATTGGAAACAGGTTCTCTGGAGCGACAAATCAAGGTTCACCCTCTACCGTTCGGATGGCAGGGTCTGGGTTTAGCGTCTGGCTGGATAACGCCTCCTGCCGGAATGTATTGTTCCAACTGGGAAGTTCGGCGGCAGTGGAATTATGCTATGGGGGTGTTTCTCCTAGTATGGCACGGGACCCTTGGTCGCAATTCCTGGTAGACCCAACGCCGAGACCTACTGCACCATTTTGGATGACCATGTATAACGAAGTAAATTTCTCCGTCATTTCTGTCCACGCCAGGATTTGAACCCGGATCCCCTCATTCCGGAATAAGTCACTCTACCAATTGAGCTACGCGGACGTTTTATTCTGATTCCTATCTGCCTTTATGTCGTGTGCGTCCTTCGGGCAGGTACGTCACATCTCCTGGTACGTTACATCATCTCCCCCTTATTTTTTTTTTATTTTTTTTTTCGAAGTGCTGGAGAAGGGATTCTCTTATTTTTCCTATCTCGCGGTGTGGAAATAACATCACACCAATGCGAGATTTTGAACGGTCGGGTCATCCGGATAGTTCGGGCGCCATTATAACGAAGTAAATTTCTTCGTCATTTCTGTCCACGCCAGGATTTGAACCCGGATCCCCTCATTCCGGAATAAGTCACTCTACCAATTGAGCTACGCGGACGTTTTATTCTGATTCCTATCTGCCTTTATGTCGTGTGCGTCCTTCGGGCAGGTACGTCACATCTCCTGGTACGTTACACATGCTCTTCCTACGTTGTGGCAGTTTTATGGGGTGGACCCATGTTACTTTCAGGATGACAATGCCACCTGTCATGTTGCGAGGTCCACCATGGCTTGGTGTGGTGACAATGGGGTTAATCGAATGGACTGGCCTGTGCAGAGCCCGGACCTTAACCCTATCGAGCACTTCTGGGACGAGTTGGAGCGTCGACTTAAGGGGTGCCCCCACCGTCCGAAATCGGTGAAGGAACTGATTTGTCTTCTCCAAGCCGAGTGAAAGAAAATACCGCTAGCCGTCGTACAACGCCTGGTTGAGAGTATGCCCCGGAGGGTCGTAGCTGTAATCGCCGCTCGTGGAGGCTCCGCCAACTATTGAAGGTGAATAAACTTCGCTTTTCTTTGCTATCACAGGTGTTCAATTACTTGTTAGTAGATAGTGTATATTGGATTGTTAACGTAACAATGGGAAGAAGTTTTAGGGGTAGGGCTTGGAAAAATTCCGTTCAAGGTTAAACGCTCAGAGAACTTTCTCCGACACAGTGCAGATGATTAATTAGCTCTTCATCCCAACGACATGTTCGGAAAGGTCATGTAGGGTAGGCATATCAGCATGTTGTTTTCTTTGTCTCTATTCAGTGTTTTGGAAAATTCCTTTCATGCATATGAGATTTTTACGCCTCACAGTGTATGAGTTAATCAGGGTACAGAGGAAGTGTAAAATCTCATATGCATGAAGGGAAAAGTCCCTTCATGCATATGAGATTTTACACCTCATCTGTACCCTGGTTAACTGCATGGAATACTGTATGAGACCAAAGTCCTTAAAAGGATAATACTGAAGGATGTAACTTTCTTTTTTAGTTACAATTTCTATTTTACATATACATCCCTCAGAGCATGAATTTACGCCTTTGGAATGAGCATTCTCGGAAGGCAACCGCCCTCCTTGCTCTTCCTGTAGCTACGGCCCTGCTTCCCACTGATTTCATAAACTCTTTATGGAACTTTAAAAGTGAAAGTATTTTAAATTCAAAAATTTTAAAGTTAAACCCCCTGTACCTCATGTACAGCTCTAATACGAAAATTGATACTGTGTATTCATTTAGAGGTGGGGAGCTTATCACATTGAAACAGATAGCGGAGCAGTAAAGCCAAAAAAACGGGAAATAAAACAGCTTCACGTAAAAAAAGCGCGACTGAAGTTTATGGAGTGAAATATGTGTCCAAAAAATGTAATTAAGGCCTTTATTTTCTCTGTTTATTCATATGTTCTCGACAGATGACAATTTCCAAACTTGGGAAAAAATTTCAACGAAATAAATATGTTTTTTGTGAGATGACCAAAAAGAGAAAATTAAAAACAAATATATCAGTGCTATGTAAATAGCATCTTAAGGACTTGGCACACTTCGCGTTTCTCTGCTGAAGAGGAGGAAGGAGAAAGAAACCCAAAGAAATAATCTCGGGGAAGAAGCTGATGCCTTCGGAGGAAGTAGAAGCAAGAGTGATAGGGACCCCAAAGATGAAATGCATCACAGGAGAGAAAAGAGAGGGAGGGGGGGGGGAAAGATAGTACGCAAGCATCTTACGCCTCTAGGTGTTCAAACTGAAGTCATCTCATCTCTTCTGCACAAACCCGCTTCGCCTCAGCTGAGGCCATCACTTGCAAACATCATAGTGAAACAGCATCCGTAGCGAGGAAGAGAAGGGGAAAAGGACGAGAGTAGCATTGGTGCTGAGGAGAATGGTTCGGATGATGAGAGCTTATGGATGGATGTTATGGTTGGGGCACTTGAAAGAAGAGTGAGGGGGAAAAAAGTGGGAGAAAGGAGGAGAAGGAATAAGATTGGATGGGAGGATGAAGTAAAAATGAACAGACAGAGAGAGAGAGAGCGAGGGAGAAGGGGTTGCGGGATGCAGAGAATAGTGAACAGCTTGCTGGATGAATAGCATGTTGCGATCTTTGACTGTCAGAATTGTGAACAGCAAAATCACGTGTAGTCCCACTTGTGAAATCTTTCATGCTCGACAGATGAATAGCCTTTACAAAATTCCGGTTTTCTCACCACTTTAAGTGCATGTTTTACCTAAATTCGTATACCAGATGAATAAATATATCTAACAACTTATCAACTAGATGTAGAAAATTAAATAAGCACAAAGTTTACTTTGCAGCAGAAAAATCACACAGACGAGGAGCAGGAATTAGAAAATTGGGTGTTCAGAAAATGCTTTTAAAGAAGGATTCATTCATTGCAAGATATTCAGTCAGTAACATCTAACTCCGTTTTTTTGTGTGGTGGGCATGTACTTCATACATATAAATATATCATCATCAACAAGCTACTTCTAGATGAAGATTTTCCAAAGTCTTTTCCACAACTTTCTGTTTTGAGCCAGTCTCTTCCAAGCCACTCCTTCCACATTAGCACCCAAACATCCCTCACGTGGTCTCTTCTGGGTCATTTTCTGTTCCCTGGTATCCAGTATAGTATTTCAGTTGTCCAGAGGTAGTCAGTTCTATTAATATGTCCAGCCTATTGACACTTAACGGTCTTTACTTTTTTATCATCAACTCTTGTCGCTTCCCGAATCCATTTTATCGATTATGAAAAAGCCTTTGATTCGGTGAAACCATCAGCAGTTGCAATGGCTCTGAAATCTTGCGGTATTGAAGATGCATACATTAATATTATTAATAACATCTATGAAAATGCAAGTGCAAAGATTCCGCTGTTTGAAAATACAACACACATAAAAATTGGAAAAGAAGTGAGACAAGGTGACACCATATCTCCGAAACTCTTTAATGCCACATTGGAAAATGTCTTTCAATCACTGAACTGGGAAAACAAAGGGATAAAGATTAATGGAGATTATCTAACCCACCTTCGTTTTGCTGATGACATAGTCATTTTTGCAACTACCCCATCAGAGCTACAGAGTATGATCGAGGAACTTGCTGACAAGAGTAAAGAAGTGGGATTAAAAATGAACTTTCAGAAGACAAAAGTTATGTACAATGCTTTTACAAGAAATGAAGATTTATCGATTGATGGAGAAAAGCTGGAGATAACAGACACGCACGTTTATCTTGGACAGCAGATATCAGGTGAGGGTCACATTGGTGAAGAAATTAATCGGCGTACAAAACTTGCCTGGAGAGCTTTTGGAAGAAACAGCATAATTTTCAAGAGCAATATGCCATTATGTCTTAAAAGAAAAGTGTTTGATCAATGCATCCTTCCAGTGCTTACGTATGGTGCAGAGACGTGGACCTTAGCTAAAAGAGACATACAAAGGCTGCAGACAACTCAAAGTAGCATGGAGAGGTGCATGCTTGGTGTAACCAGGAGAGATAAGAAGAGGAACACGTGGATCCGAAAAATGACATGAGTGGAAGACATCATGATCAGAGTTAAATCCCTGAAATGGCAATGGGCTGGACATACTGCCAGAAGAACAGACCATCGATGGACAGCCGAAATTTTAGATTGGATTCCAAGGGACAGGAAAAGACCCAGAAGAAGACCACATGGAAGATGGGTGGATGAAATTCGAAAGTATGCGGGAGTGACATGGAGGAGACTGGCACAAGACAGACCGTTGTGGAGGAAACTTGGGGAGACCTTCGTCCAGCAGTGGATTGATAATGGTTGACAATGATGATGATGATGATATATATATATACTATATTCACAAAAGTCACCGGACACTGCTTAAAAAGCAAATGAACGGATCTGCTGCATTGCTAAGTTGCGCGTTACAGCTGCAAACAGTATAAATTCAAACCTGCAGCTTACCGCGATAATATCGCACTGTGAGGTTAAGTGAAAATGTCGCAGCGTTAGAAAACTGACTTTGAGAAAAGCAGGATTGTTGGGGGTTATATTAGTGGTTTATCCATACGAGAAACCGAGAGGCGTTTAAACATACCCAAGTAAACTGCTTTCGATGTACTGAATGAGTGGAAGACACATGGCGTGCCTGAAGCAGCAAAACGTACCTGCACACCTAAGAAAATTAGTGATAGAGGACGTCGAAGATTCAGGAGAGTCGTTACAGCTAATCGACCGAGTACTGTACAAGACCTTAGTGTACAGGTGAGTAAAAAATGCTAGAACCTGGGTATGTACACGTACCATTCGCAGAGAACTTCATTCCAAGAGTTACCGTGGTCGTGCGGCTGCTCATAAGCCTTTCATATCCACTCGGAATGCCACTCGTCGTTTAGCATGGGGTAAAAACATTTGTCGTGGACCGGAGGTCAATGGAAACGGGGCCTATGGACTGATGAATCCAGATACACGATCTATCAGTCTGTTGGCCGTGTGTGTGTATGGAGGCAGCCGGGGGAACGCTATTTACCACGGTGTACTGTTCCTACGGTCAAGTTTGGAGTTGGCAGTGCACTCGTGTGGGTGTGTTTTTCGTGGTACGGTCCCGGTCCATTGGTTATCGTGGACAAACCTGTTAACAGGCACGTGTACCTCGATATTCTGGACAATTATGCTCTACCAACTCTGTCGCAATACTATGGAACCAATCCTTGTTGGTACCGGCAGGATTATTCATCGAGCCATAAAGCAGGGACTATTACAGCGTGGTTTCAACACAATTCCGTTTCGTGTGTGGACTGGCCAGCACACAGCCCTGCTCTTAATCCCATAGAGCACCTATGGGATGAATTAGAGCGCCGCATAAGAAGTTTGGAACCAAGGCCTACTACTAAGCAACAGTTAGCGGCAGCATTATGTACTGAATGAAAGCGCATACCTATCGCTGTGTTCCAAAACGTTGTCGAAAACATGTCTCGAAGGTTCATTAAGGCGAAGGTGGACCGACACCGTACTAATGTATATCAATAAATGCAATGTTGTATTTCTCTTCCGGGTGTCCGGTGACTTTTGTCAATATAGTGTATATGATAAACATGCGTCTCTCCATTCTTTTTCATTTGCTGCAGCTTCTGAATTGTAGTGATGTCGTATATTACAAATTATATTAATAATAACAAAAATACATTAACATGATTTTAAGAATCATTAATTTTTCATTACTATTTACTTTTAAATTGAAACATTGCTTTTTCGAGGCTACTGGGAGTCTGCATTATTTTCTCACCATTATTATGGACATAAAAGAAATCCCTAACGATGCCGAAAGATTTCAGTGCATCGCTAAATTTTCGTGCTTAAGCGCTTATTTTGAAATGGTCATCCCTCTTGGCATTAGAGACGTTCTCAATGAACTTTTCGTTCTCAGTCATTTTATCTAGCGTCTAGGTCATGACGTTGCCAAATCAGCACCGCAACTGACGTAATCTTGGGAGCTAAACTAATCTTCTTTCATATAACCTTTACGCTGTATACACAAATACACTGACGGAAAAAAATCCCAACACCACGAAAAAATAGTTGTAGAGGAATGAAATGGCGGCAATACATTTGTATAGGTAACATATTTAATCGATTAAGGTTTCAAGAACACAGCTTAATGTAAGCGCGAGAAGAGCCATTTTAAATGTGAAATGCTGGTACATTAATAACCGGTGTAACCGCCAGAATATTGAATGCAAGCACGCAAACGTTCATGCATTGTGTCGTACAGGTGCTGGATGTCAGTTTGTGGGATGGAGTTCCATGCCTGTTGCACGTGGTCGGTCAATACAGGGACGGTTAATGCTGGTTGGGGGTGACGCTGGAGTTGTCGTCCAGTGATGTCCCATACGTGCTCGATTGGTGAAAGATCTGGTGATCTAGCAGACCACGGTAACATGTCAACACTCTGTAGAGTATGTTGGGTTACAACAGCGGTATGCGGGCGAGCGTTATCCTGTTGGAAAACACCCCCTGGAATGCTGTTCATGAATGGCAGGCACAACAGGTTGAATCACCAGACCGACGTACAACTGTGCCGTCAGGGTGCGTGGGATAACCACGAGAGTGCTCCTGCTGTCATAGGAAATTCCTCTCCAGACCATAACTCCAGGTGTAGGTCCAGTGTGTCTCGGCCGCAGACAGGTTGGTTGCAGGCGCTCACCTGGCCTCCTTCTAACCAACACACGGCCATCACTGGCACCCAGGCAGAACCGGCTTTCATCAGAAAACACAACAGATCTCCACTCCGTCCTCCAATGAGCTCTAGCTTGACACCACTGACGTCGCAAACGGCAGTGGTTTGGAGTAAGCGGAATGCACGCTACAGGGCGTCTGGCTCGGAGCTGTCCTTCAAGTAACCGATTTGTAACAGTTCGTTGTGTCACTGTGGTGGCAACTGCAACTCGTATTGCTGCCGTAGACGCGGTACGATGCGCCACGGCCATACGCCTTACACGGCGATCTTCCCTCTCAGTAGTGCCACGTGGCCGACCGGAACCCGGTCTTCTTGATGCAGTGCCTTCCCTTGACCACCGCTGCCAACAATCATGCACAGTGGCTACATTCCTGCCAAGTCGTTCTGCAATATTGCGGAAAGAAAATCCACCTTCTCGTAGCCCTATTACACGATATCGTTCAAACTCCGTGAGCTGCTGATATTGGCTTCTTCGTCTTCTTAAAGGCATTCTTGACTAACATCAACACCCTACGTCGAATCTCAACGATAACTAACGCTCACGAACGTTACAGCGCGTATTTACAGCAAACCTGCTTTGCATGTTCCGAGGGGCGCTACTAGCGCCACACGTATGCGCCGAGCGCGAAATTTGCATAGACGTCATCTTACAGATGTACTCTCACCGCCTACCAACTGTCGTTTATCTAACACAACCCCTTCTTGGTGTTGGGATTTTTTTTCCGTCAGTGTATAAAACAGATTACCTAATTTTTTTTTATTAAAAAAAAGTTCTGCTGATGATTTTGCTGAGAAATTTTATATTTTAAGGCAAAGTAACTGAAAAATGAAAAAGAAGAAACGCAGGATGGAATTCCCTTACAAATGAGGTTTTTTCGTTTTGTTTTGTGTTTTCGCATGCCTACACATAACCTTTCACTGTTCATAGATTTCCAGTCAGATCGCGGAACGATATGTTCTTGGGTTGCAGATTGGTCTTTAAAGCGAATCCAAATGAAGGTCTCTAGGACAGAGTTCGACATGACAATGTCAAGCAGGAGCAGGGGTCCACTGTAGTTGTGAACTGAGTTGGCCAATGGTAGCTCAAGAGGAACGCGCGCATTCGGCAAAGGGAAGCATAAACAGGTAGATGCCAGGGAAAACGGAGGACGAATTGCGGAGAGGAAGGAAGATTGGTAAAAGACAAACTGAATTCGCGGCGAAGGAGAAGAGTGGAAAGAGAGTTTGGTAAACGGAATTCACGTAGTTTGAATTCTAATTCTCGACGTCATACCTGAACGTATAAATGAGAAAAAGGCTAATTTGATTAGCGTATAATTGATGAAGTTTAACATTAAGGGAGGCTCAGAATTTTTTGGACCTACGACACTTTACGTATATAAATAATGAAAACGTACGAGTGAGAAACTTAATAAACGTGGTTGTACTACAGTTTCCCATGCTTAGGTTATCTAACACTTATACCTCTCACCGTTCTCCTCCTTGACTCGGTTTATTTCTTCTTCTGTGTCTCTCCTTCTTCTACGGTATTCTTTTCTATAGTCTCTTCTAAACTCGCCGGAAGGCTAACCTTACGGATGCGGCAAGGTTGACCTGATGCGGTAATCTAAGAAACTTGATTCAGCTAGCCATTAGGTGTAGAGCTGTAGTCACTAGTTGCAGAATGAACTGGATTAACAAGATTCCTTCCATTTTATTATCGGAAAGTTATCCTCCTTACGTCTCTACGTCTAATGGACATCAAAATTATATGTTGGAAGCAAGCTCGAAAAAAAGTGCGTATTGCGATCGGGACATTTTCGCGGCGCGTGGAAGCCCCTTGCAAGAGAAACTCGTGCTGTTTGTTGGATGACGTCCCGGTCTTATGAGATACTTGTTGAGCCTAAACGAGGCAGTGAACCGGCCCGGTTTTACTTTTACTTTTGGTGTAGGAAGTGCAAGAACTAAAGTGGACTAAAAAATTTTTGTCTCAAAGTGTGCGTGCTGATGAAAGTTCTAGTTCTCCCAGAAGAATAAACTATTGAAAGTTCATAACATGGTGAAAAAGTAATTTATACATCTGTCATCTGTGCATTATTGTACCTGTATTTTTATTCATCGTACACTGCTGGACAATTGCTAAGGGCGGATCATAAGCGGCTATCATCATCATCATCATTGTCAACCATTATCAATCCACTGCTGGACGAAGCTCTCCCCAAGTTTCCTCCACAACGGTCTGTCTTGTGCCAGTCTCCTCCATGTCACCCCTGCATACTTTCGAATTTCATCCACCCATCTCCCATGTGGTCTTCTTCTGGGTCTTTTCCTGTCCCTTGGAATCCAATCTAAAATTTCGGCTGTCCATCGATGATCTGTCCTTCTGGCAGTATGTCCAGCCCATTGCCATTTCAGGGATTTAACTCTGATCATGATGTCTTCCACTCTTGTCATTTTTCGGATCCACGAGCTCCTCTTCTTATCTCTCCTGGTTACAACAAGTATGCACCTCTCCATGCTACTTTGAGTTGTCTGCAGCCTTTGTATGTCTCTTTTAGTTAAGGTCCACGTCTCTGCACCATACGTAAGCACTGGAAGGATGCATTGATCAAACACTTTTCTTTTAAGACATAATGGCATATTGCTCTTGAAAATTATGCTGTTTCTTCCAAAAGCTCTCCAGGCAAGTTTTGTTCGCCGATTAATTTCTTCACCAATGTGACCCTCCCTTGATATCTGCTGTCCAAGATAAACGTACGTGTCTGTTATCTCCAGCTTTTTTCCATCAATCGATAAATCTTCATTTCTTGTAAAAGCATTGAACATCACTTTTGTCTTCTGAAAGTTCATTTCTAATCCCACTTCTTTACTCTTGTCAGCAAGTTCCTGGATCATACTCTGCAGCTCTGATGGGCTAGTTGCAAAAATGACTACGTCATCAGCAAAACGAAGGTGGGTTAGATAATCTCCATTAATCTTTATCCCCTTGTTTTCCCAGCTCAGTGACTGAAAAACACCCTCCAATGTGGCATTAAAGAGCTTCGGAGATATGGTGTCACCTTGTCTCACTCCCTTTCCAATTTTTATGTGTGTTGTATTTTCAAACAGACTAATCTTTGCACTTGCATTTTCATAGATGTTATTAATAATATTAATGTATGCATCTTCAATACCACAGGTTTTCAGAGCCATTGTAACTGCTGATGGTTTCACCGAATCAAAGGCTTTTTCATAATCGATAAAAGTCATGCACAATGGAAGTTCATATTCCCTCGCTCTTTCAATTAGTTCTCTCAGCACATGGATATGATCTATTGTGCTGTATCCACTCCTGAATCCAGCTTGTTCTCTCGGTTGAGCCATGTCCAGTGTTACCTTCAAGCGGTGTGAAAGAACTTTAGTGAAGATTTATAAACTACTGATAGGAGGCTGATAGGTCTGTAGTTTCCGAGATCCTCAATGTCACCTTTCTTATGTAGCAGGATCATTGTAGCGGTGTTCCAATCCTCAGGAATCTTTCCTTCATTAAGGCATCGAGTGAAAATCTGGGCGAGTACTGTTTCGATTTCTCCACTGGCTTCTTGTATGATGTCTACAGTAATTCCATCTTCTCCTGGAGCTTTTCCCCGCTTCATGTTCTTGATTGCATGTGCAACTTCTGCTGGAAGGACTGGAAGAACTCTGGTACTGGTACCTTTCATGATGTCTGGAGTACATGTATAATCCCTTTCATATAATTTGGAGTAGAAATCTTTCACTCTTGTCAAAATTTCGCCTCTATTTCTTGTTACAGAACCATCTTCTTTTCTCAGTGCCATAATCTGTTCTTTTCCCTTACTGAGATGTCTCTTTGCTATCTTTAGGCTTTGGTTGTTTTCAATTGCTTTCCTCACTAGTTCACAGTTGAATTTTCTTACGTATTCAGTGATACTTTTTCGTACTGTCTTGCATAGCTCTATATATTTCACTTTGGAATTCACATCTTCTTTAGTTGTCCACATCTCTCTTCTTTTTTGAATCAACATTTTCGTTTTTCCTGATAATTTATTTACATGCAACTTGTTCTTAGACCCAGCTAATTTTGTTGCTGTTTCCATAAGAGCTTTGGTTACTTTTCTGTTAACTTCAGAGATGTCCACTTCTTCCGATGTTAGGCCTTCTAAAGCAGAGAACCTTTTCTTCAGTTCCAACTTGAAGGTATTATGGTGTTTTTTAAGGTTGGTTATGTCAATACATTTTGTTTGTCTTATGAGCTTGCCACGTTCAAGTTTAGTGTTGAGGTGCATCTTACATCTCACCAATCTATGGTCACTACCTGTGTTGAACTTGTTTAGCACACTGCAGTCTTCTATGACGAATTTTTTGTTACACATAATAAAATCAATTTCACTTATCGTCCCATTTGGATGTCTCCATGTCCATTTCCTGTGTGGCTTTTTCTTGAAGAAGGAGTTCAAGATGAAAAACCCTTCTGCCTCTGCAAACTCAACGAGAGTATTTCCACGCTGGTTTCTGTTGCCGTGACCGAATTTACCTACTGAAGTTTCATTCTGTTGCCGTTGCCCTATTTTTGCATTGAAATCTCCCATAATTATTTTCAAGTGATGCTTACCTTTATTATTTAGATGACAAATTTCCTCATAAAATTCTTCAATTTCTTCTTCAGGATGACTTGTGGTGGGTGCATAAGTTTGAATAATCTGAGCCTGGTATCTTTTCGAGAGTTGGATAACAAGCCGTGCAGCTCTGTCAGAGGAACTTTCAACTTCTACAACTTTATCCTTCAGTTTCTTGTTTATTATAAATCCAACACCACTAGTTCTGCCAGTATCTGTCCCACGATAGTAGAAGAGATGTCCACTTTTCAGTTCGATGAGATCTTCTCCTTTTCTCCTTACCTCACTTAGCCCCACGATGTCCCACTTGATCCTTTGTAGTTCCTCTTCCAATTCAAGAAGCCTTGAATCAGAAGATAGGGAGCGTCCATTGTACGTTGCCAAGGTCAGCATCAGATGGCAGCCTAGTCCGGTCCTCCGGGGATTCTTAGCACCCTCTGCCTTCATGTCGCACTGGCCGCTCTCTTGGCCAGGTACATTCCAGCTGCCGGAGACTGAGGGCCAAGATTTAAGTTGTGGAGTCATTTTGGAGGGGTTTGGCCATAACTCACCACGCTGGCCAAGCGGGTTGGTGAGTGTGGGATAGAATTTCCTCTAATCCCGATGGTATAGTTATACCGCTATTGGCGGTCGTCAGAGCCCCTTTAGTGGGAACAGGATGCACCACGAGAAGGCGGGGTTGACATTTGTCAAGGAGAGGCTGTGATGTTACGCATCACCTGACCTTACATCCCAAGCGGCTAAATAGCGCATAAAAAAGTAACTGTGGTTGGATGCCAAGTGAAATAAAATAATGTCAGAATGCCAGGACATTACAAGAAAGACAATTTATTGTGCTCTGAAATCCAGAAGGCTTTGGAACGTGTTCAAGGGACAAACAGGCCATTTCGTGCAGAATACGCAAACGTGAAAAAAATGCAATTACCGTCCGCAGGCGTTCCGGCGTAAGATGTCATTACGGGATATGGCCACCATGGAGGGCGATGCAAGATTCCACACGTTGTGTCATGCTTTGCACAACATTATCATGCAGCTGTTGGGGTAATTTATCCCATTCCTCTGTCAGTGCACGGATGAGGGTGTCCTTGTTTATTGGAGGGCATTGGCGACCAGCAAGACTCCTCCCCAAAGCACCCCACACATTTTCAGTGGGATTCAGATCTGGAGAACATGCTGGCCATACGAGGCGTTGAATATCCTCGCTCTCAAGACACTCCTGGATAGCGACTGTTCGATGTCATGTTGCGTTGTCGTCCATGAAAATGAATCTATCACCGACAGCACCACGGAACATGCGAACATGAGGTAGCAGAACATCATTAATGTATCGTTGGCCAGTCATAGTCCCAGTTGGAAGCACATAGAGGGACGTACGGCCATTGATCATGATGCCAGCCCATACCATGACACTACATGTCGGATATCGGTCCCTTTCCTGTATGTTTGCTGGACAATATGCAGTACCACTATCACGCCAGATCAGTTGTCGTCGACATTCAGACGATAGACTGTATCTACTCTCATCTGAGAAGAGGCCAGACAGCAGACCAGTCGTTATCAGTCCAATTGCGATGTTGATGGCACCATTGCAAACGGGCGGTACGGTGACGTCTGGACAATGGGATTGTCCACAACAGGACTGCGGGCGTATAGTCCTCCTTCATGCAAACGTCTGGCAACAGTTTTTCGGGAAATCCGCTTGCCAGTATCAGCCATAAACTGATTTGCTACCTCACTAGCTGTACTGCGCCGGTGTCTTTTTGTTGATAGCACTTTGTACCGATCTTCTGCAGGTGGCGCACTGCGAACACGACCTCCCCCGTGATGTTTGCTACACTCTCCATTCGTTTGAAATGATTTCCAAAGCCTTGAAACAACACTGTGGCTGACGTCGAACTCCCTGGCAACACCTGTTATTTTTCGCCCTTCTTCAATCTTGCCAATAATACGGCCACGCGTAAAATCATCTAGGTGATGTCGGGAAGACATACTGAAAATTGCAAGTTCGTTAATTGATTCTTTCCCTTTCAACTTTGCACAACAACGGTCAATAAGCGTCAAATCCTTTATATGTCTTATCAGCGCTATGACGTCACGAACAAGTTCGGCAATACAAAATTTTCATACGCACAACACGTCTTACTGTATCCCGCACTTATGCTAATTTCCACATTTTCCTGCCTTCCATTTTATGGTTGCTATTGTTGCTATGGTCATCCGCCCTTAGCAATTGTCCGGCAGTGTATTACGTACCTCCCAGCAGCCGGTACAGTTCCCTGTTGACAGGCGAGATCCATGGCTTCATGGGGTTTGCGCCACACACGAATCATTCCATCTGCCCGATACAGTTGGAAACGCGACTCGTCAGACCAGGCTACTTGTTTCCAGTCATCAAGTGTCCAGTGGCGGTGTTGCCATGCCCAAGCGAGGCGCATAGTTCTGTGTCGTGCACCCATCAAGCAGACTCGAGTTGGTCGTAGGCTCTCAAAGCCCATATCGTGCAGGGTACGTTGCACAGTCCGGACGCTGATGCTTGTTGAGGCTAAAGCATTGAATTCCGATGATACCAGCGAGAGTGTTGCACGCCTATCTCGTGAAACGATACTTGTCAACCGACGATGGTCACGTTCCCCCAATGTCTTTTTACGGCCACGCTAGTATCGTAGGTTGGAGGTTTTGCCGGAATTCTTGTAGTCACGGTACACCCTTGCAATGGTCGTCCGTGAAAATCCGAACTTCGTTTCTATCTCCGAAATACTATGGCCCATCTCACGAGCGCCAACTATGACACCGCGTTAAAAATCGCTTAAATCGTTAGTACTTATCATTCTCATGCCGAAAACAGCTCTAACAGCTGGCAAGGATGTCTATCGCTTTATATACGCGCATAGGGGACGTTGCTATGTATTTTGCATAAGCTCGTCTGTACCAGTTTTTCTGGCACTTTAGTATATTAACGAAAAATCCTGAATTTTCAGAAACCTTTCCGCAATTTCTTTCTTATATTGACGGTAAATTACCGTTTAAAGATGTGTTAACAAAAAATTCTGAATTTTCAGAAACCTTTCTTGTAAATCTTTTCATATATTAACTGAAAAACTCTGTTTTCACTTTTTCCATATTCATATCACCAAACATTTCCGGGAATAGTAACGATGCGCGAGAATATTTGTATTTTGATTCACTGTTAAATTTCATACGTCTGTCAAAGGATCGGATTTTAAACTTCTGTAGCGAGACTGGATATTTTGGATAGCATATTACATGAAATTTTAGTTATTGCGGCACTGGATATAGATTCTCTCTCTCCCATTTCGTACTCCAACTGTTGTACACTGTGTTACCGTAGGAAACTGGGTACCTAAATTATTGTACAGGTAGGATGTCATGTATCAGTCTGTGGTGTCCTTAAGATCAAAGCTATTATAGCAATCAAGAGTAAATTCTATATTTAGGAGTTTTGTTAAATAATTGTGTAAAGCAGTACAATTGACCTTTTTTTTTTTAATAATTGAAAGTCATTTTCAATTCTGTTGTTTCGAAAAATGACGACGAAAAAAAAGTACAGTAGAACTCTTATTATTCGGATTAACTCAGACCACAGCTCATACAATATTCGGAAAATCCGTGTAATTGGGTTGCCTCATTTCTGTAGGCCAAATACGTATTTATTAATTGAAATGAGGGAATTTATTTTTTTCTTTTATCGTATTTTATAATAACAAATGTTATACAGCTGAAAAATAAATATCTTCTGTACTGCATCAACATTTTGTACTATTTAAATGAACGCAAAAACCAAACACGCGTAAATAAATTAACAAAAGCCTTAATTTCACTTGGTCTTGAAAGAAGAACAAGCAATCCGGATAATTGGAGTTCAGGATATCTGGAGTCCGGATAATTGGAGTTCTACTGTACTTAATTCGTGATAAGTTCCCCTATAAAAAAGGCAAAATTATTGCAAACCTATTTAGAAGAAAAAAAAACAAAAAAAAAAAGCAAGCTCCACCAGAAAATAAAATGACTAATTCATTCACATTAATGACAAAAAAATTTCATCTTCGCGCCATTACAGTTTTACCTTGAACTTAAGTGTGACTTCAGAGTATTTCTGGCTGAAAGTGTTAAGACGTGCGGTTTCCTCTGAGCAAATCCAAATCACCCGTGCTTTGTATTAGAACTTCAGTTATCCGCAAAAAGTAAAATATTTGGGGCATTTTTATCAGGAAAATCTCAGAAATCTTACTGACAGTAGAACGCACAATTAAAAAAGGGAAAATAGAAACAAACGACAAGACATTCGGAATTTTGAAAGCGATCGTCGTCAGAGGGGAATGTCTTGGTGATTTAAAAGTAGTTAAGAATAATCAAGCGATCGTCGTCAGGGGGGAATGTCTTAGTGATTTAAAAGTAGTTAAGAATAATCAAAATGCATAAGAATTCCAATAGGAAGTGGTAAAGAAGATTTCTGAGAAATCAGCTGATTGATAACCATCGAAAGAAGTAAATATAATTTTTTCTAAAATATAATTCTGGCAAAAAAATTTAAAAACTTTAAAACATGAGAGAAAAACAACAATGGGAGAGAGAGAGAGAGAGAGAGAGAAAGGGGTCGGGAGAGAATCTCAGTAAGGGATTTTAACTAGAATGAAAGCTTTTGCAAGAAACATCAAATTAAGAAGTAACAAGTTAAACGTAATCAGCAAAAACGAAATAAAAAGTTCCCACTGCAGCAAACGAACGTGCGCAAACAGAAAAAATATGCAGAAGAGCAAGTCGTTTGTGAAATTCCTTTAACGGTGGAAATAATTACGCAAGGAAAACTGCTCGAGGGACAAATGTGAGATTTAAGAGCACTTAAAGAATAAGAAAAAACACTTAAATTCATGGTTGGTAAAACATATAATAGATTTCGAAAGCAGAATAAATGACGGAGTGAAAATTTTAGTTGAAAGAGAAAATGAAATTGAAAAAAGTGAAAAAGCGTTTTCAAAGAAAAGGATCATGTGAGTAAAAATCTGTGAATACAAGCGAAATAACAACGCGAAAATTCAGAACTGCATGTCACAATAAAAATCGCAAAACATATATTCTTTTCATGCCTTTGCTGACCTTTCAAGAAAGAATTAACGAAACAACGTAAAACGATTTCGATAAAAAAAAAGAAGGCAGAAAAGGAGAGCAGTAAAACAAAATAAAAAACAGAAGCGTTAAAGGACGGAAATCTCCTCAACAACAATGAAAAACAACGTGAAGGTAGATTATAAAAATACAGGAAATGAATAAGAAACGAGAGATAAAAACATTTAAATAGCATAACCTTTGTTATAATCGAAGCGATACCATGAAGTGAATAAAATTCTAAAAATGTTGACGTCATACATGAAATTCTAAATTACTTAAATCATGAATAGCCTATAGCGCAATTTTTAAACTAAACGATTTGGATGTGCTTTGAATGTCGGTTATTGATTATCACCTAATTTTGGCATTGAAGAACTGAGTTCGCGTTCAGAGAGAGTCACAGTGATGTAGTTTCATAATAACAATAGAAAACTCTTAGGTGTGAACTGGTTAGATGAAAACAGCTTAGAAAGAACCAGAAAAGTTTAAAAAGCATTTGAAAATTTATTTGTTGTTTTAATTATTATTAAACATTTTACTAAGCTTTATGGATAAATGAAATCAGACAGAATGTTGGAAAAAGAAGAAAATTTCTTTTCTTTTCAGCCTTACGCCTTTTACCCGCGTAAATTTTATGCGCTGCGGTACCCCAGAGATCATTCAATCTATCATCAAGAAGGAATAAAGGCGCTCAAGACAAAGTTCTGGAAGAAATTTGGGAGATCTTTGTTCAGCAGTTAATAGCCCCTGCAGTGGAGGACATCATTTTCATTCTGTCGCCTTCCATACTTTTCCATGTTCAACATGCACTATATTGATAAAAGTTACCGGACACCCCTTCAAAAGCAAATGGACGGATTCGCTGCGTTGTTAAGATGCGCGGTGCAGCTGCAAACGGTATAAAAACAAGCCTGCAGCTGACCGCGATCATATCGCACTGTGAGGTTGAGCGAAAATGTCGCGGTGGGAGAGAACTGACTTTGAGAAAGGAAAGATTGTTGGGTGTTATATTAGTGGGTCATCCATAAAAGAAACCGAGAGGCCTTTAAACATACCCAAGTCAACTGTTTTGGATGAAATAAATAAGTAGAAGACACATGGAGTGCCTGAAGCAGCAAAACGTACCGGCAGACCAAAGAAAATCAGTGATAGAGGACGTCGAAGCCTCAGGCGAGTTGTTACAGCTAATCGACGGAGTACTGTACAAGATCTCAATGTACAAATGAGTAAAAATGCTGCAACTTCGGTATGTGCACGTACCATTCGCAGAGAACTTCATTCTATGGATTACCATGGTCGTGCAGCTGCTCATAAACCTTTCATCTCCACTCGAAATGCTGCTTGTCGTTTAGCATGGTGTAAAGAACATTTATGGTGGACCTTAGATCAATGGAAACGAGTCCTATGGACTAATGAATCCAGATACTCGATCCATCAGTCTGATGGCCGTGTGTGGGTATGGTGGCAGCCGAGGGAAAGCTGTTTACCACAGTTTACTGTTCCTACGGTCAAGTTTGGAGCTGGCAGTGTACTCCTGTAAGGTTGTTTTTCTTGGTATGGTCCCGGCTTATTGGTTATCGTGAACAAACCATTTAACCAGCACGTCTACCTCGATATTCTGGACAATAATGCTCTACCAACTCTGTGGCAATACTATGGAACCGACCCTTCTTGGTACTAGCACTATAATGCACCGAGCCATAAAGCAAGGACTGTTACGGCGTGGTTTGACGATAATTCCGTATCGTGTGTGGACTGGCCAGCACAGGGACCTGACCTAAATCCCATAGCGCACCTATGGGATGAATTAGAGCACCGTATAAGAAGTTTGGAACCAAGGCCTACTACTAAACAACAGCTAGCTGCAGTATTATGTACTGAATGGAAGCGCATACCTATCACTGTGTTCGAGTCAGTGTATGCATTAAGGCCAAAGGTGAACCGACACCGTACTGATGTACAAAATTTGTATGTCAATAAATGCTATGCTGTGTTTCCCTACTAGGTGTCCGGTGAGTTTTGTCAATATAGTGTATGTATGCAGTGGCGCATCCAGGATTTCTTTATGGGCCCAAATATTGAAGATGCAAATACATACTCCGGAGAAAACGAGAAAACATCTCACCAAAACTTGGGAAGCGATAAAAGTGTCACCGCCGTGTTAAAGTACAGTATGTTTCCTATTAAAGTAAAAGTCCGCTATTACGAGAGCTGACAAAAGTCGGAAAAATTGTCGTTATAACATAGCTGAATCATACAAATATTACGTACATGTACGTATTACTGTACGTACTACATAACACAAAAATAACAGTACTACATAATAAAAAGTGATCAAAACAATGCATACATATTACATACCTGGTGTTTATTTTTAATTTAGATTGGACTTTTTACAAAAAATAAGAATCGATAGTCTTGTGTTTCCTTTTTGACGCTGATGATTGTAACACGTAACTTTCGACTTTACGGAAAATTGCCGGTCAGGTCCTCAGTTTCCATGCATTTAAGTCCTCCAGCTTCCGTGCATTTGACTCACTATAAAATTGTCCACTTGTGTTTGAAGCTTGCATGAGTTCTGATTGAGATGGTACGCTTTCATTTCTATCGTCTTCATCATTCTTATCTTCTTCTTTTGAGTTTTCTTTTTCAGATTCCTTGATTTCTGTATCAGACATGTCATTCCAGGGTACTACATCTGCGTCATCATTGACATAGTCTTGAAAGCTAAATGTCAATCCCATCTTTTTGGCAATGATGTTTCATCCATCTGCTTCCTGCTCTGCAGGTTTGTCCGCAGGGGTTTTCTTATTCAAATCATCTTTGGCAATGAAGCCAGATTGTCTACAGCATTAATAACAAGGAACAGTACACCAATTAAGTAGTAAATAGTAACACTGTACTAGTGGTCCGATTTATTGGCGTAGAAAGTAGACACATTAACGTTTCCAAGCTTTCGCGCATCAACCTGATGGCTTTTTCAAGGAAGTTAGACTGTCTAACTTCCTTGAAAAAGCCATCAGGTTGATGCGCGAAAGCTTGGAAACGCTGATGTGTCTACTTTTAGCTTTTTTCTTTTTTTCAAGGAAGCTTTTCAAGGAAGTTAGACTGTGTAACTTCCTTGAAAATGCCATCAGGTTGATGCGCGAAAGCTTGGAAACGCTAATGTGTCTACTTTCTACGCCAATAAATCGGGCCACTAGTACAGTGTTACTATTTGTCTACAGCATGTTTCAATATGCTATCATGGCTGTTCGTTCCATTTCATGGCAAGAGCTTTAATGGCCTCAAGGACTTTCCATTTCACTGATTTATCATCCGATGACGTTCGTCTGATTGAGTCATTTACCAGAATGGTCTGATATTTTTGCTTTATCAGCTTCATAACTCTGATCAGGAGGCTGAAGTAGATTTGTACAGCTAGCTGGCAATAATATCGGTTAAATGTTATCCAATTGAACATCTTTGGGACTTGGGTGGGCCGGACAATTATCGACGAACAACGCTGTTTTTCTGTTCTTAATTCAAACTTGAACGTGGAAAGTCTTCATTCACTTGAAAAATAACGGCATTGTCATCCACACCTTCTTTTTAGCTTCATATGTGCACGGAAGCGAAGCACAACGAAAGCAGCTCGGCCTTTGTGATTTTCCAATCACTAATGGCTTTAATTTATGACTACCATCCATACTGGTGCAACATAGTAAAGTTAAACGTTCTTTACTGCGTTTTCCTCCTTTACATGGATCGCCTTTTACCATCAAAGTCCTGTCAGGCAACAAGATATAAAACAACGCACTTCATGTGCATTGTGAATGACTTTTGAGTTTTATCGAGCTAGAATTTCTGAAAGAATAGGGGATCAGCCCTGAACCGCTTGTGTGCTAACAGAAGCTGATTCTCCAAACACTTTTTTTTTTTTTTGCTTAGAATCTCTTTTCTCGTTTAAAATCGGTTTAGCCAACCGTTCGAATAACTAACATTCTCGATATTTATTTCAATGCTTAATTCATTAGCTTTAGCTTTCATCATCGGTCCACTTACATCAATAAAATATTGTTGTTAGTGGACTAACAGCAATGTTTTATTTGTTGGCTCAATTATAACAAAACAACGTTTCCTCAAAAATTCCTCATTTTCACCAATGCGTAACTTCATGAATTTCGCCGGTGCGTTGTTCTGGAAAGCCGTTTCCTTGATCTACCCTTTTGTTCTTTAGAATTCTAAACAGCTTTAACGATGCAAGACCCAATTTCCTAGCGATCTCACTGTCGACTTCAAACATTTCTCACATTCATACAAAACTTTTAAATTTCTTTCCAAAGTCAAACCTTTTCTTTTATTCTCCATTTAGAGAAAGAAAGCACAGGGCGTACACGCGTAAAAAATGTTTCGACTTCCCACCGTTGTCAAAACGAATGGAAGAAATCTGGAGAACAGTACCCAAACAGCAAATCGGACTTACCACTGGGGACTGATCTCTGTGTTCAGCTGTACGCGTTTTTCTCTCTACCACTTCCTGGAGTTTCAAAGAAAGCATTTGTTGGAAATTTCTGAAAGAAAATTGGCCATGAAAGCCTCTCGTCATAGTCGGAGCTCCTCAGATTTGCCAATCGTTATACACGAAGATTTTTTCCATCTTCAACATTAACAAATTGAGAGTGCATTTTGAATCTCTCGTAATAGCGGGATTCTCGCTATAAGCCGTACTCGTAAAATCCAACTTTTACTATATTCGCAAAATATATTCTCTACTGTATTTAAAACTATGCACAAATATATTTAAAAATAACCATCCAGTAGCAAAGAACAAAGAATCCATTGATACCTCATGCGAAAGACCCGGGCTCCTGGGTCCTGTACGTACGGCTATGCTCAAATATGCATTGTGAAATTCCTAAATTATTTCTCTCTACTGTAAATTCCCAAAGCTTTTACTATTTTTACTGCACGCATTTAGAAGTTCAACTGAAAAATTGGCAATCAGAATTAGTGCTGTCGTAAAAATCTTTGAAGTACCTTCTAAGATTGGTGCAGTGCTAATTAAAAACGTACAGGAATACGCGGTGCATTTACGTGTACAGTACCCACAGGCGCCGGAACGTAATAATTTCAGAAGGGGTTCAACTTCTTCGAAAGCTAAAACAATAAGAAAAAGAAAACGAAAGATGACTGTGAAAGAGAAAAAACCCGCAGGATATACACTGAAGAGCAATTGAATTAGAGACAGCTGGCGCTATGCAAATGTGACGCTGTGGGCGGCCCTGTAAACGGAAGCGACATGATGTATGCAGTGATCCGACAACATAAGGAGTGATGCGACAGGAATCAGTAAGAGTCGGACGCAGTATGGGTAAGACGAATGATCTAAGCGCATTTGATCGTGGGCAAATTGTCGGGGCATGACGAATGGGTCACTCCATCTCGGAAGTCGTGCAAGCACTGGGATTTTCACGAGCCACTGTGTCACGGGTGCACCGTGAGTACATCGAATCCGGTAAAACCATCCCTGCAAGGGCCAACTGCCGTGGACAGCAGCGTGTGGATGAGCGGGGTAATCGTCGGCTAGCTCGCATTGTAACACCGGATAGACGGGCCACAGTGCAAGAAATCACTCGGCAATTTAACACTGGTGCAAAAAAACGTGTAAGCAGCCACACCATCCAGAACCATCTCCTCGCTATGGGGTACAGAAGCCATCGTTCCACGAGGATACCGCTGCTGACCGCACATCACAGGGTGCAAAGATTAGCATGGGCGCGGGAACATCGCCACTGGGCCCTGGACATGTGGAAAAACGTTGTCTGGACTGATGAGTCGAGATTCACGTTGGTACATGCGGATGGCAGGATACGAGTACGGCGCAAACCACATGAAGCGATGTATCCTTCTTGCCAGCAGGGTATTTTTCAAGCTGGTGGGGGTGGCATTATCGTCTGGGGACTGTTTACGTGGACTGAAATGGGACTCCTGGTACGTGTGACATCGTCCCTCACAGGTCAACGTTACCGGGATATCCTGGACGACCATTTGCTCCCGTTTGTGCGTCTTCAACATCCTACTGGGGACCTCATCCTGCAACAAGACAATGCACCGTGCCATCGCTCCCGAATTGTATCCAAATGGTTGGATGAACACTCCACCGACGTGACCTTGCTTCCTTGGCCAGCTAGGTCACCTGACCTCAATCTGATCGAGCACATCTGGGATGTTATCGAGAGAGATGTTCGAGGATCTGACCCCCTCCATCAAATCTTCGTGAACTGTGAGAGCTTGTTCAGGGTTGTGGATCGGTATGGCTTCCCAACACTTCCAGTGTCTTGTCGAGTCCATGCCGAGACGAATCGCCGCCGTCATCAGGGCGAAAGGTGCTGCTACACTTTACTAGACAGGTATCTCTAATTTAATTGCTCTTCAGTGTATATGTACTAGTACATATCATCCAGGGTATTTCGAGGGACAAGGCCCTTGCCCCCCCCCCCCCCCCCAAGTGTTTCATTTTTTTTTTCTGTTAAAATGCGACTTACATTAGGAAAACATACTTTAATGAAAAATGCATCAACTTACATTAGAAAATAACGCTTAAATCTTTTCTGCTATTTTTCTTTAACTTTTATTTTACAGGGTGTGAGGCAACTTCCATGGCCTGCACGTTCACCGGATTTGTCCCCCATTGAGCACGTGTGGGATTTTATGGGACAACGACTTATCCGGTCTCCACGGCAAGCCACGACCATCCCCGATTTACGCGCCCAGGTTGAGGATGCTTGGAACTGAATACCCCAAACTTACATCCAACATCTGTACGACAGACTCCATGCCAGAATTTCACAGTGTGACGCAATTCATGGCGGTTCAACCTCGCACTAACCATGTTACATGGAAATGTTATTTTTCAGTTTACCAGGAAATACAGCTATATTTTGCCATAATGTTTTGATCACGTTATCCTCTGTATTCCGTTATTATGCTGTATAAATTTCGTTGGTATCAGACGTCTCCTTCTTGGTGTTCTTTTTTCACTTTCCGCCAGTGTAGTATAAGAAAGTATACTGATCAGTCGAAATCCAACTCCTGCATTTGCACGTTGTGGCATTCAAAGAACAAGATTTCATCATTTTGGTAAAAAAACATTGGACTGCTGTGGCACGAACTGGGGTCGTTTTGGGGTGCGAAAACTAAAATCAGCCTCATATTATCCAGTAGGGTGTCGTTGGAAGCAGAAACTAATTTACCGTGTTATGGTGAAAGTCATTTGTTACCAGGAGTCTTAGTTCTCGAGATATTTGGATAGTGGCGGTTTTGGATTCAGCACGGACAATTCTATAGTTCACCTGAAAACGAGGGGTAGAACAGCCTGGAAGTTTTCGACGAATTTTTTCCACGTGTGTGAAACGGGCCTAAAGCTCCAGAGTTAAAAAATAATCTCTTCTTCTTCCAGCGTAATTAAGGAGCACCCGTAACTGGACTAAATTCGCCGAGACTCACAACTAGACTCTAATAATGACTAGATTAATTAAATACCAACTAGCTGTTCCCCCGCAGAGCATCTACGCTCTAGTGTCTTTATTCTAAAATATGCCTTAGGAACTTATCAGAAATTTTGTTATGTTCACATTTGTGAATCAAATATAATTGGTTAAACAAATCATATTGAAAATCGCCAATTTGGTGTGTTTCTGCGGAGAGTCTTCCTAAGAACTCCACTCTTCTCGTTTAGATTTGTTCAAAAGTTTGGCCCTGTGATTTGTTTATCGTCATTGAAAAAGCCAAGCGAATGGAAACTGTTTACGTTTAAACTTGAAAGGCATATTTGTGTCTGAAGGAATGAGTGGTATTCGAGGTATGAGAAAAGTTTCAGTAGTATTGGAATCAATCTGCCTTGATTCAATAATATATTACGCTGCAAATTGGTTACTACACTGCTGGACAATTGCTAAGGACGGATCATAAACGGCTATATAGCGCATAAAAAAGTAAGTGTGGTTGGATGCCAAGTGAAATAACATAATGTCAGAATGCCAGGACATTACAAGAAAGACAATTTATTGTGTTCTGAAATCCAGAAGGCTTTGGAACGTGTTCAAGGGACAAACAGGCCATTTTGTGCAGAATACGTAAATGTGAAAAAAATGCAATTACCGTCAGCAGGCGTTCCGGCGTAAGATGTCGATACGGGTTATGGCCATCATGGAGGGCGATGCAAGATTCCACACGTCGTGTCATGCTTTGCACAACATTATCAAGCAGCTGTTGGGGTAATTTATCCCATTCCTCTGCCAGTGCACGGATGAGGGTGTCCTTGTTTATTGGAGGGCATTGGCGACCAGCAAGACTCCTCCCCAAAGCACCCCACACATTTTCAATGGGATTCAGATCTGGAGAACGTGCTGGCCATGCGAGGCGTTGAATATCCTCGCTCTCAAGACACTCCTGGACAGCGACTGTTCGATGACATGTTGCGTTGTCGTCCATGAAAATGAATCTATCACCGACAGCACCACGGAACATGCGAACATGAGGTAGCAGAACATCATTAATGTATCGTTGGCCAGTCATAGTCCCAGTTGGAAGCACATAGAGGGACGTACGGCCATTGATCATGATGCCAGCCCACACCATGACACTACATGTCGGATATCGGTCCCTTTCCTGTATGTTTGCTGGACAATATGCAGTACCACTATCACGCCAGATCATTTGCCGTCGACAATCAGACGATAGACTGTATCTACTCTCATCTGAGAAGAGGACAGCAGACCAGTCGTTATCAGTCCAATTGCGATGTTGATGGCACCATTGCAAACGGGCGGTACGGTGACGTCTGGACAATGGGATGCACACAACAGGACGGCGGGCGTATAGTCCTCCTTCATGCAAACGTCTGGCGACAGTTTTTCGGGAGATCCGCTTGCCAGTAGCAGCCATAAACTGATTTGCCACCTCACTAGCTGTGGTGCGCCGGTGTCTTTTTGTTGATAGCACTATGTACCGATCTTCTGCAGGTGTCGTACTGCGAACACGACCTCCCCCGTGACGTTTGCTACACTCTCCATTTGTTTGAAATGATTTCCAAAGCCTTGAAACAACACTGTGGCTGACGTCGAACTCCCTGGCAACATCTGTTATTTTTCGCCCTTCTTCAATCTTGCCAATAATGCGGCCACGCGTAAAATCATCTAGGTGATGTCGGGAAGACATATTGAAAATTGCAAGTTTGTCAATTGATTCTTTCCCTTTCAACTTTGCGTTTGAACAGCAACGGTCAATACGCGTCAAATCCTTTATATCTCTTATCAGCGCTATGACGTCACGAACAAGTTCGGCAATCCAAAATTTGCATACGCATAACACGTCTTACTGTATCCCGCACTTATGCTAATTTCCACATTTTCCTGCCTTCCATTTTATGGTTGCTATCGTTGCTATTGTCATCCGTCCTTAGCAATTGTCCAGCAGTGTATAAGCATTGTACCATGGCACAGACCTTTAGACGGTACTAAATTTCTAAGCAACATGATTACAGTGCATGGTTTTAATTTCAGTTTGTAAGGTGGCATTCCAGTTGGTGTCAAAGTGTTTAAAAATTCCTCAGTATATGCAAGTTGATCTTGAGGATCTTCACTTACGATACTATCTACGCTTTCATAAATTACCTCCTTTCCTCGCATACACTCCAGGACACGGTTATTAAGTTCAATGAACAAAGCATTCATCACAGTGAGAATGGCTCGTCCTTTAAGTTGTTGAGGTGTGACTGTGGTAAACTCTATGTCACTGTACAGTTGTTGAACTGGATCTTGTACTTGTGGATAGCATATTGGAGGTAACTTAACTGTTTCACCACTTGCAATCACCAACATCTAAAAGCCAATTTGCAAACTCTCTCTTGGTATCAAGAGCACGCATATTTTCTGAAAGGCTCATAATGTGAAATTCACACCAAAGACGGTGTTTCTTTAAACAGCTGGCAACTGTCAGTGATCGTGAACCTCTGAAGATTGCAGGCAATACTTGACGGAAATCTCCACCAAGTAAGATTATTTTTCCACCAAATGGTTGAGAACATTTTGTATCATCTTTGAGAAGTCGATCGACAGCTAAAAAGGCATGCGCATGCATCATTGGCGCCTCATCCCAAAGAAAAAGTTTTGTATCCAACGAAAATTTTGTTTCTGGTGTATTTGATTTTAAATTACAGGTTGAAGTCGCATTTAAAATGAGAGGTATTTTGAAAGCTGAGTGAACGGTCCTTCCTCCTCTTAACAAAGTCGCTGCTATTCCAGTTGAGGCTACAGGAGTAGCTTGATCACCTCTTCCTCTGATTGTATGCAATAAGGTTCAGTATACAAAAGTTTTCCCTGTTCCTGCGGGACCATCTAAAAAAATATGTTTCGGTTTTTCTTTTTTATTTCCATATATTGCATCTAGTACTGTTTCAACAACTAATCGCTGTTCAGTATTAAGTTTTTCAGTGTTTATACGGGCTTTGGTTTGCTCTTCTAAAACATCAAAGGAAGACATATATATGTGATCTGTTGGTAAATCTAAAGCTGGCAGTTCCAGTGTTTTCAGATTCAAACCATAAGGTTTGAGTAGGTCATTAATTTCTGCAAGTGCATGCTGTGGTCCTGTCTCTTTGGAATATCTGTGTACCAAGTCCTCACAAATAGCATCTTTATGCTGAGCCCAAAGTTCAGGAATGTTTTCCGCTTCTCCAAATCCACAAATTATCGCAAATAGTATTCGTAGATAGCTTGGCATTCGTATCTGTGCTACTTCGCTTAGTGTATCATGCCAGTGTTTATCTCCTTCAAGAAGTCCAAGCTCTCTGCATGCTTGTTGGAAAGTGCTACATACTATCCCATTAACAGTCTTTTGATAATCGAAAGTGAGTGCACCCGATTTTCGTATCAACAACATTCGCAGGTAGTATCTTTCACTGTCCTGGATACTAATCACTGGCATTCTCCCAATCACTTGCTGTCCTCCCTGTTGGCGTCTTTTCCATGTTGTTCTACACTTATCAAAAACATAGTACTGTGGGATATCGATGTAATTGCAAATATGGGCTTGTTCATCAGTTTTATTGAGTTCGAACCATGCCGTCAATGTTGTATATTTTGTAGAAGCCCGTGCAATAGCTTGATCTTCTTCACCATCTTGATAAACAATTTGCTGTTGAACTAATATATACACTTGCTGTCTTAAAGCACGATAAAAACCACAATAGGCTCCCTAAAACACTCAATAAAATTACATTTATTAAAAATTCTAAAAACCCCATTTACGTTAACACCGACGAGCGCTTTCGAGTTCTCAAGACCTCATTATCAAGTCACTGAATAAAGCCTCGAAACACTCGGAAGCAGCAATAATATATAGACATAGGTTCGTTATCTCAATTACACGTCACAAGTTTATACATAGGTTGTCATTCTGAAAAAGAAAATTAAAATCCAATATCCAGGTAGCAACAGGACAAAACACAAAATTGATTAAAGTTGGTCAAGTAGTCTCAGCTTCTTGTTGATCCAGAGCGGGACCCATGAGTCGCCTCCAAGGGGTTAGGATGAAGGCTTGTAAATCCGTATTACAACAGGTGTCCCAAAATTTTTGGATGTATAGACTTTCCGCCAGAAATATGTTATATTTGTTTATTGAGGAGCTCAAGATTTTTGTATTTGTCCAATCTGGTACGAAGCCGTCATTAATAACTGCTTCGGTTAAAGCCGTGGAGATGTTCCCAGATCGCAATGCATACTGATGTTCTTTAAGACGGATCTTCAAAGTCCTCAGGGTCGAGCCAATGTAGACCTTAGGTTCGCAAGCAGGATCTGGTGGAGAAGAGGTATGGAATATACTCCCAGCTTATTCCCGACTTCGATGGTATCTCGGTCGTGGCGAACCAAGGAGAAGGCATTTCGAGTGTTTATGCCAAATCAGAGAGAGTGTTTATGGCATATCCCTTTCAATGTATTAACCAGAGGATAAAGGTAGTTCAGTTTCCCTACATATTTAGTAGGAGGTCTGGTAGATATTAATGACGAAAAGCGGAGTCTAGAATGCTCTCGAAGTAAAAGGTGAAAGTGAAATGAGGAGAAACCGAAAGTCTGTACAAGAGATTGAATGTACTTGAGTTCTTGAACACGGAGGTTTCGAGAGGAAGAATGGGTGAACGCCCTTTTTATCAGAAACCGAATAGCAGAGGATTTATGTTCTGGTGGATGAGCCGATTCAAAAGGAATGAGGCAGGGTATAAAAGTGGGTTTTCGATAGACAGAATAAGAAATTTGGTTGTTGACTAGGTTCCGGGTTAATTGAATATCAAGGAAGGGTAAAACTCCCCCAACCTCTTGTTCTTGAGTAAACTGAATAGAAGGATACTGTGAAGACAACCCATGAGTTAACTGATCAAGCAGGGATATTGAATGCGGCCAAAAAATCAACATATCATCCACATACCTTAATACTAGTAGTGGTTGTACTAAAAAGAAGATAGAATAGTTTCTTCAATGGACTGCAAGAGAATTTCAGCCAACACCGGGGATAGTGGTGACCCCATTGGTGCACCCTCGGTTTGATGAAAAATCTGATGATTGAACATAAAATAGGACCTTTTTGCAATAAATCTAAGAGCAGTCAAAACAGCTTCAATTTCAACAGGGGAAATAGAGGGATCAAGAGCAATTTTTGAACAAATAATAGAATGCACAGATGACAACGGGACACTAGGAAACAGAGAAACAACGTCCAGTGAGGCCATTATAAAATTTGTTCCAGGGTGGATAAATGGTGCAATACGATCAATTGCCTGAGTTGTACTGTTGATAGAAATAGAAGAATTCTGAGTGAGAGGTTTGAGGTACGAGGCCAGAGCCGCTTCAAAGGGGCGAATAGGGCTAGCATAGCCGGAAACCAATAACTTCATAGGCTGTCCCGCCTTGTGAGTTTTAAGTTTTCGAAAGGCCTCAGGGACCCTCGGTCCCACCGGTGGTTTCATCTTGCTAGAAATAGAAAGTGGAAGACGGCCGTGATTTTTTTATTTTGCTGAGTTCAGCTATAGTGGCGGTAGTAGGGTCTGTCTTGACCACACGGTGAGGCACCAGGGCGATAGCTTGTTCCTTTTTTTGTTGGTAGTCTTGACTATTCATAATGATAAGTTGCTGGGCCTTATCAGCACCAAGAAAAGACAGAGTAGGGTTACGAGAAAGTTCTATTAATTGTTTCCTATTGTACCTCAGCCTTGGTGAAGTGGTATATGGTTGAGAACAAATCTTGGCAAGGTTATAACGAATGGGTTCACGTTCCATCTCAGGGAGGGTGTTGATAATCTGTTCTAGTTGAGGAATAAGACGAGTTGAGTTAATACGAGATACAGGATAACTAAATTTAAACCCTTTATTTAGTGCTGGGGTTTGAGGGTCAGTCAGTTGTACGGAATTAAGGTTAATGAATGAAGCAGGTCTAGTATTTAATCCAATAAGTACAGGCGAAAAATTTTTGTGATGGTACCTGTTAGGATTAAAGGCAACTAGATAGCAAAGTTTTTTAATTTGCCGCTTTTCGATGGCAGACCTCTTGGTTTGGAGAGATGTAAAGAATTTCGTAAGTTTGATACCAAAAGTTAGTTGGTGTGCAATACCAGAAAGGTGAATATAAGCTCGATAAGTTTTCCGGCTTAAAAGGTCAGAATAACTATATTTCCTACGAATTTCAGCACTTAGTCTCTTGTCTTCGGTGTTGGAAACGACCAATTGGTCCCTATATGAGATAATATAACACTTGACCAAGAAGAACCTAGGAATTACATGTAGCGAGCGACAGTTAACCAAAAAATTTAAATGAGTTTCATTAATCATCAACTTACGACGTATCGAGAAGGCCCTTGCTGCTCTCTCCATGGTTCGGGCAAAATCAAGGTACAACCACAGTGAAGATTTGTAGCATATTAAGAATCTCGCAGCTAGATGAGTATACCAAAATTAAATACAACGTGCTGATTGTTGAACTAATATATACACTTGCTGTCTTAAAGCACGATAAAAACCACAATGGGCTCCCTAAAACACTCAATAAAATCACATTTATTAAAAATTCTAAAAGATCGTTTACGTTATGGCAACCTATGTATAAACTTGTTACGTGTAATTGAGATAACGAACCTATGTCTATATATTCTTGCTGCTTCCGAGTGTTTCGGGGCTTTATTCAGTGACTTGATAATGAGGTCTTGAGACCTCGAAAGCGCTCGTCGGTGTAACGTAAATGGGCTTTTAGAATTTTTAATAAATGTGATTTTATTGAGTGTTTTAGGGAGCCTATTGTGGTTTTTATCGTGCTTTTTAAGACAGCAAGTGTATATATTAGTTCAACAATCAGCACGTTGTATTTAATTTTGGTCAATTTGCTGTTGTTCTGGCAAATGAACTGCTAATCTTAGTATAAAATGAGATTTTTCCGACATGCTGAACTAATTCATTCGCCGCATTGCTTCAGGAGCAGTAACATTTCTGCCATCAAGGAAAGTTAATATCTCATCAGGATCAACAGCACTATTTTCCTTTTGAAGTCTAACAGATGCAGCATCATATCCTTTACGTATTGATATAGGTATTTAACACTCTTTACAGATGCACAAACTTCAACATTGATATGAGCGTTGAATTTCTTTAATAGCCAGGGATTATATGGCACAACCCATCGATTATTATCAATGTCATGCCGACCTACTTTCACAGGATCCATAGATCGACTTCTATAGATAATGTATCCATTAAAATTCTCTTCTGTTGCTTCTCTGAACTCTTTTGGAAATTGTTTGCAACATATTCCATTTTCATGCACGGTAAATTTTGATTTAAAGCACCACAGGGGCCATGGATCATGCATTTTGAGACAATTTCAGATAGCCTTGGATTGACATCAATACTTGGTAATTCTGCACTTACATATTTGTCAATATCATCTTTTGCACGTATCTTTGTTCTTGAATCTAATATTAGTAAAATGTGAGCATGATGTAAACCTCGCTTTTGAAATTCAATTACATAAATATATGCAATGACAACTCCAAATATATTGCGCTTTAAAATATCATTTGATAACTCTGATAATTTCATTTAAAAAATTTGGACAATAATGTCTGGTCTATTTTCAGGTCTTTGAGGGCGTTGCACTGCCTTCAAAATTTCAGGCCATGCAGGATTGCAAGTAAATGTAATAAACAGATCTGGTCGTCCAAATTTCCTGACAATAGCCATTGCAACCTGATAATTTTGCTGCATGTATCTTGAGCTTCCTTGAAAAGTAGAGGGCAATATTATTAGCTTGCCTGCTCGTAAATTTTCATTTTGTACACGGGACTCTTTTGCATCTAAACGTCCTTTGTACAGCTCAATTCTTAAGTCTTTCTGATTCATCCGTATGTAGTTCAGCCGGGATCCTTCTGTTTTAACATACGCATCAACAATATATTGTTGAAACAATTTTCCGCTGCTGTGCAAAAAGGTAAAACCACTGTGCACTGAAAGACGGTATGCATAATACTGCAGCTGGTTTACCCGCACTCGCTTGACTGATCGGCGTTCTTCAACATGCTCTATGCCATTGAACAAACCACATTCCCCTCTAGGAAAATGCAGAGGATAAACCATTGGGTCACTGCATTGATTTAATGGTGATATAGTTTTGCAACTATCCCCAATTGGATAGATGCAAATATCTCGATTTGCAGGTGGTTCTCCATCATCCCCGACAAATATTGCTGCAACTTCTGTCTTTGAAGCAGGTGCATTGTGCCTTCGCAAATCTAAATTAGGCTGCTCCATAAATATAATTTTTACGTCTATTGCAAAATTGGATTGTATTAATTGATGCATCTTTTGATATGAATCGGCAAAAGGATTTATATTTCTCATTAACAAATCCAATTTCTCCATCACAGTCCGTAAACAGCCTTGGTTTTTCTCCATGCGTATGTTGCTTGCTTCACCGGAATCAAAGATATATAATTGTCCTTAGCCAGGTTTGTTTTGCCGACTGGTATATAGGAGAGAAATCTTGTGATATATTTCTCCATGTATTCGATTATGAAAAAGCCTTTGATTCGGTGAAACCATCAGCAGTTACAATGGCTCTGAAATCCTGCGGTATTGAAGATGCGTACATTAATATTATTAATAACATCTATGAAAATGCTAGTGCAAAATTAGGCTGTTTGAAAGTACAACACACATAAAAATTGGAAAAGGAGTGAGACAAGGTGACACCATATTTCCGAAGCTCTTTAATGCCACATTGGAAAATGTCTTTCAATCACTCAACTGGGAAAACAAAGGGATAAAGATTAATGGAGATTATCTAACCCACCTTCGTTTTGCTGATGACATAGTCATTTTTGGAACTACCCCATCAGAGCTGCAGAGTATGATCCAGGAACTTGCTGACAAGAGTAAAGAAGTGGGATTAAAAATGAACTTTCAGAAGACAAAAGTGATGTACAATGCTTTTACAAGAAATGAAGATTTATCGATTGATGGAGAAAAGCTGGAGATAACAGACACGTACGTTTATCTTGGACAGCAGATATCAAGTGAGGGTCACATTAGTGAAGAAATTAATCGGCGTACAAAACTTGCCTGGAGAGCTTTTGGAAGAAACAGCATAATTTTCAAGAGCAATATGCCATTATGTCTTAAAAGAAAAGTGTTTGATCAATGCATCCTTCCAATGCTTACGTATGATGCAGAGACGTGGACCTTAACTAAAAGAGACATACAAAGGCTGCAGACAACTCAAAGTAGCATGGAGAGGTGCATGCTTGGTGTAACCAGGAGAGATAAGAAGAGGAACTCGTAGATCCGAAAAATGACAAGAGTGGAAGACATCATGATCAGAGTTAAATTCCTGAAATGACAATGGGCTGGACATACTGCCAGAAGAACAGACCATCGATGGACAGCCGAAATTTTAGATTGGATTCCAAGGGACAGGAAAAGACCCAGAAGAAAACCACATGGAAGATGGGTGGATGAAATTCGAAAGTATGCGGGAGTGACATGGAGGAGACTGGCACAAAACAGACCGTTGTGGAGGAATCTTGGGGAGACCTTCGTCCAGCAGTGGATTGATAAATGTTGCCATTGATGATGATGATGATGATGATACGGAAGCAGTCTGGTCCAATCCCAGGCGGTGTCTTTATTTCAGCACCCATCGAAGCAAAAGCTAAAGCTGCATTGTATTCACGGACATGCTGACGATAGTTTTTTGCTTCATCAGAATTATCACTTAACAGATCTTTCAACAGATCAGGAGTTTCAGTCAAGTTCTGTAACGAAACTTTACCATCATGACAGCATTTTGTATATTTTTTAGTGGAATTGAGTTCACTTTTCCAATAAAGTGCATTACAAAAATTACACACCTCTGTCATGTTTCCATAATTATGCTCTTCGACGACAACTTCAATTTGCGAATCGCTTGTCCATTGACATGTCCGGTCACACATCCGGAAACGCTTTGCATTTATTTGGCTTAATCGATTTCTGCGATTTTCACTACTTTCCCTGGCTCGATAAAGTCTATCTGCTTCATTTCTTAATAATCTTCTTTCATTAGTCCTTTCTGGTGTTTCATTGGCAAATTGTGCTCTTCTCGTTGCATTATAAGAAATAATGCTAACTTCACGTCGCACAGACATTTCGAATAAACAAAATTCTTATATAGATTAGAAGAATAACGACAAACTATCTAAATCTAAAATTCTCTAAATGGTTTTTTCTCTCTCGAATAAATTTGAATAATAACTAAAAACTAACTAAAATTCTCTAAATGATTATTTCTCGGTAATGTATCCGGAGGCAGGCGTGTTTGTTTACGCTCTGTGCGTTGCCATTCTGCAACACATTTGTGAAATCATAAAATTTACGATTTACGAATAGTAAAAAATTATGAAGAAACGCTTAATGTATTTATATTTACATACAGTATAACTTCATAATATGAAGGGTTCACTCCTTTCCTGAAAACAAAAAGTGTTTACTTACTTCGATCTGCAGGCTGACGTCAGTGGTGATACTTACTTCTGACGTCACGATCTAAACCTGACAGCAATCCTGAATGTTTTCCATGTGTAAGTTGCTAATAAATTATGAACGGAGATACGATAATGAAGTCTTGATCGAAATTTGGCAATGTGGAAACGCAATTAAGCCTTTTGGCAATTGTAAATTTAAGAATGCGGAAACGCAATTAACCCTAACAGGAGATAATTCAGACAACCATGTTTGTTTTCGCCCTATTCGTTGCCATTCGGCTAATGATAAAGTAGACCTCTTTTTTGCACCACGTACATAAGCAAAATTCTTATATATGTAGATTACAAAATTTTTCCCAATGCAATATTACCACCTCAGCGCTCTTAACAACAATAGAAAAAGGAATTTCAAAGTACCGCAAAGTGAGAATGGGTTTAAAGACTAACTCTACCTTCAAAACACTAACTGTGCAGCTTTTCTGTTCCACAATATCCACAAAACATCACTCTCTATTCATGCAATGTCGCCATTTTGTATTTCCCTAACTCACTGTCACAGCATTACCAAAATGTAAAAGCTCTTCTGGGAAGTAATGCACCGTTCTGGTAAAAATGTTAAACGAAGAAGTACGAATTTTGCATAAAAAAAAGGTGAAGGTTAAATAGAGGTATACGTCACATAAATAACAATTTGTTTCACCCTCAAAAGGCCACTTTCATTCATTTAAATTTCGGATTGTCAATTTGAGTGACAAATAAATAAAATAGAATCCGATTCTTAAAAGAGATGGCATATGGAATAGACAATAAGCACCCTCTGACAGGCAGTAATAAATTTCCGTACTTTCATTGCAAACGCAATACTGCATTGATTTATTTATTTGATACGGGAAATTAACTCAAAGTCTCAGAATCAATGTTTGTATCTTACTAACAATATTCTTGTGTTTAGTTCTTTATTTAGAAGTGTAACTGGCAGAAACAGCACAACTGTCCCAATAACGGATTTTCTTGACATACCTGCTGAACCTATCTGGCAACGTGGAGGAAGAATTCCCGGAGGAAATCCTGGATATCCTGTGCTACACAGGAAATTAGCGGTGAAAAGTATTTTGATATTTTGCATGAGATCCGGAAGGAATTTATCCGGAACACATCGTCCTTGTACGCTGATGGAAAATGGTGGAAAAGTAAAGTCATTTTTTTTTGTCAGCTCTTTCTTTCGAATCATTTACTTCAGGAATCCACCAATGAAAAAAAAAAGTCTTCATTTGTTTACTCACAGCTGTCAAACAACAAAATCGAAGGAACGTAAAGTTTTTTTTAGCAGAATTAATTTCCCTCAAACTGTAAAGTAGCATCGGGGTTGCTCAACATTTGCGCCAAAAATACTGGATTGTTTGAATATCTCCTCTTGCCCCTTCTCACCACTTTCCGAAAAAAAAAAAAAATAGAAAAAAACAGGAAATACTTTGTCGAAGGAAGAATTTTATCGTCGAGTTATACCTTTTTCTTGCAAAACGGAAACGAGCCAAAAGGTAAACTTTTCACTCTCAGTCTACACCAAATATTGAGCCGGATTTTTATTTTATTAAAAGTGCTGGGATTTCTAGTGATCGTTTTTTTACGCTTTCCAACCGTAGGTTGAAGAAGCGTATATGCTCCAGCTTTGTCCGTCCGTCCGTCCGCGAGATAACTTGCGTAAAAATAGTTCGATTTCGAAGAAATTTTAGTATGTGGTAGGGGACCACCTGGGGACGAACTCTATTCAAAATGGGACAAATGGGGTTAAAGGTCACGATGTAGGAGCGGGATCCATTCCATTGCCCTTATGCGTCATAACTTGCGTAAATATGGTTCGATTTCAATGAAATTGTACTATGTGGTAGGGGACAGCCTGGGGACGAACCCTATTCAAAAATGGGTGAATTGGGTTCAAAGGTCAGGACTTAAGAGAGGGATGCATTCCATTGCCCTTTGCGTCATAACGTGCGTAAAAATGGTTCGATTTCGATGAAATTACAGTATGTGGTAGGGGACCACCTGAGGACGAACCCTATTGAAAATGGATGAAATGGGGTCAAAGGTCAGGTCATAGGATTGCGATCCATTTCATCGCCCTTATCCCATATTATTAAGGTGGACGTCAAGTAATTTTGCTTCCTATACTTCCAATGGGAAAACTTTTGTACACATTTCCTTCACAATTAATGTGTTCTCAAGGATGAAAATTTGAACATCGATTAAAATAACTTCATATTATAACTTGGAATACTTAATATTTGCTAAACCATAACCATAATTTTATTAAAAATCAATAACTTTTCCTTTGGTTTTAGTGGAAGTTCAATCTATACATATATACACCTGAGCACCAAATTACGTGGGAGATAGGCAATGTATATTAGGACAAGGTCCTTTATAATGCTGTTACACACGTAGTTTTCCTTTGGTGGTGTTGAAAACAGAAAAAGCATGGCGCGACCTGTACTTTGATGACGTCAGTAGACAAACAAATACTGGATTGCATAACTATGGTTATGTTTTAGAAATTATTAGGTATTCCAAGTTATGAAATGAAGCTGTTTTAATCGATGTTCAAATTTTCATCCTTGTGAACGCATTAATTGTCCAGAAAAAAGATGGCGTGACCTGTATTTTCATGACGTCAGTAGCCAAACAAATGTTGGATTGCATAATTATGGTTATGTTTTAGAAAATATTAAGTATTGCAAGTTATAAAATGAAGATATTTTAATCGATGTTCAAATTTTCATCCTTGGGAACGCATAAATTGGGAAGAAAACGTGTACAGAAACTTTTCCATTCGAAGTAGAGGAAGCAAAATTACTTGACGTCCACCTTAAAGTAGCAATTCTTGTATCTATGTAAAGTTTATTTTGAAAACGGCTCTAAGGATTTTGATGAAAGTCGTTAACCTATCGTTTTCTGGTACTAGAAATCGATTTAGCTTGATCTCGACTTTAGGGAAATTCGTTTAGTGGGTTAAATAACCACCCCGAATTACCACGTTTTTAGTGTAGTGTCATGGCGTCGAGCCATTAGATGTTAGCGCGCGGTCACGCCATCTATCTCATTACGACACGCGTTGTGCGTAGATCCTATTAAAGTTTTATGACGTCACACTCTTGCGAGCAGATGGTAGCGATTCCCATCTCCTCATTACGTCACGCGTTTTGTGCGTATTTTCGCCCGCACGATAACTCGCGTAAAAATCGTTCGATGTCGTTAAAATTGTAGTATGTGGTAGGGGAACACCTGGGAAGGAACTCTATTGAAAGTGAACGAAATGGGGTCAAAGGTCAGGACATAGGCGAGGGATCCATTACACTGCTCTTATGCGTCATAACTAACGTAAAAAAGGTTCGATTTCGATAAAATTTTAGTATGTGGTAGGGGACCACCTAGGGACAAACCCTATTGAAAATTGGCGAAATGGGGGTCAAAGGTCAGGACATAGGAGCGGAATCACTTCAATCGCCATTATGCATCATAACTTACGTAAAAATGTTTCGATTTGGATGAAATGTTATGTTGTAGGGACCTGCCTGGGGGCGAATCCTAAAAAAAATGGGCGAAATGGGGTCAACCGTTAGGACACAGAAGCGGGATCTATTCCATAGTCCTTATGTAACATAACTTATGTAAAATTCCTTCGATTGCGACAAAACTTTATCATGTTATTTCGGAGGTACACTGAACCAGTTCTGTTGAATATTATTGAAATGGGATCAAAGGTCAGGGCACAGGAGTGAGATTTATTCCATAGCCATTTTCCTCATAACTTGAGTAATAACTTGAGTAATGATTTCTAGTATGTGGGAAAGCGTATCATAATCAATGCATTGCATGATTTTACTAACTTGTTTACGCTTTCCAAGGTTGAAGAAGCGTATATGCTCCAGCTTTGTCCGTCTGTTTGTCTGCCTGTTCGCACGATAACTCGCGTAAAAATTGTTCGATTTCGATTAAAATTTAGTATGTGATAGGAGACAACTAGAGACGAACCCTATTGAAAATGGGCGAAATGGGGTCAAAGGTCAGTACATAAGAGCGGGATCCATTCCATCGCCCTTATGCGTCACGACTTAGGTAAAAATGCTTCGATTGCGTCAAAACTTTATCATGTTGTTCCAGAGTTATACTGAACCGGTTCTGTTGAAAATAATCGAAATGGGGTCAAAGGTCAGGGAACAGGAGCGAGATTTATTCCACAGCCATTATATTCATAACGTGAATAAAAATGTTTCTGTTGCGACAATAGTATCTTGTTCCGGAGGTATACTGAACTAATTCTGTTTAATATCATCGAAACGAGGTCAAAGGTCAGGGCACAGGAGCGAGATTTGTTCCACGGCCATTATACTCATAACTTGAGTAATGGTTTCTGGTATGTTGGAAAGCGTATCATAATCAATGCATTTCATGATTTTACTAACTTGTTTGATTTTCACACGTTTTCTGGATACATATAAGGTGTAGCTTCACTGTATAATGGACTTCGCTTATTGTATTCATTTCTTGACGGGGGTATTTTAATAGAAATTTTTTGATAATATTGCTAACTGATGAAAAATGAAATCGGAAATGATTGGACTATGGAAAGCAGTGGAAGAGCAGTGGAATAAAACACCACTATCAATTTTAAGAAATGCCTTGCTGCTATCTTGGAAATCTAGATATAGGTATCCACTGAAAGGGCTATCAGATAGAACATTTAAGAAATAATTTTATTTTAAACATTAATGATATTACTGTAAGGTAAGCTACATTTTTCGTTTCGACAAAAAGTTTAAAAGGCTGAATTTCGTAAAATTATTTTTTCTTGTGAACTGATGCCACCGAATTCTTTCCTTCCGACCAACCAGTCAGAGGAGCTACCACTCAAACATGAAAAAAAAAAAAAGGTCACGCAAGTGAGCTAATCAGAGTGATGCTTGCGGCGCGAGTTATTCTTCGCTGCTTTCTCACAGAGTCTAATTTAAATTAGGAACCAAAGGAGCCTGTGACGTGTCTTCCCGCAGGACGCACATGAGATAAAGGCAGATAGCAATCAGAGCACATGTCCGCGTAGCTCAGTTGGGAGAGCGACTCACTCCGGAGAGAGGGCGCCAGAACTGCGTTTTCACAAGCTGTTGACTGCAATCAGAAACATAAAATAACCGTAATGAATAGAAGCAATAATTGAATTGAATTCAGTTGAGAGATACAATTGGGAGAGTGGCAGATTGGAAAAAAAGTAACAAGGACTATGATACCGAATTTTCGGTTATAATGAGCATGTCTTTTGAATCCGTTCATACGCGAATTACATTTATCAGAGCTATTCAAAGTCAATGGAACCGGTTAGGAAAACGGTCAACCGGTTTCTATAATCGATAAAACATCTAGAAATAGAAACAGCTAGTTAGTTCCACCAGCGGCTAAAAAGCATGTTACCACCAAAATTAAAAAACCAGCGGCTAAAAAAGCATGTTACTACCAAAATTAAAAAATGGTGCATAAAAAGTTTCTCATAGAACAAGAAAGGCATCAGAGACAAAGAGATTTTCAAATCAAACAGTTAAAAAATGAAATATAGAAAAGGAAATCTTGTATAAGTCTACGTCTGCTAGCGGAAAAATTTTCCATAATGGAAAAGTTGAAAATAGGCAAAAATATTCTTCATGGAAAAGCTATGTTAAGGAAAAAGAACTTTTCAAATACGTCTCCCGGAAGCAGAGATAGCGAAAAAAAAAAAAAAAAAAGTTTCGATCTTTATGTACCTACCAGAAAATCTTTGCATTATTTAAAGAGCATAATGCTCCACATCTCTGTTGTAGCAAATGGCATACAGTAAAAATGAAATTGCTCAGTATTGATTTTAGGAGCTGCGATGCTTTGCAAATTGAAGTACACGAACACCACATACCGACAAAATTATGAACCACAAAATTCTACATATACTAACTAGCCTAAAGTGTTCTACATAGTAAATGCATCCGGTGTTGAAACAATTTTTTTAAATCGGACCTGTAGAAGCAGAGATATTGAGGAAAACACATTAAGCTTTTGTGACCACTAGCGACGAAAGTGTGCATTATTTCGGGTAGAAAATACGCACACAGAGTTTCCTTAGTTAGTAGTATCTGACTGAAGAAAATAGTTTTAAAATTGGGTTTTTAGTCCCGCAGATATTGCTGTAAAGGAAAACGTGCGTTTACGCCCTCTGGTGGCAGACCAGTGTGTTAAAAATTTTTTTAAAATCATATGAGAAACATTTTGCAACGAAAACGCTGTCCAACAAAGAATTTTTTTTTTTTCGAATCGGACTCTTAAAAGCAGAGATATCAAAAAAAATAAGATATACATCTACGCTTCCTGGTGAGAAAACATTGCATTATTTTAAGAAGAAAGTACAGTAGAACCCCCAGTAATCCGGAACTCCAATTATCTGGATCGCTTGTTCTTCTTTAAAGACCAAGTAAAATTAAGATTTTTGTTGATTTATTCACGCGTTTTTAGGGTTTTTGTTCATTTAAATAACACAAAATGATAATGCAGTAGAATAGATATTTATTTTTTAAACTGCATAACATTTGTTATTATAAAATACGATGCACGAAAAATTAAATTTCCTCACTTCAATTAATAAATACGTATTTGGCCTACAGAAAAAAAAAACCCAATTATCCTTATTTTCCGAATAAGCGGATGGGCTGTGGTCCGAGTTAATCCGGATATTTGGAGTTCCACTGTATTTTCAAAAGGATTTTCGATGTGAGCGATATCCACAAAAGAATGTTTTCAATCGAGTTTTGAGGAGCTCAGATTTTGCTGCAAATATATCAGAAGTCCTTGCGCCCCTGGTGGTAAAACCATTCTTTAACAACTATTAGAAATCATATGCAAAGCATTTCACATCAGGAACTGTATCAGGAGCAGGAAGAATTTTTCGTATCGGAATTTTAGAAGCAGAGATATCGGAGAAAACGCAATTTACCTCTACGCCCCTAGCGGAAAGTCTATGATTTATTTGAAAATTTTGAAATTATATGAAAAACATGTCTCATCTGAAACTCTATCCAAGAAAGAAGATTTTTTTTTTCAAATTGGACCATTACAAGCAGAGATATATTGACTAAAATAAGATATACATCTACGCCTCCTATCGGAGAAACCATGCATCATTTTAAGAAGAAAATATTCCGGAAAGGTTTATCGACGTGAGTGGTATCGGTCCACGAACGATTTTTTTTTCAATCGAGATTTTAAAGCTCAGATTTTGCTGCAAATACACCAGGGCCAGAAATTAACACTTACTTCTCCTGGTGACCAAACCAGTCTTTACCAAAAATTAGAAATCATATGTAAAAGATTTCCCATCAGGAGCTATACAGTATCCGCTGCGAAAAGAAGTTTTCAAATCAGAGTTTTAGAAGTTGAGATATTGGGGGAAACGCAATTTAATTTTATGCCGCTCCGCAGGAAATCTATGCGTAACTTGAAAAAGTGCCTACACCTAACATAGTTTTCGACATAAATGGAATCGAAAGGTAAAATAGTTTTTTCAATCGGATGTTTAGAAGCAAATATATGGAATAAAATGTATTTTGAATTCGACATCATCTGCACTTACGCCCTTTAGCGGCGAAATTGTGCATCGTAATAAATAAAATAAAAAAAAAAACGAAACACAGGATCGTCATTCGCACATGTCAAGCTTTCTAACGCAACAATGATTTTTCAAATCGGCTAATAGTTGCAGAGATATGGTGTCCACAGATGGACGAACGGACGGACACACCGGTAACATGAGCACGATCTTCTTGACGTGCTTAAAAAACAGAAAAACGAAACAAAGGACAGAAAATGAAACAAACACTTTCATAAGGCATAGTAATATCAGCGTTTAATAGATTTTACAAGATTTTAGAATTAATTCCTTTCCAAATAAGGAATATTTAGTGGTAAGTCTTTTTCAGTCAGCATGGGAACGTTCGATGGCACTTTCTACGGCGGAAAGAGTAATTAGTTAGAGTTGTAAAAGAAAGTTGCTAGGTAATCACGCTATGTATTGAATATCCTGTTCAGAAAACGTGAAGTGCTTTTTGTCGTTTCATTGGGCTACACTTCAATCTTCTACATTGTGAACTGGCAAGCGCATCGAGACGACTAGATTAGTTTATTGCTAAGGAAGAGTCGAAGAAACGCTCTCCCCTCTGAGTTAGGGGTCAAAAAGGTCTAGGAAATGGTCTGAGAAGAAAGACTTTTCTGATCTCCAGACAACGACAGCGAAACAGAATAAAAGGTTACGTAAATACGGAAGAGCGAATAATTAGGAAACCATATGTAACGAGATTTAAGTTGTGCAGTCATTTTGGAAGCGTTTGGCCATAACTCACAACGCTGGCGAAGCGGGTTGGTGAGTGTGGGATAGCATTTCCTCTAATCCCGATGGTATAGTTATACCGCTATTGGCGGTCGTCAGAGCCCCTTTAGTGGGAACAGGATGCACCACGAGAAGGCGGGATCGACATTTGTCAAGGAGGGGCTGGAGAGACTGGCGCAAGACAGATCATTGTGGAAAGAGGCTTGGAGAGACCTTCGTCCAGCAGTGGATTGATAATGGTTGACAATGATGATGAAGTAACGAGAAAACTGAGAGATTCAAGTGGTAATTTAGTAAGATCTAGGATACTCTTCTAGGACAGGCTGTGCACATAAGTTGAAACAAATAATAAATTAATTGAAACTGCAACTTTCTCAACTATCCCTTTACTATTTGCTTTCTGCGATGAGCTACAATTAGTCTTAACAAGTTAGCAAAAACAGTTGATTGGGATACGCTTTCCAACATACCAGAGATCATTACTCAAGTTATGAGGAAAATGGCTGTGGAATAAATCTCGCTCCTGTGTCCTAACCTTCGACCCCGTTTCGATGATATTAAACAGAACCGGTTCAGTACATCTCCGGAACAACATGATAAAGTTTTGTCGCAATCGAAGCATTTTACGTAAGTTTATGGCGCATAAGAGCAAGGGAATGGATCCCGCTCCTATGTCCTGACCTTTGATCCCATTTGTCCCATTTTCAAAAGGGTTCGTCCCCAGGTGGTCCCCTACCACATACTAAAATTTCATCGAAATCGATGCATTTTTACGCGAGTTATCGTGCGGTCGGACGGACAGACAGACGGACAAAGCTGGAGCGTATACGCTTCTTCAACCTACGGTTGCAAAGGGTAAAAAATCGAACCAGAACAGGGCTTATAGTAAAGCAAAATAGCCCTCTTACATTGCACTGATAAGCGATAGATGCTTTCATTTTCTATTAATTCCTGTTTGTTTAAAATACTATTTTGCATGACAAAAGCAGAAGTTTATACAGGCACGTCGACGAAGGTATCGGCATTGTGTCGGTAGTTTCCCCCGCAACAGTTTTTTTTTTTTTCACCCTGGAAAGCCGGCGCTTGCTCGTGCGTATATGTCGCAGGCAACAGGCGTGCTTATTTCCGCATGAGCAACACACATAAAGCAAAAGGAATAGAAAGAAAGAAAGAATATACGCAAGTGGATGTGGAACTGCCGCGGAATGTAAAACGGCATGTCCAAGAATAAGGCAGTCAGTGACGAACAAAGCGAAAAAAAAATCAATGAAATATGAACGAGAAAACAAACTGAAAGTGAAGCTGGCGGCACGAAGACCGGCAGCAGAAAGAAGAAATCAAACAAGCGATATGTTTCGGGAAAGAGCACGATGATGCGGAATTGTGATGCGTGAAGTGACGAGCATGTTACGTCATCGATAACAAGTTGGTTTCGCCTTTTGCGTGACCGCCGAGCCACCTGCTGCAGTTCGCACTCATCAACATCTCATACCTCTGTGCCAGGAGATGATCATCTATCTGCCTTTGCGTGCCCCTTTCGGCTAATCAGACGATAAGGTCAGGTTGACACGGATATCCATGGCGACGAAGGAAACCATGAACGGGTGCGAGAATTGTTACGCGCGCACAATAAATGATTTGTTCTCCGTGAGGCGACTGCTGAAGAAAGAAGGATTTAATTTTTCCCTTTCAACTACGCGCATAAATTCGGGAGGAAATAATGAATTATTATTATTTTTTTTTTTTTTTGTGATGGTAATTGCTTTAATATGCTTCACGGCCCGCAATTTCATGGAATTAGCATGTTTAGGAAACAGAACGTCCTTTCAAAGAATGAATTTATTTCAATTCAACGCATCTTCCTGATGTTTTGTAACATCTGATGAATGGAGCTGGGAAAGGTAATTCTTCAACTGGTATCATGTAACAAATGAAATTAAGGGGGGGGGGGAGAAACCAAATTTCCTGGAAATAGAATTAACTTCAGAACTTAAAAAGAAAAACAAGTTTGGCATCTTATTGAGTTGAATATTCCTCATAAAAAAAATGACCAAACCACAGAATAATCGCCTGATAATGTGTATAGCAGATGAAATAAGATTTTACTGTTCTGCTTTCTCTGAACATACTTATTTATAAAAAAAAAAAAAAAAAGGAGAGCGGAAGACTAAGATTTCAAAGAAACGAGTTTAACATATCAGGCAATGGAATGGTGTTCGGAAGAAATAAGGTGCTTTAATGGGTAAAAAAATGGGGGGTGTATACTTCCCACATTGAATTCATAGATCACAGTCATTATGTTTAATCGTTGGTTAATGATACCTCGAACAGTCATTACATTACGACCAACCTCTAGCCTAGAGAAATGAACGCTCCTGGTGACCGAACGGTGGCGCAGGTGTAGGTCACGGAGCAGTATATATACAACCCGAGGACCGGCTTTCGGTTAGTAGAGTGTTCGGAGTCACAATAGGAAAAGCTGCCGATTTATCGGAGTTTGATAAAGGACAAATTGTGACTGCACGGTGCCTCGGAAATACAATATCGGAAACATCACGGCCTGTGGGTTGTTCACGTGCCGCTGTAGTGAGTACGTATCAAAAGTGGTGCATAGATGGCCAAACGACGAACCGTCGTCCAACCGGTTGTCGTCCGCAGCTCATTGATGACAGAGAGAAGCGGAGACGCCGCCCCGGTGGCGAAGTGGTCTAAACGATGACTTCTGATCATTCGTCTGAAAAGGGTCAGGGTTCGAATATCGGTGAGGCATGGATGTTGTGTTTGTCTTACGGCACTGGCTCTCTCCCTTCCCTGGAACCAGTGACCCTAAATTAGGGACGGGCGACTGCTTACAGCCCATTGAGTTGCTCACGGTGGTCGTTAAACCTCCAATAATAAAAAAAGAAGAAGAAGTGGAGATTGTCGCGCATCGTTCACGGCGACCACAGAGCCACAGTGCAACAAATCACCTTCAGCTAAAACAGTTGTGATCAGGGCAATGTGTCACAGCACACATTTCATAGCGGCTTTCTGCGCATGGGCCTGCGTAGCCGAAGACCCGTTCAGGTCCCCATGCTCAATGCACGTCATCGCCAACAATGCATGAAATGGGCCCAAGATCATCGAGATTGGACCTTCGATGACTGGAAGAAAGTGGCCTGATCTGACAAATCAAGACTCCTGGTGCATCACGTAGAGGGCCGAGCGCGGATACGCCGACTACCAACAGAGGCTATGGCACCTGGATGCACTGTTGGGCGGAAAAAGGGCGGTGGCATGCTGTGGGCGATGTTTTCTTGAGACACTTTAGGCCCCATTATTCCAATAGCACAATCCCTGACAGCTGTTAGGTATCTGAACATCGTTGCGGACCAAGTTCGCCCTATCATAGCAACTCTGTTCCCTGCTGGTGATGGCCATTGCCAACAGGATAATGCGCCATGCCACACTGCATTCTTAAAAAATATGTGGTAGGTTGCACCAAAAAGTGGTGCTACACCAGCTGCACTACTTTCAGGGAAAAGATACACCATTGTGTCGCGCAAACAAAACCCAACAACATGGTGCGATTTTGCATCACGTTATGGCATCAGATTGCATCACATAATGTGCAAGGTTGCACCATGTTGTTGGGATTTGTTTGCGCGACACAATGATGTATCTTTTCCCAGAAAGTAGTGTAGCACCACTTTTTGGTGCAATCTACCACAAAAATTTTTAACAATGTGTCTGAATCGTCAAGAAGTAGTTCGAGGAACATGCTGGTGACTTTCTGTTAATGTTCTGGTCTCCAAATTCACCTGACATGAACCCAATCAAACATTTGTGGTTCGACTTGGAAAAGCGGGTTCACGCAAAATCACCACCACCACCCGGAAATGCACAGGAACTGAATGACCTGCTGTTTACATTATGGTAACCTAGGATACCTATCGCCACCTCATCGAATCGATGCTTCTCCGAGTGGCCGTTGTTTTGAAGGCTAAAGGGTGTCCTTCAGCTTATTAGGTAGGGTGTCATAATGGCTCATCCATGTAGGATAAGTATAACGGATTTCGGGTTCTTTACAATTGCATTGCCATGAAATAAAAGTGTCATGTGTCATTAAAACAATAAAGGTGTTATTTGACCTGAAAATATGACGTCATTCATCTAAGGAATTAATCGATTGTTAAGGAAAAGCTCTGCTTGCTACAATCTTACAAAATTCGAAACACACGCAAAAAGAGAGCGCAAGTGATTTTTCAAAACAATTAATCTCCTTAGAGCCGCATAAGGAGTGTGAGTTAATTATCCGCAGGGCATTTATGTACAAAAACCGTATATTACAACAACTGCGAACGAACTGGGATAAACTTTTCTTTTTCTTTTTAGATTGGGGGTTTAACGACCACCGTGAGCAACTCAATGGGCTAAAGGCAGTCGCCCGTCCCTAATTCAGGGCCACTGGTTCTAGGGAACGGAGAAAACCAGTGCCGTAAGACAAACACAACATCTGTGCCTCACTGGAATTCGAACCCTGAGCCATCTCGGACGAATGGTCATAAGCTATTGCTTAGACCACTGCGCCACAGTGGTGGCAGGTCACGAATTTTCAACACAATCTTGCTTCTAAATTCACATTGTCCAGCGTTGCACGCAGGTTCACACAACCTGTAAAGAAACTCTTGACGCTCAATGTTCTGTGATTGGCTTACGTAATCACGTGATGCAATCGAGACCGTCTCGTGGGAGAAATTAACCTGAAGGAAAGAGTAAAGCTGCTTTTGTGATCAATATCAACATGGATTACAATGTTACGACAATAAAATCGAGTTTTCCGAAAATTATGACTATAAAATTTTGCAATTAGAAAAGAAGGAAGGGGAAATTTTTACTTGCTTTTTAAAGAAAAATTATTGACGAAAGAATCAGTTAAGGTAAGTTTCCGGGACGTTTTGACAACACTAATATTCAGGGCCCGGGTATATTACCTCAAAGAAGTATTTGCTTAAGAAAACGACCATAATATGGATTGAAAGTTCAGAGAGAGAGAATAAAATTTTTGCGGAGAGAATAAATAATAAGGATACCTCTAAAATAAATTCGTATTACAAATATTTAAAATTTATGGGTTTCACTAAGGAATAAAGCAGACTTTTAAGACCTGCCCTTCCTTTCCGAAAATTTGACTCAAAAATTTCTTTTATTAATAAGCAGGAACTGTATACCAATTATACTTCAAATAGTATAACTATACTAATAATCCAAATTCCTTGGCGTAGAATAGAAATAAAACTTTCCAAGCTTTCGCACATCAACCAGATGCTTTTTCAAGGAAGGTAGACAACTAACTACAAGCTGGATAATAGAGCGTTTCAACACTTTGAACGCGGTGACTTGAGTAGACAATAAATGAATTGGCGCAAATGGGATAATTCGAAGAAACGAGGTGACGTTGGTTGGGCACGCGGTACAATGGTACAAACCGCAGCATTATTTGCAGAATTGATTCCAAATACGTGGCAACTCCAGAGAGACGCTATTATTGCAAGTCTCGCTGCTGGTCAAGATTTCCAAGGTTTCGCGCATGGCAGTAGACTTAAGTGTTGAGTATGAAGCTAATTTCTTTACATCACTCCACATAGGATCGGCGGACTTGAACTTGACTTCTCTTGATAGGGCAGTGGTTATTTTCCCGTCTTTTGTATCCCTATTATGTTCACTGATTCTAATTCCAAACGAACGTTTGGTTATTCCAGTGTAGTAACGTCTGGAGCCGTCCGGGTATTGTAGTGGGATGGCATAAACACCTGCCTCGTTGAGAAGAGGGGGCTTGTCAATATTTCTCTTAAGCATCGTATATAGAGATGCCGGAGACCTTATGCCGACATCGAAGTTCATCCTCCTGAGGGCGTTTTTGAGTTGATAGGAAACATTTGGTATGTAGGGAATAGAGCCAAGGTAGCGAAGTTGCGGCATAGAAATATTAACACGGCTGGTTCTGGCTTTTTCGATAAAGTTATGCATCTGGTTCGACGTATATACTGCATCATTGGCCAATTCGACGATGTTTTTCAGTTCGGACTGTCTAGAACGAGCATCGGATGAGACAGCGAAGGCTCTTCTAATTTGAGAACAGAAGAAGGCCGTCTTGTAATCATCAGGGCAGAATGAACTGCGGAGCATCAGGTTGGGGACGGAGGTGGGTTTATAAGACTTCCGTATGAAGGCGGTTGTCATGCGATTTGCTCACTGAGACGTCGAGATAACGTAAGGTACCATTGTGTTCAAGCTCCATAGTGAAATTGATCGTAGAATGTATATAATTGGCTTTATTGCGAAAGATGGGAGAGTCCCCTTTCCGTGTGGCCAGGGCCGGATTAACTCCTTATGCGCCCTGATGTAAACGAAGTTCGAGCGCCCCTACTTTTTCTGGATCCTTGAAATGAAATAAACCTATTGCACAAATTTTGATAAAACTGTACTTTTATATATTACATAACTGCAGAAGCCTGGATGCACACCAATAATCATTCATTGATTTATCAGCTTAGTTACAATTTACAAATTATTAATGCCAAGTACAAATTATTCATGCCAAATCCTGCTAGACAAAGACACTTAGACTTTTAAAAATAGCTTTTTTCTAGCCTTGGCTGCTGCAAAGTCAGCTACAACATCATCAATTAATAGTGGGTCTAAAATGTCGTTCTCTACCGGGAGTAAAGTCAAAGGTGACAGTCGAGAATCACCCATGTTTGAACGCAACTCATTCTTGATCTTCTTAAGTTTAGAAAATGGCCGTTCAACCGTGCAGTTGGTTGCAAAACTTTATTGGAAAATAAGCAGCAAAATATTAATGTTGTAATTCGGGGATTGTATATTTTCGCTACTTATTATCAAAAGCATGTTCGGTAGACTATGGTCATCATAAGTTTTCATGAACTCTCCAAAATTAACCAGTTCATCTTCAAATGAATTTGTGATATCATTAGGATATTCTCTCATAAGATGCTTAGCACCCTCACGAATCTGATCTGCCGAAAGTGTGGTTAAGTTGTTCAAAAATTCAAACTTGTCGTTAAACTCTTTATAAACTGTACACCAATGCTTACCTACAATCATGTAATCGCTGTTAACGAAGAATTCGGCTGATGGATCTTGGCTCAGATCTTCGGGATTTTCATCAAAATGCTTTTTCCTTATTTTCTTCCGTGATGTGGATATTTTATAGCTTTTGCAATTTGCAAGCTGCAGGACTTTTTCCTCTATGTCAGCAAAGACATTTTCATCACGAAGGGTATCAGTGTAACCTACAAGCGAGTCATAGAGCTTCACTACTGTTCCAATGTCGATTTTAGGTCTGAAGTTATAAGTTAGCTCTGTTTAACCCTTTAATGACCATAACGCCCAAAACGCTCAAAACGCCCGCACATAGAAACTACCATAGTTTCCAGAAAACGCCTGTCTAAAGTGAGTCAGATTTCCTAATTTTACCTGTTCTTTCAATTTGCACAGCCTATGAGGGAGCATGAGGGGGTAACATTCAGTCATCATTATTGTTACTAAACGAAGAAGGGAACCCACAGACAGTTTTGGGCATTAGTATTTAGAGTGATACAAAATTTTAGGGTCATGGTCGTTAAAGGGTTAAACGTTGTAGTATTTTATCCCACAATATTGCCATATATGCAACTTCAAGCACTTCAGATTTTGATGCTAGGATTTCAGCTTCTACGCGTGTTTCTGATTTCTGATCAGTATCGTTTGCGAGTTCCATAAGAGCCTGCTGAATTTCGTGATAACTTGTCATAAATGATTGAGCTGCATCTGCACGTGCAGACCAACGAGTTACCGAGAGATTTCTAAGAACTGTACCTCCATCTTTCAAAGATTTTAGAAGACAGTTCCACCGATAAGTTGTGGCTGTGAAGAAATTGTATAGCTTCTGAGCAAAATTAAAGTATTTCACAGTCCAGAGTGCACTTTCAGCTGCACTAACCCAAACTAGATTTAAGGAATGTGCTGCACAGGGGATGAAACTAGCAAGGGGGCTGACATTCTTTATTCGCTGCTGTAAAACAGAATATTTTCCTGCCATATTGCTTGCGTTGTCAGATGTCTGCCCTCTACAATAATCTATTGGAATATCTAATTGTTTTAATTTCTTCATAACAACAGTAAATAGATCTTGTGCTTTGTGACTTTCAATCGGAATGAACATTACAAAGCACTCCATTGCTTTGCCACACGCTTTAACATATCGTAATGTAAACGTCGCGTCAATTTATTCGTATGCGAAATGTCTGGCGTAGAGTCGACGCTAATGGCATAATACTTAGATGCTTTCACTTCATCCACCATAGCCTGAGAAATTCTTGCAGTGAGCAGTTGAATGAGTTCTTCATACGCAGTCGATGATAAATATGATGGGCTTCCTCGGCCCTTATTGCCATATCGTTCAAGGCGCTTTTTAATGAATGGATCAAACTTTGCCAGCAATTCAATTATTTCTAGGAAATTTCTATTTTCGCGGTGATCCAATGGACTCGTTGTTACCTCTGAAAGGCAAACTTCGCTGACATAAGAATTTTGTCACTTCAATGACTCGCTTTAGAACTTTTGTCCAATACTGATACTCCTTTTCGCACTGACTTTGCAAATGAGCGTATACTCCTGATTTTCGAGAACACCTCCTCTACCAAGTAACAGCACAGTTTCGATGCTGTATGCTGTTTCATGCATTTCCACACCACGAGTGGCATTTTTCGAGTCACTGAAACCATTCACAAATGGTGACTCTTCGATTGAGAAAAGCTTTCATAGAAGGCAATACACGTTTCCTGTAGATTTGGAATGAATTAGCCAGTTTCATTCAACCTTTTCTTCATTCGGCGTTGTTATTGGTGAAAAAATTTATTGGATTGATGTTATTTATTAAAAGAGACTATATGCTGGTATTGAAATTTATATGGAAATTATAGAAAATTTAAATTTGGGAGATGGGTGGATGCATTTTGAAACAAAAATATTTTCTAAGTATTAGAAAGGCCATGAACATCCTAAACAAAAATGCATCTAAAAAATTTACATTCCACAAGAAGTTATTGAAAAGTTTGCGTTGTTTGTGTTCATGCAGAGTTGAGTCACCTGAAAGTGCAAGAATAAGTGGATATGGTTGCATGTGTATGAAAATGTGTCACTATAAGTCATAGGATGAAATGTACTCTTTCAATAACAACTTGTGGAGGCGGTGAAAATCAATTTAAAAGGATAGGACAAAAATTGCAGTTATGAAATACCTTATAATACCAGGATTCGGATCGATAGCCTTAGTCAAGCTAAGGTGAATACAAGGGTCCAAGTCATGGAAGACAACAGCACACAAAATTTTTCACACTGCGCTAATTTTGGACTTTTTTTAAAAGGCTACTGCCTGTATTTATTATTTTTCTTTAAAAACTTAACAAGGTAATTTAGTGGACAATCACATGGTATTTCCTTTTTCTTGTTTGCTTAAACACAGCAGTATAAAAACAGAATCTCAATTTCTTTTCTATTTCTATTTGGCCACTGGCCTTATGAACAGCACAACTTGACATATTTTAACACAGTTGGTTTGAACACTAGGCATTGACTTTATGCCTCTAAAATTATACTATGATTCACATGGTTTACACACTTTATGCATCCAAAATTATACTACGATTCTCATAGCTTACACACAAAAAAAAAAAAAAAATACTGTATTCTTTTTAATTCCACAAGGTGGACAAGTTCTGTTCTTTCGAAACGTACTCTCTTCTGTCTCACCTAGTTAGCTCAATGACAAATTTACAACTTTACACTTATTGATTTAAATTTACAGCACCTTAACAACCTTAGCAAACTCTGCAATCTCCCAGACCAGCTTCAAAGACTTTAATTAAATTTACAGTTATAATAAGAGCCACAAATTATACTTTAACCAAATCTACTATCTGAAAGTTAACAAACTAAGTAAATTATCCTCTAAACAGAATTTACACTGAGCACAAGCATTAATTAACATTACATAACCTATAGAACTACCCTGAATGAACCTACTTCACTTATAAGGAAACCTCACTAACTAACTTAAAAATTATCAATATTCATAACATCATCCACATAATTCAGAAATTCAAACATCTTCTTGCACTAGCTTGCTCATAAAAATCACATCACTCTGCACTTCAAATAATAGCTCAAGATACTTAATAACTCTATACTGTAAACAAAAGCTCAAAATACCAATTAACTAAATTTCCAAACCAAATATCATGCTCACTAACACTAACAACCAGAATTTAGAATTTACATCCCTAGCACTACAGCATATCATAAACAAATTAATTTAGATACTTTAAATCACCAAAACAAAACTTAAATTTAACACCTGCAGTGAATTACTGAGGTAGCGGTGAGGCAAATACTCTCAGTTCAGACACTACCCTGGGTTTTGAGAACCAACACAGGACGAAAATACCAGTCAGGCTGAAGGCGTGAAATTGGGTCGTGAATCCAATTTCAGCCTATGCAAAGGGAAAGGAAAAAATCCTCAAGTACGACACATCATCATCAGGCACAGAATTTCCTCTAACATGATCTCGCCACATTTATTGAAGCAACGCTCGACCGACCCTCACTGGCAGTACATATCTCCGTGAGCAGCGAAACTACTGGGGGGGGTTGAAGACAAGTTTTCCCCCAAAAACCACGTCCCCAAGGCTCCCCCTTTTCGAACCAATGCATGATCCCACCTTGATCAACCACGCCTGCAAGAGCCTGTCGTACTTCAACCCTAAATACTCCAGGCACATCCGGCCCAGAACTAACACAACTATATCCCAGGAAAAATTCACTTATCTCTCTATATCCCAAGAAATCCAAAATCACCATATCCACATATATCCCAGGAAAATTCACTTATCTCTATATATCCCAAGAAAATTCAAAATCACAATATCCACATATATCCCAGGAAAAATCACTTATCTCTATCCACATATATCCCAGGAAAAATCACTTATCTATATCCACATATATCCCAGGAAAAATCACTAGCAAGGAAATTCTTCTGCACCATGGCAATGCGCAGGTCCACTGCAGACAATAACACTGACCATTTACATAACCTACTAAATATTTTCACCTTATTGAAAATTAAAATTACATTTAGACTTTTAACTTTTTTTAGTAAAAACAAGAAAATTTAGGCCAAAGAAAAGAACAATTAATACTGGAACTGGTGAGCAAAAGTGTGTCTTCTCAACCCATGATGTTCATTCTTTTTGTGAAATACTAAACTTGAGAACCCAAATACCTCAACTTCTATTTTGCACATATCGCATCCTGGTGAAAATTCCCTACTCAGAGCCCTTTGCCCTAGGACAAGTTCCCGGCTTGCCCTATGATCACCCCTTTCCAATGGGAGATTAATACTCATCTGGAGCATGTAAAATACTGGTCCTCAAATAACACACCTACCATCTTAATTTCGACACTCAACACTCCAAGAATGTAAACAGCACTTTAGGTTTCCAATTTCATCACACTATACATATGTTCCCAAAATCCCAATATAAATCATCCCATAATTTATCTTTACTCAGAAAAAAAAAATAACACAACGCTGTAAAAGGCTAGAGAAAAATGTTTACACTTATTTCATCACTCACGGCATCACAATAACACTGCTTTTCAATTATCACATGCCCAACTACAATCGATGCAACAAAATTCACCGTGCTCAAACATTAAACCAAATTTTTCCGATACATTAAAATTTACTGGCCTGGGGAGTTGCTAAAATACCAGACATGACAACACAAAAAAACATAAATGAAAGCATTTTCAACTCCCCTTTCTTTTTTCTGAACTCATACCTGAGGAACTAATAAATCTTAATTTTGAAAACTGAACGACAACACAGCCATAATCAGAGGCAAAAAAAGCCTTGCTCTTTTTTTTTTTCTTATGCTCAGCTCGAAGTTTAGGTACCCTGCGTGGGATTTTATGTATCAATAATAAAAGATATGGACTAAAGCATTACCTTTGAGCTGGCGTCTCTTTTTTTTTTTTTTTTTTATTTATGTTTTTTTTTTTTTTCTGTTTACAATCCTGGCACAACCACAGTCTCGGTAGTATTTCTTTCTTTTCTTCCTCCCTGTTCCCTTCCTTAAACGGTTAATAGCCGAGGTAACCATTTTCGAAACTTTGGGATGAGATGGAACCTTTTTTTTTTTTTTTTTTTTTGGCTTCTTCCCTCCGGCCTTTGAAGCAGGCCTCCTTTTCGGAGTAGCAACCCAATGGAGAAGCTGTAGAGGTTGGGCCCTCTCTTTGCGGGATATCCATAAGGGAGAAGGCATGTCCCTTTTCAGCTAAGAACTTTCCATGAACAACATTGTCTTAGCCTGTCGCCTTCCCGCCATTTTTCTTTTTTTCAGGGCGAAATTCCCGGCTGGCGGAATGCCGCTTTATCCGCGTTCTACATCGTCAAACCTTCAATAGGCAGCCCAGATCCAGAGTGTCCCCTTGTGGTGGACTGGTGGTCAGCAAAGCGCAAAAAGTCAGTCAGGAAAGATTTTCTGTGGGTCCTCTCCCACCACAAGGCGAGGAGAAAAACTGCGCCGTCCCCTCTTTCTGTCCGGCCAGCAAGACCGAAGACAAAAGACCGAGTGACTGAGACAAGCGTCTCAAAGTGTAAAAAGAAGCTGGGGTGTTGGAAAAAATGCTGACCCCTGATTGGCTGACCTCTGCCTGGCAACAGCAGTTCCTCCCACAACGGAATTTCTCTCCCACGTCTCAAGTGACCTCTGACCTTCACACGTAAGCCAAGCAACTTCCCATGTGCAGCTGCGACCTAGTTTCTAAAAATAGAACAGCACCAACCCCCTAAGAGCATTTTCTGCAGCATTTTCTGTTCGACAACTACAGGACACTTAAAATGGCCGATCTGAAAGAAGATTTCCTTTTCTCACAACTTTCTTTTTTTCTTTTCAGAAATGTTTTTTTTTCCTCATTCCGTGATGTAAAAGTAAAATTAATTTTGATTCTCTGAGCTGCACACCTACTCGCCTTTTCCTATCGCGATAGAAGAACAGATAAATTAATTATTTCCAAAACCCCAAAGTCAGTTAAATCAAATATTATTCTCTTTTTCTTTTTTTTTTTTTTTTTTTTTCTCCAACATGAAATTTTGTTTTCCTGGTTGTGATTAAGACAAGCGAATTTTGTGCACGAATTCCCTTGCCTTTCAACCAGGAATTTTCTTCTAACGTATGTCATGGGAGAAAATTTTGCATTAATTAATCCCTGATAAACGAACAGAAAGATTGATCAGGTCTTTCCGAAATTCACCAGAGGTTAAAATTTTCGCCATGACAGCATCATGAAAGAGAACAAATATTTGGAAAGGTAGCGGCGTTGATTTTGGTATACTCTCATTGATTCAGGAAACTTACCAGCTATGTTTCTATCAGGAAACTTGTCAGCTATGTTTCTATCAGGATACCTATCAGCTATGTTTCTATCAGGAAACTTACCAGCTGTGATTCTATCAGGAAACTTATCAGCTATGTTTCTATCTGGAAACTTACCAGCTATGTTTCTATGAGGAAACTTACCAGCTATATTTCTATCAGGAAACTTATCAGCTATGTTTCTATCTGGAAACTTACCAGCTATGTTTCTATCAGGAAACTTACCAGCTATGTTTCTATCAGGAAACTTATCAGCTATGTTTCTATCTGGAAACTTACCAGCTATGTTTCTATCAGGAAACTTACCAGCTATGTTTCTATCAGGAAACTTATCAGCTATGTTTCTACCTGGAAACTATATTGCTGCAAGATGATCATTTAATTTTTCCTTATCATTAGATTTCCAGTTAGCTGGGTCTTTATCAAATTTGAAGACTGCTGGTGCTGGTACTTCCTTGGATGTTGATGGTTGGTCTTCCGTTTCAGTTGCCTGCGCAGAGGAATGAGACTGTGCATGTGCACCGGACTCCACTTATTCCGCCCCAGTAGCTGCGGAGTCATAATTTATTTCTGGTTTGTGAAAAATCGGTCATTTAAGGAACCTTGTGCCAAGCATTGGGCATAAGCAGCCTCACTTTCAGCTTTACTTTTTCGACCCTGGTGACCACTTTCCTTTCGTTTCATTTCGGTCTTCGGGCACTGTTATGTCTACTTAGGGGTTCTTTCGTTTTTTCGCGAATTAACACAAACTGCTCCCTGGACAGTGGAAGACATAAACAAAACCTTATCATATATAATAAAGAGCCAGATCTGTCTGGAATGCGTGACGTTACAGCAAACAACGTCTTCATTGTTGCGCAATCACACACGGTCAGTTTTAGATGCCAAGGTGATCACGTCTGTGGGCGGCGAATCTCTGAAACTGTTGGATATTTTTCTCCTCCGTTTTTCGGGTAGCGTTTTTTTTTTTTTTTTTTTTGTTCAAGTGGTCCATTGTACAAGCCTCGTGTCGGGCATTTTTAGGCTTATTTTGTGCAGTGTTGACTTGCCTTTTATCTTTCCATCATTAGTTAAATATTCTCATTTGGTAGTTTCTTGTAAATAGGCAACTAATTCAAGCCTTCATCCACCTTTAGGTAAGCGAATAAGCTTTTACATAATTACAGTTCAAGTTTAGTTGTAGCAATTTACTTCATAAGTAGTCGGCATTTTTTGCTTCTTTGTACGTTATTTGTTCAATAATTTGCATTGGTCTAGTGTGAGGTAGGGCTTCGGTGTTTTTAGTCTGCTGTGGGTAGGTGTGTGGTTTTAGAAATTTCTTTTATGGTAGGTAGTTTTTTCTTTTTTTAAAACAAATATTTTTGTTTTTATGCTGAGGGTTGTTTTTGGTGCGCAGAGGCTCGGAGTGTAACTGGGTCCGGGTTCTGGGAGGGTTTCTTCTAAAATATATATTTTATTGTATTTGATTTTAATTTAATTTTTATTTTATGTTTTTTCTTTTAGGGAGTTAATTTTTGCTGTTTCCGTTAGGCTCGTTGCCGCAATGTAGCAGACTAAATCACGCAAAAACCCACACTTCCTTTGGTCTCTATGGAGGTCGAATAGGTGTTGTCCGTGCCTGGCACTTGACAAAGCCATGGAGAACAGCCTAACATAACTCTATATCCCTACCTTTTTCTCCAAGTGGTCGGCAGCTTTTTGGTCTGGCAAATCAATATTTACATTTTTAAGTATACTTCAGTAGGTAAATTCGGTCACGGCAACAGAAACCAGCGTAGAAATACTCTCGTAGAGTTTGCAGAGGCAGACGATTTTTCATCTTGAACTCCTTTTTCAAGAAAAAGCTACACAGGAAATGGACATGGAGATATCCAAATGGGACGACAAGTGAAATTGATTTTATTATGTGTAACAAAAAGTTCGTCATAGAAGACCGCAGTGTGCTAAACAAGTTCAACACAGGTAGTGACCATAGATTGGTGAGATGTAAGATGCACCTCAACACTAAACTCGAACGTACCAAGCTCATAAGACAAACAAAATGTATTGACATAACCAACCTTAAAAAACACCATAATACCTTCAAGTTGGAACTGAAGAACAGATTCTCTGCTTTAGAAGGCCTAATATCGGAAGAAGTGGATATTTCTGAAGTTAACAGAAAAATAACCAAAGCTCTTATGGAAACAGCAACAAAATTAACTGGGTCTAAGAACAAGTTGCATGTGAACAAATGTTGATGCAAAAGAGAAGAGAGATGAGGACAACTAAAGAAGATGTTACTTCCAAAGTGGAATATATAGAGCTATGCAAGACAGTACGAAAAACTATCACTGAAGACGTAAGGAAATTCAACTGTGAACTAGTAAGGAAAGCAATTGAAAACAACCAAAGTCTAAAGATAACAAAGGGACATCTCAGTAAGGGAAGAAAACAGATTATGGCACTGAGAAAAGAAGATGGTTCTGTAACAAGAAATAGAGGCGAAATTTTGACGAGAGTGAAAGATTTCTACTCCAAATTATATGAAAGGGATGATACATGTACTCCAGACATCATGAAAGGTACCAGTACCAGAGTTCTTCCAGTCCTCCCAGCAGAAGTTGCACATGCAATCAAGAACGTGAAGCGGGGAAAAGCTCCAGGAGAACATGGAATTACTGTAGACATCATACAAGAAGCAAGTGGAGAAATCGAAATAGTACTCGCCCAAATTTTCACTCGATGCCTTAATGAAGGGAAGATTCCTGAGGATTGGAACAACGCTACAATGATCTTGCTACATAAAAAAGGTGACATTGAGGATCTCAGGAACTACAGACCCATTAGCCTCCTATCAGTGGTTTATAAATTCTTCACTAAAGTTCTTTCACACCGCTTAAAGGTGACACTGGACATGGCTCAACCGAGAGAACGAGCTGGATTCAGGAGTGGCTACAGCACAATATATCATATCCACGTACTGAGAGAACTAATTGAAAGAGCAAGGGAATATGAACTTCCATTGTGCATGGCTTTTATCGATTATGAAAAAGCCTTTGATTCGGTGAAACCATCAGCAGTTACAACGGCTTTGAAATCCTGCGGTATTGAAGATGCATACATTAATATTATTAATAACATCTATGAAAATGCAAGTGCAAAGATTCGGCAGTTTGAAAATACAACACACATAAAAATTGGAAAAGGAGTGAGGCAAGGTGACACCATATCTCCGAAGCTCTTTAATGCCACATTGGAAAATGTCTTTCAATCACTGAACTGGGAAAACAAAGGGATAAAGATTAATGGAGATTATCTAACCCACCTTCGTTTTGCTGATGACATAGCCATTTTTGCAACTACCCCATCAGAGCTGCAGAGTATGATCCAGGAACTTGCTGGCAAGAGTAAAGAAGTGGGATTAAAAATGAACTTTCAGAAGACAAAAGTGTTGTTCAATGCTTTTACAAGAAATGAAGATGTATCGATTGGTGGAGAAAAGCTGAAGATAACAGACACGTACGTTTATCTTGGACAGCAGATATCAAGTGAGGGTCACATTGGTGAAGAAATTAATCGGCGTACAAAACTTGCCTGGAGAGCTTTTTGGAAGAAACAGCATAATTTTCAAGAGCAATATGCCATTATGTCTTAAAAGAAAAGTGTTTGATCAATGCATCCTTCCAGTGCTTACGTATGGTGCAGAGACGTGGTCCGTAACTAAAAGAGACATACAAAGGCTGCAGACAACTCACAGCAGCATGGAGAGGGGCATGCTTGGTGTAACCAGGAGAGATAAGAAGAGGAACTCGTGGATCCGAAATATGACAAGAGTGGAAGACATCATGATCAGAGTTAAATCCCTGAAATGGCAAAGAGCTGGACATACTGCCAGAAGAACAGACCATCGATGGACAGCCGAAATTTTAGATTGGATTCCAAGGGACAGGAAAAGACCCAGAAGAAGACCACATGGAAGATGGGTGGATGAAATTCGAAAGTATGCGGGAGTGACATGGAGGAGACTGGCCCAAGACAGACCGTTGTGGAGGAAACTTGGGGAGACCTTCGTCCAGCAGTGGATTGATAATGGTTGATAATGATGATGATGATGATTATGATAATGTGTGAATGTTTGAGCGGAATCCTCCCCCCCCTCCCCGATTTTGAAACATGGTTACGCCACTGGTTTGGGATCTGAGAGCCAGGCGGAAATTTGGCGGCTTTCTTGATATCATCCGGAATAGCGGTTAGCCTTGCTGCAGCTCTTTGTACCTGTACAATCGAAGAATTACTACAGATCCAGAATAGGATATAAATTCTTCTATTTTTTTTTTTTTTTTGTTACAGTCTGCTGCGTCCATTATCGCCATCTGGCCAGATTTGTCCGTTAGCATCAACATTATGGAGCGGTCATTTCTAAGGTTGGAAATCGTCCTTGGAATTTTGAAATTATTTTTTCTAATGCCAAACGTTCGTTTGGAATTAGAATCAGCGAACATAAAAGGGATACAAAAGACGGGAAAATAATCACTGCCCTATCAAGAGAAGTCAAGTTCAAGTACGCCGTTCCTACTGTATGTAGAATGATGTAAAGAAATTTGCTTCATACTCTACAACCAAGTCTACTGTCATTCGCGAAACCTTGGAAATCTTCACCAGCAGCGAGGTTTGCAATGATAGCGACTCTATGGAGTTGCCTGGTATTTGGAATCAAATTTTCAAATAATGCTGCGGTTTCTACCATTGTATGGCGTGCCCAACCAACGTGACCTCGTTTCTTTGAATTATCACATTTGCGCAAATATATTTATTGTCTAGTCAAGTCACTGCGTTCAAATTGTTGAAACGTTCTATTATCCAGTTTACAGTTAGCAGTCTACCTTCCTTGAAAAAGCCATCTGGTTAATGTGCGAAAGCTTGGAAAGTTTTATTTCTATTCTACGCCAAGAAATTCGGATTATCAGTGTAGTTATACAGTACTATTTGCAATCTCCTTTATTCCTTAGTAAAACCTGTAAATATGAAATATTTGTAATGCATTAATTCTATGAATAGCTATGCCATCAATTATTGCTAAATTTGTATTATTTGTGTTTTCGTGATGATAAATAAATTCGTATTATACAAAAACAACTTTGATATTCTTTTTATTTTTTGAAATTTAAGTATGTGGTTTACACCCAAATTGTTGAATATATAAAAATAGTAAGCCACAAAATAAAATGTAGTTTGTTATTTCACGAAACGGTTCAGATTGGAACAAGAATCGGGACTTCTGGTCACGTTATATTTGAGCCCCAGTCGACGCTCAAAATATTGCATCTACGTGAAGCAACAGTCAGTTCGTTGCCACATTTAAATCGCCTAGATTAAAAATACCTTGTTTGGTAGCAGTACTCGGTTCTAAAGGAAATTCTAATTACATAGTAAAATGTAATAACATTTCATATTAATTTTAAAATCATCCAAATAAACCCTCAGTCAACAATAGCACCATTGGCAGTGTTGTCGCTGTGACGATCTTTGATGTTTACGACCGACTTGAACAGCAGCTTAGATGAAAGTCGTCACGGATTTTCAGTCAATCAGCTCACATCTTAGGATCTTCGAAGAGTTTCTTTGCAGGTTTTGTGAACATGCACGTTGCGCGAGCTTCTTTATGACGTCAGAATTTTTTTTTTCTTGAGAGAGAGAGAGCGAGAGAGAGAGAGAGAGACGCGTCACGTATGCGCTGCTTCTTGGCCAGTGGCAAATCGACGACGCTTTAAGGAGTCTCAAACAGGTGGCAGTCCAAAGGGTCAAGTTCAGGACTTTACCTTGGATGCTGTAATACATCAAGGTTCATTTTCTGGAGGATTTTAACAATGTGGGTAGCCGTTTGGGGACAGGCAAATGTCGTGCTATAACAAAATGCTTTCCGACAGCAACCCAAGACGTTTGTTTCAAATGACGTAATTCATCTTGCCTCAGAGCATCTTACTGTAACGGGCAATGTTCAGTACTGAGCCCTTACCTGAAAATGTTCCAGTACTATACTCGGGGCAAACTTAACCTGTCATTGGAAGGAAGGCTACAGAGTGTATACTTCCACTGCATAAAATAGTTCCGGTCTAAAAGCTCGTACTCCAGCTTCAACTGGCACTTAAAAAGGACACAGATGTTCAATACGTTCTGTGTGTGTGCATTTAAAATATTCAGATCTCAGTTTCAGCGGCATTTCTAAAAAATACAGATATTCGTGTTTTGGTGACGTCACTGATAGTTCTCTGTCACAGCATTCTTGTTTGGGTCAGAGTTAAGCTGTCAACCCAGGGGATATTTATTGCTGTGGGGGTGGGGGTCATAAGCGGAAGGATGAGGCCGAAAAAAGTGTTTCCGAGAGCATTTCGCGTTTCTCCTTCTTGATTGTTGTTTCAAAACACTCTTCCGTCTTTTCGGTTTTTTCGAATGGCATCTGCCGGTCACTCGAGTGTATTTCAGCCGCATAAAATTGGGAAACCATTACGAAGCTCTGCTAAGGGGATCGTTATGAATGTTTTCACTAAATTGATGGAAAAACACTCGCCGAATAAATCGGAAAATTAAATAACAGTTCTTACGGCAGAACTCACTGGTGTTTCAAGTCGCACCATTGCGAGAATGAAGGTTGAATTTAGTATTGAAGTACCTCAGATCCATCGGCAATTTATTTCTTCAAATTAAAATACAATTCTCGCTTGGCTTACATAGAACGTTTTCTCGAAATCAGTTTGGAGTTCCCAATTCAGTTCTCAATATAGGCCAAGAAACGGCTATCTTTTTCCTTTTGAACTTTTGTGCGCAGTTGCCTTAAACGCGTATGAACCGGCATGAAAATTCAGACAAATGAAAGAGTTCCTTCCACTGCCACACATATTTCGGAAACTTGGAAAACTGCCACACATAATTCGGAAACTTGGAAAACTGCCACACATTCAAAGTGTTCCTCGGAGGAACAGCAATTTGTGCTCGGCCCATCAATGAAAAACATGTGGCAATTTTCCAATGCGTGGCAATTTTCCAATGCGTGGCAATTTTCCAATGCGTGGCAATTTTCCAATGTGTGGCAATTTTCCAAGTTGCTGAAAGATGTGTGGCAGTTTACAGTGAACCCTAAAATATCATTTACCACAGAGACGGGCTCTTGTCCAGTACTTATGGCAACACAGGGTAGTTAAAAATGCATACACGTTTAACGGGTGTGTTATAAAAAAAAATTTAATCAAGGCAAAATTTTGGAAAGAACGAAATTTTACGCATAACTGATGACATGGTAAAAATACCTTTAATTAAATCCCACAGTTGGTAATCTTCAAGCAGTAAGTATAAATAAATGAAATATTTAAAATTAAAAAAAAAATGTGAAAACAAATATAGGCCACTTAAGACTTCTTCCCGTGTTTAGCAAAGATAATTTCATTTTAAAAGAAAGAAACGTTACACGCTCTGTATCATATCAAAAAAAAAAAAAAAAAAGATAGAGAGAGAGAAATAAACTGCTTGTCTACCGGTCTACAAAGCGCGCGGGGGTGGGGAGGGAGTTAAAATAGAGGGGTTTGGTAAGGGATCACGGTGACAGACAGCCAGGCCTGAGGGCTTGTGGGAGAAGTTTTCCGAGTGAAGGTTAATTACACATAATTAGTGCGGAGTAATACTGGGAGTGAAAAGGTCACCGTAGCTTCGGCCTCATTGCCAGGATAGCTTTGCCCCGAGTATAGATCTTGTGGTACCGAGGGACAGCCAGCAACATTTGTCAAGTTGAATTCCATTTTTGAAATTATGTATCTGATAGATGTGGAGGTTAATTTGACACTCAGACATTTTGTGCCTCGTATGCTGAATTTGGTGTTGCAGGGCTAGTTTCTTGGCCTGCGGTAGGTCTGTCTCTCCCCCCCCCCTCTCACTCAGTCTCATTCTCTCTCTATCTCTCTCTCTCTCTCTCTATATATATATATATAATTGGGATGTAAGGTCAGGTGATGCGTAACATCACAGCCTCTCCTTGACAAATGTCAACCCCGCCTTCTCGTGGTGCATCCTGTTCCCACTAAAGGGGCTCTGACGACCGCCAATAGCGGTATAACTATACCATCGGGATCAGAGGAAATGCTATCCCACACTCACCAACCCGCTTGGCCAGCGTGGTGAGTTATGGCCAAACACCTCCAAAATGACTCTACAACTTAAATCTTGGCCCTCAGTCTCCGGCAGCTGGAATGTACCTGGCCAAGGCAGCGGCCAGTGCGACATGAAGGCAGAGGGTGCTAAGAATCCCCGGAGGACCGGACTAGGCTGCCATTTGATGCTGACCTTGGCTACCTATAACGGACGCTCCCTATCTTCTGATTCAAGGCTTCTTGAATTGGAAGAGGAACTACAAAGGATCAAGTGGGACATCGTCGGCCTAAGTGAGGTAAGGAGAAAAGGAGAAGATCTCATTGAACTGAAAAGTGGACATCTCTTCTATTATCGTGGGACAGATACTGGCAGAACTAGTGGTGTTGGATTTATAATAAACAAGAAACTGAAGGATAAAGTGGTAGAAGTTGAAAGTTCCTCTGACAGAGCTGCACGACTCGTTATCCAACTATCGAGAAGATACCAGGCTCAGATTATTCAAACTTATGCACCCACCACAAGTCATCCTGAAGAAGAAATTGAAGAATTTTATGAGGAAATTCGTCATCTAAATAATAAAGGTAAGCAGCACTTGAAGATAATTATGGGAGATTTCAATGCAAAAATAGGGCAACGGCAAACAGAATGAAACTTCAGTAGGTAAATTGGGTCACGGCAACAGAAACCAGCGTGGAAATACTCTCGTTGAGTTTGCAGAGGCAGAAGGATTTTTCATCTTGAACTCCTTTTTCAAGAAAAAGCCACACAGGAAATGGACATGGAGACATCCAATTGGGACGACAAGTGAAATTGATTTTATTATGTGTAACAAAAAATTCGTCATAGAAGACTGCAGTGTGCTGAACAAGTTCAACACAGGTAGTGACCATAGATTGGTGAGATGTAAGATGCACCTCAACACTAAACTTGAACGTGGCAAGCTCATAAAACAAACAAAATGTATTGACATAATCAACCTTAAAAAACACCATAATACTTTCAAGTTGGAACTGAAGAAGAGATTCTCTGCTTTAGAAGGCCTAACATCGGAAGAAGTGGATATTTCGGAAGTTAACAGAAAAGTAACCAAAGCTCTAATGGAAACAGCAACAAAATTAGCTGGGTCTAAGAACAAGTTGCATGTGAACAAATTATCAGGAAAAACCAAAATGTTGATGCAAAAAAGAAGAGAGATGAGGAAAACTAAAGAAGATGTGACTTCCAAAGTGGAATATATAGAGCTATGCAAGACAACACGAAAAAGTATCACTGAAGACGTAAGGAAATTCAACTGTGAGCTAGTGAGGAAAGCAATTGAAAACAACCAAAGCCTTAAGATAGCAAAGGGACATCTCAGTAAGGGAAGAAAACAGATTATGGCACTGAGAAAAGAAGATGGTCCTATAACAAGAAATAGAGGCGAAATTTTGACAAGAGTGAAAGATTTCTACTCCAAATTATATGAAAGGGATGATACATGTACTCCAGACATCATGAAAGGTACCAGAGTTCTTCCAGTCCTCCCAGCAGAAGTTGCTCATGCAATCAAGAACATGAAGCGGGGGAAAGCTCCAGGAGAAGATGGAATTACTATAGACATCATACAATAAGCAAGTGGAGAAATTGAAACAGTACTCGCCCGAATTTTCACTCGATGCCTTAATGAAGGGAAGATTCCTGAGGATTGGAACAACGCTACAATGATCCTGCTACATAAAAAAGGTGACATTGAGGATCTCAGGAACTACAGACCTATCAGCCTCCTATCAGTGGTTTATAAAATCTTCACTAAAGTTCTTTCACACCGCTTGAAGGTAACACTGGACATGGCTCAACCGAGAGAACAAGCTGGATTCAGGAGTGGCTACAGCACAATAGATCATATCCACGTACTGAGAGAACTAATTGAAAGAGCGAGGGAATATGAACTTCCATTGTGCATGGCTTTTATCGATTATGAAAAAGCCTTTGATTCGGTGAAACCATCAGCAGTTACCACGGCTCTGAAATCCTGCGGTATTGAAGATGCATACATTATTATTATTAATAACATCTATGAAAATGCAAGTGCAAAGATTCGGCTGTTTGAAAATACAACACACATAAAAATTGGAAAGGGAGTGAGACAAGGTGACAACATATCTCCGAAGCTCTTTAATGCCACATTGGAAAATGTCTTTCAATCACTCAACTGGGAAAACAAAGGGATAAAGACTAATGGAGATTATCTAACCCACCTTCGTTTTGCTGATGACGTAGTCATTTTTGCAACTACCCCATCAGAGCTGCAGAGTATGATCCAGGAACTTGCTGACAAGAGTAAAGAAGTGGGATTAAAAATGAACTTTCAGAAGACAAAAAGTGATGTTCAATGCTTTTACAAGAAATGAAGATTTATCGATTGATGGCGAAAAACTGGTGATAACAAATACATATGTTTATCTTGGACAGCAGATATCAAGTGAGGGTCACATTGATGAAGAAATTAATCGGCGTACAAAACTTGCCTGGAGAGCTTTTGGAAGAAACAGCATAATTTTCAAGAGCAATATGCCATTATGTCTTAAAAGAAAAGTGTTTGATCAATGCATCCTTCCAGTGCTTACGTATGGTGCAGAGACGTGGACCTTAACTAAAAGAGACATACAAAGGCTGCAGACAACTCAAAAAAGCATGGAGAGGTGCATGCTTGGTATAACCAGGAGAGATAAGAAGAGGAACTCGTGGATCCTAAAAATGACGAGAGTGGAAGACATCATGATCAGAGTTAAATCCCTGAAATGGCAATGGGCTAGACATACTGCCAGAAGGACAGACCATAGATGGACAGCCGAAATTTTAGATTGGATTCCAAGGGACAGGAAAAGACCCAGAAAAAGACCACATGGGAGATGGGTGGATGAAATTCGTAAATATGCGGGAGTGACATGGAGGAGACTGGCACAAGACAGACCGTTGTGGAGGAAACTTGGGGAGACCTTCGTCCAGCAGTGGATTGATAATGGTTGACAATGATGATGATGATGATGATGATATATAACTATGGCAGATTTCAATGCAAAAATAGGGCAACGGCAACAGAATGAAACTTCAGTAGGTAAATTCGGTCACGGCAACAGAAACCAGAGTGGAAATACTCTCGTAGAGTTTGCAATGGCAAAAGGGTTTTTCATCTTGAACTCCTTTTTCAAGAAAAAGCCACACAGGAAATGGACATGGAGACATCCAAATGGGACGACAAGTGAAATTGATTTTATTATGTGTAACAAAAAATTCGTCATAGAAGACTGCAGTGTGCTAAACAAGTTCAACACAGGCAGTGACCATAGATTGGTGAGATGTAAGATGCACCTCAACACTGAATTCGAACGTAGCAAGCTCGTAAGACAAACAAAATGTATTGACATAACCAACCTTAAAAAACACCATAATACCTTCAAATTGGAACTGAAGAACAGATTCTCTGCTTTAGAAGGCCTAACATCGGAAGAAGTGGATATTTCTGAAGTTAACAGAAAAGTAACCAAATCTCTTATGGAAACAGCAACAAAATTAGCTGGGTCTAAGAACAAGTTGCATGTAAACAAATTATCAGGAAAAACCAAAATCTTGATGCAAAAGAAGAGGGATGAGGACAACTAAAGAAGATGTGACTTCCAAAGTGGAATATATAGAGCTATGCAAGACAGTACGAAAAAGTATCACTGAAGACGTAAGGAAATTCAACTGTGAACTAGTAAGGAAAGCAATTGAAAACAACCAAAGCCTAAAGATAGCAAAGGGACATCTCAGTAAGGGGAAAAAACAGATTATGGCACTGAGAAAAGAAGATGGTTCTGTAACAAGAAATAGAGGCGAAATTTTGACAAGAGTGAAAGATTTCTACTCCAAATTATATGAAAGGGATGATACATGTACTCCAGACATCATGAAAGGTACCAGTACCAGAGTTCTTCCAGTCCTTCCAGCAGAGGTTGCACACGCAATCAAGAACATGAAGCGGGGGAAAGCTCCAGGAGAAGATGGAATTACTATAGACATCATACAAGAAGCAAGTGGAGAAATCGAAACAGTACTCGCCCAAATTTTCACTCGATGTCTTAATGAAGGGAAAATTCCTGAGGATTGGAACAACGCTACAATGATCTTGCTACATAAAAAAGGTGACATTGAGGATCTCAGGAACTACAGACCTATCAGCCTCCTATAAGTGGTTTATAAAATCTTCACTAAAGTTCTTTCACACCGCTTGAAGGTGACACTGGACATGGCTCAACCGAGAGAACAAGCTGGATTCAGGAGTGGCTACAGCACAATAGATCATATCCACGTACTGAGAGAACTAATTGAAAGAGCGAGGGAATATGAACTTCCATTGTGCATGGCTTTTATCGATTATGAAAAAGCCTTTGATTCGGTGAAACCATCAGCAGTTGCAATTGCTCTGAAATCCTGCGGTATTGAAGATGCATACATTAATATTATTAATAACATCTATGAAAATGCAAGTGCAAAGGTTCGGCTGTTTGAAAATACAACACACATAAAAATTGGAAAGGGAGTGAGACAAGGTGACACCATATCTCCGAAGCTCTTTAATGCCACATTGGAAAATGTCTTTCAATCACTGAACTGGGAAAACAAAGGAATAAAGATTAATGGAGATTATCTAACCCACCTTCGTTTTGCTGATGACATAGTCATTTTTGCAACTACCTCACCAGAGCTACAGAGTATGATCCAGGAACTTGCTGACAAGAGTAAAGAAGTGGGATTAAAAATGAACTTTCAGAAGACAAAAGTGATGTACAATGCTTTTACAAGAAATGAAGATTTATCGATTGATGGAGAAAAGATGGAGATAACAGACACGTACGTTTATCTTGGACAGCAGATATCAAGTGAGGGTCACATTGGTGAAGAAATTAATCGGCGTACAAAACTTGCCTGGAGAGCTTTTGGAAGAAACAGCATAATTTTCAAGAGCAATATGCCATTATGTCTTAAAAGAAAAGTGTTTGATCAATGCATCCTTCCAGTGCTTACGTATGGTGCAGAGACGTGGACCTTAGCTAAAAGAGACATACAAAGGCTGCAGACAACTCAAAAAAGCATGGAGAGGTGCATGCTTGGTGTAACCAGGAGAGATAAGAAGAGGAACACGTGGATCCGAAAAATGACAAGAGTGGAAGACATCATGATCAGAGTTGAATCTCTGAAATGGCAATGGGCTGGACATACTGCCAGAAGAACAGACCATCGATGGACAGCCGAAATTTTAGATTGGATTCCAAGGGACAGGAAAAGACCCAGAAGAAGACCACATGGAAGATGGGTGGATGAAATTCGAAAGTATGCGGGAGTGACATGGAGGAGACTGGCACAAGACAGACCGTTGTGGAGGAAATTTGGGGAGACCTTCGTCCAGCAGTGGATTGATAATGGTTGACAATGATGATGATGATGATGATGATATATATATACTGAAGAGCAAAGCTGAAAACTAAGGAAAAACTTTAGAATTTAAAACGAAAGTTGCAAAATAACCTGAAGATCAAAACGCGCAACGCAGCAGTTATGAAAATTCAGAATTCACATTCTATTAAGAAGAGACCTAAGCAAAAAAAATATATCTTTTTTTGACTCATACCAAGTACAACATAGAAAAGGTTATGTATCTACCGGTGTGAGTAAAAGGAGAAAAGATAAAAAATAAAATAAACCAACTGAATGTAGAAAGTGTCGAGAATACTGAGTCTTGGCTTTATCAAGGACCAGCAAAAACTCTGCATTTTCTCACTTCCACAAAGACCTAGTTGGAAATGGGTTTCTGCAAAGCCATAGATGCAAGTAATAAGCCCACCAAAAATTGTTTTAAAATATATATATATGTCATGACCTCCGCAGAGTTGTATTACCTAGCTCTAGTTAACAATTTAGCTTGCATCCATAACCTTCATGGCCCGACCCATGCTCTTCATCTGTTACTATTAAACAGAGAGAAGAAGATTAAAGAGAACTCAAGTTGTGAGAGTGACATAATAATTAGAAATAATTTTCAGCTATAACGAAAAGCCAAGTCCTCCTGTGAGAGAATTTAAACCCGAATAGCAATGCAAAAGAATTCCAAATTTTTACATTGCAATTAAAAAAGGAAATAATAATTTTTTAAAACTCAGATTTTTGAAAGAAAACTTGATTCTAAAACCCCCTACTCCACAACTTCTGACAACACAAAAACGAGAATAAATTAAAGACAATAATTAACTAAAGAAAAGCTTTGTGAAAGTTATATGACATAAACAATTAGTTGCAGTATGTACAAAATATTTCAGCAGTGCTTTAAGTGCATAAATAAGTAGTTATTAAGAACTTAACTACTTTGAAAATACAGCGCAAAGTAAAGGAACTATACTTAGCCAGCTGCTGGGCCTAAGTTTCCTAAAAGACGCGCAAAGTTACCAAGAAAAGAAAGAGTTAAAACCCGCAAAAATGTTAACAGACTAGCCAGTGCCTAAATGCTAAAAAGCAAAAAACAACAGAGAAAAAAAGTACAAGAAGTACAAACATTGAACTTATAAAACCTAAAACCCAAAGACAATGAAGAGAGCTTACCTCTTATGCAACTAAACTTTCTCCACACAGGAGGAAACATGGCTGACCTTTTCCCCAAACGTCCAAACACCTCTGCCACTCCCTAGTCGCAGGGGGCAGTGTGGGTGGGGCTGATGGCCTCCTCACACTGAAAGAAACCAACTCGCGGAGCTTTTAACCAGAGAAAAATATATATATATATTTAAGACTGTGGACCTGTATGATCAGAAAGAGCAGAATTAACTCTCCAGAATACATGAGAAATATTATAAAATACACAAGTGGTGTATTTAATAATCTTTGCATGTATTAAATCACCTTAGTGAGCTTCTATAGATTATTCAGAATTTTATTAATTTTAATGTTAGTTCTACTATTTTTAGTATAGCTATTCTAGTGAGTGAATAACTAGTTTTCTTTTTTATTTGTTTTTATTTTCTTTTATAAACAGATTTTTAAGCTTTTTTTTGTGATTTTGTCTATATTATTTAATTTTTTGTTTTAATAGGACCTTCATATTCATAGCACTAAGGTTCCTTTTTCATTTATTGTTGCACAAAATAAAATCAATTTCACTTGTCGTCCCATTTGTATGTCTCCATGTCCATTTCCTGTGTGGCTTTTTTTTTAAAAAGGAGTTCAAGATGAAAAACCCTTGTGCCTCTGCAAACTGTACGAGAGTATTTCCACGGTGGTTTCTGTTGCCGTGACTGAATTTAGCTACTGAAGTTTCATTCTGTTGCTGTTGCCCTATTTTTGCATTGAAATTTCCCATAATTATCTTTAAGGGCTGCTTACCTTTATTATTTAGATCACGAATTTCCTCACAAAATTCTTCAATTTCTTCTTCAGGATGACTTGTGGTGGGTGCATAAGTTTGAATAATCTGAGCCTGGTATCTTCTCGAGAGTTGGATAACGAGTCGTGCAGCTCTGTCAGAGGAATTTTCAACTTCTACAACTTTATCCTTCAGTTTCTTGTTTATTATAAATCCAACACCACTAGTTCTGCCAGTATCAGTCCCACGATAGTAGAAGAGATGTCCACTTTTCAGTTCAATGAGATCTTCTCCTTTTCTCCTTACCTCACTTAGCCCGACCATGTCCCACTTGATCCTTTGTGGTTCCTCTTCCAATTCAAGAAGCCTTGAATCAGAAGATAGGGAGCGTCCATTATACGTAGCCAAGGTCAGCATCAGATGGCAGCCTAGTCCGGTCCTCCGTGGATTCTTAGCACCCTCTGCCTTCATGTCGCACTGGCCGCTGCCTTGGCCAGGTACATTCCAGCTGCCGGAGACTGAGGGCCAAGATTTAAGTTGTGGAGTCATTTTGGAGGGGTTGGCCATAACTCACCACGCTGGCCAAGCGGGTTGGTGAGTGTGTGGGATAGCATTTCCTCTAATCCCGATGGTATAGTTATACCACTATTCGCGGTCGTCAGGGCCCCTTTAGTGGGAACAGGATCTACCACGAGAAGGCGGCGTTGACATTTTTCAAGGAGAGGCTGTGATGTTAAGCATCACCTAACCTTACATCCCATATATATATATATATATATATTCTATTAAGAAGATACCTCAGGTTATTTTGCAACTTTCGTTTTAAATTCTAAAGTTTTTCCTTAGTCTTCAGTTTTGCTCTTAAGTATATATATATATATATATATATATCATCATCATCATCATTGTCAACCATTATCAATCCACTGCTGGACGAAGGTCTCCCCAAGTTTCCTTCACAACAGTCTGTCTTGTGCCATTCTCCTCCGTGTCACTCCCACATACTTTCAAATTTCATCCACCCATCTCCCATGTGGTCTTCTTCTGGGTCTTTTCCTGTCCCTTGGAATCCAATCTAAAATTTCGGCTGTCCATCGATGGTCTGTCCTTCTAGCAGTATGTCCAGCCCATTGCCATTTCAGGGATTTTACTCTGATCATAATGTCTTCTACTCTTGTCATTTTTCGGATCCACGTGTTCCTCTTCTTATCTCTCCTGGTTACACCAAGCATGCACCTCTCCATGCTTTTTTGAGTTGTCTGCAGCCTTTGTATGTCTCTTTTAGTTAAGGTCCATGTCTCTGCACCATACGTAAGCACTGGAAGGATGCACTGATCAAACACTTTTCTTTTAAGACATAATGGCATATTGCTCTTGAAAATTATGCTGTTTCTTCCAAAAGCTCTCCAGGCAAGTTTTGTACGCCGATTAATTTCTTCATCAATGTGACCCTCACTGGATATCTGCTGTCCAAGATAAACGTACGTGTCTGTTATCTCCAGCTTTTCTCCACCAATCGATAAATCTTCATTTCTTGTAAAAGCATTGAACATCACTTTTGTCTTCTAAAAGTTCATTTTTAATCCCACTTCTTTACTCTTGTCAGCAAGTTCCAGGATCATACTCTGCAGCTCTCATGGGGTAGTTGCAAAAATGACTACGTCATCAGCAAAACGAAGGTGGGTTAGATAATCTCCATTAATCTTTATCCCTTTGTTTTCCCAGCTCAGTGATTGAAAGACACACTCCAATGTGGCATTAAAGAGCTTCCGAGATATGGTGTCACCTTGTCTCACTCCCTTTCCAATTTTTATGTGTGTTGTATTTTCAAACAGCCGAATCTTTGCACTTGCATTTTCATAGATGTTATTAATAATATTAATGTATGCATCTTCAATACCGCAGGATTTCAAAGCCATTGTAACTGCTGATGGTTTCACCGAATCAAAGGCTTTTTTATAATCGATAAAAGACATGCACAATGTAAGTTCATATTCCCTCGTTCTTTCAATTAGTTCTCTCAGTACACGGATGTGATCTATTGTGCTGTAGCCACTCCTGAATCCAGCTTGTTCTATCAGTTGATCCATGTCCAGTGTTACCTTCAAACGGTATGAAAGAACTTTAGTGAAGATTTTATAAACCACTGATAGGAGGCTGATAGGTCTGTAGTTCCCGAGATCCTCAATGTCACCTTTTTTATGTAGCAGGATCATTGTAGCGTTTGTCCAATCCTCAGGAATCTTCCCTTCATTAAGGCATCGAGTAAAAATTTGGGCGAGTACTGTTTCGATTTCTCCACTTGCTTCTTGTATGATGTCTACAGTAATTCCATCTTCTCCTGGAGCTTTTCCCCGCTTCATGTTCTTGATTGCATATGCAACTTCTGTTGGGAGGACTGGGAGAACTCTGGTACTGGTACCTTTCATGATGTCTGGAGTACATGTATCATCCCTTTCATATAATTTGGAGTAGAAATCTTTCACTCTTGTCAAAATTTCGCCTCTATTTCTTGTTAAAGAACCATCTTGTTTTCTCAGTGCCATAATCTGTTTTCTTCCCTTACTGAGATGTCCCTTTGCTATCAATAGGCTTTCGCTATTTTCAATTGCGTTCCTTACTAGTTCACAGTAGAATTTCCTTACGTCTTCAGTGATACTTTTTCGTACTGTCTTGCATAGCTCTATATATTCCACTTTGGAAGTCACATCTTCTTTAGTTGTAATCATCTATCTTCTCTTTTGCATCAACATTTTGGTCTTTCCTGATAATTTGTTCACATGCAACTTGTTCTTAGACCCAGCTAATTTTGTTGCTGTTTCCATAAGAGCTTTGGTTACTTTTCTGTTAACTTCAGAAATATCCACTTCTTCTGATGTTAGGCCTTCTAAAGCAGAGAATCTGTTCTTCAGTTCCAACTTGAAGGTATTATGGTGTTTTTTAAGGTTGGTTATGTCAATACATTTTGTTTGTCTTATGAGCTTGCCACGTTCAAGTTTAGTGTTGAGGTGCATCTTACATCTCACCAATCTATGGTCACTACCTGTGTTGAACTTGTTTAGCACACTGCAGTCTTCTATGACGAATTTTTTGTTACACATAATAAAATCAATTTCACTTGTCGTCCCATTTGGATGTCTCCATGTCCATTTCCTGTGTGGCTTTTTTTGAAAAAGGAGTTCAAGATGAAAAACCCTTGTGCCTCTGCAAACTCTACGAGAGTATTTCCACGCTGGTTTCTGTTGCCCTGAACGAATTTACCTACTAAAGTTTCATTCTGTTGCCGTTGCCCAATTTTTGCATTGAAATTTCCCATAATTATCTTTAAGTGCTGCTAACCTTTAGTATTTAGATCACGAATTTCCTCATAAAATTCTTCAATTTCTTCTTCAGGATGACTTGTGGTGGGCGCATAAGTTTGAATAATCTGAGCCTGGTATCTTCTCGAGAGTTGGATAACGAGTCGTGCAGCTCTGTCAGAGGAACGTTCAACTTCTACAACTTTATCCTTCAGTTTCTTGTTTATTATAAATCCAACACCACTAGTCCTGCCAGTATCTGTCCCACGATAGTAGAAGAGATATATATTGCAATCGCTCTTGATTACCATTAACTTCACTGCAGCTTCAGTACTTCCCACCGCATCAAAGCTCTGTCTCTGAAACCTGGCACTCCATGGAGTGCCAGGTTTCAGATACCGAGCTGCTTCCCAATAAACCAGATCACCCAGCCAAGGCGCAAAGAACCACCCCGGTAGCACAGCGGTCTAAGAGCTGGCTTCTAACCATTAGTCCGAGATCGTTCCGAGGCGAATACCGATCAGACATGAATTTTGTGTTTCTCTAACGGCGCTGGCTCTCTCCTTTCCCTGGCACCAACAGTGTCTTTGAACTATTGACGTGAGACTGCTTATAGCCAATCGAGTAGCTCAAGTTGATCGTTCCACTCCCCCAACCAAATTATCAAACGAAAACAACATGCCGAGAACACAGAGGATCCGCTATTTACTCTGTCCCTAGTTTGAATTGCCCTTAACATAGGATTATCTGTCTCTGAAGCTTAGTAGTCCGTGGCCTCATCACTCCAATAACCAGACAAGGACAAATGGGATCCACTATTCAATCTGTCCCTTGATTAAATTGCGGGGTCTATAAAACTTAACGTTTGGTCTGCATACGGAATTTTTTGCTTGTCCTAACAAAGACCACAAATAAAATTCCTCAAGAAAAGAAAGGCGAGCCACACTGCTTAGTACTTTGTTACGGAGATCTTAGAATTCATTTGTTTCCGGAAATAGTAGGGAATATTCAGCAATAGGTATTTCTTTGTAACCATCGCGGTGGTCGTCGCGAGGAAACTTCGACTTCTTTTTTTTTTTTTTTTTTTTTTTGATTGGAAGTTTAACGACCACCGTGAGCACCTCAATGGGCTATGAGCAGTCGCCCGTCCCTAATTTAGGGTCACTGGTTCCAGGGAAGGGAGAGAGCCAGTGCCGTAAGACAAACACAACATCCATGCCTCACCGGGATTCGAACCCGGACCCCGTTCGGACGAATGATCACAGGCCATCGCTTAGACCACTGCGCCACCGGGGCGGCAATCGAGACATTATCTGTCAGGACGGCAACAAAAATTAACAGCGTAAGAAACTGGGTACTTAATTTATTGTACAAGTGATTGTACGATGTCTATGTGTCAGTATATGGTGATTCCTTAAAACAAAAGCTCTGTAGGTATCTTGAGTAAATTTTATATTTAGAAGTTTTGTGAAATTATATTACAAAATAATACATTGAACCTTCTCTTAAAAATAATTGAAAGTTACTGTCAGTTGAAAAAAAGATCTCAAACTCGAAATCACTCTGTTGCTTCGAAAAATCACTATGAAAAAAATACGTAATTTGTAATAAGACTTCGTACAGCAAAAAATAAAATGATTAGAAACGTATTAAAAACCAACAAGCTCCAGTAGAAATTAAAATGACTAAATCACCCGCATTACTAAAAAAAGAAGAAAAAAAAACCTCATCGCGCAATTAAGTTTCACCTTGAAGGTGATCCCGGATCCTGTGGCATCTTGGCTGAGTGGTTAAGGTTCCGGGCTCGATCCTCACTGACGGCATAAAAGGATTCTCTCGCGTAAAGGCTGAAATATTCAGCATTTTGTATTTCGCGAAATTTCAGTCTAAATACGGAAAAACTTGAAACGGACTTTTCTGAAATAAACAGAATTATTGACTACGGAAGGTCTCCGAAAATACGGGTTAAAAAAAACGGGTATTTTTAAAAACGGAAATTCATTCAGAATACGGACATTTACCGGCAACTCTGCTATACGTTATTTTCAGAAATTTTCCGTGAATTCACACTACTTTTTTTACAGTGTGAAGAGACAGGTAGAATGTTGCGATGAAAGCAGAAAATGGAGTAATATAAATCAATTGTAAAGATATTAAGATAATTCCAGGACAACTAGCACAATAAGCTTCGGCTCATAATAAATTAATTGAAACTGAAACTTTTTCATGTGTTCTTTCGCCATATTTTCTGCAACGAGCTGCAATTAGGCGTAAATATCGAGCCCGAACAGGAAGTGTTAGTCCCGCTTACAGAGTTAGAGCTTACAACTCCCCACTGCAGCAAAACAACTGAAGACCATTTCCATATTCTCAAAAACCCATCGATGACAGGAAAAAGATCAACATTTAAATAATATTAATGCAGCGCTACTACTATCTCCAAAGTTATTTAACTCTGCATTGGAAGATATTTTCGGAAATTTAAACAGGGATGAAAAAGGATTAAACATAAATGAAAGGCACCTAAATCACTTAAGATTTGATGATGACACAGTCATCATTACAACTAGCAATAGGGAAATGCAAAATATGATAGATGATTTATGAATGGAAAGTCTTTAAAAGGGCCTGAAAATAATCACAGCAACAACTAAATATAGGAACAATACAGAAAATGATACAGAAAAGATTTTGATAGAAGGAAAAAAATCGAATAAACAGATGAATGCATTTATTTAGGTCAAGTAATCAGTTTTAAAGAAAGATAAGAAAGAGAAATCAATAGAAGAATTATTCAAGGTAATAGAACCTTTTGGATACTTACAGACTGTTTAACAAGCGATATTCCATTGTGTTTAAAAAGGAAAATCTTCAATGCATGTTTTAACCCCGTATTTATTTATGGAAGTGAAACGTGGAGTATCATAGAACGACAATGTGAAACAAGAAAGATGACACCGAATTTTCGGGTGTAATAAGCACGTCTTTTGAATCCGTTCTGACGCAAATTAAATTTAACAAAGCTATTCAAAATCAATGGAAACGGTGTGGAAAACAGTAGTAGCTGACGGAAGAAAGAAGTTTTGTAATCGGGTTTTCAATCCCTCAGATATTGCTTTAAACGGAATCGTGAGCTTACGCCCTCTGGTTGAAGACTTATGCGTTAAGAAAAGTAAGAATTTATATGAGAAATATTTCGCACCGAAAACGCTCTCCAACACAGAAAGAATTTTTCAAATCGGACCCTTAGAAACAGAGATATCGACAAAAATAAGATGTGACTTTACGTCCCCTGGTGGGAAAACCATGCATTACTTAAGGAAGAAAGTATTCTCAAAAGGTTTTTCAATATGAGCGGTATCGGTCCAAGAAAAAAAAATTTTTAGTCAAGTTTTCAGGAGCCCAGATCTTGCTACAAATACATCAGAAGCAGAAATTAACACTTATGCCCCTGGTGGCCAAACCATTCTTTACCAAGCATCAGAAAATATATGAAAAATATTTTCCATCAGGTGTATCCGTTACAGGAAGAATTTTTCAAATCGGACTTTTAGAAGCAGAAATAACGTAGAAAACGCAATTTACCTTCGCGCCCCCTAGCGGAAAGTCTATGATTTACTTCAAAATTTTGAATTTATATCAAAAGCATTTCGCATTGGAAACACTATCCAACAAAGAAGAAATTCTTCAAATCGGACTCATAGAAGTAGAGATATTGACAAAAATAAGATATACATCTACGCCCCCTGGCGTAGAAACCATGCATTATTTTAAGAAGAAAATGTTCCTAAAAGGTTTGTCGACATGAGTAGTATCGGTCTATTAAAGAGGTTTTTTTTTTAATGGAGAATTTAGAAGCTCATATTTTGCTGCAAATACATCAGAAGCGGAAATTAAGACTTGCGCCTTCTGGTGACCAAACCATTTTTTTTTTACAAAAATTAGAAATTATGTGCAAAGGATTTCCCATCAAGAACTGCATCCGGTGCAAAAAGAATTTTTCAAATCGGAGATTTAAAAGCAGAAATATAAGGGGGGGAGCAATTTACCTTTACGCCACCTTGCAGAAAGTCTATGAATTACTTGAAAATTTTGAAATTATATGAAAAACATGTCACACGGAAAACACTATCCAACAAAGAAGGAATTTTTCAAATCCAACTCCTAGAAGTAGAGATATTGACAAAAATAAGGTATACATCTACGCCCCCTGGCGGAGAAACCATGAAATATTTTAAGAAGAAAACATCCTGAAAAGGTTTATCGACATGAGTGGCATCGGTCCACGAAAGATTTTTTTAATCGAGATTTTAGAAGCTCAGATGTTACGGCAAATACGTCAGAAGCAAAAATTAACACTTACGCCCCCTGGTGGCCAAAGTATTCTTTACAAAAAATTAGAAATTATATGCAAAAGATTTTCCACCAGGAGCTGTATTCTCTGAAGAAAAAAATTCTCAAATCGGAGTTTTAGAAGAAGAGATATCGGGGAAAACGTAATTTACTTTTACGCCCCCTAGCGGAAAATCTATGCGTAATTTGAAAATATAACTATATCTAAAATACTCTTCGATATAAATGGAATCGAAAGAAAAAATATTTTTTTCAATCGGATGTTTAGAAGCAAATATGTGGAATAAAACGTATTTTTGAATTCGACATCATCTGCATTTACGCCCTCTAGCGGCGAAATTGTATGCACATCGTATAATTCGGCACATCGTATAATGCTGCAGTGTGTGAAGATTTTGTTCGTAGATATTCTGAAAACAGTAGACCACAACAAGCGCTTCCAGAAATCGAGAAACTACTCAAGGTTCGCGGCTTCAGACTGAGAGAACGTAAACTGCTAGCGCCATTTATGTCGAAGAGTACTCTGATCATTCGTTCGAAAGGGGTCCGGGTTCTAATCCCGGTGAGGCATGGATGTTGTGTTTGTCTTACGGCACTGGCTCTCTTCCTTTCCTAGAACCAGTGACCCTAAATTAGGGACGGGCGACTGCTTATAGCCCATTGAGTTGCTCACGGTGGTCGTTAAACCTCCAATGAAAAACAAAAATCAAAATCAAATTGGGAGGTGTGGGTGGATTTTAGTGAAAAAGCTGAAACTGTCTCGCCGACCCCGCTCTACACAGCGACATGAACCCTTTACCCTTCGTGAGTCACTGCTTTGAAATCTGTTCGTCTTCAAGACTCTGTTTCTGACCAAATGGAATTCATACGAGATAAAAGTAAAATTACTTTATAAACTTCTCTCTCTCTCTATCTATCGATTACTTGCCCAGGAATGCATCCTGGGCCGTTGGTCATGGTGGGCCCCAAGGCTATAGCCTCCACAGACACCCCCCCCCTTCCCCTCTTAATCCGGCCCTGATCTGTAGGTATTTTAAGATGGTCGAGACACTTTGGGGCTTGTTGACAAGAAAAAGATTCGACACCGAGCACATGTGTGCGTTTTATTAGGTAGGGTACGGGGGTATGAGAATTCCTTCTTCAATGCTTCGAAAAAACAAATCAGCGTGATGTTAGGTTCCACACACCAAATTGTCTGGGATTTCTCAAAATGCACGTTCTTCATCGGATGACTGCCTACAGCGACACATGGACACGGCTGATCCGCGGGCCATGCATGTCCCCTTCCCTCTTTCGGGGGAAGGGAGGGGGGGAGATGTGACGTGCCTGCCCCGCAGGACGCACATGAGATAAAGGCAGGTAGCAGTGAGAGCACATGCCAGTGTAACAAAACTAGCAGCAGGAAGACATAACGAAAAATTGATTATTATTGTTGCCAGCATTACTTGGTACCCATGCAATCTTCTCTTATCCGGTTTTTTTGCTTATGTTATAACGCCTACATTAGTTTGTACATATGCATTTTGTATATATTACACCCTCTTTGTAATCCTGCACTATATTATGTCTTTTCCGCACATGTTCTGGTTATACACTGTCCTCGCTGTTAATCATAATATCTGTGCATGTATCTTCCATACATCTCTTGTTCTCATTACACCTGTGTACATTGCAATGTTGTATCATGTACACTATGTCCTCAGTGTCATCTTTGACGCATTTTCGTCCTATTATTTTCTTATTGTCACTATTGTTATTCTTATTAGCTTTGATTCTTGTAAATATACATCTTGTAAATATCACGTCACTTGGAATATCTGCACATATTTATCATTTGTTGCGCATGCTCCAGCCATGAGCTGTTCTATTCATTGTTGTACCACCTTGCATATATTGTACATACGCTTCTCGTACATTTTACAACCTCATTGTACATATTATATTTTGTGTCTACTTTTCTGGCATTTTATGGTCCGTGCCCTCTGTATCCAAATTCCCTTCATTTGCTCTGAATAAAAAGATTGTGAAAGCATGCCAGTGTAGTATAGCTGATAGCAGTCGGAGCTTCGGAGCCGAGAGTTGTGGTTTGGAATCCCGTCCCTGGCCTAAAAATGATGGAGAAATTTACTTCGTCATACGCTTACTAGTTCAGAGAAAGATAGATTCTGAACGCAATTAGTCTTCCTTTTTCTCTCTCTTTAAAGTTTATATTCTTCGATAATTGCCAAAGTTTGGTTAATATTTTTAGGCTTATATTCAACTAAATATTTTCCATAATATCTCTTTCATTATTTAATTTTCGCAATTTAATAAAATACAATAGAAAGACAAAATAATACGAAATGGCACATCACGGGACGGGTCGGGCTCACCAAATGAAGCCCGTGCAGACCTCCATTCAACGCTTTCTCAGCACCACTGTAAACAGATTTTGTAGGGTTTTGTTGTTGTTGTTGTTTTTATTCTACAATTGCTTTCCGCATTGGCAGACGACTTCCAATTTTGAATTTCTTTAACATCTTACACAAGGTTCAGGTTGAAATGAGCTGCTGTTCACTATGGTTGAATTCAACAATGAGTTGCCGCCCACTGGAAGACCTGATCTTCCGTACTATCCTCACAGCACGACAGTCACTCTCTGTAAGTCTAGTTTTCCGGCCACGTTTATGCCTTTTAGATATGAAAGATCCCTTCGTCTTCTGGTCACAAAAAAAACAAACTTTGAAATGGTTGCTTTTGAGAAATCAGCAATTTGTTTTGTTAAAATCGGAGCTCCCATTAAACGTTTAGACAGATGTTGGGCTTTTGCCATGTCAACATGAGCTGTTGAAGCCGAGTAATCTGTAAGCTCTATAACGAAGTGAATTTCTCCGTCATTTTTATCCGCGCCAGGATTCGAACCCGGGTCCACTCATTCCGGAATAAGTTGCTCTACCAATTGAGCTACGTGGACATTTTATTCTGATTCCTATCTGCCTTTATGTCGTGTGCGTCCTTCTGGCAGGTACGACACATCTCCTGGTACGTTGCATCATCTCCCTCGTGTGCGTCCTTCTGGCAGGTACGTCCCATCTCCTGGTACGTTACATCATCTCCCCCTTATTTTTTTTTTCGAAGTGCTGGAGAAAGGATTCTCTTATTTTTTCCTATCTCGCGGTGTGGAAATAACATCACACCAATGCGAGATTTTGAACGGTCGGGTCATCCGGATAGTTCGGGCGCCATTATAACGAAGTGAATTTCTCCGTCATTTTTATCCGCGCCAGGATTCGAACCCGGGTCCACTCATTCCGGAATAAGTTGCTCTACCAATTGAGCTACGCGGACATTTTATTCTGATTCCTATCTGCCTTTATGTCGTGTGCGTCCTTCTGGCAGGTACGTCACATCTCCTGGTACGTTACAGCTCTTTATAAAGCATTAGGCGAAATGTCTGTTACATTTGCACATAATGACTTTTATTTTCCGTGACCGCTTTTTGATAAAGGTTTGTGATTTTCAGCTGTGTGCATACCGAGTGTTTCAGGAAGAATGTGCGAAAGGAATAGGAAAGTATCGGTTAGTCGTAGCAGTAAAGTGAAAAATGCAAAATACGCAGCCAACAGTGGACAATTCAGCTATGATAGTTGCATCCTCCAGAATGGATGATTTCCAAAATATACAAAAACTAAATTTAAATACGAAAATTAATTTCCGAAAAATGCGAAAATTCGGACATTCTTCGTGAAACATCCTGTATACTAGATAGGCGAAAACTCCAGGAAAATTAGCTTTTGTTTTGGTCATAACATTGGCCATCGCGACACGCAATATCATCGCCCACGCAGTTTCCTATACGGTGGTCCAACGTGCTCCTGGGGAAGTTCTTCAGTATATCGGACTTGATTTCCATGACCAAACGGCTGCACTTAAGCCACAAATGGCAACGCGGGATAAGCACTCGTCACTTATTAGCGTACTGTCGCTGATACGACGTCGACAAGAGAAATCGGGTTCCACCGTTGGCTGCGGGTTCCACGAAATGAAGATTTGCACATCAGCAGTGGGTCAAAATGTCGCTTGAAAAGCTTTCCTGCACAACGAAGCCCTCGACCACTATTCCACCCCCCATTACTCCGGGATTACCGTTCCGAGAATGCAATGACGGGCACATTCTCTTATAGGAGAGAATACTAAAAGCTCCTCAGGGGGTCCCTATTTCTGTTGCATTCAGGAGTGGGGATAATTGTATCAGAAAAATAGGTCATGTCATTCATAACGCACATGAAATATGCGCAGGTGTTGCTCCGCTACGGCTAGCGTAAGTCTTAAGCAGACAGACCACCATATGGTCTATGCTTAGTCGAGTGTCTTTCAAATTGAATGTCACAACTTAGACTCGAAAGACGGAATAAAATACGCGTGATCGAGACCGCAGTGAATGTGACATCTGGAACCTTCTGCAGGAAGGTACTGTACAGAAAGAAAAATTAAAATGTTAAGAAAAATATCTAAACTTTCAAAAATACTGTAGCCTCAAAAATTCTTATAATGCTGGAGTAGATACCTAATGCCTTCGAAAATATTATACACATTTAGATCGAACACGAATTCGCCATAAAAACATATTTCTGCGCTGACAGCAACGTTGATGTTTCAAAGGTGAAGTTGAACAGCTTCCTCTGTTTCCAAAGAAGAAAGCTTATTGACGCTAGAGGAAATATTTGCATATATAATGTTAACGCCATCATTGTTATAATGGAGAAATGAGATGTGAACCAAGATGTTGCAATTAACAACGTAAGACCTGCTGAAAAACAAGGAATGATATATATATTTACATAAGGGCACTCTTAGCCTTACACACGTGATCGTCTTCAAGAAACATCTTTTACAAATCTATCTTGTACATTTGTCTGTGTTATGTTTCTCCGGCACTGAAACAAAAGTGCTGCCCGTAAATTGTACTGAAAATTGAGTTGCAATTTAAATTTCGCATTATGTTATCATTTCGTTATACACTCACGGACAATGAAATTTGCGCACCTAGAAGAAAACATGCTACAACCGCAAAACCTTGCAAATAGCTAGAGAGCGTGCTGGTAAACAAATGATCTGCGTTTGGTGCGAGTGCGGATGACCGCACACCCTGTGGTGGCGCTGCAAGCAAGCACGAACCGGCAGCCTCATAAACCGGCGTGTAGTCGATGTCCCATGAAAGCGAAAAGCACCGGACGACGCAAGCAAGGGTACAGAGTGACAAGAATGCCGGTTAGACACCAGAGACGTCGATTTACGTAACTTACGGACTTTGAGAGAGGCCGGATCATCGGGCTGAAAACCGCTGGGTGGTTTACGCGCCGTATAGCCCACCACGTGGATCGTTCTGACCATACCTTCCGACTGTGTTAGGAGCAGAGGACACGTGACGGCACTACCACACGGAGGAGTGGCTCCGGACGGACCAGGAGGACCACCGGCAGAGGGGATTGACGGATCGTGCGCCAGGCACGAACGGATCTCACGGGGACCCGGTCCACTATGCAGACAGATGTAGCGGCTCCTGTGTGCCCAAGAACCATTTCCCGACGCCTCGCAGAAGCGAATGTGCGATGCGATCCCATCTCAGCGCCCCTTATGTGTGCTGCCATTAACACCGAAACATCGCCGGCTCCGTTAGCAATGGTGCCACGCCAGAGCGACGTGGAACGCTACAGACTGGCGACGTGTGGCGTTTAGCGATGAGTGCCGCTTCGTTTTGCGACAGATGGTCATCGTGTCCGGGTGTGGGGGTTCCCGGGTGAACGGCACAATCCTAACCTCGCTAGCACTGAGTGTAATATAAGTCTAAATGGCACAGTGATTGACTAGGTGAATGAGTTTGTGTATGTATTTAGGGAGCATGTTTGGTGGATAGAACAAGTTGAATGGTGAAATTAGTAGAAGAGTGAATTCTTCATTGAAAGTCATGGCTGTTTTGGGAAGTTTTCACGGGAATGATGGGTTCCCAAAAGAGTCCAGCATAGCTGTGTATGAACGTGTAATTCCTACTCTGATGTATGGCAGTGAAACCTGGGTAATACGGAAGAAACATAGGAGTGGTTTGTGTGCTAGTGAAATGAGTTACTTACGGGGGAGGGGGGGGGGTTGTGGCAAGACACGTTTCTGATCGTGTGAGATGTGTTGCAGTGAATCTAGGAAAAAAATCCAAGGAAAAAAGATCCACGGAAAAAAATCCAGGAAAAAAAAAGCCACCGGAAACAAAAAAGCCATGGAAAAAAATTCCACGGGAAAAAAAGCCAACGGAAAAAAAAGCCAGGGAAATAAAATCCAACTCCAACGAAACAGTTATCCATTTACATGATGGAAACAGGGCCGGATTAAGGAGGGGGGGGGATTCTAGCCACATGATTTTTATTAAGGGGCCTGGTACCAATTGCTGTTCCTCTGAAGAACACTTTGAATGTGTGACAATTTTTCCAGTAAGGCAATTTTCCAAGGTGCCTAACGAGGGAAATAACTCTTTTGTTTGTCTGAATTTTCATGCCGGTTCATTTGAGTTCAGGGCAACTGGCCACAAAAGTTCAAGGGGATGGGGGGGCTATAAAGATTCCGTTTCTGGGTCTATATTGAGAACTGAATTGGGAACTCCAAACAAACGAATTTCGAGAAAACGTTCCATGTAAGCCAAGCGAGAATTGTACTTTAATTTGAAGAAATAAGTTGCCGAGGATCCGAGGTACACTTGGTTGGGGGAAGAAGGGCTCTACCTCCAACTTCCGTAATATTATATTCTGGGCCGCTGGAGTCTGTCAGTGTATCCAGGATGTTCCCCTTGAAGCGTCCGCAAAGTCTGTAAGCTGGGGGAAGCTTCCCCCAAAATGTTAAAATGGACTTAGATCTGTAAACATTAGTACCATGCTTTACATAATGATTCTGTACACAACCACAAATTTTCAGCAGGGTGGGGTGAATTCGCCACCCCCGTGTTTCTAAGAGCTTTTCAGGGGTAACATCGAGGATACACTGACCGACTCTAGAGGTCCAGAATATAAAATTACGGAAGTTGGGGGTAGAGCCCTCCAAACCAAGCACCTCGTATCCCCTTTACAGACTTCACCAAATTTCTGGGGGACGGGGTTAGAGCATACATAATCTGTCACTAAACACAACATGAAGCACAGAAATTACTCTTACCTTGAGCACTTGTCTGCGCTCTTAGAAACTTGGGGGAGGGTGAATTCATCCCACCCTCCTGAAAATTCCTGGTCGTGTACAGAATCATTATGTAAAGCATAGTTCTAATGTTTACAGCTCTACGTCCATTTTAACATTTTGGTGGAAAGCCCCCCCCCCCAAGCTCATGAACCTCGCGGACGCTTCAAGGGGAACATCACTGACAGACTCCAGCGGCCCAGAATATAATATTACGGAAGTTGGGGGTAGAGCCCCCAAACCAAGTGTACCTCGGATCCTCGTCAATTTATATCTTCAAATTAAAATACAATTCTCACTTGGCTTACATGGATTGTATGAAAGAATGCCCACATGACAATTTTCATACGACCCTCTAGGCTTCTTACACAGAAGTGACGCAAAGAAATCAGAAAAGAAATTTTATACGGTCCCTTAAGCTTCCTACATAGAAGTGACACAAAGAAATCAGAAATTAAATTTTTATACAACCCCTAAATTTCCTACAAGGTCACCCAACATGGAAGTGGACACAAGAAAATCAAAAGTGCAATTTTTGTACGACCCCTACATTTCTTACAAGGTCAACCAACATGGAAGCGGACACAAGAAACAAAAATGCAATTTTTGTATGCCCCCAATTACTCGAACCTCCATGGAAACAAATTATGGTGTCCTTGTAATCTTTGATAAGTGAGAACTTTTTTATGTAAATGTTTATATGACTCCCTAAGTTTCTTACTGGTTAACCTACATGAAAGAAGCCGTTGGATTTTATTTCCATGGACTTTTTTTCCTTGGCTTTTCTTTCCTTTGGCTTTTTTTTCCCTGGATCATTTTTCCGTTGAATGTGTTTTCCTAGCTTTTTTCCGTGGATCTTTTTTCCTTGGATTTTTTTTTTTTCCGGTAACCGTTGCAGTTGTGTAATGTGAATCAAAATGTTGTTAGCAAGGGGGAGACTAATATGCTCCGGTGGTTTGGACATGTTGAAAGAATGAGTGATTAGATGCTTAGTAAGAAATTTTTTAGCCCTAGTGGCAGGAAGGAAATACAAAGGAAGGCCAAGGAAATCTGGCAGGATCAGATTCCGGAATGTCTGCATGAGAAAAAGATTATGAGTATGAAGAAAATAATGTGTTGTGTACGTCGTGTGATGGATGTCAGTGAAAAATGTGTTGTGTGTCAAGATCGGTGTAAATGGAGAAGTTTGATACGGCAACAGTAAGTAGGTAGTCAGTTAAAAATGTATCTGGTAGTTTGTATTTCTTTGTGGAGCTAACCTCTGAATCTCAGAGAACAGCTTAGTGATATGCATGTATGTATTTTTTAATATGATGATAACTGTATTCTGCGAATGTACCAATCGGCTTTATTTCTCATAAAATTCAAAGTCAATACCTTTCAGATACGTAAAGGGACGCCCTATTATATTTTGCGAGTGAGCACACAATTTTGTTGGCAATTTGCTATTGAACAGCATCGTACACTTCCTGGTCATGTTATTGTCGTGCTTCGGAACTGAAATCCTCTTTACGCCGTTGCACCTCATAATCAATGCCAACAACTTCTACATTTTTTCTTGCAGGGCGGCGGAAAGTGAAGTTCGTTGACAGGGCCCGAAATTTCGAATCGTGGTAAACCCCCGTCCCTTCCTGCTTGCCGGAACAAATAGAAGAAAAAAGATCAGACAGGTCAGATGTTGAGGATTTTAGGAAGGCAGTGTCTGGCCCCAGGTCTTAAACAACCCTTAGAAATAAGAAACTAGGAGATTTGGGCTAGAGTACCCGATAGGAAAGTGACACGGAAGCGAGATAGAAACGGGGAGCATGACGCCCTTATTTATTACCGGGGGGCCAGTACCGGGGTCCGGCGGCTTAACGTGCCCATCCGACGCACGGCGGGTATTTAGTGGTGCGAACGTTCGTACCTGTCCAGGATCGAACCCGAGGTTATCTCCATGGCAGTCACGAACGCTGACCACTAGGCCAACTGCGGCTCTAACAGAAGAAGAACAATGCCTAAGAAGCTTTGTTAGGGATTAAGACCACCTGACCACTTACCTAGAGCAATTTTCAAAGGCACATCACAACAAAAAATCGCACATATACCAAAAAAATTCTTGGCTAAAATTATTGACCGGGCCTGGACCTCGGTGGCCCGGGAGGTTCCGCCGCCACTGTTTTCTTGGATCACTTTGTAATTAATTGATACGGTGAGATTAAGCACCACAATTCATCCCCACCGAACAATTAACTCCTTGGACTTTCGGGTAAGACACTGAACTTGTGATGGCTGCTCCACTGGAAAAAGGCCCAATGTGTGGCATGGTTCATAGAGGCGAAGTCAGATACACAAGTCCAAAGGAATTTCGATACCAGATGCTGACGTAATCCGCCATCCAGACCCTCAATACGCGAGTGGCACAAGAAGCCTATGGAGACAAGTAGTGTGCTTCATGCCGCCCCGGTGGCGCAGGCCTCTGATCATTCGTCCGTAAGGGGTCCGGGTTCGAATCCTGGTCAGGCATGGATGTTGTATTTGTCTTACGGCTCTGGCTCTCTCCCTTCCCTGGAACCAGTGACCCTAAATTAGGGACGGGCGACTGCTTATAGCCCATTGAGTTGCTTACGGTGGTCGGTAAACCTCCCAATCAAAAAAAAAAAAAAAAAAGTGTGCTTCATAAAAAGGGCGCTGACCGGCAATGGTGGAATGGCGACCCATAAACGGCCCTGGGAGCTCTTCTATGCTGCCCACTTTTAGGGAAAATTATCAAGTTATCCCCTCACTAAAAATACAGCATGTCAACACCACTGTTTTTTTTTTTTTTTTTTTTTTAATTGAAGGTTTAACGACCACCGTGAGCAACTCAATGGGCTATAAGCAGTCGCCCGTCCCTAATTTAGGGTCACTGGTTCCAGGGAAGGGAGAGAGCCAGTGCCGTAATACAAACACAACATCCATGCCTCACCGGGATTCGAACCCGGACCCCGTTCGGACGAATGATCAGAGGCCATCGCTTAGACCACTGCGCCACCGGGGCGGCCAACACCACTGTTTAATGGGTAAACATATTTTCACCACAAGTCTACGTATCATTGCACTCTTTTGTACTGCGGCAAAAATTAACTACACTGCTGGCCACCCAAAATGCAACACCAAGAAGGAAGCATCCGATTGGCTTGAAATTCGCAGCATGCGTCGCCCGCGAGAGGACATGCAAACGATTTGCATTGCAGGGTATATGCAAATCATGTGCGCCCGGCACGCCACCGAGAAGCACCATAAGAAGGGTGCACAGAAGGCGAGGTGTAAGTAGTGAAAGTGTGTTGTGCTGCCTGACCTGTGCGTGGGAAGCTTTCTGATGCCTCGTCGCAGAATACCGCAGTCATTCCAACACGTTTCGGAGTTCAACAGAGGACGAATAGTAGCTTATCGCGACAGCGGTTTATCTTACAGAGACATCGGCGCCCGTGTAGGACGACATCCAGCCACAGTGAGGCGAGTATGGATTCGGTGGGTGCAGGAGGGACGGACGGACCAACGTGAGCGATCGCCGTAGCCGCAGCACACCACCGAACGAGAGGACCGGCATGTTGTGCGGCGGGCATTGACGGCTTGCACCGCCACATCACGAACGTTAGCGCAGGAATTAGTGTGTGTTGCGCAACGACCTGTGTCAGAATGTACCGTTCGACGCCGTCTGCAGGAGCGGGGACTTATCGCACGGCGCCCATTGCTTTCATTACCATTGACGTTACACCAACAGCGAGTGCGGCGGCAGTGGGTCGTTGAACGCCGAACCAGGACTACGGAATCGCACCACATTGTCTTCTCCGACGAATCCCGCTTCGGCCTGCAACACTACGATGGTCGGATCCGCGTGTGGAGGCACCGCGGCGAGAGACTGTATGACGCCTCATTATGCATCGCCATACCGGTCCGTCGCCTGGCGTTATGGTTTGGGGCGCAATTGGATATGACATCCGCACCCCTCTGGAATGCATCGCCGGTACACTCAACAGCCACCGCTACATCTCCGACGTTTTGGAGCCTGTAGTTCTCCCTTACCTGAAGGACCTGCCAGCGGCCACGTTTCAATAAGACAAAGCGCGCCCGCACGTGGCACGCATCGTGCACAATTCTTCAGTGGCCCACCAGGTGTCACTGCTGCCGTGGCCCGCCTGTTCTCCCGATATGTCTCCCATCGAACACGTCTGGTCGCTGATCGGCAACCGAGTGGTCCAGCAAGCACCACCCGCGGCTACGCCCGGAGAACTGTGGCAACGTGTGGAAGCAGCCTGGACCGACATACTCCAAGCCCACATCCAAAGCCTTTTTGTTCGATGCCGTGGCGTGTAGCGGCCGTTATTGCCAGCCATGGGGGGCCACACGAACTATTGATGTCTGGGGGTTCCGCAAGTCCCACGGGCCTGTAAGCTCAATCGTTTCATCTTTGTATCTGTTGTTATGTGTTCAGTAAATCTGGCGTTGCTGTCTCGTGTCCTTCTTGGTGTTGCATTTTGGGTGGCCAGCAGTGTATATATTTTCCGATTTTCCTGGACTGCAGATCATTAGTAAATCTTAATGTAAGAACAAAACTAAATGTAAGAAAAAAAAATAGCCGTAAAATATTTTGCCGTAGGTGAATGCATTAATGTACTCAACGAATTTCGAGTTTGTACCCCAAATTACTGATAGCATATTTGATTACAATGTATTGATTGTTTAACTTCATATGCAATTGACAAAAGCGACTGAGGTAGAGGATATAAACCCAAAGGAATGTGAATTAAATTAGAAAGTTGAGAAAAGGGAAGGGGAGTGTATCAGAAACAGTGTTTCACACAACAGAATATTTGCTACTTGTTTGTTGTTTATGTTGTTGTTGCTTTTCTGAAGCCCAAAGTGGTAAACAAACTTTGCCGTTTTAGTATAACTTGGTTTCTTCTCCAAGAATATTGAAGTACAAGTATATGCATACTTATTTTTTCCTTAAATTATCATAAGACTTACCGGCCCAGAATATGGCGGTCCACCGGGAATTCTCCCCGGATCCCGCTGACCCAGTCCACGCCTGTTGGCCCAAACACAAGTGAAGAGGATACGGAACGTGTCGGTCAGAGTTTCCTACGAAGCCCATTCGTACGGCCTCCATGCAGTTGGGGTTACTATAACCTGGGCTTCCATATTTATCAGGAGCGAAGTTAAGTAACCATTTTAGGATAGCGAATTGTAAGCACTATTCCCGCCATTTTGATGAGCAGGGCAACAATTAAAGTACTCTCTTTCTCACGCATCTCTTCAGAAGGAAAGTTAGATTTATGGGTTATTCACTTTCCTGCGAGGGAGTTAGAAAAACGAACATTTCACACAGTGCGCTGAAACATGATTCAGCACCAAGCTCTGTAACATTACTACCTACAACGATACACAGGTTGCTGCATCAGCTCTTGCACCTGACTGCCTACATGGGCACTGCACGACGGGGATAAACCGAAACGTTTCGATTTTACTGCTGATATGCTCCACGGGATTGAAAATGGGGAGGGCTTCCTGAAACGTATTTCATTTCAGCGATGAGGCAACGTTTCATGTCTGTGGTGTTATCAACAGACATAACTGCAGAATTTTGGGGGCCTTAAACCCCACATGCCGTCCGTGAGATTGAACGTGACAGCCCTAAAGTTAACGTCTCGTGCAATCTCCTACACAACTGTATCACCGGACCATTCTTTTTCGCCGAAGACACAGTAACGTCCAGTGTTTGTTTTGGCATGCTAAGTGAGTATGTTACCTCCCAATTTGGAGGGCCTGCAACCGGCTATCATCTTCCAGCAGGACGGTGCACCCCGTTCTGGGCACTTCGTGTTCGCGAGTTTCTTGATGAGACCTTTCCGGAGCGATGGATTGGACAGGATGGTCCAATTGCTTGGCCTGCACGTTCAACGGATCTTACCACTTTAGACTGTTTTCTGTGGGGCTATGTGAAGTATATTGTGTACTACACAAAGGTTCCGGATGTGGATGAGCTGAAACACAAGATTACAGCTGCCATCACAATAATTCCTGGCGACATGCTCGGGAGAACGTGGCAGGAGGTCGAACACCGTCTCGACGTTATTCGTATGAAGTGCAAATGCGGAACTCTACTACCATTTCAACAAACTTTCGAACGCGCTGTTCAATATGCAACAAATCAATTTCTGTTCTCTTATTCCGTTTCTGTTTTATTGAGGGTTAAAATTATGAAGATAATTTTGAAACACCCAGTATAACCCTTTCCTAACCCTCTGGCAAAAGTAGAAAATTTCGCAAAGATTATGACGCAAGAACATTTCTGGAGAGTTTTGCATCCTTGCAAATGGATTACCTGCTCCTGATAACCTGCGCTCTATTAAACTTTTCTGTTTCATTGATCTTGAAATAATTTTTTAATGTCTTGATTTGAGTCAGAAGCAACAACGGGAATTTAGCATCACTATTCCCATGGCCAACAGGTCTGAGGCGTTGGCTTTGTATCATTCTTCCGAGTCGAACCCGGGTTCAAGTCCCGAATGAGGCATGGATGGTCGTTTGTCTTACGGCACTGGCGCCCTTTCTTTTCTCTGGAACCAGTGACCTCCCAAATTCGAGGCGCCGCCCCGGTGGCGCAGTGGTCTAAGCGATTGCCTCTGATCATTCGTCCAAGAGGGGTCCGGGTTCGAATCCCGGTGAGGCATGGATGTTATGTTTGTCTTACGGCACTGGCTATCTCCCTTCCCTGGAACCAGTGACCCAAAATTAGGGATGGGCGACTGCTTATAACCCATTGAGTTGCTCACGGTGGTCGTTAAACCTCCAATCAAAAAAAAAATAAAATAAAAAAATTCGAGGCGAGCAACTGCTTATATACAGGGTGTCTCAAAAATACATCGCAAAACTGCAGGAATGGGTTCCTCATAGGTAGATAAGAAAATATATATATATATATATCTCCGGAAATGCTTGGTTTCCGAGTTAGGAAGGTCTGTCTACGACACTTAACTGTTCACACTACCTGACTCAGGTCTGTCTTGGTTTCCCAGTTATTCACCGGAATGTTTTATCTCCCGCAGTTGAATTCCTTCATCATAAAGTACTGACAGAATCTGGTGGTTTTCCTTTCCGACCGACAAGCACACTTCATGCACGATGGCGCTCCCGCGCATTCTAGCCACCTAGCTCGCCATTATTTGAATCGAAAGTATTTTAGTCGGTGGGTAGGTAGAGGTGGATCAACTGCCTGGCCTCCATGCTCACCAGATTTAAACGCTCTAGATTTTTTCTTGTGGAGCTATTTAAAAACATTGGTGTATTCGACTCCAGTAGCAGATGTGGAAACTCTCCGCAATCGAATTGTGACAGGTTGTGAAACAATACGACACATGCCAGAAATTTGGCAGCGTGTTCGCGAGTCCGTGAGACATCGATGTGAGGCCTGTATTGAGGCAGAAGGTGGAAATTTTGAACAATTACTACATGTATAAGGTAATGTGAGCAGTTAAGTGTGATAGGCAGACCTTCGTAACTCGGAAACCAAGCATTTCCGGACCTATGATGATATGTACTTTTTTCTTATCTACCTATGAGGAACTCATTCCTGAAATTTTGCCGTGTATTTTTGAGACACCCTGTATAGGCAAACGAGTTGCTCGTGGTTGTGGTTAAATCTCAAACAAAAGAGAAAAATAAATCTGAAATCCTGAAGTAATTGCCAGAGAATGAAAAAACAAAACTATTAGGTACACGTGTGTTCCACTGAAACTGGAATATTTAGTCGGACGAAACTTGGAATATTCGGATCATACAATCGCATACCAGTATCGTCAAAGTAAAAATGAATGTCCCCATTCTGTGGGCGAAATCTTTCAGCTTGGGGATTTGGTCAGCCTTCACAGCAACAAGATCGTCTCAGCGATGTTCATACTGAAAACGAGATTATGGAAAAGCCCAGGAGATTTTCAGGGTTGCTACTTAAACAAAGCCGCTCTCCGGGGTTTGGGGACGAGGAAATTGGGGGAATCAACCCATCTCCCTTGAGCTTTACACAAATACTTGATAAGATCATGGTTGAGCTAGTGAGCTTGCCGATCGATATGGTGGATGGTGTTGTCCACTCCAAATGCCAGTCCGATATTGGTCTGACACATTGTGAACGAAAGACATGAAGCGTTGATGAGAAGTCTCATACAGTGAAGGATTAAAAAACGCTATTTTGGTACATATACCTTTCTCATTTGGAAGTACACTCTTTTTTGAAATAGCGGGCGTCCAGTGCTGTTCGCTGTAATCTGCGATCGAAAATAGAGTTTGTAAACAAACTTGTGAACTCTGATTACAAATGTTGAGAGTGCCATTCCCCGCGAAAAAAGGATTTTTGTATGTAAACGCTGAGTTGTCAGAACTGACAGTGTTTGAAACGATCGTACAACAAACAGGATGAGTGAAAGAAACCGAATTAGCAGCCCCGGAGCCGCTTTTGATTATTCGTCTGGGATGGATACGGGTTCAAATCCCGGTAAAGCATGGATGTCGTGTTTGTCTTACTGCACTGACTCTCTCCCGTTCCCTGGAACCAGTGGCCCTAAATTGGGGATGGACGACTGCTTAGAGGTCAGCGCGGGCCTAATTTAGTGAGCCCGGCCCAACCTCGTGAGTTTAAGGCACAGCCCGACCCGCCCCTTTTCAAATATTAGACACTCTACCCGGCCCGGCCCGTCAATTACGGCTGTTACTTAGGCCCGGCCCGAGACGTGCCGTTTGGTATTATTTTGTCTTTGTATTGAATTTTATTAAAATGTGAAAATCGAATAATGAAATGAGATATTATTGAAAATATTTAGTTGAATGTAAGCCTAAAGATATGAACTAAACTTTGACAATTATCGAAAAATACAACCTTTAAAGAGAGAGAGAGAGAGAGAGAGAGAGAAGACTAAGCGCGTTCAGAATCTCTCTTTCTCTGAAATAGTAAACGGTAACGCTACAAAAGTCAATTCCTATAGAGATTATGGATAGGCGAAAAAATCGATTTTGTCCCACTCCCTCATACAAACGCACACATACACACCCCACCCCACTGCGGACTTTTCCTCATCCCCACTCCACACAACACACACACACTCTCTCAGCGTCGAATCTTTTTGTTTTCAACAAGCCCCAAAATGGGTTTACCATCTTAATACCTACAGATTAATAAAAACACTGTGACTGCCTCTCCTTGCTCTTCTGATTACCCTCTGGGCTATGTCATGGAAGTAAGTAAAGCCAGCAAAACAGTTAAACACACCAGGAAATCGGCGAACAAGACTTTTCCTTATTTAACATTGCGATAAAAAGAATGGGTTGACTTGGCCCGGCCCAGTTTCAAATATCTAGGGGGAAACCCGACCCGTGCAGACCTCTACGACTGTTTATAACCTATTGAGGTTCTCACGATTGCGGTTAAACCCCCAAACAGCAAAAACGAAAAAAAATCGGATTAAGTCGTTTTGCATGGTGCAGTGAAACCTTCATTAACGGACGCATCCGAACAACGTTAATCTCCAAACAACAACAAGTTTCGGTTGATGCGGTACGATTAACGTTAGCGATGACTTCAAACACGGAAACTCTTAACAGAAGTCAACGGACACCCCAGTCAGTCCGGAAGGAGGACTAACGGTGGTCACCTTATCGCTTAGGATTTTACTTAGCTCCTTCGGTACTTCGGTGGGTGTGTAAGATGGGGGCTGTAAGATTCGCAAAACTCCCGGTCCATAAAAAAATTGCAAACATGTATGCCTATATTCATTCGCACGTGAAATTTCTTTGTTCGCGCCATTTTCAGGAAGAGCCGACGAAATCAGCATGTTTAAGGCTGTTGCTGAAAAATACACGCGATTAGCTAGCTGCATTACAATCGGCTCAGTACATAATTATTTGAAGTTTATTGTACTTGTGTGGCGATGAATTGTCTCAAGGGCGCTCTAAGAAGTCAACGACAAGCTTAAGGGTGTGGCAGGTACACCAGGTAGGGCATATTAACTTGAAAGTCTAATAGTGGAACTTTTCTGAAGTTTAGGAGAAAACGGGCACTTTTTATTTTGGGAGTGGAAGCGAGACAGACGGGACCTTAATTTTAGAGAGAGTGGTCTGGTTTGAGAATTGACGCCGGAGACGATTTGTTTTCCGGAGAGCGATTGATATCGAGTCGCGTAGGGTCTATACTCGGGGCAAAGCTAACCTGATTACACTGTTAAAGCTGTGAAACCAATTCACCGACAAGTCCGTATCTCTTGTTTATCTGTATTTCTCCGCGCACTAATGTGGGGCCAAGTGTCGCTGACCGTCTCCCCTAAGATCCTAAGGGGATAGGTGGAAAGACAAAAGGAATCTTCCCGCTCATGCTTCCATCACGATGTCCCCCTCAACTGACACCCACCAGACAAACGATTTCTTTCTTTTCCTTACTATTCCATTTCATCCGTTATACGTAAACTTTTGGTGTTCCTAAAGTGTTCCAAAGATATTTTTTGGTTACATATTAAACGTGTATGCAATACGCATTTTTTTAATTAGAAATACATTGGACTGCGCTATGTTTCCAGATGTACTGATGAACACCAAGTCCAAGACAGAACGAGTGACGGTTGCGACTCCTTATCTCCGGCTCAATTCTCACCTCCCGCGCGCTCAGTTAAATATCCCCCATGTTTATGATACAGCCTGCCTGAAGCAAGACACACGTGACAATGACGTCGTGAAAATACGAATATTTGCATTTTTTAGAAACGCTACCGAAACTGGGATCTTAATTTTTTTAATGTATGTACGTACAACATTTACAACATCGATATATTCATGTGCTTTTTAGGTCTCAGTTCAAGTTCGAACACGAGCTTTTGAACTGGAACTACATTATGCAGTGGAAGTACACACTCCGTAACTTTAACTCCATAGTCAGGTTAGACTTGCCCCGAGTATAGTGTCAATAGCACGGACGGGACCGTAGTCTATCTAACATTACCTTAACATGCCTTTGAGAAGTCCCAAGCCACATAGTTTTAGCAAAATAAACTGTTCACCTTTGTTAATGTTAAAAAAGGACCTGAATTATATTTTTCTTCGAGTGCGTGATTCTACTATGGAACGAACCAAAACAAAATTATGTGATGGTTCCCGCTGGATCGGGGTTATGTTGAGTAAAAGCTAAAAAGGAGCGAGGGTCGTTACAGGGACAAAGAATATTACTAAAGGAAATGTACCTCGGACAGGATAAGTTGCATTACGGCAGGCACACAGTGGAGTGCTTAAGTGAAAAGAAAGAAGTTGAAGTTAAGTTTGACTAGCACCAGTCTTCCACCGAGACCTGTGGGAATGGTTGCTGGTGCATGGAATGTTTCTCGTCTGCGGCGGTGCCTCTTCGTTTGGTCCCTGTGGGCTCTGTACCTGTTTACCCGAGCGAGGCTGCGTAAATGCGCAGTTATTCTTTATTGCCCCTAGAATTATTCTGTTTTCCTTTCCTACAGGATACCCTAAACCTAATATACTAGCTTACCATTTCTAAAGGCTATTTATGACCAAGGGTTAGACACTGCCTTCCTAAAATCACATTCATTGCGATTAATTGTTAGAATTTAGCTGCAGGTCACCCGATTCTAGAGAACAAGTAGATGGAAATAACGAAAAAAACTTAGATTTAAACTGCAAGTGCTGGTTCAAAAATTCAACTGCAATCAGTCGTGTTTGTTGTTCTAATCCTGAAAATTTTCTCTCCTGAACTAAGTTCAGGTTTTTGTAGGCTACCATTATGCATTGTGCATTCTGATCTTCGCATCGCTACAATCGCTGATGCATCTGTCTTTAATTCTGTATTGACTTCCAGCATTTTTCTCACCCAAACATAACCGACAAACAATGCTAATTTATGCCTAACCTCCGAATAACGACCACCTCACAACAAGGTAACTTTTTTACGGTGATGGCTGTTATTCAGAGATTGCACTCTAGTAGTTATTCCTTCCGGTTTTCTTCAAAATAGTGTCCGACCACATGCTGCTACCATCGTGAAATAATCCGCGTAATCTGAGTACCTTTTCTATTCGGCAAAGCCTTTTTGCTCTGTCCCTAATATAAAGTAAAGCAGGCCTTTTGTGAGATATTGATTTAATACATATCTTCAAACCAACATAACTTTAGCCAATTTTTAGCGTACTTTTTTCTCTACAAGAGGAAGTTAATGATTTAACAAGCCAGTGGAACTACGCAATTAAGAAGTTGCGCATCCGAAACTGTCATATGAGGGCCGCTCCAAAAGCTTTGTTGCGACTTACGAACTCTGTTAAGAAAGCACAAAACTTTAGCTCTAAATAGTCTACTTTTTCACGTTTTAGTATTGTAACATACGAAAATGTATATATGGTATATTTAGATGAAAATAGTGACTCCTAAGCAAGTACTCAGTATGGATTCTTTGTCCCCGGTCAGGTCAAATATGTAAATCTGTACTCATATTACAAAACGATTAGGAAAATGTCCTCGTTTGTACCATTTTGTCAAATCCGTGAGAAATGCGAACACACCAGAGAGCAGGCACCAATAGCAAGGGTTTTAATCTCTTTGGGAACAATTTAAATGATCATCCACATTTAGAGAGGGTGTAGCATTGTTAAAAGAGCACCTTATTCTAATGTATCTTCCTAATGTATTGTCAGCAGGTGAAAATGCACTAGGAAGCCTACAGGAAGATGCACTAGGAAGCCTACGGAGCTCCAAAGACTTCCGTAAGCTCGGATGAGGTTGCCTCCAAAGAAAGCACTGGAAGATATTATTATTATTATTATTATTTTGGCAGCATTGTCCGCAAATAAAGATACACTAGGAAGCCTACGGATTAACAATTTTAAAGACTTCCGTTAGCTGAGATGAGGTTACCTCCAAAGAAAGCTCTGGAAGATATTTTTTTTTTTTTGCAACAATGGGTAAACTAAAAAAAGTAATATCAACGTTTACCACATATTTTTATTTTATCTCAACACCACAAGTTTGGAGTCATAAGTTATATATGACTCCAAACTTGTGGTGTGTAAACTCTTGACGTCGAGAAACCGCGAGCAAGGCAGAATACGTTCAGCGTTGACCAGCGAGTTGCTCGCGGGTATAGATGGTGGAACCTTTAGAAAGAGTCGCTTACGCTCCGCATCGGAGGGCAGGGGAGCACCGATCTCGTCCCCAAGCGGACCTGGGTCAAAAACGTTAATGTATTAACGAGATCACAGGGATTTGTTACTTCATTTGCCGACAGAACGGTAAACACCAAAGCCAAACTACCATTGTTTGAAGCGTCTATTAGACTGTTTTGTTAAATTGGAAAAAAAAAAGCCTTTCGATTTTTAGAGAGTGGTCCTGTGTCGTGTACTGTTGGTTTTCCAAATACATTTTTAAATAAAACAGGAATGAATGATGTCGTATTACAGAGGAAAATGAACCGAATTTTATAAATGGCGCCAATCGTGGAATTCTAAGATTGACTGGGTGTTGCGTAAAGTGATAGCAAAAAACGAGAGTTGACATATTCACTCTCAAACTTCGAGGAAATTTAGGGAGAAAAGTTTTCATTACTAAACAACCATTTCGAATAGAAAAAAAAGATAATATTCCTGTTACGTCAAATTTTGAAAGGACATACGGAAAAGCAGAAATAAGAAAATACAAAGAGCTTTGTGCACTTTGTTGAAGAGAAATTTAATTCAGCATTCTTTAATGAAGTAAACGGTGGTCGTATTTGTCTCATAAAACGATTGGGTTTGTGAAATCCTTACTGATTATACACTGGCGGTAAGTGAAAAAAGATCACCAAGAAGGAGACGTCTGATACCAACGAAATTTATATAGCATAATAACGAAATATACAGAGGATAACATGAACAAAATATTATGGCAAAATACAGCTGTATTTGCTGGTAAACTGAAAAATAACATTTCCATGTAACATGGTTGGTACGAGGTTGAACCGCCATGAACTGGGTCACACTGTGCAATTCTGGTATGGAGTCTGTCGTACAGATGTTGGATGTAAATTTGGGGTATTGAGTTCCAAGCATCCTCAACCTGGTCACGTAAATCGGGGATGGTCGTGGCTGGCCGTGGAGACCGGATAAGTCGTTGTCCCATAAAATCCCACACGTGCTCAATGGGGGACAAATCCGGTGAACGTGCATGCCATGGATGTTGTCTCACACCCTGAAGTGCATGTTGCGTTGCACGTGCCGTGTGTGGGCGTGCGGTATCTTGCTGGAAAACACCACGATGGACCGACCTTACAAATGGCGCAACAACGGGCTGAATGATGTTGTTGTTGTAGGAGGTGCTGTTTAACGTACCCGGTACAAACACTAGTTGTGTACGGGAGGGATAGCTGATCGCTCCCCACAACCAGGAGACCAGGTGTAGGCCCTGTGTGTCGCTGGCGGATGCAAGAAGGGTGGAGACGCTCCCCTGTGCGTCTGCGAACACGCATACGGCCATCGGAAACTCCCAAGCAGAATCTGCTTTCATCGCTGAACACGACAGATCGCCATTGCGTTCTCCAGTGCAGACGTTGGCGACACCACTGCAGCCGTTCCTGACGGTGGGCTGGAGTCAGAGGTACACGTGCCATAGGCACACGTGCACGTAGTCCTGCATCCAGTAGACGGTTGCGGATTGTTCGCACAGTCACCTCAGGTGCAACGGCAGCTCGGATTTGCGTCGCAGTGGATGTTCTGCTTGACAACGCTGCTCTTCTTATGCATCGATCGGTCCGCTCATCAGTCCGTCTGTGACTCACGGTTCCACGTCTTCTCGTGTGGAAATGTTCCTCGGACCTTCTACGCCACCATCGTACCACCACCGATACTTCCCGTCCAATTCGCTCCGCAATACGACGATACGACCACCAGGCCACGCGGCGTCCGACTAGACGCCCTCGCTCAAAGTCCGATAACTGCTGAATTCGTACACGTCTTCCATATCCAGGCATTGAAGCTTTTTCAGGGTATTCGCACGTGTCCGTATGCCGACAACTGATTACATTCACTTCGCTGTACTCCTTAAATACCACCGACGATAATTTGCATATTATTCCATGCTGTGGCGTAAGCGCTCGCCGGTTGGTCCCGAAATTAACATCACACCTACGTAAACTCGATCCAATTAACATATGTAAATTTCATGATCGTCCGTCAATTCCTTATTGGTGTTCTTTTTTCACTTTCCGCCAGTGTATCATATCACACACACACACAAGTTGTATATTTTTCTCTGTTCTTACTGCTTTTATATCAAGGTGTGGTTACTAGGCAGCTAAAGCGTTATTTCATTGTTCGATACTTTCAGTTAACAACAGCACTTGACGTAATAAAAGTGCTTCAGTGAACTGTAAATTTTACAAAGTTAATATTTCTTTTTTCTTTTTTATGCTGTGCATTTTTCCCGAAAACAGTACATTAAATCCTATGAAAACATTTCGATGTAACGGAAGTACTAGTGTCTCGTGACAGGCAAGGGAACCTATCTGACTCATTCGCATCTAATTGGACGCCCAGCGCTGTTCAATCGTGTTGTCGTCCCAAATACACGGAGGTGACGCTCGACTGACACCCGGTTCGGAAGACGTTTCATATCTGTGCCTACGGAAAGTAGCAGTTTTTGATGCTATGCATCTTTCCCGAAAGCAGTTTAAAGAAAATCCAGTGAATCAAATTTCGACGTAACAAAAATGGGTAACGGAAGCAGTCAAAAGCATTGTTGAAATCTAATTTTTGAATGCTGTATACCATAAAGTGACGCAACAATAGTTAATTTCATTGTTGCTCAACAAAAGTATGTTACTAAACTATCGCCGAACAATATTTCATCACGTTTTACATCAACGTAACAATATGTCACTGAAATCCACGTATACCAATGAGCCATTACATTATGACCACCTACCTAATAAGTTGTAGGTCCCCCTTCAGCCCGCAAAACAGCGGCCACTCGGCGAGGCATCGATTCGACGAGGTGGCGATAGGTATCCTGGGGGATCTCGTATCATAATTTCAACAGCAGGTCCCCCAGTTCCCGTACTGTTCGGGTGGGTAGGGGGAGGCTGATTTAGCGCAAACCCGTTTTTCCAAGTCGAACCACAAATACTCGATTGGGTTCAAGTCAGGTGAATTTGGAGGCCAGGGCATTAACAGAAAGTCACCAGCATGTTCCTCGAACCACTCCTTGACGATTCTGGCAGTGTGGCATGGCGCATTATCCTCTTTCTAATGTCCATCACCAGCAGGGAACACAGTTGCCGTGAATGGGTGAACTTGGTCCGCAACGATGTTCAGATACCTGACAGCTGTCATGGATTGCGCTATTGGAATAAGGGGGCCTAAAGTGTCTCAAAAAAACATCGCCCACAGCATAAAACTACCGCCGCCGGTCTGTTTCCGCCCAACAGTGCATCCAGGTGCCATAGACTCCGTTGGTGATCCGCGTATCCGCGCTCGGTCGTCTACGTGATGCACCAGGAATCTTGATTCGTCAGACCAGGTCACTTTCTTCCAATCATCCACGGTCCAATCTCGATTATCTTGAGCCCATTTCATGTGTTGTTGGTGATGACGTGCAGTGAGCATGGGGACCTGGTTGAGTCGTAAGCTAAGCAGGCCCGTGCCCAGAAGGCTGCGATGAACTGTGTGCTGTGACGCATTGACCTGATCACCACTTTTGTAGATGTGGGTGATTTGTCGCACTGTGGCCCTGCGTTCGTTGTGGACAAAGCGCGACAGTCTCCGCTCCGCTTTGGCGCCAACGTGCTGCGGACGACACACGGCAAGACGACAGTTCGTCGTTTGGCCATCTGTGCACCACTTTTGATACGTACTCACTACAGCGGCACGTGAACAACCCACAAACCGCGCCGTTTCCGAGATCGTAGTTCCGAGGCGCCTTGCCATCATAATTTGCCCTTTATCAAACTCCGATAAATCGGCAGTTTTTCCCATTCTGACTCTGAACACACTCTACTAACAAAAAGGTGGTCCTCGAGTTGCTGCTCTGTGAACATCACTTCCGCCACGTTCGGTCTCCAGGGCGCGCTCATTACTCTAGGCTGGGGGTGGTCATGATGTAATGGCTCATTGTGTACATTACGAGAACCTGATGCCAAATAAAAGCCATTATAAAAATGCATTTTCGCTGCTATGAAAACTTTGCGTCTTGGCGAAATTTGGCTTCCTCTCGACCCACTCTCCTCCTCTCCACCAAGGGGAGGGAGTTTCCTGCTATTTATGAGAGTTTTAAAATGATGTATAAGACGATGGGATATCTTAGACCAAGAGTTACCAATCCCTTTCACTAATACGCTTGTGTTTCAGCTTCTTTAATGTCTTGAAGTCAGATTTTAGCTCGCGCAGGCGCAGATGGACAGCTACATCACGTTTTATCGTTGGTTCTTTACGTTTGTCTAAGTCTAAATGATACATAATAATAATAATAATAATAAAAATAAATATTGTTTTCGAAAAACTAAGCAATCGAAATATTACTGCCGCCGCCATAGCCGCCTAAAACTACGGGAATTTAAACATAAATCAGAACAAACAACAGATTCTTTTTTTAAAAAGGTATTTCCACAAGACATCTGCTTCAGGAATAACTGCTACTATTTATTCATGTAAGTACCTATTTTATTTTAATTTGTACTACTACAGTCAATTAAATCTTTCAAATATATCCACTTGTTATGGGTATATACAGACCCCGGTGCGCAAAACTTAAGACGAAGTGGAAGAAGTAAAAGAACGCTGTAGATAGCAGCAACACCCAAGCACAAATTAATTCAGGACCGTGCCTGGGAACAGAAGCAACAGCACATGCGTAATGATGGAGCATGATGTGTGGTTTGCGTGACGTCAGGACAAAATGCGCTCACGCAGTCCAATAACATCAGTTGAACTGAAGTCCGGACGGTGTGCATAATTGCTACAGACGTCCGATTGTGTTTGCTGTGGGCTAGAAATGGCCCGTCGAGCATCTTGATGATTTTACTTGTGGTCGAATAATTCGAAGGCTCGAGGAAGGAAGAACTGTGATGAGTGTGGCCCAAGATTTCGGTATCGCTCATAGCATCGTATAGCGGGCGTGGTCGGATTTCACGAATACAGATACCGCTGTGCGAAAGACCGGTAGAGGTCGTTCACTAAAAACCACCCCCAGTGAAGACCGCTGTCTGCTCCTACAGGGCAAGAGGAGAGATCACCCCCAGTGATGACCGCTGTCTGCTCCAACGCAACATAAGCAGAGGACACGCAATATCACCCTTTATAGTAGCGAGCTGACTACAAAAAGTTCCGTTAATAACTGCTCATTAGAGACACCGTTTACAGTAGCTCAGTGAACATAAGGACTGGACAGCAAAACAGTTGGGTACGGTACTCTTTACTGATGACAGTAAATTTAGTCTCCTAGCGTTTCTGGATGTCAGCTAATCTGGTGTGAGGTAGGCACTCGGAATCAGAAACATCAATGAAAGGGATAGATATGGCGGTTACAGTGTTCTCGTACGGGAAGGCATTCTGATCGATGTACATACGGAGCTCCAGATACTAGAAGGAGATACTGCAACCAGTGCGCGCTACTGTAATGAGGTAGTTCTTCCCCCACGTTCGTCTGTTCCGATGTGCTATTGCCCCACAGTTCGTGTTAACAGACGATAACCCCCCCCCCTGTAAGGTGGCTGTTTTTGAGCTGTTGGAAAGTGAAGACATTCAGCGGATTTATTAGCCAGCACGTTCCCCCGACCAAAGTCCCATAGAACACGTGTGGGAATCACTAGAAAGATGCGTTGTGGCAGGTCAACACACGCCGAAATTTGTCCAACAGCTGAAGACAGCGCTGATGGAAGAAATGGGCGATGTTACCACGAGAACTACTCATCAACAACCCAGTATGAAGTATGGGCAGACGGTGCAAATCAAGCATCGACGTTAGTGGTTGATCATATCGCCTACTAATGACCTCCATCCCTTCTCTCTGTCTTTGACAGTGATGCATCTGTATAATGGCACCCAGTGCTATGTAGACAATTATGAATTAGTTCCACTATATTCTTTAGTATCTGCAGTTGTGTCGGTGTTGTTTCCGTCATCATTTCGGTAAGTAATGGAGTTCCTATGGTTTGAATTTCACATATCCTGGCCGCTTCTGTGCGAGGCTGTAGGTCAAAACCTGGCTCGTCCTTAAGTTTTGCACACCAGTGCACTAAATCAATAGTCACAAATGCATTCACTGCTTTCTTTGAGATATATCTAACTTACACTATATTGAGAAAAGTCACCGGACACCCCTTCAAAAGCAAATGAACGAATCCTCTGCGTTGTTAAGATGCGCGGTACAGCTGTAAACGGTGTAACAACACGCCTGCAGCTAACCGCGGTCGTATCGCACTGTAAGGCTGAGTAAAAATTTCGCGAACTGACTTGGAGAAAGGAAAGATTGTTGGATGTTATATTAGTGGGTTGTCCATAAGAGAAACCGAGAGGCGTTTAAACGTACCCAAGTCAACTGTTTTGGATGTACTGAATAAGTGGAAGACACATGGTGTGCCTGAAGCAGCAAAACGTACAGGCAGACCAAAGAAAATCAGTGACAGAGGACGTCGAAGCCTCAGGAGAGTCGTTACAGCTAATCAACGGAGTGCTGCACAAGACCTCAGTGTAGGGCCTACAGGTGAGTAAAAATGATGGAACCTCGGTATCTACATGTACCATTCGCAGAGAACTTCATTCCACGGGTTACCGTGGTCGTGCGGCTGCTCATAAGCCTTTCATCTCCACTCGGAATGCTACTCGTCGTTTAGCATGGTGTGAAAAACATTTATCGTGGACCGTAGATCAATGGAAACGGGTCCTATGGACTGATGAATCCAGATACTCAATCCATCATTCTGATGGCCGTGTGTAGGTATGGCGGCAGCCGGGGAACGCTATTTACCACGGTGTACTGTACCTACTGTCAAGTCTGGAGCTGGCAGTGTACTCGTGTGGGGGTGTTTTTCGTGGTATGGTCCCGGCCCATTGGTTATTGTGGACAAACCTGTTAACCAGCACGTCTGCTATCCGGCTCCAATGCCTGCTGGTGTGTGCACTGGCGATCAACTATTAGCATTAAGGTTAATCACTCGAATTTCCAAAGACTATGTTTTCCCAGTATTAGAGAAAACACAGGCTCGCTATTCGAGGATGGGCGTTGTGTTTCACCCAGCCGACGTTCCGTGTATCGGGGTCCGCTGAGTGCCGCAATGTTTAAAAGTAATCATCTAGCTTTTCCTTTCTCTTTGAATATTTCGTTAACTTGCAAATTTTGATTTGTTTACTAGCACTGATGTATAAGTTACTCAGTATTGCACTGGAAGACTTTTCTGAACATTCATTCCAAATCATTTACTCACACATCCAACTCTCAATCGTGATTAACATTTTTACTTTACAAACTTGTACACTCAAATGAAATTTAGCCGACTCATAATAACGTGAAAATAAAATATGTTTATTTTGCCTGATGAAGGCTTGAAATTTAGAAAAATACACTCAGTCATATGAATATGCTTGAAGACCCTTTTATCAAAATTATATATTTAAAGGTTAACTTTAATTTCTTATTTTAATTTAATATAAATCTGAAATATTTCGAAACATAATTTACTTAAAATGATTCCTATCCTACACAATTTCCTGCTCTGAGCAATGTATTTACTTTACTCAACCATTTCATTTCTTCTATTTCTGCCCTACTTTTCTCAGCATTAATTTAGAGCTGGTTTTATTTTCAACCTTGACTTAGTCTACTATGCTCTTCTTTAACTTCCGGTTTAACATACTAATTATATAAACAAGAGGAAACCGTTAAGGTCGGAAATGTCCTACCTTCTATCTCACGATAAGGGCTGGCGTTCCATTCTCTTCTCCCTGTTGGGCACATGCTCGATCATCGTATCGGTAGTTCTTCCTCAACTTTTTTCACCGTGCTATCTTTTTCTTGTCGCTCCTCTTCCAGTCCTACGAAAAATTGTTCTTCCCGGATCCTCCCACCAATTTACAGATTGGTCAAACAATTATCATTTCTCGATCTGATTTGCTCTGGGTTTCCCGCCATTACTCTGACTTGCCATCCTTCGTCCCGTCCAAAATCTGCGTCCGCGCCTGAATTCTAGGAAATTCTGTGCCCGTGGATTTCCTGGGTCGTAAATTTTCCTACCATAAAACTGCTATGGTTTTCCTTTTGCCTGGCGTCAGGCTATTCTTTTCTACCAGACTTGGGGCAGCAATTCTCAAGACGACCGGCGCCGAGCTCCAATAAAATGTCTACCCGCCATACTCTTGTAGAATTACTTCACCTTACCCAATATTGCTGGCACGTAGCAGTTAGGGAAAGGATGCCCCGCGGTCCCATGCCACAGCAAGCGGCCGACTGGAAGCCCTTCGACTCGGAGAGAGGGGGGGGGGAAGAGCGGTACTTTCCCGACCATCCTAGGCGCGAATCCACGGAAGAAAATCTAAGGGGGAAATTAAATTGCGAAATGCAGAGCGCCTGAAGAGCGTGAAGTTTATAAAATCCTAATTTTATTAATTCTTACACCAGCTCCCCAAAATCTCTCCCATTCATTTGATTAATTTTTTTAAATCCCATTTCTTTTTCGCTTCGCTGATTACTTCTCAATTCCCAATACAGGGAAAAGGTGCGCGCTCGCTCACGAGTGCTGCAACACGTCTACCTCGCTATTCTGGACAATTATGCCTTACCAACTCTGTAGTAATACCATGGACCCGAGCCTTGTTGGTACCAGCAGAATAATACACGGAGCCATAAAGCTAGGACTGTTACGGCGTGGTTTGACGATAATTACATATCGTGTGTGAACTGGCCAGCACAGAGCCCTGATCTTAATTCCATAGAGCACCTATGGGATGAATTAGAGAGCCGCATAAGAAGTTTGGAATCAAGGCCTAAAACTGAGCAACAGTTAGCGGCAGCATTATGTATTGAATGGAAGCGCATACTTATCGTTGTGTTCCAAAACCTTGTCGAAAGCATGTCTCGTACGGTCAGTGCATGCATTAAGGCCAAAGTTGGACCTATACCGTACTAATGTATGTCAATAAATGCTATGTTGTGTTTCTCTTCTAGGTGTCCGGTGACTTTTGCCAACATAGTGTGTATTAAGAGCTATAATTAGTCAATAAAAACGAACTCAAAAGGGAAATCAATTCCCGTTAAAAACAGGGACTTCAAATATTCATAGGTGCCCAAGCCCATGGGCTATTCATTATTTTGAATATACGTCTCCGCACTAATACTGCAGATGTAGATTAAAAACTGGATCTATTTGACTTCATTTTGTACTCTATCTCTCTCTCTCTCTCTCTCTCTCTCTCTCTCTCTGCAATTTATTCCAACTCGTCTTCTCGTCCATTCTAGATTACAAAAGACATCGTTTAAGGATAATGGAAACAGAGTAGTTTTGAAAGAGAAAAAAAGAAACTAAATATTTTAAATTGTATGAATCAGTCAACAGCGGAGAATGTGCGAGGTCAAACGAGAAAAAAACTTCGTTTTTCAAATGAAAGTCTCATGGTAGGCAGAAAATATTTAATTATTTTAGCCGTGTAGGTAAAAATAGCTGCATCTTCTTCGAAGTTTAGGAAATGAATGCATCTGAAATATCATCCTTCTTTATACCAACGCTTTCCGTCTTCTCAAAGCATTCTATTAAGTTTTTCACCTTTACAGATTAAAGATTCTGGAGTTTTGCGCTGTTACGGCTCTTTTTCCTTTTTCTTCTCTTCCTCTTCTTTTTTTTTTTTTTTTTTTTTTTTTTTGAATGATGCATAACAGAGACGCATTCATTTGAAGACTATGCTTTATGGTCAATATTTCATAATTTGGGAAACAGTTAGTTTGCTTCCTTATTTCTCCATCCTGATTCATTGCACCCCATCATTTCCCTTCCCCTCAAAAGTGCCTAGTCTTCTGACGAATGAAGCTTTCGGAACGAAGCCTGCCGAATGAAGCCTCCATTTCCGGATGCCGAGGAGTACGCGGGAGGTCTGGTAGTTTTTCGCGCCACCTCCAATTTGGTGGCTACACCCACCCACCCCTCTGCATCCCCTTTACTCTCTTCTTTCTGTGTCAATAATTCAATTTGCGAACAATGATGAGCAGGTGGGAGGGTGTGAGCCAGGAGAGGGGGAGAAAACACAAAGCTCTCCTCGGAGCCCCCCCCCCCTCGTGAACCTTCCTCGCATTTTCCCCCACCCCCCATGAATTGATGTTAGAGGCAAGGGCGGCGTCCGTATCTGTTCGGCACTGCGGGAGCTTGTATTGATTCCGTGCTCTCGCAGGAAGATTTAGCGGGCAGTCCGCCCTTCATCCAGGAAGACCGACTAATGCAACCAGTTCCCTATTCTTCAAAGCATAGTCAAGAAAAAAAAATGATGAGCAGAAAAAAAAAGAAGCCAGCAAAAATGCACAACAAATTATGCCATTCTTTTTCATTTTTTTTCTCTCCCCGATAGGCAGAAAAAGTTGTAAAAGATAAAATGAATGATTGCTTGGTTAAAATATGATGTTTGAAAGTAGACAATATTTATCACGAGAAGTTCTCGGTAAGCCGTTGATAGCTTCGAAGACATAAACTTAAAATCAACGGAAAGAAATAGTAAACAAAGGGGTCAATTACTTTCACTTTTCCATTGTTGCACTGAAGTTGTGTCGTTGGATGGAGCAGGAATGTGTTATATCAGAATGTTTTCAACCTAACTATGAACCATGAGGCCGGTACCAATGTTATATTGTGCAATTTTAGAGCTAAAACTATCATTTAAGAGTGATTACTGAAGTATATATACACTCACGTTTACAGAAAAACAGAACACCTGAAAGGAATCAAACTACGACTTTGATTTTCACAGGATATGTTCATTAGCTAATACAGAACAAATGATTAGGATCTCGGTGTCACATGTAATACACTAAGAAAAACGTTTTGTTAATTCAGCAAAAAAATTGTTAAATCAAAAATGTTTGTTGAATTTACAAATGTATTTTGCTGAAAATTATTGTTGATTCTACAAAATCTATTGTTATCATGACAAAACGTTTTGTTTATTTAACAAAATGCCTAGGTCGATTTTGGGGGATTTGTTTGATCCAACAATATGTATTGTTATAGTGATAAAACGTTTTGTTGGTGCAAACCAACATATTGTTATCGTGATAAAACGTTTTGTTGGTGCAACCCAACATATTGTTATCGTGATAAAACGTTTTGTTGGTGCAAACAAACATATTGTTATCGTGACACAGTAATTTCTTGCTACAACAAAATTTAGAGTTATGTAGCTGGGCCACTTTGTTGTCCCTAAACTATTTTTACAATGGCAACACTTTGCCGGTGCAGTAATTTTAAGCAGTGCCCTTCGACCCTAGGTGTCCGCCATTTTCTCCCCACCGTACTTATTTTCTAGTAGTGTTTAAATGAATTTGGACGATATTGCGTCACGAAGAAATTTTTTCATAGCCAGCGAAGAATCTCGCACCGAGCGGATTCGAACCTGAGACATTTAGCTTAGGAACTCGGCTATACCTGTTCTTATGAGTTAATTCTTATCTGCGAATTCAGATTCTCTTATGGCTTCGTCAGGAGCAAACCTTGTAGATACGTGATAGTTTATTTTCATGCTTGCCCCTGACGAAACCATAAGAGAATCTGTCATTGGTCTGCAATCCCTATGTTCTTCTGGTTTTACACTTTTTTTTTGGTTGCTCCGGGGCTCGTTTGCTTCGAATGTTTTTTTTTTTTTTTTTTTTTTTGGGGGGGGGGTTCTCTGCTCTGTTCACGGGTTTTTTTTTTTTTTTAGTTTTTTTTTCTTGCTTCGTTTTTAGCTTTATTTATGTATAATGGTTTGATCTTTCTTCTATGTTGGCCCGTTATTAGTCCCAAACTTAATCATCGAAAATTTGTGGGTCATTTTAGAAGACAAGGTAGTAGAAAAACAGTCATCAAATGCGCAAACTTTGATTGACGTGATAAAGTACGCGTGGTGCAAAGACATTTCAAGTGACTACTACAAATTTCTCATTGATGGTATGCCACATCATATTCTGTCCGTTATAAAATGCATAAGTGGCCACACAAAGTGATGATTTTGGTTGTGAGAGCGAACGTGCTTATCTCCTATGTGGACAAGCCTAAAACAATTATACTTCTGTGGCGTCCACGGTATAGGCTCATCTCACAGTCAATAGAAATATATATTTCAAAGGTTCGTTCTAAGAACTTTCCGAAACTCTGATTGGGTGAACAGACGAAACCTCGCCCGCTTTTCTATCAGGGATAACTGCGAATCAGGGAGGTGGAGTAAGACTGCTGAAACTCTAAGTAGAAATTACTCATGCTATAAAATAACAACAGGAGGATTTGTTTCAAACGTAACAAATTTATTATGGATAAAACTGAAATTGGAAAGTCAGTCTGTTAGTAGAAATACCTCTTTCTGGATGTCCATCAGACGTCCCTCAACTAATGCAGACTTGGTAAATAGTCAAAGTAAACTTGACGTCTCTATCACGATAATACGTTCCTACGCTTGAGAGAGAGTCATTTGCGTTCACGAAGCGACCTGTATCTCCCGATAAAGATTCCTATCTCTGAATCCTATCTAACTCCGCTCTGCACTTAGTCTTCGTTGTTTCGGTAGAATTATCCCTTCCTGGATAATAAAATAAAGCACGCGAGATTCCCTAAGTCTGGGACATGTTTCACTGCTTGAAATGAACTTATCTTCGCAAAGATACCTCAGCACCGTTCAGTACATCGACTGAACTCCCGGACCCATAACGCTGGGTGTCTGTACAACCCGAAAACACTTCGAGTTCTGTCACCCGGAGAATTTGCTCCTGCAATTCCCGAAAACAGACGAACGCACTCAGTCCTCTCATGCGCCTACTTCTCCCAGCTTCGTCAGCGCTGAGCATCCATCCCGTGCGCGCTCCTGCCCTGAGGCATCCCACTCCCTTCTTGCTCTCTCTCTCTCTCTATCTCTCTCTCTCTCTCTCTCTCTCTCTCTGCTGGCGTCGACGTCACGATGGCCAGCTAGTCCCTTTCTTCGTTAACCGGCTTCGCCCTTCCTGTTTACGAATTCTTCGCTTTCTGCAGTAGGTGACCAGTACGTCTGATGCCGCATTAGCGGTATTCTCTTTGACAGACTTAACTTTCCGCAAAGTGCAACAAACATCGAATATTATGTTCACTGCTACATGGATACAATGAGCAAAGTATAGGTTTCCAGATATTCAGGCGTCTGCTCTCTGTTGACAACACTAGCGAATGTCGTTTGCTTAATTGCTGATGCCTATCTGTTTGGGAACGGCATCGCGCTTCCCAGAGCGTGAGAAACTTAGAATCTCTTTGTCATATACCAATACCTTGTAAAAATGTTCTGGAACAATCTATTGCTCTGTTATACGTTTGAACCATTTTGAGTTCATTTAATAATTACATATATATATATATATATGGATACTTCATCCTAAGTCCGTCCGAACTCACATTAGCATGAAATTGAATAAACATAATATTCTTCGCATTAGTCTATTAATGTATGTTTTCCTAGTATAATAGGGATAATGTTCGGTTCATTATTTTCTTGGGCATAAATAATGCGCCCGCTCTCACATCGGTCTTTAAAGAATGTAAGTATTCATCTGTGGTGTCATTTTTGAAAAATATCTGTGACTAGTAATTAGTTGTTTCTTTGAAAATCTGAATTTTCAATAAATTGACAGGTGGTCTGTGACGAGCCTGCCCCGCAGGACGCACACGACATAAAGGCAGATAGCAGCGATAACGAACGTCCGCGTAGCTCAATTGGTAGAGCGACTTATTGCGGAATGAGGGGACCCGGGTTCGAGCCCCGGCGTGGACAAAAATGACGGAGAAATTTACTTCGTTATAGGTCTTTAACTTTTGCAAATCACTGTAATTATATACATGGTTCGTACTCTTCCAAGCAAAATAAATTCAAGCACTTTTCTCAAGGACTTTTTGAAACCAAATTAGCATTGTGTGTGCTGTTGAACGGTCAGTAGGTAGATATTTTAGCAATTCAAACCATTAAACTTCACTGAGACGGGCACACATTCAATGACCTGCCTGTTACCCCCTTTTGATTTATAGATAAGGTGTCTATGGTTATCACTTGTCTGTCCGTCCATCCAAGGGCTAAATACTGTAATTTTAACGTCGTACAGAAGTGCTCCACATCGACTCAAATCATACCATAAGATCCCCAAGATGCAAGAATATGGGACAAGTGAGCAAAACCGTCCAAACAAGGAATCCAAAGGATACAAAGGCACTTTATTGAAAAGGTAGCTTCGAGCACAACTGGACAGAACACAGAAACGTCCATGTGACAGGCGGCTGCCAAGAAAAATTCAGTCTTTAGTAGGAGATATGATGACCGCTGACTGCGTTTCAGGATTTACAACGTCTGTCCATGCTGAGGACGAGGTTGTCAAGGAGCTGTTGAGGCATCGCGGCCCATTTCTCTTGTAGCGCCAATCGCAGCGGCGGAATCGTTGCTGGCGACTGGTGACAAGCTGCCAAGCGTCTCTCGAGACTGTTCCATACGTGTTCGATTGGATTTAGGTCCGGGGACCTTGCGGGCCAATCTACGCGTTGAATATCTTCACTCTCCAACAGCTCTGCGACAGCCACTGTGCGATGAGGTGCAGCGTTGTCGTCCATGAAGAGGAACTCAGGACCCACAGCAGCTCTAAACAGACGCACGTGAGGCAGGAGAACCTCGGTACAATAGTGGACACTAGTGACTAAACCTCCTTGGAAGATGTGGAGGTCAGTACGGCTACCAAGCATGATACCGCCCCAAACGAGAACTCCGCCACCTCCAAACCGGTCCCTTTCGATGATGTTGGAGGTGTGATAGCGTGTTCCCTGTTCTCTCCAGATGTGTATACCTCCAGAATCACTTGTCAGACTAAATCGGCTCTCATCCGTAAAGAGAACTCGACCCCATTGCTGATGTGTCCAGTTCCTGTGTTCCTGGCACCACAGAAACCCCCGTCTCCGATGAGCAGGCGTTAATGGCACACACCGCACTGGTCGTCGTGCAAATAGACCACTTTTGTGCAGCCTCGTGGCCACGGCAAAACGCGATAACGGACATCCAGTTGTCTGTTGCATGTGCCTTGCGATTTCTCCTGCTGTCTGCCGTCTGTCTCTTCTCGCCTGTAGGACACTATACCGGTCGTCCGCCGCCGTGGTTGCTCGTGGAAGACCACTGCTAAACTCTCGGATAGCTCTTTCGGTCGTTTGAAATGCTCTCCAAGCTCGTGAAACGATGCTGTGAGCGATCCCGAACTCCTCGGCCACACTAGTCACACTTCGACCTTCTTCCAACTTCCCTATGACGCGACCTCGGGTAAAGTCATCCAGATGTCGTCTACTGGATTGCCTGTTGGCCATATCACACGATGGTAGCAACTCGACATCGGTCAAACCGATGTACACCGTGCAATAGCTTTGACCGAATTGCTGAGCGTACACTGCCCGTGTGCTTTATACCCTTCCGACACTCTCCCGCAACGTCATGCTGCATACATGTGCATGCCCTATCGTACCGGACCCTAGTCTATCTCCTGAGTGGTCTTTCGGTCCGTTCTGCCTGCTCGTTCCGCTGTTATGCTAATTTCTCCTCTTCGTCCTTAATTTTTGCACACCAGTGTAGTAACTAATATTCTTCTGCACAACAGCACTGTCTCTTGGACGCTTGTATATAGAATACTTTTATCTTTATCCATTGTTAACTACGTGTGTGTGTGTGTGTGTGTGTGTGTGTGTGTGTGTTATGAGCCTTGACTGCTATCGTGCTAGACATGTGTATTTGTGCCCGTGTGAATACTCGAGCCTTCGTGAGTTAATGATGTGAAATACCGTTTAAGCACATACCTTATATATTGCACATAGCAATCTGAAATGGACATAAAAGGACTAACAAATCCTTTTAAAAGCAAAATGATATTAAAAAATAGGGAAAGAACCATATCTCAGGACGAAACATCACAACAGACGCTTAAGACTACCACCAGCGAATTGGGGTTCAAATGCTTTAGTTCCGGTTGCATCATTCCTGCGGCAAATTCTTCGGTTTACGCAGAAATTTCGTACATAAAACGCAGAAATCTTATTAACTCGCAGTGACATGAATACTTTCCAGTCGTAATTTTGGGGGAAATCTATTGATGAAACCTGCAAATTTTGTTTGAACTTTAACTAGAGGAACGCATTTTTGCGAGGATCATTCAAAATGTAAGACTGATTTTACAATGGGCAGAAGTGTAATGCAGTAAATATACTTACATACTTTTGAAGTAGGGAAAACATGCAGTGCACAGAAGCCCACATACAGGCTGATCGGCTGACGCCGGAGCAGACTGCGCATGCGTATTTCTGTTGACTACAATTCTTTGGGTAATGAACAGTCAGCGTCAGCCGAGCTACTCAGACTCACAGCACGTGATTGTAACCTTCTCGGTAGCATAATCACTTCGCAAAACGGATATGTTAGTTTTGTTACGCCATCTGGTTTAGTTAAGGCTTTTGTTTGTTCTTCAGTTTTTCAGAACTATTTTCAGTAATGCCAAATACAAGGGGATGTCTGCGTTTTGCACGGATCCTGAGGCCTAACTGTAATATTTGCTGAAATTTAATTTAAATAGTAATACTAATGTTATTGCATATTTATCTCACCAAAATAAGGGATGGGCGGGATATCAGAAAACAACAACAACAAAAAAAAAACTGCTCTAAGCGAATAGTCATCAGATCGAAGGAAACCATCGTGGATCAAAGAAAAGCTTCACTGCCGTAGTCCCCCCTAACGTGTTTTGCTCCTGAATGCTAACTTTCCCGAAGATTATATTACCTCTTAAAATGTGATGGTGCTGTTGCCGCCTGTTTTACGTTATCTCTATTAGAGTTGACCTTCTGTAAGCGTTAGATATTCTTTGCTACAGGTGTGTTTGACGCTGTTCCACGACATGTGGTTCAGGATATCTATCCCGGCATTGTTCATTTCAATATTTGATACAAACCAACGCCCGCGAAGTTGTTTTTCCACTTCAGGGAATATGTGGAAGTCACACAGCGCCAGTTCGGTGAATACGGAGGGTACGCCATCGTTTCAATGCCTAGATCTTGGATAATCTGCTAAGTAAGCAAAACACGATGTGCAAGGGGCATTTATCTTAATCTAAAATCCAACCAGTTTGTGCATATTCTAGGCGTCTTGGGAATTTTTTTATCTCTAGTGGATCTTTGAGAACTTCAGAACAATAGGTAACGGTAACAACTTTCCTTTGTGGAGCAACATGGTCATACACAATTCTCTTTTTATCGAAGAAAAACAATGACATTTTCCTGCCCTTGCTTGAACCTTTGCTTTCTTGGATCGGAGATTATGTGAGTGTTCCCATTTGATGCTCTGTTGTTTTGCCTCTTGCTCAAAATGGTGAAAAATTGTTTCATCACATGTGACGACTCGATGCAAAAAGTGTGGCTCAAGTCGTAACCGGCACTTCCGTTGGCGACAAGAGATAACAAGATTTGCCTTGTGTTCAACCCTGAGCAAGTAGTGGGCAATCCCATTTGAAGTCACTTTTCGGTACCCCAACCGGCTTCTCACAATATCATCAACGACATCTACATCACATTAGAAACCTCCTCAATGATAATTCGGCGGTCTTCGCGCAAGAGTGTCTCGATGGTATTGACATTTACCTCCATAGTCGATGTCGTAGGCCTACCGAGCGTGGCGTATCTTCCCAGGGCTTTACAGAGGAAAGGGCTAATCAGTCCCTTTGAGGAACTGAATGCCAACCCGTGTCTGAAAGGGTGGCTGCAAAACGGGTTGGCCACTTGTTTCTACGTCATCGCGCTGGCCTGCTCCCCGAGCTTCGTTTGTCAACTTCTGTACAAGACCCTATTTTCCTCTGTTATGGTTTTGCACGTCCGCGCCTTTTCTTGGTTTATAATATTTGATTCACATTGTGTTTCATTTAAGTTGCATACTGAGTGTTGATTTTTATTACCGGTTTTTTTTTTTTTTTTTTTTTTGGACATGTGCCGATACAACGTACGCATATAAACACGAAAAGATGGGACGTCATCTTTCACATCCTTTCGTGTTTATAAGAAGGATCTTTATAGCGTTCCGATAAAGATACTTCTTTACGAACTAGTATTTCTAAAAACTGCCCCAAAAGTAATTCTGTTAAAGACAATTGTGTAAGACTAGTATCTGCTGCCTGTTTGACAGTACTTTCATGTTCTTGGAATAGTGTTGTGAAACAGTTTGAACAGATTTTCTGCGCAGTTCACGGCAGGACATTTAAAAAAGGGAAAGGTGTTTTTCGGGAACTCATAAATGAAGTAGAAAAACGTTTTCCATCTGTCAACAAAGATGCTATTCATCTGTTTCGCAGAATCCGAAATATTTATTCAAATACCTTTTTATGAACAGAAATTCACTATTAGTGCAGCGCAGGAAAGCTTTGCAGAAAATGAAAAATTGGATTGACTCAAACGCAGTGAGAAAAACATAAGTTTTTATGTTTTTTTGTTTGTTTTTTTTCCTTTCGGGCAATGAGGAAAACTGTTTCACCTTTTCTGCAATGAAGGAAAGATTTTTCCAGTTCCTGCAATAAGGAACGCATCTTCATTTCATGAAGTAAATTTTGTTCACCACTTTTTAAACGCACTGAACTTCTGAAATCATGATGTATGTAACATTTAAATTATTTTTATTTTACACATTTATAGAGTGTTTGAACTACTTTTGCGAAGTTTGAAGAACCCAGTAACTTTCCGTGCATTAAAAGTTTTAAACAATTAACGTCTGTGACAGAGTTAGAAAAACGTTTTAAACCAACCACAAACATTTTCTTTGGAATAAAAAAAAAAAAAAAAAAGAAAGAAAGAGGAAAGATACACTGAGTTTTTGACATCAGAAAAATATAGTTAGTATATTAAGCAAAATACTTTTATAATAAAAAGCATGCATGATAGAAGTTTGTTCATTTAAAATTATCGCATTTATATTACTACATCGACGTTTTCTGATTTCAGGACCCAAAATCTTTAACTTTTGTTTTCGAAAAAGACCATTTCTAATATTTGAGTGCGCATTGCAATAGATGACACATTGTAATCTGTTAAATACAGTAATAACATTGACTGAAAGTGCTTTTCCTATGGTGCTTCGCACAGCGAAGCTTTATATTCTTTGGCACAGCTTCCCGTGGATCTTGGCTTCGGAAAGGCCAGCGCAGCTACGTCATCAACCTCGGGGGCGTGTCTCAGGGGGTGAAGTGCTTTCCTATCAAGTCCTGGTATCTTCCAGACACTCTTCACCATTGCCACTCAAAAACTCTTGCACGGGACAAAGCATCTTCCTTATAAGCTGTCTTAATCATTTCGTGCGTTTCTGCGACAGTTTTATTCAAACAAATCTTATAGCTGCTCTTTGCTCCAGCTTTAAATCCATACTGGGTTACAGAAACACGTCTAAACAGTGCGCCGTCTACTACAAGACTGAACTAGCGGAGCGCTGTAACGGCGCGTCGTCACAAGATTGACGTTGCAAGTGTTCCGGTACAAGCAGGTGCATTTTTTGCGTGGGTTTGTTTTGACGCTGTGACGTCAGTCTTGTTAATTTTCGAACGACCTACATGATAGCAGTTCACGACGGAGAATGCCGCCACATCTGAATGTCTCGCTTTCTAGCTGTTGGTCCCTTCGCTTCTTTGACGATATTTCGTATTTCGAAGGGTTCTTACCAAGCTTTAGATTAAGAAAAAAATAATTTCCTGTGCCCAGAAATTGCTTGCATGCCTCAGAATGCCAATAGACTTCGACTGAAGAGATCTAACTTTAGCACACGAGCCATGCGGCAAGAATGACCATCAGAACCAATAAAGAAGGCCATTGGCTGTGTGAAGGTGTGACGTCATTGGAAAATCATGCAACGCATGTACGCCATTGGCTGATGGAAAGAGTAGCGTTTCTCTACGTTTCCTTAATGGTAGGGCACATTGCTAATTTCGCTAATCGCAAGGATTCAGTGATTTCTAAGCTGCTGTTTTTGCTCATATTTTTTTTTTTTTTTTTTTTTTTGACAAAAATCTTTAAAATGCCATTTTACTTTTTCCCCCTAAATTTTTCTCGAAAAATAAGGTTGCTCCTTAAATTCCGAAAAATACGGTATTTTAAATGCGCTTTGATGTTCGCGTTCATTCGCAAAATCTCTTTGTTTGGCGCCCTCACGGCGCCCGTGAGGCAAGTAATGTTTCTATACTCCAAATGCCCTGTTGTGAAAGGTAGGAAAGCCTGATCACGGCCACTCAGTGAAACACAAGAACGGTATCAGTCCACTTTGTGCTGCACTTTGCACCACTCTTCTACATTTTTGTATAAACCACACTTAAAAAAAAATTGCCATGAATTCATGGAAAGTCTGAAAATAACGTGCAGCAAATTTGCCGGCAAGTTTCCGTCTTTTAATGAAATTTCCGTTTTTAAAAGTGCTCTTTTTTTTTTTTTTTTTTCAACTTCCGTAATTTCACAGGTTTTTCGTAGTCGGTAATTCCGTTTATTTCAGAACCGTCCGTTTCAAGTTTTCCCGTATTTATACAGAAATTTCTGAAAATCGTAGAAACTGAATTTTTCAGCATTTAATCCAGTGAAACCTTTCGCACCGGTGGCATCGAACAGAGGTCGATTGAGTTAGGTCTATACAAGCCACGCGTCTTAACCACTGAGCCAGAAAGTCTTAGGAACTGCACTCACTTTCAAGGTAAAACTTATTGCGCGATGACGAATTTATTTTTCTTTATTCATTAATGCGAGCGATGTAGTCGTTTTACTTTTTGTTGGAGCTTATTACTTTTTTGAATACGTTTGCAATAATTTTATTTTTTTCTGTAGGAGGACTTATTCGCAAATTAAGTTTCTTTTTTTTTTTCCTACGTGATATTTCGAAGCAACAGAATGCTTTGGAACGTGAGATCTTTTTTTAACAGAAAATAACTTTCAATTATCTTTAAGAAAAAGTTAAATGTACTGTATGTAGTATTATTTCCCAAAACTTCTAAATACAAAATTTTTTCTTGATAGCTATAATAGCTTTTGCTTTAAAGATTCCACCGACTTATACATAGACATCACCAGTACAATAATTTAAATATCCGGTTTCTTAGGGTAACACAATATACAGTCCAAAATGAGGGAGAGAAGAAGAAATATCATGTGCCAGAATAAACAAAATTCATGAGATATGCTATCCACAAATGAGATCTCGCTACAGAACATAAAAATCAGTTCCTTTGACAGATGATTGAAATTTAACAGTTAATCCAGCCAATTATTCCCACGAATAATATTCACACAATATTCCCACGAATATATATATATATATATATATATATATATATATATATATATATATATATATATACTGAAGAGCAAAACTGAAAACTAAGGAAAAACTTTAGAATTTAAAACGAAAGCTGCAAAATAACCTGAAGATCAAAACGCGCAACGCAGCAGTTATGAAAATTCAGAATTCACATTCTATTAAGAAGAGACCTAAGCAAAAAATATATATATATTTTTGACTCATACCAAGTACAACATAGAAAAGGTTATGTATCTACCGGTGTGAGTAAAAGGAGAAAAGATAAAAAAATAAAATAAAGCAACTGAATGTAGAAAGTGTCGAGAATACTGAGCCTTGGCTTTATCAAGGACCAGCAAAAACTCTGCATTTTCTCACTTCCACAAAGACCTAGTTGGAAATGGGTTTCTGCAAGGCCATAGATGCAAGTAACAAGCCCGCCAAAAATTGTTTTAAAACATATATATATGTCATGACCTCCACAGAGTTGTATGACCTAGCTCTAGTTAACAATTTCGCTTGCATCCATAACCTTCATGGCCCGACCCATGCTCTTCATCTGTTACTATTAAACAGAGAGAAGAAGATTAAAGAGAACTCAAGCTGTGAGAGTGACATAATAATTAGAAATAATTTTCAGCTATAACGAAATGCCAAGTTCGCCTGAGAGAGAATTTAAACCTGAAAAGCAATGCAAAAGAAATCCAAATTTTTCATTGCTATTAAAAAAAGAAATATTAATTTTTTAAAACTCAGATTTTTGAAAGAAAACTTGATTCTAAAACCCCCTACTCTACAACTTCTGACAACACAAAAACGAGAATAAATTAAAGACAATAATTAACTAAAGAAAAGCTTTGTGAAAGTTATATGACATAAACAATTAGTTGCAATATGTACAAAGTATTTCAGCAGTGCTTTAAGTGCATAATTAAGTAGTTATTAAGAACTTAACTACTTTGAAAATACAGCGCAAAGTAAAGGAACTATGCTTAGCCAGCTGCTGGGCCTAAGTTTCCTGAAAGACGCACAAAGTTACCAAGAAAAGAAAGAGTTAAAACCCGCAAAAATGTTAACAGGCAAGCCAGTGCCTAAAAGCTAATAAGCAAAAAACAACAGAGAAAAAAGTACAAGAAGTACAAACATTGAACTTATAAAACCTAAAACCTAAAGACAAGGAAGAGAGCTTACCTCTTATGCAACTAAACTTTCTGCACACAAGAGGAAACATGGCTGACCTCTTCCCCAAATGTCCTAACACTTCTGCCACTCCCTAGTCGCTGGGGGGCAGTGTGGGTGGGGCTGATGGCCTCCTCATACTGAAAGAAACCAACTCGCGGAGATTTTAACCAGAGAAAATATATATATATACTTAAGACTGTGGACCTGTATGATCAGAAAGAGCAGAATTAACTCTCCAGAATACATGAGAAATATTATAAAATACACAAGTGGTGTATTTCATAATCTTTGCATGTATTAAATCACCTTAGTGAGCTTCTATAGATTATTCAGAATCTTATTAATTTTAATGTTAGTTTTACTATTTTTAGTATAGCTATTCTAGTGATTGAATAACTAGTTTTCTTTTTTATTTGTTTTTATTTTCTTTTATAAACAGATTTTTAAGCTTTTTTGTGATTTTGTCTATATTATTTAATTTTTTGTTTTAATAGGACCTTCATATCCATAGCACTAAGGTTCCTTTTAGTAGTTAATAGGCATCCTCTAGCCAACTTCCTTACGGCTTTGATTGGTCAGAATCATATTATTAACTGTGTAGAAAATTAAAGCAGATCTGCAAACCTTACTCTATTATTCAGAATAATTTTTCTTAAAGTTCCTTTGATGAAAGAAGAAGGAATTTCGTTCTCTAGAAAACTATCTAATAGTATACTGATGTGGTAAGTGAAACAACAGAGGTAACCCATCTATTAGCCTCTTTGATAAAAGAGTTAATTTTCCTTTCAAAGTAATTAAATATCTACACTGGAATAATAACATATCGACCAAAGTAATTGAGAATGAACTAATTTCTCAGGTCCTAAGAATTTCAAGAATTTGCAGCAACAATTTGGACTTCAATTACCACATTAATATACTATTAGATAGTTTTCTAGAGAACGAAATTCCTTCTTCTTTCATCAAAGGAACTTTAAGAAAAATTATTCTGAATAATAGAGTAAGGTTGGCAGATCTGATTTAATTTTCTACACAGTTAATAATATGATTCTGACCAATCAAAGCCGTAAGGAAGTTGGCTAGAGGATGCCTATTAACTACTAAAAGGAACCTTAGTGCTATGGATATGAAGGTCCTATTAAAACAAAAAATTAAATAATATAGACAAAATCACAAAAAAAGCTTAAAAATCTGTTTATAAAAGAAAATAAAAACAAATAAAAAAGAAAACTAGTTATTCAATCACTAGAATAGCTATACTAAAAATAGTAAAACTAACATTAAAATTAATAAGATTCTGAATAATCTATAGAAGCTCACTAAGGTGATTTAATGCATGCAAAGATTATGAAATACACCACTTGTGTATTTTATAATATTTCTCATGTATTCTGGAGAGTTAATTCTGCTCTTTCTGATCATACAGGTCCACAGTCTTAAGTATATATATATATTTTCTCTGGTTAAAATCTCCGCGAGTTGGTTTCTTTCAGTATGAGGAGGCCATCAGCCCCACCCACACTGCCCCCCAGCGACTAGGGAGTGGCAGAAGTGTTAGGACATTTGGGGAAGAGGTCAGCCATGTTTCCTCTTGTGTGCAGAAAGTTTAGTTGCATAAGAGGTAAGCTCTCTTCCTTGTCTTTAGGTTTTAGGTTTTATAAGTTCAATGTTTGTACTTCTTGTACTTTTTTTCTCTGTTGTTTTTTGCTTATTAGCTTTTAGGCACTGGCTTGCCTGTTAACATTTTTGCGGGTTTTAACTCTTTCTTTTCTTGGTAACTTTGTGCGTCTTTCAGGAAACTTAGGCCCAGCAGCTGGCTAAGCATAGTTCCTTTACTTTGCGCTGTATTTTCAAAGTAGTTAAGTTCTTAATAACTACTTAATTATGCACTTAAAGCACTGCTGAAATACTTTGTACATATTGCAACTAATTGTTTATGTCATATAACTTTCACAAAGCTTTTCTTTAGTTAATTATTGTCTTTAATTTATTCTCGTTTTTGTGTTGTCAGAAGTTGTAGAGTAGGGGGTTTTAGAATCAAGTTTTCCTTCAAAAATCTGAGTTTTAAAAAATTAATATTTCCTTTTTTAATAGCAATGAAAAATTTGGATTTCTTTGCATTGCTTTTCAGGTTTAAATTCTCTCTCAGGCGAACTTGGCATTTCGTTATAGCTGAAAATTATTTCTAATTATTATGTCACTCTCACAGCTTGAGTTCTCTTTAATCTTCTTCTCTCTGTTTAATAGTAACAGATGAAGAGCATGGGTCGGGCCATGAAGGTTATGGATGCAAGCGAAATTGTTAACTAGAGCTAGGTCATACAACTCTGTGGAGGTCATGACATATATATATGTTTGAAAACAATTTTTGGTGGGCTCGTTACTTGCATCTATGGCCTTGCAGAAACCCATTTCCAACTAGGTCTTTGTGGAAGTGAGAAAATGCAGAGTTTTTGCTGGTCCTTGATAAAGCCAAGGCTCAGTATTCTCGACACTTTCTACATTCAGTTGTTTTATTTTATTTTTTTATCTTTTCTCCTTTTACTCACACCGGTAGATACATAACCTTTTCTATGTTGTACTTGGTATGAGTCAAAAATATATATATTTTTTTTGCTTAGGTCTCTTTGTAATAGAATATATATATATATATATATATATATATATATATATATATATATATATCATCATCATCATCATCATTGTCAACCATTATCAATCCACTGCTGGACGAAGGTCTCCCCAAGTTTCCTCCACAACGGTCTGTCTTGTGCCAGTCTCCTCCATGTCACCCCTGCATACTTTCGAATTTCATCCACCCATCTCCCATGTGGTCTTCTTCTGGGTCTTTTCCTGTCCCTTGGGATCCAATCTAAAATTTCGGCTGTCCATCGATGATCTGTCCTTCTGGCAGTATGTCCAGCCCATTGCCATTTCAGGGATTTAACTCTGATCATGATGTCTTCCACTCTTGTCATTTTTCGGATCCACGAGTTCCTCTTCTTATCTCTCCTGGTTACACCAAGTATGCACCTCTCCATGCTTCTTTGAGTTGTCTGCAGCCTTTGTATGTCTCTTTTAGTTAAGGTCCACGTCTCTGCACCATACGTAAGCACTGGAAGGATGCATTGATCAAACACTTTTCTTTTAAGACATAATGGCATATTGCTCTTGAAAATTATGCTGTTTCTTCCAAAAGCTCTCCAGGCAAGTTTTGTACGCCGATTAATTTCTTCATCAATGTGACCCTCACTTGATATCTGCTGTCCAAGATAAACGTACGTATCTGTTATCTCAAGCTTTTCTCCATCAATCGATAAATCTTCATTTCTTGTAAAAGCATTGAACATCACTTTTGTCTTCTGAAAGTTCATTTTTAATCCCACTTCTTTACTCTTGTCAGCAAGTTCCTGGATCATACTCTGCAGCTCTAATGGGCTAGTTGCAAAAATGACTATGTCATCAGCAAAACGAAGGTGGGTTAGATAATCTCCATTAATCTTTATCCCCATGTTTTCCCAGCTCAGTGACTGAAAAACACCCTCCAATGTGGCATTAAAGAGCTTCGGAGATATGGTGTCACCTTGTCTTACTCCCTTTCCAATTTTTATGTGTGTTGTATTTTCAAACAGCCTAATCTTTGCACTTGCATTTTCATAGATGTTATTAATAATATTAATGTATGCATCTTCAATACCGCAGGCTTTCAGAGCCATTGTAACTGCTGATGGTTTCACCGAATCAAAGGCTTTTTCATAATCGATAAAAGCCATGCACAATGGAAGTTCATATTCCCTCGCTCTTTCAATTAGTTCTCTCAGCACTTGGATATGATCTATTGTGCTGTAGCCACTCCTGAATCCAGCTTGTTCTCTCGGTTGAGCCATGTCCAGTGTTACCTTCAAGCGGTGTGAAAGAACTTTAGTGAAGATTTTATAAACTACTGATAGGAGGCTGATAGGTCTGTAGTTTCCGAGATCCTCAATGTCACCTTTCTTATGTAGCAGGATCATTGTAGCGGTGTTCCAATCCTCAGGAATCTTTCCTTCATTAAGGCATCGAGTGAAAATTTGGGCGAGTACTGTTTCGATTTCTCCACTTGCTTCTTGTATGATGTCTACAGTAATTCCATCTTCTCCTGGAGCTTTCCCCCGCTTCATGTTCTTGATTGCATGTGCAACTTCTGCTGGAAGGACTGGAGGAACTCTGGTACTGGTATCTTTCATGATGTCTGGAGTGCATGTATCATCCCTTTCATATAATTTGGAATAGAAATCTTTCACTCTTGTCAAAATTTCGCCTCTATTTCTTGTTACAGAACCATCTTCTTTTCTCAGTGCCATAATCTGTTTTCTTCCCTTACTGAGATGTCCCTTTGCTATCTTTAGGCTTTGGTTGTTTTCAATTGCTTTCCTCACTAGTTCACAGTTGAATTTTCTTACGTCTTCAGTGATACTTTTTCGTACTGTCTTGCATAGCTCTATATATTCCACTTTGGAAGTCACATCTTCTTTAGTTGTCCTCATCTCTCTTCTTTTTTGCATCAACATTTTCGTTTTTCCTGATAATTTATTTACATGCAACTTGTTCTTAGACCCAGCTAATTTTGTTGCTGTTTCCATAAGAGCTTTGGTTACTTTTCTGTTAACTTCAGAGATGTCCACTTCTTCCGATGTTAGGCCTTCTAAAGCAGAGAACCTGTTCTTCAGTTCCAACTTGAAGGTATTATGGTGTTTTTTAAGGTTGGTTATGTCAATACATATTGTTTGTCTTATGAGCTTGCCACGTTCAAGTTTAGTGTTGAGGTGCATCCTACATCTCACCAATCTATGGTCACTGCCTGTGTTGAACTTGTTTAGCACACTGCAGTCTTCTATGACGAATTTTTTGTTACACATAATAAAATCAATTTCACTTGTCGTCCCGTTTGGATGTCTCCATGTCCATTTCCTGTGTGGGTTTTTCTTGAAAAAGGAGTTCAAGATGAAAAACCCTTCTGCCTCTGCAAACTCTACGAGAGTATTTCCACGCTGGTTTCTGTTGCCATGACCGAATTTACCAACTGAAGTTTCATTCTGTTGCCGTTGCCCTATTTTTGCATTGAAATCTCCCATAATTATTTTCAAGTGATGCTTACCTTTATTATTTAGATGACAAATTTCCTCATAAAATTCTTCAATTTCTTCTTCAGGATGACTTGTGGTGGGTGCATAAGTTTGAATAATCTGAGCCTGGTATCTTTTCGAGAGTTGGATAACAAGCCGTGCAGCTCTGTCAGAGGAACTTTCAACTTCTACAACTTTATCCTTCAGTTTCTTGTTTATTATAAATCCAACACCACTAGTTCTGCCAGTATCTGTCCCACGATAGTAGAAGAGATGTCCACTTTTGAGTTCGATGAGATCTTCTCCTTTTCTCCTTACCTCACTTAGCCCCACGATGTCCCACTTGATCCTTTGTAGTTCCTCTTCCAATTCAAGAAGCCTTGAATCAGAAGATAGGGAGCGTCCATTGTACGTAGCCAAGGTCAGCATCAGATGGCAGCCTAGTCCGGTCCTCCGGGGATTCTTAGCACCCTCTGCCTTCATGTCGCACTGGCCGCTGCCTTGGCCAGGTACATTCCAGCTGCCGGAGACTGAGGGCCAAGATTTAAGTTGTGGAGTCATTTTGGAGGGGTTTGGCCATAACTCACCACGCTGGCCAAGCGGGTTGGTGAGTGTGGGATAGAATTTCCTCTGATCCCGATGGTATAGTTATACCGCTATTGGCGGTCGTCAGAGCCCCTTTAGTGGGAACAGGATGCACCACGAGAAGGCGGGGTTGACATTTGTCAAGGAGAGGCTGTGATGTTACGCATCACCTGACCTTACATCCCATATATATATATATATATATATATATATATATATATACTCCCACGAAATACTATATTCCCACTAATCGCTCCTACCACAGGAAATTTCTCGTCGTATGGAGACGGAGTGAGAACGGAAATTTTCCGTTAATATACGAGAGAAATTACGAAATGTTTTCTGAAAATTCAGAATTTTCCGCTAACACATCTTAAAAACCGCAGTTTACCTCAAAATATAAGAAAGGAATTGCGGAAAGGTTTCTGAAAATTCAGTTTTCCTGGTGTAGGAAAAATCCGTGAAATTCAGGTTTGTTTCCGTCATTTCACGGAAAAGTTTGTATCAGAAATATGCTTTGTTAATTCACGAAAGGTATCACGGAAAGTGGCTCGTGAATTTCAGATTTTTTTTTTTTTTTTTTACAATGATTGTATCCTTCGATCCCTAAATACATAAACAAATATTTCGAACTGCCGCATTTCCGTTGTAGCAAGGAATCGCGTCAGAGGCTGGTTTTAGTTTTGATTTCGTCAAGCTGAAAACTCTGTTTAGGTAAACATTTCTTGTAAAAAAAAATAAAAAAAAAAGGGGTAGGCTGTGTCAGAGCACGGCCGCACGGTTTTACGTGAATACGTCTTGTTAGCGCATAGTATTTATTTATGTTTAGTAAATGAAAGAAAGACAAATTCAGTAGTCAATTACTAGTTTATTAATCGTTGGTTTACAGTGATGTATTCAGGCATCTTCTCAGGAGTGCTTAGCCCGTAGGTGTTTGGGCTATCTTTTAGTCTAATTGTGTTAGTTTATAGCTGAATATTTGGAGAAATTAATTAAAAAACTTAAGAAAATGAAGAAAAGTATAAGAAGAATAAAACATCCTCATGGACTTTAATCTGAAATTTCTATCATCCTTAAATAAAACAACATTAAACAGTTCTCGCTGAAGGGGAAATTTTGTAAGCACTGACAACTCGAACTACTACCACAATAAAAACCTAATTCCACAGAGTAGCGATTTTTTCACTGCAATACATCATCATATTTTGGAAGCTGGCTTTCACCTTTATTTCAGTCATCTAGATGCCGACTTTCCATTTATACGGTTAAGCCTCGGTGTAGTTAACGTGACATTAGTGCTTTCAATACAACAAAATATTTGCTACCTAAGTTTTTAACGATAACAAATTATTAGAAATTGTTCCCATAAAATAGTTTTTTATTTCTGGCAGTGGGTGGTTTATACACTGTAAAAACAGAAAAATCGAGGCACCTCAAACTGGCATCCAAACGGTTAGTTAGCTTTTTTGTTCTTTTTTTTACTACTATGTGCTAATCTAAATAATCTAAATGGGCTGAAACCAAATGGCAGGGGATTGGTTTACATCATACGTTTTCAGGTAACACTTTAAAGATTCATTAATAATCAGAAACACGCTCGTAGTAAGGCGAGGACATTTTTACCACTCTTAATGTTTTGGGGGAGATTTTCTCCAGCACAGGGTTTTTACACCACCCCATGGTGAAATCCGTGGTGTATTACTGAATTAAAGCAAAGGTGTAATATTTTTAGATTTTTAATCACTTGTATGTGGAGTTTTTCTGGAGACTGCATTTGCGATATACGAACACAAGGATTTTTTATAATGTATTTAAAATATATATATAATATTAGGTAACAAAATTGTGATGACATGTATAAAATAAGTCAAGAAGTTTCAGCCCCCTCATAATGTGTAATTGCCCTCCCGGATAAACTCTCTGAATGCAACGCTGTTGGTGTATGGTAAGAGAAGCAAGATGCAAATGGCATACAAGATACATCTATGTGTCTAGCGAATGTCAAGTCCATACAAGTACTGCCGAGTGTGGTCGAAGCAGTTGGTACGTAACTCAGACGAAACTCGCGTTGCATGAAATCAATGAGAGCTCTCGATTTCGCAACACATCGACGTTGAAGTCGCCGATTATGATGATCGGCGCTTCCAAATCCAGCTCAACTTGAACTCCGCTACGTTCTCTCCAGGAAATGTGTTTTCGAGCAATTTGACATGTTTCGGCTTCACTGGTTTCAAATATTTCAGAAACCACAGTCTGTCGCAAACCTTGCATGAATAACCGAACGGATTGTTCACAAACGTGTTCTCGTGACGTTCAACTGGCCAATCTCCAACACTTCTCAAACCGCGCCGATCTCCAACACTTCTCAAACCGCGCCGATCTCCAACACTTCTCAAACCGTGCCGATCTCCAACACTTCTCAAACCACGCCGGGCTCTCGAAATCCACTTCCATTTCGTCGTTTCCGTGTTTCAAAGCATGGGCAAAATCGTTTTCATGCTCCATGTCCATGGGATCGTGCGTCGCTGCCGCCGAAGTGATCGCGCGCTGCGCCACAGCAGTTTACTTTAGCTCCCGATACTTTCTCATGCGTTCTGACGCCGACATTGCGGTGTTTATCGAAAGCCGACGAGTTGCTCTTCCGCGTAGACTACGTTCGATGTATTTTTGTTTGGCTTTTCCGTCATCGTGAACCAACACTGTATTCGATTTCACTTCTAATGTCTTAAATCCACAGGTCTCGACCTTAGCTTTCGTTTGAGACCAATTTTGATGTCCTAGCGCTCTGCAATACCTAGTTATACTGATTTGAAGTTTGCGCGGTGCAACGGAAAGGCTCCAAAACCACGCCCCCACACCCATCCACGCTCATCGCGGCGCGCGAACTCAAGGTCACTCACAAGTCTTTGTTCCCTTAGCTATCGAATGACACTAGGCTGGTTTGGTTCGCGTTGATAATATAGAAATTATTAGACCGAACTCGATGTCCATTTTTTCGTAACGTTCAACTTTCCGTACTGGCCACCTAGTACTGTTCTGATTTAAAAGACGTATTAACGTCAAAAGCCATATGATTTAGTCGCTACAGCGAACGAAGCGAAAACGCTTTTCGATTCCAACCTTTAGAGAAATAAACCGTCTCGTTTCAGACTTACAGTCCGGCTTGTCGGTTGCAGTTGTAATTAATCAATGCATCTGGCGGTAGATGGGGTTTTTCGTTTCACTTAGTGAACTTCGTCATCTGATTATTTAACAAGTCAGTATTCGTGTTGTGAGATGAAAAGGTTTTCTTTAATCCCGGATGTGAAATCTTCCAGTACAGGCCGGGGTCCGAAATTTTTCACTTCACAGATGAATATAAAACAAAGAAGCCCTGGCTGGGCCAGATCCGTGCTGACCTGTACTATGAAGAACTGCTTCCCTTTTAGGTTTAGAACCTGGTAGATTCAAAGCATTTAGCACATTCATTGCTAGTTAAAAGTTTTTATTGTATACTGATGCTCTTCATTATCTCCAAAAACTATTCCATAATTTCAAACTAAATATAAAGCTCCGGAGTTTTCCAGAATCTTAATAGTCGTGTGATCGTGAATCCTTTTGGATGACGCATTAGTGGCCTAGGTACAAATTTCAGGGTCCCTCTGCAAAATGTCTTTAGCAAATTATTAAAATAATAATAATGGGGGAGGTATCCCTTTTTCCCATCACAGGCACACATAGTTTAGTGTTCAAGAGAGGGCAAAGAGTAATTACAGTTTAACTACGAATAACATATACAAACACCATAAGGAAATTTACACTGTGCCATCTTGTTACCCAACACATAAATTTATTTGGAAACCGGGAAACCCAAAAAATGCATAAAAAGAGGTAGATAGATGAAATTATACAGCATGTTACGACAATAAAGACATTTCTTTATCTTTCTTTTTTTCGCTTTGGTCATTACAGCCACGAAACACTACAGATCACTCAGTTGGTGATCGAGAATGAAAAGCAAGCCCTCAATACAAATTTCTGAGAGAAATTTTGAGAGATTTTTGTCCAACAGGGAATATCTGTTGCGGAGGATGGCATATTTTTCATTTCTACGACTTTCATACTTTTTTACACTGTACGTATGTACGCTGTTCTCCAAAATGCAATGGGAAATGTTATTACTGCTTTTTAATGTACACTTTTGCTTTTATTATGTTTTACTGGAAATTTCCAACCTTTTTTTTTTTCTATTTTCACTGCATGCACAGGTATCCAGAAGTTCTACAGAAAATAACAATCAGAATGAGTGTTATAGTGAAAATCTCCGTAGTATGCTAGAAGATACTACAGGAAGAGAAAGTGCACGGTACGATTTCTAAGGGAGGGCAACCCCCCCTGGTGCCCATGCTTCCCACCGTTCTTCTTCTGCGAACGTTGGCCACCATCATCACGAACTGCCCCTAGCCATTATGATGGATTTCCAGAGGATTACAAGGTGGTGGTGCACCGTGCCTATATCCTCTATATCATCGCAGCCATTTACGTTGATCCAGCTCCCCCCTGGTCTTAGGGGCAGCCGCCAGAAATGGCTCATTACGTGCAGGACCGATGTTAGGGATCCATCAACTTTTTTTCGTCACATGCGCTGAAAACTTGGAAAACCGCGAAGTGGTTGGCTATCGATAGGATTTGGGACCTCTCAACGCGCTTCATGCCACACAACCGCAACGCAACGCACGTGCGGTAGAAAACTGCACCACATAGTTGCACCCCCCCCTCCCCCATCCCTTCGTCCGGGAAAACAAGTTCCTCACTATTGATCCTTTATGTCTTAACGTTTATTTACCAACTGACGGAGGACCAACAGTTTGAATATTCCTGTATCCAGAGGAAGTGAGCGTACCTCGGATGAAATACGAAATTAAAGATAATAAATATACTGTTTAAACACCCACACAAAAATTGAAAAAGTAGTAGACGTATTTCGCTGCAGCTTTTCTAAATAAAAACTTATTTTCTAAATTTTTGGTGAAACTGCGACAGGAAACAGTGTTGTCGCGAAGACAAGATACGTGACTCCATGACCCCGTGACAACCTCACTCTCACTCAAAATCTTATAACCTCAGTGCAATGCTGTAAACTTTATGTGTATGCATAGATAAAAAAACAAAAAAAAACACGTCTTATTTGTAGCGTCCCATCTTGGTATTTGCTCCTTCGTTTGTTTAATGCCTCCGTTACTTTGTCATAAAATATAGAATTCGCTGTCAAAGTCCTTAGAAGAACATTTTTAATTGGCATTAAAAAGTTTAGACAAACCGTCTTGCCCTTGCGTACTGCGTGAATCGGTTTTTATTCTCACAATTTAAAGGCACAAAGTATTTACTCTAAACATGAACACGGGCTCATTTTTTTAAAACCCGGGTCAGGCCCTGACGGGGTTTGAACATTTGTGAAAAATTTTCCTACTTGAATAAAGAAAAAATGAAGCATATTGTTTTACTCCTATTTATATTTTCATCATCCGATAAGAATGTTGGAGCTTCCCGTTAATGTTGATCCACCTCCCCTCCTCCCCCCGTCCAAAGAGAGAGAGAGGGAGAAATAATTTTTATTATGTGCATTACATTCAGGTAATAAAATGTCCTCCATTTTGTTTCCCAAGTGCATATATCAAGTTAATTCATTTACCTCGGCTCACCTTCGTGTTTTCAGCGAATGACCGAAAATTCCCATTTTTCATATTGCAGCTAGCAGTACTTTAAGTTTTAGTCGCCAGAAAACTTTAAACGTATTTTCATCGTATTCAGGAAATAACACGTAGTTGTTACTTAGAGCACTCACAGACGTTTTTGAGTTATGAAATGTACGAGAAAAACGCAATAAACAATAAATAAGAATCTTAGGCGAAGAAGCAAAGAACAAAAGAGTGACTACAGCGTAGCCATTCAATTGTGTGTTCCCCATTGTGTTAGTTAATTCGGTTACAATGCTAAATAAAATTAACTGAAAGGAAAAATTTACTTGAGTAAGGTTCCGTACTAGCCCGGGGAGATCCACGATCCGTTTCTTTTTTTTTTTTTTTTTTTTTGATTGGAGGTTTAACGACCACCGTGAGCAACTCAATGGGCTATAAGCAGTCGCCCGTCCCTAATTTAGGGTCACTGGTTCCAGGGAAGGGAGAGAGCCAGTGCCGTAAGACAAACACAACATCCATGCCTGACCGGGATTCGAACCCGGACCCCTTACGGACGAATGAACAGAGGCCAGCGCCTTAGACCACTGTGCCACCGGGGCGTCCCCGATCCGTTTCCGGGCTTTTTGTCATAGCTCTGGCCCGTGCTCATCTCCATTTTAGTCCACTTAAGCCCTTATCCGAAACAAGTTCGCACAAAGCTTTGAACGATTTACAGGGCGCTTTGGTGCTTAATTCAAGGGAAAATATAAAAACCTTAATTCGCGTTTTAACCAAGCGAAATCAAAGTGAATCAGATACGTTTTTGTTGTTGTTTTTAAAGAATTCAAGCTTTCTTCGGGAATTTTTGCATCCTAATTTTTCGAACCCCCGTAAACTATCCATATAAGAAAATTATGGAAGATGATTATGATATGTAAAGTACTAGGGGGAAAGGCTTTACTATCTTAGAAATTGCAGAATAGTGGAGGTACGCTTTAAAGTAAGTGCAGAAAAAATGAACATTACATGTATTTTAACTATTTTTTGAGTTTTACAATTTTTATTTTCAGATATGGCAAAGAGCTTCGCATAATTTTACTACAAGACAATAAACACCCCCAGCAAAACAGCTTTTGGAGATTCGAACCTCGAAATTCATTATGTTTTGTGTGAAACTTAGGAAATCAAAAGACATTTATTAACTTTGCAACATCATCATCCGCTTCCATATTTTTCTTTTGAACTGATAGTTTGCTTCATTTATCATGAAGCTCTTTAGAGCTTCACGAAAGCAAGAAATATACAAAAAGTTGCCACACAATTTTTCAATTACATCAGAAAATATCCCTCTGAAGTTATGCACTGGTCGGCAGCATAACTTTAGAGTGATTTATATACACACAAGGTCACGGTGAAAAAAATCTGCTTTTCGTTAGCATTTTTATTTAACATTTTTACCCGTTCTCCCACGGCAGTTAACGAAGTGACCGATTAACAATTTTTCGGTTGCTGTGTGTTGCTAAAACGTAGAAAGAGCGATGTTTTTGTTTATTCACTGACGCAACGTATTTGGAGGATTTTCACTTTCATTTTCCCTTATCACTGATACTTGCCGTCTTGACGTGTGCAGTAGCACGTCACAAGCAACAGATATTGACATTAGAACGGCACGTGATGTGCTAAGTGCTTGGAATATTGTTTCAAAAGAAACAGTTCAAAACTGCGGGAAATATTCCAATTTTGGAAAAGCCTTCCAAGCGAACGGTAAAGACGTATCGGCAAATGAGATCAAAGTCAAAGGAAATGAAAGTGATGAGACTTGGAATCTTCTAAGTGAAAAAGGAGTTATCGCCTCGGACGTGGTTTTTTGTTTGTTTGTTTTCTGAAGATTATGTGAACACTGATGAAGAGCTATCTGCAGAATTGCTAAACATTCGGGACAAGACTGATGATCAGTCAAGCGATGCAAAAGAACTCTGCCGCCCCGGTGGCACAGTGGTCTAAGGCGCTGGCCTCTAATCATTCGTCCGTAAGGGGTCCGGGTTCGAATCCCGGTGAGGCATGGATGTTGTGTTTGTCTTACGGCACTGGCTCTCTCCCTTCCCTGGAACCAGTGACCCTAAATTAGGGACGGGCGACTGCTTATAGCCCATTGAGTTGCTCACGGTGGTCGTTAAACCTCCAATCAAAAAAAAAGAAAAAAAGAACTCTCCATACAAATGAAACAATTTCCCACAGACTTGCTATTGAAAGTTTATGAACTCTCAGGGTTTAATTTGCATCTAAAAAGTTTCAATGACCACGTTAGAAGAAGTTGAAAGGAATTTAAATACTGCTATAATAACAAGAACGCAACACTTGAATCAAAGTTTCAATATACGCGTTGCTGTTAACAGCTGAAATTTCGGAGTTATTTTTGTTTTTACATTAAGTTATGTTTGTTGTTGAAGACGTCATTAATATTTTACTGCTAACTACACTATATTATCAAAAATATTCGACCACTACCAGTTATTTGCATAAGTGCAAAGAACGGTTGCGCAGGAAGGTGCGCTGTGAGTGGGGAGGTACGTATATAAGGCTAAGATGTTCTGTTGTGTTATCATCAGTATTTTTGAAGCTTATATGCCGCTTGAACCCGAACTTTCCCAGTTCTATTGTGGGCCAGTCATAGGATGACATTTGGGAAACGTTTCCATACGGAGCATCGCAGCTAAACTAAACACATAACGAAATCGAATGTAAGTGATATCGTGAAGAAATGGAAGCAAGACGGTGCAGCTACAGCAAAACAAAACAAAACAAAAAAGAAAACGTTCAGGAAGGCCGCACAAAGTGACGGAACGTGACAGAAGAACCATGGTAAGAAATGTTAAGAAATCCGGTTCTTCCTCTGCCGTTTTCGTCTCTGTTGAAATAGGAAATGCTTGTAAATGGCTCGGTTAGTACAATAACTATCCGCAGAGAGTTGCACAGTGTGGGTTATTATGGTAGAGCAGAGGCACACATGCCACACATCAGTACCGTGAGTGAGAAGCACTGTTTGGAGTAGTGTATCTCAGAGTTGAGTTCGTGCTCAATTTTAAAAGCCCGAGCCCGTCCGAGTCCAAAGTATGTCAGCCCGAGCCCGTCCGAGCCCGAAGTATATCAGCCCGAGCCCGAAGTATGTCAGCCCGAGCCCGTCCGAGCCCGAAGTATATCAGCCCGAGCCCGTCCGAGCCCGAAGTATATCAGCTCGAGCCCGAAGTATGTCAGCCCGAGCCCGTCCGAGCCCGAAGTATATCAGCCCGAGCCCGAAGTATGTCAGCCCGAGCCCGAATTTTATATTGCAAGATAGAGCCCGGGCCCGAACGAGCCCGAAAACTATGATTAACCTGTTTAGGCACTAAAAAAAAAGTATTTCCTTCCAGACTTCCAGTCTTTCCTACCCGTGCAATTAACCAATGTCTTTCTCAAATACGGAGTGGGAAACGGATGTCTTTCTATTTCTATAGTTTCTTTGACCATTCATTTCTTCTTGAAATGTTTCTAGGGGGAGATGGGTATCAGGAAATCATGAAAAATCGGGATACATAACAATCTACGTCGTACGTTGCTCAATAGAATTAGCAGGGAGCTGCCCCTTTGAGGTAGGGAGCAAAATTTCGTCAAATTGCTATCTACTGTCTATAGTTCTTATACACTGAAGATCAATTGAATTACAGATACCAGTCTAGTAACGTGTAGCACCACCTTTCGCCCTGATAAAGGCGGCGATTCGGCTCGGCATGGACTCGATAAGACACCGGAAGCGTTGGGAGGCCATACGGATCCACGACCCCCTGAACAAGCTCCCATAGTTCACGAAGATTTGATGGAGGGGGGTCAGAGCCTCGAACACCTCTCTCGATGGCATCCCAGATGTGCTCCATGGGATTGAGGTCAGGTGACCTAGCTGGCCAAGGAAGCGAGGTCACGTCGGTGGAGTGTTCATCTAACCATTCGGATACAATTCGGGAGCGATGGCACGGTGCATTGTCTTGTTGCAGGATGAGGTCCCCAGTGGGATGTAGAAGATGCACAATGGGAGCAAATGGTCGTCCAGGATATCCCGGTGACATTGACCTGTGAGGTACGATGTCACACGTACCAGGGGTCCCATTTCAGTCCACGTAAACAGTCCCCAGACGAGAATGCCACCCCCACCAGCTTGAAGAGTACCCTGCTGGCAAGAAGGATCCATTGCTTCATGTGGTTTGCGCCGTACTCGTATCCTGTCATCCGCATGTACCAACGTGAATCTCGACTCATCAGTCCAGGCAACATTTTTTCACATGTCCAGGGTCCAGTGGCGATGTTTCCGCGCCCATGCTAATCTTTTCACCCTGTGATGTGCGGTCAGCAGAGGTACCCTCGTGGGACGATGGCTTCTGTACCCCATAGCGAGGAGATGGTTCTGGATGGTGTGGCTGCTTACACGTTTTACCAGTGTTAAATTGCCGAGTGATTTCTTGCACTGTGGCCCGTCTATCCGCTGTTACAATGAGAGCTAACCGACGATGATCCCGCTCATTCACACGCTGTTGTCTACGGCAGTTGGCCCTTGCAGGGATGGTTTCAACGGATTTGATGTACTCACGGTGCACCCGTGACACAGTGGCTCGTGAAAATCCCAGTGCCTGCATGACTTCCGAGATGGAGTGACCCATTCGTCGGGCCCCGACAATTTGCCTGCGTTCAAATGCGCTTAGATCCTTCGTCTTACCCATACTGCGCCAGACTCTTACTGATTCCCGTCGCATCACTCCTAATATTGTCGGATTGCTACATACGTCATGTCGTTTCCGTTTACAGGGCCGCCCACAGCGCCACATTTGCATAACGCCAGCTGTCTACAATTCAATTGCTCTTCAGTGTATAACACGCAGTTGCTGTTAGCCATTCAGACAAAAATACCCCAGACAGAAGAGAGGTATTTCTTCACAGTGTACTGCCATATAGTCATGTTTATAGTAAAGAGATTTTATTTTTATCGAATTATTCCTAATGGAATTTGTTATTTCATTTCCTTTTACTATAAATTGTTTTACTAATTTCTGTCCTTTAATTCACTTAATAATGATACTTATTTGATGATACCAATTAAACACCTGGTGATACGAGTTAGGGCAAAAATATCTTATCCCCATCGATATCATGATATATCGAATATAACATGCAAATTATTGGCGTACTATATTTACGCAGCTTTCATTGATATCATAACTACTCCTAGAAAAATTCCTAGTTGTGCGCCTGAAAAGGAGAAATTTAGACAAGACACCAGTACCACTGGGTGTCCTTTATTTCTACAGTAGGTGTCAGAATAATGTTAATATTGCGTCTTACTAGTGTATTGTTGGAATGTGAAAACCTCTATATACATTTTCCCCATCAAGGTAAAAATATTTTATTTTTCAGTTTTGAAAATTCCTAAAGTAAATCTTCCGTTACATTCTGGAAAACACGTTAGAAAATATTCATCGACGCAAGAAAATAAATAGAAAGGAAGACAGGGGAAAGGGAGAAAAAGGAAATTCCATGCAGCCTATGCGTTACAGTCTTTTCACGCTGTGATCAGTGCGTTATCAAGTTTACTTAAAGCTGATTTCAAGCATGAAATCAGAATGGCTGCACCATGTCGTAACCCTTAAATGTCAGTATTGTCGACGCGGCGACTTCGAACAACAGATTTCAGTAGAGTTTTTCAGTTTGTTTGTTTTTTTATTATCACAGTATCCCTCTGGGAAATAGTATCTCCAGTCCTCCACGAAGTCTCTTAGGACTCGCAGACAAAAAGATCGACCAGCTTGCTCTTTTAACCTTTTACTTCTCCGCGCATGCGTAAAAAGACTCTCCATAGCCTAGTTTTAACCAGAATGATTTTATTACGAGTAGTTTGATTTTAACACGTTCTAAACGAATAGCTACTCAATCCCTGACTATCGATAATGAGAAACATGAAACTCATCGTTTGAATATTAATATGCGCTTACTACACTAAATGAAATTACAGGTGCAATCGGTTTTGTTTTTTACATCTTGGGTTGCCATCCGGTCTTGTTCAAAACCTGACATTTTCCCAAATCCGAGTAATATTAAAATTTCGGGGTTATCTACCATTCTCGAAAGCAGGTAAATGATCCTCTTCGATGATGAAGATTGTTTAATCCGTTTAATCCTTGTTTTAAAGAGCAAAACAGGAGAGCAAAAGTAGAAAGGCTTGACCCTCCTTTCAGTGCATTCAGATATTCTTCTTAGTGCAGAAAAAGTCTTAGATGTAATGACTCTCCGCCCGAGGTGTCTCCTACTTTTTCTCCAGTTTTTAAAGCGATTAAAATTTTCCGAATAATAATTTCAGAATGAAATACATAAATGTTATATAATATAGAATAAACCAACAGAACTTCAGTTACTTGTGGTAAGTTCAATTAAACAATGTCCAATTTTAATTGAACTCAAATTAAATGCATTACGCACACAAACATACACTAAAAGCGTAAAATCAGTCACCGTCCCTTTAAGATATCCTGCTACGTCACTGAAGTTCAGCGCCTCTGACCATCGGGGCAGTGCTATGCTTTTTGGAAGTCTTTCATGACGTTATGCTTTTTGGAAGTCTTTCATGACGTTATGCTTTTTGGAAGTCTTTCGGGGCAGTGCTATGCTTTTTGGAAGTCTTTCAGTGACGTTAAAAGAGTTATTCTTGATGACAACTCTTCTCAGTCGCTTACGAAGATGTCATTCATACTGAACTCAAATCAGTTCAACAGTAGTGTAGAACTCACGAAATTATCATTTCTCAACATAGTTTCGCTGTTCAGAGCCGCATAAGTTTTTCATCCCGTATAGAAATGCACTATGTGACCAAAAATATCCCGACATTCCTTTTACGGTAGTGGATTTGCCCCTATACGTCATAGAAACAAAAACGCACGTGTAAAAAAATCTGGTGACGTACTACAGAGGTAAAGCACATGTCAAGACGACAAATCCGCAGCGGTACATTTCGTCCGTTTAGCTTATTTTGGAGAGCAACTTACTCCGGAGTGAGGTGGAGCTAACAAACTTGTGCTTTCACATTGGCGCCTGAACGTAAAAATGAATGTACTGGTCGTTGGGTACTTCCAAGAATGTGTGATATTTGTCCCACACATCGTCTAGAATTAACGAAAGTATGTCCTTCCCTTACAAAAAAAAAAAAAAAAAAGAGGGAGGTGATATGACATACTACAGAGGTAAATCGCGTGTCAAGACGACAAATCCGCAGCGGTACATTTCGTCCGTTTAGCTTATTTTGGAGAGCAACTTACTCCGGAGTGAGGTGGAGCTGACAAACTTGTGCTTTCACATTGGCGCCCTGAACGTAAAAATGAATGTACTGGTCGTTGGGTACTTCCAAGAATGTGTGATATTTGTCCCACACATCGTCTAGAATTAACGAAAGTTCGTCCTTCCCTTACAAAAAAAAAAAAAAAAGAGGGAGGTGATATGACATACTACAGAGGTAAAGCGCGTGTCAAGACGACAAATCCTCAGCGGTACATTCCTTCTGTGTAGCTTAGATGGGAGAGCAACTTGCTGCGGAATATTGGGGGGCGCGGAGTTGATTTCCGTCAAGGACAAATTTGTGTTTTCACACGTTACAGATGAGCATGATCAGAAAAATGGTCCGTTAGGCAGAGCTCAAGAATTTCTTCGATGCCATCTTAGAAACAAGCCAGTTCGGGAAATGTCTGCCCTGCTGCAGCTACCTAGATCAACTCTAAGTGATGTTATTGTAACTGGGGCTTCCTTATTTATCAGAAGAGAAATTCAGTAGCCATTTTTAGAGATAGTGAATTGTAGTCATTTTCTTTCAATTCCCGCCATTTTGATGGGATGGGTAGCGAACAGGCAGAATACTTCTTTACCCACGTGTCGCAGCAGAGGGGGTGTTAGATTTATAGTTTCGTCGATGTGAGAAGAATGAAACTGGACATTATTGCTTTTCCGCCGTCCCAAGCAGTATTATGAAGAGGGGGCCAGCGAGCCAATAAATGAATCTTGCGTTTTTCGGAGAGGCGGCATCTTAGGGTGTGGCTTTGCTTAGGAGGAATTCGTCCGACTTCACACGGGGGAGAGTTTTCGTTCGGGGGTCGGCTATCGGAGAAAGAAAGAGCAGAGGGAACTCAGTGGCAGAAAGTCGACGAAGCAGGAGATCTTTAGCGGGGGTGCCAGTATCTTCGGGACAAAGGGAAGTAGGAAGGAATGAGGCCGATGTTGAGGGAGACAGAAAGAGATTATGAGGGGTTAATATGTAGAAAGAACGGAGTTCAGGACAAGGCTTAAAGACATTCCCCGTAACATCTGAATAAAAGTCTTCCACACTGCAAAATTTAGCCTCAGTCGATTCACTTTTCTATACTTTTGTATTGTATTTATCTGCTCCAGTTGGGAGAATTACGGATCATACCACCGATACAGAACTTACGACAAAAGAAGCATCAAACGAACCCTCCACACAGGGCGCTGTAATAGAACTCAGCACCAAGCCCTGTGACATTTGAATCGAGGGGCAGTAAATTAGGGAAGGGCGACTGCTTATTGCCCATTGAGTTCCTCATGGTAGTCGTTAAACCTCCATTAAAAAAAACAGAGTTGACTGTCATACATCAAACAGAGGTCATCGCTCTTTCGACGTTTATAAGTGAGTCACGGAAAAATTATCATCGGCCGCCACCGGGAATCGAACCCAGGGTCTTCCAGTTACGCGCCGGATATGCTACCGCTGCACCACAGCGGCCTCGAATTCTCCAGACTCATATACGACTAACTGCCAAACCACATGGCAGGTTGCTTCTTGGAGCCCCACACAATGCTGGGGATTCACCAAAGATGGTAAGCAGCAACTGAACAAATAATTAGAAGGCGAATGAATAATTAATACTGAAAGACCCTGGGTTCGATTCCCGGTGGTGGCCGACGAGAATTTTCCCGTGACTCACTTATAAACGTGGAAAGAGCGATGACCTCTATTTGATGTTCCTGGTCCACGTCAAATGTTTCTATTAGTTATTCAGAGTTTACTGGTTTCCCAAAACGGAAGATATTCCGAGTCTTTTATCAGTGGAAAAATACCACATTGCTTGTATAAGAGGCGTAATTGTGGCCTGAGACGACAATCTGCCAGGAACGAGATCGCCTTCGTCTGAGAAAGCTTGTACGGAGAAACAGGACTTTCTGTGTGAAGCAATTGACCAAAGCATTCAATGAAATTTGTTCCCGACCCATATCTCAGCAAACTTATCTCCCATATCTCAGCTCAGGGAAACGAAGAGGGAGTCGCATGGCTAAGCGGAAACTACTGATTTCTGCGAAGAACCAGAAAGTTGGTCTGCAGTGGTGTCAGGAATTCCATGACTGGACACTAGAAGACTATAAATAAGCCATGTGGTCCAATGAGTCACGATACACCTTGTTCTGTGCCAACGGTAGGTAGACAGTGTGGCAGAAGCTTCGTGAAGCAAAAAGTTCCAGCTTGCCTTGTAAACACAACTCTACACTGTTAATAATTTTGTGGTAGGTTGCAGGGATGTCGCTAGACTTCGAAATCAAGATGGGCGACTGGTGGGCGAACATTATTTCTGGTGGGTCAAGTTTGATAGCAACTTTATTTACGAAACCGTGAAAGAAAGAATTTGTTTTCCTTTTTCTTCAGGCTACGAAAGTATTTATGCAATACCCTTTTCCCTCTTCTCCCCCTGGATACATACTCATTAATTTTGGAACTGTCTTGATATTTTTGTACTTTTTGGAATACAAAAGAATCTAAAGTTTGGAGTCATTTTTTGCTAATGTTCCGTATATCCATTTTTAATAAAATTAGTAAAACCTAAAGAGTAACATGCCCGTATAATGAACATGACACATTACCATCAGCACCAGTAAAACGCCCAGATTAAAAGAAAAATCCATGCCTAGGAGAAAGATCTTAAAGCAATTGTATTCGTGGATTAGAGTTCAGGGGAAATGTTCAAGTTAGTATGATTAACTTGCACATTTCCCCTCAACAGTTCACGTTAGTAATGATTTCAACACGCAAACAATACCTTTCCCTCCTTCAATGCTTTCCTTCAAGCCAGCAACCTTGTCTTGCACTTATCTCTTCCAAAGTAGTCGTCAGTTACGACCTGCTCCCTCACTACCCTAGGGCAGGCTCCACTTTTCATGTTTCATGTTGAAATGCCCTGCACAAACAAACAGCAGAACAATTACCAATGACCTCAGTGAATTCCTATTCAGCCTCTTCATTTGCCTGTGATCAAACTAACTTGAAAAAAAGCTTAAATTCAGGATTTGGATGAGTGGAGAACAACTGAATTTTCCTGGTTCTGCGGATGCTATGTTTATAACATTTCTACGGAGAAAGAAAAACGCAATTTCTGAGGGAAAATACGTAGGGCTACACGACGAAAAACACGGGAGTCATTATTTATTGACAAATTGCAGATTATATTTTAAAGTTAAAAAAAAAATTAAAATATGGCACATCTTGAACTGCGTGGACGGCTGGATGGGCAAGACAATTTTCAGAGTGGGGCCCATCCCGCACCCACTTGGCGACGTCCTTGGTAGATTGCATCAAAACTAGCCACTAGCTGCACCACTTTCTAAGAAAAGATATGCCGTTGTGTGGTGCAAACAAACCCCAAAAGAGGTGCAACTTTGCACCACGTTATGGTACAAGGTTGCACCACATTATGAGACAAGGTTCCACCATGTTGTTGGGTTTTGTTTGCACCACACAATGGCATATCTTTTCTTGGTAAGTGGTGCAGCTAGTGGAGCACCACTTTTTGGTGCAACCTACTACAAAATTTTGACAGTGTAGCTTCTGGAGGTAATGTCATGGTGTGGGGAACGTTCTGGTGGTATAGAACGGGTCCCCTGATATTGCTGGAAGATCCCCCAAGGATTATATGAATTTTGTAACCGATCAAGTCTATTCTGCAGTGTGACGGCTGTTTTATGGCTGAAAATGCTACTCCCATAGCGCAAGATATGTTCAGCAGTGGTTCAGAGAACATAGCAATGACTTCCACCATCTTTCTGTTCACCACAAAGCCCGGACCTGAACTCCATTGAGAAATGCATGGCACATATTAGAAAAACAGATACGGGAGCAAAATATTCTTCCGCCAAATCTGAGTCAGTTAAAAAACTGTCTCGTGAACGCCTGGTATGCGGAAGACGTGCATGCACTCCAACACCTTGTGGAAGCTATGCCAAACTGCATGCGTCTCTTCTAAAGGAGGTCCAAGTGGGTATTGTAAACATTTCTAATTCAACCGGTAGGTGCATCTTCAACCTAGGTTTGGAACAATCAGACTGAACGGTAGAGTTTCATTTATGTCGGGCCCTTCGAGTATCAATGTTGTTCGTTAAAGTGTTTGTATTTTACAGTGTTCTAGCGTTTTTGAAAATAAAGATACGGAAATGTATGCTTAAAAACGTCAAAAAAGAAGCCTGCCCGAAAATCAACAGAAAAATCCTGCAGAGGAAAAAGCTCACAGCTTTGGTGATTAAAACAGCTTAACATGATAATGAAGTATGTATTATTTTGATAGGATTTTATTCTATGCATTACCTCTGATACTCCCTTTATTAAAATTATCGTAGCAAAGGTCACACTTAGTTCCTGGCTACCAGTCATAGATTTGCGTAGGGCTCCTGGCTCCTGCTACCAGTCATAGATTTATCACGCCTGGCTCCTGGCTACCAGTCATATACACTGACGGAAAAAAAAATCCCAACACCACGAAAAAATAGTTGTAGAGGAATGAAATGGCGGCAATACATTTGTATAGGTAACATATTTAATCGATTAAGGTTTCAAGATCACAGCTTATTGTAAGCGCGAGAAGAGCCATTTTAAATGTGAAATGCTGGTACATTAATAACCGGTGTAACCGCCAGAATGTTGAATGCAAGCACGCAAACGTTCATGCATTGTGTCGTACAGGTGCTGGATGTCAGTTGGTGGTATGGAGTTCCATGCCTGTTGCACTTGGTCGGTCAATACAGGGACGGTTAATGCTGGTTGGGGGTGACGCTGGAGTTGTCGTCCAATCCTGTCCCATACGTGCTGGATTGTCGATTGGTGAAAGATCTGGTGATCTAGCAGGCCACGGCAACATGTCGACACTCTGTAGAGCATGTTGGGTTACAACAGCGGTATGCGGGCGAGCGTTATCCTGTTGGAAAACACCCCTGGAATGCTGTTCATGAATGGCAGCACAACAGGTTGAATTACCAGACCGACGTACAACTGTGCCGTCAGGGTGCGTGGGATAACCACGAGAGTGCTCCTGCTGTCATAGGAAATTGTTCCCCAGACCATAACTCCAGGTGTAGATCCAGTGTGTCTCGGCCGCAGACAGGTTGGTTGCAGGCGCTCACCTGGCCTCTTTCTAACCAACACACGGCCATCACTGGCACCCAGGCAGAACCGGCTTTCATCACAAAACACAACTGATCTCCACTCCGTCCTCCAATGAGCTCTAGCTTGACACCACTGACGTCGCAAACGGCAGTGGTTTGGAGTAAGTGGAATGCATGCTACAGGGCGTCTGGCTCGGAGCTGTCCTTCAAGTAACCGATTTGTAACAGTTTGTTGTGTCACTGTGGTGGCAACTGCAGCTCGAATTGCTGTCGCAGACGCAGTACGATGCGCCACGGCCATACGCCGTACACGGCGGTCTTCCCTCTCAGTAGTGCCACGTGGCCGGCCGGAACCCCGGTCTTCTTGAGGCAGTACCTTCCCTTGACCACCGCTGCCAACAATCATGCACAGTGGCTGCATTCCTGCCAAGTCGTTCTGCAATATTGCGGAAAGAAAATCCTCCTTCTCGTAGCCTTATTACACTACCACGTTCAAACTCCGTGAGCTGTTGATATTGGCTTCTTCGTCTTCTTAAAGGCATTCTTGACTGACATCAACACACTACGTCTAATCTCAACGATAACTAACGCTCACGAACGTTACAGCGCGTATTTACAGCAAACCTGCTTTGCATGTTCCGAGGGGCGCTACTAGCGCCACACGTATGCGCCGAGCGTGAAATTTGCATAGACGTAATCTTACAGATATACTCACACCGCCTACCAACTGTCGTTTATCTAACACAACCCCTTCTTGGTGTTTGGATTTTTTTTTCCATCAGTGTATTTATTGGAGGCACTAAGGGGATAAATTACTGCAGCACATTTGCGTTTTCAAATGCATACATTGTTGTCTTTATTAAGAAAGAAACTCTTGTCAATTAGTTATTTCTTCAATGTCAAAGGTAGGAAAAAGGCAACTTTCCAAATTTAAAGTTCCTAGTTTTAGGGAATAGAGCGAAGTAGGAAACGACACAAAATTCAGCACTCTGACTTGAATCTTTGGCGCGGAAAAAGGACATTAACGATTACTACAGTATTTATTTGATTGCGATTATCATGAAGTGTGTGCTCTTAGAACAAGATGCAATTAAATGAAGGAAAAGGATTTTCTTCCACGATGAACAAGCAGTAAACGCACAGTTAAAATTTCATGAAAGGAGAAAGAGTGAAGAAATCTTTCTATGAATTTGGATTAGATAAATTGGGAAATTAATCATCTCCTAAATGAATTAACATAACTTTCGGTTTAAATTACTCCAAGTTGTAGCACTTTAGTCTACCGGGTTTCTTTCCTCGGTTCGGTTTCACAGCATTTAACATTTAGATCTCTTTGATGTGTGTACGAGGATTTAATATTTAGGAGAAAATTAATGAAGAACGAGTTTAATATATCGTTCTGTTCTTGACGGTGAAATTTATTAAGCATCAAGCAAATAATATCCCTTATTCCTTCGTGTTGTAAATATATAAGATCATAGAAAATAATTACTTATTAAAAGACTGCTGCATGTCAACAGATGTTATAGTCTCTTAATACTAATATCGAACGAAATCAATGTATATATGTTTAATAAGGAATCAATGAGTCGGAGTTTCCTTTAGATAGTTGATTCTTCATTTATACACTAGAGAAGGCTTCAGTTATTTAAAACATTGATAATGTTCCTTAATATCATAAATTCCTTTGTAATACATCGTATTAGAAAATTTTATATATCTGAATGTTTCTCCCTTGATAGTCTTCGAAAACTTCAGGATGTAAAGCGTAACTAACATATATAACAAGTGGTTATATTTGTTTCCTTAAGACAGACAACACATCGGAGTATATTCCTAGGAGAAAATTTAATTTTCATGTTCCACCATAAAAACGAATATTGTCTTTTGGTCTTTCCTCCTGCTTGTAATTAAAATGGATGTCATATCGAGCCCAGACCCATCTCGGACGAATGATCAGACGCCAGCGTTTAGACCACTGCGCTACCGGGGTGGCACAACAGATTTCGAGAACTTTCTCTCTTCTGATTAATGCAAACACTCGACGTGGATCAGGAACACCAAACAGAAATCATCCTTCTTTCCACGTTAATAAATGAGTCTCGAAAAAATTATCATCGGCCGCCACCGGAAATCGAACCCAGGGTCTTCCAGTTACGCGCCGGACATGCTACCACTGCACCACGGCAGCCTCGAATTCTCCAGACTCACATGTGATTAGCTGCCAAACTACATGGCAGGTTGCTTCATGGAGCTCCGCACAATGCCGGCGATTCACCAAAGATGGAAAGCAGCAACTGAACAAATAACTAGGAAGCGAATGGATAATTAATTCAAACAATCGACGTGAATCAGGAACACCAAACAGAAACTCACTATTTCCGGGACTCACTAATTAACGTGGAAAGAGCGATGATTTCTGTGTGGTGTTGTCTCTTCTGCCGTCCTAGTTCTTTTAGACATGATGTAAGCCAGAAACTGTACAGGTATTTAACGCACTCATGGACGCCTATATAAGGGAGGGTATGTTTCGCTTTCCAGGGAGGGTTAGTACCGTCCCTGGAAATCTGCTCATGCGCTCTCTGTCCTTGGAAGGTACTACAGAGATTTTCGTGAAAACGCTAATTCTCATTGCTAATTTTTCTGTGCAACTTGTGGATGCGCGTTTATGTAAAAAAGAAAAGGAAAAGCTTTGGAAATTTCTAGTAGAAGAAGCAGATATTTACAGTAGTCTGGCTTCTAATAAAATTTCGATTGCATGTTAGAGAACATCGTACTTACGTACAGTATGGGAAAGTGCGAAAGACGAAGAAATGAAGAATATATCATCAGCAGGTATTATACCGTATTTACTACTGAACAAAAAATCCTCTCGAAATTTTCCTCAGAATTTTGTCTTGAGGGTATTTTTTCATTCTTGATGAGAAATTAGGTGATCTCTGAGATTTTGTGGCGAATGTGAGACAAGTGGCCTAAAGTATCAAAAGAACGACAAAGAAATGTTCTTATTGTTCTAACATGCTGTTTAATTTCATTTATCCATCTTTTTCATGTAGTTTTTGGGTGTTCTGGTTTTCAATTAAATTTATGTCTTGATTGTGTGGCAGAAACAATTAGATAACAAGAACGCACAGGGAAATTTGTATATGTTCAAAATGTCTGTTTGCTCCCCCCCTTCCTGAAAACTAAGCCATGGGCGCTCATGAACGTTCGAAAAATGTTTCGTTAAAATGCTTGTTAATTGTCAAATGTATGTTACACCATTGCCTAAAAGATCAATAGTAAACCAATGATGGACAATATGAAAACCAAAGAAAAAAAAAGCACTTACATTTGCAGAGAAGTTATTTATTTTTTTTTTTTTGATTGGAGGTTTAACGACCACCGTGAGCAACTCAATGGGCTATAAGCAGTCGCCCGTCCCTAATTTAGGGTCACTGGTTCCAGGGAAGGGAGAGAGCCAGTGCCGTAAGACAAAAACAACATCCATGCCTGACCGGGATTCGAACCCGGACCCCTTACGGACGAATGATCAGAGGCCAGCGTCTTAGACCACTGCGCCACCGGGGCGGCGCAGAGAAGTTATGCCGTGTCCATAGAAATTATCCTATGTGAAAGAAATTATCCCGAATTTATTTGAATGTTACTTTAACATACCCCATCTCGAGCTAGGCTGCATTGAACTATACATAAGTCAAATATTGCAATCATTAGTAACATACTTTGTAACGGCCCTCGCATCTTTCCACCATCTTACGTATGGACTTAATTAGCCTCACAATGATTTCGATTATTTCTCTCTACGAGAGGCTGCCATTAGTCCCTCTTTCTCTAAATCTATCTGACGAAGCTAATTTTTTCGTCCAAGAAGGACCATACACATAAATTAAGAGTCAAGACTTCTCTTGCAAAAAAACCCAATGAAGAGTTTTAATGTATTTTTCAAGCACAATTCGTCTAGTTTCAATGTTTATCGTTCTGTCAGTGAATGGAGGAATTTCCGCTGATCCCTGCTTACCCGTTCGTTCTTAACACTGCGGACCCACGCCGTTCCGTGAGGCGTGTTTAAACATTCTTCTCCGCCCCAGCTGCGAAAAGCCCAGGAAGTACCTCTTCACTTCAGTACGATGCCGGTACGTTAATTCCAAAGACGGCCGAAATGCAAAAAGGCCTCATTTTTCACCAAACAATGCTTTTATACCTTCCTGAAGTCCCAGAATATGTTAATTCCATTTGATTAGCCGCGTTAAGAAGTTAATCATTTCGCAGCTTCTACTTGAAGATCTCGACAATCCCCTCTTCTTCCACACACCGACACAGAGAAACACATTAGGAAGTATCTATAAGCTTCTGCCATCATTCTTATCGTGAACTTAACATTGTTCCCTTGTTTATCAAGATTGCTAATGCTTGTCTGTTCGGTGTCAACCTATCTAGGGAACTGTCTTGTCTCACAGACACAGCTAAAAATGGCGGAAAGAAACTTCACGAATGAGCGTGAATATTAAAACATATTTACAATTTTTAGTCCTCAACGGGGATATGAATCATAAGAATTTTGCATACTATATGGAACCTTCTTGCTATAATGGACTAGTACAAATTAATGCCTTAAAAACTGGAAATGCACAAACTTATTCACAGTAGATATAAAACCATATAAGGAAATTTTGTTATTAAACTTTAAAATGAAATACTCACATTTACACATTTAGCTGAAGTCTGAGCTATTTTCTTTATTCATAAGTAGGTTTATTATGGAAAAGACCATTCGAATACCGGTGCAATTAAATGTGTCCGCTATTAATAAACATTGGAGAAAAAGTGTCAGCTTGTATTTCAGGTGGAGATATGCCGTTATCTTGGGTGACAAAATAAACTTGACTGGGTCTAAATTATCCGTTTATTTTAACTGAATATATATTATATAACTCCGATTTCTGAACATAAAAATTATCTCCTAAAATAATTTCCAAAGTCCCCCGACAGTCTGGCGAACCGCAGAGGAGGTCCGCTAGACGGTCGACGATCAGCCTTTGCCATGAACTTTGCTCTCCCCAAACACCTTATTAGAGCTTTATCAGAGTAGAAAGAAAATTTTCATTTTTGAAAGGACGAACAATTAATACAATCATGAAAGAAACACGGGATTACACCATGTAATACACATTTACACCCAAAATCGGATTGTCATTTTCAAAATTTGTATTACATGGTGTAATCCCGTGTTTCTTTCATGATTTATCTGCTCCTCCGGGCAATCACGGGATAGGATTCTTAACCTCCAGATTCGCTAAACATGAATACTAGCTGCTTCGACTAGCGAATCCTGTGATGGTTATATTGAAATTCATCGGAAACTTGAGACTTGGTTGTTCTGGGTGGTGTAGTTGTTAGCATACCCGGGCGCTATCTGGGAGACGCGGATTCGAGTCCCGCTCCAGGACGATGAAAATTTCACGTTTTCGGATATCATCTGACTTACCATCCTTGTCACATTTACACCAAAAATTTGTAATTCATACAAGATAGCATCATTTATGGAAATATATAATGCGTTGCAAAATGTTTTATTCAAATTAAATGCATCCTTTCTTTTGGTGTCGCATCACTTCCGGGATGTGGGGTTCCGCTGCGTTCCGGCCTATTTCTACCACTGATTCCATTATACATTAAATTTATAAAATTTGACACTTCTGCTGCAGTATCTAATACAATACAATGATGCACCTAACTATGCAGGGCAAGCCTTAAATATTCATCAACACGCTAAATGCGATTAGAATAAAGAAATCGGCGGAACAAAAATAAAATTGGCTGAATTTCTGGTGAATCTGTTTCATTTTTACAGCATTGGAGATCCACAATGGAAAGATGAAAATCAGTATCCTCTTCGAACCTTATCGTGATGCTGTGTTTCATTAAAAAAAAAAAAAAAAAAATTCGAACGCAGATAGAGAAATGCTGTGAATTACTGAATGCTGGCTGTTGCCACGTGAATGTGGACTGTTTGAGCCATACGTTTGACGACTCTTGATGTTGTTCTTAAATACAGGAATGTGTTATGTAACCCTCAAACTTAAACACTAGCCCTCCCGGTGGCGCAGTGGTCTAAGCGATGACTTATGACTATTCGTCAGAGAAGGGTCCGGGTTCGAATACCAGTAAGGCATGGATGTTGTGTTTGTCAAGCGGCATTCGCTCTCTCCCTTTCCTGGAACCAGTGACCCTAAATTAGGGACGGTCTACTGCTTATAGCCAATTGAGTTGCTCACAGTGGTCGTTAAACCTTCAATAAAAAAAAAAAAAAAGCTTAAACACTGGCTGGTTTAAACTTTTAATCGAAAAGAGTTGCTCTCTTTTTTTCCACTTCTTACTTCCCCTTCCTCAAAAAATCGCAGTGTCCACTTTGTAGGGATGAAACAGAACTTCTCACATTTCAATTCGTATTGTGAAAATCGTTTCAGAAAATAATGTTTTCTAACAATTTCTTTTCATGGAAACAAAAGCAATAGGTATTAGAACGGTAAATTTTTCCAGAACAGTTTGTCATTCTGTGACAGACTACAGAAGTGAGGCACATTCCAATTGGCGATGTTGCAGACACAAATTCCGTCGGTGAAGCTTAATTGGGAAAGCATTCAACTCCGGAGCAGAAGTATGAGGATTCGATCCCGTCATTGGCAAATTTCTGTTTTCACACCGGCGCCCGATTGTAGAAATGGATCTGCGCGCCATTAAGTTCTTCGAAAAATGTGAGGTGATTCTTCCACACATCGTCTGGAATTAATCAGAATTCCTTCTTCAGCGAGCTACAGGGTTGGCCGGTTGACCCGGAAACTAATGATTACGTCCCAGCCCTATCGCAAAGCGGGGGTATATTTCACGTGCTACAGAGGTGAAGCACGTGTCAAGACGGCAAAGTTGCAGCAATACATCTCGTCGGTGTAGCTTAATTGGGAAAAACATTCAGCTCCGGAGCAGAAATATGTGAGGGTTCAAACTCTGCCACCAGCAAATTTGTGTTTTCATAATTCAATTATTCAAAGAATTTTAATGTTTTCTTTTCTATTAAGCAGAAAGCTTTCTGAACAACATTTTTCTTTGTTTTTAGCTAATTGGTTAAAAGTTTGGCTAATAATTCTTTTTAATTTGGGTATCTTATTAATTAAAAGTTTGGCTAATAATTCTTTTTGCCTTGGCTAACACATTGCTTTTCTCAGCACTGCTCTTCTGCATACTGCATGTAGGCATTGCAAAGGCTCGGTTATTTGATGACAAAGCCCGTATAAAACCTGGAAAGGAGTGACACAAGACGACAGCATATCACCCAATGTATTTCAGACCACATTGCAGAATGTCCAGTCTAGAGATCCGCAGGAGATCCTTTTGACCCGGGTCCGGCCCGAAATTGAGCATTTGTGCAAATTTTCTCTAAATGAATAAGGAAAAAATGAAGCACACTGTTTTACTCCTATTTATATTTTCATCATCAGATAAGAATGTTAGAGCTTCCCGTTAATGTCAACCCCCGCAAAGACAGAGAGAGAGAGAGAGAGAGAGAGAGAGAATTACTATTATGTGCATCATATTCAGGTAACAAAATCTCGTTTTGTTTTCCAAGTTTATCAATTTAATTCGATTACTTAATTAACTGTACTAAATTTTTTTCATTCAAATTTAAATAAGAATTCTAGGAAACCACATATTCTCAGGCATCGATTTTCCATTTTATTCTTTCTGGTTTACTGTCAAGTCATTATTTATTGCTCTCTCAAAAGCTGAAATGAAACACAGGTAACATCTCAGATAGCTTTGCACTGAATCGAAACCAAAACCACTAGAAAATGTTGCGCTTCTTCTCTTTGAATGATTCGTCATGTAGGGAGGAAGCAAACAGTGGTGAGGTCTAAAGACGAAAGTTGTATTTGAGACTTTCAGTCAGCACTGGACATCCCTCCTTCTTCCCTATCCCTAGCAGGTCTGGGTAATTGGCCTTTGGCCACCTTTAGCCAACTGCACTCGGCTCACCTTCATGTTTTCACCGAATGACCGAAAATTCCCATCTTTCATAGTGCAGCTTGATGAATTTTAAACTTTAGTTGCCAAAAAACTTTATGTATACTGTCTGTTGTCATCGTATCTAGGAAAAAATGCATAGGTTGCTTAAAACACTCACAGATGTTTTTGAGTTACGAAATACAAGCGAAACACACAATAAACAATAATTAAGAATTTTAGGCAAAGAACAAAAGAGAAACAAAAGCTTAATCATTTAGCTGTGCGTTTCCCTTTGATTCTGGTAGTAGTGTTAAATAAAATGATTAAAAAAATGAAAGGGGAACTTTAATTTGAGCCCAAGGCCCTGATCCTTTTCGGGGCTTTTTGTCATAGCCCGGGCCCGTGCTCATCTCTAGTCCTATCACTGAACCGGGAAGACAAAGGGATAACGAATAATGGAAATTATTTTACTCGACTGATATGAAAAGGAACTCGTGGATCAGAGAAATTATAGGAGTTGATCACGCCATGATCAGAGTAAAGACCCTCAACCAGCAATGGGATGGACGTATTGTAAGAACTGACCACAGTTGGTCAACACAAACGCAACACTGGGTACTAAGGGACAGGAAAAGACCCTGAAGAAGATGGGTGTATAAAATGGGGGAAGCGTACCGGAGTGATGTGGAAGAGAGTGCTTCAAGACAGACAGTTGTGGAAATGACTTGGGAAGGCTTTCATCCAGCTGTGAATTGAGAATGGCTGATGATGACGGTTATACACTATCTACCAACAAGTAATTGGGCACCCCTGCAATCGACGACATCAGCGGTCCTGATACACGTCGCGGCCGCCGCCATTAAATATCGTGTGGGAAACAACAACGCAACCAGTCGCATGCAAGATGCCACGCAGTTCGGAGCTGTCTGATTTCGAGAAAGGTGTAATCGTCGGGTATCACAGAAATGGCCGATCCATACGTGACATATCCGGCAAGTTGAAGTACCCAAAATCGACAGTGGCCTACGTGATTGGCAAGTGGAAGATGAGAGGTGACTGTCGGAATGTGCCCCGACCCGGCAGACCCACAAAACTGGGAGTTAGAGACCGACGGGTGCTGACCAGAGAAATTCGGAAGAACCACACCAAATCGAAGGGCCATATCCGCGAGCAGTTTCAACAGGCATCCGGGAGTGTTCTTTCGATGAATACCTTCCGTAAGGAAGCCCATCTGCTCGGTCATCATGGACGTGCTGCCACCCAGAAGCCTTTGATCACCAAGTCCAATAACGCTGCTCAGCTAACGTGGTGCAGAACGTCGACAGTGGACCGTTGAACAGTGGAAACAGGTTCTCTGGAGCGACGAATCAAGGTTCATCCTCTACCGCTCGGATGGCAGGGTCTGGGTTTGGCGTCTGCCTGGAGAACGCCTCCTGCCGGAATGTATTGTGCCAACTGAGAAGTTCGGTGGCGGTGGAATTATGCTATGGGGGTGTTTCTCCTGGTATGTCACAGGACCCTTGGTCGTAATTCCTAGTAGACTCAACGCCGAGACCTACTGCACTATTTTGGATGACCATGCGCTTCCTACGTTGTGGCAGTTTTACGGGGTGGACCCATGTTACTTTCAGGATGACAATGCCACCTGTCATGTTGCGAGGTCCACCATGGCTTGGTATGGTGACAATGGGGTTAATCGAATGGACTGGCCTGCGCAGAGCCCGGACCTTAACCCTATCGAGCACCTCTGGGACGAGTTGGAGCGTCGACTTAAGGGGTGCCCCCACCGTCCGAAATCGGTGAAGGAACTGACCTGTCTTCTCCAAGCCGAGTGGAAGAAAACACCGCTAGCCGTCGTACAACGCCTGGTTAAGAGTATGCCCCGGAGTGTCGCAGCTGTAATCGCCGCTCGTGGAGGCTCCACCAACTATTGAAGGTGAATAAACTTGGTTTTCCTTTGCTATCACAGGTGCCCAATTACTTGTTGGTAGATAGTGTATAATAAGTTACATATATAATATACAGTGACACCTCCATTATCGGACACCTCCGAGCAACAGCAAGTTTTGATTGGTACAGAACAGCTACCGTAGAATTAGCCTTTACAGTAACCTCCCAATAACGAAACTTGTCAACAGAGGCCAAAGGACACCCTAATCAGTCCCGAAAGAAATTTAACGGACACCTTGTCCTTTATGATTTTACGGAGTTATTTCGGTACTTCGGCGAGAGGGATAATATAGGGACAAATAATATTATTGCTAAAGAATGGGTTGGATGACGGCAGGTACAATACTCTGTTAGAAATTTTGTGGAAGGTTGCGCTAAAAAGTGGTACTACACCAGCTGCACCACTTTCTGAAAAAGATGCACCATTTTGTGGTACAAACAAAACCAAAAATGTAGTGCATGCACCCTTGCACAATAATGTGATCCAACCTTGTACCATAATAGGATGCAAAGTTGCATCATGTCTCTGGGTTTTGTTTGCGCCCCAAAATGGTGCATATTTTCTCAGAAAGTGGTGCGGCTGGTGTAGCACCCTTTTTTGATGCAACCTACGACAAAAATTTTAACAGTGTACGTGAGGCGAGCTTTGTATGTTTCATTCAGAACCTTGGGACTGCGGGACAGTGGCTATGCTGATGCCTGATTTATCGTTGGCGTTGGTATATCTTTGTGTGGAGCCTGTGGGTTCTGTTCCTATTTTTCATTCAATGTGTCATTCCAAACATTGAATGAAAAATAGTTTGTTTCATAAAATATATTTTGTTTCATTTGCAACCTGGGTGACGGAGGGGCAGTGGGTTTGCTGATGCCTGAAATGTTTATCGTTGGCGTTGGTATATCTTTGTTTGGTTCCTGTGGGTTCTTTTCCTATTTTTCGGCGTGCAGCCAGCTAACCGTGCAGTTCGACTTCACGGTCTAATATTTTTCTATTTCTTTTTATTTCCCGTAGTTTACCCTAAACTTAACCTCCTCCTGCTATTTCTAAGGGGAAGTTTAAGACAACGGATCAGACACCACTTTCCTAAAATCTTCTACTCCATGATTTTTTTTAAATTGCTGTGTGTGTGTGGGGGGGGGGTGTAAGCTTTATGCAATTATTCTCCTGTTGTGTCAAAGCTACAGACTAGCAATGTTGACTAGGCTTAAACTCCTCCCAACAACGGTCACTTTTCTCCGGTCAGAGCAACGACAGTTATTCGGCGGTTTCACTGTATTATATAATGACGTATAATACACCTGTACGCATAAATATGTGAATTGCAGTAAATACTGTATTTCGTAGAATAGATTTCAACATGTTTATTGAGAAACTAAGATGGAAGTAAACAGAGGGCGTGTATTTACAGTGCCAACAGAAACATAATTGAGGACATATGTACAATGGCGATAAAAATTTACAGATGCAGATGGGCTATATACAATGACAATAAAAACAAAGGAAAAGTGACAACATGGAAAAGTTGAACAACAAAGTGAGCGGGAACAATGATGTATGAGAAATGCTCAAGAGATACACAATGAAAGAATCAAAATGAACAATTCTAGTAATGAGTACAGAGATGAATGTGTGGTTAAAATGTTATGTACATTGCAGTACTGACATGAAAGGTTAAAAAGAAAATATGTAGTGCAACAAATAAAAAATAATATGTACAAATGTATTCAAAGGCATTAACAAAATACTTCGACGGGGAAAACGCACTTCTCAGAGAGCGAGTGTGTTGATCAATGTACGTCACAAAGACATGGATGAAAGTGCCTGGAGAATTTCAGTAACCGTTCTGTAGAGGTACAGAAAGTTTGTTCATACAGTCAGTAGAGTAAGATTTAGAAGAACACAAGGTCAAAGGTATAATGGAATCATCATATGCTAGGCTATGCACTGTGTATGTGTTCCCATATCCCTAAAAGAATTTATGACTTCAAGTTCTTTCCTGGCTACGAGACACCTGAAATATTAGACATAAATTCCATGAAATGAAAGTCACACCGTAAACAAATAAATCAGAGAATACCTCAAGTATCCGAATGAAACGCATGTTTTATTTTGATATATATGAATGACGCTTACGTGGCAAAGTGTGGGTGCATAAACTTACTTATTCATATGCAAATGACAATGCTCTTATCCACGAGGGGTTGTCACTCGCATTAGTATTACATTCGTTTTGTTGCACGCGATAAACGTGGAAAGAGAGTCTATGGAATAATACGTAGGGGCGGTGATAAGTCTGACTTTTCCTATTTCGCATACTCTTAGACTGATGGTACTTTTTGTTGGAATCGCAGTCTCTCAGGGATAAATAGAATAAAAAAACGCAGATCGTCAGACGGGTTTTTACAGCGCTCCAAATGAATTGCCAAATACCGGCGTAGCTGTTCTACACCTACACATACCTTGAGACGCCACATACGGACACCCATCTCTCTCTCTCTCTCTCTCTCTCTCTTGGTCTGTGACGTAAGCGAGGTTCAGAGGAGAAATCTCTTCTTGTATGGACCGTGTGCTGTCTGCCGTTGTCTTTGCTTGTGCGCGGTTGTATGTTCATGAAGTTCTGCGTGTATGTTTAACAAAATAGAACTGCTCCTTTAATAAAGGAAGCAAAACTGTATTACGCTGGATGTTCCTAATCTGTAGACTCTGGTACGCTTCAGGATTTTTAGAATGTGTTCTTAGTGTTATGAACGTATTATTTTGTACACCTGCAAAGTGATTGTGGTTGCGCGACTGAAGTGATCTTTTTCAGCTAACATGGCGTCAGTTGGCGTTTGTACGAAACATCGTTTGTTACCGTGATAGAGCATCTACGTGTCGTCGCATTAATCCAATAGATATCTTCGTGTCATCATTTATGTTATTATTAAATACCATTTTTTTTTCATACAACTCAGGTCTGTATACGAATTTATTATTGCTAGCATGAAGTGCTCTGTTCTATTTTTATTGTTAAGCTTACATTCTTCTGCCACGAATAAAAGCTAGCGAAAAATATATTTCTATTGCGTGCCGAGTAATTGGGGTGTTGATGTTATCTTTTTAACTACGCATCCAATTTTGGGAATTTAATATATCCACCCCTCTAAAAACCAACACTTTTGTCATATCAAAATTGATTTTTATGTATGTGTCTGACCAAATATCATATTTGTAACACGATTTTTTTTTTTTTTAAGATCTGAGTTGACAATGATGCAAAATGGCACAGATTTTACCGCAGAAGAGGGCCCAGCAGTGTAGAAATACACTGCCTGACAGAGAAAATGCCACACCACGAAGACGTGAACGCAGCACCATGCAAATTGCAGGGTGCGTGCGCACGTACAATTAAGTTGCGCACGCGGGGTGTAAGCGGACAACCAGCCCGTGAGGCCGTCAGCCAAGACGTCGTCACGGCCGCGAAAAGTCAGTGGTTTTGCTGTAACCATGTCTGTAGAACGAACCAGGAGTGCGAATGCCGTTACGATGCCGTCGTACATGATTTCGTCAAACGGATGTGTTCACGAGAGGTATTCGTAGGTCTTCGTACCGCCGCATGAAACGAAACGTAGTGCCACAGGTCGCATTTGGAGACAGAGATTCCAGGAAGGATCTGTGTAACGTCGTAAGGGGACCAAAGCACGGACACAGACGTCCGAGCGCACCGATCGTCACATTCGACGTCATGCCTTAGCGGACGTACAGGCCACAACGGGCGACATTTTACGAAGTGTACGAGGAGGCTTGGATACTCCAATATCGACGCGGACAGTGTCGTGCCGATTGGTTGCGTCTGGTGTGTTGTCAAGCCGTCCGTTGCGAAGGCTACCTTTAACAGTGAGCCATTGTCGTCACCGCTTGGGATGCCGAATGGAACAGTGTGGTGTTCAGCGACGAATTACGGTTCTGTCTCACCACGGATGATCGCCGTGTGAGAGTCTGGAGGCGACGTGGCCAACGGGCGGATTCCTCCGCCATTGTGGAGCGCCACACGTCCCTGCAACGTGGAATCATGGTGTGGGGAGCTATCAGCGCCAACAGCCGCTCACCGCTGGTACGCATTACGGGCACACTGACGGCACGCCGCTATGTTGACGAGGTGCTGCAGCCCGTGGCACTATGGTATCTGCAAGGCATCCCAAACGCCTTTTTCAACAGGATAACGCCCTGCCGCATACCACTTGAATCACCCTGCATGCTTTACACTGTTTGAGGATGCTTCCATGGCCAGCACGATCCCCGACCTCTCGCCCATCGAGCATATGTGGGACACGATTGGACGTCGTTTTATTACCCTCCCATCCCCGCAAGATGTAGATGATCTGTGGATTCGGATCAACACCACAAGGTCCACGATACCACAGGACTCTTTCAGACTCTCATTGCCACGTCGGATTTAACGCTGTATCGCCAAAAATAGAGGCCACACTCATTATTGATCATCCTGTATATTCGGCCACTGGAGTCTAGTCTGTATGTAGCAATTAAATCATTTCTTCAGAACCTACTTGGCTTTCTGTGTGTGCAGTTTTGTCTGTTTTCAAGCATTCCTTCATGGTGTGACATTTTCTTTGTCAGACAGCTTATCTTTTCCTGAAAGGGAATTCGGCCAAACAAATTTGCGTCGAAATGTGGGTTGCATTAGGTGATAAGTGTCCTTCCTACTCTACAGTCAAGAATTGGGTTGCTAGGTTTAGATCAGGACATTTGAACACCCAAGACGAAGAACGTTCTGGAAGACCAACTCAGTGACAATTCCAGAAAACGCAGATGCCACTCATTCCATGATCCTGGACGATCGAAGAATATCCACTAAAAAGATAACAGAGACCCTGGTGATATCCCGAGAGCGAGTAGGCTACATTATTCACGAGATTTTAGACATGAGAAAGCTCTCAGCCAAAGGGGTTCCCAAATGTCTGAATGCTGACCAGAAGCGTGATCGAGTGATTGCTTTATAAGCCGTTGTGAAACAATTTCAGTGGGATCCTGTGGGATTTTGAACTGTCTCGTTACTATTGTTGATACTTGGATCCATATACACTATATCGACAAAGGTCACCGGACAACCCTTCAAAAGCAAATGAACGGATCCGCTGAGTTGTTAAGATGGGCGGTACAGCTGCAAATGGTATAAAAACAAGCTTGCAGCTGACCGCGATCATATCGCACTGTGAGGTTGAGTGAAAATGTCGCGGCGGGAGAGAACTGACTTTGAGAAACGAAAGATTGTTGGGTGTTATATTAGTGGGTTGTCCATAAGAAAAACCGAGAGGCGTTTAAACATACCCAAGTTAACTGTTTTGGATGTACTGAATAAGTGGAAGACACATGTCGTGCTTGAAGAAACAAAACGTACCGGCAGACGAAAGAAAATCAGTGATAGAGGACGTCGAAGCCTTAGGAGAGTCGTTACAGCAAATCGACGGAGTACTGCACAAGATCTCAGTGTACAGGTGAGTAAAAATTCTGGAACCCCGGTATATACACTTATCATTCGCAGAGAACTTCATTCCATGGGTTACCATGGTCGTGTGGCTGCTCATAAACCTTTCATCTCCACTCGGAATGCTACTCGTCGTTTAGCATGGTGTAAAGAACATTTATAGTGGACCGTAGATTAATAGAAACGGGCCCTTTGGACTGATGAATCCAGATACACGATCCATCAGCCTGATGGCAGTGTGTGGGTATGGCGGCAGCAGAGGTAACGCTATTTACCACAGTGTATTGTTCCTACGGTGAAGTTTGGAGCTGGCAGTGTTCTCGTGTAGTGGTGTTTTTCGTGGTATGGTCCCGGCCCATTGGTTATCATTGACAAACCTGTTAACCAGTACGTCTATCTCGATATTCTGGACAATATGCCCTATCAACTCTGTGGCAATGCTATGGAACCGAGCCTTGTTGGTACCAGCAGGATAATGCACCGAGATATAAAGCAAGGACTATTACGGCGGGGTTTGACGATAATTCCGTATCGTGTGTGGACTGGCCGGCACAGAGCCCTAATCTTAATCCCATAGAGCACCTATAGGATGAATTAGGGTGCCGCATAAGATGTTTGGAACCAAGGCTTACTACTAAGCAACAGTTAGCGGCAGCGTTATTTACTGAATGAAAGCAAGCGGATACCTATCGCTGTGTTCCAAAACCTTGTCGAAAGCATATCTCGAAGGGTCAGTGCATGCATTAAGGCCAAAGGTGGTTCGACACCGTACTAATGTATTTCAATAAATACTATGTTGTGTTTCTCGTTTAGGTGTCCGGTGACTTTTGTCAATATAGTGTATATATACTAGGTGAAAGCCTATCCATAATGACGAGGGAAAATATGATATCCAGAGCAATTTTTTTAATTATATATTTATTGAATATAGGTGAAAGCCCATCAACAATGACGGGGAAAATTTGATATCCGGAGCAATTTAAAATTATTTATTTATAGCAAAAAAGCTCTTCCTACGACGAGCATAAGACTCAGAACTTGGTAGACCTTTTGGCATTACCCAGGTTGTAGCGCGAGGAGCTTGGTCTTCCATCGCTTCCCTGTCCGTCCGTCTACTGTATCTGTCTGTCTGTCTGCTTGTCCGTCTGTCTGTTATGTGTTTTGTAAAATCTTGAGTTCCTATTTCGTCAACACTTCCTTGTACGCAACATTTTTCGTGTACACTGACTGCGAACCCTGTATGAATTTCCCTGTTCTTTTCCGTGAACTATTTTTATCTTGACGTCGTCATATTGTCGTACTCTTGACATTGCCACGTACAGATGACCGTGGCTAAACACCGGTTCAGGCAGATATATTCCGACTTTTTCTACCGTTTGAGGAGTGATATTTGCCAAGCGATGACGATCCGGATCGCATTCTCTTTGGATAACAGTCATACTTTCCCGATGGACACTTTCTCACTCCGCCTTTCGTATTTTTGCTACTTCCGTCTGGGCAGCTACTTCCTCAGCAGATTGTTTTCGTTTAGGAGGCATATATTCGATGTTTTGAGACAAATGAATCACAATATAAATTGCTTGTATATTCGAAGAGAGCTAAAACATAAATGACTTCGAATTATTTAGGTGCAGCTGCACGAAATAAATTAGAATTTTGTCTCCACGCTGTGATTGCGTGCGGAATTTTTCAAATCAATAAAGTCAGCGTCGTTTGCTCGAATAGCTACACGTTTGTAAAGTCATCCTTATCCTGTTTCAAATCTGAAAGCACGTGATGCACTTGATCGTTGGTGATCACTAACACGTGCATCACATATTGTTCATCAAATATTGTTACGTTTGTTAAGATGTCATAAATTTGCTTATTGCGTAAATATATATATATTTTTTTTTTTTGTGGCACGGAGGTGAAAAATGTTGAAAATGTTGTGTACGGAGGAGGGCTCTGCCAAATTATATATAAGATATACGTACATACATATATATGTACGCATCATAATCAAAGGTAGGAGGAAAGCAAGTTTTTCTTCCGTTCGAATTTGAAAAGTAAAAGCATGACAGATTATTCAAATTCTTTTGTTAAACTTCCCTTTCCTCTTTCACCGCGCACGAGGCGGGAGGGAGTCCCAATCAATCCTGTACAAATCCCCTACGGCAAGCTGGTGGGAGACTATGCATATTTAATAAGTCCTTTCCCCGATGAAAGCAATTGTTTGAATTCTCACGTCCTCCTGCAAGGGGCACGGGACGCTCTGTGTAACCAGCGTCGGTTGTATTTCTGCTTCCCCCCCCGACTTCCATGTATTTGTGATCTGTTAAGTGAGGAAGCATAACCGTTCACTTTAGTACCTCGTCATTTGAATAAATTCTAAGTCATTCTGTAGTTGGTTTTGTAAAGACAGTGCTGCCTAATTCGATGAGCCGATGAAAATGTTAGGCAAGTAATTTTTACTAGTATCAGTTCAAACGGTTATCATTACCATGGTTTTTTGTTTTGTTTTTGTCTGGAGAAAGTAAAGGTGGAGGTACTGTCAATGGCACTATCGATAGTTTTGTCCAACTCAGTACATCGATAGTGCATCGATAGTTTGTCCAACTCGGTACATCGATAGTGCATCGATAGTTTTGCGTAACTATCGATAGTTTTACGTTTTTCAATGTTGTACGTGTAAATCACGATGGTGCAAACTATTCAGTTGCCGCGGATGGCTTTGATGACTGGAACGCTCATTTTCACATCATTTACACTGGTGTCGAAAACATTGAGCCCAGCCATATTGATAGACATTATGATGGCAATGTAAAACTAAAGTTAACTATGATCAAAAGAGTAAACGGTGAGGGTATGGGGTTTTTGCCCTCTGTTCTTCTTCACGTTAGGTCAGGCTCAAAGCGAATGTGTACGTTTCAGTCAGATAAAGACCAAGTCGAAAAGCGTTGTCCTTGTTGATTGTACTGGAAGTTTAACGGCGCGTCAGGTGATGAAACAGTTTTTTCTTGAAAGTAAATAATCAGTAATAATGGGTAGACGTAATATATCTTTTGTGCAACATTATTTATTTGTTTATTTTATTTTATTTTTTTATTTTTTTTGGCAATGATAAGGTCTACGCAGAATATAGCCTTTGCGGGAAAAACTACAAAACGTCGGAAAATACGTCAAATCTTAGGCATAATTTTGAAGGACTGCATCCAGCTGCTGTCGTTAGAAATGATCCCAGAAAAAAAAATTGCGGAACAGCCCCTCTCAAAACTTTATTTATTCAGTGTCTCGCAAATTATCACCACGATTTTGCTAAACATTATAGAAAAAATTATTTTTTAATACAAAACTGCAGACTTTTCTTCTTTAACTTTTGTGAACAGAAACTTAAAAAAATCATACAATGCAAGCAGAAAATGAAAATTAAGGAGTCACGAATTAGCTCGTTCTTCAGGCAAAGCATTTTTTTCGTGACTTTTTCTGACTCACTTCGGGAAAATATCGTCAAAACGTAGACTCCCCGCTCCTGTGGCGCAGTGATCTAAGCGCTGGCTTCTGACAATTCGCCCGAGATCAGTCGGAATTTGAATCCCGTGAGGAATAGATGTTGTGGTTGTGTCACAGTACTGGTTCTCCCTTCTCTGAAACCAGTTTTTACAATCCATCGTGTTGCTCACGGTGACCGTTAAACAACCCCAAACCAAAAAAAAAAAAAAAAAAAAAGGTTAGTTTCAAAGTTTACCGGAGCTTTGTTTTCTGACAACGTGAAAAAGTAAGAAAAAGTATTTTCAGAAATAAATTTTTCATCCCAGAACAAAACTTTTCTCCCGAGAAACTTTGCCAACACACTATCGATACTTATCGATTGTTATTTTTCGACTATCGAAAACTATCGATAGTTCTCCACCTCTAGCAGAGAGTAGTTTAATGTCTCACTTCTTAACCTTTGAAACATTTTTTATACAATGGGTAAAGTAATGCCTCCTCCTTAACAACTTTTGAAATTGAGGTGATTTTAAGGTGGTTCCACCTAAAATCTCTGCCTTATGTTTTCAATGGTAAAATTTCTTTACATATTTTCTTCGCAATTAATGTATTCTTAAAGATGAAAATTTGCACATTGATAAAACTAACTTTAAGTTATAGCATGGGATACCTAATATTTGCTGAAACATAACCATAATTGTATTAAAAATTAATCATTTTTGTTTAAGTAATATTTAGACCTGTTAATAGATGGCGCGACATGTACACTGATGGCGTTAGAGACAAACAAATGCTGGATTGCTTAATTATGTTTATGTTGTAACAAAATGTTAAGTATCCCATGCTATAACTTAAAGTTAGTTTTGCCGCCCCGGTGGCGCAGTGGTCTAAGGCGCTGACCTCTGATCATTCGTCCGAAAGGGGTCCGGGTTCGAATCCCTTCCCTGGAACCAGTGGCCCTAAATTAGGGATGGGCGAATGCTTATAGCCCATCGAGTTGCTCACGGTGGTCGTTAAACCTCCAATCAAAAAAAAAAAAAAAAAAAGTTAGTTTTATCAATGTGCAAATTTTGATCCTTGGACATTAATTGCGAAGAAAATATGAAAAGAAGTTTTACAATTGGATACATAAGTCAGAGATTTTAGGTGGAACTATCTTAATGAAACTGCACTGACGTGTGCTATTATATGTTACCAATGTGGGAACAATTTTTATTTCAGAATGAGAAATGAAGATCATGAATGCCAGAGAAAAGCAGCGAACCGTAATTGAATTCCTGGGAAAAGATAGTTGTGAGGCTCCGCAGAAGACTCCTGGCGGTGTATGGGGCTGCCAGAATCGATAAGCGATGTTTTGAACTGTCCGAAGATGGATGAAGAGGTTTCGAGAGGCAGAAAATTCAGTGTCGGACAAACAACGGAGTGGAAGACCCGCAACTGCAGTGACAGATGCCAACAGGCAACAAGTGAAAGGCCACATCACAGCTGATCGTCGTGTCACCATCCAGGAGTTGCAACAATAAACAGTGATCGTCGCTATTTCCAGACACTGAAGAAGCTAAAGAAGGAAAAGACGTGATATTCCACTTCACAGTATTGCTTTACACCATGATAACTCACGTCCCCACGACTCAATGGAGACTATTGCTAAAATGGGGTGGACGGGGATCCCCCCCCCTCCCGGTACAGTCCTGATTTGGCTTCCTCAGACTTTTGCCCTTTTGAAATACTCCCTTCGTAGGGGATCAACCTTTCGACGATGTGACAGATGCTAAACGACAGCGTCAGGATCTTTTCGAAAATGGATTTTACCAATAGCAGAAATGTATAGAAAGTGATGGACAATACTTTGAATAGGCTAGCATTATTAAAATTATGTCAAAGTATTTTACCACGAAGTTTCATATTTTTGCTGCTGTATACAAATAAAAATCTTATGAGGGACGAGACATTACTCTCAGGATGCCCTTTGTATTACCATACAAGAAATATCTCTCTCCCAAAGCGATGTTTTGAACTGTCATTTTAAAATTTAAGAACTGTCACTCGCTAATTTTATCCCGTGACACAGTCAAGAAATCTAAAAACTTGAAATGTGTTAGGACAAAATTTAACAGCAGAAACCATATTGTTTGGATGAAATCTGTGCAAAATGTCTTGTTTTCCGTACAGTAGTAGTTGTTGTAGTACTCGCTCTATTACAAGAATACAATTCGTATATACTGTGACGTCGGTGGCCTTCTACCCTGAATCAGATTCGGAACGCTTCGCACAGGATGAAACCAGAAAGGTCGGGTTCGATTTCTGAATTAGAGAGCAGTACAGAAGACAGTGCGAACGTAAACAGTTTGGAGAGCACTAAACCAACAACATTTAATCACTAAAATAGAAGTTTGAGATCAGAAGATACAGCACCTTAATTAAGGCCTCTTTCACTTGGAGCTGGTGCTGACCGTGCCCGCATGGTAGTACATACGAACCCGTAAGCATTTTTAAATGATGGTTCTAGGCAGGCTGTCGCAAGCAGCGGGCGCAAATGCTAACGCACGCGGGCCCAGGAAAGAGCCCGTTGATGTCGAAGTTTTGCTGCGGGCACACACACGCACTTACTTGTTTTGTTTTGTTCATTGAACACAATGCAGGTCTTTACACGACGCGGTTGTGGACTGCCTCTGCCCCAGTGTTTCCACCTTGATGGAAAAGTCGCTAAATTTACGGTATTTTTGGTTGGAGTTCGTGACAAAAATATTGTTTTGGGGTTTGGCGACTTTCTTAGCCGATTTTGTTATGTTTTTGACGATTCCGGTGACTTTTTTTATATTTACGATTTAAAGCATTTAAAATGCTGTTTTTAAGTCAGGAGAATATGTCGTTCGCTTCCTGTAGTTCTCATAATCGTAACCCTGAATCTTAATATTTTTGGTTTATTGTTTCAGAATTTAGTAACCACCGTGAGCAACTCAATTATAAGCAGTCGCTCATCCCTAATTTAGGGCCACTGGTTCCAGGAAAGGGAGTGAGCCCGTTCCGTAAGACAAACACAATGTCCATGTTTCACTGGAACTTGAATCTGGATCCATCTAGAACGAATGGTCAGTAGCTAATGCCACCGCTTAGAACACTTCTTCCTCGAACGAGTGCTTGTGGAATTCAATCCTTTCTGCTCCAGCTTTTTTTTTTTTTTTTTCGAGCGCAAGAAGCAAGCCTGCGCCCATTGAGTTGACGTGGGAGGAAATTCATTTTTGGGGTATAGGAGAACTGGGCATCGGAGAAGTGGCCCCCTGAGAACTGGCCTCCAGAGTAATGGACACAAGAATTTGAAGAGGCCATATAAAAGTTGTGCGTTCTTGACCGCTTCGTGGCCACGATTTTTGATTGATTGATTGATTAGAGGTTTAACGACCACCGTGAGCAACTCAATGGGCTATAAGCAGTCACCTTCGTGGCCACGCCCCAAAAGGTTGGTTATATGAGTCACATAAAATTTCCTTGATTTCATATTTTCTTAATTGCGATATTTAATATACTTCTTTATAAAAAAAAATATAATCTACAAGTCAAGAAAAGATTTCAGGGTATATGAACTACAACACATCAAATTGTCTGCAGGCAGTTACAAACTCAGGTAACCTGTCTCGGTGGGGGGGGGGGCTTAATACCAAAAATAAAAATATAAAGAAGTTATGGTCCAATCCGAGGATTTTCAGCGTTCACAATTTGCAGCTCAACAAATTCTCTGCGAGTGTGCGCTAACGCAGGAAACCTCTTGGGAGGAGGGGGTGGGGCGCTTAATACCGAAAATATAAAAAAATTGTAGTCCACTTGGCCCCGACATTTGTAGCATCCCCGACAGGTTTTCTGCATTAGTATGTTCCCGCAGAGAATTTGTTGAGCTGTTGTAGTTAGTAAACGCTGAACACCTCCGGATCGGACCAGAAATTTTTTATATTTCATGTTTCTGGTATTAATCCCCTCCCCTTAACAAGTTTTCTGCGTTTGCACGCGCCCTAAGATAATTTGTTGAGTTGTAGTTTGTAAACGCTAAAAACCTCCCAAACGGACCACAAATTTCAGAATTTTTTTTAATTTTATATTGTCGGCATTACTCCTTTCCCCCGACAGGTTTCCTGTGTTAACACATGCCTGCAGAGAATATGTTGAGCTGTATTTTGTAAACGCTGAAAATCTCCGGATCGAACCAGTAATTATTTATATTTGATATTTTTGATAATAAGCCCCTTCCCCCAACAGGTTTCCTGAGTTTGCACATGCCCGCAGAGAATTTGATGTGTTGTAGTTTATGTACCCTGAAATTCTTTTGTTGAGTTGTAGATTATAAACATTTTTTATAAATGATTACATTAAATATGGCAATTAAGAAAATGCGAAATTAGGAAAACTTTATGTGACTCAGATAACCAACCTCTGGAGATGTGGCCACGAAGCGGTCAACAAAGCAATTTGTATACGGCCTCTTAAAACTTTTGTGGCCACTTCTCCTGTGACCACTTTTCCGGTGGCCACTTCTCCGGTGGCCAGTTCTCCGCTTTGTCTTGGCCCGAAAATCATGGAAATGCCTAAATTTCCTATTGAAATTGAAATATTAAAAAAAAAATTGTAAACAGTAGTTGCTCAAGTAGTGGGAATTACTGCCACACGATATTTGTTTATTCAGAAAATGTTTGTGGCACTGAAATAGCAATGTGACCAGTTCTCCGGTGGCCATTTCTCCGTAACCGCTTTTTTGTGATCTATTAGGCTGTGTATGGTGGGGCTTACTGCAGTGTCTCCATTAGCAGAAACATTTCATCACTAAACCAAAAGTTCTTTTTTATCTAAATCAAATGATTTTTACTTCTCGTGAGTGAAACAATGAAATAAAAGTTCGCTAAGCAGTAAATCTCCTGATCCTTTTTTCCTGGCGATTGAAATTCTTAGGCACGTGGTTATTACTGATGTAAAATATACTTTCAACGAAATTGTCTACACACATTAGCTGGCTATGTAATTAATCACTCAAAATATACTTAAAAGAAGTTAAACTCTATATAGGATAAACAATTCGAAGTTTAATGTAATGCTGATTTATTCAGTTTTAAACTTTACTTATTAAAAGATAATTCGTAAAGGAAATTTTCTTTTTCTAAATCATGCTTTCACGTAATAAACACTCATATTTTCATCTTTTCACTGCTTTTATACAATCATTTGTATGTAGTATGCGTGCTTGTGTTCTCAGCGTTTCCACCTAAGCCTTTCATCTTGCAAATTCCCCGCTCGGATTTCATGTCGAGAACTGGAGCACCCACCGGATTTGTGGAAAGTCGGTGCCTAAATGTTTAAGAATGCCCTTTCGACGCTCACAGTTGAAATATTCAAGGGCTCTACACACGCAGGCACCTCGTGTAATGCATGGAGAGAAACATCAGCGTCAGCCCAGTGGTTGGGTTAGCTGGGGGGTGTTAGTGCTGGCGAGGGAAGCTTTCATTTGCGCCCTCTTGCTCTCCCGGGTATTCATCTAAGTTACTGAAATAAGTAGAGACCTTTCTTCCACTCGAATACTTCAAAATGCGTTTGAAAGCCTCCTAGCTGAGAGCAACTACTGGTGTAAATGATTCCCTTGCTATCATTGTACGCATTCTTGAAATCTCCTAGCCGCGCCTCCAGCATTCTTTCCTTCTTTGAGTGGACGTGGCCTATTTTATCACCCATGCACCCCCTCTTGACCACATATATTGAAAGACCGGTGGCTGCAATACGCATGGCTGCCCGCGCGGGGACCTTTAACACTTTGCTTGAACCACTGAACGAATCTCAAACTCCTTCAGTAACTTCGTCCTACCTTCTCTTCAATAATCTCAGCAAGGGTCGGCCTTTGACCCGGGCAAGCGGACCACTTGCCTCAAGCCCCGCGCTTTGGAAGACTCCGCTTATCATAGGCACAAAACATGAAGATAAGAATGAAATATGCAGATTAAAACAAAATAATTATGAACAATCTGCACAACCAAACGAATGTTACCTTACTTGTATGGGACGTATTGTTTGGGCTATGAGAACGTCTGAGTACACTTAAATTAAGTCAGCCAAGTATCCTGAATTACACGGGATAGTTCCTAATTCCGATATCCCCGACGTGCTTGTACGGATTCATTTCAAAATTTTACCATTGCTTTAAGAATTTTATTGACGATTCCAGTTACTACTTACATTGAAATTAACGAAAAACTATATTGAAATTAACGAAAAACTATCTTGGAACTGCAATGACTCAAGAAAGATTATCTAATCTGGCAATGCTGTCAATAAAACATACATTTGAAAACCTGGATTATGACAACATAATGAATGATTTTTCTGAAATGAAAACGGGAAAAATAAATCATCTATTTGTGATCATTTATGAATATTATATGTCATTTTATATCTTATCTCCGCAGGTCTATGAATACAATATTCAAACATGCGCAAATCTTGTATATACATGTAAAAGAAAGGCTCTGTATTGTAATTTGGATTTCAGCCTTACCCCTAGCATATTTAATAGCAGCGCATCAAATGATTTCTTTATGGGGGTGGCTCAAAATATTGAAGACACAAATAAAAACAGCCTGGAGAAAACACCCCCCTCACCGCAAACAAAAATATATTGGGAAGCTATAAAAATATATTCGCCATATTAAGGTGAGTTTCCAATAATTTGTGAAATATAATATTTAAAAACATGTACAAGTACGAATACTTAAAAATAAGCAGCCAGTAACAAAGAACGAAGGACCAAGTGATACTTCATGGGTAGGGCCCGGGCCCGTGGGCCTCCCCACTGAGTACTTCACTGATATTTCATATAATTGCGTTCGTCTCAGAGCGATACATGTCAATAAGACCGGCTAGACCATAGGAACAACCGGGGCGGTCGCCCCAGGCCCCGCAGTTTAGGCAATAAACATGGACGCTCATATTGAGGGGGAAAAGGGGACACTTGCCCTCCCCTGGGGATCTGACTGTAATTCCAGTTCTTACGAGGCACTACAAAGATTTTCGCCATAACATTAATTCTGATTGCTAATTTTTAAGTTGAAATTTGTCACTGCATGTTGGAGCACAACATACATGAGTACAGTGTAGGGCAGTGTAAAAGACAATAAATAAAAGACATATCCTCCTCTACAACGGCCATTTGCTGCTGAACAAAGTGTTCGGCCAGTTTTTTTCCAGAACTTTGTCTTGGGGGTGTTTTTTTTTTTTTTTCCTTCTTGATGATTAATTGACCATTGGAATTTTGCGCTGCATGGGACACACGTGGCCAAAAGGCGCAAGACTCGGAAGAACAATAAAGACAATTTTTTATTGTCCCAACATTCTGTCGAACTTTGTCTGTGTCTTTCTTATGTAGTTCTTGAGTCGTCTGGTTTTCCGTTAAATTTATCTAGGCGTGTGTGGTAAAAATGGTTAGAAGGTACAAGCGGTAGAGGTCGGCACAGGGGCCGGGCTTGCCCACCAAGCCTGAGCCCAGCCAGGGCCGGTTCGGGCCTTTTTAGTTTAGAGAACAAAGCAAAGGCGAAGTCGACCCATTATTTTTATCGCAGTGGTAAAGACAGAAAAAAGTCGTTTTCCTCGATTACCTGGTCTGTTTAACTGTTTTGGTGGCTATACTTACTTCCATGACATAGCCCAGTGCGTTATCAGAAACGCAAGGGGGGGCACTCACAGTTTTGTTACCATCTGTAGGTATTAAGATGGTAAAACCACTTTGGGGCTTGCTGACATCAAAAAGATTCGACCCCGAGCGAGTGTATGTGTGTTGTGTAGAGTATAGGGGACGGAGGATGTCTGCAGTGGTGTGTGTGTGTGTGTGTGTGTGTGTGTGTGTGTGTGTGTGTGCGTGTGTGTGTAAGAGAGAGAGAGAGAGAGAGAGAGAGTGGGACGACATCGATTTTTTCTCCTATCTCTAATCTGTATAGGGATTGACTTTTGTAGTGGTACAGCTTACTAGTTCAAAGAAAGAGAGATTCTGAACACGCTTAATCCTTCTTTTCCTCTCTTTTTAAAGGTTATATTTTTCGATTATTGTCAAAGTTTAGTTAATATTTTTAGGCTTACTTTCAACTAATTTTTTCAATAATATCTCATTTCATTATTTAATTTTCAGATTTTAATAAAATACAATAAAAAGACAAAAAATAATACCAAATAGCACATCACAGGCCGGGCCGGGCTGGGCCTAAATAAGAGCTGCAATTGACGGGCCCCAGTGCCGAGGGTTTGATATTTGAAACGGGCCGAGCCTTAAGCGTACGGGCTTGGGCCGGGATCACCAAATTTGACCCGTGAAGACCTCCAGCAGACGTCACAGTGGAAGTTTACATATGTTTGTTTATGTTATTTGAGTTTACAGTTTCTATTTTTGCTCCCTCTTGAAAACTAAGCTATGGACGATTATGGCAATAAAAATAAAATCCTTCTGGGTACAGTTTTCATTTTTATTTTATTGGGGGGGGGAGACCCTTAAAAAGATATTTTTGTAATGTTTCTTTTTAGTTTCCAATCCGCCCACTTTCAAGTAAGTTACCGCCCTTCCTTGTGCACGTGCTGAGATTTTCAGATTTCAAATGAATATTATAACCACCTTCCATTCCTGGAAACCCATCACGAAAAAATATTATTGTGAGATTCGTCAATCGAAGAAAGGGCGATGCTTTCTTCATGGCTGCAAAAAATTTCAGGAAAAAACATGGAAACTTTACAGCCCGTGCCATTGGTTTTAATGACGACAGTCCAATCTATGTAAATGATCATCTTTGCCCTACCAGTAAACGTCTCCTCGGTCTAGTGCAAACAAGGAAAAGAGAATGTCGGTGGAATTTTGTGCGGACGGATCCAAACGGTTAGGATCTTTGCCCGTAAAGATAAGCACTCGCCTGCACTATACGTCCAGTCTATTAGTGACATGGAAAAAAATAACTAGATATTACAATGTTATTCACCCTCCAATTGCTCTGATTAATGTCTGGCCCGGAACAAATTTATAACCCTCACCTGGATTATTACCATCCGGACTGTACTTGTGAAAAGGTATTTTCATATGATCTTTCTGATGAAATCGACAAATTTGGTATGTCATTCTTACATATCAATATTCAAAGCATTAACTCTAAATTAGATAAGCTTCAAATCTTTCTATCTCAGTTGAATCATGATTTTTCTGTAATTGCACTTTGTGAAACTCACTTAATTGATGAGAAACAAAGGGAGTTTTTTTAAATCTCAGTAACTATAATTTTGAATGCAAAGTTAGAAATCAGAATAATTCATTACTGAATATAAGGGTTTCTGGTGGGGTACACCTTTACCTGAAGTCTCACATGACCTACTTTATTCGTGATGACTTGAATAACATGTCCCTCGTACTTGATTTCTGTGAAATGCTTTGGATTGTAATGAAAAATCCCAAGTCCAAAAACCTAATTATTGGCGTTATCTACAGATCGTCCAGTAATGATCAAAAAGCCCTTTGTGAATGCTTTGACAATATCTTAAACAAAATAAATAGCGAAAATAAAAATTGCATTTTTCTGGGAGATATTAATATTAACATCAACAACTTATCTCTAAGTGAAAACTATGTTAATATGCTATCAAGAAATTTTTAAGATGTGCATTTCTTTACCTACTCACGGTGCCAATACTCTAGACCATATTGGTACTAACTTACTTAATGCTGCTTTAGGGTACGGAGTGATTAAGTTTAGTGTTAGTGATTACAACCCTGTCTTCGTTCATGTTCCAGTTTTTTCAAATTACCATTATGCAGTTAACCACAAAACAATCTCCAGTTGTGACTACGCCACGTCAGCTGACCTAATTTCTAATTTTGACTGGGATAAGTAGGGCATCTACAATACAACTTGTCCAACTATTGCTACCGAAATTTTGCAAGGCATTTTGAATGCTTTCCTTGAGATCACAACCGTTCACAAGGTAGTTAAAACTAAATATGACATTAATATCCAACCTTGGATGATCAATGGAATCATTAGATCAATCAAACAAAAAGGATAAGCTTCGTAAAAAAAGTAGAAGTAATCCTTATAACAGTCACTTTCGTGATAAGTATAAAAGGTATAATTATGCCCTAAGAAATGTTATTAAGCATGCGAAAGATGCTTATTACTACTGCGCTGTTTCAGATGCAGAAAATAACTCCTATCAAAAATGGAAAATAATTAAATCTGCTATTAACATAAACGACCCTATGCTGCCAAAACTCCGTTGACGCTAAGAGGAAATTCTGGTAATTTTATTGTTGATTCAAAATCAGTCGCTGATGAATTCAGCAATTACTTCATTGACATAGATCATGATTTAGCATCTCAGCAAGCCTTGCCCAAATGTTATGATTCTTTATCCAAAACTAGGAAAGTCCCTTTTTCAATGTTTCTACTCCCTGTGGATGATACTGAAATATATAATATCATCAATTCCTTGTCCCTAAAAATAAGTGCCGGTTCGGACAATATTAATAGCAGAGTCATAAAAGACTCAGTCTCCATTTTGGTACCACTTATGACATATATTATTAATCTCAGTTTTTATTCCGGTCAGTTTCATGGCTGTCTGAAAATCGCTAAGGTTATTCCTCTTTTTTAAAAAAAGCAGACAGGAGATCTACCTGTAATTAGCAACCGATGTCTTTGTTACCTATTTTGAATGAAATTTTTGAAAAGGCTATTCATAGCAGAATGGTTGATATTTTACACAACCATGGTATGCTCTCTTTTGATCAGTTCGGTTTTCAAAGAAACAGATCTATGAAATGACTGTTGCTAAGTTGTTAAACTTCATTTCCGAAACACTAGATGAGAGTTGTTATACTGTTTGTGTTTTTATTGATTTCCAAAAAGCTATCGACACGGTAAATCATGATATTCTGCTACATAAATTACCTAAATACGGTTTTAGTGGCAAAATACTTTCCCTCTTAATGAGCTAACTCTCTAATCGCAAACAGTATGTCTCTGTAAATAATATAAAATCTGATTTTCTTAATATTTCATGTGGAGTGCCTCAAAGTTCGGTATTGGGACAGTTACTGTTCCTGTTATATATTAATGACCTTCCTATGTGACTACAAACAACCCATGCTTTGATATACTCTGATGACACCGCCATTTTTCAAAAATGTCATAATTTGCATAAGCTACAGGTAATGGTCAATAATGATCTATCAAATTTATTTGATTGATTATGCTCTAACAAATTATCACTTAATATCTTAAAAACTAACTCCGTATATTTCCGAAATGTTCATAAAAGAGATGACATAAATAACCTTCCAGTCAGGATTAATGATCTCCCACTTAAAATTGTGGACAAAGTTCAGTATCTTGGCGTTTGGTTTTTGATGAATTCTTTAACTGGAATACGCATGTTCAGTTTGTTTTAAAACAAGTTTCCTTACAGGTTGGCCTGCTTAGTAAAATTAAGCATCTGTTTCCTATCAATGTCCTAAAAACATTTTACTATGCCTTTATTTATACCCATCTCTCCTATTGTCTGGAATCCTGGTATTCAAATATAAGTGCAAACAATAAGTTATGCTTGCTCAAATTACAGAAAAAATCTGTTCGCTATATGCTGAACACAGATTACATGTCACATTCAAAACCATTATTTTTAGAACAAAATATTCTAAAAATTCATGAAATTTTTACCTTGAAACTAGGTATCATGTTTTTTTTAAATAATGCATCTTAAACTGCCTATTTTTCAATCTGACATCAAATATTTGGATTATGCTGTCTTCACCAGATCTGTTGCTAACAAGAAATTATGTCTAACGTCTGTTAGACTTAATTATGGTTTAAATAACATATTGTACAAAGCCATTATCCTATGGAATAATCTCCTAGAAAGCATCAAATCTCTGAAAAATATCAAAAAGTTTTCCTGGTCTCTGCGAAATTACATTGTAAATCATCCTGATCTCCATAATGAATCTCAATCCTATCATTAAATTGTAGTTCCAAGCTATGCTGCTATCAATGGCGCTTCTGTTATAACCATCTTACTTGCCTTTGTATATTTTACGTACAGTATTTTATTCCTTTTCTTACATCTGATAGAAGGAATCGCCTTACAACCAATATGTTCAGATTCCTTCTGGTGTACTGCATTTTCACATGACTGTAAGTTCTAAATGTGTGCAATAAAATAATTGCAATTGTAATTAAACTTTTCCACATTGATGAAGTAGCAAATTAACGTTCTTCATTTTAAGGTTCTCTACTTTTATATGTTGAATAATTTGTGTTCAAACCAATTACTTAAATTTAAAGAAATAAAAAGGCAATGTTCATATGCGCGCATATTAAAAAGGTTATTTGCTCCACCTTGCATAAAAAAAAAAAAACAATCATTAAAACATGTTGAATAATTTGTGTTCAAACCAATTACTTAAATTTAAAGAAATAAAAAGGCAATGTTCATATGCGCGCATATTAAAAAGGTTATTTGCTCCACCTTGCATAAAAAAAAAAAACAATCATTAAAGCATGTATCAGGGAGAAAAATATTTAAACGAATTAATTTTAGAGGGATCCTTTTTATTCTCTACGCAAAAATATTCGCTACGCAGATTAATTGATGCTACCTTTTTATAATGTTGTGAGGAAGTTTTTCCGCGTATAACAATGTACCCTCAACTCCCTTTCCCTGAAAGAAAATCGCAGATTTCGACAAATATTACTCTCTCTCTCTCTCTATCTACCTATCTCTTTCTTTTTTTCTCTTTCTCTCTCTCTCTCTCTTTCTTTTTCTCTCTTTCTCTCTCTCTCTCTCTCTCTCTTTCTTTTTCTCTCTTTCTCTCTCTCTCTCTCTCTCTCTCTCTCTCTCTCTCTCTCTCTCTCTCTCTCTCTCTCTCTCTCTCTCTCTCTCTCTCTTGCCCCCTCTCTTTCTCCCTCCTTCTCTCTCTCTGTGTGAACTCTTAATCGATATTACTATCTTTTTCTTGAGCTTAAAGCCAACACTTTTTTTTTTTTTTTTGAGATAACCACTTTTTCTTTATGAACCTTTTTTGTGTGTATTCTTTACGGACAACATTTTTATGTAACGACTTTACTAAAATATGGCAAGTGTTTTCTAGGGCCCGTAGTGAAATTTTTCTTAGGGACCTGCTATGAAATTTGGGCCCCGCAAAAGTTCCACCCAGTCCTGTCTGTCAATAAAATCGACAAGCTTTCCGTTGAGATTCCCTAAACAAATAAAAATGCCCTTCTTTGTGATATTTTTGTTGTTGTTGAGCGCTATGGAAGATGCCCGTAGATACTGCTATTATATAAATCCCTCAAGAGACTATAGTCAACATCGAAAAAGATTACATTCTAGGAATGCAGTGATTACGTCCCAAATACTTAAGTATACCCCTTCTCTACCCATTATCCTGTCTTCATTGATGGGCCCGTATGCCTCATACAGGCCCATGAATTTTGCAATACATATTTTAATCAAACTGTATATATAAACCCCCATCAAAATTTAGCTGGGGCCCCACGCACCCTAGGGACGGCTCTAATCTCAGTACTTCTGTCCGTCATTTTTTTCAATGCTGAAAATTTCGAATTCCAAATCATCTATTCAAAAACAAAATTATATGGAATTCAAATTTCGAATTCCATATAATTTTTTCAGGGACCCTGTTTTCGAATTCGTATAACGTAAGCGCGCATGCATAAAATGCTGCAGTGTGTATAATATGAAATAACTCTGTGTGGTCGCTCGACTTGAAGACTTGAAGACGCCCGTTGACGAAGTGCCGTTTATTTCTCCGTGTACACTTCATCTGTACACGGGATGCGGTAGCAGTATGCACCCTGTGTTTCATTTACGGCTCAGCGTGAAATGTGAATATAACCGTGTTTGTTGTTTTTGTTTTTTTTCGGGGAAAAGAATCGTGATATTAAACCTCCGTTTTTATAATGAACGAAGATTTTTTTCAAAAATTTAGAATTTTTATTTTAGAAATTTTTTTTTTTATTTTTTCTACATAAATAAGTTAGAAGTATAACATTTAGGTCAACACCAACCTAATGATTTTGTTTTTGTCAGATAGTAAAAGCGAATCGGACAAACTTCAGAGGGCAAGTTGATATTATTATTATTAAAAACAATTTATAGGACATTTAATTATTGTTAAAAACAATGACCCGCAGTTATTAATAAAAATAATTTATAAGGCACGTGATATGTTTGTTATGTAGGGCATTGTGGTGAATAGTACTACACGTTATACGCACTGTACACGCGTATATACATTCCAATGTACTACGAAAATATTTTTTTTATATCCCCACTTGCTGAAATGCATCAGAGCCGCAGTCACTGAATGTAGCTACTCTTCACTGCAAAGAACGAATCTCCACTTTAGCTGGTATTTCATTTGTTTCATCATCTGGTGTAAAAATCGTTGAAAACCCAAAATTTTAAAAAAAGCGAAGGTCAAACGAACTCACGCGACAGGACACTGAAAGAGACTCAGCGAGAAGCACTTCCAAAATCCGCCCCTTCCCAATTACCTATCTCTGTCCGATCTCTTCCGATTTCTGTTTCTGACTTTGATTCCTTCCATCCTTCGTCCCCTTAGCCCCTGTAGCTTTTAAGAAAAAGGCAATTTGACTCCTCGAAAGCAATAAACCAATTACGTAGTCTGGCTTCTCTTTCGTTCACCGTATTACTGATCGCTGCTGAGAGCATGGTTTCGAATTAGTGCAATAATAACGATCAGTGAAAGAAATTCCTAACATACAACAGCTAAATCGTTCTGAGAAACGCTATTTTAACTCTTACTAATGATTATTGCATCGCTGATAGGCCCTTCAGAGCGTCTTCGAGAAAATCCCCTTCGTAGACTGCAGAATGGTCACAAAGGAAAACCTACTATTGAATATCATATTATTGGAAACGAATATTTCAGTCTTCCAATAAAACATGTAGCTCAAGACAGAGTGTAAAATTCTCCGAACCGTTTCGTGTTAAAATATGTATATACTGTATATACAAATTTTGAAGATGTAAATCCGTTTATTGGCGTAAAAATGACAAGGATGTTAAGTCAGATAATATCCGAAAACTTGAAATTTTCGTCATCCTGGAGCGGAAATCGAACTCGCGTCTCCCGGATAGCGCCCGAGTATGCTAACAACTACACAATCCAGAAAGACCAAGTTTCAAGTTTCCAAATTAATTTGAATATAACCATCAGTGGTTGGCATACTCGGACGCTATCTGAGAGACGCGGATTCGATTTCCGCTCTAGGACGACGAAATTTTAAAAATTTCGGATATTATCTGACTTAACATCCATGTCATATTTGCACCAATAAACAGCTTCACATCTTCCAAATTTGTATTGTACTATGGTGTAATTCCGTATTTCATTCATTGATTTATGTATATATATTTTAATTTTCACCATTGGATCAGAAGTCACAATATTGTGACTCGACCGTGTATATGACAGTAATTGTCTATTTCTCACAGTTCGTTAATTACTTGTATAACTTTCCACCGACGGTAATCTTCGTCAACGTGGCATTTCATTAGGAAATTAATTCGCCTCGCTTCACATGGCTTTTTTTCTTCTTAACATCCACTGAAACAGCACGATGGCGTCATCTTCAACTAACTGGTACCACGAAAGACTGCGCACTTGTTGATTCTGGGCATGCGCATCCCACTGCTTCCAGCACGTGTCAGGGTTGCTTCGGTTGCCAGCTACGGTACACGAGTGGCGCTTGCTTGGAGGCCCGTAATTCACGAAGATGCTGCAGGGCTATCAATGGCTGCCAACTGAATGCGCTGCCACCAGCGGACCGCTACCGCATAGCGTGAGTGGCGTATTTCAGACAGCAGTGACCCATCACAGCCGGCTGGTGGCCAGAAGTTTTTCAGCTCTTGTGTTTTTGCTGGGTAGTTATTTATTCTTTAAAGCTTTCAGTCCCCTTGCTACTTATTATGTTTCATAATTATTCCTTTTTCGAATCAATTCTAATTCTACGTAACTGTTTAATTCTTTCGCACTGGTCATTCGGAGGCCCATTAACTTTTCGGCCCCTCTCTCAAAACTTCTATCCGATTCTTATCCTCATAGCCTCTTGACCTTCTCCCTCGTCTCGATCTCTAAGTATTCATTCCTTGAAGACCGGACCAGGACTTGTCGCCAAGGAAAGCAATAAAACCATTAAGCAATAGACTTAGCCTTTGAATCATAATGTGCGAATTGCTTCAGAAGTCGGTAAGAACAATAAAATTCTTAGCCCACGTACTAAGTTCGAATACCTCTGAAATGATGTTTTATTTATTTATTTTGATTTAAGGTTTAAAGACCACCGTGAGCAATTCAATGAGCTATAAGCAGTCGCCCGTCCCTAATTTAGGGTCACTGGTTCCAGGAAAGGGAGAGAGCCAGTGCCGTAAGACAAACACAACATCCATGCCTCACCGGGATTCGAACCCGGACCCTTCTCGGACGAATGGTAAGAAGCCATCGCTTAGACCACTGCGCCACCGGGGCGGCAAATGATGTTTCACAACTCTACTAATAGCCGTTGTCGATGACCATCTTCGAAGATTTCCTTTCTGACTGACAAAGACCATGCAGTTGCTGAAATATTCCACACCATTCCTGGAAACAAATGAATACTGAAATCTCAGTAACAAAATCCTCGTTCAAGTGGTCGCCCCGGTGGTGCAGTGGTCTAAGCTCTGGCTTCTGACCATTCGTCCGAGATGGGTCCGGGTTCGAATCCCGGTGAGGCATGAATGTTGTGTTTGTCTTACGGCACCGGTTCTCTCCCTTCCCTGGAAGCAGTGCCCCTAGATTAGGGACGGGCGACTGCTTATAGCCCACTGAGTTGATCAAACCCCAATAAAAAAAAATGCCTGGTTCAAGTGATTTTGGAGTTTGTGGCAACAAGAAATGAATGTCTCAAAAACGCAACTGGAAAATATGTTTCATTTTGATAATCTATGTCGCTGCCGTTTAATATTTATATGGTTGGCTTCGTAAACTATTGTATCTTTGTGCGTGTACAATAATAGATTACCCAGTAAAAACAGTCTTGCTGGGCCAGCAATGGCCCAGCACTATGTTGCCGCTGCCGAACTATCAATAAAATGTCCGGGCGGCCAACAGAAGTGCCAGCAGTTCAGGCTAACTGCTGACCAACAGTTGCTACCCCATCAGTTGCCATATGCCACAACAGGGCCAACAGTTATCCATCACAGGCAGTAGCTGCCACAAGTGGCCTTTCAGCGGCCCTGCAAGCACGTGCCAGAAATGATGGTTAGCCTAGTGTGGTCCGCTAGTTTGCCGGTAGTGGCAGCCGGCAACCACGTGACGTAACTGATGGCTTGCCGAATCTTGTCCGCCAATTTCCCAGTAGTAGCTATAAAAAAAAATCAACGATAAAAGCAGTTTCCCACAGCTACAACTTTTTTTTACTCCCCTTGCGAAACTTGTGAATTACAGCACTGCGCTGGGGAAGTTTTCTCAACAGACCGGGGAAAACGCCTGTTTGGATCTGGATAGATACGAACCAGGGCTGTCGGCGTGTGAGGCGAGCTCTCTACCGACCGAATAATTTGCCACACACGAGCGTGTGCTTGAAGCCGTCTGTTTTGTGCGGAGTGTGTAATCGAATGGTTCTCCTTCATTTTACAATATTGCGAGGTATTTTTCATAAAAGTCAGTTTCATATAATTCAAAATGTATTTTTTCAACGTAACGACAGTTTTTTTTTACCTTAAGGGAACTTCACTCATTTTCAAGGAGTGTACCAATTTAAAGTCGCTTTCCAAAGTTTTGTACTGTTCTTGCCATCTTGAAAAGAGATTGTTGAATAAATATATATTTACCCGGGTTCATGTCACATTCTGTTTCATTTTTAACGTTGTATCTTTCCTTTCCGTTGTCCAAAGCTACATTTGTTTCAAAGAGGAAAGATATTTTATTTTATTTCTCGTTATTTTTAGAAGCGAATTCCTCCCAGTCTTGAGTATTCAACCCATGGATGAGTGCATTATATCCACATAGCGTTGCTTTGTCTTTTTTTCTTTCAAATAATTAATAAATTTTGTACGCGTATAATTCTTTTTTTTTTTTCTCTTCCAGCAAACGCTTTTTTAATGTTTTTCCAGGACATTTGTTTCAAGCGGTTTCAAATTTTTTCTTGTTATTCACCCACTCCATCTCATGAATTGGCATTCACGGGAATGGAGTGGGTGTATTTCATGGCTGTAATCTAATATTTCATGATTTAATCTGATATCTTCGTCGACGTGGAATTTCATTAGGAAATTAATTCGCCTCTCTACATATGGATTTTTTTTTAACATCCACTAAAATAACACGATGGCGATAGCGTTGTCTTCAACTAACTGGTACCATGAGAGACACAGCAAGTGTTGCTTCTGCGCATGCGCAGTCCCGTTGCTTCCACCAGCCGTTGGGGTTGCATTGGTTGCCAGCAACGTGCCACTGGTGGCACTTGCTTGGATGTCCAGAATTCACGGCGATGCTGCGGGGCCATCAATGGCTCGCCAACTAATAGCGCTGCCACCAACGGACCGCTACCGGGCCGTGAGCGGCAGATTTCAGCCAGCAGTGACCCATCACTGCCAGCTGGAAGGCCAGAAGTTTCCCAGCACTTGTGTTTTTGCTGGGTATCAGCGTCATTACAAGTAATACAACCATGGGCGCCCATACAGGGAGCAAGGGGACGCATTTACCCTCTCCTGGAAAGTGGACCCTGCCTTTTTTGTGCATGGAAGGTACTATTGACATTTTCGGGAAAACACTTATTTTGGTTGCTAATTTCTTCTGTAGAACTTCTGGATGCGCGTTCATGCAGAAAAAAATAGGAAAAACGATGGAAATTTACAGTAGAAAGAAAGTAATAATAAGATTTCCTTTTGCGTGTTGGAGAACAGCGTACATATGTACAGTATGCGAAAGTATGAAATGAAAAAATACATTGTCCTGTGTGCTATAAGCAGTCGTCCGTCCCTAATTTAGGGAAACTGGGTCCAGTAGGGAAGAGAGAAAGAGAGAGAGAGAGAGAGCACCGCGGTAAGAAAAACAAAACACCCATGCCTCACCGGGATTCGAACCCGGACCCATTTCGGACGAATGCTCAGGATCCACCACTTAGACCACTGCGCCACCTGGGTGGCCGTATATTGTTCTATGCGACACCTACTAAAAACTGGACAAAGATCTCTCGGAAATTATTCCAAGGAATTTGTCTTGATTGTATTTTTTCCTTCTTGATAACCAATTGAGTGATTTCTGGGATTCAGTGGCGCAAGTGATTAAAATAATCAAAAGAACTTTCCTTATTGTCCTGCCGCACTTCGACTAATTTCATTTATCAAATATTTTTTGTATGTTTTTCTTGGGTGTGGGGGGGGAGTGGTGGAGTTAACGACCATTGAAAGCATTACGGTAGGCTATAATCAGTCGTCCGTCTCTAATTTAGTGCTACTGGTTCCAGGGAAGGAGAGAGCCAGTACCATAAGCCAAATGCGACATCCATGCCTCACTGGATTCGAACATGAACCCATGTCGGACGAATGGTCAGAAGCCGACGCTTATGTATTGTAGTTTTTGTGCCTTCTGGTTTCCAGTTAAATTTACGTGTTGAGAGTGTGGTAAACACGGTTAGATCTCAAGGGTATGAGGAAAGAAAACAAGGGAGGCTTCCCATTTCCGCAAGAATACCAATTTTTACCCTACACACCCCCTTCACCCCACCCCTGAACTGGTGCCCCAATTCCACGTGAGTTTTACGGATCAAATGATCATATGTAGAGGATTTTAGGAAGGGAGTGTCTGACCCCAAGTCTTAAACAACCCTTGGAAATAGGAAGCTAGGAGATTTGGGCTAGAGTTCCCGATAGGAAAGTGACACGGAAGCGAAGTAGAAAGGAGGAGGAAGGCGCCCTTATTTATTACCGGGGGGGGGGGGGGGCAGTACTCGAGGTCCGACGGCTTAACGTGCCCATCCGACGGACGGCGGAGATTTAGTGGATCGAGCGTTCGTACCTGCCTGGGATCGAACCTGGGGTCCTTTCCGTGGTAGTCACGAACGTTGCCCACTAGGCCACCCGCGGCCCGTGAGTTTTACGGAGCGATTCCCCATGGTTTTTATACCCCAATTCCGCATGGGTTTTACAGCCAGAAGTTTCTGTGGAAGTGCGTACTGTATATGTTGTGTCAATGAGAAAGTATTTGTTGTGTATTGTATATGTTGTGTCAATGAGAAGTTTCTATGGAAGTCCGCGTAAGTGCGTACTGTGTATGTTCAGTCAATGAGAAAGTGCACAACGGATAAATAATCCCCACTCGGAGAAATAAATTTTATTTCTTTGCTGGAGGTGGTGTGTAATTGGGCGATCAGATCGGAGGGGTGGGGGTAAAAATCTGTATTCTTGCGGAAATGGGCGACCTCCATAACAAGAAGGCACAGAGATATTTGTATACGTTATTCGTAGTTACAATTTGCGTTTGCCCCTCTCATTGAAATTAAGTTATTGGCGCCCAATGAGTGCAACCCGATGTGCGGTTTCTTTTAAACTCAAATGATGTTATAAGTTCCGAGTGATTTTCCAGATCCGTCGTTACACATTTTAAGCAAACATTAAGCCAGTATTATTGCTGTGAGGGTTGCAGTTTTTAATCACAGAGGCTTGCAAAACGAGCATAGTTTCGGATTCATAATTGAACCGCATCCTCTTGCCGCAACAGCGGTAGCCAAGAGCGGAAGGACCGGCGAGCTCGGCTGATTCCGACGATAATAAATAAAAAAGAATCCCTTTCAAACGTGGGCTATGCATCCATCCTCGTGCCTCTCAGACGTAAGTTGCTCTTTCATTGGAAAACACGTCGCAAAGACTCCGGACCCAATCGTCGGTAGTCAGGGAAGACAGCGCCATCATCCGTCACCGGCACACTCGCACTCACTTCGTCTGACACCACCACCATCAGCGACAAGGGGGAGGGAGGCACGAAAGGGGTGGAAAAAGCTGCGGGGGAGGTGGGAAACGATGTTGGCTGAGAGTGGGGGGGGAGAGGAGGAGGAGGAAAAGATAAGGGGTGATAGGGGGAATCGATCGGCAATCTTGACGAGATGGCCCCCACCCTACATTGCATCTCCCGCCGGCAACAGTCGGCAGCAGAGACGGGAAGCCGACCGTTAAAACTGCGCGGAGGATCCGCCCGACTCCTAGCAAAGAGGTGAGAGGCTTTTCTTTTTTTTTTTTTTTTTTTTTTTTTCGTTCTCTTTGAGGTTGCCGCTGCCAATTTCCCCTCTCTTGCCGTCCCACGTGACCTGCAGGATAGAGAAGTGGCGAACTACCAGATATAAGAAAAAAAAAAAAGAGAGAGAGAGAAGCGAAAACGTGAGCAAGATCCTCTTTTTTTCTTTCTTTTACTTTTTTCTTTCCGTATCTTTTTTTTTTTTTTTCAGTTTTCTGTTCTTTTTATTTTTTCCTCGGCATTGCGAAGTATTTATCGCTTACTTTATTCTGTCAGTGGCATCATTCACATCATCGGCAGGTGTAAACCATTTCTGATGCTCCGGGCTCAGGCGAAGTCTAACGCGGTTGTTGAACGAGACGCAACGCAAACTGCGCTAATACAACGCGCGTTGAAAACTAAAGCTAGCAAAAATAAGCAGTTTCAACGGTTATACAGGGTGCCCATAAGTAATTACCCGATGTAAGCATGTTATAAATTTTAAATGAACATTGTACATTAAACACAGTTTCAAATAGAAATTAATAAGCATACTAAGTTTTGATACATAGTTCATGAAATTAATCAACTACTAGACGAAACCCGTCGGAATCGACGGTTAGTTTTTTTTTTTTATTTCTGAAAAGAATAAACTTATATGAAACAACAAATCTAAACTTTATGTGATCGACAAATTTATTTAACCACTTTAGTAATTTTTTTTTTTTTTTTTTTTTGACTGAAGGTTTAACGACCACAGTGAGCAACTCAATGGGCTGTAAGCAGTCGCCCGTCCCTAATTCAGGGTCACTGGCTCCTGGGAAGGGAGAGAGCCAGTACCGTAAGACAAACACAACATCCATGCCTCACTGAGATTCGTACCCGGACCCTTCACGAACGAATCATCATAAGCCAGCGCTTAGACCACTGTGCCACCGGGGCGCCCAGGTTCGTGATGAGCATCACGACTCTACCCTTTTTCTGTCGTAAAATGTGAGGCGGAAGTCCACTTATCGCTATCGTGTGCAAAAATTCAACTGGCTAGCGCACTCTTTCACTCTCATCTTCAGTCACAACTGTGTTTGTAAATGTTGTCGGAATGAGATTCGCGTTGAGAATACCCTTCACCCGTCGGAATCGACGGTTAGTTTCTTTGTTGTTGTTTTTTTGAAAAGAGTAAACTCATATGAAACAACAAATGTAAACTTTATTTAATTGACAAATTCATTCAACCACTTCAGTAAAGACAATAGTTCATGTTCGTGATTTTTTTTTTTTTTTGGCTGAAGTTTTAACGACCATTGTGAGCAACTGAATGGGCTATGGGCTATAAGCAGTCCGTAATATTTTCACTAACAATGGTCAACGGAATGTTTATTTACATCTTTACATAATGGGAAACGTCTTACCTACGTGAATAAACTCGATCGAATGAATGTTAAATTGTATATATACATCACACAGTCCAACGGCATAACGCAATCAGGTCTTCGAGAGTGTTCGCTGTTCCGATGAGAAGAACTTTGATACGAATGCCTGCGAGCGTTGCTTTGCGCAACGGTTCGCTCAGAAAAGACTTCGGACTTTGGACTATCTCAGCCCCTCCATGTGTCCGCCTTCAACAGCGCGTGAGTCAACCGCAGGCGATCGAATGTCAACCGCACGCTTCTCCTATAGACTTTACATGGGAACTTTGCCACCCCACAACACCCGAACCGTTGCCCCAATCTGATTTTTCTCTTCTACTGGCACATCTACATGGTACGACCTTTATTTGATAGCTCAACCATATCTTTACGTTCATCCGCTCTCATAAAATAGGACTCACAGTAAAAAACCTTATAGAATTAATATATAGATGCTTGCAACCATAGTGCCACGAAAACTGTTTCCACAATATTCTGTTGCATAGGAGGTTGGAATTTTTCGTCACCGAAAATGTAATACGAGTAGGAGGTCTTTCTTTGTGATCATTGTAGCAGTCAGCGTGGAAAATTTCTTCACAGTAATTTCAAGATGCTATCGGCCGGCAATAAAAATTGGTAGGGTTAAAAACAGTTTTCCCAGAGCAATCGAGTATTGTACATACATACCGGCCACTGAATTAGAAATCTTTATGCAGATGTGCGTAAACGTCACTTACCGTATATGCAAAATACGTGGTCACACCACGTGATCTAGGCAACTGTTTAAGATTTCTGTTCGTTGCTCGTCAGTTGTGTTGCTCCAATGGGTAAAGCAAAAGATCTTTCGGAGTTTGATATAGGGTTTATTGTGGGTGCCAGTTTGGATGGAGCGACGATTTTGAAAACAGAACAGGCTAGTTTCTCAAAAGGTAAAATATCCCGTGTCTTTAATCAGTGAAAAAAATAATCTGCATTGCTTGTCTAAGAGGCATAAGTGTGGCACGACGACAATCTGTCAGGAACGAAATCGCCATCGTCTGAGAAGGCTTGTACGGAGAAACAGGACTTACTGTTTGCAGCAGTTTTCCAAGCATTCAATAAAATGCTCCTCCCGACCAATATCTCAAAGAATTGAAGATGATCGGTATTGGCAGTCCCATGCCAAACGGAAAGCACTGATTTCTGCGAAGAACCGAAAAGTTTAGAGTGGTGTCAGGGAACCCTGACTGGACACTGAAAGACTGGAAATAATTCATGTGACACCTCGTCTTATTGAAACAAGATGTCATCTTGCATTTCCTGAAGCTGTGATAAAACGAATTATTCCGACATATCAAGATAAACAATATCGCTTGCTGTCTTTTCGCTAGAAAAGAATGTATAACGTATAATCTAATTAAATTTTTCTTTTTGGTTCCTGTTATTTATATATTAATTCAATAAGGTGTTTTACTGTGAGTCCTATTTTGAGAGAACGGCTGAACGTAAAGATATGGTTGAGGTATCAAAATGAAGGTCTTACCACGTAGATGTGCCAGTCAAAGTGAAAAATGAGATTGAGGCAACGGTTCGGGCGTTGTGGGGCGGCAAATTTCCCAAGTAAAGTATATGGGAGAAGCGTGCTGTTGACATTTGATCGCCTGCGGTTGATTCACGCGCTGTTGAAGGCGGCAGCAAGGAGGGACAGAGATAGCCCAGAGTCCGAAGTCTTCTCTTTTCTGAGCGAACCGTTGCGCAAAGCAACACTAACAGGCATTCGTATCAAAGTTCTTCTCGTGGGAACAGCGAAGACTCTCGAAAACCTGATTGCGTTATGCCGTTGGACTGTGTGATTTATATATACAATTTAATATTCATTCGATCCAGGGTATTCACGTAGATAAAACGTTTCCCATTATGCAAAGATGTAAATAAACATTCCATTGACCATTGTTAGTGAAAATATTTAGAATGTACATATTTGAGTTCCGCCATCTGTATCTTATTCTATAAGGTTTTCTACTGTCAGACCTATTTTGAGAGAAACGCTGAACGTAAAAATATGGTTCAGGTATCAAAATAAAGGTCTTACCATGTAGATGTGTCAGTCGAAAAGAAAACTGAGATTGGGGCAACGGTTCGGGCGTGCCAGGTCGGCAAAGTTCCCATGTAAAGTCTATGGGAGAAGCGTGCGGCCCGTATCTACATCAGGCGCTCAGTTCAGTGTTAGACTTCGTGTGAGCATGGTCTTTATCAGTCCTAAAGTAAGTACATACTTTATTACATATTTACCCTTAACAGAATGTCTCTCCCACAGAAAAATAAAATAAAATAAAACGTAAGAGTCTTACTGGAAGGCGTGAGCGACCAATGGATCGCAACTATATGTCTCAGACAAAATCAAAAGTATTCGCAACGCGAATCTCATTCCAACAACATTTACAAACAGAGTTGTGAATGAAGATGTGAGGTTTTTTTTTTTTTTTTTTTGATTGGAGGTTTAACGACCACCGTGAGCAACTCAATGGGCTATAAGCAGTCGCCCGTCCCTAATTTAGGGTCACTGGTTCAAGGGAAGGGAAAGAGCCAGTGCCGTAAGACAAACACAACATCCATGCCTCACCGGGTTTCGAACCCGGACCCCTTTCGGACGAATGAGCAGAGGCCATCGCTTAGACCACTGCGCCACCGGGGCGGCGAAGATGAGAGTGAAAGAGTGCGCTATCCAGTTGAATTTTTGCACACGATCGAGATGAGTGGACTTCCGCCTCACATTTTACGACTGAAAACGGGTGCAGTCGTGATGCTTATCACGAACCTGGCCGCCCCTGTGGCGCAGTGGTCTAAGCGCTGGCTTATGATGATTCGTTAGTAGAGGATCCGGGTTCGAAACATGGATGTTGTGTTGTCTTTAGGCACTGGCGCTCTCCCTTTCCTGAAACCAGTGACCCTAAATTACGGGCGGACGACTTCTTATAGCCCATTGGGTTGCTAACGGTGGTCGTTAAACCTACAGTCAAAAAAAAAAAAATCGCGAACCTGGATTTTTGTTTTCACTGAAGTAGTTGAATGAATTTGTCAATCAAATAAAGTTTAGATTTGTGGTTTCATATGAGTTTAATATTTTACAAAAAAAAAAAAAGTCTGACCATCGATTCCGACGGGTTTTGTCTAGTCTTATGTACAATTGATTTATTTTCCTTAAGCGTTTTCTGAACTTAATGCTACATTTTTCTCGCGCTGAATGTTTTCATGGCAACCTGATTTGAGGTCAACGTTGAATGACGTATGTTAACAAGATAGATAGGAGTGATGTTTACGATATATCCGAGATCTCGTTAGAAGCCGGGTAGATTGTGAGATCGACGTAATTTCTTTGGAGAGAGACTGATTAGAGAGTTCCGTTTGCGTGGATATTCTATGATTAGAGAGTTACATCAATAAGACGCCAGAAAAATTCTGAATTTCAGAAACCTTTCCGCAGTTCTTTTATTATATTAATGGTAAATTGACGTTTCTAAGAGGTGTTAACGGCAAATTCTCAATTTTCAGAAACTGCTCAGTAATTCCTCCCGTATATTAATAGAAACTTCTGTTCTCATTTTTTTCCGTCTCTGTACGACGCAAAAATTCCAGTAATAGGAACGATTTACGGGAATACTTGAGGTTTGATTAACTTTAAATTGATTGTAGGATGTATATACACTGAAGAGCAATTGAATTAGAGAAACCTGTCTAGTAACGTATAGCACCACCTTTCGCTCTGATGACGGCGGCGATTTGTCTCGGCATGGACTCGACAAGACAGTGGAAGCGTTGGGAAGCCATACGGATCCACGACCCCTGAACAAGCTCCCACAGTTCACGAATATTTGATGGAGGGGGGTCAGAGCCTCGAACATCTCTCTCGATAACATCCCAGATGTGCGAGATGGGATTGAGATCAGGTGACCTAGCTGGCCAAGAAAGCGAATTCACGTCGGTGGAGTGTTCATCCAACTATTCGGATACAATTCGGGAGCGATGGCACGGTGCATTGTCTTGTTGCAGGATGAGGTCCCCTGTGGGATGTTGAAGACGCACAAACGGGAGCAAATGGTCTTCCAGGATATCCCGGTAACATTGACCTGTGAGGAACGCTGTCACACGTACCAGGGGTCCCCTTTCAGTCCACGTAAACAGTCCCCAGACGAGAATACCACCCCCACTAGCTTGAAGAGTACCCTGCTGGCAAGAATAATCCATCGCTTCATGTGGTTTGCGCCGTACTCGTATCCTGCCATCCACATGTACCAACGTGAATCTCGACTCATCAGTCCAGGCAACATTTTCCCACATGTCTAGGGTCCAGTGGCGATGTTCCGGCGCCCATGCTGATCTTCGCACCCTGTGATGTGCGGTCAGCAGCGGTACCCTCGTGGGACGATGGCTTCTGTACCCCATAGCGTGGAGATGATTCTGGATGGTGTGGATGCTTACACGTTTTTGTGCACCAGCGTTAAATTGCCGAGTGATTTCTTGCACTGTGGCCCGTCTATCCGCTGTTACAATGCGAGCTAGCCGACGATGACCCCGCTCATCCACACGTTGTTGTCCACGGGAGTTGGCCCTTGCAGTGATGGTTTTACCGGATTCGATGTACTCACGGTGCACCCGTGACACAGTGGCTCGTGAAAATCAAAGTGCCTGCACGACTTCCGATATGGAGTGACCCATTCATTGGGCCCCGACAATTTGCCCACGATCAAATGCGCTTAGATCCTTCGTCTTACCCATACTGTGTCCGACTCTTTCTGATTCCCGTCGCATCACTCCTTATATTGTCGGATCGCTGCATACGTCATGACGTTACCGTTTAAAGGGCCGCCCACAGCGCCACATTTGCATAACGCCTGCTGTCTCTAATTCAATTGCTCTTCAGTGTATGTATCAGTCTGCAGAAAAAGCTTTTATAGCTAGCAAAAGTAAATTTTATATTCAGGAGCTTTGTGAATAATACTATAAAGCAATACATTTAACTTTTACTTAAAAAATAATGGAATGTCACTGTCAGTTTAAAAAGATCTCGGGTTCCAAAGTATTCTGTTACTTCGAAAAATCACGATGAAGAAAATTACTTAATTTGTAGTAAGTCCTCTTAGAGAAAAAAATTACTACAAAGGTATTCAGAACAATAAAAATAAAATGACTAATTCACCTGCATTAATAGCAAAAAAAAAAAAAATCGTCATCGGGAAATTTAAGTTGCCACTCACACGCAAGTGCTCGAGGTGAGGAGTTCTTCCTCAGCGGTAAGGCCCGCGCTTCCTGTTCCGGAGGTTGCTGTTTCAAATACCACTACAGACAGGTAAGCTCGTTGCCTTCGAACGTAGGGAAAGAAACTGACAGAAAAGAGCGAAATTTCAGAAAAAATACGGGAACACGGATTTTTCTGAAGTAACCGTTTACTTAAAATGAAATTTCGTTAAAAGACGGATACTTACCGGTAACTTTGGTGCATGTTGTTTTTACAAATTTTCCGTGAATTCACACCACTTATTTTTTACGGTGTTTATGGGCGGTGGAACCCAATAATTTAAGGGAGGGGAGGGGGAGGGGCTTGAGTTCCAACTTCTCCGAGAGTTAAAGCAATTAAAGAAAAGCAGTAACATGTGTGTATCATCAACCACTATCAATCCACTGCTGGATGAAGGTCTCCCCAAGTTTCTTCCACAGCTTTCTCTCTTGAGCATGTCTCTTCCATATCACTTTCGGGTGCTTTCGAATTTCATCTATCCATTTTCCAGGTTGCCTTTTTCTGGGTCTTCTGCTGCCTTTGGTATCCAATTTAATGTTTCAGTTGTTCAAGAGTAGCCAGTTCTTCTAGCAATATATCCAACCAATTGCCACTTCAGATTTCTTTAACGATCTTTTTCAAAGTGAAAAATACAACGTTGGGTTAATTAACTATTCAACTTATCGTGGTAACGGTCTCCAGGAAATCTTTTAAAAAACAAAACAAAAAGGAAAACGTCAAATCATATGTGAACCACAGATTTTTGAGACATTTCGTAGAAAGTGTCCCAGTGAATGGCGACCATGAATTTGCAAGGAAGATCCAGCCCCACCGTGTCCCCTACCTTACGTCGCCCGTGTGCAGTGATGTATTCAGGCATCCTTTCGGGGGTGCTTAGCCCCCCTCCCAATTAGTGAACGCCCCTTAGGTTTTTGGGTGATCTTCCCTTATATTCAGTCTAATTATTTTTGTTTATTTATGAATACTAAGAGAAATTAATTTAAAAAAATAAGGAAACGAGGGAAATTATTATAATAAAAAATGCATCCACATAGACTCAGTAGCAGTAAGATTATACTAAGTTTTAAACTAATTTCTTTATTTTATGCACTAAAGCTACCATCGGCATGTATGCTTATGTTTTCTAAATCCGACGAGTCAGTGCAGCCAATAATGTACAAAGTACCTCGACAAAAAGAAATACGAAATTTTCATTGTTAAAAAGAGCCTTTAATGACTTCACACATAGTTTTAACTCTTTAAATAACATTTTAATTAAAAAACGTAGCTCAGAAATCAGAGTAGTTATGAAAATATATCTACTCTAGTGTAGAATTTGTTGCTCTAGATGAGAATGCTTTTGTAATTTTGTTTATTAAATAGAACAATTGTCCATATTAAAAATCTATTATGAAATCCTACCGAAATTACTTAATACTTTCTCTGGATAAAAACCAGGAGGGTTGAAAACTAGTTGATCTTGATCATATATGCAAGAGGGGAAACAAGGAAACTAGATATTGTTTCACAATTCTGTAAATTTTTTAAAGCCTTTTTTATTTGGCAGTTAAGTTTACTGTGCATTTGTAATTACCAACAGCATGCTGTTGGCACTGCATTACATTATATTTTGGAAGCTGGCATTCAGCTAAATTTCAGTCTTCTGTATACTAACTTCCCGTGTATATGGTTAAGCTCAGTGTAGCTAATGTGACGTTAGGGCTTCCAATACAACAAAATAAGTGCTACCTAATTTTTAAGAAAAGTAAATCATTGAAAATTTCCATAAAAAGTTGTTCATTCAAAGTTAGTTTCAAATGGTTAATTAGGTTTTTTAATAAATGTTGTTCATTAAAGTTAGTTTCAAATAGTTAATTATTTTTTTCATAAATGTTCATTAAAGTTAGTTTCAAATGGTCAATTCGTTTTGTTTTTTTTTACTACTAAATGCTAATCTAAATACTCTAAAAGGGGCTGAAACCAAGTGCCAGTGGAATGGTTTACACAGTACGTTTTCAGGTAACACTGTAATGATTCCTTAACAATCAGAAACACGCTTGTAGTAGGGCATGGATATTTTTGCCACTTCTGATGTTTTGGGGAGGGGGGGGGTTCTCCAGCACAGCGTTATCTTATTAGCATCCTCAATATTTTACACCACCGCATGGTGAAATCCATGATGCATTACTGAATTAAAATAAAGGTTTTACATTTTTAATCACTTGTAGGTGTAGATTTCTTGGAATTTGCATTTGCGATATACGAGCATAAGAAATTTCTTATACTCTATTTAAAATTTTGTTATATGTATTAATGTATATACTGTATAAATAAGTAAATTGGGATTATATATACTGTATATATAATTAGTCGACAAGTTTCAGCCCCCTCGAAATTTGTAAATGCCCCCCCCAGGAAAGAACTCTCTGAATGCAACGCTGCCCGTGTGTGTTCTGTATGATTAGAATTCAATTTTGATGTTGTATGAATAGAGTTCATGTTGAATGCTATGCTTCATTAATGATAAAATTAAAGCTTTAAATTGCTGTTCTGTTATAAGCAGTTACGGTATTCGGATACTGACGAGATAGTCGATTGATTACGAAATGAAGTTATGTGCAACGCATCTTATTATGGGCTAATAAACTGTGGATTATAAGTGACAGAGATAATTAAAGAGAAAATCTATAAGTGCAGAGGATGTTTGCACATTTTAAGAACGATTTCCCAGCAATATAATTAATAGTTAAAATAAAATTACTTCCTCCTTAAATGTTCCATCTAATAGCCCTTTCTCTGTACTATGAACCTACATCTAGATTTCCAAGATGACAGGGCATTTCTTAAAATTTGTAGCGGTTTCTTATTCACCCCTTTTCCACTGCTTTCCGTAATCGAATCATTGTTTTAAGTCTACGTTTAGAATGCGCTCTTCTTAACAGTCCGAAGACACAATAGTCCGTTGGTGACTGACACATCAAGGCACCTTCAAAGAATATGAGTAAAAGGTATAGACTTGATACCTGTCCCTTTTTTAATTTTTTCAAGAAACTGAGTGGTAGATTCGGATGTATGACTGGCAGCCTTATCCTGACGAGTTCTACTCTTTGAAGGCTCTGTCGATAAAGGAATAGTATTTCCTCTTTAAATACAGGAGCTAATGAATTATTTTAGTAATATGTAAAATTGATTTTAACATTCTTTTCAAGTTTTCCTAACTTCAGTTTTCCATCGTGCGAGAAACCAGTAATAATCATGAATCTCCTACTGAAACTTACTTTGGATTCTTGGAACCAAGTTTGTAAGTTTATTTCTGCTCTTTTGCGATAGTAAATCGACCTTTTTTGTTACAGTCGTTTAGGTAAATCCATGCTTCATCAATAGTCACAACAATTTCCATCTGTCTCCGGCTAAGTGGTTTTTCGTAAAGAAGCCTACACCGTGTTCTGCGCTCAGCGACGTGCCGAGGCAAAAAGTAGTGTACATGTTTTGGGGTTTTGTTTGTTTTTCAGATTCAAACATTTGTTTACAGTTGATACAGAGATTTTAACGATATAACGATTGCTCTTCTGGTCGAGGTTTTCTTTTAAAACCAGAGACCTTACTTTTGAAACAGCCGTAAAAGTACGTACCCTCTTTGGATATCCGTTAGGTGTTATTTTTTCTGTTGAAAGCAATGTTTGACTATTTTCTTTCCATTATTAATACTGTTGCTTATTTTAAATTTAGAAATGCTAATTCCATGATTTTCACAGCGTTTTTTTAATTACAGAATATTAATATTTCTTAAAATAGTACTAGTGATCCGAGTTTCTTGGCGTAGAATATGAATCAAAGTTTCCAAGCTTTCGCACATCAACCAGATGGCCTTTTCAAGGAAAGTAGACAGCTAACTGCAAACTGGATAATGGAACACTTCAACAATTTGAACGTGGTGACTTGACTAGACAATAAATGAATAGGCGCAAATCTGATCAGATATTCGAAAAAACGAGGTCACGTTGAATGAGGCAGGTGTTCATGCAATCCCACTACAATATCCGGACGGCTCCAGGCGATACTACATCGGAATGACCAAACGTTCGTTTGCAATTTGAATCAACGAACATAAAAGGGATACAAAAGACGGTAAAATAACCACTGCCCTATCAAGAGAGGTCAAGTTCAAGTCCGCTGATCCTATGTGGAATGATATCAAGAAATTAGCTTCATACTCCACACCTAAATCTACTGCCGTTCGCGAAACCTTGGGAATCTTGACCAGCAGCGAGGCTTGCAATGACAGCGTCCCTCTCGAGTTGCCACGCATTTGGAATCAATTTTTAAAATAATGCTGCGTTTTCTACCACAGTACCGCGCGCCCAACCAACGTGACCTCGTTTCTTCGAATGTCTGATCACATTTGCGCCTATTCATTTATTGTTTAGTCAAGTCACGACGTTCAAATTGTTGAAGTGTTCCATTATCCAGTTTGCAGTTAGCTGCCTACTTTCCTTGAAAAAGCCATCTGGTTGATGTGCGAAAGCTTGGAAACTTTGATTTATATTCTACGCCAAGAAATTCGAATCACTAGTACTATTTTAAGGGCAATTGGTGTACAGTTCCTTGTTATTAATTATGAATATTTCTCTTCGTAATGAGCAAAAACATAACCTTTTATCCACAGCTTCTTTACGCGCGCCATTTTCTTAGCAGACGATATTTAACTGCAGGCCAGCTTTATTTCTTTGAACTTCTTTTATTTGCTGTAATTTCTTATCAGAAAAGTTCTAAAGATGTGTGAACATCTTCTGTCGACAAATTTTGAAGATGACAATCCGATTTTTGGTGTAAATGTGACAAGGATATTAAGTCAGATAATATCCGAAAACTTGAAAAATTTCATCGTCCTGGAGCGGGACTCGAACCCGCGTCTCCCAGATAGCACCCGAATATGCTAACCACTACACCACCCAGAACGACCAAGTCTCAAGTTTCCGATTAATTTGAATATAACCATCACTTCTGCAGCCTTTTTTTTTTCTTTTTTTGATTGAAGGTTTAACGACCACCGTGAGCAACTCAATGGGCTATAAGCAGTCGCTCGTCCCTAATGTAGGGTCACTGGTTCCAGGGACGGGAGAAGGCCAGTGCCGTAAGACAAACACAACATCCATGCCTCACGGGATTCGAACCCGGACCCCTTTCGGACATATGATCAGAAGCCATCGCTTAGACCACTGCGCCACCGGGGCGGCGACCTTGTTTTCACTGAGTCTAGATGTATTCTTGAACTGACATTTCTGTGCTTGATTAAGAACATTTCCAGCTGTTAAGTTTTGACCTGTCCGGGGTTTCAATGAAGACAAATCAGTTATGATAACTTAGCAAGCTTCACAGAGAAGCAGTTTGCTTCAACAGGTGTTGAGTTTTAAACTGTATTCAGATAGTACTTCGCAGTAAGTTCATGATGGGAAAACTGTTAGAAGCCGCATGCAATTGCTATAACCAACAAAAACAGGAAACAAAAAAATCTGGGCCCTATTATCCTGTTAGGCATGACATCCTACCAGGCATTTATTTATGGACAGCTTCTCTCATACTCGCGTATAGCATGTGGGGGCTCAGAAACCCGTATTCGAATGTACTGACACTTTAAGTGTTGCTTCGTCCGAAAATATTACATGTTGTATAAACGTGTTATCGGTATCAATATTATCCAAAAATACCACAGCGAATTACATCCGTTTAGGTTTGTGTCACTGGGGTTTTGGAGATTTTAAAGGATTTTTGGTATTAACTCATTGTCATGTATGGTCAGCCGGCAAGGGAGTCTTCGAAGGGATTTCAATGATGGCAACTGCCATTAGACGTTGTAAGTTGTAAAGCAGTATTCACTGGCAGCCTTTCTTAAAATCGTTTTATTAGCCTACGCTGCTACATGTGCATTGTCATCCAAGGCGATTGGGTACGAGCGTGATTGTTTTATTGCATCAGACGCTTTGCCCTTGGAGCCAGGACGGACACACAAGGGGAGAAGAAGTTAAAAACTCGGAGATGGGAGAAGACGTTAAAGGGCGAGCGAGGAAAGAGGTTGAGTGGAAGATGTCCTTGGAACTGGGAAGCGCGAGTGAGTAATAAGAAAATGAAATAGAAGAGAAATTAGGCAGAATCATACCAATGAGTGAGAGAGAGCGAATACTTTACTCATGATCTAAGATCAATGCGGGGTGATATGCACGTATGACGTATGAGTTAACAAACAATTTGATGCAGTAATCTTCTCAACTATTGATTTGCTTCGTATTTTCCGCAGTGAGTTGCAACAAGGCATAAACAATGGAACCCTGAAACAGACCTCGTAGGTGGAGCAGGAACGAAATCAGGATGGCGACGTGTGGGCGAGCATGATTTTGGCTAGGGCAGGTTTGATAGCAATTGTATTTACAATACACTGAAGGAATATATTGTTGCAGCCCCGGTGGCGCTGTGGTCTAAGCGATGGCTTTTGATCATTCGTCCAAGTCGGGCCCGGGTTCGAATCCCGATGAGGCATGGATGTTGTGTTTGTTTGGCATAGATGTTTCTCCGTTCCCTGGAACCAGTGGCCCTAAATTAGGGACGAGAGACTGCTTATCGCTCATTGAGTTGCTCACAGTGGTCGTTAAACCTCAAAAGAAAGTATTGTTAATGCTTTTTACTACAGGCTGCAAAGGAATTCGTGCATACCTCCTTGGACACGCACACCCATCTGGATCTGACTAGTTATGCGACTGGCAAGCCAACAAGATAACATAACGATGACTGGTGGGTTAGTGGTGAAAGATACAAGTGCTAGTAGAATGTCGCCTCCAACTTTTTTTTTCTTGCTGTGAATGCATTGCTTTAAGTGCTTTTCAAATTTCCATTTCAGCTTATGAAAACAGAACTGTATTTGAACAATTTCTTTAAAGAATTTTTTTTTTTTACCGAAATAAAATTTTAACGTCGTGACCCGCAGACACTATACCTTTCCCCTCTTGAACTCCCTTCCTTCAACCCACACAACCTTGCCTTGCATTTCCCTTTCTCTAAAGCAGTTGTCAGCCACGTCCAACTTGAGGTCTGCAAGGGCCCTGGCCGGGCCGGGCCTTTGCTCACTTCTAAGTTGGGAAAACGGGCCGGGCCCGGGCCTTCAATATTTAATGTAAAACAGACACCGGCCGAGCAGGATTTTTTTTTTTATGAGCAAAACAATCGCTGTACGGCGCCTTTCTCGTTTGGAAAACTCGCAACATACAGCAGCAGGAAAGATTGAATAATTTCCGCTGTTAGAAAAGATAGAAGTTTTACGACATCCTCCCCTCCTACAAAACAATTGGAGTGGGCAGCTCCCTTAGTTTTTCAATGTGAATATGGTCTCCTCTCTCTCTCTCTCTCTCTCTCTCTCTCTCTCTCTAACTTCCACCCTCCTCTCATGCTTCAGGGCAGGCTATTAACTGCAGCATTTTTAAACCAAACCACACGCTCGCAGACGATCTTTTTTATTGTACTGGTCGGCGTCACTTTGTTCTCAAGATGTGTGAGAAGCTGTTAAGTTGTCTTAAATGACACGGGAGAAATGGGCTGGGAGAGACTTATTTCTGTGTATTCATCTGTGACGTATTTTCCCCATTTGTACTCTCAGGGAGTCAGCAGATGGCAAATGAACCCTTAGGTATCCCAGCCCAGCCGTTTTCAAAACTTCTGTGACACTGGTTAGCTGGGCAGTCTGTCGTTGTTTTCCCTTAGCATATGCTCAGTTCAGTGTTGCTGATAAACACCATACTTATTATGCAGTTTAAGAAAGCGAAAGATTTTCGCGAAAAAATCGTTTCCGGAGAATATGTGCTTGTAGACAATGTAAAGTAGGACGATCGGACTCATAATTCTGGATATTTCGTACTTTTCTAATTAACATCCCCCCCACCCCCTCCTTATCCCCAAGGATATTTCGGGTCCTGCGGTAGGCAATGATAATTTGAAAACCCAGAAAATTTGAAAGGCATGGAAATTGTCGTTTACATGCAATATTTTTGAGTATAGAAGCTCCACCCCCTCCTCAGACGTCACGTGACTTATACACAGTCATAGAAATATTTCGAATTAACATTTATTGCAATAGAATACCTGTAGCAATTAAGAAAACGAAAACTGTTCACGAGTAGAATGACCGAGTGCACTAGGTATCAAATTCGTGTTTTAGTAGTTGTTGAAATTTTACGGGGAGGCCCGGACCTTGGAAACAGCAGAAATATACGGCCTGGGCCTTAGACGTGTGGGCTTGAACCGGGCCGGGCTTTCCAAATTAAAGCCCGTGCAGACCTCTACCTCCTACTCCCTTGTTGTCCTGGGGAAGAGCGCCGATGTAGCTTTAGACTCCACTTTCTCTGTCTGAATCTCCAACTTAGTAGCACAAACAAACACCAGAGAAATTAGCAATGACCTCCCTCAGTGAATTCCTATCCACCCTCTTCATTCGTCTGTGGCCATAGTAACGTGAAAAAAGACTTAAACTGTGGATTTGGAAGAAAGGAGAATGGTCCTCCTGATGCTGTTTTGATGATCTTTCTACGGAGAAGTGAACAACGCACTTCTTATGGGGAAATGTGCAGGGGTACCCGACGAAAAACACGACGCTCGTTATTTCTTAACAAAATCCTGATTTTGAAAAAAAAAAAAAAAAATTCAAAATTGGCACACTTTGAACTTAGCGGCAGGGCTCCCCTTCAGTGACGTTCCTGGCTTGGAGAGTTTGCAAAATTTGCGCTTCGTGTGCAAAATATTTTTAGAAAACACTCTCCGGACAGTTGAATGTGGTATTTGAAGCTCCCGAGATACTCGCCTTGCCGATTTGCCTGGACAGCGATGAAATGCTTGACTGATAAATTTCACCCTCACGTCAGCTCCCCTTGACGTTCCTGAGGAGGAATTCTTCAAAACACTAACCGTTGCTATAAAGCGATCATACTGTGACGTCTTCATGGTGGATAACGCACAAAATGCATACGTTAGAATAAAATGCCTTGTGTTGTTGATTTGATCTCGATTAACCGTTTCACACACACCTAGCCTGCACAGATGCTACCCCAGTGGCGCAAAGGTCTAAGCGCTGGCTTTTGATCATTCGTCCGCGATGGGTGTGGGTTCGAATCCCGGTAAGCCACGGATGTTGTGGTTGTCTTATGGCAAAGTATGCCTCCCTTCCCTAAGACCAGTGACCCTAAATTAGGGACGGGGGGCTGCTTATTGCCCATCGAGTTGCTCACGTTGATCGTTAAAACTTCGGTCAAAAGATAAATAAATAAAATAAAGATGCGCGGATAACGCCATTTCTGATGAGAATGTTCGTCAGCTTCTTCTTCTTCACTTTACCGCTGAATTGATCACTTGGATTGTTTAATAAAACGCATTAAGCCATTTAAAGAGTTACTAATGCACATAAACTCAATCGCTTGTTTTTTAAATCCACATCATGACAATTCATCACCACCTTAACACTTCTGGACGCCCTGGGCAGTCACATTTCTCGGGGACCCTGATCTTATATATATAAATAGATAGATAGATCATATCCATGTACTGAGAGAACTAATTGAAAGAACAAGAGAATATGAACTCCCATTATGAATGGCTTTTATTGATTATGAGAAGGTCTTTGATTCCTTGAAACCATCAACAGTAACAATGGCTTTGAAATCCTGTGGTATTGAAAATGCATACATTACCATTATTAACAACATCTATGAAAATGCAAGTGCAAAGGTTCGGATATTTGAGGATACAGCACAGATAAGGATTGGAAAGGGAGTGAGACAAGGTGACATCATATCTCCCAAGTTCTTTAGCAAAATGTCTTTCAATCATTGAACTGGGAAAACAAACGGATAAAAATTAATGGAGATTTCTTAACTCACCTTCATTTTGCTGACTACCCCTTCAGAGCTGCAGAGTATGATCCAAGAACTTGCTGACAAGAGTAAAAAAGTGGGATTAAAAATGAACTTTCAGAAGACAAAAGTGATGTACAATGCTTTTACAAGAAAGGAAAATTTATCGATTGATGGAGAAAAGCTTGAGACAACCGATTCCTACATTTAGCAGATATCGAGTGAGGGTCACATTGATGAAGAAATTAATCGTCGTATAAAACTTGGATGGAGAGCTTTTGGAAGAAACAGTACAATTTTTAAGAGCAGTATGATAGTATGTTTCAAGGGAAAAGTGTTTAATCAATGCATCCTACCAGTGCTTACGCATGGAGCCGAGACATGGACCTTAACTAAAAAAGACATACAAAGACTACAGACAACTCAAAGTAGCATGGAGAGATGCATGCTTGCGGAAACCAGGAAAGATAAGAAGAGGAACTTGTGGATAAGGAAAATGACAGGAGTGGACGACATCATGAGCACAGTGAAATAACTGAAATGGCAATGGGCTGGACATGTTGCCAAAAGAATGGACCACCGATGCACAACCGAAATTTTAGACTGGATTCCGAGGGACAGGAAAAGACCCAGAAGAAGACCCCATGGGAAATGGAAGGATGAACTTGGAAAGTATGCTGGAGTGACGTGGAGGAGACAGGCCCAAGAGAGACAATTATGGAAGAAATTTGGGGGGACCTTCATCCAGCAGTGGATTGATAATGGTTGTTGTTGTTGATTATGATGATGATGATGATATAATGTATATACACACACATACATATATATATATATATACCTGAAACCAATCTCATCCAAAAACAAAAATAAATAATAAAAAAAAATACCTTTTTTTTCTTTTTTTTTTTTACAAACTTACATTCTGAAGACCAAAACGCGCAAAAGGAGCAGTGAAGAATCCTCAGAAACAACAACAAACAAAGCAGAAACTACAACAAAAAAATAAAAATAAAAATAAAAATAAGAAACTTCAAGTCCAACAATCAGGGAGTAAGAAACAAAAGCGGCATGCAGAAAGTGTCGAAAATGTTGAACCTTGGCTTTCTCAAGGACCAGCAAAACTCTGCATTTACTCACTTCCAAAATGACCTAGTTAAAAATGGGTTTCTGCTAAGTCACAGATGCAAATATAATTCCCCAAAAATTACTAAATTAACTGAACCGCTCACAAAGGAGCGGAAACTTTATGATTAAGCATAAAATTAAAAAAAAAAGAATTTTTAGCATACATCTATAACTTAGCTGGCCCGACCCATACTCATCATCGCCCACAAAAACCAGAAACACTTCTGTACAGAGCTCACAAATATTGTGAAAAAGGCTTAGAATTTAGACCCAAGAAACGTGGGAAAAATAACTGCAAAAAAAAAAAAATATATATATATATATATATTCGTCATCGAAGACTGCAGTGTGCTGAACAAGTTCAACACAGGTAGTGACCATAGATTGGTGAGATGTAAGATGCACCTCAACACTAAACTGGAACGTGGCAAGCTCATAAGACAAACAAAATGTATTGACATAACCAACCTTAAAAAACACCATAATACTTTCAAGTTAGAACTGAAGAACAGATTCTCTGCTTTAGAAGGCCTAACATCGAAAGAAGTGGATATTTCGGAAGTTAAAAGAAAAGTAACCAAAGCTCTAATGGAAACAGCAACAAAATTAGCTGGGTCTAAGAACAAGTTGCATGTGAACAAATTATCAGGAAAAACCAAAATGTTGATGCAAAAAAGAAGAGAGATGAGGACAACTAAAGAAGATGTGACTTCCAAAGTGGAATATATAGAGCTATGCAAGACAACACGAAAAAGTATCACTGAAGACGTAAGGAAATTCAACTGTGAGCTAGTGAGGAAAGCAATTGAAAACAACCAAAGCCTTAAGATAGCAAAGGGACATCTCAGTAAGGGAAGAAAACAGATTATGGCTCTGAGAAAAGAAAATGGTTCTATAACAAGAAATAGAGGCGAAATTTTGACAAGAGTGAAAGATTTCTACTCCAAATTATATGAAAGGGATGATACATGTACTCCAGACATCATGAAAGGTACCAGAGTTCTTCCAGTCCTCCCAGCAGAAGTTGCTCATGCAATCAAGAACATGAAGCGGGGGAAAGCTCCAGGAGAAGATGGAATTACTATAGACATCATACAAGAAGCAAGTGGAGAAATCGAAACAGTACTCGCCCAAATTTTCACTCGATGCCCTAATGAAGGGAAGATTCCTGAGGATTGGAACAATGCTACAATGATCCTGCTACATAAAAAAGGTGACATTGAGGATCTCAGGAACTACAGACCTATCAGCCTTCTATCAGTGGTTTATAAAATCTTCACTAAAGTTCTTTCACACCGCTTGAAGGTAACACTGGACATGGCTCAACCGAGAGAACAAGCTGGATTCAGGAGTGGCTACAGCACAATAGATCATATCCACGTACTGAGAGAACTAATTGAAAGAGCGAGGGAATATGAACTTCCATTGTGCATGGCTTTTATCGATTATGAAAAAGCCTTTGATTCGGTGAAACCATCAGCAGTTACCACGGCTCTGAAATCCTGCGGTATTGAAGATGCATACATTAATATTATTAATAACATCTATGAAAATGCAAGTGCAAAGATTCGGCTGTTTGAAAATACAACACACATAAAAATTGGAAAGGGAGTAAGACAAGGTGACATCATATCTCCGAAGCTCTTTAATGCCACATTGGAAAATGTCTTTCAATCACTGAAGTGGGAAAACAAAGGGATAAAGATTAATGGAGATTATCTAACCCACCTTCGTTTTGCTGATGACGTAGTCATTTTTGCAACTACCCCATCAGAGCTGCAGAGTATGATCCAGGAACTTGCTGACAAGAGTAAAGAAGTGGGATTAAAAATGAACTTTCAGAAGACAAAAGTGATGTTCAATGCTTTTACAAGAAATGAAGATTTATCGATTGATGGAGAAAAACTGGAGATAACAGATACGTATGTTTATCTTGGACAGCAGATATCAAGTGAGGGTCACATTGATGAAGAAATTAATCGGCGTACAAAACTTGCCTGGAGAGCTTTTGGAAGAAACAGCATAATTTTCAAGAGCAATATGCCATTATGTCTTAAAAGAAAAGTGTTTGATCAATGCATCCTTCCAGTGCTTACGTATGGTGCAGAGACGTGGACCTTAACTAAAAGAGACATACAAAGGCTGCAGACAACTCAAAGAAGCATGGAGAGGTGCATGCTTGGTATAACCAGGAGAGATAAGAAGAGAAACTCGTGGATCCGAAAAATGACGAGAGTGGAAGACATCATGATCAGGGTTAAATCCCTGAAATGGCAATGGGCTGGACATACTGCCAGAAGGACAGACCATAGATGGACAGCCGAAATTTTAGATTGGATTCCAAGGGACAGGAAAAGACCCAGAAAAAGACCACATGGGAGATGGGTGGATGAAATTCGTAAATATGCGGGAGTGACATGGAGGAGACTGGCACAAGACAGACCGTTGTGGAGGAAACTTGGGGAGACCTTCGTCCAGCAGTGGATTGATAATGGTTGACAATGATGATATATATATATATATATATATATATTTTGGGGGATGTAAGGTCAGGTGATGCAAAACATCACAGCCTCTCCTTGACAAATGTCAACCCCGCCTTCTCGTGGTGCATAATGTTCCTACTAAAGGGGCTCTGACGACCGCCAATAGCGGTATAACTATACCATCGGGATTAGAGGAAATTCTATCTCACACTCACCAACCCGCTTCGCCAGCGTGGTGAGTTATGGCCAAACCCCTCCAAAATGACTCCACAACTTAAATCTTGGCCCTCAGTCTCCGGCAGCTGGAATGCACCTGGCCAAGGCAGCGGCCAGTGCAACATGAAGGCAGAGGGTGCTAAGAATCCCCGGAGGACCGGACTAGGCTGCCATCTAATGCTGACCTTGGCAACGTACAATGGACGCTCCCTATCTTCCGATTCAAGGCTTCTTGAATTGGAAGAGGAACTACAAAAGATCAAGTGGGACATCGTGGGGCTAAGTGAGGTAAGGAGAAAAGGAGAAGATCTCATCGAACTCAAAAGTGGACATCTCTTCTACTATCGTGGGACAGATACTGGCAGAACTAGTGGTGTTGGATTTATAATAAACAAGAAACTGAAGGATAAAGTTGTAGAAGTTCAAAGTTCCTCTGACAGAGCTGCACGGCTTGTTATCCAACTCTCGAAAAGATACCAGGCTCAGATAATTCAAACTTATGCACCCACCACAAGTCATCCTGTAGAAGAAATTGAAGAATTTTATGAGGAAATTTGTCATCTAAATAATAAAGGTAAGCAGCACTTGAAAATAATTATAGGAGATTTCAATGCAAAAATAGGGCAACGGCAACAGAATGAAACTTCAGTAGGTAAATTCGGTCACGGCAACAGAAACCAGCGTGGAAATACTCTCGTTGAGTTTGCAGAGGCAGAAGGGTTTTTCATCTTGAACTCGTTCTTCAAGAAAAAGCCACACAGGAAATGGACATGGAGACATCCAAATGGGACGACAAGTGAAATTGATTTTATTATGTGTAACAAAAAATTCGTCATAGAAGACTGCAGTGTGCTAAACAAGTTCAACACAGGTAGTGACCATAGATTGGTGAGATGTAAGATGCACCTCAACACTAAACTTGAACGTGGCAAGCTCATAAGACAAACAAAATCTATTGACATAACCAACCTTAAAAAACACCATAATACCTTGAAGTTGGAACTGAAGAACAGGTTCTCTACTTTAGAAGGCCTAACATCGGAAGAAGTGGACATCTCTGAAGTTAACAGAAAAGTAACCAAAGCTCTTATGGAAACAGCAACAAAATTAGCTGGGTCTAAGAACAAGTTGCATGTAAATAAATTATCCGGAAAAACGAAAATGTTGATGCAAAAAAGAAGAGAGATGAGGACAACTAAAGAAGATGTGACTTCCAAAGTGGAATATATAGAGCTATGCAAGACAGTACGAAAAAGTATCACTGAAGACGTAAGAAAATTCAACTGTGAACTAGTGAGGAAAGCAATTGAAAACAACCAAAGCCTAAAGATAGCAAAGGGACATCTCAGTAAGGGAAGAAAACAGATTATGGCACTGAGAAAAGAAGATGGTTCCGTAACAAGAAATAGAGGTGAACTTTTGACAAGAGTGAAAGATTTCTACTCCAAATTATATGAAAGGGATGATACATGCACTCCAGACATCATGAAAGATACCAGTACCAGAGTTCCTCCAGTCCTTCCAGCAGAAGTTGCACATGCAATCAAGAACATGAAGCGGGGAAAAGCTCCAGGAGAAGATGGAATTACTGTAGACATCATACAAGAAGCAAGTGGAGAAATCGAAACAATACTCGCCCAAATTTTCACTCGATGCCTTAATGAAGGAAAGATTCCTGAGGATTGGAACACCGCTACAATGATCCTGCTACATAAGAAAGGTGACATTGAGGATCTCGGAAACTACAGACCTATCAGCCTCCTATCAGTAGTTTATAAAATCTTCACTAAAGTTCTTTCACACCGCTTGAAGGTAACACTGGACATGGCTCAACCGAGAGAACAAGCTGGATTCAGGAGTGGCTACAGCACAATAGATCATATCCATGTGCTGAGAGAACTAATTGAAAGAGCGAGGGAATATGAACTTCCATTGTGCATGGCTTTTATCGATTATGAAAAAGCCTTTGATTCGGTGAAACCATCAGCAGTTACAATGGCTCTGAAATCCTACGGTATTGAAGATGCGTACATTAATATTATTAATAACATCTATGAAAATGCAAGTGCAAAGATTAGGCTGTTTGAAAATACAACACACATAAAAATTGGAAAGGGAGTGAGACAAGGTGACACCATATCTCCGAAGCTCTTTAATGCCACATTGGAGGGTGTTTTTCAGTCACTGAGCTGGGAAAACAAAGGGATAAAGATCAATGGAGATTATCTAACCCACCTTCGTTTTGCTGATGACGTAGTCATTTTTGCAACTAGCCCATCAGAGCTGCAGAGTATGATCCAGGAACTTGCTGACAAGAGTAAAGAAGTGGGATTAAAAATGAACTTTCAGAAGACAAAAGTGATGTTCAATGCTTTTACAAGAAATGAAGATTTATCGATTGATGGAGAAAAGCTGGAGATAACAGACACGTACGTTTATCTTGGACAGCAGATATCAAGTGAGGGTCACATTGATGAAGAAATTAATCGGCGTACAAAACTTGCCTGGAGAGCTTTTGGAAGAAACAGCATAATTTTCAAGAGCAATATGCCATTATGTCTTAAAAGAAAAGTGTTTGATCAATGCATCCTTCCAGTGCTTACGTATGGTGCAGAGACGTGGACCTTAACTAAAAGAGACATACAAAGGCTGCAGACAACTCAAAGTAGCATGGAGAGGTGCATACTTGGTGTAACCAGGAGAGATAAGAAGAGGAACTCGTGGATCCGAAAAATGACAAGAGTGGAAGACATCATGATCAGAGTTAAATCCCTGAAATGGCAATGGGCTGGACATACTGCCAGAAGGACAGATCATCGATGGACAGCCGAAATTTTAGGTTGGATTCCAAGGGACAGGAAAAGACCAAGAAGAAGACCACATGGGAGATGGGTGGATGAAATTCGAAGGTATGCAGGGGTGACATGGAGGAGACTGGCACAAGACAGACCGTTGTGGAGGAAACTTGGGGAGACCTTCGTCCAGCAGTGGATTGATAAAGGTTGACAATGATGATGATGATGATATATTTTGGAGGAACGCCTAAATTTAAAAAATGCTCAACTTGTAAGACGACATGAATAAACAGAATAACAACAAAATCACCAAGTACAAGGATTTTATTTGAAGTCAGAAGTTCCAAATATTATTTGCAGCATTACGACACGGCCAACACGTGGTAAGCTACCACGTGTTGGCCGTGGTAGCTTACCACGGAAATGCAGAGTTTTTCCAGTCCTTTAGAAAGCCAAGGCTAAGCATTATCGATACTTTCTGCATCCCGCTTTTGTTTCTTACTCTCTGCTTGTGGGCTTTGGAGTTTTTTTTATTCCTATTTTTATTTTTATTTTTTGTTGTAGTTTCTGCTTTGTTTGTTTTTATATGTATATATCATCATCATCATCATGATCAACCATTATCAATCCACTAATGGATGAAGGTCTCCCTAAGTTTCTTCCACAATTACAATTGTCTGTCTTGAGCCTGTCTCTTCCATGTAACTCCAACAAACTTTCGAAGACATATATATATATATACAAAATGTAAAGAAAGGCAACTGTTAATTCGTGCTCGGCCCTTGACAAAGCCACGGAAAACAGCTTACCATAGAGCTCTATATCCCTCTCTTCTTTTCTCAGTGGTTGGTAACGTTCTTGGTCTTGCTAATCAATAAAAACTTTTTTCAGTCTTACGGTGTTTTTGTAGAATATATATAAATCAGCATAAATTTTCAATTCGTGAACTCTTCTTTCTTGTTAATAATAAGAGCTGCACTAGAGGTAATAGAGGACAGAGGTTATTTCGCACATCAAGCAAAGTTGATTTTGCTAACTTGCTAATAACTCTGGAAAGCTTTAAAACTGGCACTAATTTTGTTAAAAATACTTACAAAATTCTCAAGTCCTTCAAGCACTCTGTCCTTAAAAGTTTTTTCAAATTCTGGAATGAAACTGCTGACCATGTTGATAAGCATGTTTTTGCTTTGGTTCTGGACATTCTTAAACATATTCTTAAAGATAAAATTTCTCTTAAAGAATTTTCCAGTAATTTTGTAACCATCAGGTTTCTAAATAAAGCCTACGATAATCTCAATGTAAGGAAGCTGTTCTACAATAATGCAATTTTTTTTCCCATCCACAGGCACCAGTCTATTGTAAGTTTTAAATATGTTAAGACCTTAGGGTCAATAGTTAAAAACTACAAACTTAACTCTTCGAGCTACATTCCTGTAATTACTACATGTTCTTGTGATGAACATAAAGAAACAGTTCACTATGATAAGAATTACAACCATATTATCACCGGAAACTTGAGTTTTGTTGAAAATGAAAAGCTTAGGAATTTATTAGAGTATGGCTCTAAATTCAGACCTTCCTTCACAATTTCCAAAGAAAGGATTCTTGAGAGCTTCACTCAAGATGTTAATAGGTACATCGTAAAAACCAGTTTAACGTACAATCAGCCTATTGAGGCCTTCGCAGAATGGAAATATAATATAATCAATAGCTTCACCGGTGAGTTGGCAGGTCTGGACTTTTGTTTCGACAGAAATCTCTTTTTCTCTGGAGAAGCTAAAAGGTCACTCTCCAAACTACAAGACCAATTTATTTTTACCACTACGGATAAAGCTAGCAATAATTTTGCAATTATCTGTAAGAAGTTCTATTTTGAATTGTTAACTATGGAACTCAATATTAGAGTAACATACGAGCCCGTAAGTTATTCTACCAAGCAGTTAGAAAATCAGTTTAAGGCATTCTTCAAGAAACTTAAAATTCCACAAACTAGAAGATATGAGCCTGAATTTCCATTTCTTTTTGCAACGGTTAAGTTTCATAAGGATCCTGTGAAGTTCAGGTTCATAGCTAGTGGAGTAAGGAGTCATAAAAAGAAAATAGATCTTGCTTTTGAAGATGTCTTAAAGAAGGTTTTGAAACACATTAGAAACTGTACTAACTTGATGTACAGAGATTTTTGGATAATTAATAATAATGCAGAAGTAATTTCTACTATACTCAAAGTTTGTCCCCTAGATATTAATAGTTATGATTTTGAAAACCTATATACTAATCTGCCTCTATCAGATATAATCACTACCTTTAAAGAGCTGTATGCAGAATTTAAACTTAACCAATTTGTTAATGTAGGAACTTGGAACTCTTATCTCAATTGCTGCATAAAAAATAACCATATCTTATATAATAATACTCTCTATAAGCAAGTGAACGGTATTCCCATTGGAACATCAACGTCCACGAATATCGCTAATCTATTCCTGTTCTTTAAGGAATATAAATTCATTAAAAATCACCCCACCTGCTCAGATAACTACCTTTACACTTTTAGATATATTGATGATCTGCTGTGTATCAATAATTCAGAAGTTATAGAAAGTGATTTTGATAATATCTATCCTAGCTCTCTTAACTTATGTAAAACCAACCACAGTAATCAGGAACTTGAGTTCCTAGACTTAAGCATTAAACTTAACAGAGGTAACCCATCTATTAGCCTCTCTGATAAAAGAGTTCATTTTTCTTTCAAAGTCATTAAATATCTACACTGGAATAATAACATATCCACCAAAGTAATTGAGAATGTACTAATTTCTCAGGTCCTAAGAATTTCAAGAATTTGCAGCAACAATTTGGACTTCAATTACCACATTAATATACTATTAGATAGTTTTCTAGAGAACGAAATTCCTTCTTCTTTCATCAAAAGAACTTTAAGAAAAATTATTCTGAATAATAGAGTAAGGTTGGCAGATCTGCTTAAATTTTCTACACAGTTAATAATATGATTCTGACCAATCAAAGCCGTAAGGAAGTTGGCTAGAGGATGCCTATTAACTACCTAAAGGAACCTTAGTGCTATGGATATGAAGGTCCTATTAAAACAAAAAATTAAATAATATAAACAAAATCACAAAAAAAAGCTTAAAAATCTGTTTATAAAAGAAAATAAAAACAAATAAAAAAGAAAACTAGTTATTCATCACTAGGATAGCTATACTAAAAATAGTAAAACCAACATTAAAATTAATAAGATTCTGATTAATCTATAGAAGCTCACTAAGGTGATTTAATACATGCAAAGATTATTAAATACACTACTCGTGTATTTTATAATATTTTCTCATGTATTCTGGAGAGTTAATTCTGCTCTTTCTGATCATACAGATCCACAGTCTTAAGTTTATATATTTTTTTCTCTGGTTAAAATCTCCGCGAGTTGGTTTCTTTCTGTATGAGGAGGCCATCAGCCCCACCCTCACTGCCCCCCAGCGACTAGGGATTGGCGGAAGAGGTCAGCCATGTTTTACTCTTGTGAGGAGAAAGTTTAGTCACACAAGAGGTAAGCTCTCTTCCTTGTTTTTGGGTTTTAGGTTTTATAAGTTCAATGTTTGTACTTCATGTACTTTTTCTCTGTTGATTTTTAGCTTTTCAGCTTTTAGGCACTGGCTTGTCTGTTAACATTTTTGCGGGTTTTAACTGTTTCTTTTCTTTGTAACTTTGCGCGTCTTTTGGGGTACCTAGGAACAGAAGATGGCTAAGCTTGTTCCTTTTCTATGCGCTGTATTTTCAAAGTAGTTAAGTTCTTAATAACTAATTAATTATGCACTTAAAGCACTGCTGAAATACTTTGTACATATTGCAACTAACTGTTTAAGTCATATAACTTTCACAAAGTTTTCTTTAGTTAATTATTGTCTTTAACTTATTCTCGTTTTCGTGCTGTCATAAGTTGTAGAGTAGGGGGTTTTAGACTCAAGTTTTCTTTCAAAAATCTGTTTTTTAAAAATTAATATTTCCTTTTTTAATTGCAATGTAAAAATTTGGATTTCTTTTGCATTGATTTTCAGGTTTAAATTCTCTCTCAAACGAACTTGGCATTTCCTTATAGCTGAAAATTATTTCCAATTATTATGTCACTCTCACAGCTTGAGTTCTCTTTAATCTTCTTCTCTCTGTTTAACAGTAACAGATGAAGAGCATGGGTCGGGCCAGGAAGGTTAATGGATGCAAGCGAAATTGTTAACTAGTGCTAGGTCATACAACTCTGCGGAGGACATGACATATATATATTTTTTAAAACAATTTTAGGTGGGAATGTTACTTGCATCTATGGCCTTGCAGAAACCCATTTCCAACTAGGTCTTTGTGGAAGTGAGAAAATGCAGAGTTTTTGCTGGTCCTTGATAAAGCCAAGGCTCAGTATTCTCGACACCTTCTACATTCAGTTGTTTTATTTTATTTTTTTATCTTTTCTCCTTTTACTCACACAGGTAGATACATAACCTTTTCTATGTTGTACTTGGTGTGAGTCAAAATTATATATGTATTTTTTTGCTTAGGTATCTTCTTAATAGAATATATATATGTATATATATATATATTCTATTAAGAAGAGACTGAAGCAAAAAAATTTTTGACTCATACCAAGTACAACATAGAAAAGGTTATGTATTGACCGGTGTGAGTAAAAAGAGAAAAAAATAGAACAACTGAATGTAGAAAGTGTCGAAAATACTGAGCCTTGGCTTTATCAAGTACCAGCAAAAACTCTGCATTTTGTCACTTCCGTTCCATTGTTTTTGTAGTCTGCGATGTGTTTTCAATGTAGTTAAGGTCTTAAGAACTACTTAATTTTGCACTTAAAGCACTTCTGAAATACTTTGTACATATTGCAACTAATTGTTTATGTCATATAACCTTCACAAAGCATTTCTTTAGTTTATTATTGTCTTTATTTTATTCTCGTTTTTGTGTTGTCAGAAGTTGTGGAGTAGGGGGGTTTTATAATCCAGTTTTCTTTCAAGAATCTGTGCTTTAGTAAAAAAATTAATATTTTCTTTTTTATTGCAATGTTTAAGAATTTGTAGTACTTTAGTATTGCTATTCAGGTTTAAATTCTCTCTTAAGCGACTAGGTAACTTAGCAATTTGTTATTGCTGAACATTTTTTCTGATTCATTATTTCACTCTTACAACTTGAGTTTTCTATAATCATCTTCTCTCTGTTTATTAGTAACAGGTGAAGAGCATGGGTCGGGCCAGGAAAGTTATGGATGCAAGCTAAATTGTTAACTAAAGCTTGGTCATATAACTCTGTGGAGGTTATGACATATATATATATTTAAAAAAATTTTTTGGTGGGCTTATTACTTGCATCTATGACTTTGCAGAAACCCATTTCCAAATAGGGGTTTGTGGAAGTGAGAAAATGCAGAGTTTTTGCTGGTCCTTGATAAAGCCAAGGCTCAGTATTCTCGACACTTTCTACACTCAGTTGTTCTGTTTTTTTCTCTTTTTACTCACACCGGTCAATATATAACCTTTTCTATGTTGTACTTGATATGAGTCAAAAAAAGGTTTTGCTTCAGTCTCTTCTTAATAGAATGTGAATTCTGAATTTTCATAACTGCTGCGTTGCGCGTTTTGATCTTCAGGTTATTTTGCAACTTTCATTTTAAATTCTTAAGTTTTTCTTATGTTTTTCGGCTATGCTCTTAAGTATATATATATATATATAATAAACAAGAAACTGAAGGATAAAGTTGTAGAAGTTGAAAGTTCCTCTGACAGAGCTGCACGACTTGTTATCCAACTCTCGAAAAGATACCAGGCTCAGATTATTCAAACTTATGCACCCACCACAAGTCATCCTGAAGAAGAAATTGAAGAATTTTATGAGGAAATTTGTCGTCTAAATAATAAAGGTAAGCAGCACTTGAAAATAATTATGGGAGATTTCAATGCAAAAATAGGGCAACGGCAACAGAATGAAACTTCAGTAGGTAAATTCGGTCACGGCAACAGAAACCAGCGTGGAAAAATTCTCGTTGAGTTTGCAGAGGCAGAAGGGTTTTTCATCTTGAACTCCTTCTTCAAGAAAAAGCCACACAGGAAATGGACATGGAGACATCCAAATGGGACGACAAGTGAAATTGATTTTATTATGTGTAACAAAAAATTCGTCATAGAAGACTGCAGTGTGCTAAACAAGTTCAACACAGGTAGTGACCATAGATTGGTGAGATGTAAGATGCACCTCAACACTAAACTTGAACGTGGCAAGCTCATAAGACAAACAAAATCTATTGACATAACCAACCTTAAAAAACACCATAATACCTTCAAGTTGGAACTGAAGAACAGGTTCTCTGCTTTAGAAGGCCTAACATCGGAAGAAGTGGACATCTCTGAAGTTAACAGAAAAGTAACCAAAGCTCTTATGGAAACAGCAACTTCGAAGTTAACAGAAAAGTAACCAAAGCTCTTATGGAAACAGCAACAAAATTAGCTGGGTCTAAGAACAAGTTGCATGTAAATAAATTATCAGGAAAAACGAAAATGTTGATGCAAAAAAGAAGAGAGATGAGGACAACTAAAGAAGATGTGACTTCCAAAGTGGAATATATAGAGCTATGCAAGACAGTACGAAAAAGTATCACTGAAGACGTAAGAAAATTCAACTGTGAACTAGTGAGGAAAGCAATTGAAAACAACCAAAGCCTAAAGATAGCAAAGGGACATCTCAGTAAGGGAAGAAAACAGATTATGGCACTGAGAAAAGAAGATGGTTCTGTAACAAGAAATAGAGGCGAAATTTTGACAAGAGTGAAAGATTTCTACTCCAAATTATATGAAAGGGATGATACATGCACTCCAGACATCATGAAAGATACCAGTACCAGAGTTCCTCCAGTCCTTCCAGCAGAAGTTGCACATGCAATCAAGAACATGAAGCGGGGAAAAGCTCCAGGAGAAGATGGAATTACTGTAGACATCATACAAGAAGCAAGTGGAGAAATCGAAACAGTACTCGCCCAAATTTTCACTCGATGCCTTAATGAAGGAAAGATTCCTGAGGATTGGAACACCGCTACAATGATCCTGCTACATAAGAAAGGTGACATTGAGGATCTCGGAAACTACAGACCTATCAGCCTCCTATCAGTAGTTTATAAAATCTTCACTAAAGTTCTTTCACACCGCTTGAAGGTAACACTGGACATGGCTCAACCGAGAGAACAAGCTGGATTCAGGAGTGGCTACAGCACAATAGATCATATCCACGTACTGAGAGAACTAATTGAAAGAGCGAGGGAATATGAACTTCCATTGTGCATGGCTTTTATCGATTATAAAAAGGCCTTTGATTCGGTGAAACCATCAGCAGTTACAATGGCTCTGAAAACCTGCGGTATTGAAGATGCATACATTAATATTATTAATAACATCTATGAAAATGCAAGTGCAAAGATTAGGCTGTTTGAAAATACAACACACGTAAAAATTGGAAAGGGAGTGAGACAAGGTGACACCATATCTCCGAAGCTCTTTAATGCCACATTGGAGGGTGTTTTTCAGTCGCTGAGCTGGGAAAACAAGGGGATAAAGATTAATGGAGATTATCTAACCCACCTTCGTTTTGCTGATGACGTAGTCATTTTTGCAACTACCCCATCAGAGCTGCAGAGTATGATCCAGGAACTTGCTGACAAGAGTAAAGAAGTGGGATTAAAAATGAACTTTCAGAAGACAAAAGTGATGTTCAATGCTTTTACAAGAAATGAAGATTTATCGATTGATGGAGAAAAGCTGGAGATAACAGACACGTACGTTTATCTTGGACAGCAGATATCTAGTGAGGGTCACATTGATGAAGAAATTAATCGGCGTACAAAACTTGCCTGGAGAGCTTTTGGAAGAAACAGCATAATTTTCAAGAGCAATATGCCATTATGTCTTAAAAGAAAAGTGTTTGATCAATGCATCCTTCCAGTGCTTACGTATGGTGCAGAGACGTGGACCTTAACTAAAAGAGACATACAAAGGCTGCAGACAACTCAAAGAAGCATGGAGAGGTGCATACTTGGTGTAACCAGGAGAGATAAGAAGAGGAACTCGTGGATCCGAAAAATGACAAGAGTGGAAGACATCATGATCAGAGTTAAATCCCTGAAATGGCAATGGGCTGGACATACTGCCAGAAGGACAGATCATCGATGGACAGCCGAAATTTTAGATTGGATTCCAAGGGACAGGAAAAGACCCAGAAGAAGACCACATGGGAGATGGGTGGATGAAATTCGAAAGTATGCAGGGGTGACATGGAGGAGACTGGCACAAGACAGACTGTTGTGGAGGAAACTTGGGGAGACCTTCGTCCAGCAGTGGATTGATAATGGTTGACAATGATGATGATGATGATGATGAATGTAGAAAGTGTCGAGAATACTGAGCCTTGGCTTTATCAAGGACCAGCAAAAACTCTGCATTTTCTCATTTCCACAAAGACCTATTTGGAAATGGGTTGCTGCAAAGTCATAGATGCAAGTAATAAGCCCACCAAAAAAAAAAAAAAAAAAGTTTTAAAAATATATATATGTCATGACCTCCGCAGAGTGTATGACCAAGCTTTAGTTAACAATTTAGCTTGCATCCATAACTTTCCTGGCCCGACCCATGCTCTTCATCTGTTACTATTAAACAGAAAGAAGATGATTATAGAAAACTCAAGTTGTAAGAGTGACATAATGAATCAGAAATAATGTTCAGCAATAAAAAATTGCCAAGTTCGCCTGAGAGAGAATTTAAACCTGAATAGCAATACAAAAGTATTACAAATTCTTAACTTTGCAATAAAAAAGGAAATATTAATTTTTTTCTAAAGCACAGATTTTTTAAAGAAAACTGGATTATAAAAATCCCTACTCCACAACTTCTGACAACACAAAAACGAGAATAAAATAAAGACAATAATAAACTAAAGAAATGCTTTGTGAAGGTTATGTGACATAAACAATTAGTTGCAATATGTACAGAGTATTTCAGAAGTGCTTTAAGTGCATAATTAAGTAGTTATTAAGACCTTAACTACATTGAAAACACAGCGCAGACTACAAGAACAATGAAACGGCCGGCTGCTTGGCCTTAGTTCCCTAAAAAACGCGCAAAGATACCAAGAAAAGAAAGAGTTAAAATCCGCAAAAAAGTTAATAGACTTGCTAGTGCCTAAATGCTTAAAGCAAAAAAAGAAAAAAATGTTCAAGAAGTTCAAATATTGAACCTGGAAAACCTAAAGCCCAAAGACAATGAAGAGAGCTTACCTCTTATGCAACTTAACTTCTTCCACCCTTGAGGAAACATGGCCGACCTTTTCAACCCAAATTTCCAAACACCCCTGCCACTCCCTAGTCGCTGGGGGGCAGTGTGGGTGGGGCTGAAGGCCACCACACACTGAAAAATCCTACTCGCGGAGAATTTAACTAGAGAAAAAAATATAATTAAGATTGTGGACCTGCATGATCAGAAAGAGCAGAATTAACTCTCCAGAATACATGAGAATTATTATGAAATACACAAGTAGTGTATTCAATAATCTTTGCATGTATTTAATCACCTTAGTGAGCTTCTGTAGACTATTCAGAATCCTATTAATTTTAATGTTAGTTTTGCTATTTTTAGTATAGCTATTCTAGTGAGTGAATAACTAGTTTTCTTTTATATTTATTTTTATTATCTTTTATAAACAGATTTTTAAGTTGTTTTTTTGTGATTTTGTCTATATTATTTAATTTTTTATTGTTAATAGGACCTTCTTATCCATAGCACTAAGGTTCCTTTTTGTAGTTAATATCATCCTCTAGCCAACTTCCAAAAGGCCTTCATTGGTCAGAATCATATTATTAACTGTGTAGAAAATTAAAGCAGATCTGCCAACCTTACTCTATTATTCAGAATAATTTTTCTTAAAGTTCTTTTGATGAAAGAAATAGGAATTTTGTTCTCTAGAAAACTGTTTAATAGTATATTAATGTGGTAATTGAAGTCCAAATTGTTGCTGCAAATTCTTGAAATTCTAAGCACCTGAGAAATTAGTACATTCTCAATTACTTTGGTGGATATGTTATTATTCCAGTGTAGATATTTAATGACTTTGAAAGGAAAATGAACTCTTTTATCAGAGAGGCTAATAGATGGGTTACCTCTGTTAAGTTTAATGCTTAAGTCTAGGAACTCAAGTTCCTGATTACTGTGGTTGGTTTTACATAAGTTAAGAGAGCTAGGATAGATATTGTCAAAATCACTCTCTATAACTTCTGAATTATTTATACACAGCAGATCGTCAATATATCTAAATGTGTAAAGGTAGTTATCGGAGCAAGTGGAGTGATTTTTAATAAATTTATATTCCTTAAAGAACAGGAATAGATTTGCAATACTCGTGGATGTTGACGTTCCCATGGGGATACCGTTTACTTGCTTATAGAGAGTATTATTATATAAGATATGGTTATTTTTTATGCAGCAATCGAGATAAGAGTTCCAGGCTCCTACATTAACAAATTGGTTAAGTTTAAATTCTGCATACAGCTCTTTAAAGGTAGTGATTATATCTGATAGAAGCAGATTAGTATATAGGTTCTCAAAATCATAACTATTAATATCTAAAGGATTTACTTCGAGTATAGTGAAAATTACTTCTGCATTATTATTAATTATCCAAAAATCTCTGTACTTCAAATTAGTACAGTTACTAATGTGTTTCAAGACCCTCTTCAAGATGTCTTCAAAAGCTAGATCAATTTTCTTTTTATGACTCCTGACTCCACTAGCTATGAATCTGAACTTCACTGGATCTCTATGAAACTTAACAGTTGCAAAAAGAAATGGAAATTCAGGCTCATATCTTCTTATTTGTGGAATTTTAAGTTTCTTGAAGAATGCCTTAAAACGATTTTCTAACTGCTTGGTAGAATAACTTACGGGCTCGTAGGTTACTCTATTATTGAGTTCCATAGATAACAATTCAAAATAGAACTTCTTACAGATAATTGCAAAATTATTGCTAGCTTTATCCGTAGTGGTAAAAATAAATTGGTCTTGTAGTTTGGAGAGTGACCTTTTAGCTTCTCCAGAGAAAAAGAGATTTCTGTCGAAACAAAAGTCCAGACCTGCCAACTCACCGGTGAAGCTATTGATTATATTATATTTCCATTCTGCGAAGGCCTCAATTATATTATATTTCCATTCTACGAAGGCCTCTTTAACGTTTTGTACGTTAAACTGGTTTTTACGATGTACCTATTAACATCTTGAGTGAAGCTCTCAAGAATCCTTTCTTTGGAAATTGTGAAGGAAGGTCTGAATTTAGAGCCATACTCTAATAAATTCCTAAAGCTTTTCATTTTCAACAAAACTCAAGTTTCCGGTGATAATATGGTTGTAATTCTTATCATAGTGAACTGTTTCTTTATGTTCATCACAAGAACATGTAGTAATTACAGGAATGTAGCTCGAAGAGTTAAGTTTGTAGTTTTTAACTATTGACCATAAGGTCTTAACATATTTAAAACTTACAATAGACTGGTGCCTGTGGATGGGAAAAAAATTGCATTATTGTAGAACAGCTTCCTAACATTGAGATGATCATAGGTTTTATTTAGAAACCTGATGGTCACATAATTACTGGAAATTTCTTTAAGAGAAATTTTATCTTTAAGAATATGCTTAAGAATGTCTAGAACCAAAGCAAAAACATGTTTATCAACATGGTTAGCTGTTTCTTTCCAGAATTTGAAAAAACTTTTAAGGACAGAGTGCTTGAAGGACTTAAGTATTTTGTAAGTATTTTTAACAAAACTAGTACCATTTTTAAAACTTTCCAGAGTTATTTGCAAGTTAGCAAAATCAACCTTGCTTGAAGTGCGAAATAAACTCTGTCCTCTAAATTCTAAAGTTTTTCTTATGTTTTCGGCTTTGCTCTTTAGTATATATATATATACAGCCTCTCCTTGACAAATGTCAACCCCGCCTTCTCGTGGTGCATCCTGTTTCCACTAAAGGGGCTCTGACGACCGCCCATAGCGGTATAACTATACCATCGGGATTAGAGGAAATTCTATCCCACACTCACCAACCCGCTTGGCCAGCGTGGTGAGTTATGGCCAAACCCCTCCAAAATGATTCCACAACTTAAATCTTGGCCCTCAGTCTCCGGCAGCTGGAATGTACCTGGCCAAGGCAGCCGCCAGTGCGACATGAAGGCAGAGGGTGCTAAGAATCCCCGGAGGACCAGACTAGGCTGCCATCTGATGCTGACCTTGGCTACTTACAATGGACGCTCCCTATCTTCTGATTCAAGGCTTCTTGAATTGGAAGAGGAATTACAAAGGATCAAGTGGGACATCGTGGGGCTAAGTGAGGTAAGGAGAAAAGGAGAAGATCTCATCGAACTGAAAAGTGGACATCTCTTCTACTATCGTGGGACAGATACTGGCAGAACTAGTGGTGTTGGATTTATAATAAACAAGAAACTGAAGGATAAAGTTGTAGAAGTTGAAAGTTCCTCTGACAGAGCTGCACGACTTGTTATCCAACTCTCGAAAAGATACCAGGCTCAGATTATTCAAACTTATGCACCCACCACAAGTCATCCTGAAGAAGAAATTGAAGAATTTTATGAGGAAATTTGTCATCTAAATAATAAAGGTAAGCAGCACTTGAAAATAATTATGGGAGATTTCAATGCAAAAATAGGGCAACGGCAACAGAATGAAACTTCAGTAGGTAAATTCGGTCACGGCAACAGAAACCAGCGTGGAAATACTCTCGTTGAGTTTGCAGAGGCAGAAGGGTTTTTCATCTTGAACTCCTTCTTCAAGAAAAAGCCACACAGGAAATGGACATGGAGACATCCAAATGGGACGACAAATGAAATTGATTTTATTATGTGTAACAAAAAATTCGTCATAAAAGATTGCAGTGTGCTAAACAAGTTCAACACAGGTAGTGACCATAGATTGGTGAGATGTAAGATGCACCTCAACGCTAAACTTGAACGTGGCAAGCTCATAAGACAAACAAAATCTATTGACATAACCAACCTCAAAAAACACCATAATACCTTCAAGTTAGAACTGAAGAACAGGTTCTCTGCTTTAGAAGGCCTAACATCGGAAGAAGTGGACATCTCTGAAGTTAACAGAAAAGTAACCAAAGCTCTTATGGAAACAGCAACAAAATTAGCTGGGTCTAAGAACAAGTTGCATGTAAATAAATTATCAGGAAAAACGAAAATGTTGATGCAAAAAAGAAGAGAGATGAGGACAACTAAAGAAGATGTGACTTCCAAAGTGGAATATATAGAGCTATGCAAGACAGTACGAAAAAGTATCACTGAAGACGTAAGGAAATTCAACTGTGAACTAGTGAGGAAAGCAATTGAAAACAACGAAAGCCTAAAGATAGCAAAGGGACATCTCAGTAAGGGAAGAAAACAGATTATGGCACTGAGAAAAGAAGATGGTTCTGTAACAAGAAATAGAGGCGAAATTTTGACAACAGTGAAAGATTTCTACTCCAAATTATATGAAAGGGATGATATATGCACTCCAGACATCATGAAAGATACCAGTACCAGAGTTCCTCCAGTATTTCCAGCAGAAGTTGCACATGCAATCAAGAACATGAAGCGAGGAAAAGCTCCAGGAGAAGATGGAATTACTGTAGACATCATACAAGAAGCAAGTGGAGAAATCGAAACAGTACTCGCCCAAATTTTCACTCGATGCCTTAATGAAGGAAAGATTCCTGAGGATTGGAACACCGCTACAATGATCTTGCTACATAAGAAAGGTGACATTGAGGATCTCGGAAACTACAGACCTATCAGCCTCCTATCAGTAGTTTATAAAATCTTCACTAAAGTTCTTTCACACCGCTTGAAGGTAACATTGGACATGGCTCAACCGAGAGAACAAGCTGGATTCAGGAGTGGCTACAGCACAATAGATCATATCCACGTGCTGAGAGAACTAATTGAAAGAGCGAGGGAATATGAACTTCCATTGTGCATGGCTTTTATCGATTATGAAAAAGCCTTTGATTCGGTGAAACCATCAGCAGTTACAATGGCTCTGAAATCCTGCGGTATTGAAGATGCATACATTAATATTATTAATAACATCTATGAAAATGCAAGTGCAAAGATTAGGCTGTTTGAAAATACAACACACGTAAAAATTGGAAAGGGAGTGAGACAAGGTGACACCATATCTCCGAAGCTCTTTAATGCCACATTGGAGGGTGTTTTTCAGTCGCTGAGCTGGGAAAACAAGGGGATAAAGATTAATGGAGATTATCTAACCCACCTTCGTTTTGCTGATGACGTAGTCGTTTTTGCAACTACCCCATCAGAGCTGCAGAGTATGATCCAGGAACTTGCTGACAAGAGTAAAGAAGTGGGATTAAAAATGAACTTTCAGAAGACAAAAGTGATGTTCAATGCTTTTACAAGAAATGAAGATTTATCGATTGATGGAGAAAAGCTGGAGATAACAGACACGTACGTTTATCTTGGACAGCAGATATCAAGTGAGGGTCACATTGATGAAGAAATTAATCGGCATACAAAACTTGCCTGGAGAGCTTTTGGAAGAAACAGCATAATTTTCAAGAGCAATATGCCATTATGTCTTAAAAGAAAAGTGTTTGATCAATGCATCCTTCCAGTGCTTACGTATGGTGCAGAGACGTGGACCTTAACTAAAAGAGACATACAAAGGCTGCAGACAACTCAAAGAAGCATGGAGAGGTGCATGCTTGGTGTAACCAGGAGAGATAAGAAGAGGAACTCGTGGATCCGAAAAATGACTAGAGTGGAAGACATCATGATCAGAGTTAAATCCCTGAAATGGCAATGGGCTGGACATACTGCCAGAAGGACAGACCATCGATGGACAGCCGAAATTTTAGATTGGATTCCAAGGGACAGGAAAAGACCCAGAAGAAGACCACATAGAAGATGGGTGGATGAAATTCGAAAGCATGCGGGAGTGACATGGAGGAGACTGGCACAAGGCAGACCGTTGTGAAGGAAACTTGGAGAGACCTTCGTCCAGCAGTGGATTGATAATGGTTGACAATGATGATGAGCAGTGGATTGATAATGGTTGACAATGATGATGATCATCATCATTGTCAACCATTATCAATCCACTGCTGGACGAAGGTCTCCCCAAGTTTCCTCCACAGCGGTCTGTCTTGTGCCAGTCTCCTCCATGTCACTCCCGCATGCTTTCGAATTTCATCCACCCATCTTCTATGTGGTCTTCTTCTGGGTCTTTTCCTGTCCCTTGGAATCCAATCTAAAATTTCGGCTGTCCATCGATGGTCTGTCCTTCTGGCAGTATGTCCAGCCCATTGCCATTTCAGGGATTTAACTCTGATCATGATGTCTTCCACTCTTGTCATTTTTATGTAGTATACATATATACAACATATGGTGTTATTACAATATGTGGTTATTTTCTTTATTCACACATGGTATTATGTATATACAACATATAAGAATTATTATACTCACCACCATCACCATGTTATCCCAGAGAAGAAACATTCAATGTCCAGTAACTTTTTAAATATCACTTGAATGAAAAATGGTGCATGACAAAATTGTAGAACTTCATTAAGTGTACCAAAAGCACTCACATTTAGTTGCTTAGTAAATTACTAGAAAATTGGTGCTGAAAGAATAATGTTTCTTATCCATTCTACAAAGTATTCGACGAAAATTAAATTAAAAAAAGGAGAAGAAATAAACGAACCAGCGCCCTTTCCGCCGGACAATATGACTCACCGAACAAAAATGCCGATATGCGGCCCCCTTCATTGTTACATATTTACAGTATTTAAACCGCGAATATTGAATATATATATAAAGTAGCCCATGTGGTCAAATCTCAGTGATATACATACGTGCACTTCTTCGTATAAACAGACAACACAAGTGTCTGTTTAAAAGGGAAAGTTATTCGGAAAAAAATTGCGATTTGTGCTTGGCGCTCATGGCCCTCAAACTTCACTCACACTCGGGATCGGGAGAGAGGTTGGCATATTGTGTTTCTTATTTTGTCACAAAAGATCCACCTTAACACCTAACTTCCCTCCTGCCTCCTCGGGAAATCAAAACTACGAGCAAGGTTTGAAAAAAAAAAAAGAAACAAGGCGGAAGGACTTTCTGCATTGGTGTTTCTTTTCTTTAAATAAAAACAACAACAACGTTCTGGTGAGTGGTGAAGGAGTTTGATTTTTTGTAAACCCATAGAACTCTTGGGGCGTTTGGGGCCCCAGTTCAGGTGGTGGCCCTGGCACTGGCCCCGTTGGCCCACCCCTGAAGACGGCCATGTCCATGATTTGTTAACACGGCAATACTGATTCCTCCTGAAAAACCAAATGCTGTGTTTCTGCGCCGTAAAGAGAGCAATTTTGTGTTCCGAATTTTTTTTTTTTTTTTTTTTTCCCCGCGTGAGCTGTATGCACACGATACTATGTTGCCAGCATCTTCTCTTGTTGGTAACGGTGGCACTCAACAGTTGCACAAGGTTTTTAAACGGACCACACTTCCAGAAAAGTGCCCCGAATGTGGGCAATAATCCAAAACTGTGACTCCGCAGGCTTTCATCTTACGGCATGTATGCGCTAGTGATATTTTGGAGAACTGACTTTCGAAAAAAATAAAAAATAAAAAAAAATAAAAAAAAAAGTTGACAGCTACTGGCGTGAAAGACGGAAGCAATCGTTTCAACAGCATAAGATTACACGTGACAAACGAAAGCATTACGTCAGGTCGAATAGAAAAAGATGGATAACAAATTGAAGGTCACCTTTCGAGAAGTCTTGTCGTAACGATAAGTGTTTGGAAGGCCCAGAATACCAAAACACTAATGCTCTGGGTTGAAGTGAGTCTGAAGATATTTAGCCTACGTTCCCAAATACGAAGATAAATTGAAAAGCATAACTGAATCCGCTTCTGATCCAGTGTTATCTAAGTTTCTCAGAAATTATGAATAGGATATACACTGAAGAGCCAAAACATTATGACCACCTGGCTAATATGATGCTGGTCCGTGCCGCCCAAACAGCTCTTACCTAGGGAGGCATAGGAGTCAGAGGCACCAACTTTTGAAAAATATTGAGTGGTCTCAAAGACTTGAGTTATGATTTTATAAAATAAATCTCATAAACCCTCCTTTACATAGATGCTGATATTTACTTTCATATCATCAGTATGACTGCGGATAGTATATAATATAGAAAGCAAAAAAATAACAAATTGGAGAACTTCAACTGATTCTTTCCTCATGAATATACGAAAATTATATACTGGAAAATACAAATCATTACAACTCGCAAGCCGCGAACTGTCCGCATCTACGCTCACCAGAACTCAGTGTTTTCAAATGACACTTCGTTGTTTTTTTCAGTTCCCACGTCTGAATCCTGATATTGGGAGTGAAATTTTCTACTCCCAGGCCCCACCCCATTCACTGCCACACAAGACGCCAGACTGCCTGTCTGGCGGCAATCTTGCCCAGGGGAGCAATTGGAAGGAGTATTGCAAGTATTCCTCACAACGCTGCAAGAGGACACACAAAAAGAAGCACCACGTGTGAGAATAAGAGATTTTTTTAGACTTCGTTTGAGAACTCAGACAAAGAGGTTTGATTTCGAACGAGGAGATCCGACAATCGTTCATGTGGCTTCGAATCGCCTAAGTTTTGTGAATTATATGTAAATAATTATATTTGAACTCAAAAAGGATAAAATATATACTTGAAAATCCTTTAGCCTTGTTACTTGAAACGTACATTATATTTTTGTTTTTCATAACACAAGATTAAATATTTTCGTAAGTAATTTCAAAATTACTAGTATAGTCGTAGATAATATAGTAGTAATCGTAATAAAACACAGTAAATTATTGGGTGGGCTCCCGCCACACGGACCCATATAAGTTGGCGCCCATGATACACTGCTGGTCACCCAAAATGCAACACCAAGAAGCAAGCATCCGATTGGCCTGAAATTCGCAGCATGCGTCGCCCGCGAGAGAACATGCAAACGATTAGCATTGCAGGGCATATGCAAATCATGTGCGCCCGCCACGCCACCGAGAAGCACTATAAGAAGGGTGCACAGAAGGCGGGGTGCAAGTAGTGAAAGTGTGTTGTGCTGCCGGACTTGTGCGTGGAAAGCTACCTGATGCTTCGTCGCAGAATACGGCAGTCATTCCAGCACGTTTCGGAGTTCGACGCAGGACGAATAGTGGCTTACCGCGACAGCGGTTTATCGTACCGAGACATCGGCGCCCGTGTGGGACGACATCCAGCCACAGTGAGGCCAGTATGGATTCGGTGGGTGCAGGAGGGACGGACGGAACAACGTGAACGATCGCCGCAGCCGCGGCACACCACCTAACGAGAGGACCAGCATGTTGTGCTGCGGTCATTGACGGCTCGCACCGCCACATCACGAACGTTAGCTCCGGAATTAGGGTGTGTTGCGCAACAACCTGTATCAGCACGTACCGTTCGATGTCGTCTGCAGGAGGGGGAATTTGTCGCACGGCGCCCATTGCTCCGATTACCATTGACGTTACACCACCGGCGAGTGCGGCGGCAGTGGGCCGTTGAACGCCACACCTGGACTACGGAATGGCACGATATTGTCTTCTCGTACGAATCCCGCTTCTGCCTGCAACACCACGATGTTCGGATCCGCGTGTGGCGGCACCGCGGCGAGAGACTGTATGACGCTTGCATTATGCATTGCCATACCGGTCCATCGCCTGGCGTTATGGTTTGGGGCGCAATTGGATATGACACCCGCACCCCTTTGGTACGCATCGCCGGTACACTCAACAGCCACCGCACCATCTCCGACGTTTTGGAGCCTGTAGTCCTCCCTTACCTGCATTGTCCTGTCCCATTGTCCTGTGCATTGTCCTGTCCCTGCTGAAACGTGGCCGCCTGCGAGAGGCCACGTTTCAGCAGGACAATGCACGCCCGCTTGTGGCACACATCGTGCAACAATTCTTCCCGGCCACCAGGTGTCACTGCTGCCGTGGCCCGCCTGTTCTCCCGACATGTCGCCCATCGAACACGTCTGGTCGCTGATCGGCAACCAAGTGGCCCGACAAGCACCACCCGCGGCTACGCCTGATGAACTGTGGCAACGTGTGGAAGCAACCTGGACCGACATACCCCAAGCCCACACGCATACAAAGCCTATTTCGTTCGATGCCGCGGCCGTTATTGCCAGCCATTGGGGCCAAACGAACTATTGATGTCTGCGTGTTCCGCAAGTCGCACGGGCCTGTAAGCTCAATCGTTTCATCTTTGTATCTGTTGTTATGTGTCCAGTAAATCTGGCTTTGCTATCTTGTGTCCTTCTTGGTATTGTATTTTGGGTGGCCAGCAGTGTAGGAGCTACAAGATGTCTGAAGCTGTCTTCTGGTATCTGGTACCAACACGTTACCAGCAGATCCTTTAACTCTTGAAAGTTACGTGGTTGAGCCGCCGCAGATCGGATTTACTGTTCCAACACAAACCACAGATGCTCAATTGGGTTGATATCTGGGGAATTCGGAGGCCAGGGCAGTACCTGGAAATCGTAATCATGTTCCGCGAACCATTCTCGAACAATCCGGGCAGTGTGACATGGCACCTTATCTTGATAAAAGAAGGCACTACTAGAGGGGAATACCATTGTTATGAAAGGATGTAATAGGTCTGCAGTGACGTTTAGGTAGGTGCTAGACGTAGTAGTTTCTGCACATGAACGACTGGACCAAGCGTTTCTCCACAGAACATAGCCCAAAACGTTACATTTCCTCCACCAGCTTGTTTTCGTCCCACGATGAATCCCGGTGTCAACACTTGCGCAAGTAAACGATGCACACGTACCTGCCCGTCCACATGGTACAACAGGAAACGAGATTCATCGGGCCAGACAACCTTCTTCCAATCTTTCAAGGTCCAGTTTCGATGCTCACGTGCCCAGTGTAGTCGCTTTCGATGGTGAACCGAGGTTAGTTTAAATTTAAGTCCCCTAAATTTTAACTTTTCGAATGTTTCAAGTGCGTTGTTCGTCTATTGATAGCGTTGTCTAATGACTTAATTTTGAGCTTTTTCGAGCCCATGAAAAATATTATGTATGTTAGTTTGCATTGGGGGGGGGGTTAACACCCCCTAAATTTAAACTTTTCCAAATTTTCAAGTGCGTTGTTCGCCTATTGATAGCGTTGTCTTGTGATTTAAGTTTGAGCTTTTTGAACCCATAACACAGGTAATATATATATATTAGGTTAGGTTTGAGGGTAATCCCCCTTAAATTTCAACATTTCTAAAAGAAAGTGCAATTTTTATATGGTCGGTAAATATTTATGTGATCAGTTTTCCTAGACTAGACTGGAAGCGTCCTTCGACGTTACGTATCATATACAAATCATCCATAGTGGGCAAGCGTCCGGGTGGGCAAATGTCCGGGTGGGCAACTGTCCGATGGGCAAATGTCCGGGTGGGCAACTGTCCGATGGGCAAATGTCCGGGTGGGCAAATATCCGAGTGGGCCATTGCCCGGTTGAATTTAGTCCGGACCCCTCATCAACATCCCTCTACCCTTTATTTCTCTTTACCTTTTCATTATTAGCGCTTTCTTGAATTCTGCCTTACACACACATAACCCCTCCCCCACCCCTCACTATAGTTTCTCTCGACTTTGATTGGACAGCACGTTTAATACCTTAATCACGCTGACGACTACCTGTGAGGACTACCTTCTGTTTTTTTACTTTTTACTCATCATTTGATGTCTCCTACATTAACGCACGAAAGATTTAGTGATTTAGTGTTTTGATTAAAAAAACAACCACGGGAGGTAAATATGAATTCTTTTTTAAATCACTCCGTCAAAGTTTATGCAAAATAATGTAATAGAATTCATCTTCCCTTTTTTAAATTATAAATGTTTTGCACAATTTTGTTTTCTACTTGGCTTTTTTTTTCTATTAAAGAAATAAAACTAGTTCCAAACCCTAGGGATAAAACTAGCTTTTTTTTTTCACGGAAAAAATTGCCTGTTTTTTTTTAACACACGACAGATTTATTAGTGTTTCGATAAAAAAAAATCACGAGAGGTAAAGATGTATCTTTTTTTTTTTAAATCACCCCGTCAAAGCTTAAGCGAAATAATGTAATAGCATTTTCTAGCCCCATTAACTTTCGAAGTAGGCGAATCAAGAAGTTTGCTCCAGGTGAATCCCTCCCCTCTAGCAGGTGAAAGTCGTAGACCAGACAAGAATAGGCAAATCAAGAATTCTGCCCTCGCCTAAAATGGCGGAACCCATTAACTTTCGACGTTCGAAGAATAGGCCAAACAAGTATAGGCGAATCAAGAAATTTGTTCCAGGTGAATCCCTCCCCTCTAGCAGGTGAAAGTTGTAGGCCAGACAAGAATAGGCGAATCGAGAATTCTTCCCTCGCCTAAAAGGGCGGAACCCATTAACTTTCGACGTACGAAGAATAGGCCAAACAAGTATAGGCGAATCAAGAAATTTGTTCCAGGTCAATCCCTCCCATCTAGCAGGTGAAAGTTGTAGGCCAGACAAGAGTAGGCGAATCGAGAATTCTTCCCTCGCCTAAAATGGCGGAACCCATTAACTTTCGACGTACGAAGAATAGGCCAAACAAGTATAGGCGAATCAAGAAATTTGTTCCAGGTCAATCCCTCCCCTCTAGCAGGTGAAAGTCTTTGAACCTCCCGCTGGAAAGTTCCTTTCTTGGATAAATAAATTAATACTGAAATCCTTTAAAATATTATAATCCCTGTAACAATTTTTAGGTCCCACATCGTACAGCATTCAGTGAAAACCCTACTTTCTTGGTTCTTTTTGGTTCTTGGAAATTCCCCTGGCTCACCTTAAGTTTTAATCAACTGTTCCAGCTGTACAGGTAACAAAGAATCGAATACTCGCAAACGACGCAGAGTTCAGGTTAATAGTAACAGACATTCTTTAATCGAGAAATTCAGTAAAGTCGTCTCGGTATGGTTGCTTTGTTTTCTGTTTGGCTAAATTGAATTGCCGTGAGTATCGCTGCCAGATTTTGCTCCGTTCTCACTGTTCTTGGAATACGCATCCTATGGCTAGCGAGTAACTTCTTTCGTAACCTCCTTTACCTGTGATCTAACCTTCCTTTTGAGTTTCTATGTTCTTATGAAAATCTGGTTACCCCTGGTTAAAGACTTAACGCCCCGAAGTTCCTCCCGAGGACTTGGTTTAAATTGGCATTCTGACAGTGGGTTAAAGGTCAATTAACGTAAATAGAGTTCTGAGGCAAGATCTTAGTGTGTGGGTTGTGTGCAATGTTGAAATGTGCGGCGAGTAGAACGATTGTATTGAGTGAACAGATCGTATTCGAAGAATGATAAGTGTCACGTATATTGTGAGACATTATTGATTTAATTCTGTTCAGCGAACTATGTTACGGTTTTTGATGCTCAACTAGTGACGTGCTTAGATACGAATAAAGTTTTGGTGGTTTTCAGAATTTCCTTTGAACTCTGGTCGTGATATTTAAAGTGAATTAAACTTCCAATTAAATTTTCAGTTATAAACGAACAAACTGAATTAACCCGGGAAAGTGATATTTTACTTACCAAGCTAAGTAAAGCTTAAAGTCTTTAGGTTAAGCACAAAGTTGAATTGCGGTGAATTTAGAACCTAAACAAAGTAATTTTTCAAGCTAATTTAAAACTCTTATTTTATAGCTTTTCCCAGTTGGGGCTCGTGATGAGAGAAACAAATGAACTGTTACAAAATAAGAATCCATGAAAACAAATGCATCTATTTCTTATAAAGAAGGTCAGTTCTATCTTTCAAGGAAGCACAGCGATCAATGATGCCATTGTAAAACGTCTGTTAACTACAAGCTCGAAGAGATGTTCTTTTAGTGTCGCGATATTAGATAACGATGATAGTCTTTGGTGTGAAATAGTATTCCTTAAGTAATTTTTTATTAGTTTCAAACAGGAAAAACTTCTTTCTGCTGGCAAGTGGCTCAGAGTAATGTAAGAACTAGAGAATATATCCTTCTTGGAATACATCCCTATGCACGTTATATGTATGCCAAAACGTGCACATTGTATCATTTTCGGGACTCATTTTTTTTAAAAGAAAGCATGAATCTAGGGCACACGGAGAATAATAAAGAGAAGTTCACTAAGCTGAAGTTCACACTCGTCTTTACTATATGAACACAACAGACGAAATTAGGATCGTCTAAACCAGTGATCTCAAACTCGCGGCCCGATGCCAACTGTTTTGCGGCCCGCATAAATGATTACAAAATAAAAATAAATCACCCTTCTTTCAAGTCATCATCATCATCTTCATCATTGTCAACCATTATCAATCCACTGCTGGACGAAGGTCTCCCCAAGTTTCCTCCACAACGGTCTGTCTTGTGCCAGTCTCCTCCATGTCACTCCCGCATGCTTTCGAATTTCATCCACCCATCTCCCATGTGGTCTTCTTTTGGGTCTTTTCCTGTCCCTTGGAATCCAATCTAAAATTTTTGCTGCCCATCGATGGTCTGTCCTTCTGGCAGTATGTCCACCCCATTGCCATTTCAGGGATTGAACTCTGATTATGTTGTCTTCCACGGTTGTCATTTTTCGGATCCACGAGTTCCTCTTCTTATCTCTCCTGGTTACACCAAGCATGCACCTCTCCATGCTGCTTTGAATTGTCTGCAGCCTTTGTATGTCTCTTTTAGTTAAGGTCCACATCTCTGCACCATACGTAAGCACTGGAAGGATGCACTGATCAAACACTTTTCTTTTAAGACATAATGGCATATTGCTCTTGAAAATTATGCTGTTTCTTCCAATAGCTCTCCAGGCAAGTTTTGTACGCCGATTAATTTCTCCATCAATGTGACCCTCACTTGATATCTGCTGTCCAAGATAAACGTACGTGTCTGTTGTTATCTCCAGCTTTTCTCCACCAATCGATAAATCTTCATTTCTTGTAAAAGCATTGAACATCGCTTTTGTCTTCTGAAAGTTCATTTTTAATCCCACTTCTTTACTCTTGTCAGCAAGTTCCTGGGTCATACTCTGCAGCTCTGATGGGGTAGTTGCAAAAATGACTACGACATCAGCAAAACGAAGGTGGGTTAGATAATCTCCATTAATCTTTATCCCTTTGTTTTCCCAGTTGAGTGATTGAAAGACATTTTCCATTGTGACATTGAAGAGCTTCGGAGATATGGTGTCACCTTGTCTCACTCCCTTTCCAATTTTTATGTGTGTTGTATTTTCAAACAGCCGAATCTTTGCACTTGCATTTTCTTCTTTCAAGTATATTATAATATATTAAATATAATATAAGTATAGTAATTTTTGGCAAATCCATCCTCTTTATAAGTACCAAGTTTATTTACGATGAATATAACTATATTAAGCATGCGTATTGTTACGTCGAAAGGAATGCGAAAACGGCACAGATGTTTTCCCCCGACGTATTGTCTGCGAATCCAAGAGCGCCGGCTGCCGTGTCGCTGTACGGAAGGGACGTCGTTTGAAAAGGGAATAGTATTTGCGCAGAATTGAAATCAATCGCTGGCAACACTAATCGAACCTGAAAAGCTCCCTCCCGCTCAGCTGGTGTCTAGTTTCGTGCGGCTGCATCGTGGCTTCACATGCAAGAAGAAATCAGCTTTAGTGAATTTTCCATGGAGATAGCTAGCTAGCTATGTTAAAAGTGTATTTCAACACGCATTTTAAATATCTCAAAGACATGGAAAATATTTTCTAAATACACTATCTACCAAAACGTAATTGGACACCTGTGATAGCAAAGGAAAACGAAGTTTATTCACCTTCAATAGTTGGTGGAGCCTCCACGAGCGGCGATTACAGCTGCTACCCTCCGGGCCATAACTCTCAACCAGGCATTGTACGACGGCTAGCGGTATTTTCTTCCACTCGGCTTGGAGAAGATAGGTCACTTCCTTCACCGATTTCGGACGGTCGGGGCACTCTTTAAGTCGACGCTCCAACTCATCCCAGAGGTGCTCGATAGGGTTAAGGACCGGTCTCTGCGCAGGCCAGTCCATTCGATTAACTCCATTGTCACCATACCAAGCCATGGTGGACCTCGCAACATGACAAGTGGCATTGTCATCCTGAAAGTAACACAGGTCCACCACGTAAAACTGCCACAACGTAGGAAGCACATGGTCATCCAAAATGGTGCAGTAGGTCTCGGCGTTGAGTTTACCAGGAATTGCGACCAAGGGTCCCGTACCATACCAGGAGAAACACCCCCATAGCATAATTCCACCGCCATCGAACTTCACAGTTGGCACAATACATTCCGGCAGGAGGCGTTCCCCAAGCAGACGTTAAACCCAGACCCTACCATCCGAACGGTAGAGAGTGAACCTTGATTCGTCGCTCCAGAGAACCTGTTTCCACTGTTCAACGGTCCACTGTCGACGTTCTTTCCACCACGTAAGCCGAGCAGCGCTATTGGACTTCGTGATCAAAGGCTTGTGGGCAGCAGCACGTCCATAATAACCGAGCAGATGGGCTTCCTTACGGATGGTATTCATCGAAAGAACATTCCCGGATGCCTGTTGAAACTCCTTGCGGATGTGGCCCATCGATTTGGTGCGGTTCTTCCGAATTTCTTTGGCCAGTACCCGTCGGTCTGTAACTCCCAGTTTTGTGGGTCTGCCGGGTCGGGGCACATTCCGACAGTCACCTCTCATCTTCCACTTGCCAATCACGTAGGCCACTGTCGATTTTTGGTACTTCAACTCGCTGGATATGTCACGCATGGATCGGCCATTTCTGTGATACCCCACGATTACACCTTTCTCGAAATCAGAAAGCTCCGAAATGCGTGGCATCTTGCATGCGACTGGTTGCGTTGTTGTTTCCTACACGATATTTAACGGCGGCGGCCGTGACGTGTATCAGGACCGCAGATATCGTCGTTTGCAGGGGTGTCCAATTACTTGTTGGTAGATAGTGTATATTCAAGTCTCCATTTTCCTATAATGCTGAAATTCTTAAAAAAGAACTTCAGCTTTAATTAATAGACTTGCAGTGTGATTCTTTCCTTAGAAGAAAAATTCAACAGCTGCAACCTAACAGAGTTTTACCAGTTAGTTTCAAAGAACAAGCACGTAAACATTGATAACCTAGCTGCACGGGCTCTGTCTATGTTCGGAACAACATGCTCACGTGAACAGTTGTTTTTCAAGAATGAACCAAGTAAAATGTCTTGAAAGGAATTGGTTACGTGACAGTCATTTATGCTCACTTTTAAAAGTAGCATGTTCAAAGGATATTCTTCCAAATATCAATAAGTTAGTGATAGAAAAGCGAGCGCAAGTTTCTCGTCAGAACACGTAATAATTTTTGTACCGTGGTCAGTTGGTAAAATGTGATTGTTTTGAGTTTTAAGTGAAAATAATTGTTACGAAAAGTGATTGTTCTCAGTGATTGATGAAGCATTTGTTTTTATTATTTACCGATAAATTGTAAATAATATTCCACTATAGTGCCAAGCCATTGGTGTAGTTTTGTAAAGTTGATATTTATTCATAAGAAATTTATTAATATTCATGCGGCCCCCTAAATTTCTTCAAACTAGAAAGTGGCTTTTCCAAGTTGTCTGAGTTTGAGACCACTGGTCTAAACTCAAAATCGCACTTCACTCGACCGAGACAAAGTTCCAAACAGTGGCGCGGACTGTCACTTCACCTCGATCATTGACGTCATTCGTTGCCATAGCAACCCCCGTAATTCTGTGAAGGCACTAAATATTTACATAACATGTCAAGTAGTTTATATTTCTCTTTTATTTAATTAATTCATAGGCCCTACATCTAGGCCTTTTTAACAGTTTTTATTCTAACGATGTCATATTCACAACATTTACACATCAAGTCAAGTCAATAGCATTGCGCTTTTACTTAGGCACTGAAAATTAATTCATAGGCCCTAGGCCAAGGCCTTTTTAACAATTTTTTTTCAACAATGTCATATTTTGGACGTTTACACATCAAGTCAAGTTAATAGCAATGTGCCTTTACTTAGGCACTAAATATTTATTCGTAGACCATAGGCCTTTTCACATTTTTTAACCCGTTGACTTCGTATTCATAACGTTCACGTATCAAGTCAAGTTAACAGTATTCAACTTTTACCTCGGCACTAAATATTAGCTCATAAGCCCTAGATCCTTTGCCAGTTTTTTTTTTCTTTGCCATATTCATAACGTTTACATATCAGTACAAGTTAATATGCTGCGCTTATTAAAATTTTTTAAAAAGGTCCAGCCTAGGGCTTGTGAATTAATATTTCGTGCCTAAGTAAAAGCACAGTATTATTAACATGACTTGATGTGTAACGTGTAAACGTTATGAATATGACATCGGTAGAATAAAAAGTGTTAAGAAGGCCTGTGCCTAGGGCCTATGAATTTATAATTAGTGCCTAAGTAAAAGCGCACTATTATTAACTTGACTTGATACGTAAATGTTATGAATATGAAGTCGCTGATTAAAAACTGTTTAAAAGGTTAAGGCCTGGTGCCTATGAATTAATAGTTAGTGCCTAAGTAAAAGTACAATGCAATTGACTTGACTTAATGTGTAAATATTGTGAATATAAAGTCGGCGGATTTAAAGCTGTTAAAAACGCCTAGGTTTAGGGCCTATGAATTAAGTAAGTACAAGAGAAATATTAATAACTTTGCATGTTATGTAAATATTTAGTGCCTAAGTGAAAGCGCAGCGTTATTAGAAATGCCCACCTTATCATCCTTTTCTGAACCCACTATGAGTCACGCTGTAAATCCGTGGTTTCGTCGAATAGCGTAGTTTTAAAAAATGTACGAAGTCACGGCAATTTATTTCTTTAAATTAAAGTACAATTCTCGCTTGGTTTACATAGAATGTTTTCTCGAAATTTGTTTGAAGTTCCCAGTTCAATTCAGAATAGAGGTCAATAAACGGTAATCTTTACCCCCTCCCCTCTCTCTTAAACTTTTGTGATCAGTTGCCTTAACTCATATGAACCAGCCTGAAAATAAAAACAAACAAAAGAGCACTGCCCCGTCCGTCGTCAGGAACCTTGGAAAACTACCACATATAATTCGGAAACTTGAAAGACTGCCCCACTGGAAAACTGCCACACATTCAATGTGTTCCTCGGAGAAAAGGAATTTGAGGCCGGCTCCTTAAAGAACACTTTTCTGATGTCGCAATTTTCCAATGTGTGCCACTTTTCCAAATTGCTGGAAGATGTGCGGAAGTTTTAAGATGTGGCAGTTTTCCAATGTGTGCCACTTTTCCGATGTCGTAGTTTTCTAATGTGCGCCACTTTTCCATATTGCTGAAAGTTGTGTGGCAGTTTTCCTGTGTGGCACTTTTCTGATGTCGCAATTTTCCAATGTGTGCCACTTTTCCAAATTGCTGGAAGATGTGCGGAAGTTTTAAGATGTGGCAGTTTTCCAATGTGTGCCACTTTTCCAAATTGCTGAAAGATGTGTGGCAGTTTTCCTGTGTGACACTTTTCCGATGTGTGCCACTTTTCCAAATTGCCGAAAGAAGTGTGGCAGTTTTCTTGTGGGGCACTTTTCCGATGTCGCAGTTTTCCAATGTGTGCCACTTTTCCAAATTGCCAAAAGATGTGTGGCAGTCTTTTTGTGTGGCCCTTTTCCGATGTCGCAGTTTTCCAATGTTTCCCACTTTTTCAAATTGCTGAAAGATGTGCGTGCGGCAATTTTCCTGCGTAGCACTATTCCGATGTCGCGGTTTTAACAATGTGTGTCTCTTTTCCGAATTGCTGAAAGATATATGTGGTGGTTTACAGCGCGAACCGCCAGAGTGAAGTGATTTGGAACTGTGGCTAGTCTTTCTTCACATGTCTTAGGCGTAGTTACAAACCGTCTGTTCATCAATCCGTTGTTCCATTTGAAATGTCGTTCTCACACTGCTAGCTTGCTTTTAGAAACGGTAGAGCTTTCGTTTCAAATCCATTTTCCATAAATCATTCTTGTAAACGAAAAACTGACTAACTTGAAGAATCCGCTGAATCATTCGAAGATTTTTTTTTACATAAATTCTAGGTGAAGTGGCCCTTTACTCACTTCACCTGACAAGCCGCCACTGGCTTTCCCTAATTAGTATATTGCGAAATGAATCAAGATAGCCTACGAACTGGTGGAACGATGATAGTAGCGGCTTATTGGACATGAGAGTTGGTGTCTTACATAAACCTAAAAAGAAAAAAGAAACTCTTAGATAATTTTTTCTCACCGCTGCATATCCTCAGTGAAAAATATGAAAATATATACATACAGTATATATATCACTAAGCTGTTCTCTGAGATTCAGAAGGGCCGCGGGTGGCCTAGTGGGCAACGTTCGTGACTGCGACGGATAGGGCCTCAGGTTCGATCCCAGGCAGGTACGAACGCTCGATTCACTAAATACCTGCCGTGCGTCGGATGGGCACGTTAAGACGTCGGACCCCGGGTACTGCCCCCCGTAATAAATAAGGGCGTCTTCCTCCCCCTTTCTACTTCGCTTCCGTGTCACTTTCCTATCGGGCGCTCTAGCCCGCAAATATCCTAGTTTCCTATTTCTAAGGGTTGTTTAAGACCTGGGGTCAGACACTCCCGTCCTAACATCTTCTACATATGATCATTTGATTTGAGATTCAGAGGATAGCTCCACAAAGAAAGATAATAAACCAGATAAATGTTTAACTGATGGAACTAGAATTTACTTACTGTTGGTATATCAAACGTCTCCATTTGCAGCGATCATGGCACACAGCTCGAGTTTCACTGACATCCATCCCACGACGTACACAAGACCTTCTGCACTTCATAATCTTTTTCTCATGCAGACACTCCTGAATATGGTCCTCTCATGCAGGGGCGCGCCAAGGGCATTTGCCGCCCGAGTGCAAGCCTAGACTTGCCGCCCCATTGTACGAGAATATTTTTCAATTTTTATTCATTTTTACATGAAATAAATATCTTTAGCAACAATATTTTCTATTTCCGGTAAATTGAGGTTTTCCATAAAACACTACTGTCTCATACAAAACTGAAGAAAAAAAAATCGTAAAACTCTAGTTGAGATGACGCTACGAAAAATTCAAGAATGCGGCTTCCTTCCTCTCTCTCTCTCTCTCTCTCTCTCTCTCTCTCTGTCAAATTACACAAAAGTCTGCATTACCGGTAAAAAAAAGTTTCGTCATGTACGATGATAAACATATTACAGCTTCTCAATGGATACACACACACACACACACAGTATATATAACTAAGCAAGATAAGATGAGGAAACCGTGGGTAAGGAAAATTATATGAGTGGAAGACATTATGATCAGAGTAAAATCCCTGAAATGGTAATGGGCTGGACATATTGCCAAGAGAACGGACCATCTATGGACAACCGAAATTTTAGACTGGATTCCAAGGGCCAGGAAAAGACCGAAAAGAAGACAACGTGGGAGATGGGTGGATGAAATTCGAAAGCATGCGGGAGTGAGATGGAGGAGACTGGTCCAAGACAAACCGTTGTGAAAGAAACTTGGAGAGACCTTCATCCAGTAGAAAATTGAAAATGGTTGAGGAGGATGATGATATATATACATGTAATATTAAACATGAAGGGCGTCTCTTTAACTATTCTAACCAAAATATCTAATATCGTGGAGTACATCGAAATTGTACCCCAGTGCTCGTTACCCGTATTGCATCGATCCTATAATATTTTCCCACCCTGTTTTACGGTCAACGCTGGAAGCTCTTTCTTGAAAATTTGCCAACGATAAGGTAATTCAGAAAAGTAAGCACATATTTCTTGAACAATGCTGAAAATGTTCACAATCTGTAGGGAAATTACTTCGTCGTCATTTACGACCAGATTTAAAGTATGAGCAGCTCAAAGTACATAAAATGCGTAAGGGTCTTAAGTCGACAAATTATGCTTTTTGAAGTCCATTGTGTTCTTCCTACATATTGGCCCCATTTGTCATAGCGCTGGCCACGCATTCATGAATGCTGAAATCTTAAAGATTTAAAAAAAAAAAAATTGGAAAAATAATTTTCAATCCTTTGCCAGCGATATCTGTTAATGAACAAAACAGTAAAAAGTGTTCTCTGATTTCAAGACGTTTTCTGTTGAATTACGTAAGAGTTATTTTTACTAAAAAAGTAAACGTTCCAATTAGCATTACGATTTCTCACAGTATAACGTTTTCATAACTTCTTCCACGTCACTGATATTAATTTAACAACCGAAAAAATTGATTGTGGGGCCTTCCGCCCCCGGAATCTGGCGCCCGGGTGCCTAGCACCCGTTGAACCCGCTTGGCGCGTCCCTGTTCTCATGATTTTCTTGGCCTTCCTCTACTTTTCAGCCATTTGGGCTGAACATTTTTTCTTAGTAAGCATTTCATCACTCATTCTTTCAACATAGCCAAACCCCCGAAGCATATTAGTCTCCACCTTACAGACAACATTTTGTCTCACATTACGCAACTGCAACACATCTTCATTCCTCTGATGATCAGTTCAATGCAATGCTGCTCGGCACTGCATGCTGTACGTTAAAAAACACATTATTTCAAGAGTTACAGAGATGTAGTATTTACCGACGAATCCGGCTTTTCTTTAGCCTTTGATATCGGTAGAAAAGTCATTAGTGACAATGTATCATTTCATTCGTTTGTGTCATGCACGTCACTTTTCCCATTCTATAGCATGGAGTTTTGCTTCTATCTCACACACAACTTGTCATTTTGCAATACATGGCACCAAATATTCAGAATGCCACGAATTGAAAATTTTGTTTTCTCTGGCTTCCTGTTCGTCTGCCAATAAAAAGTAATTTACAGCATGTTATTGTGCGTTTGCATTCCGCTCCATTAACCAGATGTTATCTGAAATTCGAAAATTAAGTACTTTTTGCCTATTAAAGTTAAGGCAGAATGCATTTGTAAAAAATGTTTTTTTTATCTTATTCGCTATACCTTAAACTACCCTACGTAGTTTCCGCAATTATTGAGGCATTTATCGTAACGAGGCACCAATTTTTGTATCCCCTCGTCGTAGAACGAGGCCGCCTGTGGAGACAGACACTTCTGCACAATTCCTTTGACTTCGTCGTTATCGAAGAAACATCGACCTGCAAAAAACTTCTTGAGATGTAAGAATATGTGATAGTCACTTGGTACTAGGTCTCGACTGTAGTGTGTGTGTGTGCGTGTGTGTGTGGAGGGGTGATCCATCCATTTGTTTCCAGTCAAATGACGTGATGAGTGCTTGAGTCTGTGCAGAAATGTGAGGCCGAGTATTGTCATGAAGCAAGACAACGCTGCGAATATAAGCATGCCTTTTGTTCTGGATCGCGCGATGCAGTTTCTCCAGGGTCTCATAAGCATATTGGCTTCTGAGCTTACTGTTCTGCCTTTAGGCAAGAATTCAACAAACACTCCTTTTCTGTCTCTAAACACTGTGCATGTGATCGTGTGGAGGGAAATTGTTTACTTGAATTTCTTCCTTTTCGACTATGAGGCGTGTCACCTTTCCATTGGCTGTTTCGATTCCGGAGTCACGTGAGACACCCATGTTACGTCACCTGTGACGATATGGCTCAAGATACCATTATTTTACACACTGTATTGCGTGAGAAAGGTCAGAGCACTGCAAGCCCGCTTGTTTTGTGTTCCTCGGAAAGGATCTTCGACACCCAGAGCGAGCACAATTTCATAGAGAACAATCCTTGAAATTTGCGGAAAATGCAAAGAAAACGCCAAAATTGTGAAACTTCTGTCCTCAGGAACCTTGTGTCGACTGCACTCACTAAATCATCATTGACCGCTGATGGCCGGCCCCTCCGCTCCTCGTCGTGCATGTCCTCATGACCTTCGTTTAAGTGTTTAACCCATTTCCTCACTATCACTTCACTAGTTGCAGTTTGACCGCTAGACTTCACAAATCTGACGATGAATATCAGCCGGTTTCACATTTCTTGCATTCGGAAATCAAATTACGGACTTTATCTCACAGTAAGCGGGCGGCTCGATCTTCTTAAACATGTTTACCGCACATAACAATACACAAACACGATCTGATGCTTTCGTAATGACTGACGTCTGTGCGGCTTGCCTACAAATGAAGGAAGTCAGCGTGCTTGTGCGGTTTGATGACGCATCGCTGCAGCAAAAATATTCACAAACGGTGCTCACACTCCGAATATGCTTCGTAGAACAGCATCGATGCAGTGGGGTTTCTCCCACCGCTTTGGGTAAGGTTAACATTGCAACCTTTATAGCACGGAAAATGTATCTCGAAGAAACAAATAAGAATAATTGCAACTTGAAATATTTATTCCGTATTGAGGTCTGGTTCACTTCGTCGACAACTCATTCCGTCGACACCACTTTGTCGACAACTCATCATTTCGTCGACAGGTACATTTCGTCGACACTCACTTCGTCGACACTATACAGTATATGCAAACAGTCGATTCCTAAAAAACCAAAAATAAGTTCATAACCACCAAATTTGGTATATTATCTCATGGTACTGTAACTCAGATCGTAGACGGTTTTTGAAAGAGGTAGGGCCCGGCGTGAAAGGGGCCCCCATACAAAATTTTCGTAAAATCTACAGTTTTAAATTTAGAACCACCAAATTTCGTACACTATCTGATGGTACTCTAACTTAGACGGTACACGGTTTTTGGAAAAGGTCGGGGCCCGAGGGCAAGGGGGCCCCATACAACATTTTCGTAAGATCTACAGTTTTCAATTTAGAACCACCAAATTTGGTATACTATTTCATGGTACTCTAACTTAGACGGTACACGGTATTTGGAAGGGGTCGGGTCCCGGGGTCAAGGGGCCCCATACAACATTTTCTTAAAATCATCAGTTTTCAATTTAGAACCTCCAAATTCGGTAAACTATCTCATTGTACCCTTACACCAACTTAGACCATAGAAGCAAGGGGTCGGGACCCGGGATCAAGGGGCCCCCATACAAAATTTTCATAAAATCTACAGTTTTCAATTTAGAACCACCAAATTTGGTATACTATCTCATGGTACTCTAACTTAGCTCGCAGATAGGGTATTAGAGTGCAGAATTGTGTTGCAGTTCTTAAGTAAAAAAATGGAAATTTTTGAGAAAATTTTCTATGGTGCTCCCTTTACCCCGGGCCCCGACCCCTTCCAAAAACCGTGTACGGTCTAAGTTAGAGTACCATGAGATAGTATACCAAATTTGGTGGTTCTAAATCGAAAACTGTAGATTTTACGAAAATTTTGTATGAGGCCCCCTTGACCCCGGAACCCGACTCATTCCGTCTATTGGTGTAAGAGTACAAGGAAATAGTATACCAAATTTGGTGGTTCCAAATTAAAAACTGTAGATTTTAAGAAAATGTTGTATGGGGACCCCTTGACCCCGGGCCCCGACACCTTCCAAAAACCGTGTACGGTCTAAGTTAGAGTACCATGAGATAGTATACCAAATTTGGTGGTTCTAAATCGAAAACTGTAGATTTTACAAAAATTTTGTATGGGGGCCCCTTGACCCCGGGACCCGACTCATTCCGTCTATTGGTGTAAGAGTACAATGAAATCGCATACCAAATTTGGCGGTTCCAAATTAAAAACTGTAGATTTTAAGAAAATGTTGTATGAGAGCCCCTTGACCCCGGGCCCCGACACCTTCCAAAAACCGTGTACCGTCTAAGTTAGAGTACCATGAGATAGTATACCAAATTTGGTGGTTCTAAATTGGAAACTGTAGATTTGACGAAAATGTAGTATGGGGGCCCCCTTCACCCCGGGTCCCGACCCCTTCCAAAAACCGTGTACGGTCTAAGTTAGGGTACAATGAGATAGTATACCAAATTTGGTGGTTCTAAATTGAAAACTGTAAATTTTACGAAAATTTTGAGGAATCGACTGTTTGCATATACACATAGTGTCGACGAAGTGAGAGTGTCAACGAAATGTACCTGTCGACGAAATGAGTTGTCGACGAAGTGGCTTCGAGGAAATGAGTTGTCGACGAAGTGATTGTCGACGAAATGAACGAGACCGCCGTATTGAATGGTGTAAAAATATAAAACATACAACGACTAAGTGCCGAGCTTTCACTCTCCGAACGGGAGGCTTTCTCAAGGCCAGTGAACACAAGAATATTTTCAAGAACAACGATAATTTGAAATCTTGGAGCGCGTATCTATTACGTGTCTAGGTGATATTGGAAGGTGGTGTCTCACGACCTACCTTTCAGACATTCTCTCTCCTTTCCCCCTTAATGTCCTATTTCAGTAGAATCTTCCACGCTGCCGAGAGTTCAAGGGAAGGGCTGTTGCTGCAAGGGTTGGGGTGCATGAATATTTAGACGCTTTCTCTAGTCAGTGTTCCTGTGTAGTCAGTGTACCGAGCGATCCTCTTCACGTTTTTCCACATCGGTACGGCGTTGTAAGAATAATTGCATCTTCAACGAGTTTATTATTATGCTGAAACGGTTTTGCCCTGGAACGATCTTAGTTGTTTGTTTACACTTTCATTTATCTTACTTCTCATTCTCTTTCTTAATCGTTGACTTTTGTATTTCTCCTGGATCTCATCATTCTCTTGCACGTTTTCAGTCCTGAAGACTACAAAACCTCGCGTCCGCCCTCTACGAAGTCTCTTAATCTTTTTCCCCGATTTCCAATCTTCTGTGTCCAACATCCCTGATGTCTTCTTCATTTCGCCCCTCTTACACCCCTTGCTTGAAGAAAATGTCAGTTGGCGTCGCAAAAGCGGCAAAATAATTGCTTAGTCCGGAATTACTTTCGTCCACTGAGTTACTGTTTGCTGAAGGTACAATTTTAATAAATGCAATAAAACTCATAGCTGAAAGAACTTCCCTAGCGTATAATGTTCGAATACTCTGGTGAACGCTTTTCGAACGGTCAGTAATGACTATTAGCGATGCTGATGTTCCTCTGAAGGCCTATGACATACAGTGACTTTGACGTACACCTCAATCCAAACGCAGTCAATAAATCGGCTGACATCTGGGCTTCCCAACAGTGTATCCACAATCGACGAACATGGGTTAAAGTGGTGATCTGAGCAACTTTGATCGTGGGTGTATTGTCGGCGCAAGACAGATGGTTCATTCTATCGCCCAATTGGTAGGAACCGGAGGACAACCGTATCAAGGTTGGTAGGAAACCCAATTGGTAGGAGGGCTCCGGAGGACAACCGTATCAAGGGTATACTGTGAGTATACCATCGATGGACGTCCCAGCGCTCAGAGAGCAAGCGGAGACCGACCACAAGCCATTCCATTGATGCCTGCTGTTGACGTCCAGGTTCGTACCGACCGATCGCTTGGCGACGGCGGAACAAATCACATCCAGCTTAAATGTCGGAGGCCCAAGCAGTGTCATCGAGCGATCGGTGCATACCCCTGGCTACGGGAGCCGATGCCTTTACCCGTACGCCACTACTGACTGTTCGTCATCCGTCTGGTGCCGGGAACATCAAAACTGGACCTATGCAGAGTGGCGCCGCGTCGTGTGGTCAGATGAATCCCGTTTCCAGCTGGTCCGAGCTGACGGGAGAATGCGGGTATGGAGTTAAAAACCCCATCGTGCTAGATCGGCTGTGTTCAAGGCGATTGTGGCTCTGTTATGGTTCGGGGAGCCTTATCATGGAACAGATTAGGTCCCTTAGCATGTCTGGAGAGGTCCTTAACAGCTGCACGCTACCAGTATGTGCTGGATACTCACCTACACGCTTTCATGGTCTTTGCGCATATTGCGGCCGATGGTCTATTTCAGCAGTACATTTCTCCGTCCCACCGAGCCGCAACCATTCAGGCATGGCTCGAGGAAAACTCATCTGAGTTTGAAACTATCCATTGGCCCTCCAAGATTCCTCGACTTAAAACCTCTGTAAGCTCTCTGTGCAACAGGCATAGCTGGCCTTACCTCCGAAAACCTTCCGGGTTCTGGTGGAGTCGATGCTCTGGCATGTACAAGCTGTTTGTTTTTCACGCTAGAGGAGAACCAACACGCAATTAGGTATATGTATCTGTAATGTATTGTCCATCGAGTGTAGGCTATATACTGTATATTACAAATGCTGCCTCCCTCCTTCCCGTGCAGGAAGCTATAATATTGGGTGTGTGCAAAAGTTTTGTTTTTGTATCAGATGCAAATCGCGATCGGAGTAGTTACGTCACAGATGACGCTGCGATGCCAAATTATGCCAATAAAGCGTGGAGCGGTACAGCATATAGAGGCACTAGATTTGTCCGAGTAAGACATTCTTAAAGTAAATCACGTACGGTGTAACATGGCATGCAATAAGGAGCACATTAGACACTGTTTACTGTACGACATCGATAAAAGCAGTACTGCAGCCGCGGCTTGCCGCAACATCTGCCAGGTGTATGGGGAGGATGCAGTTCATAATAGCATATGTCACCGTTGGTTTCGGAAATTCTGGGACGGAGACAAAAGTTGTGAAGGTCAAAAAAAGTCCTGGACGTCCATCCGTGGTTTCTGACGAGGATGTGGACCAAGACATAACATATGATCCACATCGAACCGTTCAGGAATTAGCGGAAACGTTGTCTGTACACAGAACAACAGTCGAAAGATGGATGCATGCGCTTGGATTTATCACCAAGTTCGATAACTGGGTTCCGCAGCAGCTTTCTGCAAAGCAACGAGAGGAGAGAGTCCGTACCTGTGTTTCTTTGCTTTCTCGTCACAGAAGTGAACCGTTTTGGGGACGAATTGTAACGGGTGATGAGAAATGGATACTGTACCGTAATGTAAAGCGTCGATGGACTGTGTGCCAAGATGCCATGGACCTCAAAAGGAGGACAGCATCCCAAAAAGATTTTGTTGAGTGTTTGGTGGGATGTCCAGGCAATAATCCACTGGGAGGTGTTGGCACCTAACCGAACGATAAATGCTGACCTCTACTGCCAACAGATGGACAGATTGCGAGAACAGGTGACATCGAAGCTGCCAGCATTCGTCAATCGCACAGGCGTGATCCTTCATCATGGTAACGCCAAACCTCATGCTGCTTTAATCACTCGGCAAAAATTGCTAGACTTTGGTCGGGAAGTGTTACCTCACCTGGCGTATTCCTCTGACCTGGCACCTACGGGCTACCACCTTTTCCAATCGTTACAGAACTCCTTCGCTCTCCAAATATTCGATGGTGTGGAAGATGTGAAAACGGAATTACATGACTTTTTTTACTCTAAAACACAGGTGTTTTTCCGGCGTGGGATTCACCTACTCATAAACAGATGGCAAGAGGTCATACAGAATGATGGCAATTATGTAAAATCTTCAAAAAATCATTTTCGCTTTAGTTTACAAAAACTGGTGACGGAAAAGCAGTTGTTCTAGAGAACTTGAGGCCCATTTTCACAGCCATAGTAATAGTTCCTATGCATGCATATTAATAAGAGAAAGTCAGTTGAATAAATGAAATTTTTATGCCAGTGAGAATAAGGCGTTTTACCTAGGCACAGTGGTGTGCAAATTAATTGGAACAAGGTTAAATTTCAACATTTATTGCATACCTTCCATACATGAATGGATTACAAGCTTTCTAGTACTTTATGTGGCCACCTTTGGCTGCAATAACTTGCTTAACACGTTTTGGCATTGAATGTATTAGTTTCTGACAAAAAAAAATTCAGTTTCGAGTCATGATACCACACATGAATAATTTTCGAAATGAGGTCTTTCACTGTTGAACAAATTGTCTTTCTTACCCTAGATTTCACAATGGCCCAGGCATTCTAAATGGGTCTGAGATCAGGTGAATTTCCAGGCCACTCTGGAATGTCAATCTTCTTTTCTTTCCCTGCACTTTTTTGGAAGTGTGGCATGGAGCAAGGTCATTCTGAAAAATGCCATGCGCACCATTAAAGCATTTCTCTCTCCATCTCTGGAACAACCGTCGATTGTATTATTTCACAATATTTATTGTAATTCATTATTCCCTCAATAGGACGAAGGCCTCTAGGTACTTCCAAGGTGAAATATCCCCAAAACATCTTTTTAACTGGGTGTTTCACCTCCTGTTGCAAATGTGCTTCCCGGAGAAGTTCACCTTTACTTCGTCGTACAACAGATTTTCTTTGTCCTTGGAGAAAAAAATGGACTAAACATCACTCTTTTCCAATAATCTGAAGTCCAGTGATTATATTTTTAGCCCATCGAAAGCGTTTCTTCTTCATTGACGCTGTCAGGCGCTGTCTTTTTACAGGTCTCCTCGCAGGCCGTCTAGCTTCTAACAGTCTGCGGCGCCCTGTGGATGAGTGATCTTTATGTCTCCGGCTGCTAACTCTCTCTGCAAGTCCTGACTTGTCATTGATGGACATATTACACTTTTCCTTATTATCAATTTATCACTTCGTGATGCGGTCTTACGCTTTCGTTCACAGATTCCCTTTCGTTTGATGGCATCGTTCCACTATCTTTGTAGTCTTTCAATAGTCTTGAAACACTGAATTTAGTGACGTCTGTGTCCGCAGAAATCTCACGATAGTCATCGAAATATTTTCCTTAAGCGCTAAAATTTTAGCGCGTTTCCTTGGCGAAATATACAATACTGCACTTTTTGCCGCCAACTCACTCGTGTATGCTGTTATTAAACTATCTGCCACAGACAGATAAACCCAGAAAAAACAGGTTCTGGACGGTTACGGTCGCGATCCTGCGCAGTTTGGTTACGCCCACTTTCGTCAATAACGAGCAACGTCCAGATAAACTCAAGGAAAGGAACTTTTTTCACTTTTTTTTTTTTTTTTTTTGATTGGAGGTTTAACGACCACCGTGAGCAACTCAATGGGCTATAAGCAGTCGCCCGTCCCTAATTTAGGGTCACTGGCTCCAGGGAAGGGAGAGAGCCAGTGCCGTAAGACAAACACAACATCCATGCCTCACCGGGATTCGAACCCGGACCCCTTCGGACGAATGATCAGAGGCCAACGCCTGAGACCACTGCGCCACCGGGGGCGGCTTTTTCACTTTGTTCCAATTAATTTGCACACCACTGAATATTACACTTGTTTGCACATAATTATACAGTACATCCTTCAGAATATAATGATCTAAAAGGTGTTCTTTTGGGGGAAAGAAAAAACAGAGACGTGTCATTTTTTCTTTTTTATTTCAGAGTCAAAAGCAGAATTATGCATTCAAGAATAAATAATTTAAGTAATTTTATCCTTTTTTTGTGGCACAATCCTAGAATGTTACTTTTTTATTAGCTTACATATGTCCTGTACTTTCGTATAAATCAGAAAAAATTATTAGACACTGTCACAGCCGTTACGTGTTTTGTAAGTGTGATCAGGGGAGGGGGGGGATTATTGGAGGTTTACGACCACCGTGAGCAACTCAGTGGGCTATAAGAAGTCGCCCGTCCCCAAGGGAGGGCCACTGGTTCCAGGAAAGGGAGAGAGCCAGCGCCGTAGGACAAACACAACACCCATGCCTCACTGGGATTCGAACCCGGACCCATCTCAGACGAATGATCAAAAGCCATCGCTTAGACCACTGTACCACCGGGGACGGGTGAGGTATTTTAAAGAGGCTGGCTTTAGTTTTCTGAAAGAATAAGGTTTGCATCGTATGATTAGCTTTGGCGTAAGGGTTTTGTAATACTTTTTATTGGTATAAAACTAGGGCAGTCATTTTAATTACAACGTGTAGATTTCTGTTACACTCAATAAAGTGTAATTCTAGGCTTTACGAAAAATATCTATTGGCTCCAAAGAATTTGAGCTATCAAAACGCCCGTACAATCAAGTTAATAGTATGGAATTCAAAAATTTCTGCAATTGAAAACAAATAGTTTTTCGCGAAAGGGGCCTCGAAGATATATTTTTGCCAATGGGGCCACGAATTTTTTCAGGTACGCCACCGATCAGCAGTCTTCTTGTTCCCGATTATTCGCGTGCAATCTTTGCAGAAATATAGATCGACCGAAGCTATTGGGGTGGTGATTTCCTAAACATTTTATGTCGTTCGCAAATTGAGGTTTGTAACCATGTTATGTTCCGAGAGTAGTGAATCTTTTAACTCCAATACTTCTACTCCATTTTACCGCAGTAATTGGTCATTTATAAAATGCCATGCATGAAATGAGTGGCCTTTCACGTCATCATCTTCCTCAAGTTCCATTTTCTACTCCGGCATTTCTCCACGTTGTTTCCAATTGGTTGAAATTTCGTTTTCGCTTTTTTCTTCAATTTCACCAAAGCACTGTCTAATTTAACCTCACTATTCGTTTGATGTAATTTCTCTTTCTTCCTTTCGAAAGTGTCATAATTACTCGATTCAGCTTTGTGAAGCTTCTGATATTTGTTTCTGTCTTTTTTTTTTATTATTATTATTATTTCTTTTATTTACTTACTTCGGAAATTTAATATTAGCCTCTTCTGGTGTTTCCGAATTTTTTTGTATTTTGTACTGCTATTATGCTGCACAACAACGTTTAACAAAGAAAAAATTAATAAATTAACATGTCCCGGTATGTCATTTAGATTCGCAAGGGAAGAAAAATATGCAATTTAATGACACAATTTGGAGCGGAAATTAATTCCTTCGGTTTTATTTACAAAAGCATGATTTTATAAGATAAGAGCAAACAATGATATAACATTTGCGTTCACAGAGGAGAAGAGAACATAGCAAATAGATGTTAACGATCCCTTGGTGAAACTGGTTATTTCATTTGAAGGTAAATCTTGTTTTTCTGCCACAATGGTAACGCTCCGATCAAAGCATACATTGGTTTCTACTGCCCGCATGAAGTTCAAAAAGAAATAAATGGGACATTTCGTTAGTAATGCGATTATATTGTTTTTTTTCGAAAATAATCGAACTCACATCACTGAAGACTGTTTCCGCAGCACTCCAACGAACCTTTCCGCCATTCCAAAAATTGCTACCACAATTTCAAAGGAATGTCCCAATATTAGGTGGTTGCAGATGAAATGAGGGAATATTAATAGAAACTTCAAACACCAAAAATACGGTTCAAAATGAACGTTATTAATCAAAATAATCATCGCCAGCAGTGACACACTTTTGCCAAAGAGATACAAGCTTCTGTGTGCCATCTTAAAAAAAACAAAAACAATTGAGCTTCGGGAAACGACTGATTCATGGAATGTGATTTCAACTGATGTCTTCCTGGGAAACGATTTATAATGTAGAAAGGTGTCCTGGTGCTTAAAAAAAGTGATAGTCCTTAGGTGACTGATCGGGTGAATAAGGCGGATGATTTAAGGCTTCGTATTTCCACAGGTGCAGCTTCTAGATCGTCTGGCGTGCAACCTGTGTGCTCTCGCGTTATCCTCGAGCAGTATTAGCCCATGGCGCTTATCTAATGCCGTCAGGTGAGTGGGCAGTTTTCCATGCATAATGTCAAGCTCTTGACAGAACCTGGGATCTAGCATCATGAAGTATGGACCCATGGTGATTGACTAATGCCGGCTGTTTAATGGACAGTTCTCCATGGATAATGTCAAGTTCTTGACAGCACTTGGGGTCCAGCATCATGACGAAGTAAGGGCCCATAGTGATTGACTAATGCCAGCTGTTTTGTGGACAGTTTTTCATGCATAATGACAAGTTCTTGACGGCACCTTAGATCTAGGATCATGAAGAAGTGGCCCATGGTGATTGACTACTGCCGGCTGTTTAGTGGAGAGTTTTCCATGCATAATGTCAAGCTCTTGACAGCACCTGGATTCTAGCATCATGAAGAAGTATGTGCCTATGATTAGTGCCTAATGTCGGCTGTTTAGTGGACAGTGTTGCTTTTTTCAGAGAACAAAGCAACGGGTGGGCCGGGCTTTTTCCCAGACATTTACGACCTGGTCCTGCTGGACCAAGTTCACCCATTCTTTTATCGCAATGGTAAAGAAAGGAAAAAAGTCGTGTTCCCGATTTCTTGGTGTGTTTAACTGTTTTGCTGGCTTTACTTACTTCCATGACATAGCCCAGGTCGTAATCAGAAAAGCAAGGAGAGGCACGCACTGTGATTTTACCAATATGTAGGTATTAAGATGGTAAAACCACTTTGGGGCTTGTTCACAACAAAAAGAATTGACCCAGAGCGAGTGTGTGCTGTGCAGAGTTGGAGACAGGGAATGTCTGCAGTGGAGTGGGGTATGTGCAGGTGTGTTTGTATGAGAGAGTGGAACGGCATCGATTGTTTCTCCAATCCCTAATCTGTATGGAGATTGACTTTTGTAGTGTTACCGCTTATTAGTTCAGAGAAAGGGAGATCTTAAACGCGCTTAGTCTTCCTTATCCCTGTCTTTAAACGCTATATTCTTCAACTGCCAAAGTTTAGTTCATATTTTTAGGCTTACATTCAACTAAATATTATCAATAACATTTAATAAAATACAATAGAAAGACAAAACAATACCAAATAGCATATCACGGGTCGGGACTAAATAAGAGCTGCAACTGACGGGCCCGGGCTGGGGTTTAAGCGCACAGGCTTGGGCCGGGCCGGGCCGGGCTCACCATATTAGGCCCGTGAAGACCACTAGCATTCACTTATCATCGCACGTAACGAGGCCTCCTCAAAATGTCGTTCATTTTGTTGCGGATAAGCAGAGAAGAGCAGATATCAGCTCATCGGGTTTTTTGTGCTTGTAAGATTCGCTGAACTCCAATGCAGAAAACATAATTACAAATATGTACACTGTTAAAAAATTTGTGGTAGGTTGCACCATAAAGTGGTGCTACACCTGCTGCACCATTTTCTAAGAAAAGATACACAACTGTGTGGTGCAAATAGAACCCAAAAATATGCTGCAACTTTGCACCACGATATTGTACAAGTCCGCACTACATTATGATGCAAGATTGCACCACATTGTTGGGTTCTGTTTGCACCAAACAGTGGTGTATCTTTTCTCAGGAAGTGGTGCAGCTGGAGTTGCACCTCTTTTTGGTGCAACCTACGACAAATTTTTAACAGTGTATGCATACGTTCATTCCCACGTGGAATTTCTTTGTTCGCGACATTTTAGGGCACAGCGGACGAAATAAGCATGTTTTAAGGCTGTTGCTGGCGATTAGCCACATTACAGTCAGCTTCGTACATAAGTATGTCTAAGTACAGTATTTGAAGTGCATTGCACTTGTCTTGTGTGGCGTGGAGAATGTTTCGTAGAGTGCGTTAATGAGATAGGCGCAAACTTAAGGGTGTTTACAGGTACTCCAGCGTAAGCGAGGATTAGCTCCGATCCGATTAAGTGGGAGTGGAGATTTCTGAAGTTCTTAAGAAGTGACGTTTTTGGATGTCAAGAAGGGAAATAGACGGTACCTTTGTTAAGGGAGGTCGGGTCGGAGAATTGGCGTGGGAAGAGACGAAATGTTTTCTAAGGGCGTTGTTGGTATTGCCTCGGGGTAGCTGCAGCAGCGGCTGTTTACGAAAAACACGAAGTGCGAGTCTAGGGTCCATAGCGCGGACGGAGACTATATAGATCAATCTTAAGTCTTCCCTTAGCCTGCCCTGCAATAAGTCCCAAGCCACAGAAATACGTTAAAATAAACGGATTTTTGTTATTGTTACACGGATGGCTCCGAATTCTACATTTTTCAAAAGTGTGATTCTATGGATTGAGCCAACAAAAATATGTAACGGCTCTCGCTGGATTTCAGCTATATTAATAAAGAGGTCGAGAGGAGCTAGGGTTGTTACAGTGCTGTTCCATCTACTCATGTGGGACTCATTTATCTATCCTGACTTTTCCTATGTCTGTTAGATGTTGGAAAACGGTTGCATACTGAACGCCACGGATCGGATTCAATCAAAGGCCTCCTGCTTGGCATCATAGGTAGCTCCTTTTGGTCTACTGCGTGGTTAATTTTCTAAGCTGATATCGCCGGACTGGAATTTAGTAAGCCAATGTCGTATCTTGCGTTCACTAACGGTGCTTTCTGAATGCGTATTGATGTACCGAGCTGCCGCTGTTTCACGGAGTCTAAATTTAAACTCATATATGAAAGTGACATGCATTTGGCCCTGATCCATCGTTCTTTTCATTGAAGCAGAATCCTCTTGGAACTGACGAAATGACAAGGTCTTTACAGACGGTAGTAGCCTTGGCGCTTTAAATTTACATACATTGCAAGTCGTATCGTGCGATGTTTTCATTCCGAAAAAAACTTGCCAACTGCACAAGTCTGAAATATCCAATACTTCATCTGTAACAACCACAGGCGTAACTAGGGCGGAGCAGATGGGGCGGCTGCCACTGGCACAGCCCCAAAGAGAGCCCAAAAATCACTGCGTATAATCTTATTAAAATCAGAGTTGAAACTTCTGCACCAGTTCCTGGTGCAGTTTTCTCGCACCACACTTTTTCATTTCTCAATTTACAGAACTGGCTTATAATATGCACTGTAACAAATAAGTGTCGTGAATTCACGAACAATTCCTGAAACTAACTTGCAGCAAAGTTGTGGGTAAGTGTCCATCTTTTAACGGAATTTTCGTTTTTAAAAGTACCCGTTTTGTTTTTTTTAACTTCCGTATTTTTACAGATTTTCCGTAGTCAGTAATCCTGTTTATTTCAGAGAATTCATTTCAAGTTTTTCCGTATTTAGACAGACATTTAGCAAAATCCAACACGCTGAGTATTTCAGCCCCTACGCAAGGGAATCCTTTTGCGCGGGTGATAGAGCACAGATCGTTTGTGTTGAAGCCGAGTGTTTTAACGACTGAGCCAGAAAGTCACAGGAATCAGATTCATGTTCAAGGTAAAATTCACTAGGCGATGATGATTTTTCCCCCATTAATGCGAGTGATTTAGTCATTTTATTTTTTACTGGTGTTTATTATTTTTTTTTAATACGTTTGTAATAATTTTATTTTTTCTGTACCAGGTAGGTCTCATTACAAGTTACGTATTTTTTTAATCGTTATTACTAATATTTTTCTTTTCAATCCAATACCTGGAATTAACTTTTTTTTTCAAATCTGATTTCGCCAATGAAATACAAAATTTCTCAATTAACACTTTATTATTGCAGATATTAAAATTACTATAACTGGCGAATCACGTGGCACGCATTTTTTCTCCCTAATCATGCTCGACTTGTTGTTGCATATGAGCACTGTAACGAAACATGGTTAGGAAAGACTGACAGACGGATCGATAGACAGTTGCAAGAGAAGAAGAAAAATGAAATAAATAAACAAGAGACTTATTAAGAGTGTGAAGTGAAGAAAAGTTTTTGAAATTAGACGTCCTGTGAGATACGCAAGAGTGTTAAGATGGCCGGACGGGCAGACAGATTGGAAAGCAGTTATGTGAACAGAAAATGAAATAAATAAATAAATAAATGATTGAGCACGGGGTGCCAAAAATTTGTTTTAAAATCAGACCTACCTACCTTGTACCAGGAATTCCATCCACTCTGAGGAAAAAATTATTGCGGACGAAGTGAACAGCACACAAAGTAAACAGCACATAAAGTGAACAGTGGGCGACATGTATCTATAGCGGACGAAGTGAACAGTGGGGGAAAATGTACACCGGTCGAAATGAACCGCAGATGAAATGAACAGTGGACGAAATAAACAGTGGGCGAAGTGAATAATGGATGAAATGAACCCGACGAAGTGAACAGCACATAAAGTGAACAGTGGACGAAATGTATAGCGGACGAAGTGAACAGCTGGGAAAATGTATAGCGGACGAAAATAACAGTGGGCGAAATGAACCGCAGACGAAATAAACAGTGGGCGAAGTGGATAATGGACGAAATGAACCCGACGAAGTGAGAGTGGACCAAATGACGCGGACGAAGTGAACAGTTAGAAAAATGTATAGCGGACGAAATTAACAGTGGACGAAATGAACCACAGACGAAATGAACAGTGGACGAAATAAACAGTGGGCGAAGTGAACAGTGGACGAAATAAACAGTGGGCGTAGTGAATAATGGACAAAATGAACCCGACGAAGTGAAAGTGGACCAAATGAGGCAGACGAAGTGAACAGTGGCAAAAATGTATAGCGGACGAAATTAACGGTGGACGAAATGAACCGCAGACGAAATGAACAGTGGACGAAATAAACAGTGGGCGAAGTGAATAATGGACGAAATGAACCAGACGAAGTGAGAGTGGACCAAATGACGCGGACGAAGTGAACAGTAGGGGAAATGTATAGCGGACGAAGTGAACAGTAGGGGAAATGTATAGCGGACGAAATTAACGGTGGACGAAATGAACCGCAGACGAAATAAACAGTGGGCGAAGTGAATAATGGACGAAATGAACCCGACGAAGTGAGAGTGAACCAAATGACGCGGACGAAGTGAACAGTGGCAAAAATGTATAGCGGACGAAATTAACGGTGGACCAAATAACGCGGACGAAGTGAACAGTATCAAAAATGTATAGCGGACGAAATTAACGGTAGACGAAATGAACAGTGGGCGAAGTGAATAACGGACGAAATGAACCCGACGAAGTGAGAGTGGACGAAATGACACGGACAGCGTGACAGGTCACTTTTCATAATACGCAGTTGGATAAATTTGTTCTTTATTTCTGTGGAGCAAAATAATGCAACAAATTAAATTGATCATTCACCTTGTATGGTTAAAGGAAATTAAGAACCCAGGTCCTTATTAATAGAATATATACTCCATTTTAATAATAACAGCTCAAATTAGACGCACTTTCAGTATGAGAATCACTATGTTTTTTTATTTTATTTTCTTGGGGTTAACGACCACCGTGAGCAACTCAGTGAGCTATAAGCAGTCGCCCGTCCCTGATTTGGCCACTGGTTCCAGGGAAGGCAAAGAGCCAGTGACGTAAGACAAATACAAGATCCATGCCTTACCGGGATTCGATCCGGGACCCATCTCGGACGAATGGTCAGAAGCCGTCGCTTAGACCACTGCGCCAAATGTTTCAGAATTCAATAAATAAAGGTAAGTGTATAACATGAACTGTAAGCGGTTGACGTGAAGAAAAAGTTTTTTTCTTCCAGCGCGAGTCACTTTCTTGTCTATCACCAACAGAAATGCTTTGCTTACCAAAACACAACGACGGCAATAACTATTCTTTTAAGCCGACAACAAAAGAACGAATACAAGGGGAAGTTACACACGTCACGAGTGTGTGAGGAATCGCTTCCATTTATCGAGAAATTTGCATGTAAGTCCTTACGCTTTCTTAAGCGAATCAGATGATCTTATTCATGATAGAGTAAGAAGTGCTGATATTCTGATTTGTGTGTCATGTGCTATAAATTTGATGGTGTGTTCTGAAACAACGGCATCTTGCCCAAAAGGTGCTTTTATCCGAACACCCGGAAATGTAAAAGATAAAGCAGAATTATATGCCATGACATGGCCCGGGTAATTTCGTGCTCCTGACAGTCAATTAATAATTCATGTGCTTTTGTTAACGGTTACTGTCAAACTTCGCCATCATGACAGCATTTCGTGAATTTATTTCACGTGTTTAATTCAAGGATCTAATATTTTTCTTCACAAAATTTACATTCACTTGTCGGTATGTATGTATCGTGTTCATTTATTTTTTCGCATCTCCGGACTAGTGATATCTGGCACTCGGAGATTCAATCTTCTAATATTTGTTTTGCTGTCTTTCTAATTTTAAGTTTAATCAATAGCCCTCGCCGTGACGTTGTATCTTGTAACATTATGAACTGTTAAGCTGTTGCCGTTCACATAAAATTTATGACTGAAAACTTTGCTGAAACTGTTTTTTTTTTCTTTTGGAGTTTAACGACCACCAAAGGGCTATGCCGACCCGGAGGAGCAGTGGTCTAAGCGATGGCTTCTGATCATTCGTCCGAAAGGGGTCCGGGTTCGAATGCCGTGAGGAATAGATGTTGTGTTTGTCTTACGGCACTAGCTCTCTCCCTTCCCTGGAACCAGTGGCCCTAAATTAGGGACGGGCGACTGCTTATAGCCCATTGAGTTGCTCCCGGTGGTGGTTAAACCTCCAGTCAAAAAAAAAAAAAAAAAAGAGCTGTAAACAGTCGCTCCTTCTTAATTTAGAACCACTGGTTCCAAAGAAAGGAGAGAGCCAGTGCCAATCCCCATGCTTTATCGGGGCTGACTCAAATCCGGGTCCATTCAGGCGGAAAGCCGGAAGCCAGGTCTTAGATCACTGCGCCGCCAGAGCGGCTGCAAAAACCGCAAAGGAAAACCACGGCTTAATATGTACTGAGGAGTATCTATGCAGTCGGTTTGATCCGGCTCTGGGAAGATCACACCCGATACTCCAAATTTAGGACAGTTCATCACCCATGACCCATCCGGGGTTCAATCCCGGCCCCATCTTGGACAAATGGTCAGAAGCTGGTGTTCAGACCAATGTGCTACACTGTAAAAACTAAGTGGTGTTAATTCACGGAAAATTTCTGAAAATAACGCGCAGCAAAGTTGCCGGTAGGTAACTTTGCTGCACGTGTTTTTTCAGAAATTTCCGTTTTTAAAAGTGCCTGTTTTTTTTAACCCGTATTTTCACAGATTTTCCGTAGACGGAGATTCCGTTTATTACAAAAAAGTCCATTTCAGGTTTTTCCGTATTTACAATATACTGAAATTCCGCAAAATCAATGACCCTGTACAACACTTACCCCCAGATATTCCTTTCACTGAGACCAGAATCGAGCCCCCGTCGTCAGAGCTGGCTCATTAGGTAACTCGTGCCTTTAACAACTGAACCACAAACGCTCGGCAATCTGAGTAACGTACATTATAAAACGAATTCCACAACGATGAAATTTTGTCGTTTCTCATTAATGTCAGTGATTTAGTCATTTTATTTTCTGTTGGAGCTTATTCTTTTTCCGAATAGGTTTGTAATATTTTTTTTTCTGTAGGACTTTTCACAAATTAAGCATCTTTCATTGTGATTGTAAGGGCGAAAAACTAATAATGCTACGAATGTAAATTACTGTATGAATTCATGTTAATTTATGCGTGTGAAAAAAACAACAACAAAACTATGCCATGTGTTTCGATGGACAACCACACTGTGAACGAAAGAAAATTATCTCCCTGAGGGGTTAACTTTCTTTCGTTCACAGTGTAGTTGTACAATGCATATGTCTGGCCTGCGATTAACGGCGCCAAAAGGAATGCAAGGTGAACCTCGACAACGGAAACACAGTGTTTCAGAGGGACAATACCTTACAAGGAAATCTTGCTTTTAGAGAGTATCAAAACAGACCCAGACAATATTCTATGTCAAAAGGGCGCCAGTAGGTTTGGTGGTCTGTAAACTTCGGTGACGTGCCTGCCCTGCAGGACGCACACGACATAAAGGCAGATAGCAGCAAAAACGAACGTTTGTGTAGCTCAGTTGGTAGAGTGACTTGTTCCGGAATAAGTGGACTCGGGTTCGATCCCCGGCGTGGACCAAAAGTGACGGAGAAATATACTTCGTTATGATTGCGCCCGAACTTTCCGAATGACCCTGCCGTTAAAGATCTCGCAATGGTGTGATGTTCTTTCCACACCGCGAGATAAGAAAAATAAGGAATTCCTTCTTCAGCGCTTCGAAAAATAAATGTGTGTGATGTTGCATTCCACACACCAGATTGACTGGGAGTTCTCAAGTGCACGTTCTACAGTGGATGGCTGCCTGCAACGATTCATGGTCAGGAGCTCCCCACTTCTCTCGTGGCGTTTTGGAAGTGTCCAGACGTGACAACTCGTGGCGTTTTGGAAGTGTCCAGACGTGGGGAGCAGAAAATATATCGCGCGTTGGATAGAATCCGAGTGCTTCCGTAGGAAAGCGTAGAGTCAGGATGACTCGAGTGTGGGAGGTGTAAGAAGGCACCGAATTATTCAACAGTAGCAGGGTTGGAGTAAGAAATACTCAACCGGGTACTTTCTTCGTTGCCGGAGATTAATAGCTGGCAGAGAATAGTGAATTATCAGTAATGGAATTCGGGTTATTTCGTAATGGACCAGAAATACGTTAGGCATTCTCTCTACGCGGACTTTTCGAGATAAACCAGACTCTCGGTATTCTAATCATTAAATTTCTTTATTCTCTAATACGGCGTAGTTACTGCAACTTTGATTTTTGTGCCTTATTTTAAAACCTTCCCTCCCTTCCTTGGTTCGCAGATATCCCAAGTAAAGCAGAGAAAGAGAGCGTCTTTGCCTTAAATTTATATTAAATAAATTATGTGTGAGAGAACCTCAGTTGATTTGTTGTGAGTGAGTGACTGCTAAATAAATTCAACGGACGACCTCCTGAGCGGAGGTGTGACTTAGCACAAGGGCCATAGGCGCATGCCTACAGCGATTTTTCGAAACAACAAAGTGCTTTGCAACTTGATTTTTAAATTGACAATGACTTTGAGTTATATTTAAAAAAGGTGAAATGTACTTTTTATAGTATCATTTCACCAAAAAAAAAAAAAACAACAACCTAGATATGAAATTTATTTTTGATATCTGTAATAGCTTTTGTCTTAAGTTCTCCAAAGGCTGATACACCGACATCGTATAACCATCTATACAATAAGTCTATACAATAAGTACCCGGTTTCTAACAGTAACACAATATACACTGAAGTGCCAGAAAAACGGGTACAGACGAGCTTATGCAAAATATATAGCAACGTTACCTATGCGTGTACTCAGTTGCGTCCGCCAGTGCATGTGCATATAAAGCGATAGACGTCCTTGCCAGCTGTCAGAGATGTTTTCGCCATGAGAATGAAAAGTAATAACGATTTAAGCGATTTTCAACGCGGTGTCATAGCTGGCGCTCGTGAGATGGGCCATGCTATTTCAAAGGTAGAAATGAAGTTCGGATTTTCACGGACGACCATTGCAAGGGTGTACCGTGGCTACAAGAACTCCGGCAAAACCTCCAACCTACGATTCCAGTGTGGCCGTAAAAAGACATTGAGTGAACGTGACCATCGTCGGCTGTCAAGAATCGTTTCACGCTATAGGCTTGCAACACTCTCGCTGGTATCATCGGAATTCAATGCTGGAGCCTCAACAAGCATCAGCGTCCGGACTGTGCAACGTACCCTGCACGATATGGGCTTTGGGAGCCGACGCCCAACTCGAGTCCCCTTGATGGGTGCACGACACAGAGCTATGTGCCTCGCTTGGGCACGGCAACACCGCCAATGGACACTTGATGGCTGGAAATAAGTAGCCTGGTCTGACGAGTCGCGTTTCCAACTGTATCGGGCAGATGGAAGGATTCGTGTGTGGCTCAAACCCCATGAAGCCATGGATCCCGCCTGTCAGCAGGGAACTGTACCGGCTGGTGGGGTATCCGTAATGGTATGGACGGTGTATAGCTGGACCTCACTGGGACACCTGGTACGTCTACAAACGTCTGTGACCGGCCAAAGTTATGTGAGCATCCTTTCTGACGAGGTACATCCGTTCATGTTCTGCATTCATGCTGATGGGTAGGGCCTGTTCCAACACGGCACAATGCACCGCCACACAAGTGTCGGGACACTACATTATGGTTAGAGGAGCATTCCATTCCCACCCAAGTCCCCAGATCTGAACATGATAGGACACATTTGGGATGCCATGCAACGCGCTATCGAACACAGGAATCCGAGACCTCGGAATACACCCGAATTGTGGAACGCTCTACAGGAAGTATGGTGTGCATTGCCTACAGCATATTTCCGGAAGCTAGTGGAGTCCATGCCCCGTCGTATTTCTGCAGTCCTGCGCTCCCGTGGGAGACCTACCAAGTATTAGACTGGTGTACCAGTTTTTCTGGCACTTCAGTGTATAATAAGTAGCTGGTGTACCAAATAGGGGAAAGGAGAAGAAATATCCTGTGCCAAATAAACAAAATCCATGCGATATGCTATCCCTAATATCCGATCTCGCTACGGAACTTCAAAATTCGACAGACGATTGAAATTTAAAAATTAATCAAACCTCAAGTATTCCCCCCAATCGCTCCTATTACCAGTAATTTCTCGTCATACAGAAACGGAAAAGTGAGAACGGAGATTTTCCGTTAATATACGAAAGGAATTGCGGAAAGGTTTCTGAAAATTCAGAATTTTCCGTTAACACATCTCCATAATCAGTAATTTACCGTCAATATAAAAAAGAAACTGCGGAAAGGTTTCTGAAAACTCAGAATTTTCCCGATAAATTCAAGTTTCTTTCAGTCATTTCACACTGTTAAAAATTCCCGTAAAAAAAGTCTTGTTGCCCGTGTATTTTTACGATCAAGGCTCGTTTCTGCAGTTTCAAGGCGATGCCCGTATTTTAACGGGCATGGATATGTAGGACAACTGTTCCAAACCGTAATTTTACGGGCGTTGCTAAGAGGCACGGGCTAGCCAATGAACGATAATGACAGAAAAGGAATGCGGCATGCGTCGCTTTCTGCTATTGGTCAGCGAGTCGTCACGTGATTTTACGGTGGCTGCTCGTTTTTTACCAAGACGAAGGGATGGACGATATTTTCAAAAGTATGATATCTTTAAATATTTCTGAGACCGATATATTGAATCGAAAATATCTGTATTTAAAGATCAATATATCGGATTGATTTTTCGATATTTTTCAATACTTCTGATCTCAATAAGACTGATATTTCGGTTTATTCACTGCATACTGCATTTGGGTTATTACTGAATCCGATCCAATGTTGTGTTAAGTATTGGCTATTGGGAACTTGGGACTAATTGGCTGTTGGCTTGTTCGCACAAATCTCAGCCAGTACTAAATTATCCTGCAGCTTGAAAATATAGCTGCAATCAAGTTTTGTTAATACCATTAAAATAGTGATATCTCAGAAAAGTAATGTATATTACTAACTTCGTACCTTTTACAAGACGGTCGCTGTACTTGGAAATAAACGTAGTGCGTTTATTTTGCCATTTCAGTCGTTTTGTTGTGTAAATAATTATTTCCGATAGCGGAATTGATATTTAACGTTTTTTTACAAGACCGACGCCATGGGTTTTACGACTTTAAAACTCGTTAAAAACTTAGTGCTTTTATTTCGCCCTTTTACGTTGTTTTGTTACGTAAATAAATATTTTCGACAGCGGAATTAACATTTTACGTTTTTATAATTCATAAAAATTCGCTAAAAATATATCTTGTATGCTGAGCTGGAAAGCCAACATCAGGGTTGTTTACATCGTAGCCATGGTAATGTAAGGGCGTATTTATATTATATATTTTATACATTTATGTAATGTAAGGTGGCATATATTTATGCCCACTCCCCCCCCCCCAAGTGTTTAAATGTGTTTTATTTATTGTTAAAATGTGCCTTACATTGGAAACAAAAATGCTTAATTTAATAAAAAAATTCATTAATTTACGTTAAAATTTTTTTTTTTTTTTTCTATTCTCATTCTTTTATTTTGTCCTGGTGGATTTAATTTTTTTTCATTTCATTGGCACGGCACGCCCTCAGAAAAAATCTATATATGCCCCTTGTTGCATTTCTTAATGAAGGGGCAGAGCACAGATGGGATGAAAGTGGCCAAAGGGCAGGAAGTTGTCACATAAATTTACAGAACATAAATGCGGAAACTGTTTTTTTTTACCAAAACATGTTATCATGATTCTCTGTACTTAACATTGCTACCTATGCAAGATTGTTGATACAGCGAGACAAAATTAGTCAAAAAAGCAATCATAAAAGTGTTGTGCACTTTTGTGTTTATATAACATCTGCACTCCCCTTCCACTAATGGGGGGGGGGGCTGTGGCTGTGGATAGTATCAACTGTCACCAACGATATTTGAAGGTTTTGGTTATCATTTGAAAGTAAACAAATTAGATGTCAACTTTCCTGTTAAGCACACTCAACATCTTTTTAAAGAATATACATGAATAAAAAAACACACTTGAAATGGAATTTGTGGCAGAAATATTTTGCTACATAGAAGACCAGTAAACCACAGGCTATTGGGTAAATAAGTCTCATTGATTTGATTATTCTACACATGTTAAGGTTTTTCCATTATTCGAAATGTTTATTTAAGTACAAAAGCGGAGTAAAATGCCTAAAACAAAATCACTGGGTTACTTCTGTCTGAAACATTACCCCCTTAGCCAGTAATCACAGCATATAATTGCAATTTCTAATGCAGAATGTTCTGCAAAGTCATAATATTGTTGAGAGGTAAATGGCTAGAGCTTTTTAATGCAATTTTGAAGAAGTTTGCACACATACATGAAAATATATTATTTCAAAGTTAGTGTGCATATACATTGTAGATACATATATAATTTTTTTTTGTAAAAAAAAAAAAAAAAAAAAAAACTGAAAATACAACAAACCTTGTTAACAGGTTTCGGCCTAATTTGCCCAGTGCTATCCATTTTGTCATTATGTCTATTTCTCTCTTGATAATAACTGTGAACATATTTTTTTTTTTTTTTTTGTGAAAACTGTTATTCTTAAACGGAATGGCATTAACAAAATTCTGTTGTCCAGAAAAGTTTTAATGTGCAGTGCTCTTCCTCATTTGATTTCTCTAGCGTTTCTTTACAGTATACAAAGTTACTTTTTTCAAAATTCTTTTGCTGCTAAAATCTAATAAATGTGCAATGTAAAAATTGCATTTGTACTCATAAATATGGGTTCTTGGTTTGATTAAAAGGCAATACATTGTGCCAAATGTTTGACACTAGCTGTAGGAAGGGAGTTCTTAGACTACCATTAAAGATTATATGAATACCTTGCATTGCACCCATCAGTTTTACATTTGTTCAAGTTTGCAAAAATTGTATGTGATTTTATACCTGCTACAACTGATTCAGCATCAATATCAGGAAAATTCTCATACAAAAAGATTACTTCTTCCTCAGAAACTGCTAGAAAACAGTCAAATTTTCAAAATAAGAAGCACTGTTCATTAAATGTGAAAATCCTCCAAATATGTGGCGTCAGTGAATAAACAAAGATGTCGCTCTTTCCAGGTTTTAGCAATTAAATGTCATGAAATCTATTCAGTCAAGAAATCTATTTATTAAATGTCATGAATAAAATCTATTCAGTCATGAAATGTTCATTAAATGTCATGGAAACTATTCAGTATCTAAATAATCATGGAAAATGTGCCTACCAAGTGGTAAAATACATAAAGAAGTTGTTCCTGTCTTGTCTTTCCTGGAACCACTCGCCCTAAATTAGGGACATGTGTCTGCTTATGGTGAATCGAGCTTCTACACATTCGGGAACAACTTTAGATGCTCATGGAGATCAACACACACACACACACACACACACACACACACCACTTCACTTCACGCATTTTTTTCCAGTTCTCAGTCCATTTCTTTGGATTTCTCATCTCCATTAAAAACTTGTACACAATAAATATCTGAAGTATTCTTTATCAAGTCTAAAACGCCTGAGGAGCTATCTTCGATATCATATCATTTTTTTTTTTTTTACATTTTAAATGCGCATTGGTGGAGTCTATCCTTAAAATTAAGGAAGTCAGCAGATTTAAAATTTTTGTTTACAGTTTTGAACTCAAATGGGATATAACATTTAATGTTTCACTTATTAACACCAAAACAACACAAAAATAAGTACTGATTTCTCACCTCTAGTTATATTCAACTTGCTGTAGATGAGGGATTTTCTCTTTACATGCATATATATAACTAAGCTGTTCTCTAAGATCATAGGTTAGTTTCTTGATGAGAGCTTATCTGCTGGATTAAAGTTTAAAACTGATGGCAATACATTTTATTTACTCTTGATGTATCAAACATCTGCATTTACAGTGATCTCAGCTCACAACTTGAGCTTCACTGACATCCATCACACACAAGACCATTTGTACTTCACATTTATTCTCTTTTTCTCATGCAGGAATTCCTGAATCTGGTCCTCCCTTGATCTTCTACATTTTCTTCCTGTCACTTGTGCAGAATAAATTCTCCTAGTAATCATCTCACCACTCATTCTCCAAAATACCAAAGAATATTTGTCCCCACCTTACAAACAATATTTTGCTTCACACTACTCATCTACAAAACATCTTCATTCCTCACATGATCAAAACATATCTTGCCCCCACCCCCATAAGTAACACATCTCTACAGCTCACAAATCACTCCTATGTTTCATCTGCAGTACTCCACCTTCACTGCTGCACATCAGAGTAGGAACAATTACTGTACTTTTTCACACACAACTATTAGGGACTTTTTTGAGAACCTATCATTCATCATTTATTCAAAATCCTCCTGAAGCAGCTGTGACTTTCAAAGATGAATTTACTAGCCTACTAATTTCACCACCTAATTTGTTTCCTCTGTCAAACATGCTTCCTAAATATGTAAATTGATTTACCTGGTCAATCTCTTTGCCATTTAGACTGATCTGTTTGATTTAATACTAACAATTCATCTGTCAAAAACATAACTTTGGGGTTTTCCTTTCATATACTAAGTTTGAAATTCATACAAACTTCATACATGTGGGACAACATACGCTGCAACTCACTTTTGCTCTCTGCCAACAGGATTGTTTCATCAGCATGAGCAAACATAATTGAGTAACTACTCTCCACAGATAGCATTTACATAGTCTAATGACGACTCAACCATATGTGTCTCTTAAGACATAAAAATATTCTTTACCTTAAAAAATTGTTTTGGTAATAAGTAATAACTAATTATAATACACAAGCTTGGCAGTGAATGTGGGGAATAAATATCCTACCAGTTTTCTCAGATAATTTCTTAGAAACATCAGCTGAAATTTTTTTTTTCAAGAGCTGCTTTCTCCTGCTAAAAGGGAGCAATTTTATTTGTCCTTTATTATTACATTTTATAGCTTAAAACTATCTTTATGCAAGATTGCAGCTCTCAAGCTGTATTTTTAGTGATATGAAAAACACATAAAATATTGTTTTTCAGATCCTAAAATAAAAAAAATATATAGCAGAAAGTTTTGATGCAAAAATAAATAAACAAATCATGCAACAGAAGTGAGCTTGTAATCTGCAGAAATGCTGAATATACTTTCCAAAACCCAAAAGGTGATTTTCTTGTTTCATGTGTAGGCATTGCTCGACGAGCAGGGATATGGTTTCTGTTAAGAAGTTTCCAAAAATCCCAGTTGCAAAGGAATGTTTTCATGAGTTTTTCATCAATGTGAGATTACGAGAAATATGTATTTCCAACATTTCGAGAAAAGGTAAGTTGAAGCTTCAGTATGGCATAAATGACAAAAAAACAAAAGTACTTATTAATCCCAGCAGACTGGAATCTTAACCATCAATTAACGTGGGAATAACTGAATTATAGAAAGAATAACTATTTTTGTTGGGATGCAAATGTCAAAGTTAACATTATATCAGCTTGCAAGGAAATGTTATGGAAAAAAATCTTTAAAAAAACTTTGTTATTGTAATTTTTAGAGCATTTTGTATACATTTATATTTTTCAGAAGGTGTGAACAATGTTTGCTATTTTTTTTATTGTTTAAGACAGAACACAATGTTAATGGAGTATACAGATATAATTACTTCTATGGTGTAAGCAAAAATAGTTCCCATGGCATAAGCAAAAAAATTAAAGTGCTTATAATATGTTTACAAGTGACATTTTTGTTAAAAACAGTAATTAGAGTACGAATAATTTGTGATGGCCTTTTCATAGAAAGCAATTATTTTTCCAGAAAGATATTTAAAAAAATGCTAACGATTATTAGTCCTCCATTAAAATATGATTATAAAAATAAAAACATAAAAAATATCGTAATCCAAATTAATCAAGTATATATATTTACTAATTAATTAATGAAAGCCATACTAATTAATGTATGAAAAACATAAAAAAAATATCATAATCCAAATTCATCAAGTATATATTTACTAATTAATGTATGAAAGCCTGTCTCTCCTAGATAACAAAAAACGAATGGACAATCAGAGGAAATAACATGCTGTAAGTGTGGGAAAATCAGCAGATCAAGACGAAAGTTGTTATGCTCATATTTTTACCAGATTATATAATTACTTCAGGAAGTTTCACTATGTATTAACAAGATAATTGTCAAAGGATGATAAAAAAAATTACGTCTGATATATACATAGCCTGAATTACAACAAACTTTATACTACATAACTTGTAAGACATCAAGAAAACTCTCGAAAAGCTGTTTTGCATTTCCTTACCCAGCTGTTAAGATCTACATACTTTATCACTAACAAAAAAAACAAAAAAAAAATGCTTCACTTCAAATTGTGTGTCATTGGTATGTATTTAATTTTGGTCAAAGTGCCAGTTTACTTCAAACATAATACTCATAGGCAAAAGAACAATCTGCTATCAACCGTTCGTTAAATTTGTTTTCTGGGTGCCTACTGTCAACTAATAGTTAAAATTTTCAACCATCGAGGTTTTCAACACAGCAGATATTTTTCCTTGTAAAGTTCTAGAAATCGGAAGGTGACATAATATCATGTGAATCTCGATAATGAGATCGCAGTTTGATAGTCCTCAAGCAACATAATTTTCGTGACATGCCAGAGGAAAGAACACAGATTTCATTCCACAAATTAAATCACATCAGCCATGGGCTGATATATTGAATATCGCACCGATATAGTGATTTTCTGATATATCGTAACTTGGATATCAATACTACACTGGCGGACAATTGCTAAGGACGGATGACAATAGCAACGATAGCAACCATAAAATGGAAGGCAGGAAAATGTGGAAATTAGCATAAGTGCGGGATACAGTAAGACGTGTTGTGCGTATGCAAATTTTGGATTGCCGAACTTGTTCGTGACGTCATAGCGCTGATAAGAGATATAAAGGATTTGACGCGTATTGACCGCTGTTGTTCAAACGCAAAGTTAAAAGGGAAAGAATCAATTGACGAACTTGCAATTTTCAGTATGTCTTCCCGACATCCCCTAGATGATTTTACGCGTGGCCGTATTATTGGCAAGATTGAAGAGGGGCGAAAAATAACAGATGTTGCCAGGGAGTTCGACGTCAGCCACAGTGTTGTTTCAAGGCTTTGGAAATCACTTCAAACAAATGGATAGTGTAGCAAACGTCACGGGGGAGGTCGTGTTCGCAGTACGACACCTGCAGAAGATCGGTACATAGTGCTATCAACAAAAAGACACCGGCGCAGCACAGCTAGTGAGGTAGCAAATCAGTTTATGGCTGCTACTGGCAAGCGGATCTCCCGAAAAACTGTCGCCAGACGTTTGCATGAAGGAGGACTATTCGCCCGCCGTCCTCTTGTGTGCATCCCATTGTCCAGACGTCACCGTACCGCCCGTTTGCAATGGTGCCATCAACATCGCAATTGGACTGATAACGATTGGTCTGCTGTCCTCTTTCTCAGATGAGAGTAGATACAGTCTATCGTCTGATTGTCGCCGACAACTGATCTGGCGTGATAGTGGTACTGCATATTGTCCAGCAAACATACAGGAAAGGGATCGATATCCGACATGTAGTGTCATGGTATGGGCTGGCATCATGATCAATGGCCGTACGTCCCTCTATGTGCTTCCAACTGGGACTATGACTGGTCAACGATACATTAATGATGTTCTGCTACCTCATGTTCGCATGTTCCGTGGTGCTGTCGGCGATAGAATCATTTTCATGGACGACAACGCAACATGTCATCGAACAGTCGCTGTCCAGGAGTGTCTTGAGAGCGAGGATATTCAACGCCTCGTATGGCCGGCACGTTCTCCAGATCTAAATCCCATTGAAAATGTGTGGGATGCTTTGGGGAGGAGTCTTGCTGGTCGCCAATGCCCTCCAATAAACAAGGACACCCTCATCCGTGCACTGACAGAGGAATGGGATAAATTACCCCAACAGCTGCTTGATAATGTTGTGCAAAGCATGGCACGACGTGTGGAATCTTGCATCGCCCTCCATGGTGGCCATATCCCATATTGACATCTTACGCCGGAACGCCTGTGGACGATAATTGCATTTTTTTCACGTTTACGTATTCTGCACAAAATGGCCTGTTTGTCCCTTGAACACGTTCCAAAGCCTTCTGGATTTCAGAGCACAATAAATTGTCTTTCTTGTAATGTCCTGGCATTCTGACATTATTTTATTTCACTTGGCATCCAACCACACTTACTTTTTTATGCGCTATATAGCCGTTTATGATCCGTCCTTAGCAATTGTCCAGCAGTGTATATATCGAAATATCGGACAAAAATATCGATATTTCGAGATATTGATAAATATCGCCCATCCCTAACTGACGAACACGAAGTCACGAACATGTGCAGGAAAGACGCCATGAAAACATGTGAGTAGACATTTTTTAAAATTAAGTTTATTATGATATGTAAAAGTAACGAAATCAATTACACACATTTTTGTTTGATATTAAACTCACGAACTGTGTACGTATATATATATATATATATAATTTTAAAAGTTTTACCACCAAACGAGGGTGGCTGAAGCATTGTCACACAGGAAAATCTATGTAGTAGCTAAGATTTCATTTGACTGGGGTAGGGGCATAACTCTCACATCCATATATGTTTTACCATCAATATGATACAGTGCTTTACTTTCTGTGCAAGTCTTTATCGCCAGGTATATACCTAGCGTTGACTAGGATGTTGAATAAATTCGATCTGTACATGCTGATTTGGGAATTACGTAGGGCAGCATTCTTCGTATGTTTGTAGTCTGAAATGAATTCCATTTTGCAATATAACACGCCTAAATATTGTCTTATCGTTTTGTGCTTTTTTTTTTTTTTACGGCATAGTGTTCAACTCCTGAATTTAGACAGAATTATTTCTAAAGCACAAACTGGCTGAACAATACTTTGGGTTTTTTTTTAAGACTCCTTTTCATTTGCTCATGTACTTAAGAACTTGTGAAGTATTATATTTGCACCAATGAATACAAAGATTAGCTATGGAGTACAGATATGTACAGGCATATTCTTTAATGAAAAGTTTATTCCAGTGTGTTTATGTGGGTATAAAATATATAAAAAATACAAATACACAGGTATATTTGCTAAAATTACATACACTGATGTCACAGAAATTGCACAAATGGCTAAAAAAAAATCAAATAAAACTGGTCAAGTCATTTGTTTAGTATCAGTAAGATGTATGAGCTCATTTACTCTTGCAAAGTTCATCAATATTTTGAGTTTTCTTGCTTATGTACAAACAAGTTATCTTCAACATCCAGCTTATTTCCAATATTTAGTTTTTATGGTGGTTAAAGATAAAACACTAGTTTCACATAAATATGTAGTTGTAAAAGGCAACAAATACTTAAGTCAGTGCTCGACAATGTTGGAAATTCTTTTCCATTGGAATCCAAAAACTAGTCGCCGCCCCGGTGGCGCAGTGGTCTAAGGTGCTGGCCTCTGATCATTCGTTCGTAAGGGGTCCGGGTTCGAGTCCCGGTCCGACATGGATGTTGTGTTTGTCTTACGGCACTGGCTCTCTCCCTTCCCTGGAACCAGTGACCCTAAATTAGGGACGGGCGACTGCTTATAGCCCATTGAGTTGCTCACGGTGGTCATTAAACCTCTAATAAAAAAACAAACTAGTCAGTGATTTCAAAGAACAAATGCTTTTCAAACCAACCAGAGTTAAAAGATGTCTCATAAGTTTTTTATTTGGCAATAGAAGATTACACATTTCTGCATTGTATGTGAATGAGTAACTAGTTCATTCAGTGGGAATGGGAAATACTGCCTTGTAAATGTTTGGAGAGTGCAGAGATGGACGATTATTAGCTGTTTAACATCAAGTTTCCAATTGTTTGCTCATTTTCTGATGATAATGAATTCAGTTATGAAAATTGGTCAGAGCTGTTCCCTGTAATTTGGTTTTCTCATAAAGTTTTTTGGTCATTGCTTGTGTTTTGTTTTTTCAACATTGAACAGATTGTTTTCACCCTGTAATGAGAAGTTCCACTAGTTCATTTTTCAGAAATTTCAGCTAAATATGCTAAACTTCACCACACATCCTACCAGCACTAGCCATAAATTCAGATTAATTTTGTTTTGAAAATTGGTTCACTATGTGACACGGTATGGTTGCTAACAAATCTGCATATGCCCCCCCCCTATTATTTTAGTGAAACCCACTTTGAGAACTATTGGTCTAGAGGATGTTCAAGCCGTTCTGGTATCAGAGTTGGTTGTACATCAAGGTTTTTGGCTAGCAGTCACAATTTAACATATGGTTTGAGTCCCATATGAGGCATTAGTTTTGCCACCCTGGTGGTGCAGTGGTCTAAGCACCATCTTATGATTGTTTGTCCAAGTGGGTCCGGGTTTGAATCCCGGTATGGCATGGATGTTGTGTTTGTCTTACAGCACTGGCGTTTTCTCTTCCCTGGAACCAGTGACTCTTAAATTAGGGACGGGGACTGCTTATATCCCATTTAGTTCCTCACATTAGCCGTTAAAACCTTTAAAAAGAAACCTGTTTTTTACATAACATAACAGCTTTGGCTTTCTCCTTCCCTAGAACCAGTGGCCTCAATTTAGAGGCGGGAAAAAAGTTTCATGTGATGAAATGTCACATTTTCGTTCAGGAAACACATTTGTGATTCTCCCTGACTGCTACATGGTTTTGATTGCTTTTAGGAATACCATTTCACTCACATTCCTTAGTATATAATTATCAATCATTTTGTGACTATGGTATATTCAGTTAACTCATAGGCATCCCTAGCTTAGTTTTCAGCAGGAAGAAGCAAACAATGGAAATCTGCATATATACAAACCCCATATGCCTCTCATTGAAAACAGCTTTTACCACTCAACACATAAATTACATAAATTTAATTGGAAACCAGAAGAGCCAAAAAATATATATTTTTTAATTATATCTATAATCACCTCATCATCACATGTATACAGTAATATTTCACATATATGTCAGCGCAAACCAAAGCACGCATAAATAAGAGCGCAGCATAAGTAAAAGTTAGTGTAATTCCAGCCAAAATTAAGTTTAAAAAGTAATTAACATGAGAATAACATGCAAAATAAGAAAAATATCAATGATTGAATTTACTTAGTTAAATTTAACACTTTAAAGCTTAGATTACTCAAAAATGTAAATTACTTGATCTCAAAATTTTAATTACATACCTTTTTTATATTTATGGCTTTTTAAAGTTATGTAAAATTGAAGACTGTTTCTGCTGTTGCCTCTCATTTAAAACAGCTTTTTCAAGTTTGTTTAAACAGGAATGTGTGGCAATTAGATGTATCGGTGAGTTGTATGTAGTGACAGTGTTTCCAAAGCTTCTACACTGCTTTCGTGACAGTCTGGGGATCTTTTGTTAATTCTTTGTTATGTCTCTTCATCATCATCCTGAATTTCATTGGCTATTTCTTGAATATCCCTCAATTCCCCAATAATGCATTTTCATTGATTTCTACAAACTCTTTAAAACTACTGAATCCACCTGAAATGGCACTCCAATCTTCATCATTGGCAGATTATTCGGTAAATGTGTAGATTAGCGTCCTAAATTATTTTTGTCGGAAACTTGTAATATTGACTTGCGAGTGCGACGCTGTGGTAGGCCTAACACATCACTACGGCAACGATGTGAAGATTTGCTTTGTTGAAAGGAAGATTCGCTTCGCCGTGCAATTCACGTGCGGATGACTACAAGTCCAAGCAAGTACCTTCTTGCCAGGAGAGCGAACCATTTTATACTCATATGCTACACAATATAGTTTGTTCATGTTTTGTAATTGTTTTTAAAGCAGATGTGAAATTTTTCATTCTTTCGCATATGATTCCCTGATCCGAAATAGAAAGTTTGGTAAATGTGTACTTTAGCGTCTAAATTATTTCGTCGGAAAAAATGTAACTGTGTGGGAAAAGTGTGACATACAATATTTTAAGCATGCAAAATAATGCGAAAAGGTGCAAAAATATAGTATTTTTAGATAAAAGGAAATAAGTTTTCCAAAGTATTTACCTGAGAGTGCGATGGTTTGGAAGAGTACGTGCGGTATAGGCATAGGACGAGAGAGCGGCAACGGCATCAAGGTGGAGTCCGGTGAATGGAAGCTTCGTTGAGAAGGGCAAGTAACGGGCGGAAGAATTAAGAAGGAAGCGGTTTAGCAATACGTAGTCATCGAAAAGTCTTGTAGGCATATGCAGAAAGAAAGAGGTTGAATTTGTGCAGCGTTGTAAGTTTTTGTTTTTTTAAGGGTAATTTTGAGAAAGCGGAAGTACAAAATCGTCAGTCATTTCGGATTTCGTCAGGGCTTAAAATTTCATTATCCGCCACAATACAAGAAGCTGTCTCCCTGCCATAGTGCGATATATGAATTGAAGAAAATTGCTTATTTTGAAAAATATCCATGTCACGAGGAAAAAAATGTGAGCTACGATGTACTGAATAACAGCAGAACTGCAAATGAAGTGCTTGAAGAAATCACCTACCTGTGCACATCTTCCAAACCAAAACTAAAACTTTGGGTTCAACCGGAACCAAAACGTCTTCCTCAAAACTTCTGTCGTACATAAATTATTTTACATTCCTTAATTTCTTTCCATTCGGAGACACTGTGAAACCACTAATAACGACATTCTGCACATATCTTTCTCAAAAATGAATAAAACAGGTTTGAACTACTTCTGCGCACAATTACACGATACTCTTCCGAAAAATATACCCTACTGCTGTCGTATTCTTCCACGCATTTGCTACCAACTCGTACTTCGCTCCGCACAGCACCTTCACGTGGTGGCCGTTAGCATCGCTTCAGCCTCCCGCACCACCTGCTACAAACCATCGTACTCGCAGGTTAATACTTCAGAAAAATTATTTCCTTTTTATTTAAAAAATATTATTTTTCACCTTTCCCTATTATTTTGCATGCTTAAAAAAATGTGTGCATCGAACTTTTCACCCACAGTTAAATTTTTCCAACGAAATAGTTTAGGACGCTGAAGTACACATTTACCGAAAGTACTAATATGCTTTTCTATGGGGAACTATAAATTTCGGTTTTGGTTTGAACAGATTTGCTGTGTCTCTGCACTTTTGGTTCTTCTGTTAATAGCTTGTTCGCACGCGAGTTTCTATCTTACTCATATGTATCTTTTGCAAATCGAAAAGGTTTTATCCGGTTTTTCCTGCCAACAACGTACAGGATACAACAAAAGAAAGGGTGGCTGCTGTGGACCTATTTTCTGTAGCGTATCACTACAACATTTATTGCTCTTCTGCCAATAACGTAAGTCCTCTTTCTCTTGTACCCGTCATTTCCACACAGCAACAAACCTTCCTTTTTAACGGACCAAAGCTTCACATCTTCACTGGAGCGATGCATTATTCCTATCGCAGCTTCTCTTCACAGTGTCAGACTCACAGGTCCATATTACAATAAAAATCTTTAAAACACGTTTAAAATATGAAATATCTGAAAAAATATGAAATACATTAAAATATGAAGTTTTAACCCTTTGTCAATAAACACAAGAGGCTAGTTCCATCAGAGGCATGCATTCAGTCGCTGACTTTAAACATTTGGAGCAAAATTACATATGCTTCCAATTTATGGACCTAAAGCATAATAATTAAAGAAGGTGATATTCTTCTGTCCTTGGCACTGCGTAACAATAATACAACTTCCAGTGATTAGCAGTGAAAAGCAACATGACATGCGATGACTGTCTTTTTTCTTGTAGTAGAAAATTATATTCTGAACTTAATTTTTTGATTTAATTGCCCAGTCTGGCACCTAGGGCAACTAGATTATTTATTTACCTGCCCAGGTCAATGATTCACACGACTAGGCATGGTATTTTTCAAACCCTGATATGTATAAGTAAAAATATATACAGTACATAATTTCATACATACATATTAATTAAAGCTTATATATTTCATTATTACTACTTTAGCAAAAACTTCCCATTACAAAAAAATTACCTTTGCTTGTCTCTGTGGGCACTATTTCACTTTTACAGCATTACAATCTTATGCGTCAGCATTACAATCTTATGCGTAATGAAAATTTCTGTAGTACATACTAACTTTTTAATGAAAAATTTGTAATGTTTTAAGAACAATACGTTGCTACAATTTTTTTTGTCCCCCTTGAATTTCATTATAACGAGTTTCGACGGTTATTCTTTTTTTACTGAATCTGGTAAATGCTGGCCAAGAAAATGACAGTGAAAATATATCATGAACAGTTTCTTTGCTTTGCAAATGTAGTAATTAAAGTTAAATGTAAAAAAGAATTGATTTCATTCTAAATTTCTGCGAGTGAAATCTTTCACCTGTGTCACTTTAAGCAGGGCTTGGAAAATATCCGAAATGTTACATGCGCAGCTGGGTATATACATAAATTATTTACCTACCCAGGTAGTAAAACCTGGATGCCCAGGAAAATTTATATTTTAAGATAAATCAGAAGCCACTTTTTTTTTAAGTTAAAAAATATGAAATTTTTTACACATTTTGTAATTCCTATTTTAAAGGTCTATTCAAAATGTTCAATATGCAAAGCATGTATTTCATGTTTTAAGATGATAGTGCTGAAATTGGTACAAAATGATGTGATGAAATTGTTTTTTTTTGCCGCCCCGGTGGCGCAGTGGTCTAAGGCGTTGGCCTCTGATCATTCGTCCGAAGGGGTCCGGGTTCGAATCCCGGTGAGGCATGGATGTTGTGTTTGTCTTACGGCACTGGCTCTCTCCCTTCCCTGGAACCAGTGACCCTAAATTAGGGACGGGCGACTGCTCATAGCCCATTGAGTTGCTCACGGTGGTCGTTAAACCTCCAATCAAAAAAAAAAAAAAAAAGAAATTGTTTTTTGAGAAATTTAAAGATTCTGCCGTGTTCTTTTCCTTTGTCACTAAACACCTGATTTGCACATCAATAAAAATTGTTTCAGTATCTTCAGGTATTGCCAAGATATTATAAATACAACAATTTAATAGTTTTCCAAAAAAAAAATTTGTGCTCCAAAATGGTTTCCTTGTGGCAACACAACAATGAAAGAACAGGTTTAGTCACTGAAGTCATTTCTAAAACATTCCAAACAGGAAAATTTAATATTTTAGAAATATTGATATGCATTAATGTTCTACAATGACTCAGTTAGAATCAGGGTCTAAACAAGTGTTTCTTCTTTTGGGTGGGGGTCTGAGATTTGAAATTATGCCCTATCAAGTTCAAAAGCTCTAATTTCCATTCAAGTATTTTTTTTTCTTTTCTTTCTGATACCTTAATTATGGGGAAGCAATGTGATCTTTCAAAAGCAGTACTTCCAGTTTTTGACATAATTTTACTAAACATGTGAAAAGTAGGTAAATATCCAAAAATTAGAGATAGGAAACAAGACAGTAAAAGTTCTGGGAACACTGACAACACAGTGCTCAGTAGAATGTAAAATGAACCAGCACACAAGGCAGTGAATGTGAAAACAAAAAAAGCATGATTCAACCCTATGTCAAATGTAATACTAGCCAAAACCTACATGAAAAACCAACTTTGACACCATTGTGGATTGAATACCCTTATAGACGCAATGTACTCGGATGCCAGTTCGTAGTTCTGTTTGTCATTGATATAACATATAAATTCAAGAATATGCCTGTACATATCTTTACTACATAACTGCCCTTTGTATTCATTCATGCAAATACTACATAAGTACGTATGTGCAAATTAAAATGTCTAAAAGAAACTAAGTATTGTTCAACCAACTGTGCTTTAGAAATAATTCTCCAATTAAAACATGTCTAAAAGAAACGTAAGTATTGTTCAACCAACTGTGTGTACAGAGTTCGTAAAGCCTAATGTTAAACAAATCTGTGTGTAACTGATGTCATTATTTATCATATTGTAATAAACCTGATTTTAAGATATGAAAATATCATTACTCACATTTAGAACTGAATTGATTCAGTTATAATGTAAGTATCCAACAATTTCACACTCACACACTCTTCCACAAAAACATGCATTTACTTGCACACTCTTCCACAAAAAATGCATTTATGTAAAAGTCGGTGACTACTTGCCGTGAGGCTTAACCGAATATGGCCAAACTTCATATTTACAGGGATTGCATTTCAAATTACAGCTTAAGTTAATACGGTCAAACTTATTTTTTCGGGTATAGCCCTTCAAATTATGGCGTAGCTCAATACGGTCAAACTTATTTTTTTATGGGCAATGCCCTTCAAATTATGGCGTAGCTCAATACTGTCAAACTTATTTTTTTTATGGGCAATGCCCTTCAAATTATGGCGTAGCTCAATACGGTCAAACTTATTTTTTGTGGGCGTTGCTCTTCAGATTATGGGCTTAGTATTTAGGGTTCAGACCGTAATATCATGGGCTTTCACAAAAATGGGCCAAGCCGTAGTTTTATGGGCAACGGCCGGGCCCCCAGTTGCCGGCCATTGCCCGTAATCTAACTGTGAAATTTTTAACAGTGCACGGAAATGGTTGTATCAGAAATATCCTTCGTTAATTCACGAAAAATATGATGGAAAGTTATCCGTGAATTTTATATATATATTTTTTTTACAGTGCCCCGGGACGTGTATGATGGTTTGGTGGAGCCGTTTGTGAAATACGACGTTTGGCTGAAAACCACCATAGCAGCCATTCGCCAGTTCTGTATTGAGATTTTTTTATCTTGTTTCATTGACACGCAATACATTGTATTAATATTCTGTTCCTGGAGACCAGGGGACTTAGGCTGTTAAAACTGTTTGAAATCGAATCGATATTTCGAAAGCAAGGAAGAAATCGGTTTACTAGCATTTCTACGAAATAGCACGGTAGGTTTATTGTAAGTTTTGTGAAGTGCTCGCGTTAGCATTGACAAACTGGGGTGCCAGACACAGCGCCGTCGCCAAGGGGATGCGAGGGGTGGCCTTGAATCCACCATACCACCCACCCAGTTCAAAATGGGCCATTTTTCAATATATTTAACTTTAAAATGTAATCCGCATTTTGTCCAGTAATAAGACTTGTGTTTTATTTCATGTAGCTCTACGTACATTATCTACCAACAAGTAATTGGACACCTGTGATAGCAAAGGAAAACGAAGTTTATTCACCTTAAATAGTTGGTGGAGCCTCCACGAGCAGCGATAACAGCTGCGACCCTCCGGGGCATACTCTCAACCAGGCGTTGTACGACGGCTAGCGGTATTTTCTTCCACTCAGCTTCGAGAAGACAGGTCAGTTCCTTCACCCATTTCGGAGGGTGGGGGCACCCCTTAAGTCGACGCTCCAACTCGTCCCAGAGGTGCTGGATAGGGTTAAGGTCCGGGCTCTACACAGGCCCGTCCATTCGATTAACCCCATTGTCACCATACCAAGCCATGGTGGACCTCGCAACATCACAGGTGGCATTGTCATCCTGAAAGTAACATGGGTTCACCCGGTAAAACTGCCACAACGTAGGAAGAGCATTTTCATCCAAAATGGTGCAGTAGGTCTCGGCGTTGAGTCTACTAGGAATTGCGACCAAGGGTCCTGTGCCACACCAGGAGAAACACCCCCATAGCATAATTCCACCGCCGCCGAACTTCTCAGTTGGCACAATACATTCCGGCAGGAAGCGTTCTCCAGGCAGACGCTAAACCCAGACCCTGCCATCCTAACGGTAGAGAGTGAACCTTGATTCGTCACTCCAGTGAACCTGTTTCCACTGTTCAACGGTCCACTGTCGACGTTCTTTGCACCACGTTAGCCGAGCAGCGCTATTGGACTTGGTGATCAAAGGCTTGTGGGCGGCAGCATGTCCATGATAACCGAGCAGATGGGCTTTCTTACGGATGGTATTCATCGAAAGAACACTCCCGAATGCCTGTTGAAACTCCTCGCGGATGTGGCGCATCGATTCGGCGCGGTTCTTCCGAATTTCTCTGGCCAGTATACCCGTCGGTCTCTAACTCCCAGTTTTGTGGGTCTGCTGGGTCGGGGCACATTCCGACAGCCACCTCTCATCTTCCACTTGCCAATCACGTAGGCCACTGTCGATTTTGGATACTTCAACTAGCTGTATATGACACGTATGGATCGGCCATTTCTGTGATACCCGACGATTACACCTTTCCCGAAATCAGAGAGCTCCAAATTGCGTGGCATCTTGCATGCGACTGGTTGCGTTGTTATTTCCCACACGATATTTAACGGTGGCGGCCGTGACGTGTATCAGGACCGCAGATATCGTCGATTGCAGGGGTGTCCAATTACTTGTTGGTAGATAGTGTATTTTCCCCTAGGAAGTGCATTATTTAAGTCTCGAAAAAATAAAAAAATGATCAAAATAGCACCAGGAGGGCTTTGAAAATTCAATTGTTATCCACATATTTGCATGGCCAGAGCGCTACTGAGGAGGGTGAATAGGAATTCACTGAGGGGTCACTACTAATTGCTCTGGGTTTTTTTACAAAATAGGGGATTCCAACGCGGAAAGCTACTCTAGCGGTCTTAAGACTGCTCCGCGACAGTGAAAGTGCTTTAGAAAGTGGCTGACGACTGCTTTGTAAGACAGTAGTGCAAGGCAAAGTCGCTGACTGGAAGAAAGGAAGTTATGAAGGTGGGAAGTATTGTGTCCGCTCTTAATTTAAGACAATGCATTCAGAGCGAGCAAAAAGTTGAAGGCAACATTCTAGCAACACTTGTATCTTACACCAGGGGCGTAACTAGACAGATCAGTGTATTTACGTGTGTACAGGTGGTGGAGATTGAGATTGCACGAATTCCTTTGCAGCCAGTAGTGAAAAGCATTAAAGCATCCCCGATGGCGCAGTGGTGTAAGCGCTTGCTTATGACCGTTCGTCCGGGTTCGAATCCCGGTAGAGCATGGATGTTATGTTTGTCTTGCGGCACTGGCTCTCTCCTTTCCCTGGAGCCAGTGATTTTAAATTAGGGACGGGTGACTGCTTTATAGCCCATTGAGTTTGGGCGTTAAACCTTCAATAAAAAAAATTGAAAAGTCGTTCTTTCGAAAAAAAAAAAAAAAAAAATTGCTATTTAGCTTGCACCACCAAAAGTTACGCTCGCCCATCCTGTTATCGAAGCCTAGCGACGTCCCTGGTCTGAGAAGGTATTTAATAATTAATATACACCTAATTGCACTTCCTTTTTATTGCTAACATTCAGCTTATAACGTATCATTTGCAGCCAAGGAATTTTTCACTTAGGTCAACAAAGGTGACTTGAACCCTCCCATTCGCGAACAGCATTCATGTTGTTGTCAACAAGAACCGTTTTTTATCAATTTTGAATATCACTGCTAAACATACCGTGACGTCATGAGTAATAAAGTTGTTGTCACTCATGTGAGACACGTGACTAATACTGCAAAACTCCTTAGTATGCTGTATATCTATCTCAGCCAGACTTATCCTCCACCCATCTTTTTTTTCTGTGCGCACAGACAAGAGTTCTTAGCCTTCTACCACAACTATGATTCCTAGAGAATTTTACTGGAACATTATCGAACTTTCTTTTATCTCGTTGCAACCTCATTTCTTCCATGACTTCAGCTGGAATGTATTTACAAGACGGAAAATAGGATGCGTGTTGCAGATATTCAATGGAGATTTCTTCACGACAGGCCACTAACACTGACAATATACACGGTCGAGTCACATTATTGTGACCACTAGCTAATATCCAGAATAAGCACCGTGTGTAGCGCGGACAACGGACTGGGAGTTACTCAGTAAGGTGCTGGAAGGTGTTCACAGGTATGTGGAGCCATGCTGACTGCAGCGTATCTGACAGCTGCTGGAGGGTGCGTAGTAGAGGATCCATAAGGCAAACAACACGATCGAAGTGGTCCCACAAATGCTCAATTGGGTTTAAGTCTGGGGAATTAGGGGGCCAGGGAAGTACTTTGAAGTCCTCATCGTGCTTTTCCAACCACTCTCGGAAATTTCTAGGTGTGTGACACGTCGCGTTGGCATGCTGGAAGATTCCATCAGCCCCAGGGAAGACAATCAGCATGTATGGCTGTACGTGGTATGCAAGGACTGACTCATAACAAATTCGGTCCATAGTGCCTTCCACAGGTATGAGTTGACCCAGAGAATGCCACGAAAACATTCCCCAGACCATAATGCTGCCCCCACCAGCTTGTGTTCTTCCAGCAATGGTTGAACAGTGTTTGTTTTCCGATGTTTATCACCTTATACGCCAACGTCCATTCGTTCGATGAAACAGAAAACGTGACTCATCGGAGAAGGCAATCCTTTGCCAATCAGCGGAGGCCCAATTCCGATACTGCCGTGCAAATGTAATCCTTTTCTGCGGATGTGACCTTCGTTAGCATAGGTGCAGTGACCATCCTTCTGCATCGGAGCCCCATACGCAGCAGGGGTCGTTGAACTGTCGTTTTAGACACAATTCCAGAGACCCCCTGGTGTATTCGGCCAGTGAGTTGCTTCACTGTAGTGTGTCGATCGGCACTCACGCACCTTCGAAGCCGCCGTTCACCCCTCACATCAATGGCATGTGGTGCTCCGCAGTTTCCACGTTGCTTTTTCGCAATGGTGCCATTTTTCCAATCACGATACACTTTAACCACAGTAGCACGCGAACAGTTCACAAACTGCGCTGTTATATAAATACTTCCACCCTTTGCCCGAAAGCCGATAATCTTCCCTTTTTGTAAATCTGATAAATCGCTAGTTTTATTCATGACAGGAACGAGTGAAATGTTTTCAGAATACCTACACTACACCTTATATACCAATCAAGCCAGCTCACGACACGTGCCTTCATTGGCTGCGCGCTATTGACGTCAAAAGTAGGAGGCGGTCACAATAATGTGACTTGACTGTGTAATTTTCATCTCAAGTCTTCACCAAATTGCAGATTTTGCGCCGTTCCTAGAATTGTAATTCATGTTTGCATGTTATAAGAATGGACCCAGAGAATGTACAAGACAATTGAACTAATGTATAATATGGTTCTCAGATTTGCTACCACTTCTCGTAGGACTTCCCATACCACTCCAGGCTATTGCCTTTTTGCAAAGAGAACCGTATCACTGGCATTCTACGTGCCTTTTCTTGTTCATTCTTTTACAAAGGGTACTTTATAGATTTCATTAAAAGACACTGCACAACTACCTGATATTACTATAATGAGCACACGTCCCTAACAATGTGTCACACCGGCTCATTGAAATTTGACATCATCAGTCTAATCACACTCTAAACCTGTTCAGAGAGAGGCGGGATTCTTGACAAAATATCGTTTCTGTGACCGAAGGTACCCTGGCAATTTAAATCTGCTTTTTGTTCCCCATTTGTATCCTTATGAGATGCTTTTGTCACCGTGATTGTGTTATATATCAAACATGTATAGATACCTGTTTTTCTGTTCTTAAGTAAATATTTTCTGCCTAAAAAATACCTCTCGTTATATCTCTCTTTATACACCGAAGTGCCAAAAGTCATGGAATACGTACCTAGTACCGTGTAGGACCTCCTCTAGCCCGGCGAAACACAGCAACTCGACGTGGCATCGATTCCACAAGTTGTTGGAAGACTTTGGAAATATGTTGAGCCATGCCGTCTGAGCACCCGCCCACAGTTACCTGGTATTTGTAGGTGCGCAGGATCTTGGGTGGGAATGGACCTTTCCACCACATCCCATAAGTGCTCTATTGGGTTCATGTCGGGCGAACGTGGTGGCCACACCATCTGTCGGAACTGTCCAAATTGCACCTGAATCCAATACAAACTTTGAAAAGTTTGTCAAATGTGATAATTTTGTGTTAACTGAGCTGGATATCCGCAAGATGTGGAAGAAGTCTGCGAGGACAAACGAAAGAAGGAGAAAGAAGAAGAAGAGGAGGAAGAACGAGAAAAAGAGCCAATCGCACGTTTGGGAAAGTAGTTAAGGTGTTAGAATAGTACGAACGTATTTAACTTCTTATACTGCAAACACTACAACTTTAGTGAACGTGAACTCGTTGGCGCGAAACCTAAATGAATATTCAAAACACCTGCCAGAAGACACGAACAACTGCTTTGGATTACTGTAAGAAAACACTGCTCTTTTTATATTTGTGTTTAGTCTTGCCTTTTTATTTATTACGTAGAGCCATTATTCAACCTTAATGTAACTTTTCAGAAGATTTATGCAACACTTGTTGAAAAGAATGATGTTCGCATTCTGCTTATCCAATCTTGTCACTAAAAATAATTGTATTGCCATAAAATCACTTTCATTTCTTGCTTTGATATCCAAGAATTTATTGTGGTATCCTTTTCATTCTTTTCATACATGTAAGATTCTCCCACACCGTACAGGATTCATTATTTTAAATATGCTTTGATATTCATATTCAACCCGAAGTTATCTTGTTTGTGCCATTTTCAGCAGCGTCCGTGAGAGAAGCAATGGTTCTAAACATGGCGCTAGACAGAAGCGTATTATACTATATATCGGGGTAAATAAGTGAACAAAGTTGAGTGTCACGATAAAAATAGCAGTGTGCGCTAGTGTGTATGTGTGTTTTCTAATGTGTTGTGCTGCTGTTTTCCGCAGCTGTTTATCTTTTGTGATAGTGAATGGAAGGAACAGGAATAAATTTGATCCTCAAAGTAGACCAGGCAAAAGACTAACTACTTACGTTTGCTAGTCAAAGGAATAAACGACCTCTCTAGGCTTTAGGGATCAATAAAATTATTGCTTGGCGGGAAAGAAGGATACCTACGTTTCGATCAGATCTCGGAGTCGAACGTGCGGGCGTCGTCTCGAAGCCAACTCTCTCTGTCTCTCTCTTTCTCACGACGAACTGCTAGACATAGCCGGAGGGTTTATTTTTTTCGGCGTTTGTGCTTGCAATAACGAGCGGTCGAGTTCCGTTGTGTTAACAGGAACGGCTGAGAAGGAATTAGCAGAGGTTTCTGCATTCGCTGACAGAACGATGAGCACTGACGCCCAATTAATTGCGCTTGGAACATCCGTCAAACTGTATTTTTAAGTTTGCAAGAAAAAAAAAAAAGAATCGTGACTCTTATTTTATCGTGTATTGTCCTAATTTGATGAGACAGATTAAGTTCTTCAGACATATTTAAAACAGAGCAACAGACGTCTTCATGTCGTTGAAGAACGAATCGAAAAAAAAACCCAAGACTCTCGGTAGATGGCTAATCTAGACTCGCGTAAAATGACAAAAAGGAGAAATTGTTACAATACAATGTAAAATACATGTGAATTTTTTTATTATCATTACTACTGAGGATTTTACGACCACGGCGATCATCTCATTGAATTATAAGAAATCTCCCGTCTCTAATTTAGGACCACTGGTTCCAGGGAAGGGAGAGACAACGAGTGTCGAAAAGGAAGCACAACATCCATTCTTCACTGGGATTTGAACTCCAACCCATCTCGTACGAATGGTCAGAAGACAGCGCTTGCACCACTGCACCACCGTTGTGGCGATGTGAAATTGCGTAAAGGTTGTTTATCATTGGATTTTGTGTAATAGTTCTCTTTAAAAGTACAGTCATTTGCGAAAGTTTAAGACCACCTGTCAATTTATTGAAAATTAAGATTTTTAAAGAAACAACTAATCACTAATCAGATATATTTTTAGAAATGACACTACAGATGAATACTTACATTCTTCAGAACGCGAAAAGACCGAAATCAGTACTTTGTGTGGCCATCTTTGTCTTTTTTATAACGGACAGAATATGAAGTGACATACTTTCAATGAGAGATTTGCAGTAGTCACTTGAAGTGTTTTTGCACCACGCGTATTTTATCGCATCAATCAAAGCTTGGAAATTTGATGGCTGCTTTTCTGCTACCTTGTCTTTTAAAATGGTCCACAAATTTTCGATGGGCTTAAGGTTGGGACTATTAACGGGCCAGTCAAGCACAGTTATGCTTTTCCTCTGCAATAGCCCTTTACTCTGTTTGATCTGTGACATGGAGCACCATCATGCATAAAGATTGTGCATCTGTGCACTTGCATTGAGTTAACAGCTTCTCAGGTAACATTTCCACATAAAAAGGACCAGTCACGGTAGTGCCTGTCGGCAAAAACGATAATGAAGCAGTACCAGATGCTGACATCGCATCCCATATCATCTGACTAGGCGGATATCTCACGGTGCTAACGGTGTATTTTTAATCAAACATTTTGCCTTTTGGTCGTCGAACATGTGTTTCACGTGATTCAAATTGACGCACAGTTGATTCATCGTAAAAAAATAACATGGCTCCAATTTTCAACAGTGGACAATTGATGACGCTTCGCAAACCGGAGTCTCTTCTTTTTCATGATAGAGGTTAGTTTAGGTTTATGTGCAGGTTTATAAGACTTTAATCCAAAATCTTTGTTAAGACGTCGGGAAACAGTGCTGATACTAATATACTGCTGGACAATTGCTAAGGACGGATCATAAACGGCTATATAGCGCATAAAAAAGTAAGTGTGGTTGGATGCCAAGTGAAATAAAATAATGTCAGAATGCCAGGACATTACAAGAAAGACAATTTATTGTGCTCTGAAATCCAGAAGGCTTTGGAACGTGTTCAAGGGACAAACAGGCCATTTTGTGCAGAATACGTAAACGTGAAAAAAATGCAATTTCCGTCCGCAGGCGTTCCGGCGTAAGATGTCAATACGGGATATGGCCACCATGGAGGGCGATGCAAGATTCCACACTTCGTGTCATGCTTTGCACAACATTATCAAGCAGCTGTTGGGGTAATTTATCCCATTCCTCTGTCAGTGCACGGATGAGGGTGTCCTTGTTTATTGGAGGGCATTGGCGACCAGCAAGACTCCTCCCCAAAGCATCCCACACATTTTCAATGGGATTCAGATCTGGAGAACGTGTTGGCCATACGAGGCGTTGAATATCCTCGCTCTCAAGACACTCCTGGACAGCGACTGTTCGATGACATGTTGCGTTGTCGTCCATGAAAATGAATCTATCACCGACAGCACCACGGAACATGCAAACATGAGGTAGCAGAACATCATTAATGTATCTTTGACCAGTCATAGTCCCAGTTGGAAGCACATAGAGGGACGTACGGCCATTGATCATGATGCCAGCCCATACCATGACACTACATGTCGGATATCGGTCCCTTCCCTGTATGTTTGCTGGACAATATGCAGTACCACTATCACGCCAGATCAGTTGTCGTCGACAATCAGACGATCGACTGTATCTACTCTCATCTGAGAAGAGGACAGCAGACCAGTCGTTATCAGTCCAATTGCGATGTTGATGGCACCATTGCAAACGGGTGGTACGGTGACGTCTGGACAATGAGATGCACATAACAGGACGGCGGGCGTATAGTCCTCCTTCATGTAAACGTCTGGCGACAGTTTTTCGGGAGATCCGCTTGCCAGTAGCAGCCATAAACTGATTTGCTACCTCACTAGCTGTGCTGCGCCGGTGTCTTTTTGTTGATAGCACTATGTACCGATCTTCTGCTGGTGTCGTACTGCGAACAGTACCTCCCCCGTGACGTTTGCTACACTCTCCATTTGTTTGAAATGATTTCCAAAGCCTTGAAATAACACTTTGGCTGACGTCGGATTCTCTGGCAACATCTGTTATTTTTCGCCCTTCTTCAATCTTGCCAATAATACGGCCACGCGTAAAATCATCTAGGTGATGTCGGGAAGGCATACTGAAAATTGCAAGTTCGTCAATTGATTCTTTCCCTTTCAACTTTGCGTTTGAACAACAACGGTCAATACGCGTCAAATCCTTTATATCTCTTATCAGCGCTATGACGTCACGAACAAGTTCGGCAATCCAAAATTTGCATACGCACAACACGTCTTACTGTATCCCGCACTTATGCTAATTTCCACATTTTCCTGCCTTCCATTTTATGGTTGCTATCGTTGCTATTGTCATCCGTCCTTAGTAATTGTCCGGCGGTGTATCAATTGAATGTAGAAATACCTTGATTTTCTTCCACGAACTCCTCGGAGAACGCATAACCTTTCGCCTTATGGTAGTGCCATCACGTGGGGTTGTTTTCCTTGGACGTCCACTTCTCTTTTGGTCGCCAAATTCACCTGTATCTCGATATTTCATGATCGTACTATAAATAGCAGTCTTGCTCACATTCTCCTTTCTGCTTATGTCACGTTCGGATTATCTTTCATGATACAAAATCACTATTTGTGTCCTCTGAGTAACATTTAATGACCCTGTTTTGCGCATTTTTCTCTATACGGAAAACGCGTACAAAACCTCTCAGCATGAGGAGATTTCTGCCGATTTCTGACCAACAAGCGGTCTTAAACTTTTGCAAATGATTGTAAAGTTATAAGAACGCCGTATGAAATATACATGTGAAAATGAAAAGAGTTTCTTACGGAATTTTCTGTTACCCGCATTTAATGAAAACCTCAGTTAGTTGAAGAAAACTAATCCTCCAAAGATTCCTTAAATCGAGGTATATGTCGCTTGAAGTCTAAACACAGAAATGTTCAGTGGCGTACCGGAAAAACTCAGCACCCCCCCCAATAAAATCAAGGCCCTTTTACGAAAATCTATTAGTTTCAAGTAATGAAAATTTTGAATTCACATTATTAACTATGTTTTATGGGCGTTTCAGTAACTCAAATTCTTTGGAACCTATAGATATTTTTCTTAAAACGAGAATTATTGCACTCTATTGCTTGTAACACAAATCAGCACGTTATAATTAAAATCATTGCCTTGGTTTTATACCAATACAAAGTACTACAAAACATTTACACCTAAGATGATCGTATGCAAATTTTATTCTTTTAGAGAACTAAGACCAACTTCTTTGAAATGCTTTACGAATGCCCACACTGCCATGTGACAGTGTCTAACGACGTTTTCCGATTTAAGCGCAAGTGCAGAACATAAATCAGCAAATGAATAAGTAACAATTGCGAATTGTGGCACAAAAAAGTAAAACTACTTAAATTTTTCTGAGGGATGTGTAGGTATGTGAAAACAACTACAGCACATAACAACTTAACCTCATTGGTATAAAAACTTCGTTCATTGAACTGGTATTTGTTTTACATTCTCTAGTTAATGTACATGTATAGGAACTATTTCTATGGCTGTGAAAAGGGGCCTCAAATTCCTCTGGAATTGCTGTTTTCCCGTCATTAAACTTAAACGGGGAAAATGATTTTTTTTTTTTTTTGATTGGAGATTTAACGACCACCGTGAGCAACTCAATGGGCTATAAGCAGTCGTCCATCCCTAATTTAGGGTCACTGGTTCCAGGGAAGGGATAGAACCAGTGCCATAAGACAAACACAACATCCATGCCTCGCCGGGATTCGAACCCGGACCTTTTTCGGACGAATGATCAGAGGCCATCGCTTAGACCACTGCGCCACCCGACTGAAAATGATTACGGAACATTTTACTTATTTATTGATTTTTTTTTTTTCTTAGTATTTCGTTCAAAGCAACCGTCAAAAATTCTTGGCTGTTTCTTTTACCAGTTCCTTATGGAATTTCCCTCAAAAAATTGTAAAATCTTTTGCTGAGACCATAGGCCTTCGCAGCCATGAGAGCCCCCCCCCTTTCCCCCGCACTACGGGGGCTATTAATACTCCCCTGGAACTATTATTTTTATTGAAAGGCCGCGGGTGGCCTAGTGGGCAACTTTCGTGACTGCCACGGAAAGGGCCTCAGGTTCGATCCCAGGCAGGTACGAACGCTCGTTCCACTAAATATCCGCCGTGCGTCGGATGGGCACGTTAAGCCGTCGGACCCCGGGTACTGCCCCCCCGGTAATAAATAAGGGCGTCTTCCTCCCCTTTTCCACTTCGCTTCCGTGTCACTTTCCTATCGGGCGCTCTAGCCCAAATCTCTTAGTTTCCTATTTTTAAGGGTTGTTTAAGACCTGGGGTCAGACACTCCCTTCCTAAAATCCTCTACATATAAATTAAAATATATATATATATATATATTCTTATTAAAACAATAGTGATTAATACTGCTTTTATGTTTTCGGGGACTGTACAAGGTTTTCACATGGTAAGCAGGAACTCATTCCACTTTGGACGCAGTTGATCCATTTCCTTTTCTTCCATTTAACGCTTGTAACTTTTGACACGCATACGAAGTAAAATCCAGCATCATAACTGCCCAAGACTATTTTTGCAACTACAGGATTTTGCTCTCTGGCAGAAATCCAAAACGTATCCAAGGATAATTTGGCGTATTTGATTTGAAGAGGAGATCACTTCAAAAGGAAGACAACTTGTCTTTTTGGAGAGCATAAAAACATTTCCGTCAGTTGTCATCACTGGCGAGAATGAATTTCTTATCTATTCGTATTTTTCTGCAGCTCAGAATGAAAAGTAACACTTTGTGCTGAATCTCAGAGTCACCAACAACCAGAGTCGCTTTCTTATGGATATCTCGAATGGAGGAAACCATTTCAAGACCAGTGAACAATTCTGCAGCAAACTACCGGATGGTTTTTATTCATGTGACATTACCCTCACATTCCTACGTCATTTCACAATAAATTGATATTTGTTTTCCGTGCCAACTAAATGATAAGTTGGGCTCCATTTTACCAATGTAGACGATTTCCTACTTAAATAACATTTTTTCTCCCCCGAAATTGCCTTTTATACAGTAGAATCGGACTGTCGTACACCATGTTATGAACGAACATTTCGATCTATAGCATGATATAGTATACGTCCCAAAAATATACAGCCAATATGAAAATGCATTTGTCTAATGAACGAAAAGGAATATGTGTTCAATTTTTTTTTTTTTTTTGATGGAACACATGTGACTAGCATTTAACAAAAAATATATTGAAAACAATTCAACTTGCACCGTATAGTTATATAAAAAAAATGACAACAGGGGTTGCCCCAAACGTATATAGAATACACGGAAAATCACAAATATAAATGAACACGTGTTCTTAGAAGCTAGTGGATTTTCCATTGCTTCGAATGACCTAGTACAGTGTTTCTCAAAGTGTGTTCCGTGGAACCCCGGGGTTCCGCGACGGTTCTCCAACGGTTCCGCAAGCAATTTGTAAAACAGCTCCGAAATTTTCAAGAAAATCTGTGAATTCCATATTTTTCCCGACAGCCTTAACTAACAAATTTCCCACAACCAAAAACAGCTCAAGAAAATAATACACGTTCTGGAATATGTGATCAAGATAAAACTGTTAAATTTGCGAAAAGAAGAAAGTACGATCAGAGCTATATTAGTTTCGGATTTATGAAACCTGATGATAATCCGCAGTGTGCCATGTGCAGCAAAGTTTTTCATAATAGCTCAATGGCCTCTGCTAAACTTCTGCGCCATTTAGAGAGTACACATCTAGAGCTCAAAGATAAAAATGTTGATTTTTTAGTACGCAGGTACGATGAACTTTTAAAAGTGAAAAAGTTTTTTTCATGCAGCACATACATTGGATTAAAAAGCTACTGAGGTTTCTCTTTTAGTAAGCTATCAAATAACACAAGCAGATAAACCTTATATAATAGCCGAGAATCTTATCAAGCCATGTGCTATTGACATGGTTAAGTGCACGCTTGGTGAAACATCGGCCAAAGAAATAGCGAAAATTCCGTTATCAAGCGATACAGTGTCTCACCGAGTGAAGAAAATAGCACAGCCCCGGAGGCGCAGTGGTCAAAGCGATGGCTTCTGATCATTTGTCCAAGAGGGGTCCGGGTTCGCATCCCGGTGATAAATATAAAACAAACAATGGCTCATAAATATAAAACAAAAGATGAGATGAAATCACCCAGCGTTTGGAAGCTCTCCATGATTCAATGAGGCCCTACTTTCCGTGATCAGCAGTGTTACCGCGGAATTTTCTATATCCCCGTAACATTTAAATTTCATCCGTATAATTTTGATCATTTATTATTATTTTTTTAATTTTTACTCTAAGGCGGTAGGAAATAAATATTTAAATTGCCAAAATAGAATATCAATGATTAAAAATTACTTTCCGGTGAAGCTGAGCCAGGCTACCCGAAAGTTTAGGTTGATAATTAGATCAGTCCTAATTGCACTCAAGCCAAATGAAAAGGGGAAAATTATATTTTTTTCTCACGGAAACTTGATGAAAATCCCAGATGGGAAGGAAGAGAAAGGAAAACATTCACAGTTTTTTCTTACGAAACTCAAAGAAACTGAAGAGAATAGCAGGAGCGCAATAAATCCTTTTGGGGGCGTCACCCCTTTTCTCAAGCAACGCTTGCGAGCATCTCTGCATTGTCCAGGGTAGCGACCAAATTTGAGATAAGTCACGTCGCCGGAAATACCTACGTGACAATCTTCGCTTCTAAGTAGCTAGGCGAGGTCAATAAACCAAAAAGGTGCGAGGACAAGTTGACAGCTGAAAGAAGACATAATTTTTGGGAAAGTGACCCGAACTGAACGGATGGCCAGCGAATCGCATAGCAGGGCTATCTGTGAGGGCCAATGACATAACCCGACGCGATTCGGACGGCCGGGCCGTCACGCCCCAAGATGGACACCGGACGCGGGAAAAACAGAATTATGAACTGAATGAAGACTAAGAGGAGAAACGACTACACACAGACTCTAAGATAACGACAGAAGGAACACTGGAGAATTGCAGTCTGAGCAGAAGAGAGGTCTCAGCGGTTTCGGAGGAGAGATGTTTCCAAGATAGAGAAATGAGGTAGTAAATATTTTAGAGTATAGTCCATATATACCACCAATTAAGATGAAGAGCTGACTCTACGACCAGCCGGCAACCCAGTTTCGCGATCGGGGCTTCTCAAGGTAAAGAGGGTATGATGACATTTGTCTTACACATTTCTGATTCGTGCCTCATAGCTTTGCATGTGCTATGCAGGACTAGTTACCCGAAATTCTCTCACATAGTGCATTAACAATTTTGTCCTCTGGCGCACCGCGCCGAGTTTAAACCAGTAACTAAAGTTTAAAGTCAGTTATATAATATTAAGTGCATTATACCCATTTGAAATTAAAACTAAATTGTTTAGCTAAAGCAAGCAACCTCACCGGTACATTGTACCTAGCTTTAAGACCATATTCTAAAAAGAAATAAACAGTTAAATTTTAATTCACGTGTCACTCAGATCATATCTCCAAATCTCACTAGAGTTCAATTTGTGATTTTATTATTGTTATTCATGCAACTTTTTATTTTAACTTCTTTGCGGCATATGAATAAGCATGGAAACCCCATGCTGATTCATATGAAACACAACGCGATGCATTTGTCGACCCTGAGCTTGGAGACCCTTAGTTAGGGAATCCAAATTCATTGTTGACACCACTAGGCGAAATTTTGGGGGTGAATTGATTAGTATTGAATTTTGACCTTTTTAACTTTTACCCACTACAGCGAATAAGACGTAGTAGTGGTTCGCTGATACCCGACAGGGAGCGGTAATAGCAGCACGAAAAATTAAAAAGGCAATTATGGATTAAAAATCCATTTGTTATTAATGAAAAAACTACATGCGTTTCACCTGATGATATGAAAAACTTATTGATCTGGTGTCGGATTTCTCGGTGACATCCTTTTATAAAACAGTGCCAGCGACAAAGTTTTGTTTCAGTTTGAAAGGGAAATATCCATTATTATCGCAAAAACCTGTGTCAGTATTCTTACCATTTGCAACCACCTGTCTTTGTGAAACGGAACTTTCTGTGTATACCTCAACAAAAACTAAGCACCGAAATAAGCTGGAATCAAAGCCCGATATGAGATTACAACTTTCTTCGATAGAACCAAATTTTAAAGAACTATGTGGCAATAAAAAGCAAAGCCATTCATCCATTAATATTTTTCATTAATGATTACTAGCATCATTGGCATAATAAATTTTATTGGCTCTACATTACCCTTTTTGTAAGTATCTTTTTTATTGACTAATTGCTTATTTTTTCGCTTCATTTTTATTTCAAATCAGTTATACATAATTGGCATATAGGTATATTAATTTTTAATGGTATTTATAGAGGGGTTCCGTTGCTAGGCATTGTAGAAAAAAGGGTACCATAGGATAAACAGTTTGAGAACCACTGACCTAGTATATACGATTTTCTATAGAAAGTACCAAAGTTTGTAGCATTTCTGGATCTAAAGTGTACCATGCACGTTCTATTGCGGTCTTCAGGCCATCAACTGACGAATATTGCTGTCCGTTGGCATGAACTCCCCATGCTAGAATGTCCCACAAGTTCTCGATTGGGTTTAGGTCCAGACTGAGTGGTTGCCGATCCAGAATAGACACATTTTCTTTGTTTAGGTAGGCTTTTGCAGAATTGGAGGTAAGGATGGATGTGTTGCCGTCCGGAAATAGCCAACTGTGTTTTCTTAAAGTTCACCGAAAGGTATCAGATGAGTTTTTAGTATCTCGATATACTTTACCAATTTTTTCGTCCTCTCAGAAATTACCATTGTATCAAATGGCCCTCCAGCACCATAAGATCCACCGCCGTGTTGTCTGCTAAAAAATGTTCTGGGTTCTCTCTTTAAGTCACGCAAATAGCTTGCATATTCCATTTTTTTTATCACTGAACAGCACGCTGAGCCATTTGTTGCTATACACGGCATGTGCATACATGCCCACTACAACCTCCTTTCTTGGTGACTCTTGGAGAGTGGCGCTGTATGAGTCGTTTTTTGTGTGCACCATACAACCACTTTCTTTAATACATCTATGTATGGTATTCTTCGATATATGTAACTAAGAAGCATTGTTATTGTACGTACGGACATTTTATGGGACAAAATCATTCTCTGTATCGCTTGTCATCACGGGAACTTGATGCACGTGGCCTTCCTGAACGAGGTTCTGGTGGTGCGGTTCTCCAGGAACTAGAACACTATAAATCCTACTTTTACAACGATTTAGTAAGTTTGCATATTCATTTACAGGCTTAACTTGCAATTTCAAGCTGAATATTTCAGCAACCTCATCATATGATACTGCGATGCTTTAGGCATTTTGTTCCTCAGCAAAACTGAGCCCTTTGACTTTAGAGCTACCTTCTTATACACCCCAAACCTACGTCACTGAGAGTTGCATAATACTGTGTCATTTACAATTTGCATAAAATTGTGATCTATAAATATTTGGGACACCTGTTTTTCAAATATTTTGCAATCCACACTGTAATTTCAATGCTTCAGTTTAAATCGTAATCTGTGTCACTTCACAATCGGTTTTCGCATGTTACCCAACAACACCCATGACATCATAATAAAGTTATCGGCAAAGAATTCGAGTCCAAACTTTTGAGACAGGCTGTAGGAAAAATGAAAGTGCTGAAAAAACATTTGATGGGCAACAAAATTTGCTTAAAAATCCTCGACTATCAGCGAGTAAGTACGTGGCTCAGGGATAGCGTCATGGAATGTGTTTATACTCTATATTGACAAAAGTCGCCGGACGCCTAGAAGAACACAACATAGCATTTATTGACATACGTTAGTACGGTGTCTGTCCACCTTTGGCTTTAATGCATGCACTGACCCTTCGAAGCTCGAAGTAGTTGGGTTTTGAGCTCCGTGATTTTCGTTGCTATAAGGTGTTTATTGAGTGCTTTAGTTTCTCTGGTTGCGTGTATCTTCAAGTTGAAGTTCTACGCTTTACGTTCGTGTATCTCCCAGGTTGGTGAGTGCCATATTTTTTCATTATTCACTGTTTTATTTTTTCAACCAAGCTGGTCTTTTTTCGTTAAAGTCTCGCCATTGCTTCGATGGCGGAGGCAGACAAGGGTGACGCCCACATCCTTATCTTGGCAGATCAGCCAGCTTCCTCTTCTTCTTCTACTACTCAGCTTAATGAGGTGGCTCCCGAGCGTCATTGCGACGTCATGGACACCTCTTCTTCTCCAGCTATTACTCCCACCAAGTGCGGTGGTGCCAAGTCTCCTATCTACATTTCAGCAGATGATGACGTATCCGTTATCAGCAATACTGAGCTCATAGCTTCTACTTCTCATCAACTTTCTGATCCGCCCTCACTGCTAGGAGCCGCTTCATCGAATTCTCGACCCATGTCTGCCCAAGCGTCCTATGCTTCTGCAACTTCTGGGGTCCTCACACCCCCAGTTTCATCTGCTATGCCTTTTCCTGAATCCTATGTCACTGTCGTCGGTTCTACTACTACAATTGACATACCAGAGGATTCCCGAGCTGGTCACCTTTTTTCCTCCACTATGGAACGGGGCGTCTATTTTGATGCGCTTCCCGACACTAAGCTGTGGCAATATAGCCGAGCCCTCAAAACTATCTTACCAAAGGATGCAATAGACTTTATAGCTCGGAAACCCAGATCTGTCTTGGTCTATTTTAAGGATAAAGCGCATGCCGACTAGGTCCTTACGGAAGGTCTAACCATCAATGACGTGCATCTGTTAGCACAACCGGTTGCGCACCGCCCGGTGCAGGTGACCTTCTACCCCGTACCACCAGAAGTATCCGACGCTGCACTTTGCACCTTGCTCAGCAGGTACGGCAGAGTTGTTGGCTCCATAACAACTCTCTCTGCGGCTCCCAGAGACCCTGAAGACAAATCGATTCGAGGTTTTCGCCGCACTGCTCGAGTCCTCTTTTCATCTGATGCTCAGCTGAAAGCGGTTCCGAATGTTTTGCACATCTGCTGTGGACAGCAACGCCGAAGAGTTGAGATAATCACTTCACAGTATTGCACTATATGTCAGAGCGAAAGTCACATAAGGGCTCAGTGCCCACGTGCCTCCCTGCAAACAGCTCCACACACTACATCTTCTTCTACTTTGTCCACCAACGCTTCACAGACTTCTTCCTGTTCGAGGAAAGTCGCGGAATCTAGATCTTCCAAAAGTCAGCTTACTGCCATTGGTCAACAAACGACTTTGATGCCTCCGCCTCCTGCTGATCCTAAGAATTTTCCCAGGCTTCCAAAATCGACTCCCCCTTGTACTTTTACAACCACTGCTGATGTACATGTTGACCACTCCTCAGCTTTTACCGTTGGCTCCATGACACGAGTCACAGGTAACGCTTCGGGTTCAGACTCTCCAGACGATCATGAAGCTTTAGTGGTTGCTGGAAAACGCAGTGGTGCTACTCGCCCCAAGACGAAGAAGTCAAAGACTCTGGCGTCCCGAAGATCATCTCGCTCTTCTACCCGCTCATCCACTCGCTCCGTCAGCTCTCGACGACCGTTCTCCAGGTCGCCTCTACACACTTCCTCTGAGACAGCATGTGAGGGTGCCTTTCCCTCACTAGAAGAATTCACAACTTTTCTTGCTGAAAATGCTTTCCCTGCTGAGCCTCTGCCATACGAGGACGTGCTGGATTGCCTTTTAGGGTCCTCTAGCCCTTCCTCAGCACGCACTTCCATTCAGCAGTATGAAGCTGCTCTTCCACAAGTGCTGGTTCAATTACACTCACTTGAAAACACTCTTCGGCGCACTGCGGACGAGGTCCCGTGGAGTGCTTGTTTTCTCCGTCGACTCCACTCCATCACTACAGCCAGTCAATTCCTACTGCATCCCACAACTAACCTAGACATTCAAGGTGGTGTCACTTAATTGTCGCGGTTTTGCGACACCTCTTGCGAATGCGCTGGCACGAGAGGATCTTGCTCCGCTGAATGCTGATATATTACTTCTGCAGGAAACAAACTGTACTTCCACCACTCAATTTCATCAATGGCGTCAGTGGGATCATACTTTCCATCACGCCTACAGCCAACTGTCGCGTGGTGGCATGGCAGTTGGTGTTCACTCACGTTTTCGTTCAACTCTTTCCTCCTTCTCAGTGAAAAACTTATGTCGAGACTTATTACAACGAGTCTCTTTCACCGTCGCAGCTGAAAAATTTCATGTATTCAACATTTATGTTGCTTGCACTCCTACTCACGTGCCAGAGCTGTTTGTAAAACTTCGACTGGCTCTGTCACGTATTCCCATCACCGACCGGGTACTTATCGGAGGTGACTACAATTGCACTCTACATCCCCTAACTGATCGCTCTTCTGCTTCCAGAGAACACCGTACGGAAGTAGTACATCTCTTACAGTCTATCACTTCAGACTTCTCACTCGTAGATGTTCAACGCCATTTGTCACCAACCCAGACTACACATACATGGCGTGCACCAAGAGCCATTGATCCTCCTACAGCAAGATTGGATCGTTTTTATGCAACTTCTCTTCTTCTACCAGCAATATCAGATTCATGCTGTACACCCACAGCTTCCTCGGATCATTGCGCCATTGCCATAACAGTTTTTGCTACTTCAACACAGCCACGTACAATCCGGCCTTGGACTTTTGACGACACTCTTTTAGATGACTCAGCCTTCTGCTCATCGGTGCGAGATTTTCTTGCGGATTGGCGTACAAGGCTTCATTCTGCACCGTGCCCCCTCAACGTTTGGTTGGAAGTAAAACGCCACCTCATACTACTGGTACGAAACCTGTCATACTCGATCATGATACAACGGAGGATGCGACTTGATCATACTAGGCAAATGCTTTCTTTGCTCAATCTTGCTGATCCCCTATTTCAAGTCTACCAGGCAGAATTACATTCACTTTTGGTGCCACTTGCAAAACAAGCCCTTCAACGACTTAAACTACAACACCTGAAACCTGATGCTTGTTCGTACGAATTCCTTACGTCACTTGAGTCAACTCGCCGATCCTCTTCTGTTCTACAGCACCTTCGTCTTCCAACTGGAGTAGTTTCATCCGAACCAGTTCCAATTTGTTCTATGGTACGTAATTACTACATTTCAAAATTTTGTGAAACTCCTCCTCCCTCCCCTACGGCTTCTGCTCTTCTGTTCTCTTCTTTGCCTCAGGTCCCTTCTCATCTTTCAGCCAGCCTCCTCCACCCTCCCACTTTAACTGAGCTCTCTGACACTTTCTCGTCCCTCAACCCCCGGGCTTCACCTGGCCCGGACGGTCTCCCTGTTTCTTTCTATAAGGCTTTTCTTCCTGCCCTCCTTCCATTTCTCCTCTGTGCCTTTTCTACTGCCATGTATCTTACATCTCTTCCAAGGAGTTTCACGCTCGCACATGTTGTACTTTTCCCCAAGAAGGGTGATCCGCTTGACTTGGGGAATTGGCGTCCCATCTCACTCTTAAATACTGATTATAAACTCTATACTAAATTTCTGTCCCGCCGGCTTAACCCCATACTCCCTCATATTCTCTCCACTAATCAAACCTATACTGTACCCGGGCGCTCCATCTCCCATAATATTCAGCTTCTTAATGATCTAATTCACCTCGCCCGCTCTCGCTCAGAACCCCTTGCTCTTCTTTCCCTCGATCAACGCTCAGCGTTCGATAATATTTCTCATGATTACCTTCTTGCTACATTACTAAATTTCGGCTTTCCTCCTTCCTTTGCTTCTCTTCTCATCTCCCTCTACCGGGACGTAGTTTTCCACGTCAAGCTGCTCAACCTTCTCACAGCTCCCATACCCTTTCGTCACGGCGTGCGTCAGGGTTGCCCCTTATCCGGGCAGCTCTTCGCCCTCGCAATAGAACCTTTTTTACGCGCAGTCCATCGATCCTTCTTTGCTTCACTACCACCGGTGGCAGCCAGCACACGTCATCATGTTGCTACCTATGTTGCCTACGCCGACGATATTACATTCTGCATTCGGCAAGACTCACAATTTCACGATCTCCACAATCTCTACAATACCTACGCCTCATGTTCCGGAGCAGCGCTAAGCACAACGAAAAGCACAGGCCTATGGACCGGTTCGTGGACAAACCGCACTGACTCTCCTTGGGGAGCAGAGTGGTCCAACACCTCTCAACGATTCCTAGGAGTCCACCTTGGAAAACCAGCAACTGCTTCACTCGTCACCTGGATGACTCTCCGGCCACGCCTACATCGCTCGGTCGCAATCTGGCTGCGCGCACAATTCTGCACCTCCGTCTTTCAAAGAGCACGTCTAACGCACACTTACCTGCTTTCAATGTGCACGTATTCCTGGTTGGCTTCGAAGCAACCAGCACTACGTCTTCTTGAACTCACCCGCTGTCAAACTCAGGTTATCTGGCCCGGCCATCACTGGGTCGGAGCACCTCAACTCAGCCTGTCTCCTTCCAACGGAGGCATTAGTCTACCCGACGTCAGATCCTATTACAAGGCTTATCGTGTGTCTACGTTTTTACGATCACTTGCGGCACCTGCTCCCTCTGCAGTTGCTGCTCGTGATGTCATAGTCTCTCCGCATAACCCACGCTTTACTCTCCTTTCGTTCTTACTCATGGACCGCTGTCCCCTTCTCACACTTTTCCCTCCTGTCTACAAAGAGGCTATCTCCTTTCTTCGTTCCCTCCCTCTTTCTCGCTCTCTCCCTGCCTCCACAAATGACCTACTTTCCGAACCTCTTTTTTTTCTTCTCTGCTACACCCTCCCCATCTCCCATGTTTTGCTTTTCCTTCATGGCTCCGAGCTGGGGTCGTTACAGTCAGCGATCTTGTTAACACCGATCTTTCCTGGCTCCCCTTCTCTTCTCTACCCTCTGCTCTCCGTTTCAATGCCAACGCTCACTTTGTTCACAACTCTCTTTTTTCTACTATAATCTCCCTGTTCCCTGAGCTTGCTACTCCCTCAGGTCTCATTTCTGTTCACTCTGCCTCTCTCCTTCTCCCATTTTTTCTGTCGTCCATTGGTCCACCTCTTCCTCTTGTCTCTTTCTCAACAGCTGATCTCTACCGTTTTCTCTCTCGCTCTTCCGCACCTCTTCCCATTTCTGGTATTCCACTCTGTTCTACCTCCGCAGTGTGGTCCGCTGCGCTTTCCCCACTTTCAGCACCCCTTGAAGTCAATTCACATTGGCTTTTCTTACACAACCGCCTCCCTGTGCCGTCGATTTTACATCGCATGACCATTTTATCTTCACCCTCCTGTCCGTATTGTGGCGAGGAGGCTGACGTCCAGCATGTCTTCATGTATTGCACAGTATTATTGCCAATACTCCATCTCGCTTTCACGCTAGCGCAACGATCCTGTGAGACCGTCCTCACCTTCAGCGCCTACCGAACACTACTTCTGAACTCTTCTCGCCCTATTCACCTTCCGGCAGTCTGCTCCTACATCTTCGTGCTTGTAAAACATATAATTCACGTGTATCATCTTCAGCGTCCCCCGAAGCTTCTACTGACATAAATAAAGTCAGTACTGCGTTACTTTGTCATTTTCGTAATCGCCTACTCTCCCGCCTTCGACTAGAACTTACCACTGCAGTTGCACGCTGCAGTGAACCACAGTTCCTATCAACTTGGTCACCAGCAACCACTTGGTTTGCAGGGTCGCCCACAACGCTTCACCTTACAGTCGGAACTTTTGTTTCACCTACCTCCTGATAGATACAATTTTTGCCATGCTGATTTGTCTTCAATCTCTGCTTCATCAGAGACTATTTTTTGTCTTTTTCGACAAATTATCATACATAAACTGTATTCTCTCACCACTATATTGAGCTTTGTGAATAGGTCGTTGCGTCAGCTACAAGCACCTGTAAATCTTCTTTTCATATGTTATTTTGAGACGATTTTTCTATACACATTTCCTGTTTTTTTTTCTTGCTTCGCAACTGAGTGCAATCTTGTTCCTCAACATTCACTGTACTATATTATTTGTACTCTCTATTTTATCAGAACTTTTTTGTTTGTCTCACTATTGTACATCACTTTTAGTAGATCAATTATTGTATAGAATCCTATGAATTGTTCGAAGCATGAGCTACTTATAATTGTCAATTTCTTTTCACGCTTTTTTTAAGACTCTGTTCTCATCCTCTTCACATGTATCATTTCGTGTATAACTCATGTGTAAATTTTTTTGTTTTTCATTACTCATCTTGCTGAATTATGTATTCTCTCTGCGATGTCAGAGACTATTTCTTTTTACCACCTCTGACAAACCAATATATATAAATTGTAACTTCTCATTGTACAGAATCATGTATATAGGTCGTTTCAAGAACCACAGACATCTGTAAACTTTGTCGTTTTTACAGTATATTCTTATCTTCAATTCCTTATTCAACAGTGTAATTTTACTTTTCAACTGTGTAAATTTGTGTTCTCCAATACTCACTGTGATGAGTTGTGTCTTCTCTCTGTATTTTCAGAGATTATTTTTTCTTTTGTATTCTCAGGAAAATTATTGTATATAACTATTTTTCATATCACCGTTGTATGTAACATGTAGTACCGCGAGCCACATTCATCTGTAAATTTTTCATCATCTGTCTTTCGAACTTTCGATTTCATGTTTGTCCCTTGATCACCTGCAACCTCCTGGTTTTCCAGGTCACCCACAATGTATCACCTTTCGGTCAGAACTTTTTTTTTTCATCAATATTGTGTAAAATTTATACTCTATAGTGCTCATCATTCTGGATTGATTTTACTCTCTGTATTACCAGAGATTCATATTGCCTCGCCAGATTTCTACTGCACTTAACTGTTGTCATGCAAACGTTGCACCGAATCCTGTAATTAACGTAGCGCAAGCTGCACATTCTGTTAATTTCTCATCACCTGTCTTTTGAATCTATGTCTGCAAGCTCGAATTCTGTATTATTCCTTGCATCAATACTGTGCAAAATTAATATTGTATAACGCTCTTCAAGCTGAATTGTTCCTATTCTTTGCTTTGTCAGAGACTTTTGTTGCCTCACCAGACAGTCGAGTGTAATTAACTGTTTTTTTACTATCATCAATGTACAGAACCGTGTAAATCAGCAGTAGCGTAAGCTACAAGCATCTGTAAATATTTTTTTGTCATACATCATTTGAGATGATTTATTCAAGCACATCTCCTGTATCTTTCTTCTAATAAATACTGTGTGAAAACTGACCCTTCGAGACATGCTTTCGACAAGGTTTTGGAACAAGGCGATAATTATGTGTTTCCATTCAGTACATAATGCTGCCGCTAACTGTTGCTTAGTAGTAGGCCTAGGTTCCAAACTTCTTATGCGGCACTCTAATTCATCCTATAGGTGCTCTATGAGATTAAGATCAGGGCTCTGTGCTGGCCAGTCTACACACGATACGGAATTATCGTCAAACCACACCGTAACAGTCCTTGCTTTATGGCTCGGTGCATTATCCTTCTGATACCAACAGTGCTCGGTTCCATAGTATTGCCTCAGGGTTGGTAGGGCATAAGTGTCCAGAATATCGAGGTAGACGTACTGCTTAACAGGTTTGTCTACGATAACCAATGAGCCGGAACCATACCACCAAAAACACCCCCACACGAGTACACTGCCAGCTCCAAACTTGACCGTAGAAACAGTACACTGTAGTAAATAGCGTTCCCCCGGCTGCCACCATACCCACACACGGCCATCAGACTGATGGATCGTGTATCTGGATTCATCAGTCCATAGGACCCGTTTCCATTCATCTACGGTTCGCGATAAATGTTCTTTACACCATGCTAAACGACGAGTAGCATTCCCAGTGGAGATGAAAGGCTTGTGAGCAACCGCACGACCACGGTAACCCATGGAATGAAGTTTTCTGCGAATGGTACGCGTACATACCAAGGTTCCAGCATTTTACTCACCTCTACACTGAGGTCTTGTGCAGTACTCCGTCGATATGCTGCAACGACTCTCCTGAGGCTTCGACGTCCTGTATCACTGATGATCTTTGGTCTCCGTGTACGTTTTGCAGCTTCAGGCACGCCATGCGTCTTCCACTTATTCAGTACATCCAAAACAGTTGACTTGGGTATGTTTAAACGTTTCTCGGTTTCTCTTATGGACAGCTAACTAATATAACACATAACAATCTTTCCTTTCTCAAAGTCAGTTCTCTCCCGCCGCGACATTTTCACTCAACCTCACAGTGCGATATGATCGCGGTCAGCTGCAGGCTTGTTTTTATACCGTTTACAGCTGTACCGCGCATCTTAACAACGCAGTGGATCCGTTCATTTGCTTTTGAAGGGGTGTCCGGTGATTTTTGTCATTATAGTGTATATAACGTCAAAAGAAGTTGCTAAGCCTACGAATGGACTGGCCTCTGGTGTCAGTATTGCTTAGTGAATGAATCACCATCGTCACATCGAAGAAGAAATTAATAGCTTAGCTCGAGAGCACTTAGGAGATACAGTACAACTTTCAATCGTAACTTAGCATTATGTCTTTAAAAAGTGTGTTTAATCAGTGCATCCTTCTAGTTCTTACTTGTAGATCGCAGACGTGGACCTTGTGAAAACAGGAATTTGTCGAAGCCGCGTCTCCTCGCTCCGGAGTGAGTTGCTTTAACCGACTAAGCTCCACCGACGGAATGTATCGCTGCAGGTTTGTCGTCTTGATACGTGCCTCACCTCTGTAGTACATCACATTATCCCCCTCTTAATTTTTTAATTAATTAATTAATTTATTCATTTATGTTGAAGCGAAGAAAGAACCTTTCACTAATTCAGACGATGTATGGAACGAACATCACACAGTTTTCGAATAATCTAACGGCCAGTGGATGCATTTTACATTCGGTCGCCAATGTGAATACAGAAATTTGTCGGTGACGAGAAATCGGGTCTCCTCGCTCCGGACTCAGTTGCTCTAACCGACTAAGCTACACCGACGGAATGTATCGCTGCAGATCTGTCGTCTGGACATGTGCTTCATCTCTACAGTACGTCACGACCTTAACTAAAAAAAAAAACAGACATAAAATAGCAGCAAATAACTCAAAGATGACCAAGAAGGATATTAAAAGAAAATAGCGGATAAGGAAAATGACAGCTGCCCCGGTGGCGCAGTGATCTAAGCGCTGACACCATTCGCCCGAGAAGGGTTCCGGGTTTGGATTCGGATCCCGGTGAGGCATGGATGTTGTGTTTGTCTTACGGAACTGGCTCTTTCCCTTCCCTGGAGCCAGTGGTCCTAAATTAGGGACGGGCGACTGTTTATAACCCATTGAGTTGCTTACGGTGGTTGTTAAATCTTTAATTAAAAAAATGACAAGAGTTTATGACGTCATAATCAAGGGACAATAAGCTGGGCATATTACTCGAAAAAATTATCCCATCGGACAGCTGAAATACTAGATTGGTTACCAAGAGTCAGAAAAAGTCCCAGAAGAACACCACGGGGTAGATGGATGGATAAAATTCGAAAATATGCCTGAATGACATTGAAGTGGATATCTCAAGGCAGAGAGTTGTGGAAGAGACTAAGAGATATCTACATCCAGTAACTGATTGAGAATGGCTAATGATAATGATACATATGCTAGGCTGGAAATCAGTGGACAGAAAAAAGACCCAGAAGACCACGTGGGAGTTGGGTGGATGAAATTCAAAAGCATGCCGAAGGGACCTGTAAGAGAATGTCTCAAGACAGGGAGTAGTGGAAGAGACTTTGGGAGATCTTCATCCAGTAGTGGATGGAAATGGTTGCTACAAAGATGATGATGAAATCACCAGTCAAATTAAAGAACTGAAGAGGGGGGACACCATCCTCAGTGAGGATTAAAACAATTGGCTCACTAAAATTTCAGCCTTCAGAAAAATTTGGTAGTCGAAACTTTATATTTCCAATTACTACTTCTAATTCATTCTATATAAACAACAAAAAAAGTTCCTTTGATGAGATTCATGAAAAAAGAATGAAAAATAATATCCACTTTTTACTGCTTTAGGTTAAAGGAAACAACTTTAGTCATGCTGGCCATGAGATGTCAGTCCAAGAATCGCTCCTAGGCGACGCTGGGGAAGAAATTCCCGTACAGCGCTGTATACTGTATATTATAACGAAGTAAATTTCTCCGTCATTTTTGTCCACGCCGGGGATTGAACCCGAGTCCACTTATTCCGGAACAAGTCGCTCTACCAACTGAGCTACGCAGACGTCCGTTCTCGCTGCTATCTGCCTTTATGTCGTGTGCGTCCTGCGGGGCAGGCACGTCACAATATATAAAAAAACCGGTTCCGGGAGAAATATATAATTGTCCAATCGCTGCAGCGCTGCTGCCTAATCACATGTCCATTGTGGGTACACTGAATGTTCAGGTGTTGAGAAAACACGTATCGAGGTCTTTCAGATGCTGAGACTCATATTTCCAATTACTTATTTATTTAGACCTCCGACTTCCCTGAGAACTGAACTAGCTTAGAAAACAGGGAAACCACTTTTGCTCTCACAAACACTTTGGTCAAACGAAAAAAAGGAAAAACAGAAACTTACTACACTTTGAAGTAATCTGGAAAAGGTAATAAATACAAAGTCAAAATATGATTGCTTTCATCCTTAAAACTCCCATGAGCATTGAAGATGTGAATGAAATTATTGCATCTCTTTCACACGGTCTCTTTCTGTCCAAAGAAGATCTAATTGATGTACAAGAAGCTTAATAGCGAAGACGATGAATGAAAGCTTCACGTGGTTTGAACCGGGCTTAGTCATCCCGAAAAAGAAGGAACCAAAATGCAGAGAGTTCACAAGTGCTGTTTACAAGGATGCGACTTTCTACAGATTCCCTTACCGAAGGAGAAAAGCTAGTGCTCAATTTGACAACATTATTTTGTCAAGCTGACCACTAACCTCCTTCTCTGAATAAAGCAATAAAAATATAAATGAATTATCTAGTTATTTCATACGTGCTTCAAAGTACAGTTATTTTAATTGATCTTCCGTTATATCTGTCAGGCAGACATACGACAAAACCTTATTTTATTGTTGCAAAGAAGTACTTCCCAGTGACGCCTTACCAACTTCTCAATTTCAGTATTAGAAACTAGAATTTTCCAGAATTTTTTTCTTTTTCTTGATTTCTTTCCCCTGAAGCACAAGCCTTGTATTTCTTGGGTTTGCATTTGGCGTTTTTTTTTTTTTTTTTTTTGATTGGAGGTTTATGGAGGTTTAACGACCACCGTGAGCAACTCAATGGGCTATAAGCAGTCGCCCGTCCCTAATTTAGGGTCACAGGTTCCAGGGAAGGGAGAGAGCTAGTGCCGTAAGACAAACACAACATCCATGCCTCACCGGGATTCGAACCCGGACCCCGTTCGGACGAATAATCAGAGGCCATCGCTTAGACCACTGCGCCACCGGGTCGGCATTTGGCGTTATTTCCGCAAACTAAAATTCAGAAATCCTTGCAGAAATATTTATAAAAAAATTTCTGGAAAACAGAGTGCTTGGTTCATGCAATCACTAGCGATTTACAACAGAAATGCTTCATCATACCATGGAAATAAAATTAAATACATGTACTTTGAAACGATCTACAAAGACAGTAAAAAAAAAAAAAAACGTTTGGAAAAAAAAAAAGAAAGAGAAAAAGAAACTAAGAGCAAATATGGAAAAGAGTCTCGTGACTGATAGTTGGATTTTGGTCTCGGAACTCATTCTTTTTTCGCAGTTGTTTCCCAAATTTTTTTTTGGGGGGGGGGGGGGGTTGAGGGTTTAACACCACCGTGAGCAGCTCGATGGGCTATAAGCAGGCGCTCGTCCCTAATTTAGGGCCACTGGCTCCAGGGAAGGGAGAGAGCCAGTGCCGTAAGACAAACACAACACTCGTGCCTCACCGTTACCCATCTCGCACGAATGATCATAAACCATCGCTTAGAGTAGTGCGCCACCGGGGCGGCTTCAAGACTTCGAGATGTAGACTGAAATGTAATATTCACAAAGCAAATACAGTACAAGTCAATTTAAGAGTGTGCTATTACAGTTGGCCCTTAAGTTGACTTAGTTAGAAAGTATGACAGTCTGCACAGAGCTTCGCGAGAAAATGAGAACGAATTATCAATACCCTTGCTGTCAAGTATTATTTCAACACTGATCCCGCATTTAAATTCGTACTTGGAAGAAACGGTTGTTAAGCACACTTCCCTCGCGTTTACCCGATTACCAATTTATTGTGTCTATGATGCGAATGATGAGAGATGTCTTATATCCCTTGCACAACCCACTTATTGAGCATCAAATGCTCAACAAGCGAGTTGTGTAAAAGACTCTCCCCGCCACTCTCTTCATGGTGCTATGGTTTAGGAGTATCGCGTCAGTAGAGTTGAAAACAGACGACCCATTCCTAGGCAAAAAACGGACAGGTTGGGTCCACGCATATGTACTAAGTGGATTTGTGGGCAACGATTGCAGAGAGGAATCGAGGAGTAAGGGAATGGCGATGTGGCCAGAGGTAAAACAGGAGATGGCAGTTCCTAGCTTTGTGATCACTGTCCATTTCGCCCTCCAAGTGAACGTTGCATTGGGAAGATCGGTGCTGCTTTTGCTTCATACATGTGGTTAAACAACAGTCAACTCACGTAGCTATCAAGTAGAAAACCCTAAAGTTTTCTAGATGACAAAATATCTAACTGCTATACGTAAATGACAAAGCAGCCATCATTGAAGAGGCAGAAAGTAGTGAAAAAATGTTGCCATATGTTGTGATTTATATGGATATATATAATTTAAACATATATGCATATTGTCATGTATGTATATTTTTACGTGGTGGGATTTTTCACCACAAAATGGATTTAGAGAGGATTTACGTTGCTCCCGAGCTGCTCATGATAAGAAAGTTCTAATGTACTGTAGAATCGCGTTTATACGTTTCTCACTTATACGTTTTCCTCATTTATACGTAAAATGTCACCGATCCCTAAATTCTGAATTGCCCTTAAAATTATACTTTTATGCGGGTTTTTTTTTTTTTTTCAATTATACGTTAATTTTTCTCGATTCCTTGAAAAACGTATAAACGAGGTTTTACTGTATTTCTAAAACGCTCTCCATTTTGAAAAAAAAATGTCTGAAATAGTAAGTTTGCCTGATAAACTGCTGAGCGAATAAAAATGTTACTTCTGAGAAATAATTGTGTTGCTTCCGCTTTAAATGCTAGTAGCTGCTCGGTGCCTTCCACAATACTACACTGTTAAGTGGACGATGTGTATAGTACAGTATAGTGTATGTGCTGTACTAAGGGTAAATGCTCAGTACGTGGAAGAACTGGAGTATATGCGGTACTAAGAAGAGTGTAATGCTGCGTAAGTTACACAACTGTAGCGGGGGGGGAATTAAACGACGAAATTACGTTGGGAATTTTAGCATTCCACTAAAAAAAAAAACGCTTACCTACAGGAACACACCAATCAGGATCTATCAGGTCCCGGATGAAAGAGTACTATTGAAATATGCATTGTGAAATAGATTTTAACAGCAATTTGACGATGAAAGGAGTATGATTCGGCAACCGTCAACACAACACGACTGTGCGTGGTATCGTTTTGAAGCTCTCGACGAGATCTGTTCAAATATACGAATAACATGTTGCAGTAGTTTTAACTAATATTTTAGCGTTCATTTAAAAATTGTTTTTCTTGTAAACCAGTGAACACTAAACATTTTAAAAATTGTTTTCTTGTGAACCGGTGAACACTTTTGTCAATATCGCGGTCTATCTGGACAGTCATGAGTGCAAAGTGACTGTGCGTGGTATCGTTTTAAAGCTCTCGGCGAGATCTATTCAACTATACGAATATCTCGCAGTGGTTTGGACTGAACATTTAAAATATTGCTTTCTTGTGAACCGGTGAACACTTTTGTCAATATCGCGGTTTATCTAGACAACCGTGAGTGCAAAACGACTGCGCGTGGTATCGTTTTAAAGTTCTCGACGAGATCTATTCAAATTTGTAAAGAACATATCGCAGTGGTTTAAACTAAAACTAAAAAAAAAAAAATGTTTTCGTGTGAACGGGTTAACATTTTCAACAGTGCCGAGGAATTCGCAGAATGAACGCAATCAAAAATGGAGAAAATCAAAACGAGAGGCAAGGGCAAGTGATAACGAATGTAAAAAGTCCTAGAAGACAGAGCACCACGTTGGGTAATTCGTGTATCGATCTGCTTTGTGTTCGCTATGTGTCCGGCATCGTTTGTAAAAATTATGCAAGCTACTTTTTATATCATGGACCTGTATTGACTATAACAAATTAAATAAACGCTTTGAAACCATACTTGACTAGCTCATTTTAACTCTACGATCTGCAAGTCGTAGTCGTACGTTCCAAATTAACGTCTCAATCAGAACTGAGCCTACCTGTATTTTTTTTTTTCAAACTTTTCTGACTGGCCGAAGACATGGCAAAACGAAAAAGGACTCGAGGGCCACATGTTAAAAAAAAGTTCAAATGTATGTGTTTATTATGAATATTGATTATTTCATACAGATTTTGAATTATAAAACAACATTCGAAAAAAGAAACGATGCAGTTAAACATGATATCTACATTACAACGAATTCCGAAGTAGGTACATGATACGCCTTCATTTTTAGTACTCTTTAAAAACGCGGCCACGCGCGCGCGCGCGTGTGTGTGTGTGTGTGTGTGTGTGTTCATTTCCCATTTCGGAAACGTATTTTTTTTTCCATTTTATAATTTCCTTCGTGGACAACGTCTCTGCTCCATTGACCCGTCTTTAGTCGTGATATGAGCATTTCTCTCACGCTTCGCATGCAAAGAGCGCCATTTATTTAGAAGTGACCCTGGGTCCACCATACCCGCTCTAGCTGACTTTTAGAATCTTCTCAATAATCTATTTTCAGTTCCGGTAAGGATTGGCGCGTCTTTGACTTTCAAACAGTCTGCCGTTTGCTCCCGTGTGCTTCGAGTGAGCATTTCGCTCATCAAGCGGCCGCTGGTGTTTGCGTCACGTGAGGGCTTTTCTCATCAAGCAACCACTGGCGTTTTGTGTTTTGTATTTTTATAGATCTGTAATAGAGGAATATACAGAGGAATATGTGTAACAAACCCATTTATAAAAACATTTGGAAGAATTCTTCGAAGGATTGAAGAACAGTATAAAGGAATTGAGGAACAGAGTAGATTCACGGCTGGTAGATCATGTATAGATCATATATTTACAATGAGACAGATCCTGGAAACCAATAACTTTCGCACGAAAACTGTAGAATTACTATACACATGCTGTCTAAACGTACGATTAACACAAACCGGCCGCCCCGGTGGCGCAGTGGTCTAAGGCGCTGGCCTCTGATCATTCGTCCGTAAGGGGTCCGGGTTCGAATCCCGGTCAGGCATGGATGTTGTGTTTGTTTTATGGCCCTGGCTCTCTCCCTTCCCTGGAACCAGTGACCCTAAATTAGGGACGGGCGACTGCTTATAGCCCATTGAGTTGCTCACGGTGGTCGTTAAACCTCCAATCAAAAAAAAAAAAAAAATTAACACAAACCGTGTCTCCAACTGCAAATTAAAATACATTTATTTACAATTAAAAACACTATTTACAATAAAAAGGCAAGTACTTTCAGGGATCTCTTGTCCCCATCATCAGACCTAAGTGCCACGAATCATGAGGAGCTGTCCCATATATATACATCACAAAGTTTTCCCCGTCACACGTCTCTTTTACATTCTTGTGTTGCCAACTTTACAAACACAAACTGTAATGTTTAAAAAATAATTATACAAGTCAAAGTTATATCTAGATTTCATTCTCGATGGAGGCGGGGGTTACCAGCCGTCTCCATGGGTTTGGTATATAGGTAGGCATATTAATATTACAACACATGTTACCATATGAAATGATATGCAAACTTTCGAACACAAATATTGTACTTCTGGTTACATTTGAGCTGAGAATTTTAGCGTTATTCCAGTCGGGGGAGTACCCTCCATGCCCAACAGTGGTAGTAAGTGCTGTGTTAATGGTCTATAACGAAGTAAATTTCTCCGTCATTTCTGTCCACGCCAGGATTCGAACCCGGATCCCCTCATTCCGGAATAAGTCACTCTACCAATTGAGCTACGCGGACGTTTATTCTGGTTCCTATCTGCCTTTATGTCGTGTGCTACCTGCTGGCAGATACGTCACATCTCCTGGTACGTCACATCATCTCCCCCCTTTTTTTTTTTTTTTTATTTATTTATTTATTTATTTTTTTTTTTTTTTTGAAGTGCTGGAGAAGGGCTTCTCTTATTTTTCCTATCTCGCGGTGTGGAAATAACATCACACCCTTGCGAGATTTTGAACGGCCGGGTCCTCCGGATAGTTCGGGCGCCATTATTACGAAGTAAATTTCTCCGTCATTTCTGTCCACGCCAGGAGGATTCGAACCCGGATCCCCTCATTCCGGAATAAGTCACTCTACCAATTGAGCTACGCGGACGTTTTATTCTGATTCCTATCTGCCTTTATGTCGTGTGCTACCTGCTGGCAGGTACGTCACATCTCCTGGTACGTCACAGGTCTCTGTTCGTAGAGCATATTTATGTTCACTCAATCTTTTATCCGAGGTCCGAAGTGTAGAACCTATACAGTATTTTCTCTCTTTGGAAAAACAAAGAGAGAAATTGGGAGGCATGAAATTCATATTCATAGACTTGGAAAAGGCTTACGATAGTGTTCTTCGAAAACTACTTTGGAAAGATTTGAGGATGGCAAATATTGGTGAAGAAATAATCAGTGTTATTCAAGAGATATATAGTGACAATAAATGTATTATCAAGCGTGGGCAACAAGTATCAGAGATTTTTGTGAGTAGTAAATGTCTTTTACAGGGATGCTGTATGTGCCCTACATTATTGAAGATCTATATTGCGGTTTTTCTCAGAAAATGGTCAGCGCAGTGCAGAAATTTGGGATTACGGATTCAGAATGATTTCGTGTACCATTTGCTCTTTGCGGATGATCAAGTAATCTTGGCAGAAAAAAAGGATGACGTAGACGTAGCTTATATGTTTCGTAAATTGATCTCTGAATATGACCGTTCGGGACTTAAAATTAACGAAAGTAAAACTGAGCGCTTGTTCTATGATCCCAGAGACTTCATTGAAATAACCGATAATATTACGTTGAGAACAGTTGAAGAATTTAAATACCACGGATCCATAATACATCAGGATGGTACATGTCATCGATCGGAGAATTGTGGAGGGCAGGAAAGTTATTTCTGTTTTAATTCTGTTCTTTGGAACAGCAATGTCTTTCCAAGAGTAAAAGGACACCTTTTCTCCGCGATTGTACAGAGTATCATTTTATATCGTGCTGAGACGTGAACACTGAATAAAAGACAACAAAGATTTTTGGCTACAGATCTTGGACTTTTGGAGACGTTCTGCAAGAAAATCCAGATGTGAAAAAGTGCGTAATACAAAAATTCGAGGTATTATAAGTGTTTAGACATTCTTCAGACTATTGAGATGCGGAGATTGTAACGGTTCGACCAAGTGAGGAGGATGTCATTAGAGAGACTTCCTAAAATTCTGATGGAGTGGCAGGCTCCAGGAAAGAGGAAGACCAAGGAGAAAGTGGATGGAGGAGATTAAATCAAGTTGAAAAAATAATGGACTGGATGAAGTGATGGCCTTGGATAGAGAGAAGTGGACGAAGACTCTGGCTGAACTATGATTGAGGAAATCCGCTTAGTAGTGGAAATTCCTGATAATGATGATGATTTGTACAGATAACGCGATGATATGAGTGCGCTTTTCGCCTAATTGGAATTGAAACTTTATACAGTAAATCAATAAAAGTAACAGAGCACTACCAAATATACTCATGGACAATGAAATTTGCGCAGCAAGAAGGAAATGTCGGATTGAACTGAAATTTTATGGACGTATAATGATACAGATGATGAGAAAAGCAGAGCTGCAGGACAATTACAGAGGGATCTGTGGCACGCACTCCGGTCATCTTTAATAGCGCGTCGCACCGCCTCGTGCGGCGATACATGCTGCGATATGGTCCGGCATGGAAGCGAACAGACGCCTGATGTTTTCCTGCGGCAGACTGGCCCACACGTGTTGGACGGTGTGCTCCAAATCTCGGATAGTGCGGCACGGCGGCAGCCGGCGTTTCAACTGGTTCCACACATGCTCGATAGGGAACATGTCCGGGGAGCGGGCAGGCCATGGAAGTGTCTGGACATGACGTAGGCAGTCCTGGGCAACCCGAGCCGTATGCTGGTGGGCATTATCCTTCTGGTATAGGGCACCTGTAATCCTGGCCAGGAATGGGAGCACATACGGCTGCAAGATCTCATCCACATACCGTTGGCCCGTCAATGATCCACGTACCACTACTAGAGCTGATCGGCTAGTGTAGGCAATTGCTCCCCAGAACATGATGCCGCCTACAGTGAGGTAGGTGTGACTCTCGATTGCGAGGTTGGGATTGTGCCTTTGACCCTGGGACCTCCACAACCAGACACGATGATCATCTGTTCCATAAACCAAACGGTACTCATCGCTAAACACCACACATCGCCAATCTGTGGTGTTCCACGTCGCTGTGGCCTGGCACCACTGCACACGGAGCAGGTGATGTTCCGGTGTTAATGGCAGCACAGGTAAGGGGTTCTGGGTCGCAGATTCGCTTCAGCGAAGCGTTGGGAAATGGTTTCGTGGGCACACAGGAGCCGCTACATCTGCCTGTATAGTAGATCGGGTCCTCGTGGGATCCGTTCGTGCCTCGCGCACGATCCGTCAATCTTCTCTACCGATGGTCCTCCTGGTCCAACCGGAGCCGCTCCGCCGTGTGACAGTGCCGTCACGTGTCCACTGCTCTCAACACAGTCTGACGGTATGGCCAGAACGATCCACGTGGCAGGCTATAAAGCCCGCCGATCACCCTGCAGCTTTCAGCCCTAGTGATCAGGCTTCTCTCAAAGTCCGTACATTGCGTAAATCGACGTCTCTGGCGTTTACCTGGCATTCTTGTCACTCTGTACTCTTTCTTGCGTCGGCCGGTGGTTTTCGCTTTCATGGGGCATCGACTACACGCCGGTTTATAAGCCTGGAGGTTCGTGTTTGCAGTGGTACCACAGGGTGTGCGGTCATGCACATTCGCACCAAACGTTGATCATTTGCTTACCAGCACGCAATCTAGCTATTTGTAAAGTTTCGCGGTTGTAGCATGTTTTCTTCTAGGTGCGAAAATTTCATTGTCCGTGAGTGTATTTGCATAAGTGCAAAGTACGGTTGCGCAGGGAGATGCGCTGGGAATGGGGAAGTACGAATGCATATAAAACTGAGATGTTACGTTGTGTGTATCAGTAACTTTGAAGCGGATATGCCGCGTGGGCAAGAATTTTCCGAGTCCCAGCGTGGGCTAGTCGTACGATGTCCTTTGAGTAAGGCTTTCATGCGGAGCACTGCAGCTAAACTAAACATACCAAAATGGACTGTAACTAATGTCGTGAAGAGATGGAAGAAGGACAGTGTAGGTACTAGTTACAGCAAAGAAACGTTCAGGAAGGCCGCACAAACTGACGGAACGTGACAGGATAGCCATGGTAAGAAATGTTAAGAAATCCGGTTCTTCCTCTGCCGTTTCCATTAAAGTAGGAAATGCTTGTAGTGGCTCGGCTAGTACTATCCGCAGGGAGTTGCACATAACTATCCGCAGAGAGTTGCACATAAGTATCCGCAGAGAGTTGCACATAAGTATCCGCAGAGAGTTGCACAGTGTGGGTTATTATGGTAGAGCACTGGCACACAAGCCACACACCACTATCGTGAATACAAAGCGCCGTTTGGAGTGGTTTATCTGCCGTCGTTCCCAGACTGTGGGAGACTACAAAGCTGTTCTTTGGAGTGATGAGTCACGCTTTTCACTCTTCCAATCAGATGGGCGGGTTTAGATTTGGCGACAGCCCAACGAACTATTTTTTTTTTTTTTTTTTGTTGGACTGTGTTCTTCCAACTGTTAAGTTCGGCGGAGGCTCCATCATGGCATGGAGTTGTGTTTTGTCGATGGGACTCGGCCCATTGGTTATTATACCACAAATCATGAACTCTGAAGTGTACCTCGACATTCTGGATAATTCTTCCCTACCAATAATGTGGCAGTATTATGGAAATGACCGTTGTCTCTTCCAACGAGATCGAGCTGCTTGCCACACTGCATGGCTGGTGCAGGACTAGTTTCTCGAGAATGAGGTGGAATTGTTAGCCTGGTCAGCCCAGAGTTCTGATTTTATTCCAATACAGCACCTTTGGGATGAACTGGAGCGACGGATGCGAAATCAACCACAATGACCGTCTTCGCTGTCCACTAGGGCAGTAGCTTTGCATGACGAGTAGCGACTTATTTCTGTCGATACCTACAAGAAATTAGTTGATATTGGGTGTTTAAGTTCTACCCGTTTTTGTAGGCTACGAAGAAAGGAAGAGAACACAACAAATAACATACCTAGGATTTCTCATAATTGCCATCATTCTGTATGACCTCTTAGTAGGTAGAAAACGGGGCTCCGGGAACAGTGAGAGCCAAGAGGAAGGGGGCATGGCAGTAAGAGCCAAGAGGAAGGGGCACGGCAGTAAGAGCTTAAGGAGGTGTGGCACCAAGAGCCAGAAGGGGCATGGCACCACGAGCTGAGAGGTCGGATGAGTGAGAATGGGACAAAAAGAAACTTTTTTGGGGGATGGCAACGGTTTGGGAGCAGCAAGCATGGTCAAAAGCAGTAAGAGCTTAAGAGGTGTGGCACTAAAGAGCCAGAAGGGGCGTAGCATCAAGAGCTGAGAGTGTGGGTTTTAGTATAGATTTCTTTGTTTCTACATGTGTGTTGAAATGAAGCTGTCTTATGTTTTAGTTCAGATTTCTTTGTTTCTACACCCATGGACAAATATTATTTTCCTTTATTTTAGTTGTGGTGGAAATCAACTTCTTTTAAATGCACGATTCAATTCTACATTAACACACAAAATATCTTGTTCAAAATGAAATGGTATCCATAAAGTGAATGTAGATATTAACACATGTTCCCCACCAAATCTCAACACGTGTCTGCACTCTTTTGTTCTTAAACGCACAGAAACGTTCCTTTCAAATCTCAACACGTGGCTACAATCCATTTTTTTTTTTTTTTTTTTTTTTAACGTGTAAGTTTTGGGAATTCTTGAAATGTATAATTTCTCTCATGTATTTCTCCACCTTTTAGAAAATCACAGATGTTTCCCTTGACAGTATAAACGTTATATTAAACAAAGAATTGGTGAAAAATATTAGAAAAAAAAAAATGTGGTTCTACGCTTAGCTTTCACCCATAGTTTTGTCAAAGACTAACATTTTTGATTTAAAAAAAAGAAATATTCTTTTATGAAACTACAACTTCTTAGAATGTTGATTTTGGAACGTATCAATTTTGCAATAGCACAAGTTTTGAATTTATAATTTATGTGTAAGGTTAAATTCTAAAAACAAATTTGCTCACTGCTGTGATTTCTTGAACGAAAGAATTTTACAAAGTCAGCTTTTGAGTCAAAGGTATTTTAAAAGGTAGGTGTTTTTGAAAACACCTACCTTTTGAAGCACCTTTGACTCATGAAAAACAAGGAATTTTATCAACACAAAATTTTCATTGAATAACATGAGAAAAGCAATGTATTAAAACGACAATTTTCGAATAGTTATTATTTTGCTTTAAAACCAATTTTCTTTCTTTTTTTTTTTTTTTTTTTGGTTGATTGTCAGAATTTTTCAGGGTAAGTTTTTGATTAAGAGATTTTTGATCGAGGTTAAAATTTACAAAACAAATTTCTGCGGGAATGATTTTTGTGTTAGTAGTATGTTTCTTATTTTTGTAAACTGCAGTGGATCATCAGCGGGGTGCACTCCAGTTTTTGAATACAATTGATGTTGTGAGTCCATGAAACAACGAAAGGTTAGGTTAAATTTTAAAAACAAATATGTGTAAGGTTAAATTCTAAAAACAAATTTGCTCACTGCTGTGATTTCTTGAACGAAAGAATTTTACAAAGTCAGCTTTTGAGTCAAAGGTATTTTAAAAGGTAGGGGTTTTTGAAAAACAAGGAATTTTATCAACACAAAATTTTCATTGAAAAACATGAGAAAAGCAATGTATTAAAACTACAATTTTCGAATAGTTATTATTTTGCTTTAAAACCATTTTTTTTTTTTTTTTTTTTTTTGGTTGATTGTCAGAATTTTTCAGGGTAAGTTTTTGATTAAGAGATTTTTGATCGAGGTTAAAATTTACAAAACAAATTTCTGCGGGAATGATTTCTGTGTTAGTAGTATGTTTCTTATTTTTGTAAACTGCAGTGGATCATCAGCGGGGTGCCCTCCGGTTTTTGAATACAATTGATGTTGTGAGTCCATGAAACAACGAAAAGTTAGAGCGGAGAATGTTATCCCATATGTAGTCGGTTTAAATAAAATTCCCTCACAAATATAGCTCCTCAGATGTATTGTGACAACCTTAGGGTAGTCACTCACAGTAACGAACATGGTTCCTCCTAAATAAAAGTGGCGGGGTGGTAAGACATCGAAGGAAAATCCCTCTGACTTTGCTTCTGAGTGAAGCAAAACAACGTCACATTTTGATGAAGTGGAGCCATTGGAAGAATCAGGTGAAAGAGTCTCATATTGCGACAATGCCAAAACAGTCGATGCTAAACTTGAATTTGATGAAAGTTCATTACCAGTATCCATCGAACTGTCAGACGAATACATTCTTTTAGCAAAATGACTAGGAGAACAAGCAAAACGCTTCATATGATTCACGAAAAAACGGTAGAAAAAACAATGCTGAGCAAGCAAAAACACACTTTCTCCAAGAAGCGGACAGACTATGAGAAGGAAATTTCTTTATCGGACATAGGTTGCCAGGTTCCCAATTCTAAAGTTTAGAGCCTTCCGATTGGCTAACTCACATCAGTCGTTATTTTACATAGAACATCCACGTGGTCAACAGACTCTACACATCTTTGTTTGCTAGCTCTTGTTATATCGTGTTTTGCACACCAGATGCAAGGAACACAGACACAGGAGATTAAGTTACAGTAGACACAGGTACACAGTAGACGTCAGATGGGGTGAACAAAAACATGTGAATAATACAAGGACATTAGCTTACTTGGTAACATGGGAGAGGCTGGATGAGTGAACATTAAGGAGACAAAGTCAAAAGGATTACACAGTAGATGGAATGTAGTATAAACTAGGATGTGTGAGGAGGGGTGCTTGAAGATTAAGTCAAAGATTTACTCAGTAGACAACGAATGAACAGATAAGAGCGTATAGGGTGCAGCATAGACACAGGAGATTATTATTTGTTTCTACATGTGTGTTGAAATGAGGCTGTCTCATGTTTTAGTTTAGATTTTGTTTCTACACCCATGGAGACAAATATTATTTTCCTTTATTTTAGTTGTGGTGGAAATCAACTTCTTTTAAATGCACGATTCAATTCTACATTAACACACAAAATGTCTTGTTCAAAATGAAATGGTATCCATAAAGTGAATGTGGATGTTAACACATGTTCTCCAACAAATCTCAACACGTGGCTGCACTCTTTTGCTCTTAAACACACAGAAACGTTCCCTTCAAATCTCAACCCGTGGCTACACTCCTTTTTTTTTTTTTAACGTGTAGGATTTGAGAATTCTTGAAATGTATAATTTCTCTGATGTATTTCTCCACCTTTTAGAAAATCGCAGACTTTCCCTTGAAAGTATAAACGTTATATTAAACAAAAAATTGGTGAAAAATGTTAGAAAAAAAATTTGGTTCTACGCTTAATTTCACCCATACTCTTAGCTGTTGGTGCCATGCCTCTTCTGGCTCTTGGTGCTACACCTCCTTAAGCTGTTACTACCACGCCCCCTTCCTCTTGGGGCCACGCTCACTCGATGTTGGCTCTCACTGTTCCTGGAGCCCCGTTTTCTACCTACTGCTGCTTCTCTGTCCTCGTATATCTGAAACCAACGGCGACATGTGCAGTTATCAACTGCATCCTCCCCATACACTTGACAGATGTTGCGGCAAACCGCGGCTGCAGTACTGCCTTTATGAAACTCGTACAGTAAACAATGTCTAATGTGCTCCTTATCGCCTGCCATGTTACACCGTCCGTGATTTCCGTTACGGATGACTTACTCGGACAAACCTAGTGCCTCTATATGTTCTACTGCTCCACGCTTTACTGGCCGAAAATTCGGCATCGCAGTGTCCTCTGTGACGTAACTACCCCGATAGCAATTTGCATCTATTACAAAAACGGGTAGAACTTTTACACACACCCAATAGTCATACAAGCAAAAGGTGGATCGGCTAACTACTAACAGCGAAAATACAGCCATTTGTCCCAAAACATTATGGTGTCCGATTACTTTTGATAATATCATCATCATCATCATTGTCAACCATTATCTATCCACTGCTGGACGAAGCTCTCTCCAAGACTCTTCCACAACGGTCTGTGTTGTGCCGGTCTCCTCCATGTTACTCCCGCATACTTTCGAATTTCATCCACCCATCTACCATGTGGTCTTCTTCTAGGTCTTTTCCTGTCCCTTGGAATCCAATCTAAAATTTCAGCTGTCCATCGATGGTCTGTCCTTCTGGCAGTATGTCCAGCCCATTGCTCGTTCGTGACAGACGTAGTGTTAGTGGCTCCAATATTTTATACATTTTAGTGTGGAATACCTCGTCCCTCACTCACCTGTTGCGTGGCCAGGCTGTCTAAAGGTACTGTGTACGTTTTGAGCTACTTTTCTAACGTTCTCGTCCTCGTATTAGTTCATATTCATCCGTTTTCTTATCGTTTGCTCGGTTGTTTGCGTTTGGAATCTGCCAACATGGCGGCTTCCGATATTTCCTTATCATCTCTGGGCGTGGCGGATGCACGTCACGTCACACTTCCCACGTCCATGGAAGTTAACATACTCTCGTCCTCAGATATGTCTGCTAAGATGCCTTCCCAGCTTTCTAGTACTCTTGCTCCGGTGCCTTCACTGGACTTGGCTGCGCTTTCTTCTTCAGCTCCTGCACCTGCCTCGGTGTCCTCCCTGGGTACTACTGATTCTACTGCCTTGCCTTTGGCCTGCGCTTCTCTTCCCTCACAGCTTTCTGTGCCTGCCGGATCCGAACAGACTTCTCTTCCGATTATGTCATTTGCCTCTACAGTGCAACGAGGCGCTACATCGACGTCCGATTCCTATCAACCTGATGGTCTTTTGCAATCAACACCTATTATTCAGGCATCCAACACAAGGGGACGGTAACGATAGATGACAATTCGCAGATTGGCTGTGAGTTCCATAACCTCCTGGATAGCGGTGTGCTCTTTCATGCCTTACCAAATACTCCATTGCCACGCTACATGGAAAGCCTCTCTGGACATGTGTCATCTGCGTCCATTGCGGGAATTTCCCGTACTCCTCAGGGTATCTCGGTTCAGTTCAATCACAAGGAGGATGCTGACTTTTTTCTTGCACGCGGACTTTCGATTGGGACAAAACATCTCATCCCTTCGCATCTTTCCAAGCGACCGGTGAACATCACGTTCTATCCTGTTCCACAGGAAGTGCCTGATACTACACTTCCTGTCCTTGTCAGTCATGTATGTAAAATTGTTGGCAAGGTTCGTCGCCTCTCTGACGCTCCCCGCGGAACTCGATTTGCCCATGCTACAGGACCTCGCCGTCAGTTATTGGTCGTCTTTCTTACTGAGAAAGCCTTGGCTGATTTCCCTACAGAAGCTACTGTTCAAATTGGCTCACGAACGTACAATTTCAAGGTTTTTACCACTCACTATTGTACACACTGTTTAACACAGGATCATACCACTGCCTCCGGTGAACGCTTTCGACGTGGACGTTCATCAAGTTCGCAACCCACATTGCGACCACATTGGTCTTTCTACTATCCCCACTACCGGTAGTTTGCCTGACGCGACCTCTTCGTTTCTCCGTCAGACGAACATTTCAGTCACGGACAATGCTGCCTTTCCTCCTCTTCCGACCCGTACGATTGTGCATCCACCTTCAAGATTGGCAGAGATGTCTTCTACTACAGATGTGTCTACAGAGGAGTGTACCGATCCGGATGTGTTGAGTGGTGGTTTGGCAGATCGTCCGTCTGGCTCTTCTCCTAGCCTCTCGGATATCGGATCTCCAATTACAACCTTGTCTGCAATACCCTTGTTGCCAAGTCTTCCTGCAGCCTCGGCTGTTGTACCAGTCTTCACTAAGGCTGATCTGCTACGTATTGCTTCTTTGGCGACGTTGGCTTCCTCGTCTCCTGACTCGGGAGGTGAGCCTGATTCATTAATGGATACATCCGCCTCGGCATCTTCATCGAAGCGTATTGGAACTTCCAAAGGCGCTGTAAAACAGAAAAAGTTAAAACAACTTTCTGTGCTTCTTTCTGAGGATTTATCTAGTGTCCCCGGTGTTTCTCCACCTGATGATTCCTCCAACAGTATGCTTCTCCGCTCAGGTCCTGTTAATCATCTCTCTGATGCTGAGGTTCTACAGGCCATTGATACGTTTCCTCCAGTTCCTAGACCACTGTCCAGACAGCAACTTTTACGTTTTTTTCAACCTGCACGTACGATTGTTTGTTCTGAAGGATTCCTCCATTCACCTGATCTGGACCTGTTTGCTGCGGTAACGCAATTCGAAGCTTATGTGTCATTTTTTTAAATCTCTGTGTGATACCGATACTCGGTATCAGGCGTTTTTGAGACGTTACACGCGCCGTCTCACCTCCTTGAAGGAGCTCGCTGAGAAGCATATATGTGATACCTCATTTCCTCTTGCCGATGACCTTTAGCTCACTTCCCCAAACCGATCACATTTTGTTCTCTTAATGCTAGGGGATTTGCGAACCCGTTCGCAAATTCTCTGGTTTCTGTAGTCTGTTGATTCTGCTGTTTTCCATGTATTTTAACTTAGCTATATTTAGTAAAGAACGATAAAATCCGTTTATTGGCAGAAGACAGCAAACAAAAGGTTGCAAGCTTTCAGCACCTACGGGTGACTTCTTCAGGCTTAGACGTGGTTTTGGAACAACGTTAGTAATCTAAATGAATACACAGAAAATTTAAATATGCATGTGAAATATAAAAATGTATAAAAACGTGACAGCACGGCATGTGCGGAAACAGATGAATCAGGTCCTTTCACGAGAGGCACACAGGAACATGCGCCATATCAAAGGTAGCTCCATTGACACGTCATCGTTGCAGACATCATTGCTAAACGAGATCTCCAGAGACTCCCTGATGGCTGTACCACTGGCGGTAGTGTATGGAGCAACCTGTTGCAAATCGGCCCATTGTGGAGCGGCAGAAGATGTCATGACCTCCCTAGATAGGGCAGTGGATGATTTATTATTCAAGACGTCTCTTTTATGTTCGGACAAACGAGTCGCAAAGGACCTCTTTGTCATGCCAATATAAAACTTGGTATTTCCATCCTGGTATCGAAGGGGTGTGGAATACACCCCTGCGTTAGCAAGTAAAGTGCTGCGGCTTCCGGATGAAAGTAGGAATTGTGATATTGACCTAGGGTGGCAAATTCCAACTCCAAGCACTAACTTCTTAAATGCATTCCGGATGAAATAGGAAAGTCCCGGTACGTACGGAAAGGAGCCGATGAACCTCTGACTGGGTTCCTTGATACGAAGACGTTGATTAACAAACTCAAGTTCGGCGCTCCTAAAGATGTCATCAATTTCATACTCTTTGTAGCCTGCAGCTGAGGCCAACGATTTAATATTGTGGATCTCCTCAATCCTGGACGCGTCATTTGAAGAGTGGGAAACGCTCGCTTAGCATCTTGTTTCCTATAATTGTGTGTTTTTGCTGTGTTTTCACGAATAATCGGTCTCGGTACTTGTGTGAGCTCCCCAGTATCTCTTTATCATTATCTTATCTGTTGTTTCCTGAATTTGTGCCTTGTTTTTTAAATTTCCTATACTTGTGAGTTTTTGCTGTGTTAGTCCTTTCCTCGATCGCGGATTACTATAGTGGTACATTTGGTACCTTTGTTATTTTTATAAAGTTGATGAGTTACTCAATAATGTTTTGCGCTCTAACCACATTTAAGTTCCGTTCGGATGATTTATGATGGCATAGTACATTTCATATACTTGTGCACTTGTGTTATTCATATCGTTTGACATGCCGATATGCCATTCATTGTTCGTGTGCATATTCATTTCCTTTCTGTGTAACTTTGTGCTGCATCCTGGATATACATACATTGCCGCACTTTTGTTTTCTGTACTGCAACTTTCAATGAATCTCCTATGTTTGTACACTGGCGTGCAAAAATTAAGGACGAGACGGTTTTTCGAACGTAACGTCGTGCAGAAGTGTTCCACATCGACTCAAATCATACCATAAGATCCTCAAGATGTAAGAATATGGGACAAGTGAACAAAACCGTCCAAACAAGGAATCCAAAGGATACAAAGGCACTTTATTGAAAAGGTAGCTTCGAGCACAACTGGACAGAAGACAGAAACGTTCGTGTGACAGGCGGCTGCCAAGAAAGATCCAGTCCTTAGTAGGGGATATGATCACCCCTGACTACGTCGCAGGATTTACAACGTCTCTCCATGCTGAGGACGAGGTTGTCAAGGAGCTGTTGAGGCATCGCGGCCCATTCCTCTTGTAGCGCCAATCGCAGCTGCGGAATCGTTGCTGGCGGCTGGTGACGTGTTGCCAAGCGTCTCTCGAGAAGGCCCCACACGTGTTCGATTGGATTTATGTCCGGGAACCTTGCCGGCCAATTCTTGCGTTGAATATCTTCACTCTCCAACAGCTCTGCGATAGCCACTGTTACGATGAGGTGTAGCGTTGTCGTCCATGAAGAAGAACTCAGGACCCACAGTACCTCTAAACAGACGCACGTGAGGAAGGAGAACCTCGGTACAATAGCGGACACCAGTGACTGCACCTCCTTGGAAGATGTGGAGGTCAGTACGGCTACCAAGCATGATACCGCCCCAAACGTGAACTCCGCCACCTCCAAACCGGTCCCTTTCGATAATGTTGGAAGTGTTGTTGCGTGTTTCCTGCTCTCTCCAGATGTGTATACGTCCGGAATCGCTCGTCAGACTAAATCGGCTCTCATCCGTAAAGAGAACTCGACCCAATTGCTGATGTGTCCAGTTCTTGTGTTCCTGGCACCACAGAAACCGCCGTCTCCGATGAACAGGCGTTAATGGCCAACGCCGTACTGGTCGTCGTACAAATAGCATTGGTATTGTACGACGACCAGTAGCCACGGTAAAACGCGATAACGGACGTCCAGTTGTATGTTGCATGTGCCTCGCGATTTCTCCCGCTGTCTGCCGTCTGTCTCTTCTCGCCTGCAGGACAATACACCGGTCGTCCGCCGCTATGATTGCTCGTGGACGACCACTGCTAAACTCTCGGACAGCTGTTCCGGTCGTTTGAAATGCTCTCGAAGCTCGTGAAATGATGCTGTGAGCGATCCCGAACTCCTCGGCCACACTAGTCACCCTTCGACGTTCCTCCAACTTCGCAATGACGCGACCTCGAGTAAAGTCATCCAGATGTCGTCTACTGGATTGCCTGTTGTCCATATCACACGATGGCAGCAACTTGCCGTCGTTCAAACCGATGTACACCGTGCAATAGCTTTCACCGAATTTCTTATCGTACACAGCCCGTGTGCTTTATAACCTTCCGACCCCCCCCTACGTTATGCTGCATATATGCGCATGCCCTACCGTACCGGGCCCTAGTCTATCTCCTGAGTAGTCTTTCGGTCCGTTCTGCCTGCTCGTTCCGCTGTTATGCTAATTTCTCCTCTTCGTCCTTAATTTTTCCACACCAGTGTATTTCGTTATAGCAATAAACTGGGTACCACTTTGGTACCCACAGTTACCAATACCAATGCCATTTCAGGGATTTAACTCTGATCATGATGTCTTCCACTCTTGTCATTTTTCGGTAATATAGTGTACACATGTGTATACTAACTATACAGTGTTTCTTGCAAAGGAAGAGTTCTGAGGTGTTATTACTTCAAAACAGCGGGAAAAGGTAGGTTGAGAAAAACTCTCACACGCGGCCAGTTGCGTTGTTCAACGTGTAGTGACCAACGACGAGTTAAAAAGTGCTCCGCGGGGCAAGGATTGAAGACTCCCTGCTCTAACTAAAGAAAGAATTGCAGTATTTGCAATAAATGGTGGGGAACGCTTGGCTAAAGTATAAAACTGGCCGTTCCAGGCCGTGCCGGGCTTCTAACATTCGGACCAGGGCCGATCCGGGCTCCTAAAATTCAGACCAGGGCCAAGCCGGGCTCCTAAAATTCGTATCAGAGTCTAGCCGGAGCCTAAAATTCGGACCAGGGCCGAACCGGGCTCCTAAAATTCGGATCAGGGCCGAGCCGGGCTCCTAAAATTCGGACCAGGGAAGAGCCAGGCTCCTAAAATTCGGACCAGAGTCTAGCCGGGCTCCTAAAATTCGGATCAGGGCCGAGACGGGCTACTAAAATTCGTATCAGGCCCGAGCCTAAAATTCGGACCAGGGCGAACCGGGCTCCTAAAATTCGGATCAGGGCTGAGCCGGGCTCCTAAAATTCGGACCAGGGAAGAGCCAGGCTCCTAAAATTCGGATAAGGGCCAAGACGGGCTCCTAAAACTCGGACAAGGGCCTAGCCGGGCTCCTAAAATTTGGATCAGGGCTGGGCCGGGCTCCTAAAATTTGGATCAGGGCTGGGCCGGGGTTACCAAATTAAGGTCCTTGCAGATTTCCATGCTGAATAAGCACTACTTACAAACTGAAAATGTGTCGATACGGTGTCATCAACTTAACGCGATCGTTGTAAGGTTAAAAGAAAAATGAATAAATCATTTAAACAATTTTTCTTTCCAGAGAGTTGCTAAGACAGAGCGCAATCTCAGTCTGAAACGGCGTGTACCAGATATAAAAAGAAGAAACAAATAAAGCAAAGAAAAGAATCGGGGAGGGAGGGGAGAAGCTGAACCAACCTCTTGATGTTGTTTAATTAAAACAGCAAAACAAGCTCAGAACAGATAAAGAGCGCTGAGAAAAGGAAAGTTAATACCACTCAGAAGCAGCAGCGTCGTCGTGTACAGCAGCAAAACAGGAATGGGAATGAAAAGGGCCCTCTTCCATCTCTGCATTTGTTTTCTTTCGCTTGACAAACGGAAAGCTTTTGTTTCATGCTCAAAGAGAAGAAGGAAAATAAGAAGAATCGAGCGATGCAGTTTTGATTGCCACCGACAGGAAATCGACAATCCCGGAGGACCAATTAGCCACTCTGTTCTCGAGGACGGTGTGTGTGTGTCTGTGTGTGTGTGTGTGCTCTCTTCCCACCCCATCACCCACATCCCCACCTTTGATCGCTCTGAGACGGAATACGTAATTTCGTGCTAAGGAGGTAAAAATAACTCCGTGTTAAAATTCCTTTGTGGATTTCGCCGTGGCTTCCCTCGTACTGGGGGATATTCACACGTGTTTTGCATCCGACATATCTGCATTTCTATTGTTGGTGCTCTGATTAGATTGTCAAACGAAAGCGGAGGAAAATAAAAAAAAAAAAAAAAAAAGTAAAACTGCAACAAGCCTTCTTACTTTTCTCAGGCATCGGAAGAAGTCTCAAAGGGCGTGAACGCCGGCACTTCCGGAGGCCACATTCTTGAAAAAATAAACACTTTTTTTTTCTTTTGCAGTTGGGGAAAATCGTTGCTATCGATAAAGCATTAAATGCACAAAATTCGCTTGTTTTTTGTTTTTGTTTTTTTTTTCGTGTTAACACATTTTTTCCACCCTGAAACGCCGATCAGTAATACGATCAGATTTTACAATTGCAAATACATGAACGGAAGTTTATTCCGAGAGCAACAACACATCAAAATAAAACATAAAAAAAAACTTTAAAAAATTGCTTGTCCTTAAATGTAAAAACGGTACACTAGAATGTTGAAAAAAATATTAGAGCATAACGCTTTACTTTTCTAGTACCAGAAAAAAACATAATCGAAAACTTCTCGAAACGAAAAAAGGAAGAAATAGAGGAAGAAAAAAACAGGTGAAGGGTTGGAAATGAGAAAATGTCCTGGAAAAGTAATGAGGTATATTTTCAGTCTTCGAATTCTTTGGAATTCACCAAAATTAAATAAGTGAAAAAAATAAATGCAATAAAATAAAGCAAAGCGGACTTTTCATCAAAAATGCCACAATGACATAATACGTATGCTGTAACTTTTCTTTCTTTTTTTTAGCAGTACACTGGCTAAGAGAGGGGTGGGAAACACACGACATCCGAAATTTTATTTGTTGGCGCACAAAATGCGGTGCCGTACCTTCATTCTTTTAACCACACTTATGATAAATAAATATATGCACAGTGAAATCTTTAAATAACGGTCATCGCTCGGACCGTAAAAAGTAAGCGCTTTTTCACGGTTCGTACGCTCCTTGAAAACCTTGAAAAGTCCTTGAAAAAAAGTTCATCTTCAAGTCCTTAAAAGTACTTGAAAAGTTCTAACACTCAGTAAATAGTACTAGATAAAATACTCTTTTGTTTTTTAAATAATGATGGGACTGGATTGATGCTATCATTGTTCCCTTCCATAAGGGAAAAGGTGACCACACTGACTGCAAGAACTATCGTGATATTAGCTTACTGACAAGGGAAACTATCGGAGCTCTCGACGACAATCGTCACGGAACGTTCTGTGGTGGACAAGCATGACACCAAAGTAACAAGTGTGAAGTACAGCATTTCGCAATCGCCCGTAACCCCTAGAACATGGCTTATCAAAGTGAGACGCCCGCCTGTAATGTATGCAACCATAAAGTGTCAAACAACATGTAAATGAGGGTGTGATGTGTTGGGTGATACTGCGCATGCCTGGAAAGGTGTCCTGCGTTGTGTTTGTTTACGTCAGTGACTATTAAACGTGAGTAGTGTGAGTCAGCGCACGGGGCCTGTTCGTACGCATACAAATATTGTGTTGTATGTTTTAAGAAAATGGCTTGTAACCCACAGATACTGGTGAACGAGGTGACGCAGAAATACCAAGCGGACGACACGGCTCCAACGTACATCAACAAGCGAATTGCAAGGCAGTTGTATAGCGTTTTGGAGCAACATGTCATTGAAGGCGCTGCCATGTTTGAAGGACAGACATTGTGGCATGACGTGATAGTGATGAAACGTCGGACACATTATCTGAACTTGGTGATACCCCGGGTACTCCAGCACACAACGTGCCAAGCAGTTCGAGTTTCTATGAACCATCACCCCCTAAAGGGAAACGGAAAAGCATTCACGAACATTTTTCCCGACGAACCATGCAGAGTGTCTATGACAATGTGAAGGTCGCAAAAAAACCGTTGCAGCAACTGCCCGTAAATACAAGATATCAACAAAAAAAGTACGGCAAATAGTAACGGCTGTTGAGAGTTATGGTACGATGGAACACAAAACTGCACGCATTCGCCAGCATATGTACATCAAATTCCAAGATGAGCGTAACATGGGACTCTCAATTCACTACTGGCATTTAAACACGTGGGCGAAGGAAGCAGCTAACGCAATGGGTATCCCCAATTTTAGAGACAGTGCGTATTCCCTGCACAAATTCAAACGCCGCTATAAAATCTCATCACACAAGATCACGAGGTTCGTTGCCAATCGGGATGTTACCCTTTACACGACCGTAAGGAACAGCGCATTGGAGTTTGTACGAGATGTTACGGACTACATTGCTGCCAATGCAATTGATGCCGACATGGTGTTCAATACAGACCAAACTCGATTTGAATACGAACTCACGTCAAACAAGACGCTATCGCTGACTGGGGAGAAGACAACTGAAGCTGTTGTGCAATCCGTTGCATCGACTACCTACTCCTATACCATTCAGGTGCTTATGTCCATGTCAGGACGCCTTGCAAAGAAACTGTACACCTGCTTTCAGGAAGCGGGTGGTAAGTTTGGCAAACGTGCTTCCGAAACAGTACGACGTAAACAACCTCCAAATATAGAATGTGACTGCAGCACCAGTGGTAAGATGTCCACAGCCCTCGTTCTGACCTGGATGCGTAAGGTACTGGAACCAGAGCTAACAGGACCTTCCCTTCTCTCACTGGATTCGTGGTCTGGTTAAACCGACACTAGTTTGCCAGCCAAAGCCTTCAGTGACAGGGACGTCAATTTGCACACAAAAATCATACCACCGAACGCCACCGAATACTGCCAGCCCCTTGATGTGTATTTCTTTCGACAATACAAAGTGTTTGCACGACGCATGGAAGACTACAAACGTTCTGATGAGGTGCATGGTGTTAACCTGCATGACAGAATCTTCATTTTCAAGTTGCATTCTTTTATACACAACCAGTTGTGTGCACCACAGTACCAACCTATGCTTCTCTATGAGTGGAAGGCGTCTGGATACTTGCCACACGAAACGCCTCTTCCGTTCCCAAATGTGTTGGACATCAGTTTTGCTGTGCGTGACATGGGCAACGCTCCTGACTGTGATTCCAGTGCCGTCATTATCTGCTCGTGGTGCGAGATTCACCTTTGCTTGCAGCACTGCCTTTTCTCAACACATTCCCATGACGTGGAGTCAGGTATGTATATGACACTTGCAATTTAATGGTGTTGTACGTGGTCTCTCGCGACATTTAGGTGCCTCATATCTAACAGGTAAATGTTGTTTGACACTTTATGGCTGCATACATTACAGGCGGGTGACCCACTTTTATAAGCCATGTTCTAGAGGCTGCGGGCGATTGCGAAAGGCCGTACTTCACACCTGTTACTTTGGTGTCATGCTTGTCCACCACAGAACGTTCCGTGACGATTGTCACCGGAAGGTCCGATAGTTTCCCTTGTGAGTGTGCTAGGGAAAGTGTTTGGTAAGGTCATTATTGAAAATGTACGAGGTGTTACATCATAGAAAGTGTGGGATGTTTCGAGCAGTTTTATGCCTGGTAAAGGCTGCGCTAACCAAATTTTTGCATTACGCATGGTGATTGAAAAGTATCTGGCTGTTGGTAAGAAAGTTTTTGGTGCCTTCAATGATTTAGAGAAAGCTTACGACCGAGTAAATAGGACACTTTTGTGGAAGGTATTGAATGAATATGCGGTGTTACTGGGAATCTACTTAATAGTGTAAAAGCCATGTACGCTGGCAATAGAGCTTGTGTACGAGTGAATGGTGTGGTATCAAAATGGTTTTCGATTGGTGCAGGAGTCAAGCAAGAATATGTAATGTCACCATGGCTGTTTAATATATTTATGGATGCATGCATTCGTGATACCAAGATGGACAATACTGGTGCATGTCTTGGTAATATCCATGTGTTCAGATTGCTGTATGCTGATGACACAGTTCTGTTGGCAGAGAGCAGACGTGAGTTGCACAGTATGTTGTTATGGTTTTTGAGAGAGGAACTGGTAGTCCTGAGTGTAATGTAAGTCTAAATGGCACTGTGATTGACCAGGTGAATGAGTTTGTATATTTAGGAAGCTTGTTTGACAGAGAGAACAGATTAGATGGCGAAATTAGTAGGCGAGGGAATTCTTCACTGAAAATCATAGCTGCTTTAGGAGGTTTTCAGAGGAACGATGGATTCTCAAAGAGTCCCGAATGGCTGTGTATGAAAGGGGAAATATTCCTACTCTGATGTATGGCAGTGAAACCTGGGTACTGCAGAATGAGACATAGGAGTCGTTTGTGTGCCGGCGAAATGCGTTACTTACGGGGGTCGTAAGAAGACACGTTCAGATCATGTGAGGAATGAAGAAGTGTTGCAGTTGTGTAATGTGAAACAAAATATTGTTAGCAAGGTGGAGACTAATGTCATTCGGTGGTTTGGCCATGTTGAAAGAATGAGTGATGAGATGCTTACTAAGAAAATTCTTTCGGCCCAAGTGGCAGGAAATAAAGGCAGAGGAAGGCTAAGAAAGTCATGGGAGGATCAGATTCAGGAGTGCCTGTAAGTAAATAATCAGTTAAAACATTTTCTAGTGGTTTGTATTACCTGTTAAATGTTTATTTGTCAAATGGTCTTTCTTTGGGGAGCTAACCTCTGAATATCAGAGAACAGCTTAATGATATGTATGTACGTATGATGTAAAACAGCATGTGCAAAATACATAATTGTGTGTGCTAAAAAGTTGTATAGGAGATTTCTGTGTAATTCCAATAAAAACGCCAAGCTGATCAAATAGCGCAGAACTTGCGTGGACAGTTGGTACCTTGGCTATGACATCACTGTGGGACAAAATGTAATCCATGGGAGTAAAATAAGTGGACTGATGAATTCGTGAATCGTGATGAGTTTAATGGTTTGAACTTGCTAAAATATCTACCTACTGACCGACTGACAGCACACACATATGAAAATTTGGTTTTAAGAAGTCCTTGAAAAGTGCTGGGATTTGTTTTGCTTGGAAGAGTTTGAACCTTGGGTTTAGAGGTGGCAGTTGCTCGGAGGTTAGGTCTAAGCTGACGAAGCTGTCGTAAAAGCGACCGGGGTTCAAATGGTTGAAAAAGCGACAGGCAGGAACAAAGAGGGGGTAGGAGAGAAAGGAGAGGAGGCAAGGTGGAGAGATTAAGTGCTGACCACCTGGAGTCTTCCCAACGGTAAATGCGACTGGGGTTGAAATGGTAGTAAATGCGACTGGGGTTGAAATGGTAGTAAATGCGACTGGGGTTGAAATGGTAGTAAATGCGACTGGGGTTGAAATGGTAATAAATGCGACCGGCTTAAAGCACAGGGACGTGGAAAGGAAGAAGGAAGGTCAGAGGAGAGATAGGGCAGTCAGAATTTCGGACTACGAAAAGACTGCGACTATAGGCGTCTTGCATTTCAATCGGTTTCGACCAATAACAAACTTGATTAAACAATATGCGCACTCTTTAATTGCTCTCACTTTATATATAAATTATCATTGAAATTCTAGCAGTTACAGAAATTTTAAATTTTTTTCATCGATTTTTTGATGCTTTTGTAATTACTTCGTTTCTCATAGTCTTGAAAAAAAAAATGAACTTTTGGAACATTTAGATTTCTTTTCTTACCAAAAGCGAAGAAACTTACAATTAATTCTGAATGCAGCTATCGCAATAAAATTCGCACATCAGTGGAATAAAATTTTCGACAGTTTGTCGTAGAGAACGTACTATGGCTATTGCTTGGAAAAAGTGATTTATTTTTTATAAATAGATAGAATTTTACTAGGGATATCTTCAGCTGAAGTCCAAAAACATGAGTATGATGGTATACTGATGTTTCTCTCCTGAAGACGTGAACGCAGCAGCGCGTGCAAATTGAAGGCTGGGTGCACACATACAAGTTATGCAAATGATTGCCTTCGCACGCCAGTCCCATGAACGGCACGCGGGATGCAAGCGGACAACAGGCCATCAGTCGAGACGTCGTCACGGACACGAGAAGTGAGTGGTTCTGCTGTAACCGTGTCTAGAGAACGAACATGGGGTGCCAATGCCGTTAAGACGCCGTCGCACGCGATTTCGTCAAACGAATGATTTCCCGACAGGTGTAATATTAGGCTTTCGCATCGCCGGATGATCATTGCGTCGTATTACGGAAGAAACGCAACGTGATGCCACATCCATCCGTCGTATTTGGAGACAGTGGTCCCAGGAAGGATCTGTGCAACGTCGTAGGGTAAACGGAGCACAGAGACGGACGTCCGAGCGCACCCATCGTCCCAACCAACGTCATGCCGTAGCAGACCGACAATAGAATCTTCGTGGGTAACCCTCCGGTTAGAGTACTGTTAATTAGCGTGAGCGGGGACAGGTGCGTGAGGTGATTTTCATACTCAGTGATACTATTTGGCCAAGAACGTCGTTTATATTCAGGTTTTTGGAAGTTGAGTAATCGTTGTAAATGGAAATATGCATTTTTTCCCCTAGTGTAAAATGTGCGTAACAAAACTTCAGAACATATGTGCGAAATATTCGTTTTATTGGAAGCCACCCTGCTTAAAAAAAACATTTGCAAATCGGACTTCCGCAGGCGCAGAGTTAGCGGGGCAAATTAAATTTTCATTTTCTCCCTCTTAGATTTTAAATTATGCATCAGAAAAAGACGAGCAGGTATGGATATACATTGACAAAGTTCAGACTTCTAGATTATGCATCAGGAATAAAGCGGCAGGTATGGATATTCATTCTCACAGTTCAAGCATATGCACTACAATGCATCAGAAAAAGAACGTATACCATTCATTAGAAAAAGACCGCATACTATTCAACAGAAAAAGACCATTTTGGCGTACGACAGAGGTGAAGCACGTATTAAGACGTCAATTCTGCAGCGATACATTCCATCGGTGTAGCTTAGTCGTTAGAGCTACTCACTCCGGAGCGAGGAGACGCGGTTTCAATATCTGGCACCGACAAATTCCTGTTTTCACGCCGTATATTATGTATCAGAAAACGACTAGCAGGTATGGACATTCATTCACACCTCTCAAGCTTCTAGATTGTGTGCCAGCACAATACCAGCCTGTTTGGATATTCATCCTTACAGCTCAAGCTTCTATTAATAGATTATGCATCAGGTAAAGACCAGCAGGTGTGGATATTCATCCCCACAGCTGAAGCTTCTATTAATAGATTATGCATCAGGTGTGGATATTCATCCGCACAGTTCAAGCTTCTATTAATAGATTATGCATCAGGTAAAGACCAGCAGGTGTGGATATTCATACGCACAGTTCAAGCTTCTATTAATAGATTATGCATCAGGTAAAGACCAGCAGGTGTGGATATTCATCCCCACAGTTCAAGCTTCTATTAATAGATTATGCATCAGGTAAAGACCAGCAGGTGTGGATATTCGTCCTTACAGTGCAAGCTTCTATTAATAGATTATGCATCAGGTAAAGACCAGCAGGTGTGGATATTCATTCACACAGTTCAAGCTTCTATGAATAGATTATGCATCAGGTAAATACCAGCTGGAGTGGATATTCATCCTTACAGCTCAAGCTTCTATTAATAGATTATGCATCAGGTAAAGACCAGCAGGTGTGGATATTCATCCCCACAGCTCAAGCTTCTATTAATAGATTATGCATCAGGTAAAGACCAGCAGGTGTGGATATTCATCACCGCAGTTCAAGCTTCTATTAATAGATTATGCATCAGGTAAAGACCAGCAGGTGTGGATATTCATCCGCACAGTTCAAGCTTCTATTAATAGATTATGCATCAGGTAAAGACCAGCAGGTGTGGATATTCATCCCCACAGCTCAAGCTTCTAAATTATATATCAGGAAAAGACCAACCGGTATATAGATATATATTCTCATAGTTCAGGCGTCTGGATTATGCACCAGAAAAGATCCAGCATGTATGGATAATTATTCTCACAGTTCAAGCTTTAAACAAACAAACAAAAAAGAATGAAAGAAAAGGAAATAAAAAAAATAAAAAAAATATTCATGTCTCCTGGTCTTCCAGAAAAAGACCAGGAGGTATGAATATACACCTTCACAGTTCGAACTTCTAGATTATGGTCACTGTTCCCCACAGTTCACATTACAAGATTGTACATCAGGAAAAAACCAGCCGGCATGGATATACTATATTCTCACAGATTAAGTGTCTGGTTTACACCTCAGGAAAAGACCAGCAGGTACGGATATTTATTCTCACATTTCAGGCATTTAGATTGTGCATCAGGAAATGACCAGGAGGTATGGTAACTTATTCTAACAGTTCAGGCCTTGAGATTGTGCATCGGGAAAAGAGCAGCAGGTATGGATGATAATTCTCGCAGTTCAAACTTACCAAATCAATGGCAAATTTGCGAATCTGAGGAATACGTGCAGAGACTGACTGCCCACAGTCGGAAAGACAAACACACTTTTTCTCCAAAGCACGTACTTTTTTTTCCGTAGTAATAAAAATTAATGTGAAATGGTCATCTGTGTGATTCAAATGTGTATGAAGGTCAGGAATTGGTTTTTTTTTTTTTTTTTTTTGCGGAAGCTGCGTATAGAAATTGCCAGAATTTTCTTACGACAACTTGGGATGAAGTATTAAAAAGAAAAGGAACACAAATTTGGAAGATGTGAATCCGTTAATTGGTGTAAATACGACATGGATATTAAGTCAGATAATATCCAAAAACTTGAAAATTTCGTCACTCTGGAGCGGGAATCCGCGTCTCCCGGGTAGAAGCCGAGTATGCTAACCACTACACCACCCAAAACGACAACGTTTCAAGTTTCCGATTAACTTGAATATAACCGTCACATCAGGATTCGCTAGTCGAAGCAACCGGCATTCATATATAGCGAATCTAGAGGTTTTGAATTCATCCCCGTGATTGCCCGAAGGCGCAGAATATCAATGAATGAAGTGCGGGATTACACTATTGCACATTGGGCGCTATCCGGAGACGCGGATTTGATTCCCTCTCCAGGACGAAATTTTTTTCAAGTTTTCGGATGGTATCTGACTTGGCATCCATGTCATATTTACACCAACTAACGGATTCACATCTTCCAAATTTGCATTGTACAATGGTGTAATCCCGTATTTCATTCATTGAGAAAAGGAATTTCTGTTATTTTTTTCAATGAATAAATAAAATATTTGGAAATCATTTTCGCGGTTTCAGTTTTTAAAACTGGATGACATGAAAGCATGCTGTTCCAGATGACTTGAAGAACCTCTTCACAGCCACAATAGTCCTTATACATGTACATTAACAAGATAATGTGAAAGAAATATCAGTTCAGTGAGCTACATTATTATACTAATGAGGATAAGTGTTATGTATTACAGTTGTTTGCACATAGCAACGCATGCTTCCAAAGATAATGAACTGAATGGTGTTCTTTTTGGAGTCGGAAAAACAGAGACCATTGTCTTTTTTTATAACAGAATCAAGAAAAAAATGCTTACAATGCGCAAATTCTTGTGGCATTATGTTTAGTGTTTTTTTTATATTTTCAGGATAAAATAATTTAAGTTCACTTTTTGTGTGCCATATTTCTAAATTGTTACTTATTATTTGCTAACTTATATTCAGTATTTCCGCATGAATCGGAAAATATTATTAGATACTGTCACATGGCAGTTGCGTGCTTTGTGCGTGTGTGTGTGTGTGTGTGTGTGTGTGTGTGTGCTATTGTGAGGCATTTCAACGAATCTGGCCTTAGTTCTCTAAAAGAATAAAATTTGCATGATATCATTAATTCTGGGGTAGGTGTTTTGAGTACTTTGAGTGGCATGAAACTTGGGCAATCATTTTAATTACAAAATGCTTATTTGCGTGACACGCTATAGAGTGCAATAAATTTGGTTTTACGAAAAATACCTGTATATTCCAAACCTAATTAATGATATGGAATTTAAAAATGTCAGTAATTTAGAACAAATATAAATTTTCGCAAAGGGGTCTCGAAAGTATTTTTTTTTGCTGGGATGCCCCAAGTTCTTCCGGTACGCTACTATACCAAGGTGTATAAGGAGGACTTTTTCAATAGGTTTTAATTTGATATACTATATTGTTACGAACATTTCACAATATGCAACTGACGAACGAAACTTAAATGTATTTTCTTTTATAATTCTGTTTTAGCAGATGAAAACACTACATTTGCTTTTACAGCGCTATAAACAAAATACGTAACCGTCTGTCTGCAAATTTAATATTTTGGAGGCACAAAAATCCCATTCTTAACAGCTACATAGAAAGGAGAGACGCCATGACTGGAATGTCGCAAGAGTAAGTTTAGAGTTTTCGCCTGGCGAAAAAATTGTGAAAACATCATTAAAAATTAATCTTTCGTGTGTGTTCTCTAAAATATGCATAACTATATGGCAGGTCATAATAAAGACTTTGCGAAAGATTTTTTTATTTACCTCTCTTCAATTACATAAGGAAAATTTAACGATCAATGAAGCAAGAAAATGTTCAGAAGCAGGCTGTCTGGAAGGAGGGGTGAAGAGCATTTTTACGCAAAATTATTTCGTAAATAGAATATATTTGATATCTGCATATTTCCTGCTTTCAAAATGATCTCGTTTCCCTCTGCAATACCGTTTTTCGATTGTTTTTGTTCAATTTTCTTTTCCTGCAAAGTCTTACTTTTGCTGGCGGCATTATTTTTTATTCTATTTGGTTTATGAAAAATATATTTTTTCCCAGCATCATGAATTTATTTTATTTATTTTATACCTCTTAGGCTAAAATGTGGAACATTTCCCCTCAAAAATGTAACAATAAATTTCTTTATACTTCTCTAATTTCGAGACGTAGTTCATGTGAAACAAGTGTTGACAATTATCTGAAAATATTGAATTGATTTATTTCTTGATAACTAGTCAGACGTGAAAAGTTCACGTCTGACAAGTTATCGTTATTATGTTCAAGATGATTAAAGACAGTCGTCTGTATAAACTTAAGTAACATAAGTACTTTGTTGTATATCGGCTAGTCTCGGAACTTTTTGATCGGACCTCGTACGTAAAAACTTGCTAGATCCGTCTGCAATGTTCTCACACACAGAATTTTCTACGTCATTTCAGAGCAAAAGTGACCTACAGACAGGAGGAAAAGTTTTTTATTTCATTATACTTTAAGGACATAACGTTTCAGACTGAAACAAAAAAATAATTAAATAAAGTTAACGATTGGCATTCTTTATAACCAAAATAATTATTGTTCGTACCAAAATATCCAGACAAAAAGAATACGGAAAAGTGGGCCATTTCTCAAGTGGCCCACCGGGAAATGGGCCAATCAGGGCCTGATAGTGCATGAGGATATTCTCAAGAACTTACCTATTCCGAAACACTACAATATGATCTACGACTACGTTTCAATAAAGATGCGCGAAACGGCTTGAATTTTCGAGCCACCCGTTGGTGGGCGAAACCTTGGCGTTAATGTATTTTGTTAACTTGCACCAGTAAACAGATTTGTAGTACTGTCTGAATTGTATTTATTGTCTGCTGAAAACCAGAGGTGTAATTTGGAAGGTCCAGGCCTGGCAGCTGCACCGGACACAGCTCAAGAGATGGCGCAAAATTTTCTGCTTATAATCTGATTAAAATTGGAATTGAAACTTTTCCACCAGTTTCTGGCCCAGTTTTCTCACACAATACTTTGCCATTCGTCTAAGTATTAACGGAATTTGTTTCGCCGGTTTTAGCAGCCTTGGCAGCTTAAAATTCGCTTTTCTGCCTCAAGATGGTTCATGGAATCTTATTTGCTCATATTCAGAAATGAGTTGTATAGTCTATCTAAATAAAGAAGTGAATCGTCGTCAGCAACAATGAAACCCACCGTTTTCCTTCAGTTGGACTATACGCACGTTCTAGACTACACGCACGTTGCAAGGTAACGATGTTCACATTGTTAAAGATTCTCTGGGAGCTATTCGATCAGTACTGTGGCTGCGAATCATAACTACCAGCCAGGGCCGTAGCTACCGGGAGGGCAGGGAGGGCGGTTGCCCTCTTAGAATGATAATTTCAGGGGCGTAAATTCATGCTCTGGAGGATGTAAAAATAGAAATGTAACTAAAGTTATACCCTTCAGTATTTTCGTTTTAAAGACTTTAGTTAGTCTCATACAGAATTCCATGCAGTTCGACAGGGTACAAAGTAACATATACTATGAGATGTGAACATGATGGGAATTTTCCGAAACAGTGAATGGAGGCATAAAAAGACAATATTCTGATATGCCTGATCTCTATGACCTTTCCGAACCTGTCGTTGGGATGAAGAGATGATCAATCATTTCTGCTCTGTTGCAGAAAGTTGTATGAGTGTTTAACCTTGAACGGAATTTTTCCAAGCCCTACACCTAAAGCTTTTCCTATTGTTACGTTCATTGTCCGATACTTACTCGTTCTGCGCTGGTTTGTTTTTCGTTCTGCATTTCTGTGGGGTGTTGTGTTGTCGCCGTTACAGTATGTTTACGTTTTCCTTAGTATTTAAAACCTGTAGTTCTTAGGTATTTACTTAGTTTTTACATTTTTAATAAAATTATGTCGAAAGATTGAAGTGCAGTTTTTGAACGATCATAAATGTGAGAAAGTAAAATCCACGTATTATTTGAGTGGAACTCCAGGGGGGGGGGGGGGGGATTTTGAACTCGAAGTGACGTAATTTCAAGTCTCATCCTCCAGTTAAGAAAAGCTTGCTACGGTCCTTCCTGCTCCCAGCTGCATTCAGTCCCAGACAGAAAGTCAGATTGGGGGCGCAGTATTTTTTGGTTTGGCCAGGGTACAGAGATGCTTAATAATGCATCTGCTGAAGACAGTGTATTAGTTTTATGATTGCTTTCTAATCTTCTATATTCTCTTCTCTTCCATTTATCTTCTCTTCTGTTTCTCTTCTTATTTTATTGTTCTCTTCTTATTTGCTCAACCTATCTCTCGCTGAATGATAACATATCTTGAAACCATTGGGAAGTACATTAGGTCTCCCACTATCTTCAGATGAACTCCATTACCTACAAGTGTGCCTTCTTAATCATTTTTACCACAGCATCTACCCACTGAAACATTACTTTCCGTTTCTTACTTCTTTGTCAAAATGCTTCCTTCAATTTGTTACGTTGGTTTCACAGAAAAACATCCGTTCTCTTTTTTCTAAATGTGAATATAATACGCAACACATAAAAACTGTTTCACGAGTGGTGACAATTCGAAATCTACTCGCATTGGTTGAGTACATCCATTGGCTACCACAAATCTTCAATTTTAGGTTCCCACTTTCTCGTTGTGTTTTCTTTTGAAAATCCATTTATTTTGACAGCTTTTCTCACCGTAATGGAAATCCACTAAACTACAGTTGTCATCTGTAAGATTCTCGGATCCTTGTTCAGATATATTCTTTGTAAATTCTGTTTAATATGCTTGTTTCCACGAGGAATTCCTTTGTATGTCCCATTTTTTGCGAAGTCGTAAGTATGTCAAAGTAGCATACTTGTGTTGTGTCAAGGGTTATAGCTTTAGGGTGTGTGAATGAGAGACGCGCGCTTAAGGGCAGTTTACATGTAACAAAACTAGTTAGGGATTGACTCCGGAGCACAATGGTTGACCGATGGTTATTTTTAGGCAGACCGTCTTTAGTCTAAAGGGAGGAGAGACGTCTTTGAGGCATGGGAAGCTAACTGACATTTTTAAAAGGGTCGGCTGCTTTTCATGCGTTGACGGAGCCGTAAGACTGAATACGAAAAGCACGAAGTACGTCTGGGTCCATAAGGCGGACGGAGATGAGTATCGCGCATTCTCCCGTTCACCACCCGAACATTAATTCCTAAGCAACGGGGTAAACTGAATTAAACGATTTTATTTGTTGCTGTTTTAAAGAAAGGTCTGGATTTATATTTTCACGTGTGTGATTCTATGTATCGAACCAGGTCAGTTTCCTCAGAGGCGATAACAGAATAAAGAGGAACTAGCAGCATCTCTTCTGAGTTTGATCGCGCCAAAAATAAATTAAATGTGATGAGTGTCGCTGGATAGCAAATATATTCATCAAGAGAGGAAAAGGTAGTGAGGGTCGATCGATAGGACTGAAATCGCACGAAGGCTCCTAAACTTCACCGCTGTGCATTTTTTTTTATTTTATTATTATTTTTTTTGTGTGTGTGTGTGTGTGTGTGTGTGTGTGTGATTTCTAAGACTGGATCAAAGGTTACTGCTACTCGTTGGAGACTAATCCAGAAGTCCCGACAAGAATCGCAGGACGGTGCGGTCGAGTTTCAGGTTCTCACTTTTACCTTTTTTTCTCTCGAAAATTCATTTATTTTGACAGCTTTCTGTCCTTTGATGGAAATCCACTAAACTACAGGTGCCATCTTTATTCAAATAATTGCGTTCTTCACTTATGACTTAAACCACGTTTATCTTCCATGTTGTGAATTCTTTTTGGATGTTTTTGTTATTTCTCTCGTCGGATTTTCACTACACGTGCTGAACTCTATGGGTGCTATCCCTTGTGTTACTAATTTAATTTTGGAATCCTGTTTGTCTTTCATTATTTCTTTTCACATTTTGTGATGACTGATTTCCTTTTTCAAAGGTCATTTCTTTTATGTTTTTCATTTTGTCTCCAGTGGATTTACACTGCCGGCCATTAAAAGTACAACACCACGATAGACAAGAGATATCAAAGTCATATTCATTGTACAGAAAAATGATGCAAGAGTGAATCGATTACAAAGACAGCACGGTGAGATGAGGGAAATACATAACAATCAGTACCTGGTGTAGCCACCCTGGGCGGCAATTACAACTGATACACCGCCTGGCATCGAGAGGAAGAGACGTTGGATGTGTGTTTGGGGAATGTCCGTCCACACAGCTTCGATACTATGCCACAGTTCCTCCGCTGTAGCAGGGAGTGCTCGCTGGCGTGCCAGTCATCCGGCGATCATGGACCACACGTGTCCAATAGGCGACATATCCGGGAACCGCGCTGGCCAAGGAAGACGTGGCACATAGTAACGATCCAAGAAGTTTCTGGACGTTGCGTGTCACATGCGGGCACGCATTGTCCTGTTGGTAAATGGCTCCAGACAGTCACTGCAGATATGGTACCACAACAGGCTCCAACACCTCAGTGATGTAACAATGGCTGTTAAACGTACCGGTAATACGGACGAGGCGCGTCCTGGAGTGGAATATAATGGCACCCATACGATAACGTCCGGGTGATGGACCGGTATGGCGCAGCATAATGCAGGGCTCACTCATCCGGTCGCCGCGGTACCGCCATACACGGATTCGCCCATCATGATGCTGCAAACTGAAGCGGGATTCATCGGAAAACACGATGCCTTGCCATTTGCTCCTCCATGCGCGACGTTCTTGGCTCCATTGCAGTTGCAGACGCCGGTGTTATACAGTCAAAGGTAGCCGAAGCAATGGGCGCAGCAAAAATGCCATGTTACTGCAGACGACGTCGAACCGTCCATGCAGAGGCTGTGCCATCCGTTAAAGCCATGCGCACCAGAAATCGGTCCTCTCGTTCGGTGGTGTTACGGGGCCGTTTAGGATGCAGCACGTCGGTGTGTTCGTTTCTCCGCTGCCCACTGACACCATATTCTCCCCACCGTAGCCGCATGTCGTCCCACACGAGCACCGATGTATCGCAGTGATAATCCGCAATCCCGATATGCCACAATTCTCTCGCGATCGAAGTCGGAAACCTGCTGGTAGGGCTGCCGTTGTCTTCGACAGGGCATGCTGCAGCTGTCCGTGAGCAGGAAAGACGAGCAAACACACTTCGAGTGCTTAACACCGGCTCCTTGTTCACCCCTCTTCTGCGACTTCAAGGAGGCGTTACTGTCCGACATGATTATGTGCGTTAATCATTTACATCTGCGCCCGTGTTCTGCCGTTTTGCGAACTTTCGAGCTCCTGGGGTGAGATCTTCCTGATGCTGCACTTTTAAAGGCCAGCAGCGTATATTTAATTTGTGTTCCTTTGTTTATATCAACTTTGATAGATCTATTTACATCAATGTAATTGGTGATGCACTCAAGTGTTTATGTCCTCGTGAGCTTTCCTGATAGCTCATAAAAATTTCTTATTAATGTTTTCTGTTGCTAATTAATTTTTTTCCTCTTTCGATTTTGTGCATGTGCGTAGACCTTTGAATCTAAATTTTCAGCATGGCCAAGGAAAGGGGCATGTCAGAACTAGAATGGAAATTTAGTTGCGCTTAATTAAGAATTCCGTTTTGCATTTATGTGGGCGCTAATATGATTTCGTCCTGGGACTTGTCATCTTTGTCAGACTGCATCCAGCAATATGCCTTACCTCTTTACTTCCGCACTCTCTTATGTTTTCTTCTCCACGTGGCGCTTATAAAACAGTTGTTCTACATTGTAAAAGATTTCTTGTCATTCGCAAGCCATTATCCGTGAATGAACGAAGCATATTCCTGATTCCAACTTCTCCGTGAGATAGCAGAAAAAAAAAACCCAACTGAATTTCACGGATTCTTCACACGTGAATTGACTGATATCCTTCAGTTAATCTTTCTCCCGTGAATAAGGGAAAATGTCCGTTTTTAAGAGATGTTTTCGGACAATAATTAATTTTCTTGAAAATTTTCGTTATTCCGTTAGCGTATTAGCGTGAAACTTTTGTTCTCACTTTTTCCATATCCATATCAGGGATAATAACCGGTAAGGAGGGCGATTCGCGAGAATACTTGAAGTCTGATTTTCTATTAAATTTCAATGATCAGCGAGATGAAATTTAATGGTTAAGAATATTGTTGATAGCATATCGCATGATATTAATTTTGTTTCGGCATCAGATATCTTCCCCTTCCCCTCCAGTTGGTGCATCTACTATTGTATATTGTGTTACAATAAGAAACCGAGAACTTCAGGGGTCGTAAGCTATCAAGAGTACATTTTATATTTAGGGGTCTTGTGAATTAATACTGTAGTACTATGACACACATTTATCCTTTTCTTAAACGTAATAATTGAAAATCATTGTCAGTCTAAAAAAACAAAAACAAAAGAAGAAGAAGAAAACCTCGAGTTCCAGAACATCTGATGATTTGAAATATCATGATGAAAAATCACATGTAATTTGTAATAAGTCCTCTTATACAGAAAAAATAAAGTTATTACAAAACTGCTCAGAAAAATAATAAACTCCTACAGAAAATAAAATGACTAATCAAACCGCATTCATAGCAGAAAACATTTCATCATTGTACAGCTCCACGACTCCAATATTCTGCGTTTCTATCTTAAACGCCATTTTGTGGTAAGTGTCTTGCTAGCTCAGTCGGTAGCGTTCCCTGCTCGCATGCAATCCATCGCGAACCCGAATCCCACCGAGGGCAAATAGAAGGATATCTTCACTTCGTAAGTCACGAAAAAATCCTGCAGTGCGACTAGTGCGTTTATCTGAAAAAAATAGTGGGGAAAAGAAATTTGAAGAAATCGAATTTTAGGGAAATTCCTATATAAAAATGGAAAAGCCCAAAACTGGCATTTCTGTAAAAACAAAACAAATTTCGTTAGAAGTTGGAGACCTTTTATGCTCACAGAGTTCTTCACGACTAAATGCTGATCGCCTTTGGCTTTCTTCCAAACTAGTTCTGTACAAAAGTTGCATATGTACGTTTACCTCGATTTTTTTTTTTTTTTTTTTGATTTTTTTTGCGGTGTTTTGTTGCTTTTCAGCAGGAAAATGTACATACTAATATATACTGAATAATCATCAATAGCCTAGTAAAATGTATATCTGTTACCAACTAGGGAAAATGAGCTCATAGGGCCGCAAATATCTGTACAGCGTTAAAAACTTTCGCTCAACTGCTGGAAGCTAACCGGCATTTGGTAGATATGCATCGAAGCACACTTACACCGTGCCCACTCTCGTTTTGTTACCGGAGAGAAACGCGATCGCTCTCACTCCTCTGTCTAGTTACTGAATTATTTTTGTGCCACTCTTCTATTTCATCGGTAGAACAGTGTCAGCGATAAAACCTATACAATAGGCTACGTCTGTTCCTAACGCTCGGACGTCATTTAGTACTTGCAGCGCCATCTGCTTTTATCCAGTGGCCGAAATCGAACTAAGCTCCCCGCTATCGCACGATACGTAAAATCAAGGAGAAATACTTAAAAATAAAATAGTTAGTAAGACAAACGACTTCATCTGTGGCAACACGCACGTGCTCGAACAACTGTCTGCGACGATTTTCTGTTACGTAGGTGTTACGTCGTGTTTTATTTCATTCCCTTCGCATTGCAGGGTAATTTCATAAAAAGGGAATAAAATTGCAGAGTAATTTCATAAAAGGGAATAAAATTGCAGATTAATTTCATAAAAAAGAAACAGAGTTATTTTATTTCATAAAAAGGAACAAGTAAAATTGTAAGAAAGTAACTGCGGGCGTAGTTTTGATTCACTGTGATGGAAATTTTAAGAAATATTGGTTTCCTGGAACTTTTTCTTTGTAGCACAAGATGGGAGAAGATAAAGCTGAAAGGAAATGTCGCTTAGATAGAGAACGCAAACGGCAATGACATGCAAATCAATCTTCACAAAACCCAATAAAACTTTTGAAGAAACACAAGCCAGACATATTTGTTACAGATATTTTATACTGGGTTTTAGGATTTCATATAAAATCTCAAAGTGCAACCTTTTTCCATCTCGTGCACCACTTCCTTTGTCTCCACAAAGCGTGAGAGAAATTTCTCAGAGTCTGTTCCCCATTAGACACCGGATGCACGGTTATTTACCAAGACGACATTCTGTCCAAGATTAGTATATTCACTTTGTATGTTGAATGGAGATTAACTCTATCGTGCCTCTTTTGATGCTTTACAGGTTTGTATTTCAATGCTGCAGACTAATGGACTAGCCCCTCACATTTTACTTTGAGGCTTTAGATTTACTGAGAGCGGTATATTTGTTTCTCACGGAGAACTTTCGGATATGCTGAAGGGCATTTTTTGGTCACGAGGGGAGAGGAGGCGAGATGACAGTTGTCTCTGGTCTAGGAGAGCGAGCGGTCACGAAAAGTACGACGAGGTAATTGCCCCAGGGTAGGTCTTAGATCTCACGACAATCTAAGACCTACCCTGGGGCAATTACCTGATCGAAAGCGGGACTTAAGAAAAAGGAATTGGAGTTTTAAGGGGTGCAGTTAGGAAACATAGCACAGCTAATGGACAACCTTTGCAGGCAATTAAACGAAGAAAAGAATAAAAGTTTCTTAGACATACTTACGGATCGCAAGAATTATTTGCATACACTTATTATCATTTGGTTATTACGTGTTAATTACTATCATCTTCAACCATACAAGATTTAGCAACTCAAGCACGCAATATTTATGAAGTTAACAACAAGAACAAAGATATAGAATGAACTTGTTAACACATTACTGATGCTCTTGCGCATGCTAAACGCAGACAGCCAGGGCCGGATTAAGGAGGGGGGGGGGGTCAAAGGGGGCCATAGCCTTGGGGCTCACCATTACCAAGGGCCCAGGTGGCATGCCTGAGCAAATAATAGATAGATAGGTAAACAGAGAGATAGAGAGAGAGAGAGAGATTTATAAAATAGATTTTTCGTTTGTCTCGTATGATTTCCACTTGGTCAAAAACAGAGGTTTGAAGACAGATAGTTTTCAAGATAGTGATTCACTAAGGGTTAAAACTTTGATGTCGCTGTGTTCAGCAGGGTCGGCAAGACAGTTTCAGCGTTTTCACTGCCATCCATCCTCACCTCCCAGTTTGCATTTAGAACCGTCAATGGTGGAAGTCTCCTGTGCCTTCATACTGCATAAAAAAAGATGCACTAAAAAAAGCATACAATGCCAAATCATTATAAAAAAATCAGGACAAAATATACGAATTTTAAGCGTTTAACTCATGTTCCTAGTAGAGCAATGGAAAATACAGTGATTTATTATGAAAACTCTGCAGATAATTTATCAGTTTGAAGAATGAACCAAGTATTAATTTTCACAAGCATATTGCTACAGTTTCGTGTTTTAACAGATTCATTCCCCTTCATAAGTTTTTTGGGGACTCAATCAGATGTCTTAGCCTAGGGGCCCACCAAGGCCTTAATCCGGCCCTGCCGACAGCAAGAAACTCCTGAACAACTACAAACTCGACGGTCCTTTGATCATGTTCGTATCACCCTAACATAGCCTGTTTTTGTTAATGGTCAACTTTATGTAGCGCTATCAAGATCAAGAAATCCACAGCACATGGAAGTTTTTGTCAAACACAATGAACTGCAATGAAATCTTTCGAACAATCAAATGACAATAACGCAAAACATTATATCTCAAGAATTCTTTCATGACTTTTAATTAACATCATTTTTATTATCTAAATTTTTACATTACATTATTTTTACGTAGTGTGACCGTCATATGACAGGTTAGAATTTATTGACCTAGATAATAGGCTTCTGTCATGGGAATATTGAATGGGAATATTAGGAAAAATTTTGTTGTTGGTGACCTATCTTATAGACTGCCCATTAATAACTCAACCATTTATTATACTTATGTATATGTATTTTACGATTCGTGCTATAAAAATTTCAGGTACAGCTTTTTCATCCGTGCATGGCTCTGGCTATGAGCTAGTAGCTTAATATTCTTATATAAATAGTGAAATATGAAGGGCTAAAAGTTTGTCTTCTTAATTATGAATACTGTTGATTTTTTGCTGAAGCATTCGCTCTTTTCGCATTCTTTAGAACAGAAGTTGAAAATTAAATGACTGGGTAGACCTACGCCAGATCTTAAATTGCAGAAATTTTTAAAGAGACTGAGCGAATCAGGAAGTTCAGGTCCGAAACATAATAAGAATGAATGAATATGCGGCTGGGACATAAAAATGCCGTACTGTGCTACCCACATTTATAACACTTTGCAGACAAAATTCAGAAGCATGGCGTGTCCTCTGCACACAAGAATAATCTAATTTTTGGCTGTACTTGGTAGGACAATAATAAGCTTGCAATTAGATTTTAGTTACAGCAGGCAAATTCAACAATAAAGGTAAAAAGTAAAACACAATCGACTTATGCTGTCACATTTTATAAACTGTATTAGTTTTTGTGATGCTTTAAACCTGTTCTACGAGAACATAATGAATCGGACTCGACGTCCAATGCCGGACTATTTTTTTTTTTTTAATTTCTTGAGGTACTTTTAATACATACCATTGTGAATCATATCAAAATATTATTATATCGGTTCTTGTTACGTGTGCTCCATCTGCTTGCAAAACCACAAGCCGCCACTGGTATAATCATGGGCGTACTAATTGCCCCCGCAACCCCAGTGCGGTGGGGGGGGGCATTCCTCTACCCTCAGAGGGATTTTTTTTTAATTTTTGCGGAAATTTCATATGAAACTGGTTAAAGAACGAGGCAGGAGTTTTTGACAGGTAGCTTTGAATAAAGTATTAAAAAGAAAAGGAAATTTTTGGTATTTTTTTTTTCAGTAAATAAGTAAAATAATGTAGAACTCATTTTCGTTTTAGTTTATAAAAAGTGGGTGACGGAAAACCAGCTATTCCAAAAGACTTGAGGCCCCTTTTCACAGTCATAACAATAGTTTCTATGCATGTAATTAACAAGAGAAAGTTAATAACATATCATTTGAATAAATTAAATTTTTATTTAATGCATACAGACAATTGACGTGGATTAGGAACATCAAACAGAAATCATCGCTCTTTCCCGGTTTATAAGTGAATCACGGGATAATTCTCATCGGCTACCACCGGGAATCGAACTCGCATGTGAGTCTGGAGGAATTCGAGGCCGCTGTGCTGCAGTGGCAGCATGTCCAGTGCGTAACTGGAAGACCCTGAGTTCGGTTCCCGGTGGCGGCTGATGAAAATTTTCCCGTGACTCACTTATAAACGTGGAAAGAACGATGACTTCTGTCTGATGAAAATTTTTATAGCAGTGAGAACAAAGCGTTATACCTAGGTCATCATCATCATCATTGTCAACCGTTATCAATCCACTGCTGGACGAAGGTCTTCCGAAGTTTTTTCCACAACGGTCTGTCTTGTGCCGGTCTCCTCCATGTTACCCCCGTATACTTTTCGAATTTCATCCACCCATCTCCCATGTAGTCTTCTTCTGGGTCTTTTCCTGTCCCTTGGAATCCAGTTTAGAATTTCGGCTGTCCATCGATGGTCTGTCCTTCTGGCAATATGTCCAGCCCATTGCCATTTCAGGGATTTTACTCTGGTCATGATGTCTTCCACTCTTGTCATTTTTCTGATCCATAAGTTCTTCTTCTTATCTCTCCTGGTTACACCAAGCATGCATCTCTGCATGCTAGTTTGAGTTGTCTGCAGTCTTTGTATGTCTTTTGTAGTTAAGGTCCACGTCTCTGCACCATACGTAAGCACTGGAAGGATGCATTGGTCAAACACTTTTTTTTTAAGACATAATGGTATAATGCTCTTGGAAATTATACTGTTTCTTCCAAAAGATCTCCAGGCAAGTTTTATACGTCGATTAGCCGCCCCGGTGGCGCAGTGGTCTAAGGCGCTGGCCTCTGATCATTCGTCCGTAAAGGGTCTGGGTTCGAATCCCGGTCAGGCATGGTTGTTGTGTTTGTCTTACGGCACTGGCTCTCTCCCTTCCCTGGAACCAGTGACCCTAAATTAGGGACGGGCGACTGCTTATAGCCCATTGAGTTGCTCATGGTAGTCGTTAAACCTCCAATCAAAAAAAAATATATATACGTCGATTAATTTCTTCATGAATGTGACCCTCACTTGATATCTGCTGTCCAAGGTAAATTTAGGTATCGGTTATCTCCAGCTTTTCTCCATCAATCGATAATACTTCATTTCTTGTAAAAGCATTGTACATCACTTTTTTCTTATGAAAGTTCATTTTTAATCCCACTTCTTTACTCTTGTCGGCAAGTTCCTGGATCGTACACTGCAGCTCTGCCGGGGCAGTTGCAAAAGTGACTACGTCATCAGCAAAACGAAGATGAGTTAGATAATTTAGATAATCTACATTAATCTTTATCCCTTTATACCTAGGTGTATGACACTATATCATTTTCGCTTTAGTTTATAAAAACTGGGTGACGGAAAACCAGCTATTGCAAAAGACTTGAGGCCTCTTTTCACAGTCATAGCAATAGTTCCTATGCATGTATATTAACAGCAGAAAGTGAATAAAATATCAGTCGAATAAATGAAATGTTCATATCAATGAGAATAAGGCGTTATATCTAGGTATATGACACTTGTTTGCACATAACTAGGCATCCTTCAGAATATAATGAGCTAAAAGGTCGAGGAAACGAAAAATAGAGACCTATATCACTTTTTTTTATAACAGAGTCAAAAGCAAAGACTTTTACTATGTGCAAGATATTGTGACATTATGGTAAGTGTTGTTTTTTTTATATTCAAGAGTAAATAATTTAAGAAATTTAACTCTTTCCGTGCCAAAATCCTTAATTGTTACTTTTTTATTTGCTTACTTATGTTCTGTATTTTCGTATAAATCGGAAAAGATCATTAGGCACTATCACATGGCAGTTGTGTGTGTGATTGTGAGGCATTTCAAAGAGGCTGGCCTTAGTTCTTTAAAAGAATAAAATTTGCATGGCGTGATTAACTTTGGCGTAAGTGTTTTGTAATACTTTGTATTGGTATAGAACTAGGACTATCATTTTAATTGCAAAGTGTACATTTGTGTTGCATGCATTAAAGTGTAATAATTTTGGTTTTACGAAAAATACCTATAGGTTCCAGAGAATTTGAATTATCGAAACGCCCATAAAGCCTAGTTAATAATATGGAGTTCGAAACTTTCTGTAATTGAGTGCAAATAGATTTTCGCAAAAAGGGCCTCCAAAATATTTTTTTTTTGCGGGATGTCCCGAGTTTTTCAGGTACGCCACGGAGATAATTATACACCGAGTGGATTGAAATCATGAGATATCTGTCTAGTAACTTGTAGCTCTGCCTTTCGTTCACGTAGGAGCAGTCACGGCATTGAGTCCACTATGTCGAGAAAGCGCTTCACAAGTATCTCCACCCATACTTACTGCACCTTTGTCCACAATTCCATCGCATTCCTGGATGGAGGATCCGGAGTTCGTAGTGTCCACCGCATCCCAAAAAATTTTCCAGTGTTCATGTCCGTGAACGGAGAGGCCATTCTCGGATGAGAACTTCTGCTTAGTATTAATCGAATCCTGTTCTGGTCGCCACGGTTCTATGGGAAGCCGCATTGTTCATCTGGAAGATTCCATTGTCCTGTAGGTGCATGATGACCACGAACGGATGTAAATGGTCTGTAAGGATGAACACGTAGCGTGGGCCGTTCGGAGATGGATCTAGACGTACCACAATTCCCAACGTGAGCCAGTTTAACACGCCCCAGACCATAACTGAGCCACCATTCAGATGAACACTTCTTGTTGATAGGTTGGCCTCAATGCTACGTGCCGTTTCCTAAAGATCCGCACCCTCTCATCTGCGCGGAATAACAAGAAACGGGACTCATCGGATCAGGAGACCCGTCTCCAATAACCCAAGGTCCAGTGCCGATGTTCTTTCGCCCAGTTGAGGGGTACAGTCTGGTGATGGGTTAGCAATGGGACTCTGGTGGATCGGCGGTTCCCATGACCTATTGTAGCTGATGACCGCTTGATGATCTTGGACATACTCCTGGCACCACCTTTGTTGAAGTCGGCGGTGATTTGTATACCATTGTCGCCATCCGGTCGGTTTACGTCTATGAGAGACAGACGTAAACAGCCACGTATATTTACCACCCCACAGCGTAATCCACAATGCAATGTGTTTTCGGGAATGGCTTATTCCCGATACACTCTTGATACCGTCGAATGGGGATAACGCAATTCCTGTTGCCCTGGTGGCGCAATGGTCTAAGCGATGGCTTCTGACCATTCGTCCGAAAGGAGGCCGGGTTTGAATCCCGGTGACGCATGGATGCTGTGTTTGTCTTACGGCACTGGCTCTCTCCCTTTCCTGGAACCAGTTACCCTAAATTAGGGATGGCGACCGCTTATAGACCATTGAGATGCTCATGGTGGTCGTTAAACCTCCAATCAAAGAAAGAAAGAAAGAATAAAGCAATTCCTGTACGACCCTGGTGATAAAGTGACCGATGCGTCGTGACTCATGCATCGGGCGCCCACTACCTTCCCTGTTCCCTGTTTCAAACTCTGTTAACTTACGACGTTTATCTGTACTGACATCGAATTACCGTCTACGTGAAAGCAATAATGTTCTCCTACCTACAGTATATATCTACAAAGCAGTACACTGATTTGTTTTTTTAAATACACCACCTACTTTCTCTGATTTCTTTCGTGAATTAACGAAGAATATTTCTGATACAACTATTTCCGTGAAATGACGTGGAAAGACTCTGAATTTTACGAATTTTTCGTACACCGGAAAAAATTCTGAATTTTCAGAAACCTTTCCGCAATTTCTTTCTTATATATATGATGGTAAATAACCGTTTTCAAGATGTGTTAACGGAAAATTCTGCCTTTTCAGAAACCTTTCCGCAATTTGTTTCCTATATTGACGATAAATTACCGTTTTCAAAAGGTGTTAACGGAAAATTCTGACTTTTCATAAACCTTTCCGCAATTTCTTTTTGATATTAACGGTAAATTGTCGCTTTCAAGAGGTGTTAACGGAAAATTCTGAATTTTCAGAAACGTTTCCGCAATTTCTTTCTTATATTGACGGTAAATTGCCGTTTTCAAGATGTGTTAACGGAAAATTCTGAATTTTCAGAAACCTTTCCGCAGTTTCTTTCTTATATTGACGGTAAATTACCGTTTTCAAGATGTGTCAAAAGCAAATTCTGAATTTTCAGAAACCTATCCACAATTAATTTCTTATGTTAACGCAAAAACTCCGTTCTCACTTTTTCCGTATCCATATGACGAAAAATAACACAAATTCACGGAAATACTTGGGTGTTTGATTAACAGTTAAATATCAATAGTCTGTCAAAGTATTTGATTTTAAAGTTCTGTAGCGAGATCGGATATTGTGCATAGTATATAGCATGAATTTTTGTTACAGTGGCACAGGATATTTCTTCCCCTCTCACCCATTTTATGCACCAGCTATTATATACGCAGTCGAGTCACATTATTGTGACCACCTCCTACTTTTGACGTCAACAGCGTGCAGCCAATGAAAAAAGAAGACACGTGTCGTGAGCTGGCTTGGAGGGTATATAAGGTGTGCTGTAGGCAATCAGAAAACATATCACTCTCTGTTGTCATGGATGAAAGGAACGATTTATCAGATTTGCAAAACGGAATAATTATCGGCTTTCGTGCCAAGGGTGGCAGTATTTCTGAAACAGCGCAGTTTGTGAACTGTTCGCGTGCTGCTGTGGTTAAAAGGTATCGTGATTGGAGAAACGGCGCCATTGCGAATAAGCGATGTGAAAACTGCGGAGCACCACGTGCTTGATGTGAGAGGTGAACGTCGGCTTCGAAGGTGCGCGAGGGCCGATCGACACGCTACAGTGGAGCAACTCACTAGTCGAATTAACCAAGGGGCAACCGGAAGTGTGTTTAAAGCGACAGTTCAGCTGACCCTGCTGCGTATGGGTCTCCGATGCAGACGGATGGTCACTGAATCTATGCTAACGAAAGTGCATCGGCAGAAAAGGCTTACATTTGTAAGGCAGTATCGGTACTGGACATCCGCTGATTGGTAAAGGATTGCCTTCTCCGATGACTTACATTTTCTGCTTCATCGAACGGATGGACGTTGGCATATAAGGCGAGAAACATCGGATAACAAACAATCTTCAGCAATTGCTGGAAGAGCACAAGCTGGTGGGGGCAGCATTATGGTCTGGGGAATGTTTTCGTGGCATTCTCTCAGTCCACTCATACTTGTGGAAGGCACTGTAGACCGAATTCGTTATGAATCCATCCTTGCAGACAACGTAAACCCATACATCCTGATTATCTTCCCTATGGTGGATGGAATCTTAAAGCACGACAATGCAACGTGTCACACAGCTAGAAATGTCCAAGAGAGCCCGATGAAGACTCCAAAGTACTTCCTTGGCCCCATAATTTTCCAGACTTATACCCAATTAAGCGTCTGTGACACCATCTCGATCGATTTGTTCGCTCTATGGATCCTCCACCACACACCCACCAACAGCTGTCACATGCACTGCAGACAGCATGGCTCCACAAGCCTGTGAACACCTTCCACCCAACATACCTTCTGTTTGCACCGCACACGGCGGTTATTCTGGATATTAGCTGGTGGTCTAAAATAATGTAATTTTACCGTGTATTATGTTACTGTAAAAAAACGAGCACCTAATTTATTGTACAAGTGATTGTACGATGTCTATGTATCAGTCTGTGAAGTCCTGAAGAAAAAAGCTACGTACATATACAGCTATAAAGAGTAAATTTTGTGTTTAGAACTTTTTTGAAATAATATTATAAAACAGTATACACTGAGTGGCCACTTTATTATGACCACCTAACAGTTTTAAGCAAATGGCTATGGTTGCACGCTGTTGCCGCCAGAGGGCGAGACTAGTGTAAAAAAAGAAAGCTTAGTGCTTGCGACAATAGTACAAGTGATTTTGGGGTGACGAGATGGGTAAAACATGCGATTTGACGGACTTTCAACGTGGGATGATTGTAGGAGCTTGGAGCCATGGAGCGAGTATCGCCGAAACCGCCGCATTCGTGAAATGTTCCAGAGCAGCTGTTGTTAAAGTGTTTAAAGACCGGACTGTCGGCCAAAAAACTGGGTCTCCACGTGCAACGTGTGGTCGTCATCGACTAGTGATTGCTCTGACGGAACGAGAGTGTCCAGACTGGTAACAGACAACAGAAAGGAAACGGTGCAGCAAATTACAGACCATCTTAATCAAGGACCCCCTCAAATGATCTCTGCACGCACTGTTCGCCGTACACTGCATCGTATGGGATATGGCAGCCGAAGGCCTGTTCGAACACATTTCCTGTCTGCAGTTAACAAGAGAAAACGTCTCCAGTTCGCACAGGAGCACAAGAATTGGACAGTCGATAATTGGAAACAAATTATGTGGTCCGATGAATCACGTTTTCAGTTGCCCCATGCCGATGGCCGAGTGAGAATTTGGCGGAAAACAACACGAAAGCATGGACCCCAAATACATTGCTACAACTCTTCAAGCTGGTGGAGGCAACGTTATGGATTGGGGAATGTTTTCCTGGCATGCTTTGGGCCCTTTAATTCGTGTTGATCAACGTCTGATTGGCACATCATATCTAAACATCGTGGCGGACCAAGTGCATCCTGTCATGTGGATGGTTTATCCCAATGGCGATGGCTACTTTCAACAAGGTAATGCGTCCTACCATAGTGTTCGTATTGTACAGGATTGGTTTCAGGAACATGCCGGTGAGTTTACTTTTCTTAGGTGGCCCCCACAATCTACAGATCTCAACCCCATTCAAAATTTGTGGGATGAAGTTGAACCAGCCATCAGACAGCTGGATCCACAACCCTGCAACCTCACACTCCTGGAAAGTGCTATTCATCAAGCATGGTCTCAGATTCCAGAAACCACCTATCAACATCTCGTGGAGTCCATGCAACGAAGAATCGACGCAGTATTGAAGGCAAAAGGTGGCCCAACGAAGTACTGAGGGGGTGGTCATAATAAAGTGGCCACTCAGTGTATTGCACCTTCTCTTAAAGATAATTGAAAGTTGTTGTCAGTTGGAAAAAAGATCTCAAACTCCAAATCATTCTGTTGCTTCGAAAATTCATCATAAAAAAAATACGTAATTTGTAATAAGACCTCGTACGGAAAAAAATAAAATTATTACAAACGTATTCAAAAAATTATAAGCTCCGATTGAAAATAAAATGGCTAAATCATTCGCATTAATGTAAAAAAAACCCCACCATCACTCAATTAATTTTACCTTGAACGTGAGACTGATTCCTGGCTCAGTGGTAGACGCAAAAGTTTGTCTCGCGTAAGGGCTTAAATATTCAGCGTGTTGTATTTTGCGAAACTTCAGTCTAAATACGGAAAAACTCGAAACAGGCTTTTCTGAAATAAACATAATTACTGACTACGGGAAAATCTGTGAAAATACAGAAGTTAAAGAAACGGGAACTTTTAAAAACGGAAATTTCGTTAAAAGACGAACACTTACCGGGCAACTTTGCTGCACGTTATTTTCAGAAATTTTCCATGAATTGACACCACTTATTTTTTACAGAGCAGGTTTATGTACTTGCGGGAATGGTATTTACTTCACGATGCCGAGGAGCATGGTATCGCATGATTTCTGTCCTCCAAGTGTATGTGCCTGATTCCGAAATTTCTCCTGAAACCTGATGCACTCGTCTATTTGCGTTCATTTAATAAATTCTCTCTTCTCTCTAAAGTAGTTATTAAAGCTCCATAAGAACTTGGTTCGCTACGCAATCAAATTGCACCTAGGCGTGCAGCTTTCATTTCCTCGAACAATAAACACAGCCTTTGTCGGACTTAAAAGCATATTGTTTGCATCATCCCGCATGGTTTCTCTTTCATCGTAATGCATCCGTACAATTTCTTAACAAACAGAGCTTATTAGGCAAACCAGTAATTGAATGAACTAGTTTTAGTGCATTCACATTCCTTTTGCTGTGATTTCACCTCTAAAATGTACGGGATTTCAAAATCAATCACCAATAATGAAATTTAAAATCTAGAAAATGCGTCACGCAGTTCTGTTCTTGATTTTTGGGGCAAGATTTTTCTCAACAAGTTAGTAAAAACATACAATGCATTGATTATGATACGCTTTCAAACATACCAGAAATCATTACTCAAGTTATGAGGATAATGGCTGTAGAATAAATCTCGCTCCTACACTGTATGTCCTGACCTTTGATCCCATTTCTCGCATTTTCAATAGGGTTCGTCCCCAGGTGGTCCCCTACTATATACTCAAATTTCATCGAAATCGAACCATTTTTACGCAAGTAATGACACATAAGGACAATGGAATGGATCCCGCTCCTATGTCCGGACCTTTGATCTCATTTCGTCCATTTGCAATAGGGTTCGTCCCACGTGGTCCCCTAACACATACTAAAATTTCATCGAAATCGAACAACTTTTACGCGAGTTATCGTGCCGACAGACAGACAGACGGACAAAGCGGGAGCATATACGCTTCTTCAACCTACGGTTGGAAAGCGTGAAAAACCACAAACATCAAATTTTACAAAAATCCGTTTCCTCAGCTGTTCATCTAGGAAATTAGAATTCGGCGGGGGAAGGGGAGAGGGGACTTTGCGACGAAACAATTTTGAGGAATGTTAAATGAAAGCAAACTTTTTGAAGGCTGAAAATTTTTATAGTGAAATATTTCGGCTTCAAACCTAAAATTAGAAAAGGAGATAAACTTCAAAAGATGGAGACCTGTTGAAGTTTCATAGTTAAGAATGGTTAAAACCTGGAATCTGTTTCTCCGAAACAACACTCAATTATTTCGTTTGTGTGCTGTTTTTATTTTTTATCTGTCATGTCTAAATGCTTTCCTAAACAAGGCAACATCAATTAAGTAGTGGCATAAGTTGCTGAAACCGCAGATATGGATATTTTTACAGATCTTGTGCATGCTGAAATGATTTAGACGTATATCTACAAAATCCGTAAGAGAAAATCAAGAAATACATACGTACGTTTTGTGGAGGCAATGACTGTGTCTATATGCTTTAAATAAAAAACAATAAAATCGAAATGTTGTACTGCTATATATACATAGAATTCAAATTAAAAAGAAAAAAAACTATTGCATTGTCGTAGAAGATACTTCAACGTAGGGCTGAGGAATTCATGTAAATGCGCAAATGCGAACACGCATTTATGACGGTGCTATGTGATAATAAAAAGGACTAATTCTTAAAATTTTAAAAATATGTGTGCGTGTTACACATTTTAAAATGGAGCGGTGTTGAGAATTTTGTGGGGGTATTGCGGGTGTATAAATCCCTGATTTGCATTAATATTTGACAATTCGTGCTGATGAATTTTTCGATTCTTATAGCGGTAATATCTGTAGTTAATGCCGTTGCTTAACACTTTCAATTATGTCTTAAGAGAATTTATATCAAATATTTTAAGGCAGAACAGCACTTTCTTATGATCTACGCTTTACCTGAATTAGTCAGCTTTAATATTCAATTTTTATGTGAATCGAAATTTTTTCAGTGTCTGTAAGATTCACAGATACCTCGTTCGTCTTATGCTATAGATAAATGTTTATATATCTCTACTTTAATTATTTAGTTTACACTGTTTTTGTATTTAACCATTTTGGTAAGTCGAGAGTTCGGTAAGAAGGTGCGTGAAAAGGCAGAATCCAGTCAGAATGTTGGCGCAAATCAAACAGCGTTACGGAGGACCCTCTACGAAGTAAAATGTGACGAACAAAAACTAAAAACGTCATCGAGATATCTGTGTTTAGAAGCCTTATGTCTTGGTGTTTAACAAGGAACCTATGGCAGGCTGTTTCATGTTCTAATGACAGGTGATTATAGTATGGGCGAGAGAGAGATTAAACTTTACCAACAGAAAAATGGCAGGAGAGGCGAGACGGTTTACTAGTGATAAATCGACCTCACAAGACAGGAAAAGGTTTGAGCCTTTTCCTTGGAGCGGCAATCCGAACGAGAGGAGGATGCACAGATGTGAGCTTAAATTTTGGAAAGGTCACAGGCAGGAACCTAAATTCTCGGGGAGCGAGCGATACAAAGGGAAGAGAATGAAGTTAGCGCTAGGGTTGTGTTTTCTCATTCGGAAGAGATTTGGAGATTTTTGCAGAGGATTTTAGGAAGGGAGTGTCTGACCCCAAGTCTTAAACAACTCTTTGAAGTAGGAAGTTAGAAGAGCTGAGCTAGAGAGCCCGACTAGAAAGTCACACGGAAGAGAGGTAGAAAGTCAGTAGAGTAGATGACCTTATTTGTATAGGAGGGTCCAATATCTCTTGCTTCCGAGTCACGGTAGATATTAAGTGTTAAGGCAGTGAAGCTGGGATCGAAATCCCAACCATATGATTGATAGCCGGCTACACTAATCACAGGGCCATCCACTGCCCAAAGTCGGAAGAGTACGTCTGCTTTGTGCCCAAAAGCCGGAAGGGAGCAGGAACAGCTTCACTGAAACCACTTCGCTGAACTTAGTGGACTTGACTCTGATGATTTTTTGTAGCTGTCAGTTCAAGCTTCCTTGTACAACTGGTTCGAAACCAGATCTAGTAGTACGCGTAAATCAAGTGAGTTCGCAAAAATCGGAGAAAACCAAACCAGAGTTCCCACCGAAGACGGTATAAGTCGAGACCCTATAAATCACACAATCAAATATGTGTTATTGTTCTGTTATGAAAAGAGTGTTTAATGTCTACAGAGGTTGATTCATGTTTATAGTGACACAGTTTGCAGGTACATACAGTTATGAAATACCATAGCGCCAACTTTCGTTGTGTTCTATGTGCTTACCATGTTCCTGTACTATCCTTCTGCAGTACAACTTCCACTGTAGCTGGCTCCTTTGCAGACAGGCAAGATCAATTCTCTCCCACTCCTCTTTGCATAGTTTTCCAAAGGCCGTCAATTGTTTTGGGTAGTCTACTTTTGAGGGCTCGTTTAAGTAACCCAAAGCCGCAGAAATCCATGGAAGGGGCATCTGGGGATTTGACATTATTTGAGAAGAATGGAATAGCGTGAATCTCACTCACAACTTCCACCTTCCGCATGTATGACACTGGGGACTTAGCTCCATGCCTGGAAGCCATATCTTGGTGGATCTATGTACTTGAAGCCATAGCACCGTATAAGGATGAAATTTCTTCGCGGTAAATTGGGTCAAGAATGTTTATCTGACAATAAGCTGCATAAATTTTTGCGTCCCAAACCTGATGCTCCGCAGCTCTTTCTGTGCCGCAGAATACAAAACAGCTATCTTTCGTTCTCGAATTCAAAGAGCCTCCGCGATTTCCTCCAATACCCATTCTAGATAACACGAAATTTAAATCGTCATCAAGTTGGCCACTGATGCAGGATATTAACTGAATCAGATACGTAACTTTATCCAAAAAAGCCAGGGTCAAACATTCTAATCGCCGCCCCATGGCCGCAGTGGTCTAAGAGATGGCCTTTGATCATTCGTCCGAAAAGGGCCCGGGTTCGAATCCCGGTGAGGCATGGATTTTGTGTTTGTCTTACGGCCCTGGCTCACTCCCTTCCCTGGAACCAGTGGCCCTAAATTAGGGACGGACGGTTGCTTATAGCCCATTCAGTTGCTCACGGTGGTCGTTAAACCTACAATAAAAAAAAAAAAAAAAAAAAAAGCATTTTGATCTTCCTGTGCCGCAGCTACGTTATTACAAACTCAAAAATGCCCTCAAGAAGATGAACTACGGCGTGGGCATAAGGTCTCCTGCATCTTTATATACACTGCTGGCCACCCAAACTGCAACACCAAGAAGGACACGAGATAGCAAAGCCAGATTTACTGGACACATAACAACAGATACAAAGATGAAACGATTGAGCTTACAGGCCCGTGCGACTTGCGGAACACGCAGACATCAATAGTTCGTGTGGCCCACATGGCTGGCAATAATGGCTGCTACACGCCGCGACATCGAACGAAAGAGGCTTTGAATGTGGGCTTGGGGTATGTCGGTCCAGGCTGCTTCCACACGTTGTCACAGTTCATCAGGTGTAGCCGCGGGTGGTGCTTGTCCGGCCACTCGGTTGCCGATCAGCTACCAGACGTGTCCGATTGGCGACACATCGGGAGAACAGGTGGGCCACGGCAGCAGTGACACCTGGTGAGCCGTGAAGAATTGTTGTACGATGTGTGTCACGAGCGGGCGCGTATTGCCCTGTTGAAACGTGGCCGCTGGTAGGTCCTCCAGATAAGGAAGGACTACAGGCTCCAAAACGTCGGAGATGTAGCGGTGGCTGTTGAATGTACCGGCGATGCGTACCAGAGGGGTGCGGGTGTCATATCCAATTGCGCCGCAAACCATAACGCCAGGCGACGGACCGGTATGGCGATGCATAATGCAGGCGTCATACATTCTCTCGCCGCCGTGACGCCACACGCAGATCCAACCATCGTGGTGTTGCAGGCAGAAGCGGGATTCGTCGGAGAAGACAATGCCGTGCCATTCCGTAGTCCAGGTGCGGCGTTCAACGGCCCATTGCCACCACACTCGCCAGCGGTGTAACGTCAATGGTAATCGGAGCAATGGGTACCGTGCGACAAGTCCCCGCTCCTGCAGACGATGTCAAACGGTACGTGCTGACACAGGTCGTTGCGCAACACACCCTAATTCCTGCGCTACGTTCGTTATGTGGCGGTGCGAGCCGTCAATGTCCGCCACACAACATGCCGGTCCACTCGTTAGGTGGTGTGCCGCGGCTGCGGCAATCGCTCACATCGGTCCGTCCGTCCCTTCTGCACCCACCGAATCCATACTCGCCTCACTGTGGCTGGATGTCGTCCCACACGGGCGCCGATGTCTCGGTACGATAAACCGTTGTCGAGATAAGTCACTATTCGTCCTCTGTCGAACTCCGAAACGTGCTGGAATGACTGCGGTATTCTGAGACGAAGCATCAGGAAGCTTCCCACGCACAGGTCCTGCAGCACAACACACTTCCATTACTTACACCCCGCCTTCTGTGCACCTTTCTTATAGTGCTTCTCGGTGGCGTGCGGGGCACACATGATTTGCATATGCCCTGCAATGCTAATCGTTTGCATGTCCTCTCGCGGGCCACACATGCTGCGAATTTCCGGCCAATCGGATGCTTCCTTCTTGGTGTTGCATTTTGGGTGGCCAGCAGTGTATATACAAAGGGCTAGTCGAAAGTTTGGCAACACTTGGATAACTTTATGTCTTGATACGTACCTTTTTGACGAAAGCTGACTAACATTCAAAGTACATGCCATCCCATAGCACGTCTTTATCCATATGTCTCCTAGTTCTTCGATTCCGCGGCTGTACCTGTTCTTGTCCTTCGAGGCGAAGAACTCCTTCACCCCAGCTGCCACCTCCACCTCGATTTTGAAGTACCTCCCGCGAAGGAAGTGGAACATGGACCCGAACAGGTAACAATCCGACTGGACCAGGTCCAGACTATATGCTGAGTGTGGCATCAGTTCGATGCCCTCAAGTATCTGGAGTTTTGCCAGGATCGTTCGCGCGGTATGAGGCCGAGCATTGTCCTGCTGTAGGAGAGCGCGCTTTCTGTTCAGCAGTGCCGGGTAGTTCTCCTCCTAAACGGCATACATCCCCTCCAGCTGTTCAGAGTAAAGGTTGGTGTTGATGGTCCAACCGTTTGGAACAAATTCGTAATGGATTATCCCCTCGAAATTCCACCAGACGCCTGGCATCACCTTGTGCTCGAAGCGCCCACGTTTGGCAACATGTTCAGGAAGCTGGCACGGGCTCAACCACTGCCGTTGTGTGTTAGGATTACGGAAATACACCCGCTTCTCATCGCACGTAGCATTCTCTTGATGAAACGTACGTCGCGCGGGTTTTCTAGGTGTTTCGTGCACACTTCCACTCGGTGGTTTGCTTCAGGTGGCGTCAGTTCGTGAGGGACAATGCGGCAGCTCCTGTAGACCTTGCCGAGGTCCTGAAGGTGACGAACCACGGTGGTCTGTGATATGCCCAGCTCGCCTGATAATCTCCGAGTGCTGGTTGTCGGATTTGACACTACGGCCTGGCGCACGGTTTCCGAATCCACGGTTTGCGGCCTACCTGACCTTGGCTGATCGTCGAGGTTTCTGCCATCTGAGCAAAATTTCTTGAACCATCTGCTTGTTGTACTTTGGTCCACGGAATCTTCCCCTTTCGCATAACAAATGTTTGGTGTTGTTTGAGCAGAGTTATGAACGAGTTCAAACTGGTTAAGCAAAAGTTCCGTAATTACCCGTAATTACCGATTGTGGCTGTTTATGTTTTACGCGTCCCAAATTCTGACAGTACGACGACATGCAATGCATCGTTCTGTCAGTGGTATATACCCTTTTCTACTGACTGCAGTGCGCGTTTTGAACTAGTTTAAACATGTGTCATACCCGCCGCAACACGTGCGTTTATGAAAATATTGCAAAACTTTCGACTCAACCTCTGTAATTCTAACGAACGTATATATACAACCTTCATCAAAATATTGCCCCATTCAGGTCTTTCGTGCGTACGACACAAAAATGGTAGTAAGGTAAGTAACGAATGGTCATACCAGTACACATGCATGCCTCACAAAACGTGAAAATTTCATCGTCCTGGAACGGAAATCGAATCCGCGGCCCCCGATTTACGTTCAGGTGTTATCGTTACACCATTCAGAACGAAGAACCTCCAGGCAACTGAGGATGTCTTTCAAGACTCAATTGATTATCAACGAAAGGTCATATTTGCATCCTCTTAGTGGAACTAATGATGTCCTGATCTGTGGTTCTCCAGATTTGTTATATTTGCACTGCAAGACCTTCGTTTTGTGCACCACAGTCAATTTTGTTCTCGGAAGTCGGTTCATGACATCCCAAATGCACTCAATCGGCGACAGATCAGGTGACTGGGCTGGACATGGCACCACGACACTGCTTGCAAACACTGTTGAGAAAAGCATGCGGTATATGGTCTGGCATTATCGTACAGGAATGTGGCGTCTGCCATACTGTGAAGGAACGCCGCTTGGCCATTTAGTTTGCGTGTACTTTTACGAGAGAAGCAGTTTTATGCAACTCGCACTACAAAATTCGCTAATTAATTTAAACATGCGATTGCATTTTTTTCAACGTATGAAAGTTTTAAGACTGAATAACGCAGCAACGGTCTTCTTTATTACTCCAATGCGAATAATTGTTGAACAATTTTAAATACTTTTATATGTTAATATCATTATAACTACTCAATCCATAAATATGGACAGCATAAAGATTCCCCGTTAAAAAAGCAGAAGTATTGGGTCACGCGCGCTGTTTAGGCGAGGAAAACTGAGGGTAAAAGAATATCTTTACACTTAGTGGTGAGAAGATCAGAATATTATTGATAGATACAGTACTACAGTGAGGCACAAATTTTGTGTATGTCGCAGTGATCTAAGTGCTAGCTTCTGACCATTTGTTAGAGATGGGTCCGGGTTCAAATCCGGTGAGGCATGAATGTTGTGTTTGTTTTATGGCACTGATTATCTGCCTTCCCTGGAGCCTGTCACCCTAAATTAGGAACGGGCAACTGCTGATACCCCATCGAGTTGCTGACGATAGTCTTTAAATTCCGAAACAAACAAAACAAACAGAAAAATCTGAAATATGTACACTCATCGTCAAAAATATAGTTGCACCCAGAACGAGAAAGAAGTAACCGACAGGAATGAAACTTGGTGGGTAGGTTTGACATTGTGAGACATGCAAATGATTCAAGTAACACGCTCGGCCGCGCATGTAACGCAAGCAAGGAGGGGCAGTAGCGCTGCTCTTGGCCGGCTATATAAGGTCGTCCCGTTGCGCGTGCTTGCCATTCTAACTCCTGCTGTTGTGTTGGTTGCATCCTTTGAAAGTGAAGTATGCCTCGGGGAAAAGTTCGGAAGCAATTCGTGGAGTTCGAGAGGGGCCGCATCGTCGGGCTCCGGGAAGCGGGATGGTCTTATCGCCGTATTGCGCGCCATCCCGGTCGTGCGGATATCACCATAGCACACTGTTGGCGGCAGTGGATAGAACAAGGCACGCAGCTGCGACAGGAATTGTCCGACATGAGTGGGGTGACCCAACAACCACGATGGCGGATATTCAGCGAGCAGTGGTGCCCTCCATGCATCGTCCGATTAGTGCCAGCACTATTGGCAGACGGCTGCACGACGTAGGACTACACGCACGCAGACCGTTACGACGACTGTCCTTAACACCATTTCACCATCGCCAAACACCACAATATTGTCTTGCCAGACTGTCATGGAGCCACTCAGAATGACAGCGGGTGATGTTCAGTGATGAGTCCTGCTTTTCTCTCGGTGGAGACGACCACCGAATCCGTGTTTGAAGGTACCGTGGTCAACGCCAAGATGAACGGTTTGCTGTCGAGCGTTACATGTCCAGAAGGCCTTGTGTCATGGTGTGGGGTGCAATTGCCTACGATGCCAGATCACCTTTGGTGTTCTTTACATGCAATTTGACAGCCCAACGTTACGTTAATGAGGTCCTGCAACCAGTGGCCCTACCTTTTCTGAACGCTCACTCCGGTGAGATTTTCCAACACGACAACGCTCGTCCGCATAGTGCTGCTGTCTCGAGAGCTTGCCTTCATGGCAGTGACACTCTGCACATGGCCAGTCGCATCGCCGACCTATCGCCGATTGAAAATGTGTAGGATGCTATTGGCAGCGCTATCCACACTCCGCCCCTACCGCACAATCTGCAAGAACTGCGTGAGAAGATTCAAGCTACATAGGAAGCCTTATCGTAGAACTCCATTAGGAACCTGTAAAACTCCATGCCGAGACGTCTGGCATGCTGTGTGAGCAAACATGGCGGCCCGACGCCATACTGAGAGACACTACTTATCGGCGTGTAGCTCAATAAATATTGCCCATATCAATCTTAATGTTTAATCATTTATTCTTCCTGGTAACCTTTACTTTCCTCCCGAATAGCATTGCAATCCGACACGTTCTTCAGGGTGCAACTATTTTTTTTGGCGATGAGTGTAGGTGTGATGTAGATTTTGTTTTATTGAGCGAGGTATATTTATATGGACATTTGTGTGTATGCGGGTGTGTAAAATAGAGAGACAGATGGGGGGAGGGGCGCAATATTTTGTCGTTTGCCCCGGTCGCAGAAATTCTGTAATTGAAAAACGCTGAGAAAATGGTGGGAGCTATGTTGTTTGGCTTTCTTTTACTTTCATTATTCTGTTAAATGCAAATGGACTTAAATTTACTCCGGGTGTGTTTCCTCTTGCGAATGGAAGCATTTAATTCCTGTTTGTTGATTCTTTAGCAAGTGCTAATTTCTTTTTGAGGATTGTAAGGTACAATACATACATACATAGGTGGCTTGTTGTACCTTCATCTCCCTCCTTCCCCACAGTCATGTTTAACCCTTTTCTGTATCCTTCCCTTGAATTCTCAAAATCTGTTTGGTGAATCGGTTTACTGAAAGCACAGAAAGCCAAGGGGACGAAAATTTCCCTAGGCACATACCATTCACGAACAACAAATCCAGCTTTTGCTTTATTTTAGGAATACGGACACTGCATGATATCCTATGGGGACACAGCAGGACGCTGTGCGAATGTCAGGCAAATGGTTTCAAAGACTGCCCAAACAACTCGTGGAGTTCTCAACATTGAGTAGAGATTAAGCACAAACAAAATACGCAAATAATTGAGGCATTTGGTTCATGCGCTTGTGAGTTATAACAATGGAATAGATGAAGATCCGAGGAAAGGATCATTGTGGTTTTGAAATCTAGACATCCTGACACAGATGTTAATTTCGTAACGTAACAGCTGCAATTTTTCCGTTATTATCACGAATAGATGGCACTTCATTTTTAACCTCGTAACTGAAGTTCCTTATTTTTAGAACACAACTGAGTGTGCCATTTTATTTAATTCATAACTACCTCACATCTTAATTTAAGTTAGTTCTAGTCAATCTGTTTGCGTGTTAAGATATAAATACAATTACAGAGGATGTTCACACTTTATTAGAACGTCTTTCAGAAGAAATTACAGGAAGTGAAAGAAGTTCAAAGAATTGAAACTGGCAGTAGCGTGTTAAATGAACACGAGAGAAACATCTCCTGGAGTTAAATATCGCCTCCTAAGAAATAGCGCGTGTAAACAAGCTGGGAATAGAAGGTTATGTTTTTAGCACGTCTTTTATAAAAAAAAGATCGTGCTTATGTTATCGGTTTGTCCGTCCGTCCGTCTGTTCCCACGATATCTCTGGAACTATTAGTCCAATTTAAAAAAATTCTTTTTGCATTGGGAAGCTTGAAATATGAGAATGATGATCCTTTATTTCGATTTTTTTTGTACAATTTCTCCGCTAGGGGGCGTAAATGCAGATGATGTGAATTCAAAAATACGTTTTATTCCACACATTTGCTTCTAAACATCCGATTGAAAAAATTATTTTACCTTTCGATTCCATTTATGTCGAAGAGTACTTTAGATATAGTTACTTTTTGAAATTACGCATAGATTTTCCGCTAGGGGACGTAAAAGTAAATAACATTTTTCCCGATAACTCGTCTTCTAAAGCTCCGATTTGAAATTTTTTTTTTCTTCAGCGGATGCACCTCCTGACGGAAAATCTTTTGCATATAATTTCTAATTTTTAATAATAAATAGTTTGGCCACCAGGGGGCGCAAATGTTAATTTTTATCTTCTGATGTATTTGCCATAAAATCTGAGCTTCTAAAATCTCGATTGAAAAAATTCTTTCGTGGACTGATACCACTCACATCGATAAACCTTTTCGGAATATTTTGTTCTTAAAATATTTCCCAGTTTCTCCGCCAGGGGCCGTAGATATATATCTTATTTTTGTCAATATCTCTACTTCTAGGAGTTCGATTTGAAAAATTCCTTCTTTGTTGGATAGTGTTTTCAGTGTGACATGTTTTTCATATAATTTCAAAATTTTTAAGCCATTCATAGATTTGCTGCTAGGGAGCGTAAAGGTAAATTGCGTTTCCCCCTATATCTCTGCTTCTAAATCTCCGATTTGAAAAAATTCTTTGTGCACAGGATACAGCTCCTAATGGGAAATCGTTTGCACATAATTTCTATTTTTTGTAAAAAAATGGTTTGGCCACCAGGGGGCGTAAATCTTAATTTCCGCTTCTGATGTACTTGCAGCAAAAAATGAGCTTCTAAATTCTCGATTGAAAAAAACGTCGCTTGTAGACCGATACTACTCCTGTCGACAAACCTTTTAGGAATATTTTCTTTTTGAAATAATGCATGGTTTCTACGCCAAGGGGCATAGATGTATATTTTATTTTTGTCAATATCTCTACTTCTAATAATCCGATTTGAAAAATTCCTTCTTTGTTGGATAGTGTTTCCGATGCGAAATGTTTCTCATATAAAATCATGTTTTTCTTAACGCACAAGTCTGCAACCAGAGGGCGTGAGCTCACGATTCCGTTTATAGCAATATCTGAGGGATTAAAAACCCGATTGAAAAACTTCTTTCTTCCGTCAGATACTATTGTTTTCCACACCGGTTCCATTGACTTTGAATAGCTTTGATAAATTTAATTTGCGTCAGAACGGATTGAAAAGACGTGCTTATTACACCCGAAAATTCGGTGTCGTCTTTCTTGTTGCTCTTTACAAAGAGAAATATTCGAATCCTGAAATTGAAAAACGCTGAGAAAATCATGGAACTAGCATTTCTAAACGCAAAATGAGCAATATTGTTTTAAAAACAGAGAGAAAAATCGTCAAGCATTGCTTTTAAGAGGAAAAAGAACACCAAACGAATATCCAAAGAAGGTACGTATTTTTAAGACTATTTCAAAAATCTTAAAAGAAAGACCACTGACTCAAACAGCAATCGCTAAGTCGTTGAGAATCTCGGTATCAGCTGCAAACAAGCGATAAACAAATATTTGAATCTTAAAAAAAGCATAATGTTCACCGCTTTTTGCGTGGTTGAGCGTAGAACACGGAGTAGACTACTTTATGAAAATCACTTAGCGGGAGACAGATGGATATTTATTGTGACTATTGATGAAGTATGGACCTGCCTAAACGACTGTAACGAAAAAAAGATCGATTTACTATCGCAAAAGAGCTGAAGAAGGATTGTTCCAAGAATCCAAAGGAAGTATCAGTAAAGGATTCATGATAATTACTGGTTTCTCGTACAATGGGAAATGAAAGTTAAGAAAAGTTGAAAAGAATCTTAAAATCAATTCCACATATTTCCAAAATAATGTTTTAACGCCTATACTTAAAGAGGAATACCATTCCTTTATCCGCAGAGCCTTCAAAGTGTAGAAGTCCATCAGATAAGACTACCAATCACATGCATCCAAATCCACCACTCTATTGCTAGAAAAAATGAAAAAAAGATAAGGGGTATTCATTCTACACGTTTTGATCATGTTTCTTCGAAATCTCCTGGTGTGCCACCGATGGACTATTGTGCCTTCGGACTGTTAAAAAGGACGCTTTCTAAACGTCGACTTAAAACAATGATTGGATTATGGAAAGCAGTGGATGAGGAGTGGAATGAAATAACACTACCAATTTTAAAAAATGCCCTGTTATCTTGGAAATGTAGATGTAAATTCATCCAGAGAAGAGATAGGATATTTAAGAAAGAAATAATTTTATTTTAAACATTAATTGCATTGCTGGAAAAGCGTTCAAAAAATGTGTGAGCATCCTCTGTAGGCTTTAGTTCAAGAGCAGTTGAATTTCAGCAATAGATTGCTCGTGAAATTATATGTTAAAGATTTTATTCGAAAAGTAAATACTGTAGTACACTAAACTATTTACATTTCTCCCATAAGTGGAAGATCAACGTTCTTTCATTCTAATGCTTCATAGTGACCAGGACTCTGGTGAGTGTGAGTGTATTGGCCAACGGCCACGTTCGCAGTTACCAAGCGCCAAGCGACCATTAAATTTTAGGTCAAATCCTTGACTATAATATCCGAAAAGGGAAATAATAGTAGGTTCAGGTCAGAGTTTTCAGACTGGAAAGTCCGACAAGGTAGTTGGAGGAATCCCACCCAAGGAGGTTAGGATAATGCTTCTGGAGAAGCCCCGGTCTCTTAATTGTGAAGCCTCAAAGTGTGGGAATTTTGATTTGTTTACAATTTACATGATACCCATGCAGTTTCAGTTGTGTGTACTTTTAAATTGCGTGGGTTTTGATTGCAGAAATCGTATTAATATCAATCCGGAATGAATTATGCTTCCCACACGAGTGACGTTTTCAATTTCAACGTTATGTTTTGTTTTGAATTCGCACTAACGTTCATGTAATTGAATTTAAAATAAAAATGGGAAGGAGCCTTAAAATAATTAAGAATTTTATAAATCCAGTATTCTCTCACACATCGGCAGCAAGTTACGATGCAAAATTAGAAATATTTGAGACGAAAGAATGCGATTCGGCCAACACAAAATGCATTGCAATAGCCTTGAAAACCATCAGCTTTCCCACACTTTAACGGCCATCGCTCGCAGTCATAGGCTTCACACAAAATATTGCTATTCCACTAAGCAGGACATCTCCAGATATCTGATTCTAACCTCCTTGGTCCCACTCCATCCAGCAGGAAACCTAGTTTTGGTTTCCTTCGATTTCTGCACAAACTCTCCAAGTTCACCTACTGTAAAATATTTAACCAGGTTTCGAACCAGTTGTAAACGGCAGCTCGAAATGGTAGCTACATTCAAAATATAGTACAAATTAACAAAAATTAATATTTTTTTAACCGTTACGTTTAGTCAAGGAGTTTAAATGAGGGTAGTTCATGTATCTTTCCAGCTAATGTGCGTAAGGGCGATAACGGAGAATCCAATCCAGGGTCAGTGTCACCTTGCGCTTTTCGAAACGCTGGTTTTATGTTTCAGCAGAACAATGCTCGGCCACATGTAGCCCAGAATGTTCAAGACCTCTTTCATGCACGTCAGATACCGCTTCTTCTCTGGCCTGCACGTTCGCCGGATATGTCCCCGTTCGAACATGTCTGGAATATGGTAACTAAGCGACTGGCCTGTCAAGCGCTTCCACCGTTCAGCACAAATGAACTCTGGTTTCTCATAGGAGCAGTCTAGCAGGCCGTCTCCCAGGACGACATCAAAAACATCTTCCATTCAATGCCATGCTGTGAAAAGGCTGTTATTGTTGCTCGAGGTGGCTTCACACGATACTGAATTTTGAAGAAAAAAAAAATCTTGCACAGCTCTACAAATGTTATCAGTTATCACCTGTAACATGAGGAAACTGTGATGTAGATTTCATTTGAATAGCGCGATTCTTCCTTAATGTTGCACTTTTCACGAAGAGTAGTGTACATATTATGGATTTAATGCATATCACTGATGCAAAAAAGAAGAAAGATGAGGGCAACTAAAGAAGATGTGACTTCCAAAGTGGAATATATAGAGCTATGCAAGACAGTAAGAAAAAGTATCACTGAAGACGTAAGGAAATTCAACTGTGAACTAGTAAGGAAAGCAATTGAAAACAACCAAAGCCTAAAGATAGCAAAGAGACATCTCAGTAAGGGAAGAAAACAGATTATGGCACTGAGAAAAGAAGATGGTTCCGTAACAAGAAATAGAGGCGAAATTTTGACAAGAGTGAAAGATTTCTACTCCAAATTATATGAAAGTGATGATACATGCACTCCAGACATCATGAAAGATACCAGTACCAGAGTTCCTCCAGTCCTTCCAGCAGAAGTTGCACATGCAATCAAGAACATGAAGCGGGGAAAAGCTCCAGGGGAAGATGGAATTACTGTAGACATCATAAAAGAAGCAAGTGGAGAAATCGAAACAGTACTCGCCCAAATTTTCACTCGATGCCTTAATGAAGGGAAGATTCCTGAGGATTGGAACACCGCTACAATGATCCTGCTACATAAGAAAGGTGACATTGAGGATCTCGGAAACTACAGACCTATCAGCCTCCTATCAGTAGTTTATAAAATCTTCACTAAAGTTCTTTCACACCGCTTGAAGGTAGCACTAGACATGGCTCAACCGAGAGAACAAGCTGGATTCAGGAATGGCTACAGCACAATAGATCATATCCACGTGCTGAGAGAACTAATTGAAAGAGCGAGGGAATATGAACTTCCATTGTGCATGGCTTTTATCGATTATGAAAAAGCCTTTGATTCGGTGAAACCATCAGCAGTTACCACGACTCTGAAATCCTGCGGTATTGAAGATACATATATTAATATTATTAATAACATCTATGAAAATGCAACTCCAAAGTTTCGGCTGTTTGAGAATACAGCACACAGAAAAATTGGAAAGAGTGTGAGACAAGGTGACACCATATCTACCAAGCTGTTTAATGCGACATTGGAAAATGTCTTTCAATCACTGAACTGGGAAAACAAAGGGATACAGATTAATGGAGATTATCTAACTCATCTTCGTTTTGCTGATGACGTAGTCATTTTTGCAACTACCCCATCAGAGCTGCAGAGCATGATCCAGGAATTTGCTGACAAGAGTAAAGAAGTGGGATTAAAAATGAACTTTCAGAAGACAAAACTGATGTTCAATGCTTTTACAAAAAAATGAAGATTTGTCGATTGATGGAGAAAATCTGGAGATAACAGACACGTACGTTTATCTTGGACAGCAGATATCAAGTGAGGGTCACATTGATGAAGAAATTAATCGGCGCACAAAACTTGCCTGGGGAGCTTTTGGAAGAAACAGCATAATTTTCAAGAGCAATATGCCATTATGTCTTAAAAGAAAAGTGTTTGATCAATGCATCCTTCCAGTGCTTGCGTATGGTGCAGAGACGTGGACCTTAACTAAAAGAGACATACAAAGGCTGCAGACAACTCAAAGTAGCATGGAGAGGTGCATGCTTGGTGTAACCAGGAGAAATAAGAAGAGGAACTCGTGGATCAGAAAAATGACAAGAGTGGAAGACATCATGATCAGAGTTAAATCCCTGAAATGGCAATGGGCTGGACATACTGCCAGAAGGACAGACCATCGATGGACAGCCGAAATTTTAGATTGGATTCCAAGGGACAGGAAGAGACCCAGAAGAAGACAACATGGGAGATGGGTGGATGAAATTCCAAAGTATGCAGGAGTAACATGGAGGAGACTGGCACAAGACAAACCGTTGTGGAAGAGGCTTAGAGAGACCTTCCTCCAGCAGTGGATTGATAATGGTTGACAATGATGATGATGATGATGATGATTATGATGATAGAGCTTCGTTAACGCTGTTGTTGGATTTTGGGAAATGAAAAAAGAAAAAGACAAGCATTACAATACTTACCTGTCCGAAGACCAGGGCCGGATTACAGGGGTTATAGTCTTTTGGCTCATCGTTACAAAGGTCTCAGGAGGCATGACTGGGCAAATACGCAGGCGGAAAGTGAAAAAGAACACCAAGAAGGAGACGTCTGATACCAACGAAATTTATACAGCATAATAACGGAATGCAGAGGATAACGTGATCAAAACATTATGGCAAAATACAGCTGTATCTGCTGGTAAACTGAAAAATAACATTTCCGTGTAACATGGTTAGTACGTACGAGGTTGAACCGCCATGAACTGCGTCACACTGTGCAATTCTGGCATGGAGTCTGTCGTACAGATGTTGGATGTAAGTTTGGGGTATTGAGTTCCAAGCATCCTCAACCTGGACGCGTAAATCGGGGATGGTCGTGGCTGGCCGTGGAGACCGGATAATTCGTTGTCCCATAAAATCCCACACGTGCTCAATGGCGGGCAAACCCTGTGAACGTGAAGGCATGGAAGTTATCTCACACCCTGAAGTGCATGTTGCGTTGCACGTGCCGTGTGTGGGCGTGTGTTATCTTGCTGGAAAACACCACGATGGACCGACCTTACAAATGGCACAACAACGGGCTGAATGATGTTGTTGATGTAGGAGGTGCTGTTTAAGGTACCCGGTACAAACACTAGTTGTGTACGGGAGTGATAACTGATTGCTCCCCACACCAGGAGACCAGGTGTAGGCCCTGTGTGTCGCTGGCGGATGCAAGAATGGTGGAGACGCTCCCCTGTGCGTCTGCGAACACGCATATGTTCATCGGAGGCTCCCAAGCAGAATCTGCTTTCATCGCTGAACACGACAGATCCCCATTGCGTTGTCCAGTGCAGACGTTGGCGACACCACTGCAGCCGTACCTTACGGTGGGCTGGAGTCAGAGGTACACATGCCAGAGGCACACGTGCACGTGGTCCTGCATCCAGTAGACGTTTGCGGATTGTTCGCACAGTTACCTCAGGTGCAAGGCCAGCTCGGATTTGTGTCGCAGGTGATGTTCTGCTTGACAACGCCGCTCTTCTTATACGTCGATCCGTCCGCTCATCAGTCCGTCTGTGACTCTCGGTTCCATGTCTTCTCATGTGGGAATGTTCCTCGGACCATCTACGCCACCATCGTACCACCACCGATACTTCCCTTCCAATTCGCTCCGCAATACGACGATACGACCACCCGGCCTCGCGCAGTCGGACTAGACTACCTCGCTTAAAGTCCGATAACTGCTGAAATCGTACACGTCTTCCATGTCCAGGCATTGCAACTTCTTCAGGGTCTTCGCACGTATCCGTACGCCGACCACTGATTACATTCACTTCGCCGTACACCTTAAATACCACCGACGATTATTTGCATATTATGCCGTGCTGTGGAGTAAGCGCTCACCGGTTGGTCCCGAAGTTAACATCACACCTATGTAAACTCGACCCCATTAACATATGTAAATTTCATGATTGTCCGCCAATTCCTCCTTGGTGTTCTTTTTTCACTTTCCGGCAGTGTAATAGATAGATAGAGAGATAGAGAGAGGTTCATAAAGTAGTTTCACTTTTGTCTCGTATGATTTTCACTTGGTCAGAAACAGATTTGGAAGACGAACAGATCTCAAGGCAGTGACTCGCCAAGGGTAAGGGTTTCATGTCGCCGTGTACAGCGGTGTCGGCTTTTTCACTACCATCCATACACACTTCCCAATTTGCTCTTGGAACCGTTAATAGTCAAAGTCCCCTGTGGCTTTAAATTGCGTAACAAAAAAGATGCACTAAGGAAAGTACGCAATGCTAAATCGTTAGAAAATCCGATACAAAATTTAGTAATCTAAAGCTTTTAAATCAGGTTCTTATGAGAACAATGGAAAGCAGGACTTACTAGGAAAACTCTACAGATAGCTTATTAGTTTGAAGAATGCGTTATGTATTAATCATCACACGCATAGCTTATTAGTTTGAAGAATGGGCTATGTATTAATCATCATCACTACAGTTTTCTGTTTTAACGGACTTCATAATGATTTCCCGTCATACACCGATAAATCATTACCAGCGGTGGATTTGCCACTAGGCCAACTAGGCCGTGGTCTAGGGGCCGCAGGTGTAAAGAATCAAAACAATAAATACTATTGTTTGCTTTCCTGTTATAAGAACGCATCGTGTGTCTGTTTCAAATGTAGGTCTAAGGTTTCAAAACGTTAAGTGTTGTCCCTGGATAAGCATGAACCTCTTTGTCTATGTTTACAAATATTTTTTTTATAACCTTTAATTTAATAACAAGTTAAATCAAAATATTTTTTATTTAAATATTACTTATTTAACAATAAAATTATACTACCAATTATTATATTGTTAACTTAAAGGTAAGTTAATTAGAAAATCTTATAGGAGCAAATTCAAATATGGGTGGCCGTGTGTGTGTGTGTGGGGGGGGGGGGGTTCGCAGAGAACATTTGACCTAAGGCTTCAAAAGCCTTAAATCCGGCACCGGCCATTACATTATGATCACCTACCTAATAAGCTGTTGCACCCCCTTTAGCCAGCAAAACAGCGGCCACTCGGCAAGGCATCGACTCGATGAGGTGGCGATAGGTATCCTGGGGTATCTGGTACCATAATGTCAACAGCAGGTCCTCCAGTTCCCGTACATTTCGAGGTGGTGTAGATTGAGCGCGAACCCGCTTTTCCTAGTCGAACAACAAATGTTCGATTGGATTCGTGGCAAGTGAATTTGGAGGCCAGAGCATTAACAGGAAGTCACCAACATGTTCCTTAAACCACTCTTTGATGATTCTGGAAGTCTGGCATGGCGCACTAACCTGTTGGTAATTGCAATCACCAACAGGGAACACAGTTGCCATGAATGGGTGAACTTGGTCGTCAACGATGTTCAAATACTTGACAGCCGTCAGGGATTGTGCACTTGGGATAATGGGGCCTAAGTATCTTAAGAAAACATTGTCCACAGCATAACATCGCCGCCGCCGGCCAATTTCTGCCCAACACTGCATCCAGGTGCCATAGCCTCCGTTGGTAATCGGCGTATTCGCACTCGACGGTCTACGTGAAGCTCCAGGAATCTTGATTCATCAGACCATGCCACTTTCTTCCAATCATCCACGGTCCAATCTCTATGATCTTGGGCCTATTTCGTGAGTTGCTGGCGATGACGTGCAGTAAGCATGGGGACCCGGCTGGGTCTTCGGCTACGCAAGGCTATGCGCAGAAGGCTGCGATAAACTGTGTGCTGTGACACATTGCGCTGATTACCACTGTTGTAGCTGCGGGTGATTTGTCCCACTGTTGCCTTGCGTTCGCTGTGAACAATGCGCAACAGTCTCCGCTCCCCTCTGGCACCAATGAGCTGCGAGCGACACACGGCTGGACGAGGGCTCTTCGTTTGACCACCTGTGCACCACTTTTGATACGTACTCACTACAGCGGCACGTGAACAACCCACAAGCCGCGCCATTTCCGAGATCGTAGTCCCGAGGAGCCGTGGCATCACAATTTGTCCTTCATCAAACTCCATTCGGCAGCTTTCCCCATTCTGACTCCGAAGACTCTACTAAAAGAAAGCCGGTCCTCGGGCTGTATACACTGAGTGGCTACTTTATTATGACCACATGACAGTTTTAAGCAAATGAGCTATGGCTGCACGCCATAGCTCATTTGCTTAAAACTGTCAGAGGGCGAGGCTGGTATAAAAAGGGAAAGCTTAGTGCTTGCAACATTAGTAGAACTGATTTTTGGCTGACGAGATGGGTAAAAAATGCGATTTGACGGACTTTTAACGTAGGATGATTGTAGGAGCTCGGAGCCATGGAGCGAGGATCACCGAAACCATCGCATTCGTGAAATGTTCCAGAGCAGCTGTTGTTAAAGTGTTTAAAGACTGGACTGTCAGCCAAAAAACTGGTTCTCTACGTGAAACGTGTGGTCGTCATCGACTAGTGACTGCTCAGGCGGAACGGAGAGTGTCCAGACTGGTAACAGACAACAGATGGGCAACAGTGCGGCAAATTACAGACCAATCAATGATCCCGTCAAATGATCTCTGTACGCACTGTTCGCCGTACACTGCATCGGATGGGATATGCAGCCGAAGGTCTGTTCAAACACCTTTGCTGTCTGCAGTTAACAAGAGAAAGCGTCTCCATTTCGCACAGGATCAGAAGGATTGGACAGTCGATAATTGGAAACAAATTATGTTTTCCGATGAATCACGTTTTCCGTTGCACCATGCCGATGGCCGAGTGAGAATTTGGCGAAAACAGCACGAAAGCATGACCACAAATGCATTGCTAAAACCCTTCAAGCTGGTGGAGCAACGTTATGGTTTGGGGAACGTTTTCCTGGCATGCTTTGGGCCCTTTGATTCGTGTTGATCAACGTCTGACTGGTACATCATATCTAAACATCGTTAGGGACCAAGTGCATCCTGTCATGTGGATGGTTTATCCCAATGGCGATGGCTACTTTCAACAAGATAATGCGTCCTGCCATAGTGCTCGTATTGTACAGGATTGGTTTCAGGAACATGCCGGTGAGTTTACTTTGCTTAAGTGGCCCCAACAATCTATAGATCTCAACCCCATTGAAAATTTGTGGGATGAAGTTGAACGAGCCATCAGACAGCTGGATCCACAACCCTGCAATCTCATACTCCTGGAAAGTGCTATTCATCAAGCATGGTCTTAGATCCCACAAACCACCTATCACATCTCGTGGAGTCCATGCCACGAAGAATCGACGCAGTATTGAAGGCAAAAGGTGCCCCAACGAAGTACTGTGAGGGGATGGTCATAATAAAGTGGTCACTCATTGTATATACTGCTTTGTGAACTTCACCAGTGCCACCGCTTTGTCTCCAGGCGCGCTCTAGACTGGGGGGGTCATAATGGAAAGGCTCATCGGTGTAAATTCTTTAAGGGGCCCATTCACATTTCCTAACCTAGGCGTCCACTAAGACCTTAATCCGGCCATGTGGAGGACTAAGCGTAAATAACTTTATATGGTTTCAATGAAGTCCCAGAGAATGGCCTAAAATTTTTACATGGTCATCAACTAGCTCGGAATGGAAAGTTCCATAGCGAATTTCGTGCATCGCTCTAACACAAGACCGTTGTATCAATAACTCCATGTGTCACTGACACTGTGCTCCGGCTCATGGGCTTTTTGCTGCAAGTCTAGAAAAATGTTTAGGATGTATTTAATGTTTGGGCGCGGGTTACTTGTTATATATATATATATATATATATATATATATATATATATACTACTATCTACCAACAAGTAATTGGACACCCCTGCAATCGACGATATCTGCGGTCCTGATTCACGTCACGGCCGCTGCCGTTAAATATCGTGTGGGAAACAACAACGCAACCAGTCGCATGCAAAATGCCACGCAGTTCGGAGCTCTCTGATTTCGAGAAAGGTGTAATCGTCGGGTATCACAGAAATGGCCGATCGATACGTGACATATCCAGCGAATTGAAGTACCCAAAATCGGCAGTGGCCTACGTGATTGGCAAGTGGAAGATGACAGGTGACTGTCGGAATGTGCCCCGACACGGCAGACCCACAAAACTGGGAGTTAGAGACCGACGGGTGCTGACCAGAGAAATTCGGAAGAACCGCACCAAATTGATAGGTCACATCCGCGAGGAGTTTCAACAGGCATCCGGGAGTGTTCTTTCCATGAATACCATCCGTAAGGAAGCCCAATCTGCTCGGTTATCATAGACGTGCTGCCGACCACAAGCCTTTGATCACCAATTCCAATAACGCTGCTCGGGTAACGTGGTGCAAAGAACGTCGACAGTGGACCGTTGAACAGTGGAAACAGGTTCTCTGGAGCGACGAATCAAGGTTCACCCTCTACCGTTCGGATGGCAGGGTCTGGATTTGGCGTCTGCCTAGATAACGCCTCCTGCCGGAATGTATTGTGCCAACTGGGAAGTTCAGCGGTGGTGGAATTATGTTATGGGGGTGTTTCTCCTGGTATGGCACAGGACCCTTGGTCGCAATTCCTAGTAGACTCAACGCCGAGATATACTGCACCATTTTGGATGACCATGCGCTTCCTACGTTATGGCGGTTTTACGGGGTGAACCCATGTTACTTTCAGGATGACAATGCCACCTGTCATGTTGCGAGGTCCACCATGGCTAGGTATGGTGACAATGGGGTTAATCAAAAGAACTGGCCTGCGTAGAGCCTGGACGTTAACCCTATCGAGCCACTCTGGGACGAATTGGAGCGTCTACTTAAGGGGTGCCCCCACCGTCCGAAATCGGTGAAGGAACTGACCTGTCTTTTCCAAGCCTAGTAGAAGAAAATACCGCTAGCCGTCGTACAACGTCTATTTGAGAGTATGCCCCGGAGGGTCGCAGCTGTAATCGCCGCTCGTGGAGGCTCCAGAAACAATTGAAGGTGAATAAACTTCGTTTTCCTTTGTTATCACAAGTGTCCAATTACTTGTTGGTAGATAGTGTGTGTATATATATATATATATATATATATATATATATATATATATATACTGTATGTATCATCATGGAAGACCTCACATATTTAGGAAAGGTACGAGGGTCGTTACAGTCGCTTTGGTGGAATTTCAATCCTGAGTTTAAGGGTTAAGATTGGAACATGGCCGTTGATCCGCGTGCACTTAAGGCGTTGATATCGCTTTAGGGTATGCATACAAAGAAAAAAACCGGTGAACGCGAATTCCAGGTAGGAAAAGGGATACTGTATTTTAACAATTTTGTACTGTTCTTCGGTCAAAGCGTTTCCCCATTCCTGCTGTTGAAGTACGTAAAGGTAAATCTTAAAAGATTTTGATCTTTTTTGCATTTCTTTGAAATTCATCACAAACATGGATCTGATCAGAAATGTTTCCGTAACAGAATAACACACAGGAAGAAATGTAGGTACACAAGAAATATTTGTGGCATTTTTTCATATCTCTAAGTCGTTTTTGCGATATTTAAGATTTCAGCATTACTAAAATAGAAAAACGGAAACTTCGGAAAGAAATTTCGAAAAGCGTTTATAACAGATATTGTTGTAAAAGATTTGGCTGAAAATACATACGCGAAAGCGTTGTCATAGTGAATTCTCGGAATGCATAGTAATTTATTTCTACCGTAAGGTTGAAATTTTTGCGGCGTTATGCTTCCGTGCTTTGTGAATTTTCAGGAAAAGTTGTCTTCGGATGGTACAAGTCTGTTTTTCCTGCCTTGGTTTAAATTCATTCAACATTCCTGAGAGAAGGCTTATTTCAGAATCTTTATATATTTTCTTCTAGAGACGATGTAAAGTGACGTAAAGGAAGTGCTTGGAAGGTGCATGTGTTTCGATACAATTTTATTCTTTACTGTACGGAAATGCTTTTTCGGATGCTGCGATATATATCAGTGCAAAAAAAAAATCCGAATAGTATCTGTAAAATCCAAGGTACCTTATTTACAGATGTGAAAATGTAATTCCCTTTGCAGTAAGCTCCTTTGGCACATAACAGTGTATTTCCCCAGTTTCATTTTCTTTCTTTTTCTTCGCGTCTTACGGTCGCAGACCATCCCATTGTGCAGTAAGCCTGCTACAGCTAACCGTTTCCTTCTCTATGAGGTTATTAGGACGAGGTAGGTGCAACTGGAATGGCCAATGTTGAGAGAAGGAAACAAGTTAGTAAAATCATGCAATGCATTGATTATGATACGCTTTCCAACATACCAGAAATTATTACTCAAGTTATGTGGATAATGGCTGTGGAATAAATCTCGCTCCTGTGTCCTGACCTTTGACCCTATTTTGATGATATTCAACAGAACCGGTTCGCTATACCTCCGGAACAACATGATAAAGTTTTGTTGCAATAGAAGCAGTTTTATGCAAGTTATGAGAATAATGGCTGTGGAATAAATATAGCTTTTGTGCAATGACCTTTGACCCCATTTCGTTGATATTCAACAGAACCGGTTCAGTGTACCTCCGGAACAACATGATGAAGTTTTATTGCAATCCAAGCATTTTAGGTAAGTTATGATGCACAAGGGCAATGGACTATATCCCGCTGGTATGCCCTGCCGGACCTTTGACCCCATTTCGCCTATTTTCAATAGGGTTCGTGCCCAGGTGGTTCCCTACCACATACTAAAATTTCATCGAAATCGAACCATATTTACGCATGTTATGTCGCATAAAGACAATGGAAAGGATCCCGCTTTAATGTCCTGACCTTTGACCCCATTTCGCCCATTTTCAATTGGGTTCGTCCCCATGTGGTTCCTTACCACATACTAAAGCTTCATCGAAATTGAACCAATTTTACGCAAGTTATGACGCATAAGGGCAATGGAATAAATCCCGCTCTTATGCCCTGCCTGACCTTTGACCCAATTTCACCCATTTTCAATAGGGTTCGTGCCCAGGTGGTTCCCTACCACATACTAAAATTTCATCGAAATCTAACCATTTTTACGCAAGTTATGACTCATAAAGGCAATGGAATGGATCCAGCTCCTATGTCCTGGCCTTTGACCCTATTTCACCCATTTTCAATAGGGTTTGTCCCCATGTGATCCCCTACCACATACTAAAATTTCGTCGAAATCGAACCATTTTCACGTGAGTTATCGTGCGGACGGACGGACGGGCAAAACTGGGGCATATACGCTTCTTCAACCTACGGTTGGAAAGCGTAAAAAAGAAGATTCGCTATCAATTTGGTCCCTGAGATTTGAATAGAGGCCACCGGTACGATTGATTAGAAGCCCACATTCTAAAGCACTCGATCGGTAGTTGGACATCCAACCAATACAGCCATTTGATCCGGAATCATTCATCGAAGTCTGTTTCTAGAACCACCAGGCCGTCCTGGAGCCTAGTGATCCGAGATGCTCGTTTTTGACTGGTCATCCAAGAGGGCTGGGTTCGAATCCCAGGTGAGACATAGGTGGTGCACACCTATGAGCCATTACATTATGACCAAATATCTAATAATCTGTAGGACCTCTTTTGGCCAGTAAAACAGCGGCCGCTCAGCAAGGCATCGATTCGATGAGGTGGCGCTAGGTATCGTGAGGTATCTGGTACCATAATGTCAACAGCAGGTCCTCCAGTTTCCATACGTTTCTGAGTGGTGGTGGTTTGGCGCGAACGCGCGTTTCCAAGTCGAAACACAAATACTCGATTGGGTTCATGTCAGGCGAATTTGGAGGCCAAAGCATTAACAGAAAGTCGCCAGCATGTTCCTCGGACCACTCCTTGACGATTCTGGCAGTGTGGCATGGTACGTTATCCTATTGGTAATGGCCGTCACCAGCAGCGAACACAGTTGCCACGAATGGGTCAACTTGGCCCACAATGATGTTCAGATACCTGACAGCTGTCAGGGATTGTGCTATTGGGATAATGGGGCCTAAAGTGTCCCAAGAAAGCATCGTCCACAGCACAACACCGACGCCGTCAGACTGTTTCCGCCCAACACTGCATCCAGATGCCGTAACCTCCGTTGGTAAATCAGCGTATCCGCGCTCGGCCGTCTACGTGATGCACCGGGAATCTTGATTCCTCAGACCGGACCACTTTCTTCCAATCATCCACGGTCCAATTTCGATGACCTTGGGCACATTTCTTGCGTTGTTCGCGATCAATGCAGTGAGCATGGGTACCCGGCTGCATCTTCGGCTGCGCAGGCCCATGCGCAGAAGGCTGCGATAAGCTGTGTGATGTGACACATTGCCTTGATCACCACTCTTGTAGCTGCCGGTGATTTGTCGTACTGTGGCCCTGCGGTCGCTGTGAACAATGCGCGACAGTCTCCGCTCCCCCTCTGGCATAAATGAGCTGCGGACGACACACGGCTAGACGGCAGTTCATCGTTTGAACATCTGTGCACACCCTTTTGATACGCAATCACTACAGCTGCACGTAAACAACCCACAAGCCACGCCGTTTCTGAGTTCGTAGCTTCGAAGAGCCGTCCCATCACAATTTGCCCTTTATCAAACTCCGATAAATCGACAGCTTTTCCTATTCTGAATCCGAACACTCTACTAAGCTAAAGCCGGTCCTCGGGTTCCACCGCTCGGTCTCCAGGCGCGCTCATTTTTCTAGGCTGGAAGTGCTCATAATGTAATGGCTGATCGGGGTATATCTGACTCTCTTCCTTTCCTACAACCATTAACTCAAAATGAGGGGCGAGTGACTGCTTATATCCCTAACAAGGAAATTACGCTACTTTGCCGGTTCAAAATTGAGTGCAACTTAGTTAAAACATCATAAATGGGGTAGAACGAACCTATGTGAGAGGTGGTACACATACCGGCCATTGAGCTAATAACTCAAAATAGTATAACTATAGTAATGATCCGAATTTCTTGGCGTAGAATAGAAATAAAATTTTCCAAGCTTTCACACATCAACCAGATGGCTTTTACAAGGAATTTAGACAACTAACTGCAAACTGGATAAAAGAACATTTCAACAATTTGAACGAGGTGACTTGACTGGACAATAAATGAATAGGCGCAAATGTGATCACTCGAAGAAACGAGTTCACGTTGGTTGGGCACGCGGTACCGTGGAAGAAAACGCAGCATTACTTGAAGAATTGATTCCAAATACGCGGCAGCTCCAGAGATACGCTATCATTGCAAGCCTCGCTGCTGGTCAAGATTTCCAAGATTTCGCGAATGGCAGTAGATTTGGGTGTGGAGTATGAAGCTAATTTCTTTATATCACTCCACATAGGATCAGCGGACTTGAACTTGACTTCTCTTGATAGGGCAGTGGTTATTTTTCCGTCTTTTGTATCCCTTTTATGTTCGCTTATTCGAATTCCAAACAAACGTTTGGTCATTCCGATGTAGTATCGCCTGGAGCCTTCCGGATGTTGTAGTGGGATGGTATAAACACCTGATACGTTGAGAAGAGGAGGCTTGCCAATATTTCTCTTAAACATAATACACTGCCGGACAATTGCTAAGGACGGATGACAATAGCAACGATAGCAACCATAAAATGGAAGGCAGGAAAATGTGGAAATTAGCATAAGTGCGGGATACAGTAAGACGTGTTGTGCGTATGCAAATTTTGGATTGTCGAACTTGTTCGTGACGTCATAGCGCTGATAAAAGATATAAAGGATTTGACGGGTATTGACCGTTGTTGTTCAAACGCAAAGTTGAAAGGGAAAGAATCAATTGACGAACTTGCAATTTTCAGTATGTCTTCCCGACATCACCTAGATGATTTTACGCGTGGCCGTATTATTGGCAAGATTGAAGAAGGGCGAAAAATAACAGATGTTGCCAGGGAGTTCGACGTCAGCCACAGTGTTGTTTCAAGGCTTTGGAAATCATTTCAAACAAATGGAGAGTGTAGCAAACGTCACGAGGGAGGTCGTGTTCGCAGTACGACACCTGCAGAAGATCGGTACATAGTGCTATCAACAAAAAGACACCGGTGCAGCACAGCTAGTGAGGTAGCAAATCAGTTTATGGCTGCTACTGGCAAGCGGATCTCCCGAGAAACTGTCGCCAGACGTTTGCATGAAGGAGGACTATACGCCCGCCGTCCTGTTGTGTGCATCCCATTGTCCAGACGTCACCGTACCGCCCGTTTGCAATGGTGCCATCAACATCGCAATTGGACTGATAACGACTGGTCTGCTGTCCTCTTCTCAGATCAGAGTAGATACAGTCTATCGTCTGATTGTCGACGACAACTGATCTGGCGTGATAGTGGTACTGCATATTGTCCAGCAAACATACAGGAAAGGGACCGATATCCGACATGTAGTGTCATGGTATGGGCTGGCATCATGATCAATGGCCGTACGTCCCTCTATGGACTTCCAACTGGGACTATGACTGGCCGACGATACAATAATGATGTTCTGCATTCTCATGTTTGCATGTTGCGTGGTGCTGTCGGTGATAGATTCATTTTCATAGACGACAACGCAACATGTCATCGAACAGTCGCTGTCCAGGAGTGTCTTGAGAGCGAGGATATTCAACGCCCTCGTATGGCCAGCACGTTCTCCAGATCTGAATCCCATTGAAAATGTGTCAGATGCTTTGGGGAGGAGTCTTGCTGGTCGCCAATGCCCTGCAATAAACAAGGACACCCTCATCCGTGCACTGACAGAGGAATGTTATAAATTACCCCAACAGCTGCTTGATAATGTTGTGCAAAGCATGACACGACGTGTGGAACCTTGCATCGCCCTCCATGGTGGCCATATCCCGTATTGACATCTTACGTCGGAACGCCTGTGGACGGTAATTGCTTTTTTTTTTCACGTTTACGTATTCTGCACAAAATGGCCTGTTTGTCCCTTGAACACGTTCTAAAGCCTTCTGGATTTCAGAGCACAATAAATTGTCTTTCTTGTAATGTCCTGGCATTCTGACATTATTTTATTTCACTTGGCATCCAAGCACCCTTACTTTTTTATGCGCTATATAGCCGTTTATGATCCGTCCTTAGCAATTGTCCAGCAGTGTATTTCTTAGAGCTAGTAACTTTTTTCAGAACCGGTTTAGACCTCTTTTAGTCGGAATTACAGCATGTATGCAGTTTGGCATAGATTCCACAAGGGGCTGCAGCGCATCTACGTCACAACATACCAGGCGTTACCATTCTTTTAGCTGATTCAGATTTAAGGGTGTCTTTGAATGAGTGTAAGAGGAATTGTATCGCATATCTGCAATGTAAATTCTTTTGTACACATTTTCTCGAAGACTATTATTACTTTGTAGTGTTTGAAATTTTGAGCACAAATAAAAACGACCTATAGCTAATATGAGCCACAGTTATTATTCCGAAAAAATTGTTAGAATTTTTTCTTAAAATTCAATTTATCTGACTCGAAAGTATTCCAATTTGGGCGCTAGATGGCGCGATGAGTTATCTTAGCAGTGTTTCTGTGTGGAAAAAAAGAAAACTCTTATTTCTGTCTGATATTTTTAAATTATCTGTGCCAAATAGAAATAATTGAATGGGGCCAAAAGTGAGACTGGAATCTTGTCTCCCATAAATCCTCTTAAATCCTACAGTACTTTCATTTTTTGAAGACAAAATGAGTACATAAGCAGAGAAGCCCTAAATTTGAGCTATAGGAACTCTGCCTACTTACTAAGCTCCACCCCAAACAAAGTTATTGGTTAAAACGTAACAGCGCGTATTTTGTCTTTCCATTGTAGAACCAACGAGAGACCGCTTCCATTCCGAATATGGCGAGGTCTGCAGTGATTCGGTGACGCCAACTTCTGGGACAGTTCGTCAAGACGTAAAAGCCACGCCCAAGGAGTGATTTTTTGCTCCATGTATCGCAGAAGAAGAACCCTAACACTCATTCAAAAACAGTCTTAACGGGAGCAGATTTTTCTCTCTGCTCTTTTTTTCTTTTTTTTTTTTTAGCATATCTTATACATTCTCAATGGAGTTCGGATCCGGGCTTTGTGGGGGCAAGAAAAGATGGTGAAAGTAGCTGTCATGCTCGCTGAACCACTACTGAATACATCTTGAGCGATGGACCGCAGCATCGTCGTCCAAGAAACAGCCACCACCTGCTGCTGGATTGACAGTCAATATTGCAAGGTGGACTTGGTCGGCCATAGTGTGCAGATAATCCTTGGAGGACAAATGATCAAATGATCATATGTAGAGCATTTTAGGAAGGGAGTGTCTGACTCCAGGTCTTAAACAACCCTTAGAAATAGGAAGCTAGGAGATTTGGGCTAGAGTGCCCGATAAGAGAGGTAGAAAGGGGAGGAAGACGCCCTTATTTATTACCGAGGAGGGGCAGTACCCGGGGTCCGACGGCTCAACGTGCCCATCCGACGCACGGCGGACATTTAGTGGATCGAGCGTTCGTACCTGCTGGGATCGTACCTGAGGTCCCTTCTGTGGCAGTCACGGACGCTGCCCACTAGGCCACCCGCGGCCCATTCTTGGAGGACACCCAACCTTCCAGCAATATCAAAGGACCCGTTCCGTACCAACAGAACACGCCCCACGCCATGACACCACCTCCATAACCTTGAGTTGTGTTTAGAAGGAAAGCTGAGTGCCTTGCTTCAAGTGGATCCCACCAAACTGTCAGCCTACCGTCGGTACAGAACAAGTTGTACCACCACTCGTCAGACCACATCACATTTCTCCACTCTTCCAGTGTCCTGTTACGGTGTTCCTGATACCACTGTAGACCAACGATAGGTTCGGTTCTTCGCAGAAATCCCTGGTTTCCGTATGGGCATGCGACTGCCAATACCGATCCTCTTCAATTCCCTGCGCATAGTTCGCTGAGATGTGGATCGCGAACAGCATTCATTGAATGATTCGGTCAATTGCTATACACAGGAAATCCTGTTTCTCCGTACGAGCATTCTCGGACGACGGCGATCTCATTCCTGACAGTTTGTCGTCATGTCACAGCAGTTATGCCACTTAGACAAGCAGTGTGGGTCATTTTCCACTGATAAAAACCCGGTATATGTCACCCTTTGAGGAACCAGTCAGCTCTGCTGTTTTCAAAATCGTCGCTCCAACCAGACTGGCACCCAAAATAAGCCCGAACTCCTAAATCCTTAGCTTCTGCCATTGTGGTCAACATTACTGACTAGCAGCAGTTTTAAATAGTTGCCTAGATATCGTGGTGACGCATGTGGCCACATATTTTGCATATACGCTACGTAAATGACGCTTCCTTACATCTGCGTAGAGGTTTCTTATTCAGTGGCCGGTGTCTGTATTTCGCAAGTCTTTCGAAGGGAGATAATTCAGACTGAAAATATCACGGTATCTCGTGGAAGATAAGCAGCTGTGTAAGCAACTACGCAGTTGCTTACGGAGCATGCTTAGGAGATTACACCCGGAACATTGTTTCGTTGACGTCAATCACTTGTTTGCATTCAGCTTTCTCATGGAAACTCACTAAAGCACTTGAACGCGCAAAATGGAAAATGCGAAAACAGCTTCAAGTAAAATTTTAATAGCTGAGTATGCATATATTCACATGGTATAACACGAACGGTGTGTTCGCGAGTCTTTCCCTTAATTTACACGCTTTTTGATTTAACTATGCCTGTTCTGTGATTAGGCATACTCTTAGCATAACACACAGAGGGACGACGGATTCATCATTCGTCGCGAAAGAGTTGTGCATAAGTTTCCGCATTAGTTTCGAGTTTTTCGTTATCCTAGGATGAACATAAAAAGTGTGGTAAAGGATTTTGAGATGTTCTTCTCTTACAATGGTGCTTTGAAGACAATTTTCGTTGTCGCGCCTGTAGAAGTAATAGATGACTCTTGACATATAACACTTTAGTGCGCTACGGAGATATTGCGATACCGATGGTGCGGGAGAATATTTCTAGAACTCTTTGAGTTATCTTTTCTGAAGTCTGGAACTCGTGTTGTAAATCTCTGTATGAAAAAGAAAGTGCTAAACGCCTTACGATAAAAAGTTGTCACACGAGAAATTCACACACTGGAGTTGCGAAGGTCTGTCAAAAGTGTGCCAAACCGGGACACGAGGATGTCGCTTGTTTTTCATCCCGGAGTCATGTCGGAATTGCTATGAAAGAATATGCTCATCGAAAGACGAGGAGCCAGATTCTGTGTCTGATCAGCATGAAATGTTGCGTATTTCGGTACTCGACCGTACGGGCAGACAATGTGTGCATGTACACTAGTGTGCAAAAATTAAGGACGAAGAGGAGAAATTAGCATAACAGCGGAACGAGTAGGCAGAACGGACCGAAAGACCACTCAGGAGATAGACTAGGGTCCGGTACGGTAGAGCATGCGCATATATGCAGCATGACGGCGGGGGGTCGGAAGGGTATAAAGCACACGGGTGGTGTACGCTCAGCAATTCGGTGAAAGCTATTGCACGGTGCACATCGGTTTTCACGACGTCGAGTTGCTGCCACCGTGTGATATGGCCAACGGGCAATCCAGTAGACGGCATCTGAATGACTTTACCCGAAGTCGCGTCATTGGGAAGTTGGAAGAAGGTCGAAGTGTGACTATTGTGGCCGAGGAGTTCGGGACAGGATCGCTCGCAGCATCGTTTCACGAGCTTGGAGACCATTTTAAACGACAGGAGCAGCTGTCCTAGAGTTTAGCAGTGGTCGTCCACGAGCAACCACGGCGGCAGACGACTGGTATATTGTCCTACAGGCGAGAAGAGACAGACGGCCAGACAGCGGGAGAAATCGCAAGGCACATGCAACAGACAACTGCACGTCCGTTATCGCGTTTTACCGTGGCCAGGAGGCTGCACAAAGGTGGTCTATTTGCACGACGACCATTACGGTGTGTGCCATTAACGCCTGCTCATCGGAGATGGCGGTTTCTGTGGTGCCAGGAACACAAGAACTGGACACATCAGCAATGGGATCGAGTTCTCTTTACGGATGAGAGCCGATTTAGTCTGACGAGCGATTCTGGATGTATATACACATCTGGAGAGAGCAGGGAACACGCAATCACACCTCCAACATCATCGAAAGGGACCGGTTTGGCGGTGGCGGAGTTCTCGTTTGGGGCGGTATCATGCTTGGTAGCCGTACTGACCTCCACATCTTCCAAGGAGGTTCAGTCACTGGTGTCCGCTATTGTACCGAGATTCTCCTGACCCACGTGCGTCTGTTTAGAGGTGCTGTGGGTCCTGAGTTCCTCTTCATGGACGACAACGCTACACCTCATCGTACAGTGGCTGTCGCAGAGCTGTTGGAGAGTGAAGATATTTCCCGCATGGATTGGCCCGCAAGGTCCCCGGACATAAATACAATCGAACAAGTGTGGGGCCTTCTCGGCAGACGCTTGGCAGCACGTCACCAGCCGCCAGCAACGATTCCGCAGCAGCGATTGGCGCTACAAGAGGAATTGGCCGCGATGCCTCAACAGCTCTTTGACAACCTCGTCCTCAGCATGGATAGACGTTGTAAGTCCTGCAACGCAGTCAGGGGTGATCATATCCCTTATACTAAAGACTGGATTTTTCATGGCAGCCGCCTGTCACATGAATGTTTCTGTCTTCTGTCCAGTTGTGCTTTTCAAAAAGTTCCTTTGTATCCTTTGGATTCCTTGTTTGGACGGTTTTGCTCACTTGTCCCATATTCTTACATCTTGGGGATCTTATGGTATGATTTGAGTCCATGTGGAGCACTTCTGCACGACGTTACATTCGAAAAACCGTCTCGTCCTTAATTTTTGCCCGCCAGTGTATTACGGAATCAGTTCGTGTGTCTACTAAAAGAAAAATGATTAAGAAGCGTGAAGATGAGAAATATTCTGAAACTGTAAGAAATAAGTGCTGTGAATTCACGGAAAATTTCTGAAAATAACGTGCAGCAAAGTTACTGGTAGGTGTCAGTCTTTTTCAGATACACTGCCGGACATTTGCTAAGGATGGATGACAATAGCAACGATAGCAACCATAAAATGGAAGGCAGGAAAATGTGGAAATTAGCATAAGTGCGGGATACAATAAGACGTGCTGTGCGTATGCAAATTTTGGATTGCCGAACTTGTTCGTGACATCATGGCGCTGATAAGAGATATAAAAGACTTGACGCGTATTGACCGTTGTTGTTCAAACGCAAAGTTGAAAGGGAAAGAATCAATTGACGAACTTGCAATTTTCAGTATGTATTCCCGACATCACCTAGATGATTTTACGCGTGGCCGTATTATTGGCAAGATTGAAGAAGGGCGAAAAATAACAGATGTTGCCAGGGAGTTCGACGTCAGCCACAGTGTTGTTTCAAGGCTTTGGAAATCATTTCAAACAAATGGAGAGTGTAGCAAACGTCACGGGGGAGGTCGTGTTCGCAGTACGACAGACACCAGCAGAAATCGGTACATAGTGCTATCAACAAAAAGACACCGGCGCAGCACAGCTAGTGAGGTATGCAAATCAGTTTATGGCTGCTACTGGCAAGCGGATCTCCCGAAAAACTGTCGCCAGACGTTTGCATGAAGGAGGACTATACGCCCGCCGTCCTGTTGTGTGCATCCCATTGTCCAGACGTCACCGTACCGCTCGTTTGCAATGGTGCCATCAACATTGCAATTGGACTGATAACGACTGGTCTGTTGTCCTCTTCTCAGATGAGAGTAGATACAGTCTATCGTCTGATTGTCGACGACAACTTATCTGGCGTGATAGTGGTACTGCATATTGTCTAGCAAACATACAGGAAAGGGACCGATATCCGACATGTAGTGTCATGGTATGGGCTGGCATCATGATCAATGGTCGTACGTCCCTCTATGTGCTTCCAACTGGGACTATGACTCGTCAACGATACATTAGTGATGTTCTGCTACCTCATGTTCGCATGTTCCGTGGTGCTGTCGGTGATAGATTCATTTTCATGGACGACAACGCAACATGTCATCGAACAGTCGCTGTCCAGGAGTGTCTTGAGAGCGAGGATATTCAACGCCTCGTATGGCCAGCACGTTCTCCAGATCTGAATCCCATTGAAAATGTGTGGGATGCTTTGGGAAGGGGTTTTGCTGGTCGGCAGTGCCCTCCAATAAACAAGGACACCCTCATCCGTGCACTGACAGAGGAATGGGATAAATTACCCCAACAGCTGCTTGATAATGTTGTGCAAAGCATGACACGACGTGTGGAATCTTGCATCGCCCTCCATGGTGGCCGTATCCCGTATTGACATCTTACGCCGGAACGCGTGCGGACGGTAATTGCATTTTTTTCAGGTTTACGTATTCTGCACAAAATGGCCTGTTTGTCCCTTGAACACGTTCCAAAGCCTTCTGGATTTCAGAGCACAATAAATTGTCTTTCTTGTAATGTCCTGGCATTCTGTCATTATTTTATTTCACTTGGCATCCAACCACACTTACTTTTTTATGCGCTGTATAGCCGTTTATGATCCGTCCTTAGCAATTGTCCAGCAGTGTATTTCCGTTATTGAAAGTGTCCGTTTATTTTAACTTTCATACTTCCACAGATTCCGTTTATTTCAGAAAAATTCGTTTCACGTTTTTACGTATTTAAACTAAAATTTCGCAAAAATAAAAGAACCTGCACTTTTCAGAGCATACATCAGACAATCCTTGTGCATCAGTCAGGACCAAACTCCCGTTGTTCGGGTTGGTTCAACAGATAAAGCGCGCCTTTAACCACTCAGCCAGAAACACCCAGGGACTTAACTCACGTTCATTGTAAAACAAATTGCGCAACGATGAAAAAAAATTAATTTATCAATGCGAGTGATTTAGTCATTTTATTTTCTGCTGGAGCTTATTATTTTTCTGAATAGGTTTGTAATATTTTTTTTTTTTCTGTAGGAGGACTTTTCACAAATTAAGCATTTTTCATCGTGATTTTTCGAAGCAACAATATGTTTTGGAACTTGATCGTTTTAAACTGACAATGACTTTCAATTACTTTTAAAGAAAAAGGTGAAATGGACTTTTTTTTTACAGTATTATTTCACAAAACAATAGCTTTCATAGCTTTTATTTCAAGGGGGACTGATAATATAGACATCGTATAATCGCCTGTACAATAAGTTAAGTACACGGTTTCTGCCTGAAACACAACATGGAGTAAATAGCTGGTGCACAAAATGGGGCAGAGGAAAATAAATATTCTCTGCCACACAATAAACAAAATTCATGCGATATGCTATCCACAATATCCGATCTCGCTATAGAACTTCAAAATCAAATACTTCGACAGACTATTGAAATTTAACAATTAATCAAACTTCCAAGTATTCCTCTGAATCTCTCTTATTACCGGAATGTTTTCGTCATATGAATACGGAAAAAGTGAAAACGGAGTTTTTTGCGTTAATATAATAAAAGAAATGAGGAAACGTTTCTGAAAATTCAGAATTCTCCGTTAACACATCCCTAAAATAGTAATTTACCGTCAATATAAGAAAGGTATTGCGGCCCCCCAGTGGCGCAATGGTCTAAGCGATGGCCTCTGATCATTCGTCCGAAAGGGGTCCGAGTTCGAATCTCGTGAGGCATGGATGTTGTGTTTGTCTTACGGCACTGGCTCCCTCCTTTCCTTGGAACCAGTCACCCTAAATTAGGGACGGGCGACTGCTTATACACTGAGTGGTCACTTTATTATGACCATCTGAAAGTTTTAAGCAAATGAGCTGTGGCTGCACGCCGTTGCCGCCAGAGGGCGAGGATAGTATAAAAAGGGAAAGCTGAGTGCTTGCGACAGTAGTAGAAGTGAATTTTGGGTGACGAGATGGGTAAAAAATGCGATTTGACGGACTTTCAACGTGGGATGATTGTAGGAGCTCGGAGCCATGGAGCGAGTATCACCGAAACCGCCGCATTCGTGAAATGTTCCAGAGCAGCTGTTGTTAAAGTGTTTAAAGACTGGACTGTCAGCCAAAAAACTGGGTCTCTACGTGCAACGCGTGGTCGTCATCGGCTAGTGACTGCTCGGGCGGAACGCAGAGTGTCCAGACTGGTAACAGACAACAGAAGAGCAACAGTGCAGCAAATTACAGACCATCTTAATCAAGGATTCCCTCAAATGATCTCTCCACGCACTGTTCGGCGTACACTGCATCGTATGGGATATGGCAGCCGAAGGCCTGTTCGAACACCTTTGCTGTCTGCAGTTAGCAAAAGAAAGCGTCTCCATTTCGCACAGGATCAGAAGGATTGGACAGTCGATAATTGGAAACAAATTATGTTTTCCGATGAATCACGTTTTCCGTTGCACCATGCCAATGGCTGAGTGAGAATTTGGCGGAAAAAGCACGAAAGCATGGACCCCAAATGTATTGCTACAACCCTTCAAGCTGGTGGAGGCAACGTTATGGTTTGGGGAATGTTTTCGTGGCATGCTTTGGGCCCTTTAATTCGTGTTGATCAACGTCTGAATGGCACATCATATCTAAACATCGTTGCGGACCAAGTGCATCCTGTCATGTGGATGGTTTATCCCAATGGCGATGGCTACTTTCAACAAGATAATGCGTCCTGCCATAGTGCTCGTATTGTACAGGATTGGTTTCAGGAACATGCTAATGAGTTTATTTTGCTTAGGTGGCCCTTACAATCTCCAGATCTCAACCCCATTCAGAATTTGTGGGATGAAGTTGAACGAGCCATCAGACAGCTGGATCCACAACCCTGCAACCTGACACTCCTGAAAAGTGCTATTCATCAAGCATGGTCTCAGATTCCACAAAACACCTATCAACATCTCGTGGAGTCCATGAAACGAAAAATCGACGCAGTATTTAAGGCAAAAGGTGGCCCAACCAAGTGCTGGGGGTGGTCGTAATAATGTGGCCACTCAGTGTATACATCCAATCAAATAAAAAAAAAAAAAAAAAGGTATTGCCGAAAGGTTTCTGAAAAATCAGAGTTTTCGCGTGGTAAGAAAAATCCCTGAAATTCAGGTTTCTTTCCATCATTTCACAGAAAAGGTTGTGTCAGAAATATGCTTCGTTAATTCACGAAAGGAATGATGGAAAGTGGCCCGTGAATTTCAGAAACATTTTTACAGGGAAAAAAAGAAAATAAGGCAATTAGTGTATGTCACGTGGTATATCTGAATTGGCGACTGACTCTTCTTCCGCGTAGAGCTGATATGGGTTCCGAAAAACCGTTTGTTAAAATTCTGACGGTTAGCCGTAACCGTTTGTTAAATTAAGCGTCTGAATGGGAAGTATAAAGACTAATATTAGTCAGTTTATTGCTGAGAGTTTCTCTTGACTTTTACTGTTTTTATTTCTTACAATCTTTCCCCACGTCAGATAAGTTATTAGCAATCTACAACAAGAAGACCCACAAGCAAACAGCTAATGAAAGGAAGGAGGCTATTTCACACTTTTGTTCCTCGTTATCGCCTACAGTCCCTGGAGGAACTCGCAGAAAGGAGGACTTCTGAGTTCGCAACCAGAGCGGTCCCTCCGCGAGGCTGCAGGGAAGAAGGGGAGACGTGGAAACTGCTGGTGAAGAAGAGAAAAGGAATCTCAAGATTTCTTCAGGAAACTGTCGAGAGCTCGAAATGCATTTTAACTCAGAAATCTCGTGGTGTCGCCTGCGTTCAAAGCTGCGAGGGAGCTAATCTGGAGCTAAGTACCTTATGATGCTAATCTAATCTGGGACAAAGTGCCCTCTGTTGGGGTGTCTGATGAAAATTTCATTAAAAATTTGCATTATATACAGGTTGAACCTGACTCAAGCGCAACGTCAAAAGGAAATCCACAAGATACGGCCCCTAACCTCCTGTGTTTGTTAGAGCGCGCGCGTGAATGTGTGTGTGTGTGTGCGTACTGTGTTTCTATTGTTTGCCGCTACAACATGTGTGTAAATTTATAGACTGAAATACAGAATGTCACCAAGTATTCCTAAAAATAAATTCTAATCTTATGGACCCTATGTAAACGCATTTAATAGCCCGAGACTTAGACATGAGGAGCCCTTAGTCCCACATGTAAATCTAGGCTCTTATATTTTACGAAACCACATAGAGCAGCATGCTTTTGTTCGTCACAATGCACCTTGAAAAAATTTGGGGGTTCCCTGAAAATAGGGGCCCAGGCTTGGGCTCCGTAGGCTCTTGCATAATTAACCCGTGTCTACAGCTTAAACTAAACTTAAATAAAAAAGATTCAGTTTGCATGACAAAACGTGTAATCTTTAGGAACCGAAATTAATATATGTCGCGTATTGTAACCCTTATCTTCTATTGCCATCATTCATGTTGATGGTCATGAGAGCCAGTTGTTTTATACATGGCAGAGTCAAATAAAAAACTTAAATAATTTGTTTCACACAATTTATTGAGCACAACTGGTACACACTTGTATCATATTTCAATGTAATCTCTATTTCGTGCAATACAAGTTCTCCAGCGTTTAGGATGTCCAATCGGATGCCAAAAATCACGGTGATCGGATGTATCATTTTGTAGCCACGCCCGAACAACTATTTATCCCGAGTCTCGTATAGAAAGCGGATTTTTTCAATCATTATTAAAATTGGTCAGTTTTTTAATGGTCATTATTTTTATACGGCATGACCAATCACCATGATACCAACCCTATGTCACTCATCATGTCCTTCGCTTTCTCTGTGGCAAGTGTCACCGCGATCGGCTGAAGATCTTTGGAGGAGATAGGCAACAAACGACCCCTTCTCAAAACCCGGAAAAAACCCTAAAAATGCAACTTTTGGGACGATTATTCCTCAATGACACGGAAGTTCGGGAATCAGAAGTCGTCAAAACCTGACCACAGAAGACGTCCAATCGCATGCAAAAAATCACGGTGATCGGATGTGTCATCTCGTGCCTATGTCCGAACAACTAATTGTCTCGAGTCTCGTAAAGAGAGATCCGCTCGGCCTTTGGCCTCGCTTCGCTCAATAACCACGCAGACGACTAACTGAATTAAGGAAGTATCTATGACAACAGTTATTAGCCGTGGCAGACGATTCTGGTTTTCTTATTGCGCAGTTATTTAACGTACGTCTGCATTTCGCCACACAGCTATGGAGGTGAGTGATTCAGAGTAAAGAAGTGAAATGCGTTCTGCGATAAAATTTTGTTATCGTTTGGGTAAAACGGCTCCGGAAACAGTTGATTTAATGGAAAAAGCTTATAAAGATAAATGTTTGGGTGAGTCAACGATTTTTAGATGACACCATGATTTCAAAAAAAGGGGCATTTGTCGTCAGAACTCGCTCCTAGACTTGGTCGACCTGAAAGTATTCTTACGGAGCGTATTGTTAACACTGTTTGGGCAATAATGCAAGAAGATCGACGAATGACGTGTGAAGACATAGCGGCGTCAACTAATATTTCAAAAACGTCAGCATTCCGCATTCTACGCGACAAATTACTGCTGCATCCTGTGCGTTCCAGATGGGTACCTCATTACCTGATAAGAGAATAATTGTTAGCCAGAGTTCAGGTGTGTCTTTAGTGGAAACAAATGATTGCAAAGGATCCAAACTTTCTAAACACAGTAATAACTGCCGATGAAACATGGGTCCACTATTTCAATCCCCTCACAAAGCGCGCAATGTGTGTCTACAAACACACAGGCCTCCAAAAAAGTTCATCAAACCAAATCAGCTGGGAAGGTGATGTGAGTAGAGTTCGGTCTTGAAGCGTCTGCGACGACACATATCGATTAAGCGACTGGAACTGGTGGGCAACTGGGCCCTACACCATGATAACGCCTGCCCACGTGTGACTGCTTGTGTTCAACAGTTTATTACGAAATGCAGTACTGAACTCATGTCACACCCTGCCTACAGACCTGACCTCGCCCCGTGCGATTTCTGGTTATTTCCAATAGTGAAAGAGAAGTTGCGTGGCACAACATGCAACACAGATGTTGACGTTATTCAAACTGTACAGTGGTCGCTAAAGCAGCTTCCACAAAATGCATTCGCCGCATGTTTTGAAAAGTTTAGTGAATGAAAAGACCGTTCCGTATCATCCGAGGGAAGATACTTTGAGAAGAAATAACATATATTTTGCTGTACCTATATTTCTTCATTTTGTGTGATTTTATTCTCAGTTTTTACCGAACGGCCGTTGTATATATCATCATCATCATCATCATCATTGTCAACCATTATACATCCACTGCTGGACGAAGGTTTCCCCAAGTTTCCTCCGCAACGGTCTGTCTTGTGCCAGTCTCCTCCATGTCACTCCTGCATACTTTCGAATTTCATCCACCTATCTCCCATGTGGTCTTCTTCTGGGTCTTTTCCTGTCCCTTGGAATCCAATCTAAAATTTCGGCTGTCCATCAATGGTCTGTCCTTCTGGCAGTATGTCCAGCCCATTGCCATTTCAGGGATTTAACTCTGATCATGATGTCTTCCACTCTTGTCATTTTTCGGATCCACGAGTTCCTCTTCTTATTTCTCCTGGTTACACCAAGCATGCACCTCTCCATGCTGCTTTGAGTTGTCTGGAGCCTGTGTATGTCTCTTTTAGTTAAGGTCCATGTCTCTGCACCATACGTAAGGACTGGAAGGATGCATTCATCAAACACTTCTCTTTTAAAACATAATGGCATATTGCTCTTGAAAATTATGCTGTTTCTTCCAAAAGCTCTCCAGGCAAGTTTTGTACGGCGATTGATTTCTTCATCAATGAGACCCTCTCTTGATATCTGCTGTCCAAGATAAACGTACGTGTCTGTTATCTCCAGCTTTTCTCCATCAATCGATAAATCTTCATTTCTTGAAAAAGCATTGTACATTACTTTTGTCTTCTGAAAGTTCATTTTTTATCCCACTTCTTTACTCTTGTCAGCAAGTTCCTGGATCATGCTCTGCAGCTCTGATGGGATAGTTGCAAAAATGACTATATCATCAGCAAAACGAAGGTGAGTTAGATAATCTCCATTAATCTTTATCCCCTTGTTTTCACAGCTCAGCGACTGAAAGACACTCTCCAATATAGCATTAAAGAGCTTCGGAGATATTGTGACACCTTGTCTCACTCCCTTTCCTACTTTTATGTGTGCTGTATTCTCAAACAGACGAAGCTTTGCACTTGCATTTTCATAGATGTTATTAATAATATTAATGTATGCAGCTTCAATACCGCAGGATTTCAGAGCCATTGTAAATGCTGATGGTTTCACCGAATCAAAGGCTTTTTCATAATCGATAACAGCCATGCACAATGGAATTTCTTATTCCCTCGCTCTTTCAATTAGTTCTCTCAGTACGTGGATATGAACTATTGTGCTGTAGCTACTCCTGAATCCAGCTTGTTCTCTCGGTTGAGCCATGTGCAGTGTTGCCCTTCAAGCGGTGTGAACGAACTTTTGTGAAGATTTTATAAACCACTGATAGGAGGCTGATAGGTCTGTAGTTCCTGAGATCCTCAATGTCACCTTTTTTATGTAGCAGGATCATTGTAGCGTTGTTCCAATCCTCAGGAATCTTCCCTTCATTAACGCATCGAGTGAAAATTTGGGCGAGTACTGTTTCGATTTCTCCACTGGCTTTGTAACGTATACTCTATATTCACTTTCCTTTTGATTTTACTATCTCTGGTTATTTTATTTTACTATGTAAATTATCTTCCTACTGAACGGAATATTATTTCACCCCGCTGAATGAGATCTGGCAATGAGTGTAAGTCATGACGTGGTGGTAGCTCGTATATAGGCGCGTTCATCGAGAAGTGTTGCGGTGTGGTGGCGTTGTAGTTGTGCAGTTGTTGCGTTGGAGTTGAGGGTTGTGTTGGTTGCGTTGTAGTTGTGTTGTTGCGTTGGAGTTGTGTTGTTATGTAGTAGTGATATATGAGTGCCTTAGTTGACCAGGAGTCTTCATAATAAACAAGTTGTTCTGTAAGTTCAGTCTTTCTCAATTCTTAGTTTTGTCAGACCTCTGTCTGGCTGTTAGGTTTATGACTTTGATTACTTAATATAAATAACCAGCGTTGAGACTTTGTTTAAGTTCATAATTAACGAGTAACAACACCCTTTTGGGAATTCATTATTTTGAAGCGTAGAGCATTATTCATTCATAATAATTAGCTTAGCAAAAGATAAACAAAGCTAATTCATTATAATTGGCGCCCGAACTTTTCTCGAACACGAGATCCTGACTATTATTACCCATGGCTTCCTTACCTGAGACTACTGCAAATTTCCACCTTCCGGCAAGTCTCGAGGGTAATGGTGTTTGTTTGGACAATTTGTACGAAGCCTGTGGCTCTGACTTGGATATGAATAATCTACACATACCCAAGCATTCTTCACCATCTCGTAATGCACCAGCTTCTTATTACTCTGAGTCGCGGGTCGTACCTGAGGGAGTTCAATCCTCTCAGCGAAGCAGAATGCTTGCTCATTTCGTGCCGCATGCAGGAACAATTCATTTCAATGGTTTGGAGGGGTCTTTAAAGTTCCTCGAAGATCTGGAAGACCATTTTGATTTATATAATATTCCGGAAGACTGCAAGGTCCAAATTGCCGGAACTTGCTTGAGGGATACCGCCAAGACCTGGTATCGGCAGTGGCGAGGGTCGAACCCGGATTCTCATTATGAGAATTTCCGTGCAGAATTCTTGGAGGTCTTTCCTTTCGGCCTCAGTCGAGCTAGCCTTGCTCAACAGCTGTTTTCACGTCAACAAGGTCCCAATGATAGCCCTGTTGCATTTGCGTTGGAAACTACACGCCTATATAATCTATGGGATCCACATGCCAGTCATGTTGACATGTTGGATACCCTCGTACAGCAGCTCGACCCATTCTTGCAAGATTTTCTTGAGGTTCGACACCCTACCACTATTCATGAATGCCTTCGCCTCATACGCACGTATGAAGAGCGACATGGCAAACATGCTTCAACTCACCATGCTCGGGCACCCCGCGAGGCTTATTCCGAAAACCCTCAGCGGCATAATAGACAAAACTTTCAGCGCGAGCATACACACGTGCCCACCCAAGCTTCATACGTTCCACCACACAGAAGAGTGGCGAACCAGCAACGAGTTTCGGAGCAAGCTACGGGGTATCGTCATAATGCACAGTATGCTCGACCCCGTTCCACTCAGCAGCATTCGGAACGTTATCATGCTCAGGGCAATAATAATTTTTCTGCCCGTGCTGAGGGCAGACGTAACGAAAATGAAAATCTCAACAGACACGCGGAGTTCCCGACGCAGGGTGCACGCAATTTTCCTTATCGTGAAAATTTTCCCGATACCCGGCAGGGTCGAGGTTTCCGACCACATGATAACACCACCAGAATTCCTTTAAACTTCCCCAGGAAGTAGACGAAGGGTCGGTCCTGCTTCCTGATACCAAACATCCTGACCCTAAAACAGTATTAGTGACTGTTCAAACTCCTCAGTTGCCTGATGTATTCTTGACACTTGAAGACATTATTGTCGAGACAAAGTTCGACACTGGGTCTGAGATATCAGCCCTAAATACAAAGTTTTGCAATGATGTTTTTTCTGCAATACATGTTCAGCCTGCAACGCAGTATTTGCGAGGTGCAAATAACGAAATCTTCAGTATTTCAGGAACTGTCACATTATCTTTAGGGCTGGGAAAAGCTCGATTTACACATTCTTTCCTGCTTATAGACGAGCTACCCGTGAAATGTCTCATGGGTATGGACTTTATTAACAAGTTTCAAATAACTTTGAATTTTGTACAACATGTGATTTCCTTTCCGGAACCTGTCGAAATGATTCCGACGGTTCCTGTAGATATTACGAGTTTATTGTTGAGTGACCAATTGAATGAGGGGCAACGAGACCAGCTTTCTCTCCTTTTACAGGAAAGCCCTGGTTTATTTTCGGATCAACCTGGTTTCACACAGGTGGTTTATCATGTTATTGACACTGATGGTTCGAAACCCATTGCGACGAAACCTTACCCTTGTGCTCCACATAAAAAACAGGAAATGCAACGTCAAATTGCGGAAATGATTAAGCAGGGCATAATCAGGGAATCAACAAGCGCCTGGGCGGCTCCTGCCTTCTTGGTTCCAAAGAAACAACCAAATGAATTTCGTTTCGTGACAGATTTTCGCAAACTCAACCAAGTCACGAAAACAATCAATTATCCCCTACCTGTCATGTCACATATTCTAAATGACTTGTCGTCAACCAAATGGATGTCAACTTTGGATTTGGCGAGTGGATATTGGCAGGTGGCAGTACATCCGGACTCGGTCGATAAAACAGGCTTTGTGACTCCTTTTGGGGCCTATGAATATTTACGTATGCCTTTTGGTTTAGCTTCTGCACCTGCTACTTTCCAAAAGCTTATGGACACGGTTCTCAGACCTGTCCTGGGTCCCCATGTGCATGTCTATTTGGATGATATTATTATCACATCAGAGACTTTTGACGAGCACCTTTCTCTGCTCAAACAGGTGTTCCAACTTATATACAATGCTGGATTGACATTAAAACCTAGCAAATGCCAGATAGCGAGGGACGAGATTGTATATCTGGGGTTGAAAATTACTCCCCACGGCTTATTCACTGATAATGAAAAAATTAGGCCTATTGCTGACTTTCCTCGGCCTAAAACAGCAAAAGAACTATCCCGCTTTCTGGGAATGACCGGATGGTATCAGCAGTTCGTCCCCGCTTATGCTACAATATGTGAGCCATTGTATGCTTTAAAGCGTAAATACAAGAAGTTTATTTGGACACCTGAAGCTAACGCTGCATTCGAAACACTGAAGTCTGCATTGACTCAGCCTCCGGTGTTGGCTTTCCCGGATCATTCTAAAGAATTTGATATTTATACTGATGCATCCGGAGTTGGTCTTGGTTGCGTTTTGTCACAAGCTGGGCATCCAATAGCTTTTGCGTCTCGTACTTTAGCCAAAGCTGAACGCAATTATTCAGCTACGGAACGTGAATGTCTTGCTGTTGTGTATGCACTGAATAAATTTCAATGTTATCTTAACGAATTGACAGTTAACATAATTACGGATCATTCTGCCCTTCAGTATTTGAATTCTGCTAAGCACCTATCTCAGAGACTTATGAAGTGGGCTCTGAAGTTACAAGAGAGCAATATCAAAATTTCGTATCAGCCAGGTAATAAGAATCAATTACCGGACGCATTATCTCGCGTTCCGATTAGTGGGGTCCCCACCGAAACTATTCCTGGATGTCAGCCTTTACTTCTGATAGCTGATATCACATCCAGAGAGCAGATAATGGCAGAATTAATAAATGATCCAGATTTTGGGGATATTTACAATTTTTTGCTTGCGGGTTCGCCCCTACCAAGTGATCCTTCTCTATCTGGAAGGTCACGACATTTTGAAGTAATAGAGGGTCTTCTTTATTATACAAAGTCTCGGACTACTAGGGCAGAGTTTCGCCCATGTATTCCGCGAACCCTTAGAATGGCTCTTTTAAATGAATTTCATGACAAACCTCTTGCAGGCCATTTAGGTATTCGCAAGACCCGTTGTAAATTGCGGGATGTTGCCTATTGGCCTGGAATGTACCAAAGTGTGCTCGCATACGTTCAATCATGTCACTTGTGTCAGATTAATAATTACCGTAATGTAAGACCGGCCGGTCACTTGAAATCTAGTTCAAGTTCTCATGTATTTGATATTATTTCCATAGATTTATTGGGACCTTATCCATTATCTGTTAAAAATAAAGCTCGTTATGTTTTAGTACTAACTGATAATTTTTCTAAATGGGTTGAAGTTTTTCCCATTAAAGCCGCTACGGCTGAGATTATTTGTAATGTCTTAGTTAATGAAGTATTTTCTAGATATGGTGCACCTAATAAAGTAGTTTCGGATAATGGTCCTCAATTTATTTCTGACATTTTTGAAAGAATGTGTGCGAGATTACACATTAAACATAAATTCATTTCCCCATATCATCCCCAGAGTAATCCTGCAGAACGCGTTAACCGAACGCTAGTGAAAATGATTGCGACTTTCGTAATGGACCACCATGAAAGATGGGATGACCATTTAGAACTTTTTGCGTTCGCCCTCCGCTCGTCTGTCCACGAGTCTACTAAAATTACTCCTGCAGAACTTTTTCTGGGTCGCAAAATTAAAACCCCTTTTGAAAATTTAACGGGGATTATCGACGAACTAAATCAGCGACCAACTCCGCAATCAGTACACATTATGGCAGAAAAAGCTCGTGTTGCAATGCTAGGAGCACAAGCGGCTCAAGCACGATATTATAATTCTAGGCGTAGGGAACCAGATCTTGTCGTTGGAGATCTCACTCTCGTGGAAACGCACTTCCAGTCTTCTGTTTCGCATACTTTAGTGAAGAAATTTGCACCCAGCTACGAAGGTCCATATCGGGTGGCAAATGTCTTTGACAATAATATTGTTCTGGAGAAACCGAACAACAATTTTCAATATGTACATGTTGATCAATGTCGCAAGTATCACGAACGGGATATCGAGTTCATTATCAATCCTACTCAACCTTCTGTTCCACAGACTCAAGAATCTATATCTCATGTTCAGCCGCCAGAAATTGTGGACGACCCACCGAACATTTTTGACGAATCACCAGTGATTTTTCCTTCACCCTCCCCCTCCAGACGAGTTTCTACAACCGCAACCTGATTCTCCCGTGAGACCAAGGCTCGATTCGCGTTCGTCGAATACTAGTATCGTTCCTTTCCCTCCAACCATTGCCAAGACTATTGCTGCGCCGTTTCCGGCTAACTCTGCACCAACGCGGGATACTTCTTCTTTGAATACCTCATCGGAAAGTATTCCTATAGGCAAATCCAAACATCGCCCTGCACGACCGCTGAATTATAGCAGCGACTCAGAGGCGTCGGACATTTCGGATTTGTCAGTTATGAATCCAACATTTAATATTCCACACCGTCCAGCACCACCAAAAGCTGGGCGCAAACGTCACTTGTCTCCCCAATCTGCTTCGCCGCAACAGCGACGAAGGCAGAAATCTTTGCATCCGCCCGGGTTTCGCCCCTGGAACCTCCGTTCAGGGCAAACAGGGCCGATGCCTGCTACTACTATCATGCCCCGTGGGCGTAAACGAAAACAAGCGATGTGGCCGGAGACACGTCCCTCCAAAAAGATACTGGAAGGACACAACGGGCCCCAGCATCAAGGGACTTCATATCCAAAGCCTGGGGGAGCCCGTTCCTATCAGCCGCAGCAGGGATTTCCGGACCGCCAGACTTCTGACGTTCCTGACCGTTCTTCTCAGCCGCAGGGATTTCCGGACCGCCAGACTCCTGACCGTTCCTATCAGCCGCAGCAGGGATTTCCGGACCGCCAGACTCCTGACCGTTCTTCTCAGCCGCAGGGATTTCCAGACCGCCAGATTCCTGACCGACAACAGACCGATGTTCCATTACCGTCCCGGAAGAGATCCAAGCCACCTGATTTCCCCAGTCCCATTAGGCCTGGAAAACGTTTTCGCACTAGAATTTTTTATGCGTCCTCGAGATAAGTAAGTTCTCGTGGACAGGTTCTTTTCTCAGTTTATTGTTTTTCCTGCTCGACCAGTTGGCGTGTCAGAATTTCTTTTTTTCGTGTGGGCCTATGCATTCTTTTTGTGTATATATGTGTGTTTTTTTTTATATTTCTTCTATGTCCATCTACTAATCCACTTTTTTTATATATATCTATGTGCTTAGGGGTAAAATAATAAAATTGTTACTGTTAGGCAGCTCCAGGTAAATTTTGCTGCTGATACAGTTGTTCTGTATTTCAACGCATGAGGCAAACGTAATTTGAAATGAAAATAATAAAATTGTTACTGTTAGGCAGCTCCAGGTAAATTTCGCTGCTGATACAGTTGTTCTGTATTTCAACGCATGAGGCAAACGTAATTTGAAATGAAAATAATAAAATTGTTACTGTTAGGCAGCTCCAGGTAAATTTCGCTGCTGATACAGTTGTTCTGTATTTCAACGCACGAGGCAAACGTAATTTGAAATGAAAATAATAAAATTGTTACTGTTAGGCAGCTTCAGGCAATCTTCGCTGCTGATACAGTTGTTTTGTATTTCAACGATTGAGGCAAACGTAATTTGAAATAAAAATAATAAAATTGTTACTGTTAGGCAGCTTCAGGCAATCTTCGCTGCTGATACAGTTGTTATGTATTTCCACGAATGAGGCGCACGTAATTTGAAATTAAAAAAGTGATTCCTGCTAGGCAGAATAAAAGGAAAGTATGCCGATGCAGGTTTGGTTTGTTCTACACTACAAATTTCACTGTCGAATACAGATTCGTACATTGTCATGCCAAGATTGATGATGTAAATACGGCTACCACCAAACAACAAATCAAAAAAAAGATCGAGAAACGTCAATCATCGAAATGTAAGACTTACACTCCAAAATTGATAGATTTTTCGGAAAAAAAAAAAAAAAAGAAAAGAAAAAAACAGAAGAAAAATTAAGGGGGAGATGATGTAACGTATACTCTATATTCACTTTCCTTTTGATTTTACTATCTCTGGTTATTTTATTTTACTATGTAAATTATCTTCCTACTGAACGGAATATTATTTCACCCCGCTGAATGAGATCTGGCAATGAGTGTAAGTCATGACGTGGTGGTAGCTCGTATATAGGCGCGTTCATCGAGAAGTGTTGCGGTGTGGTGGCGTTGTAGTTGTGTAGTTGTTGCGTTGGAGTTGAGGGTTGTGTTGGTTGCGTTGTAGTTGTGTTGTTGCGTTGGAGTTGTGTTGTTATGTAGTAGTGATATATGAGTGCCTTAGTTGACCAGGAGTCTTCATAATAAACAAGTTGTTCTGTAAGTTCAGTCTTTCTCAATTCTTAGTTTTGTCAGACCTCTGTCTGGCTGTTAGGTTTATGACTTTGATTACTTAATATAAATAACCAGCGTTGAGACTTTGTTTAAGTTCATAATTAACGAGTAACAACACCCTTTTGGGAATTCATTATTTTGAAGCGTAGAGCATTATTCATTCATAATAATTAGCTTAGCAAAAGATAAACAAAGCTAATTCATTATAGCTTCTTGTATGATGTCTACAGTAATTCCATCTTCTCCTGGAGCTTTTCCCCGCTTCCTGTTCTTGATTGCATGTGCAACTTCTACTGGGAGGACTGGAAGAACTCTGGTACCTTTCATGTTGTGTGGAGTACATGTATATCATCCCTTTCATATAATTTGGAGTAGAATTCTTTCACTCTTGTCAAAATTTCACCTCTATTTCTTGTTACAGAACCATCTTCTTTTCTCAGTGCCATAATCAGTTTTCTTCCCTTACTGAGATGTCCCTTTGCTATCTTTAGGCTTTGGTTGTTTTAAATTGCTTTCCTCACTAGTTCAGAGTTGAATTTCCTTATTTCTTCAGTGATACTTTTTCGTACTGTCTTGCATAGCTCTATATATTCCACTTTGGAAGTCACATCTTCTTTAGTTGTCCTCATCTCTCTTCTTTTTTGCATCAACATTTTGGTTTTTCCTGATAATTTGTTCACATGCAACTTGTTCTTAGACCCAGCTAATTTTGTTGCTGTTTCCATAAGAGCTTTGGTTACTTTTCTGTTAACTTCAGAAATATCCACTTCTTCCGATGTTAGGCCTTCTAAAGCGGAGAATCTGTTCTTCAGTTCCAACTTGAAGGTATTATGGTGTTTTTTAAGGTTGGTTATGTCTATACATTTTGTTTGTCTTATGAGCTTGCCACGTTCAAGTTTAGTGTAGAGATGCATCTTGCATCTCACCAATCTATTGTCACTACCTGTGTTGAACTTGTTTAGCACACTGCAGTCTTCTATGACGAATTTTTTGTTACACATAATGAAATCAATTTCACTTGTCGTTCCATTTGGATGTCTCCATGTCCATTTCCTGTGTGGCTTTTTCTTGAAAAAGGAGTTCAAGATGAAAAACCCTTCTGCCTCTGCAAACTCAACGAGAGTATTTCCACGCTGGTTTCTGTTGCCGTGACCGAATTTACCTACTGAAGTTTCATTCTGTTGCCGTTGCCCTACTTTTGCATTGAAATCTCCCATAATTATCTTCAAATGCTGCTTACCTTTATTATTTAGATGACGAATTTCCTCATAAAATTCTTTAATTTCTTCATCAGGATGACTTGTGGTGGGTGCATAAGTTTGAATTATCTGAGCTTGGTATCTTCTCGAGAGTTGGATAACGAGTCGTGCAACTCTGTCAGAGGAACTTTCAACTTCTACAACTTTATCCTTCAGTTTCTTGTTTATTATAAATCCAACACCACTAGTTCTGCCAATATCTGTCCCACGATAGTAGAAGAGATGTCCACTTTTCAGTTCAATGAGATCTTCTCCTTTTCTCCTTACCTCACTTAGCCCGATGATGTCCCATTTGATTCTATGTAGTTCCTCTTCCAATTCAAGAAGCCCTGAATCAAAAGATTGGGAGCGTCCAATATATGTAGCCAAGGTCAGCATCAGATAGCAGCCTAGTCTGGTCCTCCGGGATTCTTAGCACCCTCTGCCTTCATGTCGCACTGGCCGCTGCCTTGGCCAGGTACATTCCAGCTGCAGGAGACTGAGGGCCAAGATTTAAGTTGTGGAGTCATTTTGGAGGGGTCTGGCCATAACTCACCACGCTGGCCAAGCGGGTTGGTGAGTGTGGGATAGCATTTCCTCTAATCCCGATGGTATAGTTATACCGCTATTGGCGGTCGTCAGAGCCCCTTTAGTGGGAAAAGGATGCACCACGAGAAGTCGGGGTTGACATTTCTCAAGGAGAGGCTGTGATGTTACGAATCACCTGACCTTACATCCCGTATATATATATATACATATATGGGATCTAAGGTCAGGTGTTGAGCAACATCACAGCCTCTCCTTGACAAAAGCCAAGCCCGCCTTCTTGTGGTGCATCCTGTTCTCACTAAAGGGGCTCTGACCACAGCCAATAGCGGTATAACGATACCATCGTGATTAGAGAAAATGCTATCCCACACTCACCAAACCCCTTGGCCAGCGTAGTGAGTTATGGCCACACCCCTCCAAAATGACTTATATCTTGGCCCTCAGTTTCCGGCAGCTGGAATGTACCTGGCCAAAGCAGCGGCCAGTGCGACATGAAGGCAGAGGGCGCTGAGAATCACCGAAGGACCGTACTAGGCTGTCATTTGATGCTGACCTTGGCTACTTACAACGGACGCTCCCTATCTTCTGATTCAAGGCTTCTCGAATTGGAAGAGGAACTACAAAGGATCAAGTGGGACATCATCGGGCTAAGTGAGGTAAAGAGAAAAGGAGAAGATCTCATTGAACTGAAAAGTGGACATCTCTTCTACTGTCGTGGGACAGATACTCGCAGAACTAGCGGTGTTGGACTTATAATAACCAAGAAACTGAAGGATAGAGTTGTAGAAATTGAAAGTTCCTCTGACAGAGCTGCATGACTCGTTATCCAACTCTCGAGAAGATACAAGGCTCAGATTATTCAAACTTATGCACCCACCTCAAGTCATACTGTAGAAGAAATTTAAGAATTTTATGAGGAAATTCGTCATCTAAATAATAAAGACAAGCAGCACTTGAAGATAATTATGGGAGATTTCAATGCAAAAATAGAGCAACGGCAACAGAATGAAACTTCAGTAGGTAAATTCGGTCACGGCAACAGAAACCAGCGTGGAAATACTCTCGTAGAGTTTGCAGAGGCAGAAGGGTTTTTCATCTTGAACTCCTTTTTCAAGAAAAACCACAAAGGTAATGGACATGGAGGCATCCCAAAGGATTGGCAAGTGAAATTGACTTTATTATGTGCAACAAGCAATTTGTCATAGAAGACTGCAGTGTGCTGAACAAGTTCAACACAGGTAGTGACCATAGAATGGTAAGATGTAAGACGCACCTCAATGCGAAACTCGTGCGTGGCAAGCTTATAGAATAAACAAAAGTATACTGACGTGACCAACCTTAAAAAGCATCAAAATACCTTCAAATTAGAACTGAGCGATAGATACTCTATTCTAGAAAGTCTAACATCAGAAGAAGTAGACATCGCTGAAGTTAACAGAAAAGTAACCAAAGCTCTTATGGAAACAGTAACAAAATTAGCTGGGTCTAAGAACAAGTTACATGTGAACAAATTATCAGGAAAAACCAAAATGTTGATGCGAAAAAAAGAGAGATGAGGACAACTGAAGAAGATGTGACTTCCAAAGTGGAATATATAGAGCTGTGCAAGACAGTACGAACAAGTATCACTGAAGACGTAAGGAAATTCAACTGTGAACTAGTGAGGAAAGCAATTGAAAACAACCAAAGCCTAAAGATAGCAAAGAGACATCTCAGTAAGGGAAGAAAACAGATTATGGCACTGAGAAAAGAAGATGGTTCTGTAACAAGAAATAGAGGCGAAATTTTGACAAGAGTGAAAGATTTCTTCTCCAAATTATATGAAAGGAATGATACATGTACTCCGGACATCATGAAAGGTACCAGTACCAGAGTTCTTCCAGTCCTCCTAGCAGAAGTTGCGCATGCAATCAAGAACATGAAGCGGGGAAAAGCTCCAGGAGAATATGGAATTACTGTAGACATCATACAAGAAGCAAATGGAGGAATGGAAACAGAACTCGCCTAAGTTTTCACTCGATGCCTTAATGAAGGGAAAATTCCTGAAGATTGGAACAATGCTACAATGATCCTGCTACATAAAAAAGGTGACATTGAGGATCTCAGTAACTACAGACCAATCAGCCTCCTGTCAGTAGTTTATAAAATCTTCACTAAAGTTCTTTTACACCGCTTGAAAGTAACACTGCACATGGCTCAACTGAGAGAACAAGCTGGATTCAGGAGTGGCTTTAGCACAATAGTTCATATCCACGTACTGAGAGAACTAATTGAAAGAGCGAGAGAATATGAACTTCCGTTGTGCATGGCTTTTATCGATTATGAAAAAGCCTTTGATTCGGTGAAACCATCAGCAGTTGCAATGGCTCTGAAATCCTGCGGTATTGAAGATGCATACATTAATATTATTAATAACATCTATGAAAATGCTAGTGCAAAGATTCGTCTGTTTGAGAATACAGCACACATAAAAATTGGAAAGGGAGTGAGACAAGGTGACACCATATCTCCCAAGCTCTTTAATGCCACATTGGAAAATATCCTTCAATCACTGAACTGGGAAAACAAACGGATAAAGATTAATGGAGAGTATCTAACTCATCTTCGTTTTGCTGATGACGTAGTCATTTTTGCAACTACCACATCAGAGCTGCAGAGTGTGATCCAGGAACTTGCTGACAAGAGTAAAGAGATGGGATTAAAAATGAACTTTCAGAAAACAAAAGTGATGTACAAGGCTTTTACAAGAAATGAAGATTTATCGATTGATGGAGAAACGCTGGAGATAACAGATACTTACGTTTATCTTGGACAGCAGATATCAAGTGAGGGTCACATTGATGAAGAAATTAATCGGCGTATAAAACTTGCCTGGGGAGCTTTTGGAAGAAACAGCATAATTTTCAACAGCCTTATGCCACTATGTCTTAAAAGAAAATGTTTGATCAATGCATCCTTCCAGTGCTTACGTATGGTGCAGAGACGTGGACCTTAACTAAAAGAGACGTACAAAGGCTGCAGACAACTCAAAGCAGCATGGAGAGGTGCATGCTTGGTGTAACCAGGAGAGATAAGAAGAGGAACTCGTGGATCAGAAAAATGACAAGAGTGGAAGACATCATGATCAGAGGAAAATCACTGAAATGGCAATGGGCCGGACATATTGCTAGAAGGACAGACCATCGATGATGGACAGCCGAAATTTTAGATTGGATTCCAAGGGTCAGGAAAAGACCCAGAAGAAGACCACGTCGGAGATGGGTGGATGAAATTCGAAAGTATGTGGGAGTAACATGGAGGAGACTGTCACAAGACAGACCGTTGTGGAGGAGGCTTGGAGAGACCTTCGTCCAGCAGTGGGGTTGACAATGATGATGATGATGATGAGTATATATATATATTACTTTTTTAATTTCAATTTCTCTTGAATGAAAATTATACTGTTTCATCAAGTAAAAATTTAAATGTTTTCCTAAAGGCTGCCGAAATTTATTATATATATATTCAAGTAAATATCTAACTGTTTACTTTTACAGATTTTTTTTCTTCACTGCATGTGCTTTGAAAGCACAAAAATTGCCAAACATTTAGTTTTTTCTTTGACGTAGACACAGCAGCAGAGATCTTATATTTAGAACGCCATAACAGCAAGTAAAGTTAGTTCCCACCAGCCGTTAAAATGATTAAAAGCTCATTAAGGACTCATCTTTCATTTGCATATCTGAAATATTCATAAGAATGTATTCTTCTTACCTGCATGAAAAGAATGAAGTTATCTTATCAGAATTATACAATGCTTTTCATTATACTTTTTGCATTTAACATTATGAGTTTTTTGAAAATTTCTATGACAAAGGATGTCGCTACTTCAACACAAAGTGTTTGTGCTATTATACTGATTTTAATCAAGTATCTTTAAATACAGCAATTCGTACAGAATGGATGTTACGAACAGAATGTTGGAATGTTCCGAAAAAACTTTTCCTAGGAACACTGTTCGCGGCACAAAAATCCTGACTATATCATCTAGTTCCATTTTATCTGCTCCATCTTGGTAGGTGTTCAGCAAGTTTTCAGATTTGTGTCATGCCGCTAGGAACCCAAAATAAATAAGCGAAGTACTTTCCATTTTTATTTACTGGTTTAAGTGTCTGCAAGAAATCTATACCATGTGGGTGAAGTGATCCTAATGCATCCTGCCTTCTCGAGAATATTCGGACATTTTCAATCCCCTCCCACCCCCCAATGAAAGAGTAAAAAAAAGACATTACACTGGTGGCATTCTTTTTCCACAGTGTGTGTAGGACAATTAACTATACTTTAGGGTTGATTTTCATGACTTTTCGGCACTCTTTAGTCTTAATATAACAGAATGACATATAAGAATGCCGCCACCAGGGGCGGGTCCAGAGGGCGCGGGAGGCGCGCGCCCTCCCCTCAGGACCAAGGAAAAACTTCGATTTGCTAGGTTTTAATAACAAATTGAATAATTTTTCGTGAAAGAAAGTAATACTTAAAAGTATGTTACTTTCCTTAAATAATTAGAAGAATTTATAGACACTTTTTTCATTTTGAGAAAAAATATCAGAATGGTCCCCGGTTATTCCCCCCCTCCTCTTGCGCCTCCCGCTCACGAAAATCCTGGATCCGCTCCTGGTCTTCACGCTCTGTGAGTAGAAACATTTGCCGTTCCCTTAGGGCATGGGAAGCTGTCCTCTGTCATTGCGTTGTAGTTGAAAGTGCAGGAAATGGATAATTAATTTATGGGCATATGGAGGGCATGGGCGGACTGAGACGACCAATTCAGGCCGGGAATAGCTACTTTCCTAAGCAATTAATTTTTGTAATTCTTTGGCCACTGATCACCTATTGTGCAATGGTATTGGCAACTATTTTTTTAAATACACGCATTTTTGAAGTCTACCAATTAATTTGACCCATGGATCACCATTTTGATACTTGAACTAGCATTGATAAATCGTGTCCCTCTTAAGAAAAATGAGACACAGATTCGGAATATATCTGCGAGAGAATCGCTTTGTGCTCTGTGTTAGCCTGTGGATAAAAGGGTGGAGATGATGGACCCTCACACTGGGAATTAATGTTTCCTTATTTCCTTTCAGATTAAAAAAAGAAGAGTTGGGGCAACCAATAACCCTGAGCTGCAAGTGTAACGACCTACGTGTAACTGTAGTTAGCTTAACTAATTTATAGCATCCTGCTTAGTCCAGCGGCACCTTTCCCACGTAATTACACATAATTTTTCCATATTATTTCATGGTAAGCTCCCAACAAATTAATAAAAAAAACTCTTTTTTTCAATGAAATTGCACTCACTGTCATAAAAATCTGCGCATCAAGAAGAAGGCACCGGACCGAAATGAGATTTTAATAGTGAGATGGTACATACCAAGGACAGAAGTTATTACAATATCACAGCAGCAGGACGATTTCCCGCCGACATACGGTGCACGGGTGTAGGAGAACTGGCCACCGGAGAAGTGGCCACAAAATTTTTCAGGGGTCGTATAAAAATTGCGTTTTTGACCGCTTCATGACCACGACCCCCAGAGGTTGGTTATCTGAGTCATATAAAATTTCCGTAATTTCGTCTTTTCTTAATTACGATAATTAATGTAATTTTTTAGAAAAAATGTTTATGACGTACATTTCAACAGAAGATTTCAGGGTTTTCAAACTACAAGTCTGCAAATTATCTGAGCGCATGTGCTGACTTAGGAAACTTGGGGGGGGGTGCCAAAAGTGTAAAATATAAAGCATTTCTGGTCCGATCGGGAGGTTTTCATCATTTACAAGCTACAACTCGACACATTATCTTAGCGGATGTGACTACTCAGCATACTGTCGGGGAGGGAGGGGGTTTATACCAAAACCGTATAATATGAAAATTTTCTCGTCCGATCGGGGAATTTTCAGCATTTACAAGTTACAACTCGATATATTATCTGAGCGTATATGCCTACTCTCTCTGGAAGCCTGCCGGGGGGGGGGGGATACCAAAACTGTAAAATATGAAGAATTTCTCGTCCGATCCGAAGATTTTTAGCATTTACAAGTTACAACCCCCGCCCCCCGACAGGTTTCCTGAGTAGGCACATGCCTTCAAATAATGTGACGAGTTGTAGCTTCTAAATGCTGAGATTCTCCCGATCGGACGAAATTGTTCATATTTTACACTTTTGGTATTAACCCCCCCCACCACCACCACCACCACCCCGACAGGTTTACTGAGTATGCACATGCCTTCAGATAATGTGCCGAGTTGTAGCTGCTAACTGCTGATAATCTCCTGATCGGACCGAGAAATTCATCATATTTTACACTTTTGGTATGCCCCCCACACACACACACACAGGCTTGCTGAGTAGGCACATACCCTCAAATAATGTGTCCAGTTGTAAATGCCAAAAATCTGCCGATCGGACGAGAAATCCTTCATATTTTACACTTTTGAAATTACACCCCCCCTTCCCCCCGGACGGGTTTGCTGCGTAGGCACATGCGCTCAGAATAGAAAATTTGTCGAGTTGCTGCTTGTAAAAAATACTGAAAATCTCCCAATCGGACGAGAAGTTCTTCATATTTTGCACTTTTAGTATCCCCCCCCCCCTTACATACACAGGTTTGCTGAGTAGGCACATGCCTTCAAACAATGTGTCGAGTTGTAGCTTGTAAATGCCAAAAATCTCCCGATCGGACGAGGAATTTTTCATATTTTACACATCTGGTATTATTCCTCGCCGACAGGTTTCCAGAGAGTGCACATGCGCTGAGAAAATTTGTCGAGTTGCAGCTTGTAAATGCTGAAGATCTCCCGATCGGAAGAGAAATGAGAAATTCTTGATATTTTACGCTTTTGGCATCCCCCTCCTCCGACTAGTTTCCTGAGGCAGCAGATGCCCTCAGACAATTCGATGACTTGTAGCTTGTAATGGCTGACAATCTCCCGATCGGACCACAAATTCTTTATATTTTATATTTAAGGTTTTAAGCGCCTCCCCCCCTCCCCTCGACAAGTTTCCTAGGTTTTCTCAAACTCGCAGAGAATTTGTTTAGTTATAGTTTATAGAAAAATATCGTAAATAAGAAAATACGTAATTACGGACATTTCATGTGTGTCAGATAACCAATCTTGCGTTCTGGGGCCACGGAGCAGCCCAGAACGCAATTTTTATACGGCCCCTTAAAATGTTTGTGGCCAGTTCTCCGGTGGCCACATCTCCGGTGGTCAGTTCTCCGCTTAGTCTTAGCTCCGAAAATCATGGAAATGTCTAAATTTCTTACTGAAAATGAAATATATATAAAAAAAAAAAAATAAAAAAAATATGAACAATAGTTGCTCAAGTATTGGGGAATATAGCCACACGAAATTTGTTTATGCAGAACAGTTTTATGGCACTGAAATTGCAATGTGTCCAGTTCTCCGGTGGCCAGTTCTCCGTACCCGACGGTGCTCATTCCGATCAGCGTCAGTACCGCGTCGGCCCGACTTGTACTCGGATACCTGCGGTGATACGGTCCGGCATGGAGTCAAAGAGACGCCGTATGTTATCCTGGGACAGATTGGCCCACACTTCTTGCAACTGACGCTCTAAATCACGAACACTGGGACATGGAGAAAGCTGGCGTCCCATCTGGTCCCACACGTGCTCGATGGGCAGGAGATCATGCGATCTTGAAAGCCACGGAAGCGTCGAAGCATGGCGTAGACAGTCCTGGGAAACCCGAGCCGTGTGCCGACGGGCGTTATCTTGTTGGAAAATGGCTCCAGGCCACCACGCCAGAAAAGGCAGCGCATGGGGCCGCAGGATCTCCTGTGCGTAGCGCTGGGCTGTCAACGTCCCTCCGATCACTGCGAGGAAAGTCCGGCTGTCATACGCGATGGCTCCCCAGACCATCACGCCTGCACTTCGGGGCGTGTGCCGCTGTACAGTGAGGTTGGGATTCCAGCGTCCACCTGCTGTCCTCCACAATCTGACACGGTGGTCTTCCGTTCCCATACAGAAGCGGGATTCTTCGCTTAACCAAAGAATATCTAACTGATAACAAAGAATATCTAACTGATAAGAAGGTAAGGCTCAGCGAGACGTAACTAGCGCCACTATATTATGCGGCAAAGAATTACTACACAGAAGCCAACATTACAGGCTGATGCCGCAGGATGCCGAGCAGACTGAGTTAGACTGAGCATGCGTGTTTGTGTTCAAAGAATATAAACGCTTGTGTGTGTTGGTGTTTTGTTCAAAGGTTTTGTTGTTCTCATCTAGATCTGCGTTTATATTACAGCCATGAAATACACCCACTCCATTCCGATGAATAACAATTCATGGAATGGAGTGGATGAATAACAAGAACAAATTTGAAACCGTTTGAAACAAATATCCTGGAAAACCATTAAAACAACGTTTGCTGAAAAAAAGCTATCGTTACGTTGAAAAAATTAATTTATCAACTATATGAAACTGACTTTTATGAAAAATACCTCGTAATATTGTAAAATGAAAGAGGGAAGCATTCGATTACACAATGCATACCAAACAGACAGCTTTAAGCCTACACGCAATCGTGGCGAGTTAGTCCGGTCGGTAGAGAGCTCAGCTATACACGCCAGCGGCCCAGGTTCGAACCTACTCAGATACGAACGGATGTTTTTCCGATCTGTTTAGAAAATTTCTCCAGCGCAGTGCGTTTAATTTACAAACTTCGGAAGGGTAGAAAAAAAAATTGTAGCTTTGGGAAACTGCGGTTGTCTTTGCTTTTTTTTTTTATTATTATTATGGCTGCTACTGGGAAACCAGCCTCAGCATTTTTGACATTTAAGGTATATTGTAAATATGAAATTCATGCCAAGCAACCTGGTATTACTACGGTGCTTAAAGTGAGAATAAAACTGCTAAAATTTCCTTAAAATAATATTAATTGCTAATGTATATATTTGTTTCACCAAAAGAAGGGACAGGAGGGATACTCAGAAAAGAACAACAAAAAAAAAATGCTTTAGTAGACCCAATGAGACCGAAGGAAACAGTCGCAGATCAAAGCTTAGCTTCCTTTCCGTGAAATAGGCTTCCCGTCCCGTGTCTCCTACGCTTTTTGCGCCTGAATGTTAACTTTCCCGCAGAGCATCTGCTGCCGCATTACATGGTGGCGCTGCTGTCGCCTGTTTTACATTATCTCTACGAGAGTTGAGCTTCTTCACGCGAAGCGTTTATATTCTTTGGCTTAACACTATACGTCGTCAATTCGTAGCATTCCACGTTGCTCGCTACTGACACCATTGCAATCGACGTCGACGATGGTCAGGTGTTAATGGCGGAAAACGTAAGGGCCGTTGAGAGTGCAGATTCGCCCCTGCCAGGCGTCTGAAAATGGTGCTGGCGGAAACAGGAGTCCCTTGTACCGCCGCCACATGTCTCCGGATATTGGACAAGGACGCCGTTCTTACGATCCCACGGTCATCTCTGCTGGTGGTGTGTCTCGATCGTCCAGAGCCAGTCCGTCGTGTGTGGGTGCCTTCCCGTGTCCATGGCTCTCAACATGATTGCACCGTAATGTCCGACCGTCCCAAATAGCGGCCGAATCAGCGCGCCGGCCACCCTGCCTCTCTCATTCCGACGATACGGACTCGTTCTAACTCCGTCAGTTGCCCGTACGCACATCTACGGTGGCTCCTCGTCATGTCTATCGCTCAAGGATCTCACCTGACTCTTACAGTGCACTTCGGCACGAACATGGAGTCCCCTGCGCAGCGCCTTATAAGCACCAAGGATTGCGATTGCAACACCTGTCTCGGGCGCGCGGGCATGCGGCATCTCACGAAACTTTAATCATTTGCATTTCTGCCCTCCCCGTATCTATTTGCCGAGTTTCGCGTTAATCGCTCTGTTTTTTCGTTGTGCGCGAATTTTAATGACGATGAGTGTGTTTCTTAGACAGATATTAAGCTCAAAGTAAGTTAACGATTATTATTATTGCAAAAAAAAAAAAAAAATCCCGAAAGTCCAAACAAAAAGAATACGAGAAAGTAAACCAATTCAAGGGCTGATTGGTCCACCAGTGACCAATCAGCTCTTGGATGCCCCAGTGACCAATCAGCCCTCGGATGCCCCAGTGACCAATCAGCCCTTGGGCATTGGAATGGATGAGAACTACTGGTGCATGCGATCCTCTCACGAGTGGTAGAGAAAGTTTCTTTAAGCTCTAGGCTCACGTACATAGCAAAAATGTTGGTTTGGTAGCATCTCGAATGTTCCTAAAGCACGTTGATGTTCCGTTTGATGTTGCTGTTCCATCATGTTTCTATGTTCTTTTTTCTTTTGTACCAAAAGGAAAAAGAAACACACAAACATAATGCTTACTGAGATCATGTGGGGGGGGGGACAATACCCATACCACCTTTGATCTGTGGGAGCATGTGTCCCCTCTGCCACCAGGTGTTTGGCGCCACTGCGTGTAATCCACATTTCCATTGTCGTTCCCCGTATGATTACCCATTGCATAATACTAACGCCGCCTCGGTGACGTAATTTTCTAAGAGCTAGCTTCTGACTACAATCCGAGATTGGCCCGGGTTCGAATCCCGATGAGGCATGGCTGTTGAGCTTGTCTTACAACACTAGCTTTCTCCCTTCCCTGGAAAAAATTACCTTAAATTAGGGACGGGTGACTGCTTACAGTCCATCGAGTTGCTCACGGTGGTCGTTAAACAAACAGAATATCAACGCGCAGTTTTTCATTTAACGTATCGCATTGTTATTAATATTTCAGGATATGCAAACGAAAGATGAGTCTTTAATGCCTTTTTAATCAATTTAACGGCTGATGGGCACTACCTTCACTTGCTCTTACGGCGTTCTAAACGTGAACGAACTAGTGTCTATGTCCATGCCAGAGAAAAAGCTACATGTTTGGACATTTCTGTGCTTCCAGAGCACATGTAATAAAACAAAAGAAATCTGTGAAAGGTGATCAGTTATACACTGAAGAGCTATTGAATTAGAGATACCTGTCTAGTAACGTGTAGCACCACCTTCCGCCCTCATGACGGCGGCGATTCGTCTCGGCATGGACTCGACAAGAAACCGGAAGCGTTGGGAAGCCATATGGATCCACGACCCCTGAGCAAGCTGCCACAATTCACGAAGACTTGATGTAGGGGGATCAGAGCCTCTCGATGGCCTCCCAGATGTGCACGATGGGATTGAGGTCAGGGGACCTAGCTGGCCAAGGAAACGAGGTCACGTCGGGGGAGCGTTCATCCAACCATTCGGATACAACTCGGGAGCGATGGCACGGTGCATTGTCTTGTTGCAAGATGATGTCCCCAGTGGGATGTTGAAGACGCATAAACGGGAGCAAATGGTCGTCCACGATATACCGGTATCGTTGACCTGTGAGGGACGATGTCACACGACGTACCAGGGGTCCCATTTCAGTTCACGTAAACAGTCCCCAGACGAGAATGCCACCCCCACCAGCTTGAAGAGTACCCTGCTGGCAAGAAGGATCCATCGCTACATGTGGTTTGCGCCGTACTCGTATCCTGCCATCCGTATGTACCAACGTGAATCTCGACTCATCAGTCCAGGCAACATTTTTCTACATGTCTAGGGTCCAGTGGCGATGTTCCCGCGCCCATGCTAATCTTTGCACCCTGTGATGTGCGGTCAGCAGCGGTACCCTCGTGGGACGATGGCTTCTGTACCCCATAGCGAGGAGATGGTTCTAGATGGTGTGGCTGCTTACACGTTTTTGTACACCAGCGTTAAATTGCCGAGTGATTTCTTGCACTGTGGCCCGTCTATCCGCTGTTACAATGCGAGATAGCCGACGATGACCCCGCTCATCCACACGTTGTTGTCCACGGCAGTTTGCCCTTGCAGGGATGGTTTTACCGGATTCGATGTACTCACGGTGCCCCCGTGACACAGTGGCTCGTGAAAATCCCAGTGCCTGCACGACTTCCGAGATGGAGTGACCCATTCGTCGGGCCCCGACAATTTGCCCACGATCAAATGCGCTTAGATCATCCTTCATCTTACCCATACTGCGTCCGACTCTTACTGATTCGGGGGGGTCAGCGTCATTTTCTTGTAGGACTTCCGTCCACAGGTAGTAGAGTTTAGGTCCCAGCCACCTACAGCGAGATCGCCTTTTGGGCAGGACACAGAAACGGAAGGAATGAGAGCAAGTCTAGCGACTTTGACAGAACAGTTTGCAGTGAGATTAGAGTACAGTAGATGGCGCCACCGTACAAGTACGATATTGCACATAGAGGGGTGAGAGAATTTCAGGTGGGGTATAGGAAAGGATACCCATTTAACCAGTGGGTCCAGCCTGGGGGCCGTCACTTAACGTGCTCGTCCGATGCACGGCGGACATTCAGCGATTGTTAGTAAATCACACCATCACTGACAGATCAGCCCAGGCTTGAACCTGGGGACCCAGCATCGATAGTCTGAAACACTAACCACTAAGCCATCCGCGGCATACTCTTACTGATTCCCGTCGCATCACTCCTTATATTGTCGGATCGCTGCATACGTCATGTCGTTTCCGTTTACAGGGCCGCCCACAGCGCCACATTTGCATAACGCCAGCTGTCTCTAATTCAATTCCTCTTCAGTGCATGTTTACTCAAATATCCATAAACGAAAACATTAAAAGTGCGATAAAAATATCAAAATACAGCGCCCATGTCCTGTAACCGGCAATGCTGTTACCAATGACTAAAAGATTTTCTTGCACGTGGCAGCACGGTGCAGACAAACTTAGTGACGTCACAGTAGCAGTGTAAAGATGGCCGCCCCGCTTGAGACATGCACCTAAGAGGAGCCATCCGTTTTTTTTTAATAGTGTATGCATGAAACCTATTGAAATTCATTGTCGATTGAAGTTGCAGTATGGTGATAGATATCTGTCACTTCAGCAAGTGTAGGAATGGACTAGGAAGTTCCGAAACGGCGTGAGATCTGTGACAGATTCTCGTTGACCGGGTCAGGCACACTGATTAGTGACACCAGAGTCCATTACAGCAGTTAAGGCATTGAGATGGGAAATCGCCAAGTGACCGTGGATGAAATAGCCGCTCTTTTGTACATCAGTCATGGTTCAGCGCACCACATCATCCATGATGTGCTCCAGTTCAACAAAGTGTTTTCAAGGTGGGTGCCATGCCAGCTGACTCCAGAATTGAAACAACGACTGGTTGATGCCTGTCAAGAATTTTTGCGGCGCTTTAAAGCAGAAGGTGCTGGTTTCCTACTGAGAATTGTTACTGGAGATGAAACTTGGATTCGTGCGGAACTTCTTCACCAAAATTGAAGAAGTTCCACACTCAGCCAACCGCAGGAACGGTTATGCTGACTCTCTTTTGGGATGAACGAGGCGTAATCTTCGAGCACTACATGCCCAGGGGAACCAGTGACACGTATGCAGGTCTTATTAGGAATCATCTTCGACCTGCGATCAAATCCAAACGACGTGGACTTCTGAGTTGTGGTGTCTTATTGGAAGATGACAACGCTCGGCCCCATTCTGCCAGTGCAGCGGTCGCAACCATACAAGACCTGCACGTCGAGTGTCTTCCACATCCGCTGTGTTCACCAGACCTTGCCCCAAGTGATTACAACATCTTTGGACCACTCAAAGATGCAATTAGTCGAAAGACTTTGAGATCCGATGAAGAGGTGCAGTAGGCGGTGCATGAGTGTTGCACACGCGACCGAAAGACTTTTTTCTACAGGAATCTTTGCACTTTGTAAGCACTGGAGGACTTGTATTGCACAAAATGATGATTAAATTGAAAAACGATACAGTTATATACCACTTCTGAGAAAAAGAAAATATTTTAAGATTTTCATTTGACTTGCATACATACATATCACTAAGCTGTTCTCTGAGATTCAGAGGTTAGCTCCAAAAAGAAATAAAAACTACCAGATATTTTTACTTACTGTTGTCGTATCAAACTTCTCCATTTACAGCGATCTTGACATACAACTCGGGCTTCACTGATATCCATTACACGCCGTACACAAGATCTTTTACACTTCATACTCATAATCTTTTTCTCATGCAGACATTCCTGAATCTCATCCACCCATGTCTTCCTTGGCCTTCCTGCCACTTGGGCTAAAAAGATTTTCTTAGTAATCATCTCATCACTCATTCTTTCAACATGGCCAAACCACCGAAGCATATTGGTCTCCACCTTGCTAATAACATTTTGCTTCACTCTTCCTTGTAAATAATAAATTTTGGCAAACACTTTTTGAAACACTTGAGGAACTTGGTTACATAAAAAGATAATGACCTACATTTTTTTCTCCTCATATGGGAGCACTATAAAAGCTGGAACCAAATCCCTGCACACTTTAATGTGTTGCAGTGAAGCCCTCGTATTGCTGTTAGGAATATTTTTAATATCTTTGCTTCAGTCGGAGAATCAAACAATGGTTTTAATTTGATCATTTTCCCACGCTTAATTTTACCAAGGTGGTAACTGATTGCATTTTAACAGCACTGCTTAAAAGAATTAGGAGAGCAAGAGATATTGTAAGGAAAATCATGTGCTTCTGACGTTGTTGAACATAAATTATTTTCATGTAAGATACAGAAGAATATTCAGTAATGTGGGTAAGAAAAAGCACATTAGCGAATTTTTATGCAATGTTATCATTTAATGCTCATGATGCGATATGCTACACAACAATATGCATAGCTGCACAATAAGGAAAAACTGACTTTTTGAAGGTAGTAACTAACCTTTAGTAGGGTGCGTGGTTCCCTCTAACGGCTAAGACCGCTGCACACCTGTGTGCCATGGAATTGATAAGGTTATAGGGGATGTTTGGTGGTACCTTCTCTACTCCTCAATGAGGGTCTCCAGTTCACAAAGTGTCAACAGTGTTGCCGGCTGAGCTGCAATATGTCTGCCAAGTGCGTTCCAGACGCGCTCAATTGGATTTAAGTCAGTGGAGTATTCTGGCCTATCCATACGCTCGATTCCTTCCTCTTGAAGCATGTTGAACACTAGCTGAGCTCTATGTTTTCGAGCGTTATTCTCTTGACTCATATTTAGCTTGCTGAATCATGAGCTCTATGATATCGAGCGTCATCATATCGAGCGTCATCTATGATATCGAGCGTCATCTATGATATCGAGCGTCATCTCAATGAGGGTCTCCAGTTCACTAAGTGTCAACAGTGTTGCCGGCTGAGCTGCAATATGTCTGCCAAGTGCGTTCCAGACGCGCTCAATTGGATTTAAGTCAGTGGAGTATTCTGGCCTATCCATACGCTCGATTCCTTCCTCTTGAAGCATGTTGAACACTAGCTGAGCTCTATGTTTTCGAGCGTTATCCTCTTGATTCATATTTAGCTTGCTGAATCATGAGCTCTATGATATCGAGCGTCATCATAATTTCGAGCGTTATCCTCTTGAATCATATGATTTCGAGCGTTATCCTCTTCAATCATATGATTTCGAGCGTTATCCTCTTGAATCATGTTATGATTTCGAGCGTTATCCTCTTGAATCATATGATTTCAAGCGTTATCCTCTTCAATCATATGATTTCGAACGTTATCTTCTTGAATCATATGATTTCGAGCGTTATCCTTTTGAATCATATGATTTCGAGCGTTATCCTCTTCAATCATATGATTTCGAGCGTTATCCTCTTGAATCATGTTATGATTTCGAACGTTATCCTCTTGAATCATATTATGGTTTTGAGCGTTATCCTCTTGAATCATGTTTAGCTTGATGAATCATGAGCTTTATGATTTCGAGCGTTATCCTGTTGAATCATATGATTTCGAGCGTTATCCTCTTGAATCATGTTATGATTTCGAGCGTTATCCTCTTGAACAATATTATGATATTGAGCGTTATCCTCTTGAATCATGTTATGATTTCGAGCGTTATTCTCTTGAATAATATTATGATATTGAGCGTTATTCTCTTGAATCATTTTAGCTTGATGTATCATGAGCTCTATGATTTGGAGCGTTGAATCATCTTGAATCATATAATTTCGAGCGTTATCCTCTTGAATCATGATATGATTTCGAGCGTTATCCTCTTGAATCATGTTTAGCTTGATGAATCATGAGCTCTATGGTTTCGAGCGTTATCATGATTTCGAGCCTTATCCTCTTGAATCATGTTATGATTTCGAGCGTTATCCTCTTGAATCACGTTTAGCTTGATGAATCATGAGCTCAATGATTTCGAGCGTTATCCTCTTGAATCATGTTTAGCTTGATGAATCATGAGCACTATGATTTCGAGCGTTTTCCTCTTGAATCATATGATTTCGAGCGTTATCCTCTTCAATCGTGTTTAGCTTCATGCATTATGAGCTCTATGATTTCGAGCGTTACCATGCTTTCGAGCGTTATCCTCTTGAATCGTGTTTAGCTTGATGCATCACGAGCTCTATGATTTCGAGCGTTATCATGATTTCGAGCCTTATCCTCATTGAATCATGTTATGATTTCGAACGTTATCCTCTTGAATCATGTTTAGCTTGATGAATCATGAGCTCTATGATTTCGAGCGTTATCATCCATGAAAAGGAACGAATCACCGACGGCTGCAGCATATGGCATGACAAGAGGTGTGAGAATCTCGTCTCTGTATCTCTGGGCTGTCAGACTGCCGTTTCGGATGACATACAGGTCCGTTCGTCCACCAGTACTTATGCGTGCCCAGACCAGCAATCCATGTCCGCTGCAATGTGATGTCCCTTGCTGTTGTAGCTGGTGGACGCCCTTGACTCTGCCTTCTTCGGACACTTCTCGTATCCTGGAATCGTGTCAACAGTCGGGAAATGACACTTCGTGACACTCCTGCTGCCACCCGCTGTGTCTGACCTGCTTGCGGCCTGCCAGTGGCTTTCCACCACGTTGATTCCGGTAAATCATGCCTTTGAGGCATCGTTCGAACCGAAGACTTCAAGGAACGAAATATCACGATAAACGCGTGGGAATAAGGGAGCTCCCGAAAAACCTTCGAACACAAGGAGTCGATTGTTACATATCATGAGCATGATTTCCTTCTCCAGAATGTCACCGAAGATGATCTGACTGAGGAAGAACGTCAGGTTGTTTGGCAGGAGTATGAGAATGAGGGAGGAGGCCTACTGAACAATGATCCAGTGCACAGCTTTGGAGGGAAATTTGACGATTTTAGTCAGGATATCCCTGATGAACTTCCATGTGCTGGCAGAGATGTGAAACGATGTGTTGAAATAATCAAAAGCGAGAGTGCTGCAGCAGGATCTAATACTGGGAAAAGGTGTTGCTTCTGTGACGAACTTGAAGCGACATTATGGAGAACTACTTAGACAAATTCTATGATTTATGCATTATGACGTCACAGACGCTAATTTGCATAATTCGGCTGTCTGCGTCACACTCGGTTCCAAACTTCTTATGAGGCGTTTCCCTCGTTTCGGTAAGATATCACGCGATTTGCTCGCATAATGTTTCCAAAGTCACATGCTCCCGTAATTCTTTTGAACTGTGTAGTTTATAAAAATTGGAAATCTATTGCCGGTATTGTCATGCAGAATGGAACATTCTGTAAGGAATTTCTTGTCTGAGAGTGAACTTCATGTACTAAGAAAAATTAGAAATCTTTAAAGCAATATTTGCAGTTCTTGCTTCAAATGATATTGTTCTCGGATTTCCACCTCCCGATTTTCTTTCTCTACACAGCATCGAATGATTTCCTCCACGAATTCATTCCAAGAAATATTCAACAGTGTTAAACATCATTCCTGTGTGTTCCAATTATTATCATTATTTCCATTATCATTATTTTGTTTGTCTGCCGTTAGCTTCTAATCAGTTGCAAAGCGCTGTATCGCAGGCATGGTTTTTAAGAAATTGCAATAAATGAAAATGCTTTGCAGTTGTTTTTCTCCAGGGATAATCATATCTGAAGTACCTGCTAACCGAAGTAGGTTTTCCCTCTCTTCACTCACATCATGACGAGTATTATTAGAGCACCACACACGTAATTTTCCACGTGCTGCGGAGTACGAGGAAACAAATGATGAAACTGACAAGCTGGCGATTTCTTCAGTATCACGCAAAACAATCATTACTCGATGTCAAAAGAGCAGAGATCTCCACATCATGAAATAGCCACTACACTAATCTTATAATTTTCATATTTGAAGAAGAAAACCTTATATGTTATATATATATTGTTCGGCGAAATAGCTGCCGTGTTGCTAAACCTCAAATGTTTTCTTGCGTGCTCTAGCAGATAACGGAAGATAATCAATTTTATTGTAGATTCTAATTTTACTTTCTTCTCTACTTTTATTTTATCATTATTTTTTTTAATTTTTATTATTTTTTTTGCTTTCCCCCCACTACGTTAGATATTTCAGGCCAGAAGAGATTTCTCTTCTTTATTGTAGGGACTTTATTATGGCAACGTGGATATAATTGTTTTGACTCAATTAAAAAATGCTTAATACCATCCCACACACAGAACCCAGAAAGATTCAGAAAAACATGTACGACTAGTTGGTTTTGCCTGAGGGGACGCGCATCTTCCTCAAGGTGGCGTTGTGAATACGCAGGTTGGTGGATCGCAACGCGTTGACCTGGCAGCTCTTTGTGGCCAAAGCTTCCACTTTCAGGGAAATTTTCCCTTTTTAGGGAAAATTTGTTCCTGAGAGGGAGACAAAATTAAGAAAAGGGAAAAAGGGAGAAAAGGGAAATTCTTAGATTTTGTTCCATTTTTTATTTTATATGTATTCACCATTTCTTTCCTTTTATTAGAAAAGAAAGAAATGATGAACAAATACAAAATAAAAAATGAAATTCCTTTTTTTTTTTTTTTTTTTTTTGTTACAAATTATTTTGACTGCTGCTTTGTAGAGATACATAAAAAGATCTTTAGAATTGAGATGTAAATAAAATCTGATAGGTTCTGTTACATTACATCAAAATTTGGTATGATTTCAAGTAGGATATTCCTGGCTGATTTCAGATGGAAAGACCTTAAACTTTTACGCAAAACTTCTTGTTCCTGAACATGAAAATGGGAAAGTCAGAAATATATCTCAGTTTTCACTTTTGGTTGAACCATGTGCAATATATATTTAAATAATTAAGATAAATAATTGTTTCAATAAAATGTATCTATTTTAAAGGTTAAACATGTAATGCTGTTATTTGATTTTTTCCATTACTAAACTTATGAAAGAATGATCAACGCAATAATTTACTGCTTTTTTTCTGTATAACAGATTTTTTGCTTTGATACCTTTATCACACACAATGCAAAATTGCATATGAATTCTAAACAATGAAATATATACAAATTTTGAAGATGACAATCCGTTTTTTGGCGTAAATGTGACAAGGATGGTAAGTCAGATAATATCCGAAAACTTGAAAATTTTCATCGTCCTGGAGCGGGACTCGAACCCGCGTCTCCCAGAAAACGCCTAGGTATGCTAACCACTACACCACCCAGAACGACCAAGTTTCAAGTTTCCGATCAATTTGAATTTAACCATCACAGGATTCGCTAGTCGAAGCAACGGCATTCATGTTTAGCGAATCTGGAGGTTAATAATCCTATCCCGTGATTGCCCGGAGAAGCAGATAAATCATGAAAGAAATACGGGATTACGCCATATAATACAAATTTTGAAGATGACAATCCGTTTTTTGGCGTAAATGTGACAAGGATGGTAAGTCAGATAATATCCGAAAACTTGAAAATTTTCATCGTCCTGGAGCGGGACTCGAACCCGCGTCTCCCAGAAAACGCCTAGGTATGCTAACCACTACACCACCCAGAACGACCAAGTTTCAAGTTTCCGATCAATTTGAATTTAACCATCACAGGATTCGCTAGTCGAAGCAACGGCATTCATGTTTAGCGAATCTGGAGGTTAATAATCCTATCCCGTGATTGCCCGGAGAAGCAGATAAATCATGAAAGAAATACGGGATTACGCCATATAATACAAATTTTGAAGATGACAATCCGTTTTTTGGCGTAAATGTGACAAGGATGGTAAGTCAGATAATATCCGAAAACTTGAAAATTTTCATCGTCCTGGAGCGGGACTCGAACCCGCGTCTCCCAGAAAACGCCTAGGTATGCTAACCACTACACCACCCAGAACGACCAAGTTTCAAGTTTCCGATCAATTTGAATTTAACCATCACAGGATTCGCTAGTCGAAGCAACGGCATTCATGTTTAGCGAATCTGGAGGTTAATAATCCTATCCCGTGATTGCCCGGAGAAGCAGATAAATCATGAAAGAAATACGGGATTACGCCATATAATACAAATTTTGAAGATGACAATCCGTTTTTTGGCGTAAATGTGACAAGGATGGTAAGTCAGATAATATCCGAAAACTTGAAAATTTTCATCGTCCTGGAGCGGGACTCGAACCCGCGTCTCCCAGAAAACGCCTAGGTATGCTAACCACTACACCACCCAGAACGACCAAGTTTCAAGTTTCCGATCAATTTGAATTTAACCATCACAGGATTCGCTAGTCGAAGCAACGGCATTCATGTTTAGCGAATCTGGAGGTTAATAATCCTATCCCGTGATTGCCCGGAGAAGCAGATAAATCATGAAAGAAATACGGGATTACGCCATATAATACAAATTTTGAAGATGACAATCCGTTTTTTGGCGTAAATGTGACAAGGATGGTAAGTCAGATAATATCCGAAAACTTGAAAATTTTCATCGTCCTGGAGCGGGACTCGAACCCGCGTCTCCCAGAAAACGCCTAGGTATGCTAACCACTACACCACCCTCCAGATTCGCTAAACATGAATGCCGTTGCTTCGACTAGCGAATCCTGTGATGGTTAAATTCAAATTGATCGGAAACTTGAAACTTTGTCGTTCTGGGTGGTGTAGTGGTTAGCATACCTAGGCGTTTTCTGGGAGACGCGGGTTCGAGTCCCGCTCCAGGACGATGAAAATTTTCAAGTTTTCGGATATTATCTGACTTACCATCCTTGTCACATTTACGCCAAAAAACGGATTGTCATCTTCAAAATTTGTATTATATGGCGTAATCCCGTATTTCTTTCATAATGAAATATATTCTTGCCCATTGTGACGAAAGGTAAGCAACCCACTGGGGAAAAAAAAGGATATTTTTTACTTCTTACACAAATTTGAAAGTATCGTGGATATAAATAAAGTAACCCACTGGGAATAAACAAAAGAAGAAAGATGACACCGAATTTCGGGTTATTTTGTAATAAGCACGTCTTTTGAATCCGTTCTGACGCAAATTAAATTTATCAAAGCTATTCAAAGTCAATGGACCCGGTATGGAAAACAATAGATCTGACGAAAGAAACAAGATTTTCAATCGGGTATTTAATCCCTCAGATATTGCTGTAAACGGAATCGTAAGCTTACGAACTCTTAGAAACAGAGTTATCGACAAAAATAAGATGTGACTTTACGTCCTCTGGTGGGGAAACCATGCATTATTTAAGGAAGAAAGTATTCTCAAAAGGTTTGTCCATATAAGCGGTATCGGTCGAAGAAAAAAAATTAGTCGAGTTTTCAGGAGCACAGATTTTGCGACAAATACTTCAGAAGTAGAAATTAACACTTATGACCCATGGTGGCTAAACCATTCTTTACCAAACATCAGAAATTATGTGAAAAATATTTTCCATCAGGTCTTGTATACGATACAGGAAGATTTTTTCAAATCAGAGCTTTAGGAGCAGAAATAACGCAGAAAACGCAATTTACCTTTGTGCCCTCTAGCGGAAAGTGTATGATTTACTTGAAAATTTTGAATTTATAGCAAAAACATTTCGCATCGGAAACATTATCCAACAAAGAAGGAATTTTTTAAATCGTACTCTTAGAAGTAGAGATATTGACAAAAATAAGATATACATCTACGCCCCTGGCGTAGAAACCATGCATTTTTTCAAGAAGAAAATTTTCCTAAAAGGTTTGTCGACATGAGTAGTATCGGTCAACAAACGATTTTTTTTTCAGTCGAGATTTTAGAAGCTCATATTTTGATGCAAATACAACAGAAGCGGAAATTAAGACTTACGCCACCTGGTGGCCAAACTATTTCTTACAAAAATTAGAAATATGTGCAAAGGATTTCCCATCAGGAGCTGTATGCGGTGCAGAAAAATTTTTAAAAATCGGAGATTTAGAAACAGAGATATAGGGGGAAGCAATTTACATTTACGCTCCCTAGCGGAAAGTCTATGAATTACTTGAAAATTTTGAAATTATATGAACCACATGTCACACTAGAAACACTATTCAACAAAGAAGGAATTTTTCAAATCGGACCCCTAGAAGTAGAGATATTGACAAAAATAAGATATACATCTACGCCCACTGGCGTAGAAACCATGCACTATTTTAAGAAGAAAATGTTTCTAAAAGGTTTGTCGACATGAGTAGTATCGGTCAACAAACGACATTTTTTTCAATCGAGAATTTAGAAGCTCATATTTTGCTGCAAATACAACAGAAGCGGAAATAAAGATTTACGCCCCCTGGTGGCCAAATTATTTTTTTACAAAAATTAGAAATTACGTGCAAACGATTTCCCATCAGGAGCTGTATCCGGTGCAGAAAGAATTTTTCAAATCGGAGATTTAGAAGCAGAGATATAGGGGGAAACGCAATTTACCGCTACGCCCCCTAGCGGAAAGTATATGAATTACTTGAAAATTTTGAAGGTACAGCAACTTATTGTCTCTTCGTGGGATTTTATAGTAACTGTTTGGAAAAACACACGCACAAAAAAAAAAAAAAAAAAAATAGGCCATCTTTAATTCTTTTTAAATATGTCAAGCACTGAAATTTACAAAATGATTTTTTCTTTCAAATTATTTTGCACATTCCACCATATAGCAATTTATCCCTCCCCCTTCACCTCCGTAGTGATGCAAGGGCGGCACTGGAGTTGTTGGTGTTAAACACGTTTTTGCACAGTTAAGGAATAGGCCGCAGTTCCAGAGGTTGGGTGCATCCAGGGACAACTTTAATGGGAACTATTTAATAAATAATCTCTTACAAGTATAACCTTTTTATTGCTTTTCCAGTTATTATTTATTCAAGTTACAGCTCACTCTGAGAAAATGCCTCTAGTAATTCATTCTCAATTTTATTCCCAGAGCGAGACTATTTCGAACTGCTACTAACAATTCCCCCAAAATTTCCCAAATTTCATCTGTAAAATTATTTCCCAAAACTTCCCCAGCAGCTAAATATTTCCCCAAAAGGGGGGGAAGCCCAATCTGGCAACACTGCTTGAAAATCTCTTGTGTCGTTCTGCCTTCAGCGCCGTGGAAGCGTTTGGGAGAATGCTTCCCCACGCTCTATGCTTAGCAGAGTATTACTGGCTGTTGCTGGCCACTCTGCGTGTGGGCATACCGTGTTATTGAGGTTCAGCTGGATGCATTATCTGCGTTGCTTCCAACTAGCGACTTACGTGCGAGACATTTGTTCTTGTTTTCGTAGAAATACAAATATGAATTTGCTTTCTTAAAAATAAAAGTTACTGAAAAAATGCCCGCTGCGTTACGTTGATGTGATATTTTTATTTTACTTTAATGATACATATCTTTAACCCACGCAAAAGAAAGCGCATGAACCAAAGGAAAGCAATGCCTCCCTTGTTTCCATTGACGCTTCGCCATTGCCCACCATCCAGAACCATTACCCCGCTAAGGGGTACAGAAGCCATCGTCTCACGAGGGTACCGCTGCTGACCGCACATCACAGGGTGCAAAAATTAGCACGGGCGCGGGAGCATCGCCACTAGACAATAGACATGTGGAAAAATGTTGCCTGGACTGATGAATCGAGATTCACGTTGGTACATGCGGATAGCAGGATACGAGTACGGCGCAAACCACATGAAGCGATGGATCCTTCTTGCCAGCAGGGTACTCTTCAAGCTGTTAGGGGTGGCATTCTCGTCTGGGTACTGTTTACGTGGACTAAAATGGGACCCCTGGTACGTGTGACATCCCCTCACAGGTCAACGTTACCGGGATATCTTGGACGACCATTTGCTCCTGTTTGTGCGTCTTCAACATTCCACTGGGGACCTCATCCTGCAACAAGACAATGCACCGTGTCATCGCTCCCGAATTGTATCCGAATGGTTGGATGAACACTACACCGACTAGACCTCGCTTCCTTGGCCAGATATGTCACCTGACCTCAATTTAATCGAGCACATCTGGGATGACATCGAGAGAGATGTTCGAAGCTCTGACCCCCCTCCATCAAATCTTCGTGAACTGTGGGAGCTTGTTCAGGGGTCGTGGATCCGTATGGCTTCCCAACGCTTCCAGTGTCTTGTCGAGTCTATGCCGAGACGAATCGCCGCCGTCATCAGGGCGAAAGGGGGTGCTACACGTTACTAGACAGGTATCTCTAATTCAATTGCTCTTCAGTGTATACCGTTATACTCTATATTGACAAAAGTCACCGGACACCTAGAAGAGAAACACAACATAGCATTTATTGACATACATTAGTACAGTGTCGGTCCACCTATGGCCTTAATGCATGTACTGACCCTTCGTGGCATGCTTTCGACAAGGTTTTGGACTTCCATTCAGTACATAATGCTGCCGCTAACTGTTGCTTAGTAGTAGGCCTTGGTTCCAAACTTCTTATGAGGCGCTCTAAATCATCCCATAAGTGCTCTATGGGTTAAGATCAGGGCACTGTGCTGGCCAGTCCACACACGATACGGAATTATCGTCAAACCACGCCGTAACAGTCCTTGCTTTATGGCTCGGTACATTATCCTTTTGGTACCAACAAGGCTCGGTTTAATAGTATTGCCACAAAGTTGGTAAGGCATAATTGCCCAGAATATCGAGATGGACGTGCTGGTTAACAGGTTTGTCCAAGATAACCAAAGGGTCGGGACCACACCACGAAAACCACCCCCACTCGAGTACACTGCCAGCTCCAAACTTGACCGTAGGAACAGTACACTGTGATAAATAGCGTTCCCCGGCTGCCGCCATACCCACACACGGCCATCAGACTGATGGATCGTGTATCTGAATTCATCAGTCCGTAGGACCAGTTTCCAGTGCTCTACGGTCCACGATAAATGTTCTTTACACCATGCTAAACGACGAGTAGCATTACGGGTGGAGATGAAAGGCTTGGGAGCAGCCTCACGACCACGATAACTCATGGAATAAGTTCTGTGTGAATGGTACGTGTACATACGGAGGTTCTAGCATTTTTACTCACCTGTACACTGAGTTCTTGTGCAGTACACCGTCGATTAGCTGTAAAGACTCTCCTGAGGCTTCAACGTCCTCTATCACTGATTTTCTTTGGTCTGCCGGTACGTTTTACTGCTTCAGGCACGCCATGTGTCTTCCACTTATTCAGTGCATCCAAAACAGTTGACATGGGTATGTTTAAACGTCTCTCGGTTTTCTTTATGGACAACCCACTAATATAACACCCAACAATCTTTCCTTTCTCAAAGTCAGTTCTCTCGCGCCGCGATATTTTAACTCCGCCTGACAGTGTGATATGATCGTGAGCAGCTGCAGGTTTGTTTTTATACCGTTTGCAGCAGTACCGCGCATCTTAACAAAGCAGCGGATCCGTTCATTTGCTTTTAGAGGGGTGTCCGGTGACTTTTGTTAATATAGTGTATATGAACGTCGGGAGCAACGGAATGATGAAATTCAATTTGCTATATCATCAATACAGCAAAGATTGAGGTGGTTAAAATAATTTTTTGAAATCTGCAAATCTCAGTATCTGTAAGAAGAAGGGCGATAGCTTATTTGAAAGAGAGGGTTATTGGAAACTAAAAAAGACACATTATAAAAATATATACTTCTAAGGGCCCAGCGCCCCAAAACTTTAAAAAAATAATATTAATAAATATAAAAAATTCTTGTGAAGATGAGTTTGCTTTTATTTCCTAAACTGCCGGGCTTCGGCGAGCGCCTCACTTGCCCCAATGGTCCAGCCCGCCCCGTTCACAGTAGTGCACTTAAGTTAACTTGGAGTGCAAACTTCTGGCTTTTGAACATGTCAGTCCAGGTTTTCCTCTGGCTTGAAAATGAACAAACGAAGGTGTCCTGCACTCAGCTCTTCAACATTGTGCGCAACCTCAGAAACGTGTATCTTTGTTAGTTGCGTAACTAAAGAGGAAAACATTCTGGAGAGATGTTTAAAAGTTGAAACCAGTGGCGTAACTACCACCTCCGCAGCCCCCGCAGCTGCGCGGGGCGCAGATACCGAATGGAGCGTACTGCAGCCCCTAATAGTTTTAGGAAAAAATTCGAACACGCACAACTCAAAGATTCATATTTTGCTTTAAGATATATTTAGCTTTACCTAAATACAGTAAATATCTAGTTTCACTTTTAAAACACTAAATGTCCTACAGATTGAAAGTGTTCGGCTCTTTGACTCCGGGTTGTAATACGATTGCTCTGCAATGGGTTGTAAATAATACGATCGCTCTCCAATCGCTCTCTCTCTGCGCTGCTGAGGAAAAGCGCGAGGTCGCAGTGGGATTCCCCGTAGAGGATGTAGGAAAACAGTGAGTTACCCAGGATTACGTGCACGACAGGAGTCAACACTTATTCACAGTAGCCGCAGATCTGCCGTGTGTAAGAGGGTGATTTCTTCAAGTGATTTATTTTAGTTTTGGACAAAGCAATTACACGTATTGTCAAATCTATCACTTAAAGTAAAAACTGTAAGGCTTTAGTTACCACCATTACTTTTGCAAACACTCTCCCTGACTTCCTAACCCCCTCCCCAACCACGACACAGGCACACACACACCGCGAAAAATTCATCCTTCCTGGTGTTCGAAATCCTGGGAAAGTTGCTGTTCTTAGGGGTTCTGAACTAAATATGGGGGGGCGCAAGTTGCGCTAGTTACGCCACTGGCTGAAACATATCTCAGCGAAGATAGATGTTTCAACGTTGCTGTCTTAAAAGCATTTAGAAGGTTCTGCCCGGCGGTATTTTTGCCCCAAGAAACGGTGTTAGAAACTTAGCCTAACTTTATCATTTAATAATAACCATTTAATGTAAAATAATTATTTCAAGCGCAGATGCCCTGTTGTGGGAGCTTTCTGCAGCGTATTAACTAAGAAGAGGCAAAACTTGTGAAATAAAGGCAAACAAGAAAACCAGCCTTTCCAATAGTTTATTTTTTAAAGCCGCAGGCTTACTTTTTATCGAAATTCACTTTTATCACTTTATGAAGTTGAACGACCCGAAAAGTCCAACAGTGTTGCTAACTGGCAAATCATTGCCTATCGTCGTGGCCGCTCTATTTAGTTGGATTAAAATCAACATTGAAAGTAAGTATGTTAAAAATGACTTTCTACATTAACTTTTTTTTTTTTTTTCATGGTTGGTTAAACACCTAAAAGCAGTTTTTCTATTTTAGGGCCAACCAAAAAGAAAAAAAAATCATTTACTGATGGAACAATGTTGCACTTGGTTTGTTACTCAGTTCTGCAGATGTTTTGGAAAGATCTGCGTGGATCCTGTCGGTTTTACTGTGCTGGCAGCTTGCACAAAGTCGCCTTTTGTTCATTTCCACAGCTTGTCGACCGCAGAGGTGTCTTCCAAGCAAAATGAAGTCACAGTCCTGTCTTCTCTCACTATTTGAAGTATAACGTTTCCTTTGCCCCCTTCTCTCAGAGGTCAGCTGACTTCCGGCGACATTAGGAAGTCGGATAAGGAAGTTACGCAACCTCTTGACATACTGATCCCGAGCTCTCTGTGGAGGTACGTGCTTCCCAGAATTTTTCCTCTTCCATACTAATAATGTAAGAATGTTAACGTGCATGAACTAGGAGAAGTGCGAATTCCCCTAATGATTGCCCAAAGTTTCAGAGAGTTTGGTTTTACTATACAGGCAGGGCAGTGGCATATCTTGGGTCTGAGACCTGGGCTATCTCGCCCCCCCCCCCCCCCCCCAGTACTGATTTTTAAAAATTGCGAAGTTTATTTTTTTATTGTGAAGTAATAGAAGTAACTTTTTTTGTCTAAATTTTAGGTACATGCTATTGCTAACATGATACCAAATAATTATGAGGATTAAGATTTGAACACTTATTTGTACATAAACTCCATTCTTCTTTCCTTTTGTTTGAACTTGAGTGTTACGTTTTCACAAAAATCTTTCTTCCGAGGACTGTTTCATATTTAAAATTAATGTTTTTCTCTATTAACAAAACAGCCAAGTTGCTCGAATGTGCATGTCCTTGTCTGGCTCTGAGATATATCTTGATTCTTTTTAATACGGAAAAACTTCTTTCGGCAGTTGCAGTTGTTGATGAACAGTTTAATATTGATCTGCTAATTTGTACACCTCAATAAACACTATGTCCAATTATTCAACTTTATGTAACAAGTAATGTTTCTTACTGATATTTTTTTTTTTTTTTTTTGTATTCATTAAGGGAATTAAACACCATTAGTTCATTTTTTAATCGAGCTGTATCAAAATTTGAAGCATAAAGTTCTTTAAGCTCTAATAGTAGATGTTCAGGGAAGCTTTCACAAAATTTATCAAAACAGTTTGAATCCAACAAAGCCACGAATTTAAGATATAATATCACTGATTTTAATTCATGGACACTTCACACAAACTGAAACAACTCTCGCGAAACACAAGCATGGAGGTACTGAAGTAGTCCGAAGGCTTCTTTTTTCGGAGCGAATCCTGGGCCAAAGCAATGGTCACACACGAGCTCCGTAGCTCATTCATGTCGTCATTGAAGCTCTTCGCATCAGAACAGCGAAGTCTCTCGAAAACCTACTTGCGTTACGTTGGTGCCGTTGATTATTATCGCTCGCCAGACTGATTCCCATAATCGAAAGAAGCGAAGCCGCTAGTACTTTTTTCGCAGCGAAAGCATTGACATTTCTTAATACCGTTGATAATTGACTTTTATTTGTGTATATTTAATTCACTTTTATTTGTGCATTCTCTGGGCTTCGCAGCTAGCCTCGAATATACGCCACTGAGGGACGGTAAGACAAGATTCCAGGTGCTTCAAACACGTGAGCTTAACATCTACGGGAATGCTTCAAAGAGGTGGCAAAATTCTAACAAGAAAACGCGTAAAATTGTATAACTTTTTCAATCTTGTCTTTGTTAAGTTCTCCCGTTTTGCCTAGTTCTTTTCTTTTTACCTTCCACTGTCAGCGAAACTATTCATATAGGTGTTTCCTAAAGTTTCAATAAAAAAAAAAGCTGTTGAAATTTCTAGAAGGATAGTGAACAAACAGCGAGTTCCTGAACTGCATGAATATATTAAGAAGAAAATTGTACAGAAGGCAATAGTGGCAACAAATTTAGACTTTCTCAAACACACATCACTCAATTACACACATCACTCAATTATCAATTACCAAGAATTGTTACCAATGGCGTAACCTTATTTTAGAGACCTACGTAGCTAAACTTTAAACTCCCATCCCTAAAAAATTTCACACCAGCAATGCTCAAGATCTCAGTTCATCTACGGTTTTAACTTTTATTTAACCCTGCCGAAACGAATTAACTCGGGGTTACCTAAATATAATGAACTCAGCTTGAAATCATATATTCGCTGTCTAAGAAGTGGGCTGAACGCGGCTGGAGGGAGTGAACCTGCACAGTGTGTAGCTCACCTCTTAATTTTGTTATTCAACGTTGTCATTTAGGGGGATGATTGATACTATTTTTTTTTTTTTTGACTGATTACCTGCTAAAGGGACAATAACAACGACAACGAACTTAAGAAAGGAGAGAGATGTTTGAGTGACATTGTTTCTACCTGATAGTATTGTTATATGGAAATATTTAAAATATAATTAAATTGTAACTTTTGTCATTCTATATGCGAACCGCAGCTAGAGAAATTCACCCTCTGTTAAGATCCTGAAAGGTCATACTTTCGTCGACAATGGGACCTCTCACGGACAAAAGGACATCCCCTTTTCCCCAGTTGTTGGGCACCACTCTCCCTCACAGAGAGCCCGCCAGGGACAATCCGAGTAAGCAATTAACGATCAGCTTCTTGCGTCAAGAGCATCTTCCTCGGGGAAAGAGGGCCGCGGGTGGCCTAGTGGGCAACGTTCGTGATTGCCCCGGAAAGGACCTCAGGTTCGATCCCAGGCAGGTACGAACGCTCGATCCACTAAATAACCGCCGTGCGTCGGATGGGCACGTTAAGCCGTCGGACCCCGGGTACTGGCCCCCCGCTAATAAATAAGGGCGTCTTCCTCCCCCTTTCTACTTCGCTTCCGTGTCACTTTCCTATCGGGCAATCTAGCACAAATCTTCTAGCTTCCTATTTCTAAGGGTTGTTTAAGACCCGTGGTCAGACACTCCTTCTTAAAATCCTCTACATATGATCATTTGATCATGATCCTCGGGGACTGATTGTGATTGGGAATGGGACGCATAGGGTCATAAACGGGGTGTCTTGTTGGAGATTTGAGGGGAGAAAGACGAAAGATTTTGCCCAGACAAGGCAGGGAGGAACGCTTTTGCACGGGATGAAATAGAAGGAAATTTTGGCGGGAATTACATAGAGGAAGTCACCCGAAATATCCGTCAACCCGCTGGAAGTACATACTGTTTATTCAGACTAACTGATATTTCCCCTTTTCTCCCAATCTAAAGAATAAAGATATGAGCGGACGAAATCATCTATCATTACATTCAATTTGTTTAACTACTTATTTATTTGCTTCCCAGCTCCAATGACAGGAACCTGCAAACAACAACGATTCTTCTAACAAGTTGGCGTTCACCTCAACACTTAAAATTAACCAAGCCAACACCTTAATAGCGCTGGCAACTGCATTTAATCTGGTTGCATATTCTTTCACAGATTCTCTTTCTCTCTGGTAGCAGTTAGAAAGAGCTGACAATCTCACAGCTAACTGTTGTTCAATGTTCATCTTCAAATCTGTGTAATAATGTTGTTTTAAAGGTTAGGTAATCTGTATTGCTGCGAAGCACGGGGTTTAACCCTTTAAGCGGCCGATGTACCAGAAACAAATGGTGCCCAAAGTTTTTGGGGCTTCCTAAACAGAAATGGTCACATAACGGCCGGGTTTTACAAAAGCTACGTCGAAACAATTCCTTTCTTCTTCTCGTCACAGGTCCTTAAACTTATTAACGGCGATAAGCGTTCTCCTAGTTCTCTATTCTCTGTTCCGTCACTCAAAGCATGATAGGGAAGAGTTGGCATAGGCATCATGCCACTTGATAGGAACAAGTGACTCAAGCATGTTTTGTCTCCTTTCCTATGTTCGTCGCCGTTGTTACGGCCCTTTGATCAGGTAATCATTCAGAAAGGATTAGTCACTGAGAAATCACTTTTAGCAGCAGGTAATAACTCAGAAAATATTAGTGTCAATCAATTCCCTAAAAACACCTTCAATAACGAAGTCAAGAGGAAAAAAACACTTTCGGATGCTCGGGTTCACTCATTCCAACCGCGTTTGGTCCATTTCTTAGACACTGAGCATATTCGTTCGAATTTATTTCAGCCCATTTTGTAAACCCCGAGTTAACTCGTTCCATCCAGTTAAAGGGTTAAGCTGAGAAACTGAGCTGCTGCTGCACGTATAGCTTTGCACGAACAATAATAATTTTATCTATATTGCGCCACTGTGCCAAGTTTGCGATGTCTTCCAAACTATGCTGCTGTGAAATTTTTATCTGCGGGATCATATGTAGTTCGCTATTTGCGGTGAGCAACTTTCTAATAATGCAGGAATGCGATATGGATCAGGTATTGTTTCTTGGTCTTGCTCGGTGTTGTCTCCGTGTTCTGACATTTTGATTAGCACGTGAAAATAATTGAGCAGTAAAAGTGTTTAGCACGTAAATAAAAATTAGCAAGTTATTTTAGATCAAAGTTCTGATTTTGTCAGCGTTTCTCTGTTTCAGAATAAATTGGTACGAAAAGAGTCATAAAATAGGTACTTACAGAATAGCCAATGAGGTCTTCTTCGCTGGTAATACTCGTAATCCAGTATTTGCACTATAGAGAGTTCTTGAAGAATTCGTTGGATTTTATGAATGAAATTTGTACTGTACGATATCCACGGGTGGGGGTGGATGGGGTAATGACACTGATTTTTTACTTTCAACTACTTTCGCCTTCCCGCAATCGCTCCATAACTTTCGTGGTCGCCATTAAGGTGTTGGCTTGGTTAATTTTAAATGCTGAGGTGGACGCCAAAGTTTTAAAAGAATCGTTGTTGTCTGGTGTTCCTGATCCGCGTCATGTGTATGATTTAATTCTTTTCAACTTTTCTTAACTTTAATTTCCCATTGTACGAGAAACGAGCAATAATCGTGAATCCTTTACTGAAACTTCCTTTGGATTCTTGGAACCAAGTTTGTAAGCCTTTTTCTGCTCTTTTGCGATAGTAAATCAACCTTTTTTTTTTTTTTTTATCCTTTTGTCACAGTCGTTTAGGTAGATCCATGCTTCATTAATAGTCACAATAAATTTCCACCCATCTCCTGCTAAGTGATTTTCATAAAAAAAGTCAACACCGTGACCTGAGCTCAGTCGTGTACCTAGTCAAAAGGCGGTGAAAATTATGTTTTGTTTTTTGTTTTTTCAGATTCAAATCTTTGCTTATTACTTGTTTACAGTTAAGGTGGACGTCAAGTAATTTTGCTTCCTATATACTTCCAATGGAAAAATTTCTGTACACATTTTCTTCACAATTAATGCGTTCCCAAGGATGAAAATTTGAACATCGATTAAAATAGCTTCATTTTATAACTTGGAATACTTAATATTTTCTAAAACATAACAATCCAACATTTGTTTGTCACTGACGTCATCAAAGTACAGGTCGCGCCATCTTTTTTCTGGTTTCAACACCACTAAAGGAAAAGTTATTGATTTTTAATATAATTATGGTTATGTTTTAGAAAATATTAAGTATTCCAAGTTATAAAATGAATCTATTTTAATCGTTGTTCAAATTTTCATCCTTGGGAACGCATTAATTGTGAAGAAAATGTGTACAGAAGTTTTGCCTTTTGAAGTATATGAAGCAAAATTACTTGACGTCCACTTTAATACAGAGATTTTTAACGACTTAGCGATTGCTCTTTGGGTCGGTGGATTTTATTTTAAGACCAAAGACCTTACTTTTGAAATCATCGTAAAAATACGTACCTTCTTTGTGTATTCATTGCTGTTCTTTTTCCTCTTAAAAGGAAAGCTTGACGATTTTCCCCTCTATTATAAATATTGCTTGTTTTACATTTAAAAATGCTAATTCCATGATTTTAACAGCGTTTTTTAATTACAGAGCACGAATAATTCTCTTCATAAAGAGCAAAAGCATAATTCCTTTTATCTATAGCTTGTTTACGTCCGCCATTTTCTTAGCAGACGATATTTAACGGCAGAAGATATTTCTTTCGTGTTCATCTAACACGCTGTTGCCAGTTTCAATTCTTTGAACTTTGTAATATTGTTTCTTTGTTGGATAGTGTTTCCAGTGCAAAATGTTTCTCATATGGTTTCATATTTTCTAGTAAAATATAGATTTTCCGCTAAGGACAGTAATGGTAAATTGCAATTTCCCTAATATATCTGCTTCTAAAACTCCGATTTGAAAAATTCTTCCTGCACCGGATACAACTCCTGATGGAAAAATGTTTTAATCATAATTTCTAATTATTGATATAAAATGGTTTGGACACCAGAGGCGTAAGTATTTATTTCTGCTTGTGATGTATTTGCTGCAACATCTACGCTTCTGAAAACTCGACTGAAAATTTTTTTTTCGTGGACCGATACTACTCACCTCGAAAAATCTTTTCAGAATACATTTAACTTTAAATAATGCATAGGTTTTTCCGCCAGGGGCGTAAATGAATATCTTATTTTTGTCGATATCTGTGCTTCTAACAGTCCGATTTGAAAAATTCTTTCTTTGTTGGAGAGCGATTCCACTGCAAACGGTTTCTCATGTAACTTCGAATTTTTCTTAACGCACAAATTTGCCACTAGAAGCCGTAAATTCACGTTTCCGTTTACAGCAACAGCAGTGGGACTAAATATCAGTTATAAAAAATTATTTTCTAGTCAGATACTACTAACTATGAGAACTCTTTGTTTTTATTTTATTTCCAAAATAATGAAAAATTTCTCCGCTAGGGGCGCAATGTTTAATCTGGTTTTTTTTTCTTTGCTTTGCTTCTTTTAATATCTCTGCTTTTAAATGTGTGATTTAAGAAATTCTTTGTACACCGGGCGCCATTAAATTTGCGAAACGCTTTAGGTTAGTATTTGAATAGTTTTGCAGTTCACAGTTCTGTCGTTAGGTGGTGTTTGTGTATTTCTGTTTACAGCTGTATTTCCCCTTCTAAGAACTAACTCTATTGAGAAATTTCTTTTTTGACTATTGCCATTCGCTACAATAGAGATGTGAAGCATTTTCCTCTTTAAATAATGCACATATTTCCCACTAGGGGCCGTAAAAGGTCAATATCTTTTCTCGTCATTTCTGCTTCCGGGCAGAGGCGCCTTTAGATTTTTTGGAGCCGTAGGCACTAAAATATTCGTCCCCTTCCTCTTCCACCCCATCGCATCGTTCAGAAATTTTCATCCGTCAGATTAAAAAAATAATAATAAAGTCAACAAAAAGTGTTTACCTTTTATTAAATGCCATTCTATCTTTCTATTATTAGAACGTTTTGTAAGAAACAGTGCCAAAGTAATCACTTTGTCTGTCCGTGCACATCGAACTTTTTTGTTTTTAAGGATATTTCAAAAAATATTCTTGCAGCTAATAGAAAATCAAATATATTAAGTTTGGCACCTTAAATATCCCTTAATGTACTTCATATTTACCCCTAAGGGCTGTCAAAGTCAAAAATGTAAAAAAATGGGGTTCTGTTGTGAAAAAACTATTCAACTAAAAGGAAGCCTAAATGATTTTAACTGTTCCTTTCAAAACAAGTATATCGATAAGAACTCAAATTTTTTTAGTATCAACAAGAGAAAAAAAAACAAAAGAAAAACAGAATGTGTTATTAGTAATATGAGAAAGCAAAATATCAATTGATAATGGAAATAAAGTGGTCCCTTTAATGACTGATTTGCTTCAGTTTGTGAAAACCAAAACAAAACTGGCAATCGAATTATACGTTATCGGGGGCGCCTCACACTCTGAGGCATTAGGCGCGCGCGTAGTGCGCCTAGTTGGAAATCCGCCCCTGCTTCCGGGAGAAATATATGAAAAGTTATTTTTCTTTAGCATAGTTTCTTCCATGAAGAATGTTTTTCGCCTATTTTCAGTTTTCCCATTATTCAAAATTCTTCAGCTAGAAGATTTAGAGTTATATCATGTTTCCTTCTATATTTCTTCTTTTAACTGTTCGATTTGAAAATTTGTTTTGTCTCCGTTACCTTCCTTCTGCTTTGAGAAACTTTTTGTGCGCCATTTGTTAATTTTCGTAGCGTACCATTTAGCCGCTGGTGGAAGTAAGTTGCCCTTTTTATTATTTCTGGATATTTCATCGATTGTAGAAATCAGGTTGATTGTTTCTTAACCGGTTGCACTAACTTTGAGTAACCTTGATAAATTCAATTCGCGTCAGAATGGATTCAAAAGACGTGCTCATTACAACCTAAAATTCGGTATCATCTTTCTTGTTTATTTTCTTGATCGATCAGTTCTCTTACAATGCAAAATGAGTTCCTGCACTGTTTCCTATATCCAATAGTGATTTGGTTCTGACATTTAGAAAAGTTTGGGAAAGAATTACTTTGGGGTCCGCTTGATCATCCAATCCCTCCTGTAGTTCAGGCCTGTGATATGAATAGAGAAAGCAAGAAATTACGGTATGTTTTCTAATTCATTTGCATTTAATGTATGCGCCCAAATGCTTGTGATGAATGGCACATCTGAACATCAATGAAGGAAAATCGCAACTCCTGAGCGTGAAACACAATCAGTAAAAAAGTGCCAAGATTGTAATTCTTTTTTGAAATCGGTTTGCGAAGAACAAAGCTTGTTGATGATGGGCTCATGCAGTGTGCATAAGAATCTGTTTATATAAATAGAAAATGAGCAATTGAATAGGTAATAGCATCTTCTAGGTTTGCTAGAGTGAGTAAGAGAGTTTTGCACTTCTACTAACAAAAACCGCAAAGAAAATCTCACTCGGTCTGATTAGATTTGGGATTATTATTCATAAAATTCGCCCCCTTTTTTTTTTTTTTTTTTTTTTGCTCTCTGTCTCTCTCTCTTTTGTGAGAAATTAAGAGAATCACCTAAGATGGACCACATAAGTGCAAAGAAGGCGACAAACCACTATTTGCAAATAAATGGAGATGTGAGGAAATAAATTGGTGTCCAAAATTAACGTGACAAAAACAAAGTTGAGAATGTGTCCAAAACGAGACAACCGATTGTCAAGATTATAATGAAGTAAATATCTCCGTCATTTTGGTCCACGCCGGGAATCGAACCCAAGTCCACTTATTCCGGAACAAGTTGCTCTACCAACTGAGCTACGCAGACGTTCGTGTTGCTGCTATCTGCCTTTATGTCGTGTGCGTCCTGCGGGGCATGCACGTCACAAGATATTTCAGAGATATGTGCAAGGGGAAACGCTAAGTCGACGTAACCAAGCAACATTGTGCTAGGTGCTATGGAAATTTGCAAATGATGACCGTACGTCAACTAGCTGGCAGCTGCACCATCTTGGTAAAGGTTGTCCTGAAAGGGGTGCGGTAATTGAAGCTTGAGTTTGATTATTAGTGGAAGAGTGGCTCCGCACCATTGCTTAGAATTCCCTTTACTGTGGAGAGCGATTGGTAGTTTGGAAGCAAGGCAATGGCAAGCTGAGGTATCAAGATGGCTGAACGTGTCGAGGCAAGTGGTCTCTAATATCTGGAGACATTTTCCAGGAAACCGGAACAATAAGCAGAAGGCCGGAACGAGGACGCTCACGAGTCAAAACAAGTCAAGACGACCGGTATTTGTCTCTACCATAGAGAGTAGACAGCCAGGCAACTCTCGTAGACGCTCTTCTCTGGTACGGGAAGCGCGACATCGAGGCAAACAGCTGACAGAAGACTCCACGAGAGAGTTCTGTATGCAAGAAGACCAATGGTCTGTATCCCACTCGTCGCATCGCACAGACGTGTGTCTCTGAATTGGGTCCGACAACATCAGCCTTGGATCCCTGATCATATCAGATCATAGGTAGAGGATTTGTCTGACCCCAAGTCTTAAACAACCCTTAAAAATAGGAAGCTAGGAGATCTGGGCTAGAGTGCCCGATAGGAAAGTGACACGGAAGCGAAATAGAAAGGGGGAGGAAGACGCCCTTATTTATTAGCGGGTGACAGTACCCGGGGTCCGACGGCTTGACGTGACCATCTGAATCACGGCGGATATTTAGTGGATCGAGCGAGCGTTCGTACCTGCTGGGATCAAACCTGAGGTCTTCACCATAGCAGTCACGAACGTTAGCCACTATAGGCCACCCGCGGCCCTTGGATCCCTGATCAATGAGCGTGTGTTCTCTTCAATGACGAATAATGGAACAGCCTAAACACGGATTCTCGACGTGCGTACATTTGAAGAGAGGCGGAAAGCCGAAATCTTCCCTCCAACAAATAGGGAAATTGATCTCTACGGTTATGGAGAACTGCTGTTTTGGGCATCAGTAGGATGAACGCACACAGCTGCACGTGTTTTCACTGCTGCACGCCAAAGGGGTGCAATCCTGTAGCGCTATGTAATGTTTTTCAGGGAAGTTGTTGGCCTCTACCTCCTTTTTTATGGACGATAACGCCCGTCCGCATAGGTCTCGTCTAGTCGACAAATACTTGGAGAGTGAGGATATTCAGAGGATGTAGTGGCCAGCAAGATCTCCAGAACTGAACCCGACACAGCATGTCTGGGACGCCCTGAGAAAAAAAAATTGCAAGCCAGCGAATCCCTCCAAGAACGCTCCCGGAATTCCGACGCGTCTTGGGGAGGATTGGCACTTATTGCCCCAAATTCTCATTCATAGCCTTTTAAACAGGATGACGGTTCGTTGTGCGAGCTGTCTCGTTGTTCTGGGTAATCACACTCCCTATTAGCCCCTCGAATCTTGCGCCGCTTGTTACATCACTTTTGGACGGCCACGTCATGCGAATGCTTCTTCCCCATGCGGCGATTGCATTCCTTTTCTGTTGTGTATTGCTGCGTCATCGATATAGGTACGCCCATACCAACTGGGATTTTGAGTTATTCATAATTTTGATCGCGTGGATTTTGAGTTATTCATGATTTTGTGTTTGTCGCGTTAATTTTGGACACCAAGATAGGTGAGCAGGAAGACCAAGGAAGATATGATGATGAAATATAGTCATGGGGCATAAAGAAAGGCAAACCAAAAAAGGAAGATATGAAGGATTGCAAAAATAGTTTTATAAATGGAGAAGACTTGTTCGAGAGACAGATACTAGAACGCTCTGAATTTTTTTTTTTTTTTTGTCTTGTTTCCGGGTTTAACAAACACCATGAGCAACTCTGGGATCTATAAACAGTCACCCGTCCCAGTTTCAGGCCGCGGATTCCAAAGAAGACACAGGGCTACTAGCGACATCGAATAAGCCTAACATCCATGCCACATCCGGGACGAATGATTAGAATCTAGCGCCTCTGACCACTCTCTCACCGGGCCATAGGATATACATTTTAGGTGGTTAAAATCTGCAGAAGCAATTCTGGTGGTACAATACCTTCAAGAGGAGACTATTATCCGTATGGATTGGCCAGCCAGGTTTCCCGACCTTAATCCAATCGAGCATGTCCGGGATGCTCTAGAAGACGTGTTGTTACCCTCAAACACCTCCGCAATATCTGGGAGGGGGGGTCTTAGACAAGCTGTGAACGTGCAATGGTCGTTGTTACCTACCAAACTCCTAGACAACATCATCAACAGCATGAAACATCGGTGTGAGGCCTGCATTACTATTAGGAGCAACCACACTTCCTATTGAGGTACTTTGGCTAGTTCATTTTGACAATTTATTTTGCACCTGGTGCTGTATGGGCTCATTTTTGTCGGAATGAAGTGTTCTTTACGTTTTAGGGTCTTTCTGTACCGTAAGATATGATAAAGGTTTTTACCAAATACAAGGGATATCCTAAAAGCAATGCCTCCTCCTCAATAACTTTTGAAATTTTGAAGTGTTTTTAATGAAACTGCACTGACATGTACTATGATACGTTACCAATGTGGAAAAAAAAAATTCAGAATCGGAGATAAAGATCATGAATGACAAAGAAAAGGAGTGAGCCGTAATTGAATTCCTGAAAAAAAGGGATGTGAAGCTCCAGAAATCCACAGAAGACTCCTGGCGACGTATGGAGCTACAACAATCGATATCAACAATGTCCGAAGACGAGTGAAGAGGTTTCGAGTTAGAGAAAGTTCAGTGTTGAACAAACAACGGAGTGGAAGACCCGCAACTGCAGTGACAGATGCCAACAGGCAAAGAGTGGAAGACCTCATCACAGTTGATCGTCGTGTCACCATCCAGAAGTTGTGTGGTGCAATTCATTGTGGTCATAGTGCTATGGAAACATTAATTAAGGATCTTGGCTACAGAAAAATTTGTTCAAAGTGGATCCCAAGAAACCTAACCCGTGAACAACGTGAGAAAAGGGTGAAAATGTGCCTGAACATATTTGGGTTGTTATGAGAGGAAGGGTGAGGTGTTTTTCTCTAATGTTGTGACGGGGGATAAAACCTAGGTGTTCTTTCAAGACCCAGAAACGAAACGCGCGTCAATGGAATGGCGCCGCACATCTTCACCTCGACAGAAAAAGGTGAAAAAAAAACTCGTTCCTCAGGGAATGAGATGGTGACAATTTTTTTTTCTTGGATTGAAGGTTTAACGACCACCGTGAGCTACTCAATGGGCTATAAGCAGTCGCCCGAACCCGGACCCCTTTCGGACGAATGATCACAAGATATCGCTTAGACCACTGTGCCACCGGGGCGTCGACAATTTTCTGGGACAAATGTGGTGCCATTTTGACAGGTTTCCTTGAACGGGGTGCAAAAATAAACAGTGCTCACTATATGCAAACACCGAAGAATCTAAAAGAAGCTGTCAGAAGGAAAAGACGTGACATTCCACTTCATAGTGTTGTTTGACACCATGATAACGCACGTCCCCATGCCTCAATGGAGACTTCATAGGCTATTGCCAAAATGGGGTGAACGATAACCCCCCCTACAGTCCTGTTTTGGCTCCCTCAGACTTTTTCCTGTTTGCCCCTTTGAAAAACACCCTTCGTGGGGAACGTTTCGACGATGTAACAGACGTTAAACTGGCTGTGAACTCGTGTGTGAAACGACAGCCTCCGGAATTTTTCCGAAATGGATTTTACCAATGGGTTCAAAGATGGCGGAAATGCATAGAAAGTGATGGACAATACTTTAAATAGTCTAGCATTATTAACAACAATATGTCCAAGAATTTTGCCACCAAGTTTCACATTTTTGCTGCTACAAATAAAAATCTTATGAGGGACGAGGCATTACTTTCACGATGTCCTTTGTATCATGACATTTCATCATGTATTTTTTGAGTTTTCGCGATTTTTTTTTCTGCTTTTTTTTTTTTATTTATGGACTCCAGTGTAGTCCCTTTCTTTAAATCCAAAAATTTCGAATGTTGAAAAAAGAAATGTTCGTTTTAATACAGCATTATTCGTGCTAAAGAGACATCCACGTGTGTAATTCTACTGTAAAGATTAGAGTAATGAAAAAGAAGGGGTTTTTTTTGTTTTTTTTCGAAAGGTAGAGATAATGTAAAAATATTTCCTTAAATAAAATCTAATAATAAGTAAGAGAAATATCTAGAATGTTTATCACCCAGTGCATTTAGAGATATGTCGTGTGAATTTTAATGAAGTACTGGAATAAAAAGAACAAAATACAGAATAATGTTTTTAAGGTAACATCTGCTACTTTGAAATATTAGAAAGCATAAAGGATAATCTGTAGCACCATTCTTTAAACCACCAAGAGTGAAAGATGTGCGAAATGAAACAGAAATCGTACCGAGTGTTCTGATATAATGTGCAGGCTTTTGACCGTGTAGTAATGAAAATGTAGTAATCACCAATCATTTATTGTCACAAGTAATCTTATAACTAAGGGTTTACATTGCAAACGAAATGCGCCTTATAAAAAAATACAGATAGGCTCAGTTTTGACTGAGCCCTCAGTTTGGAACGTACGACTAGACTTGCAGATCGGAGAGTTGAAATGAGCTAGTCGAGTATGGTTTCAAAGCGTTTATTTAATTTGTTATAGCCAACACAGGTTTATGATATGAAAAGTCGCTTACACAATTTTTACAAATAATGCTGGATACATTGCGAACACAAAGCAGATCGATACACGAATTACCCAAAGTGATGCTCTGTCTTCTTGGGCTTCTTACATTCTTCATCACTTGCTCTTGCTTCTCGTTTTGATTTTCTCCACTTTTGCTTGCGTTCTTTCTGCAAATTCCACGGCATTGTCGAAAATGTTAACACGTTCAAATGAAAACGATTTTTAGAAATTTTAGGTTAAACCACTGCTATAAAAAAAATAGATCTCGTCGAGAGCTTTAAAACGATACCACGCAGAGTCGTTTTGCACTCACGGTTGTCCAGATAAACCGCGATATTGTCAAAAGTGTTCACCGGTTCACAAGAAAACAATTTTCAAAATGTTCAGTTCAAACCTCTACGAAATGTTCTTCAAATATTTGAACAGATCTCGTCGAGAGCTTTAAAACGATAGCACGCACAGTCGTGTTGCTCTCACGGTTGACGAGATAGACTGAGTTAAACGCGGTGGCACAACCTGAAATATTGCATCATCATCCCCGCGCACTAGGAGCGAGGGGAGCGTCACGCGCACGATGTATTGCGCAGTACGCGAATTGAAACCCATACTGTTTACGTAGGTGAAAATACTCCAAATACGTGGCGGTAGTAAATAAATAAATACATCGCTCTTTCCACGTTCCAGAAACACACAGCATCCGAAAAATTGTTTTTCGGATGCTGTATGAAAGAGCGATGTATTTATTTATTTACTGATTACGTATTTTTAACGCTATACCGATTTCAGTTGGGACCTATTTTTGTCGTTCTGATTGACCGCCTTCACGAGAAGGAAGATGTGAGTTTGAATTGCATCATAGCCAAATTTCGGACGCTATACTGGCACCCGAACATAAAATGAATTTCCTGGGCGTAAGGTTCGAGAAAAATGTGTGGTGCTTCTTACGCACGTCGTCTGGAAATAATGAGAATTCCTTCTTCTACAGAGATCTCCTTCCAGCATGGTTAGTTGGCTGACCCGAAATAACCTGCGATTTTGTAGCTAGGAGACAATAGATTTTAACAAAAGTAAACTTTATAACCGTTTTGAATATTAATACAGACATTTGACGTGGACAAGGAACCTCAAACAGAGGTCAGCGCTCTTTTCACGTTTATAAGTGCGTCACGGAAAAATTCTCATTGGCCACCAACGGAAATCGAACCCAGGGTCTTCCAGCTCCACTGCACCACAGCAGCCTCGAATTCCTCCATACTCACACACACAACTGCCAAGTCAAGTTGGCAGGTTGGTTCTTGGAGCCCCGCACAATGTTGGGGATTCACCAAAGATGGCAAGTAGCAACTGAATAAATAATCAGAAGGCGAATGAATATTAATACAGACATTTGACGTGGACAAGGAACCTCAAACAGAGGTCAGCGCTCTTTTCACGTTTATAAGTACGTCACGGAAAAATTCTCATTGGCCGCCAACGGAAATCGAACCCAGGGTCTTCCAGTTCCACTGCACCACAGCAGCCTCGAATTCCTCCAGACTCACACACACAACTGCCAAGTCAAGTTGGCAGGTTGGTTCTTGGAGCCCCGCACAATGTTGGGGATTCACCAAAGATGGCAAGTAGCAACTGAATAAATAATCAGAAGGCGAATGAATATTAATACAGACATTTGACGTGGACAAGGAACCTCAAACAGAGGTCAGCGCTCTTTTCACGTTTATAAGTACGTCACGGAAAAATTCTCATTGGCCGCCAACGGAAATCGAACCCAGGGTCTTCCAGTTCCACTGCACCACAGCAGCCTCGAATTCCTCCAGACTCACACACACAACTGCCAAGTCAAGTTGGCAGGTTGGTTCTTGGAGCCCCGCACAATGTTGGGGATTCACCAAAGATGGCAAGTAGCAACTGAATAAATAATCAGAAGGCGAATGAATATTAATACAGACATTTGACGTGGACAAAGAACATCAAACATAGGTAATCGCTCTTTCCACGTTTATAAATGAGTCACGGAAAAATTCTCATTGGCCGCCACCGGGAATCGAACCCAGGTCTTCCAATTACGCGCCGAAGAAGCAACATGCCAAATTGGCTTGGCAGTTGTGTGTGTGAGTCTGGAGGAATTCGAGGCCGCAGTGGAAGCATATCCGGCGTAACTGGAAGACCGTGGGTTCGATTCCCGGTGGCGGCCAATGAGAATTTTTCCGTGACTCACTTATAAACATTGAAAGAGCGATGACCTCAGTTTGACATTTTGAATATGGTGAATTTAAATCATCTCACTTTTCCTTTGCGCCTATTTGGAGATGGTCCCATTTTTCTCCATTCCGCTCAACTGCGTTAATGACGCAAGCGCTCTCCTTCATCTCTTGACTGCCCAATCCGAGAAAATCGCCGAGTTCGATTTTATAACTTTATTTGGTATGCGAGGTGGTGAGTGGCAGAGATGGAAACGGGTCAAATGGTCGACAATTTCTAGCGGACCAAACGGGTCAAATGGTCGACAATTTCTAGCGGACCAAACGGGTCGGATCAAGGTGTTCCTCATCCGATTTCGACCCGGTTTTATTTCCGTTTGATTTTTGAAAAGCGAAAAAAAAAAGAAAAAATCGAAGAAAAATGCGCACTCTGTAATTTTGTGCTTGTTACTGGTGCCCGCGGAATGAAAAATGATTTGTCAAGCAATATGAAGGAAGAGCGTCCTCAGAAAGAGAAAAGTTGCTTCCTTCTGAAGGGCCATGATGAAAACAACATCCACATTTTGGAAACTTCCAAATCATTAGAAGCTTGCCAATAATTGGTGTTGCTGTGAAACATATTGTTATCAAGAAAACATTCAAAAACTGAAATTAAACATACAAGTTGCTTAATTCAAAAATTTTGACTGCAGCACTATCAAAATTAGGTGGAGCAGCCTTAACGTTACTGTGGAGGGATTGTTTGGCTCTCGGAGATGTGTTTGAAAAGATATGTAAAACAGATTATGTCTTGCAAATGAAGAGCAACAGTTTCAATACTTCCTGTAAGTAAGTGAGTAAATTATACGTTCTTATTATACATTTGTTTGATTTCTGTATAACCGACGGTACCCACTACGGAGAGACTTTTCGAACACCCTATATATACAGTATTATAATTCAAAGCAGATGGGTCCGGATCTGTTCCCGGTCGGGTCCAATCACATCTCGTCCGGGTCCGGATCGGATCCGAGTCCAAAATTTTTGACCCGTTTCCAAATCTGGTGAGTGAACGGTGATCTTTGTAGGGAGGTATCGAGAAATTTTCACATCTTGAGTTTGATGGATGCAATTTTTACTGTGGGCAGAAGAACAGTTGATATGTCACGGGATCAGCAGCAGAAGATGCACATCGAAGGCTTTAAGGTAAGAGTGTAAAGTTTGGGGTCACGGGGTTGCCCTATAATGCAGAGAGGAACTTCAATTCGGTGCTCTGGAAGAGAGCGGTAGGTAAGATTTTTCTCCGTCTCGTGAAAAGTGCAGGGGAATGAAACTCCTCTGTCGTCAAGGCAGTGACCCACCTTTCTCGGGATTGGGGGATATATCTGGCATACCTTCCTCTGAGGTGATGCACATCTGCAAGCGGCAAGTTGCAACGATTAGCTTTCGTCGGGGTAGTTCAAACGGTAACATATCCGACTCCGGAAAAGGAAGATGTTATTTCGAATTCCATCAGTCAAATTTGGGCTTTTACGCTCTAAGTGGCATTACGAAAAAGTAGAAAATGCTCGCAAATTTCTGATAGCGGACTCTATCCAGCACAATATACGGTCGAACTCCTATACAACGAATTTCAAGGCAGGGTCAAAAACATTTGATTTATGTGAACTTCGTTATAACTGGGAAGATAAAAAAGGACTATTATGCATTGGCATATTACATTATGTCAGGTTAAAATCTGCAGATCACAAACTTTTTATCAATTAATCGAAGATAAATAATACTTGGTTATTGAAAACTGCTGCTACAGAGGGTGAGTCGAAAGTTTTGCAATATTTGCATAAACGCATGTGCTGCGGCGAGAATGTCACGTGTTTAAACTAGTTTGATTCGCGCACTGCATTCAGTCCAAAGGGATATAAAGTAGCAGTCGTTGCTGTGAACAGCATTGCATATCGTCATTCTGTCAGTGGTACGGACACCTACAAGATGAACAGCCACAACCAGCTAATTTGGGAACTTTTGCTTCACGAGTTTGAACTCGGCCATAACGCTGCTCAAGCAACACGAAACATTTGTCATGCGAAAGGGGAAGGTTCCCTGGACCACAACACCGAAACCAGATGGTTCAAGAATTTCGCCCAGGCGACAGAAACCTCGACGGTCAGTCAAAGTCAGGTAGGACCAGGCCGCAGAGGCAAATCCGACAACCAGCACTCGGAGAGTATCAGGAGAGCTGGGCTTATCACAAACCACCGTGGTTCGTCTTCTTCAGAACCTAGGTAAGGTCTACAGGAGTTGCTACAATGTCCCTCACGAACTGACACCAGCTGAAGTAAACCACCGAGTAGAAGTGTGCACGAAACTCCTACAAAACCTGCTAGATGTACGTTTCATTAAGTAAATTGTTACGTGCGATGAAAAGTGGGTCTATTTCCGTAATCCTAACACACAACGGCAGTGGATGAGCCCAGGCCAGCTTCCGGAACCGGCTGCCAAACGTGGGCGCTTCGAGCGCGAGGTGATGCTTTTTGTCTGGCGGAATTTCGAGGGGATAATCCATTACAAATTTGTTCCAGACGGTCGGACCATCAACGCCAACCTCTACTCTGAACAGCTGGAGCGGATGTATGCCGCTTTGGGGAAGAAGTAGCCGGCACTGGTGAACAGAAAGCTCGCTCTCCTACAGCAGGATAACGCTCGGCCTCATACCGTGCGAACGACCCTGGCAAAACTCCAGGAACTTGAGGGTATCGAACTCATGTCATACCCTGCATTTAGTCCGGACTCTACCCCGTCGGATTATTACTTGTTCCGGTTCATGGCCCACTTCCTTCGCGGGCGGCACTTCAAACAACCAGGAGAAGATGGCAGCTGAGGTGAAGGAGTTCTTCGCCTCGAAGGACAAGAACTGGTACCGCCGCGGAATGGAAGAACTCGCAGACAGATGTCTAAAGACGGTGCAACACGAAGGACCATATTTTGAATGCTAATCAGCTTTCGTTGTAAAGGTACGTATGGAGACATAAAGTGATCCAAATATTGCAAAACTTTCCACTCTCCCTTTGTACTTATACGTACTTGCCTCCTACATCTTTATTTTCGGATGCTAAGTTTTGCACTTCTACTAACTTTGCTTCTGGTTATATACATATTTTGTTGCAGTTCGGTTGAGTGTAATTCATTTATAGGCTTTTTGAGGAGAAGTACCCGGAAAGCTCTTCCTTTACTCGCTTTCAGAGCTACAAGGCTGAAGAATGCGCGAGAGCTCTTCCTTTACTCGCTTTCAGAGCTACAAGGCTGAAGAATGCGCGAGAGCTCTTCCCTTACTCGCTTTGAGGGCTACAAAGCTGTGCAGCAAAACAAGGTACCGTTCACCCGTAAACGGGCTCCAGAGGATACATTTTCCGTAATTTTTATCGCAAATATCTCCGGCGAGTTTTGCAAGTAGAGCAACGGAATTTGGTTTTTTTTTAGACTAATCACGACGTCGCGCAACTTTTTTAATTTAACGTATTTTTCTGCCAGGGCTGTATTTTTTTTTTTTTTTATGCAAGTGCTACCCACAAAGGTGCAACTGCCATGTCGTAAGTCTTTACGTCATTCTGAGTATTTTTCTAATTGAAAGTAAGCATCTGTGATCAACCGTTGAAGAGATGAAAACTTGTTTTAATCATTTTGTGACACCCGGTATACGCCGCCCCGGTGGCGCAGTGGTCTAAGGCGCTGGCCTCTGATCATTCGTCCGTAAGGGGTCTGGGTTCGAATCCCGGTGAGGCATGGATGTTGTGTTTGTCTTACAGCACTGGCTCTCTCCCTTCCCTAGAACCAGGGACCTTAAATTAGGGACGGGCGACTGCTTATAGCCCATTGAGTTGCTCACGGTGGTCGTTAAACATCCAATAAAAAATAAATAAAAAAAAACACCCGGTATGGAGTCAAACCCACTGTACTGTTCCTCAATGTTGAACACACAAGCTTCAAGAACAGACCACTTCAGCGTAAGACAGGTTCCACGAATACTACACCACATTTTGTCTGCTAGCTCCATACATTATGTTTCGTTCTTAGCTTGTCCAACACATATGCACGTCCTTCCCTCTTGACCTCAAGACTGCTGCCGACATAACACTCAGCGAGTGAAGAAATATAACATTAAGGTTGAAACGCTGAAAGAGGACGAACTTAAAATTTACATAGAGAAAGACAACTAAAAACGAAAGTTAATTCAGAATACTATTCGTCATACCAGGTATAACGAGCACGCATAACACGAAGTTTCGCATAAACCGAAATTTTTGTAGATGTCTTGAACTTCGGAATATTCTCCCTTGTTATTTTAATCGCATATTACGAAGAATAAGTTTCGGAGAAACCACATATATCGAAATTAGCACGGTTGTCAGCAAACAAAATAAGTGGCGTTCACCCCATTTTTTCGTACTCCATGGTATCTCTTTCACGTAGGTCAGTTCGCATGAAGACAGGAATGTTTAACTTTCTGTTTACTGACTCCCGCTTCTCTCCCCTTTCCGCTATGCTTGCAAAGCCGCAGTGGTCTAAGCGATGGCTTCTGATCGTTCGTCCGGAAGGGGTCCGGGTTCGAATCCCGGTGAGGTATGGATGTTGTGTTTGTCTTACAGCGCTGGCTCTCTCCCTTCCCTTGGACCAGTGGCCCTGAATTAGGGACGGGCGACTGCTTATAGCCGATTGAGTTGCTCACAGTGGTCGTTAAATCTCCAATAAAAAAAAAAAATGCTTGATAAACTTATATCTCCTGGGTAAATGCTGTTTTTTACCCTCCCACTTTCAGTCCCTGAATCTCTGTTTAGAAATTATTTTGCATCCAGAAACAACTTGACCGCTGCGTCAGTTGAGAAACATTTGAAAGAGTGCTCATGATGATAAACACAAAACGAGTAACAATTAAGCTCGTATAAACGACGTAGCATGCAATAGGCGAAATTTCAAAGTTTTGGCTGTTAAAAACGTTCAGCTTATTGAAGCACTCACCGATATAATTTTGCTGGAGAGGGTGAACCGAAAGTTTTGCAATATTTAGATCACTTTATGTCTTTATACGTACCTTTACGACGAAAGCTGACTAGCATTCAAAGAATAGTCCATCGTGTTGCACCGTCTTTAGCCATGTGTCTGGCAGTTCTTCGATTCTGCGGCGGTACCAGTTCTTGTCCTTCAAGGCGAAGAACTCCTTCATCCCAGCTGCCACCTCCTCATGGTTGTTGAAGTGCCGCCCGCGAAGGAAGTAGGCAATTGACTGGAGCAGGTAATAATCCGAAGGTGCAAGGTCCGGACTATATATTGGGTGTGGCATGAGTTCGATGCCCTCAAGTTCCTGGAGTTTTACCAGGGTCGTTCGCGCGGTATGAGGCTGAGCGTTGTCCTGCTGTAGGAGAGCGTGCTTTTTGTTCACTAGTGCCGGGTACTTCTCCTCCAAAACGGCATACATCCGCTCCAGCTGTTCAGAGTAGAGGTTGGCGTTGATGGTCCGACCATGTGGAACAAATTCGTAATGGATTATTCCCTCGAAAGTCCACATAGCATCACCTTGTACTCAAAGCGCCCACGTCTGGCAACAGGTTTAGGAAGCTGGCGCGGACTCAACCACTGCCGTTTTGTGTTAGGATTACGAAAATAGACGCACTTTTCATCGCACGAAACAACTCTATTGATGAAACGTACATCACGCTGGTTTTCTAAGAGTTTCGTGCACACTTCCACTCTGCGGTTTGCTTTAAGTGACGTCAGTTCGAGAGGGACAATGCGCGATAGCTCCTGTAGACCTTGCTGAGGTCCCGAAGGTGACGAACCATGGTTGTCTGTCATATGCCCAGCTTGCCTGATACTTTTCGAATGCTGGTTGTCGGATTTGCCACTACGACCTGGCGCACGGCCTCCGAGTCCACGGTTCGCGGCCTACCTGACCTTGGCTGATCGTCGAGGTTTCTGTCACCAGAGCGAAATTTCTTTAACCATCTAGTTGCGGTGCTGTGGTCCACGGAACCTTCCCCTTTCGCATGACAAATGTTTCGTGTTGCTTGAGAAGCGTTATGCTAGAGCTCAAACTCGTAAAGCAAAAGTTTCCTAATTACGCAGTTGTTGATGTTCACCTTTTAGGCGTCCTAACCACAGACAGAACGACGACATGCAAAGCTGTTCACAGCAACGACTACCACTTTATATCCCTTTCGTCTGACTGCAGTGCGCGACTTGAACTAGTTCAAGCACGTGCACATGTGTTTATGCAAATATTGCAAAACTTTCGACTTACCCTCTGTAGAACTTAAGAAAATGTTCGGCAGCCAATGTTTTTAGCTGCCGCTGCTGTTATGCTACCCAGATTTTTTATTCTTGATTATAATTGCGCATAAAAATATCTTTGAAGACTAAAGCAGAAATAATCTTTACATAATTTTTCCCTTTGATTTGATTGCACACAATACTTTTGTTAATAGTACAGGGCTAATGATATTTCAAGAGAGAGGTTAAGGGCTCCCTCATGGGCTTATACGGCCCATAAATTGATAGTTGGATGCTGCTCGTCAGGCTGTTGTTAAGTGGTTCCAACAGTTTGAAAACGGCCTTACAGATTTGATAGACGAATGCCGCAGCGACAGACTGTTAGTTCATCACCTCCGAATCATATTTCACACGCTAATGAGATTATTAGAGATAATCGTCGGATTAAAATCAAGGAAATGGAGAGTGCGTTGAACATTTCTTATGGCGGTGTGTGCATTCCATCATTCAAGACCGTCTGGTATTTCGAAAATTATGCGTGAGACGTGCTTCACACTCTCTAACGGACCAATAATACTAAGAGCAATGTTTATTGCCGTCTTAGGCTTTTCTGCAAAGCTATTCTTCACAAGGCAGAAACCTTTTACGGCGAATCGTTACCGGTGACGAGATGTGGATTCGCCATTTCGGAAATCAGGAATTATTTGATGGAATGGATGCACGCTGCCTCACAGATCTCAAAAAAACAAGAAAAAGTCGCAGCAGACGCTCAACTAGAATTATTTTTTGGGGGGAAGGGTTATGGTATCGATGGAATCTATATGAAAAGTACGTCAATAATTTGCATACAATATCGATATATTATTGATATTCTTGAGGGAAAGAAATTTCGGCACCAATTAATTTTACTAGATATTTAATTGGTATCATCAAAATAAGTATCATTTCTGAGTGAATTTAAGTACAGAAATTCAGGAAGTAGTTTAAAAAACAATATGTAGAAGCATTTTAAGAAACAACACTAAAAATATTTCTTAAATTCACGAGCCGCTTTCCGTCATTTCCTTCGTGAATTAACAAAGCACATTTCTGATACAACTTTTCCGTGAAATGACGGAAAGAAACCTGAATTTCACGAAATTTTCGTACCACTGGAAAATTCCGAAGTTTCAGAACCTTTCAGCAGTTTCTTTTTTATATTAACGGTAATTACCGTTTTAGAGATGTATTAACGAAAAATTCTGAATTTTCAGAAACCTTTCCGCAGTTTTTTTTCTTATATTGACGGTAAATTACCGTTTTAGAGATGTATTAACGAAAAATTCTGAATTTTCAGAAACCTTTCCGCAATTCTTTCGTATATTAACGGGAAAACTCCATTTACTCTTTTTCCGTACCCCTATGACAAGAAATTACCTGTAATAGGAGCGATTGGTATGAGAATACTTTAGGTTAGATTAACTTTTAAATTTCAATCGTGTATCGAAATTTGAAGTTCCGTAGCGAGATCGGATATTGTGGATAGCACATCGCATGAGTTCTGTTTAAGTCACTGTCAGTTAAAGAAAATCAAGTTGCAAAGCATTTTTGTTGCTTCGAAAAATCAGGATGAAATACGCTGAATTTGTGAAAAGTCCTCCTACAGGAAAAAAACCAACAACATTACAAACCTATTCAGAAAAATAATAAGCTCCAACAGAAAATAAAATGACTAAATCACTCGTATTAATGACAAAAAAAATTGCATTGTCGCAGAATTTGTTTTACGATGTACGGGATTTAAATTTCCGAGTGTCTGTGGCTCAATAGTTAAAGGCGTGGATTACCTGTTCAACCAGTCCAATTCGGCCGTTGATGGCCTAGTGGTCAACGTTTGTCACTGCCACGAAGGAATCTTAAGTTCGATCCCAGGAAGGTACGAACGCTCGAACCACTGAATATCCTCCGTGCGTCGGATAGGCACATTAAGCCGACAGACCCCGGTTAGTGCCCCCCCCCCCCGGCAATAAATAAGGGCGTCTTCCTTCCCCTTTCTACCTGGTTTTCGTGTCACTTTCCTATCGGGTACTTTGGCCCAAAATGTCCTACCTTCCTATTTCTAAGGGTTGTTTGAGACCTGGGGTCAGACACTTCCTTCCAAAAATCCTCTACATGTGATCTGATCTGATCAACCTGCCCAAGAGGCCCAGGTTCAATCCTGACTGGAGCGGAAGGATTATCTGGGAAAAGGGCTGAAAAATGCAAAAGTCGTGGGTTTTTCAGAATTTCAGTTTAAATACGGAAAAACCTGAAATGAATTTTTCTGAAATAAACAGAATTTCTGACTACGGAAAATCTGTACAAATACGGAAGTTAAAAAAAAAAGCGGGTACTTTTAAACACGGAAATTTCTGAAAAACACGGATACCTACCGACAACATTGCTGCACATTACTTTCAGAAATTTTCCGTGAATTCACACCACTTATTTTTTACAATGAAGATATAGGGTATAATGAAAACATCATATGGTCCAAATTTGGAAAAGGAAATCTGTTTGTGCGTGTAAATCAAAGAAGTACTCTGCACTTTTTGAATCATCTTAGGGAAGGAAGATTCGAACATTCGGACATTCGTCAAAGCGTTCCTACAGCTTTTGGACGAAATTGCTGCTTTTTAGAAAAGCAATGCGAATTTTCTGAGGAAATATAGCCTCTAAAAAGCTCAATTAGAAGTTTCAGCGATTACCAGTTCTTAATAGTTAATTTATACACGTTGGTACATTCACATAGCACCGAAACATGGTTTCCATATCCTGGCAAATGTGATAAAGGTGCAATAATGGTGAGATCAACACAAGGGTAACAGTTGTATTTTCCATAATAGGTAATGCATGGAGAGAAGCTCCATATTTTCACGTTTTGCTTCCTATAGAACGGGAATCGAGGGATATGTATTTCCATTATGCAAAAGGACAGCTTTCAAATTGCATTTTGATGAGTCAGTAAGCAGTCGCTATTCTTGATGGCTATCTTTTTTGTTCAAGGGACGTCATCAATCCATCAGTGTCACTGTAAGAGGAAAAACTGAAATGAATTCTTTTGCGATGGTAATAAACAGTCTGTGAACGAAATTACCCGATGTTGCTCAGTTTTCTCTATATGTTTTAGACCTTAACCAAGCTTCTGTTAAATTTTTAAAATTCCTAATCAAATCAGATTCAGAACAAAAACACCTAAACAAAATGTAACAGTTTCCTCGTCTTCATCAGATTATTTTATTTTTTGAACTTGAACATCTATCAAGTTTTTGATTAATCTTAAAAGCCAGGACTTCCTTTCACGTGATTCCTAGGTCGATGGAGGAGGCGAAAGTGGAGTACTGATTTTTTTCCCCTTTTTACTTTCGATTGAAAAGCCTGCGATCTTCAAAAAATGAAAACGGAGTTCTTCAAAATGAACTTTTTACTTTAGTGATGAAAGCTAGGATATCGCAGATGTCAAGGTATGTCTTAAGAATGCCGAGGGTTCAGTTTTCCTGACTTATGCTAGACTACAGACCTATATCCGGGGCAAGGCTAACCTAACTATGGTGTGGCAGGTACCGAATGTGTAATTAATAAGTAGGAACTGTACACCAATTACACCCAAAATGCTATAATTATACTAATGATCGGAATTTCTTGACGTAGAATAGATATAAAACTTTCCAAGCTTTTGCACATCAACCAGATGCCTTTTTCAAGGAAGGTAGCTGTCTCCCTTCCTTGAAAAAGCCATCTGGTTGATAAAAAGGCATCAGGAAGGTAGACAGCTAAAAAGGAAGGTAGACAGCTACCTTCCTTTTCAAGGAAGGTAGCTGTCTACCTTCCTTGAAAAAGCCATCTGGTTGATGTGCGAAAGCTTGGAAAGTTTTATTTCTATTCTACGCCAAGAAATTCGGATCATTAGTATATATCTTTACTGTTTTGACCGAATGTGTACTTCCGCTGCATAATATAGTTCGTATTCGAGGATGAACTGAGACTTAAATAGTACATAAACGCTCTGTGAACGTTGTGCGTACGCTCTTTAAAAAAATGAAGATCCCACTGTCAGTCGGATTTCTAAAACATACGTATATTTTCGTTTTGGCAACGTTATTGTCACTTCCGTTGGGCTGCCAGGTGCGTTACAGAATCTAAACACGGAGGACATTTCTTTTTGGTGCAAATAGGAGAATTTTTGACTGGAGGGTATGCGTGCAGTTAAGTGCTTGGGGGGGGGGTCACTAAGAATTACTCCTTTCTTCCTGATTGCTGTTTTTAAAATATTCATTCTGTCTTGGTGATGATAGAAAATTCACCGGAAAGTTTCTTTTTGTCCTGCCTCCCGTCACGGTTGCACAATTACAGGGTGGAGGGAGGGTTCCTGTTATAAGGCACAGTGTGAAGAAATAGCGAAAAACAAAGTACATATTTCGGGTAAAAAGCACTCTAACCAATCTTAGCGGAGAAACAAGGTTAGGTTTGCCCCAAGAATAGGAATGTGTTACCATTAGGAAAACCGAGGATTAGGTAGAGAGGAAAACTCACCAGAGAGTTGTGGCGGAAGGTCAAGAATTCTGGAAGCGAATGTTGGAGGTATCGCATGATTATCAGGGTTCAACCGCGTCATAATGATGAAAAATACTGCTATACTAGTGTCACACGATTATAGATACTACTGCACATGCAAAATCTTCATCTTCGTACCCAGAAAGTATGGATAGTAAGCCTCAGTATAGATAAACAATTATGGTTCCTTTGTAGTATGTAGTATCATGTTTATGATCCGGCTTTCTACGGAAGCGCTAATGAAAATTTAAAGGTAAGCAGCGTGCAAATTTTCTGTCACAGTTTCTATCGGTGTCCTCTCGTTTCCCCGAATATCCTTTCCCCTAATCAGGTGGTTCGTTGAGGCCCATTCTCTCTATGTATATATACTCCCGGTTCACCTAATATTGTTACTGCAACTCCCGTTTCCTCTAATATAGTTGGGTCAGAAGTTACGATTTCCGTTTCCCCTAATATGTAGTTCGGTCACAGCGTCACGTTCAGTTCTTATTTATATTTGTATTCCTTTCGAATTTGCAAAGGAAGAGCGTCAAGCCATTCTTTCTGCCCTAACTATTAGGCAGAAACATAGCTACAATAACATTTATATAGAATACAGTTTGACATAGAACAAAAAACTACATTGTAATAATTTGTTGAATAACTAATTAAATCAGCATTTACTGAGCATTGAATGGCATTCAGCAACAGTATTCGCTAAGTTACCTCGTATCTGTTAAATTAAATCCAACAGATGACATAAAAAGAATTAAACTACATTCTTCGTTAATATATTCGTTTGTCAACTTTATTATTTTTTCATTGATTTTCTTGTATTTCAATTTGAGGTGTGGAGGCCGGTTTGCAACATCAAGCAAAGCCATCTGATTTCTAAAATTGGCATGCTGGATTTTTAATTGGTTGATGAATTCGTACAAATATCCATTTATAGCATACATGGATTGACCTTTTTTGACTGAATAATTTCAACAGTGAAATCCATTTTTTTACTACTAACCAAGAAACCTTAAGTTCTAATATACCAACGTTAAAACGTATGAAATTCTTGCCCGGAATGGTATTGTACGGCTTTTCTTGTTTGAAACTGTCGGAAGTTGTAGTACGATGTTGTCTACAAATGACCTTTTCTCACGCCACCCTCAAAGAAAGGATTGATGGAAAACGAGTAAGCAGGCAGAGGGAAAACAAAAGAACCTTAGGGCAAGATTAGTCATTAGGGGAAACGATATTCGGGAAAACGGAGGGGAACCTTTCTATCAGGATTACACCAGTCTTCTCTGGAGGAGGGGTTCCATTGGGACCTCCAGGTGCGATAAAGAAGCAGGTGAAGTACGCATGTAACATGCACCATGCAGACTGCCTAGTGCCCGCACACTGATCTCGCGACAGTCAAAGGAACCCTTTATAAATCTACAGTCTACATTGGAACTTAAGTTTATTAAGATCACTGAACTACACAAAACCGAACTCGTGTGAAGAAATATTGGGGAAACGGGGAATGAATACGTGCTCAAAACATATATGTATGAAAAAAAAAGTAATCTTGACACTGTGCGCTTCATTTATTTGAAACGATGCCGTGGTCACATATATGGTATCAGAGGCGGTTCGGAAAGACCAAACCACAACGGCAATTTTAGTCTTGCGATCTACTACTGAATATATACGTACCTACAGGGGAACATCTCATAAATAATTTCATGAAAAATGTTTTGTTATATCCTGGATGAAAGAGAATTTTTAAAATGTAGATTGTAAAACGAACTCATCGTGAACAAATCATGCCAGCAATTCAACAGTGGTTTTTTTTTTTTTTTTTTAAATCCGCCCGTGATTGAATGCTCGTTAAACCACGCTCAAAACACAGTCACCATCTGATGACCCAACCTGCTCCGTCAAAATACCGACTCTGCAGGGATAAAACGAACTCGCTCTCTCAAAACTGGTTAAGTGAAGGCTTTGCACGAGCAATGCTGTCTGGGTCCGACTGGTCTTTCGTCCGCATAGGATCGGTCGGAGGACCGGCTGAGCTCTGCTGTCCCCGTGGAACCACGACTCACCGCCCCCTTATCATAGCTCGTTCTTGCGACCGACTTGCTGATTGGTCGGGGCTCTAAATTTTGCGATTGGTTAGGAGGTCTATTCGCCATCGCGAAGCAAAATGTGGACAAACTTCGCTTTATTTATGTCTACAGAAAAAAACAGATACATTCATACGAAAATAAATAATGAGGTTCTCATAAATCTGGGAAATCAATCCTTTATTGTCATAAAGATGAACTGAGACTGAAAAATCATATGTACACTGATGGATGAGTAAGATACAAACCTATAGCACTTGGGCGGGTGCTATGGTGATGACTCTAGACCGGAGTCATCATCTTCCTCTTCGTGCCTTCTTCAGATACGGGGGTCCTAACAACAGTTCTGCACACTGTCCCTTTTTGGAAAAAGTGTGAAGCAACGGAGAAAACTTACCTTATTGCCGTTAAATGTACTCTCCTCCGCTGATAATGACAGCTTGCCAGAGTTGAGGTGATCCTGGATGCCCCGTAGTGCGCCATCTTTGTTCAGCTATCGTATTACTCTGGTCACGTCCAATGACAGTTTATCGAGCGATTCGTAGCGGATGCCACGGAGCCGATTTTTTAACTTTGGGAAAAGATCAAAGTCGGGTGGTCTGAGATCAGGGTCGTATGGTGAGTGGGATAAAGTTTCCCAGTCATATTTCGACGAAGGTCCCCGTACCGACGCTGCACCATGACACGATGCGTTGTCACGAAGTATGATCGCTCCCGCTTCCAACAAGTTGGAGCGATTTTGACGAATTTTCGGTCTCAACTTAGTCCTCAGAAAGTCACGATAATATTGTGCGTTGACATTTTGCCCTACCGGCACTCGATCAGAGACCACAACACCCTGGGCATCGTACGCAAAAATTATCATTTGCTTCACTTTGGATTGTTGCCGACGACACTTTGAGAGACGTAGGGAACTTGGATGCCTCCATTCCGCTGATTGTGACTTCAGTTCCGGGTCAAAATTGCGGGTCCAAGTCTCATCAATTTCGACAATTCTGTTCAGGGAGATGTCGCCCTCACTTTCGAACCTCTGTAGGTGATCTTAGGCGATGCTTACTCTGGCTGCCTTCTGCTAGGGAGTGAGTTCATGGGGCATCCAGCGCGCGGAGATTTTTCTTTCTCAGTGGTAAAAATCCAGTGAACAGACATGGTGGACAAATTTGCCTGATGAGTAATCTCCCCGACTGTCAAACGGCGATTGGCTTCCAGAAGCGTTGCAACAATGATGACAGATGTTTCGTCTGTCGTCGTTTGAGGTCAGCCTGAGCGATGATCATTTCCGATGCTGCTTCTGCCCTCCCGAAAGTGCGATGCCCAGCGAGAAATTATGCTTCGATCAAGAGTTCTTTCCCCACAAATTTCTTGCAAGGCAATGTGGACCCGTGTCTGAGTTTTTCCCCACAGAGTTTCTATTTTCACGTACGAGCGCTGGGCTAACGCTGTGACTCGACCTGAGGAGCTGCACGCTTCCATTTCCAAACCCTCCCACGTCCACCCAGCAAATGATAGCGCATCGTTCTGACACCGCTACGTTGCTGAGAGTCTGACCTTGACATGACGCAATCATTTTCCCGATTGCATATTCCCCTTATAACGAAGTGAATTTCTCCGTCATTTTTATCCGCGTCGGGGTTCGAACCCGGGTCCACTCATTCCGGAATAAGTTGCTCTACCAATTAAGCTACGCGGACGTTTTATTCTGGTTCCTATCTGCCTTTGTGTCGTGTGCGTCCTTCTGGCAGGTACGTCACATCTCCTGATACGTTACATCATCTCCCCCTTATTTTTTTTCGAAGTGCTGGAGAAGGGATTCTCTTATTTTTCCTATCTCGCGGTGTGGAAATAACATCACACCAATGCGAGATTTTGAACGGTCGGGTCATCCGGATAGTTCGGGCGCCATTATAACGAAGTAAATTTCTCCGTCATTTTCGGTCTACGCCGGGATTCGAACCCGAGTACGCTTATTCCGGAACAAGTTGCTCTACCAATAAAGCTACGCGGACGTTTTATTCTGGTTCCTATCTGCCTTTGTGTCGTGTGCGTCCTTCTGGCAGGTACGTCACATCTCCTGATACGTTACATCATCTCCCCCTTATTTTTTTTCGAAGTGCTGGAGAAGGGATTCTCTTATTTTTCCTATCTCGCGGTGTGGAAATAACATCACACCAATGCGAGATTTTTGAACGGTCGGGTCATCCGGATAGTTCGGGCGCCATTATAACGAAGTAAATTTCTCCGTCATTTTCGGTCTACGCCGGGATTCGAACCCGAGTACGCTTATTCCGGAACAAGTTGCTCTACCAATAAAGCTACGCGGACGTTTTATTCTGGTTCCTATCTGCCTTTGTGTCGTGTGCGTCCTTCTGGCAGGTACGTCAGTAGAGGAAATATGAGAGTTCTGGCACACGCGGCATGCGGCATATGCCGCATGCCGCATGTGCTAGAACTCTCAATGAGAGTTCTGGAACATGCCGCGACCTTCGTGATCGGCATACGCGGCATATGCCGCATGCCGCATGTGCTAGAACTCTCAATGAGAGTTCTGGAACATGCCGCGACCTTCGTGATCGGTATGCGGCATATGCCGCATGCCGCGTGTGCTAGAACTCTCAATGAGAGTTCTGGAACATGCCGCAACCTTGCTGATCGGTATGCGGCATATGCGGCATACCGCGTGTGCTAGAACTCTCAATGAGAGTTCTGGAACATGCCGCATGATGCATGTGCTGGATCTCTCAATGTAAGTTTTGGAAAAGCCTTTTGTCTAGGCTGATGAAGAAACTTTTTAGCGGTGGCAACACTGCTAATATAGGAATGTTCAGAACTTTTACGTTTTAGCCTTACTTTAAAAAAAAATAAATTTCCGCGTGAGATTGTCCATGTCATCAAACGGGGAAATTTCTTTTTCTCTTCCTTTTTTTTTTTTTTTTTTTTTGTTGAGGATAAAAAATGTCTTGTTGGCCAGCAATGGGATTTGAACACTCCATCCTCTGCGTGAGGCAGGAACCTTAACCACTGGACCAACAAGACATTGCTTGTGTTAGCTTTATTGTGGACCCCTTTCCTGATTCTGGCATCGGAATAGCTGGCTATTACACTCCAAATGATCATATATAATAACAATAAAATAAAAATAATAAAATGGGAAAACAGTTTTTATACACGGAAAAAATTAGGTGGTAACACTACTAATATGTGTTTACTCTTTTATGTTGGAGGGGGGGGGGGGAGGTGACAACGTGGTAATGAAAAACAGAGTGGTAGGATGAATGCGAATCATTTGAGTTTTATGTGGCGTTGTGTCAACATGAATTTTTCTGTGACTGTAGAACACCTTAAATTTGAATGTTGTAATGGAGAACGTGATGAAACTGACGTATCTGAGCCCCAATCGAGAAGGAGGTTTAAGTGGTGTCAATGCTTTATTCCAAGCTGTCAGGAAAGAAAAAATAAAGAAAAAGACGTTCAAGAATGGTTAAAAGGGGAAAAGGCATACAGTCTTCACAAACCGGTGAGACGAAATTTTCCGAGAAACAGAATCATCACAAATAAAATTGATATACAGTGGCAGGCTGACTTGGTTGATGTCGGTAGTTTGAGTCAGCACAATGATGGTTTTCGTTATTTACTGACATGTATTGACATATTTTCTAAACATGCATGGGTAATTCCATTAAAGAAAAAGTCTGGATCGTACATCATTGATGCTTTTTCCAAGATATTTGAACAGAGAAAACCACTGAAATTACAAACGGATAAAGGAACAGAATTTAAGAACAAAGAGTTTCAAAAGTTTTTAAAACATCAGGGGGTACATTTCTTTACCACAAATAACGAGACAAAAGCGGCCATTGTCGAAAGATTCAACCGGACTTTCAAAACTAGGATGTGGCGTTACTTCACAGCTCACAATACATACAAATTTACTGATGTACTTGATGATTTACTTCAAGGATACAACCATTCCTACCATCGTAGTATAAAAATGAAACCTTCTGAAGTAAACGAAAGCAATGAGAAGCAAGTTTGGAGGAATTTGTATGGAAATATGACATCGGAGAAACCTTTCTACAAATTTCAAGTAGGAGATCAGGTACGAATTAGTAAAGCAAAATTAACATTTGAAAAAGGATATGAATCAAACTGGACGGAAGAGGTTTTCGTGGTGAAAGAACTTGTTCCTAGAACCCCTCCTGTGTACAAAGTGAAGGATTTGATGAACGAGGTAATTGAGGGTACCTTTTATGCCGAAGAGCTTCAAAAGTAAAACTTTCAGAGACCTTTGCTCTTGAAAATGTCATGAAGAAACGCAAAAGGAAAGGAAAATTGGAATACTTTGTAAAGTTTAAGGGCTATCCAGACAAATTCAACGCGTGGATCTCAGCCATGGACTTAACATCGATATAAAAGTCGAATCCTTTTCTACGATGTATCACTCTATAAGATGAGTTTCTACCTCACGTTACCCAGCGATAGTTCTCGCGGTTACTTTTCCGACAATAAAATATCTCATTTTGTGACACGTCTTCCTTCATCCATCGAACTGAATGGTGACTGGGAAGTAGGACTCGTTGAACTCATTTATCCTCATTCCTGGTTCAATGTGAACACCAATTCGAATACCTTTGCTTATGATGCTAGTGGGGGTCAGATGAAAGTCGGAAAAATTCCAGCTGGATATTACGAATCAGTGAGCGATGTAGTAAAAGCCATGTCACATCACTGGACGAAAAAATCACCATGTATTACAACAAAACCACTAGACGAGTGAAAGCAGCTTTGATGAATGGTACTCAACTGGAACTATATCCTGGGATTGCTGAAATCCTCGGTTACCATCCTGGAGTATACTCGGCGACAGAAGAGAGCGACCTCACGATTCATGGAAATTTTGTAGCAGACCTCAACTCGTCGCTTTCTCTGTTATACGTATACAGTGACATCGTGGAACCACAACCCGTGGGGGATGTGTATGCCCCTCTCCTTCGCATTGTTAAAGTGACTGGTGAAGATGGTGATGTGGTAAGCGCTATGTATGATCGACCCCATTATATTCCACTCGTAAGAAAAAACTTCCAAACCATCGAAATCGTTATAAGGAATCACACAGGTCAGTTAGTACCATTTGAACGCGGGAGATCGATCGTGAAGCTTCATTTTCGTCTCAAACATTTGTAGTTATGTATCAGCCCTATCATTGTTGTGTGAAATCCTTTGAGGACTATTATGTGAGTCAAACTGGAAAAGGATTAGCTTACTACCAAGGAACACCATTGCAAAAGGGTTATGGACTTGGAGGACTCTTTCGTTCATTATTTAGAGCAGCAGTGCCTTTATTCAAACAAGGTGCTAAGACACTTGGAAAACAAGTCATACGAACGGGTGCGGATCTTGCTAATGATATCATTCAAGGCAAAGATGTGAAAACAGCAGCCAAACAAAGAGCTAAAGAAGCGGGACAAATCCTCACTGACAAAGCAGCTAACAAAGTGAAGAAAATGTTAGGAGGACGCATTAAAAGGAAGAGAAGCCCGAAAAAACATCTCATTTCTTCCAAGAAAGTCAAGCGATTAACACACGATATTTTTTATCCATAAACAATGGCTCTCATTCACAATCATTCTTCTGTATGTCTAAAATCGGAACTGGATTTATTTGCTTTACCGCCTACACAAACGAGTATAGATAAAGGACAGTGGATTGAGTATCATCCCTTAGCCAACATTCGAGATGGAGGCCCTTTAGAATTTAATATATCTGGAAGTGGAGAAGAATACGTGGACTTATCTTCAACTCAGCTTTACGTGAAAGTAAAAATTGTGAAATCGGATAATTCCCTCATACCTGACAAAGAACCTGTAGGACCCATCAACTGTTTTCTTCATTCTTTGTTTTCCCAAGTCGACATCAGTTTAAACGAGAGAGCGATTTCCGCTTCAAGCAACACATATCCCTACAGAGCCTATATCGAAACTCTACTGAATTATGGAGAAGAAGCGAAGAAAAGTTTATTGTCTTGTGAATGTTTTTATAAGGATACGGCAGGTCATCTGAACGAAATTAATCCGACGAATGCTGCAACGAACAAGGGCTTAAATCAACGCTACGTACTCGTGAAAGACAGCAAAACGCTGGATATGATTGGGAATCTACATTGTGATTTATTTCATCAAAACAGACTATTGCTTAATTTAGTAGACTTGAAAATCAAACTGATTAGAAGCAAGCCTGATTTTTGTCTTGTCTCTTCGTCTGAGACACCCAGTTATAAAGTTTTAATTGAACATGCATCTATTTTTGTGAGAAAAGTGAAAGTCAATTCAGGTGTTTCAATTGGTCATGCCAAAGCTTTAGAAAAAGCCACCGCCAAGTATCCAATCGACCGTGTTTTATGTAAAGTGTACTCTGTCTCTCATGGAAGTATGTCCTTCATGCAAGATAATGTATTCCTCGGACAAATGCCAAAGAAATTAGTTATTGGTTGTGTGGATAATGATGCTTTTAACGGTACATATAAATCAAACCCATTTGAATTCAAGCATTATGATGTTAACTTTATCTCTGTTTACGTCGACGGTCAACCTGTACCTCATAAGCCCTTAGAACCCAATTTTGAGTCAGGTAACACGATTCGATCTTATCATAGCCTTTTTCAAGGAACAGAAAAAATAGGCCAAGACAGGGGAATTTACATTGACCGTGACGAGTTTTCCAAGGGTTACACACTCTATGCGTTCGATCTCAGTCCTGACTTATGCGACGGAGGACATATGAATTTGATCCAACAAGGAAATTTAAGAGTGGAGATCAAGTTTGGAAAAGCTCTAACCAAAACAGTTTCGGTACTGATCTACGCAGAGTTCCAGAATATTATCGAAATTTCCAAGTCTAGAAGTATCCTCTGTGATTTCTCCAATTGAAAAAAAAATGAACAGTGTGCAAATAACCCGTATTCTGAAGAAAGACCATATGACTCGTCATTCCTTTATCGGAGTATTTGCTTGCGATCGTCTTCCCAAGAAAATTTCCAAATTCCCAGCATGTCTCGTTGTTAACACGGATCGGTATGGGAATCCCGGAAAACACTGGCTAGCTATGTACATGCCAAACACGGGAACTATGGAATTTTTTGATTCCTTTGGACATACACCTGAACATTTTGATGGACCTATTACAAGTTTCGCCTCAAAGTTTTCTCATGTGGATTCCAATGAAGTTCCTCTTCAAAGTTCGTTTAGCGCTGTGTGCGGTCAATTTTGTATATTTTTTCTGTACTCCAGATGTCGTGGAAAAAGTCTGTATTCTGTTGTTAGAAATTTTCACTGGAAAAAGTGAAACGAATGATATGCGGGTTTATAATTTTGTTCAAAAGAAATTTGGAATTTATGTAAAATTTAGAATGTGAAAATAAAATTTAATTGAATTCTATTTTCTGCATCATGTCTTTAAATTGTGCTGTATGCTGTTTATTTTATTCATTTATCAAAATGGACGCGCTTAGGCTACACCACCCTTTTTACAGCTCTTATAGCTGGGCCCACGGGATGCGGGAAAACTCAGTTTGTGAAACACTTACTTCATCATGAAGAGGATATCATCCACCCCTCTCCCGAACATGTGGTTTGGTTCTACGGGATTCACCAAGCATTATATGAGGAAATATCTAATGTGACGTTTGTAGAAGGACTACCAAAAACTTTTCGAGACTATGTGAAGGGGCGAACACTGTTTATCATCGACGACCTGATGACGGAGTCAGGAAGCGATAAAAACCTAACTCACTTGTTCACCAGAGGGAGCCATCATTACAATGTGTCGGTGATATTTATTACTCAAAATATTTTTCACAAAGGAAAAGAAATGAGAGATTTCCTTGAACGCCCATTATTTGTTTCTATTTAAATCTCGAAGAGATGTGAATCAAATAATCCATTTAGGAAGACAGCTCTATCCATCCAAACTGAAATTCTTTCAAGAAGTGTATATGGACGCTACAAGATTACCCTTTAGCTATTTGATGGTTGATTTGAAGCCTGAGACGAAGGAGGAGCTAAGGTTACGCACCAACATACTTCCAGGGGAAAGGTTAACTATCTACCAACCTCGATGAAGTCTCCTCTTTCGTTTAAGAGGGTAAATCACACCCGCCATGTGATCATTATTCACCATGACACTCACAAAGCAGCAGGCGCAACTCTTACGAGTAATTCAGCATTGTCCGAGAAAAGTTTTGAAAGACCTTTTATCAAAGTGTAGTAATAAGGGTATTAAAACTATATGCGAAGTTTGTCTGAATACATTAAAAGGGAATGTTCCCCTTTCCATAGCTCAGAAACAAAAATTACAACGATATAAGCACACCTTGAGAGCTTTATCCCATAAAAAAACACCTCTGTATAAAAAGAGAAAACTGATTATTCAGAAAGGTGGATTTTTAGGTGTTTTGATTCCCGCAGCTCTTAGTGTAATAACATCTCTGTTAACGAAATAATGGAATTTGCAAAGAAAATGATACTTATCCCTGAAGAACGTCTTTCACGTCATATACCAAGTGATGAAATGCTCTCACAGCTTGATGTAGAAATGAAAAACATTTTACTGAGTAAAGAATCTGATGATGTGAAAATAAAGTTGTACAACCAAGTGTTGAATAGACGCATACAAACGCCAGCCTTCAACCCGCCATCTACTCAAGACGCATCTCCGGTGACTCTTGAAACAACGACAACTGACGCGGAGACAGAATACTTACCTCAAATGAAGGGAGAAAAAGATTTCGTGGAAGACTTTATCTTACAGTCTGTTCCTCAAAACTTGAAGCGGTATGCGCAAAATGTTTTAAACATGTTTAAAATGAATTCCAACATCATTTCATGGTCGCCTAAAGCAGAACTTAAGTACAGGGGGCGTGTTGTGGAAAACTCCAACATTGTGGACCTCATAGACTCTATGTTTCGAAGTAAAAGTTCGAAACAGAAAATACCCATAGAATTTGTAAGAGCATTAAAGGACATAAATTTACCATCTAAATATATCAAAAACAAATCTCTCATCTTAAATTCTACGCAAGAAGGGAAATCCATGTTTAACGATGTGATGAACTTGCAACCGAAAGTGTATGTAAACTCGAAGAAAACCAAAAAACGCAACACAGTGCCTTTACGATGGATATCATTTTAAAACATACTTAAAATGAAAGATAATGTCTCCTACTTTCTCTTTGTATTTGTGCGTGTGTGATTTTAATAAAATAAGACTTTTTCTTCTTACAAGTGTAAATCTGATTCCATACATTTTCATCTGATAATTTTTTGCTTATTTGTTTCCTCGTGTGATCAAAATGAAAATGTTAGGTTTCTGTTAATAGTGAAAAACCAAATCGTACTTTTAACTAAAAGGGCGGTTTTTTTAAATTTACATATTCTTAAAATCACAAAATTCTATAGGATAACATGGATAAAGCAAATCGAATAAAAGACAGTTTCTGAAAAACTTATATTTTACTAAAGTTAAGGTTTAGTTTATATCATTTTTCTGAAAGGAGAAAATTATCCAGCTCATTTTCGTCGAGCACGCTTTTTGAACCATTCATGTTTACACCAGATCAGTATATGTCTCTGTAAAATTTGAATAAGAAAATCAATCTGTAGTTGGCTAATCTGTTGTTGTTTTTTTTCAAAGGGGATTTCGCATATCCCAAACTAAAAAAAAATAAATTTTTGGAGAATCTTAGCCGAGAGCGCCCAAACTAAGCTCCCGTTTTCGAGGACGCGTGGTAGGGCCTAACGAATCGGGCAAACATTAATGATTCGAAGGATACCGAACGCTTTCTCCATAGTCCCTCATCCCCCCCTCCCCTCTCCCCTCCCCTCTCCCCTCCCCCCCCCTCCCATATCTAATGTCATTGTCTCCTTTATGAAATTTTATAGTGCCCGTATGCATATGTGTCTATACCGTTCGATGTTATATACCTTTTATCATCTAATGGAGATAATGCTCGTTTCGTAACTGTAACAGTTTGTAAATGATGGCGCACACTTGTTATTCTAGTCATCGCCTCTTTCGTTATGACAGAGTTGAGTAGACAATTTTTATAGTCTTTGTGTTTGACATTCTTTTCAACAACACATCGAGAAATTCCTTTGCTGTTTTTTTTTCATCATTTCCGATTTTCAGACTGTACATCTTTGGACGGAGACCAACGAATTCTTCTACGGGGACTCCACATGACTCATCCTTCATTTTTCCAATTTCTTTTTTATTTACATCACTGTAAAGTTTGTGATTAGGTTCATAATCGGATGTGTCATAAAGCTCCATATTATGAGACATATCCTCATATATATCTTCCGTCTGTATTTCATAGCATAATGAATCAGTATCAGTAAATAGTAATTTCGCTTTTTTTCCCATATAAAGGAATAATATGTTTGTAATGAAATTCGTACATTAGAACTTTGCTGATATCAAGTATGGTGAAGCCAGCATAAATTGGCTTGTTTAAAAGGAGTGTTGTTTTTTTCTTTGTACTGCAACCAAATCTTTATCAAAAATTCTATATGCGTGGAACGCTGGTGATGCAATCAGTTTTTTGGCTTTTTTCTCATGTTGTACAAGCTGTATGTCTGCTCTTTTTCTTAAATTTTCTATTGTCTTACCAAAAACAGCATTGTTCATTAGCTTGTAAAAGTTTTTTCAAAGCTATTAGCTGCATTTTTACGACGTTCGGTATTGTGGAGGATGTATTCCTTTAACCATGGTTTTTGCTTAAATTTAAGCACTTTGTGCACGTTCTCTAACTGCAGTCCCAATTCGAGATACAGTTTCAAAGTTCTGTAATGCAAAATATAGTTCTTTTGTCGTGCAAATTTGGAGTCAGTTTTTTCACATTTGATGGTAGATGAATATTACCTTCTTCAGCTAGGTTTTTAAGGAAAGGGGATAACATGTCGGTGGTGATGCTGATTTTCTCCGGTGCTAAGGGATAATCATTGTGATCATCATGCAGCTGTTCAGGATACGCCAGATCTACCTCCAAAATGTAACCATAATCATCATCGTCATTCCATGATAAAATGTCTTCTCGAGTGATGCTGCCAGCATCAACCCAATGGAAATCAGAAATTGGAATATTACATGCGGAGCTCGCGCCGTATAGGTTGTTCATGTCTAAATAAATAATATGAGTACTAGGATTAGATGGATTGAAGTTAGGTAGATGCCTGTTATTGGCTTTAGAGTATCTGTTTGAAATCATGGAGATTCCACCACGTATCCCCTTTTCAAGGAATGAATACATGGTGGGATCAGTAATTAACTCCAGCGTCACATTTGTAAATTTCATCATTGCCCACCACGAATATGCTGGAAGTGAGAACACATGACAGGGATCCAAGCCATAGCATTCTATGCATAATTCTCGAAAATTCTGGAAAACATCTGCTAGGAGCAGAACGTCTGTCTTTAAGTAAATATCATGGTATTCACCTAAGTTTTTAACCTGAAATACTGACCACACATTCTGTGCATGCTCGTACTCTTTTTCAGTAATATCTTTTCCAGTGAGTGAACTGAAAAATGATTCTTTAGGTGGTAGCGCTTCTTCTTCAAATTTTTCAAATTTATCCATATATTCATATGGGTATACACCTTTACGTACTAGAAGGTGAAATTTTTCTTTATCTGGCACATGTGCTTTTAAAATCTTGAATTTCTCGGTGTCTATATAAGATGCAAGCTTTTCAGTGAGGTGTTCAGAAATGCGAATGAGTCAAGAAAATATAGCTGCCCCAAAGAAAATGTAATATACTTTTCCATATTTTGCGCTATACACTCAATTTTTCTGTTTTTTATTTTGCCAATTTTTTGCATGATTAGGTGTGTGTCATATGCCTTTGAATTGTGTAAGATCACGGGAATTTTGGGGGTAATCTTGAAATTTAGGTTGCACTGGGAGTGAGCAGCTGTACGATATTCGCCTGTTATGTGGCAATGATCTCTAACCCTATCTTTGCCTAATGCTTTAGAGCAAATACCACACTTGATTTGCTGATGGAATGCTTGCTCTTGTTCAGGTGTTATTTGCATGGGTATTATTGTTGATAATCGGTTCAATATTTCACGTTCCTCACATAATAAAGAATCAATGAAATGTTCCACTGCATCCTCACCTCTGTAAATTTGCGCTGGTTTTGCTACTTCGCCTTTTGGACCTATCACAGCATAACTGTATCCACACGGCACATGGTTCGAGATTACGTTAGTGTGTGATGATGCTGGATTATGGGCACATGTTGACACTTTTTCTAAAATGCATTCAAAATCGGCTGTAATGATATAAGGTACGCGCATCTGATATGTAAATTTATTAAAGGAAAAAAATTTGGTTTCTTCAGTAGGCATTTTTGTACGCTGCATTCCATGCACTTCACAATATGGGAGGTGATCTGCTAAAACTGTTTCATTGCTAAAGCGATGCAAACAATAATTGCAATAGAATGCTTGGCCGTTATGGTCTGTAAGATGTCCTAACAGGCGGCTCATATTTCGAATGAGGCAATAGTGTTGTTTATCTTCGTTAGATAAAAGAAGTAAGTTGACGTGATGAGATGCTTTTTTTCTGTGATACATAAGGGGAAAAACTTCCTCATTTTCATAGCCAAATACATTTATAGATATGTCGGCATTGTTTTTTTCGAATTTGTTGATGTGAGCTACTGGAGTTGGGAAAGGAATGTCTTTTGTATTGAATTGTTTTTCATATTCCAAGTAATGAGAAACGCGTTGAGGATTCCTTTGAGCTGGGTGTAGAGCAGCAATAATGCACCACAAAAAACACTTATTATCAGTATTTTGAATATTCAAAATGGCTTTTTTTGCTGCTAACTTCTTTTGGGAGTTTGAAATACGTTGACCCAGCTAACGGCACGTATTGCGCTGTTTTGATTTCTAATTCAAGTACACGTTTTAAAGTCCATCCGCTGCCGAGATTTAAAAAATCTTCAAATGATGTGCGAATTTTTGCGTAAGCGGTATCAATATGAGTTGTTATTCCCTCATCAGACAAATTTGTTGCGCATTTACTTCAAAAATGCGACGTGATAACCTCTTCCTCATTTTCGCTATTCATACGTGAAAGTTCGAGCTTTACATTCAGATACCATTTAATGCTTCTTTAAAATTAATTTCATTTTCCAAAAATTCATATACATTATCTCTTACGTTGTTTAAAAACATCTGAAGATCACCTTTAACGTCAGCTGTTGGATGAATGACTTTAGTTAAGAAAGAGTTTAATGCTGAGTTACATTGATTATTATTTTTTTGCCTTGATGATTTCTTTACCTTTTTCGCCGGAGTGACATTAATAGCATTACAAGCTTTTCTCTTCACCATCACATTTGATGCTTTGTTATGTGTTGTACGATTATGACGTAATAAGTCATATTTTCGATGGGTGCGATAAGCACATTGATTGCAGGTAAACGGGTTTTCACCTGTATGTATTTTCATATGTCTGTTTAACATATATTTGTCTTTGAAGGTCTTTGAACATGTGGGACATGTGTTGATATTTAAAGGCACTTGTTGGGAAATGCCGGAAGAAGGTGGGTGAATATTGTCAACTGCCTCATGCTCCTCGACAACAGCAGGCAGGCTAGTTTCTTGAATTGAACTCGGATATACTCCAACAGGTGTATCAGGTGTAAAATTATCATCAACATCAGCAGATGAGGGAAAAGTTCCCATATGTTCATAAAATTCAGCATGACCAAGCATAATGTTTTCTGTAACGATGTCACCAAAAAAGGGAAAGCATCTAAAGAAAACAGAAAAAAAAATCCCATTAAGTATTTTAAACTGAATTCTCATTTTTTTTATTTAGAAAATTCATTTAAATTCGTAACGGGTATCACTTGCGGAAACCCCTCACAAACAATTTGCGCTTACTTATGTAAAAGTCCTATTCTAGGTTAAACATACATTTCCTCTAAGATAAGCAAATGAAAAACGATTGTAAACGCTTTGTCTTGAAATGTTGAAAATCTTATACAAAGGTAAACTCGGAATTTCTGCTAATCTAACTCTTCATAAATATATTAAAACGATGTAAATTTGTAGTTTTAAAAGGAATGCTGATGTTGAATATTTACAAACTTTTAGATTGAATAAAAACATGCAAAATAAAACATCTCTTACCTCCTGATCAGGTTCATCCAAAGTGTCGGTTTTCACTCTAAACTCCATTTCAAAAAAGTAGCTCGAATTCAGAAAACAAGGTAGTCCCAAAATCCTAACTGATGTGCAGGAGACGTTGAAATAAAATGGAGACGGCAAAGGCAGTAATGGTTATTTACACTGAAAAACCTGTAAACAATACAGACTTGTTTCAAGCAGGTTAAAACCTGATATCTCTTTGCTTTTGTTACTTTAACCATTAGAAGCGACATGGGTGTTTTACATCATACATTGTAATACCCCCTCCCCTCCCTGAAGGTAAGCTAGCTACTTACGTAGTAGAACTATAAAGGTCTGAGTGGTGGAGTAACGTAGAAAGATCGCTTTGGGAGTTTTCCTTAAATGGAGGGGAGGGGGGGGGGGGGGGCTGTTTACTTAAGGGGCTTTGAAGAGGTTTAACAGCAACATTGTTTTCTTGAAATTCTTTCCATAGGATTTCACTACCACAGTTGTACCATGGGAAAACAGCCATCTCATCTTTGTTCTAAAATAGCTGTGTGTCTTGCTTACAACACCGCTCCCGTAGGCACAGGTAAACCGTCAGAGCAAATAGATTATCCTTTGTTTGTTTTACGAACACTATAAACTTAGAAATCGTCTCGCACAATTGCTTTATACAAGATGCATGCATGTTCTTCTTAGACTAATGGGAAAGGTGTCATAAACAATCTGTTCTTCTTAGACTAATGGGAAAGGTGTCATAAACAATCTGTTCTTTTCAGACAATGTAGTTAGGTGACAAAGAGCCACCTGATGACATTGTAAAATGAGCATCTGTGTTAAATACGGATACAGCGAGAGAGTTAAATGCTTTTGTATAAACTTTTGTTGTACATAATTAATTCAGAGATTTTATACTTTTTAACGTATGTTATTTTTATTGCTTGTATCCTTACTCACGAATGTACTATTTTTATTAGACATACACACACACACACACACACATACACACCAGAAAAATTAAGCACTAGTACTTTAGGAAATTCTTTTTTATGTAAACTATGTGTACGATAATGGTAAACCTCTTTGCAAAATGTGGAAGTCCTCAAAAGGACTGTTTTTTTTTTTATTTCATAAAGTATATGCACGATAATGGCTAACCTTTTTGTGTAAAATTTGGTAGTCCTGAAAAGGACTTTTTTTTTTTTCTAGTTTCATTTTCTTGCTATTCAGTCCATATCATCATGCTGTATTTCCGCTTTGATTAGGCTAAAAATGTTTTCTAGTTTTACGGAATTGAGAAAAGCTTCGTTTGCATATTTCATCAAATTTCTTCTTTCTAAACGTTCAACGAATTTTTCAATAATCTGAGCAAGTTCGATCGCTAAAACAGCTGTATAGAAATACTCATCTTCACATACTACTTCAGAAAGATCCCATTTCTTCTGCCGTGCTGTTTCTGTCAAATATGAAACTACATCACCTCTAAGAATATCCTTAAGTTCTTGTAACATTTCTGTTTGCTTCATAAATATTAATTCTTGAAATGATTCTCTTTGCTTTCCATTTGGAAAATCCTCTACTAAAGTTTCACCTTTGGATGCTAAAGTTTCTTCAAACGTGTTGCGAAAGGATATGATTTTACAAAATTCAACAGCTATTTGATTTAACACATTGGAGGAGTTGCGTACTAGTTCTGACCACATTTCCTCCGTAAGAGTAATGCTTGATTTCTTATTATTAATAGAGATTTCATGGTTTTCTGGATTGATATGCACCTTTAGAAACCCAGTGAATGGGAAATCAATTGAGGAAATTCCATATCCGAGATGCCTTGAAATAGTATCCTTTTCGTTCATGAGCTCGATCCACTGATTTGTAAAAATGGTTATTCCAACTTTTGAAGGATAGCACTTCTTTCCATATGGCTTGAATAGTCTGATATGAACATACAACCTTTGATTGAAAGATGATATGTAGGCAAAGATATTATTCCCTAAATGGAAAAAATTATCAGGTAGGTTATCCATATGAATCACCCCTGAAGAACGTCCACTGTAACTTAAAGAAGTAGCCATCATAAGTCAGTAAGCTAAGCAACTGATCCTCACTCAGATGGAAGGTGTTAACAGATCGCTGATACAAGCAAAAGTGAAGTGCTCGCTGACCTACAAATCCAGAATAGGAGGGTATCATAAAATTATCAGCGAATCCCGGCAACACGAATAGATCATGTGACTGGTGAAAATTTGGTGTTATACAACAACAAAGAAATTCGAGAGGTTGCGGTAAAAAGATGAACAGCCAATCGCTGAATGGGAAAATGTCAGATGATCAGTGGGCTTCCTAAGTTAAATGTCACAAAAGACTCATGTGTTGACATGTGTTGACATGAGCAAATTCAAGTATAAACACGCATAGCAATGTTTTAATCTACAATGCGGGCCATGTGACATCGTCAACCCCCCCCCCCCCCCCTCCAACATAAAAGAGTAAACACATATTAGTAGTGTTACCACCTAATTTTTTCCGTGTATAAAAACTGTTTTCCCATTTTATTATTTTTATTTTATTGTTATTATATATGATCATTTGGAGTGTAATAGCCAGCTATTCCGATGCCAGAATCAGGAAAGGGGTCCACAATAAAGCTAACACAAGCAATGTCTTGTTGGTCCAGTGGTTAAGGTTCCTGCCTCACGCAGAGGATGGAGTGTTCAAATCCCATTGCTGGCCAACAAGACATTTTTTATCCTCAACAAAAAAAAAAAAAAAAAAGGAAGAGAAAAAGAAATTTCCCCGTTTGATGACATGGACAATCTCACGCGGAAATTTATTTTTTTAAAGTAAGGCTAAAACGTAAAAGTTCTGAACATTCCTATATTAGCAGTGTTGCCACCGCTAAAAAGTTTCTTCATCAGCCTAGACAAAAGGCTTTTCCAAAACTTACATTGAGAGATCCAGCACATGCATCATGCGGCATGTTCCAGAACTCTCATTGAGAGTTCTAGCACACGCGGTATGCCGCATATGCCGCATACCGATCAGCAAGGTTGCGGCATGTTCCAGAACTCTCATTGAGAGTTCTAGCACACGCGGCATGCGGCATATGCCGCATACCGATCACGAAGGTCGCGGCATGTTCCAGAACTCTCATTGAGAGTTCTAGCACATGCGGCATGCGGCATATGCCGCATGCCGCGTGTGCCAGAACTCATATTTCCTCTACTTACGTCACATCTCCTGATACGTTACACCCTTTTGTTTTGGATTAACGTGTGCAGAACCTTTGTTGTGACCCTCGTAACTTCCATCAGAAACTCTTCCTGCCTCGCGACGAATTCTTTAGTCATCTCGATGAGTCCCTGTTTAGCTCTACGGTAACCGAGCAGGATCGAGAGGTTCATCGTCTTCTTCAGTTCAGGAGCGAAGAATTTCCGTTTCGCTGAAAGAGAAGAACAATCTAGAATCATGTGGGCAACGTCTGCGAACTTGGCACCGCGTCCTCACACCGTCCCTTAGACCGCAAAAAAGGCTGAAGTACTCCTACGAAACGATATGGCCGGCAAGTACCTGGTTAAAAAAAAAGAAAACCCATCCGACTCCACTCTCTTTTTTGGAGAGTCTGGTAGAGATACGGTTCGTTTTTCTCTCCGTATCCCCTTTGTCCCACCTTCTTTACCACTCCACCAGCGTAGCTTCCTTCTCCTAAGTTAGCACACTTTGCAGTGGCGGCAAAAGTGTGCAAACTCAGATAAAGTCCTCATTTGCCAGCTGATCTGCACGTTCGTTTCTATTGGTTTATACAAAGCTTCGGAGCCAATGAAAAGAGATCGCAGTTTCGCCTGCTGTCTCAACTAGAGACTTAATTTCCCTCACCATGGGAATTTTGCTTCTGTTCTGGCCAAGTGCCATTAAAGACACCTGGCTGTCGGAGTACACCTTAGTTTCATCAGTGGTGCTGCTAAGCAAAGCCCACAACAATGCTTCGCTAATAGCCCACAAAAATGCTTCGCTAATCACCGACAACTCTGCTTGGAAGACAGATGAGTTAGGAGGAAGCTTAATACGTCTTGCGGTCGCTTCGTTGTCATCCGAGAGCGCGCAAAACTCTGTACTTACCTTTCCACCTATTTTGGAGCCACCCGTGAACAACCCTCTCTCCACCCCAGAGGGAAGACTCCTATCCCGTGTGAGACAAATCTCGTTGTCTGGGTATCAAGTCCAGTCAATTCTTGGCAATTCTACTTCGGAGGACCGATAGTTGTCTCCTAGTAGTTTGACTTCCCTCTCATTTATGAGGGCTTGCATTGCCCATGCCACATGGCAATTTTCCTACGCCATTGCTTTTTGTATTTAATTTTGTCACTGATCGCCTACTGCGTAGGTGATATGCATCTCTTCTTTGAGTCACTGGCGGTTTGTCGGGTGAAGTGAGTGCCATTTCACCTAAAGTTTATAAAAAGGATTCTTCGAATGTTTTACCGGATTCTTAAAATTAGTCCCTTTTTTCGTTTACGAAAATGATATCTGGAGAATGCCGTGGATTTGAAACGAGATCTCTCCCGTTTCTAAAAGCAAGCTAGAAGGCGAGTACGCCGTTTCAAATGGTACTACGAATCGATGAATAGACGACCTTGTAACTGTGTGTAAGCAATGTGAAGAGATAAGAGCCGCAGTTCCAAATCACTTCACTCTGGGACCGCAAAGAGAGCCGGCGTAGAAACCTGGACTTCACAAGTAAGGGGGTTGCTATAACAACTAATGACATACATGGTCTAGGTGAAGTGACAGCTGCCGCCACTTCCCCACAGTGCGATTTTGAGTTTAGACGGTTCTTCTGGTTCGTCCGCTGCGTTATACAGTAACTGTGAGTGTGAACTTCAGTCTCAGTGCTGTTTCTTTATTATTCTCTGTGTGTTCTGGATTCATGTTAACATCCATCTTACGATGACATAATTGATCGCTTTTCTTCCTCGAAAGATAGAATTGACTGTCGTGACTTATATTCTAGTTTAACTTTCATTTTTAGTTCCTTTTCCTATGTAAATTTGAGTTTGTTCTCTTTTGCACTTTCCAAACTTAACGTGATATCTTTCCTCTCACATGAATGAGGTTGGCAACACCTTTGAGGTCAGTGAGAATGACGTATGTATGTGATAAGAACGTTAGATAAAAAGGACGATACAGCAGTTGCTTTGTGTGTGTGTGTGTGTGTAGATGTTCGATCGCTGTTACGATAGATTATTATACGACAGATAATTAAGGCATTATATGTGAAGTGTAAAACTCGCTGTGCTATATGTTGGATTTCATCAATTATTGCTGGACCAATAAAAGGTTATCGTAAGTTTGACTTCTGTAAATGTTTCGTGTGGCCGTAAAACCTTAATCCCGTGCAACTATTGCATCGTATTCTCATTTAGTTCAACATTTCCTTAGTCCTGGTTTTAGACATAGTGTAACATCAATCTCGCACACGAAAAAAGGTTACGTTAAACTGTCTTTATAAGAAATAGATGACACTTTTTTTTTCATGGGTTATCATTTTGTAACACTTCACCTGTTTCTTTAGTCACCAGCCGCCGCTGCCTTGAATAGGCATCTTTTTAAAGTCTACCCATGATTTTGATCCATGAACCGGCACTTTTAAATCGCAGTATCTTTCACGACGAATCTGAATAGGACACGGGTTTCGCAATATCTCAGAGGGAGAATCACCTTGTACTGTGTTAGTCTATGGCTAAGCAGGTGGCGATGATGAGCCGTAAAGCAAAATGAAAACTAGTTTTTCCTTCAAGATAGCAAAAGGAAGGTAGAACATACCAATGACTTTGGGCTCCCAAGGTTAACATTCTACTCTAACTACAGTTAGCTTTAGCTTAATTAATTTATAACAGCGGGCTTGGTCCGGCGGTACTTTTCCCATATATAAGTACAGATAATTTTGCTACGTCATTTCACAGCAAACGCCGAACATTTAGGTAGAAGGAAGCGTTCTTTCTTTTTTAAAGAAATTATTTTTCAGACAGAAATAAAGCTCAAATGCTGTTAAATATTATTATTCATAATTACTAAAATAATTGCTCCTTTACTTCAAAAAGCCCAGACAAAATGGAATGTGGGCCATTTCTCGAGTGGAAATGTCCCTAAAAAAAAAAAAAAAAACAAGAAAAAGGAAAAGAAAAAACGTTCATCACGGACATAGACTTCTTTCCTTCAAACCAGCACTTCCAACATCGGCGTCTTGAGAAGGCTCGCTTCTAGCCACATATCTAATTTAACCAGAAGCTGAACTGCAAAGATGCAATTAATAACTTCTCAAAAATAGAATGTCAAGGCGTAAGAGTTAATCATATTGAATCCACCTGTTTTCTTCTTTTGATTTCTTATGAGATTAGATCTTTTTATCCAAAGTCGAAATTCTGAAATTAACTGCTGTGCTTAAATTATACTCCAAAACTTCTTTAAAAATAAATAATACTTTTCAAGATGTTTGCTTTGAGATTTTACAACTGGTCTGGCTTCTCATCATTGCATTGGAATGATTTTGTTTTGTTTTGTTTTTAATCTTTCTCTTTCTTAAATTGAATATTAAAGGTAGAACACTCGTTTCTATTCATTATATGAACAAAGAAAGGATACACGGAGAAGAATGAATATTGTGTTTGGGGTAGACAGAATGTTTTAAAATAATCCTGAATATGAGGTGTAAATCTGCTGAAAATCGATATTTCTCACAAAATTTTGGGAGAAGTCTTCTTTCCCTTCCACCTCGTCTCCACCCCACTCTTCAAGTTACGTATGTTTCTCAGCTGGATAGTCAGCGGCTGAAAGTGGGAGGCTGTTGATTGAGTAACTTCTCACATCAAATCCATTTCTAAAATGCCCTATCAATTTGAAAAATTTGTCTGAAATAACAGTTTTGCCCGATAAACTGCTGGAAAAAAAAAAAGAAAAAGAAAAAGAAATTTGGATTCTGAGCAATAATTATGCTTCTCAGAGACGTAGCTAGGATTTTGAGCACTTATGGCAATATATGCGCGTCTTATTGGAAAATATTAATTTAAAACGCAGTTATAATCAAATATTAAAAAAATTTAACTACGCAAAATAACACAAATATTTAATCACTGTTTTTTCTTATGATAGACATAAGTATAATCTTCGTTAATGAAACTACTTTATTGCTGTTTTCAGTGTACAATACAAAAAATGCAATTTAAGTTATCTTGACGTGGTTTCAATTTTTTACAGATTCGGCATCGTCAGAATTTGTTTCTACATAACATTGTAATTTTTTTTTTTTTTTTTTTTTTTTTGTATAAGGAAAAAATGTTTACGGGAAAAAAGCCAATAGAAAAACTTTCCACGGAAAAATATGCTACTTTCCGAAAATGGAAAAAAGTTACCACTTCTTGAAAATAGGAAAACACTCCAGCTGTTGATTGATGTGTTCTTATGTCTGTTGGAAACATGGAGTCGTTTTTTAATGTTATGAAGAAATATCTGAATTTCAACAGAGCAATCGACAAAACTAGTACATTTCCTCTGCTCAACCCCATGTCATTGCCGAACATTACACAAGGGCATTGCAATTTTTTTCCAAAACGGCAGAAGAGGCTCATTTTTCGAAGGATAACATGTTTGGCTCTTCCTAGAAGAATAACTGCGTTTAAGTCAAAGTGTATCTGCAGCCTTCTTTCCACGAACTGAATGAATCTTGAACACATGGTAAAAAAGAACTCTCACCTCATAAACAAAAGGCATCGCACAGGCTAACTACGGGTGTAATGGTACACCAGAGTAATAAGTCTGTACCTAGAAATGTATTTGAAAATGCTATTTCATAAAACCACAACCTTCAGCATCCCAAAAGGAGAAATTACAAAATAACTACAAGGCGGCCTTTGTGAGCCCTCAATGATGATATATTGCCTCCTATTTATTCCATTTTCTTACTTCCTTAACCACACCAAATATTAAGACTGTAACAAAAATTCTGCTGAAAAGGCCTGATACGTGGGTGCTTTGCACGAGTGTCATGATTACTGTATTGCGCACTATTTATTAGCATATATCAAGCTTTCATGATATCACCATGTAACGTAATCGATATATACGGTCATATCAGAATAATATGACCACCTACCTAATAATAGGAATAACCACCCTTGGTCCGGATGACAGCGGCGAAACGGCGTGGCATGGACGCAATGAGGCCCTGGAAGGTTGCCCGAGGTACACGCAATTATATTCTTTAGTACACGTGCCCATTCACGCAGCAGAGCACGTAGGTCCTTGAGATGACGTGGCTGTTTGTCGGCACGTCGAACTTGTTGATACAAATAGTCTCACAAGTGTTCTATGGGATTGAAATCGGGTGATTTAGCCAGCCAAGGGAGAACGGAGACATCGCTGTCGTGTTCCTGAAACTAGTCACGCTCCCCCTTAGCGAAGTGGCAGGGCGCATTGTGCTTATAGTAGATGCCATCACCACCAGGGCAAACGTCCAACATGAAGGGATGCATGTGGTCAGCGAGGATGGACAGGTAGCCATTGGCGTTCAGGGACTTATTCAGTGGTACCAGTTATCCCAGGTCAGAATAGGAAAAGATCCCTCTGGCATGCACACTGGCACCCCTGGCCTGTACTTGACAGACAAGCGTGTCGGTGTTGGTTCTTGTGTGTGTGATGCCGTGTCCGCCACCGTCCATCACTTCTGTGGAGAAGAAGCCTCGATTCATCGGTGAAGGCAATCTTTTTCCACTCTTGCATTGTCCAGTGACGGTAGTCCCTTGCGAACTGCAGGCGTCGTTGCCTTTGGACCTCGGTTAACATGGGCTCCTTGACGTAGCGTCGACTCCGGAGACCCATGCGTAACAGGATTCGCTCTACTATTATCAGGGACACGTATCTGGGTGCCCCAGCGTTCATTTGCGTGGTCGATTCCTGCACTGTTGCGCGTCGATTGCCCTTTACCAGTCGACGTAAGTGACATTTTTATCTGGGGTCCGTGCAGGTACGTCGCTAGACTTCGACATTAGGATGGGCGACGGGTGGGCGGTCATTATTTTTGCATTATTTTTGGTGGGGCAAGCTTTTTAGCTACTTTGTTTTGTTTGGTTTTTAATTCGAAAGAACAAATTTTTAATGTTTTTTTTTTATTGAAGGTTTAGCGACTACTGTGAGCATCTCAAAGGGCTATAAGCAGTCGGCTGTCCTTAATTTGAGCTCACTGGTTCCAGGGAAGGGAAGGAGCCTGTGCCGTGAGACAAACGGAACATCCATTCCCCACCGTGATTCGAACCCGGTCCCTCCTCGGACTACTAATCATAAGCCAGGGCTTAGACCACTGCGCCACCAGGGCCGCTTTTATGCTTTTCACTACCGGCTACAAAGGAATTCGTGCAACTCCCAATCCACTTGAATACACATACATACATACATACATACATACACGAATCTGACTAGTTACGTGTAAGACAGAAGTGTTGGTAGAATGCCGCCTTCAACTTTTTGCTTGATTTGAATGCATTGTCTTAAACTGCTTTTCAACATTTTGGATTGTTGGTTACGAAATTAGTACTGTACTTCAGCAATTTATTTCAACCAAATTTTAACGTCGTGCCACGCAGACACAATGCCTCCTCCTTCTTCAACTTCCTTGCTTCGAGCCAGCGACTTTGCCTTGCACTCCTCTCCTACTAAGCAGTCGTCAGCCACCTTCTTCACTTTTACGGCAGTATTAAGAGCGCTAGTGTAGCCTTAGACTCCACTTTCCGTGTTGGAATCCCATATTTAGTAACTAAAAGAAGCAGCTGAGCAATTAGCAATGATCTCCCTCAGTGAATTCCTGACCACTTTGCTCATTCTCCCCTGGCCATAGTAACATGTGAAAGGGACCTAAACTAAGGATTTAGAAGAGTGGAGAACAATTGAATTTTCATGACCCTGCGAATGATATTTCGATAACCTTTCTACATGGAAGTAAACTGCTAACTTCACAGGGGAAAATACGTACGTCTGCATGAAATAAAACACCAGACTTATTACTTGGTAAAGACCGGATTATGTTTTAAAGTTAAATATACACTGTTAAAAATTCCCGTAAAAAAAGTCTTGTTGCCCGTGTATTTTTACGATCAAGGCTCGTTTCTGCAGTTTAAAGGCGATGCCCGTATTTTAACGGGCATGGATATGTAGGAAAACGGTTCCTAACCGTAATTTTACGGGCGTTGCTAAGAGGCACAGGTTAGCCAATGAACGATAATGACAGAAAAGGAATGCGGCATACGCCACTTTCTGCTATTGGTCAGCGAGTCGTCACGTGATTTTACGGGTATTGCTCGTTTTTTTTACCAAGACGAAGGGATGGGCGATATTTTCAAAAGTATGATATCTTTTAATATTTCTGAGACCGATATATTGAATCGAAAATATCTGTATTTAAAGATCAATATATCAGATTGATTTTTCGATATTTTTCAATACTTCTGATCTCAATAAGACTGATATTTCGGTTTATTCACTGCATACTGCATCAGGGTTATCACTGAATCCGATCCAATGTTGTGCTAAGTATTGGCTATTGGGAACTTGGGACTAATTGGCTGTTGGCTTGTTCGCACAAATCTCAGCCAGTACTAAATTATCCTGCAGCTTGAAAATATAGTTGCAATCAAGTTTTGTTAATACCATTAAAATAGTGATATCTCAGAAAAGTACTGTATATTACTAACTTCGTACCTTTTACAAGACGGTCGCTGTACTTGGAAATAAACGTAGTGCGTTTATTTTGCCATTTCAGTCGTTTTGTTGTGTAAATAATTATTTCTGATAGCGGAATTGATATTTAACGTTTTTTTACAAGACCGACGCCATGGGTTAGTGCTTTTATTTTGCCCTTTTACGTTGTTTTGTTACGTAAATAAATATTTTCGACAGCGGAATTAACATTTTACGTTTTTATAAATCATAAAAATTCGCTAAAAATATATCTTGTATGCTGAGCTGGAAAGCCAACATCAGGGTTGTTTACATCGTAGCCAAGGTAATGTAAGGGCGTATTTATATTATATATTTTATACATTTATGTAATGTAAGGTGGCATATATTTATGCCCCCCCCCCGAAAGTGTTTAAATGTGTTTTATTTATTGTTAAAATGTGCCTTACATTGGAAACAAAAATGCTTAATTTAATAAAAAAATTCATTAATTTACGTTACAAATTTTTTTTAATTTTTTTCTATTCTCATTGTTTTATTTTGTCCTGGTGGATTTAATTTTTTTTCATTTCATTGGCACGCCATCAGAAAAAATCTATATATGCCCCTTGTTGCATTTCTTAGTGAAGGGGCAGAGCACAGATGGGATGAAAGTGGCCAAAGGGCAGGAAGTTGTCACATAAATTTACAGAACATAAATGCGGAAACTGTTTTTTTTAACAAAACATGTTATCATGATTCTCTGTACTTAACATTGCTACCTATGCAAGATTGTTGATACAGTGAGACAAAATTAGTCAAAAAAGCAATCATAAAAGTGTTGTGCACTTTTGTGTTTATATAACATCTGCACTCCCCTTCCACTAATGGGGGGGGGGGCTGTGGATAGTATCAACTGTCACCAACGATATTTGAAGGCTTTGGTTATCATTTGAAAGTAAACAAATTAGATGTCAACTTTCCTGTTAAGCACACTCAACATCTTTTTAAAGAATATATATGAATAAAAAAACACACTTGAAATGGAATTTGTGGAAGAAATATTTTGCTACATGGAAGACCAGTAAACCACAGGCAATTGGGTAAATAAGTCTCATTGATTTGATTATTCTACACATGTTAAGGTTTTTCCATTATTCGAAATGTTTATTTCAGTACAAAAGCGGAGTAAAATGCCTAAAACAAAATCACTGGGTTACTTCTGTCTGAAACATTACCCCTTAGCCTGTAATCACAGCATATTATTGCAATTTCTAATGCAGAATGTTCTGCAAAGTCATAATATTGTTCAGAGGTAAATGGCTAGAGCTTTTTTAATGCAATTTTAAAGAAGTTTGCATACATACATGAAAATATATTATGTCAAAGTTAGTGTGCATATACACTGTAGATACATATATAATTTTTTTTTTTTTTTTTGTAAAAAAATAACAAAAAAAAAACCGAAAATACAACAAACCTTGTTAACAGGTTTCGGCCTAATTTGCCCAGTGTTATCCATTTTGTCATTATGTCTATTTCTCTCTTGATAAAAACTGAGAACATATTTTTTTTTTTTTTTTTTTTTTTTTTTTTTTTTTGTGAAAACTGTTATTCTTAAACGGAATGGCATTAACAAAATTCTGTTGTCCAGAAAAGTTTTAATGTGCAGTGCTCTTCCTCATTTGATTTCTCTAGTGTTTCTTTACAGTATACAAGGTTACTTTTTTCAAAATTCTTTTCCTGCTAAAATCTAATAAATGTGCAAGTAAAAATTGCATTTGTACTCATAAATATGGGTTCTTGGTTTGATTAAAAGGCAATACATTGTGCCAAATGTTTGACACTAGCTGTAGGAAGGGAATTCTTAGACTACCATTAAAGACTATATTAATATATTAGCTGAAACAATGCTCAGATTATATGAATACCTTGCATTGTGCCCATCGGTTTTACATTTGATCAAGTTTGCAAAAATTGTATATGATTTTATACCTGCTACAACTGATTAAGCATCAATATCAGGAAAATTCTCATACAAAAAGATTACGTCTTCCTCAGAAACTCCTAGAAAACAGTCAAATTTTCAAAATAAGAAGCACTGTTCATTAAATGTGAAAATCCTCCAAATATGTGGCGTCAGTGAATATACAAAGATGTCGCTCTTTCCAGGTTTTAGCAATTAAATGTCATGAAATCTATTCAGTCAAGAAATCTATTTATTAAATGTCATGAATAAAATCTATTCAGTCATGAAATGTTCATTAAATGTCATGGAAACTATTCAGTATCTAAATAATCATGGAAAATGTGCCTACCAAGTGGTAAAATACATAAAGAAGTTGTTCCTGTCTTGTCTTTCCTGGAACCACTCGCCCTAAATTAGGGACATGTGTCTGCTTATGGTGAATCAAGCTTCTACACATTCGGGAACAACTTTAGATGCTCATGGAGATCAACACACACACACACACACACACACACACCACTTCACTTCACTTCAAGCATTTTTTTCCAGTTCTCAGTCCATTTCTTTGGATTTCTCATCTCCATTAAAAACTTGTACACAATAAATATCTGAAGTATTCTTTATCAAGTCTAAAACACCTGAGGAGCTATCTTTGATATATCATTTTTTTTTTTTACATTTTAAATGCTCATTGGTGGAGTCTATCCTTAAAATTAAGGAAGTCAGCAGATTTAAACAAAATTTTTACAGTTTTGAACTCAAATGGGATATAGCATTTAATGTTTCACTTATTAACACTAAAACAACACAAAAATAAGTACTGATTCCTCACCTCTAGTTATATTCAACTTGCTGTAGATGAGGGATTTTCTCTTTACATGCATATATATCACTAAGCTGTTCTCTAAGATCATAGGTTAGTTTCTTGATGAGAGCTTATCTGCTGGATTAAAGTTTAAAACTGATGGACATACATTTTATTTACTCTTGATGTATCAAACATCTGCATTTACAGTGATCTCAGCTCACAACTTGAGCTTCACTGACACCCATCACACACAAGACCATTTGTACTTCACATTTATTCTCTTTTTCTCATGCAGGAATTCCTGAATCTGGTCCTCCCTTGATCTTCTACATTTTCTTCCTGTCACTTGTGCAGAATAAATTCTCCTAGTAATCATCTCACCACTCATTCTCCAAACCACCCAAGAATATTTGTCCCCACCTTACAAACAATATTTTGCTTCACATTACTCATCTACAAAACCTCTTCATTCCTCACATGATCAAAACATATCTTGCCCCCACCCCCATAAGTAACACATCTCTACAGCTCACAAATCACTCCGATGTTTCATCTGCAGTACTCTACCTTCACTACTGCACATCAGAGTAGGAACAATTACTGTACTTTTTCACACACAACTACTAAGGACCTTTTTGAGAACCTATCATTCATCATTTATTCAAAATCCTCCTGAAGTAGCTGTGACTTTCAAAGATGAATTTACTAGCCTACTAATTTCACCACCTAATTTGTTTTCTCTGTCAAACATGCTTCCTAAATATGTAAATTGATTTACCTGATCAATCTCTTTGCCATTTAGACTGATCTGTTTGATTTAATACTAACAATTCATCTGTCAAAAACATAACTTTGGGTTTTTCCTTTCATATACTAAGTTTGAAATTCATACAAACTTCATACATGTGGGACAACATACGCTGCAACTCACTTTTGCTCTCTGCCAACAGGATTGTTTCATCAGCATGAGCAAACATAATTGAGTAACTACTCTCCACAGATAGCATTTACATAGTCTAATGACGACTCAACCATATGTGTCTCTTAAGACATAAAAATATTCTTTACCTTAAAAAATTGTTTTGGTAATAAGTAATAACTAATTATAATACACACGCTTGGCAGTGAATGTGGGGAATAAATATCCTACCAGTTTTCTCAGATAACTTCTTAGAAACATCAGCTGAATTTTTTTTTCAAGAGCTGCTTTCTCCTGCTAAAAGGGAGCAATTTTATTTGTCCTTTATTATTACATTTTATAGCTTAAAACTATCTTTATGCAAGATTGCAGCTCTCAAGCTGTATTTTTAGTGATATGAAAAACACATAAAATATTGTTTTTCAGATCCTAAAATAAAAAAATATATATAGAAGAAAGTTTTGATGCAAAAATAAATAAAAAAATCATGCAACAGAAGTGAGCTTGTAATCTGCAGAAATGCTGAATATACTTTCCAAAACCCAAAAGGTGATTTTCTTGTTTCATGTGTGGGCATTGCTCGACGAGCAGGGATATGGTTTCTGCCAAGAAGTTTCCAAAAATCCCAGTTGCAAAGGAATGTTTTCATGAGTTTTTCATCAATGTGAGATTATGAGAAATATGTATTTCCAACATTTCGAGAAAAGGTAAGTTGAAGCTTCAGTATGGCATAAATGACAAAAAAAACAAAAGTACTTATTAATCCCAGCAGACTGGAATCTTAACCATCAATTAACATGGGAATAACTGAATTATAGAAAGAATAACTATTTTTATTGGGATGCAAATGTCAAAGTTAACAACATTATATCAGCTTGCAAGGAAATGTTATGGAAAAAAATCTTTAAAAAAACTTTGTTATTGTAATTTTTAGAGCATTTTGTATACATTTATATTTTTCAGAAGGTGTGAACAATGTTTGCTATTTTTTTTATCGTTTAAGACAGAACACAATGTTAATGGAGTATACAGATATAATTACTTCTATGGTGTAAGCAAAAATAGTTCCCATGGCATAAGCAAAAAAATTAAAGTGCTTATAATATGTTTACAAGTGACATTTTTGTTAAAAACAGTAATTAGAGTACGAATAATTTGTGATGGCCTTTTCATAGAAAGCAATTATTTTTCCAGAAAGATATTTAAAAAAATGCTAACGATTATTAGTCCTCCATTAAAATATGATTATAAAAATAAAAACATAAAAAATATCGTAATCCAAATTAATCAAGTATATATATTTACTAATTAATTAATGAAAGCCATACTAATTAATGTATGAAAAACATAAAAAAAATATCATAATCCAAATTCATCAAGTATATATTTACTAATTAATGTATGAAAGCCTGTCTCTCCTAGATAACAAAAAAACGAATGGACAATCAGAGGAAATAACATGCTGTAAGTGTGGGAAAATCAGCAGATCAAGACGAAAGTTGTTATGCCCATATTTTTACCAGATTATATAATTACTTCAGGAAGTTTCACTATGTATTAACAAGATAATTGTCAAAGGATGATAAAAAAAATTACGTCTGATATATACATAGCCTGAATTACAACAAACTTTATACTACATAACTTGTAAGACATCAAGAAAACTCTCGAAAAGCTGTTTTGCATTTCCTTACCCAGCTGTTAAGATCTACATACTTTATCACTAACAAAAAAAAAAAAAAAATGCTTCACTTCAAATTGTGTGTCATTGGTATGTATTTAATTTTGGTCAAAGTGCCAGTTTACTTCAAACATAACACTCATAGGCAAAAGAACAATCTGCTATCAACCGTTCCTTAAATTTGTTTTCTGGGTGCCTACTGTCAACTAATAGTTAAAATTTTCAACCATCGAGGTTTTTAACACAGCAGATATTTTTCCTTGTAAAGTTCTAGAAATCGGAAGGTGACATAATATCATGTGAATCTCGATAATGAGATCGCAGTTTGATAGTCCTCAAGCAACATAATTTTCGTGACATGCCAGAGGAAAGAACACAGATTTCATTCCACAAGTTAAATCACATCAGCCATGGGCTGATATATTGAATATCGCACCGATATAGTGATTTTCTGATATATCGTAACTTGGATATCAATACTATATATCGAAATATCGGACAAAAATATCGATATTTCGAGATATTGATAAATATCGCCCATCCCTAACTGACGAACACGAAGCCACGAACATGTGCAGGAAAGACGCCATGAAAACATGTGAGTAGACACTTTTTAAAATTAAGTTTATTATGATATGTAAAAGTAACGAAATCAATTACACACATTTTTGTTTGATATTAAGCTCACGAACTGTGTACGTATATATATATATATATATATATATATATATATATATATATATAATTTTAAAAGTTTCACCACCAAACGAGGGTGGCTGAAGCATTGTCACACAGGAAAATCTATGTAGTAGCTAAGATTTCATTTGACTGGGGTAGGGGCATAACTCTCACATCCATATATGTTTTACTATCAATATGATACAGTGCTTTACTTTCTGTGCAAGTCTTTATCGCCAGGTTTATACCTAGCGTTGACTAGGATGTCGAATAAATTCGATCTGTACATGCTGATTTGGGAATTACGTAGCATTCTTCCGATGTTTGTAGTCTGAAATGAATTCCATTTTGCAATATAACACGCATAAATATTGTCTTATCGTTATGTGCTTTTTTTTTTTTTTTTTACGGCATAGTGTTCAACTCCTGAATTTAGACAGAATTATTTCTAAAGCACAAACTGGCTGAACAATACTTTGGGTTTTTTTAAGACTCCTTTTCATTTGCTCATGTACTTTAAGAACTTGTGAAGTATTATATTTGCACCAATGAATACAAAGATTAGCTATGGAGTACAGATATGTACAGGCATATTCTTTAATGAAAAGTTTATTCCAGTGTGTTTATGTGGGTATAAAATATATAAAAAATACAAATACACACGTATATTTGCTAAAATTACATACACTGGTGTCAGAAATTGCACAAATGGCTAAAAAAAAAATCAAATAAAACTGGTCAAGTCATTTGTTTAGTATCAGTAAGATGTATGAGCTCATTTACTCTTGCAAAGTTCATCAATATTTTGAGTTTTCTTGCTTATGTACAAACAAGTTATCTTCAACATCCAGCTTATTTCAATATTTAGTTTTTATGGTGGTTAAGGATAAAACACTAGTTTCACATAAATATGTAGTTGTAAAAGGCAACAAATACTTAAGGCAGTGCTCGACAATTTTAGAAATTATTTTTCCATTGGAATCCAAAAACTAGTCGCCGCCCCGGTGGCGCAGTGGTCTAAGGCGCTGGCCTCTGATCATTCGTTCGTAAGGGGTCCGGGTTCGAATCCCGGTCCGGCATGAATGTTGTGTTTGTCTTACGGCATTGGCTCTCTCCCTTCCCTGGAACCAGTGACCCTAAATTAGGGACGGGCGACTGCTTATAGCCCATTGAGTTGCTCACGGTGGTCGTTAAACCTCCAATAAAAAAAAACAAAAAAAAAACTAGTCAGTGATTTCAAAGAACAAATGCTTTTCAAACCAACCAGAGTTAAAAGATGTCTCATAAGTTTTTTATTTGGCAATAGAAGATTACACATTTCTGCATTGTATGTGAATGAGTAACTAGTTCATTCAGTGGGAATGGGAAATACTGCCTTGTAAATGTTTGGAGAGTGCAGAGATGGACGATTATTAGCTGTTTAACATCAAGTTTCCAATTGTTTGCTCATTTTCTGATGATAATGAATTCAGTTATGAAAATTGGTCAGAGCTGTTCCCTGTAATTTGGTTTTCTCATAAAGTTTTTTGGTCATTGCTTGTGTTTTGTTTTTTCAACATTGAACAGATTGTTTTCACATTGTAATGAGAAGTTCCACTAGTTCATTTTTCAGAAATTTCAGCTAAATATGCTAAACTTCACCACACATCCTACTAGCACTAGCCATAAATTCAGATTAATTTTGTTTTGAAAATTGGTTCACTATGTGACTCGGTATGGTTGCTAACAAATCCGCAGATGCCCCCCCTATTATTTTAGTGAAACCCACTTTGAGAACTATTGGTCTAGAGGATGTTCAAGCCGTTCTGGTATCAGAGTTGGTTGTACATCAAGGTTTTTGGCTAGCAGTCACAATTTAACATATGGTTTGAGTCCCATATGAGGCATTAGTTTTGCCACCCTGGTGGTGCAGTGGTCTAAGCACCATCTTATGATTGTTTGTCCAAGTGGGTCCGGGTTTGAATCCCGGTATGGCATGGATGTTGTGTTTGTCTTACAGCACTGGCGTTCTCTCTTCCCTGGAACCAGTGACTCTTAAATTAGGGACGGGGACTGCTTATATCCCATTTAGTTCCTCACATTAGCCGTTAAAACCTTTAAAAAAGAAACCTGTTTTTTACATAACATAACAGCTTTGGCTTTCTCCTTCCCTAGAACCAATGGCCTCAATTTAGAGGTGGGAAAAAAGTTTCATGTGATGAAATGTCACATTTTCGTTCAGGAAACACATTTGTGATTCTCCCTGACTGCTACATGGTTTTGATTGCTTTTAGGAATACCATTTCACTCACATTCCTTAGTATATAATTATCAATCATTTTGTGACTATGGTATATTCAGTTAACTCATAGGCATCCCTAGCTTAGTTTTCAGCAGGAAGAAGCAAACAATGGAAATCTGCATATATACAAACCCCATATGCCTCTCATTGAAAACAGCTTTTTTACCACTCAACACATAAATTACATAAATTTAATTGGAAACCAGAAGAGCCAAAAAATATATATTTTTTAATTATATCTATAATCACCTCATCATCACATGTATACAGTAATATTTCACATATATGTCAGCGCAAACCAAAGCACGCATAAATAAGAGCGCAGCATAAGTAAAAGTTAGTGTAATTCCAGCCAAAATTAAGTTTAAAAAGTAATTAACATGAGAATAACATGCAAAATAAGAAAAATATCAATGATTGAATTTACTTAGTTAAATTTAACACTTTAAAGCTTAGATTACTCAAAAATGTAAATTACTTGATCTCAAAATTTTAATTACATTCCTTTTTTATATTTATGGCTTTTTAAAGTTATGTAAAATTGAAGACTGTTTCTGCTGTTGCCTCTCATTGAAAACAGCTTTTTCAAGTTTGTTTAAACAGGAATGTGTGGCAATTAGATGTATCGGTGAGTTGTATGTAGTGACAGTGTTTCCAAAGCTTCTACACTGCTTTCGTGACAGTCTGGGGATCTTTTGTTAATTCTTCGTTATGTCTCTTCATCATCATCCTGAATTTCATTGGCTATTTCTTGAATATCCCTCAATTCCCCAATAATGCATTTTCATTGATTTCTACAAACTCTTTAAAACTACTGAATCCACCTGAAATGGCACTCCAATCTTCATCATTGGCAGATTATTCGGTAAATGTGTAGATTAGCGTCCTAAATTATTTTGTCGGAAACTTGTAATATTGACTTGCGAGTGCGACGCTGTGGTAGGCCTAACACATCACTACGGCAACGATGTGAAGATTTGCTTTGTTGAAAGGAAGATTCGCTTCGCCGTGCAATTCACGTGCGGATGACTACAAGTCCAAGCAAGTACCTTCTTGCCAGGAGAGCGAACCATTTTATACTCATATGCTACACAATATAGTTTGTTCATGTTTTGTAATTGTTTTTAAAGCAGACGTGAAATTTTTCATTCTTTCGCATATGATTCCCTGATCCGAAATAGAAAGTTTGGTAAATGTGTACTTTAGCGTCTAAATTATTTCGTCGGAAAAATGTAACTGTGTGGGAAAAGTGTGACATACAATATTTTAAGCATGCAAAATAATGCGAAAAGGTGCAAAAATATAGTATTTTTAGATAAAAGGAAATAAGTTTTCCAAAGTATTTACCTGAGAGTGCGATGGTTTGGAAGAGTACGTGCGGTATAGGCATAGGACGAGAGAGCGGCAACGGCATCAAGGTGGAGTCCGGTGAATGGAAGCTTCGTTGAGAAGGGCAAGTAACGGGCGGAAGAATTAAGAAGGAAGCGGTTTAGCAGTACGTAGTCATCGAAAAGTCTTGTAGGCATACGCAGAAAGAAAGAGGTTGAATTTGTGCAGCATTGTAAGTTTTTGTTTTTTTTAAGGGTAATTTTGAGAAAGCGGAAGTACAAAATCGTCAGTCATTTCGGATTTCGTCAGGGCTTAAAATTTCATTATCCGCCACAATACAAGAAGCTGTCTCCCTGCTATAGTGCGATATATGAATTGAAGAAAATTGCTTATTTTGAAAAATATCCATGTCACGAGGAAAAAAATGTGAGCTACGATGTACTGAATAACAGCAGAACTGCAAATGAAGTGCTTGAAGAAATCACCTACCTGTGCACATCTTCCAAACCAAAACTAAAACTTTGGGTTCAGCCGGAACCAAAACGTCTTCCTCAAAACTTCTGTCGTACATAAATTATTTTGCATTCCTTAATTTCTTTCCATTCGGAGACACTGTGAAACCACTAATAACGACATTCTGCACATATCTTTCTCAAAAATGAATAAAACAGGTTTGAACTACTTCTGCGCACAATTACACGATACTCTTCTGAAAAATATACCCTACTGCTGTCGTATTCTTCCACGCATTTGCTACCAACTCGTACTTCGCTCCGTCGCACAGCACCTTCACGTGGTGGCCGTTAGCATCGCTTCAGCCTCCCGCACCACCTTCTACAAACCATCGTACTCGCAGGTTAATACTTCAGAAAAATTATTTCCTTTTTATTTAAAAATATAATTTTTCACCTTTCCCTATTATTTTGCATGCTTAAAAAAATGTGTGCATCGAACTTTTCACCCACAGTTAAATTTTTCCAACGAAATAGTTTAGGACGCTGAAGTACACATTTACCGAAAGTACTAATATGCTTTTCTATGTTGTACAGAAAACTGGGGAACTATAAATTTCGGTTTTGGTTTGAACAGATTTGCTGTGTCTCTGCACTTTTGGTTCTTCTGTTAATAGCTCTTTCGCACGTGAGTTTCTATCTTACTCATATGTATCTTTTGCAAATCGAAGAGGTTTTATCCGGTTTTTCCTGCCAACAGCGTACAGGATACAACAAAAGAAAGGGTGGCTGCTGTGGACCTATTTTCTGTAGCGTATCACTACAACATTTATTGCTCTTCTGCCAATAACGTAAGTCCTCTTTCTCTTGTACCCGTCATTTCCACACAGCAACAAACCTTCCTTTTAACGGACCAAAGCTTCACATCTTCACTGGAGCGATGCATTATTCCTATCGCAGCTTCTCTTCACAGTGTCAGACTCACAGGTTCATATTACAATAAAAATCTTTAAAACACGTTTAAAATATGAAATATCTGAAAAAATATGAAATACATTAAAATATGAAAAATATGAAGTTTTAACCCTTTGTCAATAAACACAAGAGGCTAGTTCCATCAGAGGCATGCATTCAGTTGCTGACTAAACATTTGGAGCAAAATTACATATGCTTCCAATTTATGGACCTAAAGCATAATATAATTAAAGAAGTGATATTCTTCTGTCCTTGGCACTGCGTAACAATAATACAACTTCCAGTGATTAGCAGTGAAAAGCAACATGACATGCGATGACTGTCTTTTTTCTTGTAGTAGAAAATTATATTCTGAACTTGATTTTTAGATTTAATTGCCCAGTCTGGCACCTAGGGCAACTAGATTATTTATTTACCTGCCCAGGTCAATGATTCACACGACTCAGGCATGGTATTTTTCAAACCCTGATATGTATAAGTAAAAATATATACAGTACATAATTTCATACATACCTATTAATTAAAGCTTATATATTTCATTATTACTACTTTAGCAAAAACTTCCCATTACAAAAAAATTACCTTTGCTTGTCTCTGTGGGCACTATTTCACTTTTACAGCATTGCAATCTTATGCGTAATGAAAATTTCTGTAGTACATACTAACTTTTTAATGAAAAATTTGTAATGTTTTAAGAACAATACGTTGCTACAATTTTTTTTTTTTGTCCCCCTTGAATTTCATTATAACGAGTTTCGACGGTTATTCTTTTTTTACTGAATCTGGTAAATGCTGGCCAAGAAAATGACAGTGAAAATATATCATGAACAGTTTCTTTGCTTTGCAAATGTAGTAATTAAAGTTAAATGTAAAAAAGAATTGATTTCATTCTAAATTTCTGCGAGTGAAATCTTTCACCTGTGTCACTTTAAGCAGGGCTTGGAAAATATCTGAAATGTTACATGCGCAGCTGGGTATATACATAAATTATTTACCTACCCAGGTAGTAAAACCTGGATGCCCAGGAAAATTTATATTTTAAGATAAATCAGAAGCCACTTTTTTTTTTTTTAAGTTAAAAAATATGAAAATTTTTTTACACGTTTTGTAATTCCTATTTTAAAGGTCTATTCAAAATGTTCAATATGCAAAGCATGTATTTCATGTTTTAAGATGATAGTGCTGAAATTGGTACAAAATGATGTGATGAAATTGTTTTTTGAGAAATTTAAAGATTCTGCCGTGTTCTTTTCCTTTGTCACTAAACACCTGATTTGCACATCAATAAAAATTGTTTCAGTATCTTCAGGTATTGCCAAGATATTATAAATACAACTATTTAATAGTTTTCCAAAAAAAAAAAAAAATTTGTGCTCCAAAATGGTTTCCTTGTGGCAACACAACAATGAAAGAACAGGTTTAGTCACTGAAGTCATTTCTAAAACATTCCAAACAGGAAAATTTAATATTTTAGAAATATTGATATGCATTAATGTTCTACAATGACTCAGTTAGAATCAGGGTCTAAACAAGTGTTTCTTCTTTTGGGTGGGGGGTCTGAGATTTGAAATTATGCCCTATCAAGTTCAAAAGCTCTCATTTCCATTCAAGTATTTTTTTTTTCTTTTCTTTCTGATACCTTAATTATGGGGAAGCAATGTGATCTTTCAAAAGCAGTACTTCCAGTTTTTGACATAATTTTACTAAACATGTGAAAAGTAGGTAAATATCCAAAAATTAGAGAAAGGAAACAAGACAGTAAAAGTTCTGGGAACACTGACAACACAGTGCTCAGTAGAATGTAAAATGAACCAGCACACAAGGCAGTGAATGTGAAAACAAAAAAAGCATAATTCAACCCTATGTCAAATGTAATACTAGCCAAAACCTACATGAAAAACCAACTTTGACACCATTGTGGATTGAATACCCTTATAGACGCAATGTACTCGGATGCCAGTTCGTAGTTCTGTTTGTCATTGATATAACATATAAATACAAGAATATGCCTGTACATATCTTTACTACATAACTGCCCTTTGTATTCATTCATGCAAATACTACATAAGTACGTATGTGCAAATTAAAATGTCTAAAAGAAACTAAGTATTGTTCAACCAACTGTGCTTTAGAAATAATTCTCCAATTAAAACATGTCTAAAAGAAACGTAAGTATTGTTCAACCAACTGTGTGTACAGAGTTCGTAAAGCCTAATGTTAAACAAATCTGTGTGTAACTGATGTCATTATTTATCATATTGTAATAAACCTGATTTTAAGATATGAAAATATCATTACTCACATTTAGAACTGAATTGATTCAGTTATAATGTAAGTATCCAACAATTTCACACTCACACACTCTTCCACAAAAAACATGCATTTACTTGCACACTCTTCCACAAAAAATGCATTTATGTAAAAGTCGGTGACTACTTGCCGTGAGGCTTAACCGAATATGGCCAAACTTCATATTTACAGGGATTGCATTTCAAATTACAGCTTAAGTTAATACGGTCAAACTTATTTTTTCGGGTATAGCCCTTCAAATTATGGCGTAGCTCAATACGGTCAAACTTATTTTTTATGGGCAATGCCCTTCAAATTATGGCGTAGCTCAATACGGTCAAACTTATTTTTTTATGGGCAATGCCCTTCAAATTATGGCGTAGCTCAATACGGTCAAACTTATTTTTTTGTGGGCGTTGCTCTTCAGATTATGGACTTAGTATTTAGGGTTCAGACCGTAATTTCATGGGCTTTCACAAAAATGGGCCAAGCCGTAGTTTTATGGGCAACGGCCGGGCCCCCAGTTGCCGGCCATCGCCCGTAATCTAACTGTGAAATTTTTAACAGTGTACTGAAAAATGGCACATTTTAAACTGGGCGGGCAAGATAAATTTCAGAGTGGGCTCAAGCCTGTTGGAATCGCAGCCTTTCAGCGATAAAAGAATAAAAAACGCTGATCGTCAGACGGGGTTTTTACGGCACTCCAAATGAATTGCCACATACCGGAGCAGCTGTTGTACACCGAACTACACGTACCTTGAAACGCCACATGCGGGCACCTATCTCTCTGTCTCTTGATCTGTGACGTAATCGAGGTTCAGAGGAGAACTTTCTTCTTGTGTGGACTGTGTGTGCTGTCGTCTTTGCTTGCGCGCGGTTGTATGTTCGGGAAGTTCTGCGTTTTACTTAATAGAACTGTTCTTTTAACAAAAGGTAGCAAAACTGTATTACGCGGGATGTTACTAATCTGTGAACTCTGGTGTGCTTCATGATTTTTAGAATGAATTCTTAGTGTTATGAACGTATTCATTTCTACTCCTGCTAAGTGATTGTGTGTGCGGGACTGAAGTGAACTTCTTCAGCTAACATGGCGTCAGTTGGCGTCTGTAAGAAATGTCCTTTGTTACCGTGATGGAGCATCTACGTGTCGACGTATTTTTCCACTCTTGCATTGTCCAGTGACGGTAGTCCCTTGCGAACTGCAGGCGTCGTTGCCTTTGGACCTCGGTTAACATGGGCTCCTTGACGTAGCGTCGACTCCGGAGACCCATGCGTAACAGGATTCGCTCTACTATTATCAGGGACACGTATCTGGGTGCCCCAGCGTTCATTTGCGTGGTCGATTCCTGCACTGTTGCGCGTCGATTGCCCTTTACCAGTCGACGTAAGTGACATTTTTATCTGGGGTCCGTGCAGGTACGTCGCTAGACTTCGACATTAGGATGGGAGACGGGTGGGCGGTCATTATTTTTGCATTATTTTTGGTGGGGCAAGCTTTTTAGCTACTTTGTTTTGTTTGGTTTTTAATTCGAAAGAACAAATTTTTAATGTTTTTTTTTATTGAAGGTTTAGCGACTACTGTGAGCATCTCAAAGGGCTATAAGCAGTCGGCTGTCCTTAATTTGAGCTCACTGGTTCCAGGGAAGGGAAGGAGCCTGTGCCGTGAGACAAACGGAACATCCATTCCCCACCGTGATTCGAACCCGGTGCCTCCTCGGACTACTAATCATAAGCCAGGGCTTAGACCACTGCGCCACCAGGGCCGCTTTTATGCTTTTCACTACCGGCTACAAAGGAATTCGTGCAACTCCCAATCCACTTGAATACACATACATACATACATACATACATACATACACGAATCTGACTAGTTACGTGTAAGACAGAAGTGTTGGTAGAATGCCGCCTTCAACTTTTTGCTTGATTTGAATGCATTGTCTTAAACTGCTTTTCAACATTTTGGATTGTTGGTTACGAAATTAGTACTGTACTTCAGCAATTTATTTCAACCAAATTTTAACGTCGTGCCACGCAGACACAATACCTCCTCCTTCTTCAACTTCCTTGCTTCGAGCCAGCGACTTTGCCTTGCACTCCTCTCCTACTAAGCAGTCGTCAGCCACCTTCTTCACTTTTACGGCAGTATTAAGAGCGCTAGTGTAGCCTTAGACTCCACTTTCCGTGTTGGAATCCCATATTTAGTAACTAAAAGAAGCAGCTGAGCAATTAGCAATGATCTCCCTCAGTGAATTCCTGACCACTTTGCTCATTCTCCCCTGGCCATAGTAACATGTGAAAGGGACCTAAACTAAGGATTTAGAAGAGTGGAGAACAATTGAATTTTCATGACCCTGCGAATGATATTTCGATAACCTTTCTACATGGAAGTAAACTGCTAACTTCACAGGGGAAAATACGTACGTCTGCATGAAATAAAACACCAGACTTATTACTTGGTAAAGACCGGATTATGTTTTAAAGTTAAATATACTGAAAAATGGCACATTTTAAACTGGGCGGGCAAGATAAATTTCAGAGTGGGCTCAAGCCTGTTGGAATCGCAGCCTTTCAGCGATAAAAGAATAAAAAACGCTGATCGTCAGACGGGGTTTTTACGGCACTCCAAATGAATTGCCACATACCGGAGCAGCTGTTGTACACCGAACTACACGTACCTTGAAACGCCACATGCGGGCACCTATCTCTCTGTCTCTTGATCTGTGACGTAATCGAGGTTCAGAGGAGAACTTTCTTCTTGTGTGGACTGTGTGTGCTGTCGTCTTTGCTTGCGCGCGGTTGTATGTTCGGGAAGTTCTGCGTTTTACTTAATAGAACTGTTCTTTTAACAAAAGGTAGCAAAACTGTATTACGCGGGATGTTACTAATCTGTGAACTCTGGTGTGCTTCATGATTTTTAGAATGAATTCTTAGTGTTATGAACGTATTCATTTCTACTCCTGCTAAGTGATTGTGTGTGCGGGACTGAAGTGAACTTCTTCAGCTAACATGGCGTCAGTTGGCGTCTGTAAGAAATGTCCTTTGTTACCGTGATGGAGCATCTACGTGTCGACGTATTACACCTAAATGGATATCTACGTATCATCATTTGTGTTATAATTAAATACCATTTTTTGCATACAACTCAGGTCTGTATACGAATTTATTATTGCTAGCGTGAAGTGCTCTGTTCTGTTTTTATTATTGAGCTCACATTCTTCATCCACGAATGAAGACTAGCGAAAGATATTTTTCCACTGCGTGCCGAGTAATTGTGGTGTCGATGCTATCTTTTTAACTACGCATCCAATCTTTGGGAATTTAATATCTCCACCCCTCCAAAAACAACAAAGCCGACTCTCTTGGCGACGTCCTTGGGTCTATGGCCTCTGGGGCTTCACAGTTATGACGTCAGGAGGTACACGGTGTGCCAGCGTTGGTACACCCTTACTACTGTTTCTGAGATGCTTCCATCCTTGGTCCGGTAGCCGATGATCATTCCTTTTTGAACGTCCGTCATATCACTACCTCTGCCCACTGTTCTCACGTGACGCACTATGGCTCATCTGTCCTGACCGGTCGCTTTTATCTCCGTGTGGTCGACCTTGTCAACTGCACTCTGTAACGTGCCTGGGCAGTTACACTGTGATTCCAGGGTAGTCATATTTTGATACGACTGTGTATTAAGCATTTAACTGAATAACTGCGGAAAAGGTCTGAGGCCCAGGTGCTTTTTAAGCATCTAAAGGTGTTTCTTCCCCTATTTGAGTTTCAGTATGTATTTGTACGCTCTTCATAAAATTCAAAACTGTAAGTTAAAGTTCGTTGAAAAATCTTTGGCCTAGGGACTTTGTAAGCATTTCAGAATAAATCTCGCTCCTGTGCCCTGACCTTTGACCCCATTTCGATTATATTCAACACAACCTGTTCAGTATACCTCCGGAAAAACATACTGAAGTTTTGTCGCAAAAGAAGCATTTTTAGTAAAATTATGAGGATAGAAATCTCACACCTGTGCCCTGACCTTTGATCCCATTTCCATGATATTAAACAGAATTGGTTCAGTATACCTCCGGAATAACATACTGAAATTTTGTCGCAATAGAAGTATTTTTAGTCAGGTTATGAGGATAATGGCTGCGGAATAAATCTCGCTCCTGTGTCCTGACCTTTGACGCTATTTCGATGATATTAAGCAGAACCGGTTCAGTACATCTCGGGGACAATATGAAGTTTTGTCGCAATCGAGGCATTTTTACGTAACTTATGACGCATAAAGGCGATGGAATGATCCCGCTCCTAGGACCTGACCTTTGACTCTATTTCGCCCATTGTCAATAGGGTTCCTTCCCAGGTTATCCTTTACCACATACTAAAATTTCATCGAAATCGAACCTTTTTTATGCGAGTAAACAATGGTTACGGTTGGAAAACGTAAACGCCGCCTCGGTGGCGCAGTGGTCTAAGGCGTTGGCCTCTGATCATTCGGCCGTAAGGGGTCCTGGTTCGAATCCCGCGGTCAGGCATGGATGTTGTGTTTGTCCTGCGGCACTGGCTCTCTCCCTTCCCTGGCACCAGTGACCCTAAGTTCGGGACGGGCGACTGCTTATAGCCCATTGAGTTGCTCACGGTGGTCGTTAAACCTCCAATCAAAAAAAAAAAATAGCGTAAACGATCTCGTGTTTCTAACGGACATAGTGGCGCCCTTTGCGGCCCTTGCGCCATAAAACGCCACCTAACGGACATAAAAACACATCGGTAAACAATTGGCTTATTTTTCAATTTTCAAGAAGTGGGCATTTTTTCTATGGGCATTCTTTCGGTGATTCGTTTTTTTTGGGGGGACCATTCAAAAATTCTACTCCTATCTCTGTTAGGTATAACTCATGTTCACCAAATGTTTAAGTTTACCTCCTCCTCAGAGTTTGATCTTCCATCAGACAAGCTATCCTTATCGAGGGTAGAAGGGAAAATGCCCACAGAAAAAACGCCACCGAAAAAATGCCCACTTCTCGAAAACAGAAAAAAATTGACCACATCTTGGAAACAGAAAAATACGCCTGCTGTTGATTGATGTTTAATTACGTCTGTTAGAAACATGAGGTGTTTTTAAATTTCATGAAGAAATACCTTAATTTCGACTGAGAAATCGATAAAACTGGTCAGAACATTTCCTGTGCTCTACAACACAACTTTACCTAGCATTACGTACAAGGGTATTGTAGTGTTCCCAAAACGGCTGAAGTTCATCGTTAAAAGGAACAGAATAACATGAATATGTGTAAACATGGAACAAAATATTATTAAGAGCCACAAAAGCATTGAACCTGAATTTTCAATGAAATTTAAATTTTACAGCCTTGAATTTTGGGATAAGGAACGTACAAATATAGGCACTAAAATTGAAAAAGCATACTAGTTCTTAGGTGCTTACACGGTACCTAGGCCTCGGGCCTTTTGGGCAGTTTTTTAGTTAAATGCTTACGATGTCGTTTATGTGCATGCGTGATAAATACCAAAAAAGTACGCTATACATTGATCAAAATACTCATGCAAAGTACCTAGGCTTCAAAACGTTTTCAGTAAAAAAAATTTTACAGTCTTAATATTAAGTGTGCTTACGTGAGTAAACGAAAGTAATAAATAGGAGGCAATGTATCAGCCATCGAGTGCTTACAAGAGGTCCAAGTTGCATGACCCTTTGTAGCTTTTTTGTACTTTCCCTTTTGGTGACACTGAAAGCCATGGGTTTACGAACTGGTATTTTCAAATTACCTTACCAGATACAGACTTATTACTGTGGTGCACCCTCACACCTCTGGTAACCTACGCGATGCTTTGTTTAGGAAGTGGGAGTACTTCTGATTTTGCCACGTGTCTAAGATTCAGTTGGAAAGCTTGGTTAAAGTTTTTTCTTGTAATGCGCCACTCACTAAAAAGAATTCCCTTAGGCGTAGTTACTGTTAGTGGATGCGCCACGCACGTGTTCCTTCGAGCAATGAGTCTCTTTTAATATTTTGGGAACAAACTGCGAAGTCCTTGTAATGCTAGATAACGTTATGTGTGAGGGGAAATGTTCTGAATAGTTTTGTCGATCGCTTAGTTGAAAATAAGGTGTTTCTTCATGAAATTAAAAAAAAAAAAGAAAAGACCTCACGTTTCTAACAGACGTATGAAAGCATCAATCAACAGCTGGCTTATTTTCCTATGTTCAAAATGTGGACATTTTCCCCTATTTTTCGACAAGTGAGCATTTTCTCCGTGGACAGTTTTTCTGTAGGCATTATTTCCTACGCTCCTTATCGAGTAATACAAATCACACATGCTCACGCCGAGGTCATAATGCGGCGCAACATCAGCTTGGTCCGATGGCTAGGAATAGGATTAACATCAATGAATGAAATACGGGATTACCGCATTGTACAATACAAATTTGGAAGATGTAAATCCGTTTATTGGTATTTATTTATTACAGCCATGAAATACACCCACTCCATTCCCATGAATAACAATTTGTGGGATGGAGTGGATGAACAACAAGAAAAAATTTGAAACCGCTTGAAGCAAATGTCCTGGAAAACCATTAAAAAAACGTTGTTGGAAAAAAAAAAAAAAAAAAAAAAAAAAGAATTATACGCGTACAAAATTTATCAATCATTTAAAAAAAAAAAAAAAGCAACGCTATGTGGATATAATGTACACATCCATGGGTTGAATACACAAAAGTGGGATAAATTCGCTTCTAAAAATAACAAGAAGCAAAATAAAACATCTTTCCTCTTTAAAACAAATGTAGCTTCGGACAACGGAAAGGAAAGATACAACGTTAAAAATGTAACAGAATGTGACATGAACACGGGTAAATATACATATATTAATTCAACAATCTCCTTTCAAGACGACAAGGACAGTACAAAACTTTGGAAAGTGACTCTAAGTGTGTTGTACACTCCTTGAAAATGAGTGAAGTTTCCTTAAGGTAAAAAAAACCATCGTTACGTTGAAAAAATAAATTTATGAATTATATGAAACTGACTTTTTCGAAAAATACCTCGCAGCATTGTAAAATGAAAGAGGAAACCATTCAATTACACATTCCGTACTAAACAGACAGCTTCAAGCACATGTTCTCGCGTGGCAAATTTGTCCGGTCGGTAGAGAGCTCAGCTCTTACGCCAACGGCCCTGGTTCTACCCAGATCCAAACGGGCGTTTTTCAAGTCTGTTGAAAAAATTTCTCTAGCGCAGTGCTCTAATTAACGAGTTTCGTAAGGGTAGGAAAAAAGAAAGTTGTAGCTTTGGAGAACTGCGGTTATCCTAGATTTTTTATTTTTTTATGGTAACTACTGGGAAATTGGCAGACAAGATTCGGCAAGCCACCAGTCACGTCATGTGGTTGCCGACTGCCACTACTGGCAAACTAGAAGACCACATTAGGCGAGCCATCATTTCTGGCACGTGCTTGCAGGGCCGCTAAAGGGCCACTTGTGGTAGTTACTGTCTGTGATGGACAACTGATGGCCCTGTTGTGGCATATGACAACTGATGAGGTGCCAACTATTGGCCTGAACTTCTGGCCCTTCTGTTGTCCGACCGGACATTTTATTGACGGTTCGGCAGCGGCAACATAGTGCTGGGCCAGCAAGACTGCTTTTGCTGGGGTCTACCGCTTCGGTTTTCATAATCCTCACTGAAAAATTACAGAAGAGAAAAGTGGCTGCCAAATGGGCTCCATATAATCTGAATGAAGAACAACAAGCAGTTCGCGAAGGGATCGCAGAAGAATTGGTGCAGCGGTACGAGACAGAAGGCGAGCAGTTTCTGGACAGAATTGTTGCTATAGACTAAACCTGGAACCGCCAGAACTGAAACCTCAGTCCGCTCAGTGGAAACATCCAGAATCACCTCGCCAGAAGAAATCCCGCTGCAAACAATCTATGGTTAAACTGATGGTGATTATGGCCTATGACAAGGTTGGGGACAACGTGCCCGAGGGGACCACTGTAACAGCGGGATACTACAGAAAGTTTCTGCAAATGTTTTGCGCCCAAAGAGTCGCCAAAGAAGGCCCGACATGCTTGAAGCTGGTGTCATCATTCTGCACGAGAACGCGGGACTGCATGTTGCCCGTGCAGTTAGAGACATTCTAGAAAAGTATGGATGGGAATTGCTTCCTCACGCGCCCTACTGTCCTGATATGAGGCCCGCCAGACTATGACTTGTTCCCGAAACTGAAGAAGCCACTCGGTCGGAAACGATTCAGTATGATTCAGGATGTTTCCAATGAGGTTACCCGAGTAATCCGACGCCTGAGCAATGGAGGTGTCTTGACTGGAATATAAGACTTACCTAAGACGTTGGGCCGCTGTCATAAAGAAACATGGAGATTACTTCGAAGGCCTGTAAAGGTATGTTGTGATATAAATTCTTTCTTTAAGAGATAACCCACAATGTGCGAAAATTTTGAAATGACCCACGTATTTAACAATCTTAAACCTCGTACGGCTCCTTTGTTTATAGGCGCCCTATGGTAGCAAGCCACACTGGTCATACCCTAGTTACGGCTCTGTTTTTCTTCGCGCTAAAAGCTAGAGACTACTTTGCGTAGCTGTTCCGCTCCCTCTACAAAAATGCACTTTTAGGTTAAGTTAGAGTATTGCTAAACCAGAGTGTAAGTTTTCGAGACCGCCAGATACACGAGCGCAAAGTTTCAGATCATGTTTCTTAATCGTGCAACAGTGACTTGGAACTCAGCCCACTTTTCAACGTCATAATATGAAATGCAAATTTTGGACGAAACGGTGGTCGAGGTAAGAATTCTGAGACCTAAAAAAAACGTGCACCATACGAGCACACATTTCGACCATCACTTAAAACGCATAAAAACAGTTGACATAAAAGAAACAGACCCGTCAAAGCACTTTTCAAATACCTATACACTTGTTATTTATCAGAACCACTTTGTTTTGAAGTGCAACGCAGGCATGTCTCACATTCCTCGCTGTGCCCGATTCTGCTCTCCGTGTGTAGTTTATCTCAGACTTGAGCCTCGGAGTCCTGACACTTGGGCCTTATCTGCCGTCTTCGAAGGCGACGATGGGGGTGGGGAGAGCTTTACAGATAGGGAAAACGAAGGGGGAGATGAAGAAGGGGAAATGAGTTTGGAGGAGGAAAAGGGGAGGAGCGGTCGGACCTCACGCACGCATAGACAGACACATCACTCCTCGCTCTGCAGCACGTGTGGTCAACGCGGCATTGCAATCGACCTCGGAGAGCTCCCTGAGTCACGCAAAGGGGACTGGGACGCACGATACCAGAAACCGCTGACGCTATTCCGTCCAACTTCCCGTCGCCTCGGGAAGCGCCGAATGGGAGGGCATACACGCCTGCTTCCTCCTCTAGCCACGGCAGCAACGATAAAATAGAACACTGAGCATAGTTAACCCTTCAACACAGCGGCTAGAATTCGAACGCCACAAAAAGATATCATTCGTTGCTTTGCAACTTATCGACATTTCCCCCTAGCCAGTGCTTTTCTCGCCACTTTGAAAAAAGTGAGCAGCGAGTCCGAAAGGAACATAATTTTTACTTCAGTCCTAGAATTAGTTGGCTGATTTGTTCGTAACTAAACCGGAGTCATTCCGTCAAATAAGAAACTGGAATTGGGTTGGGACGTCAGCTTCCATAGGTGGGGAGCTAATATGGCTAATATGGGGTGAGTGTCTTGTATGAGGGAGTTATGGCCGGAGCAAATTTTTGTTATATGGAAGGGCGAGATTTCAAATTACGCCCTTTGAATTCAAAGGTTCCCTATTTCCACTCCAATAGCACGTAGTTTTTATTTTCTCAAACTTCCTTTATAAGAAAGTATTCTGATCTTTAAAAAAAATACTCATCCGGTTTTTGATATAACATTGCTAAAAATGTAAAAACTAGGTAAGTAACCACAAAAGCCAAGGGTTGTAAATATCTAGCAAAACCTATCAGTCATGTGAACGCCGACAAAGTACGCAGCGGAAATACAGAGTGAAAAAGAAATCATCAGCGAACAAATGCGTATCAAATAGTGAGAGTAACAATAGGAAGATGATTTCGGGGTAGGGCTTGAAAAAATTCCGTTCGAGGATGAACTCGCAGATAAGAGTAGCTTCCTGCGACAGAGCAAATATTGCGTTTTCCGAAAGTTCACGGAAGTTAGGCATATCTGTTTTCATATGACTCCGTCTGCTGTTTCAGACAATTCCTTTTATGCATATAAGGAGTTCACGCCTCACAGTATGGAACAGTGAAGGACTGGCGCTCTATGAACGGCCCAGGAAGTTAATTTAAGTTGCCCGCTTTTGGGGGAAATTATAAAGACCCCCCAAAAACGATATGTCAGCATTACCGTTTACTGTTTTAACGAGTTTAGGACATTTGGGCACCGGACATTTTGGCACAAATCTTTAGGGGCCATATAAAAATCGCCGTTTCTTGGCGCTGTGAGGGGAATTGAATGGAGAAAACGTTTCGAGTAAGACAAACGACAATTATAATTGAGTTTAAGAAAATATTACAATCCAAAAATTTTGAAGATGACAATACGTTTTTTTGGGTGTAAATATGACAAGCATAAAATCCGAAAACTTGACAATTTCGTCATCCTGGATCGGGATTACATAGCTCATAATCATGAATATGGATTACATCATATTCATGATTACATAGCACCAAGGGCGCCCGTAGGGGGAGAACACCCCCCCCCTCCGTTAATATAGCCAAAATTTTGATAAATTTAAAACACTAAAATAGCCTTTTTTTAAATGTTTGACAGCCTTGAAGGAGGTAAGGGTTTTTTTACCCCCCCCCCTTCCCCCAAGTACTCATACGGGCGCCACTGCATAGCACATTTCTTAGGTTTCAACGAAACAAAGCAATTACACCAGAACTCATACTATGTTTTTACTTAGGCACTAAATATTTACATAACATGTAAAGGTATTAATATTTCTCTTTTACTTAATTAGACACTAAATTACTATGCCTCATTCGTAGGCCCTTTTGACAGCCTTTATTTCTACCGATGCCATATTCATAACGTTTACGTATCAACTCAAGGTAATAATAATGTTCAGCATTATTATAAATTAACATGGTTAATATGTCCGTTCTTATATATATAAAACTAACTTTTATTAAAAATACCTCGCAATATTGTAAAATGAAAGAAAGAATTATTCAATTACACATTCCACACGAAAGAGACAGCTTCAAGCACCCGCTCGTGCGTGGCAAATTAGTCTGGTCGGTAGAGAGCTCAGCTTTCACTCTGAGCGAAACGGGTGTTTTTCAGGTCTGTTGAGAAAATTCCTCCAGCGCAGTACTATAATTCAGAAGTTTCGTGTGTGTGGGGGGAGGGGTTGTAACTTTCGGAAACTGCGGTTATCCTAGATTTTTTTTTTATGGCTACTAATTGGAAATTGGCGGACAGGATTCGGCAAGCCGTCAGTTACGTCACGAGGTTGCCATCTGCCACTACCGGCGAACTAGCGGACCACAGTAGGCTGGCCATCATTTCTGGCACGTGCTTGCAGGGCCACTTGTGGCAGCTACTGCCTGTGATGGATAACTGATGGCCCTGTTGTGGCATATCACAACTGATAGGGTGCCAACTGTTGGCCTGAACTGCCCTTCTGTTGGCCGTCCGGACATTTTATTGACAGTTCAGCAGCGGCAACATAGTGCTGGTCCAGCAAGACTGTTTTTGCTGGGATGAGCTGGCTTGGAGGGTACATAAGGTGTGCTGTAAGCAATCTGAAGACATGTCACTCGTTGCTGTCATGGATAAAAGGAGCGATTTATCAGATTTGCAAAAAGGGATGCTTGTCGGCTTTCGGGCCAAGGGTGGCAGTATTTCTGATACAGCGCAGTTTGTGAACTGTTCGCGTGCTGCTGTGGTTAAAGTGTATCGTGATTGGAGAAATGGCACCATTGCAAATAAGTGAAGTGAAAACTGCGGAGCACCACGTGCCATTGATGGATGGACGTTGGCGTGTAAGGTGAGAAACATCGGAGAACAAACACTCTTCAACCACTGCTGGAAGAACACAAGCTGGTGGGGGCAGCGTTATGATTTGGGAAATGTTTTCGTAGCATTCCCTGAGTCCACTCATACCTGTGGAAGGCACTATGGACCAAATTCATTATGAATCCATCCTTGCAGATTACGTACAGCCAGGGGTCGTGCTGCCGATCGCAATTTGCGAAAAAAAAATCGTTTTGGCGACGGAAAAACACTTTGGCGATTACCTTTTCATGGTGTTATAACACTTTGGCGAAAACAAATTGAACTTCGCGACTAAATTGGCGAAAACTTCAGAAGAGCCAACGCAACCCCTGCGCACCCATACATGCTGATTGTCTTCCCTGTGGCGGATGGGATCTTCCAGCACGACAATGCAACGTCCCACACAGCTAGAAATGTCCGAGAGTGGTTTGAAGAGCACGACGAAGACCTCAGAGTACTTCCTTGGCCCCCTAATTCTCCAGACGTAAACCCCATTGAGCATCTGTGGGACCACCTCAATCGTGTTGTTCGCTCTATGGATCCTCCACCACGCACCCTCCAGCAACTGTCAGACGCACTGCAGTCAGCATGGCTCTACATACCTGTGAACACCTTCCAGCACATTATGGAGTCAATCTCAGCACGTCCTGCTGCTGTCCGCTCTGCACACGGCGGTTACTCTGGATATTAAGCTGGTGGTCACGATAATGTGACTCGACCGTGTATTTACTTATTTTTTCTTGAGTTAGAATAAGACCTACCAGCCCATGGCAGCCCACCGGGCGCGAGCAAATGGACTCGCCCGTCCGTCGCATATCCCGTGTGTCCAGTATCGAGAGCGGCACATTCAGTCCGCTCCTAGCCACCAGGCGCGTCATTACACTTAACCTCACTTTGCGCGTTCTACGCTGTTTTTCATTGTCCGCTCTTTTAAACTTACTGAAGATAAGCCATTTAGTACTGCGTCAATAAAGATGTATTATTTATATCGTATAATTATTTTTCTATTTTTTATAGGAGGTTCACGTGCTCTTGTGCTCTTATGGACGAGCCGCTACTGATTTCGATGCAATTTTAGTATGTCGTCGGGGACCACTGGGGACGAACCCTATTGAAAATGGGTGAAATGGGACAAAGGTCAGGACATAGGAGCGAGATCCATTCCATTGCCCTTATGCGTCATAACTTGCATAAATATAGTTTGATTTCAATGAAATTTTAGTATGTCTTAGAGGACCACCTGGGGACGAACCCTATTGAAAATGGGTTAAGTGGGGTCAAAGGGCAGGGCATAAGATTGGGATCCATTCCATCGCCCTTATGCGTTATAACTTACGTAAAAATGCTTCGATTACGACAAAACTTTATCGTGTTGTTCCGGAAGTATACTTTACCGGTTCTGTTGAATATCATCGAAATGGGGTCAAAGGTCAGGGCACAGGAGCGAGATTTGTTTTACAGCCATTATCTTCATAACTTGAGTAATGATTTCCGGTATGTTGGAAAGCGTATCATAATCAATACATTGCGTAATTTTACTAACTTGTTTTATTATTTTTTCTGTACTGTATCATTCTTTGTAGTGATTTCCGACCCTGGGTAAGTAAAGCTAGTCACTTTTTCAAATTGGTATTATAGGATCCAATTTCTAGAAAATTGGTGGGATTTGTTTTTTTGCTGCATTCCATATATTTCGTTTTGCTTTGGTACAACATCCATCACCTTTCTATTTGTTTTGAATTTTTGTGCATATCAGTTGCAAAATGCCTAAAAGAATATTGCCGTTGTTGGTAGAAGTTACAGCAGTACATCCCAGCCTCGAAAATCTCACCCATGTTCTGCTAAAACCCTACTCGTAACTGTAACAATTAATTACATTTCTCTGTCAAGCACAATGAATATCGTTTTTTACGCTTTCCAACCGTAGGTTGAAGAAACGTATATGCTCCAGCTTTGTCCGCCCGTCCGCACGATAACTCGCGTAAAAATCATTCGATTTCTATGAAATTTTAGTATGTGGTAGGGAAACACCTGGGGACGAACCCTATTGAAAATGGGGTTAATGGGGTCAAAGGTCACGACATAGGAACGGGATTCATTCCATTGCCTTTATGCGTAATTACTTGCGTAAATATCGTTCGATTTCAGTGAAATTTTAGTATGTGGTAAGGGACCACATAAGGACGAACCCTGTTGAAAATGGGGTTAATGGAGTCAAAGGTCACGACATAGGAACGGGATGCATTCCATTGCCCTTATGCGTCATAACTTGCGTAAATATAGTTCGATTTCGGTGAAATTTCAGTATATGATAGGGGATCGCATGGGAACAAACCCTGTTGAAAATGGGTGAAACGGGGTCAAAGGTAAGGACATTGGAGCGGGATCCATTCTGTTGCTCTTATGCGCCATAACTTGTAAAAATGGTTCGATTTCGATGAAATTTCAGTATACGATAGGGGATCACCTGGGAACGAGCACTATTGAAAATGGGTGAAATAGGGTCAAAGGTCAGGACATCGGAGCGGGATCCATTCCGTTGCCCCTATGCGCCATAACTTGTAAAAATGGTTCGATTTCGATGAAATTTCAGTATATGATAGGGGATCACCTGGGAACGAGCACTATTGAAAATGGGTGAAATAGGGTCAAAGGTCAGGACATCGGAGCGGGATCCATTCCGTTGCCCCTATGCGCCATAACTTGTAAAAATGGTTCGATTTCGATGAAATTTCAGTATATGATAGGGGATCACCTGGGAACGAGCACTATTGAAAATGGGTGAAATAGGGTCAAAGGTCAGGACATCGGAGCGGGATCCATTCCGTTGCCCCTATGCGCCATACCTTGTAAAAATGGTTCGATTTCGATGAAATTTCAGTATATGATAGGGTATCACCTGGGAACGAGCACTATTGAAAATGGGTGAAATAGGGTCAAAGGTCAGGACATCGGAGCGGGATCCATTCCGTTGCCCCTATGCGCCATAACTTGTAAAAATGGTTCGATTTCGATGAAATTTCAGTATATGATAGGGGATCACCTGGGGACGAACCCTATTGAAAATGGGTGAAATAGGGTCAAAGGTCGTTCAGGACATCGGAGCGGGATCCATTCCGTTGCCCCTATGCGCCATAACTCGAGTAAAAATGGTTCGATTTCGATGAAATTTCAGTATATGATAGGGGATCAACTGGGGACGAACCCTATTGAAAATGGGTGAAATAGGGTCAAAGGTCAGGACATTAGAGAGGGATCCATTCCGTTGCCCTTATGCGTAATAACTTTAATAAAAAAGGGTTCGATTTCGATGAAATTTTAGTATGTGCTAGTGGACCTCCCGGGGACGAGCCCTACTGAAAATGGGTGAACTGGGGTACGTAAAGATGCTTCGATTACGACAAAACGTTTTCGTGTTGTTCCGGAGGTATACTGAACCAATTCTGTTTAATATCATCGAAATGGGGTCAAAGGTCAGGGCACAGGAGCGAGATTTATTCCACAGCCATTATCCTCATAACTTGAGTAATGATTTCTGGTATGTTGGAAAGCGTATCATAATCAATGCATTGCATGATTTTACAAACTTGTTCTTATTAGATACTCATAAAGTCTTGCCGTAAATCGGTATTAAAATATTTTGATTTTGTTAGACTTCATAGGGCTGAAAGAAGATGGATGCCTGAATTCCTCAGATCAAATAAAAGTATGTCATAAGGATGTCAAGCAATGTGCTCAGATTCCTCCTGGTGTATTGCATTTTCATATAACTGTAAGTTTTAAATGTGTGCAATAAATAATTGTATTGTATTGTATTTATTTAACTGTAGTCGTACATAATTGACCAATATAAGCAGTAGCTATTATAAATAAGATGAGTTACCTATAAAAATAACGCGCATTACATTTATTGAAATCTAAAATCGTTCATTCGGCGTGTATTCCAAATTTGTAACCTCTTTACCAAAGGGAGGCAAAGATTAGGCTAAGTGAAAATGTGGAAGGGATCAAAAAAAAATTATTATTGAAAAGAAATAATCTATTTGTTTTCAATTTGGTGGATACATATTTGGCACCAAGAACATAAAATAGATTTTTAATTCAGACAAAAGATACAGTTTTGTTTCTTTTCAGTTTTGAATTGAAAGCATGCCTTGAAATTCGTCATTTGTTTTCGGAGAGCGAATTCCAAAGCGCGCGGCGAGATAAATCGGCTTTGCGGTTTCCTTTGTTCTAACTACCGTTCGTCTGTATTCGCAGATCGCTGTCTTGTTTATTACAGAGCGGTCGCATTCTATGCCAGGAATGCGTTCCTGTCGCATAATTCAAAACTCACATAACTGAGGACTAATTATCCCATAGGAATAAACGTAAATTTGGAACAGTGCGTTCTCGATACACAAAACTCCACACCACAAAAGTGAATTTTTACTTTTAAACATACTTTAAAGCCAGTGGTGGCTCTAATGCGCTTTATTAGGTATCAAAAATTCGTAGTACATTGGAATGTTGTACAACGTGTACAGTGCGAATCACTTTACGACTGTGTAAGACGAAAATGCCATACATAAATATATTACAGGTCTCACAAATTGTTTTAATAATAATAATAATGATGATTACGTGTCTTACAAATTGTTTTAATAATAATAATAATAATAATAAAAATAATAATAACGATAATTTGATCATTACAGGCCCTACAAGTTGTTTCTAATAATAATAATATCAACTTGCCTTTCGGTTTTCCCAATTCGACTTTACTGTTGACAAGAAAAAATCATGAAGTTACGTCCTAAAAGAGTTTTATTTCCAAAATTTTGTTCGCAATTCATTGCAGTAAACTTGTTTTGTGTGTGTATCAGTGGCGTAACTACCACCTAAGCTGCGCAGCCGCGCGGGGGGGGGGACAAGTAACGAAGAGGAGCACTGCGGCTACCAGTTATAGTTTTATGAAAAAATTAAAACACTCACAATAATTAACCCAAAGATTCATATTTTGTTTTAAGATATATTCAGCTTTGCCTAAATAAATGCCTAGTTTCACCTTTAAAATACTGAATGTCCTACAGATTGAAATTGTTCGGCTGTTTGACTTCGGGTTGTAACACAATTGCTCTGCAATGGGTTGTAAATAATAAGATCGCTCTCTAATCGTCCTCTCTCTGCTGCTGAGGAAAAGCGCGAGGCCACAGTGTTATTCCCCGAGGAGGATGTGGGGGAAAACAGTCAGTTACCTAGGATTACATGCACGACAGGCGTCAACATTTATTCACAGCAGCCGCAAATCTAATCTGTAAGAGGGTGATTTCTTCAAGTGGTTTGATTTAGTTTTGGACAAACAAAGCAATTACACGTATTGTGAAATCTATTACTTAAAAAGTTAAAACTACAGGGCTCTAAGTACTACCATTAGTTTTGCAGACATTCTCCCTGATTTTCTACACACATACCCCCCCCTTCCGCACACACACAAATACACCGCGAAAATGCCTCCTCTCTCATGTTCGAAATCCTGGGAAAATTGTTGTGCTTAGGCTTGCTGTAGTAAATCTTGCGGGGGTAAGGGGGGCGCACATTGTGCTTGTTACGCCACTGGTGTGTATGTGTGTGTGTGTCTTTAGTAAAAAATCTACTTCGTTCATTCTAAAAGTGAAGGTTTAAGATCACGACTGTGTTCTCACTTCACGAAACATACCACAGGCAACAACGCTGTTGTTACCGTATTTTCACAGTTCGCACATCAAAATTTCACACAGCTACAAATAAATCACAGGACAGGCACTCCTGCTCCATGCCTTTTAACATCTAAGTTGTCACATGGAAAAATAAGCAGCACTTCGTCCACGTGTTTCTTCAAACCTCTAAAAGTCCAGTGGGAGCAATGAAGCAGGTCAGATTAACCCCACTGAGGCATTATGCGCATGCGCGCTTATGCATACTTCTCCAGCGCTGAAAGTAGTGGCGTAACTAGGGCGGGGCAGGCGGGGCCACTGACCCGGGCTCAACTAAAGAGAGGGCGCAAAAACCATTACTTACAATCTGATTTAAATTGGAATTGAAACTTTTGCACCCGTTTCTGGTACTGTTTTTCTCACACCATGCTTTGTTTTTTTTTTTTAATTGGAGGTTTAACGACCACCGTGAGCAACTCAATGGGCTATAATCAGTTTCCCGTCCCTACTTTAAGGCCACTGGTTCCAGGAAGGAAGAGAGCCAGGGCCGTAAGACAAGCACAACATCCATGTTTCACCGGGACTCAAACCCGGATCCAACTTCGACGAATAATCAAAAATCAGCGTCTAGACCACTGCGCCACCGGTGGAGGATGCCATAAAATTTGCATTTCTAAAAGCTGAAACTCCCACCACTTGTATACACCCGTTTATTCCACAAGCCTCGTCCTCCTCCTCATTGTCAAGCGAATATCGGGTGTATCTCCCTTTGCATGACGGTGGCCGTAATTCAGCGAGGACTCGGTATATGTTCGCTGGGAACTTTTTTGAAACCCCCTCGTAAATGCAAAAGTGAATATGTTGCTGTATGACACTTATGAATACTCGACACGTGAGTTATAAAATTTTCCTCGCAGAAACGTGCTGGATACTGCATTCGATGGATCTTAGACGTATCACAACGCAAAACCAGTAGCATGCTTGCTCACGGAGGGAAATTTTTCCACGTGCAGAAGATGATTTATCGGATTTTAACGAAGAAGAAATATGAAATGTATGAATTAATGGATTTAATGAATAATTTAGAAGGTTTTGAAGATATCGACAAAGAAAGAAAGAAAATCTAGATGAGTGGTGCTAAAATGATTGCCGGGATCCAGGATTAAAATATTACACCAGGAATACAACTATCGTTACTGCTGGTGCGAGTCGACCCGAAAGAAGAGAGTTAAGAAGAAGTTAATAATCTCATCAATCACAGAGCAGCATTTCCTTATGTTGGCACTTGGTTATATGTGTGAGGGAATATAGATACAACATCATAACTGTGAACAAAGTTCGAACTGAAATTAGAAAAGGTCTCGAGGTTTCTCTAACTCACGCAAAAACAGTGGATTATTGATTAAAAAATGAACAATTTGTTTTAGGTTTGTAAAATACAATAAAATAAAAAATTTCAGACTACCTGTATTTGGTATTAATCCATGCATCCCGTTTCCACCATGAGTCCGACTAATCGAAAGTGCACTATAATTCAGTGAGTGGCGTATCTTCGGTCCGAGACCTAGGCTAACCCCCCCCCCCCACACACACACACACACATAACTGTTTTTTAAAAATTGCGAAGTTCATTTTTTAATTAATTGTTAAGCAATAGAAGTAACATTTTTTTTTCTAAATTTTAGGTACATGCTGTTGCTAACATGATACCAAATAATTATGATAATTAGGATTTGAACACTTATTTGTACATTCTTCTTTCTTTTTGTGTGAACTTGAGTGATACGTTTTCACAAAAATGTTTCTTCCGAGTAATTTTTCATATTTAAAATTATTGTTTTTCTCTATTGACAAAACAGCCAAGTTGCTCGGCAGTTGTAGTTGTTGGTGAACAGTTTAATATTTATCTGCTAATTCGTACACCTCAATAAACACTATGTCCAATTATTCAACTTTATGTAACACGTAATGTCTCTTACTGATTTGTTTTGTATTATCAAGGGAATAAAACACTTTCAGTTCAATTTTTAATCGAGCTGCATCAAAATTTGAAGCATAGAGTTCTTTAAGCTCTGATAGTAGATGTTCAGGGAAGCTTTCACAAAATTTATCGAAACAGTTCGAATCCAACAAAGCCACGAATGTAAGATATAATATCACTGATTTTAATTCATTGACACTTCACACAAACTGGAACAACTCTCGCGAAACACGTGCTGGCGGAAGCATGGAGGGACTGAGTTAGTCCGAAGTCTTCGTTTTTTCGGATCGAGCACAGACATCTTCTTCTGCGGGCTCATCCACCTACAACTCTTCCTTCAGTATGTGCCTATCTTTTCGTGCTGGTTAAACACGTTATTTACGTATACCTTCAACAACTCCGCAGCATTTCCTCGCCGGTCTCTTTACACCAGGCCAGCGCAGCACTTTTGTGCCATTTTCAAGATCGATTGCTTTCTCGACTCCGCCTGGAGTACCAGTCGGCTTCTTCCAGTCGTCGAGAAGCCACCTTCTATGCTACCTGGGCGCCGGCCGCTCCATGGTTTGCGATTGATTCTGGACTGCTACACCTATCAGAACCCTAGGACATTCTACACCTCCTTTGCTGAGTTCCGTGGCACCCTGGTGGCCCTCCTCCACTCTACGACTCGTGCAATCCACACTACCGTTGAATTGTGAATGCTAATGCCATCTCAGTGTTTTTTCATGCTTACTCGTGTACATTACTTACTTTCACCCCGCCTGTATTATGTTGCTTTGGTGCCCTCGTTAAATAACTTGCACAATTGTGCACGCTGTGTTTTTATCTCATGTATGTAATGTTTTACCTTCACGGCGGTGTTTGTGCTGTTCTTTTTCTAATTGTGTACTATTGTTTCGCCTGTGTTATCCTGTAAATCATGCCCAGCCAATGTCATGTGACACGATGTGTTTCTCTTTGTCACTTCTGCAATTTTTTATTCAATAAGCTTTGCTTGCAGCATTTGTTATTCATCCCCATTGTCATTGCAGTGTATATACCATCATGTTTTTAACAGTTTTGTATTATTTCCCAGTGAGATGCCCAATACTGTACGTCTCCCTCTTATGTTTTCTTATGATAAATTAGAATAAAGCGATTTTGAAACCTTGGCCAAAGCAATGGCCACTCACGAGCTCCGTAGCTCATTCATGTTGTCATGGAAACGCTAGCAGGAGACAGTGTTGAAGCTCTTCGCATCAGAACAGCGAAGTCTCTCGAAGGCCTATTTGCGTTATGTTGATGCGATGCCCTTGATCATCGCTCGCCAGACTGAATCTCATAATCGAAAGAAGCGAATCCGCTCGTGTGTTTTTCACACCGAAAGCATCGACATATCTTAATACCGTTGATAGTTGACTTTTATTTGTGTATATTTGATTGACTTTTATTTGTGCATTCTCTGGGCTTCGCAGCTAGCTAGCATCGAATATACGCCACTGAATTCAGTATTTGGCTGAAAATATAAAACATTTATCTGAACACGGGAAATCGGATGACCTTGAAACACAGTTCATGTGAAAGAGTAGAATGTTATTCGCAAAAAAGAACTCGGTGCCACGTTTCTGACAAAAACTGGTTTATAGTCTGCTGCGGGTGAAAATGCAACATTCTCCGTCTGGCCTATCGACTTGATTTTCGCGCTCTGATTTATTATGAATTCCCAAAGAAGTTTAAGTGCACTGTAACCGGGCTTCCATATTTATCAGAACTAAGATTCTGTAGCCATTTTTAGAGATAGTGAATTGTAGTCATTTTCTTTCAATTCCCGCCATTTGGATAGGAAGGGCAGCGGCAAGCAAAGTACCTTTTTTTCCACGCGTTGCAGCAGAGGGGTGTTAGATTTATAGTTTCGTCGATGTGAGAAGAATGAAACTGGATATTATTGCTTTTCAGCTGTCCCAAGCAAAACGGCGAAGTGAGTAGAGGGGGCCAGAGAGCTAATTAATGAATCTTGCGTTTTCGGAGAGGACGCATCTGTAGGGTGTGTACTGCAAAGGAAGCATCAAACGAACCTTCCACACAGGGCGCTGTAATAGAACTCAACACCAAGCCCTGTAACAGCACAATAGCGTTTCGAATCGCACTTAAACACTTTTGGGGACCCGCTTCTTCACGAGCAACAGTCGAAAACTGGTTTCGTGAATTTGACGGGAGTCGAAATTCCCTGGAATTTCGACTCCTCTCAAATTTACGAAACCAGTCGTCCCCATATCGCTGGAACTCTCGGAAATGTTAGTGCTGTGAGGAAACTAATGAAAGAAGATCCTCATATCAAAATTTCTCAAAAAAAAGACATTCCCCGACATCGGATCAACGGTAGCGAAAGCGAACGTGTCTGATTATTTGTGCGTCAGCAAGTGATGAGCTTGATGGATGCCTCATTCCATGGCCGACCAAAAAAGTCGAGACGTGTCGAAAGATTCTATTTCCCGTTCTCCAATTTCGATGGCGATCGAAGCAGGAATCAACATCGTGGCTGGTGGAGAATCGTGGATATGCCACTACAACCCGAAAACCAACAACAGTGGAGCGTCTGGTGCTTCCAAAGTAACGAGGCACCGGGGAATTCCGAAAAAGCCACAATGTAGTGTAGAAAATGGTTGCGTCTTTCTTCCGTAAAGCGGGACACGTGGCGACAATTTTCCTTGGAAATTAGCGAACAGACACTACGAAATGGCCTTCAAAGGTTATCATAAAGTGGCAGAAATAGCACCCTACATCGAAGAACGGACACATGCTCCTGCACTATGATGCTGCAGCTGCCCGCACTGGACAGGCGATTTCCTGGACAGGAAAGCATTGCGGATAGATATGAGGGGAAAATGCCCACACAAAAAAATTCCACTTCTCGAAAATAAGAAAAAAGTCCACATCTTGAAAATAGAAAATTACACCACCTGCTGATTGATAATTTCTTACGTCTGTTAGAAACATGACGTCGTTTACCCAGTCTTAGCATAAATACTGTTACAGACGTCCGACAGATGGCGCGCAACCGGTGTGCGATGACACGGATCAGCCAGGAGGCATGAAGTGGCTAGTGAATCATTGTGTGCCGCCCCCTGTGGAGCAGTGGTCTAAGCGATGGCCTCTGATCATTCATCCGAAAGAGGTCCGGGTTCGAATCCCGCTCAGGCATGGATGCTATGTTTGTCTTACGGCACTGGCTCTCTCTTCCTTCCATGGAACCAGTGACCCTAAATTAGGGACGGGCGACTGACTATAGCCCATTGAGTTGTTCACGGTGGTCGTTAAACCTCCAAACAAAAAGAAGGGATCATTGTGCGTGCAGTCACAGAAGAGAAAACGTGTTTCATGAAGTGCTTGCCATGGAGTGGGGCGATTATAAGAATCTTGTTGCCCTAATAGCGCTGCCAAAAGTTGGAAACTCAGCTTCCGAGATTTTCAACATTCTGAAGAAGCTGAAAATCAACCGAATTTTTGTCTACTGGACCATGAAAAGGTTCCTTGAGACTGGAACCATTGCTGGCCGCTCCCAAAAGGGTCGGCCGCGTACCGCGAGGACTGCTCGCCTGGTGAAAAAGCAGTGGCACCCCGAATTCGACGAAATTCTTTCAGAAAACAATCAGTGGTCGCTTGTGAGCTGAACGGTTTAAGAATGTCGATGTCACGCGTGCTGCCGAGTGGCCTAAGAGTGAGAGCTTTCACTCTTAGGCCACTCCAGGGCACTTTCTCACCCCACAACTGAAGCAGCAGAGGGTACTAAAAGCGAAACGTTTGCTGCAGCGTTACACAGACAATCGCCACTGACAAATCCTTTTCTCTGATGAAAAAATTTTCACTGTTGAAGAGGCTTTCAACCGCCAAAATGACAGGCTGTATGCGTCAACCTCTCATGAAGCTCAAGAGAAAACTCCAAGGATCATGAGGGGTCATCATCGTGCTTCTGTCATAGTTTGGTGGGTGTCTCCCACGAGGGTACCACGAAGCTCCATTTCTGTGATAAAGGAGGGAAAACCTCCGCCGAAGGCTACCAGGACAGGGTTTTGGAGCCAGTGATCAAAAATGTGAGTCACATCCTCTTCCAAAACCGACAGTGGAGCTTTCAGCAGGATTCCGCACCTGCCCACAAGGCCAACTCAACCCAGGAGTGGCTTCAGGCGAATTTGTCAGACTTCATTTCTCCAGCTGATTGGCCTTCAAGTAGCCCAGACCTCAACCCATTGGTCTACAAGTTGTGAGCCACACTGGAGGACATGGCCTGCAAAAGAGACACCCCAGTAATGACAGTCTCAAACGCTCTTTGGTGCGGGCAGTAGCAGCTTTGCCTGTGGAGACCCTGCGTAAAGCTATTGATGAATGGCCACAGAGACTGAAGGACTGTGTGAAGGCAAAAGGATATCATTTTGAAAAGTGTTTGGTGACATGTGTTCACAAGTGTACTACTTACGTCATATCACAGGTATATTAAAATATATTTAAATTTCTTTTGTTATTTCATTGAATACTTTGCAACAGTATTTATGGTAAGACTAGGTATAATTTCACGAAGAAAACTCCAAATTTCAACTAAGAAATCGACAAGACTTATAGTTAGAACATTTCTCCCGCTTAACCACATGATGTTACTTAGAATTACAAGGGCATCGTATGATGTGCTTCCAAAATGGCAGAAAAAGCTCATTGATAGAAGGGACAGAGCAGGGGCTGAAATAAAATGTTATCTATAGTCAGAAACGCGTTTAACCTGAAACGCTTACAAATTCCCTAGGCATAGGACTTTTCTGGTGTACCCTTATACTCCCATTAGCTTATGCGCTGCTTTGTTTATGAGATGGATGTTCTTTCGATTTCACCACGTATCTATAAGATTTAGTTCAAAGTTTATACTCCGAGTCATCCTAAGAGAGCACCACTATTTAAGTTACGGGACAGCTACCGCCGCTAGGAAAACTAGTTCCTAGGGTTTAAAGCGAAAAGCAGCAGAATATTTACTCAGAATCCATTTTTGTTTGCACTGAAGTTTATCGGACAAAACTGATATCTAAAACAAATTTTCCAAAAGTGAGAGTATTTTTAGAAATAAATTTGATATGAGAAATTTTTCAATCAATAGTCAAGAGTCTCACATTTTCGGCTGCTTCTTTGCAGCTGGGAAGTAACTTGGAGGGGGGGGGCTCTCCTAATATTCACAACAGAGAGACAATAAATTAACAAACGGGGAAACTCGAGGGAAAGGTTACTTAGGCAGGCAGTAAGGGAAGAAGTTCGGACTCCACCATACCCTGAGTCACAATCCCCACTGCTTGTGTGATGGTGAGTGAGGGGTCATTGCGAGAGTAATTGCTTGACAGAAGCAGTAGGAGTGCACTGCAAAGTGGACTGATACTGTTTTTCGTTCTACGGAGAGGTCGTGAGAAGGTTCCTTGCCTTTTACAACAGTACACTCTTAGGGTTACTCGGAGTATAGTTCAAGTTGCTTCCCCTGTAATACGCGTCCAACAAAAAGAATTGCCATAGACGTAATTACTGTTCGTGGATGAACCACGAAATTTAGCTAATACCAAACCAAAGAAAAAGAAAAATTAGAACAATTTAACGAAAACATCAGTCAACAACTGGAATATTTTCCTATTTTCAAGATGTGGGCATTTTCTTCGTGGAAGTTTTTTCTGTGGGCATTTTCCCCGTGGGCATTCTTTAGTACATTAGTGCAGCTGTGGTCTCATCCACCCTGTTCGCCTTTTTTGGAAACGAGCGACTTCTTTCTGTTACCTAAAGGGCAAGGGATTGATTTTGGGATGTCATTTTTCATCCGATGAAGAGGTAGAGAGCCTACGTATTTGGAATCAGTACTGAGACGGACCAAGCCACATTCCGAAAGTTCGAAGCCGAAACCGGGCTTGGGATGCAAAATATTTATTACGGTTCGGGGCTGGCTCTTTCAATACTTTTTTTTTAATGTAATTTTGTATGATTTAGCATAAGAAACTTTTATTACACTTCTCAGTAGGGAGAGCTATTCATTCTGGGCTTTCGCAGCAAAATTATGTTGATCAACGTATGCAGATTGCAGCGCAGCCCAATTTTGCCGGTTAGCCGGCCGTCCGAAGAATTTTAGGAGGAAACGAATTGGTCAAAGAAAATCGTACAGCTGTACGATAGAAATAGAGAGAGGTCCCTTTTCCTCTTTCTGGTTGAAAAAGGTATCGGTTAATCGCATATTTATTTTATTTTTTTCATTGTAAATGCCTTGTAAGCAGGTGCGTCACAGTTTTCGGGCCCATTCGGACCCGGATTCTGTTTTGCGATATAAAATGAGTAGACTTTCTCTGTAATAAGACGTAAAGAAAAAATGATACGTTAATTTCTTTTTTGAAATTTTAGATAAAAAAGGTCTTCCCCTGATTACGATAAATCGTATAAAATGAACCACGCTCGTTAGACACATACGGTTTTCCAATATAGCTTACCTTAAATGAAGAGTTTTTTTTTTCCGGGTCATCAATATACCTCAACGTGGACTCCTTTTATTACACGGAAGACATCCAGTCGGTAATCTATCTCTTTCCATGTCTACTGCAACATGCCATTTGTGATGGTCGCAAAGGTTTCGATTATTCTTCTCTTCAAAGTTTTAATATCTGCAACTGGTGTTGCATAAACTTGATCCTTAATGTAGCCCCATAAAAAGAAGTCAAGGCGCGTAATGTCTGGGGATCCTGGTGGCCAGGGTATGGGACCATCTCTGCCTATCCATCTGTTAGGGAATTTGTCATCTAAGAATTGACGGGAATTTAAGGAATTTGTCATCTAAGAATTGACGGGAATTTGTCATCTAAAAATTGACGGGAATTTAGGGAATTTGTCATCTAAGAATTGACGGAAATTTAGAGAATTTGTCATCTAAGAATTGACGGGAATTTAGGGAATTTGTCATCTAAGAATTGACGGGAATTTAGGGGATTTGTCATCTAAGAATTGATGGGAATTTAGGGAATTTGTCATCTAAGAATTGATGGGAATTTGGGGAATTTGTCATCTAAGAATTGACGGGAATTTAGGGAATTTGTCATCTAAGAATTGACGGGAATTTAGGGAATTTGTCATCTAAGAATTGACGGGAATTTAGGGAATTTGTCATCTAAGAATTGATGGAATTTTGGGAATTTGTCATCTAAGAATTGACGGGAATTTAGGGAATTTGTCATCTAAGAATTGACGGGAATTTAGGGAATTTGTCATCTAAGAATTGACGGGAATTTAGGGAATTTGTCATCTAAGAATTGACGGGAATTTAGGGAATTTGTCATCTAAGAATTGACGGGAATTTAGGGAATTTGTCATCTAAGAATTGACGGGAATTTAGGGAATTTGTCATCTAAGAATTGACGGGAATTTAGGGAATTTGTCATCTAAGAATTGATGGAAATTTGGGGAATTTGTCATCTAAGAATTGACGGGAATTTAGGGAATTTGTCATCTAAGAATTGACGGGAATTTAGGGAATTTGTCATCTAAGAATTGACGGGAATTTAGGGAATTTGTCATCTAAGAATTGACGGGAATTTAGGGGATTTGTCATCTAAGAATTGACGGGAATTTAGGGAATTTGTCATCTAAGAATTGATGGGAATTTAGTTAATTTGTCATTTAAGAATTGACGGGAATTTAGGGAATTTGTCATTTAAGAATTGACGGGAATTTAGGGAATTTGTCATCTAAGAATTGACGGGAATTTAGGGAATTTGTCATCTAAGAATTGACGGGAATTTAGGGAATTTGTCATCTAAGAATTGATGGGAATTTAGGGAATTTGTCATCTAAGAATTGAATGTTCCAGCAAGACGGTGCGCCCCCGCACCGTCCTGCCGGAACATTACCCACGGTTGTGGCTCTTTCAATTGAGATGCAACATACAGCTGCATCATGTTGAGGTAAAAACAGGATTTAATGGTGGGTTCAATAAAAAAAGAACGGTCCAATTACTTTGTTGTGTACTAGTCCGCACTAAACATTGATTTTATGGCTATCCCTCTGTTTTTCCAAAATCAAATGAGGGTTTTCTGAACCCCAGATAATGGTATTATGCGTGCTCACTTTACCAAAGGTATGAAAAGTTTATTCGTCTCAAAAACAAATCCGCTTCAGGTAATCATTATCTTCGTCTATTCGTTCAAGAATATCCATAGAGAATGTCATACGCCTCGCCCCATCATTAGGTTCCAAGGCTTGAACAATTTGCAATTTGTATGCAAAAAAACAAAACAAAACGAAAAAAACAACAACGACGAAGTCGCTTTCTTAAAATGCGGTGCACTCTCTTCATAGGTATTCCCAGTTCACTAGAGGCATGGCGAATTGATTTCTTCGGGCTTCGTACGAATGCATCACGCACGGCGTCGGTCTACAGTTTCCTCACTAATGGAAGGTCTTCCACTTCTTGCAAGGTCAGCGACGCTACCCATGTGTTTAAACCTTTGGTACCAGTTCCTACTGCTCTTCACATCAGGCGGGGATTTATCATACTCACGCCTAAACTTCCGCTGCACTGAAATTGCAGATATGGTTTCAAAACCAGAGAACAAAATTTACCTTCTCCTGCATAGACGCCATTTCGCGGACAAATGCTTTCAACAACAAACTACGCTTTGACATGCAGCGTCGCCTATTGTTCCAAAAGTACAACGAACAAAAAAACTTGAGAATATCACCCAATCAATGCAACAAACCGCGTACGTCTAACTAGCTCGGTTCATTTTATATGATTTATCGTAGTCGGAGAAACACACACCCTGTATTTCAGCACTTTAAATTTAGATAAACAGTCATAAAATTAGTCAAACATGTATAACTTTTAAAACTTAGTTAATACCAAACCGAAAAAAGAGAAAAGTTAGAACAGTTTTTTGTTTTTTTTTTAATTTTCAATCATGAAAATGCATTATGTTATTGTATCTTCCTTAGTTATTTAATTATTTTTTTGATGCACTATAATTTTTATAAAAATACTGTAGTTTTTGAAAAATGTTACTATAATTGCAACATTGGAGGTTGGCAACACTGGTTCTAGGCTGCAAACACAAACTGGGCATGTTAGACTTGAGATTTCGCTCCAGTTGCTAACTTCTGCTGCAAAACTTACTTTAACGGAGGAAAACGACACAACAGAAATGTAAAATCTGGCTGTTTTGCCTTTTGTTTATTATGCAAAACTTTAATATTTTAATTTGATTTTCTGTTCTCCTACTGTTTATCTCTCACTGCATCGCAATTTTATTTTGCGTTTCGCCTAGTTGGCGTTTTGTCCTGTTCGTCGCGCTTGGGTCTGTATAAACTACTCCTTAAGTGATGTTTTAATATTTTCAGCCTGTTGGCTGAATAACAAGCACACCACATGGTTAAAAACATAAAAAGGGAAAAGAAGAAGGAAAGGAAACCTCTGTCTGGTGTTTTCAATTTCCCCGCTGCTACGTTGGTGCTATTAAGTGGCGCAACGAACCGCACAAAGTACACATTCGTTTTATCACTACCAAACAAAAAAGTGAGCGAGAGAGAAAGAAAAGGACAGAGAATTCGTTTTCGTTTCTGTTCCTATCATAAATCTGTGAAAGTCGTCGCATTATTATTGCCCTTTTTATCAGCGCCTGAGTTCCTGTAATCTGAAGAAACAATATAAATCTGGAGTTGACCGCTGTGTCTTCGTCACAATCGTTTCTTATCTCTCCGTGGGGTCTCTTTTGTTTTCTACCAGTTTCGTTTGACTGCGTATTTTATCTCTGGAACGCCCAATGACAAGAACCAAAGCTAAACGGGTCCGCAGTCTTGTTCGGCTTCATATGTTGACACCTGTGAAGATTTATACATACTCCAATTCACAATGACAACTACGCATCAAACACCTTAGGCCACAAATTCAAGTAGAACCGATGGAGAGAGAAAAAAAAAAAAAAAACACCCGCATATCCCGCATAAAACTTCTAACACAGGAAAAATAATGTCCGGAATGCATAGCGTACGTCTTTATTTTCTGCCGAGGCTATTAGTTGTAAAACACATTATAACGAAGTAAATTTCTCCGTCATTTCTGTCCACGCCAGGATTCGAACCCGGATCCCCTCATTCCGGAATAAGTCACCCTACCAATTGAGCTACGCGGACGTTTTATTCTGATTCCTATCTGCCTTTATGTCGTGTGCGTCCTTCGGGCAGGTACGTCACATCTCCTGGTACGTTACAACGTATGATAATCATGCCGGCTTCTTACACGTCTTTCGCTGTTTGGCCATACACATTGCTCAAAATGGGTCGGTATTAGCATACCAGAACTTTTTTTACCCGGAATTTACATACCGTCACTAATTATAGTAGTGAAAACTTCAGGAACGATATATATATTTTTTTATGTCCCTGACGAGCGCGTATTTTAAACATAGGAACCTTATGTGGCTCGCGTCCTTGTGAAATAGCTGTCTGAGAACCGTAAAGGGTATAGGAGTGGTGTTCACATGAGCTATAAGTTCTGTCCTTCGAAGGATGGAAATGAAGCTACACATAGCACATTATCATATCTTGCCCAAGCCCCAGATCATTCCATTAAAGATGTCTATAATTTTTAATATATCATTCATTCAATATATTCAGTTTGAAGAATTTCTTCATAGAATGAAGAATTGGAAGTGATAAATTAAACACAAATTTTAGTTTTGCGGCAATGAGTATAAACTTTTTCCACTTAGGACTTTTTTTTTTTTTTTTTTTTCTATTTTAAAGGTGGTGAAATTGCTATTAAATTTGAGAATGAATATTCATTCTGATTGTGGAGATTCTAATTGCCCGACTTTGTACTTCCTGAAAGTCCCTATTCGAAAGGGGTCGCCATCTCGGCTCTGGGCCGTCAAGTTCTAGGTTCAAGTCCAACTGAATCACTAATGATTAATCAATCGGGGTTTGGAAGTCTCGTTAATCCGTTGGTCCCGGGGTAACTCCAAGTTATAAGTAAGTCTCACCCGTCCTCGGTGTATCATGAGTAGTGTTTGCCGGATCCCAAAAGCAACCGTCTGAAATCGACCGCCATCGTTTCCGACTTATAATGCAATAGTATTCCACGGAAATGTCAATTACCTTTTTAAACAAAGGAGTTTTTTTTTCAGGGGATTTTTTATTTAATATTTTTTTAAACTTTTTCAGTTTTGGAGATTTTCTGGCGAAGGTATTTTTTCCGGATGATTTTTAGCTAAATATGAGTATACGGGCACTTTAAAATTTCCATTCCATTTCGAGCACTGACCATACAGCTGGGCAATATAAAATTCTCAGTCCACTTTTATTTTTCCAAAAATCTTTTTCTTTATTAAAAAGGGTGCCAAGAAAGCCCAATATTTATATTACCGATTCGTTTTTTATTTATTTTTGAATAAAAAATTGAATCAGTTTCATAAATACTGATTCATACTGACTAATGCTTCTCATGCCCCCTTTGTTACTTTTATATTTAATCCCATAGAATTCGGATTGCAAAAATTCGCTTGGACCGGATGAAGGTGAACATTCCCCAGATGAATATAGACCTATGACCTTCCCCACTGCACGTAGTTACAGCAAAAATCATTCCTTCTTCGAAAGTCATTCACCATTCATTCAAACGAATGATCCAATTTTCAGGTTTTCATTACTCTAAGTGAGTAAATCATCAGTTGAGGGATCCTGTGTTGGGCTTTCAAGGTAATATAGCTTTTCTTCGCAAAATGCCCAAATCAGCGGGAGCTCTTCAGCCATTCACGATGAATGTTTTGTTCACCAGCGAACCATTCCAGTACACCCTTCAAATGAATGGCATTCACGTATCATTCCCATTCTTAAGTTTCATCATTATTTCTTACTTGACTACTCACTCACATAATTGTTGACACTTGTTAATTCTCGACATCACTTCTTTCCATTGGGAATTCGTTTCCGAACTCACGGGGGTGTAATTAATAAAGTTAAGCGTGCTGTGTCTTCATTATGTGAAGCAGTAATTTTGAATTACTTTCCCTTCTAATTCCGCACGTAAATGTTGTGCTTTGTTGCCATAGCACCAAAAACGGAATTTTTACTGCTGCTTCTGTGACGTCAAAATGCATTACGTCACACGATCAAAGCCGTTTCAACAACTCCTTGCCACGGATATTATTTCTATTCTGTCGCTCTTAAACGACCCTGAAGAACAAATAAATGGATTTATTAATAACTAAAAGACGAAATTCCTTTTAATTCTTTTGTAAATGCACGAAATTGAGGGGAGGCGTCTATAAATACCCCCAATTAAGATCCATGTACATAAATTCTTTCTATGATTCTGCGTTTTAGCAGATTATGATCTTGTCATGGCGAAAATTTTAACCTCTGGTGAATTTCAGAGAGACCTGATCAATCTTTCTGTTGGTTTATCAGAGATTAATTAATGCAAAAATTTTCTCCCATGACATACTTTAGAAGAAAATTCCTGGTTGAAAGGCAGGGGAATTCATGCGCAAAATTCGCTTGTCTTAATCACAACCAGGAAAACAAAATTTCATGTTGGAGAAAGAAAAAAAAAGAGAAAAAGAATAATATTTGATTTAACTGACTTTGGGTTTTTGAAAATAATTATTTTATCTGTTCTTTTATCGCGATAGGAAAAGGCGAGTAGGTGTGCAGCTCAGAGAATCAAAATTAATTTTACTTTCACATCACGGAACGAGAGAAAAAAGAAAATTAAAATTAGTGATTTTCTGCAAGGCAAGAATTCGCCATTTTTGCGTTCCTGTTTCCAAACGTCGTGAAAAGGTCGCACAAAAGTGTAACATCTTTTCGTCTTTTGGGTAAGGAATTCAGCAACAGAATCTATTTTTAGACCTCAGGGTCAAGAGAGGCTTGGTCCCTACGTGTTGAAGGTCAAGTTCATCTTCCCCTTGGCCGACCAGAGGATGCACGTGCTAGTAACATTTTTTTTTCGTGGAGAGTGTTGGACGCTGCAACGATGCCTGAGTGAAGGTCAGAGTGTCACCCCTGGCTTGCGTGGGAGTGAAATTCCGTTGGGAAGCTGTGAGTTGCTAGGCTGAAGTTTCGACCAATGGGAGGGGTCAGCGGTTTCAAGCACCCCAGAGTTTTATCCGTTGAGAGAGCACACTCTTGTTCTTGTCTTCTTGCTGGCCAGGAGAAAGAGGGGACAGCCGAGTCTCTCCTCGCCTTTTGGTGGGGAGAGCATTTTTGCTGACCACCATGATTTGACATCGAGGTAAAAAGCTTAAAGGAGCCTAGTAGCGACGGTCTTCTAGCGTGGGGACTTGTCAGGCTCATGGTTGGTTACATGAAAAAAAAAATTTCTTTAAAGGAACTCAGGGCTGGCGATAAATTTCTCGCGGATTCCACCAGATGAGAAGAAATGAAAGAAATTATGAAGAAAGGACAGGACCACCGTAGGACGAGACCTCCTCGGGGCGCAGCGAAAGATGATCACCGATGCACTCCTAAGCATTCTCGTGAGAGCTGATGGATAAAGAAAGGGGAACCTCCGCGCCTTTGCCGTCCACCTTCCAATGCAGCCGACCAAATTCCTACCAGGGGAGAGAGCTATGGACATCGAAAAGGACAAGGGAGAATTACTCCCTCTGAGAGGGTCCATCATCACCAGCTTCGGGATGTCTTTTGTTTTCCCTGTGTTCAGGTGAAGTGCTCGGGCACATTGTGTCCAAAAAGAAAGAGAAAGACATTATTGGAGGCGAAGAGACTATCAACAGTGACAGTGTGACGAGAAGATTTTTTTTTTATGTGAAACAAGAGTTGTTCCTGCCCAGCCCAGAAGGTAAATTCTTTCTCGATTTTTTTTGTATAATGTTGTGACCGCTGCGAAATTGTTGAACGAGTGGGTCAGCAGTGTGAAATCAAATTTATAGTTCTGCGAAAAAAAAGGAAGGTTTCTTATTTTTTTAGGTTAGCTGGATGTGGGACAGATGTCCCCATATTGTTGTCGTTCAGTTTTCAAAATTAAGACTTATTAGTTCCTCAGGCATGAGTTCGAAAAAAAAAGAGAGGGGAGTTGAAAATGTTTTCATTTATGTTTTTTTTTTTGTGTGTGTTGTCGTGTCTGGTATTGTAGCAACTTCCCAGGCCAGTAAATTTTGATGTATCGGAAAAATTTAGTTTAATGTTTGGGCACAGTAAATTTTGGTGCATCGATAATAGTTTAGTTGGGCATGTGATAATTGAAAAGCAGTGTTATTGTGATGTCGTGGGTGATAAAATAATAGTAAACATTTCTCTCTAGTCTTTTACAGCGTTGAGTTATTTTCTTTTTGAGTGAAGATAAATTATGGGATGATTTATATTTGAATTTTGGGAACATATTATAGTGTGATGAAATTGGAAACCTAAAGTGCTGTTTACATTCTTGGAGTGTTGAGTGTCGAAATTAAGATGGTAGGTGTGTTATTTGAGGACCAGTATTTTACATGCTCCAGATGAGTGTTAATCTCCCATTGGAAAGGGGTGATCTTAGGGCAAGCCGGGAACTTGTCCTAGGGCAGAGGGCTCTGAGTAGGGAATTTTCACCAGGATGCGATATGTGCAGAATAGAAGTTAAAGTATTTTTTGTTCTCAAGTTTAGTATTTCACAAAAAGAATGAACATCATGGGTTGAGAAGACACACTTTTGCTCACCAGTTCCAGTATTAATTGTTCTTTTCTTTGGCCTAAATTTTCTTGTTTTTACTATAAGGTTAAAAGTCTAAATGTAATTTTAATTTTCAATAAGGTGAAAATATTTAGTGGGTTATGTAAATGGTCAGTGTTATTGTCTGAAGTGGACCTGCGCATTGCCATGGTGCAGAAGAATTTCCTTGCTAGTGATTTTTCCTGGGATATATGTGGGTATAGAGAATAGTGATTTTTCCTGGGATGTATGTGGATATAGAGATAAGTGAATTTTCCTGGGATATATGTGGAGAGAGATAAGTGGATTTTCCTGGGATATATGAGGATATTGTGATTTAGGATTTCTTGGGATATATAGAGAGATAAGTGAATTTTCCTGGGATATATGTGGATATTGTGATTTAGGATTTCTTGGGATATAGAGAGATAAGTGAATTTTCCTGGGATATATGTGGATATTGTGATTTAGGATTTCTTGGGATATATAGAGAGATAAGTGAATTTTCCTGGGATATATGTGGATATTGTGATTTAGGATTTCTTGGGATATATAGAGAGATAAGTGAATTTTTCCTGGGATATAGTATTGTTGGTTCTGGGCCGGATGTGCCTGGAGTATTTAGGGTTGAAGTACGACAGGCTCTTGCAGGCGTGGTTGATCAAGGTGGGATCATGCATTGGTTCGAAAAGGGAGATCCTTGAGGACGTGGTTTTTGGGGGAAAACTTGTCTTCAACTCCCCCCCCCAGTAGTTTCGCTGCTCACGGAGGTATGTACTGCCAGCGAGGGTCGGTCGGGTGTTGCTTCAATAATTGGCGAGATCATGTTAGAGGAAATTCTGTGCCTGATGATGATGTGTCGCACTTGAGGATTTTTTTCCTTTCCTTTTGCATAGGCTGAAAGTGGATTCACGACCCAATTTCACGCCTTCAGCCTGACTAGTATTTTCTTCCTGTGTTGGTTCTCAAAACCCAGGGTAGTGTCTGAACTGAGAGTATTTGCCTCACCGCTACTTCAGTAATTCACTGCAGGTGTTAAATTTAAGTTTGTTTAGTGATTTAAAGTATCTAAATTTATTTGTTTATGATTTGCTGTAGTGCTAGGGATGTAAATTCTAAATTCTGGTTGTTAGTGTTAGTGAACTTGATATTTAGTTTGGAAATTTAGTTAATTGGTATTTTGAGCTTTTGTTTACAGTATAGAGTTATTAAGTATCTTGAGCTATTATGTGAAGTGCAGAGTGAGGTGATTTTTATGAGCAAGCTAGTGCAAGAAGATTGTTTGAATTTCTGAATTATGTTGATGTTATGAGTAGTGATAATTCTTAAGTTAGTGAGGTTTCTTTATAAGTGAAGTGGGTTCATTCAGGGTAGTTCTATAGGTTATGTAATGTTAATTAATGCTTGTGCTCAGTGTAAATTCTGTTTTGAGGATAATTTACTTGGTTTGTTTACTTGCTGATAGTAGATTTGTTAAAGTATAATTTGTGGCTCTTAAAATAACTGTAAATTTAAATTGAAGTCTTCGAAGCTGGTCTGGGAGATTGCGGAGTTTGCTAAGATTGTTTAGGTGCTGTAAATTTAAATCAATAAGTGTAAAATTGTAAATTTGTCATTGAGCTAACTAGGTGAGAGAGAAGAGAGTACGTTTCAAAAGAACAAAACTTGTCCACCTGGTGGAATTAAAAATAATCCAGTATCTTTTTTTGTGTAAGCTATGTGAATCATGGTATAATTTTGGATGCATGCCTAGTGTTCAAACCAACTGTGTTGAAATATGTAAAGTTGTGCTGTTCATAAGGCCAGTGGCCAAAGAGAAGTAGAAAAGAAATTGAGATTCTGTTTTTATACTGCTGTGTTTTAGCAAACAACAAAAAGGAAATGCCATCTGATTGTCCACTAAATGACCTTATTAAGTTTTTAAAGAAAAATAATAAATACAGGCAGTAGCCTTTCAAAAAAAGTCCAAAATTAGTGCAGTGTGAAAATTTTTGTGTGCTGTTGTCTTCCATGACTTGGTCCCATGTACCCCACCTTAGCTTGACTAAGGCTATCGATCCGAATCCTGGTTTTATAAGGTATTTCATAACTGCAATTTTTGTCCTATCCTTTTTAAATTGACTTTCACCGCCTCCACAAGTTGTTATTGAACGAGTACATTTTATCCTATGACTTATAGTGACACATTTTCATACACATGCAACAATATTCACTTATTTTTGCACTTTCAGGTGACTCAACTCTGCTTGAACACAAACAACGCAAACTTTCCAATAACTTCTTGTGGAATGTAAATTTTCAGATGCATTTTTGTTTAGGATGTTCATGGCCTTCTAATACTTAGAAAATATTTTTGTTTCGAAATGCATCCACCCATCTCCCAAAGTTAAATTTTAGTCGAAATTCAAAATTTCCCTTCAGATTTAATTTTGGCTACCTATTTAATAAATAAAATAAATAATTTTTTTTTTCACCGTAACAATCTTTTAAGAATGTTTCTATAAAATTTTTAAAAAAAGTTTCAAAAAAATGAAAGGGGGTGCGCTCCCTACGTATCTCTTCTTGAATCTGTGACTAACGCATACGTTAATACGCGAAACGCTTAAATATAAATAAAAAGAGACACTGCTGCCAAAAATTACAAAAAAATGGGGGGGGGGAGGTATCCAATGAATGATAAAGACGATATACGATTACCTGCCACTGGTCGACTGTTAGCCAAAAGGTGAAGAGATCCATAGCATAGATTACGACGTAAGATTTGGATTTTTTGCCTCGCTTAGCTTCTGAGTACACCAAAGGTTGCTAATTCGGTACCATAAAGTTACTTACTCGGTCTATTTGAGTCTAGTTGAAAGGGAGCTGTGCACCTGCAAGATAAAATCTTACCTGAGTACATATTTATTTATGGGGCTGTGAGTGGCCTAGTCGTTAGAGCAGCAGCCCTTGGATCAACCGATCATGGGACAGATCCCAGGCAGGCCGAGCAGATGCAAACCAATGAACACTCGCCGCGTGCCAGATGGACACGCTAAGCAGCCCATCGGGTGTTGGTATGGCCTTGTTTGTGGCAGGGGCACCGAAGCCGATGCCACAAATAAGGCCATCCCTCCCTACAAGTGTCCGCGGCCACAAATAAGGCCATTCCGCCTTTGCTTACACACACATACACCCCGGAAGTGTCCGCCGCCACAAGTAAGGCCATTCCTTCCTACACACACACACACACACACACATACACGACGGAAGTGTCCGCCGCCACGCCGCAGTCCAGCATCCCCGGCGCCCAGCGCCGCATCCGGATGATCCCCTAGAATCAATCCCCGTAACGTCGCTTCTGATGAGACATATCAGTTGCGTCCCTCTCTATGGGCGCAAACACCACGAGAAATTGCAGAGTGTTGATGTAAAGTCGATTCCCGTTACTTGGGACACATCGGGGCAAGAACACTTTGGCCCAATTAAGCGGCTGGCCCAGTTATGCGAAACTTTATCCCAAAGAGCTTATTGGGGATGTTCTGAAAGAATTGTTCCAAATGAACGCCTTCCCCGTTAAATACATGGCACAATCAACAGAAATCTACTATATCTATGAGATAATTCACAACCACTAACGCTACACTAATACTACAGGCATACATTATATCGATGTATAGGGACAAGCACTCCTACTACGCTCTCACTGCATCTTAGCGCTGAAACCGGCTCTCTGCCGGAGCGACAGACTCCTATGCAGCAAGGATTTCATAGGATTCAAGGACATTTCGTCACTATTAGAGTCTTAATTTTTCTAGCAACACTCATTTTACGCTTTTTATCGAGACGGTTCCATCAACACTTTCGAAATCTACGTTTTACGCAGCTTAAACTTCCTGGAGCCGTAAAGACATCCAGTAGCGTAACGAAGAAAGAAATACCGTACCCATTGCGACTAGTTTTTTTAAGGAGGTTATAGTACGTGCTGGAACAGGATGAGTCTCGATATGATGCCCTCCCTAACATGTTTTATGGACTATAAAACATGGAAATGTGGCATGACACAGGATAGTGTCAACAAGTCTTTGACATTTCCGGATGATGTTAGCGGTATTTGCAGTGTGTGTTACTCTGAAAAGAATTTGTGGTAGGTTGCGACAAAAAGTGGTACGACACTTACTGCACCATTTCTTTCTAAGTAAAGATACACCCTTGTGTGGGGCAAATTAAACCCAAAACAACAGGGTGCAAAAGTTGGCCCTATATTATTAGTTTTGTTTGACCACAAAATAGTCCATCTTTTCTCACAAAGCGTGGCAGCTGGTGCAGTGCCACTTTCTGGTGCAACCCACCACAAAACATTTAACAGTGTAGCCTGCGAAAAAAAAAAAAAAGATGCCAAAATGCCTTGTGATGAAAGGAAGTCCTATGAGAGAGACATTTCCTCTTCGTCAAAGTTTCTGAGATGAACATCAGTGAAGACAATGTAATGTATGGCACCCTATAACGTCTAACGCACCGGCATTCTGTCGTTGTAGACGACAAAGAAATCGGTCCAAAGACAACGTCTTCACAAAACAAGTACAATAGAATCCACTTATAACGAGAAGCTCGGGACCGATGGTAATTCATGCTATATCTGAATCCGTTTTTCCGTTTTGGGGCGAAAAATCTCACCATGTAAAAATATGCATACGTGGCAATATGCATGTACGTTTATATTTTATATTCACATACACGGTCGTGTCAGAATAATATGACCACCCATGGGCGGCGGAACCTAATATTTTCAGGGGGGTCCAACTTCGCCGACAGCGAAAACAATTTAAAAAAAGTAAAAAAGAGAGAGAGAGAGAGAAATAAAACAATGTTGGTAGATGAGTATATACTCGTTCATATCATCATCATTAACAATTTTCAATCCACTGCTGGATGAAGGTCTCCCCAAGTACCTTCCACAACTTTCTGCCTTGAACCTGTCTCTTCCAAGTCACTCCAACAGTCTTTCGTATTTCATCCACATATGGCGCAAAGACATTAATCTCTCTGCTCCAACTTTCGCGGGGTCATGTTTTGGATCTTTTCCTGCCCCTTGATATTATATCTAATATTACAGTTGCTCAAACACGGCCAGTTTTTCTAGCAATATGATCGGCCGATAACGCACACACATTCGTCCAGAATCGTTTATCTGCTATGTGACAAAACACCAAGAAAGATCTGTGCACGACAAGTAGTATACTCACTGCTTAATTTGAGTTCGAGTTCATTTGTTCAGTTATTTATTTCTCAGATGTAAATATTTAATAAGTTTTCTGATCTCGAGTAAGACACATTCGAACTCGAAATTTAAAGAATTCTTTAACGATATTTTTTAAGGAGATAAACAGAGCATTGAATTAACTTTTCAGTATTATTTGTGCGAAATCAGTTTTCAAAAGTGTACATAAAGTATTTTCCAAAAAACTGCGAAGCATGGTGGCGGTATCCAGGAAATCGTTAAAAAAAAAAAAAACTGTAAATTACACTGAAGGAAAAAAAATCCCAACACCAAGAAGGGGTTGTGTTAGATAAACGACAGTTGATAGGAGGCGAGAGTACATCTGTAAGATGACGTCTATGCAAATTTTGCGCTCGGCGCATACGTGTGGCGCTAGTAGTGCCCCTCGGAACATGCAAAGCAGGTTTGCTGTAAATACGCACTGTAACGTCCGTGAGCGTTAGTTATCTTTCAGATTCGACGTAGGGTGTTGATGTTAGTCAAGATTGCCTTTAAAAAGACGAAGAACCCTTTATCAACAGCTCACGAAGTTTGAACGAGGTCGTGTAATAGGGCTACGAGAATGTGGGTTTTCTTTCCGCAATATTACAGAACGACTTGGCAGGAACGTAGCCACTGTGCATGATTGTTGGCAGCGGTGGTCAAGGGAAGGTACTGCCTCAAGAAGACCGGGTTCCGGCCGGCCACGTGGCACTACTGAGAGGGAAGACCGCCGTGTACGGCGTATGGACATGGCGCATCGAACCGCGTCTGCGGCAGCAATTTGAGCTGCAGTTGCCACCACAGTGACACAACGAACTGTTACAAATCGGTTACTTGAAGGACAGCTTCGAGCCAGACGCCCTGTAGCGTGCATTCCACTTACTCCAAACCACTGCCGTTTGCGACGTCAGTGGTGTCAAGCTAGAGCTCATTGGAGAACGGAGTGGAGATCTGTTGTGTTTTCTGATGAAAGCCGGCTCTGCTTGGGTGCCAGTGATGGCCGTGTGTTGGTTAGAAGGAGGCCAGGTGAGCGCCTGCAACCAACCTGTCTGCGGCCGAGACACACTGGACCTACACCTGGAGTTATGGTCTGGGGAACAATTTCGTATGACAGCAGGAGCACTCTCGCGGTTATTCCACGCACCCTGACGGCACAGTTGTATGTCGGTCTGGTGATTCAACCTGTTGTGCTGCCATTCATGAACAGCATTCCAGGGGGTGTTTTCTAACAGGATAACGCTCGCCCGCATACCGCTGTTGTAACCCAACATGCTCTACAGAGTGTCGACATGTTGCCATGGCCTGCTAGATCACCAGATCTTTCACCAATCGATTACGTATGGGACATCATTGGACGACAACTCCAGCGTCACCCCCAACCAGCATTAACCGTCCCTGTATTGACCGACCAAGTGCAACAGGCATGGAACTCCATCCCACAAACTGACATCCAGCACCTGTACGACACAATGCATGAACGTTTGCGTGCTTGGATTCAACATTCTGGCGGTTACACGGTTATTAATGTACCAGCATTTCACATTTAAAATGGCTCTTCTCGCGCTTACAACAAGCTGTGATCTTGAAACCTTAATCGATTAAATATGTTACCTATACGAATGTATTGCCGCCATTTCATTCCTCTACAACTATTTTTTCGTGGTGTTGGGATTTTTTTTTCCGTCAGTGTATATGCGAACCACATATTTTAAATATGTTTCCTGGGTGGTCCCCCTCACTGAGGGGGACTAAAATTCCAGAGTGGGTCCGGACACACGCGTCCCCTACCTTCCGCCGCCCATGTGACCACCACAGGTATCACAGTGTACCCACCCAGGCGCGTCGCGGAGTGCACGTGACAAGGTCGACCACACGGAGATATAAGAAGCCGGCAAGGACAGATGAACAATAGTGCGTTACGTGAGCACAATGGCCAGAGGTGGTGATTTGAAGGACGTTCAAAAAAGAATGATCATCGGCTACCTCGCCAAGGGTGGAAGCATCTCAGAAACAGCAGATTTCGTGGGCTGTTCGCGAGGTGCTATAGCAATGCTGTAGTATCAAAAACAGGGTAACTACCGACGTCATAACTGTAGATCTCCAAAGGCCATTGACACCAGAGTAGAACGTCGCCTCCGTCGACTGGTAAAGGGCAATCGACGCACAACAGTGCAGTAATTGACCACGCAAATGAACGCTGGGGCATCCAGGTACGTGTCCCCGATAACAGTGGAGCGAACCCTGTTACGCATGGGTCTCCAGAGTCGACGCTGTGTCTAGGCGCCCATGTTAATCTACGTCCATCGGCAACGACGCCTGCAGTTCGCATGGGAATACCGTCATTGGACAGTGGAAGAGTGGGAAAAGGTTGTCTTCTCCGACGAATCGAGGTTTCTACTCCACGGAAGTGACGGGCGGTGGCGGATACGGCGTCAGACACACGAGAACCAACACCGGGACCCGTCTGTCGGTAAGCACAAGCCGGTTGTGGTAGTGTGCATGTCTGGGAGATGTTTTCCTGGTATGACCCGGGACCACTGGTACCACTGGATGGGTCCCTGAACACCAACGATTATCTGTCCATCCTCGCTGATTACATGCATCCCTTCATGTTGGACGTTTACCCTGGTGGCGATAATGTCCAGTTTAATGCGCCCTGCCACGTCACTAAAGGGGTGCGTGACTGGTTCCAAGAACACCAGAGCGATGTCTCCGTTCTCCCTTAGTCGGCGAAATCGCCCTACCTCAATCCCATAGAACATTTTTGGGAGTATTTGAATCGACAGGTTCGACGTGCTAACCCACAGCCACGTCATCTTCGGGACCTCCGTATTCTGCTGCAGTCTGAATGGGCATGTGCCTCGGGCAACCTTCCAGGGCCTCATTGCGTCCATGCCGCGCCGTATCGCCGCTGTCATCCGGGCCAAGGGTGGTTATTCCCATTATTAGGTAGGCGGTCATATTATTCTGATACGACTGTGTATATCATAACATGGCAATATATTTTCAACATTTTCTAACTCTGCAATGGTGGCTACTTTGTCATGTACGGATAACGGGTTTCTCTTAGACGTTCTGTCACTCATCCGCGTAAAAGTTTAGGATTTCTTACTTGACAGCTACATGAGGTGACCACTGTTTCAGGGCACACATGAAGCAAAAGCAGCACCGGTTTTCCCAATGCAACGTTCACTTGGACGGTGAAAGAGGCAATGAACACAATTTCAGCAATTGTTCTTTCCCGTTTTTCTTCAAGCCATATCTCCACTGCCATTCCTTCTTTATTCTTTCCTCTCTGCAGTTCTCCCAGAAATTCATTTAATAATGTGCGGGAACTCCCCATCCTCATTTTGCCTAGAAGTTGGGCGCCGGTTTTCAAATATGCTGACGTGATACTCCGAAGGAGTGGGTGGCGGAGATTCTCTTGCACAACTGGTTTTTTGAGCATTGATTTGATGTACTCTCTTCTCATTGCATTTATACCAACGTTCTTCCACTAATACACAAAAATTTCACTGCGCTGTTACAATTTCGTTCTGTATGCTACTGTTCCATTACAGGACAGCGCGCAGCAGGTTTCCATTTACCTCGTCAAATATGGAATTTCATTAAAATTGGTTACTTCGCTTGTTAAAATTGATCACTTAGCTTTTCTGTTCCTCATTAAGTCCGGGGATTTCATTAAACTACACTGACGGACAACGAAATTTTTGCACCTAGAAGAAGACATGCTACAACCCCGAAACTTTGCAAATAGCTAAAGTGCGTGCTGATATGCAAAAATGATCTACGTTTGGTGTGAGTGCGCATGACCGCACACCCTGTGGTGGCGCTGCAAGCACGAACCGGCAGCCTTATAAACAGGCGTGTAGTCGATGCCCCATGAAAGCGAAAAGCACCGGCCGACGCAAGCAAGAGTACAGTGTGACAAGAATGCCTGGTAGACGCCACAGGCGCCGACTTACGCAACTTACGGACTTTGATAGAAGCCCGATCATCGGGCTGAAAACCGCAGGGTGGTCGGCCCGCCGTATAGCCCGCCGTGTGGATCGTTCTTACCATACCGTCCAACTGTGTTGGGAGCAGTGGACACGTGCCCACGAACCATTTCCCGACGCCTTGCGGAAGCGAATCTTCGATCCCATCGCCCCTTACGTTGCTGCCATTAACAGCGGAACACCGCCGGCTCCGTGAGCAGTGGTGCCTGGCCAGACCGACGTTGAACACCACAGACGGGTGACGTGTGACGTTTGGCGATGAGTACCACTTCGTTATCGGGACAGATGATCATCGTGTCCGGATGTGGAGGTCCCCGGGTCAACGGCACGATCCTAGCCTCGCCATCAAGCGCCACTCCTCCCCCACTGCAGGCATTATGGTCTGGGGGGTCATTTCCTACGATAGCCGATCAGCTCTAGAAGTGGTACGTGGATCATTGACGGGCCAGCGGTATGTGGATGAGATCCTACGGCCCCATGTGCTCCCATTCTTGGCTGAGATTCCTGGTGCGCTATACCAGCAGGATGGTGCCGGCCCGCACACGGCTCGTGTTGCCCAGGACTGCCTACGTCATGTCCAGGCACTTCGATGGCCTGCCCGCTCCCCGGACATGTCCCCTATCGAGCATGTCTGGGACAAGTTGACACGCCGGCTGCCGCCGTGCCGCATTATCCGGGATTTGGAGTACACCGTCCAACACGTGTGGGCCAGTGAGCCGCAGGACAAACCCAGACGTCACTTCGTCTCCATGCCAGACCGTATTGCAGTATGTATCACCGCACGAGGTGGTGCAATGAGCTATTGAAGATGACCGGACGGCGTGCCACAGATTCATCTGTAATTGTCCTACAGCTCTGTTTTTGTCATCATGTGTATCATTACGTCCATAAAATTTCAGTTCAATCCGATGCGTCCTTCTTGGTGCGCAAATTTAAGTGTCTGCCAGTGTATCGAACGATCAGATTAGCTTTGAACTATACCAAACAAAAGTTCCTATTTCTCACGTTATTTAATACGGGCTCGTCATAAGTTGATTCTGAAGAATACGCAAATCATCGCCTCTAAGAAATTCGCCATTGAAAGGGGAAAAAAAGCCACATTATCACTACGCATCCGAAATTCCGAGTTCGACACAACTCTGAAATACGTTGGCTATTCCTGGTAATGAGTAGCAAGCGTGGCGCAAGACTTGCTGCAATGATTTTGATATAGTTTTCTTCAGTTTCGCTGCAGGTTAAAACACATTTTTTATCTACAAAATTTGGGTTAATTCAAAAGATTGTTCGTTATTTCTTCACTTTATAATTTAATTTTCTGTAAATTCGAGTTACATGTGTATGTCCTCCTCCTTGTAAGTTTTTTTAGATTCGTCCTTGGTGAGTAGAAAGCGACTCAGTACACGACGTGAATGTAACCTTCCTAATAACGTCGCCGTTCGTGCTATGGACACCGGTCACATAATTCGTTGGTCCTTTTGTGGTTTTTACTGAGGCTATACGTGGGACTTTCCGTAACCACTGTTGCCACCAGACGTTGCGTCAGCATTCTGTACGTGAGTATGTTCTTGTTAGCTTCACATTCTGGGGAAGTGTTACTGACAGCAAACTCCTGGGACGTTCAGGCGCCGTGGCGACGTGTCTTGCTTTAGAACGTCCAGTTATACATCAGAAAATAGAATCACTTAAATACATATTGCGCCCCGCTGAGCTCGTCTTCCGTTTTTCATGAGAATTTGACCACTGAGACCTTGACTAGAGGGATATCAGAGTCACATAATGTATTATTCTAGTTTGTCTACCTCTCCCCCCCTTTCATGCTCAGTTGCTAGTGTAACGCACCAGGAGATGTGACGTACCTGCCCGAAGGATGCACACGACATAAAGACAGATAGGAATCAGAATAAAACGTCCGCGTAGCTCAATTGGTAGAGTGACTTATTCCGGAATGAGGGGATCCGGGTTCGAATCCTGGCGTGGACAGAAATGACGGAGAAATTTACTTCGTTATAATGGCGCCCGAACTATCCGGATGACCCGACCGTTCAAAATCTCGCATTGGTGTGATGTTATTTCCACACCGCGAGATAGGAAAAATAAGAGAATCCTTTCTCCAGCACTTCGAAAAAAAAATAATAATAAATAAATAAAATAAGGGGGAGATTATGTAACGTACCAGGAGATGTGACGTACCTGCCCGAAGGACGCACACGACATAAAGACAGATAGGAATCAGAATAAAATGTCCGCGTAGCTCAATTGGTCGAGTGACTTATTCCGGAATGAGGGGATCCGGGTTCGAATCCTGGCGTGGACAGAAATGACGGGGAAATGTACTTCGTTATACTAGGTAATACTTATTTGTATTTGTTCCTTATTTGTTTTTGATGATAAAGAGACGAGCAAAATTTTTCTAAAATATACTATTATCGAAAGTATTCGGACACTACCAAATATTTACATCTGAGCAAAGAATGGTTGTGAAGGAAGGTGAGCTGTGAGGGGGGAAGTACCAGTGGCGTAACTACCACCCACGCAGCTGCTCAGGTAACGAAAGGGCGCACTGCAGCTGCCAGCTATAGTTTTATGAAAAAATTCAAACACGCACATTAATTAACCGGAATATTCATATTTTGCTTTAAGATATATTTAGCTTTGACTAAATGAATGCCTAGTTTCACTTTTAAAACACTGAATGTCCTGCAGATTGAAAGTGTTCGGCTCTTTGATTTCGGGTTGTAAATTGCTCTGCAATGAGTTGTAAATAATACGATCGCTCTCCAATCACCCCCCCTCTCTCTCTGTCTGCGCTGCTGAGGAAAAGCGCGAGGACACAGTGGGATTCCCCGTGGAGGATGTGAGAAAACAGTCAGTCACCTAGGATTACATGCACGACAGGCATCAACATTTATTCACAGCAGCCGCAGATCTGCAGTGTGTAAGAGGGTGATTTCTTCAAGTGATTTATTTTACTTTTGAACAAAGCAATTACACGTATTGTCAAATCTATTACTTAAAAAGTTAAAACCACAGGGCTCTAGGTACCACCATTACTTTTGCAGACACTCTCTCAGATTTCCTACCCCCCCCCACACACACACCGCGAAAAATGCATCCTCCCCCGTGTTCGAAGTCCTAAGAAAATAAAAATAAATTACTGTGCTTAGGGGCCCTGAAGTAAATCTTGCGGGAGGGGGGGGCGTACGCTGTGCTAGTTACGCCACTGGGAAGTACGTGTATAAAATTGAGATTTTCTGTCGTTTTATCACTAACTTTGAAGCGAACATGTAGCATGGACATGAACTTCCGAGTTCCAGCTTCGGCTGGTCAGAGGATGTGACTTGAGTAACGTTTCCATACGGAGAATTGCAGCTAAACTAAACATACCCAAATCGACTGTAAGTGATATCGTGAAGAGACAGAAGTAGGACTATGCAACTACAGCAGAAATACTTTCAAGAAGGCCGCACAAACTGACGGAACATCACAGAAGAGCCATTTTAAGAAATGTTGAGAAATCCCATTCTTCCTCGGATGTTTCCATCGCTGCTGAAGTAGGAAATGCTTCTAATGGCCCTGTAAGTACCGTTGGCGCACCCACGGAGTGGGCTTTGGGAGCTAAAGCCCCCTCCAAGGAGATTAAAAACGACGTACGTCACAAATTAAACATTCAAAAATATTATTTTACGTGTTCAAAAAATTACATAGTATGTGACTATATTACATGGTGTCCTCTTTCCAAAGCCCCAAAGAGATTAAGAGCGATGTACATCACAAATTAAACATTCAAAAATATTATTTCACATGTTAAAAAAAAATACATAGCGTCTTCTATTACATGGTGTCTTTTTCCCAAAGCCCCAAAAAGATTAAGAGCGACGTACGTCACAAATTAAACATTCAAAAATATTATTTTATATGTTCAAAATATTACATAGTGTCTGACTCTATCACATAGTGTCTTTTCCCAAAGCCGTAAAGAGATCAAAAGCGACGTACGTCACAAATTAAACATTCAAAACTATTATTTTACATATTCAAAAAATTACATAGTGTCTTCTGTTACACTGGATCTTTTCCCAAAGCCATAAAGAGATTAAGAGCGACGTACGTCACAAATTAAACATTCAAAAATATTATTTCACATGTTCAAAAAAAATATTACATAGCTTCTTCTGTTACATGGTGTTTTCTTTCCAAAGCCCCAAAAAGATTAAGAGCGACGTACGTCACAACCGTATATAAACTATAGGCGTGTATATGTACACACATTGCGTACGTATACTATATATATATAGCCCCCTCCAACAAGAATTCCTGGGTGCGCCACTTTTTAGTACCATAACTATCTACAGAGAGTCGCACTGGTTTTTAGAGTGTAGCTGATTGTCACACAATCCACACATGACTACCGTGAATACGAAGCGCCGTTTGGACTGGTGTGTCCCGCGTCGTCCCTGGACTGTGTGCGACTGGTAAGCTGTTCTTTGGAGTGATGAGCCACGCTTTTTACTTACTCTTCCAGTCTTATGGGCGTATTTGCATTTGGCGATAGCCCAGCGAACGATTTTCGTCGGACTGTGTTCTTCCAACTGTTAAGTTCGGCCGAGGCTCCATCATGGTATGGAGTTGCTTTTCGTGGACGGGTCAGGGCCCGTTGGTTATTATACCACAAACCATGAACTCTGAAGTGCACCTCGACGTTCTGGATAATTCTTCCCTACCAGCAATGTCGCAGTATTATGGAAATGACCGCCGTCTCTTCCAACACGATCGAGCTTTCTGCTACACTGTGTGGCGTGTGCAGGATTGGCTTCTTGAAAATGTTGTGAAATTGTTGAGCTGACCTTCTTAAAGTCCTGATCTTAATCCCATAGAACACCTCTGGGATGAATTGGAGCGACCGATACGAAATCGACCACAACGACCATCTTCGCTCTGCACTCTGGCAACAGCTTTGCAGGACGAATAGCGAGCCATTTCTGTCGAGACCTATCAGAAATTGGTTGATAGCATGCCTCGACATGTTGCTCCTGTCATACAAGTAAAAGATGGACCGACTAACTCCTAATTTCGATAAGAAAGACATTGTCCCAAGACATTGTGTGGTGTCCAAATACTTTTGATAATGTAGTGTACAAATGCCGCTCCGGTGGGTGCAAAAATAGCGTTGAAGCACCCAAACAGCACGCTTGTTGACCTCCAACCTCTGTTCAGGTGGTAATACAATGTGGTTCCGTGCCAAATGCTCGTCATCAGCGTTGTGTGTTCTACGTCATCCTGGCATCCAGTCGGCGCGTTTCGCACAGAGATGGAGGTCGAACGTTATGGGTAGCTCAAAACGAGATGAACTTTTGACTCATTCTAGTATACGCAGTAATTCCACACTGTGCAAAATTTTTTGTCTCCCCTGCGTAAATTTCTTCTTATACTCTTCGCGAGACCGCTGCTCATGTGGTAAGAAGAAGCGGAAAATATCTTTTGAATCTGAGTTCAATGCAAACAGGGTTTGCGAATTTGTTTCTTGCTGTTAACAATAATAATTTTCATGAGCATTTAAGGCTATGATTACTCGTGAATTATTTAGGGTTTACACTACCCTTGGCTCATTCGGGACTCGAACCCGGGCTCAGCGAGGACAATTAGCCTGTAGTCAGAGCCTCTGACTACTGTACTGTTTGCTTTCTAGTTTCCTCCTAATCCTGAAGTATTTTCAAGCTACATGGAAGTGTCGAATGGTAAATATAAATACAGTGACATTGTAAAAAATAAGTGGTGTGAATTCACGGAAAATTCCTGAAAATAACGTGCAGCAAAGTTACTTGTAGGTGTCTGTGTGAAAACACAAATTTGTCCGTGACGAAAGTCGAAATCGCGCCCCCTCGCTCCGGAGTAAGTTGCTCTCCCAACTAAGCTACACGGACTGACTGTATCGCTGCAGATTTGTCATCTTGACATGCGTTTTATCTCTGTAGTACATCACACCTGTCTTTTAACGAAATTTCCGTTTTTAAAAGTTCCCGTTCCTTTTAACTTATTTTCACAGATTTTTCCTAGTCAGTAATTCCGATTATTTCAGAAAAAATCCATTTCGGGGTTATCCGGGGTTAATACAGAAATTTCACAAAACCGAAGGCTGAATTTTTCAGCCTTTGCACCAAGTAATCTGTTTGCTTCTTCCCTGGTGGTATTCGATCTGAGTTCCTCTGGGTTGGCTCATCAGAAGACGCGCGTTCTTACTGCTGAGCCACAAATATCTAAAAACTACAGATTGCGCGATGACGAAATGTCTTTTATCAGTTGAACAGTAATTCCAGTCCTATAGCAACTTCAAAAATTTAACCATCTTAGCACGATTGCAATTATATCCAATGGGTTAAAATTAACTATAATACACTTAAAAGTTTTAATTTAAAATCATTCGTTAAAATACATGAGATCTTTCCGACCCTTTCAGGGTCCATCCTCAGATGCGTACACAATGAACTGGATCGTCGTGAGTGAAATAAATGCAATGCTGGCCACCCAAAATGCAACACCAAGAAGGACACGAGATAGCAAAGCCAGATTTACTGGACACATAACAACAGATACAAAGATGAAACGATTGAGCTTACAGGCCCGTGCGACTTGCGGAACACGCAGACATCAATAGTTCGTGTGGCTCCCATGGCTTGCAATAACGGCAGCTACACGCCGCGGCATCGAACGGAAGAGGTTTTGGATGTGGGCTTGGGGTATGTCGGTCCAGGCTGCTTCCACACGTTGCCACAGTTCATCAGGCGTAACCGCGGGTGTTGCTTGCCGGGCCACTCGGTTGCCCATCAGCGACCAGACGTGTTCGACGGGCGACATATCGGGAGAACAGGCGGGCCACAGCAGCAGTGACATCTGGTGGGTCGTGAAGAATTGTTGAACGATGCGTGCCACGTGCGGGCGCATTGTCTTGTTGAAACGTGGCCGCTGGCAGGTCCTGCAGTAAGGGAGGACTACAGGCTCCAAAACGTCGGAGATGTAGCGGTGGCTGTTGAGTGTACCGGCGATGCGTACCAGAGGGGGTGCGGGTGTCATATGCAATTGCGCCCAAAACCATAACGCCAGGGGACGGACCGGTATGGCGATTCATAATGCAGGCGTCATACAGTCTCTCGCCGCGGTGCCGCCACACGCGGATCCGACCATCGTGGTGTTGCAGACAGAAGCGGGATTCGTCGGAAAAGACAATGTCGTGTCATTCCGTAGTCCAGGTGCGGCGTTCAACGACCCACTGCCGCCGCACTCGCCGGTGGTGTAACGTCAATGGTAATCGGATCAATGGGCGCCGTGCTACAGGTCCCCGCTCCTGCAGACGACGTCGAACGGTACGTGCTAAAACAGGTTGTTGCGCAACACACCCTAATTCCTGCGCTAACGTTCGTGATGTGGCGGAGCGAGCCGTCGATGCCCGCCACACAACATGCCGGTCCCCTCGTTCGGTGGCTCACGTCGGTCCGTTCGTCCCTCCTGCACCCACCGAATCCATACTCGCCTCACTGTGCATGGATGTCGTCTGAGGGACGACAATCGGATACTTCCTTCTTGGTGTTGCATTTTGGGTGGCCAGCAGTGTATATAGGAGGTAAGTGAAATGCCACTTGCCCCCCCGGTGGTGCAGTGGCCTAAGTGACAGCTTCTGATCATTCGTCCGAGATGGGTCTGGGTTCGAATCCCGGTGAGGCATGGATGTTGTATTTGTCTTACGGTGCTGGCTCTTTCCCTTCCCATGAGCCAATGGCCCTAAATTAGGGACGGGCGACTACTTACAGCAGACTGAGTGCTCACGGTGGCCGTTAAAATTCCTATCAAAAAAAAAAAAAAAAGAAACAAGTGTGATGTCAAAAGCCATGACGTCATTTCAGTTAACAATTTTATCGGTTGTCATGGTAATCCTTCAAGTTGACGAGAAGTTGTTTATAAATCACTCAGAGTCCTCCTGATCAGTTTTTGACATTATTATTTTCCATGGTGATGGAAGCTCATCATTACAACACTGTTCTGTATAATTATGGATGAACAGGCTCTCAGTGAACAGATTTGCATACTTGGAGCGAGGGGTAGACAGTATAGTGGGCTCATCCCAGCCCCCCCCCCTCCCCCGCAAGATTTACTTCAGCACCCCCTAAGCACAGTAATTTTCCTAGGATTTCGAACACGAGGAAGGATGCATTTTTCGCGTTGTGTGTGTGTGTGTGTGGTGGCTGGAGGGGGGGGTTAGAAAATCAGGGAGCGTGTCTGCAAAAGTAATGGTGGTACCTAGAGCCCTGTAGTTTAAACTTTTTAAGTAATAGATTTGACAATACGTTTAATTGCTTTGTTCAAAACTAAAATAAATCACTTGAAGAAATCACCCTTTTACACACGGCAGATCTGCGGCTGTTGTGAATAAATGTTGACGCCTGTCGTGCACATAATCCTGGATAATTGACTATTTACCAACATCCTCCACGGGGAATCCTACTGTGGCCTCGCACTTTTCCCCAGTAGCAGCGCAGAGAGAGGGCGATTGGAGAGCGATCGTATTATTTACAGCCCATTGGAGAGCAATTGTATTACAACCCGAAGTCAAAGAGCCGAACCCTTTCAATCTGTAGGACATTCAGTGTTTTAAAAGTGAAACTAAGCATTCATTTAAGCAAAGCGAAATATATCTTAAAGCAAAATAGGAATCTTTGGGTTAATTATTGTGCGTGTTAACATTTTTTCATAAAACTATAACTGGCAGCTGCAGTACTCTGCTTCGATACCTGTGCCGCCCCGCAACTGGCTGCAGGGTGGTAGTTACGGCACTGATCTCAGACAGGATAATTGGTACCCTTACTTACCAGAAGTGATAGTGAAATCGATCTCGATCCTGTTTTGATGTTTTTACTTGTGCTCCATAAGCCTGGTTTTTAATGTCCGAACAGCGCAGCCGATATAGATCTTCTCGTTTTCTTCCAAACTTCTAGCTGCTAAAGGGACACTGTAGACACTGTATTTGTTTACAGTTTCTTGGGTCTAGATCTTTTCCTAGATCCTGTAGTACAATCTCCGCTAGGCTAGGTGAAAGTGGAAAAAATTGGAAGTTTTCAGTGTATCATAGCTAATTTTAAGCCATTGGATATAATAGCAATCGTGCTAAGACGACTATAATTTTGAAGTTGGTATGTCTTTTGTCATTAATGTGAGCATATTAGCCATTCTATTTTCGGTTAGGGTCTATTATTTTTCTGAATAGGTGTGGAATAATTTTATTTTTTCTGAAGGGAGAGCTTATCACAAATTAGTCAATCCTGATTTTTCGAAGCAACAGAATGCTTTGGAAATCGAGACCTTTTTGAACGGACAATGATGTTCAACTATCTTTAAGAAAAGGTGCAATGTACTTACTACCTTATAGCATTATGTGTTTCACAAAACTCCTAAATATAAAGTTTACTATTGATAGCTATAATAGCTTTTGCCTTTTTTTTTTTTTTTTTTTTTTATTGTATACGTTTAACGACCACTGTGAGCATCTCATTGGCCTATAAGCAGCGGCCTGTCCCTAATTTAGTGTCACTGGTTCCAGAGAACGGAGAGAGCCAGCGCCGTAAGACAAACACAACATCCATGCCTCAGCGGGATTCGAACCCGGACCCATCTCGAAGGAATGATGACAAGCTAGCGCTTAGACCACTGCACCACGGGCTCGGCCTTTTGTCTTAAGAACTCCACAGAGTGATACATTGACATCATACAATCACCTGCACAATAATGTAAGTACCCGGTTTCCTATGGTAACACAAGATACGATAGCTGGTGAAAATATCTGCTGCACAATACACGATAGATGGTGAAAATATATGGTGCACCATATACGATAGCTGGCGAAAATATCTGGTGCCATAATAACCAAAATTTCATGCAATATGCTATCCACAATATCCGATCTCGCTACAGAACTTCAAAATCAGATCTTCCAACAGACGATTGAAATTTAATACAAATTTTGAAGATGACAATCCGATTTTTGGCGTAAGTGTGACAAGGATGGTAAGTCAGATAATATCGTAAAACTTGAAAATGTTCATCGTCCTGGAGCGGGACTCGAATCCGCGTCTCCCAGATAGCGCCCAGGTATGCTAACCACTACACCACCCAGAAGGTTAAACCTTCAGATTCGCTAAACATGAATGCCGGTTGCTTCGACTAGCGAATCCTGTGATGGTTACAAATTAATCGGAAACTTGAAACTTGGTCGTTCTGGGTGGTGTAGTGGTTAGCATACCCGGGCGCTATCTGGGGGACGCGGATTCGAGTCCCGCTCCAGGACGATGAAATTTTCAAGTTTTCGGAAATTATCTGACTTACCATCCTTGTCACATTTACGCCAAAAATCGGATTGTCATCTTCAAAATTTGTATTATATGGCGTAATCCCGTATTTCTTTCATGATTTATCTGCTTCTCCGGGCAAACACGGGATAAGATTCTTAACCTCCAGATTCGCTAAACATGAATGCCGGTTGCTTCGACTAGCGAATCCTGTGATGGTTATATTCAAATTGATCGGAAACTTGAAACTTGGCCGTTCTGGGTGGTGTGGTGGTTAGCATACTCGGGCGTTTTCTGCGAGACGCGGGTTCGAGTCCCGTTCCAGAACGATGAAAATTTTCAAGTTTACGGATATTATCTGACTTACCATCCTTGTCACATTTACGCCAAAAATCGGATTGTCATCTTCAAAATGTATATTATATGGTGTAAGCCCGTATTTCTTTCATGAAATTTAATAGTTAATCAAACCTCAAGTATTCCCACGAATCGCTCATATTACCGAAAATTTCCGTTTTATACATACGGAAAAGTGAGGACAGACTTTATCCGTTTAACACAAAGGAATTATGGAAAGGTTTCTGAAAATCCGTGAAATTCACCCCCCCCCCGTCATTTAACGGAGAAAGCTGTATCAGGAATATGCTTTGTTAAATCGCAGAAGGATTCGAGGAAGATGGCTCGTGAATTTAAGAAAAGTTTTTGTAGTGTACCTGATTTATTTATTTATTTATTTGTTCTTAATATTCCGGGGTATTCTAAATTGTTGTTTTTCTCAGTAGAGTTGAGTGCTTTTCATCAACGGGAATACTCATCACTCCTGAGAGTTTGCTGTCATTTCTTCTTCATTCCTTAAGTGTCTTTAAAACCATTCGAGATGGGGCAGAGAACTGTCGTCGCGTCGCCCTTTCCAAAAAAAAAATCCACACCCTCGTCATCTCATTAGCATCATTTCTTGCCCTTCGATCGAAGATATGTATCATCCGTCCGTTTCGTTGTTTCGTTTCTTGTAGTTTAATCCCCCCTTTGCTGGTATCTGGGTGGTCGGCAATTAATTCTTTCTGAGTCCCGAGCGCTGACAGTTTAAATCGGATGCCTTAGCATTTCAGTCCCATCTGTGTGGTCTCTGCATATTTCCTCTTTGAGTCTTCGTTGTTTTCTCAGCTATCGTCAGATGTCTCTCAAACATCTCGTTAGGAAGCAAAGGAAAAAAAATATTTGTTAAAATAAAAATCCATGACGACAAGTGACTGAAGAAGATTTGAAAATATATATCATTTTGAATCAAAGCAGTCGACCGTCATTGAATCATAACAAGTTAGAATTACGCGCTGAATGTAATTAACCCGAATAGGCTAAGAACGTGAATAAATTTAATTAATCTATCTTAGTTTGCAAGTTTCCCTTAGATCATGGACATTCAAATTTTAATTGAAGGGGATGTTTTCAAAATAAATAAATAAAAAAGAAGTCGAAGGGGAAAACCAAAACAGAATTGCAAGACTTCCTTGTTTTTTCACCGAAGTCGAAAGGCGATACCAAAGTATAATTCCCAGTTCTCCTTGATTTTCAATCAATGCCAAAGAGAAGAACCAAATCCCAATTACAAGTCCATTGATTTTTTACCGAAGTCTTTAGCCACCGAGTTCAAGACAGTGAAGACATGTGGTCACACGGAATTCTGGCCACACGGACAGCCGAAGCATACCTAAAAGCGACCGCCAGGGGCACAGAAGAGTGGGGGCAAAAGGAAGGAGAAAGGGTGGAGAGATTAGGTGTTGACACCTGGGATCTTCCCAATATGTTGGCTTTGACCACAAACAGTCGCCACACTTGAATGACACTTCTGTGGAAAGCGTCTCATTTGCGTATCTTCAAAGAGTGAAAATACCATTTTTTTCATTAAAAAAAGTAAAGTTTTATCTATGAATATTTTGATAAATGAAAAGCTGAAAACGAATAGAAATAAGAAAAGAACGAAAGGGACAAAAAAAAATTGGCTACTGGAAAGAGAGAAGTTTAGATATATTGAATGAATTAAAAGAAAACAATCCTGATGGTTTCAGGAATTACCTTCGAATGAATGAGAAAAAATTCAGTTTCCTACTTCAGAACGTTCCCAAGCATATATACACGGTCGAGTCATATTATTGTGACTACTAGCTAATATCCATAGTAACCGCCGTATGCAGCGCGGACAACAGCTAGATGGACTGGGAGTGACTCAATAAGGTGCTGGAAGGAGTTCATAGGTATGTGGAGCCATGCTGATTGCAGTGCATCTTACACCTGCTGGAGGGTGCTTGGTGGAGGATCCATAGAGAGAACAACACCATGGAGGTGGTCCAGCAAGATTCTCAAGGGCTTTTTAAGTCCGGGGAATTAGGGGTCCAGGGAAGTACTTTGAAGTCTTCATCGTGCTCTTCCAACCACTCTCGGACATTTCTAGCTGTGTGACACGTCGCATTGTCGTGCCGGAAGATCTCATCCGCATCAGGGAAGAAAATCAGCATGTATGGGTGTACGTGGCCTGTAAGGATGGATTCATAACCAATTCTGTCCATACTGCTTCCCACAGGTATAAGTGGACTCAGGGAATGCCACGTAAACATTCCCCAGACCATAACGCTGCCCCCACCAGCTTGTAATCTTCCAGCAATGGTTGAAGAATGTTTGTTGTCAGATGCTTCTTGCCTTATACACCAACGTCCGTCCGTTCGATGAAGCATAAAACGTGACTCATCGGAGAAGGCAATCCTTTGCCAATCAGCGGAGGCCCAATTCCGATACTGCCGTGCAAATGTAAGCTTTTTTTGCCGATGCACCTTCGTTAGCACAGGTGCAGTGACCATCCGTCTGCATCGGAGCCCCATATGCAGCAGGATTAGCTGAACTGTCGTTTCAGACACACTTCTGTTAGACCCCTGATTCATTCGGCCAGTGAGTTGCTCGAAGGTAGCGTGCTGATCTGCCCTCGCGCACCTTCGCGGCCGACGTTCACCTCTCACATCAAAGGCACGTGGTGCTCCGCAGTTTCCACGTCGCTTATTCGCAATTGAGCCAATTCTCCAATCACGTTACACTTTAACCACAGCAGCACGCGAACACTTCACAAACTGCGCTGTTTAAGAAATACTGCCATCCTTGGCACGAAATTTGATAATCATTATTCTTTGCAAATGTGATAAATCGCTCCTTTTATCCATGACAGCAACGAGTGATATGTATTCAGAATGCCTACAGCACACCGCATATGCCCTCCAAGCCAGCTCACGACACTTGCCTTCTTTCATTGGCTACGCGCTGTTGACGTCGAAAGTAGGAGGTGGTCACAATAATGTGACTCGACTGTGTATATAACTTATTTGTGCTTTATATACACTGACGGAAAAAAAAATCCCAGCACCAAGAAGGGGTTGTGTTAGATAAACGACAGTTGGTAGGCGGTGAGAGTACATCGTAAGATGACGTCTATGCAAATTTCGCGCTCGGCGCATACGTGTGGCGCTGGTAGCGCCCCTCGGAACATGCAAAGCAGGTTTGCTGTAAATACGCGCTGTAACGTTCGTGAGCGTTCGTTATCGTTGAGATTCAACGTAGGGTGTTGATGTTAGTCAAGATTGCCTTTAAGAAGACGAAGAAGCCATTATCAACAGCTCACGGAGTTTGAACGAGGCCGTGTAATAGTGCTACGAGAAGGTGGATTTTCTTTCCGCAATATTGCAGAACAACTTGGCAGGAATGTAGCCACTGTGCATGATTGTTGGCAGCGGTGGTCAAGGGAAGGTACTGCCTCAAGAAGACCGGGTTCCGGCCGGCCACGCGGCATTACTGAGAGGGAAGACCGCCGTGTACATCGTATAGCCGTGGCGCATCGTACCGCGTCTGCGGCAGCAATTCGAGCTGCAGTTGCCACCACAGTGACACAACGAACTGTTACAAATCGGTTACTTGAAGGACAGCTCCGAGCCAGACGCCCTGTGGCGTGCATTCCACTTACTCCAAATCACTGCCGTTTGCGACGTCAGTGGTGTCAAGCTAGAGCTCATTGGAGGACGGAGTGGAGATCTGTTGTGTTTTCTGATGAAAGCCGGTTCTGCCTGGGTGCCAGTGATGGGCGTGTGTTGGTTAGAAGGAGGCCAGGTGAGTGCCTGCAACCGACCTGTCTGCGGCCGAGACACACTGGACCTACACCTGGAGTTATGGTCTGGGGAGCAATTTCCTATGACAGCAGGAGCACTCTCGTGGTTATCCCACGCACCTTGACGGCACAGTTGTACGTCGGTCTGGTGATTAAACCTGTTGTGCTGCCATTCTTGAGCAGCTTTCCAGGGGTGTTTTCCAACAGGATAACGTTCGCCCGCATACCGCTGTTGTAACCCAACATGCTCTACAGAGTGTCGACATGCTGCCGTGGCCTGCTAGATCACCAGATCTTTCACCAATCGAGCACGTATGGGACATCATTGGACGACAGCTCCAACGTCACCCCCAACCAGCATTAACCGTCCCTGTATTGACCGACCAAGTGCAACAGGCATGGAACTCCATCCCACAAACAGACATCCAGCTTCTGTACGACACAATGCATGAGCGTTTGCGTGCTTGCATTCAACATTCTGGCGGTTACACCGGTTATTAATGTACCAGCATTTCACATTTAAAATGGCTCTTCTCGCGCTTACAATAAGCTGTGATCTTGAAACCTTAATCGATTAAATATGTTACCTATACAAATGTATTGCCGCCATTTCATTCCTCTACAACTATTTTTCCGTGGTGTTGGGATTTTTTTTTTTCCGTCAATGTATATATGCTGTGCAGCACCTCTGATTCATTCGACCTGTTCAGCCCCTCACTGGCCGAATGAATCAGGGGTTTAACGGAAGTGTGTCTAAAACGACAGTTCAGCGAACCTTGCTGCGTATGGGACACAGATGCCGACGGATGGTTACTTCACCTATGCTAACGAAGGTGTATCGGCAGAAAAGCCTTACGTTTGCACGGCAGTATCGGAATTGGACCTCCGCTGATTGGTAAAGGAGTGCCTTCTCCGATGAGTCATGTTTTCTGCTTCATCGAACAGATGTACGTTGGTGTATAAGGCGAGAAACATCGGAGAACAAATACTCTTCAACCATTGCTCCAATAACACAAGCTATTGGGGGCAGCATTACGATCTGGAGAATGTTTTCGCGGCATTCCCTGAGTCCATTCATACTTGTGGAAGGCAGTATGGACAGATTTCGTTATGATACCATCCTTGCAGATTACGTACACCCATACATGCGGATGTTTTTCCCTGGGACGGATGGGATCTTCCAGCACGACAATGCGACGTATCACACAGCTAGAGATGTCCGAGAGTGGTTGGAAGAGCACGATGAAGACTTCGAAGTACTTCTATGGCATCATAATTCCCCAGACTTAAACCCAATTCCGCATCTGTGGGACCACGTCGATCGTGTTGTTTGCTCCCTGGAACCTTCCACCACGCGCCCTCCAGCTGCTGTCAGATGCACTTCAGTCAGCATGGCTCCACATATCTGTGAACACCTTCCAGCACCTTATTGAGTCACTCCCAGCCCGTCTAGCTGCTGTCCGCGCTGCACACGGCGGTTACTCTGGATATCAACTGGTGGTCACAATAATGTGACTCGACCGTGTATATATGATCATGTTTTTGCAGCTTGTAGAAGAAAATCGAGTTATACTGAATAGGGAAAGTTTGTTTCCAACTTTGACGGCTTAGGAGGGGGTTACATGTTCTGCCAAACATAGTTTTTTATCCGATTCCCTCCCTCCGCGATCGAATTTTCAAATTTATGCTTAGTCCTTTTTCTGCTGGTTTTGTATATCTCACCCACTTTCGCTGATTGCAGTCAATTGAATAATCAATATAACTTAATATACTATCATTGTACAGTAACAACATCAAGTCAACAACGGTATTAAATTTTCCTTTTGTAAACCGACGAATGTATTATTTAAATGTGGGGAAGAAATTAAATTCATTCGTTTTATGTTAATGTATTGAGGTTCACCTATGGAAAATTTTTGGACGTCTCTTTATGTACGTATTTTTATCTTAACCGGATCTGCATCTGATTTACTACTTTCTGTTCCTTACAGTAACACAAAATCTTGAAGTGCAGTTTTTTAAAGAATTTTCAGGAAGAGCAAAAAGCTTTTTTCCATTTGGAAGCAATTGATTAAACATTTTTGCACTCTTTGATTTCTCTCACTTTGTGTATGAATTACTATCGAAATTCTTGTGGTAACAGAAATTTTTAATTTTTTCATCGATGTTTTGATGCTTTTGTAATTACTTCATTTTTCATAGTCTTGAAAAAAAAAAAAAAGAAATTTTTGAACATTTGGACTTCTTTCTCACTAAAAGCGAAGAAACTTACAATTAATTCTGAATGCAGCTAACGCAATAAAATTCAAGAAGTCTATTAAGTTTGGGGACTATGGTAATTTTTGCAAACCGTGAGCAGCAACAAATCTGCTTCCAGAGTTGTTTATGGATCGCCAGTCTCATACTGAACGCTCGTATAAAGATCTGAAATTTACAACAGCTAGTTCTGCAGAATTTTTAGGAATAATAATTCCGAATACGGGTAAAATAATCTATGGGGAATTAAAAAAGTAATACATGAAGGTAGGAAATGTCTTCTTGAATGATATTTTCTACATTATCTAACCACAAAAATGTTCCAAGGGACAGGAAAAGACCCAGAAAAAGACCACATGGGAGATGGGTGGATGAAATTCGTAAATATGCGGGAGTGACATGGAGGAGACTGGCACAAGACAGACCGTTGTGGAGGAAACTTGGGGAGACCTTCGTCCAGCAGTGGATTGATAATGGTTGACAATGGTGATGAAATAAGGTATTCTTAAAAATGACAAATAAATCAAAGCCATATTAATTTTATATATTTTCTGGAGATCTAAAATTCGGCATTTAAGGTTACCCATAGTTAAGGAATAGCAAGAAAAATTCAAAAGTGACACTGAAAATATCTCATTGAAAGTTAATTAAAGTGACACACTAGCTGTTATATTATAAGGTTTTTCATTCAGTTTCTTTGTTCGTGTAAAAACAGTGTGGTATTTATGGTAACAACTGCATTTATATTTTATCTATGCGACTAATAATGTTATTGAAGGTGAAGGACATTCAATCCTTCCTATTTGGCGCTGGCCCTGTGACGTCATTATCAACAGGAGCCAAAAGCAGGAGAAAAAAAATCAATGCGAACAAGCAGGGAATAACAAGCAGGAGTGCATAAAATTTTGAAAATGCTGAGCTTTACCTTTTTCAAGGACCAGCAAAACACAGCATTGATTCATCTCTACAATGACCTAGTTGAATATGGGTTTCTCCATACATGTCATACATGTATTTCGGGTAAATGACCCCACAAACCAAGAAACACCTTCTAAGCCATGAAATGGTAAAAATTAAAAATTAAATTTAGCAATACATATATGGTATACGTGACCCAACCCACAACGACTAATCGTCCATAAACTAAGGAAAACCTAGTACATAGCCAATGAGCAAAAAGCAAAAAAAAAAAATTCCCAATTGCCGCGAGACACGTTTAGACTTCCGACAAATGAAACGCAATACAAGACCTAGAAAATTACTTAAATAATAAAAAAGAAAAATTGCAATATCTACACAGTATTGTAAAAATGCTTTACTTGAAAGTATAAACTCAATAAAATGCCCCTACCTTCAACAAACTAAAGAAACAGCAAAGCCACGAGGCTCAAAACGCGAAGAATGCAACCAGAACAAAAGTTCAACAAGGAAGCAAGGCCAAAACAATAATTCATGGCCATAGTTAATAGAAAAACTACGTCAGTGTTTTGAGTATATATTAAAAGAACGCAAACGAATGTCAGCAAGTAAAAACGAAAGGTACCAACAAGAAAATTTAAAAAGCATTTAAAAAGCAAAACGACTGACTTAGGAAACATTTTCTTCAAAAGCGACAGTAGAAAAACCAACATGGCTGTCCAAACCATCCTCCAGCCTTTTGTTCCCATTGCTTTTTTGTCCTGCTTTTGGCTCCAGTTGATAATGCTTCTTTTTGATGTGGGTATATACACCGCTAGCCACCCAAAATGCAACACCAAGAAGGACACGAGATAGCAAAGCCAGATTTGCTATACACATAACAACAGATACAAAGATGAAACGATTGAGCTTACAGGCCCGTGTGACTTGCGAAACATGCAGACATCAATAGTTCGTGGGGCCCCCATGGCTGGCAATAACGGCCGCTCCACGCCGCGGCATCGAACGAAAAAGGCTTTGGATGTGGGCTTGGGGTATGTCGGTCCAGGCTGCTTCCACACGTTGCCACAGTTCATCAGGCGTAACCGCGGGTGCTGCTTGCCGGGCCACTCGGTTGCCGATCAACGACCAGACGTGCTCGATGGGCGACATATCGGGAGAACAGGCGGGCCGCGGCAGCAGTGACACCTGGTGGGTCGTGAAGAATTGTTGCACGATGCGTGCTACGTGCGGGCGCGCATTGTTTTGTTGAAACGTGGCCGCTGGCAGGTCCTGTAGGTAAGGGAGGACTACAGGCTCCAAGACGTCGGAGATGTAGCGGTGGCTGTTGAGTGTTCCGGCGATGCGTACCAGAGGGGTGCGGGTGTCATATCCAATTGCGCCCCAAACCACAATGCCAGGCGACGAACCGGTATGGCGAAGCATAATGAAGGCGTCATACAGTCTCTCGCCGCGGTGCCGCCACACGCGGATCTGACCATCGTGATGATGCAGGCAGAAGCGGTATTCATCGGAAAAGACAATGTCGTGCCATTCCGTAGTCCAGGTGCGGCGTTCAACGACCCACTGCCGCCGCACTCGCCGGTGGTGTAACGTCAATGGTAATGGGAGCAATAAGTGCCGTGCGACAAGTCCCCGCTCCTGCAGACGGCGTCGAACGGCACGTGCTGACTCAGGTTGTTGCGCAACACACCCTAATTCCTGCGCTAACGTTCGTGATGTGGCGGTGCGAGCCGTCAATGCCCACCGCACAACATGCCGGTCCTCTCGTTCGGTGGTGTCACGCAGCAGCATCAATCGCTCACATCGGTACGTCCGTTCCTCCTGCACCCACCGAATCCACACTCATCTCATTGTGGCTGGATGTCGTCTCACACGGGCGCCGATGTCTTGGTACGATAAACCGCTGTCGCGATAAGCCACTATTCGTCCTCTGGAATAACTGCCGTATTTTGCGACGAGGCATCAGGAATCTTCCCACGCACAGGTCAGGCAGCACAACACACTTCCACTACTTACACCCCGCCTTCTGCGCACCCTTCTTATAGTGCTTCTCTGTGGCGTGCCGGGCGCACATGATTTGCATATGCCCTGCAATGCTAATCGTTTGCAAGTCCTCTCGCGAGCGACACATGCTGCGAATTTCAGGCCGATCGGATTCTTCCTTCTTGGTGTTGCATTTTGGGTGGCCAGCCGTGTATGTAGTATGTATGTAAAAGTTTTTTTATTTTTTATTTTGTTTTAAAACTTGGTTTTTGATCAAGTTTTGTTTTAAGTTATATATATTATATGTATATATTTTATCTGTTACAATCCATACCACAGCTTTTTGAAATTATCCCTACCCAAATCCTGTATATTGCTAGCAATATAGCAGCCAGCAATATACCTTGTATATTGCTAGGAAGAAAATCATATTTCTTGCTGGCAATATAGTTTCGCAAGTAATATAATTTTTTCACATGAAGCAATATTCTTAGCTGTCGTAATTAGCAAGAATCTTTTCCTTGTTTTTATAGCAAAACACATTCAGGTGCAGGCAAAAAAAAAAAAAAAAAAAAAAAAAAATCAAGCAAATTTTTTTAATTTAGTTGTTGCAGCAAAAAATGTGCAAGTTGTTCAATGCTCTTTGCTGAATTAACCAAATACAATACACTAGTTATGCATGCTATGTTCACTACCATTAACAATTTTTTAACTGCAGCAAACTCGCAACTAAATGTTTAGCGAAGTATTTTGTTCAAAATCCCGCACAGCAAATACGTTTTAATACCTATACTATTCACAACTGTATGCCTTTCTTTGTCTTTAATACACGAATTGCTATTCCAGTTTCCACATGCAGCACCTGATCATCGCGGCATAAATATCGGAGCTGTAGGTTGCGGCGAGGACTGTTTATTGTGTATGTTCATATCGTTATAGCAATAATAATGGAGTTTTCAAATTCAACAGCAACAGAGAGTTGGAGGGCCTCCAGGTGACATTATTCAAATATTTGAAGGTAAATATGTCCAGATGTAGTTAACTGCATAAGTTATATTTTACTATGCAACAAATGTCTTATGTTCACTTTAAAGAAAACTTTCGTGGTGTAATATCGTATTCGGAGTTGCTAAAAATAACTAAATCTATGTCTGTACATATATCACGTTTCAGCAAAAATGGGTACTTCACGTGATTTTGATAAATTTCAGCTGAAAATTAATCGCATTATAAAGAATCGCCCGAGTAGGAAATGTGTTTTTATCTTCGTACATGGTACTTGGGGTATTTTTTACCAAAAATGTTTTTTACACCCGTGTATTTTAAAACAGCTAGTGAACTTTGCTGAAATAACAACGCTTATTTGCTGGAATATTGTCTGTATCAGAAAATTTGCTGATCTAGTCCCAGGAAAACTTTTGCTGTGGAGGAAGGAACTTCTTACCACAGAGACCAAAAATGTTGCTGCTGTTACAACCTCTAATTCAGCTAATCCTGGTAGTACGCATAGCATGGTTATTTACTGTGCCTATTTTCGCTAGAGAAATTTGCTGGTAGCACTGCAATTTTTTTTCTTTTTCTGTTATAGCAAAGTTGTTGTTTTTTTCTCAGAGTGGTAAGCTGTGCAGTAACAATTTCCTTGAAACACAAGTATGTGGAAGAGATATCAGTTGTAGGCTCATAACAACGCTTTATAAATTGCATTAATCGTCCTTCCGTTAAGGTCGTAATTGTTTTCTGTTCTCTGTCGTTCCGCTCGTTTTCTTTCCGTAGTTCTAGCTGCAGATATGGCCATAAGTGTCCTCTTTTAGAAGGAATGAAATGAAAATGTTTTTAACAAGCACACCTTGGATGATACTTTATGAACCGCAGTTAAAAAAAAAAATTCGCAACATGAAACCGATAGTGAAGCACTGCATGCATCGCGAGAGTGACGAACATGCGTGAAGAACAAAGATTGCGCCCACTGATGAAGTAACTATTCTCATATTAGAGAGAGCTTCCCGTGATGCAAAAAAAAAAAAAAAAGCTTTACCACATCGGCACCAATGGCATAGCGCATGCACACATTCAAATTCCCTTACGTGTTCTCAGCTGTCTCTGTGGTTTCAGAAGAAATAGCATAGCACGGTAAATATTTTTGCTTCGGCATGCCCCCTTCCCCCTTTGGAAATGTTGCAGCTAAAAAAGAAACGAAAGGCACTGCCAATTTTGAGGTGTCTACTACGATTTTCCGACGAGTTGTGATTGCCACAGGCGCGCGCACACACTATTTCATTACCTGAAAGGGTGTTTTCTTTTTGCAACGGTCCTCGCTTCTCTTTTTTCACCTTGCGTAAGAACTGATCAGACATAAAATCCCGCGAGGGCCATCATATACGTGAACTGGCTGGTTCTGCAACAGGTCGCCGCTAGTTCTTCTATTTCCAAATGTGTCTAAGAAACCAACTACTTGTGCTCAAAGTAGGACCACATTTTAATAATCTGTTAAGTCTTTATTTAAACTTAACAAAGAAATTTTATCATTACTCCAAGAATGATAGTTTCGGTTACGTGCTTTTCCTTTCGTCAGCGAATGGAAAAACTTGAGATTATTCTTTTTCCGCGGTCTTGTTAACTCCTAACGCGACGTACCCCCGTCTACTCTTGGGGTGAGAACAATGGCACACCACAATCCGGTGGCGTGAAGGTGATAGCGGAGCGAAAAAAACACGTTCTGCTATCACCTTCAGTCACCTAAGGGACAACGCTAAGCTTCTTCCATAATTTGGGACTTCGCACGTTCGAACTGTAACTGAACAAAAAAATACCCTTTCCACGCCAAAACAATTCTCATGCGTTTCATCGAAATCTATGAGGCGTCTTTGAAGATACTAATCTTGAACTGTTCCTCGTGCATCCTCCATTCAGTGACACGAAAGCGGCAAATATGCTGACACATTAACACAGCACTAATATAGTACATTAGCGTATTCAATTATTCTACCCCAATACCACACCCATTGCAATCGTGATTTCTGACATTATTAATGTGTTTACAGAGTGTTTTATCTCATTTTATTTTCTGTCCTATGTGCCAGTTTTCTGGAACACTCCGTTCTCATGACACTGCACAAAACGGCACAAACAAAGATAGCCTCTGATGAAATGGTGAAAACTAAAATCTAGATACGTATTTACATATTTTAACACGAACGGTGTCTGAGAATCTTACACTTTCTTTCTTAGAAATGTCGCTTGGACTCGGAGTTTAAGATAGCTATAGTTACATATGAAGAGGCCGAATCGATTTCTCTTTTCTGTTTTTACAAGTTGCCCGTAGTCTTAAATCTTTCACCGCGCAAATATTTTGACAAGAATAGGCACGAAAAAATAACAGCTTTCTCTCTCTCAGTGAAAGATATTTATCCTAATATATATGCCGAATGTAGCACGCAGTTTCCACCTAAAACAATTCCAGATCGGTAGCGGCGGTCAGTTCGATCAGTGTGCCATTTATATTCTCCCAAGAGATAACAACTGAGCATCAGATTCATGCACGAAAAAAGGAGTTTTGAATCCGTAAGTTTGGGGTAGAAATGTCTTCAGGCACCAGGAAATTGTGTTCAAGTGTTCCCGTCTTTTTCAGCTATGTTTCAACAGCGCTGTTTTAACAGCTCGGCCATTCTTTTTACCAAATACGACAAATTTATCAGTCACTATTTGGAAGTGCTGGGATAAAATGCACCGTAAATATCTATATCTATTTTTTAATATCTAACTGATAGCTTCTTGTGGAACACTTATACAGAGCAAAATCTACAAATATCGAGGACCCACAGTCGGTCGAGAAACACTGCCCAAGAAAAACAAAAATGACATTTCTGTAAGAAAAAAGAAAAAAAAAAAAAGAAGAGAAGAGAATTATAGAAAAGAAAAGGAAAGAAAAATCGATAATGTTATGAAGAATTGTGTGAAATGATCGTGTCGTACTGATGCAAAATGACGAAGATTATAATTCATACTCTGTAAAAAATAAGTGGTTTGCATTCACCGAAAATTCCTGAAAATAACATGTAGCAAAGTTACCGTTGGTGTCCATCTTTTAAGGAAATTTCCGTTTTTAAAAGTTTCCGTTTCTTCAAACTTCAGTTTTTTTGGCAGAATTTCCGTAGTCAAAAATTCCGTTTATTTCAAAAAAGTCCGTTGCATGTTTTTCCGCACTTACGCAGAAATTTTACAAAATCTTCGATTTTTCTTTTCCAACAATTTTTGAATGCTTTCTTTCTGATCCGTTTCGAACTGGCGTGCTCCCGTCGAGCCAGAAAGTCACGTGACGTACAGCCACATATAAGGCCAAATCCTCATCGCGCGCTGATGAAATGTTTTTCGTTATTAATGTAGGTGAATTAGTCAATTTATTTTCTGTTGGAGCTTATTATTTTTCTAAATAGGTTTGTAATAATTTTACTTTTTCTGTAAGAAGACTTATTACTAATTACGCATTTTTTCCATCGTGATTTTTCGAAGTTCTGGAACTGGAGATCTTTCTAAAGTCACAATGATATTCAATTATTTTAGGAAAAGGTGAAATGTACTGCTTTATGGTATTACTAGCTACCCAGCCAGGCTTCGCACGGTAGCAATTTAGAATTTACGGCGAATCTAAAGAGAGACGATTATTACGTTCAACAGGCGACAGTCTTTCTCTTTGTAAAGCCATTGTTTGTCATTTGCCAATCGAAATTCTGTTTCTTGGAAAGTTTCATTATGACGGGATAAACAAATTCTTGTAGCGTCCGATGTACTACGACCTATATTCGATTTTTGTCTCGGCATAATGTTAATACAATATTTAAAGTTTAATTAAAGAGCTGCTCAAACAGATACATAAGTGTGGACGAAAACAACTGCGCATTTAGTCTGCACGAGCGCCGATAAACCAATTCTCTTTCAGCGTCCGATGTAACTACGCATTTAGTCTGTGCGAGCGCCCGATGTAATGACGCATTTAGTTTGTACGAGCGCCGATGAACCAATTCTTTCAGCGTCCGATGTAACTACGAATTTACTTGTGGCCTTACAAGATGACTGACCGGCCGCTGCGCATGCGCTTCGTGTCTTTTTCCCAATGAGCAAAAAAGTTTCGTAAACCAGTCGCCGCGCATCGTTTTTAGGCAGTGGAAGCCACGGAAGAATGCGAACGGCGGTTCTTTTCTTTCATTTGCCACTAAATTTGTTACTGCTCGGCTCCCTTTTGTCATAGATTAATGTTTTATACACCTAAACCTTCCTCCACAAATGCTCTATGGAATGGGGAAAACCGTATCAAAATCCGTCCAGCGATTCTCGAGATTAGCCAGAACAAACAGACAGACGCCTACCGGAGACTTTATTTTATACTATTTATAGATTTCGCAAAACTCGTCATTATAAAATTTATTTTTGATTAGCTATAATAGCTTTTGTGTTATTAAGGGACCACAGACGGATACATAGATATCATACAATCACTTGTACAATAATTTACGTACCAGGTTTCTTACGGAAACACATTAGCTGGCCGCAAACTGGGGAAGAGGGGAAGAAATACCCTGTGACACAATAACCATCCACGACATCCGATCTTGCTACGAACTTCAAAATGAGGTGCTCCGATAGATGATTGAAATTTAATAATTAATCAAACTTCAAGTATATTCTCGTGAATCGCTCCTATTACCGAAAATTGTTCATCATATGGAAACGGAAAAAGTGAAACTGAATTTTTCCGTTAATATACGAAAGAAATTGCGGAAAGGTTTCTGAAAAATTTAGAATTTCCTTGGTGTACGAAAATTCCGTAAAATTCAGGTTTTTTTCTCGTCATTTCACGAAAAAGGTTGTATCATGAATATGATTCGTTAATTTACGAATGGAATAACGAAAAATGGCTCGTGAATTTCAGATTTTTTTTTTCAATTTTTTATAGTGTGCTGAAATAACGTAGCTCTAACGTCATGCAAGTTAAAGTTGCAAACCTCAAAAGTGTGTTGTTGAACCAACAGAAATGATGTAGCTGTTCCTGGTGTTACGGAATTCCATGTACTGCAGTTCTGCGAGCTCTGCCGTTGAGACAATGAAAAGAAGGTAGAGTAATAAGTAACTCATCTTACTGTGTTTGCATCATGATCTATGGGAAAATTCGCGTTTCAGCGTCGTGGTTTTCTCTATTCATCCATGACGATAAGCAAGGATCCACAGGCACAGCGATGGGGGACAGTTTACGGGGGCGAAGAAAAGGTTAAATGATGTTGTTGGTTAAGATCGAAATGCGACAGCCAATCTTGTGCAGTCGAATCGCGATCAAACGTTTTTGGAGGGAATGTAAAAAATTTACGTTAAATCTGGAAAATTGTTAAATGCCGAAATACAATTTTTAGAGTTTAACCCTTTGTTTGCCCTACGATTAAATTTCGATATGTCTGACCAAAGCGTACTATTTCAATTCGCCTGACGCCCTGAATGTACAAAGATGGAAAATAAAGTAATTTGTACTACTTTAAAAGCAATACGTTTATGTACGATAGTTATGTTGTTCTGACACATGTTTATAGTTTAGAATGAAAAAATAAAAATAAGAAATTACACCAATAGTTTTGCTGCATATGATACTTTTCGAAAAAATAGTTTTGCTTCATATGATACTTTTGCATTATACACTGGCGCGCAAAAATTAAGGACGAGACAGTTTTTCGAATGTAACGTCGTGCAGAAGTGCTCCACATCGACTCAAATCATACCATAAGATCCCCAAGATGTAAGAATATGGGACAAGTGAGCAAAACCGTCCAAACAAGGAATCCAAAGGATACAAAGGCACTTTATTGAAAAGGTAGCTTCGAGCACAACTGGGCAGAAGACAGAAACGTCTATGTGACAGGCGGCTGCCAAGAAAAATCCAGTCTTTAGTAGGGAATATGATCACCCCTGACTGCGTTGCAGGATTTACAACGTCTGTTCATGCTGAGGACGAGGTTGTCAAGGAGCTGTTGAGGCATCGGGGCCCATTCCTCTTGTAGCACCAATCGGAGCTGTTGAGGCATCGGGGCCCATTCCTCTTGTAGCACCAATCGGAGCTGTTGAGGCATCGGGGCCCATTCCTCTTGTAGCACCAATCGGAGCAGCGAAATCGTTGCTTACGGCTGGTGACGTGCTTTCAAGCGTCTCCCGAGAAGGTCCCACACGTGTTCGATTGGATTTAGGTCCGGGGACCTTGTGGGCCAATCCATGCGGGAAATATCTTCACTCTCCAACAGCTCTGCGACAGCCACTGTACGATGAGGTGTAGCGTTGTCGTCCATGAAGAGGAACTCAGGACCCACAGCACCTCTAAACAGACGCACGTGGGTCAGGAGAATCTCGGTACAATAGCGGACACCAGTGACTGAACCTCCTTGGAAGATGTGGAGGTCAGTACGGCTACCAAGCATGATACCGCCCCAAACGAGAACTCCGCTACCTCCAAACCGGTCCCTTTCGATGATGTTGGAGGTGTGATTGCGTGTTCCCTGCTCTCTCTAGATGTGTATACGTCCAGAATCGCTCGTCAGACTAAATCGGCTTTCATCCGTAAAGAGAACTCGACCCATTGCTGATGTGTCCAGTTTTTGTGTTCCTGGCACTACAGAAACCGCCGTCTCCGATGAGCAGTCGTTAATGGCACACACCGTACTGGTCGTCGTGCAAATAGACCACCTTTGTGCAGCCTCCCGGCCTCGGTAAAACGCGATAACGGACGTCTAGTTGTCTGTTGCATGTGCCTTGCGATTTCTCCCGCTGTCTGGCCGTCTGTCTCTTCTCGCCTGTAGGACAATATACCAGTCGTCTGCCGCCGTGGTTGCTCGTGGACGACCACTGCTAAACTCTAGGACAGCTGTTCCTGTCGTTTCAAATGCTCTCCAAGCTCGTGAAACGATGCTGTGAGTGATCCCGAACTCCTCGGCGACACTAGTCACACTTGGACCTTCTTCCAACTTCCTAATGACCCGACCTCGGGTAAAGTCATCCAGATGTCGTCTACTGGATTGCCTGTTGGGCGTATCACACGGTGGCAGCAACTCGACGTCGTTCAAACCGATGTACACCGTGCAATAGCTTTCACCGAATTGCTGAGCATACACCGCCCGTGTGCTTTATACCCTTCCGATACCCCCTCCCCCTACGTCATGACGCATATATATGCGCATGCCGTACTATACCGGATCTTAGTCTATCTCCTGAGTGGTCTTTCGGTCCATTCTGCCTGCTCGTTCCGCTGTCATGCTAATTTCTCCTCTTCGTCCTTAATTTTTGCACACCAGTGTATAATGCCTAACACGACCTTGTGACGCGATAACATGTAAACAAGACATATGCGTCAGACAATCTAATCTACATTTCCACACGTAACAGCATCAGACCGGCGGTTACCGATTCAAATTCTGCGTATATTATTCTCCCTTCCTTTGAGAAAAGCATATGATTTATACAGACGAAGAACATTATAAGTGGGAAAAAGTATGGGTAAGAAAAAAAACGTGATGAATAGCTACTAAAATCGCACGACGTCTCCTAGATGGCATAGTCAGGTTTGGCCCCAGAACACTATGACGTCTCCGAGACGTTATATTAGGCGAAGCGGTAAAAATTGCGATTTGAAGTGTCATGTGATGGAAACTATGAAATCCATTTCCTTGTACGTTATCGGGCGAACACAAGTAAAACGAGTTAGTTAAAACTAAAAATTATACTGTAGATATCCACAGGAAAATACACTATATTATCAAAAGTATTCGGATACTGCTGAATATTTGCAAAAGGGGAAAGAATGGTTGCGCAGGAAAGTATGCTGTATGTGGGGAGGTGTGTACTGTACATGAAGCTGAGATGTTCTGTCGGTTATCAGGAACTTTGATGTGGATATGCCGCGTGGACATGAACATTCCGAGTTCCAGAGAGAGCTGGTCATAGGATGTCATTTGAATAATGTTTCCATACGGAGCATTGCAAAAATCGACTGTAAGTGTTGACATAAAGAGATGGAAGCAAAACGGTGCAGCTACAGCAAAAAAAAAAAAAAAAAAAGTTAACGAAAGCCGTACAAACTGACGGAACGTGACAAAAGAGCCATAATAAGAAATGTTAAGAAATCCCATTCTTCCTCGGCCGTTTCCATCGCAGCTGAAGTAAGAAATGTTTATAATGGCACGGTTAGTACCATAACTATCCGCAAAGAGTTACACAGTGTGGGTTGTTATAGGGTTATTATAGTATCAGATAAGCCAAACATCGCTATCGTGAATGCGAAGGGCCGTTCAGAGTGATGTGTCTCCAGTCGTCCCGGGACTGTGTGCGACTGGAAAGTTGTTCTTTGGAGCAATGAGTCACGCTTTTTACTCTTCCAGTCTGATGGACGTGTTTGGATTTGGGTGGACTGTGTTCTTCCAACAGTTAAGTTCGGCGGAGGCTCCATCATAGTATGGAGTTGGCTTTCCTGGATGGGACTCTGGATAATGCTGCCCTACCAACAATGTGGCAATATTATAGAAATTACCGGTCTCTTCCAACACGATCGAGCTCCCTGCCACCATGCACGACGTGTGCATGACTGGCTTCTTGAAAATGAGGTGGATCTGTTAGACTAGCCTGCTCTGTGTCCTGATCTTAATCCCATAGAACACCTCTGGGATTCACTGGAGCGACGGGTACGAAATCGACAACAACGACCGTCTTCGCTCTGTACTATGGCAGCAGCTTTGCAGGGTGAATGGCGAGCCATTTCTGTCGAGACCTACAGGAAACTAGTTGATAATATGCCTCGACGTGTTGTTGCTGTCATACAAGCAAAAGATGGACCGACGAACTTCTAATTTAGATAATAAAGCCATTGTCCCAAGACATTGTAGTGTCCGAATACTTTTGATAATACAGTGTATGTAGGTAGTAATAGTAAATTAAAAAAAAATACGTAATTTATGTATGTACGTACAGTTCGTCCAGCTAAAGAAGAACCGTGGATCTCATTGGCGCCAATGACCCCTGTGGATCTTCTTTAGTTGAACAAACTGTACATACGCAACCGCCGCTTGTGTCATGGCGAAAATTTTAACCTCTGTTGAATTTCAGAAAGACCTGATCAATCTTTCTGTTGGTTTATCAGGGATTAATTAATGCAAAATTTTCTCCCATGACATACGTTAGAAGAAAATTTCTGGTTGAAAGGCAAAGGAATTCGTGCGCAAAATTCGCTTGTCTTGATCACAACCAGGTAAACAAAATTTCATGTTAAAAAAAAAAGAAAAAAAAAGAATAATATTTGATTTAACTGATTTTGGGGTTTTGGAAATAATTATTTTGTCTGTTCTTTTATCGCGATAGGAAAAGGCGAGTAGGTGTGCAGCTCAGAGAATCAAAATTAATTTTCTTTCACATCACGGAATGGGGGAAAAAAAAACGTTTCTGAGAAAGAAAAAAAAAGTTGTGAGAAAAGAAAATCTTCTTTCAGATCGGCCATTTTAAGGATTCGGTAGAAGTCGCTCAGAAAATGTTGCAGTAAGGCTTTCTTGGGTTGGCGCTGTTCAATTTTTGGGACAAGGTCACAGCCACACATAGGAAGTTACTTGGTCCCTACGTGTGAAGGTCAGGGGTCACTCTCCAGGAGTGGGAGAGAAATTCCGTTGTGGGAGGAACTGCTGTTGCCATGCAGAGGTCAGCCAATGAGGGGTCAGCATTTTCCAACACCCCGGAGAGTTCTTTTTACACTTTGAGACGCTTGTCTCAGGCACTTTTTCTCTTGTCCTTGCTCTTGCTGGCCGGCAGAAAAAGGGGACGGCCGAGTTTTCTCCTCGTCTTTTGGTGAGGAGAGGACCCACAGAAAAAAAAAAGGCTTTTCTTGACTGCCTTTGCTGACCACCACGATGTGACACTCTGGCTCTGGGCTGCATTTTGAAGGGTTGACGATGTAGAACGCCGTTAAAGAGGCATCCCGCCGGCCGGGAATTTTAGCCCTGGCAAGAAAAGGCTCTCCATTCTGTTGCTACTCCCAAAAGGAGGCCTACTTCAAAGGCCGGAGGAAAGAAGCCAAAAACAGTTCTATCTCATCCCAAAGTTTCAGAAAATGGTTTGGGAGGCTCTTTTCTGCAGGCCATCAAGAGGCACATTGCTGCTAATCACCAGGTGGATATTGAAGGCTCTCTCCCTTTCATCAAAAAGGTACCTTGAGTCTGCAGCTGCCAGCGATGCCCTTGTTCAAGAAAAAAAAAAGGAAGACATGGAAGACGAACTACCGAGACTGTGGGTGTGCCAGGACTGTGAACTGTTGTGAGAAAAAGAAAAAAAAAACAAAACAGGACGCCTGCTCAAAGGTAATGCTTTAGACCATATCTTTTAGTATTGATACATAAAAAGCCCACGGAAGTACCTAAGCTTCGAGCTGAGCATAAAAATAAAAAGGAAGTTTTTTTTTGCCTCTGATTGTGGCTGTGTTGTCGTTTAGTTTTCAAAAATGAAATTTATTAGTTCCTCAGGTATGAGTTCAGCAAAAAGGGAAAAAAAGAAAGGGGAGTTGAAAATGCTTTCATTTATGTTTTTTTTTTTTTTGTGTTGTCATGTCTGGTATTTTAGCAACTCCCCAGGCCAGAAAATTTTAATGTATCCGAAATGTTTGGTTTAATGTTTGAGCACAGTGAATTTTGGTGCATCGATTATAGTTTAGTTGGGCATGTGATAATTGGAAAGCAGTGTTATTGTGATGCCGTGTGTGATAAAATAACTGTAAACATTTCTCTCTAGCCTTTTGCAGCGTTAAGTTATTTTTTTTATGAGTGAAGATAAATTATGGGATGATTTATATTGGGATTTTGGGAGCATATGTATAGTGTGATGAAATTGGAAACCTAAAGTGCTGTTTACATTCTTGGAGTGTTGAGTGTCGAAACTGAGATGGTAGGTGTGTTATTTGAGGACCAGTATTTTACATGCTCAAGATGAGTGTTAATCTCCCATTGGAAAGGGGATCTTAGGGCAAGCCTGGGAACTTGTCCTAAGGCAGAGGGCTCTGAGTAGGGAATTTTCACCAGGATGCGATATGTGCAAAATAGAAGTTAAGGTATTTGGGTTCTCAAGTTTAGTATTTCACAAAAAGAATGAACATCATGGGTTGAGAAGACACACTTTTGCTCACCAGTTCCGGTATTAATTGTTCTTTTCTTTGGCCTAAATTTTCTTGTTTTTACAAAAAGGTTAAGAGTCTAAATGAATTTTAATTTCTCAATAAGGTGAAAATATTTAGTAGGTTATGTAAATGGTCAGTGTTATTGTCTGCAGTGGACCTGCTCATTGCCATGGCACAGAAGAATTTCCTTGCTTGGTGATTTTTCCTGGGATTTGGATGTAGTGTGAGATAAGTGATTTTTTCCTGGGATATATGTGAATAGATAAGTGATTGTTTCCTGGGATATATGTGGATATTGTGATTTTGGATTTCCTGGGATATATGTGGATATGGTGATTTTGGATTTCTTGGGATATATAGAGATAAGTGATTTTTCCTGGGATATATGTGGATATGGTGATTTTGGATTTCTTGGGATATAGAGAGATAAGTGATTTTCCTGGGATATAGTTGTGTTAGTTCTGGGCCGGATGTGCCTGGAGTATTTTGGGTTGAAGTACGACAGGCTCTTGCAGGCGTGGTTGATCAAGGTGGGATCATGCATTGGTTCGAAAAGGGGGAGCCTTAAGGACGTGGTTTTTTGGGGGAAACTTGTCTTCAACCCCCCCCCCCCAGGAGTTTCGCTGCCCACGGAGATATGTACTGCCAGCGAGGGTCGGTCGGGCGTTGCTTCAATGAATGTTGCGAGATCATGTTAGAGGAAATTCTGTACCTGATGATGATGTGTCGCACTTGAGGATTTTTCCCTTTCCCTTTGCCTAGGCTGAAATTGGATTCACGACCCAATTTCACGCCTTCAGCCTAACTAGTATTTTCTTCCTGTGTTGGTTCTCAAAACCCAGGGTAGTGTCTGAACTGAGAGTATTTGCCTCACCGCTACCTCAGTAATTCACTGCAGGTGTTATATTTAAGTTTTGTTTGGTGTGATTTAAAGTATCTAAATTAATTTGTTTATGATATGCTGTAGTGCTAGGGATGTAAATTCTAAATTCTGGTTGTTAGTGTTAGTGAAGATGATATTTAGTTCGGAAATTTAGTTAATTGGCATTTTGAGCTTTTGTTTACAGTATAGAGTTATTAAGTATCTTGAGCTATTATTTGAAGTGCAGAGTGAGGTGATTTTTATGAGCAAGCTAGTGCAAGAAGATTGTGTGAATTTCTGAATGACGCCCCGGTGGCGCAGTGGTCTAAGGCGTTGGCCTCTGATCATTCGTCCGTAAGGGGTCCGGGTTCGAATCCCGGTCAGATATGGGTGTTGTGTTTGTCTTACGGCACTGGCTCTCTCCCTTCCCTGGAACCAGTGACCCTAAATTAGGGACGGGCGACTGTTTATAGCCCATTGAGTCGCTCACGGTGGTCGTTAAACCTCCAATAAAAAAAAAAAAAAGAATTTCTGGATTATGTTGATGATGTTATGAATAGTGATAATTTTTAAGTTAGTTAGTGAGGTTCCTTTATAAGTGAACTAGGTTCATTCAGGGTAGTTCTATAGGTTATGTAATGTTAATTAATGCTTGTGCTCAGTGTAAATTCTGTTTTGAGGATATTTTGCTTGGTTTGTTTACTTGCAGATAGTAGATTTCGTTAATGTATAATTTGTGGCTCTTATTATAACTGTAAATTTAATTGAAGTCTTTGAAGCTGGTTTGGGGAGATTGCAGAGTTTGCTAAGGTTGTTCAAGTGCTGTAAATTTAAATCAATAAGTGTAAAATTGTAAATTTGTCATTGAGCTAATTAGGTGAGGGAGAAGAGAGTACGTTTCAAAAAGAACAGAACTTGTCTACCTTGTGGAATTAAAAAGAATCCAGTATTTTTTTTTGTGTGTAAGCTATGTGAATCGTAGTATAATTTTGGATGCATAAAGTCAATGCCTGGTGTTCAAACCAACTGTGTTGAAATATGTCAAGTTGTGCTGTTCATAAGGCCAGTGGCTAAATAGAAAAAAAGATTGAGATTCTGTTTTTATACTGCTGTGTGTAAGCAAAAAAAAAAAAAAAAAAAAAAAAGAAATACCACAGCTGATTGTCCACTAAATTACCTTGTTAAATTTTTAAAGAAAAAAAAAATATAGGCAGTAGCCTTTCAAAAAAAGTTCAAAATTAGTGCAGTGTGAAAATTTTTGTGTGCTGTTGTCTTCCATGACTTGGTCCCATGTACCCCACCTTAGCTTGACTAAGGCTATCGATCCGAATCCTGGTATTATAAGGTATTTCATTACTGCAATTTATGTCCTGTCCTTTTAAATTGACTTTCACAGCCTCCACAAGTTGTTATTGAACGAGTACATTTTATCCTAGGACTTATAGTGACACCTTTTCATACACATGCAACAATATTCACTTATTTTTGCACTTTCAGGTGACTCAACTCTGCGTGAACACAAACAACGCAAGCTTTTCAATAACTTCTTGTGGAAAGTAAATTTTTAGATGCATTTTTGTTTAGGATGTTCATGGCCTTCATATACTTCATAAATATTTTTGTTTCGAAATGCATCTACCCATCTCCCAAAGTTAAATTTTAGTCTAAATTCAAAATTTTCCTTCAAGTTTACTTTTGGCTATCAATGATAATAACTTTACTTTAACGTGGCTAAGATAACGCCACAACACTTGGAAAAGCGTTGACTGCTGCTTACCGGCATCTAACTATGCAGAGCTGGTTCTGCTTCAGTTCCACTCAAATGCGATAGCACACTTTCACCCATATCAGAAGAGGCGAAATACATTTTCAATTTTTCTAAACCTGCGACTGCTTTACTGAACAAAGCATGTTCATTTCCCTTAATATCACCTTTCTAGTCTTCATCTGCTTCCTCATCATCACATACACTATATTGACAAAAGTCACCGGACAACCCTTCAAAAGCAAATGAACGGATCCGCTGCGTTGTTAAGATGCGCGGTACAGCTGCAAACGGTATAAAAACAAGCCTACAGATGACCGTCGTCATATCGCACTGTGAGGTTGAGTGGGAATGTCGCGGCGGGAGAGAACAGACTCAGAAAGAGAAAGATTGTTGGGTGTTATATCAGTGGGTTGTCCATAACAGAACCCGAGAGGCGTTTAAACATACCCAAGTCAACTGTTTTTGGATGTACTGAATAAGTGGAAGACACATGGCGTGCCTGAAGTAGCAAAACGAACAGGCAGACCGAAGAAAATCAGTGATAGAGGACGTCGAAGCCTCAGGAGAATCGTTGCAGCTAATCGACGGAGTACTGCATAAAGGCTCAGTGTACAGGTGAGTAAAAATGCTGGAACCTCGGTATGTATACGTACCATTCACAGAGAACTTCATTCCATGCGGGTTACCATTGACGTGCGCGGCTGCACATAAGCCTCTCATCTCCACTCGGAATGCTACTCGTCGTTTAGCATGGAGTAAAGAACACTTGTCGTGGACCGCAGATCAATGGAAATGGGTCCTATGGACTGATGAATCCAGATACACGATCCATCAAGCTGATGGGCGTGTGTGGGTATGGCGGCAGACGAGATTGCTATTTACCTCAGTATACTGTTCCTACGGTCAGGTTTGGAGCTGGCAGTGTACTCGTGTGGGGGTGTTTGTCGTGGTATGGTTCCGGCTCATTGGTTATCGTGGACAAACCTGTGTACTAACACGCCTACCTTGATATTCAGGACAATTTTTCCCTACCAACTTTGTGGCAATACTATGGAACCGAGCCTTGTTGGTACCAGCAGGATAATGCACCGAGCCATAGAGCAAGGACTGTAACGGTGTGGTTTGACGATAATTCGTATCGTGTGTGGACTGGCCAGCACAGAGCCCTGATCTTAACCCCATAGAGCACGTATGGGATGAATTAGATCGCCGCATAAAAAGTTTGGAACCAAGACCTTCTACTAATCAACAGTTAGCGGCAGCGTTATGTACTGAATGGATGCGTATATCTATCGCTGTGTTCCAAAACCTTGTCGAAAACCTGTCTCGAAGGGTCAGTGCATGTATAGATTAGTGCAGCGTACTAATCTATGTCAATAATATCTCTTCTAAGTGTCCGGTGACTTTCGTCAATATAGTGTATTTCGTGTATGCTTTCTTTCAGTGAAGCAGTCGCAGGTTTTGAAAAATTTAAAATGTGAAATGAATTTCCAAGATGATGAATTATTTACCACTCGTTTGAATTTTGCTCTCACAGTCTTTATAATCTTGAAATGTTAACGTTTCGGGTGGATTTGCAAACCCTATTCTTCCAGTCATTTCCTAGCACCAGTTCTATTTCAGTTTCAGTATCCTGTGACTTCATTTGCATGAAATCAGCTTTGCGGAAACAGTTTACAACAACTTGTGGCGAAATGATTTTCCAGGATGATGTGATTTCCCAAATTTCAAAGTAAAAAACGCTGAATTCGTCGTGTACAATATTTTGAGGAAGAGAAATATTTAGGAACGTTAAATGCGAGAAAATGTTAACATCAAAACGTAAGGTGCGGGGTTCTTTTAACATTATACGTACTGGAAAAGAATTGTGGACTTCAAAATGTAGCGTTGAATGAGGGAATCGTTAGATCGCAGTTCGAACTGCATATGGAAACAGCCTTTTCACATGTAGAAAATATGTGAAAAGGGTATCGGGTATAGCGATCACCATGAGTAACACTAAGGGTTAGTGGTAGTCACTCATCCTTAATTTGGAACCAGGGAAGCGAAAGGGCCAGCAGCATCAGACAATCGCATCGCACCAACTATGCCTTAATTAGGGCTTGAACCAGGGCCCATCTCAAAGTATGGTCTGAGGCGAGAGCCTCTGACCGCTCGACCACCTGGAGCGCGATAAGCGTGATGTTTTTGTGTTTAATTTTTCACTTTGTTAGGTGCTATGCATGTTTGGAGTCCCTTGGATTATCTTAACACTGATTCATAACTTTGCTCTTTTTTCGTTGTCTAATCTAAGTTTAAAAAAAAAAAAAAGATCCAAAACAGGCCTTCCTTAAAATTTGAAGGATCCAAAACAGGCTTTCCTTAAAATTTGAAGGATCCAAAACGGGCTTTCCTTAAAATTTGAAGGATCCAAAACAGGCTTTCCTTAAAATTTGAAGGATCCAAAACGGGCTTTCCTTAAAGTTTGAAGGATCCAAAACAGGCTTTCCTTAAAATTGAAGGACAATGCATCGAACAAGTTAAATCCCTTCGCTATTTGGGTCAAATTATTACTGAAGATGCGACATGTGAAAAGGAAATTAGAATAAGACTGGGGATGACAAAAACAGCTTTTAGAGAGAATCAAAGACTACTGACAGCCAATAATATAGAGCTAAAACTGAGGAAGAGAATTTTAAAAGCATATGTTTGGCCAGGAGTTTTCTACGGTTCTGAGACATGGGCATTCCAAGAGGGAAGTGAAAAGGCTGGAGGCATTTGAGATGTGGAGCTACAGAAGAATGGAGAAAATAAGCTGGCTCGATAGAAAGACTAATGAGGGGGTACTGGAGAGAGTTGGAGAACCCAGGAATCTGATCAACATGTTACAAAAAAAGAAGAATGCTATTTATGGAACACACATTGCGCCATGTAGGCCCGATTCTAAAAGATTTGGAAGGCAAAATTCAAGGCAAGAGAGGAAGAGGACGGCCAAGGAATGGTTTTGTGGCACAATTACTCCAAGACACCAACACTAGGACATACACTGGCGTGCAAAAATTAAGGACGAGACGGTTTTTCGAATGTAACGTCGTGCAGAAGTGCTCCACATCGACTCAAATCATACCATAAGATCCCCAAGATGTAAGAATATGGGACAAGTGAGCAAAACCGTCCAAACAAGGAATCCAAAGGATACAAAGGCACTTTATTGAAAAGGTAGCTTCGAGTACAACTGGAGAGAAGACAGAAATGTCCATGTGACAGGCGGCTGCCAAGAAAAATCCAGTCTTTAGTAGGTAGGGTATATGATCACCGCTGACTGCGTTGCAGGATTTACAACGTCTGTCCATGCTGAGGACGAGGTTGTCAAGGAGCTGTTGAGGCATCGCTGCCCATTCCTCTTGTAGCGCCAATCGCAGCTGAGGAATCGTTGCTGGCTGCTGGTGACGTGCTGCCAAGCGTTTCCCGAGAAGGTCGCACACGTGTTCGATTGGATTTAGGTGCGGGGACCTTGCAGGCCAATCCATGCGTTGAATATCTCCACTCTCAAACAGCTCTGCGACAGCCACTGTACGATAAGGTGTAGCGTTGTCGTCCATGAAGAGGAACTCAGGACCCACAGCACCTCTAAACAGACGCACGTGAGTCAGGAGAACCTCGGTACAATAGCGGACACCAGTGACTGAACCTCCTTAGAAGATGTGGAGGTCAGTACGGCTATACCAAGCATGATACCGCCCTAAACGAGAACTCCGCCACCTCCAAACCGGTCCATTTCGATGATGTTGGAGGTGTGATTGCGTGTTCCCTGCTCTCTCCAGATGTGTATACGTCCAGAATCGCTCGTCATACTAAATCAGCTCTCATCCATAAAGAGTACTCGACCCCTTTGCTGATGTGTCCAGTTCTTGTGTTCCTGTCACCACAGAAACCGCCGTCTCCGATGAGCAGGCGTTAATGGCACACACCGTACTGGTCGTCGTGCAAATAGACCACCTTTGTGCAGCCTTCTGGCCACCGTAAAACGGGATAACGGACGTCTAGTTGTCTGTTGCATGTGCTTTGCGATTTCTCCCGCTGTCTGCCGGTCTGTCTCTTCTCGCCTGTAGGACAATATACCGGTCGTCCGCCGCCGTGGTTGCTCGTGGACGACCACTGCTAAACTTTTGGACAGCTGTTCCTGTCGTTTGAAATGCCCTTTCCAGCTTGTGAAACGATGCTGTGAGCGATCCCGAACTCTTCGGCCACACTAGTCACACTTGGACATTCTTTCAACTTCCCAGTGACGCGACCTCGGGTAAAGTCATCCAGATTTCGTCTACTGGATTGCCTGTTGGCCATATCACACGGTGGCAGCAACTCGACGTCGTTCAAACTGATGTACAGCGTGCAATAGTTTTCACCGAATTGCTGAGCGTACACCGCCCGCGTGCTTTATACCCTTCCGACACCCCCACACACACACGTCATGCTGCATATATGCGCATGCCCTACCTTACCGGACCCTAGTCTATCTCCTGAGTGGGTTTTCGGTCCGCTCCGCCTGCTCGTCCCGCTGTTATGCTAATTTCTCCTCTTCGTCCTTAATTTTTGCACACCAGTGTACTATGACTTGAAGAGAACGGCGGAGAATTGAGAGGAATGGAGAGACAGAGTACATCTACTGAACAACCTGTCCTTGGACTGAGTAACCAAGAAGAAGAAGAATCTAAGTTAATGCTTTTAAAGCGTATTTCAAATAAAATTTTCTTTGAATACTTTTTCATAATACATTCAGTATAAACATAGAACAAACTTTTCTCGGGGTACTAGACGAATGATCAAAAGCCATGGTTTAGACGACTGCGCCAACGGGGTGACCCAAATTATCAAGTTCGTTGTTTTTCTATTAATGGTGTTGTCTTATGAATTAAGTTTGAGCTTTTTGAATCCATAAGAAAGGTGATATATATATATTAGTTTAGGTTTGGAGGTATTCCCCGTACATTTTAACATTTTGAAAACAAAAAGCAATTTTTATACAATCCATAAATATTTATGTGATCAGTTGTCCTACACTTGATCGGAAACGTCCGCCGAAGTTACGTATTATCTACAAATCATCCATAGTGGGCAAGTGTCCGGGGGCAAATGTCCGGGTGGGCAAGTGTCCGGTGGGCAAATGCCCGAGTGGGCAAATATTCGGGTGGGCAAATGTCCGAGTGGGTAAGTGTCCGGGTGGGCAAGTGTCCGCTGGGCAAATGTCCGGATGGGCAATTGTCCGGTGGGCAAGTGTCCGGTGGGCAAATGTCCAGCGGGCTTTTGTCCGGACCCCATGTGGATCTGTGTTGGAGTTTCTCCCCTCAGAGTTTCTATTTTCACGTACGAACGCCGGTTTAACGCTGTTACTCAACCTGAGGAGCTGCCCGATCCATTTCCAAACCTTCCCACGTCCACACAGCAAATGATAGCGCGTCGTTCCGACACCACTGCGCTGCTGAGAGTCTGACCTTGACATGACGCAATCATTTTCCAGACTGCATATTCCGCTTTTGTTTTAGCCTAACGTGTGCAGAACTTTTGTTATGAAACTCGTATCTTCCCCATGGCGCCAGTCACCTTTACTGCGTCACTGCCAGGATTACTCAGTAACTGAGTCTTCCTTTATTTCGTTTGATGTAAAAACAAAAACAGAAATTACTCAATTTTAGAAAGATGAGCAACTTATTCAGATAGCCTCCCACTGGTTGGATGGTTTCGAGTACAGGCTTCTGACTGCTGGGTTCGAAATAAGAGCAGGAGGGGCTATGATTTTAAGTTTATTTAAATAGCATCGGTTACCTCTTTTTGAGCCCTAAACTGTTTCACCGTTAGCTTAAAATGCCGTTAAAAGTGTAGTTTAACGAAGAAATGCCACGTTTTTACAGCATTATGAACTGGTACCACGCATTTTGGCGCAAAATGTTCTTTGTTATGAGTAAGGATTTGATAAAATTCCCCCGCACGACATTGATAAAATAGGTATTCAGAACTTTGTCTCCTATTAATTAGATCCTTTTCATCAAGCCTTCCACGCGTCCCGTTCGTCACAAAAACACTGACCGGGAGAAGTAAACCTTTCGGCTTATAATTAGATCTCCGCTCAAACACAGAAAGAGAGCAGCATTTAAGCTCGCACGATAATTCCCCAATGTGAATTGCAAATAAGAATCCGTTGACCGAACGTAATAAAGTTTCTGGGCTGCTGATTAGCACGCCTAAGAGAGACTGACAGCAGGGGTATGAAAGGGGAGGAAAAAAAAGCGAAAGAAAGAAAAAGCAAAACAGAAAGGAAACGTCGGGCGTTATCGTTGTTACGCAGGAGTGCAGCGAAATGGCCGGGCGGGGAGCGTCAGACAACGGGGAGGTCACGTATATCTGGCTTGCCGCCGCGTCGCCGTTGGTCTTATCAGTTCGGGCCTCAAGGGCGAACTTCTGCGGCCGTAAACACCGCCTGTCGAAAAAACTGACGCTGCAAAGCCGACGACGAACGGCTTCAGCTGTAGACCTCGCGGCTCGCTGAAGATGCGTCGCCGCGTTCTTCTCTTAACTCACTTGCCTGCCAGGAAGAACCTAGTCCGCCCCCTGCGTGAAAACGACAGGCAGCGCGCCGCCCGCCGAGTCAAGTTTCTTCATTTTGCGCTAGGCTTTTGTTTATTTTTTTCCCATTTTCATGCGGGAATGTCACGTTGACTTAGAAAATGCAAACGCAGCTGCAATAACAACAAACTTGATTTACCTTTTTTCTTTCTTTTTTTTTTTTTCTCTGTCGTGTTTCGCCCTGATGTTTGTAATACACTCTGACTGAACACTTTAATTGCAATTTAAGGGTTCATAAAATACTCATTCGAATGTCCCCCAAAAAATTTGTGTGTCATTGTCATATTTCTCGGTGGTGTGGTCTATTTTATAGAACTGTGATCATTTCTCTTTCCCTTAGTTTGTGTGTGTGTGTGTGTGTAATTGGATTTTCGGGTATTTACTCCGGTACGTTTTTGCTGCCACCGGCAGTGACGAACAGGCCGGAAAAGCCCCCCCCCCCCCGCGCAAAATATATCTTGGAGGCCCTTTTGCGTCAATGTGTTAGCTTTTAATTACTGAAATTTTTAAATTCCATATTATTAACTACGTTTTATCAGCTTTTCAGTAAATCAAATTCTTTTGAACCCACGGCAGTAATGCGGTCTTAACACTTTTGGGGGCCGTGGGCCGTCATATTTTTCGGGCCCCCTGATGTTATATAGGCAGAACATATATAACATATGGTATTATTACAATATGTGGTTATTTTTTTTATTCACATATGGTATTATTACATTATATACAACATCCATCATCATCATTTTCAATCCAGTGCTGGACGAAGGTCTCCCCAAGTTTCCTCCACAACGGTCTGTCTTGTGCCAGTCTCCTCCATGTCACTCCCGCATACTTTCGAATTTCATCCACCCATCTCCCATGTGGTCTTCTTTTGCGTCTTTTCCTGTCCCTTGGAATCCAATCTAAAATTTCGGCTGTCCATCGATGGTCTGTCCTTCTGGCAGTATGTCCAACCCATTGCCATTTCAGGGATTTAACTCTGATCATAATGTCTTCCACTCTTGTCATTTTTCGGATCCACGAGTTCCTCTTCTTATCTCTCCTGGTTACACCAAGCATGCACCTCTCCATGCTGCTTTGATTAGCCTGCAGCCTTTGTATGTCTCTTTTAGTTAAAGGTCCACGTCTCTGCACCATACGCAAGCACTGAAAGGATGCATTGATCAAACACTTTTCTTTCAAGATATAATGGCATATTGCTCTTGAAAATTATGCTGTTTCTTCCAAAAGCTCGCCAGGCAAGTTTTGTACGACGATTAATTTCTTCATCAATGTGGCCCTCACTTGATATCTGCTGTCCAAGATAAACGTACGTGTCTGTTATCTCCAGCTTTTCTCCATCAATCGATAAATCTTCATTTCTCGTAAAAGCATTGAACATCACTTTTGTCTTCTGAAAGTTCATTTTTAATCCCACTTCTTTACTCTTGTCAGCAAGTTCCTGGATCATACTCTGCAGCTCTGATATGGATATGTATACAACGTACGAGAATTATTATATACACCACCATCACCATGTTATCCCTATGAGAAGAAACATTCAATATCCAATAACTTTTTAAATACCACTTGAATGAAAAACGGTACATGACAAAAATTGTAGAACTCCATGAAATGTACGAAATGCCTTCACATTTTGTTACGTAGCAAATAACAAGAAAACGGGGGCTGAAAAATATTATGTTTTTCCCCATTCTATTAATAAAAATTATTCAACGAAAATTAAATCAAAACAGAAGAACAAAAGAAACCAACCAGCGCCGTTTCTAGACAATTTGACGCACCGGGCAGAAATGCCGATAAGGGGCCCCCGTTATTGTTATTTGTTTAAACAGCGACGATTAAAAGAATTTTTGTATAAGTAGCCCAGGTGGGCAAAACCCCAGTGATAAACATACGTGCACTTTTTCGTGTGGACGGACGAGGGTCAGTTGCACCCCTCACTGAACCTGTCAATCAAATTCAAGGGTGAATTGCACCGGACTCCCCTATTGTCGCATGGGGTAGATGCACCGGACCCCCCCCAAGAAGAAGTTTCAGACTGTTTTTGTAGACGATTTGATGTAGGATATATCACAGGATGGAAGGATACAAAAATACGCTGATTATATGACAGATACATATGTAGCTGAAGAAGCCAAATTCCCACCCATAATGTGGGCTTTGGATAGAATAGAAGGAGAGAGAACAACTAATGCCTCTGAATCATTGCATGCACAATTCAATTCTAATTTCAGTGCACCTAGTCCAAATATTTATGCTTTTGTCGAAGTAATTAAGCAAATCCAGGTTGGTGTTTATGCACTGAAAAATAGCGGAAATGTCACAGAGCAACCAAACCAAGATCTGAAGAAGAGGATGGTAAATATGGAAAGAAAAAAGCAGAAGTACAAGAATAAAGAACTTGCAAGATTTGAATTTTTAAAAGCTATTTCTTATTATGGTTCTAAGAGGGATAAGAAGGAATAAGACAAAGAGGTAAAAGACAGATCATGAAACAAGACAAGAGAACATAATCTTGCTTTAAGACAAAGACAAGGGAAACTCATTCCGCAATATTTTTAAACACGCCAGAAGCTATTATAGCCTCTGCTACTCCTAAGCCTGGAAAAAGCGTGAAGGGAAAATTATGCGGAAGAAAAAAAAAATCCTTATTAACCTTGCTTCATTATTATGGTTCACCGGCCGCGTTGCCCAGCCCTTAAGACGGCCATGCCCACAGGTATTTATCGTAAAACCAAAATTATTGCGCTTTATTGTGTGTAAAACGAATGTGCACGTTGTAATTGAAATGATCGCCCTAGTTTTATACAAATACAAAGTGCTACAAAACACTTACGTCAAAGGTAGTAGGTAATATATGCAAATTTTATTCTTTTACAGAACTAAGGCTATCCTCTTTGAAATCCATTACGAGCACACACATAAAACACGTAACTGCCGTTGGTTGGATTTTATTCGCACAAGGTCCTCAGTGGGCCAAAGAGCCCCATGCCAAACGGTTTACATCAGAAACAAAAGCAGCATCAAATCTATAACAAAAAGTTAAGGTACGAAACAGAAATATGACGAGAAACGATGCAAATTGCCGACAATCAGACAACGGATTACGCAAAACGAAAAACACCACACGCAGCTGAAACATCTGACAGTGCTTTAAGGGCCTTTTCCGATATATACGAAAATACAGAATATAAGTAAGTAATTCAAACATATATTTATATGTATAAAATATACCCGCGTAGAGCATCTTTTTGTTCATTACATTCTAAAGGATGCATAGGTATGTGCGAACAATTGTAATACATAACTCCTTATCCTCATTGGTATAACAGTTTCATTTATTGAACTTATGTTTCTTTCACATTTGCTGTGGCTGTGAAAAGGAGCCTTAAGTCGTCTCGAGTAAGTATTTTTCCGTCATACAGTTTTTATGAACTGAAACCGCGAAACTGATTTCTAAATATGAAAATAAAAAACAACTTTTCTTTTTAATACTTCTTTCAAAGCTGCCGTCAAAATTCGCCGTTATTTCCTTAACCAGTTCCATATGAAATTTCCGCCAAAAGTTTTGTAAAATATTTTTGCTGCGGGTAGAGGCACTCTTAGCCGTGACCCCCCCCTCGGGGGTTGCGGGGGCTATCAGTAGGTCCCTGCCCACCAGACAAAGTTTTTTGGTGAGTACTGGTCGAACTTACTTCGCTTTGCTACTCATCAGAGGCATGGGGAAGGATACATTGATTGCGATGAATCAGAGCCGAGCCTTCATTACACTATACATGCACTATATTCACAAAAGTCACGGACACCTAGAAGAGAAACACAACATAGCATTTATTAGCATGCATTGTTAGTACGGTGTCGGTCCACCTTTGGCCTGGACGTGTGTACTCCAGCTCTCTTATTTTTGTGCCCTTGAGTACATTCCTGGTTTTCTTGTCATCTGCTTTGTAGTGTATGATTTCCGTGAAGTTTTCATCTTCCTTTTAAGACATCTCCCAAGTCGGTGAGTGTTTGCTTCTACTAATAATCTCTACTTTACTTTTAGACTAAGTTGGTCGTTGAAAGAACTTGCCTCGCCATTGCAAATGGCGTCTTCGCCTGGATTAACTGAGACCCTTCCCTCCAAGGCTCCTCCCAATGCCTTGCCTTCTTCTCATGCTACTTCGGGTTTTCCCACTGACGCCAATCATCCTTCTTCTTCTCCTGGTGATGCCTCTGCCTCTCTGCCTTCCCGGTGTGCCAACGGCTTTGTGCTGTACGTCATTGGAAGCTGTCTTAGATACTACATCTGACGTTGCTCCTCATCCTTCCCTCATGCCTTCGCCTACTGACGCGGCTCAGCGTTCTTCAACAGCCTCTGCGAATACCTACGCGTCCATTGCCTCGTCAACAGCTCTGCCATCCTCCACTTCTACGGTAAGTGCATTTGATTATCATGTTACCTTTCGAAGTAATGAAGTTCTTATTGAAGTTCCCGAAGATTCTCCCACTGGACGGCAAATGAACTCCACCCTAGGGCTTGGAGTCTTCTTTGAAGCATTGCCGGATACTCCACTGAATTCCTACTGTTCTGCCCTTCTGAGATTTCGGCCCTCCGGGGCCATTGCTCATTTGACTAGAAAGACTCGGATTGTTGTCGTGTATTTTGCACATCTTGATTTTGTTACACAGGTGTCAGTCCAAGGTATTCACTTGGATTCTCGTCATCTGCTTCCTCTGCCTATTGCCCTTCGCCCTGTTCTCGCTACATTTCATCCTGTGCCTCCTGAGGTCACCGATGCGATGCTTCATGCTGCCCTAGGCCGATTTGGAAAGGTGGTTGGCCCCATCACGACGCTCTCATCTGCACCTAAAGATCCTCCCAATCGATTGATTGGAAGTTTTCGCCGCCAGGCCCGAGTTGTTTTCTCCTCAGTTGCTTTTCGGCGTGCTTTCCCGTCTGTTCTCATTGTGCGATGTGGACATCACCATCGTCGTATTGAGATCTCGATTGAGCCATTCTCCCCTGCTGCCCCTCCGCCTTTCGTTGGTGTTCCGGCAGCGTTCTCTACTTCAGCTTCTATGCCATCTTTTTCTGATACCAATTCTTCTTACAAGTCAACTACAGTCCCTGGTCAACGCTCGTCTTCCGTTTGAGCTCTGTCATCGCCTTCTCAAACCGACTCTACTCAAAAGTCAGTTACAGCTTCTGATCAAAGCCCGTCTCCTCGAAAGTCAGTTACAGCTCCTGATCAACGCTCATCTACTGCTTCAGCTCCTTGGTCTGACACTCCCTAACAGTCAGTCACAGCCCATGGTCAACGCTCGTCTCCTGCTTCATCTACATATCCAGTGACCCCTTGCCCGAGATGTCCATGGATGTGTCATCAGCTTCTGCGACTCTTCAGCAACCGCCTGCTTTGACCTTTGTACCTGCTCGTCCAGGCGGTCCATTGGTCGGTTCTGATTTTTTCTTGCCCAACAGTGCTTCATCTTCTGCAGCTCCTGATCCCCGACGATCACCATCGCGATCATCTAGTCCTTCTGTCAAGAAAGTGTGTACTTCCTCTTCCCAGGACCATACGCTTCGCTCAAGACCAAGTCTTTCTCCGCCAGCTTTTACAGCCGACTCCGTTACATCTGCTGCGGTGTTCCATTCAGCTCCACTTTTCACGGCAGAACAGTTACCTCCTACAGTCTTATCAGCTCCCGCCTTCACCGTTTACTATGTCAGAAGTCCATCGCTTCTTTTTCACGCCACCGCGTGAACATACCACCAAGCAGTTTCTAGCTCGCCATAAGCGCGCCCGCTGGAAGCTCATCTATAAACAACTCTGCCCGTATTATGATACCCTGCATTCTCTACAAAAAGAATATCCTTCTCTCCGACCCTGGCTAGGGTACGCCAATCGTCGAGTGAACATGCTTGAACTAAAAGTGCTTCCAAAAGCCAAAACTGCTCTTTCCGATGAAACGATTTCCCTATAATCCGACTCCCAGCGCTCCTGCACTTCTTCCGCTGATGAACTTGCATGAATACCAACTCCTTGACATTTTCTCTCCTCGCAGAGTGTATTTTTACACTAGCCGTCTCAAAGGCTGCACTTCAACTTTTTGTATTTTTCTTTCGCATTTACACTCCAGCGTTCATAATTTTACCCTTGTGTTTTGTTATGCATTTTATTGTTCATATATTTTTATACTCCAGTGTTCCCAATTTTTTCTCACATTACTAGTGGTGATTGTGCATCATTGTACATATTCTCATCGTCTGTCATGCACTTTTCCGATACGCCTCGCTGTGTGCTGTAGTGTGTGCCCCGGTTTCCAGTGCTCATTGTAAATTTCATTGTCATTTGCTTTCCGACACACCTCACACTTCTGCTGCAGCGTGTGCTCCGGTACAAAGTGACCAGTGCCTATTGTATTATGTCTTGTTTTTCTCCCGGTTTCCTCGATGTATATTCCCTGAGCGAATTATGAAACCGCCTTTAGTTTTATCGCATGCACTGACCCTTCGACACATGCTTTCTACAAGGTTTCGGAACACAGCGATAGGTATGCGCTTCCATTCAGTACATAATGCTGCAGCTAATTGTTGCTTAGTAGTAGGCCTTGGTTCCAAACTGCTTATGCGGCGCTCTAATTCATCCCATAGGTGCTCTATGGGATTAAGATCAGGGCTCTGTGCTGGCCAGTCCATACACGATACGGAATTATCGTCAAACCACGCCGTAACAGTCCTTGCATTATGGCTCGGTGCATTATCCTGCTGGTACCAACAAGGCACGGTTCCATAGCATTGCCACAGAGTTGGTAGGGCATAATTGTCCAGAATATCCAGGTTGACGTGCTGGTTAACAGAGGTGTCCACGCTAACCAATGAGCCGCGACCATACCACGAAAAACGCCCCTACACAAGTACACTGCCAGCTCCAAACTTCACCGTAGGAACAGTACACTGTGGTAAATAGCTTTCCTCCTGCTGCCTCCATACCGACACATGGCCATCAGACTGATGGATTATGTATCTGGATTCATCAGTCCATAGAACCCGTTTCCATTGACCTACGGTCTACGATCAATATTCTTTATACCATGCTAAACGACGAGTAGCATTCGGAGTGGAGATGAAAAGCTTATGAGCAGCTGCACGACCACGTTAACCCATGAAATTAAGTTCTGTGCGAATGGTACGTGTACATACCGAGGTTCCAGCATTTTTATTCACCTGTACTGAGGTCTTGTGCAGTACTCTGTCGATTAGCTGTAGCGACTCTCCTGAGGCTTCGACGTCCTCTATCACTGATTTTCTTTGGTCTGCCGGTACGTTTTGCTGCTTCAAGCACGCCATGTGTCTTCCACTCATTCAGAAAATCCAAAACAGTTGACTTGGGTATGTTTAAACGCCTCTCGGCTTCTCTTATGGACAACCCACTAATATAACACCCAACAATCTTTCCTTTCTCAAAGTCAGTTCTCTCTCGCCGCGACATTTTCACTCAACCTCATAGTGCGATATGATCGCGGTCAGCTGCAGGATGTTTTTATACCATTTGCAGCGGTACCGCGCATCTTAACAACGCAGCGGATCCGTTCATTTGCTTTTGAAGGGGTGTCCGGTGACTTTCGTCAAAGCAGTGTACATATATACAGGGTGTTCCACGAAGATTGTCCGTGCCGCCCCGTTGGCGCAGTGGTCTGAGCGACGGCTTCTGATGATTCGTCCGAGATGGGTCTGGATTCAAATCCCGGTGAGGCATGGATTTTGTGTTTGTCTTACGGCACGGGCTCTCTCCCTTCCCATACCGTGGCCCTAAGTTAGGGACGGGCGGCTGCTAATAGCCCACTGAGTTACTCACAGTGGTCGTTAAACCTGCAATCAATAAAAAAAAAAAAAAAAAAAAAGAAGAGTGTTCGAACCAACCGTTACTTTCCTGTTCTTCCGGGCACTCTTCGTGAAACACCCTGTATATGTGTCGCAGTATTTTATCATGCTGTATCACGTCGTAGACTATGAAGAATAAGTCACGGAAGGGCAAGCACGATCTACAAAAATGTTTTTACAGTGCGACCAATTTGAGCAACGTACGAAACCCTGAAGCATGCTGCTGCCACCAACTATCATTCTGCAACTGCACTATTCAAGAACAGTTCTTGGTAACCATGGGCGTTAGCATCAATGACCTTTTGCCATTCTTCAGGCAACAAATGAATGCCCCTCTGATAGGACTCGGGTTTTGAGTTGAAGAACGCAGTGACAAAATTTTCCACCTCTGGAGCTGTGGTGAACCGCTGTTAGTCTAAGGCATGTTGCATAGAGCGAAACAAATGAAAGTCTGAGGGTGCAATGTCCGGGGAGTAAGCCGGGGGTGTTAAAACCTCCAAGTGTAACCGTTCAAATGTTGATTTCGTGGTGACACTGATATGTGGTCTGGCATTATCGTGTAACAGGATGACTAGGCAGCGTCCTTTAGCTGTCAATGGGCGTTTTTGCTCGATTGCGGAGTTCAGTTTCATCAACTGATAGCTATATCGTTGTGCAGTGAGTGTTTCGTCCGGTTTTAGCATTTTGAAGTACAGCACTCCATGCATATCCTACCACACACACACAACAGCACCTTTTCCTCGTGGATATCTTGTTTTGCAGTGGATGTTGAAGGCCGGCCTGGGTCGACCCAGGATCGCTTGCGTACGGGGTTGTCGCAACAGACCCATTTTTCATCCCCGGTGACAACCTTCCACATGAAATTATTCCTTTGAAACCTCTTCAGCCACGACATGCAGATGCCCTGTCCTTGACCAATATTACGCTCTGTTAAAGTATGCGGAACCTACTTACCAATCTTCTAAATCTTCCCCAAGGCTTGTAGAAGTCGTACCACCGTCGATTGAGCCACTTTCAAACGTTTCGTCAGTTGCGTGGTCGATTGTGTGGCTTCCTCTTGCAACAGCCCAGCAAAAACACAAGTGCTGGGAAACTGCTGCCCACCAGCTGGCAGTGATGGGTCACTGCTGGCTGAAATCTGCCTCTCACGGCCCGGTAGTGGTCCGTTAGCGGCAGCGCTATCAGTTGGCGAGCCATTGATGGCCCTGCAGCATCGCCGTGAATTGTGGGCCTCCAAGCAAGTGCCACTAGTGGCACGTTGCTGGCAACCAATGCAACCCCCAACAGCAGGTGGAAGCAACGGGACTGCGCATGCGCAGAAGCAACACTTGCTGTGTCTCTCATGGTACCAGTTAGTTGAAGACGACGCTATCGCCATCGTGTTATTTTAGTGGATGTTTTTTTCATTAGGCGAATTAATTTCCTAATGAAATTTTACGTCGACTAAGATATCAGATTAAGCCGTGAAATACTAGATTACAGCCATGAAATACACCCACTCCATTCCCATGAATAGCAATTCATGGAATGGAGTGGATGAATAACAAGAAAAAATTTTTAAACCGCTTGAAACAAATATCCTGGAAAATTATTAAAACAACGTTTGTTGGGGAAAAAAAGGAATCATACGCGTACAAAATTTATTAATTATTTGAAAAAAAAAAAAAAAAAAAAAAAAAAAAGGAACGCCTTGGGGTGTACTCATCCATGGGTTGAATACACAAGACTGGGAGGAATTCGCTTCTAAAAATAACGAGAAGTAAAATAAAATATCTTTTACTCTTTAAAACAAATGTAGCTTCGGACAACGGAAAGGAAAGACACAACGTTAAAAATGTAACAGAATGTGACATGAACCCGGGTAAATATATATTTATTCAATAATCTCTTTTCAAGACGACAAGGACAGTACGAAACTTTGGAAAGCGACTCTAAGTATGTACACGCCTTGAAAATGAGTGAAGTTCCCTTATGGTAAAAAAAAAAAAAAAAAACTATCGTTACCTTGAAAAAATTAATTTATCAATTATATGAAACTGACTTTTATGAAAAATACCTCTCAATATTGTAAAATGAAAGAGGGAAGCATTCGATTACACATTGCATACCAAACAGACAGCTTTAAGCATATGCTAGAACATGGCAAATTAGTCCGGTCGGTAGAGAGCTCAGCTGATACGCGAACGACCCTGGTTCAAATTCAGTCAGATGCAAACGGGCGTTTTTCCGGTCTGTTGATAAAATTTCCCCAACGCAGTTCGTTAATTCATAAGCTCCGTAAGGGTAGAAAAAAAAGTTGTAGCTTTGAGAAACTGCGGTTTTCCTTGCTTTTATTATTATTATTATGGCTACTACTGGGAAATTGGCGGACAAGATTCGGCAAGCCACCAGTTACACCATGTGGTTGCTGGCTGCCACTAACGGCACAATAGCGGACCACATTAGGCTAGCCATCATTTCTGGCACATGGTTGCAGGGCCACTGAAGGGCCACTTGTGGCAGCTACTGCCTGTGATGGGGCACTGATGGCCCTATTGTGGCATATGACAACTGATGGGATGCCAACTGCTGGCCCTTCTGTTGGCCGCCCGGACATTTTATTGACGGTTCGGCAGCGGCAACATAGTGTTGGGCCATTGCTGGCCCAGCAAGACTGTTCTTGCTGGGTAACGCCTGCTCATCGGAGACGGCGGTTTCTGTGGTGCCAGGAACACAAGAACTGGAAACATCAGCAATGGGGTCGAGTTCTCTTTACGGATGCGAGCCGATTTACTCTGACGAGCGATTTTGGACTCATACACATCTGGAGAGAGAAGGGAACACGCAATCACACCTCCAACATCATCGAAAGGGGACAGTTTGGAGGTGGCGGAGTTCTCGTTTGGGGCGGTATCATGCTTGGTAGCCGTACTGACCTCCACATCTTCCAAGGAGGTTCAGTCACTAGTGTCCGCTATTGTACCGAGGTTCTCCTGCCTCATGTGCGTATGTTAAGAGGTGCTGTGGGTCCTGAGTTCCTCTTCATGGACGACAACGCTACACCTCATCGTACAGTGGCTGTCGCAGAGCTGTTGGAGAGTGAAGATATTCAACGCATGAATTGGCCCGGAAGGTCCCCGGACCTAAATCCAATCGAACACGTGTGGGACTTTCTCGGGAGACGCTTGAAAGCACGTCACCAGCCGCCAGCTGCGATTGGCGTTACAAGAGGAATGGGATGCGATGCCTCAACAGCGCCTTGACAACCTCGTCCTCAGCATGGACAGACGTGGTAAATCCTGCAACGCAGTCAGGGGTGATCATATCCCCTACTAAAGACTGGATTTTTCTTGGCAGCCGCCTGTCACATGGACGTTTCTGTCTTCTGTCCAGTTGTGCTCGTAGCTACCTTTTCAATAAAGTGCCTTTGTATCCTTTGGATTCCTTGTTTGGACGGTTTTGCTCACTTGTCCCATATTCTTACAACTTGGGGATCTTATGGTATGATTTGAGTCTATGTGGAGCACTTCTGCACGACGTTACATTCGAAAAACCGCCCCGTCCTTAATTTTTGCACGCCAGTGTATTTTTAAACAGCTTTTCTGCCCACCGCAATTTTTCCGATCATGTCATGATGACATGTACCATCCTGATGTAATATGGGTCCGAGGTATTTAAATTCCTCAACTGTTCTCAATGCAATATTATCGGTTATTTCATTGAAGTCTCTGGGATCATAGGACAGGTGCTCAGTTTTATTTTCGTTAATTTTAAGACGCCAGCGGTCATATTCAGAGATCAGTTTACGAAAAATATACACTGCTGGACAATTGCTAAGGACGAATCATAACCGGCTATATAGCGCATAAAAAAGTAAGTGTGGTTGGATGCCAAGTGAAATAAAATAATGTCAGAATGCCAGGACATTACAAGAAAGACAATTTATTGTGCTCTGAAATCCAGAAGGCTTTGGAACGTGTTCAAGGGACAAACAGGCCATTTTGTGCAGAATACGTAAACGTGAAAAAAATGCAATTACCGTCCGCAGGCATTCCGGCGTAAGATGTCAATACGGGATATGGCCACCATGGAGGGCGATGCAAGATTCCACACGTCGTGCCATGCTTTGCACAACATTATCAAGCAGCTGTTGGGGTAATTTATCCCATTCCTCTGTCAGTGCACGGATGAGGGTGTCCTTGTTTATTGGAGGGCATTGGCGACCATCAAGATTCCTCCCCAAGGCATCACACACATTTTCAATGGGATTCAGATCTGGAGAAAGTGCTGGCAATACACTGTAAAAAAAATTTGTAGATTTTACGGTTTTAAACCGTTTTCCAGGGTGCCAACACAAAACCGTAAAATCTACAGTTTTATGCAGTGTTGGAGCAAAACTACAGCTTTGCTCCAACACCGCATTTAATGAAGAAAACAGCACAGAATTTGGCTGGAGCGAGTCACAGTCCAAATAATCACGAAAACACAAAAATTTGGCTGGAACGAATGTGTTGATTATGTTGGAGCAAAGCTGTAGCTTTGCTCCAACACGGCATAAAACTGTAGATTTTACGGTTTTGTGTTGGCACCCTGGAAAACGGTTTAAAACCGTAAAATCTGCAGAAATTTTTTTACAGTGTACGAGGCGTTGAATATCCTCGCTCTCAAGACACTCCTGGACAGCGACTGTTCGATGACATGTTGCGTTGTAGTCCATGAAAATGAATCTATCACCGACAGCACCACGGAACATGCGAACATGAAGTAGCAGAACATTATTAATGTATCGTTGGCCAGTCATAGTCCCAGTTGGAAGCCCATAGAGGGACGTACGGCCATTGATCATGATGCCAGCCCATACCATGACACTACATGTCGGATATCGGTCCTTTTTCTATATGTTTGCTGGACAATATGCAGTACCACTATCACGCCAGATCAGTTGTCGTCGACAATCAGACGATAGACTGTATCTACTCTCATCTGAGAAGAGGACAGCAGACCAGTCGTTATCAGTCCAATTGCGATGTTGATGGCACCATTGCAAACGGGCGGTACGGTGACGTCTGAACTATGGGATGCACACAACAGGACGGCGGGAAGCAAACGTCTGGCGACAGTTTTTCAGGAGATCCGCTTGCCAGTAGCAGCCATAAACTGATTTGCTACCTCACTAGCTGTGCTGCGCCGGTGTCTTTTTGTTGATAGCACTATGTACCGATCTTCTGCAGGTGTCGTACTGCGAACACGACCTCTCCCGTGACGTTTGCTACACTCTCCATTTCTTTGAAATGATTTCCAAAGCCTTGAAACAACACTGTGGCTGACGTCGAACTCCCTGGCAACATCTGTTATTTTTCGCCCTTCTTCAATCTTGCCAATAATACGGCCACGCGTAAAATCATCTAGGTGATGTCGGGAAGACATACAGAAAATTGCAAGTTCGTCAATTGATTCTTTCCCTTTCAACTTTGCGTGTGAACAACAACGGTCAATACGCGTCAAATCCTTTATATCTCTTGTCAGCGCTATGACATCACGAACAAGTTCGGCAATCCAAAATTTGCATACGCACAACACGTCTTACTGTATCCCGCACTTATGCTAATTTCCACATTTTGCTGCCTTCCATTTTATGGTTGCTATCGTTGCTATTGTCATCCGTCCTTAGCAATTGTCCGGCAGTGTATAAGCTACGTCACCCTTATTTTCTGCCAAGGTTACTTGATCTGTCGCAGTGCTGTTGTAACTCTTTCTTAAATTGCCGAAATAGGTTTTAATTAGAAGATTGCAAGATTACTTGAGCACTGTAAACATCAATAGAGTAGTAATAAGTCATTCAACAGAAGCTATTTGATGTCATAAAATCCTTTATTTTCGTGAAAGCATAAACTAAAGATATGAAAAAGTGGAGAATAAATTTATATGGCCCTGCGGATCCTATTTCTGTAACTTTTCTATGGAGAAGTAAACAACGCACATCCTAGGGGGCAATGCGTAAGAAAAAAAGCACTAGACTCATTAATACGTGGCAAAGTCCAGATTATAATTTAAAGTTAAAATAATTAAAAAATATCATATCTTGAACTGGGTGGGCAACAAAAGCTTCAGAGCTCACGCTCTCGTCCCCTTGGCGATAACGTTTCTGGTTTGAGGTGACATTTCCAAACTAGAATAAAACTTCTGAGATCCCCGAGTTCTCGAGTAGGAATGCCAACCAGAGAGAAAACACAACTACAAAATAAACATCTAGCAAGCGGTTTGTCATTTGACCACCATCTTTTCAGTCTGCAGCACCTCTTCCTTGCACGGCATAGTGGTGGGTGCATCACGAAGTTAAGCGTTATTACTCTTGTGGGAACGAGCTCACTAATTATCCCCCGGCTGGCACACTACGCGTGTGAGCTAGTCTTCCCCCATTTCCTCCCCCCTCCGCGTCTGAACAGTGCCCACCGCAGCTCCTCGCCCTATGAGCTCATTAGTCAAGGGTTCTCGCGTGGCCAGCGTAAAGAGAGAGAGAGAGAGAGAGGGGCGCACATTTCGCCCGCAGCCTTCTACTGGTCTCCTGTGCGGAAGGGGAAATTACGAAACACTTTATGAACTGGTTGAGGGGTGGTCTCGTCTTTTCCAGTTTACGACGCACAACACGTTTAACCCATGCATGAGAAATGCTGCTCTCTATACATGACTGTTTATTTACCGCTTTTGCATCAGACGAAAGAAGATAAGGTTTGGAAGCACACAGAATGACAAAGCTCGTTCTTTCGTTTTTAAAGGAGATTTTACTGAGAAAAGTACAGATTGAATAGATTCACAAACGCACAGATATAAAAAAAATTGACTTGAGACATCGGTGTATTTCCGTTCTCACCGAAATACACCGACGAGTCATTCTATTATGATCACCCCCAGCCTAGAGAAATGAGCGCGCCCTGGAGACCGAACGGTGCCGGAAGTGAAGTTCACAGAGCAGCAACTCGAGGACCAGCTTTCGGTTAGTAGTAGTGTTCGGAGTCAGAATGGGAAAAGCTGCCGATTTATCGGAGTTTGATAAAGGACCACTTGCGATGGCATTGAGCCTCGGAATTACGATCTCGAAAACGGCGCGGCTTGTGGGTTGTTCACGTGCCACTGTAGCGAGTACGTATCAAAAGTGGTACACGTGTGGCCAAATGACCAACTGTCGTTCTGACGTGTGTCGCCGGCAGCTCACTGATGCCAGAGGGGAGCGGAGACTGTTGCGCATCGTTAACAGCAACCGCATGGCCACAGTGCGACAAATCACCCGCGGCTACAACAGGGGTGATCAGGGCAATGTGTCGCAGCACGCAGTTCATCGGAGTCTTCTGCGCATGGGCCTGCGTAGCCGATGACGCAGCCGGGTCCCCATGCTCACTGCACGTCATCGACCAACAGCGCATCCCAGCAAAAACAGTCTTGCTGGCCCAGCACTATGTTGCCGCTGCGGAACCGTCACTAAAATGTCCAGGCGTCCAACAGTTGGCACCCCATCAGTTGCCATAAGCCACAACAGGGCCATCAGTTGCCCATCACGGGCAGTAGCTGCCATAAGTGGCCCTTCAGCGGCCCTGCAAGCACGTGCCAGAAATGATGGCTAGCCTAATGTGGTCCGCTAGTTTGCCGGTACTTGCAGCCAGCAACCACGTGATGTAACTGGTGGCTTGCCAAATCTTGTCCGCCAATTTCCCAGTAGTTGCAATAAAAATTAAAAAGTCAAGGATAACCCGCAGTTTCCCAAAGCTACAACTTTTTTTTTTCTACCCGTACGAAACTTGTGAATTACAGCACTGTGATGGGGAAATTTTCTCAACAAACCGGAAAAACGCCCGCTCGAATCTGAGTAGACACGAACCTGGGCCGTTGGCGTGGCAGCTGAGCTCTCCACCAACCGGACTAATTTGCCACGCACGAGCGAGGGCATGAAGCTGTCTGTTTCGTGCGGAATGTGCAATCAAATGGTTCCTGCTGTCATTTTACAATATTGCGAGGTATTTTTCATAAAAGTCAGTTTCATATAATTCATAAATTTATTTTTTCAACGTAACGATAGTTTTTTTTTACCTTAAGGGAACTTCACTTATTTTCCAGGAGTGTACATACTTAGAGTCGCTTTCCAAAGTTTTGTACTGTCCTTGTCGTCTTGAAAAGAGATTGTTGAATTAATATATATTTACCCGGGTTCATGTCACGTTCTGTTACATTTTCAACGTTGTATCTTTCCTTTCCGTTGTCCGAAGCTTCATTTGTTTTAAAGAGGAAAGATATTTTATTTAACTTCTCGTTATTTTTAGAACCGAATTCCTCCCAGTCTTGTGTATTCAACCCATGGGAGTACGTTATATTCACATAGCGTTGCTTTTTTTTTTTTTTTTTTTTTTTCCAGATAATTAATAAATTTTGTACGCGTATAATTCTTTTTTTTATTTTTTTTTTTTGCAACGTTTTTTAATGGTTTTCCAGGACATTTGTTTCAAGCGGTTTCAATTTTTTTTGTTATTCACTCCACTCCATTCCATGAATTGTTATTCATGGAAATGGAGTGGGTGTATTTCATGGCTGTAATCTAGTAGTTCACGGCTTAATCTGATATCTTCGTCGACGTGGAATTTCATTATGAAATTAATTCGCCTCTCTGCATGTGAATTTTTTCTTAACATCCACTAAAATAACACGATGGCGATAACGCCGTCTTCAACTAACTGGTACCATGAGTTGTTTCTGCGCATGCGGAGTCCCGTTGCTTCCACCTGCTATTGGGGTTGCATTGGTTGCCAGCAACGGGCAACTAATAGCACTTGCTTGGAGGCCCACAATTCACGGCGATGCTGTAGGGCCATCAATGGCTTGCCAACTGATAGCGCTGCCACCGACGGACCGATACCGGGCAGTGAGCGGCAGATTTCAGCCAGCAGTGACCCATCACTGCCAGCTGGTTGCCAGCATTTCCCCAGCACTTGTGTTTTTGCTGGGATAAAATGATCCCAAGGTCATCGAGATTGAACCGTGGATGATTGGAAGAAAGTGGACTGGTCTGACGAATCAAGGTTCCTGGTGCATCACGTAGACGGCCGAGCGCGGATATGCCGATTACCAACGGAGGTTATGGCACCTGGATGCACTGTTGGGCGGAAATTGGCCGGCGGCTGAGGTGTGCTTTCTTGAGACACTTTAGGCCCCTTTATCCCAGTAGCACAATCCCTGACGGATGTGAGGTATCTGAACATCGTTGCGGACCAAGTTCATCCATTCATGGCAAATGTGTTCCCTGCTGGTGATGGCCATTACCAACAGGATAATGCGCCAAGTCACTGCCACAATCGTCAAGAAGTGGTTCGAGGAACATGCTGGTGAATTTCTGTTAATGCCCTGTCCTCCAAATTCTCCTGACATGAACCCAATCGAATATTTGTGGTTCGACTTGGAAAAGCGGGTTCTCGCTAAATCTCCACCACCCTGAAATGTACGGGAACTGGAGGACCTGCTGTTAACATTATGGTACCAGATACCCCAGGATACCTATCGCCACCTCATCGAGTCGATGCCTCGCCGAGTGGCCGCTGTTTTGCTGGCTAAAGTCGCGTTCCACTGAAGAGTTGTAAACCCAAGGGAGGGGTTTGGGGTGTTTAAATCCCAAAAAATTCGGAACCTTTCAATATTTCAAAATGACGATTTTAAAAGCCATTTGTTAGTATTTGAAATTGTTTTTATGTCTCATGCAACAACTGAACGTGTTTTCTCTATGAAGTCTAGAAAGCGGCAAAGAGCCAAGGACCAGAATGTCCGACTGCAATGAAAAGCCAATATGGGTATACTAAAAGTTTCTGTGGCGACGAGGCTATGCCAAATTTGAGTTCCACAACTCATTTCAGATTACTCTAAAACACGCTGAAAAGCAAGGTGTTTTGATTAAAATACCAAGAATCACAGTAAAATAAAACCAACGCTGTATCATAATACAGAAAACCCAGAAGAAACCCAGAAAAACCCAGAAGACTATTACAGGATTTCAATTTATGTACCATTGTTAGACATGTTTATTAGTGCTTTGGAAAATAAATTTCTCGCGCACAAATCGGTTTTAATCAGGATTCCAATCACTTTTCTCAACTTGTATCCTACACAGATAAATAGGAAACATGAATAATAAGATATAGGTAAAAAGAATTTAAATAATAATAATAATTATTATTATTATTAAATTCTACACAGATAAATAAGAAAATAATATAGAAAATATATTTTTTTCTGCACAGATAAATAGGAAATATGAATGATAAGCATATAGGTAAAAGAATTAAAAATAATTTCCAACAATATTTATTTGCATATTTTTGCGCAGATGTTGAATGCATTTTTAAAATGCACTCATAACACATCTGGTTGTATAAGAGAAATAAATTTCGTAACTCCCCCCACCCCCCACCTGAAAAACAATTTCTGGGCACGCCACTGCAATTCCCATATACATTTCGGCGAAATTGCTACTTTTGCATCAATTTTTTATATTTGCTCTCTGTTTCCAACATATATGTTGCTAATTTATGCAGATGCGTAGGCTAGGTAAGCGTTCCGGATCTACGCCGCTCATTGAAATTCATCAGTGGGCGCCGTACACCCATTACGCAACTAGTAACAACATAAGCATTAAACAAAGCTGTATATAAAAATACTTTTAGAGCATGAACACTTCTGTTTTCCTCGTTTATTACCTTTTATTTATTATTTATTGCACCATGAGTGTATGCAATGGACGAAGCTGACAGCTATTTGAGCATTTTATCTTCAGAAGTTTGCAAGTTTAGATGGTTCTTGCAGTTAGAGGAACCATAAGTCACCATGGAGGGACTTCTACGCAATCCAGTTTAGAATTATACAGTAACAGTATTGAAGGAATAAGTGGGAAGAATTTGACCAAAGGCTTCTGGTTAGAAGTATATTATACACTGGCGTGCAAAAATTAAGCACGAGACAGTTTTTACGTCGTGCAGAAGTGCTCCACATCGACTCAAATCATACCATAAGATCTCCAAGATGTAAGAATATGGGGCAAGTGAGCAAAACAGTCCAAACAAGGAATCCAAAGGATACAAAGGCACTTTATTGTAAAGGTAGCTTCGAGCACAACTGGACAGAAGACAAAAACGTCCATGTGACAGCCGGCTGCCAAGAAAAATCCAGTCTTTAGTAGGGGATATGATCACCCCTGTCTGCGTTGCAGGATTTACAACGTCTGTCCATGCTGAGGACAAGGTTGTCAGGGAGCTGTTGAGGCATCGCGGCCCATTCCTCTTGTAGCGTCAATCGCAACTGCGGAATCGTTGCTGGCGGCTGGTGACGTGCTGCCGAGCGTCTCCCGAGAAGGTCCCACACGTGTTCGATTGGATTTAGGTCCGGAGACCTTGCGAGCCAATGCATGCGTTGAATATCTTCACTCTCTAACAGCTCTGCGACATCCACTGTACGATGAGGTGTAGCGTTGTCGTCCATGAAGAGGAACTCAGGACCCACAGCACCTCTAAACAGACGCACGTGAGGCAGAACCTCGGTACAATAGTGGACACCACTGACTGAACCTCCTTGGAATATGTGGAGGTCAGTACGGCTACCAAGCATGATACCGCCCCAAACGAGAACTCCGCCACCTCCAAACCGGTCCCTTTCGATTATGTTGGAGATGTGATTGCGTGTTCCCTTCTTTCTCCAGATGTGTATAAGTCTAAAATCGCTCGTCAGACTAAATCGGCTCTCATCTGTAAAGAGAACTCGACCCCATTGTTGATGTGTCCAGTTCTTGTGTTCCTGGCACCACAGAAACCGCCGTCTCCGATGAGCAGGCGTTAATGGCACACCGTACTGGTCGTCGTGCAAATAGGCCACCTATGTGCAGTCTCCTGGCCACGGTAAAACGCGATAACGGACGTCCAGTTGTCTGCTTGCATGTTGTCTGTTTGCGTCCAGTTGTCTGTTTGCATGTTGTCTGTTTGCGTCCAGTTGTCTGTTTGCATGTTGTCTGTTTGCGTCCAGTTGTCTGTTTGCATGTTGTCTGTTTGCGTCCAGTTGTCTGTTTGCCTTGCGATTTCTCCCGCTGTCTCTTCTTGCCTGTAGGAAAATATACCGGTCGTGGTTGCTCGTGGACGACCACTGCTAAACTATCGGACAGCTGTTCCTGTTGTTTGAAATGTTCTCCAAGCTCGTGAAACCATGCTGTGAGCGATTCCGAACTCCTCGGCCACACTAGTCATACTACGACCTTCTTCCAACTTCTCAATGACGCGACCTCAGGTAAAGTCATCCAGATGTCGTCTACTCGATTGCCTGTTGGGCATATCACACGGTGAAAGCAACTCGAGGTCGTTCAAACCGATGTACACCGTGCAATAGCTTTCACCGAATTGCTGAGCGTACACCGCCCGTGTGCTTTATACCCTTCCGACCCCCCCCAATGTCATGCTGCATATATGCGCCTGCCCTACCGTACCGGACCCTAGTCTATCTCCTGAGTGGTCTTTCGTTCCGTTCTGCCTGCTCGCTCCGCTGTTATGCTAATTTCTCCTCTTCGTCCCTAATTTTTGCACACCGGTGTACCTTCGTTAGTGATAACAGCGTGTTGGGCCGCATTCCGCCGTGATAAACACTTGCAGCCGGCGTGGCATCGATTTCGTTAGACCACGAAAACTGTCCTCTGGTGTTTCCTATCAGCGATCCAGTCAACCATAAGCTTCCTGGATGGTTTAGCGACTAGGGTATATACTTCAGACTACTGATGCGACGTATGATCCTGAACTTTTTCTATACACAGATACAAGTCCATGCCTGGTACTAGATACAGGAAATTTAAAGATTGTTGGCGGAGTCTTCATTCACCCTTCCTGCTTGGGTAAATTCTCACAGACTAATTGCAACTCTTAGATACGAAAGATACACTACAAGAGATTCCGGTTAGTTGGGATACATCCAGGCCAAACCACTTTGGCCCAATTAAGCGACTGCCCCAATTATGCGAAGGCTTCTCCCAAAGAGCTGATTCGGAATGTTCTTCAAAAATTGTCCCGTACAAACGGCTGCCCCGATTAACCAATGGCCCAATTAACTGGAATCTATACTGTGTATAATCAAAAGGATATGGACGTTCCTTTTGAGTAGTTGATTTGCCCACATACGTTACAGCTATGGCCTATACAAGCACTAAAGACAAAACGTGGCCTGGAAAACGTCATAGACAAGCATGAGCAGTATAATAGGGCGTGCGGCGCTGCTCAATGACTTTCAACTTGGCACGGCCATATGATCAAGCCCAGGAAATTGGCGACGCAGTCTATCGAAACAAAAACTTTCACCAGTGTATAGTGATGGAGATGTCACATGATGCACAAGGCAGGATATATACACTCAATGGACAAAACCTTAGAAATACCTACCTAATAGCGTGTTGGTCCTCCTCTAGCGCGAATAACAGCCTGTACAGCCCCAGGCATAGACTCCATCATTTCCGGAGGAAAGCCGCCCCGCCCCGGTGGCTTAGTGGTCTTAGCGATGGCCTCTGATCATTTGTCCGAACGGGGTCCGGGTTCGAATCCCGGTGAGGCATGGATGTTGTGTTTGTCTTACGGCACTGGCTCTCTCCCTTCCCTGCAACCAGTGACCCTAAATAAGGGACGGGCGACTGCTTATAGCTTATTGAGTTCCTCACAATGGTCGTTAAACCTTCAATCAAAAAAAAAAAAAAAAAAAAAAAAAAAATTCCGGAGGTAACGCGAGCCATGGCTTTTTCAGCATTTCCCACAACGCCGGCAGTCAGTCCAGGAACCATGCATCAAGAGCCTACTGGACCATTTGGGCAACCGGGGTGGTTGCCCCAGGCCCCGCGCTTTCAAGGGGCCCCGCAGTTTACGAAAAAAAAAACGTTTTCAGTAGAACTTTTTAAAATTATTTTGTGTGCGTAAGTTTGTTGTGCGAGGCCCTTAAAAGGATGCTTTTTTAAAGTTTTTTTTTTTTTCGTTTCCAATCCCCCTATTTACATATAGGTTTCACCGTACAAATACTGAGATTTTCAGATTTCAAGTCATTATTGTAACTACCTTAATATTTTCTGCATTCATGAAATAGCAAATTAAGTTTCATCATTTTGTGGCCCATACTTTTATATATTTAACAATGTGCGTGCAAACCAGACACTTAAATTTAAAAAAAAAAGGAACAATATCAAAGTTGGTTTCGGGCTACACATGGAGGCCATTTATTCAGTGACTTTAAAAACATTGCTAGAAGTTTAAAAAAAAATCATGTTTGAGCGGGTATAAATGCATAAAAAGGCACTAATTTTTCACTTACTCCACTTTGCATTGAAAATCAATCACTAAAATATGAATCAAGGGGAAAAAAAACTATTTATACGAATTTATTATTATCCTTAAGCCAAAATATTCGCAATCGAAAAATGTTCGCTACGTAAGTAGGTAGCTTTTTACAGATTTTGTGAGAAAGTTTTTATAAGAGTCATAATGGAACCTCAACCCCATCTCTCTCTCTCTGTTTCGGAACTTTCAATTCATATCATGGTCTGTTTGTTAAGCTTGAAGCAAATAAATCTTTGAAATAATCATTTTGTCTTTATGATAGTTTTCGTTATGAGGTATTACAGAGGTGAAGCACATGTCAAGACGAAAACGTTACAACGATAAATTACGTCGGTATAGCTTAATTGGAAAAGCATTGGGCTCCGGAGTAGAGGGATTCGTCGTCGCCACCGGCAAATTTGTGGATTTCACATTGTGTGTGTTCCTTACGGACATTTTTCACGTAACGTTTTTATTAAAATGTGAGATTTCCTATTGCCAGCAATGAAATTTTGCTCCTGGGACTAGCAATGACATCTCGCTCCGACCCCCGAAAAAGCTCCATCCGGCCCTGCATACATCTGATATTCCGCTCCACAAAGAATTTTCGCAGGGTTTAAATTCGGGGATGTTGGGAGCCACTGGATGGTTCCAAACTCAGATGAGTGTTCTTAGAGTCATGCCCAGGGGGTGCAGCCAGGTGGTGTGGCTACTTTGCTCTGTTGAAATTTGAAACAATCCATCGGCTGCAGGATTCGTAAAAGCCATGAAAACGTGTATGTGATCACCCAGCCCATGCTGGTAGCGCGCAGCTGTAAGGGGCCTTTAAATGTGTCCCATGAGAAGGCTCTCCAAATCATCACAGAGCCACCATCATATTGAACAGAGCCACCACCATCTTCAACAGAGCCACCACCATCTTCAACAGAGCCACCACCATCTTCAACAGAGCCACCACCATCTTCAACAGAGCCACCACCATCTTCAACAGAGCCACCACCATCTTCAACAGAGCCACCACCATCTTCAACTCAGGACTCACAGCACCTCTAAAGAGACGCGCGTGAGGCAAGAGAACCTCGGTACAATAGCGGACACCAGTGACTGAACCTCCTTGGAAGATGTGGAGGTCAGTACGGCTACCAAGCATGATACCGCACCAAACGAGAACTCCGCCACCTCCAAACCGGTCCCTTTCGATGATGTTGGAGGTGTGATTGCGTGTTCCCTGCTCTCTCCATATGTGTATACTTCCAGAATCGCTCGTCACACTAAATCGGCTCTCATCCGTAAAGAGAACTCGACCCCATTGCTGATGTGTCCAGTTTTTGTATTCCTGGCACCACAGAAACCGCCATCTCCGATGAGCAGGCGTTAATGGCACACACTGTACTGGTCGTCATGTAAATTAGAATACCTTTGTGCAGCCTCCTGGCCACGGTAAAACGCGATAACTGACGTCCAGTTGTCTGTTGCATGTGCCTTGCGATTTCTTCCGCTGTCTGCCGTCTGTCTCTTCTCGCCTGTAGGACAATATACCGGTCGTCCGCCGCCGTGGTTGCTCGTGGACGACCACTGCTAAACTTCCGGACAGCTGTTCCTGTCGTTTGAAATGCTCTCCGAGCTCGTGAAACGATGCTGTGAGCGATCCTCGGCCACACTAGTCACACATCGACCTTCTTCCAACTTCTCAATGACGCGACCTCGGGTAAAGTCATCCAGATGTCGTCTACTGGATTGTCTGTTGGCCATATCACACGGTGGCAGCAACTCGACGTCATTCAAACCGATGTACACCGTGCAATAGCTTTCACTGAATTGCTGAGCGTACGCCGCCCGTGTTCTTTATACCCCTTCCGACCCCCCCCCGTCATGCTGCATATATGCGCATGTCCTACCGAACCGGACCCTAGTCTATCTCCTCAGTGGTTTTTCGGTCCGTTCTGCCTGCTCGTTCCGCTGTTATGCTAATTTCTCCTCTTCGTCCTTTATTTTTGCACACCAGTGTATATATACAGTATAAATATATCATTACCAGCATCATTGTCAACCATTATCAATCCACTGCTGGACGAAAGTCTCCCCAAGTTTCCTCCACAATGGTCTGTTTTGTGCAAGTCTCCTCCATGTCACCCTTGCATACTTTCGAATTTCATCCACCCATCTTCCATGTGGTCTCCTTCTGGGTCTTTTCCTGTCCCTTGGAATCCAATCTAAAATTTCGGCTGTCCATCGATGATCTGTCCTTCTGGCAGTATGTCCAGCCCTTTGCCATTTCAGGGATTTAACTCTTCTTATCTCTCCTGGTTACACCAAGCATGCACCTCTCCATGCTGGTTTGATTTGTCTGCAGCCTTTGTATGTCTCTTTTAGTTAAGGTCCACGTCTCTGCACCATACGTAAGCACTGGAAGGATGCATTGATCAAACACTCTTCTTTTAAGACATAATGGCATATTGCTCTTGAAAATTATGCTGTTTCTTCCAAAAGCTCTTCAGGCAAGTTTTGTACGCCGATTAATTTCTTCATCAATGTGACCCTCGCTTGACTTGATATCTGCTGTCCAAAGATATATATATATATCATCATCATCATCATCATTGTCAACCATTATCAATCCACTGCTGGACGAAGGTCTCCCCAAGTTTCCTCCACAACGGTCTGTCTTGTGCCAGTCTCCTCTATGTCACCCCTGCATACTTTCGAATTTCATCCACCCATCTCCCATGTGGTCTTCTTCTGGGTCTTTTTCTGTCCCTTGGAATCCAATCTAAAATTTCAGCTGTCCATCGATGATCTGTCCTTCTGGCAGTATGTCCAGCCCATTGCCATTTCAGGGATTTAACTCTGATCGTGATGTCTTCCACTCTTGTCATTTTTCGGATCCACGAGTTCCTCTTCTTATCTCTCCTGGTTACACCAAGCATGCACCTCTCCATGCTGCTTTGAGTTGTCTGCAGCCTTTGTATGTCTCTTTTAGTTAAGGTCCACGTCTCTGCACCATACGTAAGCACTGGAAGGATGCATTGATCAAACACTTTTCTTTTAAGATATCATCATCATCATCATCATCATCATCATCATCATCAACCATTATCAATCCACTGCTGGACGAAGGTCTCCCCAAGTTTCCTCCACAACGGTCTGTCTTGTGCCAGTCTCCTCCATGTCACTCCCGCATACTTTCGAATTTCATCCACCCATCTCCCATGTGGTCTTCTTCTGGGTCTTTTCCTGTCCCTTGGAATCCAATCTAAAATTTCGGCTGTCCATCGATGGTCTGTCCTTCTGGCTGTATGTCCAGCCCATTGCCATTTCAGGGATTTAACTCTGATCATGATGTCTTCCACTCTTGTCATTTTTCGGATCCACGTGTTCCTCTTCTTATCTCTCCTGGTTACACCAAGCATGCACCTCTCCATGCTATTTTGAGTTGTCTGCAGCCTTTGTATGTCTCTTTTAGCTAAGGTCCACGTCTCTGCACCATACGTAAGCACTGGAAGGATGCATTGATCAAACACTTTTCTTTTAAGACATAATGGCATATTGCTCTTGAAAATTATGCTGTTTCTTCCAAAAGCTCTCCAGGCAAGTTTTGTACGCCGATTAATTTCTTCACCAATGTGACCCTCACTTGATATCTGCTGTCCAAGATAAACGTACGTGTCTGTTATCTCCAGCTTTTCTCCATCAATTGATAAATCTTCATTTCTTGTAAAAGCATTGTACATCACTTTTGTCTTCTGAAAGTTCATTTTTAATCACACTTCTTTACTCTTGTCAGCAAGTTCCTGGATCATACTCTGTAGCTCTGATGGGGTAGTTGCAAAAATGACTATGTCATCAGCAAAACGAAGGTGGGTTAGATAATCTCCATTAATCTTTATCCCTTTGTTTTCCCAGTTCAGTGATTGAAAGACATTTTCCAATGTGGCATTAAAGAGCTTCGGAGATACGGTGTCACCTTGTCTCACTCCTTTTCCAATTTTTATGTGTGTTGTATTTTCAAACAGCCGAATCTTTGCACTTGCATTTTCATAGATGTTATTTATAATATTAATGTATGCATCTTCAATACCGCAGGATTTCAGAGCCATTGCAACTGCTGATGGTTTCACCGAATCAAAGGCTTTTTCATAATCGATAAAAGCCATGCACAATGGAAGTTCATATTCCCTCGCTCTTTCAATTAGTTCTCTCAGTACGTGGATATGATCTATTGTGCTGTAGCCACTCCTGAATCCAGCTTGTTCTCTCGGTTGAGCCATGTCCAGTGTCACCTTCAAGCGGTGTGAAAGAACTTTAGTGAAGATTTTATAAACCACTGATAGGAGGCTGATAGGTCTGTAGTTCCCGAGATCCTCAATGTCACCTTTTTTATGTAGCAAGATCATTGTAGCGTTGTTCCAATCCTCAGGAATTTTCCTTTCATTAAGGCATGGAGTGAAAATTTGGGCGAGTACTGTTTCGATTTCTCCACTTGCTTCTTGTATGATGTCTACAGTAATTCCATCTTCTCCTGGAGCTTTTCCCCGCTTCATGTTCTTGATTGCATGTGCAACTTCTGCTGGAAGGACTGGAACTTCTGCTGGAAGGTCTGGAGTACATGTATCATCCCTTTCATATAATTTGGAGTAGAAATCTTTCACTCTTGTCATAATTTCGCCTCTATTTCTTGTTACAGAACCATCTTCTTTTCTCAGTGCCATAATCTGTTTTTTCCCCTTACTGAGATGTCCCTTTGCTATCTTTAGGCTTTGGTTGTTTTCAATTGCTTTCCTTACCAGTTCACAGTTGAATTTCCTTACGTCTTCAGTGATACTTTTTCGTACTGTCTTGCATAGCTCTATATATTCCACTTTGGAAGTCACATCTTCTTTAGTTGTCCTCATCACTCTTCTTTTTGCATCAACATTTTGGTTTTTCCTGATAATTTGTTCACATGCAATTTGTTCTTAGACCCAGCTAATTTTGTTGCTGTTTCCATAAGAGCTTTGGTTACTTTTCTGTTAACTTCAGAAATATCCACTTCTTCCGATGTAAGGCCTTCTAAAGCAGAGAATCTGTTCTTCAGTTCCAATTTGAAGGTATTATGGTGTTTTTTAAGGTTGGTTATGTCAATACATTTTGTTTGTCTTATGAGCTTGCTACGTTCGAGTTTAGTGTTGAGGTGCATCTTACATCTCACCAATCTATGGTCACTGCCTGTGTTGAACTTGTTTAGCACACTGCAGTCTTCTATGACGAATTTTTTGTTACACATAATAAAATCAATTTCACTTGTCGTCCCATTTGGATGTCTCCATGTCCATTTCCTGTGTGGCTTTTTCTTGAAAAAGGAGTTCAAGATGAAAAACCCTTCTGCCTCTGCAAACTCTACGAGAGTATTTCCACGCTGGTTTCTGTTGCCGTGACCGAATTTACCTACTGAAGTTTCATTCTGTTGCCGTTGCCCTATTTTTGCATTGAAATCTCCCATAATTATCTTCAAGTGCTGCTTACCTTTATTATTTAGATCACGAATTTTCTCATAAAATTCTTCAATTTCTTCTTCAGCATGACTTGTTGTGGGTGCATAAGTTTGAATAATCTGAGCCTGGTATCTTCTCGAGAGTTGGATAACGAGTCGTGCAGCTCTGTCAGAGGAACTTTCAACTTCTACAACTTTATCCTTCAGTTTCTTGTTTATTATAAATCCAACACCACTAGTTCTGCCAGTATCTGTCCCACGATAGTAGAAGAGATGTCCACTTTTCAGTTCGATGAGATCTTCTCCTTTTCTCCTTACCTCACTTAGCCCGACGATGTCCCACTTGATCCTTTGTAGTTCCTCTTCCAATTCAAGAAGCCTTGAATCAGAAGATAGGGAGCGTCCGTTATATGTCGCCAAGGTCAGCATCAGATGGCAGCCTAGTCCGGTCCTCCGGGGATTCTTAGCACCCTCTGCCTTCATGTCGCACTGGCCGCTGCCTTGGCCAGGTACATTCCAGCTGCCGGAGACTGAGGGCCAAGATTTAAGTTGTGGAGTCATTTTGGAGGGGTTTGGCCATAACTCACCACGCTGGCCAAGCGGGTTGGTGAGTGTGGGATAGCATTTCCTCTAATCCCGATGGTATAGTTATACCGCTATTGGCGGTCGTCAGAGCCCCTTTAGTGGGAACAGGATGTACCACGAGAAGGCGGGGTTGACATTTGTCAAGGAGAGGCTGTGATGTTACGCATCACCTGACCTTACATCCCCTTAATAGAATATATATATATATATATATATTGCTCTTGAAAATTATGCTGTTTCTTCCAAAAGCTCTCCAGGCAAGTTTTGTACGCCGATTAATTTCTTCATCAATGTGACCCTCACTTGATATCTGCTGTCCAAGATAAACGTACGTGTCTCTTATCTCCAGCTTTTCTCCATCAATCGATAAATCTTCATTTCTTGTAAAAGCATTGAACATCACTTTTGTATTCTGAAAGTTCATTTTTAATCCCACTTCTTTACTCTTGTCAGCAAGTTCCTGGATCATACTCTGCAGCTCTGGTGGGGTAGTTGCAAAAATGACTACGTCATCAGCAAAACGAAGGTGGGTTAGATAATCTCCATTAATCTTTATCCCCTTGTTTTCCCAGCTCAGCGACTGAAAAACACCCTCCAATGTGGCATTAAAGAGCTTCGGAGATATGGTGTCACCTTGTCTCACTCCTTTTCCAATTTTTATGTGTGTTGTATTTTCAAACAGCCGAATCTTTGCACTTGCATTTTCATAGATGTTATTAATAATATTAATGTATGCATCTTCAATACCGCAGGTTTTCAGAGCCATTGTAACTGCTGATGGTTTCACCGAATCAAAGGCTTTTTCATAATCGATAAAAGCCATGCACAATGGAAGTTCATATTCCGTCGCTCTTTCAATTAGTTCTCTCAGCACCTGGATATGATCTATTGTGCTGTAGCCACTCCTGAATCCAGCTTGTTCTCTCGGTTGAGCCATGTCCAGTATATATATATATATAAACGTGTTCTATTAAGAAGATACCTAAGCAAAAAAATACATATATATATCTTCAGGTTATTTTGCAACTTTCGTTTTAAATTCTAAAGTTTTTCCTTAGTCTTAAGTTTTGCTCTTAAGTAAATATATAAACGTGATATATATATTCATCCCAATAACTGCTTGATATTTATTAACTGAAATCCTTTTTTAAAAATAAAATTTGGTTACTAGCTAAATTTTTGTTTTAGTGTCATTTTTAGTGCCACTATTTTGCGTAATCCAGAAGTAATTGCTGACTATGGAGTATATTACAAATGGGAATCATTATTTACAATTACACAAATGTATTTGTTTAAATGTATTTAGATTGTTCACTCTTTCCACGCTTTGATGGAGGTGCGCATACTTTCATACAGTCCATTAGATTTTTGGTTCCATAATCTTTTATTACACCGTAATCTTTCTTTGTAATTATACACTTTCCACATTTTGAACAACAAGCAAGTCCAAACAACACAGAATTATTCACCGGTTTCTTAATGAGACGAAACAGTTTCCAGCATTCACTCTTCCCCTTGTGATTTTCAACAAGCACGTATTTGTTGGCATCGACGTCTTTCTCGATCTCCTTAATATTAAATCTATCCATATTAACAAATAAAGAGGGCGAGGCTAGTATAAAAAGGGAAAGCTTGGTGCTTGCGACAGTAGTAGGAGTGATTTTTGGGTGACGAGATTGGTAAAAAATGCGATTTAACGGACTTTCAACGTGGGATGATTGTAGGAGCTCGGAGCCATGGAGCGAGTATCATCGAAACCGCCGCATTCGTGAAATGCTGTTGTTAAAGTATTTAAAGACTGGACTGTCAGCCAAAAAACTGGGTCTCTACGTGCAACGTGTGGTCGTCATCGACTAGTAACTGCTCGGGCGGAACAGAGAGTGTCCACACTGGTAACAGGCAACAGAAGGGCAACAGTGCAGCAAATTACAGAACATCTTAATCAAGGATCCCCTCAAATGATCTCTGCACGCACTGTTCGCCGTACACTGCATCTGATGGGATATGGCAGCCGAACGGCTGTTCGAAAAACTTTGCTGTCTACAGTTAACAAGAGAAAACGTCTCCTGTTCGCACAGGAGCACAAGAATTGGGCAGTCGATAATTGGAAACAAATTATGTGGTCCGATGAATCACGTTTTCAGTTGCATCGTGCCGATGGGCGAATGAGAATTTGGCGGAACAGCACGAAAGCATGGACCCTAAATGCATTGCTACAACCCTTCAAGCTGATGGAGGCAACGTTATGGTTTGGGGAATGTTTTCCTAGCATGCTTTGGACCCTTTAATTCGTGTTGATCAACGTCTGATTGGCACATCATATCTAAACATAGTTGCGGACCAAGTGCATACTGTCATGCGGACAGTTTATCCCAATGAAGATGGCTGCTTTCAACAAGATTTCAAACGTCCTGCCATAGTGCTGGTATTGTACAGGATTGGTTTCAGGAACGTGCCGGTGAGTTTACTTTGCTTAGGTGGCCCCCACAATCTCCAGATCTCAAACCCATTGAGAATTTGTGGGATGAAGTTGAACGAGCCATCGAACAGCTGGATCCACAACCCTGCAATCTCACACTCCTGGAAAGTGCTATTCATCAAGCATGGTCTCAGATTCCACAAACCACCTATCAACATCTCGTGGAGTCCATGCCACGAAGAATCGACGCAGTATTAAAGGCAAAAGGCGGCCCAACGAAGAACTGAGGGAGTGGTCATAATAAAGTGGCCACTCAGTGTATAGCCAGCCGGTCAGGCATAGCGCTACGATTCCGCCTTGCTTGCGTCACATGCGCGGCTAAGGGTGATACTTGAATCATTTGCATGTCTCACGATGTCAAACCTTTCCACCACATTTCATTCCAGTCGGTTACTTCCTTATGGGTGCAACTATTTTTTTTTTTTAATTTTTTGGCGATGAGTGTGTAAATAACATATGTACGCACAAACAAATTAATGAATTGATTATTTATGTGCGTATATACACATGACTGTGCTATAGGGCTATTACTAAGTATCTTTCAGTTTCTTGTCGGTTAGGTTTAGAAGTTTCGAGGTTTTAACTATAGTGTTTTCCTTATGATGAAAAGAATGTACTGCCAGTGAAGTGAAAGTTTGCTCTTTCGCAGTGAAGGTTAGCTTTTTCGGTGATGTATATGGGGGTGGTCGACTTGTCCTGATTATGTATTATCGTATTTTTCGGCTCGTACGTCGATACGAGTATAAGGCGAATGGATTAAAATTTTCAATTTCGTTATCTCTATTCATATATAAGTCGAACCTGACTATAAGACGAGTCTAGAACAACTACAATTAACGTTATGAAATTCTGTAACTGTTTTTTTACTGTTTCAGTAAATAATAAAAGAAAGAGAATGTGAAGTAACTTCTGTGCTTTTCGTTTCGGCAAATAGTTTTATTTCGTAAGTTTAATTTTTCCTTGCGAACTGGTGCTACTGTATTTCTTCCCTTCGACCTTCCAGTCTTTTTTTGTTTGTCTGTTTGTTGTTAACCTTTGCCTCGCAAAGGTTTAACACAAACAGACAAACAGAAAAAGTCACACAAATGTGCCAAATAAGAGTGATGTTATCAGCACGTGTTACAGTTCGCTGCACTAACAAGAAACCAAAAGATCTTTTGATTTCAATCAGAAACATGCAGTAAATTACGAGTAAATAAGTAAATAAGTGTAATAAATGAAAACAACAGTAGTTGATTTTAACTTTTAACTCAGTTCAGACATACAATTGAGATCAGTGGCGTATCTTGGGTCCGAGACCTGCCCCCCCTTCCAACCCCCACCCCACACGCACACAGTACTGTTTTGTATTTAAATTGCGAAGTGTATTTGTTAAGTAATAGAAGTAAAATATTTTTGCTAAATTTTAGGTACATGCTATTGCTATCATGATACCAAATAGTTATGAGGATTTGAATTTGAACACTTATTTGTACATGAACTCCATTCTTCTTTTCTTTTGTGTGTGAACTTGAGTGTTATGGTTTCACAAAAATTTTTCTTCCGAGTACTTTTTTATATTTAAAAATAATGTTTTTCTCTATTAACAAACCAGCCAAGTTGCACGAATGTGCATGTCCTTGTCTGGCTCTAAGATATATCTTGATTTTTTTAAATACAAAAAAACTTCTTTCGGCAGATGCAATTGTTGATGGAAAGTTTAATATTAGATCTGCTAATTTGTACACCTCAATAAACACTATGTCCAATTATTCAACTTTATGTAACTAGTAATGTCTCTTACTGATTTGTTTTATATTCATCAAGGGAATTAAACACCTTCAGTTCATTTTTTAATCGAGCTGTATCAAAATTTGAAGCATAGAGTTCTTTGAGCTCTGATTGTAGATGTACAGGGAAGCTTTCACAAAATTTATCAAAAAAGTTCGAATCCCACAAAATCACGTATTTAAGATATAATATCGCTGATTTTAATTCATTGACACTTCACACGAACTGAAACAACTCTCGCGAAACACGCGCTGTTAAATGCGGAAGTATGAAGGGATTGAAGTAGTCTAAAGTCTTCTCTTCCCTAAGCGAACCGTTGCGCAAAGCAATGGTCCATTCCCCTCATGCGCTATTGATGTTGTCATGGAAACGCTAGCAGGCAATCATATCGAAGTTCTTCGAATCAGAACAGCGAAGACTCTCGAAGGCCTGCTTGCGTTATGCCGTTCGTTGGTCATCGCTCGCCAGACATTCTCACAATCGGAAAAAGCTAATCCGCTCGTGTTTTTTTTTTTTTTTTTTTTTTTTCGCAGTGAAAGCATCGACATATCTTAATATCGTTGATAATTGACTTTTATTTGTGCATTTTCTGGGGTTCGCAGCTAGCTAGCCTCGAATATACGCCACTGGTTGAGAGATTGGTAGAGCGAAAAAGGACTGCCTTTAGCAGCCGATCGTTGCTACATATTCTTAGAACCTTTTTGATAAGAAATCACACAAAATAAAAGAAGTTCAAAGAACTGAAACTGGCAACAGCGTGTTAGATGGACACGAAAGAGACATCTGCTGCAGTTAAATATTGTCTGGCAAGAAAATGGCGCACGTAAACAAGCTGTGGATAAAAGGTTCTTTTCGAAAAGTAAAAACATAATCTTCTATCCACATGGTTATTTTCTATTCGTATTCTGTAATTTAAAAACGCTGAGAAAATCATGGAATTAGCAGTTCTAAATGTAAAATAAGTCATATTATTAATAATGGAGAGAAAAATCGTCAAGTACTGCTTTTAATAGGAAAAACAACAGCAATGAATTTCTAAAGAAGGTACACACTTTTACGACTACTTTAAAAGTAAGATATCTGGTCTTAAAGAAAATCCGCCGACCCGAAGAGCAATCGCTAAGTCGTTAAAAATATTTGTATCAACTGTAAACAAGGTAATAAACAGATTTGAATCTGGGGAAAAAAAAAAAAAAGAAAAAACTTAATGCACACTGCTTTTTACCAGGGCACGTGGCTGAGCGCAGAACACGGTATAGACTTCTTCGTGGAAATCACTTAGCCGGAGACAGATGGAAATTTATTGTGACTATTGATGAAGCATGGATCTACCTAAACGACTTTAACAAAAAAAGGGGTCGATTTACCATCACGAAGGAGCAGAAAAAGACTTACAAACTTAGTTCCGAGAATCCAAAGGAAGTTTTAGAAAAAATCACGTTTCTCGTACAATGGGACATAGTTGCATACAGTAGTGGCCAAAATTGTGGAAACCTTTCGGGAAAAGTGTATTTTTGAGGTTTGATGGCTCATCACACCACTTTTTTTTTTTTTTTGGAGTAATACCATAAAATTATAATATATCAATGGAAATATAATTTCATCAAAAATGTAATGTAACAAAGTTTGTTCAATTATCTGTATTCTATGAAATGTTAAAGCCAAATAACCAGAAAAAGGTAGCACAACTTGCTTAGGTTGATATGAAGTAGCTTTCCTTCATTTGAATGTAGCCAATGAGCATGAGTGTTTAGAGAGCCAATCAGGTGTCATCTTGTTTTGGCAATGAGCCAATCAGGTCGCAGTAGGATTCGGCTATTGATGTCATGTATTGGAGCTGAGAGGAGGACATTTGTCAGTGTGTTATGTGATTGCTATCAAGTTGGTTGGGGTTTTTGTTTTGTGTTCTTTCATTTAGTGAACTTGCAAACGTAATAAAATTAAAGAAATGGCGCAAAGAGGTGACTGGTCACCCAGAAAGCGATGTAAAATAGTACTATTAAGAGAACAAGGCTTCAGTTATGAAGAAATTAGAAGAAAAATTGGTAAAAACTTAACCAAAGGTGGCATTTCTAAATTTTTGAAGAGCTATAAGGAAACTCAGTCACTACAAAACCAGACTGGTAAAGGCAGGAAAAGGTGCACAGCAGCAAGTGATGATAGAAGAATTAAGAGACTGTGCTTATAGGTGACAGAAGAAAATAATCACAAGATGAAATGACGCAATGCAATGTAAAGTTGAGTGCAAGGGCTGTTCGGGCAGACTGAAGGAATTTGGTCTAAAAGCTAGAATTCCACGTAAAAAGCTATTTTTATCTCTCAAACAAAGGTTGAAAAGATTAAACTAGGCTAAAACCCATGTCAACTGGACAGCGGAACAATGGGACAGTGTTATTTGGAGTGATGAGACCAACATCTCCCTGTTTGGTAGTAATGGCATAAAATACGTAAGGAGAAGAATCGGAGAAGATTTGCATCCTGGTTGCATTACATGTACCGTGAAACACCAGTTAGGGTCATGATCTGGTGTTGTATGGCATCAAAAGGTGTGGGCAAAATTTGCGTGATTAATGGGAATATAAATGGCCAAAAATACATTAACGAAATACTTGAGCCCAAACTGAAGCATTCCGCACGTGATCTTTTCCAAGATAATGAAGCATTTATATTTCAACAGGATTCAGCTCCATGTCATGTTGCTGCTGTGTGAAAAAAGGGGTTTCAAGATAATCATATTCCACAGCTGGAATTGCCTGGGAATAGCCCAGACCTTAACCCCATCGAAAATCTATGGAGTCGACTAAAGAAACTTGTTAGTCAGAAGCAACCCAGCAATAAAACCCAATTAATAGAATCAATAATTCAATCTTGGTTTCACATTATAACAGCTGCAGAACTAAAAAACTTAGTTCACTCCATGGGAAGGCGTTACAAGGCCGTAATCAACACTAAAGGTTACCCAACTACTAAAAGGTTACTTAACTGACATGTTGAAAATTTTTGTATATCTCATTTTTTCTATGTGTTTCACTTTTCTTCTTTATAACTGCTGTTCTAATACAAAATCCTTCATAAAAATTATTGCATTACATTCTTGATGAAATTATCTTTCCATTGATATATAATTTTATGGTATTACTCCAAAAAAAAAAAAAAAAAAGTGATGTTATGAGCCATCAAACCTCAAAAATACACTATTTCCAAAAGGTTTTCACAATTTTGGCCACTACTGTATGTGTGCGTGTGTCTGTGTCATGAGAGCACGAGTAGCTCATGGATTACGGCATTCAAAAGGTTTTTCTTTTTTTCTTTTTTTTTTTTTTAAATGTGTGCAAAATATTCATGGAAATTAATAGTGAATGAATTATGCTACGATACGTGGAAAATTTTTCCAGTTTTCACGAAATTAGATTCTTTTTTAACATGTCTAATAATTCCATCGTCGTCTGTTATGCCGACGAAGTTTTTTCTGTTCGACAGGTTTGTGATATTAAGCAAAAAAAGAAACTGTCATGACAATTTAAATACAATAGATTTATTTTAATTGGGCTATCGGTAGCCGTTTAGTTGGGGACAATTCTTGAAGAACATTCCAAATTAGCTCTTTTGAATATGCTTCTTATAGCTGGAGCAGCCTCTTACTTCGACCGAAGTATTCTGGCCCCGATATATCCCAATTAACCAGAATCTACTCTGTTCAAATCCATTGACCTGAGAATTTTTCCAATTTTTCACCTTGCGAGAAAGATGAAGCTATCGAGGAGACTCTGTATTGTTCTTATTGTATTTGCTTGCAGGTATCAGTTAAATGTCTATGTTATACAAAAACACTACCATTGCTTAAATGTAAATACTCTTCATACTGAAACGTTCCGTAGCGCTAAGTCGTGCTCCGAATTACCTTAAAAAACATTTGAAGCAAGCTAAGGCACTAAATATAGTAGGAAAAGCTGGAAAATTCAAGTATATTTTCCAACTTTTATTGGTCTCGATAGATATCTCAGTGAGCACATCAAAACAGAATTCACTTTCAATCATCTAGTACAGCGGTTCCTAAACTTTTTGAGTCGCGGAGCACTTTTCAGGGCAGAAATTCGTCACGGAGCACGATCGTCGCTTATCTGCCAAGCACCTATGTACATTTTTGGCTATTTTTACTAAACCGTATTTTCAAAGTTGATATTTAATATTTTATCGTGTAGCAAAAGCACGATATAGTTTTCGAATTCTAAATAGTTTAAATTTTGATCTAAACAAAATTTTTCCCATTGAAAATAATTGAAAATTGGAACTTTAAATATCGTTTTCTCAAAACATCAATTTTGCTCATTCGTGCCTTTGGCATAAAAGGCGACGATACTTACACCTAGAACCTACATAGGTATTAAACCGAATGACAGCAGTACTAACGATGGAAGGTATTTTTAAGCATTTTGCGCACGTTAAACATAAAGTTTTACTTCATTCGAAATGTTATTTTCTCCTCTAATTTCAGAGAAATAAGGAACTTAATTAACTACGTGAACGAAAGCTCGCTGAGGTGACGCATGACATGCACTTCGGTCTATAACACTTGTTATTTACTCTAATTCACAGCACTCTGAAGGAGCTAAATTATTTCAACCGAATGCTTACCTATACACAGTTCATGACCGCACAAATTCACAGTTTTGAGATCTTATTATATATATATTTTTTACCAATCTCTTCGCGGAGCACTTGGAGATGTTTGAGCACAGTTTGGGAACCGCTGATCTAATACATCAACAGCGAAATTCAACAGATTCTCAAATATGCTGAAATCGCCCTCGCCCCGGTGGCGTAGTGGTCTAAGCGATGACTTCTGATCATTCGTCCGAAAGGCTCCGGGTTCAAATCAAGGTGAAGCATGATGGATGTTGTGTTTGTCTTACAGAATATCTCCCTTCCCTGGAACCAGTGGTCTTAAATTAGGGACGGGCGACTGCTTATAGCCCATTGAGTTGCTCACGCGGGTCGTTAAACTTTCAATAAAAAAAAATAAAAAATATATATATATATATATATATATATTATATCATCTTCATCATCATTGTCAACCATTATCAATCCACTGCTGGACGAAGGTCTCCCCAAGTTTCCTCCACAACGGTCTGTCTTGTGCCAGTCTCCTCCATGTCACCCCTGCATACTTTCGAATTTCATCCACCCATCTCCCATGTGGTCTTCTTCTGGGTCTTTTCCTGTCCCTTGGAATCCAATCTAAAATTTCGGCTGTCCATCGACGATCTGTCCTTCTGGCAGTATGTCCAGCCCATTGCCATTTCAGGGATTTAACTCTGATCATGATGTCTTCCACTCTTGTCATTTTTCGGATCCACGAGTTCCTCTTCTTATCTCTCCTGGTTACACCAAGTATGCACCTCTCCATGCTGCTTTGAGTTGTCTGCAGCCTTTGTATGTCTCTTTTAGTTAAGGTCCACGTCTCTGCACCATACGTAAGCACTGGAAGGATGCATTGATCAAACACTTTTCTTTTAAGACATAATGGCATATTGCTCTTGAAAATTATGCTGTTTCTTCCAAAAGCTCTCCAGGCAAGTTTTGTACGCCGATTAATTTCTTCATCAATGTGACCCTCACTTGATATCTGCTGTCCAAGATAAACGTACGTGTCTGTTATCTCCAGCTTTTCTCCATCAATCGATAAATCTTCATTTCGTGTAAAAGCATTGAACATCACTTTTGTCTTCTGAAAGTTCATTTTTAATCCCACTTCTTTACTCTTGTCAGCAAGTTCCTGGATCATACTCTGCAGCTCTGATGGGCTAGTTGCAAAAATGACTACGTCATCAGCAAAACGAAGGTGGGTTAGATAATCTCCATTAATCTTTATCCCCTTGTTTTCCCAGCTCAGTGACTGAAAAACACCCTCCAATGTGGCATTAAAGAGCTTCGGAGATATGGTGTCACCTTGTCTCACTCCCTTTCCAATTTTTACGTGTGTGTTGTATTCTCAAACAGCCGAAACTTTGGAGTAGCATTTTCATAGATGTTATTAATAATATTAATGTATGCATCTTCAATTCCGCAGGTTTTCAGAGCCATTGTAACTGCTGATGGTTTCACCGAATCAAAGGCTTTTTCATAATCGATAAAAGCCATGCACAATGGAAGTTCATATTCCCTCGCTCTTTCAATTAGTTCTCTCAGCACATGGATATGATCTATTGTGCTGTAGCCACTTCTGAATCCAGCTTGTTCTCTCGGTTGAGCCATGTCCAGTGTTACCTTCAAGCGGTGTGAAAGAACTTTAGTGAAGATTTTATAAACTACTGATAGGAGGCTGATAGGTCTGTAGTTTCCGAGATCCTCAATGTCACCTTTCTTATGTAGTAGGATCATTGTAGCGGTGTTCCAATCCTCAGGAATCTTTCCTTCATTAAGGCATCGAGTGAAAATTTGGGCGAGTACTGTTTCGATTTCTCCACTTGCTTCTTGTATGATGTCTACAGTAATTCCATCTTCTCCTGGAGCTTTTCCCCGCTTCATGTTCTTAATTGCATGTGCAACTTCTGCTGGAAGGACTGGAGGAACTCTGGTACTGGTATCTTTCATGATGTCTGGAGTGCATGTATCATCCCTTTCATATAATTTGGAGTAGAAATCTTTCACTCTTGTCAAAATTTCACCTCTATTTCTTGTTACAGAACCATCTTCTTTTCTCAGTGCCATAATCTGTTTTCTTCCCTTACTGAGATGTCCCTTTGCTATCTTTAGGCTTTGGTTGTTTTCAATTGCTTTCCTCACTAGTTCACAGTTGAATTTTCTTACGTCTTCAGTGATACTTTTTCGTACTGTCTTGCATAGCTCTATATATTCCACTTTGGAAGTCACATCTTCTTTAGTTGTCCTCATCTCTCTTCTTTTTTGCATTAACATTTTCGTTTTTCCTGATAATTTATTTACATGCAACTTGTTCTTAGACCCAGCTAATTTTGTTGCTGTTTCCATAAGAGCTTTGGTTACTTTTCTGTTAACTTCAGAGATGTCCACTTCTTCCGATGTTAGGCCTTCTAAAGCAGAGAACCTGTTCTTCAGTTCCAACTTGAAGGTATTATGGTGTTTTTTAAGGTTGGTTATGTCAATAGATTTTGTTTGTCTTATGAGCTTGCCACGTTCAAGTTTAGTGTTGAGGTGCATCTTACATCTCACCAATCTATGGTCACTACCTGTGTTGAACTTGTTTAGCACACTGCAGTCTTCTATGACGAATTTTTTGTTACACATAATAAAATCAATTTCACTTGTCGTCCCATTTGGATGTCTCCATGTCCATTTCCTGTGTGGCTTTTTCTTGAAGAAGGAGTTCAAGATGAAAAACCCTTCTGCCTCTGCAAACTCAACGAGAGTATTTCCACGCTGGTTTCTGTTGCCGTGACCGAATTTACCTACTGAAGTTTCATTATGTTGCCGTTGCCCTATTTTTGCATTGAAATCTCCCATAATTATTTTCAAGTGCTGCTTACCTTTATTATTTAGATGACAAATTTCCTCATAAAATTCTTCAATTTCTTCTTCAGGATGACTTGTGGTGGGTGCATAAGTTTGAATAATCTGAGCCTGGTATCTTCTCGATAGTTGGATAACGAGTCTTGCAGCTCTGTCAGAGGAACTTTCAACTTCTACCACTTTATCCTTCAGTTTCTTGTTTATTATAAATCCAACACCACTAGTTCTGCCAGTATCTGTCCCACGATAGTAGAAGAGATGTCCACTTTTCAGTTCGATGAGATCTTCTCCTTTTCTCCTTACCTCACTTAGCCCCACGATGTCCCACTTGATCCTTTGTAGTTCCTCTTCCAATTCAAGAAGCCTTGAATCAGAAGATAGGGAGCGTCCATTGTACGTTGCCAAGGTCAGCATCAGATGGCAGCCTAGTCCGGTCCTCCGGGGATTCTTAGCACCCTCTGCCTTCATGTCGCACTGGCCGCTGCCTTGGCCAGGTACATTCCAGCTGCCGGAGACTGAGGGCCAAGATTTAAGTTGTGGAGTCATTTTGGAGGGGTTTGGCCATAACTCACCACGCTGGCCAAGCGGGTTGGTGAGTGTGGGATAGAATTTCCTCTAATCCCGATGGTATAGTTATACCGCTATTGGCGGTCGTCAGAGCCCCTTTAGTGGGAACAGGATGCACCACGAGAAGGCGGGGTGGACATTTGTCAAGGAGAGGCTGTGATGTTACGCATCACCTGACCTTACATCCCATATATTATATATTATATATATATATATATATATATATATATATATATATATATAGTACATAAATAAATTATTTAACACAAGAAAATTAGACAAAAAAGGCTAATACCATGAGAAGCGCCGAAGGCAGCTAAAACCTCATGTAGTAGCTTATATACGTAGAATGAAAATATTACAGAACAAAAATACAAAATTTCAAAACAAGTAAAAAACTGGAACACGTTGCCGTCATCAGGAGAGCATCAACCTGTGGGAGTGGCCTTTCTAGTACCAACAAAACGACAAGGCAAGCCAAAATTGTCGGTTGGTCATGCTAACTAGGCCACAAAACCAAATTCTAATAAACACAAAAATTACAAAAATCAAATTTAAAAAAGAAAAATTAAAAGCTTACCGGCAGAACAAAAACCGCCATGACAAAGAGTCAAACAAGACTGAACAGAGCACCCACAAGAACCCAAATATATACATTGATAAGAAAGGTGGTCACGGTTAAACAACTTATCTATTTTTGTTGTGTAATATTTTCATTCTATATATATATATATGTATACAGTATATATACACTCTCTACCAACAAGTAATTGGACACCCCTGCAATCGACGATATCTGCGGTCCTGATACACGTCACCGCCGCCACCGTTAAATATCGTGTGGGAAACAACAACGCAACCTGTCGCATGCAAGATGCCACGCAGTTCGGAGCTCTCTGATTTCGAGAAAGGTGTAATCGTCGGGTATCGCAGAAATGGCCGATCCATACGTGACATATCCAGCGAGTTGAAGTACCCAAAATCGACAGTGGCCTACGCGATTGGCAAGTGGAAGATGAGAGGTGACTGTCGGAATGTGCCCCGACCCGGCAGACCCACAAAACTGGGAGTTAGAAACCGACGGGTGTGGCCAGAGAAATTCGGAAAAACCGCACTAAATCGATGGGCCACATCCGCGAGGAGTTACAACAGGCATCCGGGAGTGTTCTTTTGATGAATACCATCCGTAAAGAAGCCCATCTTCTCGGTTATCACGGACGTGCTGCCGCCCACAAGCCTTTGATCACCAAGTCCAATAGCGCTGCTCGGCTAACGTGGTACAAAGAACGTCGACAGTGGACCGTTGAACAGTGGAAACAGGTTCTCTGGAGCGACGAATCAAGGTTCACCCTCTACCATTCAGATGGCAGGGTCTGGGTTTACCGTCTGCCTGGAGAACGCCTCCTGCCGGAATGTATTGTGACAACTGTGAAGTTCGGCGGCGGTGGAATTATGCTATGGGGATGTTTCTCCTGATATGGCACGGGACCCTTCGTCGCAATTCCTGGTAGACTCAACGCCGAGACCTACTGCACCATTTTGGAGGACCATGGGCTTCCTACGTTGTGGCAGTTTTACGGGGTGGGCCCATGTTACTTTCAGGATGACAATGCCACCTGTCATGTTGCGAGGTCCACCATGGCTTGGTATGGTGACAATGGGGTTAATCGAATGGACTGGACTGCGGAAAGCCCGAACCTTAACCCTACCGAGCACCTCTGGGAAGAGTTGGAGCGTCGACTTAAAAGGTGCCCCCACCGTCCGAAATCGGTGAAAGAACTGACTTGTCTTCTCCAAGCCGAGTGGGAGAAAACACCGCTAGCCGTCGTACAACGCCTGGTTGAGAGTATGCCCCTGAGGGTCGCAGCTGTAATCGCCGCTCGTGGAGGCTCCACCAACTATTGAAGGTGAACAAACTTCGCTCTCCTTTGCTATCACAGGTGTCCAATTACTTGTTGGTAGATAGTGTATATTGAATACTGCACTTCTTAATTCTTTTATGAACTCTGAAGCAATTTAATGCTTCAAAACCAACTAAACGCAACATTTACCGTGAAAGAATTAATCAGTAACAGGTCGGTTAAATCCTTTAAGCATCTATCTTCAACGCAATACAACGATCTGAAAATCGATTGTGGAAGAATCATCACACAGCTTTTTCGAACCTCGCGGAAAGTATATTCATTTTACTTTCGGACGGCAACGTAACGAAAAGCCCTTTCCTACTGGTGATGGATTCGAAACCACGTCGTTCTTCTCCGGAGTCAGACATTCTACCGACTGAACTACACCGATAAAGGCTTATCGCTGCTGTTGCCGTTTTAACATCTGCGTCACCTCTGGGGTATAGGTACGTTACAACTCTCATTAATGTTCTTGCGAGAAACGATCTGTTATCCCAGGTGCATTTCTCAGTCGGAAGTGCGGCAATTTTCTCTTTGGATTGAAGGGCAGAAGGGATTGCACCGATCGGAAGTGCATTGGCCTACGAAAGGGGCTTCCGACTTGATGACCAAAGTGACAGTAGGTAGGGCAAAAGGATTTGTGTCAGCTGAATAGACTAGAGGCTCCTAGATGATGCACACTGTGGGACAATTAAGTAATTATAGACTGTTTTTTTTTTTAAAATCCCGGTAAAACACGCAGGTCGAGAAGGCATGGTTTTCGATAAGTCATTTATCAGCTACGAGTTGGCAACAGCGTTTAAGTGGGAATTGAGCAGATAATTATTTAGGCTGTGCATGACGTCATTTGGTGGAATAATATAGTCAGAGCCCTGTCATGGAGCAGAGAGCAAATATCCAGTTCGGTTTGCAAAAAGGTCAAACAGCACCTGAAACAGTTGAATTGTTACGTGATGTGTATGGGGCTCATTGCTTATCTCATGCACAAACATTCGGATGGTATGCACGTTTAAAGGATGGGCGGGAAGATTTGGAAAATTACGAAAGTCCCAAATGCCCGAATTCACAGTGCGTACGTTTGAACTATTGAGAAAGTTCGCGAAAGGATAAAAAGTGATCTCCGTGTGACTTGAGAATACTGGAATGTCACTTTGGTGTTAATCAGAAGACGATTCGTCAAAATTTTAGTGCACGATTTGAAGGGGGAAAAAAGTCCGTGCTCGTTTTGTTCCGCATGCTTTGTCAGAAGACCAGAAATATGGACGAGTGGATTATTCAAAAGACATAGACTGCAGAAGGAATGAAAAATGTTCTCCAAAGCACTGTGGCAGGTGATGAGACATAGTGTTTTCGTTATGATCCCGAAACGAAGCATCATTGTGCGCAATGGAAGTCGCCGCAGTTACCCAAAGGAAAGAAGATCAGGTTACAAAAATCCAAAATAAAGACAATGCTTGTGTGCTTTTACGACAGCAAGGGAATCCTGCGTTACAAATTCATTCCTAAATGGTTCAACTGTCACTGGTAGTGCTTACACATCCATTTTGGGAACGATTGTGGAAGGGAATTGTTCGTGTCATGGTCTGAGTACGAAAACGGGCCATAATTCCTTCTTCACGATAACGCACCCGCACACAAAGCAGTCAGTGTACACCTATTTCTGGCACGAAAGCAAGTGTGTGTTCTTAACCATCCCATTTATCCCCGTGAGATTAGTTTCTATTCCCTAAATTAAAGCTGCCTTTAAAACGAAAACTTTTTCAAGACGTTGGAGACATACAAAGAAATGGGATATTAGCTCTTCACTCCATACCAAAAGATGACCTCTTGGCTGATCGTGCTACTTCTTGTGTCAAAGCAGGAGGAATGTACATTACTTCAAATATAACAGATTCGCGTAAGTTTTCCTGCTTTTCCATTAAAAAAAAATTGGACTCTTTAATAAATTCCCGCACTATGTGCTTTCACCTTTAACGACCATAACGCCCAAGGCGCCCGTACATACAAACGGTCATAGCCGTCCGAAACGTCTGTCTAGAATGAGTATCTTAAAATTTTCTCGATCTATAAGGGATCAGCAGGAGTCACCGTCAGTCACTATTGTTGTTAATAAGTAAAGAAGTGAAACAAGTGACAGTTTCGGGCGTTATGGTATTTAGAGTGATACAAGATTTTAGGGTCATGGTCGTTAAGGGTTAAGATGAAAAACTGCAAAAAGTGGAACTCGTGCGGACAGATATCTAGGGAAATGTCTACAATAATACATACTTAGGAAATTTAAGTGCAATTGTGTTTGCCCGCCTCTGTGAAAACGATTGAAGAGACTTAAGGAGCGCAAGTTTGCTAATTAGGCAAACTCTCCTGGAGAGAATCCATAAGTTTCAGGCATGATTTCATTGCATCAAATGTAAAGAAAGCCAAATCTGTTGTACTGAGTGTGACGAACTTGAGATTGACAAGGATACAAAAGCTCTCAGCTCAAAATATAGCTATTTCGAAATAAAATCCTCGCTTCTTATAAAGGGATGCTGCAATGGGTGCGTGACAAGTTCGAAGAAATATGGAGACGAAGAATTTTTAGAGAACTATTTATTCTTGCCGAAAGATTATTTGACGTGATAATAGCACAGAGATTTTGATCTCTTTTATGGGTAGCAGCAAGGGAGCCTGCGTTTCAGACATCACTGAGTTTTACCCAAAATTTTTTGCTTATGATGTGTGTAAAGCACTAACGGAATGTTTTACGATGAGAACGTAAATCCTAGAGATGAGACACACAAACTGAAGTGACTTATGCAAAGTTACGTTGGCACAAAAATGAGATAGAGTACGTTGTGGCAAAGTTTACTAGCAATCCATTTTTATTTTGTAAACGGACTCATTTTTTTTTATTAACGCATCACTTTTAATACCGTATTGTTAGACGTGTAAGTCGAGACTTTGTTCTTCAGAAGTCCCGGCTTGGACTTATACGCCACATCGACTTATCTATTATTAACGCATCATTTAATAATCTATTTTATTAACGCATCATTTTTAATACCGTATTGTTAGACGTGTAAGTCGAGACTTTGTTCTTCAGAAGTCCCGGCTTGGACTTATACGCCACATCGACTTATCTATTATTAATGCATCATTTAATAATCTATTTTATTAACGCATCATTTTTAATACAGTATTGTTCGGCGTGTAAGTCGAGACTTTGTTCTTCAGAAGTCCCGGCTAGGACTTATACGCCACATCGACTTATCTATTGAAATTTGTTCACAAAAATAAATAAATAAAATAAAATAAAATAAAATAAAATAATATAAGAAATTGTGTCTTAAATTCTGTCATGATTCAAGCTTCCTGAAAGGCAATAATTTTACGTTCCAAAGAAACCATTCTGAAGACGTACAAAATGTAATATTCCGTTCACCAAGAACTTGTTTGAAAGCTGCTGAAACGGATATTTCCGTTAGATAGAAACATAAAAATTGCCGTGACCGATTTGGAGTAGCAGCTGTCGAATGTTAATTGCATCCCCCTTGCGATTCTTCCGAGTACCCGTGGGTAGCATTCACTTCTCGTTTTGCAGTGCCGGCAGAACTACACTGGGTGCGTCTCACTTACCTTGCAATGATTAAACCTCGGAAACATGCCGTTGCAACGCAGTTGATTGGCTGGTGACAATTGTGTCAACAGCCGGCATCGTATGCACATTAAGAATAGCACTGACCAGCTGCTAGCGAAGGCAATTTTCACAGTTATATCTCTCAACTGAATTAAAATCAACCATGCTTTGATTTATTATTCATATCTTATTTTATTCCATGTTTCCGATTTAAATTAAAAGCTTTTTCGGTTTCTGATTTCAACGGGTCTGTGTGAGAACGGTGCGAACCATAACTCACGCTGCAAGCATCATTCTTATTTGGCACACGTGTGTGACCTTGTTTTTTGGTTTTGATTTTTTAACCTTTAACCAGCGGCTTCTCCAGCTGTTCGGTCAGAAGAAAGGTATACGGTAGTGTGAGAGCGGGCGCATTATTTATGCCCAAGAAAATAATGAACCGAACATTATGCCTATTATATTAGGAAAACATACATTAATACACTAAGGCGAAGATTATAGTGTTTATTCAGTTCATGCTAATGTGTGTTCAGACGGACTTAGGATGAAGTATCCATATACATATATGTAATTGTTTAATGAACTCAAAATGGTTCAAATGTATAACAGAGCAATGGATTGTTGCAGAACATTTTTCCAAAGTATTGGTACATGACAAAGAGATTCTGAGATTCTCACCCTCTGGAAAGGGGATGCCGTTTCCAAGCAGATAGGCATCAGCAATTAAGCAGGCGACATCCGCTGGTATTGTCCAACAGAGAGCAGACGCCTGAATGTCTGGGAACTTAGACGTTATTCATTGTATACATGTAGCCAGTATGCATTATGTTCGATGTTTGTTGTACTTTGCGGAAAGTTAAGTCTGTCAAAGGGAATACCGCTAATGGAAACATCAGAAGTACGGGTCACCTACTGCAGAAAGCGAGGTATTCGTAAAACAAAAAGGGAGATGCCGGTTAACGGAGGAAGGAACGCGCTGGCATCGTGACGTCGAAGCCAGCAGAGAGAGAACATGGAGGGAGTGGGCCCCTTCGGGGCAAGAGCGCGCATGGGCGATGCGCAGCGCCAACCAAAGTCGGGAGAAATAGGTGCATGAGAAGACTGAGTGCGTTAGTCTGCTTTCGGGAATTGCAGGAGCAAGTTCGCCGGTAGACAGAGCTCGAACGTTTTTGGGTTGTCGGACACCTAGCGTTATTTATCCGAGGGTTCAGTCGATGTACTGAACGGGGTCGGAGTATCTTTGCGAAGATAAGTTTACCAGCCGTGTCACGTGCTTTATTTAATTATCCTGAAGGGATAATTCTACCGAAACCGCTAGGACCAAGGGCAGAGCGGAGATAGATAGGATTCGGAGATAAGAATCTTTACCGGGAGATACAGGTAGCTTCTCGGACAAGAAGGACTCTCTCCCAAGCGTAGGAACGTATTATCGTGATAGAGACTTCAAGTTTACTTTGACTATTTACCAGGTCTGCATTAGTTGAGGGACTTCTGATCGACATCCAGAAAGCGGTATTCCTACGGACAGACTGACTTTCCAACTTCAGTTTTTATCCATAATAAACTGTTTTTAAGTTTGAAACCAACCCTCCTATGTCATAATATAACATGAGTAATTTATACTTGAAGTTTCAGCGATTTCAATCCTCCTCCCTGATTCGCAGATAATCAATTATGGAAAAGCGGGGAAGGTTTCGTTTGTTCACCCAATCAGAGTTTGGGTAAGTTCTGAGGAACGAACCTTTGAAATATTCCCATTTACTGTGAGATGAGCCTATAGCGTGGACGCCACAGAAGTATAATTGTTTTGGGCGGGTCCACATAGGAGATAAGCACGTTCGCTCTCACAGGTAGCTTCAGTTGATAAGAAAAAAATAAACTTACGAAACTGAACTTTTTATTTTGAAAAAAAATGCAGAATTTTTCTCACTTTCTCTTCCTTTTAAAATTTACTGAAACATTAAAAATATAGTTACAGAATTTCGAAACAGTAACTGTATTTGTTCTAGCCTCGTCTTAAACTCAGAATCGACTTATCTATGAATGATGAAGATAAAGAAATGAAATTTCACCCATTCGACTTATACTCAATATCTACTTACAAACCGAAAAATACACTCCTCGTCAAAACAATAGTTCCACCCAGAAGGAAGCAACCGACAGGAATGAAACTTGGTGGGTAGGTTTGACACCGAGAGACATGCAAATGATTCAAGCATCACGCTCAGCTGCGCATGTTACGCCAGCAAGGAGGGGTCGTATCGCTGTGCCTGACCGGCTATATAAGGTCGTCCCGTTGCGGGTGCTTTCCATTCTGATTGGTGCTGTTGTGTTGGTTGTATCCTTTGCAAGTGAAGTATGCCTCTGTGAAAAGTTCGGAAGCAATTCGAGGAGATCGAGAGGGGCTGCATCGTCGGGCTCCGGGAAGGGGGATGGTCTTATCACCGTATTACGCGCCATACCAGTCGTGCGGATTTCACCATAGCACGCTGTTGGCGGTAGTGGACAGAACAAGGCACGCAGCAGCGACAGGAAGGGTCTGCGAGACCTAGACGAACCACGGAGAGAGAGAAGGCCGACGGGTTGTCCGACATGCGCAGTGACCCAACAGCCACGATTGTGGGTATTCAGCGAGTATTGGTGTCCACCATGCATCGTTCTATTAGTGCCAGCACCACTGGCAGACGGCTGCACGACATAGGACTACACGCACGAACACCGCTACAACGACTGCCCTTAACACCATTTCACCATCGCCAAAGACTACAATATTGTCGTGCCAGACTCTCATGGAGCCACTCAGAATGGCAGCGAGTGATCTTTAGTGACGAGTCCCGCTTTTGTCTTGGAGGAGATGATCAACGAATCCGTGTGTGGAGGCTCCGTGGTCAACGCCAAGATGAACGGTTTGTTGTCGAGTCCAAAATGTCATGGTGTGGGGTGCAATTGCCTACGATACCAGGTCACCTTTGGTGTTCATTACAGGAACTTTCACAGCCCAACGTTACGTTAATGAGGTCCTGCAACCAGTGGCTCTACCTTTGCTGAATGCTCACTCCGGTGCGATTTTTCAACAGGACAACGCTCGTCCGCATACTGCTGCTGTCTCGAGGGCTTGCCTTCAAGGCACTGACTCTCTGCCATGGCCAGTCGCATCGACAGACCTATCGCCGATTGAAAATGTGTGGGATGCTATTGGAGGCGCTATCCACACTCCACCCCTACCGCACAATCTGCAGGAACTGAGTGAGAAGATTCAAGTTGGATGGGATGGCTTATCGCAGGTCAATATTAGGAACCTGTACAACTTCATGCCGAAACGTCTGGCATGCTGTGTGATCAAACATGGCTGCCCGACGCCATTCTGAGAGGCACTACTTATTGGCGTGTAGCTCAATAAATATTACCCATTTCAGTCTCAATGTGTTATCATTTATTGTTCCTGGTAACCTTTACTTTTCGCCCGAATAGCATTGCAATCCGTCACGTCCTTCTGCGTGCAATTACTTTTTTGACGATGAGTGTACGTTATTTTTACCGTTAAACCACCACCAATGTGATTTTGCGGTCGTTAACTTTCTGCAGCATTGTTTTAAATCATAACCGGATCGAATAACTGGTTTTTGCCAAATTTCGGCACAGATCAGCTCATGGCTTGGATTCCATTCTTAGATTCAGGCAGCGAATTGCGTTAAGTTAGGATTGAAGCACTGTCTGTCTCACGGCATTGTATTTCAGTAATATTCATTCGACATCGTTCTATGACAGATTTAAAAACATCTCTGTACTTTTTTAGTATAGTCATGGTCTTAATTCTATATCTGAATCATAACGAATGTATAAGTACTCTGTAATATTGCGGGTGCTGCCATAAGCGTATCATGACCATCACTTTTTGAGGGTATGGCCTCCCTCAAGGGAAAGCCATTTTTGGAAACAGTTTCTACGTAAATGTCACAAATCTTTGTGTTTTTCAAGTTCATAAAAAACATTTTTCTTTTTGTTATGCATTACTCTTCAATTACAGCTGGTAATGAACGGTGACGGATAGTCCAGTCCAGCGTATTTTTGACAAGATGCTAATTTTTCAGTCTTTCTTTTTTATACATTCTTTTAAGTATTTCAAATCGTTTTGCTGATGCATTTCAATGTTGCATAATGAGTTAGTTCTCTGCATTAATAGCATTTTGCCGTGGTTTTATTTTCTCACAAAAACGAGTCACAACCAAATCTAAAAGATTAGCATGGCAGCGTGTCTGTGTGAAGCTCTTGGTGTTTCCTCTTTGAACTTCGTAGCGACTCCATTAAACCTGCCATTTATATTTGCGGCCTCATGGTAGACTTGCTCTCGCATTTAAATTTCCTAAAGTGGGGGCCACGTGCCGCTCTGTGCCCCCCCCCGCTTCGCCTATGTTTGCAACACCCAGAAGCCAGTGCCGACGCCAGCAGTTCAAAACGTTGAGAGGTGGGGAGACTATTAGGGAGGCTAAGCAACGTACTTGGTGGGCACACATTTTGAAGAGCTTGACTGAAATTTTATTGAAGAAAATCCGTTCATGTAAATTTTATCCGACGTTGATGATGTTACCACCAGTAAAAAAGTTTTTGTGTACATACTGTACGTAGTATTTATTTAGTGTATGTGGCAATATGAACCATGGTGACGAAAATTCATTTAATTCAAAATTCATGGGCTTTATTTAACAAGTTACTCCTTTTCCGTAAATTTAGCGTATTTGTGTCATTTTTATATCTTTTTTTTATATGTATATATTTGTCGTCATAACGTTGCTTATGGATTTTAGTTTGTAATCTGACGTGGAAGCTTTCTCTCTCTCTCTCTCTCTCTCTGTCTCACTGTCTCTCTTTTTCTCTCTCTGTATCATTGTCTCTCTTTCTTCTCTGACAGAGAGAGAGAGAGAGCTCTCTCTGTCTCACTGTCTCTCTTTCTTCTCTGAGAGAGAGAGAGAGAGAGCTCACTGTCTCTCTCTCTCTCTCTTTTTTCTCTCTGTGTCACTGTCTCTCCGTCTCTCTGTCTCTCTTCTCTGTCTCACTGTCTCTCTCTCTCTTTTTCTCTCTGTGTCACTGTCTCTCCGTCTCACTGTCTCTCTGTCTTCTGTCTCTCTTCTCTGTCTCATTGTCTCTCTCTCTGTCTCACTGTCTTCTGTCTCTCTCTCTGTCTCATTGTTTCTCTTACTGTCTCTCTCTCTTTTTCTCTCTGTGTCACTGTCTCTGTCTTCTGTCTCTCTTTCTCTGTCTCATTGTCTCTCTCTCTCTGTCTTCTGTCTCTCTTTTGTCTCATTGTCTCTCTCTCTCTGTCTTCTGTCTCTCTGTCTCATTGTTTCTCTCACTCTCTCTCTCTCTGTCTCATTGTCTCTCTCTCTGTCTGTCTTCTGTCTCTCTGTCTCATTGTTTCTCTCACTCTCTCTCTCTCTCTCTCTGTCTCATTGTTTCTCTCACTCTCTCTCTCTCTCTCTCTCTCTCTCTCTCTTTCTCTCTGTGTCACTGTCTCTCTGTCTCTCTTCTCTATCTCACTGTCTCTCTGTCTTCTGTCTCACTTCTGTGTCTCATTCTCTCTCTCTCTCTCTCTCTCTCTCTCTCTCTCTCTCTCTCTCTCTCTCTCTCTCCCTCTGTCTTTTTATTTATAATAACGAAAATGATGTATTTCTGCTACTCTCTTAGACTTTAACGCAGAGGACTCCCTCTACTCATAGAACAGTGAAACTTTAAATTTAATAAAAATTTCCATTTATATAACAAAAATATCTTTTGTGGATCGGAAAAATTCACAATAATTAAATTCCATTAGTTTTCATAAACTTTATAGACAGTTTTATTCCTTGAAAAATAAAACACATTAAGAGGTACAATCACCTCTATTGGAAATGCATTTAGCACTGCGTCATGGCGCTGAAACTTACAGACGTCTAGTGGCCTCTTGTTCTTCATTTTTTCCTTCAAACGCTGCTGCGGTACATACACCTACATGAAACTTGTGGTCTCGACACTCTGCTTTCCCTCTTCATTACTACAGAGTCTGGCTTTCAAGAAGTGAAGGGGCTGGACAACAGCATTTGATCTCCACAATAATGAAAACCAACAGAGGCCGAACTCAACAGTTCATTTGAAGTGCGACTTCAAATGAACGTATACGCAAGCGGGAAGAACAGGCGGGGTCCTTGTTCTTCCCGCTTGCGTATACGTTCTAATTGCCTACTTGCAACTCTTATTACAATAGAAACTCGATTATACGTTTCTCACATCTACGTTTTTCTCATTTATTTGTAAAATATCTCCGATCCAAAATTCGGAAATGTCCTCAATGTTAAATTTTCCCTGTTTCGTTTATACGTTTTTTCAATTATATGTTAACTTTACTTGGTCCCTTGAAAAACGTATAAACGAGGTTCCGCTGTATGCCTGTATATGCAGTGGAACCTCGTTTATATTAGGTGTACAAATAAGTTTTAAAGCGTTTTAAGACAACACAACATGTAATTTGAGAGCAAACAACAATACCTTTACGAATCAAAATAAGCGCCGTCATTATCTATCACTTTCCGCCATCGGTCGGGCAGCTGACGGATTCCAGCCATGAAGAATACTTCGTCGTGGGACGCGATGAAGTCGTCAACCCATTTTTGCACTTCGTCACATGTCCGGAATCGTACAGCAGACAAACCATGTTGTACCGATCGGAACAAATGGTAGTCTGAAGGGGCTATGTCAGGACTATACGTCGGATGTTCCAAAACTTCTCAGCCAAGCATCAATAACGTTTCTTTGACCGATTTCGCGACATGCGGCCTAGCGTTGTCATGCAGTAATTTCACGGAACGCAATCCTTTGCCGGTGAATGGGCGTTTCCGACAGATTTCCTGGTTCAATCGCAGCAATTGTTGCTTGTAACGATCAGCAGTATTAGTTTGATCCTGTTCCAATAGTTCATAATAGAGCACACCTTTCATATTCCACCAGATGCACAGCAGAACTTTCTTGGAGTGAATATTGCGTTTCGATGTCGAAGTCGTTGCTAAACCGGAGTATACCCAGTGTTTTTTGCGTTTGGGATTGTCGTACTACATCCACTTTTCATCACCCGTAACGATTTTCCACAGGAAAGACTTTTGGGTGTTGTTTATTCAACAGATTCAAACACTTCATGACACGATCATCCTTGTTCCTCTGGCTCAGGTTATGTGGCACCTTCCTCCCGAATCTTTCCCACTGCGCGTAAACGATTAGAAATGGTTTGTTGAGTTACCCCCAGTTGTTCAGCTAGTTCTTCTTGCATTTTGTGACGAATCTTCATCCAGCAATGCTTGCAGTTCCTCATGTGCAACCTTCTGCGGGGCGCCGCTACGTTCTCGAACGCCAACATGAACATCACCTGCTTTACACTGTCTTAACCAAAACTCACACGTGCTTTTTGATACAATATTATCCCCCAAAACAGAAAAGATCGATGTACATGCTTTTGCAGCACTTTTTCCTTAATGAAATTTGCAACGAATGCAGTGTCGAATAAATGCAGTATCGCTTGCCATCTTTCCCCTACCGATGTGCAAGTGCGTTTGACTGTTGGGCAAACTTCTGTGCCACGTTTCATACACTGGACAAGTTACAGTCAAGTGAAAACAACGCGGGGGGATGTCGGATATGTAAATTAGCGGTATACGTCACACACAAAACGCTTTAAAACTTACTGTCTGTCTTCTGCAATTCGATGTGCCGACCCACATGTTGGCTAAGTGATTTATTGTTATGTAGCACTCTTTCAAAACCACGCCCTCAGCAGCGATCAGTTACATGAACGCGAAATCAGACTATATTTTATTTTCAAGGAACGCGAACTCAGACTACTATTTTATTGCTTTCGAGACGTCACTATATGTTTTTCTTCAAATCTACGGTTAGTCGGAAAGGAAATGGAGCAGAACATGGGGATCGAGAGAGGAGGTGAGAAGACAGTGGACTCGATTCTTGGAGAAAATAAGAGAATGAGATGATGGAAGGAACATGCAAAAGACGACTTAGTCTAAGGTTAGTCTTAGGAGGTGAAGTCGAAAAGGAATGGAGTAGAACACGGGGATCGAGAGAGAAGGTGAGGAAACAGTGGACCCGATTCTTGGAGCAAGAAAGAGAATGAGATTGTGGAAGGGACATGCAAAAGACGACTTACTCTAAGGCTAGTCTTAGGAGGTGAAGTTGAAAAGGAATGGAGTAGAACACGGGGATCGAGAGAGAAGGTTAGATGACAGTGGACCCGATTCTTGGAGCAAGAGAGAGAATGAGATGATGGAAGGGACGTGCAAAAGACGACTTAGTCTAAGGTTAGACTTAGGAGGTGAAGTCGAAAAGGAATGGAGTAGAACACGGGGATCGAGAGAGGAGGTGAGGAAACAGTGGACCCGATTCTTGGAGCAAGAAAGAGAATGAGATTGTGGAAGGGACATGCAAAAGACGACTTACTCTAAGGCTAGTCTTAGGAGGTGAAGTTGAAAAGGAATGGAGTAGAACACGGGGATCGAGAGAGGAGGTGACGAGACTGTAGATTGGATTCTTGGAGCGAGAAAGAGAATGAGATGATGGAACATGCAAAAGACGACTTAGTCTAAGGTTAGTCTTAGGAAGTGAAGTTTGAAAGGAATGGAGTAGAACACGGGGATCCAGAATCGGATTATTTGAGCGAGAAAGAGAATGAGATGATGGAAGGAACATGCAAACGACGAGAAAGATAAATAGATGATGGAAGGGACATGCAAAAGACTACTTAGTCTAAGGTTAGTTTGTCTTAGGAGGTGAAGTCGGAAAAGAATGGAATTGAATACGGCGATCGAGAAAGGAGGTGAGGAGACAGTTGATCCGATTCTTGGAGCGAGAAAGAAAATGAGATGCTGGAAAGAACATGCAAAAGACGAGAAAGAAAATGAGATGATGGAAAGGACGTGCAAAAGACTACTGAGTCTAAGGTTAGTCTTAGGAGGTGAAGTCGGAAAGGAATGGAGTAGAACACGGGGATCGAGAGAGGAAGTGAGGAGACAGGCATTCAATGGTCGATTGCTTTGGGAAACGTTGCTTGAAACCTTACTATGACATGACTACTGTTTTTACTAATGGTATCTTGACTGGCGTCGTCGAGAAATTTCGTTATTCTGACTGCAAGATGATAAGAAAGAAAGACCTACCTGCTGCACAATATAATATTCTTGGGAGCGAATGGTTTCCAAACTCTCAGTAGCATTACTCTGAAATATTTAAGCGCTTCTGTTCAGCAATCTGTGATTATAGTCAGGCGCAAAGCACTTCTGACTGTCTCCAAACAATAAAGCCTTCCCAGCTCTAATGCTAAATGCCTTTAACACTTGGCCTCAGTGGCTGGTTGCACGACCTTACCACTAACTTTAGTTAATCGTAAGCCATCTGATGTCCCAGAAATCCCATGCTAACAGGATTTTCACCTCGACGGTCAACCAGATCTGGTCTTCTCTTTCCGTTACGCTGGGTGCATGTGCGTCCCTCTGTGAACTGCCAGCGTACATTAGAGATGAGCACGGGTTCCTTTTTTAAGGCCTGAGTGCAACCCGGGCACCAAAATTTAATGCCCGGGTACAACTCGGGCCCCGAAATTTAAATCTGGGGTCCGGTCTGGGTTCTTTATAACATTATTTATGCCTGGCCCGAGCTCGGCCGGGGATTTGAACATTTGTGCAAATTTGTCCTATGTGAATAAGGAAAAACTGAAGCGTATGGTTTTACTCCTATTTATGTTTTCATCATCAAAAGAAAATGTTAGTGCTGCCCGTTAATATCGAACCACCAAAAAAACAGAGCCGCCCTGGTGGCGCAGTGGTCTAAGCACCCTTCCTGCGCTCCTGCTTTTTCAGCTCATACTGACGGAATAGGTTCGCCTTATATCGTGTGAGTATTATCTCTCAGTTTATGAAGTTCGTCTTCTACGTTTCATCGTTTCGTTCAGCCCTTTAAGTGCTAATTTTTTTATTTTCGACGAATTTTCACTTCCTGTGCTTAACCCTAGATGTTATTCCGGTAAACAGCGCGACTTGCCTTGACTCTCACCTGTTTCATCTTCAGCGTTCCTAGAAGCTGCCTATTGTGCTCATCCACGTGCTTCCCGTATCAAGTCGCCTTCCGTTAGTGGTCCTCGAGTGACGTCAAGCTGTACGCCACCCGTGTCCCGCAGCCCTATTTGTGAAGTCATCGTTTTGTCTGTTGTTCATCTCATCATCGAGCTTTCAACATTGTTTATCCTTCGTTCATTTTTGTGTTTGTGCAATCAGCATCTTCATCCTTTGTCCATTTTTGTGCTTGTGCTTCATTATTCTAGTGCACATGGCTTGTGCTATTTCTCCTGCTTATGTTCGATCATTGACGCCGCATCAAGATGATCTACTTAAACGCCAATCTCAACTTTCCTCGTGTTCCGCCACTACCACACATTTAGCTCTCTTGCCGTCCTGCTTAGACTTTATAATTTCCAGTCATGATAGAGTTCTCCCTGCTGGTATTCCAGAGTCTTCACCAAAAGGTAAGTCCTTGCTTACCACTCTAGCATTGGGGGTGAAATATGTTGCCCTCCCCAACACTAAACTTTCTGCTTTGTAAGCTCTTCATGAATTTATTCCTCCGGATACTATTGCGCATATTGCACGGAAGCTCCGTTCAGTGCTTATTTATTTTTCTTCACCTACTCTTGCCGCGCAGGTTATATCTTTCCCTATTTCAATTGGCGATCAAAGTCTGTTTGCCATTCCATTAGCCCAACGCCCTATTCTTGTCAGCATGTCTCCAGTACCCCCAGAAATTTCTGGGGACATACTTCTTTGTTTTCTTTCCCGTTGCGGACTCGTCATCGGCCCCATTCGTACATCGCCTGCTTTGTCGGCAGAGCAAGGAGCTCGTCCTTATCTTAGTTTCCGACGACAGGTTCTCATCCTGTTTCCAGATGAAACCTCTATTGCTTCATGTCCCACCACCTTCCAAGTAGTCTGTGGTAGACACACCCGCACTATACGTGTATATACTGCACTACATTGTTTCAATTGTAAATCGCCCACTCATCTTCGTGCTTCATGTCCAGGCAAGGACACTCTGTTTGCTTCGCCTTCGTCTTCTGGTCCTCCTGCTTCTGTCTCATCGCCAATCAAGTCTTCACAGGTTGTGTTCCGGCCCGCGTCTGGTGGATTATTCCCACCCCTGTTTCCTCTTCTTCTTCTCTTCCTACGGACACCGTCTTACCTGCTCATTTGCTACCGTCTTCTCTTTTAGATGTCACTTCATCTGTTACCACGACACCATTGTGCTCACCTCCGTTGAGTCTATTTTCCACTAAGACTTCATTCAAACGACGTGTGTCTTCTTCTTCTTCTTCGACCTCGACTCCTGCTATTATTCGTCCACCGTCTCCGCATTCAGACACTGGGTCTTCGTCATCTGTCCAGCTCTCTGACGATAAGTACGTGGATTCATCCTGCTCTTTCTTGCCAGCGACCTCCGCCAATTCCCAATTCATCTTACTTCTTCCTGTACCAATGGATTGTGTTTTATCACACCCTCAGAACGTCCTTACAACTTCATCAATGCCTTCCACTGATATTCCATCTCCTATTGTTTCACCATCGCCGCCCAGAACTGTTCATGTTACACCACCTGCAATTCCCCATACTCCATCGTTATTGTCACCTGACATGTCTTCTGCAATGAACTTCCCACCTACTGTTTTTGACTATTCTCCAGACCCCTTTACTCATCTCTCAGTGTCGTCTCCTTTCTACTGTGTCTCGTCGAGAGGTTGACGAGCTGGGGATTCCTACAGTTCTCAGATATCTTCAACTTCTCAAAGTGCCCAAACTCTATAGAAAACATTTTCCCTCCTCTGCCGCCTATAAGGCTGCTCGTGAGGAGCGCGGAAATGTTCTTGATTTTTTCGAAATTGAACCTTTCGACTTCTGCTTTTCTCGATCACCCTCGCCCGCCACCCCATGCCACTCCTACGCCTACTACTTCTTCAGTGTCTGTTTAAACTTCACAGCGCATCACCTCCATGTCTTCATTGACAGTGTCTTCTGTTGCCCACCCCACACCACCTGCTCCTGCTGCTTCGTCTGCAGGACAGTCCTCTCACCAAGAGTCTTCACTTGGTGCCGTTTCCAAGAATCACTCCTGGCGCCCTGCTAAGCGTACACGGAAACGTCTAACTACAACTTAAGTTCTCCAGTGGCTCCTGTTGTGCTCACATTTTCCTCGAACTGTGATTTGTTTACTGACTGTTGTCCTTCACTTGTGTGGGTCTATTCACCGAACTGTTCTCCTCTTCTTCATGATTATTATGCTCCGGACATTAGCCCTTACTTCACGCATGTATATCTCATGATTGCTCCAGACACTAGCCCTTACTTCACGTATGTATATCTTATGTTTGCTCTGTATTATTTCGTATATTTTGCTCATGAATTGTTATGTACATACTCCTTGTAATTTCCCGTGTTTTCCTATGTACTATTTTTGTCGTCCAATAAAGCGATGTTAATTCGCCCGAGAAGCGGTCCGGGTTCGAATTCCGGTAAGGCATGGATGTTGTGTATGTCTTACGGCGCTGTCTCTCTCTCTCTCTCTTCCCTGGAGTCAGTGGCCCTAAATTTGGGATGGACAACTGCTTACAGCCCATTGAGTTGCTCACGGAGGTCGTTAAACCTCCAGTCAAAAAAAGAGAGAGAGAGAGAATTATTGTGATGCGCATCATATTTAGGTAACAAAATGTCCTCATTTCGTTTCCCAAGTATACCAAGTTAGTTCGTTTACCAAATTAACCGGTTTTTTTTTGGGGGGGGGGTGTTTCCATTCAAATTTAAATAAGAATTCGGGGAAATCACCACATATAGCATAGATTTTTCGTATTATTCTTCTTGTTTCACTATCAGTCATTGTTGAGCTCTCAAAAGCTGAAATGAAACGTAGGTCATATCTCAGATAAGATGCAAACCTCTGCACCGAATCGAAACCAAAACCACTGGGAAATGTTGAGCTCCTTCTCTTTCAGTGATTCGTCATGCAGGGAGTGAAGCTAACAGTGGTGAGGTCTGAAGGCCAAATTTGTGTTTGAGATTTTCTTCAGTAGGCACTGGATATGCCTCCTCCTAATTCCCCATCCGTAGCATCCCTGGGTAATTGACATATTACAGTTAGCAGAACTCAGAAAACTTTATGCTGTCAGTTTTCACCGCATCTATGAAATAATGCATAATTGTTATTTAAAACACTCAACGACGATTTTGAGTTACGAAATGCACGTGAAACACGCAATAAACAATAATTAAGAATTTTAGGCAAAGAACAAAAGAGGGACTATAGCCTTAACATTCAGTTGTGCGTTTCCTATTGCGTTAGTTAATTCGGTTAAGAGTATTAAATAAAATTAATTAAAAAAGCGAAAGCTAAAATTAATTTGAGCCCGGGTCCGTCTTTTTCCGGGCTTTTTTGTCATAGCCCAAGGCCGTGTCCATCTCTAGTTTCCATCCCCCAATCCCTCCTGTAAAGGAAACTTCAATTTTTTAGCAGGGAAGACAGCACACGGCGTTTTGGATAGCGAACGTAAAACAGACTGTCAGTTGCGCATTTTTAATGTTGATCAACACTTTCCTCTGCAGATGCAAAAATGACCGTTTCTCACGCAAAACCAGCGAGCTGAAAGGCATCCCGCACTTGCATTTACTTCAAAAAATACTCACCGAGAGAAAGGGGGGGGCTGAGCGGAAAAGGAATCAGTTGATTTCTGGAGACGCGATGGGAAGCTATTCTCCAAGTCGACTGAACTCTTTCCACTCGAATAACATTTCACCCATACTCACCCAACACTCGCATTTCTTTTTCTGCGGTAGATGCAACAACTTAGCCGTGAAAGTTCAGCTTTGGCTCGCCAGCTCCGACATACGTGTTACTGAGGCGTCATCGGCGTGGCAGGTGACGCTCGACCTATTCGGCGAAAAAGAAATGCCTCGCAAGACCCGATATACGAGGTATAGGGGCATGCATGATCGGCGTGGCAGGTGAAACCCGCCCGATTCGGCGAAACAGAAATGTCTCGCGAGCCCCAACATATGAGCTATAGAGGCATTATGGGCATGACGGGTGACACCGGCCTATTCGGCGAAAAAAGTCTCGCGAGCCCCGACGTATGAGCTATAGAGGCGTCATCGGCGTGGCGGGTGACACTCTACCTATTCGGCGAGAAAGAAATGTCTCGCAACTCGACACACGTGTTACATAAGCGTCATCGGCGTGGCGGGTGACGCTCGACCTATTCGGCGAAAAATAAATGCCTCGCAAGACCCGATATACGAGGTATAGGGGCATGCATTATCGGCGTGGCGGGTGAAACCCGCCCGATTCCGCGAAAAAGAAATGTCTCGCGAGCCCCGACATATGAGCTATAGAGGCATTATGGGCGTGGCGGGTGACACCGACCTATTCGGTGAAAAGAAAAGTTTCGCGAGCCCCGACATATGAGCTACAGAGGTGTCATCGGCGTGGTGGGTGACACCAACCTATTCGGCGATTTCGTCATGTCGGGTATCACCCGACAATCGAGCGGAAAGGGTTTTAAGAGTGTACTATTGTGGAAGGTATAGTAGCCGGACCACACTTCTAGGAAAAAGCAAGAACGGTATCAATCCGCGTCGCACTCTACTCCTGCACTCTTGATATTCGTATAATCAATTAAGTGATCACGGTATCAATGTTATAATCAAAGAAACGAATAAAAGAAATGGTTATGAATATAAGAAGCAAAGTTACGATGCGAAAAATAACGTTACGATACCTATGTTATAACGATCATGGTGAATGTTCCTGAAAAAAATACGAAATTATTCTAAAGGTAGAACCTAGAGATGCAAATATGAAGTGATTGTCTAGCGAAAGAACAAAAAGTGCGTTGTGTTTCCTCTTTTTTCCTCAGCACTTATGGTGGGGAGGGCAGAGTGCCGCAACAGTGTTATTGAACAAGCGCTACTGTTAAACAGCACGTGTGTTCATCGTTCGAATTGTGGTTCGCAGGGTCATATATGGAATAGATTTTTCGGGGTGGGGGAGCGGCAGAAAATGGAAGTTTTTAAAATCCATCAGGACAAAGTGAATGCAATATAGAAATAAAAATTAAAGCAATATTTTACAACGTAAGTTGATTCATTTTTATCAAATTAAAGCAAAATTCCTGGTGGTTCGCATGCACAGATAATGTAATAGGTCAGAAAAACTTTTGACAAAATTTAACAATTTTGAAAACCAAGTTATGTTTGACACGTGATAAAGTTTTGGATACTAACGAACTTCATTATACGTTTATTTGTACGACATATTAATTTTAGAAGAAAATAATTTAAATGTCTGACATTAATAATTTAAATGTCTGACATTAATGAATGATTTTGCAAATTCAAAGTTATGTTAAGTTGTGTTGCTGTTTCATAAGCTACTAAAATTTCTTATACTCGGACATGATATCATACACATAAGTTAAATTAAATTAACTCAGTAATGGCCAACAGAGTGCCTCAAGTTAAAGGAGGTAAAAGAACAGGAAATAAAAAAATAAAAAATAAAAAAAAAAAAGACTTCTCTTTGATACCTCAGGAACATCTTAGACGACCACGGTAGGCCTTTGGAGATACTTAATTACTGATCTTCATATCTTTCCACTCGACACTCTCATACCTAGAAAGATTAAAGATTTAGAGATTTATGCAGAGGATTTTAGGAAGGGAGTTTTTGACTGCAAGTCTTAAACACTCCTTAGAAGTAGGAAGCTAGGAGATTTAAACTAGAGTGTCCGACAGGAGAGTCACACGGAAGCGAGGTAGAAAGGGGTAGGAAGACGGTCTTATGGGACGCTAATACATGGGATCCGACGACTTAACGTGCCTCTCCGGCGCAGAGCGGACATTTGGTGATTCGAGCGATCGAACCTTCCTAGAATCTATCCTCAGAATTTTCCGTAACAGTTATGAACGTTTACCCCATGGCCATAATTTCGTAAATTGTGGCCATTCCGCAACCTCTCATAACTAGTTCTACGACTTTCTCTCTTATTTGTATCTAAAACATGACTCACCAACTGTTCTCTAAATGATTATAATATTTCGTGCGTCAATGCCTTTGAGACGAATCGCGTTATTAATGTTACGGGATCCTACACCCTACGAGCTACTGGCTAAACCTGAAAGACAAAGAAAACACATTACAATTAACACGGAGGAAAAAATCTAGATTTATTTTTTTACCATCGACCTTGAGTAGCCTCTTCATACTCTAATAACACTAATGCGTTCAGTGTCGGCTGCTGAGGAATTCGAGTTGGCGGCTGAAGCAACATTTCGGCCGCCCCGGTGGCGCAGTGGTCTAAGCGATGGCCTCTGATCATTCGTCCGAACGGGGTCCGGGTTCGAATCCCGGTGAGGCATGGATGTTGTGTTTGTCTTACGGCACTGGCTCTCTCCCTTCCCTGGAACCAGTGACCCTAAATTAGGGACGGGCGACTGCTTATAGCCCATTGAGTTGCTCACGGTGGTCGTTAAACCTCCAATCAAAAAAAAAAAAAAAAAGAAGCAACATTTCGGCTTGCCAAAGGTAAGCTTAAAACTAACGCGCTTTTGACGGCAAGGCGTTTTCCGACAAATCCTAGTCTAAGTATTATGAGATTAGAGAGTACCTCTTCAGATGTCTCTTGAAGCTGGCGCTCAAATTTTGTGGACCTCCTGACAAACTGACCGGACGTCGCTTGTTAGCAGCCGACGTTCACAAGCACCTATAACCCCGGGCTTGTAGCTGGACAAACAAATCAGGATGGGGGAAAGATTTGCTTCTTCGCGGAAAGGGTACAAGCAGAAGAAATAAATCTTCTCTCGATTTCTTAATTTCCCGTCCAAATTCTTATATATTTAAAATTTTGCGATACACCACTGTTGTGTATTATTCCCTCATTGATCCCTTCATTTGCGTCCCTACTTCGAAGGAGTGTTTATCCTACTAAGTTCACCCGCTCACATATCCCTAATTGTCAATTTACTGTTCGTGTATTGGGAATGATGGAAGAAGTATTACATCCTATCCTCTGGCACTCAAAGTTGCGTTTTCAGTTCGGCAGCCAGAAACCGAAAGCGTGAATTTCTTTGTTGAGTGACTTCTCATGTAAAATCCAATTCCTAGAACGCTGTCATTCTGAAAAATGTGTCTTAAATAGCAATTTTGTCTGATGAATTGCTGAGAAAACAAAACCGATGATTCTGAGCAATAATTTCTGTTGCATTGCGTTTTACCTTTTGTACACCTGAACCAAATGATGCCCGAAAATTTCTGAGCTCCCCAAACAGAAATGTTCATATAGTTGCCTGGTTTACGAAATATAGCAAAACAATCCCCTTTTCCGCACTCATCTCAGCAGTACCGACTATAAACCTGTCACGAATAGCAAGTGCTTGCCTCCAGTTCTTTATTCTCTGCTCCATGACACATGATAAGGAAATGCCACATCTCCTGAGACGTACAAGGTGGGATCAAAAAGTATGGTGAATGATTTCACCGACGACGGAAATTTAATAGTAGAGTTACCTAAACTAATCTGCTTCAATATAATACCCCTCGGCGCACACAAACACATGTATTCCAGCGGTTCTGCCCATTGTTGGAAACACCCATAAAAGTCGTGTTTCAGAATGCCCTTTGGGACCCTCGTTAAATTAACTTTGATGTTTTCCACAGAGTCAAAACATTTACCTTTCATAACTGCCTTCAATTTCGGGAACAGCCAAAAGTCACATAGTGCTAAATCCGGTGAATAAGAGGGTGAGTGAGCACCAGAATGAATTTTTGAGCCAAGATTTGGATGATCGGCAGAGCAGTGTGACTTGGCTCGTTTGCGTGGTAAAGCATCCACTCACTGGTCTTCTCCGGGCTCTTGCGATGGACTGCAGTTCTCAGGCGTTTCAGGATTTCCAAGTAACGTGCAGCATTAACAGTGGAGACACGTGGTAGGAATTCCCAATGCCCCAGCCCTCCGATATCGAAAAATGACACAAGCAGGACTTTAACGTGGCATCAAGATTGACGTGCTTTCTTGGGTCTTGGCGAGGAAGGGGTTTTCCACTGAGAGCTTTGGACCTATGCTTCAGGGTCGTTACCATAGATCCAGGTTTCATGCTTCCTGACAATTGTCCGTAAGAGGTTTGCATCTGCTGTTGCACGCTGAGACAGCTCAGACGAAATTGTGACAGAATCGATTTTCTGGTCGTAGTTCAAAAGACGAGGAATCATCTTGCCACTGACACGTTTCATGTTCAATTTGTCAGTGAGGATGGCTTGAACAGAACCAAACGACAGACCAGTCTCTGCTGCAATTTCTCTGATGATGAGGTGTCAGTTCTGATCATAGCGCGAATTTCCATGACTTTGTCTTCCGTCACTGGCGTTAATGGTCTTCCAGGACGTGATTCATCTTTTGTGAAAGAAACGAGATCTTTAAAGCTGGAATACCACTTAAACACTGTCTTTTGGGTCACAGCATTTTCACCTCAAACAGTTGTCAGCTTTTCAAGCGTGTCTCTCGCCGAAAGTCCAAGTTCGTGTTTGCTTGCTCGAACTTCGACATATCGAATAGCGTTGAACGAACGAGAAACACACGTTCATAATCTTTGTTGTTTGGAAGACTACTGGCATTAGCTGCAAAATCTGTTTCTGGCCAGACGGCACGTGCGAGAGTTGAGGGTTAATGACGGCTTATGTCAGACACATCTCCTTTGCTTCCGTAGTAAGAGTAAGGGCAACTCCATCACCCTTACTTTTTTATCACCCATAGTGCATCTGACCACATGGGTAGAACCAAGTGACACTAACATCTTTCTCTCCTTTCTTGGGTTCGTTGTCACTGTTACAGCCCTTTTAGCAGATAAAGAGTCAGAAATTATTGGTATTAATCACCCCTTAAATGACGACTTTGGATAACAAAACTAAGAGGAAAGAAACGCTTTCTGACGCACGGATTCACTCGTTCCAGCTGCTTTCGGCAAACTTCTTAGACAGAGAATATATTTGTTCGAGCTGATATCAGTCAATTTTACTAAATACGAGTTAATTCGTTCCAGTCGGTTAAAGGGTTAAACTCTAGGGGCTACTGGTAGCGGAGGTAGCTGTTGCGTATCTTCCACAATAGTACACTATTAATTTGTTCTGGAATCTAGATGATTTCTTGGGGTTGAAGTAGAGGTTCCGAGAAAGAGGAATTCAAGATTTACCTCGGAAATGTTAAGTAGACGCAGAATGGAGATTTAGAATTATAAAAAAAATTGAGTACTCTCCCTCCCTTTTCTGCGTGAAAGTTGTCCCATTACCAGAAACAACATACTTATTATGCGCGATTGCAATTGGTATTTTAATTTCCTGCTCTGCTGAAAAACCTGTGTCTTCTCATGATATCACAATGATCGAGCAGCAACCCGCGTCATCTACTTTAAAACGCTTTGAAGTTCTGTGTATTATTACCATTTCACTAACAACTAATTGAGATAAATCGATTTTTTATCACATCATTAATTACAACGCAGGCAATAAAAATGTCAGTCGAGGACAGCTTTTCATGTCCATAAAGTCAGATTTCTGCTTATTGACAGTCCGCTTCAATTCATTGCTCTCCATTCGTCTCTAAGCTTGACATTTGATATCCATACATTTTAATCGTACAAATCTGTCTATCTCTACCTTTGTCAGGCTCTTTTGCAGCCAGTATCTTAGACCAGCCTCCATTTTCTTATTTTTTAGACTTTTTCTTTCTTTTTTTTTTCTTTTTTTGTGCATCTTCCGTCATTTCTTCGGAGTAGATGAGCATCTCATTTTCATTTCATTATCTTGGTATGGAGGTGTTTGGCCATAACTCACCACGCTGGCCAAGCGGGTTGGTGAGTGTATGTTTATCTTGGACAGCAGATATCAAGTGAGGGTCACATTGATGAAGAAATTAATCGGCGTACAAAACTTGCCTGGAGAGCTTTTGGAAGAAACAGCATAATTTTCAAGAGCAATATGCCATTATGTCTTAAAAGAAAAGTGTTTGATCAATGCATCCTTCCAGTGCTTACGTATGGTGCAGAGACGTGGACCTTAACTAAAAGAGACATACAAAGGCTGCAGACAACTCAAAATAGCATGGAGAGGTGCATACTTGGTATAACCAGGAGAGATAAGAAGAGGAACTCGTGGATCCGAAAAATGACGAGAGTGGAAGACATCATGATCAGAGTTAAATCCCTGAAATGGCAATGGGCTGGACATACTGCTAGAAGGACAGACCATAGATGGACAGCCGAAATTTTAGATTGGATTCCAAGGGACAGGAAAAGACCCAGAAAAAGACCACATGGGAGATGGGTGGATGGAATTCGTAAATATGCGGGAGTGACATGGAGGAGACTGGCACAAGACAGACCGTTGTGGAGGAAACTTGGGGAGACCTTCGTCCAGCAGTGGATTGATAATGGTTGACAATGATGATGATGATGATCTTGGTATGAACCGTTCAGATGCCACTTGGGAATTATTGCTTCACTTACTTCTATGATGACTTGTTAGATATTATTTTTTGCCTCGTCGATGTCTCTTATATTATTTTAAGGCAATTTCGCCTGACAGTTATTTTCATCTTTCACTGGACGCACTGTTTTGAATGACGTATACCTCTAATCTACCTTTTGAGTTTCCGCATGTAAATTTAGTTACTTCTCGGTTAAAGATTTTCTTACTGAACGGCATATTACTTTCCCAAACAGATTGTACATTTTTTCAACGCTGACAGTGAGTCAGAAGAAAATAAATAGACCGCGATGAATGAAAAAAGTTGATTTGGTGGAGATAGAGCGAAGATAATGGGTATAGTGGATATATTGGAGATATATTTGGAATATAGCGGAAAAGAGTAAAGTTCATAGATTCATGTGAATCAAAGAATAAGTGATGTAGATCTCTAACTGAGATTTATATTTTGACACAAGAGCTTGTTATTAAATTTCAGCGGTACAACTTGATGAATATAGTGTATTGTAACCCTGGGCTCATATGTTTTAGCAACAGTAAATACTAGTAATCCTTTTTAACATCTTTTAAGTTAAAATCGTTTCCCCTTTTCTTAGTGCATTGGTGAAATACGGAGACGTCCCCTTTTTCACCAGATCTCTGCCAGCCGCGTTAATGAGGCAGGCCACTCCCTTTCGTTTCGAACATTATATAAGAGTTAGAAGTTCTCTACGCATTAGTTACTCGTGAATTTCATGTGGACAGGAAGCGATTTTACAGCTTTGTTCGAACTTCTAGCAACTGTTAACGGGTTCCTTTTATGAAGGAATACAGTTGTTATGGGGTTCAATGTTTGTGCCTTATAGCTACTCTTTGAGGATATTACAAAATAATTGTACTTCACGAAAGTGTCAAGATCATTTGCGTTACTGAATTACTCTTTTATTAATATTTAATTCACGTACTGGTTATGTCCTGAAGTTATATTAATTACTGAATTAATTACGATTGCTTACTTACTTGCTTGTCATCTACACGTTCTACCTAACTTCTCTTTTAACACGTTCGCTGTCGCTGTGCTATTTTAACTGCAAGCATGCGGTGCCATTAAGAAACCCGAGCAAATCGTCTGAGACGCCACAAGGCGTCACCACGTATATATATTGTTCAGGTATGAGTCATTTTCTTGTAGGACTTCCGACCACAGTGAGTAGATTTTAGGTCCCAGCCACCTACAGCGAGTTCGCCTTTTGGACAGGACACAGAAACGGAAGGAATGAGAGCAAGTCTAGCGACTTTGACAGAACAGTTTGTAGTGAGATTATAGCACAGTAGACGGCGCCACCGTACAAGTACGATATTGCACATAGAGGGGTGAGAGAATTTCAGGGGGTGGGGACATAGGAAAGGATACCCATTTAACCAGTGGGTCCAACCTGGGGGCCCTCACTTAACGTGTTCGTCCGATGCACGGCGAATATTCAGTGATTGTTAGCAATTCACACCACCTCCGCAAGATCAGCCCAGGATCGAACCTAAGGACCCTGCATTGGTAGTCTGAACTGCTAACCACTCAGCCATTCGCGTCTCACGCGGCATCACGATCGAGCTTCTATGCATTTGGATCAACCTAGCCGTGTGTTCGCATCTCATAGCTTTGCACGACTCTGCTATTCTAAAATACGAGAAAATCTAAATGTAATTGATATTCGTAATTATAACCTTTAGTAACTCCAGGGATATAAACACGTCTACATCATATGTATTGCAAAGCAATGCATATGCTATAGACGTGCACATCGTGTAGACGGTAACTAATAAACTGTAAAATTCTTCAGTGGCAAAAAGATTGAAAAATTCGATTGGTTCAATACCTGACATATTACAATAATTTTCAGTTGTAGTGCACTGGTGAACAGAATTATTCTCGTGACATCGGGAACATCATACGAATGTGTAGCTAAAATCTGTTGAGGCGGAGTATGAGAGAGAACATCGCATTCTTCATTTCCACTTTCACTGCTGGTCGTACTACAGCTGTACTAAAAGAATACGTTTCTGCATATCATGACAAATTATCGGGATCATCTGTTTCCACGGCAGTATGTGCCTGCCGATGAACTTTTGATTGAAAGGGAGAGGAGATAGCCTGTCTGAATATATCCGTTGCTTTCACAAAACTAAGTATGGAAGTCAATGTGGGTTTCCTTGAACTCTCTTTATCGTCCTCGATAGACCGCCCTCTTACGTATGAACTCTAATCAGCAAATGTTTTCAATTGTCATTCAAGCATTTATTTATTGATCTCCTTCACCCCAAAACCAGTGACGTTCAACGGAAAATAAACATTGCAGTGAAAAGTTTCCCTACCTTAAAAGTTTCCCTACCAGTGAAAAGTTTCCCTACCTTAAACCATACGGGGAAAAAAATCCGCTATCTCAAAGCTGCGATCATTTTCAGACAGTTGGATACTCATTCTCGGTACCACTAACAAAATAGATAACTCTCTTCAAGTGCCGAAGGTTTTAGGAAGAGAAATATGAAGCCACGATCATGACGCCATTCGGCGGCGTCGGCACCTGCGCTAAGTATTGTATGATGCCGTTCGGCGTCACGCGGTAGTGAAAGTGTTCATTCATTTACTCATTATTCTTCGCACTTCCATGATCGGACTGAGGCCATCCCCGCACCACGAAGTCTCACTCCTTCCACTTCTCTTCCAAAAAGCCTCCTTTCTCAAAGCATCATCCTCCTAAGTTCTGACAACTCCTAGACCCCTTAGTTTGACCTTCTGTGCCTGTTCCCTGGCTCCAAGATCTGTAGCGTCACAGATGCAATAAACTAATTAAGCAGTCTCGATAGCCCAGTAGATGACAATACTCCTGACTTCAGCGTATGCTGTACAAGGATTAAGCACTTTAAGTTTTTTAAAACAACCTTCCGCCCAAAAGAAACGATTCCCTTTGAAACTCACTTTTTACAAGTCTAATTACCGACGACGCCTAAGTTGGCGTTTCGAACCTACTGCTAGAAAATTCCTTGTATGGAGAAATGAATTAATACAAAAATGCTTTAAAATGTAATATCCACGTAACGCGACTTACCTCCATTTTAAGTAGGATGAGAATGATGAAAGGTTCATACGTAACAGAAAAGGCACAGCGAAGTAAATTGTTAACGAAGGGGTGTAAAAGTAGAGGGGTCAAATCATGGGACAAAAGTAACAGTATTGGTGACTTGAACTTCTAGTGCGTGGAGAATAAACAGTTAACGTTACCTAAATCCTTTTGCTGATTCTCTCAACTGGCGGTTTTTATTCGGTAACCGGTAAAGTCCCCACATTCGGTAAATTCCCCCGCATTGGAAAACTCCCCCATAGGAAAAGTCTCACACGGAAATCTCTCCCCACCTTTTTGAGATAGGGACCATGCACAAATTGCATTTTACACAAAATATCGAATGTGGGAGAGATTTATGGGGCCACCATTTCCATTTTCACGTTGTTAAAAGACAAGATACAACCGTATGTATACAAATAGCACAAATATGTGAGGGAAATTTCTGGGGTCGACATTTCCATTTTTACCACAACCTACTTACACTTCATAAGTATTTCTGTTTTTACCGCAGTTTATAGGTACATGCAAGGCTAGTAGCAGGCTGAGAGAGCGGAGAAAATTTCCGGGGGCAGCATTTCGACTTTTCCCGCAATTTTCAGTAAAAATTGGTCTTATAATTAGCAAATTGGCGGAGTGGAGAACATTTTCTCGATTCAGTTTTCATTGTAGAGCCAAGAAATTGCATTTTTTATACGGCCTCTTAAACATTTGTGGCCAGTTCTCCGGTGGCCAGTTGTCCGAATCCCTTATGAAATATCTGTAGGTTGCGGTACAACAAATGGAAATGCTATTACTACGACTCCGGTAGTTGGGGTGGTCGAGAGATACTTATTACACCGTCTAGATGGATAAACAGTGAGGTTGAGTCCCCATAAATTTAAAGAACCCAATCTCAAAGTTTATAGAGTTGGCGCTGTGTTTTTAAATAGATTCGTTACGAGGTATTCGCAAAATACCTTAGATCGGTTACAGCCTTTAGGTGGAGGCCAAATAAAAGTTAACGTTGAAATAAAAAGATAAAATTAGCCATGTTTACTGATCCACGATGTTTAGGCCTGTTACGCCCCTGAGCTTAGAGTTAAGAATATTTTCTCCAATTTACCGACAAGGAAGAATAGCAACCATGCATATGCATATATATGTATACACTGAGTGGCCACTTTGTTATGACCACCTGACAATTGTAATCAAATGAGCTATGGCTGCACGCTATTACCGCCAGAGGGCGAGGCTAGTATAAAAAGGGAAGGCTTAGTGCTGGTGATAGTAGTAGAAGTTATTTTTGGGTGACGAGATGGGTAAAAAATACGATTTGACGGACTTTTAACGTGGGATGATTGTAGGAGCTCGGAGCCATGGAGCGAGTATCACCGAAACTGCCGCTTTCGTGAAATGTTCCAGAGCAGCTGTTGTTAAGATGCTTAATGACTGGACTGTCAGCCAAAAAACTGGGTCTCTACGTGCAACGTGTGGTCGTCATCGACTAGTGACTGCTCGGGCGGAACGGAGAGTGTCCAGACTGGTAACAGGCAACAGAACGGCAACAGTGCAGCAAATTACAGACCACCTTAATCAAGAATCCCCTCATAGTGCTCGTATTGTATACAGGATTGGTTTCAGGAACATGCCGGTGTGTTTACTTTGCTTAGGTGGCCCCCACAATCTTTAGATCTCAACCCCATTGAGAATTTGTGGGATGAAGTTGAACGAGCCATCAGACAGCTGTATCCACAACCCTGCAATCTCACACTCCTGGAAAGTGCTATTTATCAAGCATGGTCTCAGATTCCACAAACCACCTATCAACATCTCGTGGAGTCCATGCCACGAAGAATCGACGCAGTATTAAAGGCAAAAGGTGGCACAGCGAAGTACTGAGAGGGTGGTCATAATAAAGCGGCCACTCAGTGTATATACACTGAAGAGCAATTGAATTAGAGACAGCTGGCGTTATGCAAATGTGGCGCTGTGGGCGGCCCTGTAAACGGAAACGACATGACGTATGCAGCGATCCAGTAATATAAGGAGTGATGCGACGGGAATCAGTAAGAGTCGGACGCAGTATGGGTAAGACGAAGGATCTAAGCGCATTTGATCGTGGGCAAATTGTCGGGGCCCGACGAATGAGTCACTCCATCCCGGAAGTCGTGCAGGCAATGGGATTTTCACGAACCACTGCGTCACGGGTGCACCGTGAGTACATCGAATCCGGTAAAACCATCTTTGCAAGGGCAAACTGCCGTGGACAACAGCGTGTGGATGAGCGGGGTCATCGTCGGCTAGCTCACATTGTAACAGCGGATAGACGGGCCACATTGCAAGAAATCACTCTGCAATTTAACGCTGGTTCACAAAAACGTGTAAGCAGCCACACCATCCAGAACCATCTCCTCGCTATGGGGTACAGAAACCATCGTCCCACGATGTATGCAAACCCGAAAGATTTTGTGATTTAATGTTTTACTTTTAATCTGTGTGCAATGAAATATTTTTAAAGCTCACTTGAGCTTGGGATTTTTAAATGTACAGGATTTTAATATCGTGCACCGAAGATTGCTGCCTTGAAAACTGATGGATTTATCCTGCACGAGGAAATGTGATATTGAGGGCCATCAGTTATCCATCACAGGCAGTGGCTGCCACAAGCGGACTTCAAGTGGTCCTGCAATCACGTGCCATAAATGATGGCTAGCCTAATGTGGTCCGCCAGTTTCCCGGCAGTGACGCTGGTAATCACGTGACGTAATTGATGGTTTGCCGAATCTTGTCTGCCAATTTCCCAGTAGTAGCCATAAAAAAAAAAAAAAAACGATGACCGCAGTTTCCAGGCCCAACTACTTTTTTTCTTCCCCTAACGAAACTTCTGCATGGCAACACGTCGCTGGGGAAATTTTCTCAACAGGTCCTGAAAAACGCCCGTTTGGATCTGGCTGGCATCGAAACGACGATGTTCTGTGTGCGAAGCGATGTCTTTAGCCACTACACTGGTTTGCCACGCATGAGCCTTTACTTGAAGGTACGTCTCTTTCCTGCGCGATGTGAAACGAAGGTTAAATCTACAATTCTGCATTTTAATTCTACAATATTGCGAGGTAGTTTTCATAAATGTCAGTTTCATATAATTCATAATTTTATTTCTTCAACGTAGCGATTGTTTTCATTTACCTTAAGGGAAATTCACCCACTTTCAATGAGTGTACCAACTTAAACACGTTTTCCAAAGTTTTGTGCTGCCGTTGTGGTTTTGAAAGGCAAGCGATTGTTTAATTAATATATTTACCCGTTCATGTCACATTCTGTTACATTTTTAACGTTGTATCTTTTCTTTCCGCTGTCCGAAGCTACATTTGTTCTAAAGATGAAGATATTTTATTTTACTTGTCGTTATTTTTAGCAGCGAATTCCTCCAATTTTGTGTACTCAACCCATGGATGAGTACATTGTATCCACATAGCATTGCTTATTTTGTTTTTTTCAAATAATTGATAAATATTGTATGCGTATAATTCTTATTTTTTTCCAACGTAACGATTTTTTAAATCCTTTCCGGGACTTTTTGTTTGAAACGAAATGATTATATTAAAATGAAAGATTACACAGAAATTATTTCTTGTTATTCAAGTGTATGTTAAAACAAAAAAAAAAATACGCAGAAATTATTCCTTGTTATTCATGGGAATGCATTGGGTGTGTTTCACGGCTGTCTGTATGCTCGATTCTTTGTGTGTCAGTGCAGGAAATTTGCTACGAAATTAGTTTCTATAAGTACATGAGAGTAATTGACTATTTCTTAAAATTCATTAATAATTATTTATATAATTTTCTTCCGACGGTAATTTTCGTCGTCGTGGCATTTCATTAGGAAATTAATTCGGCTTCCTACATATGGCTTTTTCTCTTAACATCCACTAAAATAACAAGATGGTGATAACGTCGTCTTCAACTAACTGGTACCACGAGAGACACAGCACGCGTTGCTGCGGCGCATGCCCAGTCCCGTTGATTCAACCTCCTGTTGGGGTTGCTTGGGCTGCCAGATACGGGCCACTAGTGTTACTTGTTTCAAGGCCCATAATTCACGGCGGTGTTGCATGGCCATCAATGGCTGCCAAATGATGTCGCTGCCACCAAAGGACCACTACCGTGCCGTGACCGGCATATTTCAGCCAACAGTGACCCATCACTGCTAGCAGGTGGCCAGCAGTTTCTCAGCACTTGTGTTTTTGCTGGGATATGCAACCGTGCATATGTATATAAATATATATACTGTATATATACAATTTTTTACTGATTAGCAAGAACAAAAACGTTACCAACCACTGTGAAAAGAGAGAGGGTATAGAACTATGGAAATTTGTTCTCCGTGGCTTTGTCAAGGTCGAGGCAACCAACCCCTATAGAGACCTGAAAATATGGGTTTCTGCGCGAATTTAGTCTGCAACGCAGAAACCCACATTTTCAGGTCTCTATAGGGGTTGGTTGGGTGTTGCCCGTGCCTGGCCCTTGACAAAGCCACGGAGAACATATTTCCATAGTTCTATATCCCTCTCTTCTTTTCCCAGTGGTTGTAAACAGTTTTGGTCTCGCAAATCAGTAAAAAAAAATGTTCAGTCTTATGGTGTTTTTGCAGTATATACACTGACGGAAAAAAATCCCAACACCAATAAGGGGTTGTGCTAGATAAACGACAGTTGGTAGGCGGTGAGAGTACATCTGTAAGATGACGTCTATGCAAATTTCGCGCTCGGCGCATACGTGTGGCGCTGGCAGCGCCCTTCGGAACATGCAAAGCAGGTTTGCTGTAAATACGCGCTGTAACGTTCGTGAGCGTTAGTTATCGTTGAGATTCGACGTAGTGTGTTGATGTTAGTCAAGAATGCCTTTAAGAAGACGAAGAAGCCATTATCAAGAGCTCACGGAGTTTGAACGGGGTCGTGTAATAGGGCTACGAGAAGGTGGATTTTCTTTCCGCAATATTGCAGAACAACTTGGCAGGAATGTAGCCACTGTGCATGATTGTTGGCAGCGGTGGTCAAGGGAAGGTACTGCCTCAAGAAGACCGGGTTCCGGCCGGCCACGCGGCATTACTGAGAGGGAAGACCGCCGTGTACATCGTATAGCCGTGGCGCATCGTACCGCGTCTGCGGCAGCAATTCGAGCTGCAGTTGCCACCACAGTGACACAACGAACTGTTACAAATCGGTTACTTGAAGGACAGCTCCGAGCCAGACGCCCTGTAGCGTGCATTCCACTTACTCCAAACCACTGCCGTTTGTGACGTCAGTGGTGTCAAGCTAGAGCTCACTGGAGGACGGAGTGGAGATCTGTTGTGTTTTCTGATGAAAGCCGGTTTTGCCTGGATGCCAGTGATGGCCGTGTGTTGGTTAGAAGGAGGCCAGGTGAGTGCCCGCAACCAACCTGTCTGCGGCCGAGACACACTGGACCTACACCTGGAGTTATGGTCTGGGGAGCAATTTCCTATGACAGCAAGAGCACTCTCGTGGTTACCCCACGCACCCTGACGGCACAGTTGTACGTCGGTCTGGTGATTCAACCTGTTGTGCTGCCATTCATGAACAGCATTCCAGGGTGTGTTTTCCAACAGGATAACGCTCGATCGCATACCTCTGTTGTAACCCAACATGCTCTACAGAGTGTCGACATGTTGCCGTGGCCTGCTAGATCACCAGATCTTTCACCAATCGAGCACGTATGGGACATCATTGGACGACAACTCCAGCGTCACCCCCAACCAGCATTAACCGTCCCTGTATTGACCGACCAAATGCAACAGGCATGGAACTCCACCCCACAAACTGACATCCAGCACCTGTACGACACAATGCATGAACGTTTGCGTGCTTGCATTCAACATTCTGGAGGTTACACCGGTTATTAATGTACCAGCATTTCACATTTTAAATGGCTCTTCTCGCGCTTACATTAAGCTGTGATCTTGAAACCTAAATCGATTAAATATGTTACCTATACAAATGTATTGCCGCCATTTCATTCCTCTAAAACTTTTTTTTCGTGGTGTTGGAATTTTTTTTCCGTCAGTGTATATATATATATGTGTGTGTGTGTGTGTGTGTGTGTGTGTGTGTGTGTGTGTGTGTGTATGCACGTTTGCTATTCTTTCTCGTAGGTAAATTGGAGAAAATATTCTTAACTCTAAGTTCAGGGGCGTAATAGGCCTAAACAGCATGGACCAGTAAACATGGCTAATTTTATCTTTTTATTTCAACGTTAACTTTTATCAGGCCTCCAAATAAAGGCTGTGACTGATTCAACATATTTTAATAACTTCGAGTAACTCAGTAACTCCCCAACTAGTAACTCCCAATTCCCCAACTAGTAATTCCCAACTCCCCTACTTATAGTAACTCCCCAACTCCAGTTCTGAAGTTGTTGTACTTACGCGTACAACAACTTTAGAACTGGAGTATGGTAGAAAAGCATCATCCTACCTTACGTTCGGTGAAGAGAGGCACTGTCCCTTTTACTTTCCTGGCATCCTGTGGCGGCAAGGCGCACATCTCTGTGCCTGACATACAGAGTCTACTGAAAGTGCCCAAGATATGTTAACATCTCGCTGTGTTTCACTGTGTAGTTCTTACTTCTACCGAATTCACTGTGTCCCACTGTTACTTCTTACCCTTCTTTCGAGTTCGACTCCCGACTTAACTTTCAACCTAACCTCCTATAACTCGATTTCGTTATTTTCGTGCATATATGTTGAGTTTCTTTAATTTCCCACGTGGTCTGAGCATGCTCTCAGCCCTTCAGGAGCTTTCCGCCTGGGTCCTGGATTGGTCAACTGAGCTGACTGGTGCTTGACCCTGTTGATTATTAGTTGACCCAAAGGGCCGCTGAGCTACTCGATAGTATTAGCTGGTGTTACAGGCAGGTGATGTTTTCCTTACTTTAAAATCGGACATACTTTCCGTGGGTCCTGGTGAATAGCGAAAGTTTACGGTAGCTTACCTATGACAGAATTATGACTTTCTTGTGACATTTCGATGTATTTTACGACTTTTGCTAGAGCCTACTTCCAAATGAGACCGTCGTAAAATATTAGCTTGAGTATTCGTCTAACTGGGATTCGAACTTCGAAATGTGAATCCTTAGATACCAGGGACATTTGTCCACAACTAGTACTAACACTGGGGACGCACATCGCTTAAATTTTGGGAATATCTTGCTTCTTCTTATGAGAGAGAGAAAAGAAGAGAAATTCCCTGGAATTCCCTCCGATGTCCGAGGGGAACGCAATAAGCTGCCTCGGCCATCTGTATTCTACGCTTCGACAGGGTAATGACCCAGCAAAAACACAGGTGCTGGGAAACTGAATGCCACCAGCTGGCAGTGCTTGGTGGCAGCGCTATCAGTTGGCGAGCCATTGATGGCCCTGCAGCATCGCCGTGAATTGCGGACCTCCAAGCAAGTGCCACTAGCGGCCCGTTGCTGGCAACCAATGCAACCCCAGCAGCAGGTGGAAGCAACGGGACTGCGCATGCGCAAAAGCAACACTTGCTGTGCCTCTCATGATACCAGTTAGTTGAACACGACGCTGTCTCCATCGTGTTATTTTAGTGGATGTTAAGAAAAAAAATCGATATGTACCCAGCAAAAACACAAGTGCTGGGAAACTGCTGGCCACCAGCTAGCAGTGATGGGTCACTGCTGGCTGAAATATGCCGCTCACGGCCCGGTAGTGGTCGGTTGGTGGCAGCGCTATCAGTTGGCGAGCCATTGATGGCCCTGCAGCATCGCCGTGAATTGTGGGCCTCCAAGCAAGTGCCACTAGTGGCCCGTTGCTGGCCACCAAGCAACCCCCAACAGCAGGTGGAAGCAACGCGACTGCGCGTGCGCAGAGGCAACTCTTGCTGTGTCTCTCATGGTACCACTTAGTTGAAGACGACGCTATCACCATCATGTTATTTTAGTGAATGTTAAGAAAAAATCCATATGTGGAGAGGCGAATTAATTTCCTAATGAAATTTTACGTCGACGAAGATATCAGATTAAGCCGTGAAATACTAGATTACAGCCATGAAATACACCCACTCCATTCCCATGAATAACAATTCATGAAATGGAGTGGATGAATAACAAGAAAAAATTTGAAACCGCTTGAAACAAATATCCTGGAAAACCATTAAAAAAGTATTTGTTGGAAAAATAAAAGAATTATACGCGTACAAAATTTATTAATCATTTGAAAGAAAAAAAAAGCAACGCTATGTGGTGTACTCATCCATGGGTTGAATACACAAGATTGGGAGGAATTCGCTTCTAAAAATAACGAGAAGTAAAATAAAATGTCTTTTACTCTTTAAAACCAATGTAGCTTCGGACAACGGAAAGGAAAGACACAACGTTAAAAATGTAACAGAATGTGACATGAACCCGGGCAAATATATATTTATTCAACAATCTCTTTTCAAGACGGCAAGGACAGTACAAAACTTTGGAAAGTGACTTTAAGTATGTACACGCCTTGAAAATGAGTAAAGTTACCTTAAGGTAAAAAAAAAAAAAAAAACTGTCGTTACGTTGAAAAAATTAATTTATCAATTATATGAAACTGACTTTTATGAAAAATACCTCGCAATATTGTAAAATGAAAGAGGGAAGCATTCGATTATACACTGCATACCAAACAGACAGCCTTAAGCATATGCCCGAGCGTGGCAAATTAGTCCGGTCGGTAGTGAGCTCAGCTGACACGCAAACGGCCCTGGTTCAGATGCAAACGGGCGTTTTCCCAGTCTGTTGATAAAATTTCCCCAGCGCAGTGCGTTAATTCACAAGCGTCGTAAGGGTAGAAAAAATTGTACCTTTTTGAAACTGCGGTTATACTTGCTTTTTTTTTTTTATGGCTACTACTGGGAAATTGGCGGACAAGATTCGGCAAGCCACCAGTTACGTCACGTGGTTGCTGGCTGCCACTAACGGCACGCTAGCGGACCACATTAGGCTAGCCATCATTTCTGGCACGTGCTTGCAAGGCCACTGAACGGCCACTTGTGGCAGCTACTGCCTGTCATGGACCACTGATGGCCCTGTTGTGGCATATGACAACCGATGGGGTGCCAACTGTTGGCCAGCTGTTGTCCTGAACTGCTGGCCCTTCTGTTGGCCGCCTGGACATTTTATTGACGGTTCGGCAGCGTCAACATAGTGCTGGCAGTGCTGGCTGCCAGCAATGGCCCAGTGCTGGCCAAGCAAGACTGTTTTTGCTTGGTAGAGAAGCGAAATAATTTCCTATGAAATTCTATGTCGACGAAGACATCGGATTAAGCCATGAAATGCACCCACTCGACCACTCCATTCCCATGAATAACAATTCATTGGAATGGAGTGGGTGAATGACAAGAAAAAATTTGAAACCGTTTGAAACAAATGTCCTGGAAAACCATTAAAAAAACGTTTGTTGGAAAAAAAAAAAAAAAAAAAAAAGAGTTATACGCGTTCAAAATTTATTAATTATTTGAAAGAGAAAAAAAACAACGCTATGTGGATATAATGTACTCATCCATGGGTTGAATACACAAGACTGGGAGGAAATCGAAGTAATATAAAATATATTTCCTCTTTAAAACAAATGTAGCTTTGGACAACGGAAGGGAAAGATACAACGTTAAAAATGTAACAGAATGTGACATGAACCCGGGTAAATATATATTAATTCAACAATCTCCTTTCAAGGTGACAAGGACAGTACAAAGCGTTGGAAAGCGACACTAAGTATGTACACTCCTTGAAAATGAGTGAAGTTTCCTTAAGGTAAAAAAAAAAAAAAACTATCGCTACGTTGAAAAAATAAATTTATGAATTACATGAAACTGACTTTTACGAAAAATACCTCGCAATATTGTAAAATGAGAGGGAACCATTCGATTACGCATTTCTTATGAAACAGACACCTTCAAGCACCCGCTCGCGCGTGACAAATTAGTCTGGTCGGTACAGAGCTCATTTCACACGCAAACGGCTCTGGTTCAAATCTACTTAGACCCACACGGGCATTTTTCCGGTTAGTTGAGAAAATTTTCCCAGCGAAGTGCTATAATTTACAAGTTTCGTAAGGGTGAAAAAAAAAAAAAGGAAACTTTGGGAAACTGCGGTTATCCTTGATTTTTTTTTTTTTGATTTTTTTATGGGTGCTACTGGGAAATTGGCGGATAAGATTCGGCAAGCCCCCAGTTACGCCACGTGGTTGCCGGGTGCCACTACCGGCAAACTAGCGGACCACATTAGGCTAGCCATCATTTCTGGCACGTGCTTGCAGGGCCACTGAAGAGCCACTTGTGGCAGCTACTGCCTGTGATGGACCACTGATGTCCCTGTTGTGGCATATGACAACAGATGGGGTACCAACTGTTGGCCAGCTGTTGGCCTGAGCTGCTGGCCCTTCTGTTGGCCGCCCGGACATTTTATTGACGGTTCGGCAGCGACAACATAGTGCTGGGCCATTGATGAGTGCTGGCTGCCAGCAATGGCCCAGTGCTGGCCCAGCAAGACTGTGTTTGGTGGGGAGAGGTATGAAACAGGGAAAGGGAGCAAGACAAAAAAATTGATTTAAATAAAATAAAAAATAACGTACGCCTGGCACTTCTTACTAATTAAGCGGTAAAACAATATGGCCCGAAATACGAAGTATTTCAGCGGCAACCATGCCGCTCCCGGAAATTTACCCATATTTGTCCTACTCGTACATACTGCTGCTGCATATTGTCTTAAACTGTGTGAAAATGGACATGGCGGCCCCGGAAATCTCCCCCACATTTGATATTTTGTGTAGAATTCAATTTCTGCACGGTCCTTTACTCAAAAAGGTGGGGGAATTCACCGAGGTAATTTTCCAGTGGGGACTTTTCCGTGCACCTAGTTATTTCTAGAGTGTGAAATATATACTCAACGAATTGAGAATATTAGTTTTATTTCATTAACAGCAAATGTAGCTACACTAACTAACTTCATCTAAAATTAGTGCTACATGTGTTTCTGTTCACAACTCCTTAAAACTTGAACGTTGTGTTATTTGAATGCCAGCCTTCGTGAATATAGTCAATTTCACACTTCTTATTTCTGAATTTAACTGGCTTTTCAAGTGACATGTGCTCAACCATTTATTTTGTGGCTTATGAAGGGACGCTGCGAGAGAAAATGGCAAAAAAAAAAAAAAAAAAGAGACAAAAAAATTTTCATCACACCTAGGAGATTTGATGGATTCTCTCTCTTTTGGGGCCATAATGATGATCACTCGTTCAGAACGACTTACTGAAACAGCACGCCCGACCAGTACACTCATTTGGATGTTGTCGATTGCAATGCGGACCTGTTTCGCCCAGCATCGCGTGCCGCGAGCAACACCGTTCGCTCATGACCAGCGGTCGATGCAGCACGAGCCCTGCAATTGCAGTTCATCAGCCAACACATGGCTCTTTTCCCTCTGCTAATGAGTGCTATTTTTCGCCACTAGAAAAAAGTGTTCTCGACGTGCAAAATGCCTCCACCAGTAACAGATATCCTCCCTTCTCCCCCCCCCCCCCAGTGGCCCTCCCCGAAGTACCCGGTTTTCAGTCGCACCATGCTATCCTATCGCTCGTGTCACACGCACCGTCTAATGTACTAGAAATCCCCCCTCCTATCCCGTATGACCCCCTATAGGTGACGGGGTGGAGGAAAAGATGACCTCCCTGCGTTTCCCCTGACATTCTTGCCAAATGACGACCCCCCGGCATCTATTCCCCGCCTCTAACCAATGGCTCCAGTGAGAGCCATTAGGCGCACATTGATTTCCCCTGCTGCAGCAGGGGGTCTGGCTGCTATATTTCAATCAGCATTGGCCTGGTTGGCAAGTCGCCTCCCAGATATCCATCCCGTTTTTCCACGGTGGCCTTAATGAAATGCCGGCCGAAAATCCTGTTTGCCGAAGGAGAAAGAGAGAGAGAGAGAGAGAGTTCGCGCGCAGGCAAGGGAGAGAAAGAAGAACCACATGTGAACCAGCGGACAGAAGCTCTCGGCTTCAGCCCAGCAACAATTTCTTTCCAACGCATGCATGCAGGCATGCAGCTGCAAGTAATCGCCTTGCGATGCTCGCAGAGCTGCGGGAGGCATGTTGCTGTGTAATCTCCCTTTCCCCCCAAACGCAATCCGCCTCCCTTCTTCGCCTGACGAGAACTTCCTTCGCTCTCTCTCTCTCTCTGCCCGCTCCGATTTCGAAACCCCAGGCTATTACAAAGCCGGGAAGAACTAAAAGCGGTATTCCGTTAGCTAACAACATTTTCCGAGCGATACTAGGCGATTTTTCCAAAAGTTGTCGATTCACTTTCGCCGAACTCTCTTTCCTTTGTGAAAAGATTTTACGTTAATTAAAGACATTAAGGATAAAATCATGTAAACGTGGGAAGGGTGAAGTCAAACTGAACTAAATCCGTCAGAAAATTGTACTTCACGTCGTTTAGGTGATTATAGACCGCGTACGAAGAACACGATAGCGTAAAATTTCGATGGGAATCTTCTTCGCTGTCTTGAGTTTTGTTTATTTATTTTGGTTTTTCTATGCGTGTCGGTAATACTAAACTTGTTTTAAGAGAAACTCCACAGAGATTTACCTACACGATAAAGGCAATTTTTGAAAACGGCAGGTAATTACGAACATGAAAAACACAGCTCTTGCGATACGTCTGAAGCTAGGTCTCCATTCAATACGGTAGTAACTTTACGGAAGCTGCTGGATATATAAGCAGCAATTCCTTACAGGATTTGATGGATGATTGAGACGGATTTTTCAGATAGGTAAATCTCTGGATAGGTGTAACATAATTCCGTGGCTAAAGGAGACATAGAAAATCAAACCATGCGGAAATATCTTACCTAACTTTGAGGATATATACCCGAACTCCATTTTAGAATTTAACGGATTTATGTGCAACGCCGAACGAAATTTGGTGAATTTATTTTCCAAAATTTAATACGAGAGCTATACTGAAATTGATGAGCGACAACGTTTTAAAATTTGCGTGTTGTAATGATTGAAGAAATAAGTACGACACATTAATCTACAAGATCCCATTCTTTGGACACATTTTCCCCATCGTTCTGGCAGTTTAAAATACCCTTGCAGAAGAATTCCGTTCCAGTTACGCGAAGACACCGACATACAGTTTGCTGTATTGTTTCCTTGCTCGTGTAGTGTTGTTGGTCCCGCATCTGGTCTATTAGGAATCCAAGAAGTTCCTGCTTGGTGAGCGGAGATCATAAACCTTCAACGAAAAAAAAAAAATGTAACAGAATGTGGCATAAATGTGTAAATATATTAATGAAACAATCGCGTTTGAAGACCAGAAGGACAGCACAAGACTTTTGGAAAACGTCTTTAAGTTGGTACACTCGTTGAAAGTGAGTGAAGTTCCTTTAAAGTACATAAAAAAATCGTTACGTTGAAAAAATAAATTTATGAATTATATGAAACGTACATTTACGAAAACGAACGCGCAATATTGTGAAATCAAAAAGAGAACCCTTATAGTTTCACAACGCGCAGGAGAGAGGCTCATCTCCAAGCAGACGGTCACACGTGTCAAAGTAGTGTAATGATTATAGCATCCACTTTGCAAACGAACAGTCCTTGGTTTGATGCCAGTCAGATTCATCGGGCGATTTGCCGGCTTTGTTGAGGAAATTTCATCTGCTCCGTGACATCATGTAGGAGTTTCGTTGGGAAAAAGTAGTCGTGTGCGCCTTTTGGCAAATATGATTATAATTTTTTTATTATTATTGCTGGGAAATTGACGGACAAGATTCGGCAAGCCATCAGTTACATCACCCCAGCAAAAAAGTCTTGCTGGGCCAGCACTGGGCCATTGCTGGCTGCCCGCACTATGTTGACGCTGCCGAACCGTCAATAAAATGTCCAGGCGGCCAACAAAAGGGCCAGCAGTTCAGGCCAACAGCTGGCCAACAGTTGGCATCCCATCAGTTGTCATATGCCACAACAGGACCATCAGTGGGCCATCACAGGCAGTAGCTGCCACAAGTGGCTCTTCAGTGGCCCTTCAAGCACGTGCCAGAAATGATGGCTAGCCTAATGTGGTCCGCTAGCGTGCCGTTAGTGGCAGCTGGTAACCACGTGACGTAACTGGTGGCTTGCCGAATCTTGTCCGCCAATTTCCCAGTAGTAGCCATAATAATAATAATAATAAAAGATAACCGCAGTTACCCAAAGCTACAATTTTTTTTATACCCTTACGAAGCTTGTGAATTAAGGAACTGCGCTGGGGAAATTTTTTCAACATATCGGAAAAACACCAGTTTGTATCTGAGTAGATTTGAACATGGCCGTTTGCGTGATAGCTAAGCTCTCTACCGACCGGACTAAGTTGCCACGTCGAGCGTATGCTTAAAGCTGTTTGTTTGGTATGCAATGTGTAATCGAATGCTTCCCTCTTTCATTTTACAATATTGCGAGGTATTTTTCATAAAAGTCAGTTTCATATAATCGATAAATTAATTTTCTCAACGTAACGATAGTTTTTGTGTGTTTTTTTTTTTTTTTACCTTAGGGGAACTTCACTCATTTTCAAGGCGTGTACATACTTAGAGTCGCTTTCCAAAGTTTTGTACTGTCCTTGCCGTCTTGAAAAGAGATTGTTGAATAAATATATATTTACCCGGCTTCATTTCACATTCTGTTACATTTTTAACGTTGTGTCTTTCCTTTCCGTTGTCCGAAGCTATATTTGTTTTAAACAGTAAAAGATATTTTATTTTACTTCTCGTTATTTTTAGAAGCGAATTCCTTCCAGTGTTGTGTATTCAACCCATGCATGAGTACCCCACATAGCGTTGCTTTTTTTTTTTTTCAACAAACGTTGTTTTAATGCTTTTCCAGGATATTTGTTTCAAGCGGTTTCAAATTTTTTCTTGTTATTCATCCACTCCATTCCATGAATTGTTATTCATGGGAATGGAGTGGGTGTATTTCATGGCTGTAATCTAGTATTTCACGGCTTAATCTAATATCTTCGTCGACGTAAAATTTCATTAGGAAATTAATTCGCCTCTCCACATATGGATTTTTTCTTAACATCCACTAAAATAACACGATGGCGATAGCGTCGTCTTCAACTAACTGGTACCATGAGAGACACAGCAAGCGTTACTTCTGCGCATGCGCATCCCGTTGCTTCCACCTGCTGTTGGGAGTTGCATTGGTTGCCAGCAACGGGCCACTAGTCGCACTTGCTTGGAGGCCCAGGATTCACGGCGATGCTGCAGGGCCATCAATGGCTCGCCAATTGATAGCGCTGCCACCAACGGCCCACTACCGGGCCGTGAGCGGCAGATTTCAGCTAGCAGTGACCCATCACTGCTAGCTGGTGGCCAGCAGTTTCCCAGCACTTGTGTTTTTGCTGGGTAGGAGTTTCGTTGGGAAAAAAGTAGTCGTGTGTGCCTTTTGGCAACTATGATTATCTTTTTTTTTATTACTGTTGGGAAATTGACGGACAAGATTCGGCAAGCCATCAGTTACATTACGTGATTGCCGGCTGCCAGTTCCGGGACACTGGCGGACCACATTAGGCTAGCCATCATTTATGGTACGCACTTGCAGGGCCTCTTAAGGATCGCTTGTGGCAGCCACAGCCTGTGATAGATAACTGATGGCCCTGTTGTGACATATGACAACTGATGGGGTGCCAAATGCTGGCCCATCTGATGACCGCCGGGACATTTTATTGACGGTTCATGTAACGGGTACATAGTGCAAGGCCAGTGCTGGTACTGCTGGCAGCCAGCAGTATCACAGTGCTGGCTGCCAGCAGTATCACAGTGCTGGCTGCCAGCAGACTGTTTTTTCGGGGAGACATAATTCCAGTCTTCTTTCGCATTGGCGCCTGCGGTTAATGAAGCTTTGTGTGGGCTCATACGGTAGGAAGGCTCAACAATATACGACCTTCATCATCTGCTGAATTTGGATGGGAGATAGTCAATTCCTGAATTCATGTGCTTCACCTTTGTGTAAGAGCATTTGTGACATACCTACCTTAGAGGTGACGCACATGTCAAGACTGCAAAGCTGGAGCGAAAAGTTCCGTCGGTGTAATTTAGTTGGGAGAACAATTGTCTCTGGAGCAAGGAGGCTTGGCTTCCAATCTCACCGCGGGCAAAGGGCTTTTTTTATTGGCACCCGAACAGGGATATTCCACACATCGTCTAGAATTAATGATAATTTCTTTTTCAACGCTTCAAAAATATGTGATGCTTCTTTCACTCACCGTCTGGAATCAACCAGAATTCCTGAGAGAGAGAGAGAGAGAGAGAGAGAGAGAGAGAGAGAGAGAGAGAGAGAGAGAGAGAGAGAGAGAGAGATTAGCTTTTTGTCTCTGGGTAACGCCCGTACGTACACCCTCAGCGATGATCAAACCGAGAGTTGCCGAACCGCCTAACAATGCTCTTATACCTTTCTGAAGCCCCTGGAACATTAATCTTCATTGACCTGTCGCAAAGTTAATCCCTTTTACTGCGTTTCATTAAAGATTCGAATATCTCCTATTTCTCCATTCATCGATACCGAACAATAGTCATCTACCGTCATATCAGTACAATACATTAGAAAATAAACATTAGCATACACCGCTATTTTTACCGTGAACCCTACACTGTTCACCCGTTTCCTGTGACGGCTTACCCATTGTTGTTCGGCGGCATCCTGGCTAAAGACCGTGCTTGTCTCAAGACTGCTGCTGAAAACGGCAAAATGGGGCAAACAAAGAAACTTCACGAGTAAATTAAAACTTATTTGCAATATTTAGTTCTGAACATGGTCGGGGTAATCAACATCCAGTATCCAGTGTCATGCCGAATACCAATATATTCTGAAATCACCCAACGGGAAATTTGTATCATACTTCTAGAATAAGAAGCAATGTTAAAATGCAGACGCGTGTTTGCTTCAACAAGACGGAAAACTAAGTCTAAAGGAAAAGATAATCATTCTCGTGGCTCGCGTCCGAAACAAGAACACTTTTCGGTTCGATGAAGAGTTACGGTATCCACACCAGAGCTGGCAGACGGACTAACTACGCAAAATATTTTTTTCTTTCTTTCTTTTTTGGTTATACGTTGTCAAAAGATGTTGTAATATGTGTACTCAGATAGTGAAGATAAATGCCGTGATTTTTCGCTTCTGCAAATTTGTACATTGATAAAGTTATTATTCTTCGACTAGGTCATGTGATGTATTACATGTTTATTACGTATATTCAATGGCAAATGCAGTGTTGTTATAGTAACCAAGACTTTCTGGCATCAAAGCGGAGGACAGAACTACTGACAAATACTTAGCTTTCTCTAACTCACTTCCATTGTCTTTCCTATCGGGCACTCTAGCCCAAATCTCGTGGCTTCCTACTTCTAAAAGATGTTTAAGGCTTAGGGTCAGACACTTCCTTCCTAAATTTCTCTCCAACATCATTTATTTATGTTGCAGTATCGTTCACTCTGACGTGAATCAGTTTTAACTTACGCTTAACAATCGACACTCAGTGTGGAACATACAGTGGAATCTCGGTTGTACGTTTCTCAGTTATACGTTTTTCACTTTTATTTACGCTTTCCAACCGTAGGTTGAAGAAGCGTATATGCTCCAGCTTTTTCCGTCCGTCTGTCCGTCCATCCGTCTGTCGGCACGATAACTCACGTAAAAATGGTTCGATTTCGATGAAATTTTAGTATGTGGTAGGGGACCAACAGGGGACGAACCCTATTGAAAATGGGTGAAGTGGGGTCAAAGGTCACGCCATAAGAGCGGGATCCATTTCATTGCATTTATGCGTCATAACATACGTAAATATGGTTCGATTTCGATGAAATTTCAGTATGTGGTAGGGAACTACCTGGACACGAACCCTATTGAAAATTGGCAAATTGGGGTCAAAGGTCAGGCAGGGCATAAGAGCGGGATTTATTCCATTGCCCTTATGCGTCATAACTTGCGTAAAAATGGTTCGATTTCGATGAAATTTCGATATGTGGTAAGCAACCACCTGGGAATGAAAGCTATTGAAAATGGGTGGAATGGGGTCAAAGGTCAGGACATAAAAGCGGGATCCATTTCATTACTTTTATGCGTCATAACATGCGTAAATATGGTTCGATTTCGATGAAATTTTAGTATGTAGTAGGGAACCACTGGGCACGAACCCTATTGAAAATGGGCGAATGGGGTCAAAGGTCAGGCAGGGCATAAATACGGTATTTATTGTATTGCCTTTATGCGTCATAACTTGCGTAAAAATGGTTCGATTCCGATGAAATTTTAGTATTTGGTAAGGAACCACCTGGGGACGAACCCTATTGAAAATGGGCGAAATAGGGTCAAAGGTCAGGGCATAAAAGTGCAATCCATTCCATTGCCTTTATGCGTCATAACATGCGTAAATATGGTTCGATTTCCGGTGAAATTTTAGTATGTGGTGGGGCACCACCTGGGCACGAACCCTATTGAAATTGGGCGAAATGGGGTCAAAGGTCAGGCAGGACATAAGAGCAGGATTTGTTCCATTGCGCTTAGGCGTCATAACTTGCGTAAAAGTCATTCGATTTCGATGAAATTTTAGTATGTGGTAGGGAGCTACTGGGGACGAACCCTATTGAAAATGGGCGAAATGGGGTCAAAGGTCAGGACACTGGAGTGGGATCCATTCCATTGCCCTTGTGCATCATAACTTACCAAAAAATGTTTCGATTGCGACAGAACGTTATCATGTTGTTCCAGTGGTATAGTGAACCGGTTCTGTTGAATATCAACGAAATGGGGTCAAAGGTCATTGCACAAAAGCAAGATTTATTCCACAGCCATTATCCTCATAACTTGACTAAAACTGCTTCTATTGCGACAAAACTTTAGTATGTTATTCTTGAGGTGTACTGAACCGGTTCTGTTGAATATCATCGAAATGGGGTCAAAGGTCAGGACACAGGAGCGAGATTTATTCCACAGCCATTATCCTCATAACTTGAGTAATAATTTCTGGTATGTTGGAAAGCGTATCATAATCAATGCATTGCATGATTTTAGTAACTTGTTCGTAATGCGTTTGTCTCGATATTTAACAGTATATTTTCTATTTATACGCAACCATTCTGTTTAAAAAGAAAAATCTTCAATGCATGTATTAACCCCGTATTTACTTATGGAAGTGAAATGTGGAGTACCACAGAGTGACAATGTAAAAAAATAAGAGTATCGGTAAGAAAGTTAGAGAGAAGAGTGTTGGAAATAACAGGAAGCGACAGTGCTAGAAATGAGCTTATAAGAGAAAGAACAGGAATAATAGATATTATAAAAATAATAAAAGAATCAATGTGGAGATGGCTGGACATGTTGGAAGACTGAAAGACGGACACGATTAATAACGAATGGCAACTGAGAGATGAAAAGAGACGAAGGGGGCGCCAGAGAGCAAGATGGAGAGATGACCTTCAGAAATTTGGAGGTGCTAAATGGTGGACTGAGGCTAAGGATCGAAGAAGTTGGAAAAGACTGGGGAGGCCTATATCCTGCAGTGGGTGTTAGCATGCTGAGAAGAAGAAGAAGAAGAAGAAGAATTCCCTAAAAAAGGGTTCAGATTCCCCTAACCTTCAGCGCGCTACGCCTTTTGGAAGGAGGAAAAAAGTGAAGTAAAAATTTAGAAGCAGGAACAGTATGCCCTGATAGGAAAGGGGGAAAAGAATAGTGCCGAAAATAAGAGGGTGTAAGTTAAGTACAGAAGTTGCAAGCTGCCATACATACTTTACCTGATTATTTCACAGCAGACTCTAAACTTCACATCTGGAACGCGAAAATAAGGAAGGGCCAAGGGAAAGGGGGAACCTGTAAACAGAGAAGAAGAAGAAATATACATAATTTCAGATTATAAAAAGCACCCGGTTTTTTAATCCTTTTATACGTAATCCGGTACGTTATAACTTAGAGAGAATTGAGACAGCGTTGTTATGCTCCTTCTTGGTGCAACCAAAGTTGAGCCTTTATCCCATCAGAAAAGAATATGTTGTTTACTTTTGGTTTCGCGTTTCATGACTCACATATACACCATCTACCAACAAGTAATTGGACACCCCTGCAATCGACGATATCTGCGGTCCTGATACACGTCACGGCCGCCGCCGTTAAATATCGTGTGGAAAACAACAACGCAACCAGTCGCATACAAGATGCCACGAGAGTTCGGAGCTCTCTGATTTCGAGAAAGGTGTAATCGTCGGGTATCACAGAAATGGCCGATCCATACGTGACATATCCAGCGAGTTGAAGTACACAAAATCGACAGTGGCCTACGTAATTGGCAAGTGGAAGATGAGAGGTGCTGTCGGAATGTGCCCCAACCCGGCAGACCAACAAAACTGTGAGTTAAAGGCCGACGAGTGCTGGCCAGAGAAATTCGCGGAAGAACCGCATCAAATCGATGGGCCACATCCGCGAGGAGTTTCAACAGGCATCCGGGAGTGTTCTTTTGATGAATACCATCCGTAAGGAAGCCCATCTCCTCGGTTATCATGGACGTGCTGCCGCCCACGAGCCTTTGATCACCAAGTCCAATAGCGCTGCTCGGCTAACATGGTGCAAAGAACGTCGGCAGTGGACCGTTGAACAGTGGAAACAGGTTCTCTGGAGCGACGAATCAAGGTTCACCCTCTACCGTTCGGATGGCAGGGTCTGGATTTGGCGTCTGCGTGGAGAACGCCACCTGCCGGAATGTATTGTGCCAACTGTGAAGTTCGGCGGCGGTGGAATTATGCTATGGGGGTGTTTCTCCTGGTATGGCACGGGACCCTTGGTCGCAATTCCTGGTAGACTCAACGCCGAGACCTACTGCACCATTTTGGATGACCATGCGCTTCCTACGACAATGCCACCTGTCATGTTGCGAGGTCCACCATGGCTTGGTATGGTGACAATGGGGTTAATCGAATGGACTGGCCTGCGCAGAGCCCGGACCTTAACGCTATCGAGCACCTCTGGGACGAGTTGGAGCGTCGACTTAAGGGGTGCCACCACCGTCCGAAATCGGTGAAGGAACTGACCTGTCTTCTTCAAGCCGAGTGGAAGAAAATACCGCTAGCCGTCGTACAACGCCTGGTTGATAGTATGCCCCGGAGGGTCGCAGCTGTAATCGCCTCTCGTGGAGGCTCCACCAACTATTGAAGGTGAATAAACTTCGTTTTCCTTTGCTATCACAGGTGTCAAATTACTTGTTGGTAGATAGTGTATATATGTCCTATTGAAAAACTGATAAATCTCTGGGACGTAACTTAAAAAAATATTTGTGCACCGCGAAATAGTAGACTATTTCGTGGCGCACAAATATATATATATATTGTTTTTTAATAGAGTTCAAAATGTATCACCAATATTTGTTATTCCGGTTTCAAATAGATGCATTCAGGATCCGCATTAAAAAAAAAATCTGTTAATTCAAGAGTTTTATACTAAAGCACTGGTCTGAGATTCTTAGCTGTGAGGATTTCACGTAATCTAGAATCAGGATTCTTATTGACAGATTGAGTCGTAAGTTTGATTTTCATATGTAGGCTTTATGATTTTTGTAATGCGATAAAATATATTATAATTTGTAACGCTTTTTTCTCCTTTTGCCGCCAATTCGACTTTAAATAAATCGTTATTAAGGAACATCTTATACTCCTTCAGAGCATAAATTTTGCAATAGTGTTGAACATTTTAAAATTTCGTTCACATGTTTTTTGCATTTATACGCTTTTTAAGATCATCTTCTAAAAAAAGGTATAATCGAGGTTGCGCTGTATATTGCTTAATTTTTAACGGCAGTTTTAACTGGGTTGTGAGTTTCATTACTGAAAAATGTCTGATTCAGCTGCCGACAGCGTTTATCCTAAACACATTATTTTTTTTTCCTAGGGCGTATTCTTTTATCTTAATGCCGTTAAAGTACGCCCCGGAAGTTCCTTTTCAACACCCTCTTCCCTTGTATTCTTACACTGACTGTGGAACTTTGGTGGATATGCATTCATTCTGCCGCCTACTTTATGCAACAGTCAGAGGAAGATAGCTTTCAACCGGTTTGAAGATACCATGATGGAGAGAAAAAAAGAGACAGATAGATGTTCAGTTTAGAGATGAACACGTGCCTGGGCGAGCTCTTATATCAAATTTTTGACTAAAACAAGGTGCTGACTGGGCCACTGATAAACCGGCAGAATTCCCGGTGGGCCGCCATATTCTGGGGCAGTAGACCTTAAGCTAACTAAAAAAAAAAAAAAATCGTATGTATGTATATATATACAGGGATCGCGCTGCCGTTCGCATTCTTCGCAATTTGCGAAAAATAAATCGTTTTGGCGATGGATAAAAACTTTTGGCGAAAGCATTGGCAAGTACCTTTTTTAAAGACGTCCGAGCAAACCCAATCTTTAAAAACGTTAGTAAAATCATGCAACGCACTGATTATGATACCCTTTCAAACATACCAGATATCGTTACTCAAGCTATAAGGATAAAGGCTGTGGAATAAATATCGCTCCTGTGTCCTGACCTTTCACCCCATTTGGATAATAATAAACAGAACCTATTCCGTATACCTCCGTAATAACATGATAAAGTTTTGTCGCAATCGAAGCATTTTTAGTCAAGTAATTAGGATAATGGCTGTGGAATAAATCTTGCTCCTGTGTCCTAACTTTTTGACCCCCATTTCGATGATATTCAACAGATCCGGTTCCGTATACCTCCGGAACAACATACTAAAGTTTTGTCGCAATAGAAGCATTTTTAGTCAAGTTATGAGGACAATGGCTGTGGAATAAATCTCGCTCCTGTGTCCTGACCTTTGAGCCCATTTCGATTATATTCAACAGAACCGGTTCAGTGTACTACTGGAACAACATGATAAAGTTTTGTTACAATCGAAGCATTTTTACGGAAGTTATGACGTATAAGGGCAATGGAATGGATACCGCTCCTATGTCGTGACGTTCGACCCCATTTCGCCCATTTTCAATAGGGTTTGTCCCCAGTTGGTCTCCTACCACATACTAAAACTTCATAGAAATCGAACCATTTTTACGCAAGTTATCGTGCGGAAAGACTGACAGACGGACAAAGCTGGAGCATGTACGCTTCTTCAACCTACTGTTGGAAAGCGTAAACAAGTTAGTAAAATCATACAATGCATTGATTATTTATTATACGCTTTCTAACATACCAGAAATCATTACTCAAGTTATGAGGATAATGGCTGTGGAGTAAACATCGCTCCTGAACCCTGACCTTTGACTCCATTTCGATGTTATTCAACAGAACCGGTTCAGTATTCCTCCGGAACAACGTGATAAAGTTTCGTCGTAATCGAAGCATTTTTACGTAAGCTATGATGCATAAGGACAATGGAATGTATCCCGCTCCTATGTAATACCCAATTTTTCAATTAATTTTGAAATTTATCCTGTCCATAATGCTTTGTTTAGACATTTTATAGGTATAATAAATTGAAAATTGAAAATAAATGTCTATATTTATGTTTATTATGATTTGGGATCTATAACATGATATTTTGCTGATTAATTGTAAAGAATATATAACCTATTGTATTTTTTTTACTATTATAACACTTTATGGTTTTTATATTTCTAGTGAAGAGTGAAAAAAAATTGACTTCAAATCACATTTGGCGGAAAAGAATTGAATTTGGCGAATGGGTTTGAGAAAACTTTAAAATAAGCTGGAGCAACCGCTGTATATACATCCATTGCACTTGCACTTCAATATTCTTGTAGATGCAAACCAAGTGATAAAAAAACGGGAAGTGTGCTTACCACTCTGCCGGCTTCAGAAAAAAAAAAAAAAACAAAAAAAAAAAACTGCAATGTTCTGTTGCGCTAAACACTGTATGATGCTCCTCCTTTCTCGACTTTCAAATTTAAGCCTCATTCCTTTGGGCTGACATCCTCTATCTCAGTCCGCTTTTGCTAATTGCAGTTAAATATTCAATACAATAGGATCAAATATGCAATCAGTAATCCGGGATAGAAACTCGAACTTCATTGTGTAGGTTAATGCATTGCAGTTTACTGTAGCAGTGCTTTTTTATCTCTTTCCTTATATTACCGAAATAGTTTTGAAACAGAAGATTGACAGGTTCCTTGAGCACTGTACACATCAATAGAGTACTAATAGATCATTTAACAGAAGAGAGTTGACATTTGATAAAATCCTTTATTGTCGTGATTTTGCTTAATTTAATTATTACTCCTGGTCACCTGTGATTAGACCATCTCTCACGCTCCATAACTCCTCGCTATTCATTTATATGGTTGCCGCTCGTACGCTGAGACAACCTCCCTCACCAAATTTTACTGCTTTTTTCAACGTCTCCACTTCGCTCTACCCACGTCAGACGCATTCCCCCTAACACACGTCATTATTCATACCCTCGAAGTCTCGTTCTCCTATTGTCTTCCGCACTACTTCCAAAAAACCAGCCTGAAGCCTCTGTCCGAACACCTTCTTCTCATTCCGTCTCCATTCCTAATCACCTCCCCGAAAGGACACGTCTTCCTTGAGAACGGAAGTCCTTCCTAATGAGTCGCTTTAAAACTCTAAAAAACACCTTCTTCTATAATAGCTATCCATACACGAAATCCTGTGTTTTGTCCACTCCAGGAAGTTCGCCGATAACTAATCGTTTCTGGTGACTTACTGGCTCTCCCAAATCGAACTCAAAAATCATATCCTTAGAAGTTTCCAACGATTACTTTTAAAACATTCTGAGACTACAAGGATTCTTAATTATTTACATAATCATTGAACTCAACATTTAAAAGATATTTACATTACATTATATTTCATGAAATAAACATTCCCGTTCCATTACGCTATTATTAAAGGTTATTTACAATTATAACTATTACATTACCTATAGCACAAAATTTTTGAGTTGCTGCATTTGATATGAATATATGCTTTTTTTTTATTTTTTGAATGAGATCTGCATCTGATTTACTACTTTTTACGCCTTACAGGTACACACATTTTTAAACTACACTTATAGAAAGTTTGTTTCAGCTACAACAAATATACCTTTCCCATTTGAGAGTTATTAAATAAAAAATAATTTTCGCATTCTTTAATTTCTTTCACTTTATAAGTGTGCACTGAAATTCTTTACAATTCTGGGCATTTCCAATTTTTTTTTTCAAGATATTTATTCGCAATTATTTTATTAATGATAGGTAAGTATTAAAAGCGAAATTAATTTTTGACGCATTTGGATTTCCGTTCTCACTAAAAGCGGAATTTTTTTTATAATTCTGAATTCAGTTATGGAAGTAAAATGCAATAGAATTTAATCAGAATCTGCTGTCCAGGAAAATGGGTAAAATGTTGCTACTCATTGCCTCGATACCATAGACGTAGCCTACGGGGTGGTCCTCCGGTCCGGACCCCTCCTGTCCCCGCTCCTAAGGGAAGATTTAGTGCGAATTTAAAGCGATATATATGTATATGGATGTAAGGTCAGGTGATGCGTAACATCACAGCCTCTCCTTGACAAATGTCAACCCCGCCTTCTCGTGGTACATCCTGTTCCCACTAAAGGGGCTCTGACGACCGCCAATAGCAGTATAACTATACCATCGGGATTAGAGGAAATGTTATCCCACACTCACCAACCCGCTTGGCCAGCGTGGTGAGTTATGGCCAAACCCCTCCAAAATGACTCCACAACTTAAATCTTGGCCCTCAGTCTCTGGCAGCTGGAATGTACCTGGCCAAGGCAGCGGCCAGTGCGACATGAAGGCAGAGGGTGCTAAGAATCCCCGGAGGACCGGGCTAGGCTGCCATCTGATGCTGACCTTGGCTACGTATAACGGACGCTGCCTATCTTCTGATTCAAGGCTTCTTGAATTGGAAGAGGAACTACAAAGGATCAAGTGGGACATCGTCGGGCTAAGTGAGGTAAGGAGAAAAGGAGAAGATCTCATTGAACTGAAAAGTGGACATCTCTTCTACTATCGTGGGACAGATACTGGCAGAACTAGTAATGTTGGATTTATAATAAACAAGAAACTGAAGGATAAAGTTGTAGAAGTTGAAAGTTCCTCTGACAGAGCTGCACGACTCGTTATCCAACTCTCGAGAAGATACCAATCTCAGATTATTCAAACTTATGCACCCACCACAAGTCATCCTGAAGAAGAAATTGAAGAATTTTATGAGGAAATTCGTCATCTAAATAATAAAGGTAAGCAGCACTTGAAGATAATTATGGGAGATTTCAATGCAAAAATAGGGCAACGGCAACAGAATGAAACTTCAGTAGGTAAATTCGGTCACGGCAACAGAAACCAACGTGGAAATACTCTCGTAGAGTTTGCAGAGGCAGAAGGGTTTTTCATCTTGAACTCCTTTTTCAAGAAAAAGCCACACAGGAAATGGACATGGAGACATCCAAATGGGACGACAAGTGAAATTGATTTTATTATGTGTAACAAAAAATTCGTCATAGAAGACTGCAATGTGCTAAACAAGTTCAACACAGGCAGTGACCATAGATTGGTGAGATGTAAGATGCACCTCAACACTAAACTCGAACGTAGCAAGCTCATAAGACAAACAAAATGTATTGACATAACCAACCTTAAAAAACACCATAATACCTTCAAATTGGAACTGAAGAACAGATTCTCTGCTTTAGAAGGCCTAACATCGGAAGAAGTGGATATTTCTGAAGTTAACAGAAAAGTAACCAAAGCTCTTATGGAAACAGCAACAAAATTAGCTGGGTCTAAGAACAAATTGCATGTGAACAAATTATCAGGAAAAACCAAAATGTTGATGCAAAAAAGAAGAGTGATGAGGACAACTAAAGAAGATGTGACTTCCAAAGTGGAATATATAGAGCTATGCCAAGACAGTACGAAAAAGTATCACTGAAGACGTAAGAAAATTCAACTGTGAACTAGTAAGGAAAGCAATTGAAAACAACCAAAGCCTAAAGATAGCAAAGGGACATCTCATTAAGGGGAAAAAACAGATTATGGCACTGAGAAAAGAAGATGGTTCTGTAACAAGAAATAGAGGCGAAATTTTGACAAGAGTGAAAGATTTCTACTCCAAATTATATGAAAGGGATGATACATGTACTCCAGACATCATGAAAGGTACCAGTACCAGAGTTCTTCCAGTCCTTCCAGCAGAAGTTGCACATGCAATCAAGAACATGAAGCGGGGAAAAACTCCAGGAGAAGATGGAATTACTGTAGGCATCATACAAGAAGCAAGTGGAGAAATCGAAACAGTACTCGCCCAAATTTTCACTCCATGCCTTAATGAAGGGAAAATTCCTGAGGATTGGAACAACGCTACAATGATCTTGCTACATAAAAAAGGTGACATTGAGGATCTCAGGAACTACAGACCTCTCAGCCTCCTATCAGTGGTTTATAAAATCTTCACTAAAGTTCTTTCACACCGCTTGAAGGTGACACTGGACATGGCTCAACCGAAAGAACAAGCTGGATTCAGGAGTGGCTACAGCACAATAGATCATATCCACGTACTGAGAGAACTAATTGAAAGAGCGAGGGAATATGAGCTTCCATTGTGCATGGCTTTTATCGATTATGAAAAAGCCTTTGATTCGGTGAAACCATCAGCAGCTGCAATGGCTCTGAAATCCTGCGGTATTGAAGATGCATACATTAATATTATTAATAACATCTATGAAAATGCAAGTGCAAAGATTCGGCTGTTTGAAAATACAACACACATAAAAATTGGAAAAGGAGTGAGACAAGGTGACACCATATCTCCAAAGCTCTTTAATGCCACATTGGAAAATGTCTTTCAATCACTGAACTGGGAAAACAAAGGGATAAAGATTAATGGAGATTATCTAACCCACCTTCGTTTTGCTGATGACATAATAATTTTTGCAACTACCCCATCAGAGCTACAGAGTATGATCCAGGAACTTGCTGACAAGAGTAAAGAAGTGGGATTAAAAATGAACTTTCAGAAGACAAAAGTGATGTACAATGCCTTTACAAGGAATTAAGATTTATGGATTGATGGAGAAAAGCTGGAGATAACAGACACGTACGTTTATCTTGGACAGCAGATATCAAGTGAGGGTCACATTGGTGAAAAAATTAATCGGCGTACAAAACTTGCCTGGAGAGCTTTTGGAAGAAACAGCATAATTTTCAAGAGCAATATGCCATTATGTCTTAAAAGAAAAGTGTTTGATCAATGCATCCTTCCAGTGCTTACATATGGTGCAGAGACGTGGACCTTAGCTAAAAGAGACATACAAAGGCTGCAGACAACTCAAAGTAGCATGGAGAGGTGCATGCTTGGTGTAACCAGGAGAGATAAGAAGAGGAACACGTGGATCCGAAAAATGACAAGAGTGGAAGACATCATGATCAGAGTTAAATCCCTGAAATGGCAATGGGCTGGTCATACTGCCAGAAGAACAGACCATCGATGGACAGCTGAAATTTTAGATTGGATTCCAAGAGACAGGAAAAGACCCAGAAGAAGACCACATGGAAGATGGGTGGATGAAATTCGAAAGTATGCGGGAGTGACATGGAGGAGACTGGCACAAGACAGACCGTTATGGAGGAAACTTGGGGAGATCTTCGTCCAGCAGTGGATTGATAATGGTTGACAATGATGATGATGATATGTATAACTTTCACCAATTAACCAAACCCACGGACACCCCCCACCGCTTTAAGAAATTCCTGGCTACGCCACCGCTCAATACTACAAACTGCAATGATTCGTAGACCTGTACTGATTATTGAAAACATGTTTAAACAGTAAACGGGATGTTGGCCCCTACCGTTTTTTTTTTGTTTTTTTTGTTCTTGAGTTTTTTTTTTTTTTTTCTGCTTTGTTCAGGTCTAACGAAGTAAATTTCTCCGTTATTTTATCCGCGCCGGGGTTCGAACCCGGGTCCACTCATTCCGGAATAAGTTGCTCTACCAATTAAGCTACGCGGACTTTTATTCTGATTCCTATCTGCCTTTATGTCGTGTGCGTCCTTCGGGCAGGTACGTCACATCTCCTGGTACGTTACATCATCTCCCCTTATTTTTTTTTTTTTCGAAGTGCTGGAGAAGGGATTCTCTTATTTTTCCTATCTCGCGGTGTGGAAATAACATCACACCATTGCGAGATTTTGAACGGACGGGTCATCCGGATAGTTCGGGCGCCATTATAACGAAGTGAATTTCTCCGTCATTTTTATCCGCGCCAGGATTCGAACCCGTGTCCCCTCATTCCGGAATAAGTTGCTCTACCAATTGAGCTACGCGGACATTTTATTCTAATTGCTATCTGCCTTTATGTCGTGTGCATCCTTCTGGCAGGTACGTCACATCTCCTGGTACGTTACATCATCTCCGTCACATCTCCTGGTACGTTACACAGGGATGAGCTGCATTGATAACTTTCCCCAAAAGTGGGCCTCTTCTGATCAGCTTGCAGGGCCGTTTATGGATCGCTAGTTCGCCACTGAGTAAAACCCCTGACCAGTAAGAGCTCGGGCTCAAATTAATTATCTCTTTCACTATTTTAATTAATTTTATTTAGCATAGCAAACCGAATTAACTAACGTAATGGGAAATGTACTACTGAATATTTAGGCTATAGTCTCTCTTTTGCTCTTTGCCTAAAATTTATAATTATTATAAATTTTGAAGTTAAAATTTGTGTGGTAGGTTGCACCAAAAAGTGGTGCTACACCAGCTGCACCACTTTCTAAGAAAAAATACACCATTCGTGTGGTGCAAACAAAACCCAACAACATGGTGCAACTTTTCACCCCGTTATGGTACACGGTGAGCCACATTATAGTGCAAGGTCCATGCTGTTGAGTCTTGTTTGCACCAGACAAATGGTGTATTTTTCTTAGAAAGTAATGCAGCTGCTGTAGCACCACTTTTTGGTGCAACCTCCACGAAGTTTTTAACAGTGTATGAATCCGTTTTTTGGTGTAAATATGACATGGATGGTAAGTTAGATCAAATCCGAAAAAAATGAAAATTTTACATAGTTGTTACTTAAAAAACTCACAGACGATTTTGAGTTACGAATATCTGACTTACCATCCATGTCATATTTACACCAAAAAAAAAATGGATTCACATCTTTAAAATTTATATTGTATTATGTAATCCCGTATTCCATTCATGATTCTTAAATATTGTTTATTGCGTGTTTCTCATGCATTTCGTAACTCAAAATCGTCTGTTAGTTTTTTAAGTAACAATGTATTTTTTTCCTAGATACGATGAAAACTGATAGTAGAAAGTTTTCTGGCGACTAAGATTTAAAGTACTTCTAGCTACAGTATAAACAAGAAAGATGACACCGAATTTTCGGATGTCATAAGCACGTCTTTTGAATCTGTTCTGACACGAATTAAATTTAGCAAGGCTATTTAAAATCAATGGAATCGGTTTGGAAAACAATCAACTGGTTCCAACAATCGATAAAACATCCAGAAATAGGAACATCCACTTAGTTCCACCAGCGGCTAAAAACATGTTACGAAAATCAACAAATGGCGAACAAAAAATTTCTCATACGTACTACAAGGAACGTACCAGAGACAAAGAGATTTTCAAATCGAACAGTTAAAAGAAGAAATATAAAAAAGGAAACATGATATATGTTTGCGTCTACTAGCGGAAGAATTTTGCATAGCGGAAAAGTTGAAAATTGACGAAAACAATTCTTAATGGAAAAAGCGTTCGACCTTTACACAGCTAGTGAGAAACATCTTTCAACATCTCTGTTGTAGCGAATGGCATACAGTGAAGAAGAAATTTCTCAATAGCGTTTTTGGAAGCGGCGATACAGCTGCAAACTGAAGCACACAAACACCACCTACCGGCAGAACTGTGAACTAAAAAATTTCTCATATACCAGCCTTAAGTGTTCTACAAAGTAAATAGCATCAGGTGTTGAAATAAATTTTTAAATCGCACATGTAAGAGCAGTGATATTGAAAAAAACAGAATAAGCATATGCGCCCCTAGCGGCAAAATTGTACACTATTTTGGAAAGAAATTACACACGCAGTTTGCATAGTCAATAGTATCTGACCGAAGAAAGAAGTTTTTCAATCGGGTTTTTAGTTCCGCAGATATTGCTGTAAACGGAAACGTGAACTTAGGCCCTCTGGTGACAGACTTGTGCGCTACGAAAAAATTTGAAATTATATGAGAAACATTTCCCCGCGGAAACGTTCTCCAACAAAGAAATAATTTCAAAAATCGGACTCTTAGAAGCAGAGATATCGACAAAAATAAGATATGACTTTACGCGCCCCTGGAGGAAAAACCATGTATTATTTCAAAAAGAAAGTATATTCTCAAAAGGTCTTTCGATGTGAGCGGCATCGGTCAACGAAAGAATTTTTTCAGTCGAGTTTTCAGGAGCTCAGATTTTGCTACAAATACATCAGACGCAAAAATTAACACTTTGGCCCCTGGTGGCTAAACCATTCTTTATCAAATATTAGAAATTATAGGAAAAGCATTTCCTATCAGCAGCTGTATCCGGTGTAGAAAGAAGTTTTCTAATCGGAATTTTAGAAGCAGAGATATCGGGGAAAACGAAATTTACTTATCGCCCCCCTAGCTGAAAGTCTATGTATTACTTAAAATTTTTGAAATTATATGAGAACATTTTACACCGGAAACGCTATCTAAGAAAGAAGGAATTTTTTTCAAATATGACTCTTAGAAGCAGAGATATTGACAGAAATAGGAAATACATCTACGCTCCCTGGCGGAGGAACCATACATGATTTTAAGAAGAAAATATTCTCAAATATTTATCGACATGAGCGGTATCGGTCCACGAAAGGATTTTCTCAGTCGAGGTTTTAGAAGCTCAGATTTTGGTGGAAATAATTACGAAGCAGAAATTAACGCTTACGCCACCTGGTGGCCAAAATATATTTTATAAAAAATTAGAAATTACAATCAAAAAATTTCCCACCGGGAGTTGTAACCGGTGCAGAAAGAATTTTTCGAATCGGAGTTTTAGAAGCACAGATATCGGGGAAAGCGCAATTTACATTTACTTCCCGTAGCGGAAAGTCAATGAATTACTTGAAAATTTGAAATTATATGAAAAACATGTCGCACCGGAAACTCCATCCAACAAAGAAAATTTTTTTTTTCAAATTGAACCATTAGAAGCAGATATATTTACAAAAAGAAGATATACTTCTACGACCGATGGCGGAGAAATCATGCATTATTTTTAAGAACAAAATATTCTGAAATGGTTTGTTGACGTGAGTAGTATCGGTCCACGAAAGAATTTTTCAATAGAGATTTTAGAAGCTCGGATTTTGTTGCAAATACATCAGAAGCAGAAATTATCACTTACGCCCCCTGGTGGTCAAACCTTTATATACCAAAAATTAGAAATTATATGCGAAAGACTTCCCATCCGGAGATGTATCCGCTGCAGCAATAATTTTTAAAATCGGAGTTTTAGAAGCAGAGATATCAGGGGAAACGCAATTTACTTTTACGCCCCCTAGCGGAAAAGCTATGCGTAGCTTGAAAAAGTGACTATACCTAAAATAATATTCGCCATGAGTAGAATCGAAAGGCAAAATAATTTTTGTATTAGATGTTTAGAAGCAAATATATGCAAGGAAATGTATTTTAAATTCGATATCATTTGCGTTTACGCCCTCTAGCGACGAAATTGTGCATTGTAAAAAAAAATCAAAATAAAGGGTCATCATTCGCACATTTTAAGATTCCTAATGCAAAAGAATTTTTCAAATCGCACTTTTAGTTGCAGAGATATCGTGTCAACAGACGGACGGATAGACGGACAGACCATAGGCGCCGACTTCTGAAAATTTCGAGGGTGCTGAAATTCAAAAGGCAGGTACCATTTCCAGTGTTGAAATTTTAGATGTTTAAATGGACCTTATCTTCCGTGTAAACGCAGACAAACCGATACATGATTTCATGATAAAGGTATTACATTTTTTTTATAGCAACCAAATTCTTGAACCCCGTTTTAATTCTTCCGATTTAATTTTCTGTAAAGTGCTCACAAGTGCTCCTATATATTTTTCTTTTGGGCAAAATTTGAGCATTTTGTTGGGGACTGCTACCAGAAAACCAAGCCTGTTGAAAAAGGCTGAGATTGGCAGTATATACACTGCTGGCCACCCAAAATGAAACACCAAGAAGGACACGAGATAGCAAAGCCAGATTCACTGGGCACATAACAACAGATACAAAGATGAAACGATTGAGCTTACAGGCCCGTGCGACTTGCGGGACACGCAGACATCAATAGTTCGTGTCGCCCCCATGGCTGGAACTAACGGCCGCTACACGCCGCGGCGTCGAACGAAAGAGGCTTTGGATGTGGGCTTGGGGTATGTCGGTCCAGGCTGCTTCTACACGTTGCCACAGTTCAGCAGGCGTAGCCGCGGGTGGTGCTTGCCGTGCCACTCCGTTGCCGATTAGCAACCAGACGTGTTCGATGGGCGACATATCGGGAGAACATGCGGGCCACGGCAGCAGTGACACCTGGTGGGCCGTGAAGAATTGTTGCACGATGCGTGCCACGTGCGGGTGCGCATTTTCCTGTTGAAACGTGGCCGTTGGCAGGACTACAGGCCCCAAAACGTCGGAGATGTAGCGGTGGCTGTTGAGTGTACCGGCGATGCGTACCAGAGGGGTGCGGGTGTCATATCCAATTGCGCCCCAAACCATAACGCCAGGCAACGGACCGGTATGGCGATGCATAATGCAGGCGTCATACAGTCTCCTGCCGTGGTGCCGCACCACGCGGATCCGACAATCGTGGTGTTGCCGGCAGAAGCGGGATTCGTCGTAGAAGACAATGTCGTGCCATTCCGTAGTCCAGGTGCGGCGTTAAACAGCCCACTGCCGCCGCACTCGCCGGTGGTGTAACATCAATGGTAATCGCAGCAATGGGCGCCGTGCGACAAATCCCCGCTCCTGCAGACGACGTTGAACGTTGCGTGCTGACACAGGTTGTTGCGCAACACACCCTAATTCCTGCGCTGACGTTCGTGATGTGGCAGTGCGAGCCGAAAACGGCCGCCGCACAACATGCTGGTCCTCTTGCACGGTGGTGTGCCGCTGCTGCGGCAATCGCTCACGTCGTCAGTCCGTCCGTTCTTCCTGCACTCACCGAATCCATACTCGCCTCACTGTGGCTGGATGTCGTCCCACACGGGCTCTGATGTCTCGGTTCGATAAACCGCTGTTGCCATAAGCCACTATTCGTCCTCTGTCGAACTCTGAAACGTGCTGGAATGACTGCCGTATTCTGCGACGAGGCATCAGGAAGCTTCCCACGCACAGGTCCGGCAGCACAACACACTTCCACTATTTACACCCAGCCTTCTGTGCACCCTTTTCATAGTGCTTCTCGGTGGCGTGCCGGGCGCACGTGATTTGCATATGCCCTGCAATGCTAGTCGTTTGCATGTCCTCTCGCGGGCGACGCATGCTGCGAATTTCAGGCCAATCGGATGCTTCCTTCTTGGTGTTGCATTTTGGGTGGCCAGCAGTGTATCATTAGTTAAAACAGACAGTAGGCTAATAGCGGTACCTTTGAGGAGCTCGCTCTTGCAGTAGCAAACGAACTGACGTGTTCAGTGTTAGAATGGAACACGCTTCATAATCGTTGCACTGTATTAATTTCCTTACTTGTTATAGTTAGAATTTAGCGTATAACGCAGCATATATCACAGTGAAATGTTTGCTTTGATCAATAAGTGTAACTTGGAAATCTCCACCTCCATCCGCTATCATTCATCTTGCAGTCCATGTGAACCGTTTGTTATCGATTTGGCACATCACCCCTGCGTCTATAGATTGGTGTTACTATTGGTGACTGCTTATATGTTTTATAAAGCTAGGGATAAAAAAAAAGCCTCAACAGAATTATATCAAACAAAGAATAACTGCAAAAACAACAGCAAAAAAAAAACCCTTCAAAATTATCCTTTGAGCCAGAAAAGATCATTCACAGTCTCGCTGTGTGTTTTCTGCTCTCGGACGGTCATTCATTACTCCCGTTTTGACATTTATGGCTTTATGACGCTACCGAAGGTCACTGAGTGCATGGTGAGCTGCTGACAACTTGCTGATGTGCAAGGAACGTGATTGCGAAAAAAAAATCGGTAGCTTTAAACAATTAAGAAGGTAAGGTACAAACCTCATCCCACCCACCCCCACCCCCACCCCCGATTTTTCGCTTGTCTGGCTGTCTTATTTCTTAAGTGTTTGATCGGTATCAGTAGTTAAAACACAATTTTTTTGAAGATATTGATCTTTTTCTATAGAAACCAAATATTTAAACTGTATTCCGATTATCTTATTTAATTTTATGTAAAGTGGAACTAAATATTTAAGTATGAATCCAATACATAAAAAAAAATTCGGAGGGGTGCACCCCGGTAGTTGGCGCAAGTGGGGTGGACAAACCGATAACATAAGCACGATCTTTTTTTACAAAAAACGTGCTAAAAATGGGAATTTTCGGTCATTCGGTGAAAACATGAAGTTGAGCCGATTGGAGATTGCTCAAGGCTGGTCCGATATTCAGTTGTTTCCTGAACATGACGCACATAATAATAATTCTTTCTCTCCCTCTCTCTCTCTCTCTCTCTCTCTCTCTCTCTTTTGGGGGAGGAAGGGCAGGTCGATATTAATGGGAAGCACCAACATTCTTATCTGATGATGAAAATATAAATAGGAGTAAAACGATATTCTTCATTGTTTCCTTATTCACATAAAGAAAATTTGCTGAAATGTTCAAACGCAGGCCGGGCCCGGGCTAGTCAGAAATAATTATTTAGTAGTGCCCAGGCTTGATCCGTGCCTTAAACAAAAAAAAAAAAAGAGCCGGTGCTCATCTCTAGTTCAGTTTACCCTTTGGAGAGTGAATTTGTACATCTTCGCTGGGGAAAGGGGAGGAGATCAAGAAAAAAAAAAGAACTTGTTTTCTGTTGTTCTATCTCTCTAAGTGATCAATTGGAGATTAAAGCAGTGGTTTTGAAACCCCGTATCTCAAGCACGCCTCAGCCAGGAAACACGATATCTCCTGAGGTGCATCACGCTGAGCACTACTAATCGAGATCTCCACACATGCTATCTGAATCCAGCGGCAAGGTTATGAAGTCCAAAATCTTTTTTATATCGGTCTGGAAGTTGATGATAACCGAAATTCCGTATCGGTTATTTACAAGCTTGCCAACTGTGGAAGCCGAAATATGTAGGAATATTTTCATTCGGAAACACACCTCCGACTTTCGCTATTTAGATTTTGAAAGTGCTTGAAAACGGATAGCTGCCATTTTCGGAATGATACTGGTAGAATTTATTTTTGTTATCCGAACTGCAAGTTAACCGAATTGCCGCAACCGAGGAATACGGTTTCGGTTTCTGATCTAAACTTACCTCCACTCCATGAGTCGGCCCACAAGGATCCATTCAAGTCTGTTCCCAGTCGTCGTTGTTATCACATGTCCAGGGCCGGATTAAGACCTTAGTGGGCCCCTACCCAAGTAGCACACTGACATTGGCCAACGGTTGGCCCAATGATATTTTTGCGTCGGCAACGTTGGGCGAAGGTTGCGTTGTTTATCGAAGATAGGCCAACGGTTTTTCCAACCACACATGACCAACCATTTATCAACAAATGACCACTTAACGGTTGTCCGATGGTTGTCGAACAACACATGACCAACCATGGTTGTCCAAGAATACACGATCACATTGGAAAACTGTTTGCAACAGTTTTCCAATGTGGGTCCAACCGTTGAACCAACACATATCCAATTGTTGGCCGCCGAGTCGCCGAGTCGCTAGGCAGACCGTTGAAAGCCCACGGTTGGTCCAACATGATATTGCTACCAGGGTAGGCTAATGACATCTGAGTGGGCTCCCAAAGAACTTATGACGGGGAATTATTATGAAATCCGTTAAAACACAAAACTGTAACTACTAAATTATCTGCAAAGTTTTCATAATAAGTCACTGTATTTTTCATTGTTCACACATGAGCACGAGTTAAAAGCTTAAGATTCCTGGATTTTGTCTTGGATTTTCTAATGATTTTAGCATTGTGTACTTTTCTTAGTGCATCGTTTTTTGTTTTGCTTTTTTATGCAATGAGAAGGCACATTCGACCATTAACGGTTCCAAATGCAAACTGGGAGGTGTAGGTGGATGGCAGTGAAAAAGCTGAAACTGTCTCGCCGAACCCTCTGTACACAACAACATGAAACCTTTACCCTATAGGTGAGTCACTGCCTTGAAATCTGTTCGTCTTCCAGCCTCTGTTTCTTACCAAGTGGAAATCACACGAGACAAAAGTAAAGCTATTTTATTAACTTCTCTCTCTCTCTCTCTCTCTGCCTGTTTATCTATTACACTGCCAAACAATTGCTAAGGACGGATGACAATAGCAACGATAGCAAAAATAAAATGGAAGGCAGGGAAATGTGGAAATTAGCATAAGTGCGGGATACAGTAAGACGTGTTGCGCGTATGCAAATTTTGGATTGCCGAACTTGTTCGTGACGTCAAAGCGCTGATAAGAGATATAAAGGATTTGACGCGTATTGACCGTTGTTGTTCAAACGCAAAGTTGAAAGGGAAAGAATCAATTGACGAACTTGCAATTTTCAGTATGTCTTCCCGACATCACCTAGATGATTTTACGCGTGGCCGTATTATTGGCAAGATTGAAGAAAGGCGAAAAATAACAGATGTTGCCAGAGAGTTCGACGTTAGCCACAGTGTTGTTTCAAGGCTTTGGAAATCATTTCAAACAAATGGAGAGTGTAGCAAACGTCACGGGGGAGGTCGTGTTCGCAGTACGACACCTGCAGAAGATCGGTACATAGTGCTATCAACAAAAAGACACCGGCGCAGCACAGCTAGTGAGGTAGCAAATCAGTTTATGGCTGCTACTGGCAAGCGGATCTCCCGAAAAACTGTCGCCAGACGTTTGCATGAAGGAGGACTATACGCCCGCCGTCCTGTTGTGTGCTTCCCATTGTCCAGACGTCACCGTACCGCCCGTTAGCAATGGTGCAATCAACATCGCAATTGGACTGATAACGACTTGTCTACTGTCCTCTTCTCAGATGACAGTAGATACAGTCTATCGTCTGATTGTCGACGGCAACTGATCTGGCGTGATAGTGGTACTGCATATTGTCCAGCAAGCATACAGGAAAGGGACCGATATCCGACATGTAGTGTCATGGTATGGGCTGGCATCATGATCAATGGCCGTACGTCCCTCTATGTGCTTCCAACTGGGACTATGACTGGTCAACGATACATTAATGATGTTCTGCTACCTCGTGTTCGCATGTTCCGTGGTGCTGTCGGTGATAGATTTATTTTCATGGACGATAACGCAACATGTCATCGAACGGTCGCTGTCCAGGAGTGTCTTGAGAGCGAGGATATTCAACGCCTCGTATGGCCAGCACGTTCTCCAGATCTGAATCCCATTGAAAATGTGTGGGATGCTTTGGGGAGGAGTCTTGCTGGTCGCCAATGCCCTCCAATAAACAAGGACACCCTCATCCGTGCACTGACATAGGAATGGGATAAATTACCCCAACAGCTGCTTGATAATGTTGTGCAAAGCATGACACGACGTGTGGAATCTTGCATCGCCCTCCATGGTGGCCATATCCTGTATTGACATCTTACGCCGGAACGCCTGCGGACGGTAATTGCATTTTTTTCACGTTTACGTATTCTGCACAAAATGGCCTGTTTGTCCCTTGAACACGTTCTAAAGCCTTCTGGATTTCAGAGCACAATACATTGTCTTTCTTGTAATGTCCTGGCCGTCTGACATTATTTTATTTCACTTGGCATCCAACCACACTTACTTTTTTATGCACTATATAGCCGTTTATGATCCGTCCTTAGCAATTGTCCAGCAGTGCATAGATAGGAATCACTCCTGGGCCCTTTGTCATGGTGGGCCCCAAGGCTATAGCCCCTACAGACCCCACCTTAATCCAGCCCTGCACATGTTTATGTTTGCGCGGTTAGTTTTGGGTTGCTATCAAAAAGAGTTTGATTAAAAGGGGGGGGGGGAGAGGGACTTATCTGCTATGTTTCTTTGACGTCTTTTCGTTTCGGACACACTCTGGCCTCTGGGTATTTTTCATCGCCCAGCTTAGATGCGCTTTTCAGGTAACATCGGCACTTCGCAATCAGTTTCCTTCATTAATCGTGCCAATCTCCTTCATGTACTTATTTTTCCAACCACCCACTCTTACGTACATTTCCCACGATCTCCTTTCCTGCGCATCTTTGTTTTTCCTCCTCCGCAAAGCAGGCGATGACACAAGAAACACTATCCGATGATATTTTAGAAAGCTACTTATTATTGGCGCTAAATATTTAACCAAAAATTACTTTTGCGTACGGAAAACAAGTTAGTAAAGTCATGCAATGCATTATTATGATACGCTTTCCAACATACCAGAAATCATTACTCAAGTTATCACTCAAGTTATGAGGATAATGACTGCGGAATAAATCTAGGTGCTGTGCCCTGACCTTTGATCCCATTTCCATGATATTCAACTGAATCGGTTCAGTATACCTCCGAAATAATATGATAAAGTTATGTCGCAATCGAAGCATCATTACGTCAGTAATGATGCATAATGGCGATGGAAGTGATTCCGCTCCCATGTCCTGACCTTTGACCCCATTTCGTTCACTTTCAATAGGGTTCCTTCCCAGGTGTCCCCTTACCACATACTAAAATTTCATCGAAATCGAACGATTTTTACTCGAGTTATCGTGCGGACGGACATACGCACACAACGCCTGACGTAATGAGGAAGATGGGACTCGCGACCATCTGCTCGCAAGAGTGTGACGTCATAAACTTTAATAGGATCCACACACAACGCGTGACGTAATGAGATAGATGGCGTGACTTGGAAACACTTTAATTCTGAAGAAAATGTTTACAGAAATTTTTACATTGGAAGTATAGGAAGCAAAATTACTTGACATCCACCTTAAAGGAGCAATTCTTGTATCCATGTAAATTTTATTTTGAAAACGGCTCTAAGGATTTTGATGAAAGTCGTAAACCTACCGTTTTCTGGTACTAGAAATCGATTTACCTTGATCTCGACTTTAGGAAAATTCGTTTAGTGCGTTAAATAACCACCACGAATTTCCACGTTTCCAGTGTCATGGCGTTGTCCCATTAATGTAACCCATGCTTAGAAATCTTATGACGTCACAACCTCGCGACTGAGATGTTGGCGCTCGGTCACGCCGTCTGTCTCATTACGTCACACGTTGTGTGTGGATCCTATTAAAGTTTTATGACGTCACACTCTTGCGAGCAGATGGTCGCGATTCCCATCTGCCTCATAACGTCAAAAACGCGGTTGTGTGCGTATATTCGTCGGCACGATAACTCACGTAAAAATCGCTCGATTTCGACAAAATTTCAGTATTTTTTAAGGGAACACCTGGGAAAGAATCCTATTGAAAGTGAACGAAATGGGGTCAAAGGTCAGGATATAGGAGCGGCATCCATTCCATTGCTCTTATGCATCATAACTAACGTAAAAAGGTTCGCTTTCGATGAAATTTTAGTATCTGGTAGGAGACCACCTGGGGCAAACCCTATTAAAAATGGGCGAAATGGGGTCAAAGATCAGGACATAGGAGCGGAATCACTTCCATCTCCATTATGCGTCATAACTTATGTAAAAATGCTTCGATTTGGATGAAATGTTAATATGTTGTATGGGCCTGCCTGGGAACGAATCCTATTGAAAAAGAGCGAAATGGGATCAAAGGTTAGGACACAGGAGCGGGATCTATTCCATAGCCATTATGCAACATAACTGACGTAAACATGCTTCGATTGCGACAAAACTTTATCATGTTATTTCGAAAGTATACTGAACAGGTTCTGTTGAATATCATCGAAATGGGATCAAAGGTCAGGGCACAGGACTGAGATTTATTCCACAGCCATTATTCTCATAACTTGAGTAGTGACTTCTGGTATGTTGGAAAGCGTATTATAATCAATGTATTGCATGATTTTACTAACTTGTCAATTGGGTTTATCTCCAGGTGGTCTCCTACCACATACTAAAATTTCGTCGAAATCGAACCATTTTTACGCACGCTATGACGCATAAGGGCAATGGAATGCATCCCGCTCCTATGTCCTGACCTTTGACTCCACTTCACCCATTTTCAATAGGGTTCATTCCCAGGTGGTCCCCTACGACATACTAAAATTTCATCGAAATCGAACCATTATTTACGCAAGGTATGACGCATAAAGGCAATGGAATGGTTCCCTCTCCTATGTCCTGACCTTTGACCCCACTTCATCCATTTTCAATAGGGTTCGTCCCCAGGTTGTCCGCCATCACATACTAAAATTTCATTGAAATCGAACCATTTTTACGAGAGTTATCGTACGGACAGACAGACGGACGGTCGGACAAAGCTGGAGCATATACGCTTCTTCAACCTAGGGTTGGAAAGCCTAAAAAAGGTGGGATGTTATTCTCCTACCACCTTACCTGCATGGTTTTCTAGGAAAAACACTTTACCTTTCATATGAATTTTTCCAAGGACCTCGAAAATGAACTATCATGAATCAATCAATGAACTTCATGTATTCAGTATTTTCTTAGTGGGTCCACTCCCACAAAGTTATCGCATTGAGATTCATACTTAAAATTTCGCGAACAATGGAGGTTGTCTAGCAGCTTTAACAAACCGTTTAAGCTTGCACAAAGCATCTACACACACCCGCGGTACGAAAGGAAACTAAGAATTATGACTCGAAAATAAAATTGCTAAAAGCTCGTCAAGATTTTATATTGAATACAACAGCGGTACTTGATCAAAGAGGAAGAACAACAGAAGCAATGGAGATATTGCAAGCAGCAGAGATGAATATAAGTACGGGCAGTCTGGGAAGCTGCCCGGGGTGCCGGTTCATGGAGAGCCCCCAAGCCTCGATTCTTTTTTATCAAAGTTTCTTTTTTTAATTTTCTGTTGTATGTACATTAATTTTTTATTCCATCACTGTTAATTTGCAAATCGGATTGAAAATATGAATAAAGTACATAAATATGTAGTCCCTCTCTTCCTAAGAAATTACAATTCCGCTTGCTCAGAGCTCTCGTGACAGCGTCTATACGATTCAAATTCGTGTTCCGGTGGGGACTTGAGGGTTTGAAGCCCCGGGGCGCAGCTTCAGAGGCGCCTCCCCACTGACATCTTTAAAAAATATGCTTGTTCCATAAAAACTGAGAGTAACTTTTTTTTTATTTGGCAACAGTGCGAAGGGGGGAAATAACCAAGCAGACGACTAACTACACTCACTTCCAAAAGTTAAGCACGCAGAGGGAGAAGTTAATTTCCGGAAGCCAATCGGAATTGGAGAGGCTGCAATTCGCCGCAGCGGTAGATGGAAGTATGCAAATGTGGTAGGTAACAGCGAATCACGGTGTCTTGCCGAGAAATATGCAAAGCAGGCAGTCGTATAAGAAGCCAGCACTCTGAAGGGGTACAGGAGTTGCACGCAAGTGCTGCTACAAGGTGTTGAGAACTGTCGGAGGATTTGTTTTGAAGACAGACTTTATTTTATGGCTTCCAGAAGACGATTTGAAGATTCTGAGCGCTGGCGTGCCGTCGAGCGCATTGAAGCAGGTCAGTCAATCACAGATGTTGCTGGTTTCTTTGGCGTGGATCATTCCGTCATTTCACATTTATGGAAACAATTTCTAACCAGCCAAACAGTTGTCTGCAGACCTGTGGCCGGTCGCCCAAATGTTACGACCCCCGCGGAAGACCGATATATTGCTGTTGTAGCCAAGCGGAATCGAAGAGCGACGTCCACACGTGTGACATCTATGATTACTGCGGCCATTGGTAAGACGATATCTGCCACCACTGTGCGTCGAAGGCTACACATGAAGGGACTGTACGCCCGGGTACCACGGGTTTGTGTTCCTCTATCCGTCCAATTCAGAGGGGCACGATTAAAGTGGTAACGCCAACATGTCAATTGGACTGTGTCTGATTGGGGCAACGTTATGTTCACGGATGAGTCCAGATTTGCCCTGCAACCCGATGACAAGCATGTACGAGTGTGGAGGGAACAAGGCACACGCAATCGACCCCAGAACATCGCCGAACATCATGCATTTCGAGGTGGAAACACCATGATCTGGGCAGGAATTTCGTTGGTATATCGCACCGACCTCCACATCTACAGACGGGGTTCTGTGACGGCTGTACGGTATCAGGATGAAGTCTTAGATCCCACTGTGCGATTGTACGCTGCAGCAGTTGGTCCTGCCTTCGTTTTAATGGACGATAATGCGCGTCCCCATAGAGCTGCCATCGTCGACGACTACCTGGATAGTGAGGGGACTGCGCGTATGGAGTAGCCGGCGTACTCGCCCGACCTTAATCCCATTGAAAATCTTTGGGATGCCCTCGGCCGTGCTCGGTGTTCACGTCTCCCGCCCCCAACCCCTCTCACAGCTTTGGAAACTGCTCTACAGGAGGAATGGCGATTACTGGACTCTGCGGTGGTTGATCACCTCATAAAAAGCATGGTCAGACGTTGTAAACTTTGTATGCAGATGAGGGGTGCTCACATACCCTATTAATGTCGGGTTTTGTTGTTTGTTGTGACTTTATTACTCACTTTGTAAATGACTCCAATTTGACGTCATCTTATAATTTCTGAAAATTCAATATTATTTTCATATCTGTCTGTATTTCTTAGTTTTGATTCATTAATAAACATATTTCCTACGTTCCTGCCGCATTTCGTGTCAATCCAAGCAGTACTTCTCCATTTTTTCACATCTTACTGATCCGTGCTTAACTTTTGGAAGTGAGTGTAAATTAAGGAAGTATCTAGGCAACAGCTATTACTTGTGGAAGATGATTCTGGTTTTGTTATTGCGCAGTTATTTAAGGTACGTCTGCATTTCACCATACAGCTATGGAGGTGAGTGATTCAAAGTTAAAAAGTGAAATGCGTTGTTCGATAAAATTTAACTATCCTTTGGGTAAAACGGCTCCAGAAACAGTTGATTTAATAAAAACAGCTTACAAAGATAAATGTTTGAATAAGTCAACGTTTTTAGATGGCACCATGATTTCAAAAAGGGCGTTTGTCGGCAGACCTCACTCTTAGGCCTGGTCGACCTGAAAATGTTACAGAGCGTAATGTTAACACTGCTTAGGCAATCCTACGAGAAGATCGACGAATGACGTGTGAAGGCATAGCGGTGTCAACTAGTATTTCAAAAACGTCGTCATTCCGCATTCTCCGTGACAAATTACTGCTGCATCGTGTGTGTTCCAGATGGGTACCTCATCATCGGACGAGAGAACAATTGTTAGCCAGGTGTGTCATGAGTGAAAACGAATGAGTGCAAAGGATCCAAACATTCTAAACACAGTAATAACTGCCGATGAAACATGGGTCCACTATTCCGACACCCTCACGAAAACGCGCGCAACGAGTGAGTGTCTGGAAACACACAGGCTGCCTCCTCCGAAAAAAAGTCCCCTAAACCAAATCAGCTGGAAAGGTGATGATGATAATTTTCTTTGATCGTAAAAGTATAGTCTACCATGCATGCCGTTCCTCCACAAATTACTGGAGTATTACATTTCAGTCTTGAAGCGTCTGCGACGACACATATCCATTAAGCGACCGGAACTGGTGGGCAAGTGGACCCTTCACCATGATAACGCCCGCCCACATGTGACTGCTTGTGTTTAACCTTTTCTTACGAAATGCAGTATTGAAATCATGCCACAGCCTGCCTGAAGTCCTGAGCTCGCCCCGTGCGATTTCTCGTTGTTTCCAACAATGAAGGAGAAGTTTCGTGGTGCAGCATTCAACACACATGCTGACGTTATTGAAGTTGTACAGGGGTCGCTAAAGCAGCTTCCACAAAACGCCTTCCCCACATGCTTTGAAAAGTGGACTAATCGATGGGACTGTTAGATATCGTCCGAGAAAAGATACTTTGAGAAAGACTAACATATATTTTGCTGTACCCATGTTTCTTCATTTTATGTGATCTTGTTCTCAGTTTTTATGGAACGGCCGTTATGTATTATTTAGTTTGCACGTGCCACATACGACTGCTATCACAAAAGGACAAAACGTACCAAAATTTTTATGGTATGGTGAAAGGGCGTCTAATTTTTTTCTTTGTCAATGAATCAACTGACTTACGGGCTTTTTTTTTTTTTTTTTTTTAATTTAATTGCAATACCACTTATTGAACGTCCCTCGTATAAATGATAAATACTGCTCATGATATACACATAACATTTTCAGATACTTTATGGTTATTTTTCTATCTCCTGCAACTGCCATATATACGAGGTGAGGGGAAATTCCTTAAAAAGGTACAAAAATGCAAACGGTCTCCACGGTTTTGCAGTTCGTTCTAATTTTCATACTCAATAAACAGCACAACTGACTGATACACCAAATATATAAGACTGAAGTGATAATCCATTTTATCGGCGTAAGAAATCAAAATTACAATTTGCCAGCTTTCGCTAATCAACGGATGACTTTTTCAAGAAAAAAAAAAAAAAATAGCGAGCTTCTTTTTATGTCTCGAAGTTGAAGTGGTTTCGAGTCTTTCAATCAACATCTCCACCAGTGCTGAGACGGGCGGAGCCCGAGCCCAAAAGCCCGAAGTCGAGCCAGGGCCCGAATCAGGATCGGGCTGCATAATACTTATCGGAGTTCGGGCAGGGCAGCCTCGAGCTCTGAGAGACGGAGATAATTTTCTTCCTTTTTCTTTTAATGCGATTTTGTATGATTCAGCACACGAGACATTTTCACACTTTCTAGTTGTTAAAGGGAATCTTAGGCAACTGGTTCTTGATGGGGAGTGGTAACTCGGCAGGACTATTCATTTCGGGCTTGGGTAAAAAATACCATAGGCCATGATTTACTGAATTTCTGCAAAGCAAAAGTTTCTTTAACTATATAGATAGTAGATAGCAAGCGTACCAAATTTTGCTTCCTACCTCAACCGGGTAGCTCCCTGCTGATTCTATTGAGCAACGTACGACGTAGATTGTTGTGCCTTCCTATTTTTCCTGATGCTCAGCTCCCCGAAACATTACAGGAAGAAATGAATTGTCAAAGAAACTGCAGAAATCGATTACCATCCCTTCTCCGCTCCGCAGCTGAGAAAGTCACCGGTTAATTGCACGGGGAGGAAAAAGTTGAAGTCTGGAAGAGAAGATTTTTTTTTTTTTTTTAATGTCTGAACAGGTTAATCATATTTCGAAGATGGCAATCCGTTTTTTGGTGTAAATATGACAAGGATCGTAAGTCAAATTATATCCGAAAACTTGAAAATTTCGTCGCCCTGGATCGAATCCGCGTCTCCCAGATAGCGCTCGGGTAGGCTAACCACTTCACCACCCAGAACGACCAAGTCTCAAGTTTCAGATTATTTTGAATGTAACCATCACAGGATTCGCTAGTCGAAGCAAGCGGCATTCATGTTTAGCGTATCTGGAGGTTAAGAATCCTATCCCGTGATTGCCCGGAGGAGCAGATAAATCATGAATGAAATACGGATTGTATTATAATACGGATTGCATGAATGAAATACGAGATTACACCATATAATACAAATTGTATTATAATACAGATTGTATTATATGGTGTAATCCCGTATTTCATTCATGATTTATCTGCTCCTCCGGGCACTCACGAGATGGGATTTCACCATATAATACAGATTGTATTATAATACGGATTGTATTATATGGTATAATCCCGAATTTCATTCATGATTTATCTGCTCCTCCGGGCACTCACGGGATGGGATTCTTAACCTCTAGATTCGCTAAAACATGAATGTCGGTTGCTTCGACTAGCGAATCATGTGATGGTTATATTCAAATTAATCGGAAACTTGAGACTTGGCCGTTTTAGGTGGTATAGTGGTTAGCATACCCGGGCGCTATTTGGGATACAGGGGTTAGATTCCCGCTCCAGGACGACGAAATTTTCAAGTTTTCGGTTATTATCTGACTTACCATCCTTGTCATATTTACACCAAAAAACGGATTGTCATCTTCAAACTATATGGTGTAATCTAGTATTTCATTCCAGGTTAATCATAGTTTTCGCGTTCGGTCCCGGCTCTATCTTGCAATGTAAAAGTCGGGCTTGGGCTGGCTCGGGCTCTTAAAATTGAGACCGAACTCAGCTCTGATCTCCACACGCAAGATGAATTGTCAACAGTAAATACTCTCTGTATGTTCATGTACAAATTATAGGCCTTTGCTTCAAGGGGCTTTACGGCTTATGTTCACAATACGAGATAATGTTTCACGTATGAACTTGTCGTTTTTATTTTCAAACCATAATTCTCTGATGGTTGTTTTGGACTTGTGGAACTTTAAAATCAAATTTCGATGCTTGCAGGAGATTAAGAAGCTTAGGTGATTTCGTTCTCTTTCCAGTTTGACACGTCGTTGAAGGAAGTTTTTATTAAAGTGTTCTGTTCGACATTCCTTGGAGAGAAGTAAGTTAAATAGCAGATCTGAAAATGCCATTAATTGAGGAGCGAAAGCTTGGCAAATTGTAATTTTGATTTCTTACCCCGCTAAAATGGATTATCACTTCAGTCTTATCCAATAAATATTTTTTCCCTTAACTTCAGAGCTGAATATTCCGCAATATTTTCCGAAATTCCTGAAAAGACTGGTTAAGAAGAACAAGTGGCCCGTAACAGGGTTTTTGCCCGGAGCGCCCAAAACTCTGAATTCGCCTATGGTAGGCATACAATGACACAAATTACAGCAGCTAATCAACCTATGATGTGCATGCCAGGAAAATCACCGCCATAGGATGAACTAACACATTCAGACCTCAAAGCTAGTAACGTCGTGAATGAATCACAAGCAGCATCGACAGCGACTGCATATGACGGCCCGGAACAACACTAGTAACGATGATGGCTCGGAACAACCCTAGTAACGATGATGGCTCGGAACAACACTAGTAACGATGATGGCCTGAAACAATACTAGTAACGATGATGGCCTGAAACAATACTTGTAACGATGATGGCCCGGAACAACACTAGTAACGATGATGGCCAGGAACAACGATAGTGAATGGTCCGAAAAATATAAAACGGTAGTGAATGGCCCGGAATAACGATAATATTCAACGATAGTGAATGGCCCGGAACAACGATAATATCCAACGACAATGAATGGTCGGAACAACGATAATATTCAACGATACTGAATGGTCGAAACAACGACAGTGAACAACGCTAGTAACGACGATGGCCCGGAACAACGCTAGTAACATCGTGAGTGAATCACAAGCAGCATCAACAGCGACTGTAGATGGTGTCCCGGAACAACGCCAGTAACATCGTGAATGATTCACAAGCAGCATCAGCAGCGACCGCAGATGATGGCCCGGAACAAGATGGCCAAAATGTATGTGGTTAACATACATACATGGAGGGGGTAATTACTGTTATTTTTTTACTTAATTTCAGCAACTTCCATATTATTTTAAGCTTCCGTCATTTATCTTTTAATCTGTTTTCATAATTCGTTCTTTTAATAATTCTTGGATATTATCTGAATTTGATCATTCAATTTGATGCGCAATTTTCTTTGTGCAGCCTTCAATCGAATTCATTGACGTCACTGTCTTCAATTACTGCGTATAGGTCTTCCCTAATACAATAGCGAGAATTGTACGGTGCTCCATGGTTCAAACAATCCAAATTGCTTTTGCCAGTGGTAACTTCAAACATGTATCTTCGTACTCCGGAGCGGCTGTTCTCCCAACAGAACTACGCCGGCAGGCTGTTCAACTGGGAGAACAGCTGCTTCATTGACGCTTTGATTCATGCGTCCTCGGTAGTATGTCATCTGCGCCATATCACGTACTGCATTACACCTGGTGCTGTAAAATTTTCTTTTATGTATTCTTACATTTTATTATTGCAACCGTTCATCACATCCTCCGAAAATTATGCTATACACCACACTATTTAAAACACGAGTAACAGAATTAACTGTGGTAAACTACAGTTTACTGCTTTTTTTCAAGAGGGATGATCAAAAAGTAAGGTTAATGGAGCCGCAATTGCTGCGGAAGCGAAGGAGAGGTGTCTGATCTTTAACCCTCGCACGTGTCCCCTGGCCAGAAACCGGTTTTGCAGCAAATGCCAGTAGTCCTCCAGACGGCAAAGAGTGCAGACTCTTGTATTTCGTTTGTTCAACGTTATCGGGATGTTGAAGTTCGAGCAACGCGCAAACATGAAATTCTGTCTCCAACTTGGATATTCGGTGAGATAAAAACATGAAAAACTGACAACTGTTTATAGTGAAACTGCTGTGACCCAAAAGGCAGTGTTTTAGTGATTTTTCAGGTTTAAAGATGGCGCTGCTTCCATCGAAGATGAATCAAGTCGTAGAAGATCATCAACGGCAGTGACGGAAGAAAACGTCATGGAAATTCGTGCTATGGTCAGGAAGAACTGACGCCTCTCCATCATAGAAACTGCAGCAGAGTGTAACCGGGGCTTCCATATTTATCAGAAGTGAATTTCAGCAGCCATTTTGCGGGATAAATAATTGGAATCACTTTCCTTCAATTCCCGCCATTTGGATGGGAAGGCCAGCGATCAGGCAAAGTATTTCCTTTCCCACGCGTCGCAGCAAAGGGGACAGCGAAGCAATTAAGAACATAGAGTTTTGAGGGTGAAGGCGTGGACGCGCTTTCTAGGAATAGGTCGGACGAGGGGACAGTTTTTTTGGGGGTTGCTCCCTGGGCAAGGAAACACGAGACTCGGTGGCAAAAAGTCGAGGAAGGAGGAGAAGTTTCAGCAGGTTCTGAAGGCCTCGCGGGTTTGTCGGAACGGATGAACAGGAATGAGACCGGCCGGGAAGAGATAAGCAGAATTCGGCGAGTAGGACGCCGAGGGAAAAATACAATAATGAAAGCACGAAAATGACGGACAAAAGCTTGGTGACATTCCCCGCAACATCTGAGTAAAAGTCTTCCTCACTGCACGAAAAGAGTTTAACTAGAGTCGCTTTCTGATACCTTGTATTTTATTTATCTGCTCCAGTCGGAAGAATTACAGGTTAAACCCCCGATACAGAACTTACTGCAGAACAAAAATCAAACGAACCCTCTACACAGGGCGCTGTAATGGAACTCAGCACCAAGCCCTGTAACATGAGACTGGCCTATGGTTTGGTTCTGTTCAAGCCATCCTCACTAACAAATGGAACATAAAACGTGTCAGTGACAAGTTCATTCCTCGTCTTCTGAAAGATGACCAGAAAAGCAATTGTATCACAATTTCGTCTGAGTTGTTTCAACGTGCAACAGCAGACGCAAACTTTTTGCCGATGATTGTGACGGGGGATAAAACCTGGGTCCATGGTTACGACCCTGACACAAAGGTCCAAATCTCTCAGTGAAAAACCCCCTTTTCCCTCAAATCCCAAGAAAGCACGTCGGCCTCAATCGTATACGTTAAAGTCCTGCTTGTGTCATTTTTCGATATCGAAGGATTGGTGTGTTGGGAATTCCTGCAGGCGACGTGGACTGAGCGGATGTGTCCCGAGCGTGCCGTGGAAAATCGTGTCCTGTGCGTACATTCTGCATTTCAGCGTGTAGTGAGCGGACACTAGGTTTTTCAACAACTTGTCCGCTAAATGTTGGACGGGCGTAAATGCTTAATGTTTCCCTTCACACTTTATACTCAGACTTAGGACTGGATATCTTGCCATCAAATGGACCGCAAAATAGGTGTGTTTAAAAGGTGAATTTGTTAATTATTTCAAAAGGGTTTAGAATGATTTTTTTATTATTTTTGCTCAAAAAATACTACTATTTTGCTAAAATTACCATCCTTCCCTTCACACATTATTCCCAGACTTAGGACAGGGCATCTTGCGTTCATGCCGTCAAATAAACCGCAAAATAGGTGTGTTTAAAAGGTGAATTTATTATTTATTTCAAAAGGGTTTTATTACCCAGTAAAAACACAAGTGCTGGGAAACTGCTGGCCACCAGCTGGCAGTGATGGGTCACTGCTGGCTGAAATCAGCCGCTCACGGCCCGGTAGTGGTCCGTTGGAGGCAGCGCTATTAGTTGGCGAGCCATTGATGGCCTTGCAGCATCGCCGTGAATTGTGGGCCTCCAAGCAAGTGCCACTAGTGGCCCGTTGCTGGCAACCAATGCAATCCCCAAAAGTAGGTGGAAGCAACGGGACTGCGCAAGCAACACTTGCTGTGTCTTTCATGATACCAGTTAGTTGAAGACGACGCTATCGCCATCGTGTTATTTTAGTGGATGTTAAGAAAAAAAAATCTATATGTAGAGAGGCGAATTAATTTCCTAATGAAATTCTACGTCGACGAAGATATCAGATTAAGCCGTGAAATACTAGATTACAGCCATGAAATACACTCACTCCATTCCCATGAATAACAATTCACGGAATGGAGTGGATGAATAACAAGAAAAAATTGAAACCGCTTGAAACAAATGTCCTGGAAAACCATTAAAACAACATTTGTTGGAAAAAAAAAAAAAAAAAAAAAAAAAAAGCAATGCTATGTGGATATAATGTACTCATCCATGGATTGAATACACAAGACTGGGAAGAATTCGCTTCTAAAAATAACGAGAAGTAAAATAAAATATCTTTCCTCTTTAAAACAACTGTAGCTTCGGACAACGGAAAGGAAAGACACAACGTTAAAAATGTAACAGAATGTGACATGAACCCGGGTAAATATATATTTATTCAACAATCTCTTTCAAGACGACAAGGACAGTACAAAACTTTGGAAAGCGACTCTAAGTATGTACACTCCTTGAAAATGGGTGAAGTTCCCTTAAAATAAAATAAAAAAAACTATCGTTACGTTGAAAAAATAAATTTATGAATTATATGAAACTGACTTTTATGAAAAATACCTCGCAATATTGTAAAATGAAAGAGGGAAGCATTCGATTGTAAATTGCATACGAAACAGACAGCTTCAAGCATACGCTGGAGCGTGGTAAATCAGTCCCGTCGGTAGAGAGCTCAGGTATCACGCCAACGGCCCTGGTTCAAGTCCGCTGCGGTACAAGCGGGCGTTTTTCCGGTTCGTTGAGAAAATTCCTCCAGCGCTCGCCTTAGTTCTCTAGTTTTGGAAGGGTATAAAAAAATTGTAGCTTTAGGAAACTGCGGTTATCCTCGATTTTTTTTTTAAATTATTATTATGGATACTACTGGGAAATTGGCGGACAAGATTTGGCAAGCCAGCAGTTACGTCACGTGGTTGCCGGCTGCCACTACCGGCAAACTAGCGGACCATATTAGGCTAGCCATCATTTCTGGCACGTGCTTGCAGGGCCACAGAAGGGTCACTTATGGCAGCTACTGCCTGTGATGGACAACTGATGGCCCTGTTGTGGCATATGACAACTGATGGGGTGCCAACCCAGCAAAAACAGTCTTGCTGGCCCAGTACTATGTTGCTGCTGCCGAACCGTCAATAAAATGTCCGGGCGGCCAACAGAAGGGCCAGAAGTTCAGGCCAACAGTTGGCACCCTATTAGTTGTCATATGCTACAACAGGGCCATCAATGGCCCATCACAGGCAGTAGCTGCCACAAGTGGCCCTTCAGTGGCCCTGTAAGCACGTGCCAGAAATGATGGCTAGCCTAATGTGGTCCGCTAGTTTGCCGTTAGTGGCAGCCGGCAGCCACGTGACGTAAGTGGTGGCTTGCCGAATCTTGTCCGCCAATTTCCCAGTAGTATCCATAATAAAAAAAAAAAAAAAAAAGCAAAGGTAACTGTAGTTCCCCAAAGCTATAATTTTTGAAAATACTCCAAATACGTGGCGACAGTAAATAAATAAAAACATTGCTCTTAACCACGTTTTAGAAACACACAGCAACCGAAAATTGTTTTTTAGCCGCCGCTGTGGAATTGAACCAACAGAACTCTCGATATCTAGCCGAGCGCGTTACGTATACGCCACGGTGGCTAACAATCCACGGTGCTATGTGTATTTTTAAGTCAGCTTCCGACATCATAAATCCGTAAGATGGGCTCAGCTACTGAGACGTCTCCATCTGGTGGGCATTAACGGCACAGGCTATTGAACCCATCTTACGGATTTATGATGTCGGAAGCTGACTTAAAAATACACATAGCACCGTGGATTGTTAGCCACCGTGGAGTATATGTAACACGCTCGGCTAGATATCGAGAGTTCTGTTGGTTCAATTCCACAGCGGCAGCTGAAAAACAATTTTCGGTTGCTGTGTGTTTCTAAAACGTGGTTAAGAGCGATGTATTTATTTATTTAGCTATAATTTTTTTTTCTACCCTTACGAAGCTTGTGAATTAACGAACTGCGCTGGGGAAATTTTCTCGACAGATCGGAAAAACATGAGTTTGTATCTGAGTAGATTTTTACCTGGGCTGTAGCGTGATAGCTGAGCTCTCTACCGTCCGGACTAATTCGCCACGCTCGAGCATATGCTTAAAGCTGTCTGTTTGGTATGCAATGTGTAATCGAATGCTTCCCTCTTTCATTTTACAATATTGCGAGGTATTTTTCATAAAAGTCAGTTTCATATAATTGACATATTAATTTTTTCAACGTAACGATAGTTTTTTTTTTTTACCTTAAGGGAACTTCACTCATTTTCAAGGCGTGTACATACTTAGAGACGCTTTCCAAAGTTTTGTACTGTCCTTGTCGTCTTGGAAGGAGATTGTTGAATAAATATATATTTGCCCGGGTTCATGTCACATTCTGTTACATTTTTAACGTTGTGTCTTTCGTTTCCGTTGTCCGAAGCTACATTTGTTTTAAAGAGTAAAAGATATTTTATTTTACTTCTCGTTATTTTTAGAAGCGAATTCCTCCCAGTCTTGTGTATTCAACCCATGGATGAGTACACCACATAGCGTTGCTTTTTTTTTTCTTTCAAATAATTAATAAATTTTGTACGCGTATAATTCTTTTTTTTTTTTTTTTTTTCAACAAACGTTGTTTTAATGGTTTTCCAGGATATTTGTTTCAAGCGGTTTAAATTTTTTTCTTGTTATTCATCCACTCCATTCCATGAATTGTTATTCATGGGAATGGAGTGGGTGTATTTCATGGCTGTAATCTAGTATTTCACGGCTTAATCTGATATCTTCGTCGACGTTGAATTTCATAGGAAATTAATTCGCTTCTCTACATATGGATTTTTTCTTAACATCCACTAAAATAACACGATGGCGATAGCGTCGTCTTCAACTAACTGGTACCATGAGAGACACAGCAAGCGTTGCTTCTGCGCATGCGCATCCCGTTGCTTCCACCTGCTGTTGGGGGTTGCATTGGTTGCCAGCAACGGGCCACTAGTGGCACTTGCTTTGAGACCCACAATTTACGGCGATGCTGCAGGGCCATCAATGGCTCGCCAACTGATAGCGCTGCCACCAACGGACCACTACCGGGCCGTGAGCGGCAGATTTCAGCCAGCAGTGACCCATCACTGCCAGCTGGTGGCCAGCAGTTTCCCAGCACTTGTGTTTTTGCTGGGAACTGTTGGCCTGAACTGCTGTCCCTTCTGTTGGCCGCCCGGACATTTTATTGACGGTTCGGCAGCGGCAACATAGTGCTGGGCCATTGTTGGCAGTGCTGGCTGCCAGCAGTGGCCCATTACTGGCCCAGCAAGACTGTTTTTGCTGGGTAATTTATGTTCAAAAATAGAAGAAATACATACCGCCAAAAAATACAACAAATACATGTACTGCTGAAAAATAGTACAAATGCATACTTCTGCAAAATAGTACACATTTCATTCTAAACTGCTACGTTATCGCGATATACAAACTTCATTGAAGTTTTTGAATGTATGCTACCAATCGTAAACACTTTCCTATATCTCTGTCTTGTTAAAAAAATTTCATAATTTTTTCCATTTTCTGGTCTGTTTGGATGTAATTCTTTTTTCGTTAGCGAAGAGGTTCGTCTGTTTCCAATCGTTTCCGTACGAATTCTGTATGCTGTGTATCTTCCTTTAATTAATTTACAAGAATATATAGATTTGGGTTTTTTATTTCCATTCTGAGATTTAATTTAGAATGTCAACCTTCAATTCGATTTCCTTTTCTGGTAAGCAAGCAAGGGCGTGCACATTTTTATGTGAATTCAAATGCCTTCATTCACTTTGTAACTTGTTCAAGTTGTTGAACTTTGCACCACAACACTGATTGAAGCTGTCCCCTATTCCTTGTCCGCTCAGTCCACCTGCGCACCTAGTCACCTTTGTGTACGCTCAGGACACGTCCGCCCGGAGCACAGAATCTTCCTACCATTTAGCTCCACTGTTAATGTTGTACATTACTTGGAAATCCTGAAACGCCTGAGGACTGCAGGCGGGAGGAGAAGACCATGAATACTTTACCAAGAAAACGCGCCAAGTCACAGTGCTCTGCCGATCATCCAATGCTTGGCTGCAAAATCTATTTTGGTGCATCCTCACCCCCTTATTCACTAGACTTAACACCCTGTGGACGTCTGTGGAAGACACCAAAGCTAATGCAACAAGGGTCTTAAATGACGTTCGGAAACAGGACTTTTATGGGTGTTTCCAACAACGGCAGGGCCCCTGGAATAAGTGTGTCTATGCCGAGGGGGATTATTTTTAAGTGGATTAATTTGTGTAATATTACATTTTCTACTTTGGTAAAAACATTCACCTTATTTTTTTATCACACCTTGTGCGAACCAGCAGAATTCCTCGAACAGCTGAAAGTTAGGAGCTCGAACCAGCATTTAATGCTGAGAAGACAGAAATACAGAGTTGATGATTACTTGCATCTACGAAGTAAGTTACAGATACAAATACCAACATTGTCATAAAACGGTTAGAGATATTACACCGAAGCTTAGCTAATGCGAGTGTGTATCCGCTTACAAAGCATCCAGAGAGACGAAACAGAATCTATGAAGTAAAACATTGGTTGTTTGAAATGAAGGCAGCAAATAACTACGTTACACAACAAACATTTTAATTACTCAACAAAATACCCGTTTCATTTGTTTTCCTCAGACAAAAGGTACTAGTCGGTTTTTATTATTCTTTTTATGCTGTCAATAATTTAGGGGCTCACTAAAATTGTTTCCAAACTGCATGATTTATTGCGAAACTCATTTCGACCAAAACTTCGCCATGACAAGAATAATGTCTCATATGGATGATTAAACTGACGTTATTCCAGACAAAACTCCAATTTGCACATTTTATTGTTCTCAGTCATCTAAGGAACATGTCCCTCGAGAATACACTCTGGGTTAATCGTTGTTCTGTCATAGCGTGGCATACGTGTGCACAAGCCGATTGATCACTCCTTCAAGAAACAAAGGCGTTCATATCGGCTAAAAAGAAGAGGAGACACTTGCTCTCTCATAGAAATCTAACTGTGCCATTTCGGTTTTTGGAGGCACCACAAAGATTTTCGCGACAACTTGCGAATGCCAATTCTTCGGTTGAACTTCTGGATGCGTGAGGAATAAAAGCAAAAAACAAAGATTTACGGTAGAAAAGTGGAAATATACATTTAAAAGTAATATCACTGTGTTTTTAAATTGGCTCCCCTGGTGGTTGATAGAATGAAGCGCTTGCTTCATTCGAATCATTCGTCCGAGATTGGTTCAGGTTCGATTCCCATGTGAAGGCGTGGGTAGTGTTTTTGTCTTGAGGCACTGGCAATCTCGCTTTCGTGGAACCAGTGGGCCTAAATTGGGAACGGTCGTTTGTTTGAGGGATTTAACGACCATCGCTCACGATGGTCGTTAAAGCCTTGAGGCTTTAACGACAAACAAACAAAATTCTTGAACGTTGGAGCACAATATGGAAAAGAGTAAAAGCCTAAGGGATGAAAAATATTATCCCGTGACTCTCACATTCTATAACAGCTATCCTCACACTCACCAACCCTCTTGGCCAGCGTGGTGAGTTATGGCCAAATCCCTCCAAAAGATGATTTCAGAACTTAAATCTTGGCCCTCAGTCTCCGGCCCTCAACTAAACAAGTTAGTAAAATCATGCAATGCATTGATTATGATACGCTTTTTAACATACCAGAAATCATTACTCAAATTATTACTCAAGTTATGAGGATAATGGCTGTGGAATAAAACTCGCTCCTATGACCTGACCTTTGACCCCATTTCGATGATATTAAACAGAAATGGGTAAAGTATACTTCCGGAAAAACATGATAAAGTTTTCTCTCAATCGAAGCATTTTTACGTAAGTTATAACGCATAAAGGCGATGGAATGCATCCCGCTGCTATATCCTGACCTTTGATCCCATTTCAATAGGGTTCGTCCCCAGGTGGTTCCCTACCACATACTAAAATTACATTGAAATCGAACCATATTTACGCAAATTAAGTCTCATAAGGGCAGTGGAATGCATCCCGCTCCTATGTCCTGACCTTTGACCCCATTTTCAATACGTTTTGTCCCCAGGTGGTCCCCTACCACATACTAAAATGTCAATGAAATCGAACCATATTTACGCAAGTTATGACGCATAAGGGCAGTAGAATGGATCCCGCTGCTATGTCCTGACCTTTAACCACATTTCGTCCATTTTCAATAGGGTACGTGCCCGAGTGATCCCCTACCACATACTAAAATTTCATCGAAATCGAACCATTTTTACTCAAGTTATGACGCATAAGGGCAATGGAATGGATCGCGCTCGTATGTTCTGACCTTTGACCCTATTTCGTTCATTTTCAATAGGGTTCGTCCCATATCATAAACTAAAATTTCATCGAAATCGAACCATTTTTACGCGAGTTATCGTGCGGACGGACAGACGGTCGGACAGGCAGACAAAGCTGGAGCATATACGCTTCTTCAACCAACATTTGGAAAGAGTAAAAAAGGCATACATAGACTTCAGACTACTGAAGGAATCATGGAGAGATGTATGCTTGGTGTAACCAGGAGAGATAAGATGAGGAACTCATGATGGTTAAGGAAAATGACAAGAGTTGAAGACAGAGTAAAATCCCTGAAATGGCAATGGGCTGGACATGTTGCCAGAAGAACGGACCACCGATGGACAACCGAAATTCTAGACTGGATTCCAAGGGACAGGAAAAGACACAGAAGACCACATGGCAGATGGGTGGATGCAATTCGAAAGCATGGAGACGGGTGCAAGCTAGACCGTTGTGGAAGAAATTTGGGGAGATCTTCATCCAGCAGTGGATTGGTAATGGTTGATGATGATGAACCGCCATTCATTCACTGCTGGACAAAGATCTCCCGAATTTTCTTCCAGTTGTCTTCGAGTTTTTTTGTTTTTTTTTTCTTCTTGATTACCGATTGAGTGATCACGGGTGTTTCATGGCGCATGGCAAACAAGGTGTCAAAGGGTGTAAGGCTCAAAAGAACAAACAAGAAATTTCCTGATTGTTTCAGCAAATTGTCCGATTTCAGTTATCCATCTCTTTTATGTAGTGTTTTGGGTCTTCTGGTTTTCAGATAAAATTAGGTGCAGAGTAAAAACGATTACATAAGAAAAAGAAACAGTGGCAATTCGCACATGGAGTCAGTGAATGCTATTCGTAGCACAAATTTGTTTGTTCCTCTTGAAAACTAAGCTATGTGGGTGCCCCATGTCCAGGGCCCGATTCACACAGAATCGGGCCCTTAGCATAGCACGAGATGAGCTCCCCCTCCCCCCCGCCCCCGCCACCACCGGTCCACATTCTTGAAACAGAAAGTATATTTTACATCACTAAATACACTGGTGGACACCCAAAATGCAACACCAAGAAGGAACCATCCGATTGGCCTGAAATTCGCAGCATGTGTCGCCCGCGAGAGGACATGCAAACGATTAGCATTGCAGGGCATATGCAAATCATGTGCGCCCGGCACGCCACCCAGAAGCACTATAAGAAGGGTGCACAGAAGGCGGGGTGAAAGTAGTGGGAGTGTGCTGCGCTGCCGGACCTCTGCGTGGGAAGCTTCCTGATGTCTCGTCGCAGTATACGGCAGTCATTCCAGCACGTTTCGGAGATCGACAGAGGACGAATAGCGGCTTATCGCGACAGCGGTTTATCGTACCGAGACATCGGCGCCCGTGTGGGACAACATCCAGCCACAGTGAGGCGAGTATGGATTCGGTGGGTGTAGGAGGGACGGACCGACGTGAGCGATTGCCACAGCCGCGGCACACCACCGAACGAGAGGACCGGCATGTTGCGTGGCGGGTATTGACGGCTCGCACCGCCACATCACGCACGTTAGCGCAGTAATTAGGGTGTGTTGCGCAACAACCTGTGTGAGCACGTACCGTTCGACGTCGTCTGCAGGAGCGGGGACTTGTCGCACGGCCCCCATTGCTCCGATTACCGTTGACGTTGCACCAGCGGCGAGTGCAGTGGCAGTGGGCCGTTGAACGCCGCACCTCTACCACGGAATGGCACGACATTGCCTTCTCCGACGAATTCCGCTTCTCCCTGAAACACCACGATGGTAGGATCTGCGTGTGGCGGCACCGCGGTGAGAGTCTGTATGGCGCCTGCATTATGCATCGCCATATCGGACCGTTGCCTGGCGTTATGGTTTGGGGCGCAATTGGATATGACACCCGCACTCCTCTGGCAGGCATCGCCGGTACACTCAACAGCCACCGCACCATCTCCGACGTTTTGGTGCCTGTAGTCCTCCCTTACTTGCAGGACCTGCCAGCGGCCACGTTTCAACAGGACAATGCGCGCCTCGAACGTGACAGGCATCGTTCAACAAATCCTAACGACCCACCAGGCGTCACTGCTGCCGTGGCCTGCCTGTACTCTCGTTATGTCGCCCATCGAACACGTCTGGTCGCTGATCGGCAACTGAGTGGCCCGGCAAGCATCACCCGCGGCTACGCCTGATGAACTGTGGCAACGTGTGGAAGCAGCCTAGACCGACATAACCCAAGCCCACATCCAAAGCCTCTTTCGTTCGATGCCGCGGCTTGTAGCGGCCGTTATTGCCAGCCATAGGGGCCACACGAACTATTGATGTCTGCGTGCTCCACAAGACGCACGGGCCTGTAAGCTCAATCTTTTCATCTTTGTATCTGTTGTTATGTGTCCAGTAAATCTGACTTTGCTACCTCGTGTCCTTCTTGGTGTTGCATTTTGGGTGGCCATCAGTGTATTATCAATTAATTTAAAAATTTATTTAATAAATAGGACACTGTGCGGGGAAAAATAGGAAATAATATCTACTTTTATTAAATCTTAATATAAGCAATTCAAACTTAAAAATATAGACGGGTAAGTACACTGAAGAGCAATTGAATTAGAGACAGCTGGCGTTATGCAAATGTGGCGCTGTGGGCGGCCCTGTAAACGGAAACGACATGACGTATGCAGCGATCCGACAATATAAGGGGTGATGCGACGGGAATCAGTAAGAGTCGGACGCAGTATCGGTAAGACGAAGGATCTAAGCGCATTTGATCGTAGGCAAATTGTCGAGGCCCGACGAATGGGTCACTCCATCTCGGAAGTCGTGCAGGCACTGGGATTTTCACGCGGCACTGTGTCACGGGTGCCCCGTGAGTACATCGAATCCGGTAAAACCATCCATGCAAGGGCCAACTGCCGTGGATAACAGCGTGTAGATGAGCGGGATCATCTTCAGCTAGCACGCATTGTAACAGCGGATAGACGGGACACAGTGCAAGAAATCACTCGGCAATTAAACGCTGGTGCAAAAAAAAAACGTGTAAGCAGCCACACCATCCAGAACCATCTCCTCGCTATGGGGTACAGAAGCCATCGTCCCACGAGAGTACCGCTGCTAACGGCGCATCACAGGGTGCAAAGATTAGCATAGGCGCGGGAACATCGCCACTGGACCCTAGACATGTGGGAAAATGTTGCCTGGACTGATGAGTCGAGATTCACGTTGGTACATGCGGATGGCAGGATACGAGTACGGCGCAAACCACATGAAGTAATGGATCCTTCTTGTCAGCAGGGTACTCTTCAAGCTGGTGGGGGTGGCATTATCGTCTGGGGACTGTTTACGTGGACTGAAATGGGACCCCTGGTACGTGTGACATCGTCCCTCACAGGTCAACGTTACCGGGATATCCTGGAAGATCATTTGCTCCCGTTTGTGCGTCTTCAACATCCCACTGGGGACCTCATCCTGCAACAAGACAATGCACCTTGCCATCGCTCCGGAATTGTATCCGAATGGTTGGATGAACACTCCACCGACGTGACCTCGCTTCCTTGGCCTGCTAGGTCACCTGACCTCAATCCCATCGAGCACATCTGAGATGCCATCGAGAGAGATGTTCGAGGCTCTGACCCCCTCCATCAAATCTTCGTGAACTGTGGGAGATTGTTCAGGGATCGTGGATCCGTATGGCTTCCCAACGCTTCCGCTGTCTTGTCGAGTCCCTGCCGAGACGAATCACCGCCGTCATCAGGGCGAAAGGTGGTGCTACACGTTACTAGACAGGTATCTCTAATTCAATTGCTCTTCAGTGTAAAACACTATGCAATAGCTATTTTCGCATTTAATTATGTAATAATTTAAATGCCCACAGATTTTAAGCTATTCATCCCCCTTTTAATTTTATTATTAACCGATGAACATTATTTAGACTTGGTACAGACTGATTTTGGGGCAAGATGAACTTCCATGTAGCTGATTAATCACCTGTGATGTATTCAATATTATAGCAGAATTATTTTATTAACAGAAGAATGATACTCAGATTTGAGCAAACATGCATAACTGGACGATTCTCACACTGATGAAAGCACATTATTCAACTAATTAATTCACTTAATTTAGACCCAAGCAATTTTAAAATCTGGTACTTTACAATATGAAATACTCAAAGCTTCTACAAAGTGTCTTAGCAACGCAAAACCTCTCTCGAGAGGGGTATAGAATATAAGAAATGTAGCATATATTTCATCTGCAAGTTTCCGAACAAAAGTACGGCAATTTTCCTGCCTTATCCATTACTCACATCTGAAATTAGAGAGATAATGTTCATTTCAGAACCCCCCCCCATTTTTCCATTCATAATAAATTAATTAATAAAAAAAGTATCTTCTTTTTTTGCATTGCGATTCTGGGGCCCCTAAAATGCGGGGCCCTAGGTCTAGCCGTAAATCAGGCCCTGCCCATGTCATGGAAAAGATAACAAGTTAGTAAAATCACGCAATGCATTGATTATGATACGCTTTCCAACATACCAGAAATAATTATGGGGATAATGGCTGTGGAATATATCTCGCTCCGGTGTCCTGACCTTTGACCCCATTTCGATGATATTAAACAGAACCGGTTAAGTATACTTTCGGAATAACATGATGAAGTTTTGTCTCAATCGAAGCATTTTTACGTAAGTTATGATGCATAAAGTCAATGGAATGGATCCCGCTCCTATGTCCTGACCTTTGACCCCATTTTGCCCATTTTCAATAGGGTTTGTCCCCAGGTTGTCTTCTACCACATACTAAAATTTAATCGAAATCAAACCATTTTTACTCAAGTTATGAGGCATAAAGGCAATGGAATGGATCCCAATCCTATGTCCTGGCCTTTGACCCTATTTTGTCCATTTTCAGTAGGGTTCGTCCCCAGTGGTCCTGTACGACATACTAAAATTTCATTGAAATCGAACTACTTTTACGCGAGTTATCGTGCGGACGGACAGACGGACAATGCTGGAGCATATACGCTTCTTCAATATACGGTTGGAAAGCGTAAAAAAAAAAAAAAGGAACTCACTTGGTTCCCAGTTCTTTGCTGTTGGCTGTTTATTTTTAAATAAATTTTATATGTTTTAAAATATATATTTTACGAATAATCGGAAACACACTTTAATAAGGTGAAAAGACTTTTATCGCTTCCCAATATTTCGGGAGATATTTTCTCTGTGATAGTTTTATTTGCATCTTCAATAATTTAAATAACCTCCATAAAGAAATCGTAGGTACACCACTGGTTCCAGGTGAACTGTTCTTATCTCCCGTATTTCTGGGAAAAAAAAAAGCACTTGCTTGTGGTCAGCACCGAACAATATACCCTTGTTATTTTCGACTGGAAGAATTGTGCTACTTCTAGTCCGAAGATTGACGCATGAACTCCAGTTGGTTCCCCTGTGGTCATTCTGGTGAAAACAAACTTAATTCTCTACAGGACTAAAAAATAAAAATAAAATAAAAAGAGGAACAGTCAAACTGCCTGTTAACAGGCAACGGTGGGCGAACAGAGACGGTTGTTTAAACTGACAATACAACAATCCATCATCGAGACGGCGAGGAAGAGGAAACCTGAGACAGCTGCCCAGGGGTCCGACTGGTCAGAGGTGCTCACTGCTCAGGGTAGATAGAGCTCTGCACGGGACTGGGAGTAAAGAACGGGACCGACTTCTTTTTCATCAGACAAAAGAAAACAAAATCCAGGACAGGGCCTGACTGGGCTCGAATCATAAGTTTAACATTTTGATTTTGAGTTGTTAAAGAGATAATATGCCATCGGCTGGCAAAACGAGAACTGGCGTATTCCTTATATTGCATCATCATATCATCCTACTGTCTCAAATTACCAAATTAAATGCACCCGAATTTGACTTCATGAAAGAAAAATCAGATTTAATTTAAACTTGAAAGTTCGTTTCCTCCCGATCTTCTTCTTCTTTCAGCCCTTTTTATAGCCACTTGAGGCAATAGGAACACGCCAGTACTCGTTTTGCCAGCAGATGGCATATTATCTCTTTAACTCAGAATCAAAATCATCCCTCATCTCTTACCAAATGTTTTTCTGTCTTGGGCTTGTCTATTCCACTGCTTTCCTACAGTTTCGTTTGTACCATCCATCCATCTCCTCCGGTCTTCCTACCCCCAGGGTCGGATTAAGGGGAGGGAGGTCTATAGGGGCTATAGCCCTGGGGCCCACCATGACCAAGGGCCCAGGAGGCATGTCTGGGCAAATAGTAGATAGATTGGTAGAGAAAGAGAGAGGTTCATAAAATAGTTTTACTCTTGTCTCATATGATTTCCACTTGGTCAGAAACAGAGGCTGCAAGACGAACTCACCAAGGGTAAAGGTTTCAGCCGCCCTTGTAGCGCAGCGGTCTGAGCGATGGCTTCTGCCATTCGTCCGAGATGGGTCCGGGTTCGAATCCCGGTGAAACATGGATGTTGTGCTTGTCTTACGTCACTGATTTTCTCCCTTCCCTGGAACCAGTAGCCCTAAAATAGGGACGGGTGACTGCTTGTGGCCCACTGAGTTGCTCTGTTGCTCACGGTGGTCGTTTAACGTCCAATCAAAAAAAAAAAAAAAGGTAAAAAGGAAGGTTTCATGCCGCTCTGTACAGCAGGGTCGTCGAGAAAGTTTCAGCTTTTTCACTACCATCCACCCACAGTACCCAGTTTGCGCTTGAGTTAATGGTGGAAGTCCCTTGTGGTTTCAGATTGCGTAACAAAAAAGATGCACTAAGAAAAGTACACAATGCTAAATCACTAGAAAATGAAAGATAAAATCTGGGAACCTTCAGCTTGTCCTGACGAGAACAATAAAAAGTATAGTGGCATATTATGGAAACCCTTCAGAAAATTAATCTGTTAGTTTGAAGAATGCATTACGTATATTTTTCATTGTTTTCATAAGGACATGAGTTAAAAGCTTAAGATTCCCAGATGTTGTCTTTGATTTTCTAATGATTTAGCATTATATACTTTTCTTAGTGCATTTTTTGTTACGCAACGTGAAACCACAGGGGACTTCGACATTAATGCACTACATAAGAGTGCACTACGTATTAATACATCACAATCATATTGCTAGAGTTTCGTGTTTTAACGGACTTCATAATGGTTTTCCGTTATAATTCTTTCAGGGCCCATTTAGATGTTTTAGCCTTGGGGCCCACTCAATGGTCTTCGCCTTTGGGGCCCACTCAAATGTCTTAACCTAGGGGTCCACTAAGGCCTTAATACAGCCCTGCCTACTCCTCTCTTTCCTTCAGATGTTCTCCATTCTGTTATTACTTTACTCCATCCATTATTTTCCATTTTTGCTATATGGCCAGCTCATTTCCATTTTAAATTGAGTGCCTTTTCACCTATGTCTAAATTTTTTATTCTGTATCTTATATCTCTATCCTTTATTTTATCTTGAAGTCTTATATTTAGTAGGGATCTTTCCATTTTACATTGCGGTTTTTTTGGTGATTTTTTTTTTGGAATTCGTCTAAAATGTTTTTCTTGATAGGCCAGGTTTCAGCGCCATATGTCATAATGGGTATTATACATTGATTGAAAAGTTATGCTCTGTTTTCAGGCTTTATTTTACTACATATAGGATATTCTTTAACTTCCCAAACGCTGTCCACCCCATTTTTCTTCTTCTCTCAATTTCTTCCATAATTCCCTGTTTCTTAGGTATTCTTCCACTTATTCTATTTCTTTATCATTAATTCTGATATTTTCTTGTGCTTCGCTATTATTAAGCCGGTTTCACATTATTTTCGTTTTATCAATATTGATTTCTAATCCAATTTTGCGATACATACATGCATTTAAATAGATATTTCATTCAGTTTTTCCTAAGAGAAAATGTCACAGTCTTACAATCTCTCCTCACCATCATCCAAACCCTGTTTCAATCTATTTGGAAAACCGAATTTTGAAACCCTGAAATTAAAATTTATTTTCATTCTCTGATTTTTTCTTTTGGCTTTAATTGTCCTTAAAAAGGTGGAGTGACGAATATCACAGAGTGAATGAAACGGCAGTCGTTAAAGTTCAACACGAACCGAGAGTACTAAGGCGAAGGGGTTAGTACCGTGCAAGAACTGAAATCAACGCGCTGGGCTATAAATTGAAAAGAACAATTCTTCTCAAGCAGTCAGATTGAAAAACCTTAAACGTAAACGTCGTTTTACGCTACTACAAAAACAAAGGGGGAGGGGGCATTACTCGAACCCTTTCTGTCAATGCAACATAAAAAGGACTTAACGTTTTTAATTGAAACTCTTCTGTATTCAAGTTAGGAGATTAGCTCCGGCGGGTCCACCGCGGAAACCCTTCTTTTACAGGGCGTTTTCTCCCTCAAGTCTTCTGGAATCCTCACCTGGCGTCTAAGTACCTTGCCTGGCGCTCCCGAGATATATCTGTGTTTGTTCTCTGCTTCGCCCTGGGGCTAACCTCACGCGGCCCACCCTTGCTGAATCTTTGCTTCCTGAACGTTTCCATATTCTTCGCAGGGCTACTCCCAACTCACGCTAAACACCCACTCACTTTCACCTTCTCAACATTCCCTTTGAACTTCTACCAAACGACTGGAAAAACTTATAAGCAAAAATCTCTACAACCTCGTTCTTCTCCGAAAATAATGCAGTTCGCCGCTACCCGTACTGATTGCTCACAAACTTGAGATTCCTAATCGTTTGGAACATTTCATTTCCTCAAGTGTAGACTATCCTTACTAAAAAACGAATGCCGATTGATACCCATAAAAGAAATCTGCGCATAGCGTACTAAACCGCCGACAAAGAGAGGATTCCGTTAAATGCTAAGACAAAGAAGAAAATTCTACACATGCTGTCAAATATGAAAATTTAATAAAAATATTGAAACAAATATCATTTATCAAGCCACAACGTGACAGCTTCTTACAATGTGATCCAAAGCAACAGAAAAGATCACAAAAAAAAAAAAAAATAAAAAAAAATGAAGAAATGGAATTTAGTATTTAGAGTTTCTTTCTTCTTTTTATTGGAGGTTTAAATGAAATTATTTATTGTTGTACCTGATGGTACAAAGACATGACTAAGAGGCAGAAATAGAAAGTATACAGATGTTTCACAGCAACAAATACATATGAAAAATAGTTTTTACAATATGCGAAATGACCAATGTACACAGAGAGCCAATGTTGATCAAGTAAGACATTATGAACAAGTACACAGCAAACATGGTTTTTACAGTTTGCTAAATGACCAATGTACAAAGAAAGCTAGTGCTGATCAAGTAACACATTATGAACACGTACACATCAAACATGGTTTTACACTATGCTAAATGACCAATGTGCACAGAGAGCCAGTGTTGATCAAGTAACACAATAGGGACAATTACACAGCAAACATGGTTTTTACAGTATGGTAAATGACCAATGTACACAGAGAGCCAGTGTTGATCAAGTAACACATTATGAACAAGTACACAGCAAACATGGTTTTTACAGTTTGCTAAATGACCAATGTACACAGAGAGAGCCAGTGTTGATCAAGTAACACATTATCAACAAGTACACAGCAAACATGGTTTTTACAGTATGCTAAATGACCAATGTACACATAGAGCCAGTGTTGATCAAGTAACACATTATCAACAAGTACACAAGAAACATGGTTTTTACAGTATGCTAAATGACCAATGTACACATAGAGAGCCAGTCTTGATCAAGTAACACATTATCAACAAGTACACAGCAAACATGGTTTTTACAGTATGCTAAATGACCAATGTACACAGAGAGCCAGTCTTGATCAAGTAACACATTATCAACAAGTACACAGCAAACATGGTTTTTACAGTATGCTAAATGACCAATGTACACATAGAGCCAGTGTTGATCAAGTAACACATTATCAACAAGTACACAGCAAACATGGTTTTTACAGTATGCTAAATGACCAATGTACACATAGAGCCAGTCTTGATCAAGTAACACATTATCAACAAGTACACAGCAGACATGGTTTTTACAGTATGCTAAATGACCAATGTACACAGAGAGCCAGTGTTGATCAAGTAACACATTATCAACAAGTACACAGCAAACATGGTTTTACAGTATGCTAAATGACCAATGTACACATAGAGCCAGTGTTGATCAAGTAACACATTATCAACAAGTACACAGCAAAACATGGTTTTTACAGTATGCTAAATGACCAATGTACACAGAGAGCCAGTGTTGATCAAGTAACACATTATCAACAAGTACACAGCAAACATGGTTTTTACAGTATGCTAAATGACCAATGTACACATAGAGCCAGTGTTGATCAAGTAACACATTATCAACAAGTACATATCAAACATGGTTTTTACAGTATGCTAAATGACCAATGTACACAGAGAGCCAGTGTTGATCAAGTAACACATTATCAACAAGTACACAGCAAACATGGTTTTTACAGTTTGCTAAATGACCAATGTACACAGAGAGCCAGTGTTGATCAAGTAACACATTATCAACAAGTACACAGCAAACATGGTTTTTACAGTATGCTAAATGACCAATGTACACAGAGAGCCAGTCTTGATCAAGTAACACATTATCAACAAGTACACAGCAAACATGGTTTTTACAGTATGCTAAATGACCAATGTACACATAGAGCCAGTGTTGATCAAGTAACACATTATCAACGAGTACATATCAAACATGGTTTTTACAGTATGCTAAATGACCAATGTACACATAGAGCCAGTGTTGATCAAGTAACACATTATCAACAAGTACACGGCAAACATGGTTTTTACAGTATGCTAAATGACCAATGTACACAGAGAGCCAGTGTTGATCAAGTAACACATTATCAACAAGTACATATCAAACATGGTTTTTACAGTATGCTAAATGACCAATGTACACATAGAGCCAGTGTTGATCAAGTAACACATTATCAACAAGTACACAGCAAACATGGTTTTTACAGTATGCTAAATGACCAATGTACACATAGAGCCAGTGTTGATCAAGTAACACATTATCAACAAGTACACGGCAAACATGGTTTTTACAGTATGCTAAATGACCAATGTACACAGAGAGCCAGTCTTGATCAAGTAACACATTATCAACAAGTACACAGCAAACATGGTTTTTACAGTATGCTAAATGACCAATGTACACAGAGAGCCAGTCTTGATCAAGTAACACATTATCAACAAGTACACAGCAAAACATGGTTTTTACAGTATGCTAAATGACCAATGTACACAGAGAGCCAGTCTTGATCAAGTAACACATTATCAACAAGTACACAGCAAACATGGTTTTTACAGTATGCTAAATGACCAATGTACACATAGAGCCAGTGTTGATCAAGTAACACATTATCAACAAGTACATAGCAAACATGGTTTTTACAGTATGCTAAATGACCAATGTACACATAGAGCCAGTGTTGATCAAGTAACACATTATCAACAAGTACACAGCAAACATGGTTTTTACAGTATGCTAAATGACCAATGTACACAGAGAGCCAGTCTTGATCAAGTAACACATTATCAACAAGTACACAGCAAACATGGTTTTTACAGTATGCTAAATGACCAATGTACACATAGAGCCAGTGTTGATCAAGTAACACATTATCAACAAGTACACAGCAAACATGGTTTTTACAGTATGCTAAATGACCAATGTACACAGAGAGCCAGTGTTGATCAAGTAACACATTATCAACAAGTACACAGCAAACATGGTTTTTACAGTATGCTAAATGACCAATGTACACAGAGAGCCAGTGTTGATCAAGTAACACATTATCAACAAGTACACAGCAAACATGGTTTTACAGTTTGCTAAATGACCAATGTACACAGAGAGCCAGTGTTGATCAAGTAACACATTATCAACAAGTACACAGCAAACATGGTTTTTACAGTATGCTAAATGACCAATGTACACAGAGAGCCAGTCTTGATCAAGTAACACATTATCAACAAGTACATATCAAACATGGTTTTTACAGTATGCTAAATGACCAATGTACACATAGAGCCAGTGTTGATCAAGTAACACATTATCAACAAGTACACGGCAAACATGGTTTTTACAGTATGCTAAATGACCAATGTACACAGAGAGCCAGTCTTGATCAAGTAACACATTATCAACAAGTACACAGCAAACATGGTTTTTACAGTATGCTAAATGACCAATGTACACAGAGAGCCAGTCTTGATCAAGTAACACATTATCAACAAGTACACAGCAAACATGGTTTTTACAGTATGCTAAATGACCAATGTACACAGAGAGCCAATGCTGAAAAAGTAACACATTATGAACAAGTACACATCAAACATGGTTTTACAGTATGCTAAATGACCAATGTACACAGAGGGCGAATGTTGAAGAAGTAACACATTATCAACAAGTACACATCAAACATGGTTTTTACAGTTTGCTAAATGACCAATGTACACAGAGAGCCAGTCTTGATCAAGTAACACATTATTAACAAGTACACAGCAAACATGGTTTTTACAGTATTTTAAATGACCAATGTACAGAGAGAGCCAGTGTTGATCAAGTAACACATTATCAACTAGTACACAGCAAACATGGTTTTTACAGTATGCTAAATGACCAATGTACACAGAGACCCAGTGTTGAAGAAGTAATACATTATGAACAAGTACACAGCAATCATGATTTTTACAGTATGCTAAATGACCAATGTACACAGAGAGCCAGTGTTGATTAAGTAACACACTATGAACAAGAACACATCAAAAATGGTTTTACCATATGCTAAATGACCAATGTACACAGAGAGCCAGTGTTGATCAAGTAATACATTATGAACAAGTACACATCAAACATGGTTTTTACAGTATGCTAAATGACCAATGTACACTGAGAGCCAGTGTTTATCAAGTAGCACATTGGGAGCCAGGGCCGTAAGACAAACACAAACATTCCTGGTTCACGGGAATTCGAACCCGGACCCACCTCGGACGAATGATCAGAAGCCAGCGCTTAGACCAATGCGCCAGCGGGACGGCATTTAGAGTTTAGAAACAGCGGTAGTGGTGATGGAAAGCAAGAGACTGTAACACTGCTGTAAAAAAAATATATATATATTTCTTTAAACCTGTATACTTGAACGGGAATCACCTTCCTAAATATTTTTGTTTTTCAAAATTAAATTTAATTTCACTTTATTTACATATTTTTATCAGTAGCATGGAGGGCAGGTAATATGAAAATGTCAAAAGTCATTCTCTATTTAGTGAGTCAGAATGTTTTTCGTTAATCCAACATCAAACTGATGGATCTTTTAGCCCTGAACCTGCCCATTCCAAGCCTGGTATTATTTTTTTAACCGACGGAAAAAAAATGTTTGCTCTGTCAGCGAAGAAGGTTTCTTAAGGACCCTCTTCCCAGCAACCTAACACTCAGTTTCCTTTCTCCTTGTACTTCCCTTATATTGCTTATTTCTTTTATTATTTATTTTTTTCTAAAAGATTGTAGTGCACTGAATAAACAATAACAATTTTTCGGTTGCTGTGTATTGGTAAAACGTGGAAAGAGCGATGTATTTGTTTATTCACTGACGGTATTTGGAGGATATTGACTGTAGTACTACACTTTGCGTCACATTAGGCAAAAGTTCAAAAGCGAAGCAAGACTGGAACAACGCTCTCCATTTGTGATCTTGGTATGATAATAATGATCAGAGACCCAGACGGTAAGCGGAATTTGCTTTGGTTTGCAGAGACTGATTTCGAAGCTCTCACTTCGCTGCAATTTGAGATCAGGTTTCAACAAAGTTAAGTTGCAATACATCATCGTCTGGTTGTCATCAAATTCCCTCCAAGCCTAGCCTGCGTTACCGCCCGGTGTAGCGCTCTTTATTTTCAGAGCCTTGGATTCACCTTCGCGGGAGGGTGGAAGGAACACAGAGGATTCCTGCTCTCGTAGGAATTCCCCAATGAGAAGCTCTGCGTTCTTTAATTTGCCCGCACAGTTGACATTCTTTCCCCTTCTTTTCTATCTCTTTTCCTTAGAATAAGTAAGAGCTACTGGGATAATCCACGTGCTGGTTTAAATACCCGGAGAAAGATATTGTTGTAGTATACAGCCGAGTGCGCATAGCGCTATTATGGGAAGATTTCTTGTGGTGGAAAGGGAGCGAGTATGCTTGTATGCTGTCTCGCATGCGCGTTAAAATTTCACGGAGTTTTACGTAAATTAAGGTGGACGGACGTCAAGTAATTTTGCTTTCTATACTTCCAATGGAAAAACTTCTGTACACTTCACAATTAATGCGTTCCCAAGGATGAAAATTTGAACAACGATTAAAATAGCTTCATTTTATAACTTGGAATACCTAATATTTTCTAAAACATAACCATAATTATGCAATCCAACATTTGTTTGTCTACTGACGTCATCAAAGCACAGGTCGCGTCATCTTTTTTCTGGTTTCAACACCACCAAAGGAAAAGTTATTTCTTATTAATATAATTATGGTTATGTTTTAGAAAATATTAAGTATTCCAAATTATAATATGAAGTTATTTTAATTGATGTTCAAATTTTCATCCTTGGGAATGCACTAATAGTGAAGGAAATGTGTACAAAAGTTTTTCCATTGGAAATATAGGAAGCAAAATTACTTGACGTCCACCTTAACTGTGCACTGAAAGTATCTCGTACCATGTCGAATTGGTTCCTACAGGAGGTGTTGGAAATGAGCCCTGCCGAGGTTCAGACATGGCTGCACACGCTTATGCATGTTGGTGAAGACCTTTCTCAGGATATGTGGTATGATTTGTTGGATTTGGGTCTTTATAGCAGGCTGTAGCTCTTAACCCTTTACCGACCATGATCCCAAAATCTTGTATCAATCTAAATACCATAACTCCCGAAACTGTCAGTGTTAGTTCACTTGTATGGTTAGTAACAACAATAGTGACTGAGGGTGACACCTGCTGATCCCTAATAGGTCATGCAAATTTGAAGAGCAGGTAAGGGTAGGAAATCTGACTCACTCCAGACAGGTTTTTCGGGCGGCTATGGTCGTTTGTACATACGGGCGTTTTGGACGTAATGGTCTTTAAAGGGTTAAAGTGTGCGGATTACCTGCGTACACCTTCCCCTTCAGTGCTCCCCATATAGAAAAAGTCAGGCGGTGTCATATCCGGTGACCGCGCAAAGACACTGTACCCAGGAGATGATGATATTTCTGAAGAATTCCTCCAGAAGTTGCATTCATCCACCAGCGGTGTGAGCAGTGGCACTGTCTTGCTGGAACCATGCTTCGTTGATTTTCAGTTCCGTGAGTTCGTATGTGAATGGTTGGATAATCTCGGCACCGTACCATTCTGAGTTAATGGTTTCAATGAAGAAAATGGGCCCAATGCATTTCCAGTTTTTCGAAACTTCGCTCTGAGCTGACGTACCGCATTACGTCTGCTTCACGAGATTTTCTAGCGGACTGTTTTTGCACTTTGTCCGTGTATACTTGTCACCATGGCGAAAGGCATATTCCACACAAAAACAACAACAACACACCCTCTGTTCAACCGTCAACACCAATGCCCTTGTGCCGAGACGAGTGATCAATCGACACGTCTGCCTCCGTCGACCAAACGCTCGGGAATGACCTTCGATCGGAATGACGCCTCGGGATGGTGAGACATGAAGGTTTATCAGACACAGAGCACTTCCACATTGGGGGTCTCTTCTACTGTAACTCCATTCAAAATTTCTTCATCATAGCATAACTGCACTTACGTGCATTCAATGCACTGTCATTATTCGAACACGCTGTAAAAGGTATATTGGTTTCCGCTTCGGACTGGTAGGACGACTGCTGTCCAGTGATACACCAGTGGCTGGACAACAAGTGGTCGTCGTGATCTTTCGAAGGAATGCGTTCAGCCTCTTAAATTAAACATCTGCAAGATTATAAGACACATTTCGTTTTAAAGACCTGACTTATTCGCTTCAACAAGACATTCTCATACCTGCTAGCAGTGGTGTATTGCTAATAAATTCAAACACCCAACGTGAATCAGGAACACCAAAAAGAAACCATCGCTTTTTCCAGGTTAATAAGTGAGTCTCGGAATAATTTTCATCGGTCGCCACCGGGAATCGAACCCAGGGTCTTCCATTTTCGCGCCGGACATGCTACCACTGCACCACAACGGCCTCGAATTCGCCAGACTCACATGTGATAGCTACCAAACTACACGGCAGGTTGCTTCATGGATCCCCTCACAATGCTGGGGATTCACCAAAGATGGAAAGCTGCAACTGAACAAATAACTAGGAGGTGAATGGATAATTAATTCAAACACCCAACGTGGATTAGGAACACCAAACAGAAACCATCGCTCTTTCCACGTTAATAAGTGAGTATCGGAATAATTTTCATCGGTCGCCACCGGAAATCGAACCCAGGTCTTCCAGTTACGCGCCGTGAGTCTGGCGAATTTGAGGCCGCTGTGGTGTAGTGGTAGCACGTCCGGCACGTAACTGGAAGACCTGGGTTCGATTTCCGGTGGCGGCGGATGAAAATTATTCCGAGACTCACTTTTTAACTTGGAAAGAGCGATGATTTTTTTTTTTTTTTTTTTTTTTGGGTGTATTGCTAATTGAAAAAGTACAGGAACGCGCGGTGTCTTTACGTCTCCAATACATTTCGCTTCTTACCCCATCCTCAGCCATACCGCCTCCTATTTATACTGTCTTATATTTATAGTACAAGAAAGTATAAAACAATTAATCACTCCTGTGAGAGGGACTGGGGCACAGCATGCTTCCTTTGGTTACCGCCCATCCGTCGGCCGTTCTTTTCTCTGTTCCAGCAATAAAACCGCCTGTGTGAAAGCTCGCCAAAAATTTCATAGCATAACGGTTTTATTGCTTCGACGGATTTTTTCCTCCTGCGTGAAACGGGCGCCAGAAAGGGAAACAATCTCCTCTGCTTCCATCGAAACTAAGGGGCACTCGTGACTGGGCTAAATTCACTGAGACTCCCAATCAGACTCCTTAATAATGACAAGATTAATTAAATTCCCAATGACAATAATTTTCTCACTGAAATATCCTCTCCTCAACGTTCTTAACAACAGTAAAAAAAGAGTTTCAAGGGGCTGCCAAATGAGAACGGATTTAGAAACTAACTCTACCTTCAAAGAAACATGAGACGTTAATTCCACTGACCGTGAAGTTTTTTTTTTTTTTTTTTTTTTTGCATTTGCTATTGGAAAAGAATTATAGGACATTCGCATTTTAAAAAAGAAAACTAATTATGATGTACAGGGTTTGCGGTGCCGGCTAACAAAAAAAAAAAAAAAAAAAAAAAAAAAAAAATACCGGAACGCTGTTCCGGCCTCATTACACCACTTCCTTCAGAGTTCTTCAATTTTTAAGACGCACTGTTTTCTGTTTGTCGCTTGAAACTTTACGGAGCTTGATACGCCATCTCAATAGTAGAGTGGTCTGATGCACTGGCTCCTGACTATTTTTCAGGTCAAGTCACTGACTATTTTTCAGGTCAATGTTCAAGTCAGTCTGATACACTGGTTCCTGGCTATTTTCATTCAAGTCAGGAGCCAGTGCATATCTTTATGCACTGGCTCCTTCCTGACTTGAGTCTATAGGCGTGAGGTATGTATGGGTGATGTGATTCTTTGATGGCACTGACTCTATTATCTGGTAAAGAGAACAGTCTTTCTGCAACATCGCTCAGCAAATAGCTCTAACAATATTACTCTCAACTCTGAATGCAACCTGCTCTATTCATACAACTACTCAGAATATTACTTTCTGCAATATCGCTCAATAGATAACTTTAACAATATCGTCCTCAACATATAATGCCGGGTGCGCCATATGAAAGAGGCCCCATAGCCAGACGTTATTAGGCGTGTTAAAGTTGTTTGGCGGGTTTCCAGTTAAAACCGCTTTGTTCCACTTCTAACCTGTTTCCCAGCTGCAAAGGAGTTCTCCGGAGTGGTTAGTCACAGCCAGAGCAGTGTAGGTACGCTGTCATAAGTGTAATAAGTAAAGAGAGAACAAAGGCAACGGAAATTGTTTTAAGTACGGAACAGCGGATTTTTATTGTGAAGCAGTATTTCAGAAATAACTCATACAAAGCTTTAAATAAGTTCTTTACAGAAAAAAATTCCACATTGTGTAACACCGGCAAAATCAGTGGTACAGAAGTTAGTGGGGAAATTTCGTGAAACCGGCACGGTGTGCAGCAGGAAAAGAAACAAACCTAAGGCAATTACGTACTGAAGACAATATCAAGGATGTGTGCACAATGATGTTACAAAGCCCTCGGAAGTCGATTCGCCGATTATCGTCCGCAACGGGAATATCTGCCACGTCATGCCGACCCATACTTAAGGTGGATTTGCATTTTCGGCCGTACAAAGTTATGGCGCTCCAAGAACTTAAAACTCCTGGAAGTCATCAATCTTTCCACGTTTATAAGTGAGTCGCGGGACAATTCACATCGGCCGCCACCGGGAATCGAACCCAGGGTCTTCCAGTTACGCGCCGGATATGCTGTTCACTTATAAACGTGGACAACAGCGATGACTTCTATTTGAAAATTCTGACTCCAAACGACAACTGTGTATTTATCATTCATTCGCCTTCTAGGTTATTCTTTTCAGTTGCTGCTGTTCTTATTTGGGGAATTCCCAAAGCATGAACAGCAGCAACTGAACATATAACTAGAAGGCAACTTGCCAATGTGGTTTGGCAGTTTGGCGTTTGTGAGTCTGGAGAATTTCGAGGCCGCTGTGGTGCAGTGGAAACATATACGGCGCTTAACTGGAAGACGCTGGGTCTTCCCGGTGGCGGCCGATGAGCATTTTTCCGTGACTCACTTATAAACGTGGAAAGAGCGATGACTTCTATTTGACGTTCCTGGTCCAGGTCAACTGTGTATTTAAAACTCCTGTTTATGCAAACCGGATGCAATATTGTAAATGGTTTCAGGAGACCATTGTCAGCGGTGAAACGGATCCAACACTTTACTACATGACGGATGAAGCATGGTTTTATCTGTCTGGGTATGTCAATGCGCAAAAATTGCAGGATTTGGACCGACACGAATCCCAGACGGACAATGGAGACTCCTCTGTACGACCAAAAGACAGGCGTTTGGTGTGCTGTGTCTGCGAAGAGGATAGTCGGTCCATTCTTTTTCACTGACACCATCAACTCGATGTTCAGCAACTGTTCAACCCATTTCTCGCCGCACTTACCGAAGAAGAGCGAACATATGCTTTCTGTCAGCAAGATCGTGCAAAGGCGCATACTGCGCGGAACAGTCTACGTGCTGTGCATGAAGTGTTTGGGGAGGACAGAACTGTATCGAAGCGACTATGGCCACCCAGATCACCCGATCTCTTCAACTGTGACTTTCTCATAGCATACTCAGAGCATTACTTTCTATAACATAATTCAGTAGATAGTTTTAACAATATCGCTCTCAACATGTGATACAAGGGAGAATCGGAAAACAGCAATTTTTTTCTGTTTGCGGGTTGCAGTTTTGGCAGACAACGAGCTTCAATATCACGCTACAGACCGGTTAGGTTGGATCACGTGTTGCTGTGGTGGAAGACACATGTGAACAACGGCACAAAGATGTCGCGTTTGTTAGGGCAACGCGGTGTAGTCCGATTTTTATGGGCTAAAGGGAAAACTCCGACGGAAATTCACAAAAGAAATGGTCGAAGTTTACGGCGGTGATTGCGTGGACCGCAGCAACATCTGCAGATGGTACAGTTCCTTTGCAGAAGGCCGTGGCAACCTTGCCGATTAGCCTCATTCCGGTCGACCTGTAACCGCGTTATCACCTGCCACTGTGAGAGGCACTGAACAGGCAATTCTGATGGGTGACTGGCGGATCCATCTGCGTACGTGCCAAATTGCAATTTCGGAAGATCAGTGCGCTGTGGATGCCCAAGAACTTGACAGATGACCAGAAGGGACAGAGACTAATATGTCCTCCTTAATTTAACCACTTGAGGAGCGCGCAAGCAAAACCAAACATGTACACCAGATCTAGATTTGCAGTAGGCAGAAAAAACGTTCATTGAGTTATGCGCAATGAATTTCGTACTGTTCAACTATCAGCCACTTTCCTTTTGATGCTCTAAACACGTCTATGGATGTGATTCAGATCAAAAATATTTTAAAATCAAAATATTAAACTTTTTGTTGTTGACATGTTTGTTTTTGTTCGGGTTTCAAGTGACATGTTTGTTTTTGATCAGATGCCCTAGTGACTTGTTGGATTTTGCTTGAAAATATTCTGAATTTAATCTACTTATCTGTTCAATAATCAACCTGCCTTTAATAGAATACATATTCTCTAACAAAAATTTCAAGGTTTGAAGGAAAAAGCTGATGGAGAAAGAGAAGTGTTTTCACTTTTCAGTTGATGTTTTTAATTAATTTATTTTTTATAATTTTTGTTCATTATTTACCAAAGTTGCTGTCACATGTTGGTATGTCTTTATGTTGCTCAATTTATTACAAATTAACAAAAATAATAATAGGTGGTATAAAAAATGCTTGACTGAGAAGAACGGATTTTTATGAAAATTTGAAAACAAGTACATTAATAAAAATCAAATATGTAGACCACAGTCGTCCTCCATGCAGTCACATTGTTCCTGATGTTCACATGCACGAATAATGCATCACATGGACAAATTTTATAGCACAAGAACCGAGTGTTCTGATGTTTGCAACCCAAGAAAACTTCGGAACCATCTGGTGCACCATAGCGTAAGTTCTTAGCTTTTTCTTTCACACTTTCCCTTTTGGTTCTTTTCCTTTGTTCTTTTGAAATTTCCTTCACCATTACTAAACCATCTCCGACCTCTTCCATATCCCTAAAACTATGACAAACGCACGAAAATAATCACCACATTTGAACAGAACACGTCGACTGTCTGAAAATGTGAATGCACTGCGTCACTCTTATCGGCTTCGTCACGTGACCGAATTTTGGAGCTCTGATTGGTTCACTCAACTTGCTTGAGCCTGCAACTGGGACATGTTCGTTTTCGCTTGAATTGGGCATTTTTCGCCTATAAAATGAATAGGAGCTCTTTGGTTTGGGTCGGCTTATGATACAGAAACGGAATCAGACCACATGCTTGGTTTTGCTTGCGCGCTCCTCAGTCATGATGCGTTACGTAGAAGAAGAACATAAATTTCTGGCAGGTGTGATGACGGGCGATGAGTCCTGAGAGTACCACTTCACTCCCGAAAGAAAGAAGGCCAGTATGGTGTGGAAACATTCTGACTCCCCGCCACCAAAAAATTCAGAATAATCCAATCTGCATAAAAAGTCCTCATGACGGTGTTCTAAGACATGATTGGCGTCCCCTTAGTGGAGTTTCATCCAATGGGGACCACTGTGAATACCAAAACCTACGCTAACACATTGACAAATTTCCGTCGTGCCCTTCGTGACAAAAGACCCAACAGAGACGCTGCAAATGTCAGACTGCTTCATGACAACGCTCGCCCACATGTTGCACAACACATTCGTAACAAAATTGCGCAGTTTGGCTGGGAGGGGCTCCAGCAACCACCGTGCAGCCCAGACCTGGCTCCTTTGGACTTCATCTGTTTGGCCCCTTAAAAAGATTCCTGGGCGGCCAACGCTTCGATTCGGCTGACGAACTCAAATCGTTTATCCGCATGTGGTTATACTTCCAGAAAACGTACTTTTATGAACAAGGTATACTAAAACTGGTACCACGCTGTGATAAATGTCTCGAGCGTCTCGGTTCTCATGCTGAAAAATAGCTAAGAAATGGAATTTCACTGTATATGAGTAAAGAAGTGGGATTAAAAATGAACTTTCAGAAGACAAAAGTGATGTTCAATGCTTTTACAAGAAATGAAGATTTATCGATTGATGGAGAAAAACTGGAGATAACAGATACGTATGTTTATCTTGGACAGCAGATATCAAGTGAGGGTCACATTGATGAAGAAATTAATCGGCGTACAAAACTTGCCTGGAGAGCTTTTGGAAGAAACAGCATAATTTTCAAGAGCAACATGCCATTATGTCTTAAAAGAAAAGTGTTTAATCAATGCATCCTTCCAGTGCTTACGTATGGTGAAGAGACGTGGACGTTAACTAAAAGAGACATACAAAGGCTGCAGACAACTCAAAGTAGCATGGAGAGGTGCATGCTTGGTATAACCAGGAGAGATAAGAAGAGGAACTCGTGGATCCGAAAAATGACGAGAGTGGAAGACATCATGATCAGAGTTAAATCCCTGAAATGGCAATGGGCTGGACATACTGCCAGAAGGACAGACCATAGATGGACAGCTGAAATTTTAGATTGGATTCCAAGGGACAGGAAAAGACCCAGAAAAAGACCACATGGGAGATGGGTGGATGAAATTCGTAAATATGCGGGAGTGACATGGAGGAGACTGGCACAAGACAGACCGTTGTGGAGGAAACTTGGGGAGACCTTTGTCCAGCAGTGGATTGATAATGGTTGACAATGATGATGATGATGATGATGTCTTATTTTGCCTATCTATTAAACTGTTGCTGAAACAAATAGTGGGCGTTACTTTTCTATCCGCCCTCGCATTACTTTCAACTCCGAATACAATGTGCTCATGCAAAATCGCACTGCCGATCGAATAAAGCTCTAACATCGTCACTCAGCTCAGAACATTCAATACCTTTTTATCTACGTTTGATTACACTTTGACCCACTGTCAGGCTGCCAACTTTTCCAAGCTCATCGGAAGAAACTGTGTGACGTTAAGTCAGCAAATATTTAACGAAGAGTAATCAAATTTAAAGGAGAACACAAAAACTCAAAAGGGAGGCTAAGTCACTGGTATATACACAGTGCTGGATTAACCATTAAGCAAAATAAGCAAGTACTTAGGGCACCAAGGGAAGAGGCCACCACAGAGTTTTCTTCTCCTTCCCCCCTAGCTGTCTGCCTTAAGGTGGACGTCAAGTAATTTTGCTTCCTATACTTCCAATGGAATAACTTCTGTACACATTTTCTTCACAATTAATGCGTTCTCAAGGATGAAAATTTGAACATCGATTAAAATAGCTTCATTTTATAACTTGGAATACTTAATATTTTCTAAAATATAACCATAATTATGCAATCTAACATTTGTTTGTCTACTGACGTCATCAAAGTACGGGTCGCGTCATCTTTTTTCTGGTTTCAACACCACCAAAGGAAACGTTATTGATTTTTAATATAATTATGGTTATGTTTTAGAAAATATTAAGTATTCCAAATTATAATATGAAGTTATTTTAATCGATGTTCAAATTTTCATCCTTGGGAACACACTAATAGTGAAGGAAATATGTAAAAAAGTTTTTCCATTGGAAGTATAGGAAGCAAAATTACTTGACGTCCACCTTAATTCTCAACTCTTTCACTGCCACACTCGACTTTAGTCGATTTCATTTTTCTTATCCGTTGTGTTCGCACTTTTTTCTACTTTATAATAAATAGTTTTACTATGAAATGCATAAAAGAGTGCTGAATATTTCAATTTTTTTTTGGTGCTTTAGTTGTAAGTAAATAATTTGCTTATATTGCTTTCTGCTATGTAGTTTTAAATAAAATGAAAAAAATGAAAACAGTTTTTATTTAACATGGTTGTTGGGTGTGGCTTGGAAGAAAACTGAATTTCCAATCTTTTATAGCATCTTGAACGCTTATTGGGTTTTACTACAAAAGTACAATTTCAGTTGTTGTCAGTCAAGCAACGGAAGGGCAGAGGATGGTATTGCTGTTCGGCTGAGCTTCGGGCGTCAGTTATAATTAATCCGGCCCGTGGTATACGTCACACTTCTCATATTAACCTTTCGCTGTTCTGTGCAGTTTTGCCTCTAAGTCGTTCTTTGGCCATTTTCACGCCAGTTTGAGAAATCGAAGAAACAGCTCTGCGAAGATCCCAACCCACCTTCGTTTTGCTGATGATGTAGTTATTTTTGCAACTACACCATCAGAGCTGCAGAGTATGATCCAGGAACTTGCTGACAAGAGTAAAGAAGTGGGATTATAAATGAACTTTCAGAAGACAAAAGTGATGTTCAATGTTTTTACAAGAAATGAAGATTTATCGAATGATGGTGAAAAGCTGGAGATAACAGACACATCATATTTATCTTGGACAGCAGATATCAAGTGAGGTTCACATTGATGAAGAAATTAATCGGCGTACAAAACTTGCCTGGAGAGCTTTTGGAAGAAACAGCATCATTTTCAAGAGCAATAAGCCATTATGTCTTAAAAGAAAAGTGTTTGATCAATGTACATCCTTCCAGTGCTTACGTATGGTGCAGAGACGTGGACCTTAACTAAAAGAGACATACAAAGGCTGCAAACAACTCAAAAAAGAATGGAGAGGTGCATGCTTGGTGTAACCAGGAGAGACAAGAAGAGAAACTCGTGGATCCGAAAAATGACAAGAGTGGAAGACATCATGATCAGAGTTAAATCCTTGAAATGGCAATGGGCTGGACATACTACCAGAAGGACAGACCATCGATGGACAGCCGAAACTTTAGATTGGATTCCAAGGGACGGGAAAAGACCCAGAAGAAGACCACATGGAAGATGGGTGGATGAAATTCGAAAGTATGCGGGAGTGACATGGAGGAGACTGGCACAAGACAGACCGTTGTGGAGGAAACTTGGGGAGACCTTCGTCCAGCAGTGGATTGATAATGGTTGACAATGATGATGATGATATTGTCAACCATTATCAATCCACTGCTGGACGAAGGTCTCCCCAAGTTTCCTCCACAACGATCTGTCTTGTGCCAGTCTCCTCATGTCACTCCCGCATACTTTCATCATCCACCCATCTCCGTGTGGTCTTCTTCTGGGTCTTTTCCTGTAGGAATCCAATCTAAAATTTCAGCTGTCCATCGATGATCTGTCCTTCTGGCAGTATGTCCAGCCCATATGCCATTTCAGGGATTTAACTCTCATCATGATGTCTTCCACTCTTGTCATTTTTCGGATCCACGAGTTCCTCTTCTTATCTCTCCTGGTTACACCAAGCATGCACCCTCTCCATGCTTCTTTGAGCTGTCTGCAGCCTTTGTATGTCTCTTTAGTTAAGGTCCACGTCTCCGCACCATACGTAAGCACTGGAAGGATGCATTGATCAAACACTTTTCTTTTAAGACGTAATGGCATATTGCTCTTGAAAATTATGCTGTTTCTTCCAAAAGCTCTCCAGGCAAGTTTTGTACGCCGATTAATTTCTTCATCAATGTGACCCTCACTTGATATCTGCTGTCCAAGATAAACGTACGTGTCTGTTATCTCCAGCTTTTCTCCATCAATCGATAAATCTTCATTTCTTGTAAAAGCATTGAACATCACTTTGTCTTCTGAAAGTTCATTTTTAATCCCACTTCTTTACTCTTGTCAGCAAGTTCCTGGATCATACTCTGCAGCTCTGATGGGGTAGTTGCAAAAATGACTACGTCATCAACAAAACGAAAGGTGGGTTAGATAATCTCCATTAATCTTTATCCCCTTGTTTTCCGAGCTCAGTGACTGAAAAACACCCTCCAATGTGGCATTAAAGAGCTTCGGAGATATGGTGTCACCTTGTCTCACTCCTTTCCAATTTTTACGTGTGTTGTATTTTCAAACAGCCTAATCGTTGCACTTGCATTTTCATAGATGTTATTAATAATATTAATGTATGCATCTTCAATACCGCAGGTTTTCAGAGCCATTGTAACTGCTGATGGTTTCACCGAATCAAAGGCTTTTTCATAATCGATAAAAGCCATGCACAATGGAAGTTCATATTCCCTCGCTCTTTCAATTAGTTCTCTCAGCACGTGGATATGATCTATTGTGCTGTAGCCACTCCTGAATCCAGCTTGTTCTCTCGGTTGAGCCATGTCCAGTGTTACCTTCAAGCGGTGTGAAAGAACTTTAGTGAAGATTTTATAAACTACTGATAGGAGGCTGATAGGTCTGTAGTTTCCGAGGTCCTCAATGTCACCTTTCTTATGTAGCAGGATCATTGTAGCGGTGTACCAATCCTCAGGAATCTTTCCTTCATTAAGGCATCGAGTGAAAATTTGGGCGAGTACTGTTTCGATTTCTCCACTTGCTTCTTGTATGATGTCTACAGTAATTCCATCTTCTCCTGGAGCTTTTCCTCGCTTCATGTTCTTGATTGCATGTGCAACTTCTGCTGGAAGGACTGGAGGAACTCTGGTACTGGTATCTTTCATGATGTCTGGAGTGCATATATCATCCCTTTCATATAATTTGGAGTAGAAATCTTTCACTCTTGTCAAAATTTCGCCTCTATTTCTTGTTACAGAACCATCTTCTTTTCTCAGTGCCATAATCTGTTTTCTTCCCTTACTGAGATGTCCCTTTGCTATCTTTAGGCTTTGGTTGTTTTCAATTGCTTTCCTCACTAGTTCACAGTTGAATTTCCTTACGTCTTCAGTGATACTTTTTCTTGCTGTCTTGCATAGCTCTATATATTCCACTTTGCAAGTCACATCTTCTTTAGTTGTCCTCATCTCTCTTCTTTTTTGCATCAACATTTTGGTTTTTCCTGATAATTTGTTCACATGCAACTTGTTCTTAGACCCAGCTAATTTTGTTGCTGTTTCCATAAGAGCTTTGGTTACTTTTCTGTTAACTTCAGAGATGTCCACTTCTTCCGATGTTAGGCCTTCTAAAGCAGAGAACCTGTTCTTCAGTTCTAACTTGAAGGTATTATGGTGTTTTTTAAGGTTGGTTATGTCAATAGATTTTGTTTGTCCTATGAGCTTGCCACGTTCAAGTTTAGTGTTGAGGTGCATCTTACATCTCACCAATCTATGGTCACTACCTGTGTTGAACTTGTTTAGCACACTGCAGTCTTCTATGACGAATTTTTTGTTACGCATAATAAAATCAATTTCACTTGTCGTCCCATTTGGATGTCTCCATGTCCATTTCCTGTGTGGCTTTTTTCTTGAAGAAGGAGTTCAAGATGAAAAACCCTTCTGCCTCTGCAAACTCAACGAGAGTATTTCCACGCTGGTTTCTGTTGCCATGACCGAATTTACCTACCGAGTTTCATTCTGTTGCCGTTGCCCTATTTTTGCATTGAAATCTCCCATAATTATTTTCAAGTGCTGCTTACCTTTATTATTTAGATGACAAATTTCCTCATAAAATTCTTCAATTTCTTCTTCAGGATGACTTGTGGTGGGTGCATAAGTTTGAATAATCTGAGCCTGGTATCTTTTCGAGAGTTGGATAACAAGTCGTGCAGCTCTGTCAGAGGAAGACTTTCAACTTCTACAACTTTATCCTTCAGTTTCTTGTTTATTATAAATCCAACACCACTAGTTCTGCCAGTATCTGTCCCACGATAGTAGAAGAGATGTCCACTTTTCAGTTCGATGAGATCTTCTCCTTTTCTCCTTACCTCACTTAGCCCCACGATGTCCCACTTGATCCTTTGTAGTTCCTCTTCCAATTCAAGAAGCCTTGAATCAGAAGATAGGGAGCGTCCATTGTAAGTAGCCAAGGTCAGCATCAGATGGCAGCCTAGTCCGGTCCTCCGGGATTCTTAGCACCCTCTGCCTTCATGTCGCACTGGCCGCTGCCTTGGCCAGGTACATTCCAGCTGCCGGAGACTGAGGGCCAAGATTTAAGTTGTGGAGTCATTTTGGAGGGGTTTGGCCATAACTCACCACGCTGGCCAAGCGGGTTGGTGAGTGTGGGATAGCATTTCCTCTGATCCCGATGGTATAGTTATACCGCTATGGGCGGTCGTCAGAGCCCCTTTAGTGGGAACAGGATGCACCACGAGAAGGCGGGGTTGACATTTGTCAAGGAGAGGCTGTGATGTTACGCATCACCTGACCTTACATCCCGATATATATATATATATATATAAAAGAAGAGAGATGAGGACAACTAAAGATGTGACTTCCAAAGTGGAATATATAGAGCTATGCAAGACAGTAAGAAAAAGTATCACTGAAGACGTAAGGAAATTCAACTGTGAACTAGTGAGGAAAGCAATTGAAAACAACCAAAGCCTAAAGATAGCAAAGGGACATCTCAGTAAGGGAAGAAAACAGATTATGGCACTGAGAAAAGAAGACGGTTCTGTAACAAGAAATAGAGGCGAAATTTTGACAAGAGTGAAAAGATTTCTACTCCAAATTATATGAAAGGGATGATATATGCACTCCAGACATCATGAGATACCAGTACCAGAGTTCCTCCAGTCCTTCCAGCAGAAGTTGCACATGCAATCAAGAACATGAAGCGAGGAAAAGCTCCAGGAGAAGATGGAATTACTGTAGACATCATACAAGAAGCAAGTGGAGAAATCGAAACAGTACTCGCCCAAATTTTCACTCGATGCCTTAATGAAGGAAAGATTCCTGAGGATTGGAACACCGCTACAATGATCCTGCTACATAAGAAAGGTGACATTGAGGATCTCGGAAACTACAGACCTATCAGCCTCCTATCAGTAGTTTATAAAATCTTCACTAAAGTTCTTTCACACCGCTTGAAGGTAACACTGGACATGGCTCAACCGAGAGAACAAGCTGGATTCAGGAGTGGCTACAGCACAATAGATCATATCCACGTGCTGAGAGAACTAATTGAAAGACCGAGGGAATATGAACTTCCATTGTGCATGGCTTTTATCGATTATGAAAAAAGCCATTGATTCAGGTGAAACCATCAGCAGTTACAATGGCTCTGAAAACCTGCGGTATTGAAGATGCATACATTAATATTATTAATAACATCTATGAAAATGCAAGTGCAAAGATTAGGCTGTTTGAAAATACAACACACATAAAAATTGGAAAGGGAGTGAGACAAGGTGACACCATATCTCCGAAGCTCTTCAATGCCACATTGGAGGGTGTTTTTCAGGTCGCTGAGCTGGGAAAACAAGGGGATAAAGATTAATGGAGATTATCTAACCCACCTTCGTTTTGCTGATGACGTAGTCATTTTTGCAACTACCCCATCAGAGCTGCAGAGTATGATCCAGGAACTTGCTGACAAGAGTAAAGAAGTGGGATTAAAATGAACTTTCAGAAGACAAAAGTGATGTTCAATGCTTTTACAAGAAATGAAGATTTATCGATTGATGGAGAAAAGCTGGAGATAACAGACACGTACGTTTATCTTGGACAGCAGGTATCAAGTGAGGGTCACATTGATGAAGAAATTAATCGGCGTACAAAACTTGCCTGGCGAGCTTTTGGAAGAAACAGCATAATTTTCAAGAGCAATATGCCATTATGTCTTAAAAGAAAAGTGTTTGATCAATGCATCCTTCCAGTGCTTACGTATGGTGCAGAGACGTGGACCTTAACTAAAAGAGACATACAAAGGCTGCAGACAACTCAAAGTAGCATGGAGAGGTGCATACTTGGTGTAACCAGGAGAGATAAGAAGAGGAACTCGTGGATCCGAAAAATGACAAGAGTGGAAGACATCATGATGAGAGTTAAATCCCTGAAATGGCAATGGGCTGGACATACTGCCAAAAGGACAGATCATCGATGGACAGCCGAAATTTTAGATTGGATTCCAAGGGACAGGAAAAGACCCAGAAGAAGACCACATGGGAGATGGGTGGATGAAATTCGAAAGTATGCAGGGGTGACATGGAGGAGACTGGCACAAGACAGACCGTTGTGGAGGAAACTTGGGGAGACCTTCGTCCAGCAGTGGATTGATAATGGTTGACAATGATGATGATGATGATGATGATATATATATATATATATAGAGAGAGAGAGAGAGAGAGAGAGAGAGAGAGAGAGAGAGAGAGAGAGAGAGAGAGTGGTAGCTATGGGAGCAGTGGAGAAACTCTATGTTAATTCCTTTCCTATTACAGGGAGTATGTGGATAGGCAAGTGTCCATACCTTTTTGATCAGATAGTGTATGTTCCCTACAGATGGATGGACGGTCGGGTGAACAAAATGATGCCATAACTGTAGAGCCTACCCCGAAAAAGTTGCGATTCTGATTTATTGGAGATATCAGTGACACTAATTTTTTTTCGAGGGCAATGCAGTTCGTTATATTGTCATAGACCCAAAACTGTTTACTTGGTCTATACTTACACATATGATTCGTCCGAAGTCAAACGACAAAAGCGAATAATTTCTTCTTCCAGTGCTCCAATCGACTCTGAAGTTTATTGTTAATGTATGACATCGTTCATGTTGCCTTCATCTTCTCGAAATGGAAGAACCAAAGATTGAGAATCCTGAAGCGTAGAAAAAGCTAAAAACAGGCCGAAATCACAGGGCGTCACACAAAAACATCCCAAATCCCAATAAAACGAAAGCAGAACAATTCCGTTATGCCGGTCACCTTTAGCTCTCACCTTGAAAAGGGGCAATAAAACGGAGTTCCAAGAAGAATCTGAGACAGGGCAGAGGGAGGAGAGAATATGATCCCTTAAAAGATTCACCGGAACGGAGCAATAAACTCGAATCAAAGCAGAAAATGGCAAGAGCTTGGAAAACGTCTTGACAAAATTCGTTTCTAAGAGTGTGATGCCTGAGGATATGGCAAATTCTGAATGGTAACTAATGAAAAAAACAGTATGAAGTTCACCATTGCACAATGTTTTTTGTTTTTTTTGTTTTTGGTTTTTTTTTCCTTTTTAAGATCAAGACTTTGTACAGTGCATCAGTAAATCTTCTCAACTGTGCATATAGTACTGGTATCGTCTTCTCACGGGCGCTACAGAAATATTTACCATACCTGGCGCATGGCTGCACCCGTGGATATGCTTAGTGTTTTACGCACTTCTTGGGGTGCGAGAAATCGTTGGAAACATCCACAAGTGATGGAAGAATCGTGGCGCAAGGCTCTGGCTGTAAAAGTGCAAATGATCGCTGTAACAAAGGGAGCTGCAAAAGATGGACATTCCTATTTTCGTGCTTACACTCCTGACAGCAGTTAACAGGAACCCAGAAGTCACTGGTTAAAACATAGCGAAGTCATGGGCGTAGACTTGTTCCAAAAGTTGAGGGGTGGGGGTGGCTGTTGTTATGATATACACGATCGAGTTACATTATTGTGACCACCAGCTAATATCCAGAGTAACCGCCGTGTGCAGCGCGGACAGCAGCTAGACGAGCTGGGAGTAATTCAATAAAGTGCGGGAAGGTGTTCACAGGTATGTGGAGCCATGATGACTGCAGTGCATATGACAGCTAGCTGCTGGAGGATTCATAGAGCAAACAACACAGTCGAGATGGACACACAGTGCTCAATTGGGTTTAAGTCTTGAGAATTAGGAGGCCACAGAAGTACTTTGAAGTTTTCATCATGCTCTTACAACCAGTCTCGGACATTTCTATATGTATGGCACGTCGCATTGTCGTGCTAGAAGATCCCATCAACCCCAGGGAAGACAATCAGCATGTATGGGTGTACGTAGTCTGCAAGGATGGATTCATAACGAATTCGGTCCGTAGTGCCTTCTATAGGTACGAGTGGACCCAGAAAATGGCACAAAAACATTCCCCAGACCACAACGCTGCCGCGCCCCCCCCCCCCACCGGCTTCTGTTCTTCCAGCAATGGTTGAAGAGTGTTTGTTCTCCGATGTTTCTCACCTTATAAGCCTAAGTCCATCCGTTCGACGAAGCAGAAAACGTGACTCATCGGAGAAGGAAATCCTTTGTCAATCAGTGGAGATCCAATTCCGATACTGCCGTGCAAATGTAAGCCTTTTCCGCAATTCCTTTGGTATATTAACCGAAAAAGTCTGTTCTCACTTTGTACAGTAGTCTGCTGCTAATCCGGACATTCCTTGCACAGAGGGGTGCCAGATTAGCGAGTGTGCCGCATTTCTGAGAGCGCATAAAAATTCAGTTTAAAGCCCCCCCCCCCCCCACACACACACACAGAATTTTACCTTCGCGCGGATTACGGTTGACCTCCTGTGGTCCATAGAAAGATCGTCCCCCTGACTAAGTTTGACCACAGACACAAACTTAAAAATTTCGCGCTTTTCATTCCCAAGTATCTCAGTCAATCTTCGTCCCCAGCAGAAATCTACAAAATGTCGTTTATCCTTTCCGCACAAAAGAGCAAAGCGGCGTTAACAGTAATAATTTCGGCAAACGAAAAAAAAAAAAAAAAAAAAAAAAAAAAAAAGGATAAAGAAAAAAAGTATATATAAACGAATTTTCAACTACAGGTTCTCGAAGGCGAGAAGGGTGTCGGAAAACGCATTTGGATTTTTGGCTTCCACGTTCAGGATTTTCCACAGATAGACAAATATTCTCTGAAAAACTTAGACTACATTGTGCTTCTTGGCGCATGCATACTGCACGACTTTCTACGACGAAACTCAAAAAGTACATGTATGCATCGTACCTATGTGACTTGCAAAAACAAACTAAAAATTCTACCGACGCAGCTAAACAAAGCCGTAATATGTATTTGGATTATTTTAATAACAGAGCGAAAGTACCTTGGCAAGACCAGATGGAGGTAAATGCCTAATTTAGGAATGTTAAATGTTGGAATGGTCAGGGAAGTTATTGTTGGTGATTCTTTCAATTCGAAATATGTTAGTATGAAAATTTGGAAAATTATGTCTTAAATAAATTAATAACAATATTTTGGATATCCATTATTTTATATATTTTTATAATTCTTCTTTTTCTTTTTGATATTAAAGAAATGTTTGAATGTGTTTGCAAACGTAATAGAAATCTACACTGGGGAAGCATTTCACAGTAAAATACTGCTTCAAATTAAGCCACGCTCTCATTTTTTGAGCTACTTATTCTTTTATAAGATAATTTAACAAGGACAAATTTGTATTGGTTGTATCGAAGCTCAAAAATGGTGGTACAGATTCTGTATGTATATTCATATAAATTACAATAGTTAATACCATAAATTACGAGATTTACTTAATTTTATTAATTAATTTATTATTAGTTGGAATATTTGAAAACCATAAATTTTGTATTATTCGTTGTTATTTTGTGTTATTTATTTTTATTTTCATCATTTAACTTAAATTTTTTAAAAAAGGATTTTTTTTAAGAAAAGGAAGGTGTGTAACTAAAAAGTAGGCACATCTTCATCTGACAAACAAAAATCCTTTGCTAGTACCTATTTGCTGTCTGTACCGTGCAGCAGCGCACCCACGGGGGTGCTTTAGGGCTTAAGTCTCCCCCAAAGCCCCGTATGTCAACACTTTTCTCTGTCTATCTAATGTATATCTGTCTATCTTATGCACTGTATATATACATATTGACACATATTATATGCATACATATCGTAAGAAAATTCAACTGTGAACTAGTGAGGAAAGCAATTGAAAACAACCAAAGCCTAAAGATAGCAAAGGGACATCTCAGTAAGGGAAGAAAACAGATTATGGCACTGAGAAAAGAAGATGGTTCTGTAACAAGAAATAGAGGCGAAATTTTGACAAGAGTGAAAGATTTCTACTCCAAATTATATGAAAGGGATGATACATGCACTCCAGACATCATGAAAGATACCAGTACCAGAGTTCCTCCAGTCCTTCCAGCAGAAGTTGCACATGCAATCAAGAACATGAAGCGGGGAAAAGCTCCAGGAGAAGATGGAATAACTGTAGACATCATACAAGAAGCAAGTGGAGAAATCGAAACAGTACTCGCCCAAATTTTTACTCGATGCCTTAATGAAGGAAAGATTCCTGAGGATTGGAACACCGCTACAATGATCCTGCTACATAAGAAAGGTGACATTGAGGATCTCGGAAACTACAGACCTATCAGCCTCCTATCAGTAGTTTATAAAATCTTCACTAAAGTTCTTTCACACCGCTTGAAGGTAACACTGGACATGGCTCAACCGAGAGAACAAGCTGGATTCAGGAGTGGCTACAGCACAATAGATCATATCCATGTACTGAGAGAACTAATTGAAAGAGGGAGGGAATATGAACTTCCATTGTGCATGGCTTTTATCGATTATGAAAAAGCCTTTGATTCGGTGAAATCATCAGCAGTTACAATAGCTCTGAAAACCTGCGGTATTGAAGATGCATACATTAATATTATTAATAACATCTATGAAAATGCAAGTGCAAAGATTAGGCTGTTTGAAAATACAACACACATAAAAATTGGAAAGGGAGTGAGACAAGGTGACACCATATCTCCGAAGCTCTTTAATGCTACATTGGAGGGTGTTTTTCAGTCACTGAGCTGGGAAAACAAGGGGATAAAGATTAATGGAGATTATCTAACCCACCTTCGTTTTGCTGATGACGTAGTAATTTTTGCAACTAGCCCATCAGAGCTGCAGAGTATGATCCAGGAACTTGCTGACAAGAGTAAAGAAGTGGGATTAAAAATGAACTTTCAGAAGACAAAAGTGATGTTCAATGCTTTTACAAGAAATGAAGATATATCGATTGATGGAGAAAAGCTGGAGATAACAGACACGTACGTTTATCTTGGACAGCAGATATCAAGTGAGGGTCACATTGATGAAGAAATTAATCGGCGTACAAAACTTGCCTGGCGAGCTTTTGGAAGAAACAGCATAATTTTCAAGAGCAATATGCCATTATGTCTTAAAAGAAAAGTGTTTGATCAATGCATCCTTCCAGTGCTTACGTATGGTGCAGAGACGTGGACCTTAACTAAAAGAGACATACAAAGGCTGCAGACAACTCAAAATAGCATGGAGAGGTGCATACTTGGTGTAACCAGGAGAGATAAGAAGAGGAACTCGTGGATCGGAAAAATGACAAGAGTGGAAGACATCATGATCAGAGTTAAATCCCTGAAATGGCAATGGGCTGGACATACTGCCAGAAGGACAGATCATCGATGGACAGCCGAAATTTTAGATTGGATTCCAAGGGACAGGAAAAGACCCAGAAAAAGACCACATGGGAGATGGGTGGATGAAATTCGAAAGTATGCAGGGGTGACATGGAGGAGACTGGCGCAAGACAGACCGTTGTGGAGGAAACTTGGGGAGACCTTCGTCCATCATCATCATCATTGTCAACCATTATCAATCCACTGCTGGACGAAGGTCTCCCCAAGTTTCCTCCACAACGGTCTGTCTTGCGCCAGACTCCATCATCATCATCATTGTCAACCATTATCAATCCACTGCTGGACGAAGGTCTCCCCAAGTTTCCTCCACAACGGTCTGTCTTGCGCCAGTCTCCTCCATGTCACCCCTGCATACTTTCGAATTTCATCCACCCATCTCCCATGTGGTCTTCTTCTGGGTCTTTTCCTGTCCCTTGGAATCTAATCTAAAATTTCGGCTGTCCATCGATGATCTGTCCTTCTGGCAGTATGTCCAGCCCATTGCCATTTCGGCGATTTTACTCTGATCATGATGTCTTCCACTCTTGTCATTTTTCGGATCCACGAGTTCCTCTTCTTATCTCTCCAGGTTACACCAAGTATGCACCTCTCCATGCTACTTTGAGTTGTCTGCAGGCTTTGTATGTCTCTTTTAGTTAAGGTCCACGTCTCTGCACCATACGTAAGCACAGGAAGCATGCATTGATCAAACACTTTTCTCTTAAGACATAATGGCATATTGCTCTTGAAAATTATGCTGTTTCTTCCAAAAGCTCTCCAGGCAAGTTTTGTACGCCGATTAATTTCTTCATCAATGTGACCCTCACTTGATATCTGCTGTCCAAGATAAACGTACGTGTCTGTTATCTCCAGCTTTTCTCCATCAATCGATAAATCTTCATTTCTTGTAAAAGCATTGAACATCACTTTTGTCTTCTGAAAGTTCATTTTTAATCCCACTTCTTTACTCTTGTCAGCAAGTTCCTGCATCATACTCTGCAGCTCTGATGGGCTAGTTGCAAAAATGACTACGTCATGAGCAAAACGAAGGTGGGTTAGATAATCTCCATTAATCTTTATCCCTTTGTTTTCCCAGCTCAGCGACTGAAAAACACCCTCCAATGTGGCATTAAAGGGCTTTGGAGATATGGTGTCACCTTGTCTCACTCCCTTTCCAATTTTTATGTGTGTTGTATTTTCAAACAGCCGAATCTTTGCACTTGCATTTTCATAGATGTTATTAATAATATTAATGTATGCATCTTCAATACCGCAGATTTTCAGAGCCATTGTAACTGCTGATGGTTTCACCGAATCAAAGGCCTTTTCATAATCGATAAAATCCATGCACAATGGAAGTTCATATTCCCTCGCTCTTTCAATTAGTTCTGTCAGTACGTGGATATGATCTATTGTGCTGTAGCCACTCCTGAATCCAGCTTGTTCTCTCGGTTGAGCCATGTCCAGTGTTACCTTCAAGCGGTGTGAAAGAACTTTAGTGAAGATTTTATAAACTACTGATAGGAGGCTGATAGGTCTGTAGTTTCCGAGATCCTCAATGTCACCTTTCTTATGTAGCAGGATCATTGTAGCGGTGTTCCAATCCTCAGGAATTTTCCCTTCATTAAGGCATCGAGTGAAAATTTGGGCGAGTACTGTTTCGATTTCTCCACTTGCTTCTTGTATGATGTCTACAGTAATTCCATCTTCTCCTGGAGCTTTTCCCCGCTTCATGTTCTTGATTGCATGTGCAACTTCTGCTGGAAGGACTGGAGGAACTCTGGTACTGGTATCTTTCATGATGTCTGGAGTGCATGTATCATCCCTTTCATATAATTTGGAGTAGAAATCTTTCACTCTCGTCAAAATTTCGCCTCTATTTCTTGTTACAGAACCATCTTCTTTTCTCAGTGCCATAATCTGTTTTCTTCCCTTACTGAGATGTCCCTTTGCTATCTTTAGGCTTTGGTTGTCTATCTTTAGGCTTTGGTTGTTTTCAATTGCTTTCCTCACTTGGTATATATCATCATCATCATCATTGTCAACCATTATCAATCCACTGCTGGACGAAGGTCTCCCCAAGTTTCCTCCACAACGGTCTGTCTTGTGCCAGTCTCCTCCATGTCACCCCTGCATACTTTCGAATTTCATCCACCCATCTCCTATGTGGTCTTCTTCTGGGTCTTTTCCTGTCTCTTGGAATCCAATCTAAAATTTCGGCTGTCCATCGATGATCTGTCCTTCTGGCAGTATGTCCAGCCCATTGCCATTTCAGGGATTTAACTCTGATCATGATGTCTTCCACTCTTGTCATTTTTCGGATCCACGAGTTCCTCTTCTTATCTCTCCTGGTTACACCAAGCATGCACCTCTCCATGCTCCTTTGAGTTGTCTGCAGCCTTTGTATGTCTCTTTCAGTTAAGGTCCACGTCTCTGCACCATACGTAAGCACTGGAAGGATGCATTGATCAAACACTTTTCTTTTAAGACATAATGGCATATTGCTCTTGAAAATTATGCTGTTTCTTCCAAAAGCTCTCCAGGCAAGTTTTGTACGCCGATTAATTTCTTCATCAATGTGACCCTCACTTGATATCTGCTGTCCAAGATAAACGTACGTATCTGTTATCTCCAGCTTTTCTCCATCAATCGATAAATCTTCATTTCTTGTAAAAGCATTGAACATCACTTTTGTCTTCTGAAAGTTCATTTTTAATCCCACTTCTTTACTCTTGTCAGCAAGTTCCTGGATCATACTCTGCAGCTCTGATGGGCTAGTTGCAAAAATGACTACGTCATCAGCAAAACGAAGGTGGGTTAGATAATCTCCATTAATCTTTATCGCCTTGTTTTCCCAGCTCAGTGACTGAAAAACACCCTCCAATGTGGCATTAAAGAGCTTCGGAGATATGGTGTCACCTTGTCTCACTCCCTTTCCAATTTTTACGTGTGTTGTATTTTCAAACAGCCTAATCTTTGCACTTGCATTTTCATAGATGTTATTAATAATATTAATGTATGCATCTTCAATACCGCATGTTTTCAGAGCCATTGTAACTGCTGATGGTTTCACCGAATCAAAGGCTTTTTCATAATCGATAAAATCCATGCACAATGGAAGTTCATATTCCCTCGCTCTTTCAATTAGTTCTCTCAGCACGTGGATATGATCTATTGTGCTGTAGCCACTCCTGAATCCAGCTTGTTCTCTCGGTTGAGCCATGTCTAGTGCTACCTTCAAGCGGTGTGAAAGAACTTTAGTGAAGATTTTATAAACTACTGATAGGAGGCTGATAGGTCTGTAGTTTCCGAGATCCTCAATGTCACCTTTCTTATGTAGCAGGATCATTGTAGCGGTGTTCCAATCCTCAGGAATCTTTCCTTCATTAAGGCATCGAGTAAAAATTTGGGCGAGTACTGTTTCGATTTCTCCACTCGCTTCTTGTATGATGTCTACAGTAATTCCATCTTCTCCTGGAGTTTTTCCTCGCTTCATGTTCTTGATTGCATGTGCAACTTCTGCTGGAAGGACTGGAGGAACTCTGGTACTGGTATCTTTCATGATGTCTGGAGTGCATATATCATCCCTTTCATATAATTTGGAGTAGAAATCTTTCACTCTTGTCAAAATTTCGCCTCTATTTCTTGTTACAGAACCATCTTCTTTTCTCAGTGCCATAATCTGTTTTCTTCCCTTACTGAGATGTCCCTTTGCTATCTTTAGGCTTTGGTTGTTTTCAATTGCTTTCCTCACTAGTTCACAGTTGAATTTCCTTACGTCTTCAGTGATACTTTTTCTTACTGTCTTGCATAGCTCTATATATTCCACTTTGGAAGTCACATCTTCTTTAGTTGTCCTCATCTCTCTTCTTTTTTGCATCAACATTTTGGTTTTTCCTGATAATTTGTTCACATGCAACTTGTTCTTAGACCCAGCTAATTTTGTTGCTGTTTCCATAAGAGCTTTGGTTACTTTTCTGTTAACTTCAGAGATGTCCACTTCTTCCGATGTTAGGCCTTCTAAAGCAGAGAACCTGTTCTTCAGTTCTAACTTGAAGGTATTATGGTGTTTTTTAAGGTTGGTTATGTCAATAGATTTTGTTTGTCTTATGAGCTTGCCACGTTCAAGTTTAGTGTTGAGGTGCATCTTACATCTCACCAATCTATGGTCACTACCTGTGTTGAACTTGTTTAGCACACTGCAGTCTTCTATGACGAATTTTTTGTTACACATAATAAAATCAATTTCACTTGTCGTCCCATTTGGATGTCTCCATGTCCATTTCCTGTGAGGCTTTTTCTTGAAGAAGGAGTTCAAGATGAAAAACCCTTCTGCCTCTGCAAACTCAACGAGAGTATTTCCACGCTGGTTTCTGTTGCCATGACCGAATTTACCTACTGAAGTTTCATTCTGTTGCCGTTGCCCTATTTTTGCATTGAAATCTCCCATAATTATTTTCAAGTGCTGCTTACCTTTATTATTTAGATGACAAATTTCCTCATAAAATTCTTCAATTTCTTCTTCAGGATGACTTGTGGTGGGTGCATAAGTTTGAATAATCTGAACCTGGTATCTTTTCGAGAGTTGGATAACAAGTCGTGCAGCTCTGTCAGAGGAACTTTCAACTTCTACAACTTTATCCTTCAGTTTCTTGTTTATTATAAATCCAACACCACTAGTTCTGCCAGTATCTGTCCCACGATAGTAGAAGAGATGTCCACTTTTCAGTTCGATGAGATCTTCTCCTTTTCTCCTTACCTCACTTAGCCCCACGATGTCCCACTTGATCCTTTGTAGTTCCTCTTCCAATTCAAGAAGCCTTGAATCAGAAGATAGGGAGCGTCCATTGTAAGTAGCCAAGGTCAGCATCAGATGGCAGCCTAGTCCGGTCCTCCGGGGATTCTTAGCACCCTCTGCCTTCATGTCGCACTGGCCGCTGCCTTGGCCAGGTACATTCCAGCTGCCGGAGACTGAGGGCCAAGATTTAAGTTGTGGAATCATTTTGGAGGGGTTTGGCCATAACTCACCACGCTGGCCAAGCGGGTTGGTGAGTGTGGGATAGAATTTCCTCTGATCCCGATGGTATAGTTATACCGCTATGGGCGGTCGTCAGAGCCCCTTTAGTGGGAACAGGATGCACCACGAGAAGGCGGGGTTGACATTTGTCAAGGAGAGGCTGTGATGTTACGCATCACCTGACCACATATATACTATGTGCATATACACATACCTACACATATACGTGTAGCATCGCCCCCGCCCCCAACAGGAATTCCTCGGTGCGCCACTGGTACCGTGGGTGTAGAAAAAAACTTCACTTTGGAGGGATTTGCCCAGACACAGGCGTTTAAAACTGGGGTTTTGTCGCTCTCAAGGTCAAAAATTCGAACGCCGCCACGAATCTGAAAAACGTCTTCACCCCTCTCCACGCGCCGCCTTAGGGCGCCTAACCCTGCCCACACACACAGGTTTAAAAGCGTACGACTATTTCGAGGTGAAAAAACCTCGGAAAAAGTCTGTGTGTGTGACGGGGCTTTTTTTTTTTATTGGAGGTTTAACGACGACCGTGAGCAACTCAATGGGCTATAAGCAGTCGCCCGTCCCTAATTTAGGGTCACTGGTTCCAGGGAAGGGAGAGAGCCAGTGCCGTAAGACAAGCACGACATCCATGCCTGACCGGGATTGGAACCCGGACCCTTACGGACGAATGATCAGAGGCCAACGCCTTAGACCACTGCGCCGCCGGGGCGGCAGGAAGGGGCTTAATACTGCATCAAATTTAATGTTACAATTACAAGTTTACAACGTGTAGTGCATATGCATTGAAAAAAAAAAAAAAAACATAAATAAGAGACCAGCATATGATAATAGTAAAAGAACACGATCAGTACGTACTATGCTGTCTCATTTACAACACGATGAAATGATCTTTTCATATTATCAGTACAGTAAAGCACAATATGTAAGTGTACGTACTATGCACAGTAAAAGAAACGTACAACTGCATTACAGATATGCCGCCCCGGTGACGCGATGGCTTCTGATCATTCGTCCGGAAGGGGTCCGGGTTCGAATCCCGTGAGGCATGGATAATGTATGTTTGTCTTATGACACTGGCTCTCTACCTTCCCTGGAACCAGTGGCTCTAAATTAAGGGTCGGGCGACTGCTTATAGCGCATTGAATTGCACACGGTGGTCGTTAAACATGCAACCCCCTCCCCCCCAAATACAGCACAGATGAAGTCTTGCACTTTTTACTCAGTGTGGTCACTTCGAAACATGTCACTGATTTTTGTCTGCTTTATGAAGATGCTTTTTGTAAAATTCTTAATTATTTTGAATTTTGAGGATCCTTCCTACTTTTATTTTAAATTGAAGTACATGAACGTCAGTGCCGATTCAAAACAAAACATAACGCTAAAATTGAAAACTTCACTCGTGTATAAAGTATAATTCATTCCGGTCTGATATTAACACGATTTCTGCAATCGAAAATAACGCAAGCAGAAGGAGGCCGGATTATGGAGAGGCCGGATTATCGAGGGTCGTATTAGCCAGAAAAAAAAATAAAAAAATCCGGTAACATGAACGATCCGCGGGAATTCTTGAGGTTTGATTAACTATTAAATTTATTGTATGAGGTCTACGTGTGAGTCAATCTGTAGAATATGACAAAAGCTATTATAGGGACATTCCACGTCAGATCAATAAAAAAAAAATAAGTTTTTGACCTCACCATTTCTGATTTTGATGAAATTTGGTATGAAGCACACATATGACAAGGTAAGTAATTCTGCCAATTTTCAGATTTTTATTTTGAAAATTGTCCAAGATACACACATAATAAAAATCGAAATTTTCGTAAAAAATGACAAACTCGCACACTTATAAATATGGCTGCAACTGTTTTCCTAATTGTAGTACAGTGACAATTGAAACACAGCTGCAAAGCTAAAGCATTGAGCTTTCTATAGATACCATACATGACCTTCTTACAACAGATTAAAGTTTTAAGGTCATCCGCTGTGACCTTTGACCTTGAATATCTCAAAACATACCATATTAAAAAATTACGAAAAAAAAATATTTTATTGCTACAACATTCTTCTACCCATGTGCCAGATATTAGGCTGGCACCGCTATGGCAAGGCAGTGTAGGATTAATAGGAGTATATGTCCTCCAGGTTAGGTTCGGACAAATGTACAATAACTGTTTTCCAGATGCATGTATGTATTAATTTCACAATGTGTTACAGGTTATATTAGTGGTGTACACATACAAGTGAACCGCTTGGTTAATAAGGTTGCAAACCAGAAGAATGTGATGCCATCTTGCTAGTGACCATCTCTATTTCGCTTCTCTCCATAAAATATGTCCGACCTGTTGCTGTTCGTAGGTCAACCTTCGTAATGACCGCTGTTTTATCCACTTCTAATATATCTGGCTTCTGTGGGTATGTGAAAGACACTCAAGGTCCATGTGGGTGCAGAAAACTTATCTTAACTTGTTCTGTATGAATGTTCACACATCCAAAACACAACCAACCCACCACTGGTTATCATACTCAACAATAACATAGCCACGAATATCCTCCAGATCCAGTTCTATTGGATTTAGCAATACTGACTCAACCTTGTATTCAGTTGAGTTTGAATACGTCTTGGTTTTAATAGCTGTGCGGTTTACTGGTGTTACACAGTGAAGTTTTTGAGTACCAGGAACTGGTCGAGCACTAGCATGACGTATCTCGAGGAACTCCTTGTGGTTCTCATAGTCCTTGTCCGAGCTGTATTTAAAATGGCACGAAGGAATGTTTCTGGAAACCCAATCATACAGTTGTCGCGGTGTCATAATTTGGTCATTGTATGAACACTGAAGGCTGGCACGTGCAGCTAATCTCTTAATGGTGCCTGCCACGCCATCACATGGCCTCTTTCCATGTGAGGTGGCAAAGAAATGCCACTCAGCTGTGATACCAAAATCTACATCATGATGGCACAGATTGACAAAATTCTTCATGTTCTTATACTGTGAGGCTGCACCGTCTGAGAAGTAATAGATGTGTTCTAATTTCTTGTCAAAATGTGATGATATAAACTGCAACAATTGGCTCTGGAAAAGGTGAACACTGATAGTGTCATGCTTAAGACATTCTGAGATGACAACAAAAGAAACATGATCCAACTGAAGTGTGTGTGAACCTTTGTAGTACACGACGAAAGGGTGAATAGTAGCTTGGGAATTGTTCCAATGGTATCCTTGGACTGCATCCTGCAGTATGAACGAATAATTCTCAGCAAAATCGCACAACACAACACACTGATTATCATCAAGGTTTTCTTTCAGATTTGACAGAAAGTACGATTGCTGAATAGCTATAAAAGAATGTGGCAATAGCAATTTCACTTTTGATTCAAAGGTCTCAAGGAATTCTTCTACAGTGTTACAGACTGTCATGAGTGTTGTGCGATCAGTTGTAGTCCACAATTTATATACAATTTCATCAATCCCATTCATGGTGAATAAGCTACTTATTTGCTCTAGTAAGTGTGCTATACCAGGACAAGAATCCCACTTGAAGAAGAAGCATTCTGGAAGAGGAGGGTTACAAGTTATTCTTGCAAGGCAATCTTTGTATGTCCTAACTGGTAATTCATCATTACGAGTTAAGTCTTGCAATTTGCACCCTGCTAGCATAAGTTTTACATTTTCATGAGCACAACACACACAGACACAGTGTGTTCCACTTGCACCAGCCAGCACACAATTCTTTGGGCACAATCTTTCAAACTTTGAAAACCCTACTTTGACATTAGGATTCTTGTCTTTAAATCCTTGAAATATCTCTTTCAAATTTCCTAGAATAAGACGTTTCTGTTTTTGTACTTTTGATCCTGATTCCATCATTGTAACAAAATCTTTTTTTCCTGGTAAACAACGGCTCACTTCATCACTATTATAGTATGCAATAACGTTTTCAACTGTGCTGTCACTGAGAGTTTTCCCAGGCCTAGGATTTGGAGTTGCTAAAATACCCTGCTCTTCCACAAGATTTTTAGACTTTCGTGCCATGTAATATGTTACACCAAATTCTTCCTGAATTTTACGAATACTCCAGGTTCTAGGTAATATTGTTAGTATTTGGACTTTAACACTGCTAGAGTCTGTTTCTTGAAATTTTTCTTTCAACTGTGAAATCATGACCGATTCATCAGACACTGTCACAGGATTATCACATTCTGGAACACCTATGTAGTCTTTTATCACTTCACCAATTTTCTGATATTTCTTCTTACTGTACGTCCAACACCTAATCTTTTTTTTCACAGGAGATTCACCTAGAGAAAGTAACGTATCATTCAGACTATCCAAAGTTGTGTCTCTGTCAGTCCATATCTCACTCTTCACCACTCCTTCTGAATTATCTTCACTTAACCGAGGTTGTTCTGCCTCTGCATCTGCTTCAATTATACATGAAGGACCTGGCACTTCAGAGATAGATTTTCTGCATGAACTACATATTTTCTGTTCTAATGTTATATTTGGACATTTCTGAACCATCCAAGGCTGTACTTTTCTCAGATTCTTTCTAAACCTTGTGTGTCTGTCCACTTTTACCCAGAGGACTGCAACAAAAAATTTGACTTTTACAGTCCATTTTGGTTAATGAAACTGCACCTGCAAAAAAAATGATAAATAAATATAGTTTGATAAAAAGAAATTGATTAAATAAAGATAACAATAAAGATAAAATAAAATAACAATTAAACAGTTAACAATGTTACAGATAAATTAATAACCACACACTCACAAGCTCAGAATTGAAATAACAGCAAATGTAAAATGGTGTACCAGTAAGATTTCTCATTGGCTGTAATAAGAAGCCTTGCCATTGGCTTTAATAAGAAGCCTTGTCATTGGCTAAGAAGAAGCCCTGCCATTGGCTAAAATGGGTGGAGTTTCAATCTCTGATCTCAAAGATTTGTTGACATTATTTACTGCTGAAAATTGTGTCTATCAAGTAAAATTGCTGTCACATAGCATATTTCTGATAAATCTGTTGATCTGTTATAATATATACACATTTCATGTATAATAAACACAAATCCTCAATGTAAGAAATATTTATTGCATGGTATGTCTCTGTGCCTTACATACAGAAGGGTGCAGCATGACACTCCTATTAATCCTACACTGCCTTGCCATAGCGGTGCCAGCCTAATATCTGGCACATATGTAGAAGAATGTTGTAGCAATAAAATATTTTTTTTCGTAATTTTTTAAGATGGTATGTTTTGAGATATTCAAGGTCAAAGGTCACAGTGAATGACCTTGAAACTTTAATCTGTTGTAAGAAGATCATGTATGGTATCTATAGAAAGCTCAATGCTTTAGCTTTGCAGCTGTGTTTCAATTGTCACTGTACTACAATTAGGAAAACAGTTGCAGCCATTTATAGGTGTGCGAGTTTGTCATTTTTTACGAAAATTTCGATTTTTATTATGTGTATATCTTGGACAATTTTCAAAATAAAAATCTGAAAATTGGCAGAATTACTTACCTTGTCATATGTGTGCTTCATACCAAATTTCATTAAAATCAGAAATGGTGAGGTCAAGAAGGTGATTGATCTGACATGGAATTAATTGCTCCATAGCAATCAAGAGCAAATTTCATATTTCGGAGTTTTGTGAAATAATACTATCAAGCAGTACATTTGACATTTTCTTAAAAATAATGGTCTGTTGAAAAATATCTCGAGTTCCAAAGCATCCTACTTCAAAATATCACGATGAAAAAAAAAAAAATACGAAATTTGTATGAAGGCTTTTTACAGAGAAAGTAAAATTATTGCAAACGAATACAGAAAAATAATAAGCTTCAATAGAAAATAAAATGACTTATTCACCCACATTAATAAAAAAATTCATCCACCCGACATTCTTGTCACTCTGTACTCTTGCTTGAGTCGGCCGGTGCTTTTCGCTCTCATAGGACATCGACTACACGCCGGTTTATAAAGCTGCTGGTTCCTGCTTGCAGCCCCACCATACGGTGTGCGGTCATGCGCAATCGCACCAAACGTTGATCATTTGCATACCATACACTCTAGCTATATGCAAAGTTTCGCTGTTGTAGTATGTTTTCTTCTAGGTGCGCAACTTTCATTGTAGCATATCATCATCGACTACCAATATCAAAATATCAACACATATTGAAATTAAAAATCAGTTATCACGTAACTCCGCGACAACTGCTTGTGACATAAATTTACATGCAGAGAATCTATAATTCATCACATGTGAGCAGGTTTAAGAGTTGTCTTTTATGAAGCGAACCTTTTTCCTCTTAAGATGAAAAGACCCTTCAAGTTTGATTACTTCAGATGCTCTTGATCTGATGGTACGATATCACTGCTCCCCGGTGAAGGAGCGAGCAGGGCAGGAAAACGAAAAGCGTGGAGTTTTGTAACAGGCAAAGAAATATCTGATGTTTGTTCATTTGCCGCGATATGTATTTTCATACCGCCATCGTTCGTTATCACTGATGTCTCGTTCAGCATCTACGATGTGCAGAGAAGTAGGATTGCAGATTCTCGTATCAAATTTTAAAGTAAGAAAGCTGTACATAGGAAGAAGCGAAAAATGTAAAATGATAAAAAATGCTGACACAAAAGTACAGCAGGTTAGTTTTAGTGAAAATCCTCCAAATACGTGGCGTCAGTGAATAAACAAAGACATCGCTCTTTCCACGTTTAGCAACGCACAACAACCGAAAAATTGTTAATCGGCCGCCGCCGTGGAATTGAATCCCTGATCTCTCGCTATCTAGCGGAGCACGTTAGCCTTACACCACGGTGGGCAACAATTCACGGTGCTATGTGTGTTTTTAAGTCAGCTTCTGACATCATAAATTAGTAAGATGGGCTCAGCTACTGAGACGCCTCCATCTGGCGGGTATTAACGGAACTGGCTATATAATAATTATAACAGTTAAATCCAAAGGACGAGATTCAAAGTGAAAATTCTACGTGACGTCTGTAAATAAACAAATACATCGCTCTTTCGACGTTCCAGAAACACGCAACCGAAAAATTGTTATTCGGTCACCGCCGGGAATTGAATCCCGGATCTCTCGATATCTAGCAGAGCGTGTTAGCCTCACGCCACGTTCAGTTTTACTTACGTCGAAGGAATAATGATGGGACTGACAGAGCAGACATGGAGAAAAAAGCCTTTTGTGATAACTCAAATTTACTGGTAGCGGAGCGCGAACCAACATCCTTCCGCTCCGGAGCGGAATGCTCTTCCGGTGAAGCTAAGCCGGCAAGGACCTACCACTGCTACTTGCCGTCTGAATATGTGCATCAGCTCTGCAGTACGTCACGTATAACCCCCCCCCTTTCGGAAAGGCGGGACACAAAATCGCAGGTTTCGGGACCACCGCAAACCATGCTTCAAGTAACTCAGTGTAAAGGAATTCTCAGTAATTTTAGACTATATGTGGAAGGAACATCACACATATTTCGAAGCAGGGATTCTCATTAATTCCGGGCGATGTGTGGAAGAAACCAGAGATGGAAACGGGTCACGGGTCAAAGGATCAACGAGGCAACGGGTCGACAATTTTTTGTGGGTCTAACGGGTCGGGTCAAGGTGTTCCTGACCAAATTTTAACCCGGTTTTACTCCCATTTTATTTTTGAGAATTCCAAAGAAAAATGCGCGTTGTGGAATTCTGTAATCGATAGTGGTGCCCACGGAGTGAATAATGATTTGCCATGCAAAAGTATTGTCGTCTCTTTCTTAAAGCAACGAAGATTCCCACCGACCGACGTCAGACACACCGATACTATATTGTAAAAAGATACTTCCTTTGCGTTCTTTTACAGTGCGATTGTCCCGGGCAAGGAACAGGCAAACGCCATTCGCCTGCTTCTCAGCTGATTCACTCTCTCCGTGCGAAGTTTACTGTATGATTAAGAGTTACTTTTCACATCGCATCTTTTAAATTGAACATTGAGAGATTTTTGATTGATGTGCTAACATCCCATTCCCATGACATGTCATGTCGAAATTAACTCCTTATTTGTTAATATACACTGAGAAAAACGTTTTGTTAGTTCAGCAAAAATTTTGTCGATATACAGTCAACAACTTTTTTTTGTTGAATTTGCAAAATCATTTTGTTGAAAACTATTATTGATTTAACAAAACGTATTGTTATCACGACAAAACGTTTTGTTCATTTAACAAAAGGATTAGATCGATTTTGGGGAATTTGTTTGATCCAACAAAACATATTGTTATCACGACAAAATGTTTTTTTCCTGCAACAAAACATAATGTTATCGTGACACAATACGTTTTGTTGCTATAACAATATGTTTTGTTGCAGCAACAAAACGTTTTGTCGTGATAATAATAAATTTTGTTAAACCAACAATAATTTTCAACAAAATAATTTTGCAAATTCAACAAAAAATTTTGGTGACTGTATATCGACAACATTTTTTGTTGAATTAACAAAACGTTTTTCTCAGTGTTAGAAGGATTTAATATTAAGGAGGTTGAGAAAGGCGTCGAGGCCAACAAATATGTGCTTGTTGAAAACCACAAGGGGAAGAGTGAATGCTGGAAATTGTTTCGTCTCATTAAGGAACCGGTGAATAATTATGTGTTGTTTGGTCTTGCTTGTTGTTCAAAATGTGGAAAGTGTGTAATTGCAAAGAAAGATGTCGACGGTGTAATAAAAGATTATGGGACCAAAAATCTATATGCGCACCTCCATCAAAGCGTGGAAAGAGTGAACAATCTAAATACATTTTTGTAATCGTAAATTCTGATTCCCATTTGTAATATACTCCTTGGTCACGGTCATCGTCAGCCATTACTTCTGGATTACGCAAAATAGTGACACTAAAATTTAGCAAGTAACCAAATTTTATTACTAAAAAAGGATTTCAATTAATAAATATCAAGCAGTTATTGGAATGAATATGTATATTACGTTTATATCTATATATACATAAATCGAGTTTCGAATTTATAGTTCAAAGCAGATTTGTTCGGGTCTGAAATTTTTTATCTGTTTCCAACTCTGGAAGAAACATCGCACATTTTTGCGAAGAACCTAACTGCCAGGAGAATCAGTTTTACGTTCGGGCGCCAATGTGAAATTCAAACCCTCTCTCTGCCGGCGGAACTCAAAGCCACGTCCTTCTGCTCAGGAGCCCAGTGCTTTCCCAATTAAGCTGCGCCGACAAGGCTTTGGCAAACTTAGTAACCCACACCGCCCCGGTGTTATCTAAGCGATGGCTTCTGATCAGAGATGGGCTGGTTCGAATTCCGGTGAGGCATGGATGTTGTGTTTGTCTTACGGCGATGGCACTTTTCCTTCCTTGGAACCATGGTGACCCTAAATTAGGGATGGGCGACTGCTTTTAGCCCACTGAGTTGCTCACGGTGGTCGTTAAATTTCCAATAGAAAAAAACTTAGTAACATTTGGAAAGCTTGAAATATTAATCCTGAAAATGAAAACTAATTACGTATACAAGATAATGATTTTTACCATTTTTTTTTTTTTTTACATGGAAGCGAATGATATGCTTTAAAAAAAGGGAAATTGAAAGGAAGGTATTTACGGCAAAATGGACTGGCAAAGATAATTTATAGGTATAACCAGACTGAAAAAAAATAGAGGAGCCAACCCAATGAGTGAGACTAGACTCAGCGATCGACGAAATCCAAGAAAGAAGATTAAAATGGATTAGCCACGGTCAAGACGAAGATAGAGAAAATTCGCGACAACGCACGTCACATAAAAGTGGTGGAAGGGCCGAGGAAAAGATGGATGTATAATATAAAAGTAGACATTATTGAAAAGACGAGTAGAATAAATCCTTACTGGAATACTTCTTTCAAAACGACTAAATGAAGATTAAATTACAAATAATTCGTTAATGATTATGACGGTGCGTGCAGAATAAATCCAACGATCGGATAAAACGCTGTGTTATGCACGAAAAAAAACGAAGTCCAAAGATGGCATATATTAATTCACACACTCGACGTGGATCAGAAACACCAAACAGAAGTATTAACGTGAAAAGAGCGATGACTTCTGTTTGGTGTTTCTGATCCACGTCGAGCGTATGAATTAATTACTTATTCGCCTCCTAGTTATTTGTTCAGTTGCTGTTTTCCATCTTTGGTGAATCCCCAGCATTGTGCGGGGCTCCATGAAGCAACCTGCCATGTAGTTTGGCAGTTAATCACTTGTGAGTTTAAAGGATTCGAGGCCGCTGTGGTGCAGTGGTAGCATGTCCGGCGCGTAACTGGGAGACCCTGGGTTCGATTTCCGATGGCGGCCGATGAGAATTTTTCCGAGACTCACTTATTAACGTGGAAAGAGCGATGACTTCTGTTTGGTGATGACATAGATACTTCTTAAAATTACATTTAATCACAGTTAACTATATACAAAAATTAAAATGACACTCATAAGATATTTCGGACTCCCCTGGAGTCCTTCATCAGATGAAAACTAATGTGAGATCTTTGTCCAGCAGTGAAATGCTAAATTCATCAAAGCCTATTATGGTCAGTTAGTAAGCAGACCGAAGAGATGCGGAAGAAGATGCAAAATGCATCATTTCATTTTGATCTAGAAAACTGTTTACCGTTCGTTCCTCCAGCGCGATTATTTATGAATTGTCTACGAGCGTGTGTGTACTAGCAAACAAATGCAGACATATAAGAAAGTTCCTAATATTTCGTTTTCATGACATCTTTTTCTTGTTTTGTTCCGTGATGTTTTTAAGCATTTACAAAAAAAAAAAAAATAACTTGCAGAGGCAAGAAAATTCTCTCTACGTTGTTTTCCAATGAGTCTCGTTTTTGGTCTTCTTTCAACTTTGGTCTGATTCGTCTGAAAGACAGTCGCCCAACGAGCTCCAGAAATAAAGCTGACAGAGAGGGAGAAAGAAATAAAAAGGAAGGCATAAAAAAAAGAGAGAGACGAAAGAAAGAAAGCGACCGATCGAAAGAGAGAGAGAGAGAGAACTCGTCCGTAATTCGGAGCCAGCCAGCTAGCTAGCGTCGCCGGCAGATATGAGCCTCTGACGAGCCCATCCTCGATCAGCGGGATCGATTCCCATCTACCCCGGTCGGCGCGCAGTGGTTCGGGCCCCGTGTGTCACGCACCCGTGTAGGGCGGTAATGACCGTAATCGCTTCGGAGCGGCGGCCAGCCGGAACAAAGGCAGCCAACGACGCCGACGCAGTTGCAACGCTGACTCCCGCAGAAGACGGACGTCCGTATGTGTCTCTGTCTCACTTGCTGCAGCGCCTACTGACGATCGGAGGCGCCCGAACTCCGCGGAAGCCGAACGTCTTCTTCGAACGGAATAATAAACGTGCGCGATCTCCCACCAGCCGCCGACTTTCGCTCCAGCTTGCCACCGCGGCCGTGTGCGACGACTGCCGAATTTAACCCAGGAATTTACGATCTCAAAATAGTTTTAACTTCACGTGGACATGACGCTGCGCTCCCATACCTAGTGGTGAGTTTTCTTCTACACGCATTTATTTATTTTTTTCCTTTCATGATTATTTTGGAAATTGTGTTCAATATTGCGACATGTAGTAACTCCATGTTAACTTCACATGAATTTCGTAGGGTAGCAAAATGAATACTCTTTCAGTAATTTTTATAGGAGTTTTGGGATTTATTTTAAGTGAAATTTGGATTACAATTTAGCTTGTTCATGAAATGGAAGATAGTTAACGTAATTCGCGAGGCATAAGCGATTATTTTTACTGTAAACATTTCTTTTTTATTCTAGGAATTTCTTTACCCGATCTGTATCATATGATATACAGAATATCTTATGAATTAATTCTGAAATGAAAAGTATGCAAAAGAAATTTTGTTTTTCGTGTGTATTTTCACTGAGTCCTATGAATTTATATATATATATATATCATTGTCAACCATTATCAATCCACTGCTGGATGAAGCTCTCCCCAAGTTTCTTCCACAGTTGTCTGCCTTGATCCTGTCTCCTCCATGTCACTCCGGCATGCTTTCGAATTTCATCCATCCATCTCCCATGGGGTCTTCTTCTGTCCCTTGGAATCCAGTCTAAAATTTCAGTTGTCCATCGGTGGTCTGGTCTTCTGGCAACATGTCCAGCCCATTGCCATTTCAGTAATTTCACTCTGGTCATGATGTCGTTCACTCTTGTCGTTTTCCTGATCCACAAGTTCTTACATTTTCTGGTTGCACCAAGCATGTAATGTATACAATATATATATATATATATATATCGTTGTGCTTTCTTCGCTTTAATAACTTCGTATTTTAATGCCCTAATTTTTAACGTTTCAGAGCTGATTTGTCTTAGTGACCACACAAAGAAGGTAAAATAACATTATTTTTGAGTATTTTTTTGTAGGCTAAATGCGTTTTAAAACTGTGTATGAAGGTAATTTACTTTTAATTAATTTGTATAAAATTGCCGTGTGTTATTTAATAAGCAGTTAAAGATGTCACTAAAATAGAGAAATATATTATAATGTTGATGTTGGGGGGGGGGGTAGTGTATGCCTAAATTACTTTCCATATCCAGGAGTCGCTTCGCTGTGCTTAATTTGGCTTTTCTGCTGACTTGATCAACCACAGTGTTCTATGCGTTGATGTTGATTGAGTACAAAGGGTCTGTAATTCCTTGCAAGATTTCTATTTTCGCCCTCCCAAAGGTTTGGATGTTATTTTTGTACATTTATTTTTCACCTTTTTGAAGCTTAATCCTGATCTTTGGATTATTGTTCAGTAAGTTAAAAACACCAGAATGGAATAAGCTTAATTATTTAGCGCAACTAATTGTGTAATAGGTATGAAAATAACTGTCATCGGGCACCTAATATCATAGGAAAGGCGAATACATGTAATCTACTATTCTGCTGTGTGCTTAGTGAATCGAGAACTAGAAAATGTAGGAAAAAGAAGAATGTGTGCAAGATTTCTATTTTCGCCCTCCCATGCCTTGTGTATTATCCAGATGATATCTGCCCGATGAACATATGTAGTGTTTTCGTGGGCGCCCATATAGGAGGAGCAAGAAAGGGCATTTACCCTCTCCTGTAAATGGAACCATGCCCTTTCTGTTCTTGGAAGGCACCACAGAGATTTTCAAGATAACACTAATTCTAATTGCAAATGTTTCTGTAGAACTTCTGGATGTTTGTGTATGCAGTAAAAATGAAGTTGGGGAATTTCCGGCAGAAAAGCGGAAATTTACATGTTGGAGAACAGCGTACATACGTACAGCATGGAAAAGTATTAATGCCGGAGAAATGGAAAAGTATATCATCTTCCGCAGCTATAAGTTCACTGCTGGACACAGATCTCTCAAATTATTCCCAAGAAATTTGGCACTTTTGCATTCTTGATGGCCAGTGTGGAGTGTGTTGTTATCTGCGCATGTGACGCAAGTGGCAGAAGAGATCGAAAGCACGACTAAGAAATCTCCTTCGTGTCTTAACATGATGTCTAATCTCATTTATTCATATTTTTTTATGTAGTTTTTGGCTCTTCTGATTTCCAATTAAATTTATGTCTTGAGAGTGTGGTAAAAAAGGTCAGATAACAAGGAGGCCAGTCGAAATTTGTATGTTCTAAGTTGAAATTTGTTTGCCCTCTCTTGAAAACTAAGCTATGGGCGCCCATGTTAGTTAAAAATTGTTTTTAGTGGTTGAATTAAGTAGTTAATATCCTTACCTAGCTCTAAGATGAACGAAATAAGCTGTCACTAATTCGTTGAACATATATATCTCACACTCTAGAAATAATAAAACAGCCAGGTTGAAAGAATAAGCTAAAACTTATGTACCGTCAACTGTTTATTCTCCGCGCACTCTAAGTTCAGGTCACGAATACAGTATATTAATCAAGTCGAACCGCTGACACTTAATAAAAAGCTCTTATGTCAACATATAAATCTCAATCATATTGCTACATATGTTAGTAGTCGAATCACGTAGATATGCAAGCTTCAACATCTTTCTGTATCGCAACATATTGACGCTATTCACATTTGATTATATATTTTCTCTTGACTCACTGCCAGCGTTGCCAAAGTGTGCAAACTATTCAGGGAAGTAATATGAGAAAATAGTAATGAAATTCACATAAGAAAAGTATAACTCAAAAGGAAGATTAAACTATAGTGGCATACGTCAGAAATGTAATTTTACAACCGAAAGTTACGTAATACGAAACTAACAGCAAAAACTCTTCTGAAAGTATTCGTGTAAATTTTTATTTATTTTTTAATGAAATACGAAATTTTTGTTTTAATTCTTTGAATATACACTAATAGAGATCGCAACATCTTTCACAGATATCGCAATCCAAGTTTGAAAGGATTCAACGGTGAAATTTCCGATGATGTAATTTCTTTCTGCTAATGTTATTAATAATGCTAATGTAAATATGCTTCTTCAATACCGCAGGATTTCAAAAAGTATCATAACTGCTGATGGTTTCACGGAATCAAAGGCTCCCCTCTCTCTGTCAGTCTGTGTGTGTGTGTGTGTGTGTGTGTGTGTGTGTGTGCGTGTGTGCGTGTGTTTTTTTATTGATTATGAAAAGGCATTTGATTCTGTGAAACAATCAGCAGTCACAATGGCTTTGAAATCCTGCGGTTATGAAAATGCTTACATTAGCATTGTTCATACCGTCTACGAAAATGCAAGTGCAAAGGTTCGTATATTTGAGGATACAGCATCAATAAAAATTGTAAAGGGAATGAGACAAGGTGACATCTTATCTCCCAAACTCTTCAATGTCAATTTGCAAAGTGTCTTTCATCATTGAACTGGGAAAACAAGGGGATAAAGATTAATGGATATTATTTAACTCACCTTCGTTTTTCTGATGACGTAATCATTTTTGCCTCTACACCTTCAGAGCTACAGAGTGTAATCCAGGAACTTGCTGACAAGACTAAAGAAAAAGGATTAAAAACGAACATTCAGAAGACAAAACTGACGTACAAAAAACTTTTACAAGAAAAGATTTTGCGATTGATGGGGGAAAGCTTGAGGTAACCAATACCTACATTTGCCTTGTACAACGAATATCAAGCAAGAACCAATTTGATGAGGATTTTAATCCGCGTATAAAACTGAGCTGTAGAACTTTTGGAAGAAGCAGTACAATTTTCAAGAGGAATATGCCATTATGTCTTAAAAGAAAAGTGTTTAATCAATACATCCTTCCAGTACTTACACATGGAGCGGAGACATGGACCTTAACTAAAAAAAGAAGTACAAAGGCTGCAGACAACTGAAAGAAGCATGAGAGATGCATGCTTGGTGTAGCCAGGAAAGATAAGAAGAAGAACTCGTGGATAAGGAGAATGAAAAGAGTGGAAGACATCGTGGTCAGAGTAGAATCCCTGAAATGGTAATTTTTTTTTTTTTTTTTTTTTTTGATTGGAAGTTTAACGACCACCGTGAGCAACTCAATGGGCTATAAGCAGTCGCCCGTCCCTAATTTGGGGTCACTGGTTCCAGGGAAAGGAGAGAGCCAGTACCGTAAGACAAACACAACATCCATGCCTCACCGGGAATCGAACCCGGACCCCTTCGGACGAATGACCAGAGGCCAACGCCTTAGACCACTGCGCCACCGGCTGAAATGGCAATGTGATGGACATGTTGCCAAAAGGACGGACCAGCGATGGATAACCGAAATTTTAGACTGGATTCCAAGGGACAGATAAAGACCCAGAAGAAGAGCACATGGGAGATTGATGGATGAAATTCGAAAGCATGCCGGAGTAACATGGAGGAGAATGGCTCAAGACAGACGGTTGTGGAGACCTTCATCCAGCAGTGGAGTTATAATGGTTGACGATGACTATCATTCTTTCATATTGGTCTCTGTCATCGTGCCTGAAAGTTGATAGTTTCATCTACATCTTTGTTTGTCCATCCCACCGTAGGTCTTTCGCTTTTCCGTTCCCGTTTATCCACTCTCTTATCCTACTCAGACGAGATGCCGTCATCGTTTCCATTTCATTATATTAATGTAAACTAGTTCATTTCTAATGCTCCATTTCTTACGCAGGTGTTTTTCCTTTTGTATCTAAAGTAATTCCCTCGATAATCTCTACATTCCTGTAGGTTACCGGACTTTTCTGGAAACGTTCCGTATAATAAGTAGCATTCATTGTCTGCAACAAGAGTCGGCAACCATCAAAGAACTCTAAAGCGACACTAATTTCATTATCTGCGTTGTTTTTTTTTTTTTTTTAGGTTTAACGACCACCGTTAGCAACTCAATGGGCATAAGCATTCGCCCTTCCCTAATTTAGGGTCATTGGTTCCAGGGAAGAAAGAGAGCCAGCGCCGTAAGACAAAACCCAACATCCATGCCTCACGGGATGCGAACCCGGACCCCCTCTCGGACGAATGATCAGAAGCCATCGCTTACACCACTGGTTTTGTGCAAAAACGTATCGTTCAATGTAAGTTTATGGATACGCTAGGATTACGATGGACGTGATGTTAGAGACATGTAAGAAACACAGAAGGTGCTACGAGATGTTAAAAAAGGATTATCTCCTATTCTTATTATTTATTTTTGGGTACGATGGGGTCAACTTAACCCAGCCCCACTGTGCGATCGTAGCATATTTCGGAGCCTAGCATTCTACTGAGTCAAACAGGCAATCCCGATACCAAAAGGTTGTAGACCCTCGGTCTACAGTAAGGTTAAAATTAGATGTACTGGGTCAAGTGACCATTTCTTCAGAGAAAAAGAATTAATAGATTGTTTTGTGCCTGCCCGTGCCAGGTGTGAAACAGGTGATGGTGTGTGTGATACGTAACACTATTACGAAATTGTGTATTGACGGATTTTGAAAATATCACCTAAATCATAAAATGAAAAAGGAAACTGATGTAGCATACAGCTGAATGTGGTTGTATTCGCGTTAAAACGCTATATAAATTATGTAAATTAAACGCAGCTGGTCGGGTAGAAAGCGACGAACGGTGTTTCACCTGAGGCAGCGAAATATGTTGCGTAAGAACTGTCTATAGTGATTAAAGGAAAAACTTCCGAGTTCTTTTTTTTTTTTTTTTTTTTTGAATTTCGTTAACTGTACAGACAGCTGCTTGCATGTGGAGCAATCGGAAAAGAAGCAGCATTTAGAATTCCGTTCCATTATAGGTACGAACTTAAGATGTTAAAAAAAAAAAAAAAAAAAAAAAAGAGTAAATCGAAATACGACAGAACGAAATGAAGTGGGACACTGCAACTGCTTATATCCCGAACATGGTGGTCATTAAACTCGAAACGAAAAAAAAAAAAAAAGATGACACGCTGCTGGGATAATTGTTCCTACTTTTCAAACATCTATTTTGTTATTTAGGGAAGCATTCAAATCGTAAGTGAAAAAGAAGAGTTTGTTGAGGAGTGGTGATTATTTACGCCTCTCCGTGTGGGAACACGTTTGAAAACGTCTTTTGGTGCCCCGCTTACGTAGTATTGTATGACCGTTTGTCCTTTTTCATTGGAGGTTTAACGACCACCGCGAGCAACTCACTGGGCTGTAAGCATTCGCCCATCCCAAATTTAGGGTCACTGGTTCCAGGGAAAGGAGAGATCCAGTACCGTAAGACAAACACAACACCCATGCCTCACGGGATTCGAACCCAAACCCATCTCGAGCGAATGGTCAGAAGCCATCGATTAGACCACTGCGTCGCCAGGGCGGCTACCGTTTGTTTGTCTATAGGTGCTGCATTTACGACTCAGAGCTGCGAAAATTCGTTTTGTGTGAGACACGTATCAGCACGGCCACAATACTAAATATATTCCGTTTTTCTCACGCACAATTTCCCCGTGAGGTCGCGAAAATGCATGCTTAATTTATGATATACTTCTCGAAGAAGACAGACTAATTTATTATTGAAGCATTTCATAAGGCTCAATTTTTAAGCTGGTGGTCACCCAGCGTGTGATGACAAGGAAAGGTTGGCGGCGCAGTTTCAAAAATGAAATACAATAAAATTGTGTATTAATGTACATACTATATAAAATATAATTAATTTCTTGCATTTAATACACATGCGAATATTTTAAGGTAGCACGAATGCGAGATCTCCCATCTATACTGTAAAACGTGAGATAGCAAACTCAGTGCAATAATGATAGATGTGTTTCTTTATAAAGCAGTCTGCATGCAGGGTTCTTATGCTCGAGCTGTAAGAAAGTACAAACCTGTGCAGCACAAAAACAGAAGGCCAGAGTTATATCAATGTAATTTTAAAGAATGTTTCGTTTGTTGAATCTAAGCATCGTTTTTGTCTTTAGCTGTCCTGTATCTAAGATTTTCCAGCGATTATTTGCCGTTGGAAAACGTTGAGATGAGATTTTCCATTGTACGCATTTATTATTGGCAAAGCAGCTGTGATAAAAAATCGCCGAAGTGCAACTGGAGAAAGTTTAGGAGATGTCGATCTTTTCAAAGCTCTTTTAAAAGCCATAGATACGAGAATTGATGGTAAAATTTGCTCGCTCGTTGACTAACGATCTATACCATACTCCAGGAAGAGAATGAAAACATCTCTCGTTGTAAGTCTTTTACGATATAACACAGGCGTGACGCAATTTCTTAGATGTGGGGCTGTGTTCCTGAGAATTGCAATACGTTTTTTCCATATTTTAAGGCCGCTGGATACACCGTAGAAAATAAGTGGTTTGAATTCACGGAAAATTCCGAAAATTAAAATGAAGCATGTTGTCGTTTTGAAAAGTTTCGCTTTCTAATAATGGCAAAAAATTCCAGTTTTCCAAAACTTTGATTTTGGTTTTTTCAGTTCCTATTGAGAAGTAACTTACGTTCCACTTTTTTTTTAAGCCTAAACGCACCAATCACATTGCATGACTTTTCCCGACGTAAGGAGCGAAAGAATCCTTCCGCTATACCAAGGTGGGGATCGATCCCGGATGGTTTGCAACGCGGTGAGGAGCACTGCCAATCTAAAAACAGAACGGAATAAGCGAATTGCTTCTCCCCCAAGGACGTCGCCGAGGGGGTGCGAGAGCCCACCCTGAAAATTGTCTTGCCCACCCTGCAGTCCATCTATCTCCGAGTCAACCTAAGAGTGAACCACTATGAAGGGTACGAAACAGCTACCTCCGCTACGAAAAATAGTCTCAATCGTTTAGAGCGAAAGGCATCAGAATTATTGCTTAGAATCCATTTTTGTTTGCTCAACAGATTATCAGACAAAATTGCTATCAAAAACAAAAATTCTAGAAGTTAGAGCGCTTTTAGAAATAAATTTGTTCTGAGAAGTTGCTGAATCAAGGGCTTCGCACGTTCGGCTATTTCTGCCCTTTTGGGTACAACTCGGACTGGAGGAAGGGGTGGAATAGCTCTCCCAACATTAACAACACAGAGGCAATAAATTGACAATCAGGGAAACTCGAAGGCAGTAGGGGAAGCAGTCGGTCCCCACCAGACCCCCACTGATAATCCCCACTGCTTGTGAGATGTGTGGGTGGGGTGGGGGGATCAAAGAAGAAGCAGTAGAAGAGCACATTAACGCGGATGGATACCGTTCTTGCGTTCCACGACGAGATGTGATAAGAATCTCCCGCCTTTCCCAGTAGTTACACTTTTAGGGTGAATTGGAGTATAGTTCAAGATGTACCATATTTTAATTTTTTAACTTTGAAATATAATCTGGAATTTGTCAAGGAATAATGAATCCCTTTGGGTTTCGACGTATATCCCTATGAATCTTCTCGTAGGAAGTGCGTTTTTCCTTCTCCGTAGAAAGGTTATCAACACAACATCCGCAGGGCCATGAAAATTCAGTTGCTCTCCACTCTCCCAAAACCTAAATTTAAGCCTTTTTACAAGTTAGTATAATGAGGGACGAATGAAGAGGGTGGATAGAATTCACTGAGGTAAGTATTTCTCTGCTGTTGTTAGAAGTCGTTATCATTTGCCCTGCTGTTTGTTCGTGCTCCTAAGCAGTGAATTCTAACACAGAAAGTGGAGTCTAAAGATACCAGCGCTCTTATACCTGCTCTAGGGCAATGAAGGAGCAGGTCGTAGCTGACGACTGCTTTGGAAGAGATGAGAGAAAAACAAGGTTGCTAACTTGAAGGAAAATAGTTAAGGAGGGGAATTGTATTACCCGCATATTGAAATCATACTAACATGAACAGTTAAGGGGGAAAATGTGCATGTTAATCACACTAACTTTCATTCTCCCCTCAATCCTAATCCACGAAAACATTTGCTTTAAGTCCTTCCTCTTAGGCATAAATTTTTCTTCTAATCAGGGCGTGTAACTGGTGTCAGTGTGTCATGTTTATTATACGGGTATGTAACTTCTTAGGATGTACTAATTTTGTTAAAAATGGGTGAAGGGAACATTAGCAAAAAATGACTCCAAACTGTAGATTCTTTTGTATTCATAAAGTACAAAAACTTCAAGACAGTTCCAATATTAACGAGTATGTATCCAGGAAAGGGGCTGGGGGTGCGAATACCTTTGCAGCCTGTGGAAAAAGGAAAACAAATTCTTCCTTTCAGTGTTTTATAAATAAAGTTGCTATCAAACTTGCCCCGAGCCAAATTAGCACTCGCCCATCCTGATTTCAAAGTCTAGAGACGTCCCTGTTCTCCCCCTTTTCAACGCTATTGTATTCTTTAAATAATGATCACCTACCCAAAGCTACAGAGGTTGCGTAATGTTTTAGAATTAATTCGTTCCGAGAAATAGAGTAGGGAATATTCAGCAGTAGATCTCTTTTTTGGTCAGCATGGCAAACTATGGTGGCAATAAGTAAGATTTGTAAAAACAGCGTTCCCAGGCAATCGTTCTTTGTAATTGAAGAGCCTGTCCAGAAAATGTTAACTACTTTTATTGTTTTATTGACCTACGCTGCAGTCATGTACATTGTAATCCGAAAATGCATCGAGACGGCAAAAGTTTATTGCTCAGGAGGCGTCGGATAAACACACAATATTGAGGGTCCGAGGAATAGGGGGGATCGTACAAGGAAAGGAGTAGGACTCAGCGGAATTTGAGATAGAGGTCTGGTGGAAGAGGACGGTCTTCGAGAATGCCAGCTCAAAAGAATGAAAGTTGCAAAGGATTGAGTTAGAAAGAACGAACAATTAAGAAACACAATAAGTAGCGAAAGAACTGAGAGATTCAAGCAATAATTTAGAAAGATAATTCTAGGACAAAGTTTAAGCGAATAAATATTTCAGCTGAAACTGAACTTTCTCAACTGTTCCTTTGCTATATATTTTCTGCAACGGGCTGCGATTGGACTTACTGTAAACATGGAACAGAGCTTAAACAGACGACACAGCCCTCTAAACACTACACACGGTACTGGTAGTCATCGCTTTTAATTCTGCGTCTAGGAAATGTGTTAGAAAAATTTCTTTTTGATAGTTCACAAAAGTTTGAGCGAGGTTTTCTTTTTCTAAGCACACAATGTTTCTCTCTTAAGCGCAATTACATTTAAAATTTTCCTCATAGAAACAGCGCTGTTAGTGTGGGATACAGTATCTCCGTTGGCGTGGAATTTTCTCTGACATCTTAAATGTTGTAGAACATTTTAAATTTTATTTTTGGTTCTTCGTTTTTTTTTTTTTTTTTAAATTTTCATCGCGACATCGGAGATTTTTTTATGTCAAATTCTTGAAGCGAATGAAAGAGCGTAAATGTACCTATTAGACTGGAATTAAAATAGCAAACTCAAGATGTTAATGGAACTTTATAGGTGATACTGACTTCTAAACAAATTACAACAAACGCGATTTCTCTTCGTTGAACTGTCAAGCTCTCTGTTAACACGGATAAATCAGCATCGATAATTTGTTCTGAAGAATGCTTATTCCCTTTAGCGGTTGCGTTGCAAAACGCCGTTTAAATATTACGCAACTCACTCTTCCTCTTCGAATACGACTTGCTGAACGTATTGTAGCGAAGACTTTTCGAGAAAATCGTTTTGGGGCTAATTGCGGCATCTTCCTATTGCCGTGCGGTTGTCTCCACTTTCTATCGTAATTTCATTTTTTTTTTTTTTAAGCTATGCGCAGCTTAAATAGTGATCGGCAACGGTGGGAGTTTTAGATTAAAAGCAGTTATTTATTTCGCGTTTAGCGTCAAATTTGTTATAATTGTGGGAGTATAGATATCGTAATTTTTAATACGGATTCTCAGTAAAATGACTATTCAAAAATTTCGTGCATTAGTGATAACTCCCACTTGTGAATTTGGCAGATTTATTCGTTTTCATTCTGTTCCATCCTGTTAAGTAAACGCCTTGTAATGTTAAAAATGCTGCGGAAACCTTACGGTAAAAACACTAAAATTTTTGAAATCCGGAATTTAGAGGAACACAAACGAAAAATTAGCCAAATATTGTAGTTGTCGTACCAATTTCCATAGCATTTAATATCCCAAATAAATATTTATGTGTTTGTAGAACTTGGGTTGTTGGGTAGTTTAATAGTGATACACGTGCATATCATGCCAGGGGCGTACTGGTACGCGCCGCAATCCCCGCAATCCCCGCATTGCAGGAGAAGGGGGGGACTCATGAGTAAGAGTGCCTCTAGCCTCAGCAAATAATAATTTTAGAAAAAATTTTACGGCTACTTCATTTGAAACTTCTTAAAAAAATAGCCAGGATTTTTTTTTTTTTTTTCGAGGTTTAACGACCACCGTGAGCACTCAATGGGCTATAAGCAGTCGCTTAGCCCTAATTTAGGGCCACCGGTTCCAGGGAAGGGATAGCCAGTGCCGTAAGACAAATACGACATCCATGCCTCACCGGGATTCGAACCCGGAATCCTTTTGGACGAATGATCAGAGGCCATCGCTTAGACACCTGCGCCACCGTGGAGGCCAGGAATTTCGGTCGTCAGCTTTGAATGAAGTATTAAATGAAAAGGCAATTTTTGGTAGTTTTTGTTTTTCGGTTAGTAAGTAAAATTTTTAAGAGTAGTTTTCGCGGTTTTGGAGTTATAAAAACTCGATGGCGGGAAAGTAGCTACTCCAAAGGACTTAGAAGCCCATTCTCATCGCCATGGCAATAGTTCGCTTACTCGTATATTAACAAGAGAATGTAAAATAAATAATAGCTCAGTGAATGAAATTTTAACACCAGTAGGGTAAGGTGAGGATAAGGTGTAAATTTTAAAGTGAGGATAACGTGTAAATTTTAGGGTGGATAAGGTGTATTGCAAATGTTTGCACATTACTTCGCATCCTTCAAAATATAAAAGAAAAGGTGTTCTTCACGGTTGACGAAGAAAAAGAGATCTATGTTTCTTTCTATAACAGAGTCAAGAGGGAAAAAAATTGCTATGTGCTAAATAAACTTTGTGGCATTATGTTATATCAGTGTATTTTCTATATTCAAGAGTGAATAATTTAAACAGTTCTATACACTTCTTTTTGTGCCACAACTCTTTGTTACTTATTTGCGGCATTTTCGTATATAAATCGTAAATGTTCTTTTGTATGCTGCTTTCGCAATGTTTGGTGCTGGTGTAATGTAGATATTTCTTCTTACGATCACCGTAAGCAGCTCTAAGGGCTATAAGAAAACTCCTGTCTCTAATTTGGGACCACTATCTCAAGGGAAGGGAGGAACCAGTGCCTTAAGGCATATAGTACACGTGCCTCATCTGAGATTGAACCTGCTCTGATGAACGGTCAGAAGCCAGCGCTTAGACCGCTGAGCCACAAATAGTACAAGGTACATACTTCAATATGTAAACAATTGTTAGAACAGCGCATATGGGCTTAACCGGGGACCCCGAAAACCCTCTCACGCGACAGTTTTGTGTGTAAGTGTGTGTGATTGTGTAGCATTTCAAGGGTGCTGGCCCTAGTTCTGTAAAAAAATAAATTTGAAATAACTTTGACGTAGCGTTTGTAGTATTTGTTTTGGTATAGAATTACTCGTAGAGCAGTCGTTTTAATTGCAACGTGCACATTTATGTTTTACGTAATAAAGGACACTAATTTTGATTTTACGAAAAACATTTGCAGCTTCCAAAGAACTTGAATTATTAAATTGCCTAGAAAACCTAGTCACTATTTGGCATCTAAAAATTTCAGTAATTGAAAGCTCATGGATTTTTGCAGAAGGGTCTTGAAGACATTTTTTTGTATGGAGACCCCTTCTACGCCACTGACTCGGACATAAATTTGGAGACATAGGTTCGATTCGCACTTTAGCGCTTTTTAAGTTTGCAAATTTTTTAACACAGATTGTGATTACCATAGTCGTTCATATGTTGGTAAGAACATGTTCTTATGCTTCATTAGTGCGCCGTATGCAAAAATTAATTGAGCCATCATTGTGACATTCATTCATCTGTTAAAAACCACTCCCATTATTCGAGACTTTCCGAAAGATATTTTTTTATGAAAAGTATTTTTATATAGCTTTTCCTGTCATATGCTTAATTCCACAAACTATTTGTTGCAGCCTGAACAGAACTCATCTTCTTCCTTTCTTAATGCAGCAATGTACAGCATTTTATAACAGCTGCATATACAGTCTTATCTCCGTAACTGGTTGCTTTTTCTTACTTTCCTCTCTAGGTTGTTCCTATTTTCACACGATGGAGACCCACGTCGTCACATATCTGACACGACCCTTCCGTAGATTTTCTTTTAGGTTACTAAACCCTTTAGGGGTGTTATCCATTTTCTCTTTCTCTGCTCTGCCCACATGTGGATGCTCTTCCTGTAAATCGGGATTTTCAATCCACTACTGCATGAAGGTCTCCCCAGTCTTCAGCAATTTTCGTCCATGGCATACTGGCAGGGTTTCGATCTCCTCCACTCGTGTTCAGCGTGATCTTTTTCGGGGTGTTTTCCTGCCTGTCGGTAACCAGTCGAATATTTCAGTTGTCCAACGGTGGTTAGTTTTTCTAGCATTATATCTCGAGCTCATTGCCACTCGATTGTGCTTGTTTTGATCATGATGTTATCCACTCTTTTCATTTCCCTGACCCACGAATTCCGTTTAGTAAGAACTGAAGGATGCGTGAGACTGAGGGTCACCTTTTAGTATTTTTTTTTTTTTTTTCTGGGGAAAGGACGATTGTCTGTAATTTACCCCACTGGCCTTGCTGTTAGTGAGTTTGGGGTAGCATTTGTTCAAATTCCGGTGGTATCTTAATGAATGAAATACGGGATTACACCAAAGTACAATACAAATTTAGAAGATGTGAATCCGTTCATTGGTGTAAACAGGACATGAATGGTAAGCCAGATAACATCCGAAAACTTGCCAGATAATATCGAACCCGCGTTTCCCGGATAGCGCCCGAGTGTCCGGGAGACGCGGCTTCGATTTCCCACTCCAGGACGACGAAAATTTCAAGTTTTCGGATATTTTCTGACGTACCATCCATGTCATATTTACACCAATAAACGGATTCACATCTTTCAAATTTGTATCCGGTGGTATATTTATACCGCTATTGTTCGGTCGTCACAGCGCCTTCAGTGAGAACACGATTCGCTACAAGAAGTAGTAGTAGACATTTGTGTAAGAGAGGCTATGTGTTGCGTATCGCTAGACTTTACACAAGTCAGTAGAGCTGCGTTGACGAGGTTCACTGAGGCAATTCTTAGTAAGCTTTCCCATGAATTAATGCTAGGTAGCATTTGTTCAAATTCCACACTTCACGTGGGTTTGCCTAAGAAATTGGGGATTCTGCTGCGTTTACATGTGGGTGTTGTGTTGATTCCAGATGCTGTCTCTGAATATTTATTTATTTGTGCGTAATATGCTGTTTCGAAAAGGTGTCTGTTGGTCGAATCAGATAGGTGCAAGAAGCTAGGCGGAACAAGGTAATCATCATCCAGAGATGAGTTTTGGACTTCAGCAAAGCGGTGCAGATGCTGTCTGTGAAATGCTGTGCACGTTTACCGACTGTGCTGTCACCTTTCTCGTCTCACATTTTCTGACTGTAGAATGCCTGGGAACGATGTCACGCACGTCGTCCGTACGCGTTGTACGTGTAGGGAGGGCTCTTACTAGGGTGCGAGATGATCTTTCTCACGCAGAAGTTTATCTAAGAGCCTAATGACGTTCCCATAGTGATGTTCGCGCAGCATGTTGGATTCAGTGCTGTCGATGCACGGTAATCGCAGAGTAGTTGCTTCATCTCGGATAACACCGAACGTGTTATCCATTTGGTATATACACTGACTACCCTCGCGGGATTGTGTTGCACTCAGGCAACCGGCAATGCGTTTTTATAGATCCAACACGATTTGCATATCAACCCTATTCAACGATGATTACAGATATGCAAATTTAGTCCAGTGCGCTGTTTGAACTCCCTTGCTCCGTTCCACTTGCTGGAATACGCGTACGTGCATGCATTATGTTGTGCATTTATCAGTATTGAGCTGCACCTCACCTTTCCGCCCGGTTATCTCTCTCTGACTCAAAGCGCCAAACATATCAAACTTCGTTTCGTAATAACTTACGGAATCGAATTTCTCGGGGCTTGTGCTGACGACGACGATAATACACACACACACACACACACACACACACGCACGCACGCACACTCGTGTGTGTGTGCCATGGAAATTTATTAAAAAAAAAAAAATGACGATGCGTTGAAAATATTTAATCAAACCGACGGAAGCATGCAAATGTAAATTTGTCAACTTCCAAGGGTGGAAATAAAAGAAAATTCTTTGAAGGTGTATTACCAAAACGACAGCGAAATATGAATGCTCTTTTCCAAACGAATTTATTGCTTTTTAGGAGAGAAAGATTATATTTTGCTGATGTTCGAACAAAATTAAACATGCTGGCAACCATTTCTTTAAAAATAATTAAATCTTAAGCTACAGATGTGAACTTTTATTTCAACAAATTTCTGAACTCATTGAGAATTTCGATAAATATTTTAATCGCTGCCTGACGTTTCAATTAAAAAAGTGCAGCATAGTGATATCTATGTACGTAACAGTGAAATTAAAATATGTATTTTATTCCGTTTATAGGCGTAAAATTTACAAAACATTCGCAAGCTTTCACTGACAACGGGCAGCTTCTTCAGGCTGCTGAGTATAAACAATTAATAGAAAACAGATAAAAATATATGCAGTTAACAGTGAAATTAAAGTTGTAAATGCATTTATGGCACCTCTATTCATAGTGATTGTGGAATAACTTTTTTACGGGTCTTATAGAGGTTATTTTTCATGAAAGTTGTCAAATTTTCGAACTAGGCATGGACATAGTCCTGATGACGAACTAGGCTTTAGTTCGAAAATTTGACAACTTTCATGAAAAATAACCTCTATAAGACCCGTACAAAAGTTATTCCACAATCAAAGTGAAATTAAAGTTTGGATCAGTTGCTGTTATCAAATTAAGGTGTATCTTTGGCTTTTTTTCCCTTCTTCTTTTGATTGGAGGTTTAACGACCACCGTGAGCAACTCAATGCGCTATAAGCAGTCGCCCGTCCCTAATTTTTAGGACCACTGGTTCCAGGGAAGGGAGAGAGCCAGTACCGTAAGACAAACGCAACATCCATGCCTGACAGGATTCGAACCCAGATCCCTTTCGGACGAATGATCGGAAGCCATCGCTTAGATCACTGCGCCACCGAGGCTGCGTCGTTAGCTAACTCGTTGAACATATATGTCACACTCGAAATAAACAGCCAGAGTGAAAAGAATCGGTACTTACGTAACTTTAACTGGGTGTTTACTGTTCACGAAGTGATAATGCGCGGGAAATTTCAGTCACTAACGCACTTGAGTTGTGAATCAATTCGCAACTCGTCAGATGACTCCTAATAGCAATTTTATTTATCAACATAGAAATCTTCACCATATAGTCACGTTATTCATCTATCCACATAGATCTACAACAAGCATTTCATCTCTTATCGACTCCACTAATATACCCATATCACTTTCGACGAGGACTTTTTCATTTCCACTGTCAGCGTTACAAAAGTTAAAAAGCTGCTCTGGGGAGTAATGTGCCGTTCAGTAAGAAAATCTTTAACCGTGAAGTAACGAAATTTATATAAAAAACAGAAATTCAAAGTTAGGTTAATTTATAGGTATATGTTGCAGGTTTGATAAATTACTTTTCATGATGTTACAAAAGTTAAAAAGCTGCTCTGGGGAGTAATGTGCCGTTAGGAAGAAAATCTTGAACCGTGAAGTAACGAAATTTATATAAGAAACAGAAATTCAAAGTTAGGTTAATTTATAGGTATATGTTGCAGGTTTGATAAATTACTTTTCATGATGTTTTTCTGTTGGTAAAGGCACTGGCTAGAGTTCTCTTGAACTGCCGTTTTACAGAGATTGTACATTACTTGACTAACAGAGTAGTACTGTGTGTTCTCGGATAATTATTCAGAGAGAAATTAATAAAACTCGTATCTGACTAACGAATTTAAGCTATTGTTCAAAGCTTTACTTAAACTGCACTACAACAATTCGAGAACAGTAAATTTGCTTTTAAAGGCAGTGCGGTGACTCCTTTCGGTAAATTACAGGTAAATCCGAAAATTAATCTTTTATAATAAGAGAGCACATTATTAATACATTAAAAATCGGTGTGTAATTTTCTTACGTTTTATATGCGGTATATGCTGTTATTTTCGTTATCGTGACCCGTTAATTTTCTTTGTTTTATTTCGGTGAGGAGAGTATGATCGCAGCTTAAAAAAAATGAGGTGTTCATCATGCATACTATTTACGTTGTACAGCTAAAGAAAAATCTTCGCTTGCTACTAAATGGGAAGTTAGTTTTCAAAAATCGAAACTTCATTTTTATATTCCTTGAATTTCTTTACGTGTTTAGTCAGACAGGTAGTTTCTTTGTTAAATATTAAAGCGTGGTACAAAATCCCGGGCTCGTTTGGCTCACCAACTTCCAATTAAAATATACTCATTAAATATCGATTTTTAGGCCTTCCACGGACGGGTTGTGTAAAAGCAATATATTGCGTAATCCTTTGAAATTTGATAACATGAACTTTATAATGAACTGTTTTTCCCCGAAGTCCCGGGGAATTCGTTGTAGCATTGATCTGTCCTCATTTAATTTCATAATCGAAATTTCTTTTTGGTAGAATCCAGTTATTTGGCACATTTCATGGTGAAAAAAAGAGGTTCTGTTTTGTTTTAGGGAACGCGTTACTGACACTATCTTAGCGTTATTTTTTCAAACCTGTTTTTACTCTGAGAAATGTGATTTCTACCGCTATGTTGTTGGGTTTTTTTTATTTTATTTGATGAAAACGAAAAGCAAATATTTCCTTTTTATTTTCCATATTTTTAAGCATTGCATGCGAGATGAAAAAATTGAGGTTTTTATATTTCGCGGTAACTTATATGAGGAACGTAAATATACACGCTCGTAGTGACGATGTGTTGAAGGATATTACCTTTTAATTTCATTCAATGAGCGATGCTGATGATTATTCACACCGTGTTATTCTGTTTTCATGTCTCGTAAAGATTGTTTGTACACACACGAAAGCCCACTCGTTTTAATTCTAGGAGAAGCTTTACCCGTATGCTCTTAGAAGAGATCTGAACTGTTAGAAGCAGTGGCAGGTTAAGTATTTGGACAGCCCAAGCTGAACTTTATTTTCAGGACCCCCTCTAAAAATTAAAATTTCTTAATGATGTTAAACTAAAATACATGAATTGAAAAAGACGACATTTTAAAATTTTGAATTAAATAAAAAGGCATACATGTAAGAAATCACATGCTGCTGTAACAGAAAAAATCCAATTGTGCATCTTATTTAGTATTTTTAAATAGTATAAACACGCATATAAGCAAACTCGTTTTTTGATTTGAACAAAAATAAATGAAATATATCTGTTATTCGGCATACATTTACACGCAAACCTCATATCAAAGGGGAAGTTTTCTCTCTTTTAAGTTTAGCGAATTTATTAAAAATTGATTAATAATAATCTAACGATTAAACATAAGTGGCAAATCGCTAAAATGCAACTGACTTAATGAAATGCTCAAATAATTTCAAACAAGTTTAATTATTGAAAATTTGCGTTTACTGCCAGCAACAGGTATTGGGCGAAAATAAATTAAAATAATTTCTTTGAAATTTTTTCTTTCTTTTTCTGGGATTTGGCAAATGACTGCAAGACTGAATACTTTAAGTGATACTTTCTTATCAGCGTAGGTTTAATATTGGCACTTAAATTCAGTTAAATCTTGATCAAGTAAACCACATGCTTCACTAGTAAAAATAATGTGCACCAAATACTGTCAAAAAAATTCCGAAATCCACGTGCCATATTCGGTTATTTTCTACGTGAATTAACGAAGCATATTTCTGACAACTTTTCCGTGAGTTGACAGACAACCCCACGAATTTCATGGATTTTTCGTACACCAGGAAAATTCCGAATTTTCCGGAATTCCTTTCGTATATTAACGGTAAATTGGCGTTTTAAAGAGGTGTTAACGGAAAATTCTGAATTTTCAGAAATATTTCCGCAATTTTTTTGTATATTAACGGTGACTTGACGTTTTAAAGAGGTGTTAACGGAAAATTCTGAATTTTCAGAAACATTTCCCGCGTTTTTCTTTATAACAACGGTAAATTGACGTTTTAAAGAGGCGATAACAGAAAATTCTGAATTTTCATAAACCTTTTGGCAATTCCTTTCCTGTGTTAACGGGAAAATTCTGGTATAGGAGCGGTTCGCAGAAATACTGTGGTTTGATTAATTATTCAATTTGTCGAAGGATCTGATTTTGAACTTCTGCAGCGAGGTTGGATGTTGTGGATTCCATATCGCATGCAATTTTCGTTATTGTGCCACAAGATATTTCTTTCCCTTTCCCTCATTTTGTTAACCAGCTTTTGTATATTGTGTTACCATAAGACACCGGGTACTTAAATTATTGTACAAGTGATTGTATGATGTCTATGTATCACTTTGTGGACCCCTTTAGACAAAAGCTTTAGCTATCAAGAGTAAATTTTATATTTGGGAATTTGTTAAATCGTATTTAAAGCAATACATTTCACCCTTTCTTAAAGTTAATTGAAAATCACTGCAGTCTGAAATTATCTCAAGTTTCAAAGCATTCTGTTGCGTCGAAATATCTCGATGGATAACATGCGTAATTTGCAATCAGTTCTCCTACAGAAAAAATAAAATTATTATAAACCTATTCAGAAAAATAATGAGCTCCAACAGAAAATAAGATGACTAATTCACCCGCATTGAAAGCGAATATATATATATATATATATATATATATATATATATATATATATCCATCAAAATAGTATACCTATATACTAAAAATCCGAAAATTTATTGGCGTAGAATAAATAATCAAAATTTCCAAGCTTTCGCACATCAACCAGATGGCTTTCTCAAGGAAGGTAGACAGCTAACTGCAAACAGGATAATAGAACGTTTCAACACTTTAAACGCGGTGACTTGACTAGACAATAAATGATTAGGAGCAAACGTGATATTTCGAAGAAACGAGGTCACATTGGTTGGGCACGCGGTACTATGGTAGAAATCTCAGCATTATTTGAAGAATTGATTCCAAATACGTATTTGGAATCAATACCTCGTATTGATTTTTTTTTCAATTAAAACTGCATTATTTGAAGAATTGATTCCAAATACGTATTTGGAATCAATACCTCGTATTTGGAATCAATTCTTCAAATAATGCAGAGATTTCTACCATAGTAGTACCGAGTGCCCAACCAACGTGACCTCGTTTCTTCGAAATATCACGTTTGCTCCTAATCATTTATTGTCTAGTCAAGTCACCGCGTTTAAAGTGTTGAAACGTTCTATTATCCTGTTTGCAGTTAGCTGTCTACCTTCCTTGAGAAAGCCATCTGGTTGATGTGCGAAAGCTTGGAAATTTTGATTATTTATTCTACGCCAATAAATTTTCGGATTTTTAGTATATAGTTATACTATTTTGAGTTTAATTTGGTGTACAGTTCCTACTTTTTGAATATATATACATCATTTCGCGATTAGAGTTCTGCCTTATACGCGACTGCGCTTTACGTGTTTTCCTGACTCGACGGTAACACACGAGTTTGCAGTTGAAGCTGAACGAAGCAGGTTTGATCTCCACCAGGGATAAACGAAAAGTATCTGGAAACGTCAAAATTGAAGATTTTGGCGAAAGTTTTGTATAAATACGGAAAATCCATAAACTGGCTTTTCTGAAATAAACGGAATTACTGATTACTGAAGTTGTGTCGAAATACTAAGGTGAGAAACAGAAACTTTTAAAAACGGAAATTTCGTTAAAGTACGGACATGTACTGGAAATTTTGCTGCACGTTATTTTCAGGAATTTTCCGACAATTCACACCACTTTTTTTTTACAGTGAATGCTGAGTTATTTTCATAGCGCGCGAAACTGTTGCCCACTGGGAAAATTGGATAATGGAATACCACGGAATTTGTCTTTATTATCGTTATTATTTTTTCTTTTTCAATTAACAAAACAAAAAATAAAATACGTGCAGTTATCTTTTTTCTTTTATGAGGACCTTGCGATACTGAAACCCCAAGCACGAGTTCCTGTTGCCTGTGGGGTGTTCGCTGAAGGTTGGAAGCACCAACTTTCTGAAAATGCCTTTATTTGATTTTCTTGATTTTGCAGTTTTAATTGAAAAACGTTTTATTTTGTTAGAAAAATTGTTGGAGTGGGGAACTAACTCACCGCCTGCCTGGTTCTGTATGTAGTCGTTGTGTTGAAAGACTGATAGTGAGAGATAGTTTATTTCCTAACACAACATGTGTTACACCACCGAGAGACAGTAGTCCGAAGTAAAAGTTAAAAGATTAGGATACTTCAAATGCGTTGATATTAAACTTTGTTAGAAGTGCCTTGCATTTAAATTCGTTTCGAAACGGCTGTGAAAATAATGGTCTTTCAGCTGTGTTGAAATCAAACCCAGACTAAAGAAATATGTAATATGCTCGAAAGTCAACTAAGCGAAGGCTGAGGCGAGACTCGTTATGTACAACTGACTGAAGTAGCAAGTTCAAAAATGCAGTACTGTCTAGCAGGGACTAAATTACCTTTATTACGGCTTCGATGTCTATTGTATTGCAGTGAAAGTGAAGAGGTTGGCCTTCCTGCCAAATGCGTGAATAAAAGAAAAACACCTTTGCTGGACGAATGTGTCAAATGCTGAATACTCGAATTAAATTTTCAGAAACTTCATTATTTTTATCCTGGCAACAGGAAGAAATGGTTATCGTGTCAGAAGTGCATGAGTAAACCAGTAAATTAAATCGTTTCTTTAGGCTCATCGGCAGATATTTTATCTCGCAGAGTCAGTGGCACACACACTGGGGGGGGGGGGCGGTGTCCGCCGGGGTCGTATTGTTATATAGAAGTATTCAAACTTTATTTAAATTGTAACTTTTGTTACTTTGTGTGCCAACGACAGCGAGAAATTCCCTCCCAGCCAAAAAGGCGCTCAGCACAGAATCATTTCGGAGAAAGGTCATTCTCTCGTCAATCGTGGGACCCTTCCCACAAACAAAAGGACACCCCCTTTCTCCCAGCCGTCGTCGGACTCTCAGAGCCCGACGGGGACAATCGGAGTAAGCAATTAAGAGTACAATTTCTTACTTCACGGGGACAGAGAGTGGAAGGGATTTGGACGTGACGGTCATAAACAGAGAGTCCAGTTGGAGATCTTGCGTGGGAAGGAGGAAAGATTTCACGCATGCATGTAGCCACGTAAAGGTAAGATTTGGCGGGAAAAGCGTAGAGAAGGCCGTCCATAACATCGAACTCCCGCTGGAAGTATTTACTATCCAATCAGACCAACTATTCCAATATTCATCGATCTGACGAATAAAGATATGTGCAAAAGAAATCGTCTGTTTAACTACTTATTTATTTGCTTCCCTGCTCCAATGACAGGAACCTGCAACCGATTCTTCTGATGAGTTGGCGTCTACCACGATACATAAATTAAACCAAGGCAACAGTACCTTTCTGAGAGTGCCCTTGTCCTACACTCATGAGATAAGAAAATAAATGACGTTTAAAAAAAATACATTACTCCGACTGCGGGTAAATTAAAGTAAGATCTTTCTGCAGATGGTTTTATGAATTTAATATTTTCGTTATGGTCAAATTTTTCTGTATGCCTTAATTCCAGTTTTCGTAATGATCGTTATTACGTCGTAAGGTCTTAAAATAATTATCAAATTTGTCTTATACCAAAAAGTAATTCCTTTTTATTTGCGTAAACATCAGTGTTGATTTATGCCATCATTAATTTTTAAAAATCCATTCATTCATATATACATGTGTGTTTTAATTTAGCCGCAGTCGAAAGAAGGTGTGTGCAATAGCATATTTAAAGAATAAACAGAAGTAAATATGTACAATATACACAAGAATATATCTAAAAAATAACTGAAAAAACGAAGCCAATATCTCGGTTGCGCAGCATACAGCATGCCGAAGAAATTAGCGGAAATATGGAATAGTGGAAAACTAACATGGAGACAAGGCTATATCGAATATAATTATTCAAAGTACCAGTGTTCGAAGTGGGCCGGTATGGCATACCGGTAGTTAACAATAATGGAAGTGAGCATACCGGCAGTTAAAAAAAGATTATTTACCATCCCGGTATGTAATAAATTATACACCTGTCACAAACTACGTAAAGAAATTAGGATGAAAGCACAAATTTTAACGCAAAAATCAACAAATTACATGTTTAACGGATAAAATTGATAAATGATTAGCAGCTAGGACCGAAACAGACAACAAACCCTTCAATAAAGGGGTTTTTAATTAGTACTTTAATTTTTTTAATATTATATACATTAATTTTTTAACACCAAAAAACAACAACAACAACAAAAAAACAACAACATTTAAGTGGAATGGTATGTATTTTTTTCGAAACCTGTTTATACTATGCGGATCTATGGTCGACAGCATACCGGCAATAGCTCTGTGCCACTTTGACCACTGCAAAGTACGAACATTTATATGAATAGTGAATTGAAGAACGTAGGAAAACTAAATTAGAAAACCAGGCTGCCTTCATCAGGAGAGCATCAACCTGGGGAAGTGGCTTTTCTGGTCTCAGTAAACGACTAGGAAAAAACCAATAGTCGACTGACCATGCTCCCGCAGCCTTTGAAACTCCCAAAAAATGAAATAAGAAACCTCTCCAAAATTACGAAATTGTAATAAAGTTAGGGAACCATAACAAAGTAGTAGTCAAAACTGAAAAGCCATTCCTCCAGGTTGACGCTCTCCTGACGAAGGCAGCCTGGTTTTCTAATTTAGTTTTTCTACGTTCTTCAATTCACCATTCATATAAATGTTCGTACTTTGAATAATTATATTCGATATTCCTCTGTCTTCCTGTTAGTTTTTCACTACATATGTATATCAAAATTTTTGAAATTATTTTTGTTCATTTATGATGTAAGTTTACAGCCATCTGTAAAGAAGTAAAATAACTCCACCAATAAATCAAAACTGCGAATACTTTTAAAATCTAATCGCGCACAAAGCCACAGAAAAGAACTATTACGAGTAACAGCTAAAAACAAATAAAACTCTCCTGAACCAAAACCTATTTTAATTAAATTTCAGGAAATCAAAGAAGTAGTCAAAAATGGCTAGGAAAGAGTTGGAAGGGTTGCAGGAAACCTCTATAGCAACTAATGGTGGCTTTTCAAGAGACAGCACAAATAACAGCTTTCTCCTTTCTACAAAGACCAAGTAAATATGGTTTTCTGCTATGTCAAAGTTGCAAAAGAATCCCAGGAATTTTTTTTTTAAACAATGGTGTAGCTTAGGTAGCTCCCCAAAATTTTAAAATTCATTACCTTTTTGCCAATCATCAAGGAATTTAATCCTTCTAAAAGGTTGTAACAAGTTTAAAAATATTTAAACGAACACAATTTTTGAAGACAATTACAAATTTCAAAATGACAAATTCGGCATTTCAGGCGCACCTCGACTCTTTCCTAGCAAATTTTGACTATATATATATATATATATCATCATTGTCAACCATTATCAATCCACTGCTGGACGAAGGTCTCTCCGAATTTCTTCCACGACGGTCTGTCTTGTGCCAGTCTCCTCCATGTCACTCCCGCATACTTTCAAATTTCATCCACCCATCTCTCATGTGGTCTTCTTCTGGGTCTTTTCCTGTCCCTTGGAATCCTATCTAAAATTTCGACTTTCCGTCGATGGTCTGTCCTTCTGGCAGTATGTCCAGCCCATTGCTATTTCAGGGATTTAACTCTGATCATGATGTCTTCCACTCTTGTCATTTTTCGGATCCACGAGTTCCTCTTCTTATCTCTCCTGGTTACACCAAGCATGCACCTCTCCATGCTGCTTTGAGTTGTCAGCAGCCTTCGTATGTCTCTTTTAGTTAAGGTCCACGTCTCTGCACCATACGTAAGCACAGGAAGCATGCATTGATCAAACACTTTTCTTTTAAGACAAAATGGCATATTGCTCTTGAAAATTATGCTGTTTCTTCCAAAAGCTCTCCAGGCAAGTTTTGTACGCCGATTAATTTCTTCATCAATGTGACCCTCACTTGATATCTGCTGTCCAAGATAAATGTACGTGTCTGTTATCTTCAGCTTTTCTCCATCAATCGATAAATCTTCATTTCTTGTAAAAACATTGTACATCACTTTTGTCTTCTGAAAGTTTATTTTTAATCCCACTTCTTTACTCTTGTCAGCAAGTTCCTGGATCATACTCTGCAGCTCTGATGGGGTAGTTGCAAAAATGACTACGTCATCAGCAAAACGAAGGTGGGTTAGATTATCTCCATTTATGTTTATCCCTTTGTTTTCTCAGTTCAGTGATTGAAAGACATTTTCCAATGTGGCATTAAAGAGCTTCGGAGATATGGTGTCATCTTCTCTCACTCCCTTTCCAATTTTGATGTGTGTTGTATTTTCCAACAGCCGAATCTTTGCACTTGCATTTTCAAAGATGTTATTAATAATATTAATGTATGCATCTTCAATACCGCAGGATTTCAGAGCCATTGTAACTGCTGATGGTTTCACTGAATCAAAGGCTTTTTCATAATCGATAAAAGCCATGTACAATGGAAGTTCATATTCCCTCGCTCTTTCAATTAGTTCATATATATATAAATAAATATATACTATTAAGTAGAGACAGTAGCAAAAAAAATATTGAAATATATATGTATATATATATACTGAAGAGCAAAACTGAAAACTAAGGAAAAACTTTAGAATTTAAAACGAAAGTTGCAAAATAACCTGAAGATCAAAACGCGCAACGCAGCAGTTTTGAAAATTCAGAATTCACATTCTATTAAGAAGAGACCTAAGCAAAAAAAAAATATATATTTTTGACTCATACCAAGTACAACATAGAAAAGGTTATGTATCTACCGGTGTGAGTAAAAGGAGAAAAAGATAAAAAAATAAAATAAAACAACTGAATGTAGAAAGTGTCGAGAATACTGAGCCTTGGCTTTATCAAGGACCAGCAAAAACTCTGCATTTTCTCACTTCCACAAAGACCTAGTTGGAAATGGGTTTCTGCAAGGCCATAGATGCAAGTAACAAGCCCACCAAAAATTGTTTTAAAAAATATATATATGTCATGACCTCCGCAGAGTTGTATGACCTAGCACTGGTTAACAATTTCGCTTACATCCATAACCTTCCTGGCCCGACCCATGCTCTTCATCTGTTACTATTAAACAGAGAGAAGAAGATTAAAGAGTATATACTATTAAGTAGAGACTAGCAACAAAATTATTTAACAGGTACTAAAATAACAAAGAATAACTCAAAAACCAACAGGTATAAAATTTTGTCTTTAACTCTGCTCTTGGGTATATACGAGATCCCGTCGTCGGCACTTGTTCTGACCCTTCCATTTTCTCCTGTTTAAAGTCTTTCTGATAATATTTGTTTTACATGAATTTAAATTAATTTACTCGTGTATTACGTGCCACAAACTCTCCGAGTTTAAACTGCTTATTGAATTGCGCTCGTACACTTATAACCTTAGTTTTTGCTGAATGGGAATTTTGCACGTTCTTTGGATTCTTCAGACCATAATAAGCATATAGTCATTACTTGTCAGTTCGGGCGTTTCCTAACATTTTATCTCTGTCTGCGATCCTTATCCCGTGTTCCCGTTCCCCTTTTTCCGTCTATCGTCATCAGTTATCTCTTATTCTTCCCCACGCTCTGCCTCTCCCTTTACCTGACACCTCGGCATAACTGCTCTGTAGAAAATGTTAGAAGCCCCTGTAGTCATAAACAGCAGTTAAGAATATCTTGCGTCGCAGGTTTAAACCTTTTACACTAAACAACTACTACGTGCAGGGCGCAAATACTTGCTCTCTCCTGTTGCCCGTAGTTCTACTCCTCGTACAGATTAAATTACAACTACATTTCTATTCGTTATATATACTATACTGTGCAAATTAATTGGGACAAAGTAAAAAATCACTCTTTTTTTCCAAAACTATGCCTTTATATCATTCTATGCCTTCATATACACTGATAAATACCTGTATTAATATGAAGTATGTCCTCCTTTAGCAGAAATGATCTCTTGAATTCGTTTTGTCATTGACTCCACTAATTGAGTGCACATATTTTTGACTTCATAATCGTGGAAATACACTTTTATAGCATTCGTTATCATGCGTTCTTTGGTTGTACAGTCCATTTTACCTAAACGTCTCTTCAAAATATTCCACAAGTTTTCTATGGGATTTAAGTCTGGTGAATTTCCAGACCAATCAAGCAAATGAATTGGATTTTCCAGCATGAAATTCTTGACCAATTTCGAATTGTGACATGGGGCCAAGTCATGTTGAAATGTCCCGTCAAAAGTTTGCAAGAATGGAATAATCCTACTTTGTAATATTTCTATATACTTGGCTGAAATCATCATACCTTGAACAGGAACTAAGCTTCCAGTGCCATTTGATGTGAAAAAACCCCAAAACATCTGTTTCAGAGGGTGTTTTACAGTTTGTTTGACATGCTCAGGTCTTAAGGGTTCACAGTTGCTTCGTCTAACGACATTTGCTTGGTAACCCTGCACAAATAAATGAGTTTCACCACTGAAAATTACCTTTTTCCAGTCGTCAGCAGTCCATGATTTATATTTTTTGGCCCATGCTAAACGTTTTATCTTCATTTTCGCATTCAAATATTGTTTTTTCTTTGGTCTTCTTGACTTCCGGCCAACTTCCAGAAGCCTGGCGTACAGTTCAATCACTAACATCACAACCACTAGCCAATAAATCTCTTTAAAAGTCGGTGCTTTTTTTTTTTTATTATTCATTTTACTATTTCTGATTAGATATTTATCGGTTCGTGGAGTTGTTTTTCGTTTTCTTCCACATTTACCTCTCCTTTTTGGAGACGATGATCCATATGCATTGTATCGCGTAAGCAGTCTTGATACACGTGATTTGCCTACACCAACTGCAGAAGCGATATCTCTCACTTTCATAGAGGTGTGATCCTTCAGAGCAATAAATTTTGCACGCTTCCTTGGGGAAATATCCATTTTTCAGTACACGAAAGCAACACGTACTCACAGAGAGCAAAAATTTACATCCACCTGTCACACACGAAAGCTCACAACTGAAGCTGGAGTGCCTATTTCGTGGTTAAAACCGGTCAAACCACATTCTTACTATCAAGTTCTAACAGTCACACCACCTCACAGCTGATAAAACCGGTTTACGTGGGTTTCCGACATCAACTGGCGATCACATTACAATTCTGAGAATAAAATAACTTGTCCCAATTGATTTGCACGGTATAGTATATAGTGTTTCCAGGCAGATCTGTGAGCGCAATAAAACTTTAAAAAATGCAATGCTTTATTTAATGTGACAAATTTGCTTAAAATTTTCCTTTTTGAATACGTCGTTTGATTAATTGGGTTTCCTGTCAGCCATTTTGAAAATTAGCTGTGCTCATAACTGCGATAACAAAATAGTGTGAGCCCCTCCGGGCTCTCTGTCTGTCTCCCTTTCTCTTTGGGGACACAGATGTTTTAAATCCGTGTTTGAAATAGTAAAATTTCGTAATAATCCGAATTTATGGACGTAAAATAGGAGTCAAAGTATCCAAGCTTTCTCACATCAACCAGATGCGTTTCTCAAGAAAAGGCAGACAACACGTAAGTTTGGAAACTTTGACTTCTATTTTACGCCAATAAATTTTTGATGGTTTAATAACCATCGTGAGCAAGTGTTAACGGCTGCAAATCAAGAAAGGCGACTGCAGTCACCTTTCTTTGATTTAGAGCCATTGGTTGCTGGGAAGGGGCAGCGGCGTACACAGTAAAAAAATTCTGAAATTCACGAACCATTTTCTTTGATTTCTTTCGTGAATTGACCAAAATACTCCTGTTCATCTTTCTCTTGTTGATAGCAGAAGATTGCTTTTTCTAAGGGATGTTAAAAGAAAATCCTTAATTTTCAGGGAACCTTTCCTTGACTCCGTATGTTAACGGAAAAAATATGTTTTCACGTTTTCCGTATCCATCCGGTAATGAGAGCCGTTCGCGGGAAAATGTAAGGTTTGTTAGCTATTAAATCTCAATCTGCGGACTTGCATATGAGGCTCTGTGGCAAGACCCGATATTGTGGTTAGAATATCACATGAACATTATTGTGACAATGGATATTCTCTCCCCCACCCCGCTTCAAAATAGAAATTCCCTTCCCCTTCAACAGTTGACCACCTGCTATTGTATATTGTATTGTATTGCCGTAATAAACCGGGTATTTGAGGGGTCGTGATGTCAGTGTATCAATCTGTGAATCTCTTAACGCAAAATCTATTATATCTTTCAAGAGTGAATTTTGTATCTAGTAGTTCTGTGAAATAATATAGTATGAAGTAGCACATTTCGCATTTTCTTAAATATAATTGAGTCATTGTCAGAAAAAATCTCGAGTTTGAAAACACTCTTTTACTTTGAAAAACATGATGAAAAAGTGTAAGTTATCGGATAAGTCCTACAGAAAAAATAAATTCAATTACAAACCTATTTCGAAAAATAACAAGCTCCTACAGAAAATAAAATAACTAATGAACCTGCATTCATAGCGAAAAACATTTAATCGCCGCGCGATTCAAGTCCTCTCCTTTTCTATCTTAAACGTGATCGGGTGGCATGTGTCTTGCTAGCTCAGTCAGTGAGTAGCGCTTCTTACTCGCGTGTAAACTTCTAGGAAAGATTCCTTTACTTCGTACGTTAGAAAAATTAAAAAAAAAGTGGGGACATAAGTTTCTCCTTTATGGGAATTGAGAAACTCAAATTGAAAACATTTTCTTTTCGAGAAATTTTCGTATAAACACGGAAAACCCTAAAACGGACATTCCTGATAGGTGGAGGGGTAGTGAAAATGGAAAATTTGTCAAATTTAAAATTTCTGAAGTTTCCCATTATTGAAACGGAAACTGTTTGAAAATGGAAATTTTCTTACTTTGCTGTTCGGAATTTTCCGCGATTTCACACCGTTTTTCTTTACACAGTGTACAACATTATCTAATGCATTATACGTAGAGGAAACGCTTTGGACAGAACTATTTTTTACTTTAAAACTAAATTTATTTGAAAAATTGTATGCCTCGAATCATGATACTTGTGTGATGTAAGTACATGCCTGCCAAATTAATGGTTATTTTACAGACAACAAATTGTTTTTCTTCCTTATTATTATTTTTTTTCTTCCTTATTATTATTATTATTATTATTATTTTAATAAGGCCTCTAAGTGCCACCGCGCCTTTTATTCTGATTTACCTCATCTCAATTCTGTGTCCCGAACCGTTTTAACTCATAGCCTAGCGAGAAAGACTCGGTAAAAACGATATACGATTAGAGTTGGCGATAACTGCGAAATGTGAAGAGAGAGAGAAGGAGAACTCAAAAATATCAGCCTGACATTAGACTTAAAATTGCGTTTTTTAAAAGTGTTTTAACATGTTGGCACAAAATTTTAAGGTGAAAACCTCATAAATTACAATGAAAGGTTACCGCGCAATATATTGCTGCCATTTCGTGTTCACAAATGAAATTTCTGTGTTTGTAGACAAATGATAACGTACTAGTGAGATGATTTTGTATCGATTACATTTTAATCGCTGTAAGCGTGAAAGAGTGCGAAATATTTTAATTATAACATGAAATCGATTAAAATGGACAAACTATCTGCATAATGTATCGACTTTTAATCGAATGCTCGAGACCTTTAATCAGTACGGTCTATATAGGAGTCGTTCGAACATATCGATTAAACGTTCGCTGATTTTTTTTTTTTTTTTTACGGATTTCAATTCATGAAAGTTTGCAGTCTATTATTGTTATACGTTTAATATTGCAGATCATGCATATAAAGAACTTAACACTTTTATTTCCTTCTCGTGAATAACCTGTGACTATTTTACCTTTTTTTTTTTTTTCGGAATTTAACGACCAAAATAAGGAACTAATTCTATACGTAGTCGCTTCTTGGGATTATGATTAAACTAATCGCATTCCCAGTGCTCGAGCGTAAGTTACCATATTTTGAACAACTTCTTGTGATTTTAATGGACGCTCTGCGGTTGAATTACCTGCCCTTTATAATGTGAATAATATTCAGACATCGTTTTCCATTATGCTCTCATGGCTGCAGCGTTTTCTGTTTTTAAAGTATGTAGGAGGATCACAAACGTACAAGAAATAAATAAATAAATAAAATAAGAGATTTCGCGGAACATTCTTGTCTTCCGTCAAGGGAATGGAAGTTACTGAGGGGGACGTATTTCCTTTTGTACATGCTGTGTGCTGTATGAGATTGGAATAATACTGCGATTTTTCCTGTCTGATGTTGCTGTGTCATTCCGTCGTCGCTGCCTGAAACGGCTTCCTGATCACTAAAACGTTTCGCCGCTGGTGGTGATGGCCATGTGTGTGTCTGTGTGTGAGTGCGTGCGTGTGGGTGGAAGTTTTAGTGACTCACTACCCGCGCACATAGTGGGTAGCCACGGTCGTCTGACGCAAGAAGAACAAAGCAGACCCCCGGAGTTACTTCCCCAGTTGAACTCCCCCGTCCTTCGGATGTCGTCGTCCTCCTCCTCCTCTCTGCCGTGGGTTTTATTCTATCCTCGTCAGCCGCGCACTCCCTCCTCCCCTCTCCTCTCCTCTCTCCCTGGTGTACAATGCCATCCCAATTCTTCTGATTGGGTTGGGAGTGAGTCCAATTGTCAATGTATGGTGCTCGAATTACCAGAGATTTGAAGGACTGATAGGGAACTAGTGGTGGGGGAACAGAATGCGTTCCTTTCTCCTATACATATGTGTGTGTGTGTGAGAGAGAGAATACGGACAGTACTTATTGTAACAGCACTGCAGTTGTAGGAATAAATTCTAAACGGTGACGGTCAAAAATATGGCATTGATAAATCAATATGAGGCACCAGAACAAAGTGAAGAAAAAGATGTGCGTGCCTAGAAGTTATAGTAATCGAAACTGTGATGACGCGTAGTAGACATAAAATACAAGACTCTCATGGGATTTTTTGGCAGCTCGGGTATTTCGTGTACGAGTCGAATCCAGCAAGCACCATACGGTGATCATAACCATTTTGTTGAAAATGAAAATAATTCTGAATTGAGTCAGACTGTGTCAATTGAGCTTAAGATAGAGCGCCTTGCGACCGGGTAGATGTCTCTTGCATGATATAATTCTTCTACCTTTAGTGTCTTTCTAACAGCTGGCAATTGTAATGATTTTCATACTGAAACTGAAATTGACATTGGATCGGATTGCCGTTAATGAATGAATATCCCATACTAGAGAGATGCGCGGATCGGGTCGGGTATTTTTTTAATTTAGAGAACAAAGCAACTGCCCGCGCCGGGCTTTTCCCCAGACACTTACGACCGGGCCAAAGTCGACCCATTCTTTTTATCGCAATGGTAAAGAAAGAAAAAAGTGGTGTTCCCCGATTTCCTTGTGTGTTTAACTGTTTCGCTGACTTTACTTACTTCCATGACATAGCCCAGGGCCTAACAGAAAAGCAAGGAGAGGTGCCCACAGTGTTTTTACCAATTTATAGGTATTAAGATGGTAAAACTATTTCGGGGCTTGTTGACAGCAAAAAGATTCGACCCCGAGCGAGTGTATGTGTTGTGTAGAGTGGAGTACGGAAGGTGTCTGCAGTGAGGTTGGGGTCTGTGTGTGTTTGCATGAGAGTGAGACGCGATCGATTTTTTCGCCTATCCCTAATCTGTATAGGGATTGAGTTTTGCAGTGTTACAGCTTACTAGTTCAGAGAAAGGGAGATTCTGAACGCGCTTAATCTTTCTTTTTCTTTCTTTAAAGGTTATATTTTTCTATAATTGTTAAATTTTAGTTAATATTTTTTTAAGCTTACATTCAGCTAAATAATTTCAATAATATCTCATTTCATTATTTAAATTTCACACTTTAATAAAATGCAATAGAAAGACAAAATAATAATACATGGCACAGCACGGGCTGGGTCTAAACAAGAGCTGCAATTGACGGCCCCGGGCTAGGCCGGGCCGAATGTCTGATATTTAACGGGCTGAGCCTTTAAGCGCACGTCTTGGGCAGGGCCGGGCTCACCAAATTAGGCCCGTGCAGACCTCTATCCCATACTGCTGCTCAACAGCAGCGGCGCCCCGGTGTCCTAGTGGTCAACGGAGCTTGGTCGTCCGACTGGGCTCAAGCTCGGATGAGGTGCTGTCGGTGCACTTAGTGGTGCTGAGCCCTTCCCTTGACCGGAATCAGTGGCTCCAAATTAGGGGCGAACGACTGTTTGTAACCCTGCAAGTTGCACTTGGTTGTTGCAAAAAATACTTCCGCCCCCTGATATCTGCCGCCTCTACCTCAATTCCGATACAAGAAGTATTTCGACTCCTAATAAGGCAAATACGGCAGAGGACAAGCCTGCAAGAAGCGAATGATGGGGTAGGCAGGCAGACAATTGGAAAATTCTGCCTCCTACATCTTTTCTGGCAGTCCTGATGATTCAATGCAAGCCAACCACAATACCCTTCGGTGCAGGGCCTGATTTACTCCGCATTTTAGGGGGCCTCAGAATGACAATGCAAATAAAAATGTGTGTGTGTTTTTTTTGTTTATTAATTATTATGAATGAAAAAAAAACATTGGGGAAAAAAGCCTCCCCCCTGAAATGAAAGCTGTTGTAGTGTTTTTACTAAGCTCTTTCACTACCACCTCATTTCAACTGCAGCTCAGTGGCATCATGTCGTGGCGCTTTCATCTGAAACTTGCAGATGAAATATAAATGTCATATATTCCTATATATACTATGCACCTCTTGAGAGAGATTTTGCATTCCTAAGACACTTTGTAGAAGCTTTGAGTATTTCATATTAAAAAAGTATCAGATTTCAAAATTGCTTGGGCCTAAATTAAGTGAATTAATTAGTTGAATAATGTGCTTTTATGTGTGTAAGAATTATCCAGTTACGCATGTGTGCTCAAACCTAAGTATCATTCCTCTGTTAATAGAATTATTCTACTATAATATTGAACACATCACAGATATGATTAATTGGCTACATAGAAGTTCACCTTGCCTCGAAAAAATCAGTCTGTACCAAATCTAAATAATGTTCATCGGTTAAAAATAAAATTAAAGGAGGATGAATAAGTTAACTTCTGTGGATATTTGAATTATTACATAATTAAATGCGAAAATAGAAATACTAAACTATTAAATAGTGTTTTACTTACCAGTCTTTTTCAGTTCAAATTTCCTTGGCAAAATTAAGATTTAATAAAAGTAGATATTATTTCCTATTTTTCCCTGCACAGTGTACCATTTTATTAAATCAACTTTAAAATTAATTTATAATACGAGTATTTAGTGGCGACAAGAATCTGGAGGGGCTCATCTTGTGTTGTGCCTAGGGCCCGATTCTGTGTAAATCGGGCCTTGCTTCGGTGAACATATGTAGAGTAGATTCCGGTTAATTGGGGCCCATCGGGGCTAGAGCGTTTTGGCCCAAGTATGCGAAGCTGTATCCGAAAGAGATAAATTTGGGATGAATCCTGAAATGGCAGTTGACTGGACATGTTGCCAGAATAACTGACCACAGGTGGACAACCGAAATTTTAGACTGTGCTCTAAGGGATAGAAAAAGACCCTGAAGAAGACCATATGGGAGATGGAATTCGAAAGCATTCTGTAGTAAAGTGGAGAAGACAGGCTCAAGACATACTATTGTGGAAGAAACTTGGGGAGACCTTCATCCAGCAGTGGATTGATAATGGCTGACAGTGATGATGGTATGAATCACAGAAAGCAACAAAAAAAGTGCGTTCGAATCAGAGAATTTCATCAGCTGGTGTGTATATCAGACAGGTGCCATTGCCTGGCTTGCTGTTAGCCTTTCACATTCGTTCGTCCCTTTGAAGCCATGACACACATGCCGGAGATAACGCAGCGCTTGTTCCGGGTGACATCAGAAAGCGATAATATCAGATGAAATAAAGGGCACAAAAACAAAATACAATTTTGGACAGCGCAGACGACGACACAGTGCACTTTCATTTTATTTTTTCTTTGTGGGTAGAACCTGACACCCAGATTGGAAGCTACAAAAATGCCGTTAGCAATCTCAAGGCAGAGTGAAATAGTAAGTTCTGAAGGAATCGCTACTCGAAATGCTCAGAAAAAAAAAAAAAAACCAACTATTTTTGCTGACAGCTCACATTTTTTCAGATACTTCGACATTTAAAGTAGAGATACAGCACACAATTTTAGTTCTCAAAAGTAAGATTTTGACGGTATCGAAATTTTAGTTCTCCAATATTAGACAAAAACGGTATCTAAATTGCAAAAAAACTCGTCATTTCGCTGTGTCTTACGATACCTGGAAGCAACATGATGTACGCTTCAGACCCCCCCCCTTTCTCCCGATACGACAATAAAATTCCTGTGCCGTATGTGTGCACTTATGTCCGCCATCGGTACATCAAAAGGGAATGGACGCTACCATTCAAACCGTTGCATATATTTGCAGCAATGCAAGTTGGATTGATTTATGTTTTGCTACTACAATGTAAAAAATAAATTATGTGAATTCACGGAAAATTCCTTAGAAGAACGAGCAGCAAAGTTGCCAATAGGTGTCAGTCTTAACAAAATTTACGTTTTTAAATGTTTTTGTTGTTGACCTCTCATATAACTTTCTCTCTTGCAGTGGCGTATCTGGTATCCGAGACCTGGGCTATCTCACCCCCCCCCCCTACTGTTTTTTTAAAATTGCTAAGTTCATTTTTTAATTGTTAAGTAATAGAAGTAAAAATTTTTTCTAAATTTTAGGAACATGCCATTGCTAACATGATACCAAATAATTATGAGGATTGGGATTTGAACACTTATTTGTACATGAACTCCATTCTTCTTTCCTTTTGTGTGAACTTGAGTGTTACGTTTTCACAAAAATGTTTCTTCCGAGTAATTTTTCATATTTAAAAAGAATGTTTTTCTCTATTGACAAAACAGCCAAGCTACTCGAATGTGCATGTCCTTGTGTGGCTCTAAGATATATATTGATTCTTTTTAATACGGAAAAACTTCTTTCGGCAGTTGTAGTTGTTGGTGAACAGTTTAATATCGATCTGCTAATTCGTACACCTCAATAAACACTATGTCCAATTATTCAACTTTATGTAACAAGTAATGCTTCTGACAGGTTTGTTTTGTATTCATCAAGGGATTAAACACCAGTTCATTTTTTAATCGAGCTGTATCAAAATTTGAAGCATAGAGTTCTTTAAGCTCTGATAGTAGATGTTCAGGAAAGCTTTCACAAAATTTATCGAAACAGTTCGAATCCAACAAAGCCACGAATTTAAGATATAATATCACTGATTTTAATTCATTGACATCTCACAAAAACTAAAACAACTCTCGCGAAACACGCGCTGGAAGCATGGAAGGACTGAGGTTGTCCGAAGTCTTCGTTTTCTCGGAGCGAACCCTTGGCCAAAGCAGTGGCCACTCACGAGCTCCGTAGCTCATTCATGTTGTCATAGAAACGCTAGCAGGAGATAGTATAGAAGCTCTTCGCATCAGAACAGCGAAGTCTCTCGAAGACCTACTTGCGTTACGTTGATGTCGTTGATCATCGCTCGCCAGACTGATTCTCATAATCGAAACAAGCGAATCCACTTGCGGGTTTTTTCGCAGCGAAAGCATCGACATATCTTAATACCGTTGATAATTGACTTTTATTTGTGTATATTTAACTGACTTTTATTTGTGCATTCTCTGGATTTCGCAGCTAGCCTAGCTAGCCTCGAATATACGGCACTGCCCTCTTCCTACAGGAGACTCCATGCAGTACAGATTGTAAAGTACCGTCGGACAAAGTTAATTTACAGCAACATTTAGAGCTTTATCTTGCTGTGACTCGTGCAACAGTAAAGCCAGAATACCGTATGTGGTGTGAGAAGGGGAAACGGAAACACACACCAGGAAAGTTAATACTTGCCATAAGTTACTACAGCTCTTGTTGCCCGAGAACAGGAATTCAGCATCCACTCTATACGCCAGATGCCTCTGTGACTTTTATTTTTCCCTTACCTGAAGAAAAACATCGAAGGGAAAACTCTGTGCCTGTGGGTGCTTGGTTGGAACACCCAAGTTATATGCACCACCAGGATCAACTGCAACGCTCTTCACCCTATTGGTGGCTGAAGAGCGTTGTAGTGGTCGGGAACTATGTTCAAATACAGCATTGTGGTTCAACTTTTGTGCACGTATATGTTAAATTACGAACTTTCTTTTTGAAAGCCATCAAAGATTACCGAAATCCTTGTTAGCGTTCTGTAGAAAACTGCTGGCTCTAGCACTGTAAGACAGCTTCTTATGCTCACTAGAAGATACAACTGGAGGTCATGGGGAAACTTGCAGTGTTATAGGTTCATTCACTGCTAAGTTTGGGAACATAGCTATATCAGAAACCTGTCATTGTCGTTAAAGTAATTGCACGTGCAGTGACTTAGATTTCCGGTTCGAGTTTCAAACATTTCAGAAGCAATTGAATCGTTAGCTCTAGAACAGAATTATACTGCCTTATTGTCACAACTGTGTATTTGGCAAATTGAACCGAGTTTTTTTTTTTTTTTTTTTTTGTCGTTGTTGGTTTATTGACCACCGTGAGCAACTCAATGGGCAATAAGCAGTCGCCCGTCCCTAATTTAGGGCTACTGGTTCCAGGGAAGAGAGAGAGAGAGAGCCAGCGTCGTAAGACAAATACAACACCCATGCCTAACGGGATTCGAACCCGGACCTATCTCGGACGAATTAACCGAGGTGTGTTATTTGAATGCTTTTTGGCTTCACTGATTTGAGGTTGGTTACTTCCAGGAAGATCAAAAAGGAACTTAACTGAGGACGCTTTTTGAAATGAGCAGTAAACGGGATTGGCAAAAGTTTTTTTAAAACTTCAGATGGTTTTAGAGATTCTGTATGTCGTTGTTTCAATAAATAACTTCGGTATTCTGTAAGCATGCGCACATGCTCACACACGCACACACAAATATTTGTACTTCATTTCCTCTTCGAATGTGTTTTAAACTGCACTTGCCTGCTGATTTTTTGACATAATTTTCCTCTCGAAGGGAAATTACCCTCCATGGCGTAAATCTGTGAAGAAAGCAAAAACACAAGAAACTTTTTTTTATAGCTGCGTAAGATCGGGAGATTCCCTCTTTTCTCTAGGCTCATCCACTATTCGTCAGAAAATACGAGGTCAAAAGTGATCTGCCTGATAATTAAGGCAAACTCGAGAGAGGGAGAGAGAGAGAGAAAGAGAGAGGTCGCAGAGATGTAGGATAAGGAAGCCGGGAGAAAATGAAGGGAAATTTTATTTTTTCAGATTCGTACCGAGAGCTTAAATTTTTCTAACCGTATCTAGTGAACGCGCATGTAACTGTAGTTATTCGATATACGTATAAACCCTATGCAATATTATGGATTCTCATTGTTCATTGAAGTTATTGGGGTTGGCGAAAAAGTCATTGCGTTTTTTACACATAGAGGACGAAACATGTTTTGAAAGGTAACTAACGTCATTTGAAATTGCAAGTTCATCATGTAACGTGACAGCTGACAGTTCAAGCTTGTTTTAGAAACAGAAAGTGCACGATTTCGTTAACAAGTGTTTGTTTGGCGTCGATTTCAAAATGGACAATGAAAAGGAACATTTTCGTTTTGTTTTGCTGTATTACTTCCGAAAAGGAAAAAACACTGAGCAAGCTGATAAGAAGTTATGGGATGTGCATGGTGAAGATGCCTTAAAATTACGGCAGTGTCAGAATTGGTTTGCGAAATTTCGGTCTGGAGATTTTGATGTGAAAGGTGCACCACGCCCAGGAAGGCCAATCGAAGTTAACTAACACTGTAACACTTCTACCTGCGATAGCCAACTCACTTGAGAATGATGCCGCAGATCCACACTGAATGTCTCATTAGTAGTTTAAATATGATCATTTTACGATTAAAATAAAAATAATAGAAGACGAACAAAAACGTATTAATAAAACTAAAAGGAGTTGTTCTGCAAAATTTGTGGCACCTTGTCTTCAAAGATTAAGGCAACCCAGGAACACACTGCAGAGTAGCTCCAATGGGGATATCTGCAGTCCCTGTATCCCTCTCCCCCTAAGGGGAGGGGTCACAGAGATTAATTCACAGAAACAACGATGAAACTCGCTCAACCATTCAACAAATTTGGAACGGTCTTAAGAGTCGAACTCTGTAAATATACAACTCATACACTCCCTCTTTCACACACTCATACTTCACAGAAGAGGACAGAACAACAAGTAACTCTTGTATTCCATGGCCGCTCTGAAAGCAAGCTGGCTCCACTTTGCTCGACACCTGAAAATACACACAGCTCTAAAATGGGTTAAAAAAAAAAAAAAAAAAAACCCTTAAAAGAAAGAAGGGGGAATAATCTCCTTCCCCAGCAAGGGGGAAAATGGCACCCACCAGGATCTCACGTGCCACCACAGTGCACATTTTTTTCCGAATATTTCACATAAAACTTTAAATAAGAATGAAATGCTTAAAATTAATTTAAACATCTTCACACTGTGAATAACAATAATCTACTTGCGAATCACTTCACACTGAGAAATTCAGTAGGAAGAGAACTTTCGGTTTTCACACTGAGAATAAAAATAAACTACGGTAACTACTGGAATTAACCAATAAAGACTACAAAGATTAAATCGCAAATTAAGAAAGCAAGTGGTCCTTAACCATTTACCTGAGGGCCCGGATGTGGACTGAGTAATGCAAGTGTTGCGAACAGTATATATACCTTTTTGAATGTTTCAGTTCTTGATTAATCTCCATTCCCCAAATTTCAGTGAGCTACTTTTCTTTTCTCTCCCCGCTCCCATTTTTCGTTCGATGTGAACCTATAGAAACAGTATGAACCTATGAGTTCTCACTCCGAATTTTTTTTTTTTTTTGTTTAGAACGCTTTGCTTTGCACTTTCCCCATCTTGCTTAGAAATATTCGTAACTGTTAAAAGAGAGACATCGTTTATTTTGTCGGTATCAGGGTGCTTTAGTGGATGTGTTTATCTTATCTTTAAGAAGTGGTAGAACTCATACAACAAATTAAAGAGGAAATAATTTGCGTTCGCCGCTGGCTTCTCCGCGTAAGAATTCTCCCGGTGTTGCCTTTGTGAAAGGAAAACTGTCAGTGCCTTTAAAATTCGGCTACTGCAAAAAGATTGAATTTTTATGAACAGGAGCAACAGAAACAAAAATATTATGAAAGAGAATGCGAAGACTTGGGGAGGGAGGGGAGGGGGAGGAAGCAGGGATCCGTCGGGAGTCGGAGTGGTAATTTATTCCTCATTCAACGCTGCCGCCAGCAAGCGGAACGACCTGTGGTGAATTATTAGTATTCGGGGTACCGTTCTCGTCGAGCGCCGGGCGGCGGCAGCGAGAGAAGTCCAGAGAACCTTTTTCTGCGTCTTCCCCGCGGCGAGCGCAAGCCTCATGGGAGGATTGCCTCCATGGCTACCCACTGGCCTAGCGGCAACCCGTGAAGAGGAAAGCAAAGGCCCTGTGCGGTCGGCCGTAACTCCAGGGTTGACGAATGAATTAAAAAAAAAAAAAAATTCTTCGGGCAGTCGTTTCCTGTCGCCTTACATTGAAAGCGACGGCGCGTTGTTGGCCGCTTTGGCGATTACGTTGCGAGATATGAGGACTATTTTCGAAAGGGGGAAGAGATTGGGGAGAGAGATGAAACAACGATCAGGGGTGCTCGTAAGGGGAAGAAAATTGCTTCTTGCCTGGTTCGTCTTCTATGTTTAAGCAAGGTGGCGGTTTAGCAGTGCTGCTTTTCAAAAAGATATGATTGCCAATTTACTCCCCCCCTTCTTCCTTTCTGTCGTTTTCCGGTGATGCTAGAAGCGTCCTGTGTTTGCTTCCTTTGAATGTCTGTGGTGTTTCATGGATGACTTTCAACAGAAAACGGTTCGATTATCTCACCAGTTCAATCTCGGCATTTATGAAGACGTACTAAGACGATGACGTATTTTTCAGACGCCCAACGTAAATCTTGTTCCTAAATAGCGTTTTTCTATGACAAATCGCCCTTGTGTGTGATGTGCATACAATTTCAGTAATCTACGCTGTACTTTCGCACGCTAAGAGCTCGTGGTTTTACGCTGTACGTACGCATTTTCACGTTCCGCGTGAATGCTTTGCTCTCGGGACGGACTGAGACTATCAAACCGACTCGATTATTTTAAAATTTTACCGGGCATGGGATATCTGTTATGAGCCATGAGGCAGAAATTAAGATTTAAAAAAAGTCTTATATCATTTATTTCGGAAAATATGTTACCCGTATGTCCTCCGGAATATCGTGTAACATTGGAGGACCATGATTTCGTAGGTATGAATTTCGGAAAGGGGGCCTACAAATTAGTAAGTGTGGGAAAGCAATATATTCACCAAATAATTCCTACGGTATCGCATAGTACGAGGAAATAGTTAAACGAGGAAGAGTAGTTACCAAGTAGACCATTTAGAGAGCGCGGGAATTGGGAAAGAAAATCCGAGAAGCATAATGTGGACAGGCATTCTAAGAGGATAATTATAATACATATTTCATAATTTTTCTAAGACCTGGCTGAGCAGATTTCTTTCTTGAGGAGGAAATTCCTTATTTTTTTTCATCATTCTTTTGAATTGCTGTTTTTTTAATTTTTATTTTGCGTTCCCCGAGCTCGCCGGAATTCAAGTAAGAATACGCTCGAAACACACCCCTAGGTTAGTACACACCCCTAGGTTAGTAAAGAGAAAAACTCGGAGGTTATAACAAGCAACGCTACGAGAGTGAAATGCTCGCAATCACAGGTGGGGGCCAATTTACTGGACCACCTTCTATTATCGAAGTCACGTTTTACGCACGCTAGCGGGGAACGAACAGGGCATATTTCTCGTAGTGGGCGTAACTGGTTGACACCAACAGAAAGAGTCACACAGGAAGCGTACGTGAAAATTCTAGGGCAGCGCGGACATCCCGCGGAAGCACCAGTTTTATATTACCACCCCCTACTCGATGTGAGGGCGAACCATCTGCTGCGTCCTATTCGCTGCAGTGGGATTAATTAATAAAAAGACCGTTAATTTTCGTAACTCTTTATCTTCTATTATCTTCCGCCTGTGGGTGTCTACCGTGAAGTTGGGTTCCCTAATTGAGGGTCTCCAAGCTCAGGGTTGACGGGTGCATTGCGTTGTGTTTCATATGGGAGAACATGGGAAACCCATATTCCTCCATATGCCGCTTGAAATTTAATAAACTCATGATGTCAGATTTGGACTTTTTATCCTGCGACTGGGCTTGCTAAATGTTAAAAGTTATTTTCTTCTTAAAATCTTGGAGTTGCTACTCTATCAAAACTTTACGATTGTTCTACTTAATTATTCAGGTTAAAATAAACAAAGATTCACTTAATTTGAATTTTCAAAGATTTGAGAAACTCGGGTAAATTTCATTATAAAATACAGAATTTATTTTCATTTGTTTCCTTAAAATCTATTACACTGATCGGTGGAGATTTCTATTAATTTAAACCAAAATATATTTTAAGTTCATTATGCTTTTTGATATTCGTAATCATATTTTTAAAGTTCACCTTTCGCAAAATATAAGACACATTATGTTATTCAGCACTTGCAAGAGATTAAAAATATCTTTTCTACCGAGGATGTATAGGAGACAAAATCATGATCATGCTAACGAGATATTGGGAATTATGAAATTTTTCTCACCAAATTATTTTCTTTTCATCACATTCGTTGTCGTCCGGTATTACCTATAGGTATAAAGTCTATGGTTGGGACCTCATCCGATCCTGCTGGATGCACACTGCTTCTTCTCTCATCCTGTCGTTTGGTTTTTTGTACGAGTACCTCTGTTGTCGCTAAAACTTCTATGATAGCAAGTTCTATCGTGTCTCTCCTTCGCTCAGCTATAAAATTGTATATCTTGCCCTCGCTGCCATAATCGTGAGTCCCTTTACGCCTCTTGAAAGATTGTTCTATCGTGTCAACATCCTCGAACTGCGAAAACGTCCTTCTCAGCTATGCCAGTGGACCGCATCTCTCTCTCCTCTCGATCGCCCGGAATATAGAACTGATATCTTATCCTCGATTAGACTGTCAAACCTTTTGCATGCGTTCACCCCGAATCTCCAGTCATCATTCCATTCCGTGTTCTCTCCAAATTCTGCTGAGAACCCCCAAAAACGTTTTTCTCTCGTCTATGTTTAAGGGGTTCGGGGGTGTTCCTGTCCTACCCAAATGGCTCTCCCCTTATTGGTTGGGCCGCTTTTCCTCGCTTCGGCATTGGTTTACATCCCTGTATGGGAATCCCTCCGATTCGTTGGCAAAGGCTTGAGAACATGGAGTTTTCTTGAAGATGAATATTCCTTTATCTTGTCAACTGCTCCGCGGGATGTCCGCGCTGCCCTAGAATTTTCACGTACGCTTCCTGTGTGACTCTTTCTGTTGGTGTCAACCAGTTACGCCCACTACGAGAAATATGCCCTGTTCGTTCCCCGCTAGCGTGCGTAAAACGTGACTTCGATAATAGAAGGTGGTCCAGTAAATTGGCCCCCACCTGTGATTGCGAGCATTTCACTCTCGTAGCGTTGCTTGTTATAACCTCCGAGTTTTTCTCTTTACTAACCTAGGGGTGTGTACTAACCTAGGGGTGTGTTTCGAGCGTATTCTTACTTGAATTCCGGCGAGCTCGGGGAACGCAAAATAAAAATTAAAAAAACAGCAATTCAAAAGAATGATGAAAAAAAATAAGGAATTTCCTCCTCAAAGAAAGAAATCTGCTCAGCCAGGTCTTAGAAAAATTATGAAATATGTATTATAATTATCCTCTTAGAATGCCTGTCCACATTATGCTTCTCGGATTTTCTTTCCCAATTCCCGCGCTCTCTAAATGGTCTACTTGGTAACTACTCTTCCTCGTTTAACTATTTCCTCGTACTATGCGATACCGTAGGAATTATTTGGTGAATATATTGCTTTCCCACACTTACTAATTTGTAGGCCCCCTTTCCGAAATTCATACCTACGAAATCATGGTCCTCCAATGTTACACGATATTCCGGAGGACATACGGGTAACAAATACTTACAAAAATAAAAAATGTAAAATCATAAATTTTAAAACAGTTTTCTTCATTAATTGTAGTATATTGATAGGAAACCCTACTTTAGAAGGTATTACTTATTATTTAAAGAGTTGACTAGGCAACGCTAATTGCAGTTTGGACTTTCATTTTGTACAGCCAATTTTTATGAGAAATTTTATTAGACATGATCTACAATACGATTGTTAATTTTAGTTTATTTAAATAATTGTAAACTGGCTCTCAACCGGCGCTTAGGCAACCCGGTCCAGTCATTGTACTGGATGGCGATGTGGCCAGCTTATGGATTTTGATGTTTATGCAAGTCGTTAACCTGTGAACAAGTAAAATTAAGGAAATAACCAAAGTGTAAGTAAAATTAAGGAAATAACCAAAGTGCTATTAACAGTGGGTCCCGTGGGTGATCCCTGGTTAGTTGCGCCCTATTTTGAGTGCACGGCTCCCATTTCGTGTCCCGCTGCCATCAAACACATGTTGTGGTTCGGAAGCCACATTATGCTGTTGGTCTCAGGGTACGGACGCATTATGAAGTTCAACTCCCTCAAGTGAGAGAGTTGAACTTTGAAAGTACTCCCTCAAGTGAGGGAGTTGAATTTTATGATGAGAAGTTGAGCTTTGTAATGAGAACTTTATACTCGTTCCGCCCCCCTTTGCCTGTTTTTTTTTTTTTTTTTTTTTTAAAGCATTTTAAGGCCATACGCTGTGCCTGGTTTGTAGAGGCGGTGAAAGGGGGTGGTGGGATGCAGAGAATGCATAGGGGACTCGGTACTAATAGGGCCTCAAAATTATTGTAAAGTATTACTAAACTATCTATGGAAAAATTGTTTATAAAAACAGGAGGAAACAGCAGGATTGATCAAAACTGATGTAAATATTCAGTTGTTGCTAGATAGCATCTAAACAAAAACTAAACTTAACGGAGGCATATTTATTGTATTGCCCTTTTGAATTATGGTCTCTTAATACTGTACTTGTTCAGTTTACTAAAATATCTCAGTTGTGTAAATCATAAATCAGTGCCCAGTCGATATGCGTTTCATACCCCAATGTTCTGTTATTGACGCCACATAAACATTAGCTAAAGATTTCATTAACTTTAGTGCCGACGAATTAGATTAATTTTTAGATGAGTCACAAATTATAAAAAAAATCTTCTAGTGAACAAAAAAAAAAAAAAAAAAAAAAAAAAAAAGGAAAACAAATCAAAGTCCTGAAAACCTTCTTCAACACATAGTTGATTGCAATTACAGCAATATTTTCCTAAACTTAGTATCTCTTTACGTCTAGTTTTAAACTATAACCGTCGCAAGTTCTGAAAGATCATTTAGCTAGCAAAATATGTTCAAACCTTATTTAAGAACAACCATGACCTAAGATCGTTTGTCATCTTTTCCTATTATTGAGCATAGAAAGTGAAGAAGAAATGAAGCGTGATTTTGATTCCGCCATAAAGAAATGGATCCAAAATAAAGACCGATGTAAATTTACCGAAAAATTTTATTTAAAAAATATGTACATATATCAGTCGTCAGTTATTTTTGCTATCAAATTTTTTCAGTAACAACGACAGTTGGTTGCATTTATCTATTTCTAATTTTGAAGAAGTATCGGTACCCTGATTTTTTATGCAAACAACAGGTTTCTATGTTGTCCGTTGATCATTCATGAGTTATGAGTATTTCAATGAAATGGAAATACTTATAACTCATGAATGGCCAAAGTACAACATATTCTCAATTATTATTAATCTATCATTTGAATGACTTCGAAATTTTTTACACTACGACTGATGAGCAACCAACAGATACTTTGGTAAGGGTGTATTAATTTGTGGCTAATAATAATAGTTATGTAATCTACAAAACAAAACAAAAACTGCGCGTTCATAAAATATTAGTTGGCTTTATTGTCTATTAAATTAGCTGATATGCAGAATAAATATAAACTTACGATTGCAAACATTTTTATCTATATAAACCGTGATCAAAAATTTATATATACTGTATATATACAAGGGTCGCGCTGGCTCTTTTAAAGTCTTCGCCAATTTATTCGCCAAATTCAATTTTTTATTGCCAAAGTGTTATAACAGTACAAAAAGGTAATCACCAAAGCTCTTTTTCCTTCTCCAAAAAGATTATTCTGGTTTTGCTATTATTTTATATTTTTTACTCGTGCCTGTTGGGTTTGGAGGTTTTCTTTGTAGTTTTTGTCCTTGTTAAATAATAATTTTTTGTTTCAGTCTACTTTGTAGTTTATATATATATATTATAATTATATCATCATCATTGTCAACTATCATCAATCCTCCCCAAGCTTCTTCCACAACTGTCTGTCTTGAGCGCCAGTCTTCTCCATGTTTAAGCTTTCAGATTTCAACCATCCATCTCCCATGTGGTCTTTTTCTGGGTCTTTTTCTGTCCCTTGGAATTCCTTCTAAAATTTCGGTTGTCTATCGGTGGTCCGTTCTTCTGAACATACCCAGCCCATTGCAATTTCAGGAATTTTACTCTTGATAACGGTGTCGCATGCATTTCTCCATGCTTCTTTCAAATGACTGCAGCCTTTGTATTTCATTTGTTGTCAGTTCGAAAAATTAAAAGTTGTACAGGGTGTCCGAAAGATAACTGTGCACTGAAAGTAACACCATGTCGAACTGGTTCCTACAGGAGGTGTTGTAACTGGTCTCCACCGACGTCCAGACATGTCTGCACACGGTTCTGCATGTTGGTGAAGATCTTTCTCAGGGTATGTGGTTTGATTTGTTGGATATGGGTCGTTATTGCAGCCTGTAGCTCTTGAACTGTATGCTGATTACCTGCTTACGCTTTCCCCTTCAGTTCTCTCCACAGAAAAAAAAGTCAGGCGTTGTCATATCCGGTGACCAGGCAGGCTACAGTTCCCGGGAGATGATACAATTTCCGAAGAATTCCTCCAGAAGTTGCATTGATGTGCCAGCGGTGTGAGCAGTGGCACTGTCTTGCTGGAACCATCCATCCTTCGTTGATTTTCCGTTCCGTGAGTTCGTATGTGAATGGTTGGATAATCTCGGCACTGTACCGTTCTGTGTTAATAGTTTCACTGAAGAAAATGGGCCCAATACTGCGCATACAAATCATGGCACGCCGAATACCGACCTTCTGGTTATGGAGAGACACTTCCTTGATTTCGTGGGGATTTTCAGTACCCCCCAGACGAGTGTTTTGGCTGTCGATGTACCCAGACACGTGGAACCATGCCTCATCTGGAAAGAAAGTCACATCCACAATGTCCTCACCTTCTTCATACAGGAATTCTTGGTAAAACCTGCAATACGAAACACGGGCATCTCGTGGGCTGTACTCTGGCACATTAGCTTGTTGTGACAGCCGCCTCACGGAATTGTGTGGACTCCTGTATCCTGTCCTGGATATCCTGTACAGTCTCGTCTGCCGTGGATGGCCTACCGGGGCGAGGGTCTTCCAGAACACTGCCAGTTTCCCGAAAGGTTGCTATGAGCTGATGTACCGCATTACGGTGGGAGACGTCTGCAACATGAAATTTCCCAGCGAACTGTTTTTGCACATCGTCCGTGTACTTGTCGTCATGAGGAAAGAAGACGTGTTCCACCAAAAACACTTTCTGTTCAACCGTCAACACCATTATCCTTGTACCGAGACGAGTGATCAATCGACACGTCTGCCTCCGTCGACCAAACGCTCGGGAATGATCTTCTCTCGGAATGGCGCCTCGGGGTGGGGAGACATGAAGGTTACCAGGCACAGATCACTTCCACGTGTCGGGTCACTTCTACTGTAATTCCATTCAAAATTTCATTATTATTACATTACTGCAAATCGTACATTCTGTGCACAGTCATTATTCGGACACCCTGTATAATTAGGAAGGGGCCTCCTCATTAATGGTTTTACACTCGGCGTAAATCTAAGCTGACTGTAGAGTGGAAGTTGGCAGAGCGTTTTCACTGTAAGGGTATAGTTTTCATTCAGTAATCAGATGCAGTGTGTCCGGAATACCTGAGGTGCTGCTGTGGAGGGAGGCAGAAGAAACTGAAACTTTTTTTTTTTTTTTTTTTTTTGATTGGAGGTTTAACGACCACCGTGGGCAACTCAATGGGCTATAAGCAGTCGCCCGTCTCTAATTTAGGGTAACTGGTTCCAGGGAAGGAGAGAGAGAGCCAGTGCCGTACGACAAACACAACATCCATGCCTCACCGGGATTCCAACCCGGACCCCTTCGGACGAATGATCAGATGCCATCGCTTAGACCACTGCGCCACCGGGGCGGCAAACTGAAACTTCCAGCTGATCCTTCTGTCCGCGATTTTTCCCTTCGGAAGGAAAAAAAAAAAAAAGATAGAAGCAGAGCTTAGTTCTCTCAAAACTATTTGACTGACCACTTAACCTCCTGGTATAGAGCAGTCTGAGGCACATGACCAACAGAAAGGGACAATGCAATCGCCAAAATGCGAATATGTAATTTTTAGTAACGCCACCGAAATTGAGATCGCCATTTTTTCACTTTATGCACGCTCAACGTTTAGAACAACTATGTACCTTTTTTATTGAGTCCCAGCTCGAGCATGCATACGCGCTTTTAGACTGGAAATATATTATGCAATGGGGAAGTACGCACTTATATACCTCCTACTCCGTAGTGAAAATCCTCCAAATATGTGGCGTCAGTGAAAAAACAAAGACATAGCTCTTTCCACATTTTACCAACACACAGCAACCAAAAAATTGTTTTTCTGCCACTGCTGGGGGATCGAATCCCAGATTCTTTGGATCTCGCCTTTTGGATTTAACTGCTATAATTAATATGCAGTCAGTGCCGTTAATGCCCACCGGATGGAGACGTCTCAGTAGCTGAGCCCATCTTACGGATTTATGATGTCAGAAGCTGACAGAAAAACACGCATAGCGCCGTGATTTGTTGGCCACCGTGGTGTAAGGCTAACGCGCTCGGCTAGATATCGAGAGATCTGGGATTCAATTCCCCAGCAGTGGCCGAATAACAATTTTTCGGTTGCTGTGTGTTGGTAAAAAAACGTGGAAAGAGCGATGTCTTTATTTATTCTACTCCATAATCGGGTTAGCCTTGTCACTGGTAAGTGGAAGGCGCACTACTTTCTTTTCTCCATGCATGATTTTCAGCGTTGTTGCGTAATTAATAATAATAACAATAATAATGCGACCCTGGGCACTCCGGTAATTTTCAACAACCTAAATAAATATTGCTAACCTGGCTATTTACCGGCTCAAGTCGCCGGCCAGGATAAAATAATTAAAATACACACAGTGCATGCCTTTCAAAGTTTATGCAAAGTTTTATGTGGAAAACATAAAAGCAAAAGGAAAATGAATCAGATTTTAGAGGAAAACGGTGTTTGTTGCGTCAGTTTTCCGCATTTTCTTTTTTTGTTTTTCAACTCTGTCTTGTGAAAATCTCCCACTGTTCAGAATTTTCACACGGTCGCCACGATAACGCGGTCGAATTAAAAATAAATTTCACATCCTCGTAGTGCTTTGAGAAGTGTACGGTGCCACCCAAGTGCTGTTGTCGTCTGCGTTATTAAGGAGAATCTTTCATTTTTTATCGTCACACATGGATTTCTTGAGAGAAAACAGACCTAGTATTTAGAAGTTATTAAAAAGAGAGACAGAAAAAAAAAAAAAAAAAAAAAGGAAAATAAAAGAGATACGTGTTCCGGGAAAAAGAACATCGTAGCGTAGATCGCACGTGTCATTTAGAAGTTTCATAGTACGTACAGGAAGTAGAGATTTCGTGATGAGGAATTCACAGTTATTTCACTTCGATTAAAAGTGCCAGCCGGAATGTATAGGGGTCATGTAAATATCATTGCCCGCTTTACAACACTTATAAATTGCCGTTGAATATTTTGTTTAAAGAAATCCTGAAACATGGCATTTGTATAGCTTCTCATTTTCTTTCTCCACATGCAGCTACGAAAACAAATTAGAGACTAAATTACCCAGAAACTGCCCGTGCGCGTGGTATATAGGCATGGTTGGCTCACTTATGAAGAAAAAAGTAACCCCCAGCGAAATTACTGAATAGAAAATCTTGTAATTCAGCAAGTTCTTTTGTTACGCCGGTGGCAAATAAACTTCGGGGAACTGCAAATATGAAATACACGAGATTTTCTGATTTTTTTTGACGAAATAACGAATTACGCCAGAGAATATTTCGGGTACATATGGTCGACGGAAATTCTGCACCATGAGTTTGGTGCAGAATTTCCGTCGAATTTCTGCAGGGGGATGGGGGGGGGGGGGGGTTGGTGGTGTTAACGACCATCGTGAGGATCTAAGGATGTAGGCAGTAGACCGTCCCTAATGTGTGGGATCACTGGTTTCGGGATGGGGGACTAGCCATCGGTCAAGCGCACCATGCATGCTGTGAAACCCTAATTTGCCGGTCGCGGTATACTTCCAACCAACATCCTTCTGCTCCGGAGCCGAATGTTTTCCCAATTAATCTACACCGACAAGAACTTACCGCTCCTACTTGTCGTCTTTCCGTGTGCGTCAGCTCTTTAGTACGTCACATGCATCGCCGCTTGGGAAAGACGGCAGCACGAAGTCGCAGGTTCTGGGACCACCGCAAACCATGCTTTTGAAGTAACCAGATTTGGAAACGGCTCCAAAATTTTGAACCCGGACGCGACCCGTACAAATCTGCTTTGAGCTATAAACTCGAATGTATCATCATCACCAACCATTATCAATCCACTGCTGAATGAAGGTCTCCCCAAATTTCTTTCACAACGGTCTGTCTTGGGCCAGTCTCCTCCATCCATCCATCCATCTCCCACGTGGTGTCCTGGGTCTTTTCCCTGTCCCTTGGAATCCAGTCTGAAATTTCGGTTGTTCATCGGTGGTCCGTTCTCCTGGCAATATCTCCAGCCCATTGCGATTTCAGGGATTTTACTGTGATCATGATGTCCTTCACTCTTCACGAGTTCCTCTTTCTATCTTTCTTGGTTTACATCAAGCATGTATCTCTCCATGCTTCTTTCAGTTTTCTGCTGTCTTTGTATGTCTTTTATAGTTAAGGTGCAGGTCTCTGCTGCGTACTTAAGCACTGGAAGGGTGCATTGATTTAAACACTTTTAAGACATAATGACATATTGCTCTTAAAAATTGTACTGTTTCTTCCAAAAACTTTCCAACCAAGTTTTATACGTCAATTAATTTCTTCATAAATGTGACCCTCGCTTTATATCTGCTGCGCAAGGTAAATGTAGGAATTGGTTATCTCCAGCTTTCCCCCATCAATTAATAAATTTTCATTCCATGTAAAAGCACTGCACATCACTTTTGTCTTCTGAAAGTTCATTTTTAATCCCCATTTCTTTACCCTCCTCAGCAAGTTCCTGGATCATGTTCTGTAGCTCTGATGTATTATTTCAAAGATCTCTGAAGGGTTCTTTGAAATATATATTTTCTATTCAAAAATAAAACGGGAATAAAACCGGGTCAAAATCGGGTCATTAACACTTTGACCCGACCCGTTTGATCCGCAAGAAATTGTCGACCTTCTCCGGAAGTAAATCTCTGTAGAAGAAGGAATCCTCGCTAACTCCAGACGATGTATAGAAGAAGCATCACACATTTTTTTTTTTTTGAGGCGAAGTAGGAATTCCATTAATTCCAGACGATGTGTGGAAGGAACATCACACATTTTTTGAAGAATCTAACGGCCAGTAGATCCATTTTCATGTTCGGGTGCCAATGTCAAGACTCAGATTTGTCGGTGGCGAGATTCAAACCAACATCCTTCTGCTCCGGAGCCGAACGATTTCCCAATTAAGCTACGCCGACAAGGGCGTATTCCTCTTACTTGCTGTCTTGACATGTGTGTCATCTCTGTAGTACGTCACAATGTTTCTCACCCCTGAACTATAGCCCGGGTTCAGATCGAAGGATTGGTCAGCGCCTCATTCGACTCGGCTACTGTGGCAGCTTTATTGCTTGCTCTCTCCTGGAATTCTTATGGGCTTCTCTGAAACGACGATATATATATAAAAAAAAAATCTGCAGACAGCCGCAGAGGCGCATGTTTGTTGGATACGGTAAAGGGTTTTGTCACCGATTGCTAGTAATTCAAGTTGCCTTAGATTGCATCGAAAAATGAAAGCGAAATATTGCTAAGTAGTGTACAAAGCAATGAATGATGTGTAAAGCTCAGATTGTATTACACTCCTCTCTTCGTGCTTTTCAAATTTATTGTAGATGTCTGTTCTTCTGTCGGGGAAGTATCATTGGCGTTCACGACTCAAGAGGATGGACGATCATGTTGTAGAGAGATTTTAGACGAGTGTAATTATAAACTGAGATTTTTTTTTATTCCTGACGCACGGACGCCTCCAAAACGTTCACGCCGTCTCGACCGCTTGAACCGATCCTTAGGCGTAGGGAAAATAGTATTTGATTCAATATGGTAGTCACTTGGTCGGTAGATTGTGGCATTGACAAAAAATTGCTGTCGTGAGTAAAAGTGGATCACATAATCAAGTCCGGCTTTACGGGTTGCCGATGGCCTAGTGGTCAACGTTCGTGACTGCCACGGAGAAACGTCAGGTTCGATCCCAGCCGTACGAACGCTCGAACCACTAAATATCCACCGTTGCGTCGGATGTGCACGTTAAGCCCTCGGACCCCGGGTACTGGCCCCCCGCCCTTGTAATAAATAAGGGCGTCTTCCTCCTTTCTACATCTGTTCTGAGGTCCGACTTTACGGCGGTGCGAGCTGTATATGAATAAATATTCACACTGCTCGCGTGACAGAATTAACATCGCGCCCCAGTGTTATCTTTATTTGGGATGCTCGATCAGATTGTTACTCTTTGTTCAGCTTTTTCAGGCGACCACTGACTGATCTGAATCTTTTCAAAAGTTGGAAAAGTGAAGGGAGACTACAAATTATTTTTATATTTTCAAGCTTTGTTAAAAGAAAATATAATCAATTTGATGGAAATTCGACAAAAGCAAACTGAAACTAATCATCTAACAGATTTTTTCTTACATATGATCCGTTTCCATGAGAATGTATTAACAAATTCTGTGTGGATAGTATCACAAAATTCATGAAATGTACGGAAATTAATGTGCGCATTTAATTGTTATCAATGAAGGTAATTTTGAACAGACAAATTGTTTAAATAATTTACAAATGTGTGCTTTCGTGAGAAAATGCATAAATGTATGAAATGCAACAATTCATCGCAATCTGATAGGGTAAAAACCACCTGGGGAACCTGGAAAAGTCGGGAAATTTTTTTATTACTTTCGAGTGGGAACACCGTCAAAGTTTCATGTGCCATCCACTCTGCTTATTAAATCGTAATTAAAGAAATGAATATTTATTATTTGTTTCTGGTCTCGTCGCCACAAACACTAACAAGCGAATTCGGGATTTCTATATAACTTCCTGTCTCTTAGCCACGTCCACGTTTATGCTTGTACTTGACTACTCCGAAGAAATTCAACGCCCTCCGTCCTTAATCTGGTTTTCGTTATGTCGTCCAGGAAGTGATGGTAGATAACTATTTAAATCCGATGTACCATTCATTTCTCTGCCCTTGCGATAGCTATTCATGCTACAACTGTGATGACTGTTTACATTGCAAGTGCAGCGAAGTGGCTATTGACACACTAGTATAATGTAATGTCTGTTGACACTCAAATTGATTCATGATGTTAGGAAGTCGTCCTTATGGATAGGTTTCTGAAGAAGAGCTCGTAAGATAAGAAGACAATGTATGTGTACGTGAGATTCCGTTATCACTTTCACGACGAAGCCATAGAAAAAAAAAAAAAAAAAGTGCAACAGCACAAAAGAAATTTACCCGAAGACATTGGTTGAAATGATGAAATAGTGAAAAGCTTAAAACTGATGTTAGTGATTTAACTCGTTAGTTTGTAAATAATTAAATGAGATATAAGTCTGCCCTTTCGCATGACAGCATTCTAAATGAAGAAAGTGTTCACTCGTAAAGATAATAAATTCTCCACTCAAACGTACATTGAAACCTCGGTTATACGTTTCTCTATGGGATTGCCTTAAAAAACGTATAAATGTGAAAAACGTATAAACGAAATTTCGAAATGTTAAATACCAATGAATGAAATACGGGATTACACCATTGTACAATGTTTACTATTATTATTATTATTTTTTTTTTTTTTTTATTGGAAGTTTAATGACCACCGTGAGCAGCTCAATGGGCTATAAGCAGTCGCCCGTCCCTAATTTAGGGTAGCTGGTTCCAGGGAAGGGAGAGAGCCAGTACCGTAAGACAAACACAACATCCATGCTTCACCGGGATTCGAACCCGGACCCCTTTCGGACGAATGATCAGAAGCCATTGCTCAGACCACCGTGAGCAATTTAGGGCCACTGTTTCCAGGGAAGGGAGAGAGCCAGTGCCGTAAGACAAACACAACATCCATGCTTCATCAAGATTCGAACCTGGACTCCTGTCGAACGTCCCTAATTTAGGGTCACTGGTTCCAGGGAAGGGATAGAGCCAGTGCCGTAACACAAACAAAACATCTATGCCTCACCGGGATTCGAACCCGGACCCCTTTCGGACGAATGATCAGAAGCCATCGCTTAGACCAGTGCGGCAGCGGGGCGGGGCGGTATCCGTTTACTGGTGTAAATATGGCATGAATGGTAAGTCAGATAATATCCGAAAACTCGGAAATTTCGTTGTCCTGGAACGGGAATTGAACCCGCCCAAGGAGCAAACCGGGAGACGCGGGTTCGATTTTCACTCCAGGATGAATTTTTCAAGTTTTCGGATATTATCTGACTAACCATTCATGTCATATTTACATCAATAAACGGATTCACAATTTGTATTGTTAAGTACCATTGTAAAATTTACGCTTTAAAGGGGTATAAGATGTTCCCTAATAATGGTTTGACACCATTATGTTTCCTAATAATGGTTTGACACCATTATGTTTCTTAATAATGGTGACCTTGCTGTCAAGTCGAATTGGCGTCAAAAAAAGAAGAGCGTTACAAACTAAGCCTATAACATATTTTATCGCATTGCAAAAATCATAAAGCCTATGCAAGCCAAACTTCTCTTTTGATGACTCTATCTGTCTAAAAAAATTCTGATTCTAGATTAAGTGAAATCATCACAACTAAGAATCTGAGACCAGTGCTTCAACACGCGACGAATGAATTATCAGCTATTTTTCTGCGGTTCCTGAGTGCATCCATTTGGAACCAGAATGTTTAATATTCATGACACATTTAGGATTCTATTCTAGAACGCCACGAAATAGCGGAGCCACAAAACTACGTACCACAGACTTATCAATTTTTAAATAGCGCATATGTGTGTGTGTGTGTGTGTGTGTGTGTGTGTGTGTGTGTGTGTGTGTCATGAAATGCAATACCACATTTTTTGATCCAAAACGAAAATAAACAACGTACATTCTCCAATTTTGTCAAAGTTCAACTTTGGTTGCACCAAGAAGGAACAGACCAAGGCTGTCTCAATTCTCTCAAAGTTGTAACACGTCTGATTGCGTATAAAAAGATCAACGAACCGTGTATTTTTGATTTTCTGAAAATCATATTTTTACGTGTAAACGGAAAAAGCGTATAAATGAATTGCTCATAACCGAGTTAAAAAGCTATACAAACTACAGTAAATTAGCGGGTCTAACGCAGAATTACATATAAATGTGAAAAACGTATAACTGAGAAACATATAACCGAGATTCTACTGTAGTTGAAATTCCGTTTGGTTAAAACAGCAATGATAATTTCCGAATTCCACTTGTCCATGAAACAAAGAAAGTGCTGTACTCCAAATAAATTTAAAATTGCACTATTTTGAAAGGTAGGGTATCCCGGGCTCGCAGCGCCTGCGAGCGAACAGAACAGTTTCAGTCCGCGTCGAATTCCACTCCTACTGTGTCCTTGCTGTCGAACAATATCCCCGTTCTGCCCCCCCCCCCAAGTTCACGTCCGTATCTCGAATCAGTATTTTCCCCACGACTGCTTAATTACAATTCTCCCGCATTTTCCTGACTGCCAATTCACTGTCTCTGGAGAAGTCTTCTATCCCTTCCGCCCTGTCCCCCTATCTCTCCAAGTTGCATTTCTGTGCCGTCGAAAGTGCGACGCCCTTGGCTGAGTAACTTCCCATCTCAAATCAGTGGAGTGCCAAGAAAAAAATTAGGGTACGAAATTAAAATTTTTATGCATCTAAAAAATGTGTTATGGTGCATTTTTAAAACGTATCCAACATTCGCCGAAAAATATTCAAATAAATATTGATTAGTGGTTGACAACTTATATTTTGTTCTTTATCTGTGCAGAAAACAAGAATACTACGCTACTTACTGTTAAATGTTTAAATGATACAAATAATTCTAGTTCGAAATGAAAATTTTACCTTCTAGTGAAAATTCTTCATTTGTATTCTTTTGTATAAGTCACCTGTATAAAATACAGTTAAAGTTTCAAAACCATCAATATCTTGAGAAAATGGTGTCACACTGGATTTGTTGTGAACGGTGATTGGAATCCTGATAAGACCAATTTATGTGCGAGAAATCTAATTTCGTAAGCGCTAATAAACATGTCTGAAAATGGTACATAAATTGAAATCTTGCAATAGTCGTCTGGGTTTTCTACGCTAATGTTACAGCGTTGGTTTCGTTTTGATGTGATTCTTGTATTTTTAGCTAAACTCCTTGCTTTTCAGCGTGCTTTAGAGTAATCTGAAATAAGTCATGGAATTCAAATTTGGCATTCTACGTCGCCACAGAAACTTTCAGTATATCCATGTATTGGCTTTTCATTACAATGGAACATTCTCCTTGTCTCTTTTCCATTTCCTCGTCTTCGTGGAGAAAACACGTTCAATTGTTGCCGTGAGACATAAAAAACAAAGTCAAATACTATAAAAAAACTTTGCCTTTAAAATCGCGTTTTTGAAATAACGAAAGGTTCCAAAAAATTTGGGGGAGTTTTTAACACCTCCTCTCCTCCATGGGCACGCCAATGTACACATATATGTTTCTAAAACGCTCTTCCATTTTAAAAGAAAAATTGTCTTAAACTGCAATTTTGTCTGATGAACTACTAAGTAAACAAAAATAATGATTCTGGGAAATAATTCTGTTACTTTTCGCTCTAAACTTTAGGGGCTATTTTTCGTTGCGTAGAATTTATTTTTCGTCGCTAGGGGCTAATTTTTCGCTGCTGTTCCGCGATAGTTACACTCTTAAGTTTATTTGAAAGTGTTAAAAATCGTCTGCTACTGTAATTTTGCCCTTTCTTTAGAAATACAGCATTTAGAGAACCACCACATTTAGGGCCTTATACAGTATATATACATGTATATATATATATGTATTTAAAGCTTCGAAGAGCTAAATATTTGTTACTCTAGGTTGGAATTTTCGTTCCCCATAAACTATAGGCAAATGCACGGTAAAATTATATAGAGACTGTAATAGTACTTTGTTTAAAGACGGTAATTTTTCAGGAAAAAGAAATCGCTAATAAATATACCTACCTTTACCACTTTTGAAAGCCCCGGATAGGTTCCCACCAGAGAGGAAAGTATCTGGTAAAAATGGCTGAAAAGGTTATGAAATTTATTGATTTTTTTTTATTTAATTTTTTTATTTTAAAATATTTTTTAAATTTAAATTTGTTGAAATTTTTTTGAAAAAAAAAGGTCGTGAAATTTATTGAAAGTCATTTAAATTTTGGCGGCAATTTCTACATAAATACGTAAAATCCCGAAGCTGACTTTTCTGAAATAAAACGAATTGATGACAACGGAAATTCTGTCAAAATGCAGAAGTCGGAAACAGAAATTTTGTTGAAATACGGACATCTTCTGGCAGATTTTGTTCCCGTAAACTCACACCACTTATTTTTTTTCAGTGTAGTAAACAGTCACTGGAGTCTCACAATTTCATTCCACGAAATATGAATGTGTGTAGTTCTTTAAATATAGGAATTATAAGACAGCGGTATCTTCGGACCTCGTACGAAAACTGTCGGAAACCGCAGACAGACGATGGAGGATTTGACCTACTGCAGAGGTGACGCACATGTCAAGACGACAAGTAGGACAGATAAGCCCTTGCCGATGTAACTTAATCGGGAAAGTATTCGGCTCCAGAGCAGGAGGGAGATGTGGGTTGGATTATCGCCACCGGCGAAATTCGGATTTCCCATTTGTGCTCCAATGAAAAATGCTGGCCGTTAGGTTCTTCAAAAAAAAAAAAATAATAATAAATAAATAAAAGTGTGTGATGCTGGAATTAATGAGAATTCCTTCTTCTACAGAGAATTGCTTCAAGCATGGCTCGCGGTGGTCCCAAAACCTGCGATTTCGTATCTCCGAGGCCTACTTCAAGTAGCGCGGGAGGGGAGGAGGAGGGGAGGGGAGGGGGACCGGATATATGTAACGTACTACAGAGGTAACGTATACATGTCAAGACGGCAAGTAGGAGGAATAAGCCTCTGTCGGTGTAGCTTACTTGAGAAAGCATTCAGCTCCGGAGCAGAAGGGTTTGGATTCAGTTTTCGCCACCAGAAAATTAGGGTTTTACAAGAAAAAGAATTTTGTAGCCAACAATCCTGTGAACTGTGAGAACAAAATGATCGTTTACGAGAATCTGCACACAGGGTCAATTTGAGAAGCAGAGCTAAATGCTTCGTTTAATCAGAAAAGTTTTCAGAATTCAATGGTGGATAGCAGTAACGACGACATAATTCTGCGGAATAATAGAATCTTGATAATAGATATTTGAATAATTAAATATCAATTATCTAATTGATATCTGAATAATAGATAGCCTCGGGACATGATGCGGACAAAATGCAGAATTTCCGAAGTGATGGTTTGTAACTGGTGCTCTAAAGATTTAACGGTATGATATTAGCGAAAGGTAGATGAGAATCAAAAGCAATTTTCATATAGCCTTGGGACTAACGTTAAAACCAACAAGCTGGAAAAGATTAGAACAACCTTGTATCGTAAAGTACGATTTGATATTTCTAAAGTTGAAATGAAATCAAGATCTTGATTAGCGTTCCTCATTGATTCAGGAAGAGAAAGATATAGGTAGTATCATTAGCATATATAGATACGTGTTGCAGGATGAACACTGACTGAAAAGTCGCTGATGAAAATTAGACAAAAAAAAAAATGATTAAACACCTTTCTTCTAAGACATAATGGTAAATTGCTCATCAAAATTGCACTTTTTCTTTCAAATGCTCTCCAGCCAAGTTATATACGCTAATTAATTTCTTCTTTGATATGACGCTTTTGATATCTGTTGTCTAATGTAATTGTAGGGATCAGTTGCTTTTAGATTCACTCCATCAACTTCGAAATTTCAGTTCTTATAAAAAAAAAGCTTGTGCATCAGTTTTATTTTCCGTAAGTTAATTTTTAATCCTGCTTTGTTACTTGTGATATAAATTTATATCATCATCGTCAACCGTATTCAATCCACTGCTGGATGAAGGTCTCCGTAAGTTTTTTTCCACAACTGTCTATCTTAAGCCAATCTCCTCCGTATCGCTCTTGCATGGTTTCGAATTTCATTCACCCATCTTCTAAGTGGTCTTCTTCTGGGTCTCTGTTTTGTTTCTCTCAGTACTTTCTAATATTTCAGTTGTGCCACGATGTTCAGTGCTTCTAGCAAGATTCCCAGCCCATTTCCATTTCACTGAGCAGGAAAATGACGTGAGTTGATCGCATTACAATCAAATTTAAAAACCACGAAATGGCAATGGGCTGGGAATGTTACTAGAAGAACTGACCACATAACTGAAATACTGGACCGGATTCCAACAGAAAAGAACGACCCAGATGAAGACCACGTGGGAGATGGGTGAATGAAATTCGAGACAACGCCGATGTGACGTGGAGGAGACAGACCCTTTATAGAAAGTTGTGGAAGAGACTTTTGGAAGCCTTCAGGCGCAACGCTATAAACCCATCCAACTTTCTTTTCTTCTAGCCCCCCCCCCTTCCGTTACCCCATCCGCCCAATATTTAAGCAATTGGAACACATGGCGAGTGCAACTATCTAAGATTTTAGGGAACTTGGGTAGACGTATAGTATAAATGTTTCTAATTCACAATTTTTTTTATATATAAAATTGATTAATTAATTTTTGTTAATTCCAATGTTGTGCTCTTTTGGGAAATGGAGGGAGTCTTTTGAGCGAATGTCTAAGACAGTAGTAGAATATACAATTTTCGTAATTATTAGTTTAAGGAGATGAAAGATAGATAGATAGATAGATAGATAGATAGAGAGAGAGAGAGAGAGAGAGAGTGAAAATTACAAACTAAAATTCATAAACAGCCTTAGGGCAGCAAATATTGAAAGCAATGACGCAAGTAAGCTAAACTTGAAAAATGTTAACCTAAAGGCTTTGCAGGTCCGTATCCATTGTTCTGAGTGCTACATACATTGAGGAAATACTACGTTCAGTATGTATGTGAAAACGTCTTTGTTTTTACTGGGGATAACATCAGCGTCGAGTAAAATCTACAGGAACGGAATTTTTTGGCAAGATTTCTGCCAAGTACTTTAACATATGTGATGCCCCTCCCCAAAGGTACGATACTTTGCGCTCCTAATAGCCCCCAGTTCTGAACTTCTGGCGTTACCGCAGGAGGCCTTCATCAGCAGTAAATTCATAATGGTTGATGATGACGAAATATTATTTTAGCAGTTGCTCCACGGGAAAAATATCGAAAAACGCGACTTTGGTGAATTGGTCTAACTGTCATATCACAAATTCCTATGTTAGAGCGGTTCCGTCGAATTTCCTTTCGTAGAGTCGCATTCTCTTAAGTTACTCCCCCCCCCCCCTTGAATGTTCAAAACATGCGCATATGGTTGTATTAAGTAAGGTATTATTTTAAAGTTACCTTTAAAAGGCTTTAAAATTGTTTGACGTTGGGAATATTTATTTTTTGGACAACAATTTTATTGATCTGCTTGTATAATCTTTAGATTTACAGCTTTATATTTCACCGTTTTATTTGTGTTGCTGAATTCATAAACACTTCAACTTTACCTTTCTTAACGAAAAATTACCGTCGTTTAAACAAACCATTAATCCGTGAATGGGAGAAAGGTAGAGAGTTCCTGAGTTTTAAAGGAGTGGCGTGTGGAAATAACCCAGCACGGAGTGGGAGGATTTGCCATTTTACCAGACGCCGATCTTGATGTTTTGGTTGGGAGGCTTTAAAGGGCGAACTGAAGTCTGCCAGAAAGTTAGCCCGCTCGTCTAATGCTCGTTCGTCTCACGGAGAGTCCGTGGGCTGACGAAACATAAACTGAGATATTTAACTCTACCTGAATTCTCGGCACGGCTGTTTCGCTGTATGTAAATAATTGAGCCTCTCGCCGGTCGTGACTTCGATGCCTATTTGCAGATTCTGTGTACTTCGTGGGCTACTTGTGGTTGCTGTGAATGAGGAAACGACTTCAAAGTAGTTCGGCCGTTTCTTCGAATTGAGCGTGCCTCCGGTGGCGATGGGCTCACGCTTCCACTTGCGTCAAGTAGCCTGTGCGCATGCCCGCGAAGCCGACGGCGGCATCGCAGACGGTATTTTTCACTACTGCAAACCAACTGGCCTCGTTAGGAGAAAGACCAGATAAACAAGAGGAGCTTTGTGGGCTCGCTATAAATTATGTAGAGGCCAAAGAAGAGCCAAGACTCTTCTTTCATGCGCTCTTCTTGTATTATTTTCCCTTCCTCCCTCTACATCCCTCCCCTTTCCCTGTCTGAGACTGCACCCGCCACCGTGTCTAATCTGTAATGCCAAAGACAGTTGAATGAAAGGAACTCTCTTATCCTGTTTCTGACCGCTGAGTACGACTCAAGGATTGCTTGACGAAAGCAGAAAGACACATGCGGAGGGGATTTGGAAGGCAAAAAGAAGGCGAAGGAATGGGGTGGGGGGTGAATATCGGGAGGCCAGGAAGAAAAGCAAAGATAAAGCTATAAAGCTTTCCTTCTCTTTTCTGCTGTTCGTACGGTGTTCAGTGTCGACAGACGTGTGTGTGTGCGTCTGTGTGCTCGAAGTTTTTCTGTGAAGATTCTTTCCCCTCTCCGTATTATTTTTTCTCTTCCGTCAGAACGATGCGCTATAATGGTTTTGTACGACAGTTATACGGTCACGGAAGGAGAACATAGTCATCAAACATTTTTCGCACTTACCTGATCTGATCCAGAATTCTTATTTCAAATTTATATTTTATAATTTTTTTTATCGGCGACGGCACAGTTGGTGTTGTTGCAAGTCCTTAAAATTCCCCATCATAGCCTCGCAAAAATAAAAGAAGCTATGTGATCTCACCAGTTATGGAAGTTACTGTCCGAGTCTGCGCAGATGAAACTCATAGTAGCAACTAATATACTCCCATTACTAGGAAATTCAGCATTTGAACGGAAATTGGTACATGCGCGTTCCGATACTGACTCCGGGACTGCAGGGCCTTCCGCTTTTCTGAGAAGATATTGTGTTAAATAATGGTTATAAACTCTATGCCTCAACGAAACGCAATTAAAATTTTTTTGTAGAAAAGTCGACCAAATGTTAAGTTTTTCGGAAGAAAGCATAATTACATCTTACGCGGTAAATCGTTCAATTGTGGAAAAGCATTACATTTACTTGAAGCAGGTACTCTATGGTGTGACGTACGTACCTATCTCAGAGGTGAAGCACATGTCAAGACGGCAAGTCGCAGTGATAAGCCCTTTATCGAGCAAAATCACAATTTTGCTCGATAAACTGCTGAGCAAACACAAATGATGATTTTGCGCTATAATTCTGTTGCTTTCCGCCTTAAACGCTAGGGACTACTTTTCGTAGCGGAAGTAGCTGTTCCATAGGTTCTACTTATAGTAAACGCTGTTAGGTTGACTTGGAGCATAGTGAGTAAAGTGGCAGTTTATGAAGGTGACAGCTTCAGCGTCTGTGATATCGGATTGCTAGCAGTGGCGTGAAATATATTTGCGTGTATTTGGCTAAGGTTTTTTTTTTTTTTGTTACCTCAACTCATTATTCACAGAAATTATTTTGCCAGAACGGCATTAATGATAGTTCAACTCTTTTTTTTTTTTACAATTCATTTTTATCCATATATTCATTGAAATTCTTATTCCCTAATGGAGTTTATAAGAATTGTTTTTCGTGCCTTAACGGAGTATATAAGTTTTTTTTTTGTTGCGTCACCTCATTATTCAGAGAAATTCTTTTGCCAGAACGGCATTAGATAGTTCTACTCTTTTTTTTTTATTTTACAATTCATTTTTATCCAAATATTCATTGAAATTCTTATGCCCTAATGGAGTTTATAAGAATTGTTTTTCGTGCCTTAAAGGAGTAAGTATATAAGATTTTCCCCCCTAACACGGAGTTCATAAAAATTCGTACATCAACTGTTTTTTTTTGTTTTTTTTTATTGGAGGTTTAACGACCACCGTGAGCAACTCAATGGGCTATAAGCAGTCGCCCGTCCCTAATTTAGGGTCACTGGTTCCAGGGAAGGGAGAGAGCCAGTGCCATAAGACAAAACACAACATCCATGCCTCACCGGGATTCGAATCCAGACCCCTTTCGGACGAATGATCAGAGACCATCGCTTAGACTACTGCGCCACTGGGGCGGGGCGGCTCAACTGTTTGTGGAAGATCCTTTTGTCTCTCAGTCGCCCAACATCGTTGAATGGGTTGCTTTTGAGAAAACACTAATTTCTTTTGTTTTGTTAGTCGTGGCTCTCGCTAAATTTGCACCTACGGTTCAACCGTGTCTTAGTTCCGAGAGATCGTGTGCTTTTTCCATGTTTATATGAGCTGCTGCAGCGTAATAATAATCTGAATAATCTGTAGGTCAAGGCAGCCCATATAACCATTAATTATATTTGCATATATTGGCATTTATTGTCTGCGACTGTCTTATATAAAAGTTAATACTGTATTTTTGGCCGAGTGTGTACATAATGGCAAAAAGAGACTACACTTACGCACAGTGCCGTAACTAGCTTTTCATGGGCCTTGCGCAAGATTTATATTTGCGCCCTTTATTTATTTTTTTAACAAAACAAAAACGATACAGAAATTGTTTACAAATAATTTTTGTGTATACGGGAAATATACAAGATCATTCACATACGTGTTTATAAATGAAAATAATTATCTTAATTGCACTTTTCTGGCTTTCATTTCAGCAAATTCATTGATTACATCATCATATATAATTAATATCTTTAACGATATTATATTCAATCGAAATTATGGAAAGATTAGATAATCGTTCTTGTCCGATAGTCGATCTAAAATAATTCTTAATTAATTTTAGCTTGCTAAAACTTTTCTCAAACGAAGTAGTAACAACGGGGACAGGGAGAAATTATCGGAGAGCATCAATGATATTTGGATTTGACTCAATTAATCCAAAGTTATGAGGAACTTCTGGAATATCAAGCGGAGTTGCAGTTTTAATGTTTTGTATTAGTGTCAAGGCTTCAAACTTGCAGCGAAAATGGTCAGAATGTTAATTCGGAGCAGATAGTTCTCAGTTGCTCATAACGCCAATCAATTTGGGACAATAGGGCGTCAGAAATGCTGTAAATTTGCATTTTAAGTAATTTTTGGGGTGTCATGCTACTTCCCTCATCAGACGCTTTTAGCACATCCTTCGTTCTGAGCCCTGTGTACCTGTTGCACCTGCTTACTTACAGTACTGCTAACGCCAAATATCGAGAAATTTTTGTATCGATGGATTGGGGATATTATAAATGGATACTGCAAGTTCTGGTGGTATCGATGCAAAAAGAATTTTTTTTTTATCCACTTCGTTTCGATGACATCGGTTTACAGAGCGAAGAACCACGTCATTCTCTCACGTGTGTTGATGTATCGGATGGCATGCTTTCAAAAAAGGTGTAAAAGCGACGCGACGACGATTCAGGAAGTTAAAGACTCATTTTAGGGCCCCCCCCCCCAGTATGATCGATTGGATGAAGTATAATGGTTTTTACTAACCACACCGTACAGTTTGTTAGAAAAATAACTTTTGTATTGAATAAATTGACGTTTATTGATGCTCTCTGTTCTTTGTTGGTGAATTGCAATCAGTGGAACTTTGATAGACATGTAAAAATTGTCAGTTGTTGAGTATTGCAATACTCATTCATTTTTTACAATACTCTGTTACTTGGAATTTTATTTGCTATTTTAAAATAACCTTAAGATTATTATTTTAAAGATCATGGTTCTAACGCAAGTTTTCTTCTCAATGTTCATAAAAGCTCTAAAGCATTTGATAAAACATTACGTGCTTCAGAGGTTCCAGGTACAAAGTTTACTGGCCTATTTTTAGCATGTCTTTTGTAAAAAAAGGTCGTGCTTAGCTTTCCCGTCTGTGTACAACACCATGTCTCTGCAACTGTTTGTCCGATTTTTTTTTTTTTTTTTTGCGCTGGGAAGCTTGAAATGTGCGATGATGATGCTTCATTTTTTTTTTTTTTTACGATTCACTATTTCGCCGCTAGAGTGTGTAAACGCAGATGATATCGAATTCAAAATACATTTTATTCCATATATTTGCTTCTAACCATCCGATTGAATTTTTTTTTTTTACCTTTCGATTCTATTTATGTCGATGACTATTTCAGGTATAGTCACTTGTTCAAGTTATGTATAGATTTTCCGCTAGGGGGCGTAAAAGTAAATTGCGCTTTCCTTGATATCTCTGTTTCCAAAACTCCGATTTTAAAAATTCTTCCTGCATCGCATACAGCTCCTGATGGAAAATGTTTTGGTATATAATTTCTAATATTTGATAAAGAATGGTTTGGCCTCCAGGGGCGTAAGTGTTAATTTCTGTTTCTGACGAATTTGCAGCAAAATGTGAGCTTCTAAAATCTCTATTCAAAACATTTTTTCGTGGACACCACTCGCGGCGATAAACCTTTTCGAAATATTTTCTTCTTAAAATAATGCAGGTTTCTCCGCCAGGGGCGTATATGTATATTTTATTTTTGTCAATATCTCTGCCACTAAGAGCCGGATTTGCAAAATTATTCCTTTGTTTGAGAGCGAGTCCGCTGCGAAATGTTTTTCATATAATTTAAAATTTCTCTTAACGCACATGTCTGCCACCAGAGAGCGTAAATTCACGCTTCCGTTTAGAGCAATATCTGAGGTATAAAAACCCGATATAAAAATTTCTTTCTTTGGTCAGATACGACTGTTTTCCATACCGGTTCCATTGACTTTGAATAGCTTTGATAAAATTTCGCGTTAGAACGAATTCAAATGACGCGCTCATTACAACCGAAAATTCGGTGTCATCTTTCGTGTTTATTTATGTATTATATTTACTTTGTTGGGTGTCGTTCCCATTTTTCCGTTTCACACCCCCCCCGGCGCGCGCTGTGGTCCTTCCACCACAAAACAACCCAAATTAAACCAAACCGAAAAGGTATTGAAACACGTCGTTTTCTTTTATTTTTGTATATCTCTGAATCAACACAACTCAACATTTTTGACCATATTATAATCTCAATTTATTAGAGGGAAATGTGCGACGTGAAAAAGTAAGGGATAAATTATGTTGATTTTTATGTATAAGGCTATAAGGGAACCACCGTCCTAATTTAGGGTCACTGGTTCCAAGAAAGCGACAAAACGAACGCCATAAGACAAACACAAGTCCGTCCCAGACTCAAACTATTATATATATATAGATAGATATATTTCTAAAACTAAAAGCAGAGTTACAGAAAAAAATTAAAAAAAAAATTTTTGAACTTAAATTCTGAAGATCATGACGTCCAAGCGCAGCAGTGATGAATACTCAGAACCAACAACCTACAAAGCAGAAACTGTAACAAATTTTTTTTTTAACAATGGCAAAAAATAAAAATAAAACTCAAACCAACAGGCAAGAGAACAAAAATAATAATAAATAACAAATCCTGAGTGCAGAAAGTGTCGAAAATACCGAGCCTTAACTTTATCAAGGACCAGCAAAACTCTTCATTTTCTCACTTCCACAAAGACCTAGTTGAAAATGGGTCCTATCAACCAGGAAACCTTTGTAGGAAATAAGCAGTCCAAAATTTTACTCACAATCAACGAAGAACTCCCCAAGGAAACCTCCGAACCTCCCATAAACTAACGAACGTAAACCAGAAAACATAATGTTACAAATATACACACAAAAATAGCCATAATAGAAATACAATGAATGCAAACACTCGGTCGGAAACCAAGAGCCACTCGGTTCCCGAACCTGGTTCAGGTTTCATGCAGGTGTCAAATTAACTGAAAAACAATCTCCAAAACAATTTTTTATACTCTAAAAAACAATCACTCTTAAAAAACAATCTCCAAAAATTTTGTTTATATACTCTACCCGTAGTTCTTGCAGCTAGGTGCAGTTCCCTGACAAGTCACTATGTATATCATCATCATCATCATTGTCAACCATTATCAATCCACTGCTGGACGAAGGTCTCCCCAAGTTTCCTCCACAACGGTCTGTCTTGTGCCAGTCTCCTCCATGTCACCCCTGCATACTTTCGAATTTCATCCACCCATCTCCCATGTGGTCTTTTTCTGGGTCTTTTCCTGTCCCTTGGAATCCAATCTAAAATTTCGGCTGTCCATCGATGATCTGTCCTTCTGGCAGTATGTCCAGCCCATTGCCATTTCAGGGATTTAACTCTGATCACGATGTCTTCCACTCTTGTCATTTTTCGGATCCACGAGTTCCTCTTCTTATCTCTCCTGGTTACACCAAGCATGCACCTCTCCATGCTACTTTGAGTTGTCTGCAGCCTTTGTATGTCTCTTTTAGTTAAGGTCCACGTCTCTGCACCATACGTAAGCACTGGAAGGATGTATTGATCAAACACTTTTCTTTTAAGACATAATGGCATATTGCTCTTGAAAATTATGCTGTTTCTTCCAAAAGCTCTCCAGGCAAGTTTTGTACGCCGATTAATTTCTTCATCAATGTGACCCTCACTTGATATCTGCTGTCCAAGATAAACGTACGTGTCTGTTATCTCCAGCTTTTCTCCATCAATCGATAAATCTTCATTTCTTGTAAAAGCATTGAACATCACTTTTGTCTTCTGAAAGTTCATTTTTAATCCATCTTCTTTACTCTTGTCAGCAAGTTCCTGGATCATACTCTGCAGCTCTGATGGGGTAGTTGCAAAAATGACTACGTCATCAGCAAAACGAAGGTGGGTTAGATAATCTCCATTAATCTTTATCCCCTTCTTTTCCCAGCTCAGCGACTGAAAAACACCCTCCAATGTGGCATTAAAGAGCTTCGGAGATATGGTGTCACCTTGTCTCACTCCCTTTCCAATTTTTATGTGTGTTGTATTTTCAAACAGCCTAATCTTTGCACTTGCATTTTCATAGATGTTATTAATAATATTAATGTATGCATCTTCAATACCGCAGGTTTTCAGAGCCATTGTAACTGCTGATGGTTTCACCGAATCAAAGGCTTTTTCATAATCGATAAAAGCCATGCACAATGGAAGTTCATATTCCCTCGCTCTTTCAATTAGTTCTCTCAGCACGTGGATATGATCTATTGTGCTGTAGCCACTCCTGAATCCAGCTTGTTCTCTCGGTTGAGCCATGTCCAGTGTTACCTTCAAGCGGTGTGAAAGAACTTTAGTGAAGATTTTATAAACTACTGATAGGAGGCTGATAGGTCTGTAGTTTCCGAGATCCTCAATGTCACCTTTCTTATGTAGCAGGATCATTGTAGCGGTGTTCCAATCCTCAGGAATCTTTCCTTCATTAAGGCATCGAGTGAAAATTTGGGCGAGTACTGTTTCGATTTCTCCACTTGCTTCTTGTATGATGTCTACAGTAATTCCATCTTCTCCTGGAGCTTTTCCTCGCTTCATGTTCTTGATTGCATGTGCAACTTCTGCTGGAAGGACTGGAGGAACTCTGGTACTGGTATCTTTCATGATGTCTGGAGTGCATATATCATCCCTTTCATATAATTTGGAGTAGAAATCTTTCACTCTTGTCAAAATTTCGCCTCTATTTCTTGTTACAGAACCATCTTCTTTTCTCAGTGCCATAATCTGTTTTCTTCCCTTACTGAGATGTCCCTTTGCTATCTTTAGGCTTTGGTTGTTTTCAATTGCTTTCCTCACTAGTTCACAGTTGAATTTCCTTACGTCTTCAGTGATACTTTTTCTTACTGTCTTGCATAGCTCTATATATTCCACTTTGGAAGTCACATCTTCTTTAGTTGTCCTCATCTCTCTTCTTTTTTGCATCAACATTTTGGTTTTTCCTGATAATTTGTTCACATGCAACTTGTTCTTAGACCCAGCTAATTTTGTTGCTGTTTCCATAAGAGCTTTGGTTACTTTTCTGTTAACTTCAGAGATGTCCACTTCTTCCGATGTTAGGCCTTCTAAAGCAGAGAACCTGTTCTTCAGTTCTAACTTGAAGGTATTATGGTGTTTTTTAAGGTTGGTTATGTCAATAGATTTTGTTTGTCTTATGAGCTTGCCACGTTCAAGTTTAGTGTTGAGGTGCATCTTACATCTCACCAATCTATGGTCACTACCTGTGTTGAACTTGTTTAGCACACTGCAGTCTTCTATGACAAATTTTTTGTTACACATAATAAAATCAATTTCACTTGTCGTTCCATTTGGATGTCTCCATGTCCATTTCCTGTGTGGCTTTTTCTTGAAGAAGGAGTTCAAGATGAAAAACCCTTCTGCCTCTGCAAACTCAACGAGAGTATTTCCACGCTGGTTTCTGTTGCCATGACCGAATTTACCTACTGAAGTTTCATTCTGTTGCCGTTGCCCTATTTTTGCATTGAAATCTCCCATAATTATTTTCAAGTGCTGCTTACCTTTATTATTTAGATGACAAATTTCCTCATAAAATTCTTCAATTTCTTCTTCAGGATGACTTGTGGTGGGTGCATAAGTTTGAATAATCTGAGCCTAAATTATTCGTATCTTTTATTTTGTTTTGATTCTGCAAAAAAAAAAAAAAAAAAAAAGAATTTATTTTAGAATTTTGAGCAATCTCACGCGTGCGAATGATTCCGAAATAGCTGTTGAAGACTCCAACAGAATATTTTGTAAGGCAAAATTTCGACAGTATTGATATGAGCATTCATTATACACTTTGCTGAATTTAATTATGTTTCTTCCTCGAAGTGGTTTGTAAATTGTTGGTAAACGATCCGCCCGCGTCGGTTTCTTTTCCGTCATGATTGAATCGTTTGGTTTAAAAGCTCGAGGCACTCACTCTTTAGGGCATACTAACAATACGAAAGCCAAACCGTCTCTGTCGGAATATCGCGATAACAATAATTTCGTTCTCGTAAAACGTTGCGTCTTTAAAGTGCGAGAGTTTGCGCAGCCAGAAAGCTCGCGCGAAACTTCGGGCAAAACAAGACGAGGATCCGTCAGACTATCTACCTGCCTGCCACTTTCCCATTCTCTACTGCTCGTAACAGGCAGAGAGAGAGAGAGACAGAGACAGTATCTGAGTTCGACGGACGTCGCGATGTGTTCTGAACTACCCACCCGTTTCTCTTCGAAAGAGGACACGTCAGTTTCAGTCTTCCATTTCACCCACGTTCGCCACAGATCACGCTCTCGCGCTGACTTCGCCAAGAGCCAGATCGTGTCAAATGATAAAGAGAGTGGAGCGCGTTCAAAGAACACTCTGTTGCCCCCATCGCCGCCTGCGTCCCTCCCCAGCGCTCAATATTGCTGCCATTCTCCTTACTCGTCCGCTCTTCGCATTTTGTTTTTGAAACTTAACGTCTTCATGATAAATCGAAAGGAAGTTAAATCGTTTAAATGATAACAAGATGCTAGCATTTTGAACTATTTACTGTTGTTTATCGCTTTTTGTGCAAGTTTATTATGTTCGCTCTTGAAGTGATTACAACAAAACAAAAAAAGTAATAATAATCTTCCTTGCATTATTAAATGTCGAACTAATTGCTCAATGCAATCTTTGCACTATTCGTCGTCGAACTAATTACTCAACGAAATCTCCGCACTATTCGCTCTTGAACTAATCACTTACGAAAATCTGCAATGCACTATCAACTCTCGAACTAATTATGTACGAAACTTTGCACTGTACGAAGTCTCGAACCAATTACTTATGAAAATCTGCTTTACATTTTCCCTTCTGAAGCTAATTACTCCAGAAGAATCCACATTACACTATTCGCTCTTGAATTAATTGCAATATGCGGTACACTATTAGCTCCTGAACAAAATTTCTGAAAAATATCTGCTTTATACTGTTAGCTCAGCTTTGCACTGTTTGCTCCCGAGCTAATCATTAAAGGAAATCGTTAACACTATTCGCTCGCGATCTAATTACTCCGGAAAATTTGCATTACACTATTCGCAGGTGAACTGATTACTCAAGAAAATCTGCACTATTCTGTCTTTAGTTAAGGAAATCTCCATACACTATTTGCTGCTGAATTAATTTCTCAAGAAAATCTCCGTTAGTGTAATGCAGAGCTAACAGTAGCTCTGCATTACACTTTTCGATCGCGAACTAATTATTTAAGGAAATCATTAGTGCGCCATTCGCTGGCGAATTACTTAATCAAGAAAATCTGCATTACGATATTCGCTCGCGAACGAATTACGCATTTGCAGGGGAACTATTTTCTGAAGAAATTCTGCACTACACACTCATCGCTCTTTTTAATGAAATTATTCAAAGAAGTATCTGTATACACTATCCCTTGACTAACTTCTAATGAAAATCTGCATTGCACTATTCGCTCCTGAACTACTCAAGAAATTTTTCATGTAAGTGCGTGATAGCTATTATATGTTATGGCAAAAGGATATGGATGTCTGTATGAATTTCGTGCGTGTTTGTCGGGATGGCTTTTTGTTCGTATAATTGGCATAAAATTCTATGCGATGTTTGTAATCTTCAGTCTGCAGGTCTCGTCATTGTGAATAACTGATTTCCCAGAAGGTATGAATGAGATTGGGTTTCGTGAACCGAGCGGACATGGGTTGAATGGACAAAAATGGGCGAACAGTGGAATGAGCACACCGGCCGCAAGAAGGGTGAAATGGCAGTGTTGACTGAAATTTTGAGTATAAGCGGATGTGTCTAAGAGCCTTGGCTTCTATTCAGAAACTTCATTCATGATTACCTGTACGTGGAATAACGGATATTATCAATGAGTATTCGATAATATTTTCGATTCAATAGGAATCAGGAATACAGCGGTGATATGATAATGAATAAAGTGTGTTCAACAAAGTAAGTCGTTTCATAATAAAATTAGTGTATGAGTCAAGTCATATTCAGGGCCGGATTAAAACCTTTGTGGACCCCTAGGCTAAGACATTTGAGTGGGCCCCAAGGCTAAGACATCTGAGTGCCCCCACCCCCCAAAGAACTTATGACGGGGAATTATTATGAAGTCCATTAAAACACGAAACTGTAACTACTAAATTATTTGCAGTTTTCATAATAAGTCACTGTATTTTCATTGTTCTCACAAGAACATGAGTTAGAAGCTTAAGTTTCCTAGATTGTGTCTTGGATTTTCTAATGATTTAGCATTGTACTATACTTTTCTTAGTGCATCTTTTTTGTTATGCAATCTGAAGCCGCAGGCGACTTCGACCATTAACGGTTCCAAATGCAAATTTGGAGATATGGGTGGATGGTAGTGAAAAAGCTGAAATTGTCTTGCTTGACCCCGCTGTATACAGCGTACAGCGACATGAAACCTGTACCCTTGGCGAGTCACTGCCTTGAAATCTGTTTGTCTTCCAGCCTCTGTTTCTGTCCAAGTGGAAATCACGAGATAAAAGTAAAACTATTTTATAAATCTCTGTCTCTCTCTCTCTTGAAGACTCCAACAGAATATTTTGTAAGGCAAAATTTCGACAGTATTAATATGAGCATTCATTATACACTTCGCTGAATTCAATTATGTTTCTTCCTCGAAGCAGTTTGTAAATTGTTGGTAAACGATGATCCGCCCGCGTCGGTTTCTTTTCCGTCAACACGTCCGCTGCGTTACGACCCACCCGTGGGTCGTAACGCGTTAACTTCTACATTTTTAAGAGGAGGAAAAACAAAGTTTGTATACATAAATCTGTAGTGGATATCAGTCACTTTATGTATATAACTTTAAACGACCCAACGGTGTGTCGTACAGCACTGTATTGAAACAGTTACGACCCCAGCGGTGGGTCGTAACGCATTAACTTCTACATTTTTAAGAAGAGGAAAAACAAAGTTTCTATACATAAATCTGTAGTGGGTATCAGTCATTTTATGTATATAACTTTAAACGACCCGCCGGTGTGTCGTACAGCACTGTATTGAAACAGTTACGACACCACGGGTAGGTCGTAACGTACTACAAAAAAAAAAAAAAAAAAAAAACCCGCCGAAAAACGTCGCCGCAGCGAACGTGTTAATCCGGGCCCTGGTCATGTTCAGTCATTTCTCCTTTAAGCGTTTTCGTAGAAATTATGGTTTGTCAAACACGTCTGGAATGTCCGTGAGTGCAGTGGTCTTTGTGCAGAAGTGAATGTTCATTGTTAGAGTTGCGTTACGTACAAAGGTTTCCTTGGTTTGACACCTTTGGATCGCCAAAGAAACACGCGCGCGCGCAGAATGAGAGAGAGAGAGAGAGAGAGAGAAAGGAAAATATTGTGCATATAGTGGCTGCTGTTAGCTAGAAGTTTTGAGAAACGCATGCTCCTTACCAAGGAAGATAAGAAAAGAAATGGATCCGAAAAATCACAAGAGTGGATGTCATCATGGTCAACGTAAAGACCTAGAAGTGTCAATAGGCTGGACGAACATTCTGCTAGAAGAACTCACCGCCATTGCATAACTGAAATATTTATACCAAGGGGCAGAAAAATCCCAGAAGAAGAGCGCGTGGAAACGAATGGATGAAACTCGAAAGCATGCAGGAGAGACATAGAAGATAATTGCTTAAGATAGAGCGTTGTGAAAGACACTTCGGGTGGTCCAACTGTACGTTGATAATAAATGATGATGATGATGTAAAGATAAACAAAATGTGATAGTAAATTTGGGGTTTGGACATGTTGGAATAATGAAATGGGGAAATGTTTAACTAACTAAAAGCATTCATTCAACCAGAGTAAATTGCTGTTAGTCAAATTGAGGAATTTGCGGAAAAGAACGAGGCGTGAAGTACGAAAATTCGTGGATGCACAACGAATGCATGCACGAAGTTCGAATTGCATTCCAAATTGCCGCAAAAAGAAACGTTGGAAACAGAAACAGCTGTTAAAATGTGTCTCATCATTATTTGAATAACTAAACTGGGCTTCAAAAGAGCAGGTCAATGATATTTGTGTTATCTTTCGTTCACATTGTCTTTTCAAAAACTACAGACTGACTTTTACGCTTTAGTAATCCGTTGTTAAAAATATACAAAACAAGTCGGATGTCACCGAATTTTCGGTTGTAATGAGCATTTCTTTTGAATCCCATTCGACACAAATAAAATATTTCAAAGTTATTGATAGTCAATGGGACCCGTCACAGAAAAGAAAAAAAAAAAAAAAAAAAAAGAAGCCAACCAATGAAATATCTAGAAATAAAAACAGCTGCCGTCACCTACTAGGGACTGAAAAACATGTTACAAAAATTAACAAATTGTGCGCAAAAAGTTTCTCATAGCTGAAGGAAGATATCAGAGGCAAAAGGGATTTTTCAAATCGAACAGTTGGAAGAAGAAATTTTGAGGAAAACATGATGTAACTTTACGCTCCCTTGCGGTAGAATTTTGAATAATGGAAAAGCAGAAAATGTGTGAAAGGTATTCTTCATTGTAAAAGCTTTGCTAATGAAAACATGAAATCTTTCACATATGTCTCCTGGAAGAAGAGACAAAGTGGAAAAAGGTTTTGATATTTACGCCCTCTACTTGGAAAACTGTGCATTATTTGAAGAGGATAACGTTCTATGTAGCGAAGCGTATACAGTAAAGAAGAAATTTTTCTATAGGAATTTTAGAAGCAGAGATACAGCTGCAAACACAAGTACACACTACACCACATAGCGCTAGAAATGTGAACTACAAAAACCACAAATGCAGGCAAAGTATTTTACAAAGTAAACGGTATCCGGTGTTAAAATAATTTTTTAAATCGGGGTTTTAGCAGCAGAGATATCGTCAAAAACAGATTAAACATTTGCGGCCCTCAGGAGGGAAATTGTGCCCTTTAGTGGTTTCAAATCGGACTGTTAGAAGTGAAGTTACCGACAAAAATAAGGTATGTATATATATATATATCCGCCTCCTGGTGAAAAAACTATGAACTATTTTAAGCAGAAGTTATTCGCAAAGGTTTCGTCGTGGTGTGTGGTGTGAAACCACGAAAGAATTTTTAAAATCTAGTTTTCAGAAGCGCAGATATTACTGCAAATGCATCAGAAACAGAAATACACATTATGTCCCCTTTTGGCCAAGCTGTTCCTTACCAAAAATCAGAAACTATATGCAAAACATTTCCATCTAGGAGCTCTCGTTGATATAAAAAGAATTTTTCAAATAGGTCCGTTAGAAGCTGAGATTACGGGGAAAACGTCGTTTGACTTTACGCCGCCTAGCGGCAAAACTATGTGTTATTTGGAAAAGAAACTGTACTCAGAATAGTTCGTTATAAAGGGTACGGAAAGGAAGAAATATATTTTTCAATCGGGTATTTAGAAGCAATTATATGGAATAAAACATGTTTTTAATTCGGTAGTATCTGCATTTACGCTCTCTAGTGGCGAAGTTATGCTTCGTAAAAAAACCGGAAAGCAAGAATCATTGTCCTCACATTTGAAGCTTTTCAATGTAAAAAGAATTTTTCAAATCGGAATAATAGTTGCACAGCTATGGTGTCCTCAGACGGACTGACAAAGTGCGTACAGGTTCTTTTTTACGTAAGACAAGCTAAAAAGACGCGCTTATTTGAGGAATAATAGTTTTGACTGGCGAAATATTTGTACGATTGACGTGTGCTTTAATGGCAGGTATTGGAATTGAGATTTTTTATTGTTCCATTTTAAACATTTATTAGAAAGCATTTGCACGCTCTTTACATCCATGAAATAATTTCCATTGCTTAAAAGAAGGATATGCTGAAACATGTCGTTCCCAAGTTCAGATATTTCTCTCTGATATCCTCGTGTTCTTTATTCTATTTATTTCTCTTAGATTTCACGGAAATAAAGTTGTGCACTGTTGATATGTTTGAAGTTCTAATGGCGGTTGGAACTTGAGGCACTTCCTCAGTGATGGACAAGACGCAGTTTTTTCCCCATTGGTGATTTGCGAGGATTCTTTTTTTCTTTTCTTTTCATTTTTTTTTTCGGATTATCATGTGACATGTGTAGGAGCTTAAGCAGCTGCCAGTGCTGCTTTAAAATATTTATTCTAAAGTCTTCTTTGCAAGTCGGATTCTCTGCTTTTGAGTTTTCTTACCTGTCTTCCGACACGCTAGAAAGAGACCGTTAAGTTATAATACCATCTGCTCTGCGACTGGTCGAAGTTTTCGAAGATGTGGAAATAGGAATTCCCTACATGAATGCACTGCTTGGGATGAAATTACGGATCTGGAGATGCAGATATGAGAATAAATCTTCACTCTGATTACATTGGCTTTAAGATAAAAAATTCGAGACGTTGAAATATAAAAGTATCTTCCTGCTTGAAAAAAACATTCGAAATGGAAGATGCAGAAACATAGGATCCCTTTTTTATTCATACTGCTTCACTAACATTTGAACGCGACAAGTATGTTATTACACCTGTGGGAAGAAGGGGCAGTGGGTAATATCAGGAACTTTGAAATAAATTTCATGAGGAAACTACGAAGCAGATCATGAAAAGTAGCTGTAACTTTGGTTGCTAATAAAACGACGAGAGTGAAGAAAGGCGTGAAGTATTTCGCTTGAATTAACTTGTTGTTAAAACATTCTACTGAGCAATTTCCAGGATTCTGTTCTAGGAGAGCAGGAGCATTCTATACATATCGCTTGTCTTTTCTTTCTTTTTTTCTTTTTTTTTTCTCCTTTAACGGAAAATCGGAAATGAAAAGAAAAACCTACAGCGCACAGCAGCGTGATCAAGAAAAGTGACAATGATAGGAAAAGCCTGCAGTGCACAACATGTTCAGGAAAAGTGACCATGAAAGGAAATGCGTGCTGTGCAGAACATGTTCAGGAAAAGCGACCAGGAAAAGAAAAGCCTACGGTGTATAACAACATGTTCAGGAAAGGCGACAATGAAAAGAAAACCCTGCGGTGTACAACATGTTCAGGAAAAGCGACGATGCAAAAAGAAAAGTCTGCGGTGTACAACATGTTCAGGAAAAGCGACGGTGTAAAGAAAAAGCCTGCGGTGTACAACATGTTCAGGAAAAGCGACAATGAAAAGAAAAGCCTGCGGTGTACAACAGCATGTTCACGAAAAGGGACGATGAAAAGAAAAGCCCGCGGTGCACAAAAAAATGATCAGGAAAAGCGACCCTGAAAGGAACAGCCTGAGGTACACAACATCATGATAAAAAAAAAAAAAAGGACCATGAAAAGAAAAGCCTGAGGTGCACAACAGTGCTATCAGGAAAATTGACCAATAAGAGAAATGCCTGCAGTGCACAGCAGAGTATCAGGAAAATTAACGACGAAAAGAAAATCCTGAAGAGCACCGCATCATTTCAGGAAAATTTGCCAAGGGTGAAAAGCGCATGCAGTACACAACTGCATGATAAATTTTTCCCATGAAACTGCTCAAAATTGCAGTGGAATTCAGTTACAACCAAATAATGCTCTGCGATTTTGTCGTTTTAGGAGAATTTGCGTTTTGGGTTTCTAGTATTGCGTCCAAAAGCAAATATAAATGTGTCATCAAGAACATCTCGTGGTGCAGTTATAGCGATATCACTATACCACCGGGATTAGATCAGAATCTAGTCCGCCGTCCCGGTGGTGCAATGGTTTAAGCGTTCGTCCGAGATAGGTCCGGGTTTGAATCCTGGGGTGAGGCATGGATGTTGCGTTTATCTTACGGCATTGTCTCTCTCTCTCTCTCTCTCTCTCTTTTCCCTCGAAGCAGTGACTCTTAATTAGGGACGGGCGACTGCTTATAGCCTATATAGAGTTGCTCACGGTGGTCATTAAATCCCCAAACAAACAAAACAAATGCTATTCCACACTCACCAACCTGCATGAGAAGCGTGGTGAGTAATTCCTCCGCCAGCCACAACTTCATAACTCAAATTTTGGCTTTCAGTCTTCTCTTCGCTTGCTGAAATGCACCTGGAGAAACAAGGTCCAATGCGGCGTAAAGGCAAAGGTTGCTGAGAATCACCGGAGTATGGATTACTCTGCAATCTGATGCTGAAGAACGGACCCCCGTTTGACTCCTGAAATACTAGATTTTATTCCAAGAGATAGTACAAGACCCAGAAGAAGACCACATGAGAGATGGGTGGATGAAATTTAAACGTATGCCGTAATGACATAAAAGAAAATTGATCCAAGCCGGGAGTTGTAAAAGAGATTTAGGGAGACTTTCATCCAGCAGTGGATTGAAAATGGGTGATGACGAAGTCCAAGATTGAGCGAATTTGTAATTTGCGTGTCAAAAGTTAGGGAAATATTATCTAGCGAAGAAGATATATGTATACGGGAAGAAATATTGTCTAGCACGACATATAAATTCCAGTTACTGCGATGCCGTTTTTAGCAATGCGAGAAATATGACTGTTGCAAATCATGGTGGAGACAAAAGATGCTGTTTATCAAAGAGTTGCATAACATGAATACTTACTGGAGGGTAATTTTTTGTTCTTTAGCTACCTGGGTTGGTGAAATTAAATCATGCGAACTTCCACATCGACGTTATTAGTTAAATTTTGTTAGATTTCGTTGCTTCGTTAGATTGACACAATTTTTCCAAGTATTTTAAAACTTACTGACTTCTTATTACTCTTTCCGGTGAACGGAAAGTTGCTGCTTATCTTTCGTAGAGTCTTATTATCACTGCAGGAAACTGCTGAGAAGATCTGTTTGATGAATTCTAGCAGTAAGTTACGTTAATGACTTTTTTCGGCCACAGATAAGTGAGATATCAATTAGTGACACTTTTTTTCCCATTCATATCTGTGCGGCTATTAATTCCCAATTCTGGTTTTGTATCAGCTAGATACGTATGCATGTGTTTTGATTGGTAGCTTTCTCCTTGTTCTTTCCCTTGTTATTCCGGTGATAAGACAGTTGATTCTCTTAGGTATTAATTTGCTTGTATCCACGAGGTATGTAGTCAGTGTTTAATAGCACATATATTACTTTGTGTATTAGCATATTTGTTCCAGTTCTATTATTTATTCTCTTCGGTTTCTGATTGATTCTTCTTTTAATTGATGTTTTTCTTTTCTGTTGATTCTGCTTCGTATTGTACTCACTAATAATTTAGATTGATTATTATTATTATTGTTTTGGACGAATTTCATTAACACGCGATTTGATTATAGGCCACGAATGACTCTAATGAATGTAATAATATCTGCGTGTGATGCTCGACTTCGCAAAAAAGTTCATGACGAAGAGAGAGAGAGAGAGAGAGAGAAAGAGAGAGTGCCAAACTCTCACCTCCCCCTCCCTCTCTCTATCTCTCCTTCACTCACTCACTCCCCCCCCCCCCCCCTCTCTCCTCTGTGGCTCTCGCTCTCCCGTTCTCTCTTTCTGGTAAATATATTTTCCTGATTTTAGGATTTTTGCAATCTCGTGCTTCTGCGTTACCCTCAAGAATGACCGCTTAATTTGACCTTCAATAAGAGTCGAACTTTCACTTCCATGCAAATAGGTGTAAGCTGTGTAAGAAACCTATGAAGTAGATTAGTAAATAATTAGCCACAAGCAGCCCACCAAGTGGCGTTTAGCAACCTAAGTTATTAAATTAATAGTGTCTGAAAAGTGTAATTGTTGACGAGTTTCGAAGAAATTCTTGGCTCTGGAATCAGCAAGTAGCTGCTTGAATAATCTTGTAATAAACCTGATTGGTAGTTCATTCTTGCAGAGTCTTCTCCACAGATTCCTCAATTCAACGGTCAACATATTTGAATCATTGCAAATATCCATAATCCTCTGGAACTGTGAAATGATAACATTTCGATATATTGAGGTAGAAATATTCGAATTCCAATGAATGTAAAAATTTATGGCAAAAGAATACGTGTTCCTTTTATCAAAAACTGTAGTTGATAAGCCACCTTGCTGACTATCTATTTCGATGTCCAAAAAATCTATTTTATTATTTTGTTCCTTAGTTTTTATAAGTTTCAAATTGGGTGGATATATCTTAGATGCCAATTCTTCAAAGTATTCGTGTCCAAAAACTATTACATATATATATATGTTATAACGAAGTAAATTTCTCCGTCATTTCTGTCCACGCCAGGATTCGAACCCGGATCCCCTCGTTCCGGAATAAGTTGCTCTACCAATTGAGCTACGCGGACGTTTTGTTCTGATTCCTATCTGCCTTTATGTCGTGTGCGTCTTTCTGGTAGGTACGTCACATCTCCTGGTACGTTACATCATCTCCCCCTTATTTTTTTTTTTTTTTTTTTTGAAGTGCTGGAGAAGGGATTCTCTTATTTTTCCTATCTCGCGGTGTGGAAATAACATCATACCAATGCGAGGTTTTGAACGGTCGGGTCATCCGGATACTTCGGGCGCCATTATAACGAAGTAAATTTCTCCGTCATTTCTGTCCACGCAGGATTCGAACCCGGATCCCCTCATTCCGGAATAAGTTGCTCTACCAATTGAGCTACGCGGAGGTTTTATTCTGATTCCTATCTGCCTTTATGTCGTGTGCGTCCTTCTGGTAGGTACGTCACATCTCCTGTACGTTAAAATATATATATATATATATATATCTTCCACTATCAATCGAGTGATGGATGAAGCTCTCCCCAAATTTCTTCCACAATTGTCTGTCTTGGGCCTGTCTCCTCCATGTCACTCCAGCATACTTTCAAATTTCATGGCCAGGTACATTCCAGCTACCGGAGACTGAGGGCCAAGATTTAAGTTGTGAAGTCATTTTGGAGGAATTTGGCCATAACTCACCACGCTGGCCAAGCAGGTTATATATCATCATCATCATCATTGTCAACCATTATCAATCCACTGCTGGACGAAGGTCTCTCCAAGCCTCTTCCACAACGGTCTGTCTTGTGCCAGTCTCCTCCATGTTACTCCCGCATACTTCCGAATTTCATCCACCCATCTACCATGTGGTCTTCTTCTGGGTCTTTTCCTGTCCCTTGGAATCCAATCTAAAATTTCGAACGGTCCATCGATGGTCTGTCCTTCTGGCAGTATGTCCAGCCCATTGCCATTTCAGGGATTTTACTCTGATCATGATGTCTTCCACTCTTGTCATTTTTCTGATCCACGAGTTCCTCTTCTTATCTCTCCTGGTTACACCAAGCATGCATCTCTCCATGCTGCTTTGAGTTGTCTGCAGGCTTTGTATGTCTCTTTTAGTTAAAGTCCACGTCTCTGCACCATACGTAAGCACGTCTGCAGCCTTTTGTATGTCTCTTTTAGTTAAGGTTCACGTCTCTGCACCATACTGGAAGGATGCATTTATCAAACACTTTTCTTTTAAGAAATAATGGCATATTGCTCTTGAAAATTATGCTGTTTCTTCCCAAAGCTCTCCAGGCAAATTTTATACGCCGAATAATTTCTTCATCAATGTGACCTTCACTTGATATCTGCTGTCCAAGATAAACGTAGGTATTGGTTATCTCCAGCTCTTCCCCATCAATTGATAAATCTTCATTTCTTGTAAAAGCATTGTACATCACTTTTGTCTTCTGACAGTTCATTTTTAATCCCACTTCTTTACTCTTGTCAACAAGTTCCTGGATTATACTCTGCAGCTCTGATGGGGTAGTTGCAAAAATGACTACGTCATCAGCAAAACGAAGGTGAGTTAGATTATCTCCATTAATCTTTATCCCTTTGTTTTCCCAGTTCAGTGATTGAAAGGCATTTTCCAATGTGGCATTAAAGAGCTTGGGAGATATGGTGTCACCTTGTCTCACTCCCTTTTCAATTTTTATGTGTGCTGTATTCTCAAACAGCCGAATCTTTGCACTTGTATTTTCATAGATGTTATTAATAATATTAATGTATGTATCTTCAACACCGCAGGATTTCAAAGCCATTGTAACTGCTGATGGTTTCACCGAATCAAAGACCTTTTCATAATCGAGATAAAAGCCATGCATAATGGAAGTTCATATTCCCTCGCTCTTTCAATTAGTTCTCTCAGTACGTGGATTTGATCAATAGTGCTGTAGCCACTCCTGAATCCAGCTTGTTCTCTCGGTTGAGCCGTGTGCAGTGTTACCCTTCAAGCGGTGTGAAAGAACTTTAGTGAAGATTTTATAAATCACTGATAGGAGGCTGATAGGTCTGTAGTTCCTGAGATCCTCAATGTCACCTTTTTTATGTATCAGGATCATTGTAGCATTGTTCCAATCTTCAGAAATCTTCCCTTCATTAAGGCATCGAGTGAAAACTTGGGCGAGTACTGTTTCTCCACTTGCTTCTTGTATGATGTCTACAGTAATTCAATTATCTCTTGGAGCTTTTCCTCGCTTCATGTTCTTGATTGCATATATATATATATTTTAATTTAGATGCTGTGAAAATCGACTATGTCTTGAAACTAAATAAAGTAAAAATTGAAAACCTTCAAATAGCTTTGACAACAACCTTGGGTATTTTAGAGGATATTACTAGCTTTCAGATTTTCTGATTCCTAATTACTATTTGAAAGAAATACGGAATCCCGCTTACGATGTTTTGTTGAAAATTATTAACCATTATGAAAATTATTAAACATTTACGCCAAAAATCAGATTGTCATCTTCAAAATTTGTATTATATGGCGTAATCCCGTATTTCTTTAATGATTATCTCCTTCTCCGGGCAAACACGGGATAAGATTCTTAACCTCCAGATTCGCTAAACATGAATGCCGGTTGCTTCGACTAGCGAATCCTGTGATGGTTATATTCAAATTGATCGGAAACTTGGTTGTTCTGGGTGGTGTAGTGGTTAGCATACCCGGGGTTTTTCTGGGAGACGTGAGTTCGAGTCCTGCTCCAGGACGATGGAAATTTTCAAGTTTTCGGATATTATTTGACTTACCATCCTTGTCACATTTACGCCAAAAATCGGATTGTGATCTTCAAAATTTGTATTATTAACCATTGTTTAATGTGTTTATGTAATAAACATTTCGATTCGTATTATCTTTTAAATTGAAGGAATTATCCACAGTTTTTAATTATTTTCTTTTTCTTTTCAGGGAACGACAAATTCGCCATGTGTGAGTAGCTACACACCATGTATTACCCACCACTTTTTACCTCTGTACGCCCTTTTGACCCCCGGCCGAACCCACTGGGGGGACAGCTCGACGTTCCAGTGGTGGGTGCTGGCCGTGAGAACCCGCTTGACCTCTCAGTGAAGACCATCCGCCAAACTCCGGACTCAACTGCCGAAGCTGAGGACTTACTCATGTTGGACCACAGGAAATTAGCGAGCTTAGCAGCTTCACACTCCCTGTCGGCTATGGGTCGCCAGCTAAACCCGGCATCCGCTCTCCTTGACCCGGCCTTGTTTCGACTCACGTACGGGGCGGCAGCTGCTGAGGCCGCCGCTGCCAATTCCTGCTCTCACGCAGCGATGATTCCAGGACTTACGGCTGCCCCGTTCTGCTACGATCGTGCTACTGGGGTGGCTGTTCCCACTTCTCTAGCTGGCCATCAGTTAATGAACAGCTTCCTTCAACAGCAGCAGCAGCAGCAACAGCAACAGCGAGAGAGATGTTTAGAACAGCAACATCAGGCACTGCTCGCCGCTCGGACGACAGCGCAGCAGGCTGCATTAGCTGCAGCTTTCATGGACCCTGCTTCACTCCCTCTCCACCTGCGCAGTGGTCTGTCGCAGAGAGACGCTGCTGTGGCTCTGGCAGCCACGCGAGGCCTCTACGCCCCAACTTTGCCAACCCCCATGGTGCTACCCGCGTTTTCCCTCTACACCGATGACAAAGGTGCTTTCACTTCTTTAAGGAACTCTAGCAGTGACAAATCTTATTTAAACGGTGCGGCAACGAACGCTCTTGAAGCTGCGAGGTTTGCAGAGCACCTACAGCGCCTTCGTGAACAGCACTTACAGCAGGCTGCTGGCAAGTGTGGTAACACTTGCTGCTCATCTTCTCCTCTTTCCGGACTAGGTCAACCCACCGTTTCGTGCGCCTGCTGCATTCAGTCGCCTTCACAGCAAGGACTTTGCGCTCGTAGTGCTATAGGAGCCTGCGTGAAGGACACGTCTGCCGACACAAAAGTGTGTAATACGAACTGCGACTACATGCAGTCAGGCTTAACCTATCTGCACCGTCCCACAGCCGCAACTGCTGCACCTACGGACCTCAGGCTCACCGCTCCTGGTTATACGACATCTGAGACTAATTCAATCCAGCGAGAAGATCAAAAACCTTTATTTCAGCCTTCATCAGTGTGGACATCTGGAGTTCCAAGTGTACCTGCTGGTAAGACAGCATTTTCCGTGCCCAAAAAGAAAGAAGGCAAAGATTCCAATCACAAGGAAAACAGTACTAAATGTGTACCACCTCCTGTTTCGAAAGAGAATAGCAGCAGCCAACATAACGACAAAGATCGTGTCACACCACAAGACTGTAAACCAAAATTCACGGTGAAAACCGAATGTCCGAAAAGAGAAGACAAAGAAGTTATAGTTATTAGTGAAGAATGTCCTCAGAGGCGCATGATTCCAGAAAAATACTCTCCTCCAAAACCTAGTTTGCCTAAAACAAACCATCACAGCTATTATATAAATAGTACTGGTGCCATTACCACTGTTACAACAGCAACGCCGACCGTGCCAACAAAATGTGAAGGTGGTACAATACCGATCACAAAAATGCCTCCTGTTCTTGAGGTGGCAAAATCTTCAGAACCTTCTTATACCACTGAAAGACTTCACGACGTGCAAAATTCGGCCCACAGTCCACAGGGACCTCCGCCTCTTATTGCAGCACCTGGTGGTGCCAGTATTGGATACGCAGCGTCGAACAATAAAACTTATCCTGCTATTCTTGACCCGACGCTAAGGCTGCCATTGCCAGTGACTCCGTACACAAATCCAGTGAAAGACTTCATTGAGAAGACACCCTGCGTTGAACCGTCAAAGCCGCCACCTACAGTCAAATCTCCGAAAAAGGAACTAACAGCATCGCAAGGCAATGTCTTACCAAAGAACTGTATCAAAGAAGAGCCAAAAAGGCATGCGGGTAGTAGCACCAGTACACATTCTCTTCCAAAACCTATCCCACACGTCCCGTCCTCCACACACCACCTACCAAGTGCCCATTATTCTAGTCATTATCACCCACCGTCTCATTTGATGCATTTAACCCAACAACGCCCAGTGTGGACGGCTCTTCCAAGCCCAGCTTTGATGACCCCACCACAGATCACGCCACCTGCAACCACAGCTCCTCCTCCTCCTCCTCCTCCTACCTCAACCAGCCAGAATGTCCAGCAGCAGCAGCAGCATCAGGAGATTCCTGCTCCCACCACAATTAAAAAAGAACCAGAGTGCAGTGAAAACAACAACAACAATGTGCTCCAGTCCTTGCTAGTTCGGCCGGGTTCTGAAACGTGTTCATCTAGTCTTCCTTCTAGCGTACCAATTGTTGCACCTGGCGCATTCACGCCAGTTGCAGGACCCTTCGCCAGTGTAGATTACCACCAGATTCATCGACACGTTGGAATTCAGCGGCAAGTCGACAACGTCTCAACGGTGTCAGCTCCCATCGAAAAGCGCGAACCTGAAACCAATCAGGGATTCGACGCTTCGACCAAATTGTGTTCGAAGAAGAAACCGACCACAGATTCAATCGAATCATCCCCAAAATCCAACGGATGTTCTTCGGAGAAGAAGAGGATGATCTGTGAGGAATATCCCCAGAACAACTACGTTTTCCCGGTAAGTTGTTTGTATACAGTTCCGAATTCTGGCTTCTGAGTAATTTGTGTCACTGAGGATATTTTAAGAATATACAGTATGCTTTATATATTTGCCAAAGATTTAACAGTTCTTACCTCAATTTTATCTTTAACTAAATCAAGGCCAGTAAGTCACTTGAAGCGTTTCCCTATCTCTTGACAAACTTTCTACATTTTTAAAAATTTTGTATTAAGTTGCCTCTTCCACCCACAATTCCGAGTTTTTCCTCTCTGAGGGAACTTCACGTTCCCAACCTTCACTGGTAAGGTAGTTTTGCCTGAGGGAACTTCACGTTCCCTCAGGCAAAACTACCTTACCAGTGAAGGTTTTCTTATTTTGCTAACTGCACCCCTAGGTCCGTGTGGATTCCCGTTTCCATGAATGCGAAATGCGAGCATCAGCTTGAGCATTTCGTAAAGTTTTACACTGGTCATGTAAAACAGGGAAAAAAGAAAGAAAGAAAATTCATGTTGTCACAATAAAGTCTCTATACCAAGTTCACTTTTTTCTTTTCAATGCAAGCATTGATTTCGTTAAATTTCGCATTTTATTTTACATTTCTTGGAATATGTAAATCCCAAATTTATTGCAGTGTCGTTATAGCGGGTTTAAAGTTTTCACACTTAACATCGTCTCTTCACTAAGCCAGCACAGAAATCGTCAATATTTCACGTCCTTTCACTGAGATAGCACTAAAGCCATTTTTTTCTTTCTTTTTTCTTTGTGTATGTGTGTGTGTGTGCGTGTGTGTGTGTGTTTGTGTGCGTGTGTGTGTGGAGGGAGGGAGGGGGGGCATGAAATCTGTTGATACTTCACAACTCCTTCCCACTGAAACCGCACAAAAGTTGATACTCGGCAACATCGTTTTGCACTGGAACAGCGTAAAAAATAAAAAAAGCAGTGGAAAGATCAAAGTCTTAATTAACCATACACCGGAGAGATTATATTGTGTAGTTTGTGATATATTGAAAAAGAAACCGTAGTAGATTGTGGGGTTATTGTTCACATTTGAGCCCTTTTGTAAGAATTAATAATTATTTCCCGCTGAGTATAAACATGAAGAATATAAAGCAGTTCAAAATTGGGAGATTTCGGTGATGTTACGTTTTATCATCGCTTCTGTTCTGATGGGTGAAAATAGTGGGGGCAAGAAACTTAATCTGATTCTGCAAAGGATATTTGTATGTAGACGATCAACATGACTTTAATTTGATGCACCAAAGGTGAAACATGAATAAGAGTTTGTGAAAAAAGTGAAAAAGTCTTTATCCTCCCTCCCCTCCTAAAATTTAAGCGAAATTCAGGTTTTGAAAATTAACAACATCAAGTGATAGTATGTTACTAAATGAAAGCAAAGATCAATAAGAATGGTTATTTTTGTTGCTGAGAGATTTTCACTGTACCAAAACTTCTCTGTATAGCTTTACGGAGAAGTTTAATGAGAATGGAAATCACTCTTTTTAGGGATTTAGATAAATTGCTGAAAATCTTAATTATCGTCAAGATGAAATGAAACAGAATGTTATACTGTGCATATTAAATATTTTCCCAATTAATCATTTACGAAGTGATGTTCTAAAAGAAAATTTCCAGAAAAAAATATACTTCAAATGTTGTATTACAACAGCACGTTTGTGGAGTTCTGAGCTACAGTGGTTAACAAGCTTATGGGTATTAAAATAATTGAAAATATTAAATTCCACTTAATCCTGATGAATTTTTTAAGCGGATGTATTTTGATGATTATTTTTTCGGTTATTATTTCCACAACAAGACTGAAATTACAATGAGAAACTAATATTTACAGCTGAATGAAAAGTTACAGGTTCATCCTATTTCTTTTTATTCTGGACCAGTCCCAAAAGATTTCATCTGCTCGTTTCTGTAGGTTATCTTTAATTCACGGAAGACAAAAATTTCATCGGAAATTGAAGGGTTCACCCTTCAAAGTCGAAAAAAAGCGAAGTAAAAAGAGATGTAAGTAAAAGGTGCAAGTCAGACAAAAGATAGCAATAGGGAGTTCTTCACCGTAAAAGTTTCAGATGCTTTTCCTATAATACAATATCGTAGTATCTGTTGGCGTTTTGTGAGGACCTCAACAGCTATTTACGTAGCTGTGTCGTAATTCAGAAGCCGAAATATACGTCAGCCTTTAAATTACGAATACAACATTTTTTGCGAGTCCGATGTTATAGCTGTATATTTTTGTTATTTAATTGCAGGTTTGATACAGCACTACAACGCACAAACAAGCTTTCTTAAAAGCGAGCAAGGACTTTTTTCTATAATTATGTTTTTAGTTTGGCATTCCTTTTATTTTATTTAGATTACAAGAGGAAAGTTCCTCTTACGGCGTTTACATTTTTTCTAGCTTAGCCGTTGATTTTCTTATCTCACCGAATGATCGAGCTCTCACCGTACCCTGTACTCATACCAGTTACACCCCCGTCTCCTTTTCCCTATTGTCCCGAAGTATGGATTACATTCATAATTTATTAAATTGAAAAATGCACTACGTGCTAATTATCACAATCACATCCTACAGTGTGAATGGCGAGTGCAAACATATATTCGTCCATGACGAAGTTCGAACCCGCCTCTCTCACCCCGGAGTAAGTTGCTCTCGCAACTAAGCTACACGGTCGGAAAGTATCGCTGCAGATTTGTCGTCTTGACACGTGATTTACCTCTGTAGTACGTCACAACATCTCCCTCTTAATTTTTTTATTTTATTTATTTATTTATTTTGAAGCGAAGAAAAATGTTTTATTAATTCTAGACGATGTGTGGAACAAACATCACACATTGTTCGAAGAATCCAATGGCCAGTGCATCCTTTATACGTTCGGGCGCCAATGTGAAAACACATATTTGTCCGTGACGGAGTTCGAATCCCTCCCCTCACACCGGAGCAAGTTTCTCTCCCAACTAAGCTACACGGACGAAATGAATCGCTGCACATGTGTCGTCTTAACACGTGCTTTACCTCTGTAGTACGCCACAACAGTTTCACATTTTTAGGGACTTCAATGATTCTCCGTCATAAGTTCTTTGGGGCCCACTCAGAGGTCTTAGACTAGGGCCCCACTAAGGCCTTAATCCGGCCCTGGCTAGTTTGAGCCCCTTCCCCCTTCTCTTTAGTCCCAGCACCTTAGGATGTTTAAGCAGAACACATGGCGAGTGCAACAATCTAACGTTTTAGGGGACTTGAATAAACGTATATGAATTTTTCGAATTCAGTTTTATGAAATGAATTCCTTATTAAAAATTGTGTTGTTCTATTCTGAGAGGGGGAGAGGGATCACTGAGCGAATATCCAAGAGAGTATAGAGACCCCTTTTTCGTAATTATACTTTAAAAAGATGAGAGAGATAACTTATCAGATTACACACAAAAATTCGTAAACAGTCTCATAACAGCAAATATTAAAAAAAGATAAGCTAAAAATTGAAAATAACAATAACGTAAGTAAGCTAAAATTACGAAGAAAAAGTAACTTGTTAAAGGCCGGAGAGATTCATATCCATGGTTCCCAGTACTACGTATAATGAATAAATTATTACGAAGATTTTTAGGTTTTAGTATTAATTAATTTCCGAGTAAGGAATATCCAGCCGTAAACAAAGGGATAAAGATTAATGGAGATTATCTAAGCCACCTTCGTTTTGCTGATGACGTAGTCATTTTTGCAACTACCCCATCAGAGCTGCAGAGTATGATCCAGGAACTTGCTGACAAGAGTAAAGAAGTGGGATTAAAAATGAATTCTCAGAAGACAAAAGTGTTGTTCAATGCTTTTACAGGAAATGAAGATTTATCGATTGATGGAGAAAAGCTGGAGATAACAGACACGTACGTTTATCTTGGACAGCAGATATCAAGTGAGGGTCACATTGATGAAGAAATTAATCGGCGTACAAAACTTGCCTGGAGAGCTTTTGGAAGAAACAGCATAATTTTCAAGAGCAATATGCCATTATGTCTTAAAAGAAAATTGTTTGATCAATGCATCCTTCCAGTGCTTACGTATGATGCAGAGACGTGGACCTTAACTAAAAGAGACATACAAAGGCTGCAGACAACTCAAAGAAGCATGGAAAGGTGCATGCTTGGTGTAACCAGGAGAGATAAGAAGAGGAACTCGTGGATCAGAAAAATGACAAGAGTGGAAGACATCATGATCAGAGTTAAATCCCTGAAATGGCAATGGGCTGGACATACTGCCAGAAAGACAGACCATCGATGGACAGCTGAAATTTTAGATTGGATTCCGAGGGACAGGAAAAGACCCAGAAGGAGAACACGGGAGATGGGTGGATGAAATTCGAAAGTATGCGGGAGTGACATGGAGGAGACTGGCACAAGACAGACCGTTGTGGAGGAAACTTGGGGAGACCTTCGTCCAGCAGTGGATTGACAATGATGATGATGATATATCTCTTTTAGAGTTCAGCTTTGAAAGCGGCTTCGGCTATTGTCTCTTGAAGAGGTATTTTAGATGAACATTTATTGTTTTATCGTTCCACGTAGCGATTAGTACATGGTTGTCCCAGGTGCAACGATACAGCTAAATGATTTTATTACTTTTGGAGCCGAGGGAGAGAGGGTCAGAAAAGGGTCGAGAGACGGTTGGACACGGGGGCGACCCTAAAAAAAGGGGAGGTCAGGAGGAATTTTTTTGAGGAGAAACCTCCGAGAAGGCCATCGTGAAGAAAGGAAAAGTTACGTAGAAATGGAGTTAGTACGAAAGAGGAGCAATTAGGAAACAGATTAAGTTGCGAGAGGACTCAAACTTTAGGATTCAGCAACTAAAACAAGTCCAGGACAACTTGCGCTATAAATTTAAGCAAGTAATAAATTAATTGAAACTTCAACTTTTCTCATCTATTCCTTCGTTGTATACTTTCCGCGACGAGTTGCAAGTAGGGTTAAATATCGAACCCAAACAGGCCTTTTAAGAGCAAGACAAGGAGCCGTCTTACAAAATGCATGTAGTATGTATCTGAAAACTTTGTTTTCTTTTTACTAGGAATGATATCATCAGCGTTGAGTAAAATCTATATGATCGAAATTTTTGGGCTAAATTTTTGCCAAGCACTTCAACTTTTGCACTCTAAACTTCCCTAGAATCCCCAAGAGTTCTGAACTGCTAGCGTCGCCAACTGACATTACCCCCCAATAAAATCATTTCGAAAACTGACACATTAGCACCCTACGGAACAAGGAAGTTTCCTGCAACATCTCCCTTCAAAAGTACTACCAAAATATGAAAAAAAAAAAAAAATGAATGTAGGAATCACACTGTAACATCTGTCAGATGGTAAAGAGAAGAAACGTTAATGAAATATTTCACATTTTATCAGTGGCAACTTCTTTCATTTCACAAATCCCTGTAGTTGTTGTCACGCAATTCCCCTCCGCGCAGGGAGAATGCAAAGGAGGACGGGGAACGCTAGTCCTTTCATGCACGTATTAGGAGGAACAAGGAGCTCTGCCATGTTGATCTGGCAACAGATGTTAATTTCATCTAATTACCTCGGAGGGGAAAACCGAAATTCCCGTTTATTCTATCCTTTTTTTTTAAGGAAGGGTTGGATTTGATTGACGTGAATAATACTAAAAACGCATCGTGTTTAAATGCTTTCCTTACTGTTATTTGGCATATAAGCCCCTTTAATTAAAAAATCTGTATATTTGAACTAGAGAATACACTGACGAAAATTGCATTAGCACAAGGATATAAGAAGGGCCGACCTTTTAGCGTAGGCGAGCATTGGGGGCTGCGGTCGTCGTCTTTAGGCACAGCAGATTTTAATAATATATTGACTTTATTCTCAACATCCAGTTTTTAATCTGTTTTATCTTTGTAAAAATATCAGATCACTAAAAAAGGCAAACAGTTTATATGTTAAATAACTTATAGACATTCTTTTTAGTTCCTTGACGAATATGTTACTCAAATCTGATTGAAAATTGATTTTAACGATTAAAAACCACTCGCGGTTTTCAGTCAAAAATAGCATTTGGCCCGTCACTTCAATATGCTCTTAAGTGGCTCAGTGGTAGATTATGACCGTTCGTCCGAAATGGGGTCCGGGTTCGAATCTCGGTGAGCCATGAATGTTGTGTTTGTCTTACGGCACTGGCTCTCTCCCTTTCCTGGAACCAGTGATCCTAAATTAGTGACAGGCGACTGCTTACAGCCCAGTGAGTTGCTCTCGGTGGTCGGCAAACCACCAAACAAAGAAATCTTATCCTAGGACCCGCTGGTTGAAAGACGAAAATGTTAATATTTTTAAAAGTTAAAATAAGACATAAGTTTCTACCGCCATCTAGATGTTAATTTTTCTTTTCCATCTAGATGTTAGCATTCAAAATATTTAGCAGGTCCTACGTTTTTTTTTTTTTTTTTTTTTTTCTTTGAGCTCATTTAGGACTTCCAGGATCGTATTCAGCTAGAACAGCAACGAAGATAGAGGGATCCAAGAATTAAAATTAATACGGAGAAAGACTCATGAATCGAAGAAGGTTGAGTGGTTCGTGTCGCCATTTTCCTAGTGAGAAATAGAGCAACCACCTCCACTACGATGATTTTTTTCTAAGAAGTATTAAAGGCCCTTCCTTCCAATACTTTTATGAGGCTGTGTGATATTCCGATCTCCATGTTTCAGCTTCCATGAATGGAATAGTCATGCATCACTGTACGGTAAGGAAATAAAAATCTCATCGTTCCCTAATTTCGCATTATGCAGTCTCATTCGTATACCAGCATAGTAGTTATGTTCCAGATAAAAGACATGGACATTTAATACAGCGTTGCAAAAAGAATCAAAAGGAACAAATGGAGTATTGATATAGTATACTTCACATTTATATAAATATACTTCACATTTAAGTCAGAAAGACATTTTTTTCATTTGAGTCTCCTGAACGGCACTACCGACGTTTCGTGAACATTTGATAAATATTGGAAACCTTAGGTAAACAAACAATAAGCTTTTGCGGGCATTTTTCCATTTAGTAATTTCTACGCTAAAGAAGTCCCAGTCTTTTTTATCTTTGGTTAAATTGATACAAGAAATTTTTTAACGGAATGCAGGAATTAATATTTCGTAACAGGTAAAAAAAAAAGTTGTTTTCGTGCTCATTTTTTGGTGTTTTTTCCGACTGTTATAAACATACGAACAGAAAGAAAATCACAACTGAAGTGATGTTATCACCTCTGATTCTGGAAGTCAGAAACCATCCAGTATTGGCCGTTGGAGTGGAAAGGAATCAGAACGGAGCAAAAAAATTTGCTGCATTCTGAATGGGAAAACCGCGCAAATGTTGGTTCTTGGAATCGGACGAATATATTCCTGGAATGGAAAGAATCAGCATCTGGCAAAATATGGGTTTCTGAAACGGAAAGTATATAAATTGGGCAATTAAATATAGTTTTCTTCAATGGAAAGAATCAGAAACGAGGCGAGTATTGATTTGGTGGACATGGAAATATTGTTTCCCTGGAATGGGAAGAATCCGAACGAATTTGGCAATGACTGCTTGAATGGAATGAATGATGGGAGAACTACACAGATATTGAGTCCTGGTATATCGGGAGAACCAGAATCGGAGGATTATTGGCTCCTGGAATGGAAAGAATCTGAAAGGGACAGATGTATGGTTCCTGGAAAAGGAAGAATTAGAAATGGGTTCCTAATATATCGGAAGAACCAGAATCGGAGGAGTATTGGAATGGAAAGAGTCAGAAAGGTACAAAATGTATGGTTCCTGGAAAAGGAAGAATTAGAAACGGGCATTGGTTCCTGGTATATCGGAAGAACCAGAATAGGAGGAGTATTGCCTCTTGGAATGGAAAGAATCAAAACTGAGGTAAGTATTGGTTGTTGGACTGGAAATATTGGTTCCTGGAATGGAAGGAATCAGAATTGGGCGAGTACGACTCGTACAATGAAAAGTGCCAAAACCGAGTGAGTGTTTCTTGGCTGACAGACTGGAAAGAATGGGAATTGTGCAGTGGCTCCTGGAATAAGAAGAATAAGAATTGGGCAAATATTGGTTTCTGAAATTGAAAGATTCATAATAGGGCGAGTATTTGTTCGTGGAATGAGGAGTGTTTACTTGTGGCGTGGAAAGTGTGTGGAACAAGTATTGGCTCTGGTGTTGAAATGATTACTGATGTGTATTGGCTTCAAGAAGGGAAGAAAATGTTGGAAACTTGTTGTTGCATGTTGCTTCAACTTTATTAGCGATTGAACAGTCAGCTATTAGAGAGTAATACGTACACAGGCTGAGACAATACAGACATTATTATTATTATTATTATTATTATTATGTGCTTGGAATTTGATTACTGATGTTGTTCCGGTGGATCAATTTGCGCGACCTCGGATAAGCATTCCGATTGGCAGATATAAATAAATACAAAATATTATCAACGTAGCAGATTGTCGAGGTAATCCAAGCGCCGCTAAAACGAGTATCTTATAAAGAACGTTATTAGTATTGGTCGGTAGATATTTTTAGGTCTGGTGGTATTGTTACAAAAAAATAAAAAGATTGAGAAGATTAGGAAAACAGGCGGTTCCGTGAGCGATGTTCTCAGTGCAGCCGCCTTTATTTAACCCTTGAGTTAGCTTTCGTGCTTAAAATTAGTTGGAGAAAAAATAGTTGATATAAACCATTTTGGTCGAACAACTGCTGCGCTACTCAATCATGCCCTCGCATTGATGAAGAAAACTTCTTGAATCGGTCATCCTCGCGGCCCTCCCAACCTTGACACCCCGTTAATGAATGCGCATACTTTACGACCCAGATAAGGCGCGAGCTACTGGTGATTGGTACGGCACACGCAAGGGTCGGAGCACTTCCCCGCCGGTTCGCGAGCGAAGTAGTGGAGAAAGATGGGGGAGCGGGGAGGGGGATGCTCGGAGGCCGCCAGTCGCCTGAGTTCAAACAAGTCCCCCATCGGAAATCAATTCGACGGCCGACGGGCTTGTGTGAGGAGAGGACGGGCAAGTGGTTCTCGGGGAGGGATACGGGCTCCAGCTATTCATCAACGGCCGTCGTATGTTCCGTTCTTCCCCCGCTCGCTCATCGATCTACCACGGCCAGCAGCAGCTGCGTCTCCCGGCAAGGTCTCGCCCACCAGCTCACCGGCGAGCCAGGCTTCAGTGAACAGGGAGTAATTGTTTCTGACTTTGATGCACCATGACCATCCTCTCTCTCTCTCTCTTTCTCGTTCCGCCAACAAAGGACGGAGCGAGATTACAGGCATACAAGCCGCCTCAGGCCCTTTATCTCGTCTTTTCCCTGCTTCCTTTCGAATTTCTGAATGCAACTTCGCCCATCCTGAACTAGTCAACGAAACTTGTATTTCATTATTTAGAAATTTTGTTGTTCCCGAGAAAAAAAAAAAAAAAAACCCTACCAAATGATCAACATCAATATTGAAGTGAGTCGGAGCACGCACCCGTGTTTTGTTAACACACACACACTTCTGAAAATACACTGGCGGTCAAAAGTTTCGATTCAATCTATCTTTCAGCTATTGGAAGACGCGTTCAAACATGTGAAAAAGTCGTGAAATCAAATTCGTTAACACCCTGCTACAAAGTTCAGCTACCGATTTTCGCATATGGAAACATTTTCAAATGCTGCTTTTACCAACCAAAGATGACCAATACATAGGCGTACAACTTTACGTAAAATATATGTTCCGTCTGTGGAGAGGCGCATTCACATTGCAATATTACACATTATTATCAAACGTATTCGGACACTATCAAATATTTCCATAAGTGCAAAAAACAGTTGCGCAGGAAGGTGCGATGTGAGTGGGGAGGTACGCATATACGCAGTCGTATCAGAATAATATGACCCCCGAGCTAATAATGGGAATAACCACCCTTGGCATGAATGACGGCGTAGCATGGACGCAATGAGTCCCTGGAAGGTTGCCCGAGGCACACGTGCCCATTCGAACTGCAGTAGAGCACGGAGGGTCTCGGAGATGACGTGGTTGTGGGTCGGCATGTCGAACCTGTCAATCCAAACAGTCCCACAAGTGCTCTATGTGATTGAGGTTGGGCCATTTCGCTGGCCAAGGGAGAACAGAGGCATCGCTGTCGTGTTCCTGGAACGAGTCACGCACTCGTTTAACGACGTCCGTTGGTTGACACTATCACCACCAGTGTAAACGTACAACATGAAGTCAACGAGGACGGTAGCCGTTGGCGTTCAGAAACCCCTCCAGTGGTACCAGCGTTCCCAGATCATACCAGGAAAATATCCCCCAGACATGCACACTGCCACCGCGGACCTGTACTTGACCGACAAGCATGTCTGGGTGTTGGTTCTCGTGTGTCTGATGCCGTATCTGCCACGGCCCGTCACTTCTGTGGAGCAGAAACCTCGATGCGTCAGAGAAGGCAACCTTTTACCACTCTTCCACTGTCCAATGGCTGTAGTCCCATTCGAACTGCAGACGTCGTTGCCGATGGACCCGGGTTAACATGGGCGCCTTCACGCAGCGTCGACTCCGGAGACCCATGCGTAACTGGGTTCGCTCTACTGTTGCCGGGGACACGTACCTGGGCGCCCCAGTGTTCATTTGCTTGGACAATTGCTGCACTGTTGCGCGTCGATTGCCCTTTACCAGTCCACGGAGGTTTGCAAATTCTAGTGTTCCGCTGGGCCAGTAAAAGATTTATTTCTAATTCTGCTACTCTGGCATGTGCTGTCACTGCTAGCTGCCTTTATCTCATGTACATCCTGCGGCGCAGGCACGTCGCACCCCCCACACCCCCGAAAGAGGGCCGGGGGCATGACCCACGCGTCAGCCGGGACCATGTGCCATGTGTCTCCGTAGGCAGTCATCCAACAAAAGTGCATTTGAGAAGTCTCAGACAATTTTGTGTGTGGAACGTAACATCACACTGATTTTTTTCTTTCGGAGCATTGAAGAAGGGATTCTGATTTCTCCTGTCTCGCGGTGTGGAAAGAACACCACACCATTGCGAGAAATCTAACAGCCAGACCGGATGTTGGTAAAAATACCCCTGAAAACTGAAAAACGGAAAAAATCTCCCCAGAACAAACGGTTCACTGTAAACAGCCACACAGGAACACTGATGTGTGGCAGTGTTCTGGTGTGGCAATTTACCGGCAACCCTGCCACACATCTTTCAGCAACTTGACCACAAAAGTTCGAGGGGGGGGTGCTATGGAGATTGCCGTTTCTGGGCCTATATTGATTGGAACTGAATTGGGAACTCCATACGAATTTCGCGAAAACGTTCCATGGAAGCCAAGCGAGAATTGTACTTTAATTTGAAGAAATAAATTGCCGAGGATACGAGGCACACTTGGTGGGGGAGGAGGGTGGGGGGCTCTACCCCCAACTTCCGTAATGTTATTTTCTGTCAGTGTATCCATCCAGGAAGTTCCCCTTGAAGTGTCCACGAGCTGGGGGGAGCTTTCCCCCAAAATGTTAAAATGGACGTAGAGCTGTAAACATTAGTACCATGCTTTATATATATAATTCTGTACACGACCATGAATTTTCAAGAGGGTGGGATGAATCCCCCCCTCCCAAGTTTCTAAGAGCTATTCTGGGGTAGCATCGAGAATACACTGGCAGACTCTAGAAGTCCAGAATATAAAATTATGGAAGTTGGGGGTAGAGCCCCCTCCCCCAACCAAGTAGGCCTCGGATCCTCGTCAATTTATTTCTTCAAAATAGAGTACAATTCTCGCCTGGCTTACATCATGGAACGTTTTCGCGAAATTCGTATGGAGTTCCCAATTCAGTTCTCAATATAGGCCCAGAAACGGCATTTCACAAAACACGTGCTAAAATCGGCAATATGTATAACGTAAGAAATGCGGTAAACAGTAGTACGTGAAACAGGAAATGCGGTAGACAGTAGCACGTGAAAGAAAAAACCAGATTCTTGCCTCCCAAATCAGTATTTGCCCTTCATTCTGAATTATGTATCAGTTTTTCACTACACTGTAAAAAATAAGTGGTGTGAAATCACGGAAAATTTCTAAAAATAACGTGCAGCAAAGTTGCCGTCTTTTAGCGGAATTTCCGTAGTAATTCCGTTTATTTCAGAAAATTTCGTTTCAAGTTTTTTCGTATTTATACAGAAAATTTGCAAACGCTGCATTTTTCAACCTTACGCCAGGGAATCCTTTCGGGCCGGTGATCGAACTGAGGCCGGTTGGGTTACAAATCGCGCGTCTTAACCATTGAGCCGGAATGTCTTTCAGGGTAAAATTATTTGCACGTTGATGGAAATTTTTTTCCTCCCCATTAATGCCAGTGATTTAGTCATTTTATTTTCTGTTGGAGCTTATTGTTTTTTGAATACGTTTGTAATAATTTTATTTTTTCTCAAGGAGGAATTATCTCAAATTAAGCATTTTTTTGTTTTCATCCTGATTTTTCGAAGCAACAGAATGCTTTGGAACTTGAGATTTCCTTCTTAACTGGCAATAACTGTCAATTATCTTTAAGAAAAGGTTAAATGTACTGTTTTATAGTATTATTTCACAAAACTTCTAAATATAAAATTTACTCTTGATAGCTATATAGTTGCAAAAGTCTTAAGAACTTCACAGATTGATACATAGACATCGTACAAATCGCCTACGCAGTAATTTCCCAGTTTCTAACGGTAACACAATATATAATAATAGCTGGTGCATAAAACGCGGGGGGGGGGAGAAATTTCCTGCGCAACAATAACTAAAATTCATGCTGTATGACAATATCCAATCGCGCTGCAGAGCTTCAAAATCGGAATATTCGACAGACAATGGAAATTTAACAATTAATCAAACCTCAAGTATATTTTCGCGAATCTCTTCTCTCACCGGAAATTTTTCGTCATATGGATGCGGAAAAAGTGAAAACGGAGTTTTTTGTTTCGTTAATATGCAAATGGAATTGCAGAAAGGGTTCTGAAAATTCAGAATTTTCCTGGAGTACGAAAAATCCGTGAAATTGAGGTTTCTTTCCGTCAGTTCACGAAAAAGATTGTATCAGAAATTGGCTTCGTTAATTCACGAAAGGAAAGTGGCTCGTGAATTTCAGAAACTTTTTTACAGTGCATTTTAGATAGCTTGTACATACAGGAACTACAAATCGTGTAACCTAGATCTGTTTAATATTTGCTGTATATGCAGTCATTTCTGAAACATTTTCCCTAGTTTCTCTGAAATCACCGCGAAGGGAAATGCCATTTGTCACACCAGAGATTTAAACGCTTTTGGTGATTCTTGCGTGTACTGTGTAATTTTCTCGTGACTCTGAACCTCCTATACTGTCGGTAGAAAAATAACTGATGAGAAAGTCAACATACAGTTAAAAAAGACCGTACGGAAACTATCAATAAATCGCAAACCCACTACAGCCTTGATGATCATGTTTATGCATCGCAACACCTGGACGTAAGAAATGCAGGTGCCGCTGTCGGGCCGAGTTCACTCTGAGTTAAAAGCAGTTACCCCCTAATCAAGTAAAGGACTCTGTCTGGCGTGACTTGAAGCAAACAGGGGTATTAATTAACACTGGCCTCAGTTATTATAGTACGGGGTTGTAGTATAAGCCGAGGGTAGTTTTAGGTATTAGTTTCTGGCAGACGTTGCCTTTTTTCGAAAAACACAGCAATTTATCATTCTGTTACGGTAGCAGTAATGCTTAGTAATGTATTTGACTTTGTTTTTTTACCTCTGATTTCATCAATTAGTTGCTCCCTTGAAAAGACGTTCTTGACTTTGTTTTTTACCTCAGATTCAGATCAATTAGTTCGCTTCCTTGAAAAGACGTTAGAATCGGCTCCAGTCATTGAAACAGCTTTGTGTTCTTTTATTAGGAACTAGCATAAAACAAATATCATATGAAATATATTGAGAACCAGGTGAAAGCTTGGATAATATAAGATATGTTAAGTCATTTTTTAAATTATTTATTTATTTATTGAGTATTTCTTTGACAACAACATTTTTTGTGAATGTTCATTCTTCATCGGAAATAAACATTTAACGAAATAATGTTTCGTCAAAGTGAAGCAGATGTCTTCCAAATGCGAAAGTGCGTTCTATGAACATTACAACAACAACAACAAAGTATACTGAGTAAGGAGGGATTCGAAAATTAAAACCAGCAAGCGCTTTTTCCGCTGCACCACCGAAGTGGGACAAACGTTCAAATGTTCAGACAAAGGTAATTACATTGTTTTTGGATTATATAAATAGATACCGAAAAATCCCGAAGAAATTCAAAAAAAAATAGTTCTCCACAGGCGTTTCACAAAATGTAAACTACCGCCATCTTTGACGCCATCTTAGTTGTAAGGATGACTTGGCAGAAAAATCTCAAAATGGCGCAACGCCAGATGTTCTCGGAAGTTCCTAACGGCTGACACGTGCGCCCCGCCGAGGCCGACGAATACCGGACCCCCTCGCTGGCACAAGCACTCGGATGGGCGGCCGGATACGAGCTAAGTCGTCGAGCGGTCGTCCCAAGGCAAACTGGCATTACGCTACTGAAGTGGGACAAACGTTTAGATGAAGGAAATTATATAGTTTTAGATGTACCTATTATTATTTTTTTATCAAGTGTTTTAATAAAATACAGTCGCAGAGCTGACGATTTCACTTTTGTCCACCCGACCATATGTGATCTCGATATTTTTTGGATCGAAGAAATACTTTTTCGCATTAGATAGAACCCCCGAAGCAGAATCGCGGCGACGGGCGACGTACGTCGCAGATTCTATTTTGGTTCTGCGGACAAAAGCGATATTCCCAGACCCCTTGGTAGCCCGTCTCCTGCAGACTTCCGATCGTAGATGCGAGTTTTTCGTGTTTCAAAACATTTCGAAAACGGAAGTTAGATGGAATGAAGATTTCTCTCGTTATCGCAATTTTTCGTTTTTTCTCACGATGTTCCGTCTGTCCGGTATTGTCTTTAAATATAATTTTATTGCATAAATGTTTGTGTTTCAGCTTGAAAACAGAGGCAAGAATTTTCGTAAAAAGGAAGTTAAACGGAGCCGTTTAATCTTAAATTCTTCTTCTCATGATGGCATGGTTGTTAAATATCGTTTCATTACATAAATGCTTATATTTAGGATAGAAAGTGTAATTTCCTAGTAAGATTTTCCCGTATTTTTTCTTTTTTTTCGCGGTGTTTTCCCTGCATTGCATTATTGTTAGATATCAGGTTGTAAAGAAAGTTCCCGGAAAAAATCGGATGTGGCGTGTGTGATGAAAGATATTACGGGCCTACGGTGACATAAAAATTCCAGAGCGCGAAAGAATAGATTCTAAGGACAGAACGTATGCTGTTGTGGTAAAAATGAGTTGCAAGTGGCGACGATACGATGGCGTTATCGATGGAAGGTGTGCGTGCAATATTACTCTATATGAATATTTGAATGGCGTGAAAATTACGGAAGCACTTTGAAAACTGCAAAACGCGTTTGATTACGATATTATCGGACATAGTACTTGCTTATGACTGGTACAAGAAATTCGACACTGCTGTACAGGATCTGTCTAATGATGGCCCCAGCGGTGGCGGACCCAGTGAGGCTGAAAATGATGCATTGCAATACGTGCTACCGACCAAGCCTAATGTAACATTACGGGAACTGGCAAAGGAACTGAAAACCTCCCATACGACCATCACCACCCGACTTCGGAAATTGGGATATTCGTGTAAACTGTGCAAATGGGTAATCCATATTCCGCAGTACATGCGCTGTCTGACCAAAATCAGATTCTTTTTTTTTTTTTTTTTTGTTTTTTTGTTTGTTTTTTTGTTTGGGGTTTAACGACCACCGTGAGAACTCTATACGCTGTAAGTAGTCGCCCGTCCCTAATTTAGGGTCACTGGTTCCAGGGAAGGGAGAGAGTTAGCGCAATAACACATACCCAACATCTATGCCTCACGAGTTTCGAACCCAGATCCATCTCGGACGAATGGCCAGAAGCCAGTGCCAACACCACTGCGCCACAGGGGACATATGTAATTATTACGATTTGCATATTTCGAGAAAACCTACTGAAAAAATTATTTTTAAATCAGCAGAAGTCTAAGTAAAATGTTCGATATATACATGTATATGTCTACAGTATTTTGTAGTGCACCCGCTAGGTTTTGTAAAAATATTGTAGTATATGTAGTTCTCATGCAAAAAAATGCGAATTAGAAAAGCTGTTTTTGTTGTTGTTGTTTTTTTTTGTAATTATTTAGTGGCAAGCATTTCCAACGTTTCTCACTGACGTAGAATTTTCCCAATTCGGCGTCCGAACATTATACAGAGCTGAAGAAAAGAAAAGCATACGATTTTGTGTGTATGTGTTCCTTCGGACAAGATATTTTCCGTTGCCATGGCACCTGCAGATCGCGGAATATATTGTGAAACTATTTTAGATTTGCCGCCTTATTTAAAAGGCACAGTTTATTCCCCCTTGGTTTGGAATGTTTGTTAGTTCGACGGTTTGTATCCTGGTTTGCATTATTATGTAAGATGTAACGGGAGCGGGTGTATTTTCACAAAATATATACTGCTGAGTCAAATAACGTTTTTGAATTTTTGACCAGTTTCATGCAGCAAAATATATTTATGCTTTTTTCTTCTTTTTTTTTTTTTACTGTGGGGAGAGGGAGACGAGGGAGAGACGCTATCGAACCGATGTGCACATATTGAAGGTTAGAAGACTTCCCTATCTGTAAAGTGTGGTTATCCGTTCCTTTGACCCAGCAAACGTGGACTGAACCGACAAAGAGGGGGAGGCCGTGGAATGTCAGACGGGAAGCGTTTTTTTTTTTAGTACGGATAACAAAGTTGATGGGAATTTTGAATATAAGCGAATGCTTACAGGCATTGGCTTTTATTTAAAAAAATCATTGATGATTATATTTACCTGGAATAGCTAATTTGGACAATGAAGATTCGATAATATTTCCGAATTGTTCACCATATTACCTATCATTTATAAAATGCATATTTTTGACAAAGAACTTTTTATTGGCAATTTTTCGCATAATTTGTGTCCGAACTTTTATCTTTTGCATAGTTTTCTTCTGTGTATTTTTTGCATGTAAATTAGCGCAATAAATACTACTATATTAATCTTGAAGGGGATTAAACACGGTAATCATCATAAATTTCCAACGGAATACAATGTTACTTTTCTTTTTTTTTTCCGGTTGATTGATAAGGAGGAAATGTCCTCTCAGTCCACGTTACTGTGGCTATTGACTCCAGGGAAAGGAAAGGAACAGATCCGTCAAGTAAAGACAAGGCCTATGAAAACACGGGTTACGGAAATTTGGATTTCCTCTGCCTACCAGCTTCTGTCCTTGCCTCTTCCTGATTTAAGGATGCATGTTTTTGATTTTAGGAAGTATTACTCAATTTTAAATTATGGTATACTTATTAAAATAACTGCATCCCCCAAGAACGGATTTTTTATTGCAATACATATATTTTTAATGGAATTAAAAAAAGTTCTTAGAAGTGAGAATTGCAGTCGTTTGTAAACTACGGGAGGGGGGGGGGGGCTGCTTCTAGATTCTAGAAATCATTTATAAAATACTTCTTGAAAATCATGTGAGAAGTATTTTTACTCCTTGTCCAAAAACTTACCGCTACCACTGTTCAGTAGAAATATTTGCGGCATACTCTTGGCCTAAAGTGTTTCTGCTTATCATATTTTTTTTTATTTGGGGATTTTAAAGACCCGTGAGCAACTCAAGCAGTCGCTCATCTCTAATTTAAAGTCACTGCGCAGAGTCGTATATAAAAAAAAAAAATTATCTGCGTACACTATCATTGAAACAGAAAATTTGCTTTAAACCCGTAAATAATTATTACAACGCTAGCCTATAGCCCATTCTAGGGCGGCTATTTTCAAGCTTTAAACAGATATTAATATATAGGGGATGTTTCCCGTCCTAACACGGTGAAATTCTTAATTAAAGCAGATTGAAAACGAATGAAATAGACGCCGGCTTTTTTTGTGAGGAAATATAGTAAAAACTTGTATAGTAAGAACTCATTGATGTTAGAACTGAAAACTATGTGCTATTTATTTCCGGTTTTTCGAAAGACCTCGCTTTAAATAAATATTTTGTACGAAATATTTGTTGTTGTTGTGTTATTAACAATTTTCCTTTTAGTCCAGTTGTTTTTGTGTAAACTTACCTTAATAACTTTTGCATTGATTTTCCGCGTTAAATTACTTTTTCTTCGACACGCATGTTATTTCATTCCCGGCTTGTTTTATGCTGTCCTATTCGAAGTTTAGTTTGAATAATTAATACAGACAATTGACGTGGATTAGGAACATCAAACAGAAGTCATCGCTCTTTCCACTTTTATAAGTGATATATGGTGCAGTGGAAGCATGTCCGGCGGGTAACTGGAAGACACTGGGTTCGATTCCCTGTGGCGGCCGATGAGAATTTTTCCGTGACTCACTTATAAACGTGGGAAGAGCGATGACTTCTGTTTGATGTTCCTAATCCACGTCAGTTGTCTGTATTAATTATTCATTCACCTCCTAGTTATTTGTTCAGTTGCTGCTTACCATCTTTGGTGAGTCCCCAGCATTGTGTGAGGCTCTTAAGAAGCAACCTGCCAAGTGGCTTGGCAGTTAGTAGTATGTGAGTCTGGAGGGATTCAAGGCCGCTGTGGTGCAGTGGTAGCATGTCCGGCGTGTAATTGGAAGATCCTGGGTTCGATTCCCGGTGGCAGCCGATGATAATTTTTCCGTGACTCACTTATAAACGTGGAAAGAGCGATGACTTCTGTTTGATGTTTAGTTTGAAACTTCATGCCGAAGCTTTTTCTACAAAATAATGCTACATCTGGCATTACAAATCGGAACTATCTAAATTATCGACAATGTGCTGTTGGGGCGACATCTGTTTTTAGATGCAATTTTGCTCACTTTGACATTTCAGGATTTCAATTTTTATTGTAGGTTAGAGCGTTTAGATAGACCGATATTTTGCAAAATGTATAATCAGCACTAAACTGGGAAAGTTGGTTAAATTAAAAAAGTAAAAAATAATTAAAGCGTACAAATTAATATTTGAATTGTGCTAAATTAAATTAATATACAAACTCAACTTGCTTTGATATTAAGATTTTAATTCGAATTTTGTAGACCGGATAAATTGAATTCGAGTCATTGATAATCTAATGTTTTTAAATTAGCACGCGATCACCTTGACATCTCAATGTGATCGCGTGCTATTATATAGCAGGCAATCATTTTGACATCGCGAGAGCACACACGAATTGATCGATAAGTGATGACATAACAATGCAGGCGTTGCTGTTACGTCAAGCGTTCCAGAGAGACAGAGAGATCTGGATGTTTATTATAATAATTACAGATTCCAATGAGGACAAAATAAGCACATTACAATTGAATGTGTAAGAATGTGTGTGAAATAGACTTTTATAGCAAAATATTAAAATGTTGGATTATGAACCTCATACAAACAAGACACCAATTAAAGAAAAAAGCTTTTTATACCCAGAAAAACAGTTCCATTAATGAACTTTCAAAAATTATAAATTGCGTTTTCCCCAACTTAATTCAAAATTAGTAGACTTACAAAATACACAAGGAAAAGATTTTAATTTAATAACTAGCAACTGCAAGAGAAACCTGGCAATAAAATTTAAATTCTTTCTGTGTAAGCAGAAGTTTTGATAAGTTCCTATACATTGAGAACAGGCCTTTATGAAATCTAGGAGCCAGAAACGTTTGTAAAAACAACAGAACTCTGAAGAAGTAAAAAATAAGTGAAAGTTCTTCAAGTTAAAATAGAATTGAGTATATTAATCTGAGTAAAACCTTAAGTGTTTTTTAATTGCTTTAGATAAAAAAATTTTTAGTCTACGAGCAAAAACTATCTGCAAAATCTGCTAATAATTTGGAGACTATCCCCGTACGTCTACATTCTGCTACTCTGGTTCCAGGGAAGAGAGGGAGCCAGTGCCGTAAGACCAGTGTTAGAATTAGAAATAAATTTTCTACTGGCCCAGCGGACCACCAGGATTTACAAACCACTGGCCCACTGGTCCGTAAAAAAAGAATACAAAAAATTTAAAGACATTTACAATATATGTAGAAAATAACATATCACTTCAATGGAATTATCTCCAAAATATGTTTTTAAACCTGTCATTAGCTTAACCATACAGGATGGTAAAAGAAACAGGAATTCATTTTTTAATCTTGTGGCAAATTAGAAAAAAAAAACAAAAAAAAAATACTTACCTGTCATCCGGGCCAGTAAAATCAATAGTTCAGTGGTCCGACGGTAGTTTTACTAGCCAGCGGACCACTGGGTAATTCGAACAATGCGTAAGACAAACACAACATCCACGCCTCATGGGATTCGAACCCCCTTGGACGAATTGTCACAAGCCAGCACTTAGACCACTGCACCTCTAGGGCCGTCATTAGTTCCCATGTGCCGACGAATGATTTGCATTAAGATCCGAAATTAGAAAGATTTTCATTCTGAAAATATAGGCTTTCGTCTGTGTTATTTATCTCTCTCCCTTTCGTTTTAGACCCTGGGTAAATTGTGTGCATGTGCCACTTTATATTTCGAGGTGAACGTTCTGAGTTGTTTTTTTATAGAAATGTGACATGATGTTTTTTTTTTTTTATTTCAATTATTTTTTCATGGTTATTGACTCGGAAACGTAGTGGGGACAACGTCACCCACAGGAAGTTTTCGTGAAACTGATGCAAGTCGTGCTTGCGTGACAGTAGCTTCTTAAAACGGATCAGTTATCTCTGTGCGTCAAACATGGTCTCGTATCCTAAATATCGACTATTCCATTTTTTTTTCTTTGCCTTCCCCCTCCCCCTCTCCACTTTCTTAGAAATGCAACCGGACTTGAGACTTCCTAGTTATTGGCGGATGTGCCCCGTTTATCGGTCCGAGCCGCTGGCGTCAGTCAGGAAACGCTAATTCCATAGGAAGGAAAGGGGGATACCGACCGGTGGTAACGTTGAGATGAACAGTATCGGAATGTACGGCCGCCGATTCCCCCCCCCCCCCCTCATAGCCCTCTCTCACCCTCCGTCTTTTCCATTTGGTGCCGAGACCCAAAATCACTTTCGCATGAGTTTGTAATAAATTAATTGACTCTCATTTCACGCGTTCTGAGTGATGAGACTCATTCAGCGAAAAAGATTAAACTCTATTCTGTTAGCAGGTAAAAATCTTCAACCCCAAAAATTACTGCATATATTAAAAAATCGAAACTGATAATTGGAAGTAACGCTAACTAATAGTACTACAGTAAATTGCTAGGCATCAGTTACCATGAAAGTCATAGTGTCTGTAAAGAGAAATTGCGAAACTCAAAATTCATTGACGGAGCACCGATAGAAAATATGCTATGCAGTGTAAGAATTAGAAATAAATCTCTTACTGGCTCAGCGGACCACTAAAATTTACAAGCTACTGGTCCACCAAAATGCCCACTGGTCCGTAAAAAATAAATACTTAGACATCCACAATACAGGGTGTACACAAATTAGTTGGGCAAAAAGAATGGTTTATTATGCGTAGTTATATAGGCACACATGAGAGTGAACAAGATTATAAGATAGTGAAACACACCAAGTTTACCTTTTTCACAAATGTTCGATGTGGCTGCCCTTCGTTACTCTGCAAATGTCCCATCGGTACATTAGTTCTTGCCATATGTTAGTGAGCATGTTCACGTCGATCAAACCAAGTGCAGTGCTGATTCGTGATTTCAATTCAGGAATGGATTTCGGAAGCGGCGGACGGTAAGCCTGGTCTTTAACAAAACCCCATACACTGAAACCTAGGGATGAAAGATCTGGTGATCGTGCTGGCCATGGACAATGGTGTCTCTTTTCGGCGCAGTTTTGTGGTATTCTCGACGGAAATTTCGTTGCACTTGCACAGCGGAATGCGTTTCATGGAACCACAGACAGCATTTCGCTTTTTCACCGCCGGTATACGTCTCCATCGTTACGCGAACACAGAACGAATGATGAACAACCGCGACCTACAGCTCACCGAGACGTGGACATGGCACGCCTAGCGCCATCTATCCGCAAACTTAGGATACACTAAGACTCATCTGCATTTGAACCGGTAACTTACAGTTAATATTTCGCACATTATTCTCTTACGAAATTGCCCAACTAATTTGTGTACACCCTGTATATGTAGAAAATAATGTATCACTTCAGTGGAATTATCTCCAATATCTGTTTTTAAAACATCTACTTTGAAAGTGCAACTCACAGGGCAGAGAATATTTCAAAAATAACATTCCGATGATTTGGTGATATAACAGAGTAAGATCGCATTCCCAGTCTGTTTTTAAGTAAGGGAACAAGGAGACTCCAAGGGTACAAAATTTGATACACTATATATTAGCAGCCATTTTTACAGCATATGTTTTATTTTTTAGGGTTTAGTTTCCTTTTTCTTATTTTAATCTTACTGCTCATCCCTCCTACTTCCCCACGAAGTTATTTTTAGTTCTCCACTGAACACTGTTTCATGTGAACTGTTCTTTTGCAAAAATTACCCTCATGCATCCAATTGACCTCCCCTCTAGTGTGTTTTCTTGGAGAAGAAACAAAAACTAGCTTCTGTCTGGTGTCATATCTGCTGCATTTACTAGGGTGGGCAAATCCAAGGAAGAGCAGGATATTTATTTTGCTTACTTCTGCTCATTACCGTAAAATGGTGGGGACAGAGATAAGAAAAAACATCTGTTGCCGTTACAAGACGAGGACTGGGAAACTGCCTTTCTGTATTTACTGTTTCTTCCGCTATAAGAGGAATAAAATAAATAGCTGTTATCCAACACCACTTCATGAACCTATCACTAGTTCGCAGCCTAAAAGGAAAACCATATAAAAAAGTAAAAGAAATAGAAATTAATTTTTAAACACGTGACAAATTAGGAAAAAAATAAATTTACTGGACATTCGAACCAGTAAAATCAATAGTTCAGTGGTCCGATGGAAGTTTTACTGACCAATGGCCAGCGGATCACTGGGTAATTCGAACGCCGCTATGCTGAACACAGATCTAAATCGGATTTTTCTTATCGATTTGAAATAAAGATGAAATATTTATGTGATATCGTCTGCTAGGCCGCGGATGGCCTAGTGGACAGCGTTGATGACTGTTGTGGAGAAGTTTGAGGTTCGATCCCAGACATGTACGAATGCTCGAAGCACTAATTAATACCCGCCGTGCATCAGATAGGCCTGTTAAGCCGTCGGACCCCGGGTACTGGGCCTCCGGTCATAAATAAGTGTATCTTCCTCCCCCTTTATGCCTTGCTTACGTGTGACTTTCCTGTCGGGCACTTTAGCACAAATCCCCTAGCTTTCTATACTTCTAAGGGTTGTTTAAGACCTAGGGGTCAGACACTCCTTTCCTAAAATCCTCTACATAAAAAATCTCTCTAAGTCGTTCACAGAGATCATTCAGATGTGTGTTATAACTCACTTTGCTCATTATGAGCAGGGACGCAGCCAGTATTTCATTTAAGAAGGGGTCTCATCACCACTGTCTTTATTTTTTCTCGCTTTGATATACTTCTATACCATGTGTAGGTTATTTGGGCCCTTAGCACGAACAAGAGCATTTATTAACCGAAATCAGTAAATAGTGGGCCACCTTTGGCAGTCATGACTGTAGCGATCATTCTATACTCGCGGCAAAGCTAACCTGATTATGGAGTTTAAGATACAGGGTGTGTACTTCCACTACATACGAGTAATATAGTACCAGTCTAAAAGAACTGTGACGAAAAAGTACGTAGTTGTTATAAACGTTGTGCGTACATACATTAGAAAAGAAATGAAGATCTTAGTTTCGGTCGCGTTTCTAAAAATACAGATATTCATGTTTTGGTGACGTTATTTTCACTTGTGTCTGTCGGCTTTAGATAAGGTGTACCCGGAGGATATTTACTGCTAGTGGGACATAAGCGGACACTCACGTGATTGTGTGTGTGGGGGGGATTGGTGATAGCACAATGAGTGCGAGGTTTCCTTTTGTTCTGCCTCCAGTCATGGTGGCACTCCCTCTCGCTATAGTGACACACTGCACCTCATTAGTGCGGAGAAATACTGAGGAACCATGACATCTTTTCAGTGAATCGGTCTTTATGGTTTACAGTCCATAGTTAGGTTAAGTTTGTCCCCGAGTATGGGCATGTTTTCAACGAGATGCCGTTATATCTGTCCTCCATTCCTCTTGGAAAGCTTCTGCCTGAGCTGCGTAAAGGAAGGTTTTATCGGACTAGGCGTTCGAGCTCGTCGTCCCACAAATGATCTGTACCATTTAGGGTGGGACTTTGGGCCTGCCAATTCAATACTTGGACATTCAGCTCCGTAAACTATAGATCTGGACAGACTTGGCAGCTTGATAAGGCTCTCGATCTTCCTGAAACAGGTAGGGGTCTATGTCGAAGTAATGCGACAGCGTAGGTGGTACGAGATTACTCAGAATGTCTTCCTATTTGGCGGCGTTAAGCCTCGAAGGCATCATAACCAAAGTACCGAGCCCTTCCCAACAGAAACAGCCCCACGCCATCACAGATCCTCCTCCAAAATTCAGTGTAGGGACGGACAAGGGAGTCCGCCTGCAGTGACTTTCCCGGACAAACGCCACATTCAGATACTTCAATCCGAACGAAAGAGCGAGTAGCGTGATTCGTCACTCCAGACGACCGTCGTCCGCTCTCCTATTGTCTACAATCAGGGAACGAGGCACTACTGCACTCGTTGTTTGCCATTATGCTGTCCCCAACGGACTAGTACAAATAGCCGTTCCAGTGGCTTGTGTGACATTGGATACGTGAGTGTCATCTTTGTTTTTTTTTGGAGAGGTGGAAATATTAAATTCCCAAAGATTGGGTGCGTAGTTAAAAAGATAACATAAACACCCCAATTATTCGGCACGCTGTAGAAAAAAACTGATGTTTTTCGCTAGCCTTCCTTCGTGGCAGAAGAATGTGAGCTTAACAATAAAAATAGAACAGAGCACTTCACGTTAGCAATAATAAATTCATATACAGACCTGAGTTGTATGTAAAAAAGGGTACTTAATTATAACATAAATGATGATACGAAGATATCCATTTAGATGTGATACGCCGACACGTAGATACTCCATCATGGTAACAAAGGACGTTCCTTATAGACGCCAACTGACGCCATGTTTGCTGAAGAAGGTCACTTCAGTCCCGCACACACCAATCACTTTGCAGGTGGACGTTCATAACATCAAGAACGCATTCTAAAAATCATGAAGCGTACCAGAGTCTACTGATTAGGTACATCTCACGTAATACAGTTTGCTCCCTTTATTAAATGAGCAGTTCTATTTGGTGAAACACACACGCAGAACTTCCTGAACATACGACTGCGCACAAGTAAACGACAGAAATGCACACACAGAACACAGATGAAAAGAGTTCTCCTCTCAACCTCGTTTACGTCACAGATCAAGAGAGAGAGAGAGAGAGAGAGAGAGAGAGAGAGAGAGAGAGATATGTCCACATGTAGCGCTTCAAGGTTCGTGTAGTTCGGTGAAGAACAGTTGCGCCGGTATGTGGCAATTCATTTGGAGCGGTAAGAATCTCGTCTGACGATCTGCGTTGTTTAATTCTTTTTTCGCTGAGAGGCTAAGATTCCAACGATCTTCACATTTGCCACGAATTCTCAGTTTGTGCGGAATTCTTCGAAGTGGCGCCATCTGCATTCCACCGATGAAGAATATCCGCGGCAATGGATTATGGGAGAAGAGCAGCAATGCTACGCACCGTCTGCTTACATACTGAGGTGGTATCCAACCGCCACCCTTTCAAAGTTTGTCAGTTATGCTGTTAATTGCTTCCAATGTGGTCTGACAGATATGCCAGCGCTCCCCTTACATATACAGCATCCGACACAGTCTTCACGTGCTCATCTGGCTCTGTAAATGCACGTGTATTTACATGTGTGGAGGTTTTTGAATACTGTTGTCCTTGGTGCATACATCTATACCCAGAAATACCAGTTTATGGGGCACTCACGCCGTTGTCACATAAATGACTATCTAATACGTTGGTGCGGTATAAATCGGACAGACCCACTCGTCGAGCATCAGTTAACGTTCGATTGAGGATAAGAATGGGCAAAACGAGTGATCTGAACAATTTTGAACATATCAAATGTTGGCGCCAGGCGCGTTGGTTCGATTTTCTCCCAAAAGATTGTCTTCCTTGAATTTTCACGCACAAATGTAGCAAGGTTTTACTGGAAGGGGTGCGGCACACAAAAATCTCTTCTATCGGCTGAAGATGATTCGGTAGACAAAAGCAGCCGGTGAATCAAAGGGCTAAAATGCCTGAAAAAATTCCTTTGCTGAGTGGTATAACGCTGCAACAAGCTCAATGGCTGTTTGCTAACCAGTTCGAAAATTACTTGTAAGTGAGCCTTGTTACTATTGTTAGTTCATGTTGTTAATAGAACGACTACCTGAATTTCTAGTAGACGTTCTATCAACTACATATTGTCAGGGGCTGTAGAGCATTTTGGTCTCACTGCTTGAAAACTCCATCATCTGTTGCGTTAGTAAAGAATCAACTGCACGATCTCCAGATTTGAATCCACTGAATTTCATTTTTATGGGGACCCCTTAAAACCGAAGTTTACTCTACCCCAGTGCGTAATGCAAAAGCTCACCCGCAAACGCAGTGTGGTGGTTATCAAAGGATTTAAAACACTCTTCGACTTTTCGAAAGTGTTTGACAATCAATGAGAAGGCGCTGTAAGGCGTGCTCAAGCAGACCATTTCTAATACTTGCTCTGACGTCTGCTGTTTCATCGATCACTTACAGAGTGCCGTAATAACCGAAACTAATTTTTACTTCACAGACTGTGTTCAACTCTGGGCGTTCTAAATGTTCTGCAACCGGAAGCGTTCTATTTGTTCTACAGCTCGGAAAGAAAGCGTTCTAAACGTTCTACAACCAGAAGGAAAGCGCTCTTTGTGTTATACAGCTCGGGAAGAAAGCGTTTTAAATGTTCTAAAACTCGATGAAAGCATTTAATTGATCTATAACGTGGAAGGAAAACGTTCTAAACGTTCTACAACCTAGAAAGAAAGCGTTTCTGACCCAGTGTTAATCAGAACACTTTTCATCACTATGCATAGTAGAACACGTTCCCGAAGTTCGAAGAGACCTTTTGGAACCACCCTGTATGCTAGATGAAACATGCCCCCCTTCCTTTACGAGCATCTAATGTTATAAGGAACCGCTCACCCATAGTTCCTTGTCTAGTGTTCTCCCTAGGGCCTTTTTACTGGGCGGCCCACCCAGCTAATTTTCTCTGTCGCCCAGCTAAATTTCCTGTAATGAATGTTTTCACAACACACATAATAGTAAGAGTGGAAAACTTACTCCCACATACACCATGAATATTGGTGAAAACGACTGAAATCTGTGTTGAACATGATTTATCAGTAAGTATTTAATAAGTACTGTCATGTTGAGCAAAACATCCTTTCTTTTGTTTCGATTGAGGAAGGAGTCGTTTAAAGTACCACCCAGCTAAAATTTCTTGCCACCCAGCTGTAAAAAAACTCTAGGGAGAACACTATTGTCTTGTACAAGGATTCGAACCCAGACCTTGCACAGTTAAGAACTTAGAAGCCTTAACCTACTAGACTGTATGAGATCAAATTTATCTTATATGTTCCTTTTCTATTATTATTATATTTCTTCAGGGTTTAGTGGCCGCCATGACCAAGTCTAAAAAGCAGTCGTCCGTCCTTAATACAGGGCCACTGGTTCCAGGGAAGAGAGAGAGACAGCGCCGTAAGACAATCATGCTATCCATGTCTTATTCGGACCCGAGCTCGGACTTAATTCAGACCATCAGTTTGAAACCCACTCCTCTAAACACTATGTTACCGAGTCGGTACATGGTCATTTAGAACTGCTCGTTTTTCAGTAATAATAATAATAATAATAATGACAGTCAGGCGTCGCGCTGGCTCTTTTAAAGTTTTCGCCAATTTATTTGCCAAATTCAATTTTTTATCACCAAAGTGTTATAACAGTACAAAAAGGTAATTGTCAAAGCTCTTTTTTCCATCGCCAATTGCGAAGATGGCGATCGGCAGCGCGACCTCTGACAGTTATCCTACTTTGTTTCGTTAAGTTTAAAGTCTTACATGTTTTTTTTTTTGTTTTTTTTACCTGTTTCAGTGGATTACTGGAAATTAATGAACAGTTTGTCAGCATTCTTATGAAACATATTGCCTTTTTGGATATTATAATACTGTCATTACATCATCTAAAATGCCTTGCAATAGCTTGCGACGCTGTCCTACACTGCAAAACATAAGTGGTGTAAATTCACAGAAAATTTCTGAAAATAACGTGCAGCAAAGTTTTCGGTAGGTGTCCGTCTTTTAACGAAATTTCCGTTTGTAAAAAGTACCCGTTTATTTCAACTTCCGTGTTTTCACAGATTTTCTGTAGTCAGAAATTCCGTTTATTTCAGAAAAAAAAAAATCCATTTCAGGTTTTTCCGTATTTAAACCGAAATTCCGCAAAAACGACGACCCTGCACTTTTCAGCCCTTAGCCCAGATAATCCTTCCACTGCAGTCAGGATCGAAACCCGTCGTTTGGGTTGGGTCAACAAATAATGAACTCCTTTAACCACTGAGCCACAAACGCTCAGAAATTCGTGTCACGTACATAGTAAAACAAATTGCGCGACGATAATTTTTTTTTTTTTTTTTTTTTGTCATTAACGCTAGTGATTTAGTCATTTTATTTTCTGTTCGAGCTTATTATTTTTCTGTGTTTGTCATTTTTTATCGTTCATTTCAGAAAAAATCCATTTCATGTTTTTCCGTATTTAAACTAAAATTCCGCAAAAACGACTTTTCACAAATTAAGCATTTTATCCTGATTTTTCGAAGCAACAAAATGCTTTGCAACTTGATTTTTTTAACAGACAATTATTTTCAGTTATCTTTAAAAAAGGTGAAATGTACTTTTTTATAGCATTATTCACCCCACCCCCAAGCTATTGATAGCTATAATAGCTTTTGTCTTAAGTTGTCCAAAGACTGATACGTAGACATCGTGTAACCATCTGTACAATAAATTAAGTACCCGGTTTCTTACAATAACACAATATGTAATAAATAGCTGGTGCACAAAATAGGGGAGAGGGGAAGAAATATCCTGTGCCACAATAAAATAAACAAAATTAATGCGATATGCTATCCGCAATATCCAATCTCACTACGGGACTTCGAAATTCGACAGATGATTGAAATTCTAAAGTTAATCAAACCTCAACTATTCTGACCAACCGTTCCTATTGCCGGTAATTTCTCGTCATACGGATACGGAAAAAGTGAGAACGGAGTTTATCCGTTAATATACGAAAGGAATTGCGAAAAGGTTTCTAAAAATTCAGAATTAATTTTTCCGTGTTACTAAAAATCAGTGAAGTTCAGGTTTCTTTCTGTCATTTCACGAAAAAAGTTGTAACCGAAATATGCTTCGTTAATTCACGAAAGAAATAGCGGAAAGTGGCTTGTGAATTTCAGAAAACTTTTTTTACAGTGTACTTAAGTGTAGAAAGTAAAAACCAACACCCGGAGAGGGGCGTTGTGCGTGTATCGCTCGATTGGATCCGGACAAATTCGGCACTCTCCTATTCTTCCCGGACTTTTGCCAAACATAGACTGCCACAGAGGGCTTTTCATGGGCAATGCTCGCAGTGTTTTACTAGCGGACATCGCCCGTAACGTATGCACGTATCATGTGCATACGCACGTCTAACTGAGGAATGAAATAGCGTGGCTTGAATTGTCACCAATGTACATAAATCATTACCCTGTTCGTGTTTAGGAGATACGGTCGTGTTCTGTGAAGCCCTCTAAAATGAATGAAATCTTACTTGTTCTTGCCAGGTTGATGTGACTGCATATACTGTATAATGTAAAAGCATAATCAAAAGTATGTCTGCTGTGCTCCGGTTTGCACAGGCTGTTCTCAAAGCTTCATCCAGTTTGTACGAACCTCACGTCCAACTGTAGCATGAATAGCGCGACTTTGGTCGTCACCAAAATTGCGTATTAAAGCGTCTCTAGTTTTTGGTTTATACGTTCAGGCAGACAACTTTACAAAAAGTATTTTTATAGAGTTCGCGGGAACTTGAACTCTGATAAAAAAACCAAAAAAAACCCAAGACTGAAATTTTCTCATGTTTGGAGAATATGTATATATATACAGGATTCCAAGGGACAGGAAAAGACCCAGAAGAAGACCACATAGGAGATGGGTGGATGAAATTCGAAAGTATGCAGGGGTGACATGGAGGAGACTGGCACAAGACAGACCGTTGTGGAGGAAACTTGGGGAGACCTTCGTCCAGCAGTGGATTGATAATGGTTGACAATGATGATACAGGGTGATTCAAAAGTTCGGTGCAAACGTAAAATGCGATTTAAAAAGATCTATGGGTCGGAAAGGCATGCGGTTTGCAGATTAAATTCACTGAGGTACGGGATTTTGTATGTCACCAAGAAAAAAAAAAAAAAAAGTTCAAAATCTCCACAGTAGAGTGCGCTGCTGCAGAGAATGCTGCATGAATGACGTATGCACATTACTCTTACAAATCAGCGTAAAAAACATTACGGAGAAATGCAGTCACATTTTCAATGTTTGAAAATAATAAAGGTTCGTGCTGTCATTTTGATTGCAAAACCACACGGTTTTATTAAGCTAATAATTTGCATATAACGTGAAATCAGGCATTCGCCGAATCAGGCGTGCACGTTTAGCGCCGATCATCTATTGAGCAGGCATAGTGCACACGAATGGCCTCCTAAATCTCCAGACCTCACACCCGCTGATTTCTGGTTGTGAGACTACTTGAAATCCCGTGTCTATGTAGAGGTAATCCCCAGACCTTGCCTCGCTGAAAGACGCCATACGCAGCCATTCCCGTTGACATGTTGTTCAATGCTGTATCAGGCGTAATACCACGACTGCACGCAGTACTGGAATGTGGTGGTGTACACATTGAGCACTTGCATCTGTAGATCATGCTGAAATAAATAAGTTTAACGTAGATCTCATTTCACAATTCTCACCTCTCGTTGTTTTCTCTGCAGCAGCGCCCTCTATTGTCGAAATTTTGAACATTTTTTTTTCTTGGTGCCATACAAAAGCCCGTACCTCGGTGAATATTAATCTGCAAGCCGCACTATTACTGATTTTCTTTGGTCTGCCGGTACGTTTTGCTGCTTCAGGCACGCCGTGTATCTTCCACTAATTCGGTACATCCAAAACAGTTGACTTGGGTATGTTTAAATGCCTCTCGGTTTCTCTTATGGACAACCCACTAATATAACACCCAACGATCTTTCCTTTCTCAAAGTCAGTTCTCTCCCGCCGTGACATTTTCACTCAACCTCACATTGCGATATGATCGCGTTCAGCTGCAGGCTTGTTTTTATATCGTTTGCAGCTGTACCGCGCATCATAACAACGCAGAGGGTCTGTTCATTTGCTTTTGAAGGGGTGTCCGTGACTTTTGTCAATATAGTGTACTTCTGAGTGTAGGAGAGGAAGCAATGAAAAATCTTTTTTAAGACCTACAGGTCAGATATTGAAATACACAGTTATTTTCTGTGAATAGTACGGTATGAAACTGTAACAAGTACTGTGCCTCAGTGTTTCTTCACTGTTATTTTCTGTAAGTTACTGCGTAATACTGTGAGGTTTATGGTGCCTGACTGTTCCTTTACAGTTCTTTTCTGTAAATAATACGGCATAAAGCTGCTATTTTTACGGTTTAATGATAGCAACCTCGTTAACAGTCCAAAACCGTAAAATTAACAGTAATTTTTTTTACAGTGTGTGTGTATATATATTTTCGATTCGCATATGTGAAAATGATAAAGCAGGAGAAAGCAAAAGTATAAAAAATATTACTTGTCAAGTGAATTCCCAGTAATGTTCATTATTTTGCCCCTCATTTTTTTTTTTTTCGAAATAATGAATGGACAGATGATTATCCAACAAAATGTGACACCTGGTAGCCAATAGAGGCAGGCGAACGAAGATAACAATCTCTGCTTGATTTAGTGATATATTCGGCGCCATCTCATGTCGCCGTCTCATTAATTGAGGAATTTCATTTTTACTGTGATGAATAAATTTGACGCAATTATTTAAATTCGGCGCCTTGCTCAAATTTTTGGTACGCCTTCCTGTTAAAAGAAATCAACGAATAATAAAAAGAATGAGTGTTTATACATATGTTCGCACGCGTGTGTATTTTCATCATAAAGGAATAGGCATCTGGATGCCGCGGTAATCTGAATTTCACAATTTACTGTGTAAATTATGCAGATCACGTTGGCGAAAACCGCGTGCGTCGTCCTTGATATTGCTCCTGGCAGTTGAGAGAGGATAATAGTAATGGGGGTTCAAAACGCACCGTGTCTTGCCAAAATAAAAACAATTGGTGTGCTTCCAAGTTCTGAACCGCACACGCATTTTCACCTTTGGTAGTTGGAAAATAAAACAAAGCTGTGTAATATATTTTGCATCTTGAAACTCGTTAAGTACACATTTGTTCTTCGCACTTGCATATTTTCCGCAATAGACAGATTTATCTAATGGCAGAGAGGTCGAGAGGGATCTGGTCATTTCTTGAGGCCCACTATATGCTCAAAATTGAAGAAAGGTGGCATCGGAGTATGAAGAAGCCCTCGTGATTTAAACTGCAACCTCCCCGCATTGCAAGGCTTTTTTAAACATTTTCTGTTAAAATAATTTCATTTAAATTTTTCAATCACAAGCTATGAACAAAAACGGAAAAATCAGCGCCACTTGCATGGCGTTTGAATGCCCTTTTTTCCAGGTTCAGATCAGATCATATGTAGAGGATTTTAAAAAGGGAGTGTCTGACCCCAGGTCTTTTTTTTTTTTTTTTTTATTGTAGGTTTAACGACCACCGTGAGCAACTCAATGGGCTATAAGTAGTCGCCCGGCCGCCCCGGTGGCGCAGTGGTCTAAGGCGCTGGCCTCTGATCATTCGTCCGAACGGGGTCCGGGTTCGAATCCCGGTGAGGCATGGATGTTGTGTTTGTCTTACGGCACTGGCTCTCTCCCTTCCCTGGAACCAGTGACCCTAAATTAGGGACGGGCGACTGCTTATAGCCCATTGAGTTGCTCACGGTGGTCGTTAAACCTCCAATCAAAAAAAAAAAAAAAAAAAAAAAAAAAAAAAAGTAGTCGCCCGTCCCTAATTTAGGGTCACTGGTTCCAGGGAAGGGAGAGAGCCAGTGCCGCAAGACAAACACAACATCCATGCCTCACCGGGATTCGAACCCGGACTCCGTTCGGACGAATAATCAGAGACCATCGCTTAGACCATTGCGCCACCGGGGCGGCCCCCCAGGTCTTAAACAGCACTTAGAAATAGGAAGCTAAAAGATTTGGGCTAGAGTGCCCGATAGGAAAGTGGCACGGAAGCGAGGTAGAAAGAGGGAGGAAGACTCCCTTATTTATTACCGGGAGGCCAGTACCCGTGGTCCGACGGCTTGGACAGGACTCAATGAGGCCTTTACCTGGAGCTTCCTTGCTGTTATTTTATAACTGTCAATAATTGTTATCATTATTCAATAACCTGTAACAGCAGAAATAATAAAATGAAATGAAATGAAATAACGAGTCTATCCGACGCACGACGGGTATTTAGTGGTTCGAGCGTTCGTACCTGCCTGGGATCGAACCTGAAGTTACCTCCTTGGCAGTCACGAATGTTGACTACTAGGCCACCCGCGGACCCCTCCCCCCTTTTTTTCCCCGAGGAACCAGTTTGATGCTTTTTAAATCTCACATCTGAATAAAATCTTTCAAAATGAAGTATAATCCCTCCTATTCACGTGGGTTGGTTTAACCCTTTACCTGGATGGAATGAGTTAACTCGGGGTAAGCGAAACGAGCTTAAGTCAGCTCGAACGAATATATTCGCTGTCTAAGAAGTGGGCCAAACGCGGCTGGAGCGAGTGAACCTGTCATCATAAAGCGTTGCTTTCCCCTTATAGAGAAAGAGAGAGAGAGGGGGTGTTATTCACATTGGTAATCTAGGAGGGTTATTAGTACTAATCTTTCCGGCTGATAGCCTGCTGAAAAGACTATGACAATGGCGACGAACCTGAGAAAGAAGATGTTTGAGTCACTTGTTTTTGCCCAGTGGCATGATGTCCTTGTCAGGGGAATTAGCCCTGCATCCATCATCACTTGTGCCGTGACCAGAGAATAAAGCACTAGAAGGCAGCGCTTATCACCAGTGATAGGTTTATGGTCGGTAATGCTGAGATAAGGGGGGGTGGTTCCGCAGCTTTAAAAACAATTTCTATGTGAACATTTCTGTTTGGGGATCGCAGAAAATGTTGGGCACCATTTGGTTCAGGTTCATCTGTCGCTTAAAGGGTTAATAAGAAAAATTCCAGCTTTGTTATGGGTTTCTGTTTATGGTCCAATCGAGTTACATATTTCGTTCTGTCGCGAACACTACCTCACACTCACAAGTCTACCCCACAGGATGGCTTTCCCTTCTTTTAATTACTAATGATACCAGACAATACTTAAAGTACAAACCAAAGAACACTCATTGCTTTTCATGATCAGTTAAAATCCCATTTCATTTCAGATCTCAGCTTCCTCAGTTGCTGAACTTCGAGTAGTTGTTTGCGTTTTTGTTCTGCTGAAGCTGCACTTAAAAAAAAAATCTAAAATTCACGAACCACTTTCCACGATTTCTTTCGTGAATTAACGAAGCATATTTCTGCTACAACTTTTTCCGTGAAATGCCGGGGAAAACTCTAAATTTCACGGATTTTTAGCACGCCAGAAAAATTCTGAATTTTCAGAAAGCTTTCCGTAATTCCTTTCGTATATTAACGAGAAAACTCCGTTCTCACTTTCTCCGTGTCCATATGACGAACATTTCCCGTTATAGGAACGAATCACTGGAATACATGGTATTTGATTAACTGTTAAATTTCAATGGTCTGTCGAAGTATTTGATTTTGAAATTCTGTAGCGAGATCGGATATTGTGGATAGAATGTCGCATGAATTTTGGTTATTGTGGCACAGGATACTTCTTTTCCTCTCTCCTGTTTTGTGTATCAGATATTTAATGTACACTATATTGACAAAACTCACCGGACACCCCTTCAAAAGCAAATGAACGGAGCCTGCAGCTGACCGCGATTATATCGCACTGAGAGATTGAATGAAAATGTCGCGGCGGGAGAGAACTAACTTTGAGAAAGGAAAGATTGTTGGGTTGTCCATAGGAGAAACCGAGAGGCGTTTAAACATACCCAAGTCAACTGTTTTGAATGTACTGAATAAATGGAAGACACATGGCTTGCCTGAAGCAGCAAAACGCATGGGTACTGGGTAGACCAAAGAAAATCAGTGATAGAGGACGTCGAAGCCTCAGAAGAGTCGTTATAGCTAATCGACGGATTACTGCACAAGACCTCAATGTACAGGTCAGAAAAATTGCTGGAACCTCAGTATGTACACGTATCATTCGCAGAGAGCTTCATTCCATGGGTTACCGTGGTCATGCGGCTGCTCATAAGCCTTTCATCTGCACTCGGAATGCTACTCGTCGTTTAGCATGGTGTAAAGAACATTTATCGTGGACCGTAGATCAATGGAAACGGGTCTTATGGACTGATGAATCCAGATACACGATCCATCAGTCTAATATCGGCGTGTGGGTATGGCGGCAGCCGGGGGAACGCTATTTACCACAGTGTACTGTTTCTACGGTCAAGTTTAGATCTGGCAGTGTACTCGTGTGGGGGTGTTTTTCGTGGTATGGTCCCGGCCCATTGGTTATCGTGGACAAGCCTGTTAATCAGCACGTCTACCTCAATATTTTGGACAATTATGCCTTACCAACTCTGTTGCAATACTATGGAACCGTCAGCCTTGTTGGTACCAGCAGGATAATGCACCGAGCCATAAAGCAAGCAACATGTTCGGAAAGGTCGTAGCGGTTAGACATTTAAACATATTGTTTTCTATGTCTTCATTCACTGTTTTGGAAAATTCCCTTCATGAATATGAGATGTTCAGACCTCACAGTGTTATGTTACTCTGTACCCTGGTAAACTGAATGGAAAACTGTATGAGACTGACCAAAGTCCTTAAAAAGATAATACTGAAGATTGTAATATTTTTTTTAGTTACAATTTTTATTTTCTACATCCCCCAGAGCGTGAATTTACGCCCTTGGAATTACCATTCTGGTAGGACAACTGCCCTCCCGGTAGTTACGGCCCTGCTGACACCTTAGACATGACTGTGAATCACTACGTTTACACTGTACAAGTATTAACAATTTATATTAAGTACCTAAAATGTTTCTGATTCTTTAGTAATCGCATTACTTTTACTGTAATTAAAAGTGTTTTAAATTTTATTTGACAGTGTAGTTGTTACGGATGCTGGCTTTCATCGCTGAGTAAGACAGGAATGTCGTGCTTGTCTTCATGGCGTATATCTTTAATTAGTGATACGCGGCAGATTTCAGCCTTAAATGCCTCTGAATGTCATTAAAATTTAAAAAAAAAAAAAAAAAAGGCAAAAATAAATACTTACTATTCCTAAACGCCTAAGGTTTGCATTACCTACAGCTACGTCATGTGGATCAAACTGCACTTATTTCAATCATTAACGTGGTAGTGATGAAAAAGATTTTATTTAAAAAAATAACGTTTCTTGTTATCATGTGGAATGTGATTTTAATGTTGCATTAAACACAGCGAAGCTTTTGGGTATTTTGTGCTATTTACATATAGTACATATTTGTTTACCTTTTTATTTTCAGAGGGCATCTTACTCTCACAGCACTGGGCATTATATCAACTCTCCACTTAGTCCGTATACCTTCATACCAGAAAACAACAGTTTTAACAGTCAGGTAAGGCAATGAATTTTGCTTGCATGTATTCAGTGCGGTATATACAGTATATATTCAATTAGAATTTATATTATGAGATCTTAGTTTCAGCAGCTGTGGTGACAGATTTTATATTCGTGTTATCGACAGCTTTTAAATAAATTTCACATGATGCATCTACCACATAAATTCAAAATTAAGAATACTAAAATGCTTTTGTAATGTACCGGTGTGTAACTAGTAATTTATTTCAAGTTTCTTAGAGCAAAGGCCACCGAATATGGACTTTTTCTCAGAATCAGTGCGAATATTTGTCAGAAAAAGTATGTGTTTATTATCAATAGGATTTCTTACATTATGTGGTCACCCGTGATAAAATGATAAAAGACGCTGTTTACGGAAGTGGAATTTCTTAAACATTATGAACATAGTGTATTTCACACCTAACTGACAAATCCACGTGTTCTTCTTCTACGTCTTTTCCTGCCCCTTGGTATTCACCTAATGTTTCAGTTGCCCGACGCTGTTCAGTTCTAGCAATATGTCCAGCTCATTGCCACATGAGGGTCTTTAATTTCAGCATGATGTCATCAACTCTTATCATTTTCCTGTTCCATATGTTCCTTTTCCTATCTTTCCAGGTCACAACAAGCAGGCAGGCATCTCTCGATGTTTTTTTTTTTCAAATGTATGCAACATCTGGATATTTTTTTACGCTTTCCAACCGTAGGTTGAAGAAGCGTATATGCTCCAGCTTTGTCCGTCTGTCAGTCCGTCCGCACGATAACTCGCGTAAAAATAGTTGGATTTCGATGAAATTTTAGTATGTGGTAGGGGATCACCTGGCAATGAACCCTCTTGAAAATGGACGAAATGTGGTCAAAGGTCAGGACATAGGAGCGGGATCCATTCCATTGCTCTTATGCCTCATAACTTGCATAAAAATGGTTCGATTTCGATGAAATTTTAGTATGTGATAGGGGACGAACCCTATCGAAAATAGACGATGGGGTCAAAGATCAGGACATACGAGCAGGATCTATTTCATTGCCCTTATGCATCATAACTTGCGTAAAAATGGTTCCATTTCGATGAAATTTTTGTATGTGGTAGGGGACAACCCGGGGACAAACTCTATTGAAAACGGACGAAATGTGGTCAAAGGTCAGGACACAGGAGCGATATTTATTCCACAGCCATTATCCTCATAACTTGACTAAAAATGGTTCGATTGTGACAAAACTTTAATATGTTGTTCCGGAGGTATACTGAACCGATTCTGTTGAAAATCATGGAAATCGGGTCAAAGGTCAGGAGCGAAATTAACTTGGGTAATAACTTGAGTAATGATTTCTGGTATGTTGGAAAGCGTATCATAATCAATGCATTGCATGATTTTACTAACTTGTTTATTTATGCTTTCCAACCGCAGGTTGAAGAAGCATATATGCTCCAGCTTTGTCCGTCTGTCAGCCCGTCCGCACGATAACTCGCGTAAAAATGATTCAATTTCGATGAAATTTCAGTATGTGGTAGGGGACCACCTGGGGACGAAACCCAATAAAAATAGGCGAAATGGGGTCAAAGGTTAGGACATAGGAGCGGGATCCATTCCATTGCTCTTATGCGTCATAACTTGCGTAAAAATGATTCGATTTCGGCGAAATTTTAGTATGTGGTGGGGAACAACCTGGGGACGTACCCTGTCGAAAATGGGCGAAGTGGGGTCAAAGGTCAGGACATAGGGGTGGGATCCATTCCATCACCTTTATGCGTCATAAGTTACATAAAAATGCTTCGATTTCGACAAAACATTTTCATGTTGTTCCGGAGGTATACTGAACCGGTTCTGTTGAATATCATCGAAATGGGTTCAAAAGCCAGGACACAGGAGCGAGATTTATTCCACAGCCATTATCCTCATAACTTGATTTAAAATGCTTCTGTTGCGACAAAACTTTAGTGTGTTGTTCCGGTGGTATACTGAACCAATTTTGTTTAACATCATCGAGATGGGGTCAAAGGTCAGGACACAAGAGCGAGATTCATTCCACAGCCATTATCCTCATAACTTGAATAATAATTTCTGGTATGTTGGAAAGTGTATCATTGCTGTTGAAAATTTCAGTTTCTCTTGCAAATTCCCCTCTTGGTTTCTTCAATGTATCCCTAGCTTGACATCTGTCTCGAAATTAAACAATACGTTTCATAAAATGCATTGTTTGATAACGCGTAGATTTAATTATATTCATTTAAATTGGTTAACTGTGATTATTGCTTTTGGTTTTGTCTTGTCTGATGTTTCTGGTATGTGAACGTTGTTCTCTTTCCGTAGGTTCCGGATGATAAGACGGAAGAAAAGCCATTAAATCTGAACTGTTCGAGTGCACATAAAGCATCGTTGCCTCCTCCTGTTCAGCCTGACAGCAATACCTGTTACATTGGTATGTTCTGACCTCTGCATTTATAATTTAGTGTAATTCAATAAAATAAGCGATTCTTGTACCACGTTCTTTCTTGGGGGAGGGGAGGGGGGGTTAACGACCACCGTGAGCAACTCAGTCGGCTATAAGCAGTCGCCCTTCTCTAATTTAGGGCCATTGGCTCCAGGGAAGGGAAAGAGCCTGTACCGTAAGACAAACACAACATCCATGCCTCAGCGGGATTCGAACCCGGACCTATCTCCGACGAATGGTCAGAAGCCATTGCTTAGACCACTGCGCAAGTGGAGCGGCGTTAGGGTCCCTAACGAGAAATCACGGTGCTCTTATAGAGCAATAAATACAAGATCATGCAAGGATTTTCATTGATGAATTAAGACTTTTGCTCACTTTCTGTATAATATTATGAAAGTGACAGACAAATAAAGAAAAGATGGTGTTCTTTCCACAGTTTGCAATTTTCTACTGGTAAATAAATGGTTCTCATAGATATTTGTGCCAACTCATTCAGACCGGCCATTCACCGTTTATCTAAAGTACAGACTAGGGGGCACTGTAAGTGTTTTTTGTGTGTGTGTGTGTTTTGTTTTATTATTGGAGGTTTAACGACCACCGTGAGCAACTCAATGGGCTATAAGCAGTCGCCCGTCCCTTATTTAGGGTCACTTCGAATCCGGACCCCTTCCGAACGAATGATCAGAAGCCATCGCTTAGACCACTGCGCCACAGGGGCGGCATTTAAGCGCTTCCCTATTGTGTGCTTGTTATATTTATTCCTGCCACTCTGAGAATGTGATAGCCCTTACAAACTGAGTTTGCAGTAGATTAGTGATTATAGGATTATTACGTGGAGATGTGATTACATTTGAAATGCGTTCTGCTTGTTTAAATTTGGAATAAGACTGGGAAACATCTTTCATCGAACTTCACAGATATCACAATACCGTTTTTTAAACTCATTTCCAATATAAAAGAAAATTTTATAAAAATGTGGATTTTCGACAGCTTTTCATTTATTCGACCATCCCATTTGAAAAGTATTTTCTCTAACTCATCATTTGTTGGACTGTAGTGCCAGCGGCATTATCTAATGGGTGTATTGCAGCATTACATTAGTGTAATCACGTGTACAGTTTGTGCAAGAGGTATAAGAGCAAACACGGGCTGTCGAGGCCATATCCTGTCCCGTGCTTCTAGGTTGTAACCAACAAAGCAACGAAGTGGGAGCAGGCAGCTTCGGCATATTCAAGGCCCGAAGATGCATCGTAGACCTCGTTTGCCAACCCTATCACCAGCTGGATACGTTTAAGAGAGGCAGGAGCGTAGGCTTCTGTGAAGTTGACTCGTCGAAATTCATCAGGATGCCAGAATAGTTTGACATAGTTAGCAACAGTAGTGGAAAGCAGGCTTCGCTATTCTCCTAAACGAAACCTTTACAGTCAGCACGCATCAATCAGCGTATATGTCAAAAGACAATTGCGGAACCACAAGTTACTGCAGTAAACATTTGACGGGCTATAGCCGCAACTGTGGATATCCCCGTCGCGGCTCAGACGGCCAGGTAAAGATTGGGCGGACGCAGATCTGCTCTCCGAACAGCCATTGCGCCGACAGCGCATTCTTCACCTTATGGCGTCGCCGAGTTCGCCTGGAGTGGTGTAGTAGAGCAGCTGAGGTGTGTGTTGACAGGAATGGCTTCATGCCATGTTCAGCGACGAGTTCTGATTCTGTCAACGACTGTCGAGTGCACGTCTAACGACAGCATAGTCACAGAGAGAATGCAATTGTTGACATCGACCAGTACACACACTGCTCATCCACCAAGCATCCTTATATGTGGTGACAACAGTACGATACGCGGTCATCCCTGATGCGCATTACGGTCATCGTGACAGCCCGGCAGTACGTGGACACAGAAGGTATTGACCACTGTCACGTGATCCTGTCTTGCGACCTGTCAAATTGATGTACTACCTTGGAAATTATATCATGTTTTATCCACCTATGCCTATGGTGATTTTCGGGTCTCTCTCTCTCTCTCTCTCTCTCTCTCTCTCTCTCTCTCTCTCTCTCTCTCTCTCTCTCTCTCTCTCTCTGAGTTGGTCAATTTCAGTGTCGAGCAGAGCATTCAAAACTATATATATATATATATATGCAGTAGATTCTGTTTAATTGGGCCATCGGTTAAAAGTAGGAGCTGTTTATTTGGGACAATTCTTGAAGAACATCTCAAATTAGCTCTTTGGGATAAAGCTTCGCATGATTAGTGCAACCACTTAATTGGGCTAAGTGTTTTGCTCCGATGTGTCCCAATTCACCGGAATTAACTGTATATACTTGCCGATCTTTCAAACTGAAACAAAAATTACGATGCTCAATTTTCCTGTGGGTCCAGACTTCTGGAACACCCTGTACATGTAATTTTGTAACATGCTTTCGTTACTGTTCTAAATTTTTATGCTTTGTTCTGCGATTTATTATACATGTTCGCAATGATTTCAGTTATTTGGAACTCATGCCTTTTCTCGCTCATTTACAGGTTTACCGAACATCCCAAATGTTTGGAATGATGTTAAAACTGAACAGCAACCTCAGTATCAACAGCCACAATATCAACAGCATCAGCAACAACAACAATATCAGCAACAGCAGTACCATCCGCAACCACAGCAGTATCTCCAGCAGCCGCAGCAACAGTATCAGGCGCAACTACAGCACTATCAGGAACAACAGCAATGTCCGCAACAACCGCAACAGCAACAGCAGGAGGATGAAGTCGATCGAATGGCCAAATCCCGAGCGAAAAGAAGGTTACGAAGGAAACTCCTGACAAGGCTTCATCGAAAAAAGAAAGGGCTTGTTCCTTCGGGTGTTGATGGAGAGAAAGCCATCGCCTTACGACATACTAGGCGATTGCTTTCGCAGCTGAAACTACATTCGAGGCACAGAAGAATGCTTTATAAGATACACATCACGCGGAGAAAGAAATTACGCTCGCAACTGGCTCAACGAAGGCTCCTCAAGAACAAAAAAACTGTAGTGTACAGGATCCGGACGGGAGCCCTGACGAAACGAATAAAAAAGACGAACACCGATGTAAAAAATTCATCCGTGCCAAAGGTATGTGCAGACTCTTCCTATCTCTAGTCTAAAAAATAAATATCATTTAATGCTTTTAGCTACGTATGTTAAAAAAAAATGGTGCCCATGTTGTGAGCACGATATCACCACTTAAAAATTCCGTTCGAATCGAACGGAAATACCTATTTCACCAATTTAAGATTTTTCCGATGCGTATTTATACCAGTTGCCTCAAGAACGTGTATGGGGAACTTCGCTTTTCTGGATCAGATCGTCGTGAACCTGACGAAAATTATATTCCATTTATTGTGTGCGTACCGCTTCTCTTGCCTCGCAGTTCTTCGACAGTTGGCGTAAATATATATGTGTGTTACAATAAACATTTTTTTTTTTTTGAGAGGTAGTCCCGAAAGAAATTATGACGTCACGTGAAGAATACTCCCGTTAGATACGTTATTTTCCGCTGCTTAGCTCATATTTCGATTTTTCCAGATGTATTTTTTTCAGAACATGGATTCGAAACGTACCCGTTTTGGATGTGGTTAAGGTTAACGTCCCATCCATGCATTTTATAGAACTTTCTTGCTGGGTAGGGTAAAAGTACGTTTTTATTTCGGTGGACTGACCGAATGTGTTTGGAACTGGATAGTTGCAGGTACGGTAAATATTCTTTAGTAATTTACCAACTGGGTGCTGATAACATACATGGTATATAGAAAAAAGGGACCTTTCCTGTTGTCTGCCCGCCACTATTTGACCTCCGAATAAGAACCCATTCAAGTAGTTCCCGATTTCGAAAGAGAACACAGAGCCTTTGGCAGCAGATGTGCAGTGATCACATTCTTTTGACCGTTTGCGATTTGGAATTATGTGTGGTCATTCGGAAGGAAAGTTCTTTTAACCCGTTTGTTTGCGCTCTGCAATTATAGGAATTTATGTGGCGAAAAAGATTGAAAACGAATTGTGACGTACCTGCCAGCAGGACGCACACGACATAAAGGCAGATAGGAATCAAAATAATCGTCTGCGTAGCTCAGTTGGTAGAGCGACTTGCTCCGGAATAAGCGGCCTCGGGTTCGAATCCCGGCGTAGACCAAAAATGATGGAGAAATTTACTTCGTTATAATGGCGCCCGAACTATCCGGATGACCCGGCCGTTCAAAATCTCGCATTGGTGTGATGTTATTTCCACACCGCGAGACAGGAAAAATCAGAGAATTCCTTCTCCAGCGCTACGAAAAATAAAAATGTGTGATGTTGCATTCCACACAGCAGATTGACTGGGAGTTCTCAAGTGCACGTTCTACAGTGAATGGCTGCCTGCAACGATTCATGGTCACGGCTGACCCGTGGGCCATGCCCCCGGCCCTCTTTCGGGGGGGAGATGTGACGTACCTGCCAGCAGGACGCACACGACATAAAGGCAGATAGGAATCAGAATAATCGTCTGCGTAGCTCAGTTGGTAGAGCGACTTGTTCCGGAATAAGCGGCCTCGGGTTCGAATCCCGGCGTAGACCAAAAATGACGGAGAAATTTACTTCGTTATATAATGACGATTCATTTTTAGAAATTATGAAATATATTGTAACGTATTGCACCCCCTCCCCCCCCCGGAGTGATATTGGTACCTAATTTGTATCTACTGGTTTTTATTTGTTTTCTTATACTGTATAATTGTTTTCTTTTACATATTTCTCAAACAGTTAAAATTTTATTAAAAAGTGAATAAGTAGGTTTTTTCTATTTATAGTGTCATTTTTATACCAATAAATAAATTCCCATAACATTAATCGTGAACTACTTTCTCTCATGTTGGGTGTGATCAGGTTTCATGTAAGAAAAGCGGAACGATACACTCAAAATCACGAACATCTTGAAAGCGTTCTTATTCGGAAGTCAAATAGTGTCATTTTACATAATGAACAAAAGCAAACAGTGGCGGGCAGATAACAGGAAAGGTCCCTGATTAGATTTCGATATGGAGATAATGTAGAAAATCACAAATTTTAGTGTTCTTTTCCAATGATATGTTCTTTTTGAGTTTCGCCATATTGGCTTTGTCTTTTTCCAGACTCAATCAGTACAAGTGCAGCCAAGTCCACTGACAGTTCCACTTGAGATGAAAAAGCTGATGGTGAATAAAGCACTAGGAGAAACTATACTGCACAAAGCCGCCAGGTTGGGTTATCCGGTAAGGTTCTTTTCTTTTCATTCCAATTTGCTTTATTATCTCCTTGCTATGCTAATCGTATTATGCCACCTAACTCTATTTCGCGTTGTTAATGAACGATTTCAGCTGATTTCCTTTATAGTGTTAGTTAATGACAGCAATTTTGTGTGGTCGTTGCATTTCGAGCGTGAGCTATATCGTGACGTTACACGATTGAGAGCAAAATTTCTATCATTCGATTTGACGCAGCGTTATCAAGTGACTACGGCAAATCACTGAGCAGAAGCTAAAAAACTTTGTGGCATTTCATGTTCAGTCGTGCGTACGAAGATAAATGTACTCAAACTGTGAATCGAAGCAACTTTGAATCAACGCAGCATTCACACCATATCCATACAAAAATATTTGTAATTAGTTCTGCTCCATCACTTGATGCATGTTGACATTTGAACAAAAAAGATCGTTGTGTTGAAAGACAGACGAGCAAGTCAACATCGAGGTTAATAGACAGTAAGATTTGCTCATCCCGCCTTCCTCGCAGACGAATTATCGTGACGTCATTGAGTGACATCACCGTCCTAACATGTGAATCGTAGATCTGAACTGTAGCTATTGAGAAAGATGTCTTGTCAACAAGTTTTGCAACTCAAACACAGAATAAAATCTTATGCGAAAGCACATTTACATTAAATACAGAAGAAATTCACAGTCATGGGAATATTTTAGTAATGAACATTTCGAAAATACCTCCCGCACATTTTTGTTGCGTAAAGGTCGGGAAAACGGTTATACTTTCAAATGTTAATTTAGTTACAAGGATAATATTTTTGTTGTTTTTATATAAATTTAGAAGGAAAATCGCACAGAGACATATTATTGTCATATAATAAAGAATTTTCTTATGAGGAATAGGAAAAGCATCTCGGCAATATTCCCCAAATTTTTTAATTAAAAATTGAAAACATTATGCATTAAAAAATCTGGTAGAATTACTCCAGCTGGTTTACGAATAAGAAATAATTCCGACACGCTGCAATGGTGCAAGTAAAAAGAAACGTGGCGATTTGGTAGTCTTACGATGGCAATTTGGATATTGACGTCACAAAGCAGTCACCGGAAGTGCAGAATGAGCATAACTTTTTCATCTACTAACCTTGAGCCAACATAGCGATGAACCGTTTGGGTGACGAACAGTCCAGAGAACAACGATTCTTGGAGATTTCTGTTCTAGGTTATTTCGTTGTTGTTTTTGGTAGGAGGGGGGAGGGGTTCTAAAACTGTTTAAATATGTTCAGAATTATTCGCAACTAAGCTAAGATGTTATTGCTTAACACATACAAATGGTTCTTTCATGTGCTACAGAGGCACACGACGGCCAGAAATTACAGAAAGATCATCCGGTTATCGAGCTTCATTCTTCTCTTACTGATGATGGCTTGGATTCTAATCCTGAATAACACTTGGATATTTCGTTTGACTAAGTATGCGCTTTAAAGGAATTAAATACCACAAAAAGGAGCTAAACAGTTGCTCCGTGACGTACAAGATTTTTTTGTGTGTGTCCATATTACATATTAGGTCTGTGTTCTCTTTTGTTGATGCCATAATCAGCCGTAGTCACCGACGATAAAAGCAAAACTTTACCATTGCTATTATTGTCCTTACCTCCAATTTGCTTATCTTAGGTCATTTTTCAAATTCGTCAAATGTCAGAGGGAAAGAAAATTGAAACTCTGGCCACACACATCTTCCAGAATAGAAACGCCATTTCATTCCAGAAGACATTCCCTTTCTAGGAAGGTTGACAAACTTACAGTCGTATCAAGAAAACATCTGAAACTATCCCTAGGGTATGCATTAATTTGTACATCGTGATACAGAGATTAAAGTAATGCACATGATTCTAAACGTCTCATCCACAATTTAACAGAATTGTTAAAAAAATTATTCTTTACGAACAAAGCTTGGCTTTATCATAAAGTGACATAAATTTTCGAATAGCATTTTGAACAGGAGCCTGCGTATTTACAGGGCCCCTTGGTCCCATCCTTGAGAGTGTTCCATTTCTTTGTTAAAATGCGACTTACATTAGAAAAAAATGCTTTAATTTAATAAAAATGCATCAGCTTACGATAGAAAATAATGCTTTATTTTTTTCTTCTAATTTTCATTAACTGGGATTTTGTCCTTATAGATTTCAAAAACTTCCATCTTTCAGTCGCCCCCATCCCTCCCGAAAAAATTTCTATATACGCCTCTGATTTAGAAAATACACATCCTCATACATTTTCATGAAACTCTCATGTATCACAAAAGACTGGCATTCCATGTTCCATATAACTGCGCAGAGTTGCTCTCATTTCTTCCTTTTCTTCTGAAAAAAAAAAAAAGTCTCGGTTTGGATCAATAAACTTGAGTAAAATTTCAAGTGGATCTTCCGGTGCAATCGCATAGTGGTTTTGCATCTAAGCGGTGAAACTAACAGGAACCAGCGTCCGCTGAAAGTTTCGCGTCTGTCTGAGAGTTATCCTTTCTTCTCTCACCTGAAGGCTGACTCAGCAATTTCTCGTAGGATTTACACTCACAGGGAATGTTTAGACACAGTTTCCTATGTCTTGTGACTTTATGCTGCGTATCAGAAACGAAGTTACGTTACATTGTACCTAGGAGCTCAGATACGACTGAGGGCAGTGAGGTCAAACAAGTAGGAGACCAAATTGAAAGTGCCATTCTGTGACGTCATAACGAGAACCAGAGCGAGAGAGCTTGGGCAGGGGAAGGAAAAGATAACCTTATTTTAATCTGTATGGGGAGGGTTTGATACCTCGGGGCCGACGGCTTACTGCGCCCATTTGATGCACGGCGGGTATACAGTGGGTTAGAACAACTCAACCTACCTGGAATCGATCCCGCTACCATCTGGTGGGAAGGCAGTTGCGCTAATCTTTAGGCCACTCACGGCCACTTTCTCTCTTCTCTCTGCTTTTTATTTTTTTATTTTTTAAGGTTTCATACCTGCAGGTCACAACAGATGAAGCAATCATATTCGAATCATAGAGATGTTGCCGTTGCGTTTACCTCCATGTCTCGTTCCTTACTTTCCGTAGAGCCTGTAATATGAAAACAAAGATAAATGACTCCTGATTTGTTAAAATAAAACCGAAATAAACTGTATTAGCATCACTTTATATGCGTATATTGCACGTAAATGAGTATATTTTCTACAATAGTAATCTTTCCGTGGCCGACCCCTCCCCCCCCACGCTTCATAGATGGCGCTGCACGTTCAATTGGTCTCCGTCGTTTCAGAACCGCTAGCATTACGTTTGCGTTCACCTATGATGACGTCACAAACAAGTTGTTAAGCTTTCAGTTACAGAGCGCGTTGGTTCTACTTATACCAAAATGCAATGTGAGAGAAAAAGTCTGATTTCTAACTTTTATATCTCTCTTTTGCTTAATGTAGGAAATATTTCAAATTAAAAACAAGTTTTAAGGTTTAAAAATGTGGCAACGAGGGTGTTGAGTTGTCAAACAATGAAGGAGTTTGTAAGGAGCTTACTTATGAGGACAAACCTTTTTCTAAAAACGCATCTTTCCTCTCACTATATTTTATTAACTTCTATTTTTATTTTCTCTGCTTTAATAGACGCGAAAATTCCCTGTATAATGTATGAATCTGGAATGATCCATTTTTAATACGTTTCAGAGACTGAAAGTCGGTGCTTAAAAAATTAAAATTAAAAAGTGAATGATTAGAAAGCCGTGCATTATAAAACGCTTCGAAATTAAATTAACTAAAGGCTTTAAAATTTTGAGATATTCATTGTCCTTTATTTAATCTAGGAAATGTCTTGGGCCAAAAATAAATTACTAAAGAAATATGAGAAAGAAGAAGAGAGAAAAAAAAGTGTTTTGTTTCAAGACGAGCGGTACGAATAGTATATTAGTGAGTCATAATTTATTAATTTCGTTTTGCAAATGCTTGAAAACTGATTTTCTGACGTGCGTCTCGGAGGAATCTTACTGCCACCGATGGCCACATGACATTGTGTTTAAACGAGCTTTTTTTTTTTTTTTTTTTTTTTCCCCTCTCTTTCCTTGAAGGAAAACTGGCTTTCAGGTTAGGAAGTTACTGTTGTTCAGATAGGTGTGCATAGTTTAAAAAAAAAAAAAAAAAAAAACAGAAAAAGGAAAAAGCTGACTTTTCATCGGTGAAACAATGTACAAAATACCTTTTTATTATTATTATTGTGATCACTGACATTTTAATTTAGACCGCGTTTCCGCCCAGTTATTTTTATTCAAATTGTTCTCAATTAAGTTTTGGAAATTTTCTAACTTTTAGGATTCCCATGAAGAAACTGAAAATTAGAAAATCACAGGATTTCAGAGCTAATTCTACTGAACACTCAGAAAAACAAAATCTTAACACACCCCCCCCCCCACTTCTTTTTTTGCCTTACTACCGAAAGTTCACT